>CP136894.1:22392500-24892500 GCA_034359265.1 Canna indica
GAAAGTTGAAACTTAAGAATAATGACATGAAAAATGATTCAAAGATTGAGATTGAAACTTTGAGAATGGAAAATTCACAAATTAAAAATGAGAATTGTATGTTGAAATCTCAAATGCATGCTTTGCGTAACTCTATGAATGTTTTGAAAATTGAGGTTTTGAATTTAAACAAGAAAGTAAATGATTTCAAAAACATTTCATCTTTTAAGAACACTAGGAAGAAAAATGTTCCATTCAAAAATGCTCACTCTCATCATGCCTCTCATATTAAGCATTCTAGTTTTAAACCTCATGTTCATAAAAAGAATTAAAAGAAGCAATTTAATGGACATTGCTTTTGTTGTAGTGTCTATGGGAATGCCATCTATGATCGTACTTTTAAAATGAATCCAAGTATTGTGAAGACACTTTGGGTACCTAAGACCACTAACCCCCTAGGACCCAAAGGCATTTGGGTACCAAAAGTTTCATGCTCCTATGTAGGGGGAGCTACCACACAAGAGTAAAGAGAAGTGAATGTTGAAGTTGACCATGGACTTGAATGAAGAATTCACTTGGTTGCAACTTGAAGCTACCTTGATGCTTTAGGTAATTGTTCCATTAATAGTTATAGTTTATGATACTTGATTAAGTTGAGTTGTTTTCCCCGCTCATGACGTGATTTCAAAAATGATTTTTGATTTTGATTTATCGGTCTCTTCGGAGACTTTATTGGCCTCTAATGGGCCTAAGCGACCTTGCGGTTCTAAATCATAGTCTAATTGTGGTCTTTCGGTTTTCATATTTTGAGATCTCTTTGATTTATTTGGTTTCATATTTGACTTTATTTCGAAATGAATCACTACTATTTAGTGAAGTTGGATTTGAAATTTGTTAGTTGATTTCTCACTTCACTATTTAGTTTTATAGCTTGCTAGTAGTCATGTTTTCATTATACTACTAATGATTGTTGCTTGCAAGTTATAAAAATGTTAATGGAAGGCTATGCTATTATGAAGAAAATTGGAAAGTAAATGACAAGTTTGGCAAAATTCTCTTAAAGAAGTATGAGTTTGACTTTTGTTCAAATCTTGCTTAATTACCTCAATAGTTATGCTTGAATGATTTCTCTATACTCATGATTGATTGTGCATGTTAAATGCTTAAAATTTGATGAGTAGGAAATTTTTTGATAACTTAGGCAATTTCATGATATCTTGATTGAATGAAACTTGCACTAGGTTGAAATTTCATCTTAGAGACTTTATTTTAGTTTGAAACTTCACCAATATGTTTAGGTTAGCTCATGATTTGTTTTCATGTGGTTAAAAAAAAAATCATGGGTAGATAAACAAAGTGATAACTAGGCCACTTTAGGGACTTAAACTTGGAAAGGTTTGACTTAAGTCAACAAATCGATTTGAACATTTCATTTTAAGTCCAAAGTTCACAAATATGTTTAGGTATACATATGACATGTTTCTATGCATTTGGAATTTAAAATTCATGAAAATAAGGATAAAATGGTATAGAGGTGGTTTCATTAAACTCATTCAAACAAGGTTGACCTATGTCAACATTTTGACTTAGAGATCTCTTTTTCTATCCATACTTGAGAAACATATTTAGATTTACTCATGTTAGGTTTTTATATGTTTAGATTTGGAAATTCATGAGTAAAATGATAAAATGATATTTGGCCATCGTTAGGGCAATAAGCTTGATTATAAGTTTGATATACCTTCACTCAACCATTTTTAGAAAATTATAGACAAATCATTTTTGAGTGATTCTTGAATCCGTGGAATCTTGATTTATTTTTGGATATTGACTTAAAATTTCAAAATTTTCTAATGTCTATTGATATGGAAAACTCATTGATTATAATTGAACAAGAAAATTGAAATTTTAATTTTAAAACTGTATACTCAGTGAATTTTAGAAAAATGTAGAAAATTGATTTTGGGATGATTCTTGAAGATGCACCTTCATTGAAAGTTCTAGTTTATCCGGTTAAAATTTCAAAATTATTCATCAAGAATATTATTTGATAGGGATTTAAGAGGTTCATTTATCTAGACTTGAAGTATCCCTTTGACCTAAGTGACTTAGAAATTTCATTTTAAGCCCAAACATGACTCACATACTTAGATTCACTCATGTTAGATATTAGCACCCCCATCTCGACTGAGAGATTCGATCGGAATGAAAGCGAAACTTAGCTCATGGCAGTCTTCTTACCTTTCTCAGGCGGGAAGAGATGCCTAGGTGCCTTAGTTATAGATAACATGAGTCGATAGCAAAATTTGATGCTTTGTCATTTTCATATTTTCATGTACACTTCGAATAAAATCGTGCTAAGTTGAAATTTTGATCAAATGATACTATTTTCATTTCAAACTTGATAGACATGCTTTACATGACAATATCCTGGTATTGTGAAAGTTTGAATGAAATCTAACAATATCTTAAAAAATCCTAGTTATTTACCAAAATGTCAGTGAAATTCAATAAATTCTAAAAAATGTAGAAAAACGAGTTTTGGTTTATTCTTGAATCTGCATTTTCCTTGAATATTATATTTTATGGCATAAAAATTTCAAAAATCTCCAGTAACAATGTGATTTAATACTATTTTTTAAGTTTAATTTCATAACTTGAAGTATCGTTTCCTTTAAATGCTCATTTTTTCGATACTTCGAATTTTAGTCAAATCTTCGAATTAGACTTCAAGTGTGGTGTGGTGAATTCATTTTTGGTATCTTTCTAATCCTTCATCTAGAAAAATTGGTGACCTCTACATGCCTATCTGTCCCGGTGAACATCGGCAGCCTCAGCTTAACGAAGTCTACGTAAGTGGGCGCCCTGGGACTCTGACCACCGGCAAAACTGGCTCAATCACTTCTGGCACTACGGGTACCACTAGTACCGGCTGCGACTGCTGCCTCAACTCTTGCTCCCTGCGGAGTGCCTCTGTCAACTGAGCCACCTAAGTCTACAGCTGAGCAACTACGGGGTCCTGTACCCCCTCCTTTGACTACTCTCTTCCACGCCCCTGTCCCCGACCTCGGCCTTGTCCCCAGCCTCGGCCTTGGCGTTCGGTGGAATTACTACTGTTGCCGCTCAACGCAGCAATGTGAGTCTCCAACACACTAGTATAATTTTTTTTTTACCATTAATACTAACAACTTATAACTGAAATTTAAAGAACTAACCGCATGGTCCACTGAACTGCAGTCATGGCCGCCTGATCTCGTAGCATAACTATACCGTATGTTGACATGCTAGCATATGCCACATATAGTACCCAATTCCTAGTCATAGTCAAGACCTAACCAGAAGCTCTGATACAAACTCTGTCACACCCCAACTCAGGGTCGCGTGCCCGGCCAAGATATGTGTCGGTACCCCGAAGCCAACCACATGCACTACACAATAATATACATGAAAACACTGTACATCAAGGCAACTCGAAATAAGGAAGAGCGGCGCAAATCTTTATTCAAAATCAAAATTGTTTTAAAGGGTTTCAAATTCGAAGTAAACAACTCGAGTTTCAAAGTCTAAAATAGTTACAAGTTTTCAAGAACAAAACTACTCAATTCATGTCCAACAACCCTACTTGACATGACTACGACTACATGACTGCCTGCTACGAGACCTGCGCCAACGCCTACCCTCCAGTCGCACCATGCCACCAAGACGTACCTCACTGGTCGGGCTCTGCAACACAACAACAAACAAAACCATGAGTTCACGAGGAACTCATTGAGCAGTCCTTCCAAACCTCCACTTAAATCTCTTATATGATAACATATAAATATATGCAAAAGCACATATACGAGAAGTCTATGCTAGTCATATCATGGTAATCGGCCAATTGCCCATACTAAGCTAATAAGTAGGTCTGGCCATATTGGCTCCTTTAGACTGAGTATCATTCAGCCACTATGGCCTCATCCTGTGAGACTAGTCCGGCTCTATTCGGCCTTCACCATAATATAGTACTCAGCCGCACCGACCTATACATCATACAAGGAATGTCAATATCAATCACCGGGCCCGTCGACTTGAATGGTCAACTAGTCTCAGGATCCCACCAGGTTTGGGATAACTAGACCCACCTGACTCGGGTCTACCGTCAGCGTGGCCCACTGACGAAATCTCAAGACCCTCCGCCACTCGGGTCTAACACCTAGCGGGCCCATTGGTGCAATCTCAAGATCCTAATCACCGCTGAGTCGAGTAGTAGCCGTTTCGGCTATCGGTACTCCTTAGTATATCATCTCAATCACAATACACAATCAGAGTTTCTCAAAGAAAAACTATCATCTAAATCCCCGGGCATCAAACCGGACCCGACCCCTTCCTCGAGTCCCACTAGTCGAGTACTAATGTCCGCTATCCTTCCCTAGGTGTGAAACCTAGTCTATGCATTACGTTCCTTAAGTGTAACCACATTTCATAAGCATGAAAATGTCAACTTCTGGATTCATCACAGCTTATATAACATAGGAAATTCGTTCTACAATTATACACAAGAATAATCACATGATTTCCAAAAATAAGGAGATTAAATTCAGCAATAAATTTCTAAATTTTGATAAGGAAACAAGTAATATAACATGGCAAGGATTGGGCATTTACATTAGAAAATAAATGAAACATTTCCATGATTCACATGCCATTCTAAATCCTAACCATATATGTGCACTCAAGAACATTTCCTTATAGCATGATAAACTCAATCTACTGCTACTAACAGATCATACATCAAGTGAGAAATCTATAGCATAAACGATGAAATAAAACTCTACATGTAAGCATGAACCAAGTCGAGCCCCTTTCTCCTCCTCACACCCACTCGACCGAGATTGATCAGGGTGGAAGAAGAGGGTTTTTGGCTGTGATCAAGAATAATTGAGCCACCAATCATGAAAAGAACTTGATACAAGAGGTTACGACCACTCTAGGAAATTGGAGAAAAATTCGGCATGACCTTTCCCCTTTTTCCTTCATGCGGCCGACCCTTAAATCCTAGGAAAACTCCGTGAAAATTCTTCGTTAAACATCATATACACAAGAGGATCAGATCTCGATAAAAATTTCGACGAGACGATGGAAATATAATGAGAAATCGACAAAATCCCCTATACATTGGGTCAGCTACCCGCCTACCCTATGGATCTCGGTTAGAACACTCACCTCGACTAGAGAAGAAGATGGGGAGATGAAGACGATCTCGATTTCTCTGACGATGATGCAAATTCGGCGCCACCCAAGAGCTCCTCTTCTCCTCTCCTCAGGCTGCATGCGACACAACTTGTCTTGAGCTGCACGACAACTTGGGGTGAGGGATTAATTCTCTCTTCTTCCTTTTTATTGACAATTATGCCCTTCTTCACTTCACCCCCTCAATCGACTCCACCTAAGCCTGATTTGGATCTCAACTCGATTAGCGAATCCGATTTCTACCTGACTTGAGTCAACCCAGCATGTACATTTCAAATGCATTAACCATGAGTCTAAAATTTAACTCATACCTCCTACTCGCGGTGATCTCGCGACTCGGCCCGGTTAGTTCCCGATCCGATGGGCTGCACCAATGAAATTTTATATTAGGAAAACCCGAGTATTACAACCTTCCCCCCTTAAGGGAAATTCGTCCTCGAACTTTGTTGAATTATAAGGACTTACCAGTTCTTGAAACAAGGAAGGGTAGCATTCTCTCATATCCTGCTCCACCTCCCAAGTAGCTTCCTGCCCGGAGTGGTGCTCCCTCTTGACTTTCACCAAGGGAATTTCTTTGGACCAATGAAATTTTATATTAGGAAACCCCGGGTATTAAAAGTTTGGACTCGTTTAACCACATGGCTTAGGTGAGGGGCATTTTATTAACTTGACTTAATAAGGGTTTTTATTTATTTGATTAATTTGTGGTTTTGGGGGGAGACGGAGGGGGGGGGGGGGGGGGCAACCCCTCTTGTGCGTGTGAGCTTGGGAAGAGGAAGAGTGGCCGGCGATGATTCAATGGATTTCCGGCACGAGGTCATGGTATCGCCAAGGCCTTCCCTCAAGAGGGAAAGGTAGAGGCTTTCTTTATATGAGTGGTTCTAATGTTCTTTATGCTATGGTTGTAGATTTCTTGCATAGACTTGAATCTAATTGTTTAGGGGAAAGATCGGGAGATCATCAGAGGATGATCGGAAGGAGCAAGGATAGAAATGAGGTGGGCCGGATGGGGTACGGAGGCGGCTACTGCCGCTGCCATAGTGACCGCAGCTGTGTCATGCCCCAACTCAGGGTCGCGTGACCGACCAGGGTAGGTGTCTGTATCCCGAAGCCTAACACATGCATTTATCAACATAATAGCAATATGCAACCAAACTGACAGAGAAAATATAAATGAAGTCTACTTAACTTTTATAAATGTTTGAAAACAAGTTTTACAACTCAAATGATCAAATAACATGACTCGGTGCATGAACTAAAACTCTCTCCACGACTACGACTATATAACTGCTTGCTATGAGAACTGCGACACCATCTGCCCTCCAGCCGCGCCACGCCATCAATCTGTACCTCACTGGTCAGGCTCTGCAAAATAAAAACAAATAAAGCCATGAGTCCACGAGGAACTTAGTAAGTGGTTCTTCCGAACCTCCACTTAAACACCCAATATAGTAGCAATTGATAAGAAATATAATATGTGGAATAAACATACTGATTTTATCACATAACTAGCCAATCGGCCGTACCCCGCTAAGGCACTATCTCAGCTAATCATGGCTTTACACTGCATATACCACTCAGCCCATATGGGCCTTACCCTCTGGAATAGTCTCGGCCATACCCGGCCCTCATATCATGGTAGTACTCAACCAACCGGCCCACATGATCAAGCAATAACAAACAACCACTGCAGGTTATATTTCACATAAATTCGCGTAGAGTGATTCAATCACCAGGTTCATCAACTAGGATGATTAGCTAGTTTCTGGAGCCGCCCACTAGGTTAGGGATAGCTTGTCCCACCCAAACACTCGGGTCTACCATCAGCATGGCCCACTAACAAAATCTCAAGACCCTCACCACTCGAGTCTAACACCAAGCGTGGCCCACTGGAGCAATCTCAAGACCCTATATCCACTCGCTTAGTTGGGTAATAGCCATGCCGGCTAAAGACACCCCTTAGCCCGACCATCTCAAGCACAATACACATACAATGTATTCCACAATTTTCTAAACACTTCCCGGGCTTCCGCCCGCATCCGTCCTCTATTCCCGGGCCTTGACAAACCATACTTTAGTGATCAATTTCTGTTAGGGATGGCAATTCAATCCGGTTAACCGAACCGAAAAATGCGGATTGGGATAGTGAATTTGCGGTTCGGTTTCAGTTTCAGATAGTAAAAATAAAAAACTATTTAAAATTGATTCGGTTTCGATTATTGGGCCGCGGTTAACCGGTAACCGAAACTGATTATATATTCGGTTTCGGTTACCGGTTTTTTGCGGTTAAACGGGATCCGAAACCGAGTTTTGTTATTAATCTTTGAACCGGTTATCCGTTTACTATCAATTTTTTGCGGTTAACCAGTATCTGAAACCATTTTTGTTATTAATCTTTGAATCGATTATCCGTTTACTACCGGTTAATCGGTAGTAAACGGATAACCAGTTCGATTCGAACTGAAAAGTTTGGTTTTCGGTTATCCGCGGATAATCTAAACTGAGCCGGTTTCAATTTTGGATATGGGTTTTTGAAACCGACCGGTTTCGGTTTCAGTTTCGGTTAGCGGATTTTGAAATCGGTTTCGGTTTCGGTTAGCGGATTTTGAAATCGATTTCGGTTTCGGTTAACCCCCAAAAATGCGGTTAACCGTACCGTTGCCATCCCTAATTTCCCTAGGTGTAATACCTAGTGTTTTTATGTCCAAGATCCACATAAAAATTTAATGGTTTATGTCGTCAACTAGAGAGGCTCCACCTCTCACATTTAGGTCCTCAAAATTAAACAATCTTGTTTAATTTCCATTTATCAATTCCTAATGTCTCCTACAACATACCTTTATTTAAATTACCATGTCATAGACATGATAATTGCTAGAATTAATAAATCATAGCGTATAAATCATGCGATACTTCTACAATAAATCTACCATAATTATCCACATAATTTCATCTACTAAATAAGTAATTTCTGCAATTAAACATGTAATTCCAGCATAATTAAAATAAATTTCAGCATCATTAACTCAATGTAGAAGTCTCAAAGAAGATGTTCTTTGCAAAATAGTTATGCTACAAATAAGCTATCATGAGAACAAATCTCCTACCATTGAGAAATCATAGAAAAACTACCATACAAGTATTAATCATATAATTCATCCATATCTCAAATGCCTAATTAAAGATCTTTAAGGGAAATATAATTTCTAACCCAATCCCCCTCTTCTCCCCACTTGGCCGAACCCTACACATGGATTTATCATGTTCGGCCGAACCCTTAGGGGTGGATAAATCATATCTCAATCAAAAACTATTTATCCTTAATCTCTACTCTAATTAAGCTTGCAAGGAACTGCAATCTACAAGCCACACAACTCGATGAAATTGGGGAAATTTTGGCATGACCTTTTCCCTTTTTACTTGATTCGGCCGGCCGCTAAATCCATAGAAATCGATGCATAAAAATTGTAGAATCAACGTAGATTATAGGAAAAATCACCAAGGATAAAGAAACCTCAAGAATACAACATGAATCACCTTCGATCATTAAAAAACAAAACCACGAGGGTCGGCTAGGGGCCTCCCCTCAAAATCTAGGTTCTACCACTCACCTTTGCCTTAATGGATGGAAGGGAAGGAAGATCGATGATGTTTCGACCTCTGGCGACGACCACAAGCTCCGGCACTGCCCCCCCCCCCCTCCCCCCCTTGATCGCCTCTCTCCTCTTGCCATCTCGATTTCTATGCGGCTCTTCTTGAGCCGCATGGGGGCCAATGGGGGCCCTTTTTATATTTATTTATTTTATTTATTTCTTTACTATTATGCCAAAAGTTAACTTAACCCCCTACCCGATCTCGTGACTCAACCTGGCTAGTCCACGAACTGGCTCGCTGAAGCAAATAAAATTTTATATTAGAAATCTCGGGTATTACACGCCGCTGCTGTCGCTGCAGCGGACGAGGGAGGCTACCGCGGCCTCCCAACCATGAGCCGACGCTCAGGCGGCACCGGGGGCTGCGGGTGGCGCCAGCAGGACCAGGGGAGGGAGGTCTCCGACGGCCAAGGGGCCGCCCAAATGTGGAACCGAGAAGGGGGCAGGGGAAAGCGAGTCGGCGATGGTGACGAGTAGGGAAAATATATTTTTTAATTAAATATTTAAAAAGGTGAATTGTATCATAAGAAATGAGTGGGTATGTATAGATTATTGAGGTATTTTTTAACTTGGTCTTAGAAACGCTGGAAGAGATCAAGGTCAATATGGAAGTTGTAGATTTTCGCGTTCTAAACGCGATGGTGGTGTCCAATTTTTGATCGGAGGTCAATATTGAAGTTGTAGATTAATGTTTTAATTTTTAATTAGTCTCGAAGTAGGAATAAAATGGCATGTTTGTAATAAAGGGGTAGGGCCTACCCTATGCTTAGGGCCGACCCTTAAGAATTGAGTTGTTGGCCTGCGAAAATCCTATGTTTGCACATCTCGATTTCTAGTTTAGAGCATGCTAAACTTTAGATTATTAAATATTTAATCTCAGTTTATATCATGTGGAAATATTATATGCTTGGTGTAAGTGTTGAATGAATCTAGTTTGAGACTCATATTAAAATTGTGGTAGTAAGGACCGAGTTAAGCCCTGATAGTGCTAGAAGATTTTTTTTACTGAAATATTCACGTACACATGCTAGATTTCATTTATTAATTTTGGAGACATGGAATCAAGGTAAAGCTCAGATCTGTAGTTGATATTTGTGTAGCACTACCTACCTGTTTATTTATGCTAGAAATTATCCTTACACAAGCTGTAATTATCTTTATACATGTTGGGGATACTTTAATACGTGTTGTAATTATTTCTATTTATGCTGAAATTGTTTGTTACAAGTTGATATGGATTAAATACATGCTGAATTAGAGGGTTGATTGCCATGCTTATCATATCCTATTGTAGATAAATGCTAGAAGCAAAAGTTTAGTAGGATGAGCATGATACCTAGTATGACATCATGTCAGATCATGATAAAATTGCTATAAAACTTATAATTTATTTCTAGACATAGAGACAATATGTATAGGGTGACAGATAGAAATTAAATGACAGTAGTGATATATGTGACATGTAGGACATGATATCATAATATACTCTACTAGTAGATGACGATGAATAGAGAAAATAAAATTCTTAACCTCAATCCTAGAGACATCATAGTAGGAACACGATATTTTGTGCTATGAATATGTTAGTCTTAATCTGCACCCAATAAGGAAGGGTGACACTTTAAGGTTTGATTGAGAGAGCCTTGAAAGGGGCTAGGCACAGGCGCATGCCTGGGTGTGGAGTGAGTAGGAAATATGTAATTGTAATGTGTGATGTGTATTGTGATTGTACGGCTGGTCGAGGCCGATTATTACACATACGACTGGTCGAGGTCGAATAATGTGCGGGGTTATCCGGCTGGTCGAGGTCGAGACTTGATCATAATGATGCGGTTGGTTGAGGTGGCTTATGATTCATGATGATACGACTGGTCGAGGTCACTTGTGATTTATGATACATGGCTGGTCGAGACCAAATTGTATTTATGTGATGTAGCCAGTTTGGGCCAAATGTGTTCCTTTTTTGCAGGTAGCTAGGCTAGTAGGCCGGTAGTCATGTGTGATGTATAAGCTAACTATGACCTAGAGACTATGCACTGCTCAGGGGCCATGGTGGCCGAATTTTTATATCTTGTGATATGCCAGATATGGCCAAACGTTCATGCTCATGCAAGTTGGCCAATTGGCCATGTTTTGTATAAAATCCCTGAGATAATATTTCACTGCTTATGTTATTTATATTTTAGGATTTCGGTGGAGGTTCGATAGAACCACTCACTGAATTCCTTAGGAATTGACCACTTTCTTTTGTGTTGTTTTGCAGATCCTGACCTGTAGAAGTGTGATTGTACTTGTGTGGCGAGGCTGGGGGTTGCAAGCTCAGGCAGCGGATCTCGTGACGCGTTAGGTCGTAGTTGTGTAGTAGGATGTCATGTGTACTTGCATTTGAGTCATGTTGTTTCAGTCATTGCACTCGGTTTTTGTACTCATATTTGATATTTTATTCTATTCATGAGTATATTGCATGGTTATTTTCATTTTCTTTTCGCATTGGTACGTATGTGTTGGTAGGCTTCGGTTACGTGACCCTAGGATTTGGGGCGTGACACATATAGATAGGGGGAGTTAATTTATCTTGATATACATGTTGATAGGGGAGAAATCCCTGGATTGATATCCTTTATGCTTGAATGAAAATATTTTATTAACGATGTTTGTTATCATCAAAAAGAGGAAGATTGTTGGCCTAAGAGTTTCAACCTTGGTCTTAATCTCGGCTTTGATGATAACAAACAAGGAACTAATGTTTGAGCAAGAAATATTTTTAGGTTCCATATCGGTTTGCATGCGATGTCCTCGATCGGAAATATCACAAAAAATCAAGAATCGGAGGCTTCGGAGTTGAGCATGTCAAAATTAGTTTAGGACTTAATTTCTATTATTGTAAATGTTCCTAAACCTTAGTTTGATGTCCTCGTTGAGTTCACAATCCAAAGAAACAAAACTCGAACCCCGAAAACTTGAAAACTAGAAAAATAAAAAATGGTCCGAAAATCAGTATAGGGGGGCTCCTTGGAGGGCTACATAATTTAGATATTTTCTTGCCATCAAAAGTTCCAATAATTGTTCCTTAGATAAAATATGTAATACCCGAGATTTTCTAATATAAAATTTTATTTGGTTCAGCGAGTCGAATCAAGGACTAGCCGAGTTGTGTCGTGAGATCGCCACGAGTAGAAGGTGTAATTTAATTTGTTGGACTCATAATTAATGCTTTCATGTTTTATAAGTTGAATTGACTCAAGTCGGGTTGGAACCGGGTCTGCGGGTCGAGTCGGGCTCAATTCGAGTACGGGTTGAGTCGAGTAGGGGTTTAAGTGAGTATTATATATATATATATATAAGGGCCCATCAGTTGCCGTACGGCTCAAGAAGAGCCGCACGAAAACCAAGAAAGCGAGAGAGAGAGAGAGAGAGAGGGGAGAGAGGCGATCAAGGGGGGGCACCGCCGGATTTCGTGGTCGTCAGAGGAGGCCGAGACATCTTTGATCTTCTTCCCTTTTTTTTCATTAAAGCTAAGGTGAGTGGTTGAACCTTGGATTAGGGTGAGGCCCTTGGCCGAACCCTTTGGTTTATGAAGTTGTTGATTTTTCGTGATGATTCTTTGTCGATTCTTGTGGATCTTGATCTTGTATTTCTCTCATGTTGTCAATGTGTGATCTTGTGATTTTTCCGCGATGTTATCTTGATTCATAGTGCCGGCCGAATAGAGGAAAAAAGGGAAATGTCATGCTAAATTTTTTCCTAAGTTTCTCGAGTGCTTAAATCCTAGTAGATCTATTCTTAAGCATGATTATGATCTTAGGAGAAATTTGTAGAGACCTTGGTCGAGGGTTTGGTTTCCCCCAAAATTCCTAGGGCCGGCCATGTGAGGTTCTTCCCCAATTCGAAGGGGGTCAGCTAAGAGGGATAAACCAAGGCTCAACTTTGGAAATGAAGAGGGAAAAATAAAATATATGACTTAGATTGTTGAGATCATAGCGCTGAGAATATGGAATTTATGTAGTGTTAATTATGATCATCATTTATTAACGGGTGTAGATTGTTTCTTGTCTTGAGATGTATTAGATGGCTCTCTACATATTTATATGTTTGCTGGAAATTATTTCTATATGCTGTAATTAAATAATTGAATGTTGTAAATAATTATTTAATTGATGAAACTAATGCTCATAGGCTTCCATCAAAGTATTGTTGCTGAAATTAAATTTTCACATGCTGCAATTAAATATTTGAATGCAGGAATTTAATATTTAATTGCTGTGATTATGTAGGAAATTATGGTGGTATAATTGTTGAATCCTCCTATTTCTAGTATGCTGTGAATTATTAATTATTGCAAATATTATGTCAATGATATGCTTAATATTGATGAGCATGTATGGTATAGACAAGAAACTAGGTGGAGGAAAATTTGTTGTATTTGTTTAGTACCTCGAACACGAGTACGAGACGTGAAACTCCACTAGTAAATGACATATATTACTAGGAGTTAAATGGGATAAACTTTGCAGATAGATACATGGGAGGGTAACTCAAAACTGTTGACCTAACAGGGCCCGGGGTAGGGTCGGGTACGGGCGAAAGCCCGGGAGATGTTTAGTAACTAGTGTAATACATTGTATGTGTATTGTGTTTGAGATGGTCAGACTGAGGGGTGTTTATAGCCGGCACGGCTAATATCTGACTCAGCGGGTGATTAGAGTCTTGAGATTGCACCAGCGGGCCACGCTAGGTGTTAGACCCGAGTGGCGGAGGGTCTTGAGATTCCCTCAGTGGGCCATACTGACGGTAGACCCGAGTTGGGTGGGACTAGCTATCCCTAACCCGGTGGGGTTCCTGAAACTAGTTGACCATCTTAGTTGACGGGCCTGGTGTTTGAATCGCTAAATGCGGAATTTATGTAAGAATATATAACCTGTTGTGGTTAGTGCATTAAACAAGTACATGTGTTAGGGATATAAGTTGCTTCTATTATGACAACCGACCCCAGGGGTTGTCCTGTATAGGTCATACATTCATGTAAGCAGCCATAACAACCTAACTACGCCACATGGCAGCCGGCCCCTAGGGCCTACTCATGGTCTAGTGATTCGGCTATAACCAGCCCTACCACACACAGATAGTAACATACTGGCCGTTCGGGCCACATAGCACATAAGTGAATCCAAGCAAACTCCGGGCCATCGACTAGGATGGTATGCTAGTCTCTGGACACCGACTAGGGTACGGTTAACTAGTCCCACCCAACTAAGGTCTAACACCTAGCGGGTCCGCTGGTGCAATCTCAAGATCCAATCACTAGCTGAGTCAAGCATTAGTCATTTCGACTACCCATGCTTCTAGGCAGACCACCCCAATCACAACACACAAATAAGGTGTCCTAAAGTTTCCTTATTTAAAGTCCCGGGCGTCCGCCCGTTCTCAGCCTTTTAATTTCGGCCGTACCATGCGTACACTATTGTTCGCAAAATATTTCTTAGGTGTGAGATCTAACTCGTCTACTTTTGAGTTTCCATCACTAACATACACTTTATAATTTCATGCATATCATCTAACGTCACATGATAACTTGGCTTATGAAAAACCACATGTCATAGACTTGGTAATGCACCCAATTCTAACAATATTTCACAACATATAATTTATAATTAAATAAATTACTTCACATCACCTACTATGCATAACCACATGATTCAACAATAATGAATTTAAATCCTGCATTAAATACTAATTTTCAGCAAGGAAATAATTTGTTTAGCATGGTAAAATCATAACCAAATTTGTGAATTTAAATAGGGAAGATTAAGAAAGATTACCACCCTACAATACCACTAAATGCATGCACCAACTTGTAGTCTTCCTTAATTAGTCTCTTACCTAAATGTTATCTTGATTCTACTTGTCAATATAGGCGACCCTTGTTTCCTATTGCTTCGGGTATTTCCTAACAAAGATGACTAGCTTCTCGAGGCCATCATTCTCTTCATCCTCTCGGCCAAGACTTGAGCAAGGCAAGCCTTGCTCAGCCGAACTCCAAGGGTGGGGACAAGGAGAAAATCCAGCCCCAAACCTTAGTACCTTGTTTCTAACCTACCCTAACCAAGCCATTGATCAATTCACACAATCGTTGCTCGGCCGAACCATGGACAAGAGGTTCACTTTTGTTTGGCCGAGCCTACAAAGCTTAAAGAGGAATTCAATCATCAATTTCAGCAATTAAACTATACATCCACTCGATTTAGGTTCAAAATTTATCAAAAAGGGGTTTGCTTCCGTTGAGGGAATTGGGGAAAATTTTGGCACGACCTTTCCCCTTTTCCCTCTACTCGGCAGCCCCTAAAATCTCAAGATCCGAAGAAAACTGTGGTAGATCCGATGGAACAACAATTAAAATAGCAATAGAAGATCAATCTACCATGAAACGATGAAAAGTCGCGAGTAAAACTTCTCTGAACAGTCCTAGGGGTTTGGCCACACGCCTCCCCCAATCCACAAGGGGAAAACAACCACTTACCTTGCTTAAGGAAGAAGAAGGGATGGTCATTAGCGATCTCAAACCTTCGGACGATGACACGATCTCCGTCGCCGACCAAGATCTCCTCCTTCCTCTCTCTTGCTCGGGCTGCGTGCGGCTCCAAGATGAGCTGCACGGCTCATGATGAGGGATTTTATTCCCTCATCCGCCAATGACCCATATGCCCCTCTAAACGACTTAGTCTCTACTCGACTCGATCCGAGTCCGATTCAGGCTCCGATTCGATCCGCATACATGATTTAAACTCGACTCAAATAGGACATCTAATGCTTAATAAGGAAATATCCATCTAACCAATTTAAACTTCATAAGCTGAGTTATAACTTTTTACTCGAGGTGATTCCGCGGCTCAGCTCGACTAACCCCTGATTTCGGTGCCCTGCACCAAAAATAATTTTTTATATTAGGAAAGTTTCGGGTCTTACATTTATGCTCATGTTTTATTGCTAAATATGATATTATACTGGGGACTTAGGTGGAGGTTCGGAAGAACCACTCACTGAGTTCCTCGTGGACTCATGGTTTTATTTGTCTTTGTTTTGCAGAGCCTGACCAGTGAGCCTTAAAAAGTGATTCTAAAGTGCAAATCCAACTTTTCATCTCTCATTGTCTTCCTTCACTCTCAAGCCCTCAAACATGGTGTGGACATCATCCTAAGGCTTGGAGTTCTAGGAGACATCAAGGAGAAGCTTCACTAAGTGTTTGTGATTTACTTAATATTTTTTCCTTACATTCTCTACTTGTTGTTCTGTTATTTTCATTTTGACTCAAAATTGATTTTTAACAAGGTGTAGGTGACACACCTTGGATTTGACTTATGTGTAACTTATAGAGTTCCTTAGGTTTGAGATAGAGGAACTCTCATTGTGGAGAGATAAGCCCTTGGTTGACTCTCATTTGTAGGAAAAAAAAGTTAATACAAGTAGTTGTGAAATCGTTGGTGGTGAACTAAAATAGTGGAGTAAGGAAGGTTCTCGAACCACTCTAAATATCTTGTTAGCATTGCATTATTGATATTTTGAATTACTTAGCTCATCACTTGTTCTCATTCTCATTATCAAGCATAATCATATCAAATATTCACCATAACTTCGAAACCTAGAGTATAATTTGAATTAATTATGATCAAACTAGAATTAAAGTCAATCACCTTAGACTCACACTATTCATCCTGCCCCCCTGCAATGTGCCTTAACACCTTCACTCCAGCGATTTACTCGGCTTGGTCCGACACACATCCCGGCTTTCCCATTGAAGCCAAAAAAAGAATTAATTAAACTTTTTTTTTGCAGATATTACAACCACTCATCTTCTAGAAAAATTATAGGGCTATTGCAATCTTGCATTCTTCAGAAGCTAAACTTCTTCGTGGTGTGAAGAAGCCAATATTAATTCTTCATTTAAGAGACAATATTTCATCAATCGAAGTCATCATATATACTAACAGTAGTCAAAATGATTATATAAGGGATGATATAAATATTTTTTTTAATATAAATATTATTACTAACAGTAGTCAATGTTAATCATCATATATACTAACAGTAGTCAAAATCATCATCCAATGTGTGGACTACGGGATGATATAAATATTGTTTTTGTGTATTATTTATCATTTTTTTTATCAATTGTTAGAAAATCAAATAGTCAATATATAATAAGTAATAAAAGATAATATCATCATTTATTGAATGATAAAAAGAGCCATCTTAATTACATCTGAATCACATGTGCAAAACGGTTACAAAAACCTACTACAATAATATAAAATAAAATGATTTCTAAGAAAAATAAATTTGAACTAAAGAGTAAGAAAGTCTAAATTCTAGAATCCTCAATTATCATTCCTTTTTAGAATTTTCTCGAACCACTTAGCCGAATTTTTGGGATAGCGTTCAAGAGTGTCGAAGTCCACGTAAACAATACCAAACCCTGAAGTATATTCCAACCTCCATTCAAAATTATCGAGAAGAGACCATGTGAAGTATCCTATCACAGTTGCACCATCATCCATAGCCCTCTTTAGCTCAGAAATATAATTCTTGAAATAGTTAATCCTTATTTTATCATGCAAACCCTCCGAAATTGTAATATTGTCAGGCTGATCCATTACTATTGATATCATCGTAAAGAAATCAACAAATAAGAAAAATACAAATTGAATGAAGAAATATATATTACATCACATACCATTTTCACTAAGAATAATAATTGGATTACGATAGTGCTTCCTGACATAGGTTACAGCCTTGTACATTCCCCATGGAACAATGTATAACCAGTTAGAATTGGTCTGAATGAAGTTTGTTAAATACATTAAAAACTATAATATAACAATACATGAAAATTTTAATTTTGGGAAAAGATTTTTTTATGAAAAAATAGATATTTATAAAATAAAATTAATTAAAATAATTTAGACAAAAATATATATTATATTAAACAAAGACATCAATCAAAGGAACCATTTTAAAAAACAATGAAATTAACAACATAAAAAAGCATAAAGAAGAAAGAGGTAAACCTTGGGTCCAATTGGCACGCCATTTCTTTCATTTATAAAATATTAAAAACAATACGACATTATTATTAAATAATAAATATAATAAATGTGAAAAAACTAAGGATAATGTGTTAATCTAACATTTATATTCAACATGCTAATCATTTGAATAGCTAATAGGCTTTGGACTAATATAAGGGTTGTCTTTGATGTAATATGATGTATATTGGTTTATCCCCAAATAATCATATGCTCCCTTCATCATCTTTATTTCAGCACAACTAAATTTTGGAAGTCTGTCTTTGACAATTTTTTGCATGGACTTAGGATATTCTACATGTGTTAGAGGACGAAGAAACCTGAAAAAAGAAATAAAAAAAGATTATACTACATTAGTGTTCTTGCTTTATCATACTTACATTAAGTATTTTCAATATGTTAAGATTCACAAATACCATCAATCTCGAGCTCTTTATGCCACACGTTTGTCATTTGGAGTGTAAGTATATGGTTCATACCAATTAAAATCCAAAATAATTCCGATTTTGCCTTTTTGCTCTACCTGGACAACACAAATACAAGAAACAAAAATATGTTAAGTATTTGTACAAGGAGAAATTTAATTATTATGCCCACAGAATTATTAATATAAATTAATATGTCAAAATGCTCGTATGTTACAATATTCTACTATTTAATGACTTCATATGTATCTTGTATGCATTAATTACTAAATAAACAACAATACGTTGCTTTAGTTAATTAATAATAATTTAAATTTCTTTCTACAACTAATGACATTTGTTTTTTCAACCTAACTAGAAAATAAAATGAACCAAATTGGCTTATTTTTAGTGGAAATGTTCGTAAAAGAAATCACAGATGTTGTTTAAACAATTTTTGCTTTTACCATTTAAAAAATATTTAGTGTTATTGAAATTAGACAAGGTATTTAGATCTGCTAATATTATACAATATGTTAGATTGATCAAATAAATAAAAAATGAATTAAAGTTAAAAATAACTTACTTGATATTTCTCACGATATCTTTCCACTGCAACTGCATGGGATAATATCAAATTATGAGCCAAAGTGTAAGGTTTCGTGCTTGAGTTTCCTCCAAATTTACAACCAGTACACCTTCCAGGAGCATGGTAACCACTACTATAACCACAATCTGCAATTACTCGTGGCTCATTCATAGTGAACCAATTCTTCACTCTATCACCAAATCTCTTAAAACAAAAATCAGCATAGTCGGCGAATGCATCCCTAAATTATGTAAATAAAAACTTTTAAGCGTAATGACTTATTAAGGTAAAAACCATATATTAAGAATAATAAATAGTTTGAACCATTGTACTATACATTTTCAATAATAGTACTTACACTATTTTAGGGCTCAACCAACCCAAGTACTCATTTTCAATTGCCAATGGAAGATCATAATGATAGAGATTTGCATATGGCGTAATACCTAATCAATATTTATAAAAAAATTAAAAGAGCATCGGATATATATTTTGAAGACACGAAAAGCTAAATTAATTAGTTTTTATATGAAGCTTACCTTGTAGTAACATATAATCTATTAGTCTATCATAATAGTCTACACCTTTTTTCGGTTCCATCTATAAAACAAAAAAGATTAGCATAATAAAAAATTCATTGAATTGAAGAAGGAAAGCTCAACATAAAATATTTGAAGTATATGTAATTTTACTAGGAAAAATTCTACTCCATGAGATTGAGAATCGATCGATATGCATCAAAGTTGTGTGTCTTCATTATGTTAATATTTTCCTGCAATTAATATGACACTCAAAATTAACAAAAAGTACGTATAAGCTTTATTATAAGACTACATATAATAAATATGTATGTTATATGAAAAAACAAATATGTAGTTCAAGTTTCCTATTTATGATCAATAAAATTAACATTAATGTCTTATTAGGTGTTTGAGAATTAACAATTTACCTTATAGTGATGATATTCATCAGAAGTAACATCAGCTGTAGCATTATTTGGAATCATATCTACATTGATTATGAACATAGACATCAAGATATAAATTTCAAATATTAAAATAAAATAGAGCAAGAAAGTTTAGAAAGATTATTAACTCGGAAATCTGACAAATGTATCCCAAATGCAAAGTCCTCTACCACCCTTGAGTGTCATTCCTTCAACTTGGTAAGCGGATGCTACAGTCCCAATATAAAATCATTGGGAAAGATACTACGACTTATTTTACCCACTTTGGAAGCATGGCTTAACTCATTTAACTCATTTGTTTCATTGGAATGAACAAATTGAAATGAGAGCAAAAGAAAAAGCAAGTAGTAGAACAAGGACGAATATTGCATGCAACTCATCTTGGAATTGTGAGCGTAAAGGTAATGTTTAAGATGAAATAAAACATGGATGTATATAGTAGTACTTGAAGAAAGAGTGAGTGTTATTGTAAAGGATAAGAACAAAATATTATTTTTAACTATTTTAGTGGATAAGAGATGGATCATAAGTGAGCATTTCACGGTTTGTTAAATCAGTTTTATCGCATTCGTAGGATCACATAGTTGATAGATTCCTATTTCTTCATGGTGTTCTAAATCAAATCAAAGCTAAAGATGCTGATAATTAAAGGCCACACATATGAAATAATACATAGATAAAAATAGGATGATTTTAATATTTTAGAGTATTTAATTACTTCTATAGCTAGCTAAATTTTGTATCTTGGTAAAATAATTCATATTCTATATATTAGAACCAATTTCCAATCCATCATTACTTATTTTTCAAGTTTTAGTTAAAAACTTATTTGATCTCTACAAGAAAACAAGCTTTAACCAATGGACATAATCCATTGGTAAGAATATAAAATTGGTACGCCCCAAACTCAGGGTCACGTGACTAGGGCTATTCACGGGTCGGGTCAGGTCGGGTTTAGGGAAAAAACTGACCCGACCCTACCAAGTCTAATCAGGTTGGGTCAAGTGTGGTTCATAATTTTTCACCTCTCAAACCCGACCCAACCCAACACGACCTAGTTAAGGTCGGGTCGGGTCGGGTAGTATGATTTACCCATTTAGGTAAAAATGAGTTTTTTAAATAAATAATTAAAAAATAAATATTTTTTAATACAATATTTTAAGAATATCTTAAAAATATAAATAATCGGGTCATCAGGTCGGTCTCGAGTCATCTGGTTTCAAATTCTAAAACTCGAGACCCGACCCGACTCAACCCAAGTAGGTCGGGTCGTGTTCTCTGGTTCATTGGGTCAGGTCGATCCAATGAACAACCCTAATCAAATGTATCTTGTATCAATTATATGGTCATCATAAACCTACGAATGAGGATAGGCATGAACAAAGAAACAAGCTCATTTTTCATATCTAATAAGTTTACTGTATTCTAAGAAGATTCTTGAGTTCTCTTCCCCACTTCTTCTTGAGCTCAAACCACAGCCAACATAGGGCACAAGAAGTAATAAAGAGTATAGAAAACGTTACTACATAAGTAAATCCTTAATAGTTGGTGTTATCTAATTTCTTAGTTTGAGTTGAATTGTCTGTGGCCGAGATCCTACACACAAGAATCTATTATATACCAAAAACATATTGCCATGTGTATATAAAAGATTAGGTCAATGTTCCATTTACTTCTTTCCAACATTTACCTTTCTCTCTTCATAGAAGAAGACAAGCAAACACATTTGTTCTTGTTCATGCCTGAGGATGAGAGTAGTCTGGCCTAGCTCGGTGTCTCTCCTGTTAAGGTGCAACTCCAACGAGGGTGTGGGGCCTGCAAAAGACACTCCGACGCTCAAGTTAGTGGGACTCCAAGGTGGAGATAATAGAAAAATTGAACTTTGGGTATCTGAGGCATGTCGTGTCTGTAATTATTGTAGATGGAGGTGATGACGTCATGCGACAATCTCGTGGGATGTTGCTTAGAATTGGTCGAGGTTGATCCCGGAGATAGAGTTCTTGTAATGGCGCATCCCTCGTGTTAAGGAATGACGTGGATGTCCTAGTATGGCCTGGTGGAGCCTCGGGCAGAGCTATCTGGTCTAGCTCGAGTCAAGTTTGGTGTATGGCCGGGTGGAGCCGTTTGGTGTGTCTCAAGTTGGGTTGTAGGGTGCTGCTAGGTCTAGTATGACTGGGCACGATAGTACTAGTCCAATCCACATCCCCGGAACTCGATTGGATTCTTCAGGATTACGTGTCGAGCTCTAAGTAGAGTTAGCTACCTAGTTTTGGTTTTTCTGCGACATTGAGGAATTTTTTGAAAAATATCTTACCATGTTGTGTTTGGCCATTGTAAAGGTTGTGTTATACAAGTGATCGTAGAGGCCAAGCTGATCAAGGGACCGTAGAGGCCGAGTTGGAGCGAACGACCATAGATGCCAAGATGTAGTAGGCGACCATAGAGGTCGTGTCACACCCCAAAACCCAGCCATGACTGGCCAGAGTACTACATGTACCCCAAAGCCTGACCTAAACATAATAATCAATAAATACGAAACCTTTAACAGTTCATATAATAAAACTAGTTTTCTTGCAATAAACATAAATGATCAAAATTTCAAAAGCCAATCCATAAATAATCTGATAACTACAAATGTTCAAAACTCATTTAAAATGAATCAAATAATCAAAAACAAAGTTATTGACATTCAATACGAAAAAAAGTTTTAAACCGCCCATCTACAATAAAAGAATAAAATGATCCTATGGACTCAACATAACCCCTGACCACGACGTGTCACGAGATCCGCCACTAACCACGCTACTGCATCCCAGTGCCTGCCTAATCACACTCAGGTGCAGCAATATAGTAAATAAATCCGGAAGTCCAACTTGGACTTAGTGAGTGACATAATCCCCTACAACCATGCTCAGGAGACCAAACCAACACATATACATAGGAATTTATAGATCAAAATGCATAGAATACGGAGATAGACATGCCAAGAATCCACATATATGTATATTCAAACATAGCCATATAACGACATAAATAAAATTCATCAGAAGCTAATTATCAAGTATAAATATCCAATCATCCACGCAAGCTACCCGAGTCGGTCATCAGCATGGCAGTACCGACGAGCTTCCCGGTCCAAGGACCTGTCGGTCCAATATCCAGGGACCCATCTGTCCAATCATCTAGAGACCCGTCGTAAACATAAAATAAAATAAATGCGTACATCTGCATGCCTGTAAATTGTCCTGGGGGCCACCAGAGCCCTTTTTGTCCTCAATAAAAGGGCACATGTCTCATTCATAGCATGTAAGTAAGACAATTCAAAAGATAATCAAATAACCCTATGTGCACAATTAATCAAGCCATGCCATTTATAAATTGTAAGAGAATACCATCCATATTTTAAGCATGTCAAAGGAAACCTATCCCTTACATGTCTTCAACCTCTTTCTACTTGTGTTTGTCCCTAGACTAAATGTAAGAGTATATAAGTGCAGTTATATTCTTATCACTAGGATTAAGGTCCCTAAATTGATGTATACTACCGGTGCTTGAACAATCTAATTTATGCACTTTGCAGCAAGCAACGAAGGCGGCTACCCCTTCTCTCGGCCGAGAGACCTTGTACAACAGAAGGGGAGTGCAGCCCCGCTCTTGGCCCAGAGACTTTGAGCACAGGGAAGGGCGCTCGGCCCAGTTCTTGGTCGAACAACCTTGAACAGGGGAGGGACACTCGGCCCTATTCTTGGTCGAGCGACCTAGAACAGGAGAGGGGCGCACAGCCCCTGTTCTTGGCCGAGCGGCCTTGAACAAGGAAGGGACGCCCAACCCTACCCTAGCCCATGCTGCATCAGTACACACCCTAGCCAACCTGAGAAGCATCGCAATATATCGCGAACCCTCCTGATCCTGAAGGTAATGCTAACACTAGAGCAGTAGTCAAACGGTCCTTGAGCTTCTGAAAGCTCTCCTCGTATTTATCATCCCAAATGAATTTTACCTTCTTTTGAGTCAGGCGTGTGAGCAGGGCGGCAATCTTAGAGAAATTATCCAAAAATTTCCTGCAATAATCTGCCAATCCCAAGAAATTGCGGATCTTGGTAACATTGGTTGGCCTCTCCCAGTTCTTAACTGCCTCGATCTTGGCGAGGTCCACCTTCACCCCTTCTCTAGATACTATATGCCCCAAGAAGCCCACACTAGTCAGCTACAACTCGCACTTAGAGAATTATGCAAAAATCTGGTGCTGCTTGAGGGTTTCTAAAACTACCCTCAGATGACCTTTGTGCTCAGCCTCGCTCATGGAATATATTAGAATGTCTTGAATATATACTATGACGAACCTGTCCAAGAATTCCTTGAATACCCGATTGATAAGGTCCATAAAGGCTGCTGGTGCGTTAGTTAGCCCGAAGGACTTGAACAATAACTCATATTGATCATCTCTAGTTCTGAAAGCGGTCTTCTGGATGTCCTAATCCTGGATTCTCAGCTGATGGTACCCCGACCTCAGGTCAATCTTTGAAAACCACTGGGCTCCCTGCAACTGATCAAACATGTCATCAATCCTGGGAAGCGGATAATGATTTTTGATGGTTTCCTTGTTAAGCTGTCGGTAATCTATACACATTCGCATGGATCCATCTTTCTTTTTAACGAACAACACCGGCGCTCCCCAAGGTGATACTCTTGGGCAGATAAACCCTAAGTCCAATAACTCCTGCAGCTGGGCCTTAAGCTCCCTCAACTTCGCAGGTGCCATCCAATAAGGTGGAATTGAGATCAGTTTCACCCCTAGTTGCAGTTCGATGAAGAATTTGGTCTCTCGCGCAGGTGATACTCCCGGTAACTCCTTGGGGAACACGTTAGGGAAATCGATGACCACCAGAATCCCCTCCATGCTACTAGCCAAGTCCCTGCCGAAGGTATTTGCAGACACAAAAGCCAGAAATGGCTCAAAATCTCCCACCATCGACTTGTGGGCCTGGAGGGCTGATATCACTTTGATGGAATCTCCCCTCCCATCGCCCTCGAAAGTAAAGGGTGGTATTCCCGACTTACAAAAAGTAACCACCTTTGTCCTGTAGTTAAGTGACGCAAAGTAGGCTGACAACCAATCCATGCCCAATATTATATCCAGCTCAAGGATTGGTAGGAGCATCAACTCTGCTTTCAAATTGTGCCCACCTATGAAGATCTCACAGTCTCTAAAGACTGTTCTAGCAATTGCAGTATCACCTGTAGGTGTAGACATTGCCAAAGGCTCAACGAGCCAACTTTTGTCCTTCCCTAACTGTGAAGCCAACTTTTGTCCTGTAGGTGTAGAAAAGAGTGTGCAACACTCGGATCAAATAATGCATAAGCAGGTAATGAATTAAATGCAATGATACATGTCACTATTGCATTGGACGCCTCTATGCCCTCGGGAGTCAACGCAAAAATCGAGCAGGTGGCATCCCTAGGCCCGCCATGCACTGCTGTTCTGATGCTTGGGTCTGAGTTTGTTGCACTACCAATGCTGTAGACATGGGAGCTTTCCCCCTGGACTGAGTCGTTGCTCGACCGCCCCGAATCGAGTAGTTCCTCCTGACGTGGCCTAGCTGGCCGCACCCGAAACATGCGTCGGTATGCCCCAAGCAGATCCCCAGGTGTCTCCTCTCGCACTATCCACACTGTGAAATCTGAGACTCGCCCCTCTATCCCCCGGACACTGCAGTACTCTGTGTAGTCGTCTGCCCTAAGTCGGCCTGTCCTTTGAAACTACCCTGCCCATGGCCATGCGGGCGTGCTGCCCTAGAGCCACTGGCCTATGAATAAAATTGTCGATCCCCTGCTCCTCGAGGTTTGAACCTCTTCTTTACTGGCCCATCATGCCGATCTGTAGGTACCATGGCCTCTTTCCGCATTGCCTCGTCGACCACTTGTACAAAAGTGGTGTCCATAGTGTAACAGATCAATCTACCTATCTGAACTCTCAGGCCCTCCATGAACTGCCTCACCCGGTCAGCCTCCGTCGCCACCAAGGTTGGGTGGTAACGGGACAACCGTGTGAACTCTACCTCATACTCCATCACTATCATGCTACCCGTCTGACAAAGCTACTCGAACTCTCTCGCCCGCCTCTCACGAATGTTCCTGGGGAGGTACTTCTCCATGATGGCGTTTTGAAATTCCTCCCAGATAGGAGATGGCGTGTGAGTTCCTCGGTGAGCCCTCCATGTCTAGTGCCATTGTTTTGCTAGCCCCTCAACTGCAGCCCGACTATGCGTGCCATAGCCTCAGAAGAATAGTCCAACACCTCGCATAGCTCCATACAATCATTCAGGAATGTTGTCACCTCCACAAGTGGGTGTGTACCTATGTGCACTAGCTGCATTAGCTTTACGAAGTTCATGTACAGAGTACTGCCTACCGCTGGTTCCCGGTGCTCCTCCTTCTTGCTCCTAAACTGAATTGGTTCGGCTGGATCTGGTACAAGTGGGGTCTACGGCTGCCTCGCCTCTCGCTCCCTACGAGACTCCTCCGCTCTTTGCGGAATTCATCCCGCTCTCTGCCTGACCCAAACTACTACATGTACCTCAAAGCCTGACCCAAACATAATAATCAATTAATACAAAACCTTTAACACTTCATATAAGAAAACTAGTTTTCTTGCAATAAACATAAATGATCAAAATTCCAAAAACCAATCCATAAATAATCTGATAACTACAAATGTAGAAAACTCATTTAAAATGAATGAAATAATCGGAAAAAAGTTATTGACATTTAATGCAGAAATAAAGTTTTAAACGCCCATCTATAATAAAAGAATAAAAATGATCCTATAGACTCAACATAACCCCCGACCACAACGGGTCACGAGATCCGCCGTCCCTGGTGCCACCAGCCGCGCTACTACATCCCAGTGCCTATCTGATCATGCTCAGGTGCTGTAATATAGTAAATAAAATCGTAAGTCCAACTTGGACTTAGTGAGTGACAAAATCCTCTGCAACCATGCTCAAGAGACCAAACCAACACATATACATAGGAATTTATAGATCAAAATGCATAGAATACAGAGATAGACATGCCAAGAATCCACATATATGTATATTCAAGCATAGCCATATAACGACATAAATAAAATCCATCAGAAGCAAATTATCGAGTATAAATATCCAATCATCCACGCAAACCACCCGAGTGGATCGTCAGCATGGCAGTACCGACGAGCTTCACGGTCCAAGGACTTGTCGATCCAATATCCAGGGACCCATTGATCCTATCATCTAGAGACCCGTCGATCTACGAGTCCTGCACTGATCACTTTTGTCTCAGTGTACTCCCCTCTCTTGCCACTTGGGTTGATCGTTAGTGTGGCGGCTGACGAGCTTCTTGGTCCACATCCACCAACACATCCAAGCACTCACAATCAATGCATAATATATGCATATAAACATAAAATAAAATAAATGTGTACATCTGCATGCCTGTAAACCGTCCTGGGGCCATTTATAGCATGTAAGTAAGACAATTCAAGAGATAATCAAATAACCCTATGTGCACAATTAATCAAGCTATGCCATTTATAAATTATAAAGGAATACCATCCATATTTTAAACAGGTAAAAGGAAACCTATCCCTTACTTGTCTTCAACCTCTTTCAACCTGTGTTTGTCCCTATACTAAATATAACAGTATATATGTGCAGTTAAATTCTTCTCACTAGGGTTAAGGTCCCTAAATTGATGTATACTACCCTAGTGCTTGAATAGTCTAATTTATGCACTTTGCAGCAAGCAAGCAAGGCGGCTACCCTACTCTCAGCCGAGAGACCTTGTACAACGGATGGGGAGTGCATCCCTGCTCTTGGCCGAGAGACTTTTAGCACAGGGAGGGGCGCTCAGCCCTATTCTTGGTCGAGCGACCTAGAACAGGGGAGGGGCGCACAACCCCTATTCTTGGCCGAGCGGCCTTGAACAGGGAAGGGACACCCAGCCCATAATTTGAACTCCTTTTTCTTTTTTGAGGTAGCAAGATCTGAGAACCAATAAACTAAACACGACATACATGCAACAATGTGAAAACTCCTTGATAGAACGGAATCTCATCAAATTTGATGACAAATTCGTGGCAAGAAAACAAGAATAGTAAGGCGGTGGCTAGACATCTAAAAGCAAGGAAGGAGGAGATTAAATCACTCACCGCTTTAGGGAAGATGAAAGGGAAAAAGAATAATTTGATTCTTCCGATGACCGCTGCTGACGAGATTACCAAAGTTCGGCCGTGGTCCACTTCCCCCTCCTTGCGTCGCTTCTCCTCGATTGGGTGCTCTTGGCCCCCAGCCGCACTCCCTTCCCAATTAATAACTTGGGGTTTAATTAAACCCCATGTTACCCTTTTGCCCCCACACTTAAATCAATTAGAAAATGATTCATTTTGAGTCCGATCTAAGTCCGATCCGAACTCCCATCGAACCGCTGAGTTCGTCTTGAAATTCACTATCATAATATCATGCCAAAATTGCAGAAATAATAAATATGAAGTTTCTCTAATTTTTCTAAATTAAATCTCAAAACTCCGCTAATTTACCCGATTTAAGTCTTCATTTTCCTTCTACGAAACCGATTAAATATTATTAAAATTTTTTGTTTATAACAGGTCGAGTTGGAGCGAACAACTATAGAGGCCAAGCTAGAGAAAGTGCCCATAGACACCAAACTAGAGCGAACAATCATAGAGGCCGAGTTGGAGTGAGCGACCATAAAGGTTGGGTTGGAGCGAACGACCGTAGAGGCCGACCTAGAGCAAATGATTATAGAGGCCGAGTTGGAGTTAGCGACCATAGAGTCCTAGTTGGAGCGAATGACCATAGAGGTTGAGCTAGAGTGGATGACCATAGACAAAGCTGGAGCGAACGACCGTAAAGGTCGGGCTAAAGCAAGTGGCCATAGAGACCAAGCTGGAGTGGGTGACCATAGAGGTCGTGTTAGAGCGAACAACTGTAGAGGTCGGGCTGGAACAAGCGGCAATAGAAGCTAAACTGGAACGAACGGCCGGAGATGCCGAGCTTGAGTGAGCTGTTGGCTTAAGGTTTTCAACCGTGGTCTTTATCTCGGTTTTGATGATAACAAACATGGAACTAATATTTCATTGAGAAATCTTTTAGGTTCTATATCGATTAGCATTCGATGTCCTCGATCGAATAAATTGGAAGAAATCGAAAAATTGGAATAAATTGATTGTCACGCTCGGGTTCGTCATGGAATTTCTTGAAGATCAATGTGTGCACCAAAGTCATCTTGGACGAGTCCAAAGATCACTTGAAAATCCCTCCAAGTTGACGAACGTTGAAGGCCGGAACCCAGAAATGAAGCGCCCAAGAAAAATAGCTGAAAAATCAATATCAGCCTATGTTTGGTCGACTGAAGGATGCCTCAAATCGACAGGAGCCACTCGGTCGACCGAAGATGAGTAAAAAGCAGCAGTAGCTACTTCGGTCGATCGGGCGATCGACCGACTGAGGCCAAAAATTGGCAATAGCTTTGTCGGTCGATAGATCGGTCGACCGAACTATGGATCGCTGAAGTTGCAACTTGCGTCGATCGACCGATCGATCGACCAAATTGTGGGAACACAAGAGTTGCGTCTGGCGGTTGACCTTTCGGTCGACCATACAGAGACATTGGGGCAGCGGTTGCTTGAGCGATCGGTCGATTTGTCGACCGGCCAATCGACAGAGCGACTGTAACGAATAGTTTTCTATCTGTTGAGCTGTCGTTTCTTTGAGAGGGTATAAATATACCTCATCTAACTCATTTAATTACTCTCCTCACATTGATACAGGATTTATTGAGCATTCTAAAAGGAGTTTTTGAGCCTTCTAAAGATTGATTGAAGCGCGCCCTAATCTTTTGTCAAAATCCGCTTCGAGCGCACACTCTGTCTCAACTCGGGATTTAATTCGAGCTCTACTTCTTCGCGAGTTGAGGGTGTCGAAGGCTTGGAAAAGAGCATTTGATCTTGGTTTTATTCTAAGCTCTTTTCATTGTAATTTTAACTATTATTTAGACCTAGGTTGTTAGGTCTTGTGTGGAAGTGGTTACCTTGCTGTGAAGGTGTAAAGCCACTTGTGTAAACCTTATTTCACTAGGATTAGTTGAGGTATCCCTTAGGTTGAGTTGGAAGAGTGCTCTCGGTAAGAAGGCGGAGACTTCCGGGTGTGGAAGTGCCTTTGGTCGAGAGTGCGACTATTCGAGTCAAAGTCCTCATTGTAAGGGAAACAAGAATTAATCTAGTAAACCTAGTTTGGAAATCCTAAGCGGGGTGCTTAGGTAGTGGAATAGGCATTGGGGCCGAACCACTATAAATTTGTGTGTTTGCATTGATATTCTATTTTTGCTTAATTGTTTATCTTGCTTCCGCATCCAATCGTAAATTTGCAATTTGCCTAAGTGATCTAAGTAAACGATTAAAATTAAATTTAGGCGAATTTATTTAGTTAACACACTATTCACCCTCCCTCTAGTGTAGGTCATTTGTCAACATGAGCGACCATATAGGCCTAGTTGGAGCGAATGACCGTAGAGGCCGAGTTGGAGTGGGCGACCATAGAGGCTGATCTTGGCTCTTTTGGTTGGCGTGTGTCATCCTTGCCTTGACTTGGTGTGAGTCAGATCGTCATATCTTTGACGTGTTATTCTCGCGTCTTTCCGACTTCTGCACCTAGTATGGCAGCTTAGTGATTAGGTTTTTGTTCTTTTGTGGTGCCTCCTGATTGGCTTTTGCCCTTTTCGGTTTAAGAGGTGATCATGGCGAAAAAAGTGCTCACACGTTCCTTGCTGCTTTCTAGGAGGCCACCGCCTTGGCATTTGTTTGGATGGCGAAGATTTGTTCCTGGTGTGATCGTTGGCCATTCAATGAGGGGTTTATTGCTCATATGCCTATAAGCCATTTCTTCTTTTTTGTTTTTGAACTATTGCTCGTGTTTTTGGCAATTGGTGCTTTGAAGATTTCCTTTGGCGACGGCTTCGCGGGTTGCTTGTCCAATTATTGCCATCTTCATCTTAACTTTCATAGGTCCTGCCTAAGGTCACTAGGGAACTGACTCATCCCCATTCTAGGGTTTTCGTGATGGTGAAGGAAAGTGTCCTCGTTAAGTCGGAGTTCGGGACGCCGGTGAGGGATCTGGATTCCTACTCTTGGGTTAAAGGAGATGTGGAGTTGCAGGGCTCGCTGATGACCAACCTTGATAGCATTCTATCTTTCTAGGACAATGTGTCCATTGCCTGTGAGGTAATCGAGGAGGACTAAGAGTGTCTTCCATGCATGTTGTCAGATTGAGAATATCATTATTCCAACTCGAAATTTGTCTTCATGTACCAGACTTTGTTCGACGAGCTGGGGGTTCATCTTCCTTTTATCGACTTGGAGCATAGTGTCCTAAATTTAGTTAATGTCGCTCCCACTCGATTCCACTCGGACAGTTGGGTGTTTGTTTTGTGCTTTGATATTGTGATTGAGTGTCTCGGGATTAGGCCGAGTCTCTATGTGTTCTTCTCTTTTTTTCAAGCAAAAGGAGCACAAAAAGGAACTGTTATGACCTCCGCCCTGCGGTGGATCCGCTGCCCAGAAAATCCCCTCTGAGTGAGCTGGTCGACCCCCCAAAGACTGGGGCTGAAACTTTTTCTTCCGGGGACCATCATGCCTGTCTATCGGTACCAATGCCTCCTTTCGGAGCGCCTCATTTACAACCCGAGCAAAGGAAGTGTCCTCAGTGTACTGGGTCAGTTTAGCGATCTGTGGCCTCAACCCCTCAACAAATCTCTTGACCCTGGTATTCCCTGTGGCTATCAAGGTTGGATGGTACTTCGAGATCCGAGAGAACTCCATCTCATAATCTGACACCAACATACTGTCTATCTTATGCAGTAGCTCGAACTCTTTCACCCGCCTGTTCCGGACGCTCATCGGTAGGTACTTCTCCACCATAGCAGCTCTAAACTCCTCCCAGGTGGGGGGTGGTGCATCTGTTACTCTGCGGTCCTTCCAGGTGTGAAGCCAATCCTTGGCTGGACCTCTCAGATGCAACCCTATTAGTCGAGCGGTCATCTTAGTAGAACATTGAAGCTCCCTGCACAGCTCATAGCAATCTCCAAGGAAACTGGTGACCTCCAGCCGCTGATCTATCCCTGTATACTCTGGTGGTCTGAATGCAACAAAATCTGCATATGAAGGTGCTTTGGGGGCTCTGACCATCAGTGCCACTGGCTGGACCACCTCTGGTGCTACCGATACTGGTTGTGGCTGCTACCTCAACTCCTGCTCCCTGCGTAGCGCCTCAGTCAGCTCAGCCACTTTGGCCTGCAACTGTACAACCATGGGATCCTGTCCCACCTCCTCTCGGGCCTGCGGTGGTCTCCCACGACCCTGGCTGGTCACGTGACCCCGGCCCCAGCGGATCCTAAATCATGCACATGCTAACTCATAAGAAATAACAGTAGCGAAAAGAAATAAACAAGCTTTTATTTCAAATTGAAATCAAACCAAAGTTTGTCAAAAACAAGTTTTAGCAGAAGAATGAAAATGCGAAAATAATAAATCAAGTTCAACAGACCAAGTACAATGAAATCTGAGTAAAATGACATAAATGCCCTCAAGGGCTACAACTCCAAAAACCAACATAAGTGCATGACACACTACCAAAAGACTCGACTACGACCCTAACTAGGACTGCTATGAGATTAATGTAGCCCCTCTGCCCTCCAGTCGCGCTAAGTGTTCCAGCCCACCTCACCGGTCAGGCTCTCCAAAACAAAAACAACGACAACAGGTGAGTTCAAAAGAACTCAGTGAGCGGTTCTACCAACCCCCACAAAAAAACACAATGCAGAAATAAAGTGGAAACATAATATCTATCTCATCAAAAGTAAAGTCACGAAGGTGTGACTAGCTAACAGGCCATCTGGCCATCACATGCCCTAAGGCATCCAACGCTCCAAGGGTGGAGTACAACAGGCCTAAGCCTACCTGCCCTAAGGCAACAACACATACTAGGATAATCAGGAAGGCCCTCCGAACTTTTCCTAGTATAAAGAAACTCGATGTAATATCCTAGATATTTAATTTATTATTCTGTTGCGTGTGTTTGCCAGCCTAGCGGACTAGTTCGTGGTCGAGCCGAGTCGACTCATGGTCCGGAACAAGCTTGCGAGCTCGGGTAAGAAAAATATAAATTTATGAATTTATGAAATTAGGTTTGAGTGATTGGAATTATTTTTAATTATTGTGGTGTTTGGATAATTATGAATTATGCCTATGTGGGTGCATTTAATTAGATGCTTGTGATTTAATTAAGTTATAGGGTTAGCAGGTCGGTCTTGGGTTAAGTGGATGAGGGTTGGGCTTAGGTTAGAAGGGTAAGGGTTATGGAGGAATTATAAAAACCCCTCCCCTAGGTTGTGGTTCCAACTTTTGGAGCCACACAATTGTGAGATGAGGAGCTAGCCAACAGCCCAAGCCGCCAGCCGCCCCTCCTTTCTTCCTCTTCATTGGAGCCGCCGCCCTCAAGCTTAGTCGTCGAGCCATCCTCCCCTCTTCCCCTCTCTCTTTCCCCATCTTGGAGCAGCTGGCTTGAGGAGGAGCCGCCGCCCCTCCTTCCTTCCTCTTCTTGGAGCCATCGGCTTGAGTGGAGCCGCTGCCCCTCTTTCTCCCTTGATTGAGTCGAGCCGCTCCCTTTGAGGCCGGATTTGGATATCGCCGCTTGGAAGTTCTTCTCTAAATAATTTTTCTAATCAAGGAGAGTGGTTTTTTCCCTCCTATTCGGGTTTTCTTCGAAATTTCTTGAAGTCGCCTTGAAAATTCTTGATGTCAATAATGTTTTTTTGTGCTCTTGAGATTTTTTGGGTTTCCATGCCATGCTTAGATCTCAAATTTTGATCTCATATCATGGAATTTATGTTTAAGGGAAGATCTATGATTTTACAATTAAATCTTGTGAATCTTGGGTGTAAACCTCATATTGGAATTCTAGATATCCTTGATGCTAAAAGAATTAATTTAATCTCCTTGATTCTTGGTTAGGGATTCTTGATGTATATGCTAGCTTTTATTGAATAAAAATTATGAGATTGTATGCATGATTGGCTTGATGACATGAATCTGTGATGTTATAAATTTAGGAATTTAATTCTGCAAAATTCGGATTTTATTTCATATTGTGCTGGAAATTTCAGCTTTCTGAAATTTATGTGTTGTTTATTGAATCGGGGTTGATTTTTTATTTCTATATTATTATGTGATTAGATCTCTGATTATAGTCATGTAACCTATCGTTTTTACCAGAAAACATAGTTTGGAAATATAGGACATACTTTGAAGAGTATATTCGGGGTATATACAACACTTCCGGGCAGAACAAAACTCTAGAACAAAATAATAAAACAAAACCCTAATTGAGATGATCTAGATTTTAATTATATTATTAAAATTGGGTCTAAGGGTGAGCATAATCTGTTATAAACCAACTTATAATGTATGCATGAAATAAAACCACACGGGTTCATGACGTTGCGGGTCTAAGGGGTAAGGGTCGGGTTTGAAGTGTTGAGATGCTTCATAGTGAGGACACCCTTAGGACACCGTAGAAGAATATTGACTTAGGTCTTGATGCGCCATATCCTTGGGAATGGCGGAGTGGCTCATTTAGGAGCCGGGTTATGGGCTACGCCCGGATGGTTGGATGTCAATTCCCAATTTGCAGCATAAGTTCGGAGGGCCTTTCCCAATTATCCTGATATGTGCGGTTACCTTTAGGAATGGTAGGGTTTCGACCCGATGCACCTCTTGATGGTGATGTTGCCTTTGGGCATGGTAGGGATTCGACCCGATGCACCTCTTGATGGTGATGTTGCCTTTTGGCATGGTAGGAATTCGACCCGATGCACCTATTGACAGTGATGTTGCCTTTAGGTATGGTAGGGATTTGACCCGATGCACCTCATTAATGGTGATGTTGCCTTTGGGCATGGTAAGGCTTTGGCCCGATGCACCTATGTGATGGTGATGTTGCCTTTGGGCATGGTAGGTCTTCGACCTGATGCAAAGTTTTTTTAGGTGACGTTGCCTTCGGGCATGGTAGGGCTTCGGCTTGATGCACCTCTTTGAAGAGATAGATGTCGTGGTAGGGCTTCGGGCATGGATGGCCTTCAGGCCTGGTAGCTAGTCATATTTTTGCGACGTGGCCTTCTTAGAGATAAAGTCGCTTGCTGAGTTCTTTGAACTCACCCGTTGTCGTGTGATTTCTGTTTTGCAGATCCTGACTGGTGAGGTGGGTTGGATGCACTTGGCATCGCTGGAGGGCAGAGGAGTCGTTGGATCTCATAGCAGTCCTAGTTAGGGTCATAGTCGAGTCATGCACTTGTATTAGCTTGTTTTGCCATTGTAGCATGGGGGCATTTATGTTATTATTTCAGGTTTTATTTGACTGAACTTTTCAACTGTTGAACCTAATCGTATTTCCGCATTTTCTTTACTTCTGAGTTATTAATCTTGTTATTGATTCACTTTTCCTTTAAAATAAAACTTGTTGTTTTGGCATGTGCATGGGTTAGGCTTCGGGGTATAGGCACGTGTACCCTGGTCGGTCACGGGACCCTGAGTTGGGGCGTGACAAAGTTGGTATCAGAGCATGTGATTCGATCCGACTACGACCTAGAGTTGTCACCGTATAGGGCATTGTTAGCGTGTCAGTATACGGTAGGGGTATGCTATGAGATCATTGGGCTAAGTCTGCGCATCAGCACGACCTGTGGTTAAGTTTGCAAAACAGTGGGTGAATTCAATTGCTTAATTTTGAATTATTTCCTTTCTGGTGCTTTCAGATTGATGGAGGCTTTTGATGCCGCAAGAAGTGGTAGTGATAGAAACTCCACTGAACGCCGAGGTCGAGGTTGATGCCGGGGTCGAGAGAGACCACCATAGGCCCAGGAGGAGGTGGGATCAGATCCCATGGTTGTTCAGCTACAGCCCCGAGTGACAGAGCTGACAGAGGCACTCCGCAGAGAGCAGGAGTTGAGATCGGAGCCACCGCCAGTACCGGCAGTACCTGCAATACCAGAGGTGGTTCAGCTAGTGGTACCTGTGGTGAGAGCCCCCAGAGCGCCTTCCTATGTTGATTTTGTTGCATTCAGGCCACTAGAGTATACAGGGACAAATCAACGGGTGGAGGTCACTAGTTTTCTGGGACATTTTTATGAGTTATGCCAGGAGCTTGGTTGTTTTTCTGAGGCAACCGCTCAATTGATCGAGTTGCAGCTGAGAGGACCGGCCAAGGATTGGCTCCATACATGGAGGTACCGCCGAGTAGCGAATGCACCGCCCCTACTTGGGAGGAGTTTAAAGCTACTATGGTGGAGAAGTACCTACCGATGAGCGTCCGAGACAGGCAGGCAAAGCAGTTCGAGCTGTTGCGTTAGACGGGTAGCATGTCAGTGATAGATTACGAGGTGGAGTTTACACGCCTCTCAAAGTACCATTCCACTTTGATAGTCACAGAGATCGCCAGGGTCAAGAGGTTTATTGAGGGACTGAGACCGCAGATCGCTAGATTGATCCATTATATAGAGGAGACTTCATTTGCCAGTGTCATTGATGAGGCGCTCCGTAAGGAGGCACTGGTACCGATAGACAGGCATGAGGGTCCCTAGAAGAAAAAGTTCTGGCCCCAGCCATCAGGGGGTTGGCCAGCTTACTCAGAGGGGACTTTCATGATAGCAAATTCACCGCAGGATGGAGGTCATAATAGTTCCAGAGCTTTGGGACCAGGAGCATCATCTGGAGGACCGCAGCGGAAATTTGGGCTACCGCAGTGTAACCAATGCCACCGGAGGCACTGGGGGGCTTGTTGGGGATGGTCAAATGGATGTTTCAGCTGTGGGCAGTCTGAACACTTCAAAAAGGATTGCCCTAATAAGGGTAAGCAACAGTATGATCAGACCAGAGGGAAGGCACCGACGTCAGCGGGTTCTGTAGCTCAGAGGGGTCAGACTCAGGGAGGAGGCCAGCGAGCTGGTGGTTTAGAGAGGCCTGTTGCGTGGGTGTTTACATTAGTGCATTGTTTTTAACATATTCACTATTTTTTTAACATATTGACTGTTCACTATTTTTTATCAGGGTCTTGAGTATGCTATCGAACAAAGGGTGCCTGGTGCTGAGCATAGGAACTGTGCTAGACATATTTATGCGAATTGAAAGAAGAGACACAATGGACAAGTTTTAAAATCATTATTTTGGAGAGCTGTAAGAAGCACCGTTGAGTCAGATTTCAAGAGAAGAATGAATGAACTTCAAGCTATTTTAGCAAGGGCACACGAGGATTTTATTTCAGTCAGAGTGAACAAATTCTGTCAAGCTTATATCAGTACAAGTTGCAAATGTGATGATGTAAGTAGTAACATAAGCGAGATATTCAATGGCTATATCTTGACGGTGTGATCAAAATCAATTATTGATATGCTTGAAAACATTTGTCGCTTGTTGATGGCTAGGATGCATGCTAAAAGGGAGTTTATCTTGAAAAGCAATGATACTTTATGCCCAAACATACGTCAAAAACTTGAAAAAAATAAGAAGAATACAAGTAATTGTCATGTCACCCCCGCGGGAAATATGATCTTTGAGGTTCAAGAGTATGACAGATCTAATGTTGTTAACTTAATGCATCGTACATGTTCTTGTAGATCTTGGGATTTATCTGGCATTCCATGCAATCATGCGATTTCATGCATCTTTTGGTTAAAAGAAGAACCTGAGAATTATGTTGACAATTACTTCAAGAAAGAAACCTATCTGAAAACCTATGAGGTCTTATTGCAACCTTTAATTGGGAAGGACACATGGTCTCAAGTTGAAGGACCACATATTTTGCCACCTCCAGTGAAGAAAATGCCAGGTAGACCAAAGAAAAAAAGAAGAGATATGCATGAAGAAGATGAATCATCAACAAGATGAACTAGAAGAGGGATAACTATCACATGTCAGCTATGCAATGTAGTCCACTGAGGAGACAACCGTCATCATCGCGTACTCATACAGAGGTTCTATGGATTATATGTATATTTATTTGTGTCATTTATTCATTGCTAATATTTATTTTTGGATACTAATTATAGGGACAAGATGATCCAGCAAGCATGAGACCAACAAATATGGGAACTCCCTCTACATCATTTGCTAGGAGAGGTAGAACTACATCTGGTAGAGGAGGTAGAACTACATCTGGTAGAGGAGACACAACGTCAACTGTAAGATTTACTAAAGTATTTTTAGCACTATAAGATTTGTTACCAGTTTAAGTTTTTTTTTTATGTAGGCATTCAATAGAGAAAGAACATTGGCCTCCCAAGGATTTGGGGTCTTTGTTGGTGAAGAGACCGGGACTACATATTTTAGGGTAATTTTAATGATACTAAATTATAGGGTAAATTCCTTATTGATATTAACTATTGTAATTATGGGTTTTGAATAGATGCCTGGATCTAGTTTATCAATATGCTCTTCGCGTGGGGAATTGAGTGGAAATCCTGTTCATGAACATGACATGAGGGCCCAAGTACCTGTGATGAATTCAAGCCAAATGGACATGCATGTTGTACAAGTATCACAAACTTCACCTATGATTCAAGGAAGTGGGAATATACATCACGATACTAGGGTGTGAGAGATGAATGTGTTGGGTACTAGATGTATTTTGATACTTATGTTTTGGACACTAATGTATATTTTGGATACTAGATGTAATGGATTGTGGATAGTGGTGTATGTTTTGTATACCAATGTATTTTCATACTTATGTTTTGGACACTAATGTATGTTTTGGATACTAATGTATATTTTGGTTTACTAATTGAATACTGATATGTAACAGTTCATGGTTTCAATTCATGGTGATGTCCAGTTCTAGTTTTGATTACTGCAGTTCATTTTGATTACTACAATTCATGGCTTCAATTTCAGTTTGAATACTAATTCATGTTTTAGTTCATGTTTCAATTTCAGTTTGAATACTAGCATATGTATCAATTCATTATTTCAAGTCATGGTGATGTCCAGTTCCAATTTTGATTACTACAGTTCATTTTGATTACTGCAATTCATGGTTTCAATTTCAATTTGAATACTAGCATATGTATCAGTTCATGGTTTCAATTCATGGTGATGTCCAGTTCTAGTTTTGATTACTGCAATTCATTTTGATTACTACAATTCAGGGTTTCAATTTTAGTTTGAATACTAGCATCATGTTTCAGTTCATGTTTCAATTTCAGTTTGAATACTAGAATCATGTTTCAGTTTCAGCATCATGTTTCTATTTCAATGTGCAGTTTCAATATTGCCTCACATGCTAGCTACATATATATCTTGCTTACGTAGATCTTTCCTTTTTAAGTCCACGGGGAGTATGATGATAAGGGAAACTAGGCTGTATTGAGAAAGTTAAGCAGTGCAAGCATTGAGTAATTAGTGCTTGCTATATGAACCTTACCTAGATTGAGAAAGCAATTGTATAATGAATCAACCTACACTGATCTGTATGAATCAGTTTCAGTTTCAATATACAGACAATTGTATAATGTCCACTATCATGTTTCAGTTTCAATACTAATGAATGGTTTCAATATATATGTTTCAGTTTCAGCATCATGTTTCTATTTCAATGTGCAGTTTCAATATTGCCTCACATGCTAGCTACATATATATCTTGCTTAAGTAGATCTTTCCTTTTTAAGTCCACAGGGAGTATGATGATAAAGGAAACTAGGCCGTATTGAGAAAGTTAAGCAGTGCAAGCATTGAGTAATTAGTGCTTGTTATATGAACCTTACCTAGATTGAGAAAGCAATTGTATAATGAATCAACCTGCACTGATCTGTATGAATTAGTTTCAATTTCAAGATACAGACAATTGTATAATGTCCACTATCATGTTTCAGTTTCAATACTATGAATGGTTTCAATACTAATGAATCAGTTTCAGCATCATGTTTCTATTTCAATTTCAGTTTAAATGTTTCAGCATCATGTTTCAGTTTTTATATCATGTTTTAGTTTCAGCATCATGTTTCAGTTTCTATATCATATTTTTGTTCAAGAAACATGTTTCAGTTTCAGCATGTTTTCAATTACTGCATCATGTTCCAGTTTCAAACTGTTGATTAGTTTGATGTGCAGTTTACATAATGCTTCAGAGTCAACATTTAATAGCTACATAATGGAAATCATGTTTCAGTTTACTGAATAGCTACACATAGAACATCAGAACTCAACATTTTAGTTACACAGAATCCATTATCTGAACATCATAACATTTTCATAATATCTGAACATCAAGTTTACACATTGAACATTACACCAAGCTAGTTACATTAATAGTCAATGAAAGGGACCCTAAACAATACTAAACCAAGCTACTATGCATATAACAATCCAAACACCAAATGAATACCAAATATAGCTCATCATTCTTTCATTTGGGCATTTCATTTCTCTATATTTTCTCTCTAACTTGTTCTTCTCCTTTTCAAGTCTAGCTATCATTTCTTTATGCACTGATAATTTATCAAGAAGAACATCATTCTTCTGTTGTAATAGTTTGACATGATATTCTAGATTCTCGAAATCATGCCAATCAAAATAACCATAATCTTGTTCTCTCTCCTTCCAATAAATGCATCTCCAGAATCTTCTTCCTGGATTTTTCCTCATATTTGAAGTAAGCAAGCAAGCCGCAGCTTTGTGCTGACAAACAGGTGCACACATCGATGACGTTATAGAAACTTCACCAATATCGGTTGATAGTGATGCCATTGGTTCTTTTTGCAATAATTAGCCTGACAATAATATATATTAGTGCAGGAATTGATCAATTGCATACTTAATATTAAATCATTATATATATCAAAAACCATATCACAGTTATATAACCCTATTTCACAGGTAGATATACCTAAACCATATCATAAATCATAGATCACATGTATATATCAATTACACTACTAGAAAAATGGGCATCAGCAACAGCTGATGCCGTTGCTGAGCCGTTGCTGAGCCGTTGCTGAAGAGCATCAGCAACGGCCGCGCCGTTGCAATAGAGCCGTGACAGAAAGTCGTGTTGCTGATAACTTAGCAACGGATCAGCAACGGCCGCTCGTGCCGTCGCTCAAAACATTATCAGCAACGGCCGCTTCGGCCGTCGCTAAAAATATTATCGGCCACGGTTTTGCCACAGACCCGGAGCCGTTGCTGATAACATTAATAGCAACGGCCGCTGAGTCCGTAGCAACGCCGTTAGTAAAAGCCCGTCGCTAAGCCGTTGCTGTAGGTCATCAGCAACGGCTTTCCCACGGACGGCCGTGGGAAAGGCGTTGCTGATGATGTGTACATGGAAACAGAAAAATTGAAAATTGAAAATTTCCATTGATACATTGATGCATTATCTGATACATAACTCACACACCCATACCCTCATACACACATTCATTCACACATCACAAACACACCAAGATATACATCAAAACAATTATATTTATATTGATAATTATCCACGATAGTATAAAAACAATTCAAATGCAAAATTGAAGTATCAATATCCAAACAAAATAAGTTAAACAAGTTCAATATCTCAGTAACAAGTTCAATATCCAAACAAAAAATCTCACGATCACGATGGAGGATGGTCTGGATCATATGGCGGGGTCTGGAGTGCTTGAGTGTACAACGGCGTGGACTGACTCGAGGACGATGGATTAGATGATGCCAAAGAGATGCCTGCTTCGGGATGACCTGACATGTTGCGTATCATAGATTGTATATCCGCCATCATCTGACTCTGGCGCTCCATCATCTCAGTCTGACGCGCGACCGTGTCCACTAGAGTCCTTATTCTACTACTACGATCATAACTAGATCTAGAGGTGGACGGCCGCTCACCAGCGACCGGAGGGGTCGATGCCCCAAGTGGCCCTAGTACGGCTCGCGCATGACCATTATCTGCGAAGCCATATACGCGGCCATGGTCCCAACCACCTGCGGCCTCGACCCACGATGCTGCGTCAAAGTCCTCGGGGGTACCCCCGCTCTGCACCACCGTCTGGCTGTAGGTCTCCTACTCGAGTTTGATTTTTTGTTTAATATTTATCATAAAACTTAAATTATAAATATATAATGAATAATTTAAACAAATATATAATTACCATAATGTATGCAGCGCGGTTGTGGATGTACTCCCCCGTCCCATGTGCTCGACGGTGAGTCCGCTCAAACACCGCCATCGGGGAGGGTCGCTGGACAGTCCCGTCATCCGACACCGTTGTCTACATTTACAAAACAAATACATTAATTAGTACACATAGTAACAAATAAAATATATAATTCAAAGATATACTTACCATACTGTTCGCGTGCACTGCAAATGCAACAGAGCCGCCGGTGTGACGCGCTGCTCCCCCCGACATGCGATTTCTAGCCGCATTCCGAGAAACCTCCTGCCATCGATCCGTCGACCATATTCCCACGAGCTGGTCCCATATATCCGGAGTAATCCAACCGGGGCCGTATCCCCGAGTCTCCGCGATGTTAGTGGTCCCAGCTCGGGCCATCGCCTGGGACCGAGCCTGCCCCAGCTGCCCGTTGTACCTTGCCGGGAAATAGCCTCCCAGGCAGCGTAAATGAAGGGCCTCTGGTCCTCGGCCCATGTATAGCGAGCCTGCAAAATAATAATATCAGTACCAATATTAATATATCATCATGCATGTAAAATACATAATAATACGTGCCTCAAACTCGCGCCATAACATGTCGACGTGCTCGCTAGGCACGTGAGACCACGTAGGCCATGCCCCGTACATGTATCGTCGAATAGTAGAAGAAATGCTCCTCGGCACTTCTTCTTGCTCGAACCTGCACAACAAAAATAAATTTTAATATTATATTATGATATAATGAATTTGTAATGATTCATAATTAGTGATATATTACCGCTCCCCAATCACGCTAATCAATCTACGTGACTCTGTGGCTGGTGGAGGCTGCCACCTGTTCGGCCCGCGTGGCCGCCTGCGTCTGGATGTACTAGCCTCGACAGTATCATCCTCATGAGGATCAGCAATAGGAGGATCAGCAGCATGAGTAAGTGTTGGAGTCTCACCGATCGGAGACTCCAAAGCTCTCCTGCGTCGATAACCACGACCAGACATATCTATCGAACAGACATATAATCAGATTATTGTATAAATAGTAGAGATATATTTAATAAAATATATACTTTACAATTATTCCTCATCATCTGAATAATAGTCTTCGAATTCTTCCTCTTCTTCCTCTTCTTCATCTTCTTCATCTTCAGCTTCCTCAATTTCATGATCGTCATCATCAGCATATTCAACTTCTAATTGAATTGACGTTGTGTCTGCTTCCTCGAGTATTGGAATAATACGATCTACAGCAGGAGGATCATCTTCTTGATAGAAACCATGTGTCATATCAGGTATCAGCTCATTTTCTCCTACTATCGGATCAATTTTTCCTCTACCTTTTGTCTTACAGACTACACGCCAATCAGCTCTATCTTTATTTCGAGCCGGATACTTCGCGTAATATACTTGTTCGGCTTGTGATGCCAATATAAAAGGCTCATTTGCTGTCAATTTCGATTTGTAATTAACCTCAACAAGTTTGTATTTTGGATGAACTTTTATGCCCCTTTCTGTTGTATCGAACCAATGACATCTAAATAGGATCACTGATTTCAAGCCGAAGTAGTGCAACTCTATCACTTCTTCCACCAGTCCATAAAAATCCATATCACATTCAACATAGGTTGTCCCTTTCACGCAGACCCCAGCATTCATCGTCTTCTTTGTAAATGAATATTCAACTGTGTGAAATTTATACCCGTTAACAAAATATCCGATGTAGCACGACACAAGTCGCGATGGTCCACTAACAAACTCAAATATTCTTTCATCTATTTCAGCTCTGTGATCTTTGCTGTAAGTTTGAATCCAAGTAGGGAAATCACGATTCCGTAATCTCTCCAATTCTTGATCGTTGTGAATAGAGTATTTTTGCACCATCTCAATGTCAAATATTTCAATGAATTGTTCAATCTCTGGACAATTGAGTAATACATACAAGTGTGCCAAATGATACTCTTCATCGCTTAAGTGTCGAGATGGACGAGAACCAAAAGCACGACCAGAGTGACAAAATATATTTAAACGTCCATCTGAATGTCGAACACCCCCGTCGTCGTTACGTGGAAGACGATCAAATCTTGTATGTACTATCGATTCAAAGTAAAATGAGCAGAATGTTGAAATTTCTTGGATGATATACGATTCAGATATTGATCCTTCAACAGCTGCGGTGTTCTTTACTTTTTTCTTCAGACGATTCATGTATCTTTCAAATAAGTACATCCACCGATATTGAACGGGGCCACCAACTCGTGCCTCGTATGCCAAGTGTATCGGTAGATGCTCCATCGAGTCAAAAAATGCAGGAGGGAAAAACTGCTCCAGCTTGCATATGATTTCAACAATATTATTTTCAAGTGTTGACATATCTTCGACTCGAAGGACATTTGCACAGATGCTTCTAAAAAACATACTTAATTCAGTCAACGGACCCCAAATATTATCAGGTAGAAGATCTTGAAATGCGATCGGAAGTAATCTCTGCATGAATACATGACAATCATGGCTCTTCATCCCTGATATTTTGCAATCATCGACGTTCACACATCGAGATAAGTTTGAAGCATATACATCGGGTAATCTGAGTTCTTTTACCCATTGACAAACATCTTTGATCTATTATTTATTTAACACATATAGGGCCTTCGGTTTCAGATATCGTCCGTTGACCTCTTGTAACTCCAACTCTATTCTTTTACAAAGTATTTTCAGATCATGTCGGGCTTTGACATTATCTTTAGTTTTTCCAGAAATATCCATCAAAGTGTTGAAAATATTATCAAACACATTTTTTTCAATGTGCATGACATCTAAATTATGTCGAATCAATAATGAACTCCAATAGGGCAATTCCCAAAAGATACTTTTTTTCACCCAGTTGTGTGTTTGGCCAAAACCTGACACTCTTTCATTGCGACCAAATACTATATCTGGAAGTGCTGAAACACGTGCTAACATTTGTTCACCAGACAACATCGGTGGTGGCCCATCTCTTTCAACTCTGCCCTTAGTAAATTTATTACGATTCCTTCGATACTGATGATTAATCGGTAGGAATCGACGATGACAATCAAAGAATGAGATTTTTTGTCCGTTCTGAAGACTGATTGATTTAGAGTGTTCCATACAATACGGACAAGAGAGTCGGCCGTGAGTGCTCCAACCCGACAACATGCCGTATGCGGGGAAATCATTGATTGTCCACAAGACCGCGGCCTTTAAATTGAAGTTTTGCTTCCGATGACAATCATAAGTGACAGCTCCCTCAGTCCACAATGTTTTCAATTCATCTATCAAGGGTCTGAGAAATATGTCAATTTCATTTCGCAGACCCTTAGGACCCGGAATAATCATCGAAAGATAAATAAATTCATCTTTCATGCACATTGACGGTGGCAAATTATAAACTGTCAGCAGCACTGGCCAAACTGAATAAGGAGTTGCAGAATGTCCAAACGGATTAAAACCATCTGTGCACAATCCCAATCTGATATTTCTAGTATCCCTAGCAAATGAAGGATAACATGTATCCAAATGTTTCCATGCTTCACTGCCAGATGGATGAGTCATTACTGTATCATCACGACTTCTTGCATGCCAACTCATGTAGGGGGCTGTCTTTTCAGACATGAATAATCTTTGAAGTCTCGGTGTTAGTGGAAAATACCGAAGCACCTTAAACGGGATATTTTTCTGTCGGACCGATTTCTTCTCCTTGTAACGAGGTTGTTGACATACAGGGCATTTATCCAACTGCACATTTTCTTTATAATATAAAATGCAGTTATTTTGGCACACGTGTATTTTTTCGTACCCAAGCCCCAATTTTCTCATTAGCTTTTTAGTCTTATAAAAAGTTGGCTCAAACTTGTTATCAGTAGGCAGCATTCCATTAATCAATCCAGCAATCCGATCATACGCAACTCCGCTGATATTACAATCGGCCTTGATGTTTAAGAGCTGTGTCATTGCTGAAAACCTAGTGTATTTAGAACAATTCTCATACAAAGATTCATCGGCAGCTTTCAACATCTCGTAAAATTCTGCAGCTTCTTTATTCGGTAATTCAATCTCTACCGCAGCCCCTACTTTTGTGATATCAACCGCTGTAGTATCTGGTGGGACTGATGTCTGTAGAACTGGCCGATCAACATTATCATTCAGGTGGAATTGACCCCCAAGACTATCAAGTATCATAGTTCTATAGGGATTACATTGACTGGATGAAGAAGCACCAGCAGAGGAAGATTCACCATATGTCTGAACGACAGGATTGCTCGACGTCCCGACTTCGCGTGACTCCCCGTGACAAGTCCATAGAAAATATCTTGGTGCAAATCCTTTGGTATATAGATGCAGAGTGACAGTCTCCCGATCCAAAAAACGTCCATTTGAACAAATGCGGCACGGACATCGGATTTGATCACCCATGCTAATGAAATTCCGATTCGAATAGGCAAAATTTAGGAAGTACGTTACGCCTAATCGAAACTCATTCGTTAAAGCTCCACGATCAAGACGTCGGTACATCCAACTTCGATCAGCCGACATGATTCTGTCAATCAATGACAATTTCTTTGGTTAATGTCTTTAGGTGAGATTGTCCTATTCCATTCGGGATTTATGTTATTTGAACTGCACTTACGTTTTTATTTTAACTGTTAACTAATTATTCTAAATTTCGGCAGCATCTCCCTATAGTTCTCCGAATACGCATATCATCTGGGCGCGTATCGGAGAACAAGAGAGATGTTGCCGAACTTTAGAATAATTAGTTAATAGTTAAAATAAAAACGTAAGTGCAGTACAAATAACTATATTCCCAAATTGTCCAATCAGGGACAATTCAAGAATTGTACATCGTATAAAAGATCATCTACTTCTTTTACACGAACATACAATCCCCGAACGGATCTAAGGTTTTGCTAAATCATATCCGACTCGTCGATGCGTACGTGAAACATATGAACTCGTCGGATGGATGATTATTTTCTAAATGTTTCGAGAACGTTCGAGTCCATATTGGACGATTCCGGCGCGCGTCCGAAGTGGACGATTTCCGCACGCGTCCGAAGTGGACGATTCGGGCGCGCGTCCGAAGTGGACGATTCCGGCGCGCGTCCAAAGTGGACGATACCGGCGCGCGTTCGAAGTGGACGATTCCGGCGCGCGTCCGAAATTAATCTAAACTCTAATAATTAATCTAACAAATTAAAAAATTAATCTAAATAATTAATTAACAATTATAAAACAATATAATATTATATATATATATATATATTTATAAATTCCGGCGCCGGAGTCAGGTGGACTCCGGCGCCGGCGTACAGTGGCCGGACACACTGTCCGGCCACTGTACAAGGTCCGGCGGCGACCACCGGCCGACCGCCGCCGGCCAAAACCCTAGAAATAGGGTTTCGGTCGGATTAATTCGATCCCGCCGGCCGCCACGGGAAGAGAGGGTCGGCCGGCGAGGCATACCTGAACAAGTCGGCAACAGCGGGGGAGGCGAGAGCAGGAGCGGCGGCGGCAGCAGCGGGAGGAAGAAGGGTCGGGCGCGACTGGTGCCCTATATAAACTTATCAGCAACGGCTCACTCGCCCGTTAGAAAGCCGTTGCTAATTAGTTATCATCAGCAACGGCTCACTTGTCCGTTAGAAAGCCGTTGCTGATAATTAAAATATCAGCAACGGCTCGCCTTTCCGTCAGAAAGCCGTTGCGGATAATTAAAATAATCTGCAACGGCTCGCGTATCCGTTAGAACGCCGTTGTAGATACAAATACCTGCAACGGCTCGAGCGGCCGTAAGAACGCCGTTGCAAATAGCAACGGCTTGAGCAGCCGTTGCTGATAGCCGTTGCTGAAGACCTAATTTCTAGTAGTGTTAATTTCATATAGATCACATGTAATTTTTAAATAAATTAAAATTCAAACATCAGTTAATTTCATAGAGATCATAGGTAATTTTTGAATAAATTAAAATTCAAATATCAGTTAATTTCATATAGATCACAGGTTTTTTACCTAAATCGCCGACAATGAATGAACCCTAGGTTTTTTATTTAGGGTTTCAAATCAAAGCAAGGATAGATGAAAATTTGAGGGTTCATTCATTGTCACTGATTTAGGTAAAAAAACCTATAAACTACCCGACATTACCGTAGATTGATGGAGAATAGTCATCGACATTACCGTAAACTAGCCGTTAATGCGATGTCCAAAATTGAGCGCTCGTCCGGAGAAGCTGAGAGATGATGAGAGGCCGAAGAAGATGAGAGGCTGAAGAAGATGATAGGTCGCTCATCTAAAACGTGAGGAAGCTGAGATGCTGGAGAAGCTACACCGACTGAGACTTGCGATTCTGGATGGTGGATAGTGACGCCGACCGAGAGTGGTGTCGCAATGTGTCGGGATAGAGTTCCCACGCAGAGGTAGGGTTTTGTCGGCATCTAGCTGAAATGTGGGCTTCAAATTTGAATGAAATTGCTGACGTGGATTTTTTAGTCCACGTCAGCACTTGATCAACTCTATTAATTAGTAAGTTTAGATGACATGGCATAGAGGGTATTTAAAAATATTTTCGCTACAGCTAAGCACTACCACATCAGTGCTGAAATGGTGGAAATAACCGATGGTTAACAGTGGGATACTGATTGAAACAAAATTAAAATTGAAGCCTATAATTGATTCAAATAAAAGTGTGGACATAATTGGAAAAATACCTAAAGTTTGATCTCTGAGTTTAATTGAGCCACCATTCTTGAAAACTCTAGTTTGATCTCTTATCTCCTTGACTTAGCCTTCAAGCTGCATCAATTCATCAATTTGAGGTATCAAGAAGACTAGACAGGTTTATTTTTGAGCTCCGGGCGCTCTTTTTTGCCAATTTTTTGCCCATTGCAACAGCTCTTTTTGGCCTGCTCCTCTAGCTTATAAATAGGAGTCCTATAACAGCCTCCCAGTCTCTCTCGATCTTCATAGAGTCCATCCTAATAGTTTTTTTAGCCTAAAAGAGTTGATTTTGTGCCCTAAGCCCTCCTCACTTCATCAAGCATTGATTTCACCGATAAATTCATACTCGAAGCCTTGAAGTGCTTGGAAGAGACGCGTTGGGGCTTCATCAAGTTTGCCTTAACATTTAAGCTCCATTAATATTGTTTTGTTATTGCTTTGTATCAATTTTAAGGGTAGCTTGCAAGGTGTGCGTGTAAACACCTTGGTGTCTTGTAGATTGTTGTTTTTGGTAGAGAATAGGTGCTGAGGCCCGCCTCTAGGGTTTAGGGATAAGTCTTCATTGTATTATTAGAAAAACTATCAATCTATAAAGTGTTAAGGTTAGAAATCCTTGGTGAGGAACCAAGGTAGTGGAGTAGGCGAGTTTGGCCGAACCACTATATACTTACTGTTTGCATCACTATCTTGATTGTTCTATTTGATTATTACTTGTGCTCGATTTAATTGTAGTTGCATCTAGTCGCACTAAGGATCAAGAAACTTGTATCGGGTAGTTGAGTTGGTTAAAATCGGAAAAGAATTCAATTAAACGTAAAAGTACCTACACGCTATTCAACCCCCCACCCCTTCTAGTGTGAACATTCATCCAACAAGGGGGTCCAAGCCGAGCTTGCAGAGGAGCGTAAGGCAGGATTGCGCGCGAGTTGAGTAAGGGCTATAAGGATGGAAGTAGTGGCGCGATGGCCAACGAGTCAGACTAGTGAAAATCGAGTTTCGATCGTGTAAGGGCGCTCAAGCCGAAAGTAGCGGCTCTGGAGGCTGAGGACCATGCTTGGGGGTTCAACTCGAGCTCACCGAGAGTGTAAGGCAGGACCACGTGTGAGGGGTTGAGTAAGGACTCTAAGGCCGGAAGTAGTAGTGCGATGCCAATGAGCCAGGCTGGTGAAAACAAAGTCCTGGTCATGTATGGGCTTTGAGGCCGGAAGTAGTGGCTCTGGGGGCCGACGACCGCACTCGAGGGGGTTCAAACTGAACTCGTCGAGGATTATAAGGAAGGACCGTGAGCAAGGGGTTGAGTGAGGGCTCTGAGGCCGAAAGTAGTGGTACGATAGCCAACGAGTCAGGCTAGTGTTAGGGTGTTGAGGCCGGAAGTAGCTGCTCTGGGGGTTGAGGACTGCACTTGGGGGTCGGAGCCGAGCTCGTCGAGGAGCGTTAGGCAGGACCACACACGATGGATTGAGTAAGGGCACTGAGGCCAAAAGTAGTGGTGGGATGGACGACGAGATAGGCTGGCGAAAATTGATTCCTAGTCTTGTAAGGGCGTTGAGGTCGGAAGTAGCGGATCTGGGGGCTGAGGACCTCACTCAAGGGGTCAAGCCAAGCTCACCGAGGAACGTAAGGCAGAACCACACGCGAGGGGTCGAGTAAGTTTGGAATAGTGGATTATTTGTTAAATTGGCGAGACAACCATAAAATATCTTGGCATACACATAAAAAAACTAAAATGAAATATAATTTTATTGAATACTAAAAAGAAATTGTGTGTACAAGAAAGTGCTTTGTATGAGCTTTATTTGTGTTTGCTGAGGTGATTTGCGCACGACTTGAGTCATCTTTTAACCATCGGGTCAGGGTATATTCGCGTGTGAAATATCCTAGATATTTTAATTTTATTTGTCCTCTTATGGTTTGTGTTTGCCAGCTTGCGGACTAGTCCGAGATCGAGCCGAGTCGACTCATGGTCCGGTGCGAGTTTGAGAACTCGGGTAAGTAAGAATATGGGTTATGTGATTTTGCTTGTGTAGATTAAGTCATTTAAATTTTATGTTGTGTATGCATGATGGATGTGCATGTATTGGATGGTTATATGGAGAATAAGATTAAATAAGTTAATTTAAGTTAGCGGATTCGGGTTTGTGAGTTGGATAAAGGGTTTAGAGGGATTAGGCTTGAGGAGGGAGTATAAAACTGCCTCCCCTTGGCTTCTGGCTCCTATTTGGAGCCACCAAAGCAATAGGAGAGAGGGCAGTCGCCAGCCGCTAGAGCCAACCAGCGGCCCCCTTCCTCTCTCTCTCGCAAGTCGCCGCCCCGAAGCCAGCCAACCGCCGAGCTCCTCCCATTTCCTTCTCCTTCTTCCTCGCCTTTGGAGCCAAGCTGAGAGGAGCCAGCCCCTCTCTCTTCCTCTCTCCCTCTCTCCAAGCCAGCAGCTTGGAGTGAGCCGCCGCCCCTCTTGTCCCCTCCCTTAAGTCGAGTTGCCATCTTTTGAAGCCGGATTCGAGGACCGTCATCTGAGATTTCTCCTTTATTCATCCTTCCTATTTAGGTGAGTGGTTTTACCTCTCCTTTTCCGGGTTCTTTCTTGGTGTTGAGCTGTTTTGGGCTTATTCTTGATTCTTGTGTTTTCTCGACGAACCATGGATTTTGAGTGCCGATTTCTTGTGCCGAATCATGGGAGGAGGGCCAAGACCCTCCCTTTGTGGCTCGGCAGCCCTAGGTTTACCCTAGGGGTGCTCGGCCAAGGGTGAATCTAGGTTGCCCTCAAGGTGTTTGGTGAAATGCTTAAGCGAAAGTTTTTGGTGTTCTTGAGATCCGTGTTTTGTATTGCTTATGAAATCGAGTTCCTATATGTTCAAGCAAGCCTTATGTTTAATCTGTGATTTTTAGATAAAATCATATTTAATGAAAAATTGAATCTTGATTTTGATGCCATGAGGGTTCTTGATCATGATGCTTGTTCTTGTTCATGATGTTGTTAGTGCTTGTTAACCTTGTTGTTAAGCATGGAAATTGAGAAATTTATCTCAAGATTTATATTCTGTTCAAATAATAATTAAGGGCTTAATTTCTAAACATTTTGGATTTATTTGTATGCTATACTAAAATTTTGATGTTGCTGAAATTGCATGCTGAAATGATGAATCTGTGCTATTTTTAATTGCTTGTTGTGATGTGTGTATTTATCTGAACATAGTCATGTAACCTATCGTTTTGATCAGAAACATAGTTTGAAAATATAGGACACACTCTTGATACCATATTCGGATTAGATACATCGGTTTTGGGCAGAACAGTAAGCTAAAACAAAACCGTAAAATAAAACCCTAATTGTGGGGAACTAAATTTTAATTGCATAATTAAAATTGGGTAAAAGTATCAGCATAATCTGTTATGAACCAATATGAGAAGTTTATGAATGAATTAAAACCACACGGGTTTAATGACATTACGGGTCTAGGAGTTGGGGTCGGTTATTGGAGTGTTGAGACACTTTCCAATTGGAACACGTATGAGAAACCATAGGAAAGACTTGACTTAGCTCATGGTGCACCATATCTTTATGAATGGTGGAGAGGCTCGTCAAGGAGCCAAATTGCGAGCTAGGCCCGGGAGGTTGGATGGCTAATTCCCAACCTGCAGAACAAGTACGGATGGCCTTTCCCGATTGTTCTGGTTGGCCTCGTAGGAGAAGTTCGGACGGCCTACTCGATTATCCCCGAGGTGATTTTTAAGGAATAAGTTCAGAGGGCCTACCCGATTATTCTTGAGATATCTTAGAGGAGTAAGTTCGGAGGGTCTACTCGATTATTCCTGATATATCTTGGGGGTAAGTTCGGAGGGCCTACCTGATTACTCTTGTGATATCTTGAAGGGGCAAGTTCAGATGGGCGAATCCCGCTTGTCCCTACACGTCTTGTGGAGCAAGTTCGGAGGGCCTTCTCGATTGCTCCCGAGTTTCTTTACACTAGGATAACTTCGGAGGGCCTTCCCGATTATCCTAGTATGTGTTGTTGCCTTAGGGCATGGTAGGCTTAGGCATGTTGTTCTTCACCGTATGGGTGTTGGATGCCTTCGGGCAGGTAGTGGGGATGGCCTGATAGCTGGTTACTCCCTTGTAACCCTCTTCCTTCTTGAGTCAGGAGCTCTACCTTATGCATCTTATCTATGATGTTTGTTTTTATGAGGGTTGGTAAAATCGCTCACTGAGTTCTTGAACTCATCCGTTGTCGTGGTTTTGTTTTGCAGAGCCTAACCGATGAGGTGGGCTGCACTTGGCACAGCTGGAGGGCAGAGGAGTCGTATGATCTCATAGCAGTCCTAGTTACGGTCGTAATCGAGTCTTTTGGTAGTGTGTCATGCACTTTTGTTGGTCTTTTTGAGTTGTAGCCCTTGATGGCATTTATGTCATTTTATTCAGATTTTATTGTATTTGGTCTGTTCGACTTGATGTATTATTTCCACATTTTATTCGTTTGTTAAAACTTCTTTATGATGAACTCTGTTTTGATTCTAGACGAAATAGCAACTTGTTGATTTCTTTCCATTATTGTTTATTCTTATGATGTTGGCATGAGCATAAGTTAGGCTGCGGGGTATAGGCACGTATACCTTGGCCAGTCACGTGACCCTGTATTTGGGGCGTGACAGCGTGTCTCGACCTGGGTCTCACCCGAGAACTCCCACCAGCTATTCGCCTAGGGCTATGCAAGGTGCTTGTTGGTCATTGCCTGAGGCATCCTTTGCCTGAGGCATTCGTTGTAGCATCATCGAGCCTATTTCTGATCATCGTGAAGAACACCTACTTCTGTCTTTGAAACAAAATACATTAGTGCTAAGTGAGGAGTCGATACATTAGGTTCAATATTATTTAAGGAAGGTCGTCCCACGACCATATGATACAGATTGGGAATGCTGATGATCAGGTATTGCACATCAATCATTTTTGCCTTTGGTTGAGAATTGAATGTCGTCCTGAGCCATATGATACCTCAAACGTCAACCCTTTATCTCGATAAGCCTACTATGTTTTCTTTGCAAGGGGTGAGTGAGGCTTCAATTAGTTACATTTTCTCGAAAGTAGAATAGAAAAGAATGTCGGCAGAGCTACCTTGGTCGACTAGGACCTTTTTGACAATAAATATTCATGTGATCACATAAATCGTGACTAGAGAGATCTATTTCTGGCCGAGCTTGATTCGCCCCCTCCTTGGAAATCAGTGTAGGTTTTGATTAGTTCCTTGGAAATCAGATTCATAAAATGATATTACCGGGGTTTAGAGACGGGCAGGCGTGGGCAAGTAGTGCTGTCAACCGCCATGATTGCCTAGAGAGATCTCTTTTTGGCCGAGCTTGATTCACCACCTCCCACGATTCCACCAGCAATGTAGTCGATAACTCCTTGGAGTTCATTTCCTAAGCGGTCAGCTCAACTACTCTCCCTTTGACCCGAGTGGCGGTTTGGAGGCATTCGGCTTCGTCGTCGAGGGTCGTGACTCCTGCTTCGTCCTTGTTCTCTTCGGCGATGGACGTACCTGTCTAGGTGACTTGCACATATCAAATCCTTAAGTTGGTCACCGAGTACTACACAGTCCTCGGTGGTGTGTGTGTAGATGTCGTGGAAGACACATTTCTTGCTCATGTCGGCGATAAGTGGTAGCTTCTGCTTCCACGCGTTGGCAGGGTACTTGAGAAGTTTCAAGTTATAGATTTCTCGAAGGATGGTCTCCTTCCTAGTATTAGAAGGAGTGTACCTTTTGTATCGAGCATTTGGGCGAGGTGGAGACCATCTTTGGGAGCTTGCAACCTCCAATCGTCGGTCGACCACGGATCGATCGAGCTTCAGTTGAACCATACTAGAAAATTCCAATACCCTTTGGTCGAACTTCAATCGATATTCGGCTAGGGATCAGCTAGAACTCAGGTTTATGGTAGATTTTGCATATTTTCGATTTTGGGTTTCAATTTCGAGTTTTAGGTTAGAATTTCATCATCATGCATCACCAATAAATTACAAACGATCTAGCCCTAAACCTATCGACCAACGTCATTTGAGTTTTTCTTCGGTTTCGCATCGATCTTCTTATCACAAAGGTCGCGTAATTATCGACTTGCAACTTAAAATCATTTCTAAATGAAACATTAGTTTCGACTTAATCAAAATCAAGATTAATTGAGACCAAGCTCGAAAATCTTAGGTCACTATAACAAAATCGACCTATAGAGACACATAATTAGAGACAAATTAAATTTTTATTTCTAAATCTTCACATTTAGAGACTAATAAACATAAAATTGTTCCTAATTAGCTTCTAAAAATAGCTTTAGAGTTAGATCAATTAAGTGACTATATTGATGGTGTTTCTATAGCATAGAGTCAAATCAATTATGTGACTCTATTATTGTTGTTTCTATAGATCTTTAGAGGCTAATTAGAAATAAATTTTGTGTCTATTAGTTTCTAAATGTGAAGATTTAGAAATAAAAATATAATTTGTCTCTAATTTTGTGTCTCGATAGGTCAATTTTGTTATTGAAGGCAAAAATATTATTGAAGGCTCTGAGAACATCAAAGAATTTACTCAAAGGTATTATTGAAGGCTCTAAGAATATCAAAGAATTTACTCAAGGTAGATGAATTCATCTTTCATGAAGCAGTCAAGATTGTAAGACAAAATATAACAAATTTGGATACTAATTGCCCCTTAGATATAAATTTTGTTTTCAAGGTCAACCATTCTCAAAGATGCACTATAAAGTAAGGAGGAGACTAGGAGGACTGTGTGGGATCCTGAGTCCAAGCACGGATGGAACTTGGCCCACTTCAAGTATGAATTCAACATAGACCCTGAAGATATAAAGTTACATCATGCATAAATGTGATTAAAGGAGAAAATAATCAGTCCTCTTATGGTGAGTTTTTCTTAGTATTTTTGGCCAACAAAGGATGTGCTCTTCAGTGATTTTCTCATCTGGATTTCAGCTCTTGCCCGATCCTATTTGGCATTATTTGCAGCATTTGTAAAGACCATGTTTGGAGCAAAACATGGGCAAGATCCTTGTTGACTTTCTTGGCCAAAATATCAAGTATTCCCAAATCTAGCAGCTTCACTAATTTCTGCACCACCTCATCTTTCTATGAAATTAAGGGTCGAATATATACTCCTCTATTTGAATGTGTTTGCTCACCATCCAATCCTCCATTTCTAGCTACCTCCGACCATAACCACTGTCTGACATTGCTGCCACAACCTCCCATCTTCATTGCTTGAATATTTGCAATTGCTGCAATCAAAGAAAGATGAGTACACTGCAGAAGCTGCAGAATCTGAGCAACCATAGTTGAAACTTTGGAGGTGCTTTGAAGGAACCCTAATAATGCTTGATTGAGGTTCTATTATTGATTATTCAGATTACATGTAATTATTCTTTCAAAATGAAATATCATTCTTCATCCATATATGGATATGGATATAGGATTGGCTCACTATCGATTTTGAACAGCGCTACATAGTGTGTCCATCATCTTATTTGTCCTTTCTTGCATTTCGCTCAATTTCTCTATTAGTTTTGGTTTCAGTATTGAATCTCGTGAAAATCTAGCAATTTCTTAACATCTGCCAAGGTATAAAAAATGTCATAATCTGTTTAATGTGACATTTTACTATGCATACAAATCAAAATGATTTCCATCTTTTCTGTTTTTGTGCTCAATCAATTATGGTTAAAATGATAAATTAAGTAACTTATGATTTTTGGGCCCGTTTGGTTCATAAATTGTCCGTCATAGGACACCAAACAAGGACAAGAACAGAACAACAGATGTCCTAGGACAGCAGTTATATCGTATTTAGTTCGTCAAGAACAAGATATGATATCCAGTCTCGTCTTGCATTTGGTTCGCTAAAACAGAGTCCTGTGCAAGATAAAATGATCAAAATACTCTTGCAAATTTTTAATGCTCAAATTTAATTTTAAAACATAAAAGTTTTCGTACTTAGTCTTAAATTTTAAAAATGATCTAATAAGATTAAAATCTTTATCAACTAGTATGCAGTGAGCTACTCCTTGTTATTATTCTTATATTTTAAACATTATATTCTTACTACCAATACATCAAATTTATAATTTTTAATAATTAATATTAATGAACTTGTTATGCCATTGAGTTGCACTTCTCAGTCACTGCAGTTAGATTCATCCTCTGCTACGTAAGGGAGAAAGCCACAAATATTTGCATTTCGTTGGACATCAAGGAGGTTTGCAGCAGGTGCACCACGTTGATAGAAAGCTACAGGGTTTGAAATGGACTAGTTTGCCATATTGATGCAGTAGACTTAAGCAACATGCTTTATTGCGCATGCATTTTGAAGTGCACTTGTTTGACATGGCAGAAAGCAGAAAGGCTCTATTTTACCTTAATAACTTGTAAGCATGATAAGCTTTGAGAACTGCTGCAAGTAGTACCATTGATTTGAAAAGTCTTGTGAGCTTATTTTTGTTGCAATAGATCACAATGTGCAAACTGTGTAAGCAGATTTTCAAACCAGAAACAATAAACCCCCAAGCAATATTCAAATAATAAACAGTAAACAAGTATCAACTAGTAATATTCAAACCAAACAGTAATATACTTGAGCAGATACCAAACTGAAACAGTAATAAAATTGGTTTCATGTTTACAAACTGAAACTTCAACAATATTCAATTAAACACAATTCAAAAATAAAGTTCGGACACCCCATAACAAAATAATAAAGTATTCAACTAAATCCCCCATAAAATTTCCATCACATCAGTCTTTCAAACTCTTTAAATTCTTTATTCTCATGGTTTACGAATTTTGGATGCTTCTATTACATAAGAAAAAATACAAGTATTATCACTGATGCAATTGACAATAAAAAATTAATATTAAATAATTACCTTCAAATATTCCTCCAACACTTGTGGATTGTCAACCACCACACACTTACGCACATTATCTCATCCAAATTCGCTTGTGTTCAACATATCAAGTGCTTTAGATAGTTTAAGTGACCATCTCTTCATTTTGTTAACTATCTGTTGCACTGTTAAGTTAATGTTAAGAACTCGTATCAACATTCTTTTTAAAGCTTCCTAACTCATGAGTTCCTGCTTTAAAAGTGTCATTCTCCCATCTCTGTCCCTCCACAACCAATTCTTCTAAAACAGTCAACAAAGTGTCATCTTCCTTCTGTGTCCATGAGCGTCTACCTCTTTTTTGAACTTCCATGACTAAAAATAAGACATAACCAAACTTCCATGAGTGTCATTCTTCTAGATGTATAAGGTATATCAGAAATATGATTCAGAACAAAAATCCTCTGCTGTGCAATGAACTATATATAGCAAAATCCTCAATTCAATGCTCTCACTCAATACATTATTGACAATGAATAACTGAAGAAAGGAGCTCCCGTAACGCACGAGGCTACCACCAACGTCAAGTGTACAGATGATCAGTGTACACCACCTTACCCTTACAGACCATAGAGGATATATTTGTAACCTGAACCCTCTGTGTCTCTGATTGCAAGGGAACAAGCCAATTAACAACAATTAAAACAAATTTCCATTCGGTTTCAATTCCATTGCAGATTACATCAAAGAAACAACAAATAAGTCATGAACACTTGACGTGTGTGAAATGTGGGCGAAATGGCGACACTAGAGTAGGGTGAATAGTGTGTTTACTAATTCAATTAGCCTAAATATACTTTTAATCATTTACTTAGATTATTTAGGCAATAATCAACTTGACGATTAGATCCGGAAGCTTATAAATGATAAAGCAATTAAGCACAACAATAAATCAATGCAAAAACAGAATTTATAGTGGTTCGGCCCCATTGCCTACTCCACTACCTAAGCATCCCGCTTAAGATTTTCAAACTAGATTTTACTAGATTAATTAGAGTTTCCCTTACAACGAGGACTTTGCACCGAAAAGTCTCCGCTCTCCAACCGAAGGTACTTCGACACCCGGAAGTATCCCGCCTTCCTACCGAGAGCACTTTCCCACCTAAACCAAAGGGACAACTAGAACTAATCCTAGTAATACTCTGTTTAACCATGTGACTTTACTCCTTCTACACCAAGAATACCACTTCACCCAATTCAAGACCTAACACCCGGTCTTACAAACTCAAATTAAACAAATAGTTAAAATAATAGATAAAATACAATCAAAAGAGCTAAATAATAAAACCAATGTTTGCAAGCTCCTTTCACAGCCTTGGAACCTCCAACTCACCGTGGGGATGAGCTCGAGTCAGTTTCCGAGTTGAGGCAGCAGCTGGCGCTTGAAGAATGAACTCAACGGAGAACAGAGCGCAAGCTTTAAACCTTTCGGAAGACTCTAAATCTTCCTTTTGAATACTCGATGAACTCTGTTAGAATCAAGGAAGAAGGATTAAAAGAATCATATGAGGGTATATTTATACCATGCTGAAGAAATGACTGTTCAACAGATAGAAAACTATCCATTACAGGCCGCTAGTTGAATGGTCGGTCGACCAACTGGTCGACCGGTCTTTCGACCGCTTCTCTTTTCTCTGTGGTCGGTCGACCGATGGGTTGATCGCCAGACGAAAAACTATCGATCCTGACCTTTGATCGACCGACGCAATCTCGCGTCTCGGGTATCCGTAGGTCGGTCGACCGACGCGTCGACCGCCCGAGCTACTGCCCATTTTGGGCTTCCATCGATCGACCGCCCGGTCGACTAAAGAAGCTCAGTTACTTTTTGCCTTCATTCGGTCGATCGCCCAATCGACCGATCCTAGGCTGAAGTTTATTTCTTCAGCCTATTTCTTCCGCGCTTCGTTTCCGGGTTCCGACTTTCAACGACCATCAACGTGGAGAGCTTTCAAGTGATCTTTGAGCCCATACAATACGTCTTTGGTGCACGCGTCGCTCTTCGAAAAGTTTCCGCGACGAACCCAAGCGCGACGATCAATGTCCTTTCGATTTCTGATTTTTCCGATCGAGACATCGAACGCTAATTGATATGGAACCTGGAAGATATTCTCAATAAAATCATTAGTTCCATATTTTTTATCATCAAAACCATCAAAAACGAGATTAAGGCTAAGGTTGAAAACCTAAAGCCAACAATCTTTCCCTTTTTGATGATGACAAACATTTTTTAAAAAATATAATCATTAAGGCATAGAAGGATATCAACTAAGGGATTTCTCCCCCATCAACATTCATATCTATGAGAATAAACTCCCCCTATCTATATGCATAGATTTCCTATATTTTCCTCCCCTTTACCTATACTTTTCTCCTCATTTTAACTATACATTTCTCCCCCTTTATACCTAAACTCTTCTTTCCCCCTTTTGACATCAATCAAAAAGGGCAAGAAAGCTCAATCAAGTCAAAGGGATGAAGAACAAATAATTTGATATTTTTAGATTTCATTCAAACTTTCAACATATCAAGATATGGTCATTTAACCCATGTATCAAGTTTGAAATGAAACTAATGTCATTTAATCCAAATATGAACTTAGCATGTTTTCATTTGAAATAAGCATGAAAACTATGAAAATACTAAGTCTCAAGTTTTGCTATCTACTCATGTTTTCTCAAACTTAGGCATCGAGCTATTAAACATGAGATAATGTAAGTCTATGAATTAAGTTTGGACTTAAGATGAAATTTTTAAGTTATTTTGTTGACTTAGGTCAATCTATACTTCAATATTTCAAAAATCACACTTTTAAGTTTATACAAGATCATATTTTTGATGAAAAACTTTTGAAACCAATTTTTGGATGAAAATTTTGAAACCAAATATTGAATGGTCATTTGAAATGCATGTATCATGATTGAACTCAAAATGAATTTTCTAAGTTCATTTTTCATCCTATATTGATTTTAATGAAAACACTAGATATTTCTAGCAGTCATTCAAGAATTCAAAATCAATCCTAGAAATGATTTTACTCAATCAATGATGTGAATGATATTAGAAACATAATCAAAATGGTATACACACACTTTCATTTGAAGTTTTTGAAGAAAATTCAAAGTATCGGAAAGATTGATATTTCATATAAGGATACTTTTTGTTTTCGAAATCCAACTTCAAAATTCTATTATAAATTAGATTCTTGATGAAACTTTTTGAAATTTCTACACATAAAACTAGATTTTTCAGTAATGTGTAGTTTCAAGAATCATCTGAAAATGATTTTTCCATATTTCTCTAGAAATAACTAATATTGGTGATGCCAATTGTTGAACAAGTGGCAATTTTTGTAATTTTTAGTTATTCTTAAAACTTGTTCAATTTTTATTCAAACTTTCATAACACCACATGATGGTCATGTAAAGAGTATATGTCAAGTTTGAAATAAAAATTATGTCCTTAAGTCAAGATATCAACCTAGCATGGTTTCATTCAAAACTAAACTAGTTTTTATGGAACTTGCTAAGTTTCAATCTTAACATTTAAACATGTTTCTCAAATATGGATCATAAATGAGACCTTTAAGTCAACTTGTAGACTTGGGTCAACTAGATTCAAAAGAGGTTTTCATGAAATCACCTCTATGTCATTTTATCCATATCCCTATGAATTTTCCACTCTAAGTGCATGGAAACATGTCATATCTATTCCTAAACATGTTTATGAAATTTTGGACTTAAAATAAAGTATCCAAGTCAATTTGTTGACTTGGGTCAACCTTTTTCAAGATTAAGTCCTCTAAAGTAAGATACCAATTGTATTTGTTCATCTAGATATGAATTTTTAAGTTTTAAATATCTAGACTCATGAGATATGTGTATCTAAACATGTTCATTAGGTGTTTTACTCAAAATGAGATCTCTAATAAGAATTTTAACCTAGAGCAAGTTTCATTTAATCAAGATATCATGAAATTGCCTAGTTATCATGATTTTTCCTACTCATGAAAATTCATAGATTTGTCATGCAAAAACAATCATGAGAATAGAGACATCATTAAAGCATTAATATTCAATTATCATACCAAAGTTTTTGTAAAGTTAAATTCATACCTTATTTTTAGAAATTTTATTTCATTTCAAGTTTAACTTAACATGAAGTCCCTAAAGAAGAATTTTAACCTAGTTCAAGTTTCATTCAATCAAGATATCATGAAATTGAGCTAACTTAACAAAAATTTTCTTACTCATGAAGTTTCAAATATTTATCATGCATAATCAATCATGAGAATAGAGAAATTATTTAAGCATGAATATTCAATTATTTTATAAATTTTTTTGCAAAATTAAATTCATACATTATTTCTTGAAAGTTTGCCCAACTTTTCATTTCCTTTTTCATTTTATTCTAGATAGCATAGCTTACCAATTCTTAACTTGCAAGTAGACTTCATTAGTATCATAATGAAATAATAAGACTACTAGCAAGCTAATATACTAAGTAGCAAAGATTTAATGCAAAGTTTCAAATAAAAACCTTTAACCTATGCTAGATAGTAGAGATTCATTTTAAATGAAAGATTTTACCATAATATCAAAATGAACCTAAGAGATCTTAAGATGTGAACTATTTGAGGGATAAGATCTCTAAGCATGTTTAACTAGTTTGGACTTAAAAGAATGTCTCTAGTGGCGAGTGTCAACCTAGAGCAAATTTCATTAGATGAAATTTGCCTAAGTGCTAATATTCTACATACTCATGAAAATTCAAGGGTTTTAACATGAAATCATAATCATAAGTATAGAGACATAATCAACCATGAAAATAGAGGTATTAGACTAGAAATATGCAATAACCAGAAACATACCTCATCCATGAATTTAGTCAAACTTTTCATTCTAATTAGCCTTCCTAGAATCTTATAACTTGCAAGTATACTTTATAAATAGAAAATAAAACTAAATCTACATGCAAGCTATTAAACTAAATAGTGAAGAGAAAAACCAAGTATCATTTATCAACTTCAACTTCACTAAATAGCATGGATTCATTTTCAAAGAAATTATTCATGATAATAAAATGAATCAAGAGATCTCAAAATATGAAATTTTGAAAAATAAGATCTCCAACCCTTCCTATTGGTTGAAAATCGAAAGCCACAATGTGCCTACGATTTAGAACTGCAAGGTCGCTTAGGCCCATTACAGGCCACTGGGGTCTCCGAAGAGATCGAAGATCAAAAAATCAAAAATTATTTTTGAAAGAACTCTTTAGTAAGAGTGGGGAAAATAACTCGATCAAATTAAGCATATATCAACACTCCAACTTAAACAGAACAAACCAAAGCAGGAGATGATACAAAATATACCTAGATGCCAATTTCCATACTTTAGGCATCATGATGATTCGAAGTTGCAATCTCTTGAAGATTTCTCATTTGTATCCAAGGTCAACTTCAACTCTTCACTTCTCTTTATCCTTGTGTGGTAGCTCCCCCTACAAAAGAAGATGAGACTTTTGATACCCAAATTGCTTTGGGTCCTTGGGGGTGAGTTGGCCTACGAATCCAAAGTGTCTTAACTACACTTGAATTTTTCTTGAATGCACAATCAACAATAGCATAGCCAAAAATACCACAACAAAAATAATGTACATTGAATTTCTTTTTATTTATGCTATGGACATTAGATCTATCATTTGAATGCTTGATATGTGAGACATGAGGAATATGAGCATTCTTAGATGAAATATTTTTCTTTTGAATTTGAGGTTTAAAAGTGCAATGCCTAACATGAGATTTTGCATTAGGATGCATAACATGAGATTTTACATTAGAATGCATAGCATGAGATTTATGATGATCATAGGCATTTTTGAAGGAAACATTTTTCTTGAAGGAAGTTGAGTTTCTCAAATTATGTACTTGTTCAAAACCAAAATCTCATATTTCAAAACTTCAATTGACTTATGCATGACATATAGTTGAGATTTCAATATATTATTCTCACTTACTATTTTTGAATTCTCAAATTTTAAATTTTCATTTTCAAGATTTAAGTCCTTAAGCTCAAAATTCAATCTATCATCGCATAAATCAAATCAGTTAGACTTCAATTTCTCATTTTCTAGCTTTAATTCATGCTCATGAGAATTAAGCATTACATTTTCTTTCTTTAGCATCTTATTTTCGTTATTCTTTTTAGTAAGCAAGGTGTACATTATCTTATATTCGCTTACTAACTCATCATATTGCATATCATGAGAATTAGAAGAGCTAGTACTAATATTTTCATTATTATGACTAGAAGGGAGAGAGTATACCTCATCATTGGTACTCATGAGGTAAACTTTTGAGGTAGCTTCATAGTCATTGCTAGAGGGTGCTTCAAATGTGTGAGAGGTGGAGGTGGAAGCACTTGTCCTCTTCCTTGCTTTGTTTTTCATGCTTAGGCAATTTTTCTTCACATGACCCTTCTCTTTGCAAGCATGACAGATTACTCTTCTTTTTCGGCTCTTGGTGCTACTTCTTTGACTATAAGAGCTATGGGCATCAAAACCAAGATTAGTAGTAGGCGTGTGACAATTGTCATCACCACCTTCATCAAAAGTGCCAATTTCTTCGGTTTTGGCATAATCATATAAAACATTTAACGAGGCCCATAAATCAAAAGCTGAATAACAATGCATGACTTTTTCTAAGATGCCATTTGGTAATGTGCAAAGAATATAATTCATGGCATCTCCATTATACTTAAACATTTTTTTATCTAATTCACTCCAAGCATGCATGTCAACCTTAGGTTCAATGAATTCCCAATGTAGAATGTTAAAGACTCCAAAATCTTTAGTCTTTAAATAATTGTACATCCTATACTTCCAAAGACCAAAGTTCGAGTCATCGAACCTAGGAGGTGTAGACGCTATACTCACTTGACCCATTCCTAGATCGAGACTAGATGTAGATGAGATGGTGAACTCTCAATCCACGACCCGCTCTGATACCAAATGTAGGCGAAATGACGATACTAGAGGGGGGGTGAATAGTATATTTACTAATTCAATTAGCCTACATCCACTTTTAATCATTTACTTAGATTATTTAGACAATAAGCAATTTGACGATTAGATGCGGAAGCTTATAAATGATAAAGCAATTAAGCACAACAATAAATCAATGCAAACAAAGAATTTATAGTGGTTCGGCCCCATTGCCTACTCCACTACCTAAGCACCCCGCTTAGGATTTTCAATCTAGGTTTTACTAGATTAATTAGAGTTTCCCTTACAATGAGGACTTTGCACCGGAAAGTCTCTGCTCTCCAACCAAAGGCACTTCCACACCCGAAACTATCTCGCCTTTCTTCCGAGAGCACTTTCCCACCTCAACCTAAGGGACAACTAGAACTAATCCTAGTAATACTCCGTTTACACAAGTGGCTTTACTCCTTCTACACCAAGGATACCACTTCACCCAATTCAAGACCTAACACCCGATCTTACAAACTCAAATTAAACAAATAGTTAATATAATAGATAAAATACAATCAAAAGAGCTAAATAATAAAACCAATATTTCCAAGCTCCTTTCACAGCCTTGGAACCTCCAACTCGCCGAGGGGATGAGCTTGAGTCAGTTTCCGAGTTGAGGCAGCAGCTGGCGCTTGAAGAATGAACTCGACGGAGAACAGAGCGCAAACTTTAAACCTTTTGGAAGGCTCTAAATCTTCCTTTTGAATACTCAATGAACTCTGTTAGAATCAAGGAGGAAGGATTAAAAGAATCATATGAGGGTATATTTATACCCTGCTGAAGAAACATTCGTTCAACGGATAGAAAACTATCTGTTTCAGGCCGCTGATCGAATGGTTGGTCGACCGGTCTTTTGACCGCTTCTCTTTTCTCTGTGGTCGGTCGATCGATGAGTCAACCGCCAGATGGAAAACTATCGATCCCGACCTTCGGTCGACCCATCAGTCGACCGACGCGATCTTGCGTCTCGGGTATCCGTAGGTCGGTTGACCGACGGGTCGACCGCCCGAGCTACTGCCCATTTTGGGCTTCCATCGATCGACCACCCGGTCAACCGAAGCAGCTCTGCTACTTTTTACCTTCATTCGGTCGACCGCCCGATCGACCGAACCTAGGATGAAGTTTATTTCTTCAGCCTATTTCTTCCGCGCTTTATTTTCAGGTTCCGACTTTCAACGACCATCAAGTTGGAGAGCTTTCAAATGATCTTTGAGCCCGTCCAATACGTCTTTGGTGCATGCGTCGCTCTTCGAGAAGTTTCCACGACGAACCCGAGCGCGACGATCAATGTCCTTCAAATTTCCAATTTTTTTGATCGAGGACATCGAACGCTAATTGATATGGAACCTGAAAGATATTCTCAATGAAATCATTATTTCCATGTTTGTTATCATCAAAACCATCAAAAATGAGATTAAGGCTAAGGTTGAAAACCTAAAGCCAACATGAAAGATTTATCTATTTGCTTTGTCCTTATGTTGTTGTGATAGATGCAACTCATTCCTCAATAACCTACAATGAACATTTTGTCTTAAACATTTATACTTCCTACCGTTTTAGCTATTTGGACAAATTACCATTATAAGATATCAACGAGTCGAGTACTTCAGGTGTCTCGAATTAGTCGCACATAATATTGTACAAGCTTCAGTAATCAAAGCATATTATACTCAAATAGTAAACAACAGTATACTCAAACATCAACAAGCATATTATTATCTAATCGACATTAATAAAAAATCTAGAATAAAAATACTCTTGATAGTATACAACATGCATCCAATCGACAGTAATCTTCAGAACTCAACGTGCATCAATCGACAGTATACAAGCTTCGATAAATCAGAGAGAGAGGAGGCGATAGAAATCAGAGAGGCGAGATAAAAATCAGCGAGAGAGGCGAGAGGAGGCGACAAAAACCAAAGAGGCGGGAGGAGGCGATAGAAATCGAGAGAGGGAGATCAACAAGAGAGGGAGATCAGCGACAAAGGGAGATCAACGAGGAGGCAGATCAGTGAGAGAGGGAGATCAGCGGCATATTTGAGGCGAAGAGGCAACTGTGAAGCAACGAGTGAGGTGACTGTGTGAACGGGTGAGAGGCGACTGTGCGAACAGAGCAGGTGTCGGCTAGGTTAGAGAGTCAGGTGTTTAGTAGAGGGCATTGAGGTCTTTTTCCCTCAATGTCCTCCGCCCTGTTTTGGTTTTCTCGGTACACCAAAATGGCCCAAAATCCTATCCCGGATAGGATTTAAAATCCTGTCTCTTATCATTTTTACAAAATAAACGGGGGACAAGAGCTGAAATCCAGTCCAGTCCTCCCATTTTTTAACGAAACAAACAGACCCTTTATCATCTATCTACTTCATTGCATATTTTGCGTCAATTATTATTTTGACTTTTGGTTTCAATTTGCAACACTTTTAGCATATGCATGCAACATGAATGAAATGTGTTATTATAATATTAGTCACCATTTTATTATATTCAGGATAAATTACATCATATTCTTCTATTTTACTCAATTATTACACTCTAGTCCTCTCTATTTTTTTTTTGCAAACTCATCCTCTCTATTTTTTTTTTGCAAACTCATCCTCTCTATTTTGGAACATAGCATTTACATCAATTGCTATTTTGGCATTTAATTCCAATTTATAATACTTTTAGCATATGTATGCAACATGAATGAATTTTGTTATTCTAATATTAGTCACAATTTTATTATTTATATTTTAAAATAAATTCCATCGTATCCTTCTACCTTACACTCTCGCCCACTCTCGCCCTCTCTATTTTTGATCATAATTAACAACACAATCCTCTTAACTATATATATATATATATATATGAGTCATCAAACTCCTTATTATTCTAATTATAAGTATCATCATGTCATCGTAAGTTAATGGTCTAGATTATTTTATATTTTAAATATTTACTTTCAGTGAACACTTTTATGGATTAAAGTTGCTAAAATCATTTTTATCAATTTTAGCACCATGTTTGTTAAAAATTAACGAAAATAATTTTAGCACCATGTTTGTTATTTAATATACTTTTATGGATTAAAGTTGCTAAAATCATTTTTATCAATTTTTATTTTTTTACCATGCACTAAATAATATAAAATAAGAATACAATAAAATTTATTATTAAATTTATTAATAAAATTTAATGACTCATAGATGAGATGATAATATTGTTATTAGTTGTTACTAATTTGCGTCCAGGCATCAAATCAAAAGAAAATTGCTTTCTTCGTAGATCTTCGAGCACTTGATTAGATGAAAAAACAAAATATAATAAAAAATTAATTTGTATTTTGTCCATAACATAGTAATACTTGCAACATAATATAAGATTACAAATTAGAATAAAACATGGAAATGAGTTATACTTAATTTATCAAAACTATGTAGGAGGTTTCTGTAATTATTCCTATAAATTATGTCATAACATAGTCTAATTGCTCATGCATGGGAGTTAAGTACTAAAAAGATATATAACAATTAATACAAGAAAAAGTGAAATAAATAAATTAGTGAATTGATTATAGGATACTTAATTTTTAACATAATGTGATGAAGTGTGAGTGGTAATGAGATGTGGACAGGGGAAGCATCTTTAGATTGGTTTAGAAGGAGCTATCCATTCTTGTCCCTTGCATGCCCCTCATGACAACCTTACTTTTGGAGAGACCTCCATATATACGCTCCTGATACCTAACAAGATGGCACTCCAAAAGCATCTACTAATTACGTGCACTATGTGCTACTGTGCAAGTAGCCAAGTATGTACCAGAAAATATTGTGGCATATCCTAGAAAGGTGGCATGTATATGTACTCTGTACTAGTGCCGGATTGAGACTTCCAACCAAAATCAACGTCCAGCTACATTGTTTTGACACAAATGTCACTGTAAGAATAATGAGAGTTGAAAATGCAACTAGTGATGGTAGAAAATCATTGCAAAGTATGACGACTTTACTTCTGTGCGAACTAGCTTCACATTTTCAGGCAATATCTCATTTGGATGCATTGTCTATGAATTTTTTTAAACAATTTGGTCATATATATATATATATATGTGTATATATATCTCTTAAAGTGAAATAAAAAAATGACGTTGAGAATTTTATTTTACCATTCAAATGTAATCTCGATCGGATAAAAAAAAATAGGATATGGGATATATTTTAATTTCTTATTTGTTTAGTATTTGGATTAAAATTAAAATTAAAAAATTCATATTATATTTGATGCACATTGGATAATAAAATTTTATCAAATATTCTTTTTCATTTATTATCCAATTCAATAATGCAAAAATATTAATAATAAATCAATTTAACTCTACTTTCTCACATAGGCTCTATAAAGCGCAAAAAAAAAATCTAATAAAAGACTCCTTGCTCAGGTAGAGAGAAAAGAATGTCAACTGCGGGTAGCATAGTTGATGATAATATGTTATATTTTGTCTAGAAAATTTAGGATTCGAATCTTAGTATGATCATCTATTATGATTCTTTACCTTTGTTATAAAAAAAAGAGTTTAGAGAAAGGAATGGCAACTGACAACTACAACAGAAGAGGAGAATTATTCTTCTCTTTAATTAGCCTAGCAAAGAGATAGGAAAGGAGAATGAGAAGGGTGGTGCTTCTTCATTGTAGTCTAACCACTAAGGAGCTTCATAGTTGAATTTTTCAATTAGGGAGGGGAAATTTTTTATTTTGTACAAGAAGAAAAATATATACAGAGAGATGGTCATGGTTTAAAATTCTTTTATACAAGGCAAGGGGCTTGCCTCCTAATAATTAATTAAATTGCCTAATTCTAACTTATGTGATTCAATCAAAGCTTAAATTATAAATTTTGTTGGACTAATTCATCGAACTATTACATGATCAAATTGATTAATTCTCAATTATTGGTTAATTGTAATTAAATTACTTAGCTCAACCATATAATTTAATCTAATTAGACTAGAACAATAAAAAAACATCTTCAAACATGGTCCTATACGAATAAGAGCATAAATTTCTCAAAAATAAATCTCATTTGTTTTTAGAATTTAACAACAATATTAAATATAGATGTCCCATCTAGGGATGTTAACGGAACGGGACGCGTATGGGGGTACGTGCCTACCCATTACCCATCCCGCGAAACATATGGATACCCACTACTCGTTTAATTCTCCGCAAGTATCAAAAATGAGCACCCATTTAATTTCCCATGGGAGGACGGATCCCCACGGATATTAGCGGGTATCCATTTAATAAATTATAATATTTTATTAAGGTCTTCACAATGTTAAACACGAGGTCTTCAAATATAAACACAAAGTCTTCAAATATAAACACAATATTTTTAAGTATATGTATAAGGGATATTTTAATAATTTACATATTTTCGTGGGTAACGGGTACCCGCGGGTACGGGTACTATAATATCCATACTGATCTCATATAATAAATGGCCGGGTAAGAAAAATTATCCACGAAATCCCCACGGATAGGATATTAACCCTCATACCCATCATAAATGGATAAATACCCACGAGTACCCGCTTAAACGGGACCCTTCATCATACTTACATTTAGTTTCACTAAAATAATTTATATAAAGAAGGAAATACTTACCTAAATCTCTAAAGTGCCCTCATCTTCTTCAAACTCTTATTCTCATGAAAGCGATTTTATCCATAAAATTACAATAGGATTGTAGCCTTTTTGTCATACCCCAAATCCAGTGTAATCGGCAAGGGTACGCCACGTACTCCGAAGCCTAATCCTAAAACAAACTATGCATAAATAAATAATGAACCCAACTATTTTATGACATTTAAAACTTAATGGAAAACATCAAATCCTAAAAGAAACCCAACCACTAATTAAAAAAAATGTTAAATGTTTAATTTATTTTCAAATTTTTAAAGTCCCAACAAGGACACCCCAAACTAAAGAAAATGTGGAAATGAAATAACCAAGTCTACATGAATCAACAAAAATAGAAACGACTGGACTCGGTATCCTCATCGATCACGACATTTCATGAGATCCGCTGCCCTGCCGCCACCAGCCGCGCTACTGCACCCCGGACCTCTCTGGTCTAACTCAGGTGCAGCAAAACAACAATAATAAGGGTAAGTCCAACTAGGACTTAGTGAGAAGATCAGTTCTCAATCCACCAAAGCAATCATCATGCATAAAAAAAACACAAATAGCAGATATATAATGTAACAACAACGTTAGGTGAAATTAGCAATAATATATCCACAACCCTATGCATGAAACCAACATCTGTCAACAAATATAAAATATCCGTAAAAATGACGGAACAAACATCAATAACACATCCACCACTCTACTCATGATAACTGCATTCATCAATAAGTATAAGAATATCCACAGTAATAAAATAGGATGAATGCAACACCTCAATCGTATGCATACAATGCAACACCTCAATCATATGCATGCTCTCTGGACCCGTCGGTCCCACATAGCCACATAGGGTAGGTAGACAGGTGGCCGCTGAACTACCACCCAGCTCAGTATCGTCTCTTTGGGGCATGCCCTCCCCTCACCGGCACTAGCTCTTCTGATCTGTCTCTTTGGGGCATACATTCCCCTCATTGATCGAGTCTCCGAGCTGTCACTTTGGGGTATGATCTCCCCTCACCAGCCGGACTTTCGGAATAAGGCCAACGCCGTCTCTTTGGGGCATACCCTCCCCTCACCAGCGAGGCTTCAGGGAAATGCAGCAAGCACATCACAACACCACACATGTAGATATATAAGCATAAATAAAATGTACTATCAACAAGTAATAAAGGGTATGTCCACGGCATACCTCATCCTCCACCTCCTCCTGCCATACATCTATTTAATAAATAAACAATCATAAAATAGAAGTATAGCACGTCCAATCATTGTGAGAAAAGAAGCATGTGTATCATGAAAGCAGTGCAAAAAGAAATTACAACGGTAAATTAATGAACTGAAACAATCGGATAAAATAACTCGTCATAGGAATCACTGATCTAGGATAAGATTCTCCTCATTAACTATTATATCCATGAATCATCTCAGATTGAACCATAAAAACATACAACATATGATTTTTCAACTTGGCACGCAAAACGAGGCATCGACAGCCTACTTCTTTCAAAATACGGAGGTCTGATAGTGAAACAGACTTTGCCAATGAATCCAGAACATCGATTAGGTGAAATTTCATATATAACATGAATATTTTTTCTAATGTTAAGGCATCCAAATAATTATTTAGAATAATAGAAGAATTACCTTAAATTTATTTAATAAATAACTATTACGAATGATGCACTCTCAACCATTCATTTAACAATGATGAAATCTTTGGTCTTCATCTAAATAATGATGCAATCCCAACCCTTCATCTAACAGGACAAAATAACAACCCTTCATTTGACATGACGACTCTTAACCCTTCATCTAACATGATAAAATCTCAACCCTTCATCTAACATGATGGAATATCAACCCTTCATCTAACATGATGCAATCACAGCCCTCCATTTAATCTGATGCAATCTCAGCGTTTCATCTAATATAATGCAATCACAACCCTCCATCTAAACAGGTGCAATCACAGCCCTCCATCTAAACAGATGCAATCACAACCCTCTATCTACATGATGCAATCACAGCCTTACATATATCAAGATGTAATCTCAGCCCTCCACCTACATGATGCAATCACTGCCTCACATCTAACCAGATGCAATCACTGCCCTCCATCTACATGATGCAATCATAACCTTATATTTATCAAGATGCAATCATAGCCCTCCATCTACAAGGTGCAATCATAGTCTTACATCTCCATAAGATCAAATTCTAGCCCTCCATTTACATCACCCCATCTAGGTTTCATCTACTCATCTTCCTCCTCCCCCTCCACACCATCACACCATCCCCCTTTCAGCGCTGCACAGTAAGGGGAAAAAAGAAAAAAAGAATATTTTATTCCAAAAGGGGTAAACAACATGGTTCAATCAAGAAACGATCGATCCGACTTTAGATCCAATTCAAAAAAATGAGTCAAAAAAATCAACGAAAAACCTAAGACATGAAAACAACGACTTGAATCAAGAATTGTCGAAAACAAGGTCTAAATCCACTCACCGGACGGATAGAAAATGAAAGGAAAAGACGCGCAGGATCTTCCCTCGATCGACACCGACGAACTCGAAAAAATTTGGCTATGGTGGCTCCTCCTCATCGGCGGAGCCGTCTCTCTCCTCTCTCCTTTGCCTCAGGTGGCGTATGGCTAAAACCCCTGCCCTCACACTCAAGGTCTAATTTATAGACACCGGTGGGGTCCAAATGACTAAAATACCTCTACCTAAGCTATTCGACTTAAACAGCCCATAACTCACCCGTTCTAACTCCGATTCGAGATCCGATTGCACTGCTAAATTCCTCTTGAGTGTCACACCCCAACTGAGGGTAGTGTGACCGGCCAGGGCCTACATCCTGCCCTGTAGCCTATTGTCTACATTGACTGACAATAAAACAGAACATATCGAGAAAGGAAACTGCAACACATTTTTATTTAAAAGTTTTCAAAATTCACTATTATATGTTTTCCAACCAAAGAAGGAAACCAACATCGTAACAAATAGAACATCTCAAGTATCAAAGTTTTACAAACTTTTCAAAACACAACTGTCAGTGCAGAAAAGGAAACAACTACTACAAGACACTGGACTATGACTCAAGGACGCCACTACGAGATATGACACTACCACCTGCCCTCCAACTGCACCATGCCGACAAGCAGCAATCACTGCTCATGCTCTGCAAAAACAAAGGAAAAAACTATGAGTCCACTTGGGACTCAGTAAACGATTCTTTCGAACCTCCACATAATCCACAGTTAGTCAAGCGTAACATATAAAGCAGCATAGAATATAATCAGGGAGGTAAGTTACTTTTTAGTGTGACTATCGACCCCGTGGGTCATTCTGTATAAACCATATAGGAGAAATTTGCCATAATGGCCTAACCTTGCCACCTAGCATCCGGCCCTTAAGGCCTACTTATGGTGTAAGAATCCCGGCTTAATCGGCCATACCAAACAAGGTAGAATCACACTGGTCGTTCGGCCACATCATATTAAGATATAAACATGGAATCCCGAGCCATCGACTAGGATGGTCTACTAGTCTCCGGACACCATCTGGGGTAGGGATAGCTAGTCCCACCCAACTGGGGTTTGACACCTAGCGGGCCCGCCGGTGCATCTCAAGACCCAATCACTGGCCGAGCTAAGCATTGGTCATTTTCGACCTCCACGCTTCTCAGCGGACCATCTCAAGCACATCACAGAGTCAAATGTCCTAGGGTTTCCTTATATACACTTTAGACTGTTGCCCGTATCCGGCCTTAATCCGGTCTGCAGGGTCAACAAATTAGTGCTGCCCTTCCAAAAATGAATACTAGAAGTCCTAGAAGTTGTGTCATTTCCTAGCTAGGTTTCCATATATACTATGCATCTTGCAACGTCCTACATGTTATCTAACCCATTCTTCCTAGAACGAGCGAACTCGCCGACTATGTAGGCACTCGACCTACCATTTCCACATCACTTACCAAATTAATTACATATAGTAACATCATGAAAAACCGAAATAAAAAGTAAGTAATGGAACATACACTAAGCATAGCAACAATTAAACATGATATGAGCAATTAAATGAAACCTTTCTTGACTACATATAGCATATAAGCATTGGCAAGAACATTTCCAAAATGATAATATAGATCTACCCAACAAACATTATTTGAATATGGATTAACTTTAACATGAATATGAATAAACATTAAGCAGAGGGATATGAACAACTACACAAAATTATTTGTTTCCTCCCCCTTTTCCTTGATCGGCCGAAGCTCGAGCAAGGTAAACCTTGCTTGGCCGTACCATCCATGTGGGAAGGGGCTGGAATTTATGCATATTAACCAGTAGAACAACAAACATAAACTTTAAATTTAATCTAATATTTAAACATGAAGGTGCGAGTTAGTGCGATAAAATAAGAGATCCAACAATCCAATATAAATAGCCCAACTTTTCCCCCTTCTACTGCTCGGCCAACTCAAGTAGGATGAAGACCATGCTCAGTCGAACCCTCTGGAGGTGGTGGACTTGGCTGCGGCGTCCACTCTAGCATCAATCCAAAACCGAAAACAAAACGAATACAAGTCGATACGCGAGTTGCGAGACGATCAAGGAAATTAGGGAAAATTTTGGAATGACCTTCCCCCTTTTTCCTCAACTTGACTAGCCCCTTAAAGCGAGAAATCGACACATTTTCAAAGATGAAATCACAGTATGTACAATGATTTAAAAATCTAACATGGGGAAACAACCCGATCGGGAAAACTCGCGGAGAAAACCTCATTTTTAAAATCTATGGGGTCGGCCACCCACCTCCCCTTAACATCTACTCTAACCACTCACTTTGAATTGGATTGCGAAGAAATCTTGATGAAATGAGATTCTGATCTCCTCAAGCATCATCGCGAACTCGGCGTCGACAAGATCTCCTCCTCCTCTCTCCCTTTCTCCCTCTTGATGGGCTGCGTGCGGCTCTCTCTTTGAGCCGCACGGGTGGCTTGGGTGAGGGGTTTTATTCCCCTCATCCAATGACCCATTTGCCCCTCACTTGACTTGACTTCTTGTCGGTTCGATCGAGTCCGATTCGGACTCCGATCCTTTCCGCACTCTAGAGTCAAACTCAACTTTAATAAGACATCATAAGCAAGAAAGGAAATAACCATTGAACTAATTCAACTTCATATTTCTATGGTTCGGGTTATACCTTCTACTCGAGACGATTTCCGCCACTCGACCAGGCTAACCTCCAATCCGGTGCGCTACACCAAAAAAAGAGATTTTTATATTAGGAAAAATTTTCGGGTCTTACATTGAGACCCTCTATCATCCTAGCATGTTAAATCATAGAGATAAGGCAAATAAAAGTTTCCTCAATTTTCTACATTAAATGATTAACTGGGACTAATCCCGAAGCTTCTCGCCAATCTGCTCTAACTAGGGCCCATGGGCCCCCGCTCAAGAATAAAATATTATTACTAAGATTTTGGGTATTACACCTTCATAAACTCGATACACTCGATCAAAGACTTTGACGATATACTTTTAGCAATAATCTTCGAAGGGTAACATCTTGCCACATGTCATGAATGTTAGTTAAGCTGAAGAATTTATGAATTTCATTTTTTATTATGAAAATCATATGATAAGTTTTTGTCACAATCAAAATTGTTTGCGTAAGGATTTTAACCTTGACTAAGAATTTATTTTTATGGTAATAAACATATTTCTAATTTTTAAATTACAATTATATTTTATGTTATGTTATGATAAGCTTGTAAAATAAGACTTCAAGTTCTTAATTAATGGAAAGTCAGTATAAGTTGATATTGAAGACTTGAAGAGTTGAAGGCAGCAAGGATGATTTTTTGAGTCTAGAATTTTGTATATAATTTATTGTCACTATTCTATGTATTTCACAAATTCAAGAAACCTATTATACTTATTCTATGTATCTTGCATATCCAAGAAATCTATTTCTATATCAAAAAATTTAAATTAGTCATGTTCTAGAAAATTCCAAAAACTACCAATAGAGTGCAATTCAATCATGTCACACCCCCAACTCTAAGCCGTGTGACCGACTGAGAATACTACCCATACCTAGAAGCATAACACATACCATGCGCAATATAGTAGAAAAGATGCAGTTTACATAGATCCAAACATGTCAATCTACATGATGTACTCAAGATAACAATAAGAAAGATAAAATAATTCTCATAGAGTTCACATACAATATATATGCTACTACAGGATTATTGGTGAAATGGCCACACTAGAGGGGGGATGAATAGTGCGTTAACTAAAACAATTTGCCTAAATTCGATTTTAAACATTTTCTTAAACTACTTAGGCAATTCATAATTGAACGTCTAAACGCGGAAGCAATAATAAAACAATTTAAACACAAACAAGGATATCAATGCTAACATAATTATTTATAATGGTTCGGCCCCAATGCCTACTCCACTACCTAAGCACCCTGCTTAGGATTTCCAAACTAGTTTTACTAGATTATATAGTTTCTCTTACAAAGAGGACTTTGACCCGAAGAGTCTCGCTCTCAACCTAAGGCACTTCCACACCCGGAAGTCTCCGCATTCTTACCGAGAGCACTCTTCCACCTCAACCTAAGGGAAAACTCAACTAATCCTAGTAAACTAAGTTTACAATGATGGGTTTAAGCCTCAACACCAAGGCAACCACCAACTCAATCAATCTTGCACTCTAGGTTTACACAAATTCAAATACAATGAAATAAACACCAAAATACAACAATAATGAGAGCAAATAATAAACAATATAAACTTATCTCTCAAACAAGATGTCCTAGCTCCACTTGATGACTTAAAGATGAATCAAGGCAAGCTCAAAGTCAATCTCAAGGTTTCTAGGCTCAAAGCTAGGGTTCTTTGCAAAGATAGTTTAAGAATTCTTGTAGAGATGCAAGGAGTGGCTCTTTGAGGCTTAGAAGCATCATAGAACGCTTGGAAGAGAGTTTGGGATGAGTATTTATAACCCCTCAAACACCAAGGCTCATTAGCGGGCATTTTTCTGCCCGTTGTCGTCGTTCGGTCGCTTGTACGGTCGACCGATCGAGCAACCGAAGGCATTCTGCCCATTCTGGGCAACGTTCTATCAACCGCTCAGTTGACCAAAATACCGTCGGCCGACTAGTCAGTCGATCGAACATGGGTAGACTGCTTGGTTTTGCTGAGTTTTATGCTTGTTTGCTTGTTCCTAGGTTATATCTTCACTAAGTCTACTTATATAACATTTACTAACTTTAAGTTAAAACATAAATATTATATAAGGATTACCCCTATTTGGATTCAATAAAAATATCTAAAAAATCAAAATACATAAGAATCAAAATCAAACTTTTGGGGTATAGTACAAATTTTCGAAAACCAAAAATTTTATAATCTCACAGGTCAAATATCGGTAGGCTAAAGGATTCTAAAAAATCCTTAAAAATATCTCATTATCTAGTTTTTATCCAATGAACAATTATCGGCATTTTTTGTGTCAAGAAAATGTCAAGGTCATATAGCCCTCCAAGGAGCTCCCTAGGCATAGTGAATTTTAGGGCAATTTTTGGGTTTTCATATTTTGGGGTTCGGGTTTAGTTTTTGGATTTTTTGCATCATAGAAAAGGATTACAACACATGCTAGACACCCTAAACCTTAACTCTAACTTCCCGAAGAATCCCGAGCGTCAACGAGCGTCCTTGTCGATTTCTCTAATTTCTTTGATTTTTCCGATCGCAGACGTCATGCGCTAACCGACTAGGAACTTAAAAGTATTTCTCAATGAAACATTAGTTTCATGTTTGTTATAATCAACACAGAGATTAAGATGACAAACATCCTTAAGAAAATATATACAATTAAGCATAAATGATATCAATCTTGGGATTTCTCTCCCTATTTATATGCATGGTTTTTCCTATATTTTCTCTCCCTATTACCTGAATTTTTTCTCCTCCTTTTGACATCACTCAAAAAGGGCAAAAAAAGTCAATCAAAAGTCAATGTTGAAACTTTAAAAGATTTTTCAAAACCGCGAAAGTCTCTACTCAAGGGATGAAAGCCAAACATCGAATAAGAGACTAAGTCATACATGATATCGTGAAATGATAAATGAAATCCAAAACCAAGAATCATGTGATAACTTAAGTATCGATCAAATAGTCAAAAATCATTTTAGAAATGATTTTTCTCATCAAATGAGTAGAACGATACCATAAGTGAATTTAAAATATCATACTTCAAGTCTCATTTGAAAATCTAATGAAAATTTAAAGTATCGAAAAAGTGAACAACTTGAGAAGAGTGATACTTTAGTGGCATTTTCGTAAATAAATGAGATTTTTATGACATTTTCAGAAATCATTCAAACTTTCAAAATACAAAGATATGGTCATGTAAAATAGGTATGTCAAGTTGGAAGTGAAAAACATATCATTTGAATAAAATATGAACTTAGTACGGTTTCATTCGAAATAGGCATGAAAACATGAAAATGGCTAAGTATCAAATTTTGCTATCTACTCACATTTTCTCTAACTTAGCCACATAGACATCTAACATGAGTGAATCTAAGCATGTCAATCAAGTTTGGGCTTAAAAATAGGTTTCTAAGTCACTTTGTTGACTTAGGTCAAAGTTCACTTCAAGTTTACAAAAATCAAACTTTTTAATTCTTATAAAAACATATTCTTAACGAAAATTTTTAATACTTTTAATTGGACAAACTAGATTTTTCAAGGAATCTACAGGTTCAAGAATTAGTCAAAAATCAGTTTTCTATAAATTCCTAAAATTTCTGAAAGTCCAAGGGCATTTTCATAAATTTCAAGTACTTTTTCAAAAGTTGTCAATTTACCTTCAAACTTTCCAGACATCGCTAAATGATTATTTAAGATGTGTGTGTCAAGTTTGAGCTCAAAATGAATTGTCTAAGTTCATTTTTCATCCTATATTAATTTCAATGAAAAAAAGGATATTTCTAGCTATCATTCAAGTTATCAAAATCATTCCAAGAAATGATTTTACTCAAGCAATGGTGTGAATGATATTAGAAATGGAATCAAAATGGTATACATGAGTTTTCATTTGAAGTTTTTGAAGAAAAATCAAAGTATCGAAAAAATGAGTATTTCAAGTAAGTGATACTTTGTGTTTCCGAAATCCAACATCAAAATTTTATTATAAATCAGATTCTTGATGAATTTTTTTAAAATTTTTACAAAACAAACTAGATTTTTCAATGAAAGTGCAGTTTCAAGAATCACCTAAAAATAATTTTTCTACATTTTTCTAGAAATAACTGAAAATGCTAAAATTTCAATGGCATTTTCGTTATTTTTATTTATTTTTCAAAATGTGTTCAATTTTCATTCAAACTTTTATGATACCATATAATGGTCATGTAAAGAGTGTATGTCAAGTTTGAAATGAAAATTATGTCCTTAATTCAAGATATCAACCTATTATTGTTTCATTCAAAACTAAGCTAGCTAGTTATCATAAAACTTGCTAAGTGTCAATCTTATCATTTAATCATGATTTTTCAAACTTAAATCTATGGACACCTAACATGAGTAAATCTAAACATGTTCCTCAAATATGGATTGAAAATGAGATATCTAAGTCAATTTGTTGACTTGGGTCAACTTGGTTCAAAAGAGGTTATCATGAAATAACCTCTATGTCATTTTATCCATATCCATATGAATTTTTCATTCTAAATGCATGAAAACATGTCATACTTATTCCTAAACATATTTATGAAGTTTGGACTTAAAATTAAGTGTCCAAGTCGATTTGTTGACTTGGGTCAAACTTTTCCAAGTTTAAGTCCTCTAAAGTGAACTAGTCATCATTTTGCTCAATTTCTCATGAATTTTTAAGTTTAAGCACATGACAACTAATCATTAACACACCTAAACATGTTCATCTAATTTTTAACTTAAAATGAAGTCTCTAAAGTAAATTTTCAAGCTAGTCCGATTTCATAAATATTATGATATCATAAAATGAACCAAATTATCAAGATTTTACCTACTCATGAAATTTCATAGATTTATCATGCAAAATCAATCATGAGTTTAGAGACATCATTAAAGCATGAATATTCAACTATTATACAATGATTTTTGAAAAAACAAACTCATACCTCATTCTTAGAAATTGTCCCAAACTTTTCATTCTTTTTTCCAAATTCAATCTACTAGCCTTTCATTACATTTTTGATAACTTGCAAGCAATATTCATTAGTAGCATAACGGAAATGTGACTACTAACAAGTTATCGTACTAGATAGCAAAGAGGGAATCAAGTATGAATTTCAAAATTTACTTTGCTAAATAGTTTTAAATTCGTTTCAAAGTAAACAATCATGAATCCAAAACGAATCGCGAGATCTCAAAATATGAAATATTTTGAAATTAAGATCTCCAACCCTTCCTACTGGTTGAAAACCGAAGGTCACAATGAGCATACGATTTATAATCGCAAGGTCGCATGAGCCCGTTATACGCTACATAGGTTTCCTAAGAGACCGGAAATCAAAAATCAAAAATCATTTTAATAAAATCGTATTAAGAGCGGATAAGATCAACTCAAATCAATCGAGTATCATAAAACTCCAACTTAAATGAATTCAAATAAAGTAAAGGAGAAGATACCAAGTTTACTTAGAAGCCAATATCCATACCTATGACATCATGATGGTTTGAAGTTGCAACCAAATCGAGATTTTTCATTTGAATCCAAGATCAACTTCAATGTTCCATTTCCCATTCATACTTGTGTGGTAGCTACGCCTACAAAAGAACAAGACACTTTTGGTACTCAAATAGCCATGGGTCCTTGGGGGTGAGTTGGCCTAGGATTCCAAAGTGTCCTAGCAACACTTGGATTTCTTTTAAAAGTACAATCATGAATAGCATGACCATATATACGACAATAAAAATAATTTCCATTAAATTTTTTCTTTTCATTTTTCTTTTCAACACGAGGTTTAAATGTAGGATGCCTAACATGAGAATTAACATGAGCATGAGAATTCTTGTTAAAAACATAATTTCTACTAAAATTCTTAAATGATGAACCATTTGACTAATCATTAACCTTTCTACTTAGGAACACAACGTCATTTTTTAAAGTATCCATAGATTGATACAAAGCATTCAATTGAAATTTTAGCATACAATTTTTATTCATAATTTTTGAATTCTTTACTTTCAAATTTTCAATCTCAATTTTTGAAACATTTTTCAAATCATTATTTGTAGACTTCAATCTATTTTTCGAAACCTTATTTTCAAGTTTCAAGTCATTAACTTCAAGAGTTAATCTATAATGTCAAGGATCAATCATGCTAGTTTTCAATTTCTCATTTACACTCTTCAACTCATGCAAATGACACTACTAGAAATTGAGTCTTCAGCAACGGCTATCAGCAACGGCCGCTCAAGCCGTTGCTATTTGCAACGACATTCTTACGGCCGCTCAAGCTGTTGCAGATATGTTGTATCTGCAACGACTTTTTAACGAACACGCAAGCCGTTGCTGATGATTTTAATTATCAGCAACGGCTTTCTAACGGACAAGTGAGCCGTTGCTGATGATAACTTATTAGCAACGGCTTTCTAACGGGCGAGTGAGTCGTTGTTGATAAGTTTATAAAGGTCACAGATCGCGCCCGCCCCTTCTTCCTCCCGCTGCTGCCGCCGCCTCCTCCTCCTCCCACCTCTCGCCGCCGCTGCCGACACCGACGACGCCGAGCTGCCGCTGCCGACGCTGCCGTCCATCCTCAACCGCCGATTTCAGGTATTCATCGCCGCCCGGCCGTCTCTTCCCGTTGCGGTCGGCGGGAAATCCGATCGTAACCCTATTTTTAGGGTTTCGGCCAGCGGCGGTCGGCCGATGGCCGCCGCCGAATCTTGTACAGTGTCCGGACACACTGTCCGGACACTATACGCCGGCGCCAGAAATAGTAGATTAGTTTTTTTTTATTTGTTAATTAATTAATTAATTAATTAATTAGATTAGATTAATTGTTTAATTTGTTAGATTAATTTTTAGGGTTTAGATTAATTTCGGAATTGTCCACTTCGGCATTGTGCCGGAATCGTCCACTTCGGACGTGCGCCGAAATCGTCCACTTCGGACGCGCGCCGGAATCGTCCACTTTGGACGCGCGTCGGAATAGTTCATTTTGAACTCCTGCCGGAATCGTCTAATTTGGACTCGTGTCGGAATTGTCCAAAATGGACTCTAACTATCTCGAAACATTTAGAAAATAATCATCCATCTGACGAGTTGATATGTTTCACGTACGCATCGACGAGTCGGATATGATTTAGCAAAACCTTAGATCCGTTCGGGGATTATATGTTCGTGTAAAAGAAGTAGATGATCTTTTATACGACGTACAATTCTTGAATTGTCCCTGATTGGACAATTTGGGAATATAGTTATTTGTACTGTACTTACGTTTTTCTTTTAACTGTTAACTAATTATTCTAAATTTCGGCAACATCTCTCTTGTTTTCCGATACGCGCCCAGATGATATGCATATTCGGAGAATTGTAGGCAGATATTGCCGAAATTTAGAATGAAGTTAGCGGTTAAAATAAGTACTTAGTGCAATATAAATAACATAAATCCCGAATGGAATAGGACAATCTCACCTAAAGACATTAACCAAAAAAATTGTCATTGATTGACAGAATCATGTCGGCTGATCGAAGTTGGATGTACCGACGTCTTGATCATGGAGCTTTAACGAATGAGTTTCGATTAGGCGTAACGTACTTCCTAAATTTCGCCCATTCGAATCAGAATTTCGCTAGCATCGGTGATCAAATCCGATGTCCGTGCCGTATTTGTTTGAATGGACGATTTTTGGATAGGGAGACTGTCACTCTGCATCTATATAGCAAAAGATTTGCACCAAGATATTTTCTATGAACTTGTCACGGGGAGTCACGTGAAGTCGGGATGTCGAGTAATCCTGTCGTTCAGACATATGGTGAATCTTCCTCTGCTGGTGCTTCTTCATCTAGTCAATCTAATCCCTATAGAACTATGATCTGATTGTAATATCAGCGGGGTTGCGTATGATCTGATTGCAGGATTGATTAATGGAATGCTGCCTACTGATAACAAGACTAAAAAGCTAATGAGAAAATTGGGGCTTGGGTACGAAAAAATACACGCGTGCCAAAATAACTGCATTTTATATTATAAAGAAAATGTGTAGTTGGATAAATGCCCTGTATGTCAACATCCTCGTTACAAGGAGAAAAAATCAGTCCGACAGAAAAATATCCCGTTTAAGGTGCTTCGGTATTTTCCACTAACACCGAGGCTTCAAAGATTATTCATGTCGGAAAAGATAGCCCCCTACATTAGTTGGCATGCAAGAAGTCGTGATGATACAGTAATGACTCATCCATCCGACAGTGAAGCATGGAAACATTTGGATACATATTATCCTTCATTTGCTAGGGATACTAGAAATATAAGATTGGGATTGTGCACAGATGGTTTTAATTCGTTTGGACATTCTGCAACTCCTTATTCAGTTTGGCCAGTGCTGCTGACAGTTTATAATTTGCCACTGTCAATGTGTATGAAAGATTAATTTATTTATCTTTCGATGATTATTCCGGGTCCTAAGGGTCCGCGAAAAGAAATTGACATATTTCTTAGACCCTTGATAGATGAATTGAAAACATTGTGGACTGAGGGAGCTGTCACTTATGATTGTCATCGGAAGCAAAACTTCAATTTAAAGGCTGCGGTCGTGTGGACAATCAATGATTTCCCGGCGTACGGTATGTTGTCTGGTTGGAGCACTCACGACCGACTCTCTTGTTCGTATTGTATGGAACACTCTAAATCAATCAGTCTTCAGAACGGACGAAAAATCTCATTCTTTGATTGTCATCGTCGATTCCTACCGGCTAATCATCAGTATCGAAGGAATCGTAATAAATTTACTAAGGGCAGAGTCGAAAGAGATGGGCCACCACCGATGTTGTCTGGTGAACAAATGTTAGTACGTGTTTCAGCACTTCCAGATATAGTATTTGGTCGCAATGAAAGAGTGTCAGGTTTTGGCCAAACACATAACTGGGTGAAAAAAAGTATCTTTTGGGAATTGCCCTATTGGAGTTCATTATTGATTCGACATAATTTAGATGTCATGCACATTGAAAAAAATGTGTTTGATAATATTTTCAACACTTTGATGGATATTTCCGGAAAAACTAAAGATAATGTCAAAGCCCGACATGATATGAAAATACTTTGTAAAAGACCAGAGTTGGAGTTACAAGAGGTCAACGGACGATATCTGAAACCGAAGGCCCTATATGTGTTAAATAAACAACAAATCAAAGATGTTTGTCAATGGGTAAAAGAACTCAGATTACCCGATGGATATGCTTCAAACTTATCTCGATGTGTGAACGTTGATGATTGCAAAATATCAGGGATAAAGAGCCATGATTGTCATGTATTCATGCAGAGATTACTTCCGATCGCATTTCGAGATCTTCTACCTGATAATATTTGGGGTCTGTTGACTGAATTAAGTATGTTTTTTAGAAACATCTGTGCAAATGTCCTTCGAGTCGAAGATATGTCAACACTTGAAAATAATATTGTTGAAATCATATGCAAGCTGGAGCAATTTTTCCCTCCTGCATTTTTTGACTCGATGGAGCATCTACCGATACACTTGGCATACGAGGCACGAGTTGGTGGCCCTGTTCAATATCGGTGGATGTACTTATTTGAAAGATGCATGAATCGTCTGAAGAAAAAAGTAAAGAACACCGCAGCTGTTGAAGGATCAATATCTGAATCGTATATCATCCAAGAAATTTCAACATTCTGCTCATTTTACTTTGAATCGACAGTACAAACAAGATTTGATCATCTTCCACGTAACGACGACGGGGGTGTTCGACATTCAGATGGACGTTTAAATATATTTTGTCACTCTGGTCGTGCTTTTGGTTCTCGTCCATCTCGACACTTAAGCGAGGAAGAGTATCATTTGACATACTTGTATGTATTACTCAATTGTCCAGAGATTGAACAATTCATTGAAATAATTGACATTGAGATGGTGCAAAAATACTCGATTCACAACGATGAAGAATTGGAGAGATTACGGAATCGTGATTTCCCTACTTGGATTCAAACTTACAGTAAAGATCACAGAGCTAAAATAGATGAAAGAATATTTGAGTTTGTTAGTGGACCGTCACGACTTGTGTCGTGCTATAGCGGATATTTTGTTAATGGGTATAAATTTCACACGGTTGAATATGCATTTACAAATAAGACGATGAATGCTGGGGTCTGTGTGAAAGGGACAACCTATGTTGAATGTGATATGGATTTTTATGGACTGGTGGAAGAAGTGATAGAGTTGCACTACTTCGGCTTGAAATCAGTTATTCTATTTAGATGTCATTGGTTCGATACAACAGAAAGGGGCATGAAAGTTCATCCAAAATACAAACTTGTTGAGGTTAATTACAAATCTAAATTGGCAGCAAATGAGCCTTTTATATTGGCATCACAAGCCGAACAAGTATATTACGCGAAGTATCCGGCTCGAAATAAAGATAGAGCAGATTGACTTGTAGTCTGTAAGACAAAAGGTAGAGGAAAAATTGATCCGATAGTAGGAGAATTTGAGCTGATACCTGATATGACAGATGGTTTCTATCAAGAAGATGATCCTCCTGCTGTAGATCGTATTATTCCAATACTCGAGGATGCAGACACAACGTCAATTCAATTAGAAGTTGAATATGCTGATGATGACGATCATGAAATTGAGGAAGCTAGAGATGAAGAAGATGAAGAAGAGGAAGAAGAGGAAGAAGAGGAAGAAGAGGAAGAATTCGAAGACTATTATTCAGATGATGAGGAATAATTATAAAGTATATATTTTATTAAATATATCTCTACTATTTATACAATAATCTGATTATATGTCTATTCGACAGATATGTCTAGTCGTGGTTATCATCGTAGGAGAGCTTTGGAGTCTCTGATCGGTGAGACTCCTACACTTACTCATGCTGCTGATCCTCCTGTTGCTGATCCTCATGCCGATGATACTGCCGAGACTAGTACATCCAAACGCAGGCGGCCACGCGGGCCGAACAGGTGGCAGCCTCCACCAGCCACAGAGTCACGAAGATTTATTAGCGTGATTGGGGAGCGGTAATATATCATGAATTATGAATCATTAAAAATCCATTATATCATAATATAATATTAAAATTTATTTTTGTTGTGCAGGTTCGAGCAAGAAGAAGTGCCGAGGAGCATTTCTTCTACTATTCGACGATACATGCACGGGGCATGGCCTACGTGGTCTCACGTGCCTAGAGAGCACGTTGACATGTTATGGCGCGAGTTTGAGGCACGTATTATTATTTTTTTTACATGCATGATGATTAATATTGGTACTGATATTATTATTCTGCAGGCTTGCTATACATGGGCTGAGCACCAAAGGCCCTTCATTTACGCTGCCTGGGAGGCTATTTCCCGGGCAAGGTACAACGGGCAGCTGGGGCAGGCCCGGTCCCAGGCGATGGCACGAGCTGGGACTACTAACATCGCGAAGACTCGGGGATACGGCCCCGATTGGATTACTCCGGATATATGGGACCAGCTCGTGGGAATATTGTTGAAGGATCGATGGCAGGAGGTTTCTAGAAATCACATGTCGGGGGGAGCAGCGCGTCACACCGGCGGCTCTATTGCATTTGCAGTGCACGCGAACCGTATGGTAAGTATACCTTTTAATTACATATTTTATTTGTTACTATGTGTACTAATTAATGTATTTGTTTTGTAAATGTAGATGACGGTGTCGGATGACGGGACTGTCCAGCGACCCTCCCCGATGGCGGTGTTTGAGCGGACTCACCGTCGAGCACATGGGATGGGGGAGTACATCGACAACCGCGCTGCATACATTATGGTAACTATATATTTGTTTAAATTATTCATTATATATTTATAATTTAAGTTTTATGATAAATATTAAACAAAAAATCAAACTCGAGTAGGAGACCTACAGCCAGACGGTGGTGCAGCGCGGGGGCACCCCCGAGGACTTTGACGCAGCAACGTGGGTCGAGGCCGCAGGTGGCTCGGACCATGGCCGCGTATATGGCTTTGCAGATAGTGGTCATGCGCGAGCTATACTAGGGCCACTTGGGGCACCGACCCCTCCGGTCGCTGGTGACCGGCCATCCACCTCTAGATCCAGTTATGATCATAGTAGCAGAATAAGGACTCTAGAGGAGACGGTTGCGCGTCAGAGTCAGATGATGGCGGAGATGCATGCTATGCTACGCAACATGTCAGGTCATCCCGAAGCATGCATCTCTTCGGCAGCATCTCATCCATCGTCCTCGAGTCAATCCACGCCAAATGATCCAGGCCATCCTCCATCGTCATCGTGAGATTTTTTTTATATTGACTTTGTTACTGAGATATTATACTTGTTTAATTTATTTTGTTTGGATATTGATACTTCAATTTTGCATTTGAATAATTTTTATACTATTGTGGATAATTATCAATATAAATATAATTGTTTTGATGTATATCTTGGTGTATTTGTGATGTGTGAATGAATGTGTGTATGAGTGTATGGGTGTGTGAGTTATGTATCAGATAATGTATCAATGTATCAATGGAAATTTGAAATTTTAATTTTTTTCGTTACCAGGTTCACATCATCAGCAACGGCTTTCCCATGGCCATCCGTGGGAAAGCCGTTGCTAAAAGTTTATCGAAAGCCGTTGCTGATGACCTACCACAACGGTTTAGCAACGAGCTTTTACTAACGGCGTTGCTACGGGCTCACCAGCCGTTGCTATTAATGTTATCAGCAACGGCTCCGCGTCCGTGGCAAAACCGTTGCTGATAATATTTTTAGCAACGGCCCGAGCGGTCGTTGCTGATCCGTTGCTAAGTTATCAGCAACGTGATTTTCTGCCACGGCTACATTGCAACAGCGCCAACCGTTGCACACCATTGCTGATGATTTTCAGCAACGGCATCAGCCATTGCTGATGCCCATTTTTCTAGTAGTGTTAGCAAGCCTTTGGTGCTTTTAACTCGTCAAGAGGTAGAGCTTGATCAAAACCCAAGTTGAGCCCAACTTGTGCGCTTGAAGAAGACGTCCGCAGAAAGAAACAGAGTGCACGCAATTTTTTTTATGGAAGGCTCAAATCTCGCTTTAGAATACTCAATCAAAACTGTAAGAGAGGGAGAAGTAGATTAAATTAGTTATGTTAGGGTGTATTTATACCCTCCTGAAGAAACGACAGGTCAACGAATAGTTTTCCATCCGTTGCATACGTCGGTCGATTGGTCGATCGACCGACCGATCGATCGGTCATTCGATCACTGCTTTCTCTCTTTGAGCGGTCGACCGATGGGTCGACCACCCAGACGCGAATCCCTCGATCCCGCATTCGGTCGACCAACGCGATTTGCGTCTTCGGCTATCCGCAGGTTGGTTGATCGACAGAGCTACTGCCCAATTTGGGCTTCGATCGGTCGATCGCCCGATCGACCGAAGTAGCTACTGCCTCTTTTCGGCACTGTTCGATCGACCGACCAGTCGACCAAAATGGCTGGTGTCATTTTCCTTACCCTATTAGGTCGACCGCCCGATCGACCAAACCTAGGCTGAAATTTATTTTTTAGCCGATTTTCTTCCGCGCTTTATTTCCGGGTTCCGACTTTCAACGACCATCAACTTGGAGAGTTTTCATTTGACTCTGGACTTGTCCAATGGGACTTTGGTGCACACGTTGATCTTCGAGAATTTTTCGCGACGAACCCGAGCGTGACGATCAATGTCCTTCTGATTTTCTGATTTCTTTCGATTTATCCGATCGAGGACATCGAACGCTAATTGATATGGAACCTGAAAGATATTCTCAATGAAATATTAGTTCCATGTTTGTTATCATCAAAACCGAGATTAAGAGATTAAGACCAAGGTTGAAAACCTAAAGCCAACAGAGAGGACTTTGACCCGATGAGTCTCGCTCTCAACCTAAGGCACTTCCACACCCAGAAGTCTCCGCCTCTTACCGAGAGCACTCTTCTACCATTACCTAAGGGACAACTCAACTAATCCTAGTAAACTAGTTTACAATTATGTGTTTAAGCCTCAATGAACATTGCACTCTAGGTTTACACAAATTCAAATACAATGAAATAAACACCAAACGACAACAATAATGAGAGCAAATAATAAACAATATAAACTTAGCTCTCAAACAAGATGTCCTAGCTCCTCTTGATGACTTGAAAATGAATCAAGGCAAGCTAAAAGTCAATCTTAAGGTTTCTAGGCTCAACGCTAGGGTTCTTTGTAAAGATAGCTCAAGAATTCTTGTAGAGATGCAAGGAGTGGCTCCTTAAGGCTTAGAAGCATCATATAAGGCTTGGAAGAGAGTTTGGGATGGGTATTTATAACCCCCTAAACACCAAGGCTCGTCAACAAGCATTTTTCTGCGTGTTGGCGACGCCCGATCGCTTGTCGATCGATCATCGGTTGACCGACCGAGCAACCGTCGAGCGACCGAAGGCATTCTATTCTGCCAATTCTGGGTAACGTTCGATCGACCGAAATGCCACCAATCGACTAGTCGGTCGACCGAACCTGGGCAGACTGCTTGGTTTGGCTAAGTTTTCTACATGTTTGCTCGTTCCTAGGTTCTATCTTCACTAAGTCTACTTATATAACATTTACTAATTAAAACATAAATATTATATAAGGATTATCCCCCATTTGGATTCAATAAAAATATCTAAAAAATAAATCCTTAAGAATCAAAATCTAACTTTTGAGGTCTAGTACAAATTCCTGAAAATTAGAAATTTTATAATTTCCCAGGTCAAATATGGGTAGGCTAAAGGCTTCTAAAAAATCTTTAAAAATATCTTGTTATCTAGTTTTTACACAAGGAACAATTACCGATATTTTTTGTGTCAAGAAAATGTCTAGGTCATATAGCCCTCCAAGGAGTACTCTAGGCTTAGTAAATTTCAGGGCAGTTTTCGAGTTTTCATATTTTGGGGTTTAGGTTTGGTTTTTAGGTTCTTTGCATCATAAAAGAGGATTACAACACATGCTAGACACCCTAAACCTAAACTCTAACTTCCCAAAGAATCCCGAGCATCGACGAGCGTCCTTGACAATTTCTCTAATTTCTTCGATTTTTTCGATCGTGGACGTCGTGCGCTAACTGACTTGGAACCTGAAAGTATTTCTCAATGAAACATTAGTTCCATGTTTGTTATCATCAAAACCAAGATTAAGACCAAGATAGAAAACCTTAAGCCAATAAGGACTACGACAAGAGAACGACTTGTCGAGCTTGCACCTCTAGCCGCACAACCCTAGGCCGAATATTCAATTTGTCGTTCAACTTCACATCTTAGTCCTAAAAGTCAGCCAATTCGACCACATATCCCTATACAAAGACCCGATCAAACCATGAAGTTCTACAACCCAAGGATAAGTTCTTAGGTATGAACAAGGAGTGAGACATTTTGTCAAATACCTGGTGAGCACTCACCTAGCCGCACCATACCCGTGTCCACATGTGGTCATAACCTGATGGAATCTAACCATCATCCTCATGTTATAGATACTCTCAGTCATCCCTTTCCACCTCGCCCTTCTCCCAGGATCTGTCCAACCAGCTACACACGATACAATATATATCACACTATGCATATACAATTACAAATCTAAAGTATTCACCAAAATAACCACAGGTACAAAATTTTAGCATGTCTTCCCTAGGTTGGGTCATATCACCGTACACTTGGTGGCTTTCCAAACACACCCAACCAGAGCGAGGTGGTAGGCCCTAAAGGGGTAAAATTTCTGCAATTAACCTTCTGGGAAATCGGCCACTTACGGCCTCCAATCAACACAAGAAAATAAGGGCATAAAATCACATCACCACCAAGGAAAATTGCAGTTGCATGACTGCACATATCCGACCATGGCAGCCCCTACTATTGGCTAAAAATTTCAGCAATATCTCAACCGAGAATTTATCCTACGCTAAGCTCAACTAGACACAAGATGAATGGCAAAAACAGAATCAATTCAGTCGTGTACACTATCACAAGTTTAGCTACAATAGTCCACCATTCTTTCCAAAAAATTTAGGATGGATTTGTCGAAAATTTGGCTTACAAACATCTTTATCAAATGCATTAACAAAGCACATAAAATCATAAATCAAATAGTCCAACTATCATGTGGAGATCCGACCAATAGCCCAAACAAAGCTGAAAAATTTTCAGCAAACACGGCCAAGAACCGAAGACCAAACCTTCGAACAATTTGCGAGAAATCAAAGAAGTAAAAGCCTTATCATATACCATCAAAGGGAAAATAGTAACCGACCTCAACATCATCCTAATCCTAGGTTTCGTGGCCAAACATTAAAAGGAGGCAACATCCTCCAAATCTGTCTTCAAATCGTGAAACCAATGTTCATCGAAAGTAGAAGAATAAAAAATTACAGAATTAATCCTCACAAAGCAAATTCGGCCAACACTATGGTGGAAAGCCACCATGGTGCCACTAGCCAAGCCACTTACCTCAGATCTTAGTACAACCAATACTTATGAAGCGGATTCTGATGATCGCACGTGACGAGCCCTCGATTCCTTGGCATCTTGGCTCTCTCCCTCGGATTCTATGCACTGCTTCCCCCTAGGCTGCATGGAGCTCTTCCCCCTTGGAGTCGTACGGCTAGTCTCTATTTTATATTATTATCTTTTCTTCACTTAATGCTAAAATGACATTTCTACCCCCACTTAGGTTTCAACCAAAATTGATACAAGGATCCAACCAAACCGCATCCAATGATGATCTCTGGACCTGACTCAAACCCAGCATAAGTTCAAATAAACTTGATTATGATCATTTTCCGCACACATGAATCATATCCGATCGCGTATTTCGACAATCTCTCTGACTCTCCCAGATGCGCAAACCGAATCTCCGACTGTAAACAAAATTAGAACAAATGCATTACAATAAATTATATAAAAAATAAAAATGTATTATTATCATATACAATATATAAAATGGAACGAAAGTAGAATGTTAGAACGAAAAGAAATTTGATATATAATAAATAATATTATATAGAAAATATATAATTTACAAAATAAACAAGAAAATGCTAGAAAAATAATAGAAAAATAATAGAAAAATACAACTTAGAAAATATTAGCTCCAATTAGTGTGTTTTGTTTCGTTTTTATATAAATTTCATTTTTTTTTAAAAAAAATACTCACCAATAAAGTCAAATCACATTCAGTATCCCGGAAACAAAGGCAGAGGGTCCTTGACGTGCACGTTGCGCTAGAATCCTACATGTCATCATATTCCTCGTGGTAGAGTCTATCTATATTATTTAAGGAAGAACTTACATCCTTATTGCATCCATAACGGTGTTTGTTTTTGAAAGCAACTTGACATTGAAGATCAATCCAATTGCTTCATGAAAAAAAACTAAAAACTAAGTGAGGATAACATATTGTTACTCTCAGTGTAAAAAAAAACTAAACATATTGTACTAACATAATCTCTATTTATGAAAAACTTTAAGTTGTTGAGGACAAGGGAAGCTTCTTCGAAACACTCCCAATTTCCTTGCTGCATGATCAAGTAATCATTTGAAGTGAGACAAGCTTTCGCTATTTTGATGAGCATTTGCATTTGCAGCCCTTTCTAGATGTATCCATCCTCTGACATTAAGATTCTCAACAAGGGAAAAAATGTCTTTTACAAGTCTTTTGAGATACCAAAGAGTTTTAGATCTCTTTTGTAAAATGCTCACTGCTTGCATATTATCAGTGAATATTTTCAGATGCTTCTGGTTTAGTTGGTCAGCTTTAATCAAACACAGCCAAATTGCATTAAGCTCAGCTGATAACACATCAGAAAAAATTGTGTTACAACATCCCATTATACATTCTTCCTGATCACCATTTAGGAAGCTAAATCCTAAACCAATTTTACCATCCTGTTTGAGCCATTATGCATCACAAAAACCTCAAAACCTTATTTCTTTATCACTCCACAGGATTTTCATCAAGCTCTCATTGTTACCGCAGTAGTTTTTGCCAACCTGAATTGAAACATTATCAACCTCTTCCTTTTTATGAACTGCCAAGCCCTTAGGAGCTATCTTCATTACATAGTAGTAGTTTGAAACTTCTGACAAAACTTTGTATACCAGTGAATTACAACCAAAGCCTCTTCCTTTGAAACAATGTCCATTTCTATTTTTTCACAAGTACCATATACTTGTGGCAATGCAACCAATCAATTTTTTCCTTACATCGTATCTAGGTTTTTTCCGTTCTCCAGCCACTTGCCCCGAGACCATTGGTCTTCAAGTACAAATTAGTAGTCTAAAAAACTTTCCATTATCTTCCAAAAATCATTTGCCAATCAGCATTCATAAATGATATGATTTATACAATCATCCTTATTCTTGTAAACAAAATATTTTTTAGTTTGTATCTTGCTCATTTTTGCTGGCATTTCAGTTGTAGGAAGTTTTCCATGAGCTAACTTCCATAAGAATATTTTGACCTTGGGCAGAACATTCAATCCCCATAAGCATTTTCAGACAAAACAGATATCTTACAAGACAATTTTCCTTTACTGTTAAACCCATATCCATTTATCATTTTTACCATCCATTGGAATATGAATCTTCATGATTTCTTTAGCTATACCTTCACCAAAAATGGAATTGATCAATTGAATATTCCAGCTATTTTCAATCATGAGATCACTCACATAGGCCACTTCATTAACTCTATCCATGTTGATAAGAGTAGGCCACTTCTCAATTGGAATGCCATTGATCAATGGATTCTTCCAAATATTTGTGTTTGTACCATTACCAATTCTCTTTCTCCGTCCTTCTTTCAATTTTGTCATTGTAGTAAAAATACCCTTTGTAGCCCAATTTCTATTCTTTGTCAGATTACTATTCAAAGGATGTATGTCTTTATGTTTGTTCAAAACAAGGTTTACCCAAGTAATGTCTTTCTTGTTAAGGATATGAATGATTCTTCTGGCATGGATAAAGATCTTGAATGAACTTAAATCCTTAATTCCAGGGCCTCCATTATGCTTACTCACAGTAACTTTCCTCTCGTTGACAAGATGAAAACCAAATCCTTTTTTGGTGTTTTTCCAAAGGTAAGTTCTGGCAAGCTTTTCATAGTCTTTTGCAACTTTTTCATTCATCCAAGTAGTAGCAATTGTGTGTATAGGAATTGAATTGAGGACTAAGTTAAGTAAAATTACTTTACCAGCTTGAGATATGCTTCTACTTGCCAAGCACTCAAAATTCTTTTGAGCCTTTCCAAACACCTGACTTTGTATATTTATAGAAGGTTTCTCTTTAACAACATTTGCTCCAAAGTATTTAAGAGGAAAAATACCTTCCTTTGTCCCCATTAGATCACATAAAAATTTTCTTTTATCACTAGGAGAAACATTATGATTTCTGATAATTTATCCTTTAATTTATAATATCCCCATATGGATTTAGAATTTCTTAGACATGAAGACAAGAATCCTTGTAGCACTTTATAACTAGAATGATGCCATCAGCAAAAAATCAAATGACTAACTGTGACATTTCTGTATTTAAAAATTTTTATTTTTCCTGAGCTTACAGACCTGTTTATAAGAATTGAAAGGAGCTCCTGCAAAATGATGAAAAAATAGGGAGATAAGGGATCCCCTACCTGACTCCTTTGAAGCTTTTAAAATAATTTGACTAGTCTCCATTTATACTACATCTGAACTTTGCTGAGCTGAGACAAGCCATAAATCAATTTGTTACTTTTCTTGGAAAATTCATGCAATTGCAAATTTCTTTTATGGCATTCCAATTCACTCTATCAAATGTTTTCTCTAAATCTAATTTCATGATGAAAAAAAGTTTTTTCCTTTTATACTTGCTGATTATATTGACTGCTTCTTCGGAAAGAACAAATATATTGTCATAGTAGATTTTTGTTCTTGATGAAAGTAGTCTACTCATTGGAGATAATTGAGGCCATTCCAAGGTTTAATCCTGTTAACCAAAGCCTTGGAGAGGTTTAATCCTGTCAACAAGCATATTTCATTGAACTATATAATTCTAAATTCAATTTTTTATTACAAGTTTAGAATTATTCATTAAATTTCTTCTTATCAGTAATTATCAATTCTTTTTATTCATAAAATTAACTAAAATACATGTACGAGTGAAGAAATATGCAACTCATAGAACTTTAAGATTGCTTTTTAAATAAATTTGCCAATAATTGTGGTTACATTTTAATACAAAATTAAATACTAATATTTAATATAGGATCTAAATATAATGTGATAACTATATCTATGCATGTTAAGTTAATTATGTTCCCTAATAGTGGCTGTGTACCCAAATGTTCACGTCTATCCAATTATTTTTATTGGGTTCACCGAAGTCTGGCCCATATAATCTCAATTGGGTTCACCCTCCAAAAAAATAGCCATTGAATTCTACATTTTGTTTTAGCCACTATAAGAACCTCAATGATAATTTACACTTTTAATCTTAAATGATTCTAATCAATAATCATGAAATGAATGCATCATGTTTTCTAATTAATTAAGCTAACTTTTTGTATCTTAGCTTTTCTTTAGAGTAAATTACACTTTCATATTAGCTATTTTTAAAAATCATACTCTCATCCCTTGAAGTATGAGTCATCAAACCTTTTTAATTATTTTAATAATAAATTTTATTGCATCATCATATAATATGTTGATAATGATGTTTGTAATATATTCTTAATAAAATATTTTTTATGGTAAAAGATTAAAAAGTACCAAGAATTAAAGCTCAACAAAATACTAACATTATTTTAAAAATGACTTATGCACAATCCCATTAGAAAAAAGAAAGTTCCCCTTATAATAAATTTCTAACTATTTGAAGTGAATCCATTAATAGTCAAAGTTAACCTAATCATTCTTCGTTCTAAATATTCAAGAAGCATGATGATGATGAATTGGGAGGATAATGCAAATATCCAAGCCTTGCTGATTTCATAGATTGGGACATTTTATTAACAAACAGGATTATGCTGATTGCGATCACAATTTATTAATTTTGAATAATTGCTTTTAATTAAGCATTTTAGCTCTATGACAAATCAACAATACTAATTATAACACTATCTTTCCAAGTCAGAGATGTTGCCACTCTAATAAGTATTTGCAAATTAATGAATTCTTGTGGTAGATATATTAGAGTAGTAATAGTTGATCCACCTTACTAGCTAGTGTGAGAGAAGCCACACCAATGACTTGAAGATTTATGATTCACTTAAATCTCAATGTCAAGGCAATCATGTATAGAGTCGAATTAGATTTCGGTTAACCCTTCAATTTGCAACAATGTCATGTACCTATAATCTTAATGCATTCAAGATTTGTTTGGTACATTATAGTGTATTAATATATATCTTAGTAACCTATCTAGTATTAATTAGGGAAAACAATAATACCTATTTAAGCGGGTATCCGCGGATATTTACCCGTTTATGACGGGTATTGGAGCTAATATTCTTTCCGCGGGAATCTCATGAATAAATTTCTTTTATCGATTATTATATGGGCGGGTACGAATATTATAATATTTGTATTTATGGGTACCCGTTACTTGTGAATATAAGTATAATTATAAAACTATCCTTATATACATAAACTAAAAAAATTCTAAATCTCTTTTTTTTTCTTAGAACTTATGTTTTTGTTGACATTTATTGCAATATTATGAGTTTGAATATTAATAAAATATTATAATTTATTATTTTTAAAGTGTCATGAATACTTGCAAATATCCACGAGGATCCTCTCCTCCCCCGTGACAGGTACCTATTTCTAATACCTGCAGGGAATTAAACATGTATGGGTATCATATATTATTGTGGGGCGGGTAGTAGGGAGGCACCCCCCGTACCTATCCCGCCCGTTGACATCCCTAGTATTAATAATTATTGTATTGTTATTATTGTACAATATTTGATGCAGACACGTATAACTTACACTGTGTTTGGTGCGACATTGACGACGGTTGCGGGATGCGCGACATCCTCCCTGGGAAGGCCCTCGACTATCTCGAGCAAGCCCTGAAGACCAGGTCAGGTGACCCCGATGCACGAAACTCCAAAGGTTGCTACCAGCACTGGCGTTGGGGGCGTCTTCACAGCTATGTCGTTCGCCACCCACGACGCCTCCCTCCCTCTATTATGCGCTGACGAGACGTGGCACTTCCTTACGGACCGGGGCAAGTGCCTCTTCCTAAAGGCATCTCCTTCATCGTCGTCGTCCTCGGGCTTGTTCCTCCACTGCCTGTCCCGAGGCAGCGAAGGGTCGACAATGGCAGTGATGGAGAGGGCGATAAAGGAAGCATTCGGTGAGGGTTTAACTCCACGACACACCATGAAGCCAGTCTTGATCTCGTGCTATGACCTACGCAGCTCCGCGCTCCTTGTGTTCTCGTGTGTCGGCGCCCTAGAGAACAAGAGCTTCGATTTTTGACTATGGGAGGTATATCATACGACTTGGGCTGAGCTCAAGCGGTCCAAGTCAGCGAAAATAACTTCAATGGACGGAGCCATCACATTCGTCGGCGTGGATAGCGGGCTATCGATGAACAACCGGCGGTGACAACCATCACAAACATCCTCCACAACAAGTAGGAGTTCCCTTTCGTCCATGAGGTCTAGGACCTCTTGGTCCTCTCTCTCAGTTGTGGGGAGGTCTCCGGTGGTGCAGCCCCTGACGTGGCGGAAGCCGAGAATAGCAAGTGCGTGGAGGTCGAATAACAAACAAGCGGAGGAAGGGGTGATCTCGTGAAGGCCAAAGAACGAGGAAGGAGTGATCTCATATAATAGATTTTATACATAATATATAATAGTAAGATACTTTATATATATAAACCAAATGAAATTGCATTGACTGATCCTCTTGGGATAAGCATTTTAAAAAGTGACCCTCCATATAATTTTTGCTCAAATTTTATATGATTGGACAAAAATATCCTTCACCTTTATCTTCTTACCCCTTCCATGATCCTCTGCTCATCTATCTCCCTCCCTCATTCTCCCTCTCTTCGTCGGATTCAACACTGGTCATGGCCACTCGCCACTCTCTCACCTCCTCCTCTCACCGATCAACGTACAAGCCCGCGTCGTAATTTCGTCGACCCATCTTTGGCATCCCACAATCATCTTTGACATGAACTAGATTCTCCTCTTTCTTATAAATGATCTATAGCACAAACAGAAACCACATAAACAACATAGATATATATGAGTGCGGAGTGTTTTGTCATTGTCCTGAGTTGTTGACTCCATCAACGGGTTATCCCGGGTTGTTGACTCCATCGATGGGTTATCCCGAGTTGTCGACACCCTGGACGGATTGTTCGGGGTTGTCATGAGTTGTTGACATCTAGAGAGATGTGTGTTATCTTTATCCCTTGTTGTTAGTATATGGACATGGTGTTCTCGGGTTGTCCTAGGTTGTTGACATCGGGGGCGGGGTGTGTTGTCTTTATACATTATTTGTTGACATATGGACGAGTTGTCTCGATTTGTTGACACTTGGACGGGTTGTTGAAATACGGGTCAGGTATTAATGATTTGATGAGCGTATTTTTTGTCCAAAAAACTATTCTTTTGTTAAACTTTTAAAGAGAAGTCTGTAATACCCAAAAATCTTAATAATAATATTTTATTCTTGAGTGGGGATCGTGGGCCCTAGTTAGCATGGATTGTCGGGAAGCTTCGCGATTATACCCGAGTAAGCATTTAATGTAGAAAAATTAAGAGAAATTTTATTTGCCTTATCCATGATCTAGCATGCTAGTATGATAGAGGGTCTCGAGGCGAATTTAGCAGTGCAATTGGATCTCGAATCAGAGTTAGAATGGATGAGTTATGGGTTGTTTAAGTCTGATCGCTTAGGTAGGGGTATTTTGGTCATTTGGGACCCAACTGGTATCTATAAATTAGACCCTAGGGTGTGCGGCCAGGGGTTTTAGCTGCACGCCACCCGAGGTAAAGGAGAGAGGAGAGAGAGGGTGCCGTCGAGGAGGAGGAGCCGTCGGAGCTGAATTTTCGCGAATTCGTCGGTGTCGATCGGGGGAAGATCCTACGTGTCTTTTTCTTCCATTTTCTCTCAGTCCGATGAGTGGATTTAGGCCTTCTTTTCTCCAATTCTTGATTCATGTTGCTGTTCTTATGTTTGGGAGTTTTTCGTCGATTTTGACGTGATTTCTTGTATTGGATCGGAAGTAAAAATCGTTGTCCTTCCTCTTATTGATCTATATATTAATAAAAAGGGGGGGGGCCTTGAGCAGCCTTCATCGGCACAGCCGCCGCAAGGAGCGGCCACTGCCAGGCGGCAGTGGTTCAGGCCGACTGCGGCGCTGCCGGCCGGGCTGTTGCCTGCGTAGGTGGGCGCGGCCGGGCGTGGCCCGCAGCTGGGCTAGGCGGCTGCCCGCCCCTTGGGGTAGCCGACCTAGACGCTTCCTTTGGGGCCGCCACCAAGTACCAGGCGGAGGAGACCCGGCAGGGTCCCGATCCGGCTGGACACCGTCGGTGAGCGGCGGCGGTGGCTAGGGAAGGAGCGGCGGTGGCGGTGGGTGAGGGGAGGATGAAGATGAAGATGACCTAAGGAGATGAGATGAAATGGAGGGTTGAGATTGATTTGGGTGAGATGGAGGGTTGGATTGAATTGGTTGAGATGAAGGGCAGAGATTTGATCTTGTGTGGATGTAAGGCTTAGGTTGCATCTATTGGACGAAATGGCACACTAGAGGGGGGGGGTGAATAGTGTGTTTACTAATTCTTATTGCCTAATTCCGGTTTTAATCGTTTATTAAATTATTTAAGCAAATCGCTATTTATCAACTAGATGCGGACGCAAAAATAAGACAATTAAGCACAAACAGAATATCAATACTAACACATTGATTTATAGTTGTTCGGCCCCAATGCCTACTCCACTACCTAAGCACCCCACTTAGAATTTCCAAACTAAGTTTACTAGATTATATTTTGTTTCTCTTACAATGAGGACTTTACACAGGAAAGTCTCCGCTCTTCAACCAGAGGCACTTCCACACCCGGAAGTATCCCGCCTTCCTACAAGAGCACTCTCCCACCTCAACATAAGGGACAACAAGAACTAATCCTAGTAAACTACGTTTATAACGGTGGAATTAAGCCTTAACACCAAGGCAACCACCAACCAAATCAAACCTAGCAACCTAGGTTTACACAAGTTTTAATACAATGAAAGAAACAAGAAAATATACAAGTAATGGAGCAAAAAATACAACAGTACAAATACTTAGCTCCAATACAATGAATCCTAGCTCCTCTTTATGCCATGATGATGAATCAAATCGACCGTAGTGGCATTCTGCCGCTTTTTATCACCATTCGATTGACCAACCGGTTGTCCGAAACTAGGTGGGGCAGTTTGGTTTGCTTTGTTTCTCTGCTTGTTTGGGTTTCGTTTTCGCTAAGCCTACTTATACTTATATAATATTTATTAACTTTAAGTTAATAACTTTAAAACATAAATATTATATAAGAATTACCCCTCATTTGGATTCAATAAAAGTATCTAAAAAATCAAAATCTAGTTTTTGGGGTCTAGTACAAATTTTCGGAAAACGGAACTTTACTAATTTTTCGGATCAAATAAGGTTAGGATAAAGGCTTCCAAAAATTCCTAAAAAATACATCGTTATCTAATTTTAACCCAAGGAACAATTACCGCCATTTTTTATGTCAAGATAATGTCTAGGTCATATAGCCCTCCAAGGAGCTTCTTAGGGTATTTCAGGACGATTTCCGGGTTTTCATGTTTTGGGATTCGGGGATGGTTTTTGGGTTCTTATGTATCATCATGAGGATTTTACAATATAATCTAGACACCCTAAACCTAGACACTATCTTCCCAACGAATCCGAGCGCGTCGACTAACGTCCTTCTGATTTCTCAATTTCTTTGATATTTCCGATCGAGGACGTCGAGCGCTAACCGACATGGAACCTGAAAGATTTCTCAATAAAATATTAGTTTCATGTTTCTTATCATCAAAACCAAGATTATGACCAAGGTTGAAAACCTTAAGCCAATAATCTCCCCCTTTTTGATGATGACAAACATCCTTAAGAAAATATTTACAATTAAGCATAGAGGATATAAGACATGGGATTTCTCCCCCTATCAACATGCATATCTATGTAATAAAACTCCCCCTATCTATATGCATGGTTTTCCTATATTTTCTTCCCATTTATCTATATTTCTCTCCCCTTTTTGACATTAATCAAAAAGGGCAAGAAAAGTCAACCTATAGCAAAGTTGAGACTCTAAAATCTGTTTTCATGAAGCATGAAGATCTCAACTCAAGGGATGAAAAATCAAATATCTAATATGAGACTAAGTCATACATGATATCGTCAAATGATAAATGAGATCTTTTACTTAGAATCATGTATGCACTCAAGTTTGGATATTTTCGTAAATAAGTGAATCTTTCATGATATTTTCATAGTTCATTCAAACTTTCAAAATACCAAGTTATGATCATGTAAAGCATGTATATTATGTTTGAAGTGAAACTAATGTCATTTGATAAAAATTTCAACTTAGCACGATTTCATTTGAAATAAGCATGAAAATATGAAAATGGCAAATTCTTGAAAGTCAAGGGATATTTTCGTAAATTTCAGTTGTTTTTCCAAAAATTATCATTTTTGCTTCAAACTTTTCAGACATCGCTGAACAATCATTTAAGATGTGTGTGTCAAGTTTGAGTTTAAAATGAATTCCTGTTTATTTTTCATCCTATATTGTTTTCAATGAAAAAGTGAATATTTATAGCTATCATTCAAATTATCAAATCATTCCTATGAATGATTTTACTCAAGCAATGGTGTGAATGATATTAGACATTGAATCAAAATAATATACATGAGTTTTCATTTGAAGTTTTTGATGAGAAATCAAAGTATCGGAAAAGTGAGTATTTCAAGTAAGTGATACTTTGAGTTTTCGAAATTCAACTTCAGAATTTCATTATAAAACAAATTTTTGATGAATATTTTTTGAAAATTTTACACAACATACTAGATTTTCCAATGAAAGTGCAGCTTTAAAAATCATCTCAAAATCAGTTTTCTACATTTCTCTAAAATTCATTGAGTAAACTATTTTAAAATTGAAATTTCAATGACTTTTTTGCGATTTTTAGTAATTTCTCAAAACATGTTCAATTTTTATTCAAACTTTTATGACACCATAAAATGATCATGTAAAGAGTGTATGTCAAGTTTGAAAAGAAAATTATGTCCTTAAGTCAAGATATCAAGCTAGCATGGTTTCATTCAAAACTAAGCTAGTTATCGTGAAACTTGCTAAGTTTCAATCTTATCATTTACTCATGATTTTTCAAACTTAAACCTATGGATACCTAACATGAGTAAATCTAAACATGTTCCTCAAAATGGATTCAAAATGAGACCACTAAGTCGATTTGTTGACTTGGGTCAACTTGGTTCAAAAGAGGTAAGCATGAATTGACCTTTATGTCATTTTATCCATATCCATATGAATTTTTCACTCTAAGTGCTTGGAAACATGTCATACATATTCCTAAACATGTTTATAAAGTTTGGACTTAAAATGAAGTTTCCAAATCGATTAGTTGACGTGGGTCAAACTTTTCCAAATTTTAGTCCTCTAAAGTGAACTAGTTATCATTTTGCTCAATCTCTCATGAATTTCCAATTTTAAGCACATGACAACTAATCATTAACACACCTAAACATGTTCATCCAATTCTCAACTTAAAATGAAGTTTCTAAAGAAAAATTTCAACCTAGTCTGATTTCATAAATATCATGATATCATGAAATGAGCTAAGTTATCAAGATTTTTCTTACTCATGAAAATTCAAATGTTTGTCATGCATAATCAATCGTAAGCATAGAGAAATCATTTAAGCATAAGTATTCAAATATTATACTAAGATTTTTGCAAAATCAAACTCATACGTTATTCTTAGAAATTTTGGCAAACTTGTCTTTTTACTTTTCAATTTTCTTCGTTATGCCTTCCATTAACATTCTCAACTTGCAAGTAGACTCCATTAGTAGATTTAATGAAACTAAAGGCTACTTAGCAAGCTAACCAAACCAAATAGCAAAGAGAGATTCACTTATCATTTTCAATGTCCACTTTGCTAAATAGTTTGAAATAGTTTGAAATTATCGTGAATCCGAAACGAATTAAGAGATATCAAAATTTAAAATGTTTGAAAAATAAGATCTTCAACCCTTCCTATTGGTTGAAAACCGAAAGGCCACAAAGAGCCTACAATTTAGAACCGCAAGGTCGCATGAGCCCATTACAAGCTACATAGGTCTCCGAAGAGACCGAAAATCAAAAATAAAAAACATTTTTGAAACTTATCATGAGCGGAAAATCTACTAACATTAAGCATATATCAAAAACTCCAACTATAATTTAAGCAAGTGAGTATAGGAGATGATACCAAAGTCTTTGATGCCAATTTTCATATCTATGGCATCATGATAGCTTGAAGTTGCAACCTCTTGGAGATTTCTCGTTTGGATCCAAGGTCAACTTCAATAATCCATCTTTCTTTATCCTTGTATGGTAGCTCCCCCAACAAGAGAGCATGAAACTTTTGGTACCCAAATGGCTATGGGTCCTTGGGGTTTAAAGGGCTTAGGAACCCAAAGTGTCTTTGCCACACTTGGATTCACCTTAAAAGCGCAGTCATAAATGGCATGCCCATAGACACCACAATAAAAATGTTTGACATGAGGTTTATCATTAGAATGTTTGACATGTGAACTATGATGAACATGAGCATTCTTAAAGGAAACAATTTTCTTTAATTTGAACATGAGGTTTAATGTTAGAATGCTTGACATGAGAAGCATGATGTGCATAAGCATTCTTGAAAGAAACATTTGTATTTCTAAAATTCTTAGAGGATGAATTACTAGATAGATTATTTACTTTCATATTTAGAAAAACAACCTCATTTTTCAAGTCGTTCATGGATTTATGAATAGCAATCAATTGAGTTTTCAACATGCTATTTTCATTCTTTAAGATGTCATTTTTTATTTTTAAATCCTTAGTGTCAACACTTAAGGTATCATGGCATGGATTGGTGACACTAATTTTTAGCTTCTCATTTTCTAATTTTACATCATGTAATTGAGAGCTAAGATTTATGTTTTCTTTCTTTAATTTTTTGTTTTCTTTATCTTTTCTAACAAGCAAGACATACATGCTTTATATTCATCCATTAATTTATCATAAAGAAAATCACGAGAACTAGATGAATTAATACTACCATTTTTGATATCATGACTAGAGGAAGAAGAGTGTACCTCATCATCAGCATCCATGAGGCAAACTTTTGAAGTGACTTCATAGTCATGACAAGAAGATGCTTCATTTGAATAAGATGATGATGTGGAAGCGTTTGACCTCTTCTTTGCCTTGTTCTTCATGGAAGGGTAATTTTTATTCACATGCCATTTTTCTTTGCACACATGACAAATCACCTTCCATTTTCGACTTTTAGTGCTCCTATGACTTGAGGCACTATGGGCTTCAAAAACCATATTAGTATTGGGTGGATGACAATTGTTATCACTCTCTTCATCAAACGTTTTGAGCTCTTCGGTGTTTGCATAATTATAAAGCATATTTAAAGCAACCCAAATATCGAATGCAGAAGTACAATGCATGATCTTTTCAAAGATAATATCTTCCAAAAAACAAAATATATAATTTGTAGCTTTAGCATTTAATTCAAACATATCAATTTGTTCTTGGGTCCATGCTTCATATTTTCCTTAGGTTCAATATATTGGATTTTTACAATGTTAAAAACACCTAAACCTTGAGTCTTTAGAAAGGTGTACATTCTAGACTTCCAAATACCAAAGTTCGATTCATCGAACCTAGGAGGCGAAGACGCTACCGACTCTAGTGTCATTTTAAGATCGAGAGACGATGTAGAGGAGATGGTGAAATCTCAATCTACGACCCGCTTGATACCAATTGTTGGACGAAATGACACACTGGGGGGTGAATAGTGTGTTTACTAATTCTTATTGCCAAATTTTGGTTTTAATCGTTTCTTAAATTATTTTGGCAAATTGCTATTTATCAACAAGATACGGAAGCAAAAATAAGACAATTAAGCACAAACAAAATATCAATGCTGACATATTGAGGACATATCAATGCCTACTCCACTACCTAAGCACCCCGCTTAGGATTTCCAAACTAAGTTTACTAGATTATATTTTGTTTCCCTTACATTGAGGACTTTACACCGAAAAGTCTCCGCTCTCCAATCGAAGGCACTTCCACACCCGGAAGTATCCCTCCTTCCTACCAAGAGCACTCTCCCACCTCAACCTAAGGGACAACTAGAACTAATCCTAGTAAACTACGTTTACAACGGTGGAATTAAGCCTTAACACTAAGGCAACCACCAACCAAATCAGACCTAGCAACCTAGGTTTACACAAGTTTTAATACAATGAAAGAAACAAGAAAATATACAAGTAATGGAGCAAAAAATACAACAATATAAATACTTAGCTCCAACACAATGAATCCTAGCTCCTCTTGATGCCTTGATGATGAATCAATTCAAACTTGAAGGCAAACTCTACGAATGAAAGCTCATACTAGGATTTCTCTAAAAAATGGCTCAATGAAGATTAAGAGTGATCAAAAGTTATTTAAGGATGGCTAGGTTTGGGTATTTATAGATCCAAGAAGAAATGGAATGAAACGGGTGGCTTAATGGGCCAAAAACTAGTTGTTTCCACCGTTCGTTCGATCATCGATCAACCGAACGATCAATCGCTTGAGCGACCGCTGTCTCAATCTCTTTGTGTAGTTGACCGATGGGTCGATTGCCAAACGCGATTCTTCTTCTCTGCAATCCGATCGACCGATAAGCCTTCTGCCAATTTTTGACACTGGTCGATTGATCGACCGAAGTGGTCTTCTGCCGCTTTTTAACACCATTCAATCGACCGATGGGCAGTTTGGTTTGCTTTGTTTCTCTGCTCGTTTGGGTTTCGTTCTCGCTAAGCCTACTTATACTTAAATAACATTTATTAACTTTAAGTTAATAACTTTAAAACATAAATGTTATATAAGAATTACCCCCCATTTGGATTCAATAAAAGTATCTAAAAAATCAAAATCCTTAAGAATCAAAATCTAGTTTTTGTGGTCTAGTACAAATTTTCGAAAAACGAAACTTTACTAATTTTTTTGATCAAATAAGGTTAGGATAAAGGCTTCCAAATATTCCTAAAAAATACCTCGTTATCTAATTTTTCACCCAACGAACAATTACCGTCATTTTTTATGTCAAGATAATGTCTACGTCATATAGCACTCCAATAGCTCCCTAGGGTATCTCAGGACGGTTTCCGGATTTTCATGTTTTGGGATTCGGGGATGGTTTTTGGGTTCTTATGCATCATCATGAGGATTTTACAATATAATCTAGACACCCTAAACCTAGACTCTATCTTCCCGACAAATCCGAACGCGTCGACCAATGTCCTTGCGATTTCTCAATTTCTTCGATATTTTTGATCGAGGACGTCGAGCGCTAATCGATATGGAACCTGAAAGATTTCTCAATAAAACATTAGTTTCATACTTGTTATAATCAAAACCGAGATTACGACTAAGGTTGAAAACCTTAAGCCAACAGCATCATGTAGATGGAGTGATAAGATTTCATCAGGTTAGATGTTAGGCTATGATTACATCATGTGGATGGAGGGCTGTGATTGCATCTGATTGGATGTAAGATTATGATTTCATCATGTAGATGTAGGGTGGTGATTGCATCTGGTTAGATGTAAGACCGACATTGCATCATGTTAAATAGAGGGCTGTGATTGCATCATATTAAATAGAAGGCTGTGATGTGATCCTGTTTAGATGAAGGGCTGAGATTTCATTATTGGTTTATTGATTGAAACACTATTATATTTATTTATAGCAGTGATTTATTAAATAAATTAATGCATTTCTTTCATTATTCTAAATAATTATTTGGAGGCCTTAAAGTTAGCAAAATTATTCATGTTATATATGAATTTTTACCTAATCGACATTTTGGATTCATTGGCGAGGTCTATTTCACCATCAGACCTTCGAATTTTGAAAACAGTAGCTGGGCGTCGCCTCGTTTTGCGTGCCAAGCTGAAAAATCATATTATATATATTTTTATGATTCGATCTGAGATGATTCATGGATATAGTAGTGAATGAGGTAAATCTTATCCTAGATCAGTGATTGCTATGATGAGTTATTTTATCATGTTCCAGTTCATTGATTTATAGTTGGAGTTTCTTTTGTGAACTGCTTTCATGATACACGTGCATCCTTTCTTATAGTGCCATAATTCTATTTTATGATTGTTTATTTGTAGTAAGCATTCATGATATATGAGCGCTATTTCTACATATATATCTGTATGTGATTGTGATGTATAGCAAGAGGAGGTGGAGGATGAGGTATGCACTTGACATACCATTACTTGTTAATAGCACATATTGTTCATACTTATATACTTGCATGTGTGGTGTTGTGATGTGCTTGTTGCATTTCTCGGAAGCCTCGCTGGTGAGGGGAGGGTATGCCCCAAAGAGACAGCGTTGGCCTTATTCAGGAAGTCCGGTTGGTGAGGGGAGTTCATACCCCATATAGATAGTCCGGACACCCGAGTATGTAAGGGGAACGTATGCCCCAGCAATCTAGTTCGGAAGAGCCGGTGCCGATGAGGGGAGGGCATGCCCCAAAGAGATGGCACTGAGCTGGGTGGTATTTCGGCGGCCAGCCATCTACCTATCCTATGTGGCTGTGTGGGACCGACGGGTCCAGAGAGCATGCATATGATTGAGGTGTTGCATTGCATGCATATGATTGAGGTGTTGCATTCTTCCTATTTTATTGCCATATATATTTTATGCTTGTTGATAGATGTTGACTTCTTGGATAGAGTTGTGGATGTATGTTTCTTCTAACGTTGTCGTTACACTATTTATAGCGGCTATTTGTGTTTTTATGCATGATGATTGAGTTGGTGAATTGAGGATTGATCTGCTCACTAAGTCCTAGTTGGACTTACCCCTCATTACTATCATTTTGCAACACCTGAGTTAGATCAGAGAGGAACCGAGGTGCAGTAGTGCGACTGGTGGCGGCAGAGCAGCGGGTCTCGTGACATGTCGTGATCGAGGAGGATACCTAAGTCATTTTAGTGTTAGTTTGAGTTGTTGAGTCATGTTGACTTGGGTCGTGGTTTTCGCATTTTTTTTTTTTGGGGGAGTCTTGTTTATTTATTTGAACTCCTTTTTAATAACTTGTTCAGTGTGTTCATATTGAGTTTTGGTTTGGATTGGTTTAGTTCGTGATGTCATGTCTATTCTTTTCAAAAAAAAAAAAAAATCTCCCACTGTCCAAGTTATTGTTGTTGTGTTTGAGCTGGGTTAGGCTTCGAGGTACGTGGCGTAACCTGGCCGATCATACCGGGTTTGGGTTGTGATCAAGTTGGTATCAGAGCGGGTACAACAATAGGATGGTAGGTTGTAAGACCCAAAAAATTTCTTTATATAAAAATCTATTTTGGTGCAGCGCGTAGATTAAATGGCCTCGAGTAGAAGGTATAACTCGACCTATGAAAGTATGAAGTTTAAATGGGTTAAATGGTTATTTCCTTCTATGCATTAGATGTCTTATTAGAGTCGAGTTCGACTCATGCATACGGATAGAATCGAACCCTGAATCGGACTCGGATCGAGTCGAGTAGAGGCTAAGTCATTTAGAGGGTCAAATGGGTCATTAGTGGATGAGGGAATAAAATCCCTTATCATGAGCCATGCGGCTCATCTTGGAGCCGCACACAGCCCAAGCAAAAGAGAGAGAGGAGATCTTGGTCGGCGTCGGAGATCGTGTCATCGTCTGAAGGTTCGAGATCGCCAACGTCCACCCTTCTTCTTCCTTAAACAAGGTGAGTGGTTAGGGTGTTTCTTTGAAGGGAGGCAAGTTGCCGACCCTAGCAGTTTTGAAATCGGGTTCATCTGCGAGTTTCTTGTAGATCGACGTATTTTCTGTTGGCGTGTAGGCCTGGCGGGCCGAGTCATCAATCGCCTCGTAGCGTGTAGGCCTGGCGGGCTGAGTCGCACTCGAACGCCGAGGGCACTCGGGTCTGCTACGGTATAAGGTGAAGGTGCGCCCTTCCCTCACACCAATTGGTTTGGGGGTCGTTGGTTAGCGCCGGAGTCCTGGGAATTGGTATCAGAGCGGGTCATAGATTATGATTTCACCATCCCTTCTACAATTTGTCTCGATCTTGAAATGGCTCTAGAGTTGGTAGCGTCTTCACCTCCTAGGTTCGATGACTCGAACTTTGGTCTTTGGAAATATAGGATGTACACTTATTTAAAGACTAAAGGTCTTGGTGTCTTTAACATGTTACATTGGGAATTCATTGAACCTAAGGTTGATATGCATGCTTGGACTGAATTTGACAAGAAAATGTTTAAGTATATTAGAGATGCCATGAATTATATACTTTGCACATTACCAAATGGAATCCTAGATAAAGTCATGCATTACTGTTCGGCTTAAGATTTATGGGTTAGTTTGAATGTTTTATACGATTATGCTAAAACCGAAGAAATTGGTACATTTAATGAAGGTAGTGATGACAATGGTCATTCACCTACCCCTAATCTTGGTTTTGATGCCTATAGCTCTTCTAGTCAAAGAAGTAGCTCCAAGAGCCGAAAAAGAAAAGTAATTTGTCGTGTTTGCAAAGAAAAGGGGTATGAAGAAAAATTGCCCAAGCATGAAGAACAAAGCAAGGAGGAGGTCAAGTGCTTCCACCTCCACCTCTCACTCATTTGAAGCACCCTCTAGCAATGACTATGAAGCTACTTCAAAAGTTTGCCTCATGAGTACCAATGATGAGGTACACTCTTTCCCTTCTAGTCATAATAATGATAATGTTAGTACCAGCTCTTCTAGTTCATTCAATATGTCATATGAAGAACTAGTTGATGAATGTCAAAAAATGTATGTCTTGCTTGTTAGAAAAGATAAGGAAAATAAGATGCTAAAGAAAGAAAATATGATGCTTCATTCTCATGTGCATGATTTAAAGCTAGAAAATGAGAAATTGAAATCTAGTTCATTTGATTTATGCCATGATGATATGAAACTTGAAATTAAGGACTTGAAACATAAAAATGAAAATTTAAAGAGTGAAAATAGCATGCTAAAAACTCAATTGCATGCTATTCAAAGATCAATGAATGACTTGAAAAGTGAGGTTATTTTGTTGAATAAGAAAGTAAATGAATTCAAAAATACTTCATCTACTAAGAACACTAGAATGAAAAATGCTTGCATAAAGAATGCCAATGTTCATCATCATTCTCATGCTAAGCATTCTAAAATTAAACCTCATATTCAGAAGAAGAATGATGTTTCTAAGAATGCTCATACTTATCATGTTTCACATGTCAAGCATTCTAATAATAAATCTCATGTCCATAGCAAAAACAAAAATAAATTTAATGGACATTGCTTTTGTTGTGGTGTGTATGGGCATGCCATATATGATTGTGCTTTTAAAATGAACCCAAGTATTGTGTAGACATTTTGGGTACCTAAGCCCACTAACCCCCTAGGACCCAAAGGCATTTGGGTACCAAAGGTCTCCTGTTCTCTTGTAGTGGGAGCTACCACACAAGGGTGAGATGAAGTTGGTTGATTGAAGTTGCTTGAGGACTCAAAGATTGTACCATTTCAAAGTTGCAACTTTAAGTCACCTTGATGCCCTAGGTAAAGTTGGCATCAAAACTATTCTAGTATCATCTTCTATCTTGCATTATTTTACCTTAGTTGAAGATTATGATACTATGTTTAATTTGAGTTATTTTCCCCGCTCTTGTTAAAGAGTTATTTGAAATTAATTTTTTGATTTTGATTTTCCGATCTCTTCGGAGACCTATGTAGCCTGTAATAGGCTCATGCGACCTTGTAATTTTAAATCGTAGACTAATTGTGGCTTTCGGTTTTCAACCAATAGGAAGGGTTGGAGATCTCTTATTCCTCAAATGTTTCACATCTTAAGATCCCTTAGATTCCTCAAATGTACATGATTAGGGACCTTATTCCTCAAATGTTTCACATCTTAAGATCCTTTAGATTCATTTTGATATCATGATATCCTCACTGAAATGAATCTTTTCTATCTAGCATAGGTTAAATTTTTTTAATGAAACTTTGTATTGAACCTTTGCTATTTTGTAAGTTAGCTTGCTAGTTGGCATCTTATTATTTCATTATGATACTAATGAAGCCCTCTTGCAAGTTAAGAAAGTGATAAACATTAAAGGCTATGCTATCATAAAGAAAAGTGAAAAGTAAATGACAAGTTTGGCAAAATTTCTATAACTAAGGTATGAATTTAATTTTACAAAATCTTAGTATAATACTTGAATACTTATGCTTAAGTGATTTCTCTATGCTCATGATTGATTATGCATGATAAATATTTGAATCTTCATGAGTAGGAAAAATCTTGATAACTTAGCTCATTTCATGATATCATGATATTTATGAAATCGAACTAGGTTAAAATTCACTTTAAGTTGAAAATTAAACAAATATGTTTAGATACACATATCACATGAGTCTAGGCATTTAAAATTAAAAATTCATGTCTAGATGAACAATATGATAACTAGATCACATTAGAGGACTTAAGCTTGAGAAGTTTGACCCAAGTCAACAAATTGACTTGGACACTTCAATTTAAGTCCAAAATTCATAAACATGTTTAGGAATAGGTATGACATATTTCCAAGCACTTAGAGTGAAAAACTCATATGGATATGGATAGAATGACATAGAGGTGGTTTCATGAAAACTTCTTTTGAACCAAGTTAACTTAAAGGTCTCATTTTCAATCCATATTTGGGGAACATATTTAGATCTACTCATGTTAGGTATCCATAGGTTTAAGTTTGAAAAATCATGAGTAAATGATAAGATTGAAACTTAGCAAGTTTCATAAAAAACTAGTTTAGTCTTGAATGAAACTATGCTAGGTTGATATCTTGACTTAAGGACATAATTTTCATTTCAAACTTGACATATACTCTTTACATGACCATCATGTGGTGTCATGAAAGTTTGAATGAAAATTGAACAAGTTTAAAAATAACTGAAAATTATAAAAATACCATTTCAACCTACAATTGGTATCATTTTCAGTTATTTCTAGAGAAATATAGAAAAATCCTTTTTAAATGATTCTTGAAACTGCACTTTCACTGAAAAATCTAGTTACTTCTGTAAAAATTTCAAAATATTTTATCAAGAATCTGATTTATAATGGAATTTTGAAGTTGGATTTCAAAAACACAAAGTATCATTTATTTGAAATATCAATCTTTTCGATACTTTGATCTTTCTTCAAAAACTTCAAAAGAAAACTCATGTATACCATTTGGATTCCATTTCTAATATCATTCACACAATTTCTTGAGTAAAATCATAGCTAGAAATGATTTTGATATCTTGAATGATACCTAGAAATAAGCTTTTGATTAAAATCAATATAGGATGAAAAATGGACTTTGAAAATTCATTTTGAGTTCAAACTTGATACATGCACTTCAAATGACCATTCAAAAACTAGTATCAAAAATTTTCGTCCAACAATTGGATTCAAAATTTTTTGTCAAATATATGATTTTGTATGAATTTAAAAATTTGATTTGTGAAAACTAGAAGTATATACCTTGACCTAAGTCAACAAAGTGACTTAAAAATTTCATCTTAAGCCCAAACTTGATTCATAGACTTACATTCCCTCATGTTTGATGTCTAAATGCCTAAATAAGATAAAAATATGAGTAGATAGCCAAATTTGATACTTAGCATGTTTCATGGTTTCAAGCATACTTTGAATGAAATCATGCTAAGTTCATATTTTGATAATATGACATTAGTTTCATTTCAAACTTGATATACATGTTTCATATGACTATATATTTGTATTTTGAAATGTTTGAATGAAATCAAAAATGTCATTAAAAAGAAACAATATTCATGAAAACATTCATACTTGAGTGCATACATGATTTAGGTTTGGATTCTATTTATCACTCTTTGCTCTCATGTATGATTTAAGTTACATATTAAATATTTGTTTTCCATCCCTTTGGTTGAGATTTTCATGTTTCATGAAAAATAATCTTTAGAGTCTCAACTTCATGAAAAAATATTTGTTCTTCATCCCTTTGACTAGATTGACCTTCTTGCCCTTTTTGATTGATGTCAAAAGGGAGAGAAATGTATAGGAAAAATGGGGAGAAAAGTATAGGAAAATTGGGGATAAAGTTATAAGTAAATGGGAGGGAAATATATATAGGAAATTCATGCATATAGATAGGGGGAGTTTATTTCATAAATATGCATGTTGATAGGGGGGGAAATCCCTTAGTGGATATCCTCTATGCTTTAATGTTATATTTTCTCAAGGATGTTTGTCTTCATCAAAAAGGGGGAGATTGTTGGCTTTAGGTTTTCAACCTTGGTCTTAATCTCTTAATCTTGGTTTCGATGATAACAAACATGGAACTAATATTTCGTCGAGAAATCTTTCAAGTTCCATATCGATTAGCGTTCGATGTCCTTGATCGGAAAATCGGAAGGACATTGATCGTCGCGCTCGGGTTCCTCGCAAAATTTCTCGAAGATCAACATGAGCACCAAAGTCGTCTTGGACAAGCTCAAAGGTCACATGAAAGCTCTCCAAGTTGTTGGTCATTGAAAGCCGGAACCCGAAAACAAAGCGCACACTCTGTCTCAACTCGGAAATTGATTCGAGCTCTACGACTCGGCGAGTTGGAGGTTCCAAAGTCTTGAGAAAGAGCATTTATTCTTGGTTTTATTCTAAGCTCTTTTTCATTGTAATTTTATCTCTTATTTGAACTCGTTTTTGTTTGAATTGGGTTTGTACGAAGACCGGGTGCTAGGTCTTCTTGATTGGAAGTGGTTACCTTGGTGCGAAGGTGTAAAGCCACTTGTGTAAACGTAGTGTTACTAGGATTAGTCGAGTTGTCCCTTAGGGTTGAGGTGGAAGAGTGCTCTCGGTGAGAAGGTCGAGACTTCCGGGTGTGAAAGTGCCTTAGGTCGAGAGTGCGACTCTTCAAGTCAAAGTCCTCTGTGTAAGGGAAACGATAATTAATCTAGTAAAACTAGTTTGGAAATCCTAAACGGGGTACTTACGTAGTGGAGTAGGCATTGGGGCCGAACCACTATAAATCTTGTGTTTACATTGTTATTTATTGTTGCTTGTGCTTAATTGTTTATATCACTTCCGCATCTAATCATTCAATCGTAAATTGCCTAAATGATTTAAGTAAATGGTTAAAAGTCGAATTTAGGCTAATTGAATTAGTAAACACACTATTCACCCCCCCTCTAGTGTTGCCATTTCTCCTACATTTTCTCGTGTTGGAACTTTTAACGATTGATGTACCTGTGATTGCATATTTTAAATCATGGTTTCTTTGTGTTTTATGGGCTGGCAGAGTAGAGGAAAAAGGGGAAAGGTCATGCCGAAATTTTCCCCAATTTTCTCGCTCGTCTCGTAACTCGTAGATCGCTTTATGTTCGTTACATGTTAGATCTATAGATTCATGCTTGTGTTATTGTCGCAACCATGCCCATTCATCCTTGAGGACTTAGCCGAACAGGGGGTTACCCTGCTTGAGTCGGCCAAGCAAGGGCAAGGGTGAAAGATGTGGACTGCTCAAATTAACATGCTTGGTTTGGATTATGTTGTCTTGTTTCATACTTACATACTTATTGATCGGTTGAAATTATATTATATGATTGTTGTTCATCTTAGAGACTGTTGCAACTGTAGATCTATGTTTTCATGGTTATGGAAATGTTCTTACTAATGCATACATGGATAGGATTGTTATGGTATATGAATCATAGGAAAGGTTTCATTAATGGTTTGATATTTTATTCAATCGTTGCTATGTATATTTTGCATGTTCCTTATCGGTTTAATTAATGGAATTTATCCTCTTTTATTCGGCTCTCATGTGATAATTGTTGCTCATGGTTAATTTCGGTAAGTGTCGTTGACAAAGGTAGGCCGAGTACTCATCTATAGTCAGCAAGTTCTAACAACCTAGAAAGAATGGTTTCGGTACCTAGCGATGACATTCAACCTAGAGACAAGGTTCACTTACTAGGTTCTACACCTAGGGAAGTAGTGTGACCCTTGGGGGAAGGGTCGGATATGGGCAATGCCCGAAAAGCAAAACACAGTATAACTTGCACAACCTATTATATTGCCGAGGTTTAGGTGGAGGTTCGAAAGAACTGCTCACTGTGTTCCTCGTGAACTCACGGTTTATTTATTTTTGTTTTGCAGAGCCCGACGTGGGTATAGATCCTCGTGAACTCACTGAGTTCGAAAGACTAGTGAGTTATGGCTTGGTGGCATGGCGCGCAGGAGGGCAAACGTGGGTACAGATCTTGTAGCTGGCAGTTTGTTAGTCGTAGTCGTGTTTGAGTAGAATTGAGTGCATGCACTATGTTGTTTAATAACCATTGAGATGTTCCTTTGAAAACCTTTGAATGTTAATTTAAAAACCTGTGTTGTTTTCGAACTTGGTTTGGTTGAACTACTTTAAACCAATTAATAAAGTTGGTATTGTTGCCTTTGCTTATATTTCCATGTCAGTCTGGTTGTGTTTTAAGAGTTGTTGATCAGTGCATAGAGTAGGCTTCGGGGTACTGACACGTACCCTGGCCGGTCACGCGTACCCTGAGTTGGGGCGTGACATAGGTATCGCATGGGGGCATTGCTAGTGTGTTCACATATGGTACGTTCTAGTCACGAGATCGGCGGCTGAACCTGTGCACCAGCGGCGGTACGTATTTTGATTTAAGTTGTTTATGCTTATGTTACATTGTGTACTATTTGCTCTTATTAATAGAAATGGAAGCATATGACGATGCTGTGATGAGTGGAAGCGGAAGTGTTGACTTAAGGGTTCCCCTTAAGCTTCAATCTTCATTTTGATGATAACAAATAAGTATTTAATCTATGTGTGAAGTTTTGAGTTCAGGTTGAGGTTGCGATAAGCATGCGAACTTCGTTCAAAAAAATAAAGGAAAAAGATCATCAAGAAATGAAAGAAAAGATTGTCAAAGAAAAGGCTCGGGTATAGATTGAGTAGATATCCTATAATATGCCCCTAGGATCTCATCCCAAGCCTAATTGTAAAGTTATCCAAGTTAAGACTTGGTAACTAAACCTATGAAAAAGCATATAAAAAAGATAAAGAAAAAATCAGCCTCAGCTTGAGTTCGGTCGACCGAATGTTGCCGAAAATTGGCAATAGCCAATTCGGTCGACCCGACGATCGACCGAAGATGGGTAAAAAATGGCAGAAGGCTACTTCGGTCGACCGATCAGTCGACTGATCGAGACCAAAAAATGGCAATAGCTTCTTCAGTTGACCGAACAACAGAGAAGCAGAATCGTGAGTCTGGCGGTCGACCCTTCGGTCGATCGAACAAAGCAATTAAAGCACAGATTGCCAGTGGGTGCTGGGCGGTCGATCGGTCGATCGACCGACAAGCAATCGAACGGCATCCAACGGGCGAAAAAATGCCCGTTGAAGAGCCGTTCGGATGAGGCGTTATAAATACCTCTCACCTAACTCCTTTAACTCTTCTTAGAGACTTAATTGAGCTTTCAAAGGAGAGTTTTGAGTCTTCTAAAGATCGATTAAGAGCGCTCAGTTATTCCATCGACAATTTCTTCAAGCGCACATTCTTCCTCAACTCGGGCTTCGATTCGTGCTCTACTACTTGGCGAGTTGGAGGCTTGAAGGCTTGGGAAAAGAGCACCGATTCTTGCTTTTTAATTCTTAGCTCTCTTCATTGTATTTAAGAGTTGTTTAAACTTGTTTTCATTTGTAATAGCTTGCTAGGTGTGCTAGAGTAAACACTTAGGGGTAGACTTTGTAGAATTGTGTTTTGCCAAGGTGAATAACTTTGAGGAATTCTCAAAGAGGTGAGAATCGTGTCCTCAGTTGTATTCAAAGGGAAACACAAGTTCTATAAAGTAGTTGGTTAGAAATCCTTGGTGTGGAGCCAAGATAGTGGAGTAGGCGGTTGGCCAAACCACTATATTTCCTCGCGTTAGCATTGTCTTGATTGTTTGCTTATTGTTGTGTTTGACATTTGATAACAAACATTATTGAGTTGCATTTGAATTTGGTTGAAATTAAAATTGAGCAAAAGAATATTGACTAAATAGAAGAAAAAAAGATACTCACTATTCAACCCCCCCCCCTTCTAGTGTGGATTTTCACTCAACAATTGGTATCAGAGCAAGGTCGTAGGATTAGATTTAACCATCTTCCCTACAAATTAAGATGTCTAGTGAAATACAACTAGCTCAAGGGTCCTCTACTCATACTCCACCACTATTCGATGGAAACAACTATGCCTACTAGAAGATTCGTATGAATGGCTTCCTACAATCACAAGGCATGGATGTATGGAGAATGATACAAGTAGAGTTTAAGAAAACAACTAAGGATATGGATGAGTAGGACCAAGAAGAGATTAAACTCTTTAATGCAAATGCAATGGCCGTAAATTCTTTGTATTGTGGCCTATCAATTAATGAGTTCAATAGGAATTCCACTTGTAAGTCCGCATATGAAATTTGGAAAGTCCTAGATATTACACATGAAGGGACTTCACAACTTAAGGAATCTAAAATAAATCTACTCATGCATGATTATGAAATGTTCAAAATATTATCGCATGAATCCATATGCTAGATTTCAAAATATTACAAATGGATTAGCTAACCTTGGCAGAGAGATAGGAAGAGGAGAATGTAAGAAAGCACCTTCTTTCCCTTCCAAAAGCTTGGGAGCCCAAGGTCATCGCAATCATGGAAGCGAAGGATATGAGTACCTTGAAGATCACCGAGCTTATTGGGTCTCTCATGACACATGAGACCCATATGAAGTAATATAAGGAGGAAGATGCCCCCAAAGGCAAGACCATTGCTTTAAAAGCATCACACCGAGTAGAAGAATCCTCATCATCCGAGGAAGAGACGGATGACTTTGAGGAAATGCGATGTTGGCAAGGAGATTTATGAGTTTCATGAGAGGAGGCATGAGAAAGGGAAGAGGAGGCTACACGTGCTACCATTGCAACAATACCGGGCATTTAAGGAAGGATTGCCCACTTCTCAAGATGGCTTCCACCTCCCACCCTCACAAAAAGGATTAATACAAGAAGAAGAAGAAGAAGAAGGCAATGATGGCTTCGTGGGATGAAAGCGAGGCTTCATCAAGTGAAGAAGACTCAAAAAGTGAAAAGGCAAATCTTTGCTTGATGGCAAATGATCATGAGGTAAGATTTATATTTGGTGAGCTTTCTTTTACTCAAGAAGAACTAGAAAATGAATTTGATCAAATGCATGATGAATTCAATGCTATTAGGTGAAAATTTAAAGAGCTTAAAAAGGACAATAAATCTTTAGCGCTTGAAAATTATAGTTTATTACTCTCATGCAATGCCTTAAGAAAATAAGTAGATACCCTTAAGGAAGAGAAACATGCCCTAGATAAAGCTAAGAAAGACTTAGAATATGACAACAAAAAATTGGAAGATGAAAACAAGTACTTAAGTGATCAAGTAGAGCACTTGAATGATAGCATGCTAACATTGAAAAATGAACTTTGCATGCTAAATGAAAATATGACAACCCTACAAAATGTCATACCTAAGGTTGTTCATGCAAAAAAATCATCACACTTCCATGCTCACACACACAATAAGAGGAAATTTAATGGAAGTTATTTTTCTTGTGGTATATTTAGCCATATGGCTAAAGATTGTGCATTGAGGAGGAACCCACAAGCTAGATTTACTAGATGCTTGGTTGCCATGGAAAATGATTCTTGGTTATGGCATAGAAGGCTAGGACATGCTAGCATGAGCCTCATCCAAGAAATATCTAAGAAAGAACTAGTGAAAGGATTACCAAACATAAAATTTGAAAAAGACAAACTTTGTGATGCATGTCAACTAGGCAAGAAAGTTAAATCTTCATTTCATAGCATTAATCAAGTAAGTACATCTAGAACTCTTGAGCTTGTGCACATGGATCTTTTTGGTCCATGTGATGTAGCTAGCCTAGGTGGAAAACTATATTGTTATGTTCTAGTTGATGATTTTTCTAGATTTACATGGGTTTTCTTTTTAGCTAAGAAAAATGAAACTTTTGATTTTTTTCAAAAAATTTACTAAGAAAGTTACAAATGAGAAAGGAGTTTCAATTTTAAAAATTAGAAGTGATAATGGAGGAGAGTTTAAAAATGAAAAACTTTCTAAATTTTGTGATGATTTGGGTATTGAACATACATTTTCTTCCCCTAGGACCCCTCAACAAAATGGGGTAGTTGAGAGGAAGAATAGAACCTTACAAGAGATGGCTAGGACCATGCTTTGCGAAAATAATTTGCCTAAGTATTTTTGGGCCAAAGCCATAAATACCTTTTGTTGTGTGCTTAATCGCGTTTTATTGAGACCTAAAATTAAGAAAACACCTTTTGAGTTTTAGAATGGTAAAATCCCAAGTGTGGGCTATTTTCATGTTTTTGGATGTAATGTTTTATCTTAAACACTAAGGAGCATTTAGAAATATTTGATTCCAAATCAGATGAAGGTATTTTCCTAGGTTACTCCATGAATTCTAAGGCATATAGAGTATACAATCGTAGAACTATGATTGTTGAAGAATCTATGCATGTCACATTTGATGAAACTAATGATTCTTCTAAAAATGTGAAGATTGTAAATGTAGGTGAGGAACTTGAGAACCTCACACTTCATGACAAAGAGGTGGAGAATGAAGACAATGAGGAAATTCAACATGAAGAACCTTCATCCTCAACTGTACCTCAAGTTGAAGATGGTGTCATCGAGCTTGACAAAGATAGCTTCTACACCAAGAATGAAGATAGCTTCTACAGCAAGATAGCTTCTACACCAACAAGAAGAACCTTCATCCTCAACTGTACCAAGATAGCTTCTACACCAATGAGCACATCCATCGAGCTTGACAAAGATGAAGATAGTGTCAAAGTCGACGAAAAACGATATCGAGGTATGATTGGTAGTCTTCTTTACTTAATCGTAAGTAGACCCGATATCATGTTTAGCGTTTGTGCATGTGCTAGGTTTCAATCTTGCCCTAAAATGTCTCATTTAAGTGCGATCAAACGCATATTGAGATATTTGAAGGGCACGGTTGACTTAGGTCTATGGTATCCATGTCATACATCCTTTGAATTAATCAATTTTTCGGACGCAGATTTTGCCGGGTGTAAAGTAGATAGAAAAAGCACTAGTGGGTATTGTCAATTCTTAGGAGCGAGTCTTGTTTCTTGGTTCTCAAAGAAATAAAACTCAGTTCCACTTTCAACTACCGAAGCGGAATACATTGTTGTGGCTAGTTGTTGTGCACAAGTCCTTTGGATGAGACAAACTCTTTTAGATTATGGACTTAAGTATTCTTGCATACCTATTCATTGTGATAATACTAGTGCAATAAATTTAACAAAGAATCCTATTTTACACTCTAGGACTAAGCATATTGATCTAAGGCACCATTTTCTTAGGGATAATGTGACTAAGGGAAATATATCGGTAGAATTTGTATCCACCGACAAATAACTTGCTGATATATTTACAAAACCCTTGGGCGAGGAAAGCTTTACAAACTTAAGGATGCAATTAGGGATTTGTACTTTTCCTAGTGGTTAAGATGTTTTGTTTTCAAAATATATATGTTATCAAAAATTGCATTCTGGTATCATCACACTTATGTATTGCTCTGTAGTGGGGCATTGCGACTTATTGATGTTTGCCTTCTATAGGCTTACATAAATAGGAAGGACTATAGTGGTAGATGATTGGTTTTATGGCTTTCTTGGTTTTCATGATGAAACTCATTAATTGTACCTTAATTCTTATCATTTTTTATTGATGTCAAAAGGGGGAGAAAAAGTAAGGTCACATTTGTTTTTATAATGCATATAGATAGGGGGAGCTACAAGCATTTTTTATTGATGTCAAAAGGGGGAGAAAAAATAAGGTCACATTTGTTTTTATAATGCATATAGATAGGGGGAGCTACAAGGATGATATGCACATTGATAGGAGGAACATATGTTGAGTTATATATTATGTATGCATATGTTGGGTTATATATGGTGTATGCTCTAACTCATGTAAGACTTAACTCAAACTCACAAAGAATATGCATATATAAGCCTTAACTCAAACTCACAAAGAATATGCATATGTTTTCTTAAAAATTCCTTGTTATGTTTGTCATCATCAAAAAGGGGGAGATTGTTGGCTTAAGGGTTCCCCTTAAGCTTCGATCTTCATTTTGATAACAACAAATAAGTATTTAATCTATGTGTGAAGTTTTGAGTTCAGGTTGAGGTTGCAATAAGCATGTGAACTTCGTTCGGAGAAACGAAGGAAAAAGATCGTCAAGAAACAAAAGAAAAGATTGTCAAAGAAAAGGCTCGGGTATAGATTGAGTAGTTATCCTGTAATATACCCCTAGGATCTCATCCCAGGCCTAATTGTAAAATTATCCAAGTTAAGACTTGGTAACTAAACCTATGAAAAAGCATGTAACAAAGATAAAGAAAAAATCAGCCTCAGCCTGAGTTCGGTCGATCGACCAAATATTGGCGAAAATTGGCAGTAGCCAATTCGGTCGATCGGTCGGTCAACCGAAGATGAGTAAAAATGGCAGAAGGCTACTTCGGTCGATCGACCGAGGCCAAAAACTGGCAGTAGCTTCTTCGGTCGACCGAGCGGTCGACCGAACAACAGAGAAGCAGAATCACGACTCTGGCAATAGACCCTTCGGTCGACCGAATAGAGCGATTAACGCACAGATTGCCAGTGGTCGCTGGGCGATCGATCGGTCGGTCGATCGATGATCGACCGATAAGCAACCGAACGGCGTCCAACAGGCGAAAAAATGTCCGTTGAAGAGCCGTTCGATTGAGGCGTTATAAATACCCCTCACGTAACTCCTTTAACACTTCTTAGATACTTAATTGAGCATTCAACGGAGAGTTTTGAGCCTTCTAAAGATCGATTAAGAGTGTTCAGTTCTTCCGTCGATAATTTCTTCAAGCGCACATTCTTCCTCAACTCATGCTTCATTTCGAGCTCTACGACTTGGCTAGTTGGAGGCTTTAAGGGTTGGGAAAAGAGGACCGGATCTTGCTTTTTAATTCTTAGCTCTTTTCATTGTATTTTAAGAGTTGTTTAAACTTGTTTTCATCTGTAACAACTTGCTAGGTGTGCTAGAGTAAACACTTAGGGGTAGACTTTGTAGAATCGTGTTTTGCCTAGGTGAATAGGTTTGAGGAGTTCTCAAAGAGGTGAGAATCGTGTCCTCAGTTGTATTCAAAGGGAAACACAAGTTCTATAAAGTAGTTGGTTAGAAATCCTTGGTGTGGAGCCAAGGCAGCCCTGTCCACCAGTGGCTCATTGTCAGAATCTATTTCCAAGTTCACTGTCTGCCCAGATAGTAGTTTGACCTTCTAGAAAACTCTCTTATAACTCATTTTCTTGTCAGTTTGGCTAGACAAATCCTTCTTCTTGGATGAAACATGCTTGACATGACTTGAACTAGATTCTTTTCTCAGTGTAGCAGGATTTTCAGAAGTCGCTTGTACTGCTTCTTCAACATGTACAGTGTGAGATGGAGCCTTATGTTTGTCCACAGTTTCTGGAATAGAGACATAGTCGTATAGGTTCAACTGGAACAGCCTCAGTCATAAGAACTGGAGTAGGTTCATCCTCAGGAACTCCACATGCAGTTTCAACCGGAGATTCTTTAGTTGAAACTGGTGGTAGACCATTTGTAGGGATTATTATAGATACATTAGTGGCAAAATTCTTGTCCAGGTGCAAGATCTTTTTCTTGATCATTAATACTAGAATCTGCAGAAGTCAAAGTGGGACCAGTCTTCACTGGAATTGAGTTAAGAGCTTCATCAGCAACAATAATATTAATATCAAAACCAGGACCAGTGTTTACTGGAGTTGAAACTGGTAAGTTAATATCAAAATCAGTTGTTCTAGCAGTATCAACATGAGCAAAAGAACCAGATGAAACATTGACATCATCTCTACACTCCCCCTTAGTAGATAGTTTCTCCCCTTAAAGAACAAAAACCCTAGATGGGGATTTTGGGGATTTAGATGCCATACCTCTACCACTTCATCATATAAGTTGGTCTACTAGTCTTCTACCTGATTTCTTTCTTAGCTTATGAAGACATTTTCTTGGCCGAAGATGTATACCTTCATCACGAATCCCTTCTTGCTCTTTCCACCAGCCATCTTCGAATCCTCTATTTAAGAGACGAGAGGCAGTTGAGAGGTCGAGTTGAGGAGAGCAAATCGTTGGTTACAACTTGAGAAGATGAACAAAGTTACAACATTGAGAGGATTTTAATTAGGGTAGAAATCCAGGAAATCCAATAAATGAGGTCACACGTGCGGGTCTTCTTAATTGGAATGCAATAAAGTTGATCCTCCCGTCAAAAATTGAGGGAATCTTCAACAACCTTCAATGAATAGAATAAGTGGAGAAATAAATAATTAAAATGCCTATTGAAATTGAGGGAATCAGCCTTCAATGAAGAAGGTAAGTGAAGAAATAAAAACTGAAAGACTTTTCAATTTTCAATAAAAATTGTTTTTTTTTATTATGTAAAAAAATGTGTCATATGACACAAAGTCCTAGAGCATATCTCAACTACTCAAACCTTTCTCCATTCAATTCTTTTGTAAAAATATCTGCAACTTGTATATCTGTAGAAATGTATTCTAGTTTCAACTCCTTTCTTTTAACTAACTCTCTGATGTAATGAAATCGAATATCAATGTGCTTAGTGTGGGAATGGATAACTAGATTCTTTGAGATGTTTATAGCACTAGTATTATCACAATATAGAATCATTTCCTCCTGTTAGAAACCATAATCTAACAGCATATTCCGGCCTCATCCAAATCAACTGTGTGCTGCAACTGCCTGCTGCTAAATATTCAGCTTCTGTTGAAGAAAGAGAAATAGAATTATGATTTCTTACTTAACCAAGCCACCAGATTTGAACCAATATAAAAACAACCACGTGTAGTACTCTTTTTGTCATCGATATTACTAGCCCAATCTGCATTAGTAAACCATACTAGACATGGATTAGATTCAATAGAATACCAAAGACCAAAATTCATAGTACCTTTAACATATTTCAAAATCCTTTGAACTGCCTGAAGATGAGACTCCTTTGGATTAGCTTGATATCTAGCACACAATCCAAAACTAAAGTATAGGTCAGGTCTGCTACCAGTCAAATTCAAAAGACTGTCAATCATACTTCTGTAAAGACCAAGATCAACATTCTTTTCTTCTTTATCTATGCTCTGTTTTTCATGAGTAAAGATAGGAGTTTTGACTGCCTTAGAACTGTCAAGTCTAAACTTGTGAATTAGATTTCTCGCATACTTACTCTGAGAGATAAATATCCCTTCTTTTCATTGCTTTACTTGGAGACTGAGAAAATAATTCATTTCCCCAACCATGCTCATCTCGAATTGAGATTTCATATCTTCCACAAATTATTCTACATAAGATTCAGAAGTTGAGCCAAAAAAAATATCATCAACATAAATTTGAGCAATTACCAGTTGAGACTCCTTCCTTTTGATGAATAGGGTTTGGTCTACACTTCCTCTTTTGTAACCTTTCAAAACAGAAACTGGGTGAGTCTCTCATACCAAGCTCTAGGTGCTTGTTTAAGCCCATAAAAAGCTTTCTTCAGTATGTAAACATGGTCAGGATGAGCAGAATCTTCAAAGCCTTTAGGCTGTTCAACATAGACTTCTTTATTTAGAAACCCATTCAGAAACGCAGTTTTAACGTCCATTTGGAACGGTTTGAACTTCATACAACAAGATAGGGCAAGAAGCAGTCTGATGGATTCCAGTCTTGCAACTTGTACAAAGGTTTCATCATAGTCCAGTCTTTCAATTTGATTAAACCCTTGAGCAACAAGTCTTGTCTTATTTCTTGTGATGTTCCCTGCTTCATCAGTCTTGTTCTTGAAAACCCATTTTGTTCCATCCACATTGACACCTTCAATTCTTGCAACAAGTTCCCATACATCATTTATGATGAACTGTTGTAACTCCTCTTCCATAGTAGAAATCCAGAATTCATCTTTCAAAGCTTCCTTGACATTTTTGGGTTCAACAGTGGAAGTATAGCAAGAGTATCTAATCATATCCTAGTGATTTTTCTTGGATTGATTCCTGATCTTAACTCTATCGTATACATCTCCAATCACATTTTGCAGATGATGATTCTTATGAGTTCTTGCTGATTTTCCAGCTCTCGAGTCATCACTTTCATCTTCATGTTTAGTATCAGTCTTAGGGTCAGTTGGATCAGCAATTTCAAATGACTGTTTAGTGGCCTTGAGGAATTCAAGGCAATCTTATCAATAGTTGAAACTGCCTTCTCATCAGCCATCAGAGTTTGGCAGATTTGAGGGTCATCAACCTTCATATTTGGTGACTCCATCATAATTTGAGTGCGTTTGTTGTAGACACGGTAGGCCTTCCTATTTGTACGTAGAATAGCCAAGGAATATGGCTTCGTCACTTTTGCTTTGCAATTTGCCAAGATATTCCCTATCATTTAGAACATAGCACCTGCTACCAAAAAGATGAAAATATGTAATATACCATTTTCTCTCTACTGCACCATTCTGTTGAGTCTTGGGAGCAAAAAATTCTAGCAATATACCATTTTCATCACAGAATTCAGAGAAAGAAATATTCTCAAATTCTCTTTCGTGATCACTCCATATTTTGATCACCTTCATAATAGGAAGTTCCTGCTCATTTTGGAGCCTTAAGCAAAGAGATTTGAAATTGTTAAAAGCACTTGACTTCTCTCTTAGAAATTTTGTCCAAGTGAAACGAGAGAAATCATTAACACAAACAAGAATGTACTTTTTGTTGGATGGACCTTGACACTAGAAGGGGGGGTTGAATAGTGTCAATCCCCTTTTTCAATTTCTTTTAACTTAATTTTATCTTAGCTTAATGGAATTGTTCTTTAATGAATAATATGATCACAATTCAATCACAATAATGAAAGCAAGTAAAGAACAATGCAAACAAATTAATTTATAGTGGTTCGACCAACCGCCTACTCCACTACCTTGGCTCTTTACCAAGGATTTCTAAACACTACTTTATAGAATGTATGTTTCCCTTTGAATACACTTGAGGACACCCTTCTCCCTCACTTGGAGAACACCTCAATCCTAGTCACCTAGCCAAAACACACTTCTACAAAGTTTACCCTAAGTGTTTCCTAGCACACCTAGCAAGCTATCTTAACAACAAAACAAGATTCAATAAATTACAAACTATAGGAAAGAGCTAATGAAGAAGAAATTTGACCCAAGCTTCTTTCCACTGCCTTCTTATCTTCAACTTGCTACTGGAAGAAGACTTCCATGAACACAGCAAGGTTGAAGAGAAGAAATCAGCGCCTGATGAAGTCAAAATTGGGAGCAGAGAGGCGCGCGCAGGTGTTGCTCGTATGAAGGCTTTAAGGCTCACTTTTAATGCTCAAATAAGTTTTGCAAAAGTGTTCAATGAAGTTTGGTGAGGGGTATTTATAACCCCTCAGCCAAACGGCCATTCAACAGATAAAAAATCGACCGTTGAAACCGTTCGGTAACAAGGCCGGTCGATCAGTCGATCGACCAACAGATCGATCGCCGGGTCCGACCGCTTGCAGCTGTGAGAGGTCGGTCGATCGATGGGTCGACCGCCAACATTTCTTCCGACATTTCATCGACCCGTCGGTTGATCGAATTGCTGTAGCGAATCACGCGACAGAGGCCATCTTTAGGTTGGTCAACCGATTGGTCGACCGCTACCTTTATACCAAATTTTTGCCTCTGGCGGTCAACAAACCGGTCGACCGACGCAACCCAGCTATTTGTCCTTCACCACATTTGATCGATCGAATGGCTTCTGCCAATTTCTTACGATCTCCGATCGACCAGTCGATCGACCGAATGGGCAGCATCGCCATTTTATTGCCTTGATCGGTCGACTGACCGGTCGACCGATCCCAGGCTGAGGATGATTAATTCCTTGTATTTTTACATTCCAATTCTAAGGGTTTGGTTACCAAGTCTCAACTTGGATAACCTTACATTTTAGGCTTGGGATAAACTATTCTAGGGACATATTACATTAAATCTTATTGACTTAATCCAGAGCCTTTCTTCAATGATTTCTTCTTCCGTTCTTTTGACGATCTTTTTCGTCGTCTCGTTTGAACGGATTAGGCATGTGTATCGCAACCTCAACCTGAACTCAAAACTATACACTTGGATTAAATACATGTTTGTTATCATCAAAATAAAGATCGAGGCTTAAGAGAGACCCTTAAGACAACAATCTACCCCTTTTTGATGATGACAAATATAACATTAAATTTTAAGAAAATTAATAGCATTTGTGAGTTTGAGTTAAGGCATTCAAGAGTGAGGGTATGCAAGATAAATACTTTAGCCTATGCATTCAACTTTCTAACTTAGCCTATACATCCAACTTCTTATAACTCAACGTATGCTCCCCCTATCAATGTGCATGTTCAAATTATCTATAACTTGACCTATGCTCCCCCTACCATTGTGCATGTCATTTTGTCATTTTTAACTCCCTCTAACTATCTCTTGCCCTTAACTATAAAACTCACACTACTTATATGCATCTTGAAAACCAAGTGTGGCCTTACTTTTTCTCCCCCTTTTGACATCAATCAAAAAGGGTAAGAATTAAGGTACAATTAAGGAAATTTCATCATAAAACCAGAAAACCGAGAAAGCCACAAGAACCAAGTATCATCTATCACTATAGTCCTTCCCATTAATGTAAGCCTATAGAAGGCAAACACCAATAGGTCGCAAAACCCCACTACAGAGCAAAACATCAGTGTGATGACACTTTAATGGAATGCAAGTTTTGAAATCTTGTAAAATTTTCTTTAATCACAAGGTAAAGCACAAATTCCTAGATGCATCCTTAAGTTTGTGAAACACTCTTCAACTAAGGGTTTTGTAAATATATAGGCGGGTTGTTTATCGGTGGATACAAATTTTACCGATATGTTTCCCTTAGCTACATTATCCCTAAGAAAATGATGTCTCAAATCAATATGCTTAGTTCTAGAATGTAAGATAGGATTTTTGGTTAAATTAATTGCACTAGTGTTATCACAATGTATAGGTATGCAAGAATACCTAATTCCATAGTCTAAAAGGGTTTGTTTCATCCAAAGGACTTGCGCACAACAACTAGCCGCGGCGATGTATTCCGCTTCGGTAGTTGAAAGCGCAACCAATTTTTGTTTCTTTGAGAACCAAGAAACAAGACTCGCTCCTAGGAATTGACAACACCCACTAGTGCTTTTCCTATCTATCTTTCATCCGGCAAAATCAGCGTCCGAAAAACTGATTAAATCGAATGATTCATGACATGGATACCATAATCCTAAGCCAACCGTACCCTTTAGATATCTCAATATACGCTTTACCGCACTTAAATGAGACATCTTAGGACCCGATTGAAACCTAGCACATAAACATACGCTAAACATAATATCGGGTCTACTTGCGGTTAAATAAAGGAGACTACCGATCATACCTCGATATCGTTTTTCATCCACTTTAATGCCCTCTTCATTTTTGTCAAGCTTGATGGATGCGCTCATAGGTGTAGAAGCTATCTTGGCTTCATTCATTCCAAATCTCTTCATGAGCTCCTTTGTGTACTTAGCTTGATTGATGAAGATCCCTTTGTTGGTTTGCTTGATTTGGAGACCAAGCATGAAGGCGAGCTCTCCCATCATACTCATCTCAAATTCATCCTGCATACACTTAGCAAACCACTCACAAAGCATTTCATTAGTGGCACCAAAAATTATATCATCAACATATATTTGAACTAATAACATGTCATTTTCATGGTGCTTGATGAAAAGTGAAACATCTGTTTTTCCTATATCAAAACCTTGTTCAATCAAGAAAATAGAAAGTCTTTCATACCAAGCCCTAGGGGCTTGTTTTAAACCATATAAAGCTTTTTTAAGTTTGAAAACACAATTTAAAAACTCAAAACTTTCAAAACCGGAGGGTTGTTCGACATAAACTTCTTCATTTATAAAATCATTTAAAAAGACACTTTTCACATCCATTTGAAAAAGTTTGAAGCCTTTAAAGCTAGCAAATGCTAAAAGCATCCTAATTGCTTCTAATCTAGCTACGGGAGCATATGTTTCATTATAGTCTATTCCTTCTTGTTGGTTGTACCCTTGTGCCACTACCCTAGCTTTGTTTCTAATAACTAGTCCTTCTTCATCTAGCTTATTCCTAAACATCCATTTGGTTCCAATTATGGTTAGATTACTAGGTCTAGGTACTAAGTCCCATACATTATTCCAATCAAATTTGTTGAGATCTTCTTGCTTGGCTAATACCCAAAACTCATATTCTATAGCTTCCTTAACATTTTTAGGCTCTACTTGAGAAACAAAAGCTACATATTGGCATAAATTTTTATGTTTAGAGCGTGTTACCACTCCCGTTGAAGGCTCTCCAATGACTTGATCCATTGGATGATCTCTTACCAATCGGTATCCCTTGGGGAGAGATGGTAGAGCTTCTTCTTCTTCTCCATCTTCAACTTGAGGTTGACTTGAGGATGGAGGTTTTTCATGTTGGGTCTCCTCATCATCTTCATCCTCCACTTCCTTATCATGAAGTGTGAGATCCTCAAGCTCCTCACCTACATTCACAATCTTGACATTTCTTGAAGAATCATTAATTTCATTAAAAGTCACATGCATAGACTCTTCAACTATCATAGTTCTACGGTTATAAACTCTATAAGCCTTAGAACTAGTAGAGTAACCTAGGAAAATTCCTTCATCGGATTTAGAATCAAATTTTCCTAAATTCTCCTTAGTATTTAAAATAAAGCATTTACATCCAAAAACATGAAAATATCCCACATTTGGGATTTTACCATTCCAAAGCTCAAAGGGTGTTTTCTTGATTTTTGGTCTAAATAAAATACGATTAAGAACGTAACAAGAAGTATTTACGGCTCGATCCCAAAAATATTTAGGCAAATTATTTTCGCACAACATGGTCCTAGCCATTTCTTGTAGGGTTCTATTTTTTCTCTCAACCACCCCATTTTGTTGGGGGGTCCTAGGAGAAGAAAATGTATGTTGAATACCTAAATTATCACAAAACTCAGAAAATTTTTTATTTTTAAATTCCCCTCAATTATCACTCCTAATTTTTAAAATAGAAACTCCTTTTTCATTTGAAACTTTTTTGCAAATTTTTTGAAAAACTCAAATGTCTCATTTTTCTTTGCCAAAAAGTAGACCCATGTAAATCTCAAAAAATCATCAATCAAAACATAGCAATAAAGCTTTCTACCTAGACTAGCTACATCACATGGACCAAAGAGATCCATGTGTACAAGCTCAAGAATTCTAGATGTACTAACCTGATTAATACTATGGAATGAAGATTTTACTTTCTTACCAAGTTGACATGCATCACATAGTTTATCTTTTTCGAATTTTATTTTAGGTAAGTCTTTTACTAATTCTTTCCTAGCTATCTCTTGGATGAGGCTCATGCTAGCATGTCCTAGCCTTCTATGCCACAACCAAGAGTCATTTTCCATAGTTACTAAGCATCTAACATGAGGATTGGGCAAGACATTTAATTCTAGAGTGTATACATTTTCTTGCCTATTTCCTATGAACATGATATCATTTGAAGGTGTACTTCTAATAATGCACTTTGATGCTTCAAAAATAATTATGTACCCATTATCACATAGTTGAGACATGCTAAACAAGTTATGCTTTAAACCATCAACTAATAAAATATTTTTGATACATGGGTAAGGGAGTATACCTATGTCACCAATGCCAACAATCTTACCTTTGGCATTATCTCCAAATGTGACATGTCCACCATCTTTACTTGATAGGGTTGCGAACAAGTTGATATCTCCCGTCATGTGCTTCAAGCAACCGCTATCCAAGATCCAAGTACTCTTACTTGGTTGAGGATGTTTCTCCACCTACAAAAGGAGAAGACACTTTCTTAGATACCCAAATTTTCTTGGGTCCTTGAGTGTTAGTCACTTTTGAAACCCATGTGAATCTTGCATGTGGGTTCCTTCTTAATGCACAATCTTTGGCCATATGACCAAAAATACCACAAGAAAAACAATTACCATGAAATTTTCTTTGTGTGTGTGTGAGAGCATGGGAGTGTGATGATTTCTTTTCATTGACAACTTTTGGCATGACATTTTGAATAGTTGTCATTTTTTCATTGAGCATGCAAAGTTCTTTCTTTAATGTTAGGATGCTATCATTTAAATGCTCTAATGTATCACATAAATACTTGTTCTTTTTTTCTAATTTTTCATTATCTATTTCTAGGTCCTTGTTAGCCTTTTCTAGGGTGCACTTTTCTTCCTTAAGATTTTCTACCTCTTTTCTAAGATTATTGCAGGAAAGTAATAATCTATCATTTTCAATTTCCAAGGACCTATTGTCCTTTTTGAGGTTCTTAAATTTTTTCCTAATTGCAATAAACTCATCATGCATTTGCTCAAATTCATTTTGTAATTCTTCTTGGGTAAATGAATTTTCACCAAAATTAAATCTTACATCATCTTCCTTTGCCATCAAGCAAAGGTTGGCTTTTTCAGTCCCTGCCTCTTCTTCACTTTATGAGGCCTCGCTTTCGTCCCATGTAGCCATCATTGCCTTCTTCTTTTTGTACTTTTCTCTCTTGTGAGGGTTGGAGGTAGTGGCCATCTTTAGAAGCGGGCAATCTTTTCTTAGGTGCCCCGACTTGTTGCAATTGTAGCACGTGTAGCCACTTCTTTCTGTTCTCATGCCTCCCTTCATGAAGCTCATGAACCTTCTTGCAAGCATCGCCATTTCTTCAAGGTCATCTGTCTCTTCCTCGGATGACGATGTCTCTTCGGCTCGATGGGATGCTTTCATGGCAATGGTCTTGCTTTTTGGAGCATCTTCTTCTTGATATTGCTTCATGTGGGTCTCATGTGTCATGGGAGACCCAATGAGCTCGGTGATCTTCAATTGGCTCAAGTCCTTGGCTTCCATGATGGCGGTCACTTTGGGCTCCCAAGATTTTAGAAGGGAGCGGAGGAGCTTCCTTACCTTCTCCTCTTCCTTTATTTCCCTACCAAGGTTAGCTAAACCATTCGTAATATTTTGGAACCTAGCATGCATGGCATCAATAGACTCATGTGAAAGCAGTTTAAACATCTCATAATCATGCATGAGTAAATTGATTTTTGATTCTTTTACTTGCGAAGTCCCTTCATGGGTGGTCTCTAGGACCTTCCATACTTCATAAGCGGACTTGCATGTAGAGATCCTATTAAATTCATTAATTGAAAGACCGCAATATAGAGCATTGACGACCTTGGCATTTGCATTAAAAAGTCTAACTTCCTCTTGGTCCCATTGGTCCATATCCTTATTGGGTTGCTTATACTCTACCAAAATCATTCTCCATACATCAATGCCTAATGATTGAAGGAAGCCATTCATCCGGATCTTCCAATAGGCATAGTTGTTTCCATCAAAGAGTGGTGGAGTATGGGTAGAGGACCCTTGACCTAGTTGAATTTCACTAGACATGATTGTTTGTAGGGAAGATGGTTAGATCTTAGCCTACTACCTTGCTCTGATACCAATTGTTGGATGGACCTTGACACTAGAAGGGGGGTTGAATAGTGTCAATCCCCTTTTTCAATTTCTTTTAACTTAATTTTGTCTTAGCTTAATGGAATTGTTCTTTAATGAATGATATGATCATAATGCAATCACAATAATGAAAGCAAGTAAAGAGCAATGCAAACAACTCAATTTATAGTGGTTCGGCCAACCGCCTACAACACTACCTTGGCTCCTTACCAAGGATTTCTAAACACTACTTTATAGAATGTATGTTTCCCTTTGAATACACTTGAGGACACCCTTCTCCCTCACTTGCAGAACACCTCAATCCTATTCACCTAGGCAAAACACACTTCTACAAAGTTTACCCTAAGTGTTTCCTAGCACACCTAGCAAGCTATCTTAACAACAAAACAAGATTCAATAAATTACAAACTATAGGAAAGAGCTAATGAAGAAGAAATTTGACCCAAGCTTCTTTCCACCACCTTCTCGTCTTCAACTTGCAACTGGAAGAAGACTTCAATGAACGCAGCAAAGTTGAAGAGAAGAAATCAGCGCCTGATGAAGTCGAAACTGGGAGCAGAGAGGCACGCGCAGGTGTAGCTCGTAAGAAGTCTTTAAGGCTCACTTTTAATGCTCAAATAAGTTTTGCAAAAGTGTTCAATGAAGTTTGGTGAGGGGTATTTATGACCCCTCAGCCGAATGGCCGTTCAACGGATAAAAAATCGACCGTTGAAGCCATTCGGTCGTAAGGCCGGTCGATCAGTCGGTCGACCGACAGATCTACCACCAGGTCCGACCGCTTGCAGCTCTGAGAGGTCGGTCGACCGATGGGTCGACCGCCAACATTTCTTCCGACATTCGGTCGACCCGTCGATCAACTGAATTGCTACAGTGAATCACGCGACAGATGCCATCTTTAGGTCGGTCGACCGATTGGTCGACCGCTACCTTTCTGCCAAATTTTTGCCTCTGTCGATCGACCAACCGATCGACTGACGCAGCCCAGCTATTTGTCCTTCGCCACATTCGATCGACCGAATGGCTTCTGCGAATTTCTTACGATCTCTGGTCAACCAATCGATCAACCGAATGGGCTGCATCGCCATTTTACTGCCTTGATCGGTCAACCGATCCTAGGCTGAAGATGATTAATTCCTTGTATTTTTACATGCCAATTTTAAGGGTTTGGTTACCAAGATTCAACTTGGATAGCCTTACATTTTAGGCTTGGGATAAACTATTCTAGGGACATATTACATTAAATCTTCTTGACTTAATCCGGAGCCTCTCTTCAATGATTTCTTCTTCCATTCTTTTGACGATCTTTTCCATCGTCTCGTTTGAACGGATTAGGCATGCGTATCGCAACCCCAACCTGAACTCAAAACTACACACTTGGATTAAATACATATTTGTTATCATCAAAATAAAGATCGAAGCTTAAGAGAGACCCTTAAGCCAACACTTTTTACCTCCAATACTTTCCACTTCCATAGGACCAACCATGTCCAGATGAAGAAGCTCTATAGATCTTGATGTAGCAACCAGTTATAACTACTGACGATACTGCCTTGTTTGTTTTTCTTCTCGACAAGGATCGCATACAGGTTCAAGTTCTCTAGAAAGTTTAGGAATTCCTCTAACAACTCCACCATTTGCAAGTTTCTTGAGATCTTTGTAATTAACATGACCTAACCATCGATGCCACAGATTAATGTCAGAAGAAATAACTGAAAGACAAAAAGATGAGTAGATAATTTTGTAATAGTTGTGTCTTGATTTGTTCCCTTCTAGGATACAGTCACCATCATTTAAAGCTTTCAACCATTTTTGGTAAATTTAACAATTAAATTTTGATCACACGGTTGGCTTATACTCACAAGATTTGCCTTGATACCTTCTACAAGCAAGACATTTTCCAGATTAGGAATTCTTGGAACATTGAAAGTTCCAACTCTTACAACGTTCCCATGTCCTCCATGTTTTTGAATATGTTTTAAATTTTCCGAACTCCCTGTCATAAGCTGAGAACATCCACTGTCGAAATATCAAGAACCAAGAGAAGAAACAATCTTTGATATAAAAGCAACATGACAGTTAAGATCAGTCTTCCTTACCCAAATTTGCTTAACATTTTGCCTTGGGGATTTTACATGATTCTTTCTCCTTAGTTTGTTGGATAGTTTGAAGTAATTTGCTATAATGTGTCCTCTACACTTGCAATAGTAGTATATGAGTACCCAATCACCTCTCCTTGTTGTAGGCTGTTGTCGACTTGAAGAGTCTCTATGAAAGTTCCTCAATTGAGTAGGCAGTTGAGACTGTGGTTTTAACTGGCATGACCTAGTGTATCCTAGACCATTGTGATTAGAAGGAAATTTTTCTGCACTCAAAATTTTGTTAAGAGTACCACTAGAATTCATCATTCGAACTTCCTTCTTTACCTTTTCAAGTTCAACAATCAACTTGGATTCTTTGTCTTCCTTTTTAGTAATATGATTTTGAAGAGTTTGAACTTTCTCCCCAAGTTTCTTCTTTTCTTTAATCAAGAGCTTATTTTGATTACTGATAGACTTGTTAAGTTTCACCACTTCAACCCATTTATCAAACATATCCTGGTAGGCTTCCTCAAGAGTATCAGCATATTGAACTTTGTAGTGATCATCATCTGTATCCAAGTAGTCAGAAGTTTTAACTACGTCCGCAATACTAGCAGTGAAAGCTCTAAAGTTGCCTTGTTTAGGCTCTTCTGAGTCAATTTCTTCATCATCATAACTCCAAGTAGCAATAAACGACTTCTTGACCCTCATCTATAGATTTGGACATTCTGATCTCGCATGTCCAAATCCTTCACATTCAAAGAATTAGGCACCTTTGGACTTTTGTTTTGAGTAATTCTTTTGTCCTAAGAATTGACTTCTTTTGTTTTCTCCAACAAAGAAGTTAGATTTTGAACTGGCCGAACTGGACGATTGAAACTGTTGTTTGAACTGTGAATTCGACTACGAGTTCTGGTTTTGCTTATTCTTAGCTCTCAGAATTCTCTTGAAATTTTTTGTCATAAGAGCAAATACAACATCCATCTTATCTTCATAACAGTCTTCAGACTTGATCTCATCCTTAATAGCACTGAAGGCAAGATTTTTCTTCTTTTCTCTGTGAGAATATTTTTCGGACAGTTCCAACTTGTATGTTTCAAGTTTACCCATTAGAGTGTCATGACTAATAGTAGATGGGTCATGAACTTCACTAATGGTAGCAACTTTCATGTCGAACTTGGTAGGCATGAAATCTCAAAACTTTCCTTACTATCTTTTCTTCTGAGAAAGATTCCCCAAGGTTGGTAGCATTGTTCATAAGGTCTTTGATATGCCCATGGAAGTCTTGAATACTTTCCTCTTCTTCCATCTTCGTGTTTTCAAACCTGGTGTTGAGGATTTCAACTTTTGACTTTCGAATAGTCAAGGATCCTTCATGATTCGTTTCTAAAATCTCTCATGCTTGTTTTGCCAAAGTGCAGGCAAAGATAAGTATGAATTGAGAGGGATCAACATCACTGAAAATAGCATTCATAGCCTTATTGTCATAGTTTGCTGCAATAATTTTGACTTCAGTATATTGAATTTTTGGCTTGCGCTCAGTTCCATTGATTGTTAGAGGAGTATATCCAACCTCTATAAAGTCCCGGCAATGATCGTCCAAGGATTTGATGAAAGCTCTCATCCAAGCCTTCCAATAAGCATAGTTTGTTCCAAAAAAATAATGGAGGAACATTGACAGAATTTCTCATAAGCATTCCTTCAATCTCGAGCCAGAAAGAAAAGAAACACACCAAGAATCTATGCAGGTAAATGTTAGCACAACCACTCTAATACCAATTGACAGTATAGTCTCTTATGGAACTTCTATTAGTGAATAGTTGCACAAGAAGTTGCAACTACTTCTAAGTAGCAAACTAAAAACCAAAACAAAAAATCATACGCAAACACAAATCTCCGCAAACACAAAGATTTGTTTACGTAGTTCAATGACAAAACTTGCACCTAATCTACGGGGCACTCTACGGACAGATGCCCAATCCACTATCAACTAGTACAAAACTAGCTTCAGGATTTTCACACTCTGAAATCCGACTATCAGTACTATAGTGAATTAAAAATAATAAAAATATATTTGCTGTTACAAGTACATACCAACTTGCCTCTCTATGACATCTCAGCCATAGAGTTCTGTCCTCCACACAGTCCTTAGCTTGAAGATAAGAAAGGTAGATTGTTACCATCTTTGCACTCAATAGTCTTAACTCCTCATATAACTGGCAACACAATGTACGCACATAGGAGACTTGACAAATCCAAAACTTCTCACTAGTATATATATGTGACAACCAACATATCTGAATTAATACTGACTTAAACACTGATCATTAACAGCATCAGTTCAAACCAAACAGTCAACTCTAAAACACCATAAAGTGTCAACCATTGAGCACCAAGAGAAATGCGTTGAAACATTAAAGAAGACCACTCCACTACCCATACATAAAACGACATTAAAAATATCAGAGATATAAAGAGAATCATCATTAATACTCATAACCAAGGGTCATCATTGCACTGCATCCCCATCCAGAAATCCAATGTTATACAAGCAGTTGTAAAAGTCTTCTACAGTTATAACTGTTTCCAATATAAGTAGAACTCCTCATAGTTGAGACAGTCCATTTAACTGAAAACAAACTGTAATACTTTTGCCAAAATAGCCAACACACAAAAGCCAACACTAACACACTAGCTTAGCAACGCCGTGATCATCGCAAGGCCATTGCTAAATCGTTATAGATGACATGTCCTAAAATATATCAATCATGGCTAAGTCATCATTTATATGGAATGACACCTACAACGATTGTAGCAATTGTCACTGATATGAATATATGAACAACTGAAGCGGTTGTCTTAGATAATATGATCTACAATGACCGTTAATGTTGTCACAATTTATTAGCAACTGCTAGCACAATATGAACCAAATGATTTGAGTAATGAAAAATAAACTAAGAAGATAAAACAACAAACACAAGGATATACGTGGTTCAACCAAGAATGGCCTACATCCACGGGTGAGAGATCTCTGCAGCTTATATTAATTTAGAATAAATAGTACAAGGAGAAGAACAAACTCTGAGAATTTCACTCTAGTACAATCCTAATATGACTCAATCACCAACTTCAACCATATCGGTATTACTTATACATGTATTCTAGCAACTACCAACTACAACACATCTCCTATAACTATAGAGTTATGGAGATCATGGCTGTTGAGAGGGTATAGTGGCTTCACATGTGTTCCTAAAATATCTCAACTATTCTTCCACTTGAAGACATTCTTCAACCAACAATACAAATAAGAAACTCTCACCAATTAATATTTGTTATGTTGCCATAAGACGAAGAAAAGTACAACACCAGATGAACTTCTCTTTTGAGATAGGCTTCGTCAACATGTCTGCAGGATTTACCTTGGTATTGACCTTTTGCAGCAAAACATTTCTTTCTTCTACCACATTCCGAACAAAATGATAACGAATATCAATATGCTTTGTTCGAAAGTGGAAAGCTGGGTTCTTTGTTGAGTGCAAAGCACTTTGACTGTCACAGTAAATACAAATTCTATCTTGCTTCAATTTAAATTCCCCAAGTATTCTCTTCAGCCATACTGCTTCTTTACAAGCATTAATAGTGGCTATATACTCTGCTTCCATTGTTGATAATGCCACAATGGATTGTAATTTGGACTCTCAACTTATAGCATCACTGCCAAGGAGAACTCTGAAGTACACCTTCTATTGTCCAAATCTTCAGCAATATCTGAATCAACATTTCCAACACAATTTAAATTTGTAAAACTATAACATAAAGAAAAATTTGAAGTGCTCCTTAAATATTTAAAGATCCATTTAACTATTGTCCAGTGTTCACAACCCGGATTTGCCATATATTTACTAACAGCTCCCACTACTTCTGCAATGTCAGGTCTTGTGGAAACCATGGCAAACACGAGGCTCCCTACTACTGATGCATATAGGACTTGAGACATAGTTGCCTTCTCTTCTTCAGTGGTGGGACATTGCTTTGAAGACAACTTCAAATGAATAGGAAATGGAGTACTCAATGGTTTGGCATTTTGCGTATTGAAACGATGCAAAACTTTCTCGACATAATGTGATTGCCACAACCAAACCTTCCTATCTCTTCTTTCTCTCATTACCTTCATTCCAAGAATATGATTTACAGCTCCTAAGTCCTTCATGTCAAACTCCCCCCTAGCCAAACGAGCTTTAAGATTGACAATGTATTTCATGTTATTACCTACAATAATCATATCATCCTCATCCACATTTGTACACCCATCTCTATCCAAATAGCAAAATACAAAAACACCCATCATCACAATCATAGAAATAGGCACAATAATCAGCCTAACATCTATGGAAACCCAAGCTCAAAATAAAAGAATCAAATCATTTGTACCAACATCAAGGCGCCTGTTTTAAACCATACAATGATTTGTTCAGCTGACAAACCAAATTCTTTTTACTTTCTTCTATAAACCCCTCAGGTTCTCATGAAAATTTCTTCATTCAGATTTCCATGTGAAAATGTTGTTTTTACATCTAATTGCTTCAATTCCATGTCCAAAGCAGGAGCCATAGGCAAAACAATTCTAAATGTAGTCAAACGAACAATGGGTGAAAATACCTCATCAAAATCAATACCCAGCTTTTGAGCATACCCTTTCACTACTTACCTTGCCTTGAATCTTTCAATATTTCCATCTACATTCCTTTTAATTTTATAAATCTAGCGACACCCAATCGCTTTGCGACCCTTGGGTAGTTCAATAAGATCCCAAGTGTTTTTGTGCAAAGCCTCTATTTCCTCCTTCATGGCACACTTCCACTTATCTAGATTTATGGATTGACGTGCTTCCATGAAAGTAGTTGGTTCATGCTCTTCTGCTAAAGCAATATAAGCACTAACATAGTTAGATTGTGGTTTTAGAAAAGTGATATAACCATCATACCTTGATGGAGGTTTGATATTCCTCTTTGGATGACTTGTAACATCATGAGAATCACCAAGTACATGTTCTTCACTACGGTTTGGAAGATCATCACCTTTACGAAGATCACCATCCACGCCTAGATTACACAAATTATCAAGATCAACTCCTCTTGGCTATCACCAATAACCTACTTAATTGAAATTTTAGTTTGTCATTGATTTCGAACTATACCCAAAAAAGAATTTTCATTAAATATCATATCTCGACTAACAACAATCTTATGGGCACTAGGATACCATAGTCTGTACCCCTTTACACATGTAGCATAGCGGAGAAAAATACATCTTTTTGAGATTTAATTATCAACCGCGGCTAGGAGCCATCGGTGATATTATTAACAACCGTGATATTTGCTGCTACACAGGCCATCAGCCATTTACGATACGCTTTCGGTGATGACGTAGTGACGATCATCCATTGGTAAGCCATCGCTAATGTTATATACAGTAATTGAAAAAAATAAAAAATTTCGAAATTCCAGTATACAATAATATTCACACGATACAATCTATTTACAACCATAATTTACAATCACAAAATATCTTACACATACAAATACAACCAACCACACAATTTTTACTTAAATATCATCAATCTAAGCCTCAAAAAGAGGCTAACAAGTATCAAATATCAAAACTTAAGTATATAAACAACTATCAAGTAACAAGTTATAAAAATATAATCAAAATACAATAAACCAAAATCTCACGGCTGCGGTGGAGTCGATAGCAACTGGGTCGGGAGCATCGATTAGGTCGAGGAGGATGGTTCGGCCGAACATCTTCGGTATATGAAAGATGGAGTGAAATTCAATCTAAGTCAGAAGCAACTGCATGTTCTCCACCATCTATCTCTGTGCATCCATCGTCTGTCTCTACTCTTCCACCGCCCATTTCAGATCTTCATTCATCCATCTATCTCCTCCATCGCCTGTCGCTGCTCCTCCATCGACAGTGCCTATTACGTAAGCTCGGACTCCAAGCCGTTATTCCGGCTCTGGTCCTGCACTCGGGATGTGGAGGGCCGCTCACCTACAACGGGAGTGATCGGTGCCCCAAGTGGACCTAACATGGCTTATGCATGGCCACTGTCGGCAAAGCTATAAAAACATCCGTGCTCCCAGCCACCTGTAGCCTCAACCCATGCTACAGGATCAAAGTCCTCTGGCATTCCTCCGCGCTCGAGCACGGTCCTCGTGTATGTCTCCTACACGCGTTTATTTTTTAAATACTACATATATATAAACTATAAATAAAAATTACATAAATCAAATAGACATAAATACTCACCACGATGATCGCTGCCCTCCTATCGACGTAGTCCCCCGCTGCATGTCGCTGATAGTGAGTGCGCTCAAACACCTCCATCAGAGAGGGGCGATGGATGGTGTCATCCTCCTTCACCCGCGTCTAACATTAGAAAACAAATACATTAGCATAATTGGACACTATATATAATTTAATTAAAAGTACGAAAATTAAACATACCATACGACTCTCATGCACCTGTAAGTTGAATAACCACACTAGAGGGGGGTGAATAGTGTGTTAACTAAAACTTTAGCCTAAATTCGGTTTTAAACATTTCTTGATTACTTTAGGCAAATCACAATTTAATAGCAAATGGAAGCAAGATAAATAATAAGTAATAAACACGCATAAGAGCAATGCTAACACAATGAATTTATAGTGGTTCGGCCTCAATGCCTACTCCACTGCCTAAGCACCTCGTTTAGGATTTCAAACTCTACTTTACTAGATTAAGTATATCCTACAAGAGGATTTACAAGCTAAGGCACCGACCCTCACAACCGAGGGTTACTCTCACACCCGAGAGTACCTCCAATACCTCTTATTCTGAGGACTACAAAACTAAGTTTACACCGGTTGATTTAAGCTTCTACACCAAGGCAACCACCATACAAACAAACCAAACACCTTAGATTTTCACAACTTGATATACAATGAGAATAACAACAAAATACAAATATAAATGGAGCAAAAACACAATCAATATAATACTTAGCTCCAACAGAAGATCCTAGCTTCCTCTTGATGCCTTTGATGATGAAACACAAGGTTGAAGGCTCAATCAAGGAGGTAGAAGCTCAAAGCTAAGGTTTGAGAGAAATGACTCAAGAAGTGCTCCAAATATTGTTAGAATGGCTCAATGAATAGTTGGTTGCCTTAGGAAGGCAGTTTTGGGTGTATTTATAGAGTTGATATTGAGGTATGGAAGCAAAGAGTTGTTCAAACCTTCTTTAATTAGAAAAAAAGAGTCATTTGGAGATATTCTGGGAATTCTGAGCAGTTTTTAAAAAAAATTGGCTCAGGGCATTCTGGGAATTCTGGGTAGTTTGAAGGTTTCTAGCCTTTCAAGACTTATTTTTTTAGGTTAACGGTTTCAAAAAATTCTTTAAAAATTTGTCTTTAATTTGTTTTTACCTAAGGAACAATTATTGAGTCTTTTGATTGTAAAAAAATATCTAAATTATGTAGCCCTCCAAGGAGCCCCCTATACTTAGAAATTTTCAAGACCGTTTTTTTATTTTTCTAGTTTTTAAGTTTTCGGGGTTCGAATTTTTGGATTGTGAACTCAATGAGGACATCAAACTAAGGCTTAGGAACATTTAAAATAAAAGAAATTAAGTCCTAAACTAATTTTGACATGCTCGACTCCGAAGCCTTCGATTCTTGATTTTTTATGATTTTTTCGATTAAGGGCGTCGCATGCAAATCGATATATAATCTGAAAATATTTCTTGCTCAAACATTAGTTCCATGTTTGTTCTCATCAAAACCGAGATTAAACCAAGGTTGAAAATCTTAGGCCAACACACCGCAAAAGACACGGAGCCACCAGTGTGGCGCGCCCCGGTGCCATCCCCCTAGACATGCTGTTTCACGCCGCAGACCAGAAGACCTCCTGCCACTCAAGCGTGGCCCACCGCTCAACTAGCTAGTCCCACACATGTGTAGGAATCCACTCGGGGCAGTGTCCCCGAGTCTCCCCAATGTGTGTGGCCCCCAGCTATCTCATCACGGTTTTTCTAGCCTAGTGAAGCAGTCCATTATAGTGAGCGCGGGCAACGAGCTCTCATGCACTCTCTACAAAAGTGGCTTGATCCTCCGGCCATGTATATTGGGTCTGCAAAAAGAACAAATTTATTATTATTGATCGATATTTATAATTAACATTAATTTAGTAAATATACATGAACTTTTAAACTGAGAATTTTTAATTACTAAATCACCGACGACGACGTAGCCCCTCTCTAAGTCGTCGGTGACGAGTTTTTTATTTTCATACCACGTTCGCGCCATCAATTCATAAGCGACGGCTGCTATTAGCCGTGTCTAATGACTTATTTATTTTACCGACAACCCAGTGGGCCCTTACTAAGCCGTGGCTACTAACTTATTTCATTTCGCGCCTCGTGCGCGCCATCGGCTATGAACGACGGGCTTAGGTGGCCACATGCAAGCCGTTGCTGAGTTTGTTACATCTACCACGATCGCTTTGGCCGTCAAAAAGCCATGGATATTTTTGACGGCACAGGCGATTGTCGGTGAGCCCCATTGGTGAAATCCATTATTCTAGTAGTCATATCAAGTTTTGTTATCTTTTCTTTCAGAACCCAAACATAAGTATCACAACCAAATACACAAAGGAAAGAGTAATCAGCAGGCTTTCCAAACCAAATTATTGGTGAAATTGCCACACTAGAGGGGGGGTGAATAGTGTGTTTACTAATCTTTTTGCCTAAATCTGGATTTAATCGTTTCTTTGGTTACTTAGGAAAATTACAAATTGAGTAGCAAGCATAAGCAAAGTAAATACGATAATAAAGTAAACAAAAGTAGAAGCAATGCAAACACAATGATTTATAGTGGTTCGGCCTCAATGTCTACTCCACTAACCTAAGCATCCCTCTTACGATTTCCATACTAGTTTTACTAGATTATATCGTTTCCCTTACAAAGAGGATTTTACACATAAAAGTCTTCGCTCTCAAACCGAAGGCACCTCCACACCCGGAAGTATCCTGCCTTCCTACCGAGAGCACTTTCCCACCTCAACCTAAGGGACAACTCAACTAATCCTAGTAAACTAAGTTTACAATGGTGGATTTAAGCCTTAACACTAAGGCAACCACCAACTCAATCAACCTAGCACTCTAGGTTTACACAAACTCAAATACAATGAAATGAACAACAAAATACGTAATAAATGGAGAAATAAATCAAACAATAAAGTACATAGCTCCACAACAAGATTTCTAGCTTCCTCTTGATGTCTTTGATGGTTAAGCAATGAAGGAATGAAGTAAAGATCAAGGTTTTTGGATCAAGCTAGTGTTTTCACAAGATTGGCTCAATGAGGGCCTATAATTGATCAAAAGATGGCTCAAGGAGGTTAGAAGTGATCAACATCAAGGAGGAAGGCTCTTAAGGCATTGTATTTATAGGTCATGAATAAAATAGCAACACCTCTCTTCTCAGCGGGAAAATTTTTGCTCGTTACCGATCGTCGGTCGCTTGCCGATCGATCGTCGGTCGATCGACCGAGCGACTGCCAAGCGACCGAAGACATTCTGCCCATTTTGGGCATCCATCTATCGACCGAAATGTCTTCTGCCCATTTTTGCCTTTTGCTGGTCGACCGAATCTGGGCAGGGCTGATTTCTTGTGTATTTTTCTGCTCGTTTGTTCATTCTGGGTTCCATCTTCGCTAAGTCTACTTATATAACATTTCTTAACTTTAAATAACTTTAAAACATAAATGTTATATGAGGATTACCCCCCATTTGGATTCAATAAAAATATCTAAAAAATTAAAATCCTTAAGAATCAAAATCTAACTTTTGGGGTCTAGTACAAATTTTCGAAAAATGGAAATTTTCTAATCTTCCGAGTCAAATATAGGTAGGCTAAAGGCTTTTAAAAATTCCTTAAAAATATCTTGTTATCTAGTTTTTACCTAAAGAACAATTACCGGTATTTTTTGTGCCAAGAAAATATCTAGATTATATAGCCGTCCAAGGAGCTCCCTAGACTTAGTGAATTTCAGGGCAGTTTTTGAGTTTTCATGTTTTGAGGTTCGAGTTTAGTGTTTTGGGTTCTTTGCATCATAAAATAGGATTACAACACATGTTATACACCCTAAATATAAACTCTAACCTCCCGAAGAATCCTGAGCATCGACGAGTGTCCTTGCCGATTTTTCTGATTTCTCCGATTTTTTCGATCGGGGACGTCAAGCGTTAATCGACTTGGAACATGAAAGTATTTCTCAATGAAATATTAGTTCCATGTTTGTCATCATCAAAACTGAGATTAAGACCAAGGCAGAAAACCTTAGGCCAACACAAACTTCTTCGGGAGTTTTCAAATGAAGAGAAACTGTAGGTGACCTATTAATCAAATAACATGTAGTATTCAAAGCTTCACCCCAAAACTTCTTTTCCAATTTTGCAATACTTAACATGCTTCTAACACGTTCCATAAGAGTACGATTCATCCTTTTGGCAACACCATTTTATTGTGCTGTGCATAGAACAGTTAACTTCCTTTTAATGTCATTTTCATTGCAAATATTATCAAACTCTTTAGAACAAAACTCTCCCCCGTTGTCAGTTCGAACACACCTAATTTTTACACTCTTTTGACTCTCCACTAATGCTTTGAAAAATTTAAATTTTTCAAAGACATCAAATTTCTGTTTGAGCATGTACATCGACACCTTGCAAGAACAATCATCAACAAAACTAACAAAATTCAAGTAGCCACCCAAAGAAGTAACAGGTGTTTCACATGTATCAGCATGCAACAGTTCAAGAAAATTATGGCTTTTGTGTGTTGACAATGAAAATAAAACTCTATGTTGTTTCCCAAAAACACAATCTTCACAAAAAAACTCTATGTTCTCTCACCAATTAGCTTGTATAATTTGACAATTAGCTCCCCTTTTGCTACTGTCATAATACCTCTAGTTACTTTCAATTAATCATTTTCATCGGTGAACTTCAAACCATGCTAATCAAACATTCCCATAGATAGAAGACTTTTCTGAAGTACAACATGTCTGACACCAGAAATTATGCGGATACCGCCATCAAATATTTTTATCTTCACATCTCCAATTTCTACAACTTGACATTCACCATCATTGCCCATATAGGCAACACCCCCATTGCATAATTTGTAAGTGTGAAACCACTCCCTACGAGGAGTCATATGAAATGATCTTGATGAATCAAGAATCCAATGATGGAAATCTTCTACTCTTTTCGATGCAGTCAAAACATCTTCAACTTCTGAGACATTACTAGTTTCTGCAACATTTCCATGAGAAGTACAAAAATCAAATTTAGCATACTCACAAGAATTTCTTTTGCCTTTGCAGTCCTTTTTCACATGTCCTAACTTACCATAACCCCAACATCTGACTTTCTTCTTTACTTTGGACTTTGATCTGAAATTATTTCTTTCTCCATGATCTCTATCAATATTTCTGCCTCTTGCAATCATAGCATCACAAATGAAGCAAGGTTGGTCTTTCTTCTCAATTCTTCAGTCAAGACTGAAGCTACAACATCATCAATGTTAGGATACTTCACATGGCTCAAATTCATGATCAAATTATCCCATGAATCTGGCATAGAACAAAGAAGAAGGGTGGATTTTTTTTCATCTTCAATTTTAATGTCAAGAGTCAAGAGCTTGTTGATAAGTGAGTTAAATTGGTTGAAGTGTTCTTGAACAGATTCCCCATCTCTCTTCTTCAATATGTACAACTGTCGCCGCAAGAAAATCTTGTTCATCAACGACTTCCCTTCATAAATATTTTTCAACTTTTCCCATAACCCTTTGGTGGTTGTCTCAGCTTCCACATTTAACAATATTGTATCCTCCAAAGCAAGAAGGAGATTCGCGAAAGCCAGATCATCCTTCTATGCAAATGTCTTATTTGTCATTTCCTCTAGTTTATTTTTCTTCCTCAAGATAGCAATTGCACAACCATCTTTCACAAGAACATCATTCATCTTCAATTTCCAGAGTACAAATTTTGTTCCATCGAAACGTGCACTACTACATTTTGACTCTGTGGCCACGCTATTTTGGGGAACGGTTAAAAAAATATTCCCATACATCACTTATAGGAATATTTTTGGAAATCGTTCCCTTAGCCAATATACTATGAGAATATAAAACAAAATCGTTCCCGTAGCCAATATACTATGGGAACACAAAACAAAACCGTTCCCATAGCCAATATATGGGAACGGTTATCGAAACTATTCTCTTAGTCAATATACTATGGGAACACAAAAAAACCATTCCCGTAGCCAATATATGAAAACGGTTTTCGAAACTATGGAACACAAAAAAACCGTTCCCTCTAAAATACCTTAAAACAATACTTAAATACCTAAAACGATTCCTATACTTAAAATATCCCATTCCTTTTTTCGCAGCTGATAAAAAATTTGCCCGTTCTTTCATTTTTCCCTCTCCGCGACAAAAACCCCAAAATCCCGTCCGCAAGAGTTTGCGGCGATCAGGTGACAAAAACTATATTCCCCTTTCTTCACCTCCCCTCAAACCCTCGAAGTCCGCCTCGTCACATCGCGATCCAAAACCAGGTTCGTCTCTCTCACTTGGCGGCGGTTACGTCGCCACATTGCGTCTTGCAGTCCTCAGTCGCCCTCTTCCGGAAGCCCGAGCTCACCCTCGGCAAGTCCGAGCTCGTCCAATCCATCATCCGCACCATCGCCGATTCTGCTGAGGGCTCTATCACCGTCTGGCGCCGCACCCCTCCCGACAAGCCGCCTCCGCCGATAGATTCGTTCGGATTCTCAAATCTCTCGAAGTCGTCGCCTTCCTCGCCAAGGTCGGCACTGATGACCAGGAGAAGGCCATGAGAACGCCGGTCTCTGAGCTGGTGACACCCAATCCCAACCTCTTGAAGGTGGTTGATCCCAGAACAAGGTGCGATCTTTTGCCCCTTCTTGCCAGTCTTGCTTGTCTTGGAAATTATAATTCCTTTTATCTCAATTTCCTAATTCCTTATCATGATAGAGTTGCTCACTTATAATGACATTGTTGCGTTGTAGCATGAAATCTAGCAATACATAAAGAGAGTAGATACCTCTCGATCATAGTTCAAAGAATCTGGTGACTGGTATCCCTCTTTCTCTCTTGCTTCTTGTCTTTGTCAACCGAGCTACTCTTGCACTACCCCTGTCACCACTCCACTTGATATTCCATTTGTTTTGACCTATCCCATGTTTTACTATCATTCTATATTAGATCCATACTGGTCCAAAAGATGATTGGTACCAAAATTGGATTGATTTGCAAAGCCTCGTGTATAAGGATTGTTCTCGTATGTTAGTTTAACAATGAATTGCTAGAGTCATGAATATGATGGGCCAGCCAAGTTGATATATTAACATCAATTTTCTCCTGGCTTAACACGTCTCATTCAGCGAACTCAACATGATTAGTAATGAGAATTTATAATTTACATTGAAAGTTAATTCCATTATTTTCTTTGGTGGTAATTTGACTCTTTGTTGTCATCTTGTAGGCTTCTAATAATCAGGGAAATTATGCTGACTTCAAATGGCAGTCTGTTGAGGCTGCTCTATTCTACATACAAGAAGTGTCCAATTCGATTTCAACACAAGAAGCAGTAGTGTTACCCCAGGTAGAGTTTATAACTTAGATTACCTTCATGATCAGTTTACCATTAACTAAATAGAATCAAATGATGCCCAACTTCTCTATTAGGAATGTTGCAAACATGATGAAAATGTTTGATTTTCGATTTACTATTGAGAAAACCAAACTAGAGAAAAATTAATGCTATAGCGGTATGATTTTCTAAACCAAATTGAACCAAGTTTTTTGTTGGTAAAAATGACATCTTAGAATGTAGAGTATAGAAGTAACTTCTCATCAGTTTGTTCAAAATGACTGTTAGTTCACTGTACTCCCTCGCATTTAGACTTTCTTAATTGTCACAACACCATTTTTGTAGCAAGAAAGTCTCTTCTTTGTATAGGAAGCCTTTCTTATGTAATAGATTTAGAATATTTGGCATTTTTGTTTGCATGAAATTTGTATAAATTGAATCTGAAGTAGAAATCTCCACCTAAATGCAAAAGAAATTTCAACAAGCTGCTGAGGGTTAAAAGATGGTCTGCAGCTTGAAAACTAAGAATTATTTTCTTGAATGATGTCAAAAACATGTTTATTTTGCTTGATTTGTAGCTAAGGCTAGAGGAAAGCACACTCTCAATGCTTTATCTATATTAACTAGTAGCTTACAAGTAGCAATATATGAATATTTAAGGCATTTCTTTTGTCCATATTGCGGCAAAAAATTTATGGGAGTCTTCGATGGGCTTTTTCATATTTACCATATAGCCATTAGTGGGGAAGGAGGATATAAAGTGTCTTCAGTTGATTCAATGCATTTGGTTGAAGTAATGAGGTTTTGCACATTTTCAAATTTATAAATATTATCATAGTCCAAGATTCTTCTTGTCTTAACAAAACTTATTAGAGCGTGGTCATCAAGGAACTTCCTCCCGGAAAAGTATGCATTTGTTTATATATTCATATTTTTCCTTTGAGGTTGTCAGTGGTGCTATACTTAAGTGAGTTGAAGAACTACTGTGTTTTATCATTTTTATGCATAGTTATTTGTTAAGTTCTGTTAATCATCTACTTCTAATAATTTTGAGTTAATAATGAGTTATTGTAGAATATTGTTGTTTTATATAAGAAATATCCATTTTTATTTTACATTTCAACTTTGATAGTTTAGTCATATCAGAAGCAGAGCAATTATGTATTTCTAATAAATTTTTATTTTACATTTCAACTTTGATAGTTTAGTCATATTAGAAGCAGAGCCGTTAGGCATTTGTTTTCAACTACTTGCCTATTTTAGCATGACCTTTTGGTGGTAGATGGTCTTGTATTTGCCTATTTTAGCATGACCTATTGAGAAGCCGCTTTCCACTTGTTTTTGCCTATAGTGCAAAACTATAGGCATTTCATTCTCGAAATGCTTCTTTTAAGAGAACTCTATGCAATACTTTTCACTTGAGCGATGAATGCTATTTTTTGCTTGGCATTACTATTATTTAAAGCCCCAAATAGGTTCTTGTTGTTCACACCAAAATCGTCTTCCAGTAGTGCACATACATAATGTACATGGATGAAGGAAGCTAGTTTCTTTTCAACTATGTGTGTCACTTCGCACATCCTAGCATGATAAATGAGTTAGGATGGATGCTTCATGTCTTAGACTGGGTCTTGATGCTTCTTAGACTGGGCTGATTGCTGATCATAGAATCTGTTATCTTTGTTTTAATTTTCAAGGCAAGAAGGACATTGCGAACTCTGAGAGGACTAATTAGGTTGAGGAGAATTCTTGATGGAAATGTTGTCAGATCTCAAACATCTAACACATTGTAATGCATGCAAACAATTGCAAGAGTTCAGACGCAGATACAATCGCGGAGGATCATAATGATAGAGGAAAACCAAGCTCTTTAGAGGCATCTCCAACGAAAACATGAAAATGAATTTGACAAAGCAAAGGTGAGTATGCATTTATTTGACTGTTTGCAACATCAATTTGCACATGTCCGAATATTTTAGAAGAATTAGTTATTTTCATTCTCTGGTTCCTGAATAAATTATTGAAAATTATATTCTTGCTGACTTTTGAAGAATAAATCCAGGGATAGTAACATCACACATTCTCAAATACTATTTGTTTTTCTCATTGATTGGACTAGATTTGATTCCAAGATGTTGGAGAAGCTAAGGAACAAAAGGCAGGTTTTTGTAGGTGATTCAATTGGAAGGAATCAATGGGAGTCTCTCCTTTGCATGCTCTCTATGGATATCTCAAACAAGAGCTCAATCTATGAAGCAAATAGGAACTCCATTACAAAGCATATGGGTTTCTTGGTGTTTAAATTCAGGGACTACAATTGTACATTGGAATATTATAGATCTCAATTTTTGGTGCCCCAAGGCCGTGCACCAGCCGGTGTGCCCAAAAAGGTGAAGACAACTCTAAAATTAGACACCTTAGATTGGACATCAAATAGATGGAATGATGCTGATATTCTCATATTCAACCCTAGGCACTGGTGGAACTATGAGAATACCATAAGGGGGTAATTACATAGTCAAATTTCATTCTCATTTAAATAGAATATTAGTTATTATTGTTAAGTTTTATTCAACATGTTGTACAACAATAGTGCTGCCACCTATCTTGCTTTTCTTGAGCTGAGTGGCCATATGCACAATTGTAATGTCTTGTGTTTGGACTAAAAGAATCTTTCCTTATTCAGGGGTTGTTGTTTTCAAGAAGAAAACCAGGTCAAGATGAAGATGAGAGCGAATGATGCATATCAAAGATCGATCCAAACTTTGTTTTAGTGGATTCATAAAGAAGTCAATAAGAGTAAGACACAAGTCATCTTCCTCACATATGCTCGTGTTCATTTCAGGTATCTATGGAATGTATGTTTTTTGATATAATGGCTATTTTCTTCATTCTCTTCTCTCAATGTCATATGTTTGTGTCATCATAGCTACTTAGTGTCACTGAAGCAAACTATTTTGTTCTCCTTTTACTAAATTTGTATTTGTGTTCAGTAAAATTTACAATTCTGATATACACATGGATTCATAACTTAAGCCTATACAAAGAGTACTATTTCTAGTGCTATAGTAATTTATGATCATCTAATTTAATTGGTTTACATATATGTTGATGTACATAAAAAATGTGATCGGAATTTTGTTTTTCATGTGTCATTAGTGCTTGGACACAATCATATAACAACTTTTCTTATTCATTTCTAAGTTCGTCTGGGTTAACATATGGTGATTGAGCAGACTATTTAAAGTAAAAAAGAATGATTGATTCTTATGACATGAGTTTGCCTTAATTGATATTTTTTGTCATGCAGTTGTTATAATTGATTCTTATGTAGCTATCAAGTAATGATTTGTTTGATTGGGATGGTTTTTGATATATTCAGTGGTTTTGTGCAGAGGTGGTGATCAGAGAAAGATGAAAGATGAACTTCACGGAGGAGATGATCATCAAGGACTTGACTTTTGCAGGAAAATAAGTTGAGAGATGAAAGATGAATTTCACGGAGTAGATGATCAAGAGGACTTGGTTAATTTGGAATGGGAATGTTAGGGTTGATAGAACAATTTCACATGTTTGTGAACTTTATTTAGACTTAATTGTACAATTGTGGAATGGGAATAGTATAATTATGAACTTGTTATTTTGAGTCAACAATTAAATATATTCTGCGTTTGAATGAAATTTATGTTTTTGAATCTATGTTTGTGAAATTGTATGATCGTCTGTGAAATTGTATGGTTTACAGGAATATACCTTTAGGAACAAATATGAACCTGTGCACAAATTATAGGAACGATTCCTCTCGCCCATAGGAACGGTTTCTATACCGTTCCTATAGTTTCGGCCTATAGGAACGATTTTCAACCGTGCCTATATGTTTCAGCCTATAGGAACGGTTATTAAACCGTTCCTATAATATGTACCTATAGGAACGACTGCAGAACTGTTTCTATAAGCTTTACCTATAGGAACGGTTGACAAATCGTTCCTATAGGTAAACATTATAGGAACGGTTAAAAAATTGTTCCTATAGGCTGGAACTATAGGAACAGTTTTAGAACCGTTCCTATAAGCTAGGTTTGCAGGAATAATTTTTCAGCCGTTCCTATAGGCATGATACTTGAACACTTTTAAAATCGTTCCTATAGGTTGGACCTTTGGGAACAGTTCTTTTGGCAGCGTGGTCATAGGGACGAAAACCGTTCCTATAGCCTAATTGAACGGCTGATTTGAGTACACATGGGAAATCGTTCCCGTAAATATATGGGAATGGTTTTTTATATTTTGGGAACGGTTTTCAACCATTCCTATAGGTTAAAAATATTATAGTGGTGAAATCTCAAACTTTGCAGTAGTCTTTAAAAATATTGTAAGACGTGTTGGGGCAACGTCTTGAGATCACCCTGCTCCTATGTGAACTAAAATAGTTTAGTATTAATTAGAAGTAATATAAAATGTATAGTTGATTTAACTAAGAGGGCATGCAATATATTGGTTATATATTACGCAAAATCAACTTTATCAATAATTAATAGTCAAACCGTAATTTATGTTTAATGACCACCAATGAAGTTTATTAAATATACTTTTAAAAAATATATATCAAATTTAATTGCCTATTTATTCGAATATTTTATAAATATTATATGGTCAAGGTCTATGCTTTAATTAAGGATGAATTAGTTCTTTGCTCGTCATGCATTTTGGACGTTATACTCAGCGGGTTGCGTGAATCCTACTAATTAATCCCTTTGAATGGGCATGCTTTTATGCTCATAATAACTCACGGGCATAAAAGATTTACTAATATTTACTTTTATTCTCATATGCTCATAGAAATGCATGTGAAACTAGTGTTTTCTCAGTTTTAATTTCATAACCATATTGAATAAAATCTGATTTACTAATATTTTTGGAGGAAGCAGAGGAAATTAATTAGGATATTATTCAATATTGGTTATGAAAATTGATAATTTTACCCATCAAATTTTTGCCTATTTGAAAAAAATAGAAAATTATGTGTGTTTATTTGTCAGGAACTCAGGATATATGTAACATATGGAGTTATATATTGCACTAACTTGGATATATGTAAAGTTTACTCATATATAACTTCCAAGTTGGATTACAAGATGTACGTAATTGGTCAGGATGGTCTACATTTTGGCCAAAACTCAAGCTGATCCAACATAATTAATTATTATTATATTATTTTCAGAAAAGAACAATTATATATATATATATATATCTGAATGGTGAGCATCTGTCAACAAACATGAAATTGAGATGTCATATCATGCCGCAGTCCTGGGGCACAGTGTCCGGACTGCCGACATGCATGTGTTGTATTATGATTCAGATACTAACTCTACAGCTAGCTATGTTTGCTTAATTTATGAATTTTGTTTTATCAATTTGCTCCGATTTGATTAATATATCATGACAAGATCAATTGTTAACTTTGTTTGATTAATTATTATATCATGACAATATCAATTGTTAACTTTGTTTGATTAATTATTTTAATGGTTTATGGTTATAGGATTCTCTCAAGTTCTTTTGATGCTTAAGTTGGTCAATACGTAAAGAGTATATTTGTTAACTTTTTCACTTAATTGGCATTGATCGCTTGGATATAAAGCATGAATTTACGCTTTGGACTCCAACTCAATACAAATATTCAAAAATGAATGAAAAATATGCAAGACTTCAACTCAACTAAATCAGGCGTCCACATTTATTTGGGATTAAAATTAAGTTATGCAATTTTTAAAAAATTCTAGAAAAGTATTTTATAAGTAGTAGATAAATTTTGGATAAAGTAAATATAAATTCAATATTTAAATATTGTCTGTGTAAAAGTAAAAAAAACAAGTATATTAATATCATAACTTATATATGTCAAGCCTCTTTTAAGGTTGTCAAGCCTCTTTTAAGGTCGACATTATCGTTAAGATGAATATGATCTAGAAGAGCGCATGATAGAATCACTATGAAGCACCAAATGATCAAAGAACACTAATAACAAAATACAAATATCAATAACCAAGAGTACATAACTAAAGCTCAAATACCAGAGTAAACATGATCTACTATAAAAATAATTGTTAAGGAATCCAATGCCTTAATAAAGATCACAAGTTCGAATACATCAATAAAGAAGAAACTATTTATTAGGACACCCGTGTAGCAACTCTATTCATCTAACTATCTACCTCCTTAACTCCATTACTCGTTAAACCGGTGAATTTGAAACAAACACAAAAAGTAATTAATATACTTGTTATGATATTTATGAACACTAATTTATGAACACTAATTTATGAACAATTTATTGCTCATACAAATCAAGAACGACACCTTGCACTCTCAAACTCGAGAGTCGTTCTTTTCGTTCACCCATAGAGGGAGAACGACTCCACAAATATAGCTTGAAAGCACTAACACATTTGTCCACATTTGTCCACACGCCGTAGCACATCCTTGGATCATTGGTGCCCTCGCACAAGAACTCCCTCGAGTTCATTGAGCTGCAAAAAGTATCCCCACCCAATAGCTTGATGGCTAAGAGCCTTAAATAGTGCTTGTCGAAGTATTATATTCACACTAACTTCTATTAACTCTAGCACAAAATCAATTTATAGCACGAGAATACTATGAATAATCAAAACCATGCAATATCATAGCTACGTTTATGACAAACTCATAATTCACTAAGGCCATGTTTGCTTTGCAGTATATGAATTGAATGTGATATGATTTAAGGTGGATAAAGGTGGGATAAAAATTCAGGAGAATTTTTTGAAATCATATCCTATGTTTGTTTTGGTATAGGATAAGAAGCATAGATAGGATATGAAAATTCATATCCTGTGGATTTGGGCCTTAAACCCACCCCTCACTAGGATTTCTAAATCAGGCCAGCGGTGAATTTGGGCCAAAATAAATTCACCATATATTCGGCCCAATTCATATCCATTGTTGCAGCAAATAATGGATTGGATTTTAAAATCTAATCCACCTCCTTAATCCATCGAAGCAAACAACGCCTAAATGTACAGAAAAAAACGTAGCGCCATCATAATAATGAATTATACTAACATCATGATACAAGACATGCATTTTTACACACCTCTAAGATGATGAAAGTTTTAATTATGTATTTATGCATATTTTATGCAAAATAGAATGTAATAACACTATATAAGTTTACATAACTCTAAGATTAGCACTATAAATCATAAAGCTTGATTCAAGTTAAGCATATATGTATCAATAATTATGCAAAATAGAACTCTAAGAATTGATAGAAGACAAATTTCAAAAGGAAAGAGCGCAATAATTATCACTTTAATTAGAGTAATAACTGAACATGTTCGGATGAAGATTAACTCTTCCCAATTTCATTCCCAACTGTATTAATTCGATAAAAATATTTAAAGCCTATTCGAGGTTTAGCACAAAAATTAAGGTAACTTTTGAGAACTATAATATTTTAAGCAAGCCATATTCCATTTGATGAAACAGATTCAATTGTTGGATTCGAAATATCGATTAAATAAAATTTCATATATAGTATGTGGACTGGACTGAGCTATTGGGCCTAGTTGGATTAGACCAAGCAGCGCCCCACAACCCACTTCAATCTGAATCAGATAGCTCTGCCCGAGGGCTTCACTCGGTCAAACAAGGACATCCACGTCCTCTCTTATCATGAGGGATACGTCATTACAAACCCGCAGGGGCGGTCCAAGAAATATTATAGTATAAGGCAAAATTTTAAAACGACGCATTTTATTCATTCAATAAAATTAATATAAATTTTTATGTAAATTTTATTTTTTAATTTTTTTTTGAAATGAGTGTTTGATGAGGCCGAATATTGCTTTTATTTGAATTTGTGGACAAACAGTCGATCGTTGGAAGCTTGGTCACTTGGAGCCAGCGGAGATGGAGAAGACGAAGAGTCCAAAGATGAGATAAAAATTTAGTCTGAATAATCTACAATTACTTTAGATCTGATATATCCAATGCATGACCCCATATATAATTACTTCAACTGCCAACCAGACAAATTAGCTTTAAACCCAAAGCTAACGAGAAGAAGTTTTGGAAAACGTGGACGGATAAGGTTCAAACCTATTAATTGTCATTTATTGATCGAAGCTAGCAAAAGGTGTCGATGTAGGCATCTATTGCATATATCTATCTATTTTTTAAAGCATCTTTGCATGAAATCCATGTTTTGTAAGGACGTGCGACTTTGAGATCCACTAGAAAACCAAAAAATAATTTTCGCTAACCAAACAACACCTAAAATTTTACCAAGAGGATGTTTAAATTAAGCTCTGAACCAATATTTGATGCCCGTATAAATTTACTAAGAGGATGTTTAAAAATTCACATACGCATGTTTCTTTTTAGTCATGTGTAACATCCTCAACATTTAGATATATAGACATGGCCAACTAGGCCCATCATAAGAGATCTTTAATTTAAATATTATATAACTCATACATAGAAATAGATATATTATTTAACTTGTATCCAGAAAGATTACCTTACTTTATATAATATATAATTGTATATAGAAAGAGTCAGGCCGACCCATCAATTGGGGGCCTAAGGCAATAGCTTTATTAGCCTAAAGGATGGACCGGCCTTGCAAACATATCATCTTCGGGATTGGCCTCGACCCATTCTGAGCAATATCCCCGCGAGTTTATCGGGCGGCGTCATCACCTCCACCTACAATAGAAACATACATGACGTGCCTCAGGTAACTCTAAGTTCTAATTTCACTACCTCCACCTTGGAGTCCCCCTAACTTGAGCGTCAGTGTGTCTTTTGCAGCCCCCCCTCCTGCCGACGTTGAACTAGACAAGGAGAGACACCGAACCGGACTAGAGTACTACGATCCTCAGGCAAGAACATTTGGTGTCCTTTGTGGGGCCAAGTAAAGATTACCTCCCCCACAATAGTTGAAACCCAGAGCCAAGATACTGTCGCCGCACGCCAACGGCAATGACCAGACGACGACGATTGACCGCAGCCTAGTGACGCTGAACAACGAGAAGTGACACTTCCGCACCAGCCAATGCCCCCTAAAGACCCCCAACGACGAATAAACAATTTGGAGGCTAAAAACCATCGACTAGCAGTCCAAATCGAGATGTTAACAAGATCCCAGGGACAACTACTAGCTGACCACGAGCGCTCCCGCTTAGAACATGGAGAAAGCAACCACTCCATAAAGGAGCAACTGATTCCCGTTCTCCAGGATAAAGTCTCTAGCACCCGTCGCCCGGAATAAGACGAAGATCCCAAAGCCAAAAAGGCCGGAATTGTCCTCTCTCTCAACGCGAGACCCTTTACCGAGCACATCATGACAACCTACCTCCCACCGAGGAGTGAGTTGTCTACCACCCTGACACCCTACAACGGTACAGGCGACTCGGCGCTACACCTGACGGCGTTCAGGACTACGATGCTCTATCACGGAGCAACGGATCAAGCATTCTACAGAGCCTTTCTAACTTTCATGGAAAAACAACTTTGTTGTGGTTTTCCTCCCTCCCACCGGGATCTATTCATTCATTCGAAGACCTCTCTTGTGTCTTCCTCGATCGGTTCACTACACCACGGGTATATTACAAAATAGCGGCTGAGCCCTCCATTATGTCAGGCAAGGGCAACATGAACCCCTAAGAGAATACCTGAACAGGTTTCAGGCCATAGTAGTCCAAATCTCGACCCACATATCGAGCACTTCTCCATCCAGCTCGGGATAAGCCTGGACTCTTCGCCGACCAGATCGTCGTGATCGAGGCCTAAGGACATGGTCGAGTTTCAGGAGAAAGTTGTCAGCTTCATAAAAATGGAAGAGCTCTGAGAAGATAAAAAGATTGACTAGCAAAATCTTAAAGCCATTGCCGAAGAAAAGAAATCCAGAAAGGGAGACAAAAAGAGTGAAGATCGGAACTATCCCAAGCAGAGCAATGACCGAGGGCCAAGGTCACTGCCTCGGCTAAATGCCCAATTTGAAAAGTATACTCCTCGACACTCTACAGTGCATCTACCACTTGAAGCTCATTAGATACATGGCCAACGCGGGAAAACAAAAGCTACCACCCAACGCTTATAGGAGCAACAAATGCATATTTCATGACACCTACGGTCACACCACTGAGGAATGTGTAGTACTCAGTGACCAACTTGAAGATTTAGTAACATTGCCACTCTTCGTGTATGCATAATCCCCTCATTACTTAATAAAATCACATTTCTTGCATCTTCTCTTTGTACATGATCAAGAAACTAAGCGGTGATCTCGCCGATTTAACGAGTACCTTATTATTCAAAAGACCTCATGTGCGGGCCCACCTAATACTCCTCAGTGAACACAAAACTCTTGCACACGTTTTTTGACTAACAGAGCCATTACCTCCGGTCTCGAAGCACGAATGCTCTACTCTTGCAACCAGATGTCACGCCGCAACTCGGGGTCGCGTGATCGGCCAGGGTAAGTGTCAATACCCTGAAGCCTACCACATGCACTTAACCAATCATAAAAGAACAACACTGAACCATCGAAAAACCATGAAATACACGGCGACCAAACTTCATTAATTCTAAACATTTTTAAGTCTAAAGAAACAACTCAGTTTTTCAAATAATAGTTCAAGTTTAAAATCGTAAATGTTTTTACAAATGACCACTCAGTGCATGACCATCAACCCTAACTAACACGACTACGACTCTATGGACGCCTGCTACGAGATCTTTGCCTCCACCTGCACTCCAGTTGCGCCATGCCTCCAGGCCCTACCTCACAGGTCGGGGTCTATAAAACAACAATAAACAAACCGTGAGTCCATGAGGAAATTAGTGAGCGATTCCCTCGAACCTCCACTTAAATCCCGATTAACATAACATATACAACAGCATAGTATAGTCAAGGAATTTAAGCTAAACAACATGTCAAGTCACCAAAGTGATTGAACCGGCCTCCTTGGCCCTTACCAACTCATACCATTCGGCCACTATGGGCCTATTCATGTGCGGGGGGGTTCGGCCATACCAAGCTTCCCAACCCCATCAAATCAGGCCTAATCGACCTTCTCAAGCAGCCTAACGAGGCATATAATTAATGTACAAAATAATCAATCCCGAGTCCGTCGACTAGAACGGCCACTAATCTCTAGATCCCTCCGGGTTAGGGATAGCTAGTCACACCCAAGTCGGGTCTACCGTCAGCGTGGCCCACTAACGGAATCTCAAGACCCCTCCGCCACCCGGGTCTAACAACTAGCGGGCCTGCTGGTGCAATCTCAAGACCCTATCACCGCTGAGACATGTGGTAGTCGTTCGGCTGATGACACGCCTCAGTGGACCATCTCAATCACAGTACACAATCAATGTTTCAGTAATAATTACATCTAGGTTTATCCGGGCAGTGCCCTTATCTGAGACTTCCCTCGGATCATTCCAGCTGAACGCTAAGGTTTGCTGTCTATCCCTAGGTGTGACACCTAGTGTATGTATTTTGTTTCTCCGGGTAACTACCATTCATGGGTATAGAAATCCTTCCTACTTGATTTAGTTGAGTTACGAAATATAGAGAAGAATGTGGCCTACTCTTATCAACAATAATTACTAGCAATAGTTACCAACAATAATCACCAAAATTAAATACCAACAATGGTAACTAAATGAAAGCAAGAGATTAATTTCAGCGATTAAAGCTAAATTCGTAGTAAGTAAACAAGTAGTATAACATGGTATGATGGGGCACTAGCATTAGAATATAATCGCAACCTTTCCATGATTCGCATGCTATACTAAATCCTAACCATGTATGCAATAACAAGAACATTTCCTTAAACATGTTAATCTAAATCTATTGCTACTAACAATTCATATGATGAGCGAGAAATCTCATAACATAAATACAATTTAACACCAAGCCTGTAAGCATGAATCAAAACAACCCAACATGAAATCTAGCATGAATAATTCAATCAATATTTCAGTTCCACCCTTACACTTGATCAACCGAAACTTGAGCAGGGTAACACCTTGCTCGGCCGAGCCTTCTAGGTAGGAAGGGCATGCTTTCGACAACAATTCTCAAGCATCAATCTAAGGATTTGATATTTACCAAAAAGAAGACGATCCGTGGGTTATAAGCCGCTCGAGGAAATTGAGGAAAATTTCAGCATGACCTTCCTCCTTTTTCCTCTATGTGGCCAACCCCTAAATCACATAAAACACGATATATAAAAAAACATAATCATGACTATGCGCATCATCCGAAGTCCAAACCCGAGAAGCCACATCAATCGGCAAGAAACATCGCGTAAAACTCGATTACAAGACCTCCAAGGTTCGGCCACCCGCCTCCCCTTTCTAATAAACCAACCACTCACCTCAATCAGATGCAAGGGTGGACTCGATGAAGATGAATCCCTGCTTCTCTAACGACGATGCGAGATCGGCGCCGTCCACAAGATCTCCCTCCCCTTCCCTCGGGCTACATGCGACTCTCTCTCCTTGAGCCGCACGGTGGCTTGAGGTCAAGGGTTTTATTTTCCCCTCCTTTGGTTTTTAACCAAAGTGCCCTCGAGACTTAAGCCTCATTACTCAACGCAACCCGAGTCTGAATCGGACCTCGACTCAACCCGTAACCCGATTCTATCCCAACTTAAATCAATCTAACACATAAGTCATACAACATGCTTCACGAGTCAACCAATTAAGTTATACCTACCATTAGTGTCGACTCAACCAACATGCTTCACGAGTCAACCCGGCTATTCCCGATCCCGTGCGCTGCACCACATAAAACTTATATGTTAGGAGATCCCGGATATTACAACCTTCCCCCCTTGAGGGAAATTCGTCCCCGAATTTAGTAAAGCATAGGGACTCACCAAATCCTAGAACAGGGAGGGGTAGTGCTCCCTCATGTCACTCTCTACTTCCCAGGTAGCCTCTTGCCCGGTGTGATGCTCCCACCTTACTTTCTCCAAGAGAATTTTCTTAGATCTCAGCTTCCTGATCTGTCAGTCAAGTACCTCTACTGGCCTCTCCTCCTACGAGACCGCCGTGTCCACCTCAACCGCAGTCTGCTCGATCACATGGGATTCATCCCTCACATATCTTCGGAGCATTGACATATAAAAAACTGGATGAACTCAGCTCAGGCTAGGAGGCAAAGCCAGCTCGTAAGTCACCGCGCCTCTCCGCTTGAGAATAGGGAAAGTCCCAATGAACCTAGGGCACAACTTCCCCTTCTTCCCAAACCGGACTACCCCTTTCATGGGGAAAACCTTCAGGAACACCAAGTCGCCTTCCATGAACTCCTACTCTCTGGCTTTCTTATCAGCATACATTTTCTAGCGACTCTGAGCCGCCAACATCCTTTCTTTTATTAGCTGCACTTTCTTCACTGTCTCCTCGATCAAGTTAGGACCTACCATGAGAGTCTCTCCTGTCTCAAACCAGCCCACAGGAGATCTACGCCGCCGCCCATATAAGGCCTCGAAAGTGGTCATGCCAATGCTACAGTGACAACTATTATTGTAAGGCGAACTCAATCAATGGTAGGTGTTTCTCCCAACCGCCTGCCAGGTCCAGAACACAGGCCCTCAGCATATCTTCCAAAGTTTGGATGGTTCTCTCAGACTGTCCGTCTGTTTGCGGATGGAAAGCCGTGCTAAACCATACTTGAGTACCCAAGACTTCTTGGAAGGACTATCAAAACTGGGCTGTGAACTGGGTACCTCGATCTGATATGATCATCACTGGGGTACCATGATAAGCCACAATTCTGTCTAAAAATAGTTTGGTGTACTGCTCCGCATAAAAGGTCATTTTCATCGGAATGAAGTGTGCAGTCTTAGTTAACCGATCCACTACCACCCAAATGGAATCAAAACCTCCTCTTGACCTAGGTAGCTCGGTCACTAGGTCCATGGTGATCTTCTCCCACTTTCACTCAGGGACCTTGAGGTTCTGGAGCAGCCCCGCGGGCTTCAGGTGTTCGGCTTTCACCTATTGACAGACCAAACACTTAGATACTAACTCTGCTACCTCTCTCTTCATACCCTTCCACCAGTAGTATTGCGTTAAGTCTCAGTACATTTTGGTGGTTCCCGGGTGCATCGTGTAAGTGGAATAGTGACCCATTTTCAAAACCTGTTGGCGTACCTCTGCCATATTAGGCACCACGATCCGGTGTCTGAACCTTACAACACCCTCTGAGTCGACCCTGAACCTATCATCTGCATCACCTCTTCGGACTAGATCCCTTGTCAGAGAACAAAATGCGTCCTCCTCCTGCGCGGCATGCAACATGTCCACCAAGGTGGACTGTACCCGCAGGTGTGCCACCAGGGTACCCGAAGCTGACACAGTCAGGGTTCCTCCCCCATCCAGGCATAATGCTAGCTCTCGATCTAGGGGCCATCTCCTAATTTCCAAATGAGCCAAACTGCCAATGAATTTTCTACTTAAAGATTCTGCTACCACATTCGCTTTCCCCGAATGATATATAATAGTGCAGCCATAGTCCTTTACGGGCTCCAGCCACCTCCTCTTCTTAAGGTTTAGGTCTCTTTGGGTAAGCAAGTACTGCAGGCTCTTGTGATCCATATAAATCTTACTAGTCTCCCTATACAGGTAATGACGCCAGAGCTTTAGTGCAAAAACCACTGATGCCAGCTCTATATCGTGCCTGGGGTAGTTCTGTTCATGAATCTTCAGCTGGCGAGATGCATAGGCTATGACTCTGCCAAACTGCATCAGAACACCGCCTAGGTCAACCTGAGAGGCATCACAGTAGACCACAAATCCTCCTGAACCGGAAGGTATGGCCAACACGAGTGTCGACGTCAAGAATTCCTTGAGCTTCTGAAAGCTCACCTCGCACTTGTCGTCCCAAACAAATTTGACATTTTTTTGAGTCTACCAAGTCAAAGGGGCTACAATCCTGGAGAAATTTTTTACAAAGTTTCGGTAAAACCCGTCCAACCCAAGAAAGCTGCGGATCTCAGTCACGCTAATTGACTGTCTCCAGTTCTGCATAGCCTCCACATTTGCAGGATCCACTCTTATCCCTTCCTTGGACACTACATGGCCCAGGAACCCTACACTTTTCATCCAGAATTCATACTTGGAGAATTTAGCGAACAACCAGTGATCTCTGAGGGTTTCCAGAACCATCCGCAAGTGTTTGGAGTGCTCCTCCTCACTCTTGGAGTACACTAAGATGTCGTCAATGAAGATGATCACAAAACTGTCCATGTACTCCTTAAACACCCGGTTCATCAAGTCCATGAAAGCCGCAAGTGCATTGGTTAGACCAAAAGACATCAATAGAAACTTGTAGTGGCCATAGCGAGTCCTGAAGGTAGTCTTAGGCACATCACAGTCTCGGATTCTCAGCTTATGGTATCGGGACCTCAAGTCGATCTTAGAAAACCATCGTGCCCCATGCAGTTGGTCAAACAAATCGTCTATCCTCGGTAGTGGGTAACGATTCTTGATCGTCACTTTATTCAGCTGCCTATAGTCAATGCACATGCACATAGACCTATCCTTCTTCTTCAAGAAGAGTACCGGAGCACCCCATGGTGACATGCTCGGTCGGATGAAGCCTAGGTCCAGCATCTCTTACAATAGCACTGTAATGCAGAAATCAATGCAGAAATCAACCTCTCTCTTGGGCGGCAATCCCGGCAACTCCTCGGGAAACATATCGGGGAATTCGCAGACTACCTGAGTTCCACCGGCATCCCCTGCCACACCCCCTTTTTCCTCGATCACAAATACGAAGGCCAGGAAGGACTGGTAGCCTCCCTAATGCAGTTTACGAGCTTTAAGGGTTGAGATGACTCCAATCGGCTCACTCCTTCCTTCTCCTTGGAACGTGAACTACGACAACATGGGCTTGCTGAACATGACTTAGGCAGCCCGATCACTAGGTCCATGGTGATCTTCTCCCACTTTAACTCGGGGACCTCGAGGTTCTATAGCAGCCGCGCAGGCTTCAGGTGTTCGGCCTTCACCTGTTGGCAGACCAGACACTTGGATACAAACTCTGCTACCTCTCTTTTCATGCCCTTCCACCAGTAGTGTTGCCTTAAGTCTCGGTACATTTTGATGGCTCCCGGGTGCATTGTATAATCGGAACGGTGATCCATTACCAAAACCTGTCGGCGTACCTCTTCCATACGAAGCACCACGATCCATTCTCTGAACCTTAGAACACCCTCTGAGTCGACCCTGAACCTGTCATCTGCATCACCTCTTCGGACCAGATCTCTTATCAGAGAACAAAATGTGCGCTTCTCCTGTACGGCACACAACATATCCACCAAGGTGGACTGTACCCGCAGGTGTGCCACCAGGGTACCCGAAGCTAACACAGTCAGGGTTGCACGCCCATCCTGGCACAGCGCTAGCTCTCGAGCTAGGGGCCTTCTCCTGATTTCCAAATGAGCCAAACTGCTCATGGATTTTATGCTTAAAGCATCCGCTACCACATTCGTTTTCCCCAGATGATATATAATAGTGCAGTCATAGTCCTTTAGGAGCTCCAGCAATCTCCATTGCTTGAGGTTCAGCTCTCTTTGGGTAAGCAAGTAATGGAGGCTCTTGTGATCCATATAAATCTCACAAGTCTCCCCGTACAGGTAATGACGCCAGAGCTTTAGTGCAAAAACCACTGCTGTCAGCTCTACATCGTACATCGGGTAGTTCTGTTCATGAACCTTCAACTTGCGAGATGCATAGGCTATGACTCTGCCAAATTGCATCAAAACACAGCCTAGGCCAACCCGAGAGGTATCACAATTGACCACAAATCCTCTTGAACCGGAAGGTACGGCCAACACGGGTGCCAACGTCAAGAATTCCTTGAGATTCTGAAAGCTCGCCTCGCACTTGTCGTCCCAAACAAATTAGATATTTTTTTGAGTCAACCGAGTCAAAGGGGCTGCAATCCTGGAGAAATATTCTACAAGCTTTCGGTAATACCTGGCCAACCCAAGAAAGCTGTGGATCTCAGTCACGTTGGTTGGCCGTCTCCAGTTCTGCACAACCTCCACCTTTGCAGGATCCACCCTTATCCCTTCCTTGGACACTACATGTCCCAGGAACCCTACACTTTACAACTAGAATTCACACTTGGAGAATTTAGCGAACAACCGGTGCTCTCTGAGGGTTTCCAAAACCATCCGCAAGTGTTTGGAGTGCTCCTCCTCACTCTTGGAGTACACTAAGATGTCGTTAATGAAGACGATCACAAAACTGTCCAGATACTCCTTAAGCACCCGATTCATCAAGTCCATGAAAGCCGCAGGTGCATTGGTCAGACCAAAAGACATCACTAGGAACGCGTAGTGGCCATAGCGAGTCCTAAAGGCAATCTTAGGCACATCACAGTCTCGAATTCTCAGTTGATGGTATCCGGACCTCAAGTCAATCTTAGAAAACCATCGTGCCCCCTATAGTTGGTCAAACAAATCATCTATCCTCGGCAGTGGGTAACGATTCTTGATCGTCACTTTATTCAGCTACCTATAGTCAATGCACATGCGCATAGTCCTATCCTTATTCTTCATGAAGAGTACCAGAGCACCCCATGGTGACACGGTCGGCCGGATGAAGTCCAGGTCCAGCATCTCTTGCAATTGCACTTTTAACTCCCTAAATTCGGCCGACGCCATCCTATAGGGTGGGATGGAGATCGGCTTCACCTCGGGCTGCAAATCAATGCAGAAATTAACCTCTCTCATGGGCGGCAATCTTGGCAACTCCTCGGGAAACACATCGGGGAATTCGCAGACTTCCTGAGTTCCATCGGCATCCCCTGCAGCACCCCCCTTTCCTCGACCACAAATACAAAGGCCAGGAAGGACTGGTAGCCTCCCTAATGCAGTTTACGAGCTTTAAGGGTTGAGATGACCCCAATCGGCTCACTCCTTCCTTCTCCTTGGAAGGTGAACTACGGCAACCCGGGCTTGCCGAACATGACTTAGGCAGCTCGGTCACTAGGTCCATGGTGATCTTCTCCCTCTTTCACTCGGGGACCTCGAGGTTCTATCAAGTCACTTGGAAGGTGAACTACGGCACCCTGGGCTTGCTGAACATGACTGCCTTAGCCCTACAATCAAGTATTGCAAAGTGCTTCGTCAGCCAATCCATGCCGAGAATGTCATCGAGTTCAATCATTGGCAGGAGTGTCAAATCTTCCCTCTATGCATGGCCGCAGATGAGCATTTCGCAGTCTCGAAAAATTAATTTAGCTACAATTGCATCGCCCGTAGGCGTTGATACGACAAAAGGCACGTCAAGCATGGAAGGTGTCATAGGTAACTCAGCAGCAAATTTGGCAGATACAAACGAGTGCGTGGCACCCAAATCAAACAAAACATAAGCAGCAGATGAACAGACTAAAATAGTACCTATTACCACTGCTCTACATGCCTCTGCCCCATCACAGTTCATGGCGTAAACTCGGGCATACGGTTTCTTAGAGTGACTAGCCTGCGGCCCTCTGCTCTGCATTTGACCATTATGTGCCACTGACCCCACTGACATCGGCACTTTTCCTTTTGACAGCTCAGATCTCTGACCACCTCTGTCCGGGCAATCCTTCCTAAAGTGCCCAACCTGCCCACATCTGAAGCATGCATTTGTGCGGCCATAGCAAGTCCTCCAGTGCTTCCGGTTACAACGACCACACTATGACATGTTTGTCTTCTGAGTAGCTCCCCCTCTCTCTGTCTGCGTCGCCGCCCCTAACCCTGATCCTCCGCAGCCCCGACTACTATTGTGCCCACGACTCAGCAGGTGATCTGCGGTGGTCACTGTCCCCTCTGAATGCCACGGCCGACCTCCAGATCCTTGAGGCCGAAATTTCTTCATGGGCGACCCATCATTTCTCTCGAACGGTACCGATTCTTCCTTCTGAAGGGCCTCATCCACCACCCGAGAAAATGTGGAGTCCTCGGTGTAATGGATAAGCCTGCCTATCTAAGGTCTCAGACCCTCCACGAATCTTTTCACCTTGGTAGTCTCAACAGCCACTAGAGTTGGGTGGTACTTAGAAAGTCGGGTAAACTCCATTTTGTTGTCTGCTACTGACATGCTTCCCAACTAACGCAACAACTCAAAATCTCATGCTCGCTTATCGCGGACACTCATTGGCAGGTACTGCTCCTCTACAGCTGCCCTAAATTCTTCCCTCTTCCTTTAATTGTTCTCTTCCACGGCCCCGACCTCGGCCTTGGCCCCGGCGTTCGGTGGAATTGCTATCGCTTCCACTCAGAGCAGCGTTACGGGTCTCCATCACACAAACATAAAAATAATTTCACCATTAAAATCAAACAACTCATTCAATTATAATTTAAGTTACTAACCGCATGGTGCGCTGAGTGTAGTCGTGATTGCTTGATCTCGTAGCATAACTATACCGTATGTAGACATGCTAGTATATGCCTCATTCGGTACCAAATTCCAAGTCGTAGTCAAGACCTAACCAAAAGCTCTGATACCAACTTTGTCACGCCCCAACAAAGGGTCGCGTGACCGGCCAGGGTAAGTGTCAATACTCCGAAGCCTACCACATGCACTTAACCAATCATAAAAGAACAACACTGAACCATCGAAAAACCATGAAATAAACGGTGACCAAACTTTATTAATTTCAAAGAATTTTAAGTCTAAAGAAACAACTCAGTTTTTCAAATAACAGTTCAAGTTTAAAACCGTAATTGTTTTTACAAATGACCACTCAGTGCATGACCATCAACCCTAACTAACATGACTACGACTCTATGGATACCTGCTATGAGATCTGTGCCTCCACCTGCACTCCAGCTACACCATGCCACCAGGCCGTACCTCACGGGTCGGGCTCTACAAAACAATAATAAATAAATCGTGAGTCCACGAGGAACTCAGTGAGTGGTTTTCTCGAACCTCAACTTAAATCCCGGTTAAGATAACGTATACAACAGTATAGTACAGTCAAGGAATTTAAGCTAAACAACATGTCAAGTCACCAAAGTGGTTGAACCGGCCTCCTTGGCCCTTACCAACTCATACCATTCGGCCAATTTGGGCCTATTCATGTGTGTGTGGGGGGGGGGGGGGGGGTTCGGCCATACCAGGCTTCCCAACACTATCAAACCAGGCCAAATCAGCCTTCTCAACCATCCTAACGAGGCATATAATGTACAAAACAATCAATCCCGAGTTCGTCGACTAGGATGGCCACTAGTCTCTGGAACCCTCCGGGTTAGGGATAATTAGTCCCACCCGAGGCGTGTCTACCGTCAGCGTGGCCCACTGACGGAATCTTAAAACCCTCTGCCACCCGGGTCTAACACCTAGCGGGCCCGCTGGTGCAATCTCAAGACCCTATCACCACTGAGACGTGTGGTAGCTGTTCAGTTGATGACACGCCTCAGTAGACCATCTCAATCACAGTACACAATTAATGTTTCAGTAATAATTCCATTTAGGTTTATCCGGGCAGTGCCTTTATCCGAGACTTCCCTTGGATCGTTCCAGCTGAACGCTAAGATTCGCTGTCTATCCCTAGGTGTGACACCTAGTGTATGTATTTTGTTTCTCCGGGTAACTACCATTCATGGGTATAGAAATCCTTCCTACTTGATTTAGTTGAGTTACGAAATATAGAGAAGAATGTGGCCTACTCTTATCAACAATAATTACTAGCAATAGTTACCAACAATAATCACCAAAATTAAATACCAACAATGGTAACTAAATGAAAGCAAGAGATTAATTTCAGCGATTAAAGCTAAATTCGTAGTAAGTAAACAAGTAGTATAACATGATATGATGGGGCACTAGCATTAGAATATAATCGTAACCTTTCTATGATTCGCATGCTATACTAAATCCTAACCATGTATGCAATAACAAGAACATTTTCTTAAACATGATAATCTAAATCCATCGCTACTAACAATTCATATGATGAGCGAGAAATCTCATAACATAAATACAATTTAACACCAAGAGCATGTAAGCATGAATCAAAACAACCCAACATGAATAATTCAATCAACACCTTGCTCGGCCAAGCCTTCTAGGTTGGAAGGGCATGCTTTCGACAACAATTCTCATGCATCAATCTATGGATTTGATATTTACCAAAAAGAAAACGATCCATGGGTTATAAGCCACTCGAAGAAATTGGGGAAAATTTCGGCAGGACCTTCCCCCTTTTTCCTCTAAGCGACCAACCCCTAAATCACATAAAACATGATAAAATAATATATAATCATAGCTATGCGCATCATCCGAAGTCCAAACCCGAGAAGCCACATCAATCGGCAAGAAACATCGTGTAAAACTCGATTACAAGACCTCCAAGGTTCGGCCACCCGCCTCCCCTTTCTAATAAACCAACCATTCACCTCAATCAGACGCAAGGGTGGCCTCGATGAAGATGAATCCCGACTTCTCTTACGATGATGCAAGATCGGCGCTGTCCATAAGATCTCCCTCCCCTTCCCTCGGGCTACGTGTGACTCTCTCTCCTTGAGCCGCACGGCGGCTTGAGGTCAAGGGTTTTATTTCCCCCTCCTTTGGTTTTTGACCAAAGTGCCCTCGAGACTTAAGTCTCATTAGTCAACGCAACTCGAGTCCGAATCGAACCCCGACTCAACCCATAACCCGATTCAATCCCAACTTGCTTCACGAGTCTCATTACTCAACATACGTCATACAACATGCTTCTCGAGTCAACCAATTAAGTTATACCTTCCATTAGTGTCGATTCTCGTGACTTAACCCGACTATTCCCTGATCTCGTGCGCTGCACCACATAAAACTTATATGTTAGGAGATCCCGGGTATTACACCAGATTTGGTTTATACCGATCTATCTCACCGGCCTCAGTGCTTATTACATGACTCCTCGCGAGTGGTTTTGCCTTACGCTCCCTAGCGAGCTCGGCTTGAACCCCTGAGTGCGATCCTTAGGGGCCCCTAGAGCCGTTACTACCGGCCTAAGAGCCCTTACATGACTCCTCGCGAGAGGTTCTACCTTACGCTCCCCAGCGAGCTCAGCTTGAACCCCCAAGTGTGATCCTTGGCCCTTAGAGTGTCGTTACTTTCGGCCTCAGAGCCGTTACCTGACTCCCCACGAGCGGTTCTGCCTTACGCTTCTCAGCGACCTCGGCTTGAACCCCCGAGTGTTGTCCTTGGCCCCTGGAGTCGTTAATTCCGATCTCAGAGCCTTTTATACGACTCCTCATGAGTGGTTCCGCCTTACGCTCCCCAACGAGCTCGGCTTGAACCCCCCGAGAGCGATCCTCGGCTCCTAGAGCCGTTACTTCTGGCCTAAGAGCCCTTACCTAACTCCTCGCGAGTGGTTCCACCTTATATTCCCCAGCGAGCTTGGCTTGAACAACCAAGTGCGGTCCTCAGCCCCTAGAGTCATTACTTTCGACCTTAGAGCCCTTACATGACTACTTGTGAGCGGTTCTGCCTTACACTCCCCAGTGAGCTCGGCTTGAACCCCCGAGTGCGGTCCTCGGCCCCTAGAACTGTTACTTCTGACCTTAGAGCCATTACATGACTCCTCGCGAGCAGTTCCACCTTACGCTCCCTAGTGAGCTCGGCTTAAACCCCCGAGTGCGGTCCTCGGCCCCTAGAGCTGTTACTTCCGGCCTCAAAGTCCTTACATGACTCCTTGCAAGTGGGTTGCTTGCAGAGACCAAATCCGAGTTGGATGCCAACATCACCATCTAGTTCTACAACGGGTTACACGCAGCCACTGAGTACGCACACCCCTCGCTGCCGGTGGCACGTGTACGTCGAGAGGCACTTGAACACGTTGCAGCCAGGGCCGACCTCCAATATGTGAACGCGCAGCGCGTTCACGCTCTCTCGAGTTATGATCATGTGCAGCTTCGACTTATTCTTGGAGCCAGGAGGGATCGAGGGGTTGGCAGGCGACGACGTCCCCGAGGACGGACATGTCCAAGCCATGGCCGCCCTGGTCGTCTCCGCTGCCATCACCTCCGGCCACACCCCTTAGTTGCTTTAATGATATAATGCACTCCCAGCTCAATTTAATTTAATTTAATTTATTAATTTTAATCAAATGAAATTACTTATCTTGCTTTTAATAAACTAAATTACCTAGGTTATTGTTAATTAAATTAAATTGCATATAATTTTTAATTAAATTAAATCACTTTCTTACTTTTCATCAAAATTATTTAGATAAAATTCATTTCAATTTAATTATTTAGGTTATTTTTAATTAAAATAAATGAATTGAGTAAGATTTATTAAATTAAATAACTAATGCTAATTTAAATTATATTACTTATGTTAACTTTAGTAAACTTTATTATTTAGGTTTAACTTATGTGTAAATTTATATAATTCATGCTTCGTTTAACTTACGCTAATTGAACGACCACTAATTGCTCAAAAAAAGATTATTTTGATGTAGTTAATTAGTTTCAAGTTAGTTTAATTTTGATTCAGTATTTCAATTAATATAAGTTTACATGACTAATTTACGTAATTTTCATTTTTTCTATATTTAGTTGAATCCTCTGAAGCATCAAAAAATAATGATTGGTAAGTTTAATTTTGATGTAGTTATGGTTTAACTTTGATTATTTGTATATAATGCAACTATGTCATTTTAATTGTTATAGCTTATGTTATGTTAATTTTGATCCAATGTCATTTGAAAACATGATAATATATTAATTTTAGGTTTAATTATATTTTTGGTGTCTCAAAATATCATATATATTTTTTTATTTAGTCCCTCATTTTAGAAAAGTTTCCGATCAATCTCTCAAAAATTATTTTCATTTACCTTTCATCCCTTTGTTAACTTTCTGTTAAATGCCAACCTAGCATATTAGGTGGAGGCATAATACACTACAAGAAAATGAACCTTTAAAGACGCAATTGCAGGGACGCTTTTATTAGCGTTGCCAAAATTTTAAAATCCATATTATTTGGAGACGCTAAAAAAAGCAACATCTTTTCTGTTGTAATTGAGGACACATTTTTTCTTAGCATCATAATTTTTTTCGATTAGAGACGCTTTATTACGAGCGTCTTAAAATTAAAGACACAATTTACATTACGTCCCCGATTTCTTAAAAATAAGAGACAATTTATATTGTGTCTCTGAATTAAAAAAATTAGAGACTTAATTATATTGTGCCTCTAATTTAAAATTAGAGACGCTAATTTTTATGTGTCTCCGATTTAAAATTAAAGACACAATTTATATGTGTCTCCAATTTAAAATTAAACACAATATATATGCATCTCCAATTTAAAATTACAAACGTCAATTTATATGCGTCTCCGATTTAAAATTAGAGACGTCAATTTATTTGTGTCTCTGATTTAAAATTAGAGACACAATCTATATGTGTCTCCGATTTAAAAGTTAAGACGCAATTTATATGCGTATTCGATTTAAAATTAGAGACTTAATTTATATACGTCTCCAAAGATTAGAGACTAAATTTATATGGGTCTCTGTTTTATTTGTTTCGCTATTTATTTTTCCCCGCTTCCTTCTCTCCGCGTGAAACCCTCTCCCATTTTCCTTCCGATCTCGCTTTCCTCTTCTTCTCCCCACGCATTTGCCGATCATTTATATGCGTCTCTGTTTTATTTGTTTCGCTATTTATTTTTCCCCGCTTCCTTCTCTCCGCGTGAAACCCTCTCCCATTTTCCTTCCGATCTCGCTTTCCTCTTCTTCTCCCCACGCATTTGCCGATCTAAACCCTAAACCCTATTTTCCTCCCGATCTGCCGATCTTCATCTTCCCATCTCCCGCATCCTCTTCGTCATCTCCCACATCCTCTTCACTCCCGCATCCGCTTCCGTCTCTTTGCTTGCGCCGCCGCTCCCATCATCGTCCAACTCCCTCCACCACCGCGCCACCCTCGACTTCCCCTCCTCCTCCTCCTCCTCGTCGTCGTCCTTCAATGCATCACCGAGGTGGAGAAAGCGCCGGGGACTCATCCGCATCCTCGCCCAGGGCGCCGACCTCCTTGGAAACTTGGTCACCCGAGACCTCCGCCATTGAAAATCTTCCTCTTCCTCTTTGTTTGAGGGCACAGAGTTCCTCTTCGTTTAGGGCACGGAGTTCCTCGATTTCTGTTATATCTGGTATGAATTTTTTCATCGATTCTTCGATTATCCGATTCTCTGATTTCTGGTATCTAGTATTTGATTATCTGATTCTTCGATTCTATGATTTTGTTTTCTTTCTCGATTCTGTGACGATTGTGACACCTTCTCCACGGCGTCGTGAAGATGTGAGGTGATTTGCAATCACAGTATAAGATGCTCGCCTCCTCTCTACTGTGTTTTCTTCGATTATATCGTGTTTTATTCGGTTTTATCATGTTTTATACTATGTTTTATCCTCGCTTCTCTTTTTGACTCATTCTGTGTTGTAAGGATTGGAAAGAGTTACAGTATGGGCTTCGTATGTTCTTCCAGGTACATTTAAATGCTTCCTTAGGGGTAATTTAGTTTATTATTCTGCTTATTTCCTTTTAGTGTTATGTACCTTACTTTTGTCCGACAAGATGCTTCGTGTTTTAAAATCTATATTTTATTTGACTGACCTGATGTGTGCAAACTTACAAAGCTAAATAATAAATAGCCTGCTTGATATGAATTTTCATATATCTAAAATTGTGTTCTAATCTTAACATTCAAGAATACATGTTTTTAATTCTTAGAATGTAGCTTGATTGAGCATGACTGTTTATCATACTAAATTCATGTTTTGGGTCTTTTCTTAACACTCAACTTTTTATGGAAACTGATCATAGTGCACAAGGTTCTTAGCTGGTGGAGCCTGGAATTGTTGTCTTTAATTCTTCCCTTTATCAAGAACAAGAATAGAGTTGTAGCTATTTTGACCATTTGTTTTGTGAACCAAACTGCAGATCTGTTAAATTTCTTCACCTCTGAAATAGGTCTATGTTAGAAACCAGTCCAAGTAGTTGATGACCTATCTAGGTTTAAGACTGAACATAGCTTTTGTCACACGGTGGAAAGATGAACATAGCTTTTTGCTTCCGTTTGCATGTCCCTTGATCAATCAAGCTGCTTTACGAAAGGTGGTTAATTCTCTTTGAGTAGAACTCAAATTTATTGTTTGTGGCTCATTGGTCTAAAACTTAAATTTATTGTTTGTGGCTCATTGTCCTATAGCAGAGCAGTGAAAACACCTAAGCTTTGCTTGCAGTGATTCCAGGATTCTCGCTTCCAAGTCTGAAGCAGCTGTTTCAAGACAAAGCAAAGATAATTCCTTTTTGTTCATTCGAAAGCCAACCATGAATAATAGTATATTTGAGTTTGACTATTGCATTTCCATTCATATTATTGTTTAAACAAGGCCTAATGAGGAGTAGTTTGCCGACAAAAGGAGAAATTATTTGTTGATACTTCAATCAATTTGGACTTCTCTGAGCACTAGAAGCATAGGTGCATGAATGTATCCATAGTTGAGCAGCATAAGCAGCAAGCCAGTTGACTGACAATTGTCATGAATCTGACTTGGCAAAATTTTGTTTCTTAATATGTTTTCTTTGTTTTCGTCTTTGAACATGATATAATATTGTAGTGAGTTATACCTTAATCTTGTAGAAAAAGTAGACCTTGATGTTATAAGTGTACATGTTGTACTTATTTCACATTGCTCCAAATGAAGTTTGCTAAGCCCCTTCATATAATTGTAATGTTTAATCTTCTCTGAAAAACATCTGCACATGAGGCAGGAACTCTCCCTTATTTGCTATACAAATGGCTCCCATAGGTGTGCTAGCAAATGGTCATCTTGTGCAACCACTATACAAAATATTGTATCCTGTGCACATAGAGGAAGCTGCCAAAGAAGCTCAGAAGAAAGAAGAAAAAGAGTTGCTAGGTAAAGATACATTTGGATAATCTAAAATGTTCACAGTTGCTAGGTAAAAAAGGTAAACCATTTCTTTAGAGTTCTATTTAGATGTTCTGATTCATCTTTTCATTTTTTTATTGTGATTTATGTCAAAGCATCATGTCTTATATAGATTATATAGAGTAGTACTCGTATTTGTTAGAAACTCCATGTCTATAGTATCTAGTTCTTTCATATCTATCTTGTCATTTTTGGTTATAAGTTACTATCATGTCTTACTATTGATTTTGAATGCACAGAAGGAGGAAGTTCATGCGACATTGGATAGGCCAACATAGGTTGATAGTGTTGTCAAACATCGTAGTTTCCTTGCATATGAGCGTCAGGGCATTTCATAAGGGGATCCTAATGATCGAATTAAAGATTGGAATGAAGTTGCGATGGAGGTGGAGCCTGGGCCACTTAACAAAACTCAATCTGCCCATTGTATGGATTGCGGGACACCTTTTTGTCATCAGTAGCATACGATGGAAAGACTTATGTTTAATGTTTAACAATTTTTTGGGTCTTTAATCATGTTTTCTAATATCAGGTGATACATGCAAAGTTTATTCTAGGCATCTCTTTGTTTTGAAATTTATTTGGTAGGAATTCTTAATATTGTCTTTAGTTAGGATTTCAGTTTCATAAGTTAACCAAGTAACAAGGTGGTAAAAAAGTCTTGTTCTTGGATGTTTATGGGATGTTTACTCTTACTAGGATACAATATTTTTTAGGTATTCCATATATCTTCACTTCTGCTCTCACTTTATTTCTGCTGTCACTTTGTGTGAAGCTATCTTCTAAAACTGTTTGTCATAATCTGCAGGACAACTCTGAATGCCTCTTCGGGAATAAGATATCAGACAAATGTCTTTAGCAAACCAGTATAACGCAAGACAGTAGTATTTGGAGGCTTGAGGAAAACTGAGAGCTTGAGGATGTTAATATTATTGTTTGAGGATGTGCTAGACCTATTATGTGATGTTAGCTTTATAAATTTGGCTTGTAATAAGCTATTCACTTTTTAATGTTTGATTTGAACCTTGCAGAGATTATTGTGTTGACACATTTGGTTTTTGAGATTTTATTTGTTCTACTCATAGATTAATATATAATACAATATATATTATTCTATATATTAATATGAATTAATATATATTTCATATTAATTAAATATATATTAATTTATTTCAAATAATAGATTAATATATATATATATATAATAATATTATATATCAATTCGTTAATATATATAATATTATAATATATCTTAATATATATTATAATATTATATTATATATTAATATATATTATATATTATATATTAATATTTGAGACGCAAAGGCATGTGCATCGCGAATATCAGTTGGGAGACGTTTTTAGTGAAAGTGTTGCGAGTTACATTAAAGACGCAATTAAAAAGTGTCTCTGCCAAAAATCACTAATGTTAGGCCTTTACGTCTCGAATAAGCAAGTTGCATTGGAGACGCTCCTAAAAAGCATCTCCATCGAAAATCACTGACGCCAAGCCTTTGCATCTCAAATATTATTTAGGAGACGCTTTAGTAAAAGTGTCGCGAGTTGCATTGGAGGCGCAATTAAAAAGCGTCTCCGCAAAAAATCACTGACCACTGACGCTAGACCATTGCGTCTTAAAAATTATTGAGGACATAATGATCTGAGACGCTTGTAAGTAGCGTCGGTGAGGTAATTAGTGACGCAAAAAAGCATCCTTAAAAGAGAAAAGATGTCACCATTTACTATATTTGTTGTAGTGATAGCTTAGGTGGAGGCATTATAGCTTAGCTGGAAATCAAATTTACTGGTATGGTTAATTGCTAATAAAAGTAATATTTTAAATACATGACCTTTCATCAACCCACGTCTCATCCCTACGCATCTCCAGAAGCTACTTCTCCATCGATCCCACTCCATCCTCATCCTCTTCTCTCCATCTTCGCCAGCCATATTTCTTTCTCCGCCATCCTCCTCTCTCCGCCGGCCATATTTCTTTGTCTCGGCCGTCGCACCATCGACGTCCACCAAACAGCGCAGGTTCTGCTCTGTCCCCGGCCCATCTCATCTCTCCATCTCCTCCAGCTTTAAGATTTTTCTTGTCTCTGTCCTACTCCTCTCTCCGCTGCCACACCGTCAACGTCCACCAAACACCTCGTCTCCCATCTTTCTCCTATCTTTCCTCGTCTCTGTCATCTCTCATACCATGTCACTTCTAAACCTTGATATATATTGCTAATTTGTTGTTTGTGTATGTTGTATTTTAGCAATGGAAGACTCTTTTTACTTGCACATACACTATTCTGGAAAGCTTGTCCATGGACCGAAATTGAAATATGAAAATGACAAAATAGCTGTAGTAGTAATAGATGTGGACAAGTGGTCTTACTTTGAAGCTTTGGACCATGCTAAGGACGGTGGGCACTCAAGAAATAGTAAGTTATGGTATAAAGTTCCAGGAAAGAGTTTAAGTCATGGGCTTAGAGTACTGAATTGTGATAGTCATGCTATGAATTTAGCAAATTATGCAATAGAAGTAGATGATAAAGTAGTGGAGTTGTACATAGAAGAAGGTGGAGTTGTGGAGGGCATGGAGATTGATGAAGGTAACACTAGTAGAGAGGTTGTAGTAGATAATGGAGTTGGGGACAATAATGAAGCTGAAGGGCAAAGTGATGATGATAGTGTTAAGAGTGTTGAATTTAATGACTCTGAGGAGGAACGGGAGAAAGGTGGAGACTATTTTGAGCATTATGGTGTCATTGAGCATGTTGAGGGTGGAAGTATAGTGAGACCAAAGGAGGCAAGAGCAAACTTTCCATTAACAAAAACCAGACTATTGGGCCCTTTCCTCTAATTGAAGCTACTGTAGATGGACTTGAAACAACTGAGGAAATTGATAGTCAATATGATAGTGAGGAGTTGGATAGCTTGGACTCATATTCAGATTCAGAATCTAGGAGGAAACCAAGATACCCGAGGTATAGGAAGGAGGAGATGGGGAAGGATTTCAAATTGCAGCTGGGGATGGAGTTTACTTCAACTAAGAAATTCAAAGAAGTTATCAAAGAATATGCATTACTCAATGGTAGGGCACTAAAGTTTAAGAAAAATGATGCTAAGAGGGTGAGAGTTACATGCCAAGGTTCCTGCGAGTTTGTAGCACTATGCAGCAAAGTTGGCAAGACTAATACATTTAGACTGAAGACACTGGTTGATAAACGCACGTGTAACAGAGTTTTCAATAACAAAAATGCCAAAAGTTCGTGGGTTGCTGAGAAAGTAGTTGACAAGGTTAGGGGTTCATCTAAGACAAAGTTGTTTGAGATAATTGCTGATATACAATCCAAGTATTCAGTGGGTATAAGCACTAACCTACTATTGTTGAGTCTTTTTTAATAGTGAATTTTATGTTTCTGTTAGTTACTAAAATGCTTAGTTAATTCATGTTTCTGTTGTGTGAATTGCAAGTATATCCATTCACACAACATTCAATGCATTAAAGAAGGCTAAGAATATTATGGAGGGGACAGCTAAGGAACAATATGCCAACTTGCCTAGGTATTTCGCAGAGGTTTTGAGGGCTAGCAACCACAACACCTGCAAACTGCAAATAGGTATTTGGTTGAAAAGTTTGTTGTTGATTTGAACAAGCACACATGTACTTGTAACTTTTGGGATTTAGTGGGTATCCCATGTAGGCATGCAGTGGCTAGTATTTTCCACAAGAGTTTTAATCTTGTGGATTATGTGGCTGATTGTTATAAGAGGGAAGCTTATCATAGATGCTACAACAACATGATTAGTCCTATCAATGGGCAAAATATGTGGCCTGAGGTTGAGCAAGAACCCTTGTTGCCACCAATTTTCAAAAGGAGAGCAGGAAGTCCACGAAAGCTAAGGAGAAGAGAACCTGATGAACCCACTGATAAAGTCACAAAACTTAGAAGTGTGTACACCTCAAACATGTGTAGTAAATGCCACCAATACAGGCATAACACCAGGAGTTGTCGGATAAATAGAACACCAAATTCATCATCAGAGCTACCAACCACTGTATATAACATATTTTTTTCCCATTAAGTTCTTACTATATTTTGTATGCTAATATACTTAATTTGTTCATGCAGGAAGGTGGGAGGGGTAGATGAGGAAGGAGGGTATTGGGAAAAAAATGAAGGTATCAAGTTGTTCAATGCTCCTTTAACTATTTTTTCTCTTCATTTCATTATTTCTCTCATAGTCTCAAGTGATTTTACCTTTCTCCGTGAAGTGGGGTATTGGATTTGTTACCTTCTGGTATCCTGGAGGCTCAAGAACTAGCAGAGCTTCCCTGCTTCATTGACATGTATTTTTTGGGTTGTATATTTATGGTCTTGTTATCCTTACTGTTGCTACCGACCTCCTAGCAAGAGAAGGCTACTTTTCTTCAAAGCAGCAACATACTATCTCACTACTCAAATGAGGCTTTCTTAATCAATTTATTATGTATTTTGATTGTCTTCCGTGGCTGCCTTGTTGTTCTTGCGGTCATCACTACTTGATCTGTAAAACTCGATGCATATGCAGGAATTTCACTCCTTGCAATCATTTTGATACATGTTGTAAACATATTCTAAATTAAAGATGATTGATATTAATCATACTAATGGGCTTGAAGATTAACCGGAGATTAGAGGAAAAGTACACATGCTTTGATTTGTAGCTTCACATGACTTAAATTAGTCAAGATTTATTTTAATTTTTTTTAAAAAAACTACTATATGCTATGGCTTTGCGACGGCTATGACGTCGAAAAGCCGTAGCAACATCGTCGCTATTAATTAGGATCGAAATATTTTTTTGAACCTGTGGTATATAATTTGGGACTTGAAATACGTGAAGTTTTCTCACACGTTAATACAGGATAACTAATGTCATACTGAAATGGTGAATTTTCTGCCACTAACAAATCGCTTAGTAGCACATCTTCACATGATAATATTGTTATATTTAAGTAGGTAAACAAAGAGAATAATTTTTGCAATTTCTAAACCACACCAATTTAACATGAAAAAAAAAATATAATCATACGATGACTCTTGGTCCATAATAAAGATTGATAGACATAATGCATTCACAATATTTTGAGAAAAAAAAATGAGATTTGGGCACAATACAAATATTTTTTTCATTTAGTCCCTTAAATTATCTTATTTTTTCAGTTTGGTCCCTCATATTTTTTTTCATTTAGTCCCTTAAATTATCTTATTTTTTCCGTTTGGTCCTTCATATATTATTTCCATTTAGTCCCTTAAAATATCTTATTTTTTCTATTTGGTCCCTCATTTTATCTTAAATCCATGTTAGCTTTGCCTAGGGGTGTAATGGAGCCGAGCCGAGCTTGGCTCGGCTCGAGCTCGATCGAGCTTTGGTCTATCGGCTCAAGCTCGGCTCGAGCTACATTCAAGCCACTCGAGCTCGGCTCGGCTCGGCTCGGGAAAAAAATCAAGCCGCACGAGTCGAGCCGCACGAGCCGAGCTTGTTCGCGAGCTCGATCGAGCTCGAGCTCGACTAAGCTCAGGTTCTTTTTAGAGGTTAACGGGTTCATAAAATTTAAAAGTCAAACCCGGTATATAATATATATAGAAGGCTCGATTAGGCTCGCAAGACGCTCGAGCCGATTATAGGTTAGCTCAAACTCGGCTTGCTCGCATGTCTCGCTCGGCTCGAGCTCGATAATTAAGTTCGAGTCGAGTTCGAGTTTTTACCGAATCGATCTTGAATGGCTCGCGAGCGGCTTGGCTCGCTTACACCCCTACCTTTGCCATGTTGGCACTTAACAACAAAAGTTAACAAAGGGACCAAACGGAAACGAAAATAAATTTTGAGGGACTAAATGGAAATTTTTTAAAAAGGAGGGACCAAACGGAAAAAAATGGGACATTTTGGGGGACCAAAAATATAATTAAGCCAATAATAACATCTTCAAGATTTAGAAAATTATAAAAGACAATTATGGGAAAATATTATTTTTATTTATTAATTATTATTTTATTTGAAATACTAAAATTTTAATTTGCATTTAAATCCCATTTGTAAGTATTTTTAAAATTTTAATCCATATCGAAAAAGGCACGTAACCATCTTAACAGGGCTGCAAACGGAGAGTCGATGGAAGGATGTAATTGAGACAAATATCAAAGTTCGGGATATATTTGGTAATATTTTAAAATTGACCACAAATGAGATAAAATACATAGTTTATGATATATTTAGGTAATTACCCTATAAACAATAAATTTGCTCATGGTACAAACTATTTATGAAACTTAATATTGAATACTCACCTATTAATTAATTATATAATTTAGTTTATAGATTTATAAATATTATTTATGTATTTGTAGTTAGTTTATAGAATTAGTTTTTGCTAATATGGTTGTGTAAGATTTGATTAAATTATTGATAATTTAAGTTTATATTTTGTGTAATTAGATTAAATTTTTTAAAAATGAGTTGAATGGTCCATAATTGGTTTTGATTAAGTTATAAATAGATCAACTTTAAATTTGTTTACTCAAACGGTCAATTTAAGAAAATAGTTTGGGTTTAATATGATGATTCTTATTTTAATTCTATTAAATTAGATATAGTATAATATATCAAAAATTGATTGATTTTATAAAAAGTATTTATAATTATAAATCTGTTACATTTTGATATATATCGAAACTAACATTCTCGAAACCACATAATTCAATATTTTGGCATTTCCATTATTCTTTAAAATTTGGTTTCACATAAACTCTTTTACATTTTTGTTTAGATTTGATTTTATAAAAATATTGAACTAAACATATTTTCATAAGCATATTTGCTTTGAGTGAAGTTGAAATCATGAAAACAAAATTTGATTTCAATAACCTAATAAACCCTTAAATTTTGAGAAGCCTCTCAAGTTAAAAGTCATATTTTTTCACCAATTAATCGAAGCCAACATTTATAAACCTAATATTGAATTGCTTTTCATTGACATGCAATTGTGTGTAATGGACAAATAGGAGTCTAATTACTAATTCCTACAATGCTAATTATTTTGATACTTTGTTTAGTTTCACATTAGAAATATATTGAATGTGGTGTTGGTTTATAAGACTTGATGGGTGTGCTACCATCAACTTCAACTTGAGCATTTTAATTAGGCCAATAGGTTGACCTATGAAGTTGATGGGTCAATTATCCCATCAAGCGGGTCATAACTAATGGTATCAAAGGAGAACCTAGTCCAAGACATGATGAGGAAGCCTATGTGAGAAAGGCCTGCCCAGGTAGGGATGACCATTTGGTTCAAATCGAACAGAATTAAACCAAACCAAAATTTTTTCGTTATGAAATTCCAACCCGACCCGAATCGAATTATTCCTAAACTGATCTAACCCAAACCGAAATAATTCGATTCGATTCAAGTTTCCAACCCAAATAAATCGAAATTTTATCCAACATTACACTGCCACAGCAAACAAGCAATGAAATATATAAAACATATGACCAACTTGCACATATAAGCAATGAAATTTGAATGAATACATATGAATACATATAAGCAACCTGCACATATAAAATGAGCAACCGGATTGTTCCCTAAGAAGGGAGGATTGTAATATCCGAGATATTATAGTATTATTATTATTATTATTTATCTTTGCCAGTCTAGCGGCCTGATTCGAGGTCGAGCTGAGTCGACTCATGGTCCGGTGCGAGCTTGAGAGCTCGGGTATGTAGAAACATAAGTTGTGTGTGTTCTTTACTTGTTAATTAAATTTGTATTGCATATGGTTGAGCATGTAATTTTTGATACTTGTATTGAGCATGGGGTTAGTTTGGGTTGAGGAGTTAGCGGATTTAGATCCAGGCTTGAGGCGGATGCGGGTTAGAAAGGGGTTAGGGTGTGTATGAGGTTTGGGAGGGGATTATAAAATCCTCCCCCTAGGGCTAGGCGGCTCCTTGTTGGAGCCGCACAAGCCGTCGAGAGAGAGAGAGGAGCCGACGCCCCTCTCCCCTTCTCTTGGAGCCGCCGCCACTGCCTCGTGTGTGATTTCGGAGGCCGCCTCGTGTGTGGCCGGATTTCGGAGGCCGCTGATTGGGAAATTTTCCATTATTCCTTCTTCCTAATCAAGTGAGTGGTTCATCCTCCCTTTTTCTTTTTTTGGATTCTCGTGTTGTTATGCCGTCCTTTGAAACTTAAGAAGTTTTGACGATTTACCATTTGAATAAGGGTTTCTTGTCGTTTTCATTTGTTGTCAAAGTAGAGGAGACCCGAGGACCCCCTTTGTGGTGCGGCAGCCCTAGGATTGCCCTAGGGGTGCTCGACCAAGGTGGGAAAAGGGATGTCCCCAAGGTGTTTGTCAAATTACCTAAAAGAGCATGTCGGGTTTAATGAGATTTAGTTTTTCTTGGTAATGAATCTTGTTATATTATTATGATGATAAGTCTTGTTTAAGGTTAAACTCATGAATCTCAGCGTATTGAATCTATGATTCATATGAAAAGTTAGATCTTGAAGGCATGATTTATGTTCTTGATGATTCTTGATTTATGAAGCATAAATCTTGATGTTGGTATAAGGATTTGAAGCATGTTAATTTATGTTTAGAATTTTTTTTTTTTTTATTACTGTTTGGAATGATTGTAATCTGGTTTGGTGTTAATTTTGGGATGATTATTACTGTCATTTCGGATTAATTATTTTGTCATGCTGAAATCTTAAACATGCTGAAATTTCATGCTGGAATATCATTATGATGCTGAGATTTGTAATTGGTATTTACTGAATATAGTCATGTAATCTATTATTTTAACCAGAAAATATAGTCTGGAATCATAGGATACACCCTGGAAACCAGATTCAGCTTGGGTACACCAGAATTGGGCTCAAATAGTAGGCTGAAAACAAAACCTAATTTCGGGAATTTAAATTTTAATTATAGAATTTAAAATTCAAGGGGTAGAATAAACTGTTTAAGAGCCAACAAGAATTTAAATGAATGAAACAAAACCTCATGGGTTGATGACATTGCTGGTCTGGGGCATCGGGAGCGGGCATAGTGTGTTGCGATATTTTTCCTGTAGGAACACCCCTAGGACACCGTGGATGACACTTGACTTAGGTCTTGTGGTGTCATATCTTTCATGAATGGCGGAGGGGATCAGTTAGGAGCCGGTGTTGCGGGCTTGAGCTCGGAAGGTTGGATGGGTAAATCCCAACCTGTGTTTAAAAAGGAATAAGTTCGGATGGGCGAATCCCGATTATTCTCGTTTCTCTTTGGAATAAGTTCGGATGGGCGAATCCCGATTATTCCCGTTTCTCTTTAGATAAGTACGAATGGGCGAATCCTGATTATTCTCGTTTATTTTGGAATAAGTTTGGATGGAGAAATCCCGATTATTCCCATATGTTTTTTTAGGGTATGTCATGGGATAAGTTCGGATGAGTAAAATCCGATTATCCTCATAACTCTTGTGAGTGACTTGTATGCCTTATGGCATGGGTAGACAGATAGGCCTGTTGTAGATTCACTGCTATGTGAATAGGCTTGCCTTCGGCCATGGGTCGGCCAAGTGGTCGTTAATTAGCCATACCACAAATGTTGCATTCCCACTTTATGTTTATATGATATATCTCTATGGTTGGTTTACTGGTGGGGGTTGGTAGAACCGCTCACTGACTTCCTTTAGACTCACCCTCGTTTTATTTTTTCTATTTTTTTTGCAGAGCCTGACCAGTGAGGTGGGTTGGAGCACTTGGCGCGACTGGAGGGCAGCAGGGTACTATTGATCTCATAGCAGTCCTAGTTAGGGGTCGTAGTCGAGTCTTTGGAAGATTTGTCATGCACTTGTGTTTTAGTATTTTGGGAATTGTAGTCCCTTGGGGATATTCATGTCTTTCATTCAGATTTCACTTGTTAAAGTAAACTGTTAAACTTTGATTTACTTATTTCCGCACTTTAAATATTTTGCTAAAATTTTACTTCTTAAATTGATTCTGTTTTGGTTTCTTGTTCATAATAAAATTTGTTATTCTTTCCGCTATGATTTATTATGAGTTGGCATGTGCATGGGATAAGCTGCGGGCTATAGGCACATATACTCCGGCCGGTCACGTGACCCTAAGTTGAGACGTGACATGTCCATTTGGTTCAAATTGAACCGAATTAAACCAAATCAAATTTTTTTTGTACTGAAATTCTAACCCGAACCTGAACCGAATTGTTCCTAAACCGATCTAACCCGAACACTACAAGAAACTTGACTTTCACCAATGGATTATTTACCGACAAAGTTATTTTGTTGGTATTACCGATAAATATACCGAAGGATCCAGATCCGTCGGTAATTTTGCTGACTAATTAAAAAAACCCTCATTTTAATTTACTTCCCTCACTTTTTTCAGCCGACCCACATTAGTCCCTCCCTTTTTTTTTATCTCCTGCGTCTCTTTTTTTCAGCCGACTACACTGATATCTCAAAACCCACCCTTTTCCATATTTCCCGCACCCTCCCTCCCGTGCCCACTGCTCGATGAACCCTTCGCTGCTCAAATCTACATATCACCGACTACATTAATTTCTCGCCGCCGCCGTCGATCTCGCAAGCCGCCCGATCTCAAATGTACATCTTGCCACTGATTTCTCGCAGACTACACTAATTTCTCGCCGCCGTTGTCAATCTCGCAAGTCGTCTAATCTCAAATCTACATCTCGTCGTTGATTTCTCACCGACTACACTGATTTCTCGCTGCCGCCGTCGATCTCTCAAGCCGCCCGATCTCAAATCTACATCTCGCCGTTGCCGCCTATCTTGCAGGCCACCCGAATATGTGGTTTATCCCTTACTCCCTCCTCTCATGAAACCCTAGCTCTCAAGATTTCTTTTTCTTTTTTTAGCTGTCCAGTTTACTTGTGGTTTGTCTAGTTTACTTGTGGTTTCTTTTTTTAGCTCTCAAAATGTTGCTAGTAATTTGTCCAAGCTTGAGAAGATGAGACATGGTGATTCTTGGAGTAACTCTATATTTGATTTGTCTCCAAGTCCGGTTAGGGTGATCAAGGACTTGAATCCTTTGCTAGGTGAAAGTAATTCCATTCTTTATGAGTATGTTAACCACGATGAGTACGAGGCTCAAGATGTTGGTATATATAAATCACATGGGTGCAAAATGCAAGTTGTAATTTTTCAGGTTGTTTCCTTGTATGTTAAATCACATGGAACACTCGAACTGATGCTTAAATATCCTTGCAGTGTGCAATCAGTTTTATTAACTTTATATTTTGACAAAGTTTGTTCTCTAAACATAGTCTTCCTAGAAAGCCTCTTTTGTGTACTAAAGCAAAAATTTATGCCCATTAATGATATAAACATTTGAAATATACAGTCTTTTCTCTCGAAAAATTAAAAGGTAGAGGATGAATGATTAAAATTTAAAACAATATAAAGTTCTTCGTGCAATCTTAGATAGTGAGTATATGAATAAGTATCATGAAACTTGTTTGCAATTTGAACAAGTTCAAGTGAATTGTGACCACAAAATATGTCTACTCAAAGCATTGTATATAGAACACATTCCTTTCTAAGTATTGATTTTTGGTTCATGTTTTGCCAGCATGATTTTTTATCTTTTTTTCTTGTATTTAATGTCTAGGTATATTTGATTCATGTATGTTTGATTTCCTTCCACTTTGTTTTCTTGTGCACTAAAGTTTCTAGTTCGGTGAATGGTGGAAGTGTCAAGGATTAGCAGAACTATGAATGGTGGAACTGATTGCTTTCTAAAAGTGCATGGTTTCTTTTTTACTCACTTTGTTGGGTGATGAAGCTTCAATATGAAGGCAAATTTCAAACCTAATTGGGATATTGATTCTTGATAGGGACTCCGCATGCTCGAAAGTTGCACATAAAGCTTTCCTGCACATATGCATCAAAAGTTAAGTTTACAAAGTGCAAGGAGTAAGAATCTTTTCTTCCTTTTTATAACCTCAGTTTTAGTTTTGTAATGCATATAATATTATCTCTCCTCTCATGGTTCAGAAATCCTTATAATTTTAATTGAATTTAATTAGGAGGTCATTATATATTTTCTATCGATCTCATAAGTTGAGTTAATTAGCAGGAAAATTAATTAGATAGATGATAATTGGAGTTTGTGTCAAATATCTCATATCTGATAAAAGATAGATATAAGGAATTATAAAAAGGTCAAGTTATTATTAAATGGGACCACTTATGGATATGATGCAAATGCAGAGAAATACAAGCGGCAATCTTAACCTTGTAGTAGTAGTGTCCATCATTTCCAAAAAATTAATATTCATTTGAGTAATACAATTCTAGCAAAATAGAGTATATAATATACATATAATAGAGTATAAAATCAAATTAAACTTATTCATTTGGTAATATGAATAAGAAAGCAACCTAGATATACTTCTATATTCATTTGAGTAATACAATTCCAGCAAAATAGAGTATATAATATACATATAATAGAGTATAAAATCAAATTAAACTTATTCATTTGGTAATATGAATAAGAAAGCAACCTAGATATACTTCTTGTTGAGCCTACTTTGTTGAATGTGTTCTGAATTTGTTTTCAGAGTAATATCATGACTCATGTTCTGTTCATTACACATAAAGTTTGTAATTCTAGGAAGAAAATAGCATCATGAGAATACCTAGAATACTAATTTCTTCCTCCCATCCCGGCAGATAGTTTTAGCTTAGATAATTATAGTTAGCATGGTGGCAGTCAATTTCAGCATTGATGGACTTCATTGTAGATATCAATACATGTTGAAATAATAGTAACTGTTGATCATCTTTCTATTAAAAATGGAATTCTCTTAGGTTCCTCTTTTTTCATGCAGGGATAAATTGGAGCTTCCTTTGCTACCTTTTCACATCAAGCTACAGATTTCATTTTAGGTAAGAATTACCAGTAATCTTATTTTGCTTTGTAGACATCCATTGCTTTTGATATTTAGTACAAGTTCATGCATTCATAATCCTCAAAATAGATTTCATATTCATGCAAGGATAGCATGGACAAAACGTACACTACATGATATGGACCAAGGATCATGGAGCAGTTGGTTGCTCTTAAGATATGTTAAATGTGATGATGTCTTATGATTGGATATCCAAGAACGTAAGTTTTTTTTGGCATTTTGCTATTTATAAATTGGTTTTTATAGAGTTGTTGATTTGATATGAACTCCCTAGTATCTTTTCTGCTTGATTTTGTTCTTTAATATATGTTTATATATAGGTTGATAGTAGTATCTTTTTTGCTTTTTTATTGTTTTAGTATTTGGCATCTAAAATTGCTCCTCACTTGTTTGTTATGGGCATGTTCTTTTATTTGTTCGATACATAGGCTTGAAAGATATGAGCATCATTCTTACTTGGATCTTTTACGTGAAGTGTTATAGGGCTTTGCTACCTGACTTTGCTACCTTTTCTATCTTAGCATAAACTTGCAAAAATTAGCAATAGAGCACAATTTGAGAACTTTTTGACGGTGGATAAAAGCATATATTTTACATGCTGAAAAAACTAGTTTGTTACCTAAATAATATTCAAGTCAATATTTTCTTGCATTTACTTAAGATACTCTTAGCTGTTTACTTGGAAATAAATTCACATGATTGATTTATTGAGCTTAAAGATCCTTAACCCGGGGTCTTGGAAAAAAATGACTTCAATTCGTGATTTATCAATGAAATTTATTCTGGATTAATTAATATGAACTAATATCCCGTCTCCATCCATTAATGAAATTACCTGATAGCTACCAATTACATGGATAACAACCATCAAGTTAGCTACTGCAATCAGCCATCTTGGCTTTCCCAAGGTGACTAGGATGTTGTCATCAATTTCATTGCCAAATATCCAATACACAACTAGAGCAATAGGGAAAAGCAATATCACCTAATCCGCCGAACTACAAAAAATTTGACTTTCACTGACGGATTATTTACCAACGGAGTTGTTTTGTTGGTACTACTGACAAATTTACGGACGGATTCAAATCCATTGGTAATTTTTTCCACAAATTTTACTTCCCTCATTTTTTTTCAGCCGACCAACCAAATCCCTCTTTTTTTTTTGAGCCGACCCACCTAAACAAGTAAATCCCTCCTTTGCTTCAATTTTATCATGAATGAAGTATTGTCTTACATCCATGTGTTTTGATCTCTTGTGAAATACAGGATCTTTACATAAGAAGTAGGCACTTTGACTATCTGTGAACAGCTTTGTCTCTCCCTCATACACCTCTAAGTCCATTAAGAGTCCTTTTAGCCATAATACCTCTTTTCTGCTTCTGTTGTAGATATGAACTCTGCTTTAGTACTGGAAAGAGCGACGATGGACTGAAGTTGTGACTTCCAAGACACACAACAACTAGACCAAGTAAAATAGTATGAACTCGTAGATTTGTGATTATCTTTATTGCTTGCATAATCTAAGTCCACGAAGCCTTTTAAAATAGGTACATCTTCATAGTTAGAGTAGCACAATCCATAAGAAATAGTAGACTTGAGATACCTTAGTAGGAACTTAAGGCCATTCCAGTGTTCAAGTCCACGATTCGCCATAAATCGACTCAGAACACTTATTGAAAAAGCTACATCTGGTCTTGTACACAACATAGAGTACATGACAGACCCTACTCCTACATCATATGGAACACGTCATCTTTTTCTTTTCTTCCTCAATAGCAGAATAGTCCCTACAAGCTCACAAGAAGATATCACAAGAGCACCCAACTGCTTGCTTCCGAGCTGGTGCACTTATGGTAGTGCTATCTTCTCTTGACTTCTTTTCCATAGGAGTTCAGAGAGTAGAACTATCAACTGCAGCAAATATGTGCAAGAAATTACCATCAGATGCAATCGATTTTGTTATCGATGCAGCTTCGCTCTTGACTTCTTTTAAGACTAATTAAGGACATATATAATGCCAAAGCTTCTTATCATGTTGTCAAGCAATGCTTGTTATCAGTGGCTATCACTGCTGAAGATGTTAGGATCTAGAATTTGGGCAATTAGCAAATGATTAATTTCACCAGCATTTGGCTTGAGATCATAATATTACTGATTTTTCTCACCAGCATTTGGCTGCTGTTGCTTGAGATCATGATCTTGTGTTCCATTCTTGCCACAGAACTTCCATGTTGTTCTTTTGAGCTGTTAACAATGTGTGTATATCACATGTGGTGCATCAACTAGTTAATTTCATTGGTGGAAAAATAATTAAATGTCATCTATGCGTACATACATCGACGATGAGACTGTAAAGAAATTAATTATCAAGAGAGTGGTCCATATATTTTATGGATCAATAGATGTCTTTTATTTATGATAAAGGAGAAGATTTGGTGGACCATTTCTTCTTCAGAGTTGAGCACATGGTTGTCTAAGAATCATCACATGATTGTTTGAATGCTTGACGGCTACTGAAGGATATATGCTTTACTAATTTCCTTAATTATTGGTAAAAAATAAAATTCCTTAATTATCCTTTTTGAACTATCTATATATACTTAAATTCATTCCTAGAAATTAAATATATATGTTCCATGCATGTAATGGCATAAGATTTTCCTATTTAATAGAGAGGTAAAGTAAGCTAAATTTAAAGTGATATAGAAGCTCAGAGATATGACAAAACTATTTTGGTTTTACTATTTCAAGGATGAGTACATAGAAAACTATATAATAATATTTTGTTTCTAAAGATCAATTAATAGCCTTGGAATTAGTCAAACTAGTTTCGAAGTTGCTTGCAATAACTGTATATGAGTCAAAGTGTTTGTCAGGAAACATATGAAAAAAGGGAAGGATGTCAGAAACTTGTTATGCTTCTTATACAACCAACATCTTTTTCTTTTACATGCTGACTCTAGTTGACTAATTCTTGAATTCATTTAGCAATATTCTTAGCATAGAAAAATTATAGCAAAATTCCACGGCTTCAAAATTTCACCAAAGGGTCATTTTATCCTAAGGGTTCATACTTGTTTCTCTAAAGTTCCTAGTAGGTTATTATATGATCGGATATGAGTTTCATGTTGTTGGCTTTCTATTTCGATTGCTTGTTACTCCCAAATATTTAAACCTTGTTACCTATATATTGTTGTGTTGCATATCTGTATTATATATACAAATATGTCATCTATAAAAGTTGCTTAGTTATATGGCTATGCATTTGAGCATTTGAGAGATATTTGGAGTAATTTATCAGAAATTATTAGGCTATACTATTATAGATATGATAGTGTTTCTTGAAGCTCCATTTATAATATGCTTAACATGCTTAATTTTTCTTCCAAGTTTATTAATTGGATTAAGGTATGCATTTCTACTACTAGTTTTTCTTGCAATATTAATGATTTTATGATTAATGTATGTTGATAATTCCTTGCTTCTGGACCAGTAATAGCTTGTTGATAATTTTCAGGAACAATAAACCTGACTTGTTCCGAAGTCATCAGTGCAAACTCTATCAAATTTCCAACTTTATATCTTTTATTAGGAACTTTGATTCTAGGCTCTCTATCTCTCACTAACTGATAGTTAGAGATATCCATAGATTATGTAGGTTCTTCAATTATTGGTTGTGGCAAATCCCCTTCTTCATCCACTTGATCCTTAGGATTTACATCCTTCGGGTCAAGTGCCTCTCCTTGAGAGGACATATTAGTGTTGATTCCCTCTTCATCATCAACTCTATCACCTTCTTCATTATCAAGATGATAAAGTAAAGGCTTAATAGAATCAGATTGAGTCTCAAACATGAATACTTCATTTTTTGAGTGCCTTTCACCATTCACGTTGCATTCCTTATTCAATGAAGGAAACTCAGATTCATTAAACACAACATCCTTGCTAATCTGAATCTTATATCCACCAGGTTGAAGCAATAAGACCCTATAGCCTTTAACACCTTCAGGATACCCCAACAGAACTCCCTTTGCTGATCTTGACTCAAGCTTCCCAACAACTTGGTGTGTGTAAGTAGCACAACCAAAATTCCTTAAGTAGTCCAATCTTGGTTTCCTCCCTGACCACATCTCTTCTGGGGTTTTGAAACCTATGCTAGAGGAGGGAATTCTATTAATAAAATAAGCTACAATATTAATTGCTTCCCCCCATAAGGTTTGTTTCAAACCTGATGTAAGCAACATGCATCTAGCCTTCTCCAATATGGTCCTATTCATCCTCTCGGCCACTCCATTTTGTTTTGGAGTGAGCCTAACTATCTTATTCCTCTTGATTCTCTTAGTAGAGCAATATGAATCAAAATTGAAGTTACAGAACTCCAAACCATTATCAGTCTCAAACACTTCAACCTTTTTTCAATTTGATTCTCCATGAGAGTATGCCATTGCTTGAATGCTTCAAAAGCCTTGTCTTTGGTCTTCATCAAGTAAATCCAGACCTTTCTGGAGTAATCATCTATGACAGACAAGAAATATTTGTTTCCTCCCTGAGTGGGAACACTAGTGGGTCCCCAAAGGTTAGCTTGACCATAATCCATAATTCCACTTTCTCTAGCACTAAAATTTTTGAAAGAAAATCTATGTTGTTTGCCCAAAACACATCCCTTACAGAACTCTAGAGGCTCTACTTTCAGCTTTCCCAACAGACCTTGCTTCTCCAAGTGACATAGGCCTTTATTGCCCACATGTCCAAGCCTGTTGTGCCATGGAAGAGTCTCATCCAATTTTGAATTGTTGGCAGTGACCAGATTTATCTCAATGGTTCCAATCAATTGATACAATCCATTCCTTTCATAGCTTCTAATCACCTCCTTTTCGGCCTTTGATACAATTCTAACACCATGACCACGCACTGGATAAAAATGATTTGATCTATACATCTATCACTGCATGCATGGTTTTAGTTAAAAGACAATGCCATGAATGAATGAACTGCATCTATATCTCTGCGCATGAATGAATGAACTGATATTTAATTAATGTTGCTTTGACTGGATGTGGTCCAATAAGTTGCTCTATATATCTTGTTTAATCTTCACTGGTTTTAGAATTGCAGTTTCAAAATTACAGACATCCTCAGATAACTTAGAGAAGTGATGACAGTTTGGAAGACTGCTGTCTGAAACCAACTAACTTAAGGCTGGTTGAATTCTTTTGTTTAATGAATTACTTTTGCATTTGAGTAATTTTATTCAATATCTTTGGTGGAAAAATAATATTTTTGCACAAGTCAGATTCTTGGACATATCATATTGTTCAGATAATTATTGAAATAAGTTATATCTATGAATTATCAATGTTGACGAAAGAAAAGGAATGTAAATTTTTAGTTCAGTATACCTATAAATTATCAATGTTCTGTTCAGTTATTTCTAATTATCATTTTTATATTAAACAATGGCTATTAGTAGTCCCTTCTTGCCCTTACATGAATCACCTGCTATGATTTCTCCATATCCTACTGTCATGTAGATTGCCAGACATGTAATGCATGTTAATAACTAATGTGCTTAATATTGTTGCTAGGTTGAAAAAAGTTAATTAAAATGTATACCGATCGTAGTTGGATGAATCGTCGGATAATTCGAGGAGCTTTGACTGATGAATTTATGAAAGGAGTCGAGGGATTTCTTGATTTTGTATACTCCAAAACTCAATATATTTTTGGTGATAAAATTAAGTGCCCATGTCGACGATGTATTAATCGTCAATTTCATTATCGAGATGAGGTGGAATATCACTTATGTTCGAAGGGATTTATGTCTGGCTACACACAATGGATTGCACATGGGGAGTTGACAAGTGAAGAAATTGGTGAATCGTCAACCATTCCTCAATCAGAAAGCTTTGATGCTCCTCAAAATCCATATAGAACAATGGTGATGGATGCAATCGGTATTGAAGGTATTGACTCATCAAATGCAGAAGAAAGACCAAATGATGAAGCTACCAAGTTTTTTGAATTATTGAATTACGCAGATGAGCCATTATGGAGTGGTTGTAAGAGTCAAAGCAGGCTATCAGCCATGTCATAGTTACTTAATTGCAAATATGAGTTTAACATGAGTGAAGCTTGCTATGATCGACTGATGTTAATAATTAAAGATATGTTATGAGAAGATGCCAAGTTGGAAGAAAATTTTTACAGAACGAAGAAGATGATGAAGAAATTGGGACTTGGGTACAAGAAGATAGATGCATGCGAGAATAATTGCATGTTGTTTTATAAAGAAACATCACATTTAATACAATGCTCAGTGTGTGGACATGCTAGATATAAGAATACGCCATTAGATAATGGTAGGAGGAAAAAAAAACTGCATAAGGTCTTACGGTATCTTCCTATAACATCAAGGCTTCAAAGACTTTTTATGTCTAAAAAAACTGAAGAGCATATGATTTGGCATGCAAAAAATCGTAGTTCAGATGTTGTTGCGCATCCTGCAGATAGTAAGGCATGGAAACATTTTGATGCTCACCATCCTTCATTTGCTTCTGATCCAAGGAATGTTAGATTAGGATTGTGCACTGATGGCTTCAACCCATTCGGGCATTCTTCTATTCCATATTCAGTTTGGCCTGTGCTCATTACTGTATACAATTTGCCGCCATCTATGTGTTTGAAGGATCAATTTATATTTTTAAGTATGATAATTCTTGGACCAAAGAGTCTACGTAAAGAACTTGATATATTTTTGAGGCCATTGATTGATGAACTGAACATGTTATGGTCTGATGAGATTATGACATATGATGTGTTTAGAAAACAAAATTTTCAAATGAGAGCAGCACTTATGTGGACTATTAGCGACTTCCCTGCATATGCTATGTTATCAGGATGGAGCACACACGGGAGGTTAGCTTGTCCATATTATTTAGAGCGTACGTAGCCCGGTCCCAAGCGATGGCCCGAGCTGGGACCACTAACATCGCGGAGACTCGGGGATACGGCCCCGGTTGGATTACTCCGGATATATGGGACCAGCTCGTGGGGATATGGTCGACGGATCGATGGCAGGAGGTTTCTCGGAATGCGGCTAGAAATCGCATGTCGGGGGGAGCAGCGCGTCACACCGGCGGCTCTGTTGCATTTGCAGTGCACGCAAACCGTATGGTAAGTATATCTTTTAATTATATATTTTATTTGTTATTATGTGTACTAATTAATGTATTTGTTTTGTAAATGTAGACGACGGTGTCGGATGACGGGAGTGTCCAGCGACCCTCCCCGATGGCGGTGTTTGAGCGGACTCACCGTCGAGCACATGGGACGGGGGAGTACATCCACAACCGCGCTGCATACATTATGGTAATTATATATTTGTTTAAATTATTCATTATATATTTATAATTTAAGTTTTATGATAAATATTAAACAAAAAATCAAACTCGAGTAGGAGACCTACAGCCAGACGGTGGTGCAGCGCGGGGGTACCCCCGAGGACTTTGACGCAGCATCGTGGGTCGAGGCCGCAGGTGGCTGGGACCATGGCCGCGTATATGGCTTCGCAGATAGTGGTCATGCGCGAGCCGTGCTAGGGCCACTTGGGGCACCGACCCCTCCGGTCGCTGGTGAGCGGCCGTCCACCTCTAGATCCAGTTATGACCATAGTAGCAGAATAAGGACTCTAAAGGAGACGGTCGCGCGTCAGAGTCAGATGATGGAGGAGATGCATGCTATGCTACGCAACATGTCAGGTCATCCCGCAGCAGGCATCTCTTCGGCATCATCTAATCCATCGTCCTCGAGTCAGTCCACGCCAGTGTACACTCAAGCACTCCAGACCCCGCCATATGATCCAGACCATCCTCCATCGTGATCGTGAGATTTTTTGTTTGGATATTGAACTTGTTACTGAGATATTGAACTTGTTTAACTTATTTTGTTTGGATATTGATACTTCAATTTTGCATTTGAATTGTTTATATACTATCGTGGATAATTATCAATATAAATATAATTTTTTTGATGTATATCTTGGTGTGTTTGTGATGTGTGAATGAATGTGTGTATGAGGGTATGGGTGTGTGAGTTATGTATCAGATAATGTATCAATGGAAATTTGAAATTTTAATTTTTTTCGTTTGCAGGTTCACATCATCAGCAACGGCTTTCCCACGGTTGTCCGTGGTAAAGTCGTTGCTAAAAGTTTATCGAAAGCCGTTGCTGATGACCTACAGCAACGGCTTAGCGACGGGGTTTTACTAACGGCGTTGCTACGGACTCAGCGGCCGTTGCTATTAATGTTATCAGCAACGGCTCCGGGTCTGTGGCAAAACCGTTGCTGATAATATTTTTAGCGACGGCCCGAGCGGCCGTTGCTGATAATGTTTTGAGCGACGGCCCGAGCGGCCGTTGCTGATCCGTTGCTAAGTCATCAGCAACGCGACTTTCTGTCACGGCTCTATTGCAACGGCTCGGCGTTGCTGATGCCCATTATTCTAGTAGTGGTAGCAAAGCTTTTATTCTCGAAAATGGGAGAAAGACATCATTTTTCGATTGTCTTCGTCAATTTTTCCCTCTTGATCATCCATATCGAAGGCAAAGAAATAAATTTATGAAAGGCCGAATTGAAAGAGATGTTCCACCTCCACGATTATCGGGCGATGAAATGAAGACACGTGTTGATAAACTGCCTGATATTCAATTTGGAAATCAATGTATTGCTAGAATTTCAGGATTTGGGCAACAACACAATTGGGTTAAAAAAAGTATCTTCTGGAGTTTACCATATTGGCATACAAATTTAATTCGACACAACTTAGATGTGATGCATATTGAACGAAATGTATTTGAAAATATATTCAATACAGTGATGGACATCAAGGGGAAAACAAAAGACAATGTCAAGGCTAGAGCTGATTTGTCTAAGTATTGCAAGCGCCCTGAGTTAGAATTACAACATGTTAATGGGAAACTATTGAAGCCAAGAGTCTCATTTGTGTTGAGCAAAGAACAAATCAAAGGAGTATGTCATTGGGTCAAAGAATTAAAATTTCCTGATGGTTATGCTTCAAACATAAACCGGTGCGTAAATACAGATGATTATAAATGTTATGGAATGAAAAGTCATGATTGTCATGTTTTCATGCAAAGGCTTATTCCAATCGCATTTCGTGATTTATTACCTGATCCAGTATGTGATACATTAACTGAGTTGAGTTTATTCTTTCGGGATTTGTGTTCAAGTGTATTACGAATTGAGGATGTAGAAAGACTAGAGTTAAACATTGTCGAGATATTATGCAAGCTTGAGAAAATCTTTCCACCAAATTTTTTCGACTCTATGGAGCATCTCCCCATTCATTTAGCTTATGAGGCTAAAGTTGGTGGTCTTGTACAATATAGATGGATGTATAGATTCGAAAGGTAACACATATGCCATTTTGATTCTTCACTCAAATTTTTAAATTTATAACGTCTTAACCTATAAGAATATTTTTAGGTATATGCTTCAATTGAAGAAAAAAGTGAAGAATCGAGCATATGTTGAAGGATCAATTTATGAAGCATATATCATACAAGAAATTTCTAATTTTTATTCTTTCTACTTCGAACCAAAGGTACATACAAGGTTGAATCAATTTTTAATTTTTAATATATAAGGAATTTTTAATTTTATATGGACTCTATTTCGTATCAAATTAGGTACAAACAAGGTTGAATCAAGTACCTCGAAATGATGATGGTGGAGTTTCAACTACCATGGGATGCCTATCTATCTTTACCTACCTTGGTCGACCTTGTGGGGTTGTTGGGCCTTATAGGATGATTGTCGATGAAAATGAGTATAAAGCAATTGAGCTTTACATACTTATGAATTGTCAAGAAATCTCTCATTTTATCAAGTACGTAGTAGTATTAACATCCATTTTTCTATTAATTATTTCATATATTCAATTTATGTTAATATAAACCTTATTATTTTTTAGTGAGTTTAATGATATCATTAGGCAAAGAGAACCACACTTGACTGATGCAGAGCTTGAGAAGTTACGAGATAGAGAATTTCCAAAGTGGTTGAGAGATTATGTAAGTTGAACAATCATTTCCGTGTCAATGTGAATAATCATGATTAAATTATCTTTACAAATTGTTCTATTCATCTTTTTGTGATAGGCTAATCATAACATTGGCACGGTTGATAATCAAATACTTGCCATTGCACAAGGTCCATAGAGATTGGTTCAATCTATGAAGGGTTATTTTGTGAACAGATATAAGTTTTACATCAAGGAATATTCAAATGGAAAGAAAACAATTAACAGTGGTGTTTGTGTCAAGGGTAGTTGGTACAATGACTTTGAAGCTGATTACTATGGCATTTTGATTGATATTGTGGAGGTAGAATACTTTGGTGGAAATAATGTGGTGTTATTTAAATGTGAGTGGTTTGATACCGAAAAAGGTGTTAGAGTAAATCCTCGTTATTGAAATCAATCACAAGTTGAGACTTTATCATGATGCTCCTTTTGTGTTAGGAGAACAAGCTCAACAAGTTTATTACACGAGTTATCCATCAAAGAAAATAGGAAGGAGTGATTGGTGGATTGTATGCAAAATTAAAGCAAGAAATAGATATGATGTATTAGAGGTTGAAGAAATAGACGATAATATCCCTCCACAAAATGATGATTTTTTTCAAGAGGATGAGGTTGAAGCGGTACAACCTATTATGCCTATAACTGAGTTGGATGTAGTTAATAATGATGGTGTAGTTGATGAAGTAGATCAACATGAAGAATTATTCTTGAGAACTCAAATACAAGCCATTGAGGAGGGTGCAGAAGTGGACATGTTGAAGATACTGAAGATGATGAAGATGTTGAGGATTTCTCAAATGAGGAGAATGATGATTGAAACTTTTTTGTGTAAGTTTAGTTTTGATAATTACTTAAAATTGTTGTGAACATGATGAAAAATTTTCATTTATTTGTAATTGAAATTTTTAATTCATGTGTGTTGAATTATCAACTATTCTTAATGCACTTTTATTAAGTGATGGTGACACGAGGGTGAGGGCGAGGGCGAGGTCGAGGACGAGGTTGAGGGCGTCCTCCATTGATTCATTATCCTTATACGACCTCTACACAATCATCATCAGAAGATTTTATTGTTGGAGCCACGGTGTCTATGCCCACTCCTACTGTACCAGTGATCGTTTCTACAACACCGTCTATAATTGCGTCAGTTCCTATTACAGTTCCGTTAGAAACACCTACTACTCCTACACCTTCAGCGTCATCAGCACCGACACCGATACCCTCGCCACCTTCAGTCCATTTGCATTTGATGCCATCAGCTCCTATTGTGCCATCTATGTCTACACATGACACATCTGCTTCTACACAAAGTGACAATACTTCACATCAAAGTCGAGGAAGAGGACCAAATCAGCCTTCACAACCGCCAGAGACACTTATTAATTATCGATAAGAAAAGGTATATAATGAGATTTTCAAACTACCATCATATTTATATATATATGATCTACTAATTTGTGAATATTCTTTTTGCAGCTTTCCTGAGACAGAAGTGGTTCGAGATATTTCATCAGTAATTAAGGCAAATTTCACGGGTGTATGGCCATATTGGTCTGAAGTACCATCACATCTGAAGGAGTTACTTTGGGATAAATTTAAGGTATTTGATTATGATAATCATATAACTATTATCTTTATCTTATGTTATATGTTGTTAATATATAAACTCATTACTGTAAGGAGTTAACTATTGTGTATTTGTCTTTTTCAGGCAGTTTATCATTAGGATCCTTCTCGAACCGATGAGGTTCGAGAAATATGGGATAGGACAGCTTGTCGATGCTTTTCTGATAATATGTGTGATACTAGAAACTATGCAAAAAGAAAAGCTAGTACCGATGATATAAGCCGAACTATTGGTTTTGGCCCTCCATGGATACCTTCAAATATTTGGAATCAGCTTATTATTGAGTATTGGGTCACGAATAAATGGAGGAGAAAATCAGAAGTCGGTCGTCATAATCACAAGAAAGAGGTAGATGGTGACATCACACGTCATACAGGTGGATCTAATTCATTTGTGGCTCATCGAAAAAAATTGGTATGATATTGATAATATTGTTGTCATACAAAATTAATTTTAAGATTATTAATTAAATATTATTTATCATTTTTTTGTAGGAAGAAAAGTTGAATCAACCACCTACACATCTTGAGTTATTTAAGCACACTCATAAGCGAAATAGAGGTGAGGGTGACTATGTCGACACCAGATCACAGAGAGTTGCAGTATGTACTTATTTTATAAGTGCTTATTTTTGAAATATAATTATTAACTAATTTTTAAAAAGTTGTACAGGAGTCTTATGAAACATCGATTGCAGAGAAGTATGGCACAGATGTAACATTACATCCTGATTTTGATCCTGAAGAATGGATTAATGCCTTTGGACCTCCATCTCATAATCGAGTTTATGGTTTTGGATGTCGAGAGGGCATTAAATCCGTTATTGGGAGTAGCTCTGCAGGATCTCATACATCCTCGAATTATTGGCATGGTCGGACAGAAGATGAGTGGAACACGATGCAGAGGGAGATGACATCCATGCGACAGTACATTACTGATTTGGAGGCATCAATACAGTCACAAGTGTAGACTCAAGTGCAATCACAAGTTCGTTTACTGTTGACACAATTTGGTTTTCCTATCATGCAATCAATAGATTCTCCTTCGAGTTTTACTGTACCACCTCCACCTCCACCTCCTCCTCCACCTCCACCTTCATCAGCTGGACTATGATTATAGTACGTTGCATTTCTCAATAGATAGACTCCATAATAAGCAGATCTCTCATTTTGATTGTTGATTAATCAAACATAATCTAGCTCAACTGAACACTGCATCATATAGAATATTCTTAAACTCAACATAAGATTCATTAAGCTCAACTGGACACCGTCATTAGGATTTATCATATGATAGTTAAAATTTATTCCGACTCGTATAATTCTCAATAGTTTCTGTATATAACTTTAATTAAATTAGCATTTCCAATTAGCATTCCCATTTCCAATCAGCCAATTAAGCATAGCAAGTCAAGTTGGTTTTCCATTATCATCCAACCACAACACTGTGGGCTCATATCTTGTCTTAGTTTTTGTTTAGGGGGGGTGGGTGGTAGTTGGAGTAACCTAACAATAATGATTCTTTTAGCTCCAGCCTTTGACAAAGAAGTCACTCTCAGCATGTGGCTGCATATTCAGAGAAGAACATTTATGGGTGGTTGGGGTCCATTCATCAGCTACATGAACCTCACCTTGTGCTTGATTCTTATCTTCAAGATCATGCAAATGGTGGGCTGATGAATCCCAAACAAAGCATGTGTATGCTTTTCAATCAATGATATAGATTCCTTGGATCTATTGCATATCTCTGCAATGTCTCAGCCCAAGTACATCACATAGGACCTCAATCTCTAAGAATCAGACTCCTCACTATTGTCAAGTACATCACAAAGTCTAGTTCCATTTTACAAAAAAATGTATATATATTAAGTCTAGTTCTAGTTACCAATATACTAGGTTATTCTGGAAAGAGTGATAAAACAAGTAGAAAAGTATTATGCAAGTTGCAGTGACTAGTTGTACTATATATCAATGCTAAATTATGACCAATCAACATCTTCAATTTGTCAATTCTTCATTGCTAGTGTGTTTTCTTTGTGGATCAATGTTCTAAGATTTATTTGGTTCTAATATTAGTGTTCATCCAAGTGAATCAACTGGTATTTATTTGAGTTCTTTAGTTCATTTTTTTTTAGTTTTTTTATTTTATTTTCAGTACATATTTTAGTTCTTTTGTGTTGATATATCAGGTTTATTAATATCTCTATAATATTTACATGCAGGTGTACAAAGGATGAAAATTTTTGGTGTAAAGATATACTTTTTGGGAAAAAAGAATCAGCGATATGTACTTTATTTTGAAATTAGGAGATGTATTTGATGAATTTTAGAATCAATTGAAATCATATCTACTAACACAATACACTATGTATTTTGAAATTACTTGTGAATTTAAATTAAATGTATCATTATTGAGAGTATAAATGTAGTCGTGTGGATGATATGAAGTCAGGGTTTGTGTAACCTGTGGTTGTGTGGTTGTGTCAAATTAATATGGTATGTATGAAATCAGGTGTATGTATGAAATCTAATGGTCACCAACCGTGCCAACGGATACATTCTATTGGTTACCAACGAAAATACCGACGGAATAGTAGACATTAGTAATACCGATAGACTCAAAATTCTGTTGGTAATACCAACGAATTAATACGTGCGTTGGTAATACCAACAGACACAGAATTCCGTTGATAATACCAACGGATTAATATGTGAGTTGGTAATACCAACAGACACAGAATTCCGTTGGTAATACCAACGGATTATGTGCGTTGGTAATACCTCCATTGGTATTACCAACGGATTAATATGTGCGTTGGTAATACCATCAGCTGCAAAATTTCGTTGGTAATACCAATGGACTAATATGTGCGTTGGTAATACCAACAGACACAAAATTTCCGTTGGTAATACCAACGGATTAATATGTGCTTTGGTAATACCAATAGACTCAAATATCCGTTGGTAATACCAACGGATTTTATGATATCTATTGGTATTACCTAGCAGATTTTACCAACAGATGTTACCGACAGAAGTATCCGTCGGCAAAAATATTACCGACGGATTTTGGACTATTACCAACGGATTTAATCTGTCGGTCATAGCTTGTTTTTTTGTAGTGGAACCGAAATAATTCGATTCGATTCGGTTTCCAACCCGTAAAAATCGAAATTTTATCCAACATTACACTGCCACAGCAAGCAAGCAATGAAATATATAAAACATATGATCAACCTGCACATATAAGTAATGAAATTTGAATGAATACTTATAAGCAACCTGCACATATAAAATAAGCAACCGGATTGTTCCTAAACAATGAATACATATAATAAGCAACCTGCACGTATAAAATCCAACAAAAGATTAATCCAACATTACCAAGTATCAACACATAAAATCAAAGTATCAACATTACCAACGCATATAAAATCCAACCAGAGATTAATATGAACCTGCAATTACAATGATGCACAACCAACACATATAGAACATTACCAAATACCAAGTATCAACCATATAGAACTTATTATCAAATACCACATATAGAAGTATAGAACAGTCCACGTATACAAATACTAAGTATATAAAGAACAGTCCACTTATAACCACATATAGAGATTAATATAGAACAGTCCAACATTACCAAATACCAAGTATCACCATATAAAACATGAATACATGATAGAACATTACAAATCCAACACATATAGAACATGAATACAAAGTCCAACCATTATTACAAACCAAATAAAGTTCAACAAAACAAAATCATCATTGCTCCTTGCTAAGAAGACGACCGGATCAATTAGGAATGTCGATGGTTGGCGGTGCAAAATCGATCTTCGCAAACTCTACAATAAAATAAGAAATCATCAATATGGTATAAACAAGTCCAATATAATTAAAACTTAAAATAACTTATTAATCCAAAATATACCTTCTTGTAATTTTTCAACCTCTTCCAAATCGTCCACAACTTGTTTTCCTTTTCTAAGTCGAATCCAATGTTTAAGACAAATAAGTCCTTCCACCATCGAAGGAGCCCATGAACTCTGAAACTCATCGAGAACCCGACCTCCTGTGCTGAAAGTTGATTCAAATGCCACGGTGGAGATAGGAATTGCAAGTATTTCTCGTGACATTGAAGCTAGAACATGATACCTCCCACTATTGACACTCCATCATTTTAGAACATCAACATCATCAGCTTCAAGATCCTCATCCCAATATTGGTTTAACTCTATCTTGCTCTCAACACCAAATAACTATTTTTTCTGCTTATATTCTTCAATTGTTCTTCTTGTTCCAAAAGTAACATCCACAACTGGTGGTCATGGTAGACCTAGTGGTTGCATGCTAGAAGCATGAGAACTATAAGAGCTTGAAATCTCAGAATTCATCATCCCTAATTGCCCATTATTAACTCTCTCGGAATATTCATTGAAAAGTTCAAAAAACTTATCCTTCATCTTCCTCGAAATAATTGGAGCCTTCTCCTCCCCAAACATCTTTTCAAGTGCAAACTCGGCCAAACCAAACTTATATTGAGCATCAAGGATCATGGCAAAAAATATCAGTGTGATAACAAAATTTTGATTAAATTTATTTGAGTTTTATAGCAGGAAAGCGTGGACTTAAGTTAAGCGGGTTAGCGGAGTTTTCGGATCTAATTAGGGTAAACTTTTAACATAGAAAAATTTAGAGAAAATTTTATAACTATTATTTCTATAATTATACATGTCATGGTGAGAGTAGACCTTGAGACCAGTTCAACGGTTCGATTGAAATTCGAATCAGACCTAAATCGAACTCAAAATGAATTTTCTAGTCGGCTTTATTAGTGGAGGGCAAATAGATAATTTGGAGTTTAATTAAACCCCAAGCTTTAAATTTGGGCAGGGGTTGTGCGATTGGGCGCCGACAACACCCGATCAAGAGAGGAAGATCGGCGTTGGGAGGTGGACGAGGTGGACCACGGCCGGATTTTGGTGGGCTCATCGGCGGTGATCATCGGAGAAATTCCAAATACCCTTCTTCCCTTTCATTTTTCCTATGTTGTGAGTGGGTTAATCTTCTCCTTCCCTGTCTTCTACCCAAGCTGCCCCTCCCTACATTTGCCGTGAGTTTGAGATGTGGTCTTTAAGGCTTGAATCAATCTAAGAACCCATAACATCAATGCATACTCTTGCATGGTTCTTGTTGTATTCCTTCTATGATGTTCTTATTTTCTCCTTAATTTATGGTTCTTGTATTTTTCTTGGGCGTGTGCCGCCCCTCCCCTTTTGGTGTTTCTTTCACAAATTGCTAGCATAGTTTCTCTTGATGTTGATTGAATTACGAATCGTTTGTTGTGGTGGTATGATATATGTGTGGACTATTCGGATTTCCCATTGTTGCTGCATGGTTGATGAAAGGGGTGTGTCGATCCCTAGTTGTTGATTTTAAATCTTCTAGTGTATCTTGGTGTTTTCTTGTTCTTGGATGATATACGTAGGTTGATGGGAGAACCAAAGGTGGTGGGGTTGTTCACCTATAAGGAGTAGACATATGTTTTCATTAGGAATTTCATGTATTTCCTTAGGAAACATAAACTGTTTACACATGTTACCAACTGTTCACTCAAGAAATACATCAATGTAGATACATACATAAGCTGCCCATTTGAGAAACACATCATTTTAGATGTATATACATGTTGTCCACATAGGAAACACATTACTTTAGTATATACATGTTGTCCCTATAAAAATACATTACTTCTAGACAATACATGATGTCCTTAGGATTTATTTGAACTCGGTTGGGTGGGGTAGGATCTAGGAACATGAAATTGGGAATTTATGAACCTAGGCTCACCTAGAATGTGCTCCTTCCTTACTTGACATCCTAGGGGCACCAGAATATAGAAAACACTTAACTTAGTATATAGCTACTATTATTACATAGCGAAGTCAGACATTTAAATTGTTCTCATTAGACATGGCTCACGATTAAGATTAAAGTGATGTTCGTTGGAAATTAGTTACTGCTTTTGTTATATATTGGATAATGGATTTGATATTGTATAATGATACATGGGCCGATATACGGCAATGGTTTTGAACGCCTGTGAGCTATGTGGATATGGGGGGGCCTCAGGGGTCCCAGGACATTTAGTGACTTCATAGAATGTTATGTTCATTTCTTTTGGTTTACTATTGTTTTTTTTACGGTTGGTTGTGCTTGTGATTGTGGACCGGGAAGCTCGTCAGCCGCCACACTAACGATCGACCCGGGTGGCGTGGGCGGGAAGTCCACTGAGACAGAGATGATCAGTGCCCGACTCGTAGGATCGACGGGTCCCTGAGTATTGGATCGGGAAGCTCGTCAGCACCGCCACACTGACGACCGACCCAGGTGGCTTGCTTAAAAAGATGAATGTGCTATGGTGTTTATTTTTCTTATTCGAGATGATGGTTATGCACATTATGCTTATTCCTTACATGGTTATGTTGGTTTCATACATTGGTATTTATGTTCCATTTGAGATGATGGTTATATTACCTATTATCCTATTTGAATAGTTGGTTAATGTGATATTATATTTGTTTGTTGGACTTGTGGTATTAGACATGGTTGATTGAGGGCTAAACTACTCACTAAGTCCTAGTTGGACATACCTTTTATATTATTGTTGTTGTTTTTTCAGCCCTTGAGCATGATCAAAGTAGCGCAGCTGGTGGCGGCAGGGACAGCGGGTCTCGTGACGTGTTGTGGTCGTGGGGATGTATACCCATGTTCAGAGTCTTTTTCTTTATTTGAGTCCTGTATATTCGGGTGTGGATTTATTTCCGCATTGTTGATGTTGAGAGAAATATTCATTTTTAACTTGATCTTTAAAAAGAATTTGAGCATTTGCTATTATTCAACTATATGGTTTGAAAATTAAATCTTACTCGATTTATGTTTTCTGCAATCGTGTCGGGTTTTATAAACTATTTAGGTTGATGTCTTATCTGGTTATTTGGTTGGATTAGGCTTCGGGGTACTTGTAGTACTCTGGCTGGCCAAGCCGGGTTTGGAGTGTGACAATGTGGTATCAGAGCGGGTACGATAATAGGATCTTAGGTATCGTATGGGGCATTGCTAGCGTGTCTACATATGGTATGTCCTAGTCACGAGATCGACGGCTGAACCTGCGCACCAACAGCGGTACGTATTTAAGTTACAAATCTTGGTTAACTATATATTAAATTGTGTGGATGATTGGATAATTTAATTGTTATTTATCTCTTGTTGGATTATAATATGCTTATATTAGTTATTGCTTAATAAGATGCCAAATTTGATGTGAAGGAAAAGCATGTTGGAAGTTGGGTATTTTGCTTATTATGGTATGCTCTTGGTTGCTATCACACCCTTTATGTCCATGTTCTTAATATTCCAACACCCTTTTGCATACAAAAATCTGAAGGTTTCAATTTCCTTTCCTTATTTTAATTTGTGACTTTGCTTGGTAAGCTTGTTCTCATGTAACTTCTCTGCCATTTGGGCTACGTTAGTTTAGTTCAGGAGCAAAAGTTTGTAATTGGTTGATTTTAATAGTCCCTTGCTTTTGAGTTGAATCGGTAAGTTGTGTGATAACTAAGAGGTAAGTACACCTTGGTGATCTTAGTGAATTCTTTTTGTGCTGAGTTGGTAAGTCCAACAATTACTGAAGCATGGGTTGCTAGTTGAAAGTTATAAATATAATATGTTAATGATATGCATGTCCACTTAGTTATTGTAGATTCATTGTAGACATAAGTGGTTCAAAAATATAGTATAGCATTTCATACCAAGAGAACTTCATCCCTGGACGAGTTACCTATTTAAATGAATAGCATGCTGAAATAATTCTTTTCGCTATGCGTACACATGTTAATGTTATCTAAATGATTTCTGAAATTGGCTCCTTGTATAGCTATCTGGTATATCTCAGTTGTTCTAGAAGATTTCGGGACACTTATATGTTAAGAATATTAGGTTCTTGTAATTAAGGGTATAGTTAAGTTAAGTTTTATGCATCTTGGCCGATTAGGGTAACACTAGGGATTAAGGGTCGGTGGCTTTGGGAAGATGTGGATTGCTGAAATTTTTATTTACTCACTATTTAACCACTGTTTTAAATTTGTAAATTTATACCATGTGAAGAGGAATTGATTTCTTGAGAATAGGGACCGATGTAGGGCAGTCTAGGCGATTATACATTTCGGGGCCGAGATCGAGGTCTGGGTCGTGATCATGGGCGGCCGGGGTTGAGCAAAATTGGTTCATCTCGAGACCATGGTTTGGAAATTGATTTGTATGCAAGTTGGTGGAGACAAGGGCTTTATATAAAGGTGAGTGTTAGGAGCTTCATGTAAACCTCTCTTTTGGTTGAAACTGGTCCGAAATCCTAAATTTCTCTTGAGGATATTCCTTCATGATTGATCGACTATTGTGGGAGTGGTGTGTCCCAATTTGTGGTTGGCCTATGGGTGTAGGAAGGATCCAAATCTGGATCGATTTTGTTAGGGGATAGAGATGCTGGAATCTCGATGTTCTGTATATCCTGTGTGTGTTTTACTTGGTTGATGTGAGAATGGGAAGGAAATAAAAATCCTTGAGGAATTAGAGGTGACCCTCGGGCAGCCCTAATTCTATAGGGCAGCAAGCCTATAAGGGTCTTTGACCGTAATGTTAAAGGATAGTCTTGTAATTGGGATTTTTATGAAGCACATAGTGCTATCAAATGTAATAGGACTTGTCATGATTGAAATTTAGTATGCATATGATAATTGAACTTAGGATTGTTTCCTGTAGTTGGGATAGTTTAATTAATGGTTTAGAAAAAAAAAAAAAGGAAAAAAAAGTAAAGTGCCTTCGTTCTGAGTGATGAAGCCAGGAGGTGGTAGAGGCTTCTCATGCTCTTCCAACCATCCACCAATGGATCACATGCAATGACCGAAAATGAGGTATCATGTGTTAAGGTATGCAGCGAAATTGATATAGAAGGTATGAGCTTGGGAGTATGAAGTGCTACTCCAAATTCTAACGGTTCCAAGACATGACATCATCGAATTAGTATGTCATACAATAGCGTAGTAAACAATGAGACCCTTCAGTTGTAGATGAACCATTCTGTAGGATAACAGAACAAGGAGGTACTTCAATCAGATTCTTATGAGGAGACAATTTAGAACATGTTTGCTTGCTTTTTCGGTTCACTTCAGAAATAAAATTTCAGTCCAAATCGCTCTAAAATGACTACTAAAATCTTCTAGATTGGAGGATAGATTTTACTATAGAAAAAAAAAATTATAAGTGAAGAAAAATTATAATATAGTGGGTTGATTGATGATCATGTTTCATTATACCTTTGGAATTGTTATGAGCCGGTAGCCATGATTGAGGTAGAAACAAGCAAGGGTAATTGAACATCTTTCTTGGTAATACTTATTCATGTATTTTACTCCAGATTTTGTGTAATGGCGAGCCATATCCTTTCTCCATTTGTGGTTTATGTTGATAACATATTCCCTCTTATCCCTTAATGCTTGATTGAAATGTAAAGAATGCTACATGAAGTCTGCTGGTTGCTCCCATTCTATTCAGTATTCAATTTTTTTTGGGTCTGTTAAGCTAGTAACCAATAGTTTCTAGCAAACTGATGTTTTCTTGAGAAATCATTGATTCAATGTCAATACTAGAGTTTTGGGGCTTATAAAGTACTTTAAACTCATGAGATTTTGGACTGTTATCTTGTGGAATAACAATTTTATACACTCATTTAATCACAAACTTTGCTTGGAAGGGCAATGTGTGTCAAACATTCTTTGAATAGTAACTTTTGTATTTCAACTAAGACCATTTTGTTCGAGACAATTACTTCTTAGTGTCTTTTAGTTTAATATCTAATTTCCTTCAACCTGTTCCACTGCAACTTCAAACAAGATTTTTATAGAATGTAAAATTCTCAGTATTAATCAATATTTTTTAGTTTTCATTGTTTGGATGAGTAGTATATAATCATTCATTCATCTGTTAGAATATTTGAAAGATAGACTACTCATTACTATAATTATTGTCCAAGCAAATAAACAACAGTTTTGACTATTCTTTGGTTGATATATCGTTAGTTCTTTGCATACTCTGCAACTAGCAAAGTGCATTTCTTGTTTCTGCAATGCATTACTTTAGATAATCCAGAATTGCTTGGTGATAATTAAATCGTATGCATTAAGCTTTTGTCAAACTAGAAATGGGTAATAAGGTGGACACAGAGAATGTCCAATAATTTAGAGATTGTGTTGTGGTGTGCGGCAGGCATAGTTATGCTCATTCGAGACCCATGATTAATTGAGCCTTTAGCTTACCCCAAAAAAATTCGAGGACGAATTTTTTTTAAGGGGGGAAGATTGTGATAACCAAATTTTGATTAAATTTATTTGAGTTTTATAGCAGGAAAGCGTGGACTTAAGTTAAGCGGGTTAGCGGAATTTTCAGATCTAATTAGGGTAAACTTTTAACACAGAAAAATTTAGAGAAATTTTTATAATTATTATTTCTATAATTAGACATGTCATGGTGAGAGTAGACCTCGAGACCAGTTCAACGGTTCGATCGGAATTTGAATCAGACCTAAAATGTATTCAAAACGAATTTTCTAGTCGGCACTATTAGTGGAGGGCAAATAGGTAATTTGGGGTTTAATTAAACCCCAAGCTTTAAATTTGGGAAGGGGTTGTGTGATTGGGCGCCGACAACACCCGATCAAGAGAGGAGGAGCAGCGTTGGGAGATGGACGAGGTGGACCACGGCCGGATTTTGGCGGGCTCATCGGCGGTAATCGTCGGAGAAATTCCAAATACCCTTCTTCCCTTTCATTTTTTATATGCTGTGAGTGGGTTAATCTTCTCCTTCCCTGTCTTCTACCCAAGCCGCCCCTCCCTACATTGGCCGTGAGTTTGAGATGTGGTCTTTAAGGCTTGAATCAATCTAAGAACCCATAACATCAATGCATACTCTTGCATGGTTCTTGTTGTATTCCTTCTATGAGGCTCTTATTTTCTCCTTAATTTATGGTTCTTGTATTTTTCTTGGGCGTGTGCCGCCCCTCCCCTTTTGGTGTTTCTTTCACAAATTGCTAGCATAGTTTCTCTTGATGTTGATTGAATTACGAATCGTTCGTTGTGGTGGTATGATATATGTGTGGACTATTGGGATTTCTCATTGTTGCCGCACGGTTGATGAAAGGGGTGTGTCGACCCCTAGTTGTTGATTTTAAATCTTCTAGTGTATCTTGGTGTTTTCTTGTTCTTGGATGACATACGTAGGATTGATGGGAGAACCAAAGGTGGTGGGGTTGTTCACCTGTAAGGAGTAGACATATGTTTTCATTAGGAATTTCATGTCTTTCCTTAGGAAACATAAACTGTTTACACATGTTACCTGCTGTTCACTCAAGAAATATATCAATGTAGATGCATACATAAGCTGCCCATTTAAGGAACACATCATTTTAGATGTATATACATGCTGTCCACATAGGAAACACATTACTTTAGGTATATACATGTTGTCCCTATAAAAATACATTACTTCTACACAATACATGATGTCCTTAGGATTTATTTGAACTCGGTTGGGTGGGGTAGGATGTAGGAACATGAAATGGGGAATTTATGAACCTAGGCTCACCTAGAATGTGCTCCTTCCTTACTTGACATCCTAGGGACACCAGGATATAGAAAACACTTAACTTAGTACATAGCCACTATTATTACATAGCTAAGTCAGACATTTAAATTGTTCTCATTAGGACCGTCGATGGGTCCCTGGATATTGGACCGACGGGTCCCTGGATACTAGACCGACGAGTCCCTGAGTATTGGACCGGGAAGCTCGTCAGCACCGCCACACTGACGACCGACCCGGGTGGCTTGCTTGAAAAGATGAATGTGCTATGGTGTTTATTTTTTTTATTCGAGATGATGGTTATGAACATTATGCTTATTCCTTACATGGTTATGATGGTTTCATACATTGGTATTTATGTTCCATTTCAGATGATGGTTATGTTACCTATTATCCTATTTGAATAGTTGGTTAATGTGATATTATATTTGTTTGTTGGACTTGTGGTTTTAAACATGGTTGATTGAGGGCTAAACTACTCATTAAGTCCTAGTTGGACTTACCCTTTATATTATTGTTGTTTTTTTTCAGCCCTTCAGTATGATCAAAGTAGCGCAGCTAGTGGCGGCAGGGACAGCGGGTCTCGTGACGTGTCGTGGTCGTGGGGATATATACCCATGTTTAGAGTCTTTTTCTTTATTTGAGTCCTGTATATTCGGGTGTGGATTTATTTCTGCATTGTTGATGTTGAGAGAAATATTCATTTTTAACTTGATCTTTAAAATGAATTTGAGCATTTGTTATTATTCAACTATATGGTTTGAAAATTAAATCTTACCCGATTTATGTTTTCCGCAATCGTGTCTGGTTTTATAAACTATTCAGGTTGATGTATTATCTGGTTATTTGGTTGGGTTAGGCTTCGGGGTACTTGTTGTACTCTGGTCGGTCATGCCGGGTTTGGGATGTGACAAACAACAAGTTCAATTTATCTGAATTTCTCCATTACTTATCTGATTTCTCTTTCATCTTCACTGACATCTCCCGAAACTCAGGATAGGGAGATCGATCTGACACCCATTCATTTAGAAGAGCAGCTATCTCGCTAATGTCTTGCAAATAGACTTTAAAAGTGGCAGATATGGTCCCAGATACAATCAAAGTGAATCAACAAAATATCTGAAACATCTGAATCAAGCCCTTTAGAATTACCCAATCAAAATCCATAGGCCGCCCCCCACCATCCCTCTCGACAAGATCCCTTTCGAAACAAGGATCGTCTTCGTGATACCTCTCAAAGGCCCTTTCGAACCTCAAAGCAACCACCAACATTTGATAAGTTGAATTCCACCTAGTGGGGACATCAAGCCACAAAAGAGCTTTACTTTCAATTTTCTTTTTCTCAATACATACCTTAAATCTCTGAAGCCTAGCTGGAGATTGCCGAATGTATCTGATGGCCTCTTGAGCACGAGTGAGCGACATATTAGATAACTTCAAACCATCATGAACTACCAAATTTATGCAATGAGCAAAGCATCACATATGCAGGAACACACCATCATGACACATCCATGAGGTCAATTTTTCATTTTCTTAAAAAAAATAATAACGGTGTCATTTGAGCTTGCATTATCAACTGTTATACTCATGACTTTATCAATTCCCCAATCATTCAAACACTTCTCAATTGCCTTTCCAATGTTCTCACCTCTATGGCTCTTAATTGGACATAAGTTCAGAATTTTCTTAATTTCCACCTTCCACTTCCGATCAATAAAATGAGCTGTAATGCACATATAATTGATTCTTTGAATAGAAGTCCACGCATCTGTAGTCAGACAAACACGTTGACACTCCAACTGCAATAGCTTCTTCATATTCAACCTCTCTGCCACATATAACTCATAACAATCTCTACTCACAGTTTGTCTAGAATAAATTTGAAACCTATGCATTCCAGTAGCACAGAAATCCCTAAATCCTTCACCATCAACACATGAAAAGCGATATTCATCCTTAATAATCATTCGTACAAGTGATCTTCTAGTTGCAGCTTGATCAAACCTCCATGTGCTCATTATGTTCGACCAAGGACCTAATTCAGCCAAGTTCCATGTATAACCAAGTTCTATTTGCTTCTTCTGTTGCTCTTCCTTATTAGGAGGATATTCATAACACACTACTAGAATTGTCGTCATCACCGACGGCTCAAACTGTGGCTGAACCGTCGGTGATAGATATCACAGACGGTGTCAACCATGGCAAACAGCCGTCACTGATACGCACGTCTCAGATAATTTATGACGACCGCGCTGTCGCTGATTAAAAACCATCAGTGACGGCTCTAGGCGATTGTCACTGATACCAACCACGGCCCAGTCCCGCCGGTGATACTATTAGCAATCGTGATATTTGATGCTGCCCAGACCATCCTCCATTTACGATAAGCTTTCAGCCACGGCTTAGTGATGGTTAACCGTGGGTAAGCCGTGGCTAAAGGTGTATCCTGTAACTGAAAAAACTAAAAATTTTGTAAATTCCTGTATACAATGATATATTGACTACAAACTATTTTCAATTATATATTACAATCAGAAAACATCATATACATGCATTTGAAACTAAACATACATGTTTTACATAAATATCATCAATCTCAGCCTCAAACTGGAGGCAAACAATTATCAAAATATCGTCTATAGACAACCAAGTATCAAAATATAAACAAAATATAATTAATCAAAATCTCACGACAACGTTGGAGGCGGTGGAGGTAGTGGAGTCGACAATGATTGGGTCGGGAGCGTCTATTGGGTCGAGGAGGACGACGACTGCGACATCATCGGTAGAAGGCCAGAGTGAGACGCAATCTGAGTGAGGAGTGTCTGAATGTTCTGGATCGTCTGTCTCAACTCGTCATTCGCCCATCTCTACTCCTGCATCTCCAACCTCTACTCCTCCACCGCCAGCCTCTGCCCCTCCATCGCCTGCCTCTGCTCCTCCATCGCTTGTCTCTGTTGGGTGAGCTCCGACTCCATGGCCGCTATCCGGCTCTAGTTCTACGCTCGGGATGTCGAGGGTCGCTCACCCGCAGTCGGAGGGGTCGGTGCCCCAAGTGGCCCCGAGCACGGCGCGTGCATGGCCACTATCTGCAAAGCCATAAACACGGCCGTGCTCCAAGCCACCTGCGGCCTCCACCCAAGCTCCTGCGTCCAACTCCTCCATCATCGACGGGCGTTGGACGGCGCCGTCCCCCGTCACGCGCGTCTTACATTAGAAAAAAAATACATTAGTATCATTATACACAATATATAATTTAATTAAAAAAAATTAAATTATACATACCATACGATGCTCATGAACTGCAAAAGACATGGAGCCACCAGTGTGGCGCGCACCCCCCCTGACATGCGGTTTCTCGACGCAGTCCAGGAGATCTCCTAGCACTTAGGTTAACGAGCTGGTCCTACACAAGGCCAGGAATCCACTCGGGGGCGTGTCCCCGAGTCTACCCAATCTATGTGGCCCCCAGTCGTCTCATCAAGGTTTGACAGGCCTACTGAAGCAGCCCGTTATAGCGAGCACGGGCAACACGCTCCCATGTAGCCTCCACAAAAGTGGTCTGGTCCTCCGGCCATGTATAATGACCCTGCAAAAAAAAATATTACTACTGATGAATATTTAACATTAACATTAATTTAATAAATATACTTACTGTGAACTCTCGCCATAATAAATCCATATGCTCACGGGGCACGTGAGACCATGTAGGCCACGCCCCGTGCATAAACTTTTGGATCATGCCCGCTATCGTGCGGGGGACGTCCTCCTGCTCAAATCCGCACCAAATATAAATTCATATTATGATATTTTGAATTATAAATAAATTTTAAGAAATAATTAATGTATATACTCACCTTCTTCCGCGCATACTAATTGCTCTGCGAAGTTCTCCCTCGGGTGGCGGAGGGAGAATTCTGTTAGGCCCTCATGGCCTACGTCTCGATGTTGACGGGCCTGGATCGACTGAAGGGATGGTGGAGGGATGGTGACCAAATCAATTGGGGGAATGGTGGATGGATCAGGTGGGGGAATGGTGGCTGAAAGTGGGGGGGGATGGTGGTCGGAGGTGGGGGGATGGTGGTGGAAGGTGAAGGGTCAGTGGGTACAGGTGGGGCGGGTGGTAATCGTCGGGGGGTCCTATGAGGAATGCCTCCTCGAGAACTGATATCTCGAACCATAGCTGTAAAAATTTAATATAATTAGATTAATAGATATATTTAATAATTGAATATATACTTCACATTTACAATTATTCGTCATCGTCATTATCACAATACGTGCAATACTCTTCTTCTTGTTCTTCTATATCAGAATCTTGAAATTCTTCTTTGTCTCCCTCATCATCATTATGTCCTTCCTCAACTTCACTATCATTGTCATCAGCGTATTCTATTTCCAATTGAACTAACTATGTGTCATCATCCTCGAGTATTGGACTAACTCGTTCCACTTTAAAAAGATCTTCTTCTTGATAGAAGTCATCTGCTGTCTCATTCTCTCCAACTATCGAGTTAATTTTTCCTCTGGCTTTAGTCTTACAAACTACATGCCAATCTGCCCCATCTTTCTTTCGAGACGAATACTGCATATAATATACTTGTTCAGCTTGAGATGCGAATATAAATGGCTCATTTGAAGCCAATTTTGATTTATAATTGACATCGACCAGTTGTTTATACTTTGGATGAACTCTCATGCCCCTATCGCTTGTATCGAACTAATGACATTTAAAAAGGGCAACTGATTTACATCCAAAAAATTGCAATTCAATGACTTCTTTCAATAGTCCGTAAAAGTCAACATCACATTCAGCATACGTTGTCCCTTTGACGCAGACCCCGACATTTATTGTCTTTTTTGTAGATGAATATTCAAGTGTGTGAAATTTATATCCATTGACAAAATAACCATTATAACACTGTACAAGTCGTGCCGGTCCACTAGCAAACTCAAAGATTTGGTTATCTATTTCGCCTCTGTGTTTTGTGCTGTAAGTTTGAAACCAATTAGGGAACTCATGATTCCATAATCTTTCTAATTCCTTATCGCTGTAAATTGAGTATTTTGTCACCATCTCAATGTCAAATATTTCAATGAACTTCTCAATCTCTGGACAGTTTAGCAAAACGTACGAGTAGGCCAAATGGTACTCTTCATCGTTTAAGAATCGAGACGAACGAGAATCCAAAGCACGACCGGGGTAACCAAAGATATTTAAACAACCATCTGATGGTTGAGCTCCCTCGTTGTCGTTCCATGGAAGATGATTAAGTCTTGTCTTGATGGTTGATTCAAAATAAAATGAGCAAAATATTGAAATTTCTTGAATTATATATGCTTCTGATATGGAACCTTCAACTGTGGCGGTGTTCTTTACTTTTTTCTTCAAACGATTCATGTATCTTTCAAATAAGTACATGCACTAGTATTGAACGAGGCCACCAACTCGTGCCTCGTAGGCCAAGTGTATCGGTAGATGCTCCATCGAGTCAAAAAATGCAAGAGGGAAAAACTGCTCTAGCTTGCATATGATTTCAATAATATTATTTTCAAGTGCTGACATATCTTCGACTCGAAGTACATTTGCACAAATATTTCTGAAAAACATACTTATTTCTGTCAACGGACCCCAAATCTTATCTTGTAGATGATCTCGAAATGCGACCGGAAGCAATCTCTACATGAATACATGACAATCGTGGCTCTTCATCCCTGATAAATTTGCATTCATCGACGTTTACACATCGAGATAAGTTTGAGGCATATCCATCGGGTAATCTGAGTTCTTTGATCCATTGATACACATCTTTCATATGTTGTTTATTTAACACATACGGCCTTTGGCTTATGAAGTCGTCCGTTGACCTCTTGCAACTCTAACTCAAGTCTCTTACAAAGTATTTTTACATCATGTCAGGCCTTCACATTATCTTTAGTTTTGCCGAAAATATCCATCACTGTGTTAAAAATATTATCCAAATTTTGTTGAATCAGTAATGAACTCCAATACGGCAATTCCCAAAAGATACTTTTTTTCACCCAGTTATGTGTTTAACCAAAGCTTGAAATTCTTACATTCCGACCAAAAGTAATCTCTGGAAACAATTGAACACGTGCTAATATCTGTTCACCAGACAACATCAGTGGTGGCTTATCTCTTTCGACTCTACCCTTGATAATTTTATCACGATTCATTCGATACTGATGGTTAGACGGTAGGAACCGGAGATGACAATCAAAGAAGGAAATTTTTCGACCATTCTCAAGACTGAAGGATTTTGAGTGTTCTATGCAATATGGGCAAGAGAGTCGCCCATGCGTGCTCCAACCAGACAACACGCCATAGGCGAGGAAATCATTGATTGTCCACAATATAGCAGCTTGTAAAGTGAAGTTTTGCTTCCGGTGACAATCATAAGTGACAACTCCCTCTGCCCACAATGTTTTGAGTTCATCAATTAGGGGACGGAGAAACACGTCAATTTCTTTGCGAGGACCACTAGGACCCGGAATAATCATTGAAAGATAGATAAATTCATCTTTCATACACATTGAGGGCGGCAAATTATAAACTGTTAATAGCATTGGCTATACTGAATACAGAGTTGCCGAATTACCAAACTGATTAAAACCATCTGTGCACAATCCCAACCTGATATTTTTAGTCTCCCTAGCAAATGAAGGATAACATCTATCTAAATGTTTCATGCTTCACTCTCGGATGGATGAGTCATTATTGTATGCCAATTCATATAGGGGGCAGTCTTTTCCGACATGAATAACCTTTGAATCCTCGGTGTCAGTAGAAAATATCGAGGCACCTTAAAGGGGATATTTTTTTGTTGGACCGATTTCTTCTCCTTGTAACGAGGATGTTCACATACCAGACATTGCTCTAATTGTGCATTTTCTTTATAATATAAAATGCAGTTATTTGGGCACGCGTGTATCTTTTCATACCCAAGCCCTAATTCCCTCATCAACTTTTTTGTCTTATAAAAGGTTTGCTCAAACTTGTTATTCGGTGATAGCATACCATTGAAAAAGCCTGCAATCTAATCAAATGCAACCCCGTTGATATTACAATCGAACTTGATGTTCAAGAGTTGTGTCATTGCCGAAAATCTTGTATAATTAGGACAATTCTCATACAAAGGTTCATCGGCAGCTTTCAACATCTCGTAAAATTCTGCAGTCTCCTTATTCGGCAATTCAATATGTATCGCAGGTTGTTCTTCAGCGACTTCAATTGTCGTAGTATCTGTTGGTACTACCATCTCAGTAACTGACTCAATATTATCATTTTAATGGAATTTCCTCCAAGACTATCCAAAATCATTATTCTATAAGGATTATGTGGATTGGAAGAAGAAACACCAACAAAAGAAGATTCACCATGAGTTTGGACAACAGGATTGCTTGACGTCCCGACTTGACGTGACTCCCCGTGACAATTTCATACAAAATATCTTGGTGTGAATCCTTTTGTATACAGATGCATTGTAACAGTTTCTCAATCCAAAAATCTTATGTTCGAACATTTCCGGCACGGACATCAGATTTTATCACCACTAAGGAATTTTTCATTCGAGTAGGCAAAATTTAAGAAGTAAGTTACGCCTACTCGAAATTTATCTATTATAGCTCCACGATGAATTCATCGGTACATCCAACTTTGATCGCCCAACATGTTCTGTCAAAAAGTTTGCAATATCTTTAGGTAATGTCTTTAGGTGGGATGGTCCTATTCCATTCGGGATTCATGTTATTCATATTGCACTTAGTATTTCTTTTAGTCATTAACTTCATTCTAAATTTCGGCAGCATCTCCCTACAGTTCTCCGAATACGCATATCATCTGGGTGCGTATCGGAGAACAAGGGAGATACAAGCCAAAATATAAAAATGGATGTCGGTGCGAGTCCAAAGTGGACGATTCCGACACGAGTCCATCCATTGTGGATGATTCCGGCACGAGTCCATCCATTGTGGACGATTTTGGCGTGAGTCCACCATGGATGATTTGACCGCGATTCCAAAGTTGATGATTTGGCCGCGAGCCTACAATGGACTATTCCGGCGCGAGTCCTCAGTGGACGATTCCGCGCGACTAATTAATTAATATTAAACTAATTTCATTAACCTAAAACTATTTAAACCCTAATCAACATTAGCCATTAATTAATATTAACCAAACTAATTACCTAATTAACAATTAATTTCTAATAATTAATAATAATAAAATTTTTAAAAAATAAAACCCTAATCAAGTAGTAGCCGACATCACTGCCGGCTACTGTTCGATGCATTGGGGTCGATGGTAATCGGCCCCAATGCGGCGCTGACCGAGTTGACGCCGGCACGGAGAGGGATGGCCGGGTCGACGCCGGTCCGGAGAGGGCCGACCGGGTCGACGTCGGGGCGGAGAGCGCGACCCATAGTAGGAATTAACAACAGAATGAAAGGAGGAGAGGATCGGTGCATTCCGAAAGGGAGAGGTTCGCCGACGGTGACTGACGGCGGCGGCAACAGGTAGTGACTCCGCGGCAACTCGGCAGCGGCGGACGGCGGTGGCAACAGGCGACAGCAGTGAGCAGAGAAGAAAGAGAAAGAAAGAGGAAGGGTCGAGCGCGAACGTAAATAAAAAGGATTTTCACCGATGGCTCGAGGGCCGTCGAAACACCGTGGATCTGTAAGTCTATTATCACCGACGGCTACATGAGTCATCGGTTAAGATTGTTTTAATATTCGCGCTGCGCTCGTGGCATTAAACAATAAGCGACAGCCGCCTCCAGCCTTGGCTAATGAGTTATTCATATTACCAACGGCTGAATACAGCCGTGGCTAATAACTTATTTTATTTCGTGCCCCCGTGCACGCCATCAACTATGAGTGACTGTTGTATGCGAGCCGCGGCTGATTTGGTTACTCACATCACCAACGGCTTCAACGCCCCCGCTAACCCATGGCTAATAACTTATTTTATTTCGCGCGCCCTGCGCGCCATGAACTATGAGCGACGGATCTAGCTGGCTGTATGCGAGCCGAGGCTGATTTGGTTACATTAGCCACGATCGCTGCGGCTGACGCAAAGCCATGAATGATTCTGATGGTCCTGGCAGCCGTCGGTGATCCCCGTGGCTCATGTGGTATATTCTGATTGTGGCACTTCTCTAGATATCCCTTAATGGCGCGTTTGTTTGGCAGGATAGGATTTCAGACGGATAGGAATTCACTTGGAATTAACTAGGATAAGAAACACGTGGGATAATTTTATATCATATCTAGCGTTTGTTGAATTCTCAGATAAGAAGATAAAAAAGATAAGATTTTGAAATCCTATGTTTGTGTTGACTCTGGATAAAAGAGTCGGATATTAATAATTTAATACTTAAAATTTGATTTTAACAAATTTTCATCTTAAAATTATGAAATTAATTTTAAATAATTATTTTAACATAATGATAATAATAATTTATAAAATATTCTTAAATATTGAATTAAAATTGACTTATTGCAAATATCCAATTTAAATGACATGAGAAGAAATAATCCTGGGATTTTAATTCCCACCCCCCTCGGGAGGATATCTATATCTCATTCGAACCGGATTTGGATCCGGTCATATCCAACTTAAATGATATCCGATGCTCGTAACAAACGGCGGATAGGATTTGACAAATCCTATCCACCAGTCATATCCCGTGAAACAAACGCGCCCTAAGTGTACTAGTACCGCACTGCTTTGTGTCACAAGCATACTCTTGTTCACAATAGTTACACTTACACTTCAACTTCCCCTCCTTATTGCTAAATTTTGTGAGTAGTGATTGTTGGATTAATTTCTAATAATTTAATGTGGGACAACACATATCAATAGGCGTGCATATGTCACTATGAAAATTAACGGCCCGGATCTTAAGTGATCTAATTGATATTTATCTGTGGGCCCGTGACATCTCAATAATATATTTTCTTGGCTTTTGAATTTAATTCTTGTTTTAGAAATTTTTATCAATTGGTATCAGAGTCATTCAAGCTTGACTCATTGAGAATCTTGAATTTGTTTCTGAATTCAATTTAAAGCTTCTGTTTATGATTTGTGTTTACATGAACTCACATAATGTTTACATGATGATTACATCTACTGTTCATATGTATTTTCTTCATTGTTTAAGATCAATAGATGAACATCACCGTGATGCATGCTTAAGACATTATATATATATATATATATATATATATATATATATATATATATATATAAATAAAGGAACAGAACAGTAGATTGTTTTCATGAATCTGTCATGAAGAGGCAGCCATCCTGCGTGAGTAGGCCCCCAATCCCGGTCTCGACACCCCATGCAATCGATCGGCTTGCCATCCCCTTCATTAGAATCACGGCTACAAGATCTCGGCTGTGGGAGATGAGAAGATGTCACGCCGAGATCTGCTTCCGCCGTATAGAGAGGGACGTCATGGACATGGTTGCTGGGTTGTTTTCGCCAGAGGAAGTGGATGCCGCTGGTCCTCTCACTCCGTCGATTTGGTCTTCCCATCATCGTCGATGCATTAGGACAGTCCCATGTAGGGGGCAGTGGCGGCATCCATCTGTTGGTCCTTGAGATCTTCCTACCGCCCTTTACCTCACCGCCTGATGCCGGCATAGTGGTTGTCGGCGTCTTAGGGCGGGCGGCATCGGCGTTGAAAGGGGAATCGGGGCTGGTCGGTGGCGTCTCTCCAGTGTGGGCGACATGACTCATGAGGGAGGCGGTAGCTGGATCGTGGGGAGAGGAGTTAGGGAGGTAGGTTTTATTTCATTAGGTAGATGGGTTTAGTTTTAGGATCCTGATCCGGTTAGATCCGAATCCAATAGGAATAAAACCCGACCCATTTTAGTTAAATAGACCCTTCTATTAAAATTGAACCCGATTCATTACAATTAAAATTAAATCGGTTTATTTTATTATTGGTTCACTCCAATTCCCAACTGGTTTAGTAAATTAGGGTCTGGTTCAGTGCAATTGGATCCGGTTCAGCACTGGCTTATGTCAAATTTCCTCGGTTCAGCACCGATTTAGGTCAATTTAGGCCAGTTCAGTGTAATTTTGTGCGGTTCATTAGGATTCTTGACCGATTCACTAAAATTAGCTTATGATTTAGCATAATTTCAATCAGTTTAGTACAATTAGCATTAGGATCAACCTAATTGAGTCTAAATCAGCTCAATTAACATTGGTTCAACATAATTTTGACTGCTTTTATTGTAGTTTAACCAATTTAACATGAAATAAAATAATAGTCCATCATGTCTAATGTTTTGAAATGTGTTGATTTGGAACAACATCTCGTCAAAGCGAGCTCTCTTGTGTAAAATTAGCATGTTTTAGATCATGAAAGATGTTCGCATGTTTGAAATTCATACGGGTAGTGATTGGCCCAAAGGAAGTTTACTACTTGCCCGGATTCCTTGCGTGCATGCGGTGATAAATATGTAATGGTCATAAGATTTTCCACGTGGACAAGAGTCGGTCCAAAGAAAGGCTTCTTGTTTGACAGGACTGATTGTCAATATGTACTTTTAGGTTATTATTAAGGACCGGATCCTATTTGGATTTAAAAGAGACATTTATAGTTCAGTCTTTTAGACGGAATTTGATTTCTATTTTCGTATTGGATAAAATCCGATTATTCTTGTTCATTTGGAAATGGAAAATTCAGTTTATCTCTTGGTCCAAATATTATTGGTATTGGTTCTTTATCCTGTGATGATAACCTTTATACGCTTGATGTAATTGCTTCATTTAATGAAACCTTGCATACCAGTTCACGTGGTACAAAATGAAAATTAATTGATGAGAATTCCACAATTTTGTGGCACAAGCGCTTAGGTCATATATCCAAACAAAGGATATAGAGGCTTGTGTCTGACGGAATTCTTGATATCCCTGATGCTACGAACTTTGAGGTCTGTATTGAGTGCATTAAGGGGAAACAGACAAACATTAGGGGATCAGGTACTAATAGGAGTTCGGACGTCTTAGAACTTATTCATACGGATGTTTGTGGACCTTTCCCTACGGCTTCTTGGAATAGTCAATAATATTTTATAATGTTCATAGACGATTATTCCAGATATGGGTACCTATATCTAATCAGTGAGAAATCTCAATCACTGGATGTGTTCAAGTCCTTTAAGGATGAAGTTGAAAATCAGCTTGATAAAAGGATTAAAGCTGTTAGATCTGACCGTGGTGGTTAGTACTATGGCAGATATGACGGATCAGGTGAACAACGTCCAGGACCTTTCGCTAAGTTCCTAGAGGAATGCGGTATCGTCCCACAATACACCATGCCACGGGAGTCCTACCATGAATGGTGTTGCTGAAAGACGAAACAAGACTCTTAAGGATATGGTGAGAAGCATGATTAGTCATTCTACCTTACATGATTAGTCATACACTTAAGACTGCATCTCACATTTTGAATAGAGTATCAACTAAAGCAGTACAAAAAACCCCTTATGAATTATGGACAGGCAAGAAGCCTAGTCTAAAACATTTGCATATTTGGGGTTGTCCAGCTGAGGCCAGGCCATATCGGCCAAATGAAAAGAAACTGGACTCCAGAACAGTCAGCTGTTATTTTGTTGGGTACTCTGAGACGTCTAAGGAGTATAATTTTTATGAACCCACAAATAGGACATTCTTTAAGACGAGAAATGCCCAATTCTTTGAAGATATTGAGTTTGGGGAGGGAGATAAGATTAAGGAGGTTTTCTTTGAAGATGAATTTGTTTCTCTTCCTACGGTTGTTGTTCTTGTTTTTGAGCAGACAACAAATTTGGAATCACCAGACAACACTGAAATACTCCCAATTGAGCCTCAAGAGTTCACTCCTGAGGAATCTACCCATGAAGAACAAACTCAACAATCTCAAGAACAGATGCCATTAAGGAGGTCCACTAGAGAAAGGAGAAGTGCAATTTCGGATGATTATATTGTATTTCTCCAAGAGCATGAGGTTGACATCGGTCTGATGGAAGATGATCCAATCAACTTATGTCAACTCATGCAAAGCCCTAACTCTCAAAAGTGGATTGATGCCATAAACGAGGAGATTAAGTCTATGCAACAAAATGGTGTTTGGGATCTTGTCATGTTACTTGAAGGTGTGAAACCCATTGGTTGCAAATGAATTTTTAAAACCAAGAGGGATTCAAAGGGTAATGTGAAAATGTATAAGGCTCGTCTTATTGTAAAATGCTTTACTCAAAAGGAGGGCATTGATTATAAAGAGACTTTCTCTCCGATTTCTTCGAAAGACTCTTTCAGGATTATAATGGCACTTGTAGCTCATTTTGATCTTGAGCTGCATCAGATGGATGTAAAGATGGTGTTTCTCAATGGTGACATTGATGAAACGATTTATATGATGCAACCAAAAAATTTTGTGTTTGGAGACCCAAAGAAGATGGTTTGCAAACTAAAGAAATCCATCTACGGGCTAAAGCAAGCTTCTCGTCAGTGGTATCATAAATTTCATCAAGTCATTATCTCATTTGGCTTTGAGATAAATGTGGTTGATGAATGCATATTCCATAAGTTTAGTGGGAGCAATTATATTTTCTTGGTATTGTATGTCGATGACATCTTACTTGCGAGTAACGATATAGGCTTATTGTATGAAATCAAGAGATTTTTATCGGAGAAATTCGAATTGGAAGATCTTGGGGACGCATCTTTTGTATTAGGAATCCAGATACATCGAGATCGCTCTCTGGGTATCCTTGGATTATCACAAAAGAACTATATCGATAAGGTGCTCACAAGATTCGGCATGAAGGATTGTAAACCAGGTAATACCCCTGTTGCTAAAGGAGACAAGTTTAGTCTTAACCAGTGCCCCAAGAATGAGTTTGAGCATAAGGAAATGCAAAAGATTCCCTATGCATCTGCTGTAGGGAGTCTGATGTATGCTCAAGTGTGTACGTGTCTGAATATTGGCAACATTGTAGGGATGTTGGGTAGATATCTAAGTAATCCCGGCATTGATCATTGAAAAGCAGCCAAACGGGTTATGCAATATCTACAGAGAACAAAGCATTAAATGCTCACCCACAGAAAGTCAGATCAATTGGAGATCATCGAGTATTCTGACTCTGATTTTGCTGGATGCCAAGATAGTCGAAGATCCACTTCTGGCTATGTTTAACTACTAGCCGATGGAGCTATTTCTTGGAGGAGTGCTAAGCAGACATTAACTGCAGCTTCAACCATGGAAGCAGAATTCATAGCTTGTTACGAGGCATCCAATCATGGGATATGACTGCAAAACTTTGTCACCGGGCTGCGCATCATAGAAGGAATTAAAAGACCATTGAAACAATTCTGTGACAACAAATCGGCAGTGCTATATTCCATTAACAATAGGAGCTCTTCGAAATCTAAGCATATTGACATTAAGTTTCTAATTGTTCAAGAAAGAATTTAGAGTGGTCAATTATACATAGAGCACATAGGTTCAACTTCCATGAGGGCGGATCTGCTTACTAAAGGCTCACCACCCGCGGTCTTTCATGAGCATGTTGCTTATTTGGGTATTGCATTATGTATTGATATGATGGTTTAGTGAGAGTTTGTAATTTATTACTGTGCTTTATGAACATTTTTCTACATAATAAAGTTTTGTTATTTTACACTCTGAATATTTTATTTGATCTTAATACAGTAGGACTAGTTGAAAATAGGCATGTTAGGATCACATTGCATGTAATTTCCATGTTGTGCACCCATATATGATCTATGTCGTCGAGAATATTAATATTGTGATGATTGATGGATTTAGTCACGATAAATGTGACGAAAGTTGCTTTGGTTCATTGTTAGTATGATCGATGGACCAGATTGTTGGAGATGATTGATAATAATAGTGATGACAAGCTCATAAAATTAGCGTGCATAGTCATACGGTGATACGTTTGTTGGTCCAAGTAGGAGATTGTTGGATTAATTTCTGATAATCTAATGTGGGCCAACGCATATCAATAGGCGTGCATCCGTCAGTATGAAAATTAACGGCCCAGATCTTAAGTGATCTAATTGATATTTATCTGTGGGTCTGTGATATCTCAATAATATATGGGATTTAATTGTACAGTTACCATTTGTGGTAATTTTTGATTTTATGATGGGCAAAACAATAATTACCATTACCTCAGGGTTTTGTTATAAATAGAGGAGTTATGGTCCTTGGGTAATGCACTTGATTCCAGTTTCTGAAGCCCCATTATTCAGAGATGACTTATGGACGGTGCATAGACTTGGAAGAAGGTCGCCCCCATCTCTTAGACTCTAACAATGGATTCATGTACGCTTCCACATCTTGTTGTTCTTAATGATTTAGCATGAAGATTCTAGGCTTTTGGATTTAATTCTTGTTTTAGAAATTTTCCATCAGTGATTCCACACATCAACTCACTACTAGAAACTTGATCTTCAGCAATGGCTATCAGCAACGGCCGCTCAAGCCGTTGCTATTTGCAACGGCATTCTTACGGCCGCCTGAGCCGTTGTAGATATCTGTATCTGCAACGGCTTTCTAACGGAAAACCGAGACGTTGCTGATTATTTTAATTATCAGCAACGGCTTTCTGACGGAAAGGCGAGCCGTTGCTGCTTTTTTAATTGTCAGCAACGGCTTGCTAACGGATAAGTGAGCCGTTGCTGATGATAACTTATCAGCAACGGCTTTCTAACGGGCGAGCGAGCCGTTGCTGATAAGTTTATATAGGGCACCAGTCGCGCGCTCGACCCTTCTTCCTCCCGCTGCTGCCGCCGCCGCTCCTGCCGACGCCTCTCGCCGCTGCTGCCGACGCAGACGCCTCTCGCCGACGCCTCTCACCGCTGCTGCCGATATGTTGATCGGCCAGCCGGCTCTCACTATGATTCGGCCGGAGAGGTTAAAATCCGACCGAAACCCTATTTCTAGGGTTTCGGTCGGCGGCGGTCGGCCTATGGCCGCCGCCGGACCTTCTACAATGGCCGGACAGTGTGTCCGGCCACTGTACGCCGGCGCCGGAGGGTGGACTCCGGCGCCGGAATTTATATATATATATATATATATATATATTTTATTGTTTTGAAATTATTAATTAATTATTTTATAATTGTTAATTAATTGTTTAGATTAATTGTTTTATTTGTTAGATTAATTATTAGGGTTTAGATTAATTTCGGACGCGCGCTGGAATCGTCCACTTCGGACGCGCGCTAGAATTGTCCAATTCGGACTCGCGCCGGAATCGTCCACTTCGGACGCGCGCCGGAATCGTCCAATTCGGACTCGCGCCAGAATCGTCCACTTCAGACTCGCGCCGGAATCGTCCACTTCGGACGCGCGCCGAAATCGTCCAATATGGACTCGAACTGTCTCAAAACATTTAGAAAATAATCATCCATCCGACGAGTTGATATGTTTCACGTACGCATCGACGAATCGGATATGATTTAGCAAAACCTTAGATCCGTTCGGGAATTGTATGTTCGTGTAAAAGAAGTAGATGATCTTTTATACGACGTACAATTCTTGAATTGTCCCTGATTGGACAATTTGGGAATATAGTTATTTGTACTGCACTTATATTTTTATTTTAACTGTTAACTAATTATTCTAAAATTCGGCAACATCTCTCTTGTTCTCCGATACGCGCCCAGATGATATGCGTATTCGGAGAACTGTAGGGAGATGCTGTCAAAATTTAGAATAATTAGTTAACAGTTAAAATAAAAACGTAAGTGCAGTACGAATAACATAAATCCCGAATGGAATAGGACAATCTCACCTAAAGACATTAACCAAAGAAATTGTCATTGATTGACAGAATCATGTCGGCTGATCGAAGTTGGATGTACCGACGTCTTGATCGTGGAGCTTTAATGAATGAGTTTCGATTAGGCGTAACGTACTTCCTAAATTTCGCCTATTCGAATCGGAATTTCGTTAGCATGGGTGATCAAATCCGATGTCCGTGCCGCATTTGTTCAAATGGATGATTTTTGGATCGGGAGACTGTCACTCTGCATCTATATACCAAAGGATTTGCACCAAGATATTTTCTATGGACTTGTCACGGGGAGTCACGCGAAGTTGGGACGTCGAGCAATCCTGTCGTTCAGACATATGGTGAATCTTCCTCTGCTGGTGCTTCTTCATCCAGTCAATGTAATCCCTATAGAACTATGATACTTGATAGTCTTGGGGGTCAATTCCGCCTGAATGATAATGTTGATCGGCCAGTTCTTCAGACATCAGTCCCACCAGATACTACAGCGGTTGATATCACAGAAGTAGGGGCTGCGGTAGAGATTGAATTACCGAATAAAGAAGCTGCAGAATTTTACGAGATGTTGAAAGCTGCCGATGAACCTTTGTATGAGAATTGTCCTAAATACACTAGGTTTTCAGCAATGACACAGCTCTTAAACATCAAGGCCGATTGTAATATCAGCGGAGTTGCGTATGATCGGATTGCTGGATTGATTAATGGAATGCTGCCTACTGATAACAAGTTTGAGCATACTTTTTATAAGACTAAAAAGCTAATGAGAAAATTGGGGCTTGGGTACGAAAAAATACACGCGTGCCAAAATAACTGCATTTTATATTATAAAGAAAATGTGCAGTTGGATAAATGCCCTGTATGTCAACACCCTCATTACAAGGAGAAGAAATCGGCCCGACAGAAAAATATCCCGTTTAAGGTGCTTCGGTATTTTCCACTAACACCGAGGCTTCAAAGATTATTCATGTCGGAAAAGACAGCCCCCTACATGAGTTGGCATGCAAGAAGTCGTGATGATACAGTAATGACTCATCCATCTGACAGTGAAGCATGGAAACATTTGGATACATGTTATCCTTCATTTGCTAGGGATACTAGAAATATCAGATTGGGATTGTGCACAGATGGTTTTAATCCGTTTGGACATTCTGCAACTCCTTATTCAGTTTGGCCAGTGCTGCTGACAGTTTATAATTTGCCACCGTCAATGTGCATGAAAGATGAATTTATTTATCTTTCGATGATTATTCCGGGTCCTAAGGGTCCGCGAAAAGAAATTGACATATTTCTCAGACCCTTGATAGATTAATTGAAAACATTGTGGACTGAGGGAGCTATCACTTATGATTGTCATCGGAAGCAAAACTTCAATTTAAAGGCCGCGGTCTTGTGGACAATCAATGATTTCCCCGCGTACGGCATGTTGTCGGGTTGGAGCACTCACGGCCGACTCTCTTGCCCGTATTGTATGGAACACTCTAAATCAATCAGTCTTCAGAACGGACGAAAAATCTCATTCTTTGATTGTCATCGTCGATTCCTACCGGTTCATCACCAGTATCAAAGGAATCGTAATAAATTTACTAAGGGCAGAGTCGAAAGAGATGAGCCACCACCGATGTTGTCTGGTGAACAAATGTTAGCATGTGTTTGAGCACTTCCAGATATAGTATTTGGTCGCAATGAAAGAGTGTCAGGTTTTGGCCAAACACACAACTGGGTGAAAAAAAGTATCTTTTGGGAATTGCCCTATTGGAGTTCATTATTGATTCGACATAATTTAGATGTTATGCACATTGAAAAAAATGTGTTTGATAATATTTTCAACACTGTGATGGATATTTCTGGAAAAACTAAAGATAATGTCAAAGCCCGACATGATCTGAAAATACTTTGTAAAAGACCAGAGTTGGAGTTACAAGAGGTCAACGGACGATATCTGAAACCGAAGGCCCTATATGTGTTAAATAAACAACAGATCAAAGATGTTTGTCAATGGGTAAAAGAACTCAGATTACCCGATGGATATGCTTCAAACTTATCTCGATGTGTGAACGTCGATGATTGCAAAATATCAGGGATGAAGAGCCATGATTGTCATGTATTCATGCAGAGATTACTTCCGATCGCATTTCGAGATCTTCTACCTGATAATATTTGGGGTCCGTTGACTGAATTAAGTATGTTTTTTAGAAGCATCTGTGCAAATGTCCTTCGAGTCGAAGATATGTCAACACTTGAAAATAATATTGTTGAAATCATATGCAAGCTGGAGCAGTTTTTCCCTCCTGCATTTTTTGACTCGATGGAGCATCTATCGATACACTTGGCATACGAGGCACGAGTTGGTGGCCCCGTTCAATATCGTTGGATGTACTTATTTGAAAGATACATGAATCGTCTGAAGAAAAAAGTAAAGAACACCGCAGCTGTTGAAGGATCAATATCTGAATCGTATATCATCCAAGAAATTTCAACATTCTGCTCATTTTACTTTGAATCGACAGTACAAACAAGATTTGATCGTCTTCCACGTAACGACGACGGGGGTGTTCGACATTCAGATGGACGTTTAAATATATTTTGTTACTCTGGTCGTGCTTTTGGTTCTCGTCCATATCGACACTTAAGCGATGAAGAGTATCATTTGGCACACTTGTATGTATTACTCAATTGTCCAGAGATTGAACAATTCATTGAAATATTTGACATTGAGATGGTGCAAAAATACTCTATTCACAACGATCAAGAATTGGAGAGATTACGGAATCGTGATTTCCCTACTTGGATTCAGACTTACAGCAAAGATCACAGAGCTGAAATAGATGAAAGAATATTTGAGTTTGTTAGTGGACCGTCGCGACTTGTGTCGTGCTATAGCGGATATTTTGTTAACGGGTATAAATTTCACACGGTTGAATATTCATTTGCAAAGAAGACGATGAATGCTGGGGTCTGCGTGAAAGGGACAACCTATGTTGAATGTGATATGGATTTTTATGGACTGGTGGAAGAAGTGATAGAGATGCACTACTTCGGCTTGAAATCAGTGATCCTATTTAGATGTCATTGGTTCGATACAACAGAAAGGGGCATGAAAGTTCATCCAAAATACAAACTTGTTGAGGTTAATTACAAATGGAAATTGGCAGAAAATGAGCCGTTTATATTGGCATCACAAGCCGAACAAGTATATTACGCGAAGTATCCGGCTCGAAATAAAGATAGAGCGGATTGGCGTGTAGTCTGTAAGACAAAAGGTAGAGGAAAAATTGATCCGATAGTAGGAGAAAATGATCCTCCTGGTTTCTATCAAGAAGATGATCTTCCTGCTGTGGATCGTATTATTCCAATACTCGAGGATGCAGACACAACGTCAATTCAATTAGAAGTTGAATATGCTGATGATGACGATCATGAAATTGAGGAAGCTGGAGATGAAGAAGATGAAGAAGAGGAAGAAGAGGAAGAAGAAGAAGAATTCGAAGACTATTATTCAGATGATGAGGAATAATTGTAAAGTATATATTTTATTAAATATATCTCCACTATTTATACAATAATCTGATTATATGTATGTTCGACAGATATGTCTGGTCGTGGTTATCGACGTAGGAGAGCTTCGGAGTCTCCGATCGGTGAGACTCCAGCACTTACTCATGCTGCTGATCCTCATGAGGATGATACTGCCGAGGCTAGTACATCCAGACGCAGGCGGCCACGCGGGCCGAACAGGTGGCAGCCTCCACCAGCCACAGAGTCACGTAGATTGATTAGCGGTAATATATCATGAATTATGAATCATTACAAATTCATTATATTATAATATAATATTAAAATTTATTTTTGTTGTGCAGGTTCGAGCAAGAAGAAGTGCCGAGGAGCATTTCTTCTACTATCCGACGATACATGCACGGGGCATGGCCTACGTGGTCTCACGTGCCTAGCGAGCACGTCGACATGTTATGGCGCGAGTTTGAGGCACGTATTATTATTATTTTTTACATGCATGATGATATATTAATATTGGTACTGATATTATTATTTTGCAGGCTCGCTATACATAGGCCGAGGACCAGATGCCCTTCATTTACGCTGCCTGGGAGGCTATTTCCCGGGCAAGGTACAACGGGCAGCTGGGGCAGGCTCGGTCCCAAGCGATGGCCCGAGCTGGGACCACTAACATCGCGGAGACTCGGGGATACGGCCCCGGTTGGATTACTCCGGATATATGGGACCAGCTCGTGGGGATATGGTCGACGGATCGATGGCAGGAGGTTTCTCGGAATGCGGCTAGAAATCGCATGTCGGGGGGAGCAGCGCGTCACATCGGCGGCTCTGTTGCATTTGCAGTGCACGCAAACCGTATGGTAAATATATCGTTTAATTATATATTTTATTTGTTATTATGTGTACTAATTAATGTATTTGTTTTGTAAATGTAGACGACGGTGTCGGATGACGGGAGTGTCCAGCGACCCTCCCCGATGGCGGTGTTTGAGCGGACTCACCGTCGAGCACATGGGACGGGGGAGTACATCCACAACCGCGCTGCATACATTATGGTAATTATATATTTGTTTAAGTTATTCATTATATATTTATAATTTAAGTTTTATGATAAATATTAAACAAAAAATCAAACTCGAGTAGGAGACCTACAGCCAGACGGTGGTGCAGCGCGGGGGTACCCCCGAGGACTTTGACGCAGCATCGTGGGTCGAGGCCGCAGGTGGCTGGGACCATGGCCGCGTATATGGCTTCGCAGATAGTGGTCATGCGCGAGCCGTGCTAGGGCCACTTGGGGCACCGACCCCTCCGGTCGCTGGTGAGCGGCCGTCCACCTCTAGATCCAGTTATGATCATAGTAGCAGAATAAGAACTCTAGAGGAGACGGTCGCGCGTCAGAGTCAGATGATGGAGGAGATGCATGCTATGCTACGCAACATGTCAGGTCATCCCGCAGCAGGCATCTCTTCGGCATCATCTAATCCATCGTCCTCGACTCAGTCCACGCCAGTGTACACTCAAGCACTCCAGACCCCGCCATATGATCCAGACCATCCTCCATCGTGATCGTGAGATTTTTTGTTTGGATATTGAACTTGTTACTGAGATATTGAACTTGTTTAACTTATTTTGTTTGGATATTGATACTTCAATTTTGCATTTGAATTGTTTATATACTATCGTGGATAATTATCAATATAAATATAATTGTTTTGATGTATATCTTGGTGTGTTTGTGATGTGTGAATGAATGTGTGTATGAGGGTATGAGTGTGTGAGTTATGTATCAGATAATGTATCAATGTATCAATGGAAATTAGAAATTGTAAATTTTTCTGTTTGCAGGTGAACATCATCTGCAACGGCTTTCCCACGGCCGTCCCTGGGAAAGCCGTTGCTAAAAGTGTATCGAAAATCGTTGCTGATGACCTACAGCAACGGCTTAGCGACGGGGTTTTACTAACGGCGTTGCTACGGACTCGTGGCCGTTGCTATTAATGTTATCAGCAACGGCTGCGGGTCTGTGGCAAAACCGTCGCTGATAATATTTTTAGCGACGGCCCGAGCGGCCGTTGCTGATAATGTTTTGAGCGACGGCCCGAGCGGCCGTTGCTGATCCGTTGCTAAGTCATCAGCAACGCGACTTTCTGTCACGACGCTATTGCAACGGCTCGGCCGTTGCTGATGCACTTCAGCAACGGCTGAGCAACGGCATCAGCCGTTGCTGATGGCCATTTTTCTAGTAGTGACTGTGGTTTCATAGCTTTTCTCTTCTTTGGTGGTGGTCCTAAACCTGAACCTAAACTCTCAATGAGATTATTAGAGTTTTCGAGAACCTCGACACCAATGTCAATTGGAGTTTGAGAGAATATTTCTTCTGCCATCTATGCAAAATAAAATTACATATTAATCATAAGGATGGTGGAAAAAAAATCCATAACTCCATAAGTAATTGCAATGACCATAAAAGAAAACTTCAATTCAGATCAACATTATATATATATACTATACAACATTATACTTAAATCTTTAACAACTATATACTAGTTGATACTATTCATATCAATTCATATCAACAATCTAACATTATACTATACTATTATACAACTATATACTAGTTGATACAACACTATACTATACTATCTAACATTATATACTATAGAATTCAAATCAACAATAGTATGAAAGAAAACTATACAATTCATATTACTGTTCATATCAATTAATATCTAACTAGGGTTGTCCATTCGGTTCAACCCGAACCGAACCGAACTGAAATTAACCAAACTAAAATTTTTTCTATACCGAAATTCCAACCCGAATCCGAACCGAATTATGCCTAAACCGATCAAACCTGAACCAAAATTATTCGGTTCGATTCGATTTTTAACTCGAAAACCGAAATTTTAATTGATTCGGTTAAAAATTAAAAATTAAAAATTATTTCCTAATACTCATTTAATTACCTAGGTTAAAAATTAAAAAATATATATTATTTTTAAATTATTCGGTTTTCTGTTCAGGCCGGTTCCCGAATTTCGGGAACCGAATCTGAATCGAAATCCAAAATTCGGGTTTGGTTGAAACTGAACCGAATCGAAAAATTTGATTCGGTTTTTCGGTTCGGTTCGGTGTGAACCAAACAATGGACACCCCTATATCTAACAATTCATATCAACTATACGATTCATATTACTATGAAAGAATGAAAGAAAACTTCAATTCAATTCATAATACATTATACTTCAATTCAATTCATAATACAACATTATACTTCGATTCAAATATTCAATTCATAATACATTGTACTTCAATTCAATTCATAATACAACAATTCAATTCAACATTATATACTTCAATAGTTCAACGAAAGAAAATTTCAATTCATACTATGGGAGTGCCGGATTGGGGACCGTTGAGTGTCGGATTGGGGATGGAGAGTGCCAGGCGTGGAGGCAGGCACTGGAGGGGAGAAAACGTCAGAGCCGACGAGGATTGGTCGCATCCGCGAACATGCAGAGTGAAGGAGATTGCCGACTCGCCGAGTGGGGGAGACGCCACTAGAGACTGGCCGAGTGGGGGAGAACGCAGGAGTGGGGGAGACCGCCGGAGTGGAGGCAGGTGCCAAGAGTCGGAGGGGAGGAAGCGCCGGACTGGTCGCAGGTTGTAGGTTGCATGTCGCACAACGCCATGGAGACTGGAGACGAGATGAAATGTCGTACTCGTTGGGGAGAAATCTAAAAATTAACCCTAAGTTACCCTAACTCCAAACTTACCCAAACCCAAAATCTGGGGAAAAAATTAATTTTTTTACTTATTCGGTTTTCGGTTCGGGTCGGTTCCTGATTTTTGGGAATTAGATCTAAACCTAATACCACTGTTCGGGTTCGGTTCGGATTAAGAACCAAACCTGGCAATGTTGAAACTGAACCGAATCGAATAATTTGATTCGATTCGGTGTAAACCGAATAGTGGACAGCCCTATGCCCAGGTGATGGGGTGGAGCCGCTACTAGGCTAGGCCTCACATGCCGTTGACTTGGGTGTGATTCTGGGTTATGTGTTAGACTCGAGTTGGGTCTTGACAAGGATATCAAGACATAAGTGAGGGAGATTGTAATACCCTGTTTAGTTTCACATTCGGAATATATTGGATGTGGTGTTGGCTTATAAAGCTTGATGGGTGTGCTACTATCAACTTCAGCTTGAGCATTTTAATTAGGCCAATAGGTTGGCCTATGAAGTTGATGGGTTAGTTATCCCATCAAGCTGGTCGTAACAAATAATATTTGAGCAGGTCCTAGTCCTAGGCATGGTGAGGAAGCCTATGTGAGAAAAGGCTGCTCAGGTGATAGGGTGGAGCCGTTACTAGGCTAGGCCTCACATGCCGCCGACTTGGGTGTGATTCTAGGCTGTGTTAGACTCGAGTTGGGTCTTGACGAGGACGTCAAGACATAAGTGGGGGAAATTATAATACCCCAGTTTAGTCCATCATGAGAAGTATATTGGATATGGTGTTGGCTTATAAGGCTTGATGGGTATGCTACCATCAACTTCAACTTAAGCATTTTAATTAGGCCAATAGGTTGATGTATGAAGTTGATGGATCAGTTATTCCATCAAGCAGGTTGTAGGAATCGTTGATTAGTAACGCATAAGTTGAAGTTATCATTTGAAAAATTGATGACAACTATAATGAAAATTTGATGATAATTCTGCTAGACATGGAACAACACACAGATGAAGCATAAGCTTTTCCAACTTCATTCCGGTGCAAAGATTAGCGAAGCTCGCGCGCACTATTAATCCTTTACTCAACTGTACCAGGGAAGACATGATATCTTGGAAATGAACTAATAATGAGAAATTCATCACAGGTTCATTATACTAGATTGTTTCTTTTCGAGGAATCAAAGATCCCTCGGTACCATATCTTTGGCATTGAAGTTGCCCAAAAACGCTCTCGATATTTAACTGGCTAACAATCAAGAAAAGGTTATTGACGTAAGACAAAATGATAAGATGGAATTTGTAACTGCATCCCCAATGTGTCCTATGTCGGGCCGCAAATGAGTCACACGATCACATTTTTCTATATTGCGCACAGTTACACTAAGCGTGGTTGGAGACTCATGCTGAGCCAATGCAATCTCCCTTTTATCCAACTAAAATTTTGCCCATGGCAGAGCTCAACTAGGGGAGGTCTAGCGCTCAAACGAACAAAATACATGACACTGATGATATGGAAAGGAGAGGTCTGGACGAAAAGGAACAATAGAATATATCTTCAATGATGCCAACAAAAATTATCTTGAACTCGAATGCAATTGAAGGAGCAAATCTTTTTAAATTTATTGTATTTTTGTAATACAATATTTTAATTTTGTGCTTTTTTCATCCCAAACTCCCCTCTTGTATTTCTCACACATTTTGATAAATATAAATCTTCTTTTATAAAAAAACCTGTAGTGTTAACTGTTAACCCTAGATGGTGAGAGTTGAAAAAAAATGAAAGAGAGAAGTAGAAGAATAAAAATAAGTAAAAACACTATGTTATCCATACCCAATATGTTAAGCAATTTTCTAAAACAATTAAATACTTAAGCTAATGGAACACGTGGGGCATATAAGGATTTCATCAATGTATTGACAAGAATGCCATTAGTTAATTAATGAATTTTAAATAATGATAAAACAACAATATATATAATTAATAAACTAAAGAGATCCACTAAAAATCACAAAGGATTGAAGTAAGAAAAATCGAAGCAAGTTTGAAGGATCAATTTAAGAAAATTAATCCAATTTTAGGAGCAGAATTAGAATTGAATAGGGACTTTTAACAAAAAATGAAACCCCACGTGTAGAGGGAGACAAGCATGTATTTATCATGTTAACATGCTCATATATAGAATAACTATGTTTCTTCTTTTTTAATTAGCTAAAACCTCTATATTAAAGATTTACTTATTTGTAGCTTTATGCGGCTAAATTCCAACCGGTAAAGACTGTAATGTATAATTAGTATACTAATATAATATTACTACTTTCTATTATTATTTTTACTACATTCTATTAATAATGCATGCAGTCAGCAATTTGAATACTAATTCTTTGCATGATGATAAGTATACCATTCTCTGCATTAAAAATTAAATTTTCTCTACATACGCGAAATAAAAATTGAAGAGTCGTCTCAATATTCACCACTAATCAATTTCAAATTCCTATAGTATACATAGAACCAGGGAATATTTCAGGGTAAAATGGGTATTCTAAATTTTTTGTTCCGAATCTGGAAATTTCAGCACTCGTATCTAGAAATTTTGATTAAAGTTATTCCAATTTAAAGAAATTATTTCATATATATAAGATTTATTATCATCCGTTTATAAACATATACATTTTTTTCTGGGCCACATGTATAGAGGAGACGTGCTTCCAATTTTAAATCACGGGCATCGTCATCATTCCCTCAATCCAAAACCTTTTTTGATGTAATAATAACCAATTTTGTTATCATCCCTCATTCTATATAAATCTCGACGGACCTCTCTCATTCCTCCTCACCGCTCATCATGGAGTCCTCGCAGCAGCTCCTCAGCGACAGCTCCTCCTACCGGTGGCTGATCGCCTGCCTCAACGACAGCGACCTCTCCGCTGCCGCCGTCGGCTGCTCCTTCATCGAGCTCGACCCCGCCTTCCTCTCCCTGCGCTGCACCATCGACGACTTCAACTTCGACCTCCCTCTCGCCTCCCACTGCTCCGTCCCGGTCCATGGCGACAAGATGATCTTCTCCAGCGGCCGCCTCCTTCCTCCGGCAATATCCAATGCATCAATTCCTCCTTCAAGCCACAAAGTTGGGTCCAGCTCCTCCGCGAGCTCGTCGCCTCTTTTCCACACCGCGAGAAGCTCGCCGAGCTGGACCAGCTCATGCTCGTCCTGCAATCATGCTTCGAGAAGAGGCGCAACTGGCTTTAGTTCGCCGAAGAAGATCCTGCGCAAGTACCTCTTCTTCTTGATGCCCTTGTTTAAGACGGTGCAGGAATTCAAACAGCATAACTCTAAGAAATCAGTGAGAAGATGCAAGGACTCTGCGAGGAGTTCTCCGAGGACGAGTAATGCCTTGTCGAGCATAGAATGGTGCCGCAGTAACGCTGACATCTCAATCTACGATGCAATTCTCCACTGCAAGAAGTCATTTGTAAGGTTCTAACTAATGCATGAATTCGGTAATGTCATTAGTTGAAGAGCTTATAATTTCTTACTTCTGCTTTAATTTTTTTCAGGGGCAAGACTCTTGATGGAGGACCAATTTCAGGAGCCAGGAGGAGTTACATAGCAGCATGAAGAAACAGTGAGTCAGGAGGAACAATGAAGAAAGAGACTTGAATTCTGTATCTTCCTCTAGGAAAGAATTGATTAGGAGTTGTATTTTATTTCATCAGTAGGTTTTGCTCTTTGCTATTTCACCCTAAAAAAGGGTTTTACTGTTTTGCAACTAAGCAATTGCAAAATATATTATAGTTGTGAAAAAAACATGAAGGTTCCTTTTAGTCCAGGGGATGTCAAATTAATTATACATCTAAATATAATTTCAATTTTTTCAGAAAAAGATTAGTACTGCCGACCCAAATAGTTGAGATTTTGTGGAAAAAGATGTGAAAGTTCTACATGCAAAGTATTTCTTTTATTTTTTGGCAAAAGGTTCTGTGGAAAGATATCATTTTGAACACAGTTTGGCCCACTGGCTTTGTTCATTGATATAGGAAAGTCAAATTCTTTCAAGGAATCAATGATGGGCAAAACAAGGAAAGAAGAAAAAGTTGTTGAAACAGTTTCAGAAATGCATCAGCCAAGAGTGTCCCTCCAAATCCTGCTCAGTTTCAGGGTCCACAACCAGTGCTTACTTACAAGAATGTCAATCAATTCTTATAACCTAAGCAAAGAATGATTCTGCAATTATCATGGCAATTAATGGATATTCCATTTAAAAGAATGAGAAGCTGATTGTCCCATCATTAAGATACTTATTATGTGGAAAACCTTATCTTTTGACATTAAACATGTGATCATCAAACATGATCTAATTTATTGATTGGAATGTGAGATGAATGGAAGATACAAACTGACCAATCAAAGAGCTTTGGCTGCTGCACGGTCAAACAGATTGAACTCCTCAGACCCCAAGCTCTGCAGATTATACAAATAAAGCAGACGGAAAGATTTCTGAACTCGTGTTTAGATTACACACAACTATGCTATTGAGCAGTAAAAGTTGGGGCCATTTGATTGTTGTCTTGTGGTGCCGACAGCAGCCGATTGTATAAGCAATGGTGGGTCTTGTTGCCCAAGACAGGGCTGCTTGAGCTAGTTTACTCAGCCGATGTTAAGGAAATGGAGGATTCTAGGTGAAGCAGAAGAAAGCAAGTGAGGACCTGCAGGGACAAGGCATCTTATAGAGCAGGCAAACTGTCCTCAGAAAAGGATGAGAACAGCTCCTGGTGTGATGTGGTCATTCAGCTCACTAAATTGTGGGATGGTGAAGGGTCAACTTCAGCTTGCGACCAAATGGTCACATGGCAAGGGGTGCAAACAAGGGAACAGAGGAAAAGGAAGCGTGCTTAATGTATGTATCTCTTCGCCCTTTTCCGTTCCTTTTGTTGGCTTGCATCATTGTAATTGCAACTGATACAGGGATGAAGGGCCTCCTCCATCACCTCAAGCTTGTTCTCCTCTTCATCTCATTTGATCTTCCTCTTCATATCATTAATTAGACTCTTTTACTTGGGAAGTATCCTCGTGTGTAGTTTCCAATGAAAGGAGTAGTACCCTGAAGTCAATCACATGTCACTGTATTAAAGGACTATTAAGGGTAATGAATAAAATGAGACATCTATTCATCATATGATGCATCTATAATTCATAGATTTTGATGAACCTCGTGAACCAAGACAATGATTCATGGGTCATGATGAAATCATACCAGTGAGATCTGGAATCTAGAAGCCACAATACAAGAATGTTCCTAGTTGTAGGATCACTGAGAAGAGGACCAGTGTCTCTCGTAAGACTAGTATGCTTGGTACATGCTCTATTGTAGAGGGTAACTAATCTCACAGTTACCTATGAGGCATCATTAATGTACAACTACATATGCTCATTGGAGAATGAGTTCATTAAACAGACCTGCTCGAGGAATGCCAAATGGAATCCTTACTTGAGTGTCAGTAGGCTATTCCTCTAGTGATAGTAGGTGCAAGTGATCCTTGGACCTGAGATAGTCATGGTCACCTTGTGGATGACGACCTATCGGTTTGGTGTACTCCCTAACATAGCTCGCAGAGACGTGCATCAGATACCCTCGCAAAGGGAGGCTTTCATAGAGGTGGGTGAGCAACCAATAAGAAATCAATTTGTAAGATCCGAGAAAATTTTCTAATATAAAAATCTATTTTTGGTGCAGCACGCCGGACCCGGGGATAGTCGAGTCGAGCCTTAGGATCGCCTCGAGTGAAAAGGTATGACTCGACTAATGATGCATGGAATTTTATTGGGTGATTGACTTTCCTTTAAATCGACTCATATTGTGGGTTGAGTCGGAACCTAAGTTGAGTTCAGGTTTAGTCAAGTTTTGAGTATGAGTCAGGTGAGTCAAGAGCCTATATGGAAGGCTAGATGAGGGATTAAAACCCCTCATCCTTGTGCCGTGTGACTCATCCTTGGAGTCGCACAATGCAGCCTAGGGAGAGAGGGAGAAGAGCAAGGACAAGGGGGATTTGGATCGATTCGGGATTTCGTGCCGTCGCCGGAAGATTCAAAGTCGTCGTCATCCGAACTTTCGTTCTCCGCAATCAAGGTGAGTGGTTAGAATTTGAAAGCTTGGGGGAGGCGGGTAGTCGAACCCCTAGATGTGAGAGGATGAGTTTTCTCGTGATCTTTCCGATGGATCTTGGTTTCATCGATGTGTATTCATTATTTTGTACGAGTTCTTGTCGGATCATCTTGTTTCTTCGCCGATTTCTTAAGTACTAGGGCTACTGAGTCATGGGAAAAGGGAAAAGGTCATGCCAAAATTTTCTCCAATTTCCTTGACGGAAAGAAAGCCCTTGGACGATCTCATGTTCATGAATGATGTAGTATTAATCGTCAATTTTACGTGTTATGAACCATGTCTTCCCTTTCCCTTGACTGTGTTATGTAAAATAGTCCATTTGATAATAAGTTATATCGGAATCGAAGAATTAGAGGCATAGTTAGAGTCCCCTTTCCCTTTTCTACCTTAAGGGCCATAGCCGAGCAAGGTTTTTCTTGCTCATGGCTCGGCCAAGACTAGGGAGGGGGAAAGAGGGTAGTTTTAGATGGAAACTTTCATGGTTATAAGGTTCAACAATAGAGGTATGACGATACTTAGGAAGAACACCAATCATAGCAAGTAAATTGATTGATTATGAGATTGTAGGAATGCTAGCTTTATGACCATCCTTAGCATTAGATCTTTAATGTTGCAATTGTTTACCATGTTTAGTATTTCCTACATTTTTGAATTCATTGCTACCTTGCTATGCTAAATAATTGTTTCTTATTGAGCTTGATTCCTAAGGTAGTGTAAAGTTGTTATGCATGAATATTGTGGTTATATATAGTAGATGTTGTAACATTTGAACATTTTTCTTTAGATTATACATGCTGTCCAAAAATATTCATGGACGGAATTCCAAAGTCGATATGAGGAATTCCTCACCCAATGTAGTGTGGAAGGTTAGATAACATGTAGGGCGTCGTGAGACGTTCATCGTACTTATATGGAAACATAGCTAGGAGATTATATCACTTCTGAGACTTCTTGTAAATATTTGGAAACCTAGAACTCTGAGGTGTACACATTTTGAATGGACGGCATAAATTATTGACCCTGTAGCCCGGATTAGGGCCAGATACGGGCAATGACTTGAAGTGTATATATGGAAACCCTAGGACATTGATTTTGTGATGTGCTTGAGATTGTCCGCCGAGGAACGTGGAGGTCGGGAATGACCAATGCTCAGCTTGGTCAGTGTTGGGTCTTGAGGTGCGCCAGCGGGCCCGCTAGGTGTCAGACCCTAGTTGGGTGGGACTAGCTATCCTTACCCCAGACGGTGTCCGCAGACTACTAGACCATCCTGGTCGATGGCCCATGATTGTTTGCTTGCATCTTGAGATGATGTGGTCGATGGCCAGTATGATACTACCTGATATGGTAGGGACGGCTGTAGCCGAGATATTTATTCCATAGATGGGCCCAATGGCCGGATGTCAGAGGCTTGATAGGCCAAGATGGCAGGTTATCACATGTTCAGTTTATACAGATTGACCCATTGGGGTCGGTTGTCGCATTAGAAGTAGTTTACCTCCTTGTACATTCATTTTGTTGCCTTATATGATATGCATGCATAACTGAGGCTTAGGTGGAGGTTTGCTAGAGCCACTCACTGAGTCCCAAGTGTATTTATAGTTTATTCTTTATTTTTGCAGAGCATGAGCAGTGACTTTGGCATGTCGACGTGATGCAGCTGGTGGGCGGGAGGCGGTGCCATATCTCGTAGTGGCGTCCATGAGTCTTAGACCAGTGTCTAGTAGTTGCTTTTAGTTTCTGCACCGACAGTTGTATTTAAAAGAGTTGTAAAACTTGTTACTTGAAATGTTCAGTTATTTTGATGTTGGTGTTCTTAATTGTTTTGAAAAACATAAAATTGTGACTTTGAAAACTTTTAATAAAGTGTGTTGAGATTTCTTTTATCGATACGATTTGGTTTTCCTTATGTCAGTGTAGACAATAGGCTACAGGGCAGGATGTAGGCCCTGGCCGATCACACTACCCTCAGTTGGGGTGTGACAAAGTTGGTATAAGAGCACTAGGTTAGGTCTTGTGTTTGACTCAGTGTTGGGTACCGTATGAGCCATATACTAGCGTGCCGACATACAGTATAGTTATACTACGAGATTGGGCGACCACTCCTGCACTCAGCGCACCATGCGGTTAGTAAGTTTAAAGGGTTTTTGTTAAGAATTTATTATATGACAAACAACCTCTTTTTCTTTCCTGTGATAGTGCAATGGAGGCTTAAAATGCTGCTTGGAGCGGCAGTGGTAGAAACTCGACAGAATGTCGAGGCCGAGGTCGGGCCTGGGGCAGAGATAGGGAGTCGTTTGAGGGTCAGGGGCAAGAGTCGGCAGTTGCTCAACTGCAGGCTCAGGTGAACCAGTTAACTGAGGCGCTTCTTAAGGAGCAAGAACTGAGATAGCAAATGCAGTAGCAGCCTCAACAGCCGGCCTCAACAGCCACCGCCACAGACAGTGCCCGTAGTTTCAGTGGTACCTGAAGTGGTAGAGGCGGCAACACCTGTGGTCAGAACTCTAGGGGCCCCAACTTATGCAAAATTTGTTACACTGAAACCACCAGAGTTCACCGGAATAGATCGTTAGGTATAGGTGACAGAATTCTTGGGGGATTGCTACGAGTTATGCATGGAGCTGGGGTGTTCGTTAGAGGCAGCTGCTCGTATGGTCGGTCTTTAGATGAGGGGACCAGCAAAGGTCTGGCTGCATTCTTGGAAAGAAACGGTGGATTCTGAGGCCACAGATTGACAGTCTTATCCACTACATTGTGGATTCTACTCTGGCTCGGGTAGTGGATGAATCCATGCGGAAAGAAACGTTGGTGCCGTTTGACAGGAATGACGGGCTAGCTAAGAAGAAGTTTCGGTCGCAGGGTTCTGGCAGTCGGCCTTGGCACTCTGAGGGGGCAATGCCCGCAGCAGATCATCAGCAAAGCCGGGGGAAAATGGCAATTGGGGCCGCGGGGGTCCAGGGACCGGGTCAGTGAGGCCGGCAGTGTCAGAGGTGGTTCTCAGAGGTCTGAGGCACCGCAGTGTGGCAGCTATAGTCGGAGACATCGGGGTTCCTGCCTTAGCCGCACGAACGCTTGCTTTAAGTGCGGCCGAGTCAGACACTTCAAGAAGGACTGCCCTGAGGGAACTAGTCAGAAGCTTGAGCAGTTTAGGGGAAATGCACCTATGTCAGTGGGGTCAGTAGCTCAGAGGGGACAGGCACAATATAAGGGACCGCAGCCCAGTCATTCAGATAGCCCGCCTGCGCGGGTATATGCTATGAACCGTGATGGGGCAAAGGGGTCCAAAGCAGTGGTGACAGGTACTATTTTAGTATATTCGTCTGCTGCATATGTTTTATTTGATTCGGGTGCCACGCACTTGTTTGTGTTTGCCATATTTGCTGCGAAATTGCCGATGGCACCCTCTATGCTCGACGGGCCATTGATAGTATCAACGCCTACGGGCGATGCAATCTTAGCAAATTTAATATATCAAGGCTGTGAGGTGCTCATCTGCGGCCATGAGTTGAGTGTGGATTTGACACTCCTACCCACTCATGAGCTTGATGTCATCCTTAGCATGGACTGGTTGACAGAGCACTTTGCAATGTTAGATTGCAGAGCTAAAACAGTGATGTTTAATAAGCCTGGGCTGCCACAATTCACCTTTCAAGGGGAGGGAGGTAGCAAGCCGATAGGGGTCATCTCAGCCTTAAAGGCTCGTAAGTTTCTTCGGGGCAGCTGCCAATCTTTCCTGGCCTTCATGTCAGCGGAGCCCCAGTGGTCTGTGAATTCCTTGATGTGTTTCCCGAGGAATTACCGGGATTACCGCCCAGTAGGGAAGTTGATTTTTGCATTAACCTGCAGCCCGGGGTGAAACCAATTTCCATTCCACCTTATAGGATGGCACCGGCCGAACTCGGGGAGTTAAATATGCAATTGCAGGAAATGCTAGATCTGGGTTTCATCCGGCCGAGCGTGTCACCCTGTGGTGCCCCGGTTCTCTTCGCAAAGAAGAAGGATGGGTTGATGCGCATGTTCATCGATTATAGGCAGCTGAACAAGGTGACCGTCAAGAATCGCTACCCACTACTGAGGATAGACGATCTGTTTGACCAGCTGCAGGGGGCACAGTGATTTTCAAAGATAGATCTAAAGTCCGGGTACCATCAGTTGAGGATCCGGGACTGCGATGTGCCTAAGACGACATTTAGGAGTCGCTACGGTCACTATGAGTTCCTAGTGATGTCCTTTGGCCTAACAAATGCACCTGCTGCCTTCATGGACCTAATGAACAAGGTATTTACGGAGTACGTGGACAGCTTTGTGATCGTCTTTATTGATGACATTCTGGTTTACTCCAAGAGTGAGGAAGAGCACTCTGAGTCCTGGAAACTCTCAAAGAGCACCGTTTGTTTACAAAAATTTCCAAGTGTGAATTTTGGTTGGAAAGTGTAGGATTCTTGGGCCATGTAGTGTCCAAGGAAGGGATAAGGGTAGATCCTGCCAAGATAGAAGCGGTGCAGAACTGGAAACGACCGACTAGCGTGACTGAGGTTCGCAGTTTCCTTGGCTTGGCCGGGTACTACCGGAAGTTCGTGGAGAACTTCTCCAGAATTGTAGCCCATTTGACTCGATTGACCCAAAAGAAGATTAGGTTCGTTTGGGATGACAAATGCGAGGCGAGTTTTCAGAAGCTCAAGGCATGTTTGACATCTGCACCCGTGTTGGCTGTACCTTCTAGCTTAGGAGAGTTTGTGGTCTTCTGTGATGCCTCTCGGGTTGGCCTGGGCTGTGTCTTAATGCAGTTTGGCAGAGTCATCGCTTATGCATCCCGCCAGCTAAAAGTTCATCAGAAGAACTATACGATGCATGACCTAGAACTTGCGGCAGTGGTCTTTGCACTGAAGCTTGGCGGCACTACCTGTACGGGGAGACTTGCGAGATCTACACAGAACATAAGAGCATCCAGTACTTGCATACCCAAAAGGAGCTGAACCTCAGGCAGAGGAGGTGGCTAGAGCTCCTAAAGGATTATGATTACACCATTATGTATCATCCGGGGAAAGCAAATGTGGTAGCAAATGCTCTGAGCAGAAAGTCCATGGGCAGTTTAGCTCATTTGGAAGTTAAGCGGAGGCCTCTAGCTCGAGAGTTGGCTTTGTGCCTAGATAGAGGTGCAACCTTATCAGTGTCAGCTTTAGGTGCCCTGATGGTACACCTACGGGTACAGTCCACGCTGGTGGACATGCTGTGAGCCGAGCAAGGGGAGGATGCCTTTTGTGCGCTGACCAAGGATCTGGTGAAAGAGGCGATGCAGAGAGCAGTTTCAGATTGGTCTCAAAGGGTGTACTGAGGTTCAGAGACAGGATAGTAGTACCAGATATGGCCGAGGTGCGCAGGCAAGTCCTGGAACTGGATCATCGTTCCACTTACACGATGCATCCGGGGGCCACCAAGATGTACCGGGATTTAAGGCAGTATTACTGGTGAAAAGGTATGAAAAGAGAGGTAGTAGAGTTTGTCTGCAAATGCCTGGTCTGCTAGTAGGTGAAGGCCGAACACCTTAAGCCTGCAGGGCTTCTGCAAAACCTCGAGGTGCCCGAGTGGAAATGGGAGAAAATCACCATGGATCTAGTGACCGGATTGCTTATGTCAAAAGACGGTTTTGATTCCATTTGGGTGGTAGTGGACCGGTTAACCAAGACCGCTCACTTCATACCAATGGAAACTACATTCTCTATGGAGCAGTACGCCCGACTGTTCTTGGGTAGGATTGTGACATATCATGGTACCCCGGTGATGATTATATCCGATCGCGGTACCCAGTTCACAGCCCGATTTTGACAGTCCTTCCAGGAAGCCATGGGTACCCAGGTGCGTTTCAGTACAACTTCCCATCCGCAGACTGACGGGCAAGCAGAGAGGACCATCCAAACTTTGGAGGACATGCTGAGAGCATGCGTCCTGGATATGGCCGACGGTTGGGAGAGGCACCTACCACTGATAGAGTTCGCCTACAACAATAGCTATCATAGTAACATTGGCATGGCCCCTTTTGAGGCTTTGTATAGGCGGTGGTGTAGGTCTCCGGTGGGCTGGTTTGAGGCCGGGGAATCACTCATGGTGGGCCCTGATCTAGTTGAGGAAGCGGTAGAGAAAGTAAAGGCTATAAAGGAAAGATTGCTGGCGGCCCAGAGTCTACAAAAAATGTATGCCGACAAGAATGCCAGGGATTTGGAATTTGCCGAGGGTGACTTAGTCTTTCTGAAGGTCTCTCCTATGAAGGGGGTGGTCTGATTTGGGAAGAAGAGGAAGCTGAGCCCTAGATACATTGGGCCTTTTCCCGTTCTAAAGCGGAGAGGCGAGGTGGCCTATGAGATGGCATTACCTCCTAGCCTAAGTAGAGTACACCCGGTCTTCCATGAATCCATGTTGCGAAAATATGTAAAAGATGATTCGCATGTGATCGAGCCCTCTTCCATCGAGGTAGATTCAGCCATCTCGTTCGAGGAAAGGCCTGTAGAGATCCTTGATCGCCAAATACGGAAGCTAAGGACCAAAGAAATTCCCCTGGTAAAGGTCCGATGGGAGCATCATTCCGCGCAAGAGGCCACTTGGGAGATAGAGCAGGACATGAGAGAGCGCTACCCTTCCTTGTTCGAGAAGCCGGTAAGTCCTTGTTATTCAAGTAAATTTGAGGACGAATTTCCCTTGAGGGGGGAAGGTTGTAAGACCCGGAAAAATTTCCTAATATAAAAATTTATTTTTGGTGCAGCACGCCGGACCCGAGGATAGTCGAGTCGAGCCTTAGGATTGCCTCGAGTGAAAAGGTATGACTTGACTAATGATGCATGGAATTTTATTGGGTGATTGACTTTCCTTTTATGCAGTCATACCTTAAATCAAGTTTAAATCAACTCATGTTGTGGGTTGAGTCGGAACCCAAGTTGAGTTCGGGTTTAGTCAAGTTTTGAGTATGAGTCAGGTGAGTCAAGAGCCTACATGGATGGCTAGATGAGGGATTAAAACCCCTCATCCTTGTGCCGTGCGACTCATCCTTGGAGTCACACAAGGCAGCCTAGGGAGAGAGGGAGAAGAGCAAGGAGAAGGGGGACTTGGATCGATCTGGGATTTTGCGCCGTTGCCGGAAGATTCAAAGTCATTGTCATTCGATCTTTCGTTCTCCGCAATCAATGTGAGTGGTTAGAATTTGAAAGCTTGGGGGAGGCGGGTATTCGAACCCCTAGATGTGATAGGATGAGTTTTCTCGCGATCTTTTCGACGGATCTTGGTTTCATCGATGTGTATTCACTATTTTGTACGAGTTCTTGTCGGATCATCTTGTTTCTTCGCCGATTTTTTAAGTACTAAGGCTGCCGACCCGTGGGAAAAGGGGAAAGGTCATGCCAAAATTTTCCCCACTTCTCTTGACGGAAAGAAAACCCTTGGACGATCTCATGTTCATGAATGATGTAGTCTTAATTGTCAATTTTACGTGTTATGAAGCATGTCTTCCCCAGAAACCTTTGATATGGCCGAATGAACCCTACATCTCATGAACAGGGTTCGGCCAATGGTAAGGGAAGGGGTAAAACAATCCACTTGATATTAAGTTATATCGGAATCGAAGAATTAGAGGCATAGTTAGAGTCTCCTTTCCCTTTTTTACCTTAAGGGCCATGGCCGAGCAAGGTTTTTCTTGCTCATGGATCGGCCAAGACTAGGGAGGGGGAAAGAGGGTAGCTTTAGATGGAAACTTTCATGGTTATAAGGTTCAACAATAGAGGTATGACGATATTTAGGAAGAACACCAATCATAGCAAGTAAATTGATTGATTATGAGATTGTAGGAATGCTAGCTTTATGACCATCCTTCGCATTAGATCTTTAATGTTGCAATTGTTTACCATGCTTAGTATTTCCTACATTTTTGAATTCATTGCTACCTTGCCATGCTAGATAATTGTTTCTTATTGAGCTTATTTCCTAAGGTAGTGTAAAGTTGTTATGGATGAATGTTTTGGTTATATATAGTAGACGTTGTAACATTTGAATATTTTTCTTTAGATTATACACGCTGTCCAAAAATGTTCATGGGTGGAATTCCAAAGTCGATACAAGGAATTCCTCACCCATGGTAGTGTGGAAGGTTAGATAACATGTAGGGCGTCGCGAGACGTTCATCGTACTTATATGGAAACTTTGGTAGGAGATGATATCACTTCTAGGACTTCTTGTAAACATTTGGAAACCTAGAACTCTTAGGTGTACACATTTTGAATGGGCGACATAAATTGCTGACCCTGTAGCCCAGATTAGGGCCAGATACGGGCAATGGCCCGAAGTGTATATATGGAAACCCTAGGACATTGATTGTGTGATGTGCTTGAGATGGTCCGTCGAGGAGCGTGGAGGTCGGGAATAACCAATGCTCAGCTCGGTTAGTGTTGGGTCTTGAGGTGCGCCAGCGGGTGGTACTAGCTATCCTTACCCCAGATAGTGTCCGAAGGCTAGTGGACCATCCTAGTCGACAACCCGAGATTGTTTGCTTACATCTTGAGATGATGTGGTCGATGGCCAGTATGATACTACTTGATATGGTAGATTGGTAGGGATGGCTGTAGCTGAGATATTTATTCCATAAGTAGGCCCAAGGGCTGGATGCTGGAGGCTTGATAGGCCGAGATGGCAGGTTATCACATGTTCAGTTTGTATAGATTGACCCATTGGGGTCGGTAGTCGCATTAGAAGTAGTTTACCTTCTTGTACATTCATTTTCTTTCCTTATATGATATGCATGCATAACTGAGGCTTAGGTGGAGGTTCGCTCGAGCCACTCACTGAGTCCCAAGTGGACTCATAATTTATTCTTTATTTTTGCAGAGCATGAGTAGTGACTTTGGCATGTCGACATGGTGCAGCTGGTGGGCGGGAGGCGGTGCCATATCTCGTAGCGGCGTCCATGAGTCTTAGACCAATGTCTAGTAGTTGCTTTTAGTTTCTGCACTGACAGTTGTAATTAAAAAGTTGTAAAACTTGTTACTTGAAACGTTCAGTTATTTTGATGTTGGTGTTCTTACTTGTTTTGGAAAACATAAATTATGACTTTGAAAACTTTTAATAAAGTGGATTGAGATTTCATTTATCGATACGATTTGGATTTCCTTATGTCAGTGTAGATAGTAGGCTACAGGGCAAGATATAGTCCTTGGCCGGTCACACTACCCTCAGTTGGGGTGTGACACAATTACTCATAGTAAGAGGATAGAATGAACTGTGTCTTCCAACTAGTGTCGTCTCGAGAAATCTCTGACCAGAGTGTATATGAAAGTAGGAAAGGAGTTTCCAATCTTTAATCATTGAGATGACGACTTGAGAGAGTCACTACTAGAATATACCACATCAGCCAGGTGAGCTCTTCCTCCCCACTAGGGTTTCGACCGGTGCAGGCAGTAGTTATTTTTTTATAGATTAATTAAATTTAATTAATTTTGGTTAATATTAGATTAATTAGGGTTATTTATTAATTATATTTAATTAGGGTTAAATAGTTAGATTAAATTTAATTTATTTAGATTAGTTTTATTAAAATCGTCCACTTTGGACTCGTGCGCGTCGGAATCGTCCACTTAATTTGGACTCGTGCCGGAATCGTCCACTTTGTACTTGTGCGCGTCAGAATCTTCCACTTTGGACTCGTGCACGTTGAAATCGTCAACTTAATTTGGACTCATGCTGGAATCGTCCACTTTGGACTCGCACAGAATCGTCCACTTTGGACTTGCGCCGGAATCGTCCACTTTGGACTCACACCAGAATCGTCCACTTTGGACTCATGCGAAATCGTCCACTTTGGACTCATGCGAAATCGTCCACTTTGGACTCGCACCGAAATCGTCCACCTTGGACTCGCGCGTTGGAATTGTCCATGTACTTTAGACTCGCGCAAAATCATCTGCCATGGACTCGCACCGGCATTCACAAATTTAGAAAATAATCAAGACGAGTTGATACATTTCACGTACGCATCGACGAGTCAAGTTTTAATTTTGCAAAACTTAGAACTGTTCGGGGGTTGTATGTTCGTGTAAATGAAGTAAATGAACTTTTATACGACGTACAACCCTTGTATTGTCCCTAATTGGACAATTTGGAAACATAGTTATTTATATTGCACTTAGTTTATTTCTTTTAGTCATTATTCATTTTTAAATTTTGGCTTGTTTCTCCCTTGTTCTCCGATACGCGCCCAGATGATATGCGTATTCAGAGAACTGTACGGAGATGCTGCCAAAATTTACAATGAAGTAAATGACTAAAAGAAATTCTAAGTGCAATATAAATAACATGAATCCCAAATGGAATAGGACCATCTCACCTAAAGACATTACCTAAAGATATTGCCAACTTTTTGATAGAACATGTCGGGCAATCGAAGTTGGATGTACCGACGAATTCATCGTGGAGCTATAACGGACGAATTTCGAGTAGGCGTAACTTACTTCTTAAATTTCGCCTACTCGAATAAAAAATTCCTTAGTGGTGATAAAATCCGATGTCCGTGCCAGAAATGTTCGAACATAAGATTTTTGGACTAAGAAACTGTCACAATGCATCTGTATACAAAAGGATTCACGCCAAGATATTTTCTATGGAATTGTCACGGAGAGTCGCGTCAAGTCGGGACGTCGAGCAATCCTATTGTCCAAACTCATGGTGAATCTTCTTCTACTGGTGTTTCTTCTTCCAATCCACCTAATTCTTATAGAACAATAATTCTGGATAGTCTTGGAGGATAATTCCATTTAAATGATAATATTGAGTCAGTTACTGAGACGGTAGTGCCACCAGATACTACGTTAGTAGAAGTCACTGAAGAACAACCTAAGATACAGATTGAATTGCCGAATAAAGAGGCTGTAGAATTTTACGAGAAGTTGAAAGCTGCCGATGAACCTTTGTATGAGAATTGTCATAATTATACAAGATTTTCGGCAATGACGCAACTCCTGAACATCAAGTCCGATTGTAAAATCAGCGGGATTGCGTTTGATCGGATTGCAGGCTTTATCAATGGTATGCTACCTCCAAATAACAAGTTTAAGCCAACTTTTTATAAGACAAAAAAGTTGATGAGGAAATTATGGCTTGGGTACGAAAAGATACACGCGTGCCCAAATAACTGTATTTTGTATTATAAAGAAAATGTACAGATAGAGCAATGCCTGGTATGTGAACATCCTCGTTACAAGGAGAAGAAATCGGTCCGACAAAAAAATATCCCCTTTAAGGTGCTTCGGTATTTTCCAGTGACACCGAGGCTTCAAAGGTTATTCATGTCGGAAAAGACTGCGCCCTATATTTGTTGGCATGCAAGAAGTTGTGATGATACAATAATGACTCATCCATCTGATAGTGAAGCATGGAAATATTTGGATAGGTGCTATCCTTCATTTGCTAGGAGACTAGAAATATCAGGTTGGGAATGTGCATAGATAGTTTAAGCCGTTTGGTAATTCGGCAACTCTGTATTCAGTATGGCTAGTGTTGTTAACAGTTTATTATTTACCGCCTTCAATGTGTATGAAAGATGAATTTTTCTATCTTTCAATGATTATTCCGGGTCCTAGGGGTGCTCACAAAGAAATTGACGTGTTTCTTCGACCCATAATTGATGAACTGAAAATATTGTGGGTTGAGGGAGCTGTCACTTATGATTGTCATCGAAAGCAAAACTTCACTTTACGAGCTGCTATTTTGTGGACAATCAATTATTTCCCGGCCTATGGCATGTTACATGCCTGGTTGGAGCACGCATGGGCGACTCTCTTGCCCGTATTGAATGGAACACTCGAAATCCTTCATTCTTGAGAACAGTCGAAAAATTTCCTTTTTTGATTGTCATCGCCGGTTCCTACCATATAACCTTCAGTATCGAAGGGATCGTGACAAATTTACCAAGGGGAGAGTCGAAAGAGATGAGCCACCACCGATGTTGTCTAGTGAACAGACGTTAGCACATGTTCAATTGCTTCTAGAGATTACTTTTGGTCGGAATGTAAGAATTTCAGGCTTTGGTCAAACACATAACTGGGTGAAAAAAAGTATCTTTTGGGAATTGCCGTATTGGAGTTCATTACTGATTCAGTATAATTTGGACGTCATGCACTTTGAAAAAAATGTGTTTGATAATATTTTTAACATTGTGATGGACATTTCCGGCAAAACTAAAGATAATGTGAAGGCCCGACATGATGTGAAAATACTTTTTAAGTGGCCGGAGTTAGAGTTGCAAGAGGTCAATGTACGACTTCATAAGCCAAAGGCGCCGTATGTGTTAAATAAACAAAAGATGAAAGGTGTGTATCAATGGATCAAAGAATTCAGATTACCTGATGGACATGCCTCAAACTTATCTCGATGTGTAAACGTCGATGAATGCAAAATATTGGGGTTGAAGAGCCACGATTGTCATGTATTCATACAGAGATTGCTTCCGGTCACGTTTCGAGTTCATCTACATTATAAGATTTGGGGTCCGTTGACAGAATTAAGTATGTTTTTCAGAAATATTTGTGCAAATGTACTTCGAGTCGAAGATATGCCAGCACTTGAAAATAATATTGTTGAAATCATATGCAAGCTGGATCAGTTTTTCCCTCCTGCATTTTTTGACTCGATGGAGCATATACTATACACTTGGCATACGAGGCATGAGTTGGTGGCCCCGTTCAATACCGGTTGATTTACTTATTTGAAAGATACAAGAATCGTCTGAAGAAAAAAGTAAAGAACACCGCCGCAGTTGAAGGTTCCATATCAGAAGTATATATAAATCAAGAAATTTTAACATTCTGCTCATTTTATTTAGAATCAACCATTAAGACAAGACTTAATCATCTTCCACGGAACGACGATGGGGGAGCCTTTGTTACCCCGGTCGTGCTTTCGGTTCTCGTCCGTCTCGATTCTTAAATGACGAAAAGTACCATTTGACCTACTTGTACGTTTTACTAAACTGTCCAGAGATTGAGAAGTTCATTGAAATATTTGACATTGAGATGGTGATAAAATACTCAATTTACAGCGATGACGAATTAGAAAGATTACAGAATCATGAGTTCCCTAATTGGTTTCAAGCTTACAGCACAGAACACAAAGGCGAAATAGATAACTAAATCTTTGAGTTTGCTTGCGAACCGGCGAGACTTGTACAGTGTTATAATGGTTATTTTGTTAATGGATATAAATTTCACACGCTTGAATATTCATCTACAAAAAAGACTATGAATGTCGGGGTTTGCGTCAAAGGGACAACGTATGCTGAATGTGATGTTGACTTTTATAGACTATTGGAAGAAGTCATAGAATTGCAATTTTTCGGATGTAAATTAGTTGCTCTTTTTAAATGTCATTGGTTCGATATAAGCGATAGGGGCATGAGAGTTCATCCAAAGTATAAACAGTTGGTCGAGGTCAATTACAAATCAAAATTGGCTTCAAATGAGCCATTTATATTAGCATCTCAAGCTGAACAAGTATATTATATGGAGTATTCATCTCGAAAGAAAGATAGGGCAGATCGACGTGTAGTCTATAAGACTAAAGCTAGAGGACAATTGACCCTGTAGTTGGAGAGAATGAGCCAGCAGATGACTTATATCAAGAAGAAGATCCTTCCGAAGTGGAACGAGTTAGTCCAATACTCGAGGATGATGACACATAGTTAGTTCAATTGGAAAAAGAATACATTGATGACGACGATAATGAAGTTGAGGAAGGACAGAATGATGATAAGGGAGAAGTAGAAGATTTTCAAGATTTTGATGCAGAAGTACAAGAAGAAGAGTATTACACGGATGATAATAATGAAGATAACAAATAATTGTAAATGTGAAGTATATATTCAATTATTAAATATATCTATTAATTTATTATATATAATCTAATTATATTAAATTTTTATATCTATGGTTCTAGATATCAGTTCCAGAGGAGGCATTCCTCGTAGGACCCCCAAACGATTACCACCTGCCCCACCTGTACCCATTGACCCTTCGCCTTCCACCACCATCCCCCCACCTGATCCGTCCACTGTTCCCTCACCTGATCTGGCCACCATCCCCTCACCTTCGGCTACCATCTCTCTGCCACCCTCTGCAGATCCAGGACCATCGTCTTCGAGACGTAGGCCACAAGGGCCTAACAGAATTCTCCCTCCGCCACCTGAGGGAGAAATGCACAGAGCAGTTTGTGTGCGCGGAAGACGATAAGTATATGCATCAATTATTTCTTATAATTTATTTATAATTCAAAATATCATAATATGAATTTATATTTGGTGCAGATTTGAGCAGGAGGACGTCCCCCGATCGATAGCAGAGACGATCCGAAAGTTTATGCACGGGGCGTGACCTACATGGTCTCACTTGCCCCGTGAGCATATGGATTTATTGTGGTGAGAGTTCACGATAAGTATATTTATTAAATTAATATTAATGTTAAATATTGATCGGTAATAATATTTCTTTTATAGGCTCATTATACATGGCTGAATGACCAAACCACTTTTGTTGAGGCTGCATGGGAGCGTGTTGCCCACGTTCGTTATAACGGGCTACTTCAGTAGGCCCATCAGACCGTGATGAGATAGCTGGGGGCCACACAAATAGGGTAGACTCACGGATACTCTCCCGAGTGGATTCCTGGCCCTGTGTGGGATCAGTTCGTTGAGCGGTGGGACACGCCTGAGTGGCAGGAGGTCTCACGGATTGCGTCGATAAACCGCATGTCCGGGGGGGACGACACGGGGGCGCGCCACACTGTTCGTTCCATCTAATTATGTGCACTCATTTGTGCACGACTCACTATCAGCTTAGTATAGGGTCCAATGGGTCACACACATACAAGTAATTCTTGTAATAGAACTTATCGGATAAATTCCGAACTTGGCAAAATTAACAAGAAGAGGAGTTTTCCTTGTGCCTTGGTGAAGGCAGCATTTCCATTGATCCATGATAGGCTTAACAAGAAGACGAGTCTTCTTGGTGTTACGAGAGACTTGGTGCGGATCACGGTTGGAGGATGTGCATGTGTGCGTCTCGGATCAGACTTTGCTTTTTCTTCTCCTTGTGTGAGGCATAGCTCTTGCCCTCCTCTCCTGCATTCTTGAGTTCTATTGCACATCAAGAGATCACTGGTTTTTGGGATTCATCCAAATTTTTGAAATTCACTTTTTCCTTGCTTTCGCTATTTTCTGGCTTTCCGTACTTCGGATCCCAAGTTTGCAAAACATTCGAAATTTTAAAGACCGACTTACATGTGAAACTCCTATTGAACTAATTGATTGAAAGACTACAATGCAAAGTATTCATGGCCTTAGCATTAGCATTAAAAAATTTAACTTTCTGTTAGGTCCACTCATCCATGTTCTTAGTTGGTTGCCTAAAATTCATTTGAATCATCCTCCAAATCTTTAGACCATGTGATTGAAGGAAAATGTTCATCCTAATTTTCCAATAAGCATAGTTAGGAGGAGGTGCCTTGGGCTAATGTAATTTTAATCAATTTTTTTTGAATTTTGTTCTTGTTATACAATGTGTGTTACATGGGTTCCGAACTAGAGGTGGCAATGGGTCGGGCCCGCCCGTCGGCGGCACGAGGCCGGCTCGACTCTGGGCTCACCCCTTGGGCACATGGGCCGTGCTCGGCACGGGCCCAGGCCTACCCCTGCACCCGCAGGCTAGGCCTGGCGCCACCCAGGCCTAGCCTGGTCTGCACCTAGGTTTAGCCTAGTATTTTGTACTGGACATGAGCAATAGGTACTTTACTCAGTGATATTATATATATACATATAAAGAGCCTTGGTATGGTGGTTAGTTCACCACAGATGAAGCTAAAAGTCGGCGGTTCGTCTCACTGCTAGTCTTTACCATTTTTATTTTAAATATTTTCGGCTGACCCGAGCCCAGCCCGAGCCCGAAGGGGCGGGCTCAGGCTCGGGCTGGGCCTCCCCTTTGAGGTGTCGCGCCATGCTGGCATGATCAGCACGGCCCGGAGGTAGCCGAGCCTGCCCGGGCCCAGGCATGGGATGGCCCATTTCCACCTCTATTCAATTATTAAATGATTTCTTTGGAGCACCGACAAAGAAATGGTTGAATTTAATCTCTTGGGAAGATGTAACTAAACTTACAGTAGTTTAGGTATCCACAATTTATCTCTCTCTAGGTATGTTTTTGCTAAAATAATTTATCAAATTTTAAACCATAATCATTCACTCTTGATATGTTTGCTTCATTGGATAGGATATGATAGAATATGATTGGATAATAAATGAGAGATGATTGAATATAAATCTTCTAAATTCATTGTACATCGAATATCATATTAGTTTTATGTTATTCTAATCCTATTTTTTTCTAATCAATGCACTAAACAGACAATGAATTCAAATTCATATCTTATCCTATCTCCCTTAATCCTATGAAGCAAACAAGCAATTTGGGTATTTATTACTAGAGCTTAATATAAAGATGCTGAGCTTTGGTTCGATAGTGATTGTGCTTACGCCAGCAACGCTTCGAAATTATTTTGTAATGCTATTTCTGTATATTCTTGTATTTGGGTTTAGGAAGCTTATTAGTAATGGATGGAATACCTACATATATGTTCTTGGATGCTTGGATTTTTTATATCTCTCTTTGCCTTAAACAAATATTTATTAATATGGACTTGGTTGATTACATGCTTAACGTAGACGATTTAATAAATAATGATAGCTGGGATTATAATTTATATAATTATAATTAGTTTGTTTTGGTGATATTCTTGCTTTTCAGATATTAAAATTTTATTTACCTACTTACCCCGAGATGACAAATATATCTGGTGGCCTGATAGGCTTGACTAGTTGTAATTTTGCCTACTGCTTTATCATTTATAATTACTATACTAAACTAGTCAATCTCCTAAAGTAGGACTTGATTTGAAAAAGAAAAAATGTACTAAAATATTCATAATATTTTCTCACGGGTACTAAAATACTTCTAAAGGTTTTTTGAATAAAAAATACTCCTCACGTAATGAAATTCGATACATAAATGACCATATAAGTAAACAATATTAATCAAGGGATAACAAAGTTGGCGTGGCTGATGATTGAGACTGATGACTTAGACACATCGTGCACATGCAGACCAAGACTTAACAATTAGGAGCACTTCATATGATATGTCATCAAGGGGTTCCATCACTATTATTTCTTTGCTTTTTTTTACGTCTCGATATATAAATAGCGAGAGAGATAAGAGTTATAAAGAAAGTGAGTTAGGGTTTAATACCGTTGAGAAGAGATGAAAAAAAAAATAGTGATGGGACCCAAGCTTATGTGACATCTTAATTATATGTGTCGCTTACGTAGCAAGTTTTTCTCTACATGTGCGCAACGTGTAAAGTGATCAACATCCACGTCATATCCGTTAAGTCAGTTAAAAGAAGTTAGCTTGGGTGTCATCTACATGTGCGCCACGTGTAAAGTGATCAATATCCAGTCAACATCCACGTCATATTCGTTAAGTCTCAGTTACAGAAGTTATCTTGAGTATCATTTTTGTACCATTTTCTACAACCTCAGGGGTATTTTAGCTCCAAAACAAACGGTTGAGGCATTTTAGTACCCTGGTGAAAACGTCAAGGGCATTTTAGTATTTTTTTTCCTTTGGAAAACCCCGACTTTCCCTCGTGCTAAGAATTTTGGATAGGAATTGTTGGATAAAATAGAAGGGAATATAGCTACGAAATGGATAGTTAATGTTGCAAAGCGTAATGAATTAAAATTTACTTGAGAAGACCAATAGCCATCAGATTATTGACCCTCGAGGGCATTGCTGACCCAGTTGTTGAATTTGTATGGCATAAGTCTTGTCCCGAAGCCATTTTTGTTATGAACTATCTACCCATCAATAGGAGACTACCTACCAAAGACCGTCTTATTGTTCGAGGAATACAAACGGACCCCCGATGCCCTCTTTGTGACTTGCAAGATGAATCGCTCAACCACATCCTCTTTGATTGCTATTCACTACTACAAATGTTAGAATCACCGATGGTAATCACCCACGGCCGTCTGAGCCGTCGATATAGCAACATCTACAACGACTTTCTTACGACTACTACGGCCATTGTAGATATAGCAACATATGCAATAGCTTTCTTACGGTCGTCGGTCTTCGTCCCTCCTCGCCGTTGCCGTCGGTCTTCGCCCCTCCTCCTCCCAGATTTGGATCCACCTTCGCCCCTCCTCCAGATTTGGGCCCTTTCTGACTAGACTCTTGGCGCCGTTGTGGTTGGGGCCAGTCGAAACCCTAAGGTTTCAGCATCCAACTATCAGACCCGCATCACCCGTCTAGTGTTCGATATGGGTCACTGGACGCTGGCCTCAGAATTATTGGATGTTAAATAATGGGCGCCGATTAATTTAGGTAAGATTTGATGATTCGGATTTAATTAAACCCTAATATATATTTTATTTATAGTTAATATTTTATTTATGTTAATTTATTTAGGGTTTAATTAAATTTTTAATGTTAATTAGGGTTTTAATTTATTTTATTTATTGTTAATGTTAATGTTAATTAGGAATTAATTAATTAGGGTTAATTTAGTTTATTTACTATTAATTTAGTTCAAGTATTTATTGCTAATGATGACACCGAGTTAGTTCAATTAGAGGAAAAAATTAAACCATTATGGATGATGGCGCCGGCATTGGCGCTAAATCCTAAGGACTCGCGCTGGCATCGTTCACTATGGACTCGTGCTGGCGTCGTCCACTATGGACTTGAGTCGGCATCCACAATTCAGAAAATAATCATCTATTCGACGAGTTGATACATTTCATGTACGCATCGACGAGTCGGATATGATTTAGTAAATCCTTAGATCCGTTTGGGGGTTGTATGTTTGTGTAAACAAAGTAGATGATCTTTTATACGATGTACAACCCTTGAATTGTCCATAATTGGATAATTTGGGAACATAGTTATTTGTATTTGCACTTAGTTGTTTCTTTTAACCGGTATTCATTCATAAATTTTGGCTACTATATCTCCCTTGTTCTCCGATACGCGCTCAGATGATATGCGTATTCAGAGAACTACAGAGAGACGCTGCCGAAATTTAGAATGAAGTTAACGGCTAAAGGAAATACTTAGTGCAATATGAATAACATGAATCCCGAATTGAATAGGACCATCTCACCTAAAGACATTAATTGAAAATTTGTCATTGATTGACAGAATCATGTCGGGCGATCGAAGTTAGATGTACTGACGTTTTGATCGTGGAGCTTTAACAAATGAGTTTTGATTAGGCGTAATTTATTTCCTAAATTTCGCCTATTCGAATCGGAAATTCGTTAGCGGTGATAAAATTCGTTGCCTGTGTTGCAATCGCACAAATGCACGACTTTTGGATCGGGAAACTATCACTCTGCATCTGTATAGCAAAGGATTGGCACCAAGATATTATGTATGGACTTGTCACATAGAGTCACATGAAGTCAGGACGTCGAGAAATCTCGTCATTTAAACATATGGTGAATCTTCTTCTACTGACGTTTCCTCATCTAGTCCATCTATTCCATATAGAACAATGATACTTGATAATCTTGGCGGTCAATTCCACTTGAATGATATTGTCCAACGGCCAGTTATTGAGACGTCAGTGCCACCAAATACTATGGGTGTTGATGTCACAGAAGTACAACCTGCGGTAGAGATTGAATTGCCGAATAAAGAAGTCGTAGAATTTTACGAGATGTTGAAAGCTACCGATGAACCTGTGTATGAGAACTGTCCTAAATACACTAGGTTTTCGGCAATGACGCAACTACTGAACATCAAGGTTGATTGTAATATCAGTAGGGTTGCGTTTGATCGGATTGCGGGATTGATTAATGGAATGCTATCTACAGATAACAAGTTTAAGCCAACTTTTTATAGGACTAAAAAGTTGATAAGAAAAATTAGGGCTTGGGTATGGAAAGATACACGCATGCCCAAATAACTGCATTTTATATTATAAAAAAATGCGCAGTTGGATAAATTCCCAACATGTGAACATCCTTGTTACAAGGAGAAAAAATCGGTCCAACAAAAAAATATCCCGTTTAAGGTGCTTCGGTATTTTCCACTAACACCGAGGCTTTAAAGATTATTCATGTCGAAAAAACTGCTCTCTACATGAGTTAGCATGCAAGAAGTCTTGATGTTACAATAATGACTCATCCATCCAACAGTGAAGCATGGAAACATTTAGATAGATGTTATCCTTCATTTCCTAGGGATACTAGAAATATCATATTGGGATTATGCACGGTTGGTTTTAATCCGTTTGGTCATTCGACAACTCCTTATTCAGTTTGGCCAGTGCTACTAACACTTTATAATTTGCCGCTGTCAATGTATATGAAAGATGAATTTATCAATCTTTCTATGATTATTCTGGATCCTCAGGGTCCTCGAAAAGAAATTGTCGTGTTTCTCAAACCCTTAGTAGATGAATTAAAAATATTATGGACTAAGGAAGCTGTGACTTATGATTGTCTCTGGAAGCAAAACTTCACTTTAAAAGCTACTGTCTTGTGGACAATCAATGATTTTTTGGTCTACGACATGTTGTCTGGTTGGAGCACGCACAGACGACTCTCTTGTATGTATTGTATGGAACACTCTAAATCATTCAGTCTTCAGAGCAGACGTAATAAATTTACCAAGGGAAGAGTCGAAAGAGACGATCCATCATTGATGTTGTCTGGTGAATAGATGTTAGCACATGTTGCATTGCTTCCTTAGATTACTTTTGGTCGGAATGATAGAGTGTCGGATTTTAGTCAAACACATAATTGGGTGAAAAAAGTATCTTTTAGGAATTGCCGTATTAAAGTTCATTATTGATTCGGCATAAGTTGGACATCATGCACATTGAGAAAAATGTGTTTGATAATACTTTTAACACTTTAATGGATGTTTTCGGGAAAACTAAAGATAATGTGAAGGGTCGACATGATTTGAAAATACTGTCATGCCCCAACTCAGGGTCACATGACCGGCCAGGGTATATGTGCCGATACCCCGCAGCCTAAACCATGCACATGCCAACTCAACAAATAATATAGTGGAAAGAAATGACAAGTTTTATTTTAATGAAAAATAAACCAAAACAAAGTTTAATTCAAGTAGCTCAAGTGAAACAAAAAGTGCGGAATAAGCTTTTAAGTTCAGTAGTTCAAAAGTTTAGATGCAATAAAACCTAAAATAAATGACAAAAATGCCCTCATGGCCACTACTCCAAATCAAGCTAATACAAGTGCATGACTACTACCAAAGAACTCGACTACGACCCTAACTAGGACTACTATGAGATCATGCGGCTCCTCTGCCCTCCAGCGGCACCAAGTGCATCTGACCCACCTCGCCAGTCAGGCTCTGCAAAACAAAAGTCAATCGACAACGGATGAGTTCAAAGAACTCAGCGAGCTATTTTACCAACCCTCACAAATAAAAACACAGAGATGATAAGAAATCTATCTCTAAAGAGGGCAATGTCACGAAGGTGTGACTAGCTAACAGGCCAACATGCCACACATGCCCCAAGGAACCCTCCAAAGTGGAGTACATCAGGCCGAAGCCTACCATGCCTGAAGGCAACAACACATACTAGGATAATTGGGAAGGCCCTCCGAACTTATCATAGTACAAGAAACTAGGGAGCAATCGGGAAAGGCCCTCCGAACTTGCTCGACGAGACTCGTAGGGACAATCGGGATTCACCCATCCGAACTTGTCCCTTTAAGATATCATAGGAGTAATCGAGAAAGACCCTACGAACTTACTCCTAAAGGATACCACAGAAATAATCGGGAAAGACCCTCCGAACTTATTCCTTAACACTACTTCGGGGATAATCGGGTAGGCCCTCCGAACTTATCCCATGAGGCTGAACCAAAACAAATGGGAAAGACCCTCCGAACTTGTAATGCAGGTTGCGAATTAACCATCCAACTTCCCGGGCTTAGCCCACAATCCGGCTCCTCTACGAGACTCTCTGCCATTCATAAAGATATGGCGCACCATGACCTAAGTCATGACTCTCCTACGGTTTCTTAGAGGTGATCCTATTGGAAAGTGTCTCAATACTCCAAACCTGACCCCAACTCTTAGACTCGTAATGTCACGAACCCGTGTGGATTTGTTTCATGCAAAACTTATGTATTGGTTCATAACAGATTATGATGACCCTTAACCCAATTTTAATTGTGCAATTAAAATTTAAATCACCAAGATTAGGGTTTTGTTTTAGCTTTTTATTCTATCTTGTACTGATGTATCTAACCCGAATCTAGTTTTCAAAGTGTATCCTATATTTCCAAATTATGTTTTTTGGTCGAAACGATAGGTTACACAACTATATTCACAGAAATACAAATACCACAACAAACAAACCAAAATCAGCACACATTCATCATCTCAGCATACAATTCCAGCAACATGGAATTTTTAGCATACTATAGAATTAAATCCGAAAATTATCAAAAATTAACCCCTAAATTATCATTAGGACAGAATACTAATCTCAAGAATTAATTCACAGAAATCATGCTTTTAATCAAGATTAAGAAGAACCCTGATAAGATTAATTTTTATATACAAATTTAGCATAGATATACACTAATTCTATTTCTTATGTGGTTAATTATAGGTAAAAAGAGGGTTGCTGGTGCATTTATGGAAAGCAAATCTCGTTTGCAAGTTTTTCGCTCAAACAGAGTACTATAAATTAAATTGATTATAACTTTGTGTACAGAGGTCAGAATGATACGCCGTTTGATGTTTTAGAAAGCTAAGAGAAGGAGCTAAAACTTTCATGTTGACCACTTGAGCCAATTCGTGCATTGAAGGCCTCGGAACTGCATCCCAAGTTACATTATGTTTTGGTCCAGTACTTGAATGAGAGAGGATCCACTAAGCTGACGGGTTGTGGAAGTCAAATTCACTCAAAATAATTATTGGACCTACCTTTATCTCACTCGGAAGAGGATTTGGATCCAATAAGTGTCACACCCCAACTGAGGGTAGTGTGACTGGCCAGAGCCTAAATCCTGCCTTCTGGCCTACTGTCTACAATGACATAAGGAAAACCAAATCGTATCGATAAAAGAAATCTCAACACACTTTATTAAGAGTTTTCAAAGTCACAATTTTTTTTATTTTCCAAAATAAGTAAGAACACCGACATCAAAATAACTGAACGTTTCAAGTAACAAGTTTTACAACTCTTTTAAATACAACTGTCAGTGCAGAAACTAAAAGCAACAACTAGACACTGGTCTAAGACTCATGGACGCCGCTATGAGATATGGCACTGCCTCCCGCCCAACAGCTGCACCATGTCGACCTGCCAAAGTCACTGCTCATGATCTGCAAAAATAAAGAATAAATAGTGAGTCCACTTGGGACTCAGTGAGTGGCTCTAGCGAACCTCCACCTAAGCCTCAGTTATGGATGCATATCATATAAGGCAAGAAAATGAATGTACAAGGAGGTAAACTACTTCTAATGCGACTACCGACCCCAATGGGTCAATCTGTACAAACTGAACATGTGATAATCTGCCATCTCGGCCTATCAAGCCTCCGGCATTCGGCCATTGGGCCTACTTATGGAATAAATATCTCGGCTATAGCCGTCTCTACCATATGAAGTAGTATCATACAGGCCATCGGCCACATCATCTCAAGATGTAAGCAAACAATACAGGGCCATCGACTAGGATGGTCCACTAGTCTTCAATTCGGACACCGTCTGGGGTAAGGATAGCTAGTGCCACCCAACTGGGGTCTGGCACCTAGCGGGCCTGCTGGCGCACCGCATGACCCAACACTAGCCGAGCTGAGCATTGGTCATTCCCGACCTCCACGCTCCTCGGCAGACCATCTCAAGCACATCACACAATCAATGTCCTAAGGTTTCCATATATACACTTCGGGCTACAGGATCAATAATTTATGCCGCCCTTTCAAAATGTGTACACATAAGATTTCTAGGTTTCCAAATGTTTACAAGAAGTCCTAGAAGTGATATCATCTCCTAGCTAAGTTTCCATATAAGTACGATGAACGTCTCGTGACGCCTTACATGTTATCTAACCTTCCACACTACCTTGGGTGAGGAATTCTTTGTATCGACTTTGGAATTCCGTCGATGAACATTTTTGGACAGCATGTATAATCTAAAGAAAAATATTCAAATGTTACAACATCTACTATATATAACCACAATATTCTTGCATAACAACTTTACACTACCTTAGGAATTAAGCTCAATAAGAAATAATTATCTAGCATGGCAAGGTAGCAATGAATTTAAAAATGTAGGAAATGCTAAGCATGGTAAACAATTGCAACATTAAAGATCTAATGCTAAGGATGGTCATAAAGCTAGCATTTCTACAATCTCATAATTAATCAATTTACTTTCTATGATTGGTGTTCTTCCTAAGTATCGTCATACCTCTATGGTTGAACCTTATAACCATGAAAGTTTCCATCGAAAGCTACCCTCTTTCCCCCTCCCTAGTCTTGGCTGAGCCATGAGCAAGGAAAACTTTTCTCGGCCAAGGCCCTTAAGGTAGAAAAGGGAAAGGGGACTCTAACTATGCCTCTAATTCTTCGATTCTGATATAACTTAATATCAAGTGAACTGTTTTACCCCTTCCCTTACCCTTGGCCGAACCCTCTTCATGAGGTGTAGGGTTCATTCGGCCACATCAAAGGTTTCTAGCGAAGATATACTTCATAACACGTAAAATTGACGATTAAGACTACATCATTCATGAACATGAGATCGTCCAAGGGCTTTCTTTCAGTCGAGGGAATTGGGGAAAATTTTGGCATGACCTTTCCCTTTTCCCATGACTCAGCAGCCCTAGTACCTAAGAAATCGGCGAAGAAGCAAGATGATCCGACAATAACTCGTACAAAACAATGAATACACATCGATGAAACCAAGATCCGTTGGAAAGATCGTGAGAAAACTCGTCTTATCACATCTAGGCGTTCGGCTACCAGCCTCCCCAAGCTTTCAAATTCTAACCACTCACTTTGATTGCGGAGAATGAAAGATCGGATGACGACGACTTTGAATCTTCCGGCGACGGCGCAAAATCGCGGATCGATCCAAGTCCTCCTTCTCCTTGCTCTTCTCCCTCTCTCCCTAGGCTGCCTTGTGCGACTCGCACAACACAAGGATGAGTCGCACAGCACAAGGATGAGGGGTTTTAATCCATCATCTAGCCTTCCATATAGGCTCTTGACTGACCTGACTCATACTCAAAACTCGACTAAACCCGAACTCAACTTGGGTTCCGACTCAACCCACAACATGAGTCGATTTAAACTTGATTTAAGGTATGATTGCATAGAAGGAAAGTCAATCACCCAATAAAATTCCATGCATCATTAGTCGAGTCATACCTTTTCACTCGAGGCGATCCTGAGGCTCGACTCGACTATCCCTAGGTCCGGAGTGCTGCACCAAAAATAGATTTTTATATTAGAAAATTTTCCCGGGTCTTACAATAAGAATGAATTTGCCATCAAGAAGACAACAAGATAGAAAGGTTGAAAACAAGATAGGAAGGCTGAAAACAAGATAGGAAGGCTGAAATTTGATTAATTGCTGCACAAAAATAGAGGGTGGCCGACCCTAATGAGGAGGGGAGGGCAGAACACAATAGGAGGACGACAAGAAAGAGGTGGAGACTCGAAGTAATCAAGAGGGGGATTTCCAAGGTGTTCGGCAAGTTGGAGAAGTCCTTCTTCATCAACAAGTCAAGCTAGTTGCATCTTCTCATTATTTTCATGGCTTCCTTCTCTTTTCTTTCATCTTTCATCTATTTTAGTTGTTTAATTTCATCCATTATTAACTAAATTTCTTTGCTAGGGCGTTGATGTAGCCAACTATTTGGTTTTGATACTTTTGGATTAACGTTATTCATGCATTTACTCTATAATTAAGTGTTTATAATTGTTCTTAATGCTATTGAGTGCTTGATCATCATTCAATTGATTTATTGGTTTGCAATAACTTGAGAAAGGGTTTATAAACATTGCTTCTCATTATAAACACCATGAATTGAGCGAAAACTAGAGATAGGCAAACGCGATTCATGTGGTCATTGCAAGAATTCCATAGAACTTATACCTTCTCTTGAATTAGTTTGTAACTAAGAGATTAGTCATTCAATTTGAGTAGAAGAGAATTACTTGACCTTGAGAAAGGCTTGGAATTAATTTCGGGAATTCTATCATTAATTAATTAAGGTAAAGGCTAAATAAATAAATTCAAGAATCTTAATCAATAGTTAGGTGAAATCAATTAACCCTAGCATCCATTTCATTATCTTGACTCTTTCTTTAATTTTCTTGCAATTAATCTGCTCAATTTTTAGATTTAAGTTATGCACTCAATTCACTCCAATTTGATTGTCCAACTAGCATTCCATATTAGTCAATTTTGGTACTTGATTCTATCCTCGTGGGAATGAAACTTTTCTCATCATTTTATTACTTGTACGAACTAGTATACTTGCTAGCTTCACATCAAGTTTTTGGCGCCGTTGCCAGGGATAGTTAATCAATATTGATACTAGCTAATTGGATACTAGTTTGGATTTGTTTTTATTTTTGTTTTAAATTTTGTCTACACTTGTTTTTCTTGATTTATGTAGTTTATGCAAAGGAGTCGGTGTTTTGGTGACTTGCTCTTTGATTCGGAGATTGAAAAAACTTTGCATCGACTAACGAGAGAAAGAAGAGCCATTGGAGATACTCCAAGCAACATCATGGAGGATGAAAATGGAGTTCCTGAACCAAACAATAGGGCTATGAAGGACTATTTCGCTCCAAATCTTGGTGGTTTTGCTTCGAGCATCTTAAGGCCACCGATTCAAGCAAATAATTTTGAGATCAAGCCTTCGCTCAACCAATTTGTTCAATAAAATTGACAATTTGGAGGATTGCCTAGTGAAGATCCCAATGCTCACATTAGCAACTTTTTGGAGATATGTGACACAATCAAGATAAATGGAGCGAGTGATGATGCTATTAGATTGAGGCTTTTCCCTTTCTCATTGAGGGACAAGGCTAAGGCATGGATGAAATCTCTACCTCAAGGAACCCTCACTACTTGGGATATTGTGGCTAAGAGGTTCTTGGAGAAATATTTCCCTTCTGCAAAATCAGCCAGAATGAGGAATGACATCACATCCTTTGCTCAAGGAGAGGAAGAATCATTCTATGAAGCTTGGGAAAGGTGTTGAGTGAAATCCCATACTAGAAGGGGGGTTGAATAGTGTGTGTCCTTTTTTCTATTTATTCAAATTTCTTTTTGCTCAATTTTAACTTCAACCAAATGCAACTGCAACTTGATAATGTTTGTTATCAAATATCAAACACAACAATAAGCAAACAAGCAAAACAATGCTAACACGAGGAAATATAGTGGTTCGGCCAATCGCCTACTCCACTACCTTGGCTCCACACCAAGGATTTCTAACCAACTACTTTATAGAACTTGTGTTTCCCTTTGAATACAACCGAGGACATGATTCTCACCTCTTTGAGAACTCCTCAAACCTATTCACCTAGGCAAAACACAATTCTACAAAGTAAACCCCTAAGTGTTTACACTAGCACACCTAGCAAGCTATTACAAGTGAAAATAAGTTTAAACAACACTTAAAATACAATGAAAAGAGCTAAGAAATGAAACCAAGAACCAATGCTCTTTTGCAAGCCTTCAAGCCTCCAACTCGCCAAGTCGTTGAGCTCGAAGTGAAACCCGAGTTGAGGAAGAATGGGCGCTTGAGAAAATATTTACAGAGGAACTGAGCGCAATTAATCAATCTCTAGAAGGCCCAAATCTCTCCTTTAAATACTCAATTAAGTTTCTAAGAAGGATTAAAGGAGTTAGGTGAGGGGTATTTATAACCCCTCAATCGAATGGCTCTTCAATAGTCATTTTTTCGCCCCGTTGGACGTTGTTCGGTCGCTTGTCGGTCGATCGTCGGCCGATCGACCGATCGATCGCCCAGTGATCGCTTGCAATTTGTGCTTTAACCGCTCTGTTCGGTCGACCAGAGGGTCGACCGAATGAGTCACGATTCCACCTCTCTGCTATCCGATTGACCGCTCGGTCGACCGAAGTACGCACTGCCAATTTTTGGCCTCGATCGGTCGACCAACCGATCGACCGAAGTAGCCTTCTGCCATTTTTTACCCATATTCGATCGACTGACCGGTCGACCGAATTGGCTTACTGCCTATTTTTGGCATCATTCAGTTGACCGAATTGGCTACTCCCAATTTTTGGCATCATTCAGTCGACCAAATCGGCTACTGCCAATTTTTTCTTGTTCGGTCGATCGACCGGTCGACCAAACTCAGGCTAAGGCTGATTTTTTTCTTTATCTTTGTTACATGCATTTTCATAGGTTTAGTTACCAAGTCTTAACTTGGATAACTTTACAATTAGGCTTGGGATGAGATCCTAGGGGTATATTACAAGATATCTACTCAATCTATACCCGAGCCTTCTCTTTGCCATTCTTTTCTTTCGTTTCTTGACGGTCTTTTCCTTCATTTCTCCGAACGAAGTTCGCATGCTTATCGTAACCTCAACCTGAACTCAAAACTTCACACATAGATTCAATACTTGTTTGTTATCATCAAAATAAAGATCTAAGCTTAAGGGGAACCCTTAAGCCAACAAAAGGTACAGGGAGTTACTAAGAAGATGTCCTCATCATGGCATCCCTCTTTGGATGCAAATCCAGACCTTCTACAATGGTCTTTTGCTTAGTACTCAAGTTATGGTAGATGCGGCAGTGGGAGGATCTCTCAACAATAAGACACCAGAGGAGTCACAAGAGCTTTTTGAAGTCATGGCAAGCAACAACTACCAAAAGCCTATAGAGAGAGTTCAAAAGAAGGGAATACTAGAAGTTGGTACTACTAGTGCAATTCTAGCACAAATCAAAGCTCTCTCCATGCAAAATGTGGCCATTCAAAAGCAATTGGGGATAAATGCCAATGTTGTCCATGTTGTTCATGCTCAAGTCATGGTTTGTGATTTTTGTGGAAGTAATCATCCCAATGGTGAATGTAATGCAGACCTTCACAAGAAGAACAAGTCAATTATATGGGTAACACTTCAAGAAATAATCCATTCTCCAACACTTACAATCCAGGGTGGAGGAACCATCCTAATTTCTCATGGGGCAATCAAGGTGCACCTAAGCAACAATTCAATCAACCCCCTCAAGAGAAGAAGTCCAATTTGGAGGGTACATTGCAACAATTCATGAAAAACACTACTTCTTTTGTGGAGAGGACTGAATCTAAATTTAGGAACTATGATACCATGTTTAGAAATCAAGATGCATCAATTAGAAACATAGAAAGTCAATTGGGACAGATATCTAAGCAACTAGCGGAAAGGCCACAAGGTTCCTTGCCTAGCAACACTATTGCAAACCCAAGAGAGCATGTGAAGGCAATCACTTTGAGGAGTGGAAAGGAGCTGGCTAAACTAGAAAAAGAAGTTGCAAAGGAGGAAGAAAAGCCCTCTAATGAGACCAATGTGGAGCCACCTAAGGAGAAGAAGTATGAGATTCCAATGAGGCATAACAAAGGTGTGGAAAAAGAAGAAAAAGCTCCAACACCTTCAGCATATGACCCTCCAATCCCTTACCCTCAAAGGTTGAAGCAACAAAGGAAGGAACAACAAGAGAAGCAATTTTCTAAGTTTCTAGAGGTGTTCAAGAAGCTACAAATCAACATTCCCTTTGCTGAAGCTCTTGAACAAATGCCAAGCTATGCAAAATTCATGGAGGAAATTCTCTCTCAGAAGAAGAAGATTAAGGATGATGAGACCGTGATGCTCACCGAGGAATGTAGTGCTATATTGCAAAATAAATTGCCTCCTAAACTAAAGGATCCAGGGAGTTTTACAATTCCATGTGTTATTGGTGATGTTTATTTCAATAAAGCTCTTTGTGATCTTGGTGCTAGCATTAAATTGATGCCTTTGTCTAGTTTTAGGAAGCTTGAAGTTGGAGAAGAGGAGCCTACTATGGTTTCCTTGCAATTGGCGGATAGGTCTATCAAGCATCCAAGAGGCATCATTGAAGATGTTTTGGTGAAAGTAGGCAAGCTCATCTTTCCGATTGATTTCATTGTGCTTGACATGGAGGAAGATAGAGAGGTTCCACTCATTCTTAGGAGACCCTTCTTAGCAATCGGAAGAGCTTTGATTGATGTCCAAGAAGGGAAGCTTGAGTTGCATGTTCAAGATGAGAAAGTCACATTTAATGTGTTTGAAGCAACAAAATTCCCTTTAGAGGCTGAAGCTTGTCTTAAAATGGATAACATTGATGAAGTGGTGGCTACTTCCTTTAGAGCAAGCTCTACTACTCTCCCTCTGGAGGCTTGCCTAATGAACCCCAATGTTGTGGAAGAAATAGAAGATGACAAGCTAAAATTATGTCATGAGCTTTTGGAAGCTCAATCTTTGGTGTTCAAGCCTAAATTCACCACTTTGAAGATTGAAGAGGAAGTTTAGCAAGCTAGTGATGAACCACCCAAGTTAGAGCTGAAACAACTACCTTCTACCTTGAGATATGTGTTCCTTGGTGAGGGAGAAACTTATCCAGTCATTATTAGCGCCTCTTTGAATGCTTTGGAGGAGGAGAAATTGCTTAGAGTGCTTCGAGATCACAATACTGCAACTGGTTGGCAAATTTCATATTTGAAAGGTATTAGTCCAACCTTTTGCATGCATAAAATTCTCATGGAAGATAGTTACAAGCCTCTTGTGCAACCACAAAGAAGATTAAACCCAATAACGAAAGAGGTTGTCAAGAAAGAGGTGATAAAGCTCTTAGATGCTGGGATTATCTATCCAATTTCGGATAGTACTTGGGTGAGTCCAGTTCAAGTTGTGCCAAAGAAAGGAGGGATTACAGTTGTGAAAAATGAAAATAATGAGCTCATTCCTACAACAACAGTGAGTGGTTGGAGAATGTGTATTGACGATAGGAAGCTCAATGATGCAACAAGAAAGGATCACTTCCCTTTACCATTCATGGACCAAATGATTGAGAGGTTGGTTGGTCATACTTATTATTGCTTCTTGGATGGATATTTGGGCTATAATCAAATTCCTATTGCTCCGGAAGATCAAGAAAAGATCACCTTCACTTGTCCTTATGGCACTTTTGCATATAGAAGGATGCCTTTCGGTTTGTGCAATGCTCCCACCACCTTTCAAAGGTCTATGATGACAATCTTTCATGACATGGTGGAGAGATTTATTGAGGTTTTTATGGATGATTTTTCTATTTTTGGTTCTTCTTTTGATAATTGTTTATATCATTTATCTTTGGTTTTGAAAAAGGTGTCAAGAAACTGATCTTGTTTTGAATTGGGAAAAGTGTCACTTTATGGTGCAGGAAGGTATTGTTTTAGGGCACCAGATCTCGACCATGGGCATTGAAGTTGATAGAGCCAAAATAGAAATCATTGAGAAACTGCCTCCACCCACAAATGTTAAGGGAGTCAGGAGTTTTTTAGGCCATGCTGGATTTTATAGAAGATTTATAAAGGATTTCTCTAAAATTGCTAAGCCTTTGAGCAATCTTTTGATTAAAGATGTTCCTTTTAACTTTGATGATGATTGCATGCATGCTTTTGAAACTTTGAAGCAAAAATTGATTTCAGCTCCTGTTATTGTTGCCCCCGATTGGGATTTACCTTTTGAAATTATGTGTGATGCTAATAATCTTGCTATAGGTGCGGCACTTGGTCAAAGGAAAAATAAACTCTTGCATGTCATTTATTATGCTAGTAGGATTTTGAATGATGCACAAATTAATTATGCTACAACTGAGAAGGAATTATTAGCAGTTGTATTTGCATTTGATAAATTTCGTTCTTATTTGATAGGTACAAAAGTCATTGTCTACACTGACCATGCAGTCCTCAAATTTATGTTGGACAAAAAGGATTCAAAGCCAAGACTGATTAGGTGGATTCTTTTGCTACAAGAATTTGATTTGGAGATTAGAGACATAAAGGGAGCTGAGAATGTGGTGGCAGACCATTTATCAAGGTTGTCTCTCTATAATTCTCACGAGTAAGAAGCAATAAAGGAGACATTTCCGGATGAACAACTATTTGCTACACAAATAGCCCCTTGGTTTGCAGATTATGCCAACTACTTGGTGAAGAGGATCTTGCCTTTGGACATGTCTCACCAGCAAAAGAAGAAGTTCTTCTATTACCCAAGGCCTCCTTGAATGACTGCAAAAAATGAGCTGTGAACTGAGTACCCCGATCTGACATAACCGGAACTCCATGATAAGCGACAATACGATCCAAGAATAACCTCGCATACTGCTCAGCTGAAAAGGTCGTCCTAACTGGTATGAAATACGATGTCTTGGTTAGGCGATCCACCACTAACCAGATAGAATCATTGCCTTTCTCGGACTTTGTCAACCCAGTTATGAAATCCATGATTATCTTCTCCCATTTCCACTCTGGTACCCCTAAGTTTTGAAACAACCCTGTCGGCTTCAAATGCTCAACCTTCACCTGTTGACACACCAGGCACTTAGACACGAACTCGGCCACCTCTCTCTTTATGCCTTTCCATTAATAGTTTTGATTGAGATCTCAGTACATCTTCGTGGCTCCCGGATGCATAGTGTAGGTAGATTGATGAAATAAATGATAGTTCAAAAGTTTAGATACAATAAAACTTGAAATAAATGACAAAAATGCCCTCAGGGCTACAACTCCAAATCAAGCTAATACAAGTGCATGACTACTACCAAAGAACTCGACTACGACCCTAACTAGGAGTGCTATGAGATAATGCGGCGCCAAGTGCATCTGACCCATCTCGCCGGTCAGGCTCTGCAAAATAGAAATCCAATGAGAACGGGTGAGTTCAAAGAACGCAGCGAGCGGTTTTACCAACTCTCACAAATAAAAACACAGAGATGACAAGAATAAAATCTATCTCTAAAGAGGGCAATGTCACGAAGGTGTGACTAGCTAACATGCCAACAGGCCATACATGCCCCAAGGCATCTAACCCTCCAAAGTGGAGTACATCAGGCCAAAGCCTACCATGCCCGAAGGCAACAACACATACTAGGATAATTGGGAAGGCCCTCCGAACTTATCTAGTACAAGAATCTCGGGAGCAATCAGGAAAGGCTCTCCGAACTTTCTCGATGAGACGCGTAGGGACAATCGGGATTCACCCATCCGAACTTGCCCTTTAAGATATCATAGGAGTAATCGGGAAAGGCCCTCCGAACTTACTCCTAAAGGTTCATAGGAATAATCGGGAAAGGCCCTCCGAACTTATTCCTTAACACCACCTCGGGGATAATTGGGTAGGCCCTCTGAACTTATCCCACGAGGCTGAACCAGAACAATCGAGAAAGACCCTCCAAACTTGTTATACAGGTTGGGAATTAGTCATCCAACTTCCCGGGATTAGCCCGCAATCCAGTTCCTCTACGAGTCTCTTCGTCATTCATAAAGATATGTCGCACCATGACATAAGTCACGACTCTCCTACGGTGTCTTATGGGTGATCCTATTGGAAAGTGTCTCAACACTCCAAAACCTGACCCCAACTCCTAGACCCGTAATGTCATGAACCTGTGTGGTTTTTTTAATGCAAAACTTATGTATTGGTTCATAACAAATTATGATGACCGTTAATCCAATTTTAATTGTGCAATTAAAATTTAAATCACCAAGATTAGAGTTTTGTTTTAGGGTTTTATTTTAGCTTATTGTTCTTCCCTGTACTGATGTATCTAATCCGAATCTAATCTCCAAAGTGTGTCCTATGTTCCCAAACTATATTTCCTGGTCGAAACCTTAGGTTACACAACTATATTCACAGAAAAACAAACACCACAGCAAACAAACCAAAATCAGCACAGATTCATCATCTCAGCATACAATTCCAGCAACATGAAATTTTCAGCATACTATTGAATCAAATCCGAAAATTATTAGAAATTAACTCCTAAATTATCATTAGGACAGAATACTAATCTCAAGAATTAATGCACAGAAATCATGCTTTTAATCAAGATTAACAAGAACCCACAACACTTAGATCAAGAATCAAGTATTAAGATCAAGAACCCCCTTCTCAAGAACCCGTAAAGCATCAACATCAAGATCTTAATCCTACCACATGATTTCTACCCAAAAACCATAGATTTAATTCTAAGCAAGAAATCCACAATCAAGAATCTCAAATTAGGATAATAGATCAGGATTTGCGTATCAAGGGAAATAAGAAACTCATTCGGGCTTTTCATCGAACACCTTGAGGGCGACCCCGGTTTCCCCCTTGGCCGAGCACCCCTAGGTTTATCCTAGGGCTGCCGAGCCCCATAAAGGGAAGATTAGGATCTCCTCAAGCACAACTTCAAAAAACATGGCAAGAACTTGAAGAAAAATCCAAGAACGAACAAAAACACCGAGCCGCCAAGAACGGCTCCAAGATTTTGAACAAAACCCGAAGAGAGGGGGTAAACCACTCACCTTAATTGGAAGAAAGATTAAAGAAGAAATCCCGAACGACGACCCTCGAATTCGGCTTCAAAAGGGTGGCGGCTCGACTCAAGAAAAGGGGACAAGGTGGCGGCGGCTCACTCCAAGCCACCAGCTTGGAGAGAGGGAGAGAGGGGAAGGAGAGGGGCTGGCTTCAGCTGGCTCCTCTTGGCTCGGCTCCAAAGGAAAGGAATGAGGAGAGGAAGAGGAAGAGAAAATAGGCGGCTCGGCTCGGCTCTGGGTGGCGGCAGATCCAAGGGGAAAAGGGAAAGGGGGCTGGCGGCTTGGCAGCTGGCTCCCTTTCTCAATTCTTTGGGTGGCTCCAAAAAAAGGAGTCACAAGCTATGGGGAGGGGGTTTTATACTTCCTCCACAATCCTAACCCCTTAAACACCTTAATCCACAACCCGCATCCACCTTAAGACAAAACCAAACCCGCTAACCCGATGGACTTATTTAATTTAATTAAACTTATTCTAATAAATCACAAGCAATTAATTAAATACACCCACATGAACATAATTAACAATTTTGCACACACAACATCAAATTAAATAATTTCAACTACGCTAGCCTAAAATTCATAAATTCATATTCTACTTACCCGAGCTCGCAAGCTCGCTCCGGACCATGAGTCGACTCGGCTCGACCACGAACTAGTTCGCTATGCTGGCAAACACACATAAGAGGAAAAATAATAAATTTAAATATCTAGGATATTACAATTACTTTGTAAGAGGCCGGAGTTAGAGTTACAAGAGATCAACGGATGATATCTTAAGTCGAAGGCCCCTTGTGTGTTAAATAAACAACAGACGAAAGATGTTTGTCATTGGATCAAAGAACTCAGATTACCCGATAGATATGCCTCGAACTTATCTCGATGTGTGAACATTGATGATTGCAAAATATCAGGGATGAAGAGCCACGATGGTCTTGTATTTATGTAGAGATTGCTTCTGATCGCATTCCAAGATCTTCTATTTAATAATATTTGGGGTATGTTGACCGAATTAAGTATGTGTTTTAGAAACATTTGTGCAAATGTCCTTCGAGTGGAAGATATGTTAGCACTTGAAAGTAGTATTATTGAAATTATATGCAAATTGGAGTAGTTTTTCCCTCCTGATTTTTTTGTCTCGATGGAGCATCTACCGATACATTTGGCATACGAGGCATGAGTTGGTAGCCCCGTTCAATACCAGTGGATGTACTTATTAAAAATATACATGAATCGTCTAAAGAAAAAAAGTAAAGAACACCACAGCTGTTGAAGGATTAATATCTAAATCGTATATCATCCAAGAAATTTTAATATTCTACTCATTTTACTTTGAATCAACCCTACAGACAAGATTTAATCATCTTCCATGGAACAATGACGGGGGAGTTCAACATTCATATGAATGTTTAAATATATTCTATCATTCTGGTCATGCTTTCAGTTCTTGTCCGTCTCGACACTTAAGCGATGAAGAGTACCATTTGACACAATTGTATGCATTGCTCAATTGCCCAGAGATTGAACAATTCATTGAAATATTTGACATTGAGATGGTTCAACAATACTCTATTTGTAGTAATCAGGAATTGGAGAGATTACGGAATCGAGATTTCCCTACTTGGCTTCGGACATAGATGAGAAAATATTTAAGTTTGTTAGTGGACTATCGCGACTAAGTATCTTGTTATAGCGGTTGTTTTGTTAATGGGTGTAAATTTCACATTGTTGAATATGCGTTTACAAAGAAGACTATGAATGCTGCTGTTTGCATGAAAGGGACAACGTATGTTGAATGTGATATGAATATTTATGGACTGTTGGAAAAAGTGATAAAATTGCACTACTTCGGCTTGAAATTAGTTATCCTATATAAATGTCATTAGTTTAATACAGCAGATAGGGGCATAAAAGTTCACCCAAAATTCAAACTTATCGAGGTTAATTACAAATCAAAATTGACAGCAAATGAGCCTTCTATATTGGCATCACAAGTCGAACAAGTATATTATGCGAAGTATCTGGCTCAAAATAAAGATAGATCAGATTGGCGTGTAGTTTGTAAGTCTAAGGCTAGAGGAAGAATTGATCAGATAGCAGGAGAAAATGAGCCGATACCTGATGTGACAGATGATTTCTATCAAGAAGAGGATCCTCCCTAGTAGACTGTATGAGTCCAATACTCGAGGATGCATATGTCATGCACCAACTTAGGATCACGTGATCGGCCAGGGTATCCGTGCCTATACCCCGTAGCCTAACTCATGCACATGCCAACTCATAAATATAGCAGAAGAACAACAGCTTTTAATAACAATAAAAGAACAAAAACAGATTTTGTTTCATAACATCTATCTCAACAAAAGTAAAGTCACGAAGGTGTGACAAGCTATCAGGCCATCTGGCCACCACATGCCCTAAGGCATCCAACACTCCAAGGGTGGAGTACAACAGGCCTAAGTCTACCATGCCCTAAGGCAACAAAATATACTAGGATAATCGGGAAGGCCCTACGAACTTATACTAATATAAAGAAACTCGTGAGCAATCGGGAAGGCCCTCCAAAATCCATGATACGCGAGGGAACAATCGGGGATCACCCATCCGAACTTGCCCCTTTAAGATATCACAGTAATAATCGGGTATGCCCTCTGAACTTATTCCTTAAAAGCACCTCAGGTAATATCTTAAAATTTTGATCACCAAGATTAGGGTTTTGTTTTAGGATTTTGTTTTAGCTTAGTGTTGTGCCCGAAACTGATGTATCTAACCAGAATCTGGTCTACAGAGTGTGTCCTATGTTTCCAAATTATATTTTTTGGTCGAAACGATAGGTTACATGACTATGCTCAGAGAAATACACACACCACAACAACTATTTTAAAAATAGCAAAGATTCATCATCTCAACATGAAATTCCAGCAACATTGAGGTTTTCAATATAGTATGAAAATAAATCCGAAATTAACAGAAATTAGATCCTTAATTATCATTAAAGCAGAATACTAATCTTGAGATAAATTTCTCAAATTTCATACTTATTAAATAAGACTAACAAGTATCAACAACACCTTAATCAAGAAACAAGCATCATGATCAAGAACCCTTCTTCAAGAACCTTCATAGCATCAATATCAAGATTTTAATTTTATAAAAATGATTTCTATCCAAAAATCACAGATTAATTTCAAGGCATGCTTGAACATGTAGGAACTCGATTTAATAAGCAATTTAAGGCATGGATCTCAAGAACACCAAAAATCCTCACTTAGGCATTTCACCGAACACCTTGAGGGCACCCTCGTCTCCACCTTGGCCGAGCACCCCTAGGGTCATCCTAGGGCTGCCGAATCCCATAGGGGAGAGTTTAGGGCCTCCTCCAACACGGTAATAAAAAAGAACATTAAAAATTTGATAGATCGACGGAAAATAAATCAACACATTCTAGCCTTCAAGACCGGCTTCAAGAATTCGAAGAAACATGAAAAGAAGGAGGGTAAAACCACTCACCCGAATAGGAAGGATAGTGAGAGAAGAAATCCCGGACAACGGCCCTCGAATTCGGCTTCAAGAATCGGCGGATCAACTCAAGAAGGGGGGAAAAGGAGGCGGCGGCTCACTTCAAGCCGTCTACTTGAAGAGAGGGAAAGAGGGAGAGAGAAGGGCTGGCTTGGCTTCAGGCGGCTCCTCTCGGCTCGGCTCCAAAGGGAAGGAAGAAGAGGGGAAGGGGCTCAGTGGCTCGGCTCTTGAGGGCGACGGCTCCAAAGAAGAGGAAGAGAGAGAGGGGCTGGCTGGCGGCTAGATTGGCGGCTGGTTGGCTCCTCTTCTCAATTGGCTTGTGCGGCTCCAATAGGGTGCCGCAAGCCAAGGGGAGGGGTTTTTATACTCCCTCCTCAACCCTAACTCAACTAAACCCTTTATCAAACCCGCATCCGCCTCAAGCCGAACCCGAATCCGCTAACTTAATTAATACTATTCTAATCCCATGCTAAATTACAACTAACAAACATACACACATCCACGTGCAACATAATTAAACAATCATGCATACACAACAAAAAATTAAATAAATTTATCTATGCAAGCAAAATTTTCATAACTCATATTCCTACTTACTCAAGCTCGCAAGCTCGCATCGGACTATGAGTCGACTCGGCTCGACCTCGAACTAGCCCGCTTGGCTGGCAAACACAAACCATAAAGGGAAAAAAATATAATTAAAATATTTAAGATATTACAGCATACTCGAGGATGCAGACACTGAGTTAGTTCAACTAGAAGTTGAAATTATTGATGATGACGATCATGAAGTTGAGGAAGGTAAAGATGAAGAAGATGATGAAGAAGAATTCAAAGACTATTTACTCAGATGATGATAATACAGAGGAGGAATAATTGTAAAGTATATCTTCTATTAAATCTATCTCTACTATATATATAATCTAATTAAATGCTTATTTGACAGCTATGGTGGATCGAGGTTATCGCCGAACGTCAGCTAGACTTTCAAAGTCTTCAATCGACGAGACTTCAGATTCTATCATAATCCTCCTGTCGCTAATCCACCCGGGCCGAGCAGGATTTAGCCACCACCAACAATGGAGTCACAGAGAGTTATTCGTGTGCGAGGACAACGATAATGTATTATTAATGATTAATTATATATAATTCATTGTATCATAATATAATATTATACTTTATTTTTGTTGTGTGGGTTCGAGTAGGAGGATGTCCCCAGGACTATATCGGGGACGATCAGATGGTACATGCATGGGGCATGGCCCACGTGGTCTCACGGGGCCCGTGAGCATGTCAACATGCTCTGGCGCGAGTTTGAGGTACGTATTTAATTTTTTATATACATGATGATTATAAATATTGGTACTAACATTATTATTTTATTTTGCAGGCTTGCTACACATGCCCAGAAGACAAGTGGGAGGCAATTTTTCGACAGTGGTACAACAATCAGCTTAACCAGGCTCAATCCCAGGCGATGGCCCGAGCTGGGATCAGAAACATTGCGGAGACTCGGGGATACAACCCCGAGTGGATTACTCCAGATGTTTGGGACCAGCTCATAGAGCTATTGTCATCGAAACGATGGTAGGAGGTATCTCAGACTTCGGCTAGAAACCGCATGTCCGGGGGAGGGGGGCACACTAGCGGATCTATATAATTACTTAATTTTAATTATATATTATATTTATTTCTTGGTGTGCTGATAGGATTGTCCAGCGACCCACCCCGATGGAGGCGTTTGAGCGGACACATCGTCGAGGACATGGAGCGGGGGAGTACATCAACACCCGCACATCAGTCATCATGGTAAGTGTATATGTTTCAATTATGCAATATTTATTTATAATTAGGAAAAATATGAAACAACAATACAAACTTATTTAGGAGACCTACACTAGGACAATGACGCAGCGCGGGGGCACCCCTGACGACTTTGACGCTCGAGCGTGGGTCGATGACGCTGGTGGCTAGGACCACGACCACGTATATGGCTTCGCAAACAGTGGTCATGCACGAGCCGTGCTCGAGCCACTTGGGGCATCGACCCCTACTGTAATACCCCGGTTTAGTCCCACATCGGGAGTATGTTGGATGTGGTGTTGGCTTATAAGGCTTGATGGGTGTGCTACTATCAACTTCAGCTTAAGCATTTTTTAACTAGGCCAATAGGTTGGTCTATGAAGTTGATGGATCAATTATCTCATCAAGTGGGTTGTAACAAATGGTATCAGAGCAGGACCTAGTCCTAGGAATGGTGAGGGAGCCTATGTGAGAAAGGGCTACCCAGGTCATGGGGTGGAGCCGCTACTAGGCTAGGCCTCATGTGCCGCCGACTTGGGTGTGATTCTGGGCTATGTGTTAGACTCGAGTTGAGTCTGGACGAGGACGTCAAGACATAAGTGGCGGAGATTGTAATACCCCGGTTTAGTCCCACATCGGGAGTATATTGGATGTGGTGTTGGCTTATAAGGCTTGATGGGTGTGCTACTATCAACTTCAGCTTAAGCATTTTAATGAAGCTAATAGGTTGGCTTGTGAAGTTGATGAGTTAGTTATCCCATAAAGCGGGTTGTAACAACTTCGCTCGTCGGTGAGTGACCCTCCACACCTGGTCTTAGGATTAGAGCCAAATAACAGCATTGGAGGAGCGGGTCGCGTGTTAGAGTCGGATGATGGAGGAGATGCATGCCATGTTGAGACATATCACAGCTCAGTCAGGCGTTAGCATCCCACCGACATCATAACCATCGTCCACGACCCAATCCACGCCAGTTTACACTCAAGAACTGTAGACCCCCCCCCCCCCCCCCCCCCCCGCATGATCCCGACCATCCTCCACTGTGGTGAGACTTTATTTGATACTGTTGACTTGACTTGTTTATGACTTGGATATTGTTTATGCATGACTTGACTTGTGTTTTGATACTGTTGACTTTACATATACTTCACTTACGATAGATTTGAACGTATCGTGTTGATCCGATAATTTTAATTCGTGTCTAGTTTTGATTCGAATAGTTTTTTATACGATTGTTGATAATTATTATTATAAAAATAATTGTTTTGATGTATATCTGGGTGTATCTATGATGTTGTGAATGTATGTGTAAGTGAATGGATATGTGTATGGGTGTGTGAGTTATGTATCAGGTTAAATAAATGTATCAATGAAAATTTCTAATTTTCAATTTTTTTTCAGTTACAGGCTAACTGCATCAACGACGGCTTACCCACGGTCATCTATGAAGCACAGAAACATCTCGTGGGCTAACGTTTCCATGTCGAAAACATTTCAGAAATCTAAACTCTTAGAAACCTCGAGGAAAGATGACGAAAACTTTTGATGGAGTTTTCGGTCACGTCATGGAAATTGATGAGTTTATACACTATGATATAATGCAAAAATTAATGGGAATGCACATGTAATAAAGTGCAGAATTTGATGGAAAAGAAGTAGTAGTAGAAAATAATTGACAAAGTGAAAAAATTGATGTAGAAGAAAAAATATATAGTGAAATTTATGAACATATTGTGAATATTTTAAAATATTTTTATGAATAATTATATTAGAGAATTATTATATAATATTAATTATAAAAAAATATATTTATTTAGCGTTTCCTTAACGTTTTCGTGTCCTAAATTTTTTAAGATCATCGTTTCTTCGTTTCGTGTTACGTTTTCCGTTTCCATTTCTGTGCTACATAGACGGTCGTCTATTTGAAAGTCTTCCCTGAAAGCTTATCGTAATTCCTTGGCCGCAACCTTAAAGCCATTGCTGATGACCTATAACAACGGATCAACTACAACCATTCAGCAATAGCTTTACCTCGGCCGATGGGCTATTGTTGATAATGATATAAGCAACAACATTTGGACCGTTGTTGAGTCGTGGCTGATAACGATATTAGCAACGATGCACTGGGTTATTGCTGATATATTAACAACAACGATCGAGTGCTACTGTTGCTAAGTTATCAGCGACGCTATTATCTGTCACATCTTTGTTGCAACGGGTCGGGTCATCGCTCGCCGTTGGTGATGGTCTTCACCAACGGCTTACAAATGGGCTCCGTCGGTGAAGATCATTATTCTAGTAGTGATTTCACGATCGAAGGATGAAAAATTCTCTTGGATCTGTGCAATATCAACTTCTTCCAATTGAAATTCGGTCCTTGGAACCGCCTAATACAAGGAGGGTCTCGTAAATCTTTGTTGTTCAAATTTAGACTCATCATGGTATGACGTTGGAAGATCTGGTATGAACGCAATCTCCGATGTTTCGAAGGAAAAAAGAAGACAACCCTTGAGTTGGCCATAGAAGGAGCTAACTTGTTTAAACATTGTACTTGCTAATTTTTCATGTTCTTTGTATTTTATCGTTCTCCTTTTTCTTTCTTTTCCTTCTCACTTGATTAATATAAGTATTTTTTTTCTCAAAAAAAGAAGCCACCAGATTAATTTGCTAAATATTGTTTGAAACGACTGCACATTGTTTGTCTAATTGGACTTAATTTCTCGTATGTATAAAAAAACTTAATTAACATGATGAGAACCATGTTCTTTCAGGGGTGTTTGGTTGCCCCCAAGTGCAAATGCTGCAAAATTTATTTGCATGCAAAAATAAATGCCCGCAAATAGATTTTGCAGCGTACCGTTTGGTTGCCCGCAAGTAGAGTTGCAACTTCTATTTGCAAAGCGTTTGATTGACCGCAAATCGAAGTAGCAATTACACTTGCAACTTGCATTTTACGAATTCTTTCGGGTCGGTCCGGGCTGGGCACAAATTTTTTCGGACCGGGTTGGGCATGAATTTTTTCGTGTTGGACCGAGCCGGGCAAGGATGGGCTGAGTCGGGCCGGGCCGGGTTAGGCCGAGCACAAATTTTTTTAAGCCGAGAACAAATTTTTCGGGCAGGCTGGGCACAAATTTTTTCAGATTGAGTCGGGCAAGAATTTTTTCGGGTCGGACTGAGCTGGGCAAGGCCAGGCTAAGTCGGACCGGGGTGGGCACGAATTTTTTCGGGTCTAACCAAGCCTAGCAAGGACGGGCTAAGTCGGGTCGGGCCAGGCATGAATTTTTTGGACCGGGCACAATTTTTTTCGGGTCGGGCCGGACATGAATTTTTTTGGGCCAGGTCGAGCACGAATTATTTCGGGGCAGGCCAGGTATGAACTTTTTTGGGATGGGTCGGGCCGTGCATGAATTTTTTCGGGCCGGGCCGCGCACAAATTTTTTCAGGTCGGGCCGGGCCGGGCACAACTTTTTTTGGGCTGAGCCAGACACAACTTTTTTTTCAAGCCGTGCCGAGCACGAATTTTTCAGGTGGGCTGGGCCGTGCATGAACTTTTCTAGGCCGGTCACAAATTTTTCTGGCTCGGGTCGGTCACGATTTTTTTTTGGCCGGGTTGTGTATGAATTTTTTCGGGCCGAGCCGAAAACTTAAGCCCGACACGATTTGCCAAACCTAGTATGATAAATTAATAATTTTTAATTTTTGTATACTAAAAATATATTTAAAAAGTCTATCAAATGATATCAGATCTAAGATCTGAAACTACCATCGCGTTCATCGCACGAAAACCTACAATTTTGATATTTATCTCGTCTTCATCCGATGACTCTAAATCGTCAAAATTAATTATTATTTAATACTTAAATTATTATATTTGCAGCCAGCAATCTTGTATTACGGGCTATTTGGGCTTTAATTCCATTTGCGGGCCCGCAAATGGAATTAGAATTACAAGTTGCAACTAGTAAATGCTGCAAAATATTTTTGCAGCCAACTAAACAAATTTGTTATCTAAATACTATAACTAGAGTTGCAGCATTTGCACTTGCGGACAACAAAACACCCCCCTCAATGAAATACAGTGCTAATTGTGCCTGTGATTCCACTACAGTGAACCATGTATCCATTCATAGAATAACAAAATTATTCACGAAGGTTGTGGCATTAATTTAGGAGCTAGGGAATATCACAATATTAATCATCCCTTAGCTTGGTTCCTCCTAAATTTTGAGCGTGAGATGAGCTTTTGCTGGTATCTATTGAGTATTTGAGTGTACATGCGAGACAACGAGAATGATTTTGCTCTTAGAATATAATATTATATTCCCTTACTAATACAAATTAATTCATTCGTCTCTAGCTAATTAATGAGTTTTGTCTAATTAAGCTGATTAATTGTTTTGTTATCTTGCTCTTAGAATATATAATTCTTTCTACCTTTGTATTTATTTAGTTGTTGGTCGTTTGTTCTTTGTGTTGTATTTACTTTTAACTAGTATAAGACCCGCATGATACGCGACGATCTTAATTCACATTAGATCAAATAAATTTACTATTAATATATATCAATATTTGAAAAATAATATTGTGCATAAATCACAAATAACATAATATAAAAATGAATATTTTATAAATTACCAAAAACTTCTTGGTATACAACATTTGTAATTTTTTTTTCAATATGACCTTTTGAATTACAAATCAAAATCTTTAAATCTTTCTTATTGGTCACCCTAGACACTGCGATATAAAATTGTCCATGAGTGAAGACAAATTTTTTAAGAAAAACGCCGACATTTGAAAGTGATTGGTCGTAACTTTTATCGATAATCATCGCATAAGAAATCATAATAGGAAATTGTCTCATTCAAAATTTAACTGGTAGTCTTAGATCTGATGCAGTCAACGACATACGTGGAATGAATATCTTTTCTCCGCAATTAGTTTCAGAAATAATCTTGGCTTCAAGGACCCGGTTCCCAAGTCTTATTACCATCAATCGTGTTCCATTACATAATCCGGCAGATAGATCGATATTTCTTAGCAAAATAATAAGAGTCCTAACTTTTAATGTCAAAGAATGAATAGGAACACTAGAACATTTGATGCAGTTGAAGAAGCCTGGTGTGTGGATCTGAACCAATAAACTCCCTCCAGAATCTGATAAGCACGTGCTATTTGAGCTCAAAAATATCGTTGACTCTTTTTGATTTAGAGAAACCATACAATCATTAATCATCTCAACCACATTCAGAGTGGGAGCTAGTATATCTCTTAATTTGTTGCAAATATTATAAATTATTGACATTTGTTATAAGCTTAGGATAAATTGCACCAACAATCGCAGTAATAGGGTCACTTGCATCCAAAATCAAATTATCATATGGAATTCGGACTACCCCATAATCATCACCAGGATCACCTATCTTTCCATCACCGATCGATAATATCCAATCCGAAAAACTTTTCAAATCATCTGTATTGTCATTGTAGTTCTTTACAGTTAGATGCAAATTTTTCGTTATCTTCAAACTTCACAATCGTCCCATAAGTAAGACGAATTAAGTGATGCATTAACAATATCTTGTCTGATTTTCTTAGGAATGACAGGTAAAATTTGTCTGAAGTCTCCTCCAAATACTACAGTCTTACCTCCAAAAGGATGATCATTGCTATTTGGATTCATAAAACGCATAACATCACACAATGTTCTATCAAGCGCTTCAAAATAATATCTAAAATTAAGAGAATCAGACTATTAAATTTGTATTTAATGAAATTTAATAAATATATAAATTAAATATATAACTGAATAATACCTATTCATCATTGGAGCTTCGTCCCAAATAATTAAACTTGTTCTCACCAATAAATCATCCAACGGAGAACCATGTTTAATATTGCAAGTAGAATCCTCATTTAGATTAAGAGAGATCGCAAATCGAAAATGTGTTGTTCTTCCACCAAGTAATAGTAAAGATGCTATTCCATTGGACTCAAATGTTAAAATAATTTTTCATTCGGATCAAAGTGTAGATGCAAGAGTTATCCAAATAAATGTCTTTCCGATTCCACCATAATTGTAGGAAAAAAAACAACTCCTTTTTTTCTTTTAACACTATCTAATATTTTATCAGAAACTTGTCTCTATTCCGAAGTTAGGTGTTGAACTTATTCTTGATTTATCTCTCTCAATCTTCTTCGATTGTAGTGCGGCTCCTTAGCAATTAAGCAATTATTAATGTTTGTAGTTGATCGAGATGATTTTGACATTGTAGGAAAGTCATCCAAACTTTTGCCACATCCTTTTAGAATTAAATCAATTTTCTCTAAACAATCATCTTTGAGTTCATCATCAGTAATGACAACATCTGAAATTTAAAAATATATAAATTTAATATATTAATTGGTAATAAAAAAATAACAATAAATATATATAACAAATATATAGCTTTCATACATTTCATTTGTAACACTTGTTTTATCAAATAAGGTATATCTTCAGTTAATAATTTCCAAGCCTCCTCTCAAACGAATTCTGGTCTAGACATTGAGTTCGATAATAATAATGTAGCAAATAATTTTCTAAGAGAAAAATCTGATCTCCATGTACTTGCTTCTTTAATTGCATCTATATATTATTTGTCATCGTCAAACAACCCTAAATTATACCATGCATATCTAAAAGTTAGGTAAACTTTACCATTGACTGTTCTAATATCCTCGAAAGACGTTGGACCCCTAACCACGTTGAGTAGAATTCTCAAATAGTATAACTCACCTATTCCTAGGGGAACAAAGAATATTCTTCCAATCGAAAATTAGCTTGTCTCTCTTCGAGTCCAACGTCTAATGTCTTGCTTCCATGCAAACAATAAAGAAAATTCAATCTATGTTAAGCTTCTTGCCTCTGGGAAACATTTGTTAGCTTTGAACCAAGCTAAAAATTGAAACTCAGTAATTCGTGTATTTATTTTTACTTTGGATAAAAGAGTCTGATATTAATAAGTTAACTTAATTTTCACTTTACCCATTATTTAAAAATATGAAAATATTTATTACATTTGAGTACTAAGAGGATTATTAGGCACATCAATTAAAAGGATGTACCTACTAGTAAAAAAATTTAAATTATAAAATTAAAACCTAGTCGAAGACCCACGCATTGTGTAATTATATATACATATAACTTAAATTTAAATAATTTTAAAAATCATGATAAAAGATATATTTAAATTAATTTAAATTGAATGATATTTTTTTAAAAAAAGTTCATACATAAATGATTAAAAATTTATAAACATAGACCATAATAATAAATATTAAGTTAATTTAATTTATATAATCAAAACATCAAAATAATTTGCATTTTTAACTTTAAATTTGAAGCCAATACTTAACCAAAATAAATCAATAAATATATAAAATGTACAAAAAATACATAAATTAAACTTATCAAAATTAATTGTTATATTTGAATGTTATAAGTCTAATATTTGTAGTTGAATTATTTTTTATTTTAATCTTTTCAACTAAACATGTCCATTTTTAATTATATAAAATAATATATTTAAACTTTTTATTCTTATCATATGTTTCTTCTTCACATCAACTCAAAATTAAGCTCCTCAAGGTAGAGTTATCAAGCAAGAGTCAAATTTCTTAAACTAACTTAACCAATCAAAATCTAGTAATATATATTTTCAAATATTTTTACTTTTGATGTATATTATTAAAATATTTTTTATTATTAATTTCATCATGATTTAATAATTAAAATAAATTATTTTTATGAATAAATTATTTAAACTAAATAATAATATGTTTTAATTAGCAATTATAACAAGAATATATAATTAATTCCAATGAAAGCATAGATATATTAATTAATTACATTATTAAAAGTTAATTAAATTTGGATATTATTGAGAGAGAGAATTCCAAATACAAATAAACAAACGACGACCAATATAGAAATATAGTAAAAATTATCAAGGCCAATATCATTTCCATTTGCTCTTAGTACATTATCTTGCAAAGCTATGCTTGTAGGCAAAGATAATAGCCAAGCCTACAGAAAGTTGATTGATGAAGGTGATCTCCGACAATCCATGTGGGTATGTGTGTAAGACCCGGGAAAATTTCCTAATATAAAAAATCTATTTTGGTTCAGCGCGCCGGACCCGGGGGTAGTCGAGTCGAGTCTCGGGATCACCTCGAGTAAAAAGGTATGACTCGACTAATGGTGTATGCAATTTAATTGGTCAAATGACTCTTTCCTCTTATGCATTTATACCTTAATTGAGTTTAAATCGACTCGTGTTGCGGGTAGAATCAGAACCCAACTCGAGCTCGGGTTTAGTCGACTCTTGAGTAAGAGTCAAGGGCCAATATGGAAGGCTAGATGAGGGATTAAAATCCCTCATCCATGCTGCGTGCGACTCATCTTGGAGTCGCACAAGGCAGTGCATAGGAGAGGGGGAGAAGAAGCAAGGAAAAGGGGATTTTGGTCGATGCGGGATTTCGCGCCGTCGCCGGAAGATTCAAAGTTGTCGTCATCCGATCCTTCATCTTCCTCAATCAAGGTGAGTGGTTAGATTTGAAGTAATTGGGGAGGCAGGTAGCCGAACCCCTAGTGGTGATAGGATCGTGTTTCTCGCGAGTTTCTGACGAATCGAGGTTTCGTCGTTGTGTATTCATGGTTTTGTACCAATCCTTGTCGGATCGTTTTGTTTTCCTCATCGATTTCTCCAATACTAGGGCTGCCGAATCATGGGAAAAGGGGAAAGGTCATGCCAAAATTTTCCCCAATTCCCTTGACGGAAGTAGAGCCCTTAGATGATCTTAAGTTCATCAATAGAGCTTTCTTAATCGTCGATTTCACGTGTTAAGGAGCTTGTCGTCCCTAGAACTCATAGGTGTGGCCGAATGAACCCTAAACTTCATAAGAAAGGTTCGGCTAGGTGTAGGGGAAGGGGCAATCTAGTCCATATGAAATTAAGATATAGCGGAGACAAAGAATTAGGGTCGGGGATTAATTCTTCTTTTCCTTTCCTTCCCTAAGAGGCATGGCCAAGCAAGGTTCACCATGCCCAAGGCTCAGCCAAGCCTAGGGAAGGGAGAGGGAGAGCTTTAGATGGAAATTTTCCATAGTTAGGATGCTAAAACAATAGAGACATGATGACACTTAGGAAGAACCCTAACTATAGCAAGTAAATTTATTGTTTCATGTAATTATAGGAATGATAGCATAGTGACTATCCTTAGCTCATTCCTCTTTAATTTTTGAAATGATGGAATATTTTACTATGCTTAGTATTTCATGCGTTGTGAATTTATGGTTATCTTACCATGCTATATGAGTTGCTTCTTATTGAGATAATTCTAAATGCAGTGTATAAATGATTATTGATGAATCTCATAGGTATATATAGTACTTGTTGTAAGTTATTCTTGTTTTTCTTTAAATCATACAAGCTGTCCTAAAATGTTCATGGGTGGAATTCCAAGGTCGGTACATAGAATTCCTCACCTAAGGTAGCATATAATGTTAGATAAGATGTAGGACATTGCGAGATGCTTAGCATATATGGAAACTTAGCTAGGAGATGACACAATTTCTAGGACTTCTAGTAAGCATTTTTGGAAACCTGAAACTATTACGTGTGCACAATTTTGGAAGGGCAGCATAAATTTATTGACCCTGTAGCCCGAATTAGGGCCGGATACGGGCAAGGGCCCGAAGTGTATATAAGGAAATCCTAGGGCATTTGATTGTGTGATGTGTTTGAGATGGTCCACCGAGAAGCGTGGAGATCAGAAATGACCAATGCTTAGCTCAGCCAGTGTTTGGGTCTTGAGACGGACCAGCGGGCCCAGTAGGTGTCAGACCCTAGTTTGGTGGGACTAGCTATCCCTACCCCAGACGGTGTCCGGAGACTAGTGTAAAGGCAAAATGACAACACTAGAGGAGGGGTGAATAGTGTGTTTACTAAATTAATTAGCCTAAATATTATTTTATTCGTTTCTCAAACTAATTAGGCAATTTATAATTCAATGATAAGATGCGGAAGCGATAAATAGTAAAGCAATAAATACACACAATAAATCAATGCAAACTCTGGATTTATAGTGGTTCGGCCCCAATGCCTACTCCACTATCTAAGCACCCCGCTTAGGATTTTTAACAAAAGTATTAAACTCTTCGGTTTTAGCATAATTGTATAACATATTTAATGTTGTCCAAATACCAAAAGCGGAAGAACAATGCTCATTTGAAAATGAGCAATATAGGAGATGCGTTGTTTTAGCATTTAATTCAAATAATCTAACTTGTTCTTGAGTCCAATCATTTATATCAATGGTGGGCTCAACATACTCATTCTTTAGCATGCACAATAGATATAAACTTTGTGTTTTAAGAAAGGTATACATCATATTCTTCCAAACACCAAAGTTTCTTCATCAAACCTAGGTAGTGCAAATACTATACTCTCTAGTGCCATTTTTCAGATCGAGGCAAGATGTAGACGAGATGGTGAAATCTCAATCCACGACCCGCTCTAATACCAATTGAAGGCGAAATGGCAACACTAGAGGGTGGGGGTGAATAGTGTGTTTACTAAATTAATTAGCCTAAATCTGATTTTATTCGTTTCTCAAACTATTTAGGCAATTTATAATTCGATGATAAGATGCGGAAGCGATAAATAGTAAACCAATAAATACACACAATAAATCAATGCAAACATAGGATTTATAGTGGTTCGGCCCCAATGCCTACTCCACTACCTAAGCATCCCGTTTAGGATTTCCAAACTAGCTTTACTAGATTAATTCTCGTTTCCCTTACACAGAGGACTTTGACTCGACGGGTCTCACTCTCGACCTAAGGTACTTCCACACCCGGAAGTCTCCACCTTCTTATCGAGAGCACTCTTCCACCTCAACCCTAAGGGACAACTAAACTAATCCTAGTAAACACTAAGTTTACACAAGTGGCTTTACACCTAACACCAGGTAACCACTTCCACACAATAAGACCTAACACCCTAGGTCTTACAAACTCACAAATCAAATAAAGATGTGTTCAAATAAACAGTTAAAATACAATCAAAAGAGCTAAAAGATTAAACCAAAGATTAATGCTCCTTTGCAAGCCTTTGGCGCCTTCAACTCGTCAAGAGGTAGAGCTTGATCAAAACCCGAGTTGAGCCCAGCTTGTCCGCTTGAAGAAGACGTCCACGGAAAGAAACAGAGCGCACGTAATTTTTCTTTTGGAATGCTCAAATCTCCCTTTAGAATACTCAATCAAAACTCTAAGAGAGGGAGAAGAAGATTAAATGAGTTATATGAGGGTGTATTTGTACCCTCCTGAAGAAATGACAGCTCAACGGATAGTTTTCTATCCGTTGCAGACGTCGATCGATTGGTCGATCGACCAATCGATTGACCGGTCATTCGACCGCTGCTTTCTCTCTGTGTGTGGTCGACCGACGGTCGACCGATGCGAGCTGCGTCTTCGACTATCCGCATGATGGTCGATCGGTTGGTCGACCGACAGAGCTAGTACCCAATTTGGGCTTCGATCGGTCGACCGTCCGGTCGACTTAAGTAGCTACTGCCTCTTTTCGGCACTGTTCGGTTGACCGACTGGTTGACCAAAATGACTGGTGCCATTTTCCTTACCCTATTCGGTCGACCGCCCAATTGACCGAACTTAGGCTGAATTGAATTTTCAGCCCTTTTTTCTTCCACGCTTCATTTTCGGGTTCCGACTTTCAACGAGCATCAACATGGAGAGCTTTCATGTGATCTTTAAGCCCATCCAATGCGACTTTGGTGCACTCGTCGATCTCCGAGAAGCTGCCGCGACGAACCTGAGCGTGACGATCAATGTCCTTCTGATTTATCGATTTCTCCGATCGAGGACATCGAACGTTAACTGATATGGAACCTGAAAGATTTCTTAGTAAAATATTAGTTTCATGTTTGTTATCATCAAAACCGAAATTAAGAGATTAAGACCAAGGTTGAAAACCTAAAGCCAACATAGTGGACCATCCTAGTCGATGGCCCGAGATTTCTTGTTTACATCTTGATTTGATGTGGCCGGTCGGCCAGTGTGATTTAACCTTGTATGGTAGGGCCAGTTGTAGCCGGGATTCTTATACCATAAGTAGGCCCAAGGGCCGGATGCCGGAGGCTTGATAGGCTGAGATGGCAAGTTTTCACATATATGGTTTATACGGAATGACCCATAGGGTCAGTAGTCACACTAGAAAGTAACTTACCTCCATGAATATATATTATGTTGCCTTATATATTATGCATGAATAACTGAGGATATGTGGAGGTTCGGAAGAACCGCTCACTGAGTCCCAAGTGGACTCATAGTTTGTTTCCTTGATTTCTTTTGCAGAGCATAAGCAGTGATTGTAACCTGTCGGCCTTGTGCAGCTGGAGGGCAGGTGGTGGTGTCATACCTCGTAGTAGCGTCCTTGAGTCATAGTCCAGTGTCTTAGTAGTTGTTTCCTTTTCTGCACTCACTGTTGTGTTTTGGAAAAGTTTGTAAAACTTTGATATTTGAGATGTTCAGTTTGTTCCGATGATGGTTTTCTCTTTGGTTTGAAAACATATATTGTGAACTTTGAAAAACTTTAAATAAAATTTGTGTTGAGGTTTCTTTTTCATCGATATGTTCTGGTTTCTTATATGTCAGTGTAGACAGTAGGCTACAGGATAGGATGTAGGCCCTGGCCGGTCACACTACCCTCAGTTAGGGTGTGCCAAAGTTGGTATCAGAGCACTAGGTTAGGTCTTGACTATGACTAAGTGTTGGATACCGTATGAGATATATGCTAGTGTGTCGACAGTTGGTATCAGAGCATTAGGTTATGCTACGAGATCGGGCGACCACTCCTGCACTCAGCACACCATGCGGTTAGTAATTTAAATTACAGTTAAATGAATTATTTATATTAGCGAGATAATTGATTCCTTTTTCTATCTATGTAGTGTTATGGAGACTCACAATGCTGCACTAAGCGGCAGTGACAGTAATTTGGGTGATAAAACATAGAGCCAAGAGGTTGGACCCAAGAGCGTGTCGAGTGGGGGCGCATAGACGCATACCCTGATTGTCAGCAGAAAATATTCTTTATGTACTTGTATCTACTGTGCATGGATGTTGATTGTGTTTGTGCTTGTGGATGAGCGATGGTCGGGCCGAGATCCGTGCCGACTTGGCAAGTTGGTCCCGACTCAGCGAGTGGATTTTGGGTCTTAATACTGCGTCAGTGAGCCACACTAACGTTCGACCTGAGGGGGGGCCACGCTGACATTAGACCTGAGTGGATTTGGTTGGATGGGCTATTCCCAACCAGAGAGGGCCCGGGTAGAAGGCTCGCTAGATAGATTCTAGCAACCGTCTAGTATGATTGCTAGGTTTGGGCCAGTTTGGGTCCTGTGAATGTATTTTTTTCTGTTGGGCCAGCATTGGGCCGAGTGATCTAGGCATTCATGAGCATGAGATGTATTAATGAGTGTTCGCGATAAGCGGGCATGAGACTTTGAGATGCCGTGCTAGTCTAGTGGCATGTTAGTGCCATGAGGTGCCTCTCGGAAGGTTGAGGTGCTGCAATGTGGCAACAACAGCCGGAGGCACTGGGGGGCCTGCCTTAGTCGCAAGAACGCTTGCTTCAGGTGCGGCCAAGTCGGGCACTTCAAGAAGTACTGTCTTGAGGGAATTGGCCAGATGTCTGAGCAATCTAAGGGATAGGCACCTATGTTAGTAGAGTCAGTAGCTCAAAGGGGGCAGACACAAAATAAGGGGCCGCACACCAATCATTTAGAGAGGTTGCCTGCTCGGGTGTATGTTATGAGTCGTGATGGGGCAAAGGCGTCCAAAGTAGTGGTGGCAGGTACTATTTTAGTATGTTCGTCTGCTGCATATGTTTTATTTGATTCGGGTGCCACACACTCATTTGTGTCTGCCAAATTTGCTGCGAAATTACCAATGGCACCCTCCATGCTCAATGAGCCATTGATAGTATAAACGCCTACGAGCGATGCAATCCTAGTAGATTCCATATACCAAGGCTGTGAAATGCTCATCTACGGCCATGTGCTGAGTGCGGATTTGACACTCCTACCCACTCTTGAACTTGATGTCATCATTGGCATGGACTGGTTGGCAGAGCACTTTGCGATGTTGGATTGTAGAGCTATAATAGTGATGTTTAATAAGCCTGGGCTGTCATAGTTCACCTTCCAAGGGGAGGGAGATAGCAAGCCGATAGGAGTCATCTTAGCCCTAAAGGCTCGTAAGCTGCTTCGGGGCGGCTGCCAATCTTTCCTGGCCTTCGTATCTGTGGTCGAGGAGGAAAGGGGTGAGGCAAGGAATGTTGGCAGAACCTCAGTGGTTTGTGAATTCCCAGATGTGTTTCTCGAGGAATTACTGGGATTGCCGCCCAAAAGAGAAGTTGATTTTTGCATTGACCTACAGCCCAGGGTGAAACCAATTTCCATTCCACCTTATAGGATGGCACCGACCAAACTCAGGGAGCTAAAGCTGCAGTTGCAGGAAATGCTAGACCTGGGTTTCATCCAGCCGAGCGTGTCACCTTGGGGTGCCCCGGTTCTCTTCATGAAGAAGAAGGATGGGTCGATGTGCATGTGCATCGACTATAGGCAGCTGAACAAGGTAACTGTCAAGAAACGTTACCCACTGCCGAGGATAGACGATCTGTTTGATCAGCTGTAAGGGACACAATGGTTTTCAAAGATAGACCTACGGTCTGGGTATCATCTGCTGAGAATCTAGGACTGCGATGTGCCTAAGACGGCCTTTAGGACTCACTATGGTCACTATGTGTTCCTAGTGATGTCCTTCGGCCTAACTAATGCACCTGCTGCCTTCATGGACCTAATGAACACGGTATTTAAGGAGTACTTGGACAGCTTTGTGATCGTCTTCATTGATGACATTCTGGTCTACTCTAAGAGTTGGGAAGAACACTCTAAGCACCTGAGAATGGTCCTCGAAACCCTCAGAGAGCACCGCTTGTTTGCAAAATTTTCCAAGTGCGAATTTTGGTTGAAAAGTGTAGGGTTCTTGGGCCATGTAGTGTCCAAGAAAGGGATAAGGGTAGATCTTGCCAAGGTAGAAGTGGTGTAGAAATGGAAACGGCCGACTAGCGTGACTAAGATCAGCAATTTTCTTGGTTTGGCCGGGTACTTCCGGAAGTTTGTGGAGAACTTCTCCAGAATTGCAGCCCCTTTGACTCGGTTGACCCAGAAAAAAGTCAAGTTCATTTGGGATGACAAGTGCGAGGCGAGCTTTCAGAAGCTCAAGGAATGTTTGACATCTGCATCCGTGTTGGCTGTTCCTTCCGGCTCAAGAGGGTTTGTAGTCTTCTGTGATGCCTCTTGGGTTGGCCTGGGCTGCGTTCTGATGCACTTTGGTAGAGTTATAGCTTATGCATCCTGCCAGCTAAAAGTTCATGAAAAGAACTATTCGACGCACTACCTAGAGCTAGCAGCAGTGGTCCTTGCACTGAAGCTCTGGCGGCACTATTTGTATGGGGAGACTTGTGAGATCTATACAGATCAGAAGAGCCTACAGTACTTGCTTACCCAAAAGGAGCTGAACCTCAGGTAGAGGAGGTGGCTGGAGCTCTTAAAGGATTATGACTGCACCATTATGTACCATCCGGGGAAAGCAAATGTGGTAGCAGATGCTCTAAGCAGCAAATCCATGGGCAGTTTGGCGCATTTGGAAGTTAAGCGGAGGCCTCTAGCTCGAGAGTTGGTGTTGTGCCTAGATAGGGGTACAACCTTAGCAGTGTCAGCTTTAGGTGCCCTGGTGGCACACCTGCGGGTACAATCCACGCTGGTGGACATGCTGCTTGCCACGCAAGGAGAGGATGCCTTTTGTGCGCTGACCAATGATCTGGTGCAAAGAGGCGATGCAGAGAACGATTTCAGGTTGGACTCAGAGGGTGTACTATGGTTCGCAGACCGGATCGTGGTGCCATTTATGGCCGAGGTGCGCAGGAAAGTCCTGGAACTGGGTCATCGTTCCACTTATACGATGCATCCAGGCGCCACCAAGATATATCAGGATTTAAGGTAGCACTATTGGTGGAAGGGTATGAAAAGAGAGGAAGCAGAGTTTGTCTCCAAATGTCTAGTCTGCCAGCAGGTGAAGGCCGAACACCTCAAGCCTGCCGGACTACTGCTAAACCTCGAGGTGCCCGAGTGGAAGTGGGAGAAAATCACCATGGACCTAGTGACTGGGTTGCCTAAGTCAAAAGACGGTTTTGATTCCATTTGGGTGGTAGTGGACCGGTTAACCAAGACCGCACACTTCATACCAGTGAAGACTACCTTCTCTGTGGAACAGTACGCCCGACAATTCTTGGACAGGATTGTGGTATACAATGGTACCCTGGTGATGATTATATCCGACCGCGGTACCCAGTTCACCGCTCGGTTTTGGCAGTCCTTCTAGGAAGCCTTGGGTACCCAGGTGCGCTTCAGAGAGGACCATCCAAACTTTGGAGGATATACTGAGAGAATGCGTCCTAGATATGGTCGACGGGTGGGAAAAGCACCTACCGCTGATAGAGTTTGCCTACAATAATAGCTATCACAGTAGCATTGGCATGGCTCCTTTTGAGGCCTTGTATGGGAAGTAGTGTAGGTCTCCAGTGGGCTAGTTTGAGGCCGGAGAATCGCTCATGGTGGGTCCTGATCTAGTTGAGGAGGCGGAAGAGAAGGTGAGAGCCATAAAGGAAATATTGCAGGCGGCCTAGAGTCAACAGAAAATGTATGCCGACAAGAAGTCCAGGGAATTGGAATTCACCGAGGGTGATTTAGTCTTTCTGAAGTTCTCCCCTATGAAAGGGGTGGTCCAATTTGTGAAGAAGGGAAAGCTGAGCCCTAGGTACATTGTGCCTTTACCCATTCTCAAACGGAGGGGCGAGGTGGTCTGTGAGCTGGCTTTACCTCCTAGCCTGAGTAGAGTACACTCGATCTTCCATGTATCCATGCTTCGGAGATATGTAAAAGATGATTCGCATGTGGTCGAGCCTTCTGCTATTGTGGTAGATTCGGCCGTCTCATTCGAGGAAAGGCCGGTAGAGATCCTTGATCGCCAAGTTAGGAAGTTAAGGTCCAAAGAATTTCCCCTGGTAAAGGTCAGATGGGAGCACCATTCCGAGCAGGAGGCCACTTGGGAGGTAGAGCAGGACATGGGAGAGCGCTACGCTTACTTGTTCGAAGAGCCGGTAAGTCCTTGTTATTCAAGTAAATTGGAGGACGAATTTCCCTTAAGTGGGGAAGGTTGAAAAACTGGGGAAAACTTCCTAATATAAAAAATCTATTTTGGTGCAGCGTGCCGGACCCAGGGGTAATTGAGTTGAGTCTCGGGATCGACTCGAGTAAAATGGTATGACTCGACTAATGATGTATGCAATTTAATTGGGCAAATGACTCTTTCCTTTTATGCATTGATACCTTAATCGAGTTTAAATCGACTCATGTTGCGGGTAGAGTCGGAACCCAAGTCGAGCTCGGGTTTAGTCGAGTCTTGAGTAAGAGTCAAGGGCCAATATGGAAGGCCAGATGAGGGATTAAAATCCCTCATCCATGCTGCTGTGTGAATCATCTTGGAGTCGCACAAGGTAGCGCATAGGAGAGGGGGACAAGAAGCAAGGAAAAGGGGATTTTGGTCGATCTGGGATTTCGCGCCGTCGCCGGAAGATTCGAAGTTGTCATCATCTGATCCTTCATTTTCCTTAATCAAGGTGAGTGGTTAGATTTGAAGTAATGGGGGAGGCGGGTAGCCGAACCCCTAGTGGTGATAGGATCGTGTTTCTTGCGAGTTTTCGAAGAATCGAGGTTTTGTAGTTGTGTATTCATGGTTTTGTACCAATCCTTGTCGGATCGTTTTGTTTTCCTCATCGATTTCTCCAATACTAGGGCTGCCGAATCATGGGAAAAGGGGAAAGGTCATGCCAAAATTTTCCCCAATTCCCTTGACGGAAGTAGAGCCCTTAGATGATCTTAAGTTCATCCATAGAGCATTCTTAATCGTCGATTTCACATGTTAAGGAGCTTATCTTCCCTAGCACTCATAGGTGTGGCCGAGTGAACCCTAAACTTCATGAGAAAGGTTCGGCCAGGTGTAGGGGAAGGGGCAATCTAGTCCATATAAAATTAAGATATAGCGGAGACAAAGAATTAGGGTCGGGGATTAATTCTTCTTTTCCTTTCCTACCCTAAGAGGCATGGCCGAGCAAGGTTCACCATGCCCAAGGCTCGGCCAAGCCTAGGGGAGGGAGAGGGAGAGCTTTAGATGGAAATTTTCCATGGTTAGAATGTTAAAACAATAGAGACATGATGACACTTAGGAAGAACCCTAACAATAGCAAGTAAATTTATTGTTTCATGTAATTATAGGATTGATAGCATAGTGACTATCCTTAGCTCATTCCTCTTTAATTTTTGAAATGATGGAATATTTTACCATGCTTAGTATTTCATGCGTTGTGAATTTATGGTTATCTTACCATGCTATATAAGTTGCTTCTTATTGAGATAAATTCTAAATGCAATGTATAAATGATTATTGATGAATCTTGTAGGTATATATAGTAGTTGTTGTAAGTTATTCTTAATTTTCTTTAAATCATACAAGCTGTCCTAAAATATTTGTGGGTGGAATTCCAAGGTCGGTACATAGAATTCCTCACACATGGTAGCGTATAATGTTAGATAAGATGTACGACGTTGCGAGATGCTTAGTATATATGAAAACTTAGCTAGGAGATGACACAACTTCTAGGACTTCTAGTAAGTATTTTGGAAACCTAGAACTATTAGGTGTGCACAATTTTGGAAGGGCAGCATAAATTTGTTGACCCTGTAGCCCGAATTAGGGCCGGATAAGGGCAAGGGCCCGAAGCGTATATAAGGAAACTCTACGACATTTGATTGTGTGATGTGCTTGAGATGGTCCAACCCAACTGGGGTCTGACACCTAGCGGGCCCGCTGGTGCATCTCAAGACCCAAACACTAGCCAAGCTAACCATTGGTCATTTTCGACCTCCACGCTCCTAAGCGGACCATCTCAAACACATGACACAATCAATATCCTAGGATTTCCATATATACACTTCGGGCCTTTGCCCGTATCTGGCCTTAATTCGGCTATAGGGTCAACAATTTATGCCACTCTTTGAAGATGTGAACACCTACGAGTTCTAAGTTTCCAAAAATAAACAATAAGTCATAGAAGTGTTATCGTCTCCTTACTAAGTTTTCATATAAGTGCTTTGAACGTCTAGCGACGCCTTACATGTTATCTATCCTTCTACACTGCCTTGGGTGAGGAATTCCTTGTGTCGACCTTGGAATCCAGCCCATGACCATTTTAGGGCAGCATGTATAATTCAAAGGAAAATATTCAAATATTTCAACATCTATTATATATGACCACAATATATATACATAACAACTTTACACCACCTTAGGAATTTTAGCATGGCAAGGTAGTAATGAATTCAAATAAAATGTAAGACATACTAAACATGGTAACAATTTCAACATTTCAAAGTTTAAAGATCTAATGCTAAGGATGGTTATAAGACTAGCATTCCTATCGTTCGAAATCAATCAAGCTACTTACTATGTTTGGTGTTCTTCCTAAGTATTGTCATATCTCTTTGTATGATCCTTATACTCATGTAATTTCCATCTAAAGTTACTCTCTTCTCCCCTCCCTAGCCTTGGCCGAACCACGAGCAAGGAAGACCTTGCTCGGCCATGGCCCTTAAGGTAGGAAAGGGGAAGGAGACTCTAGCTATACCTCTAATTCTTCAATTCCGAATATAGCTTAAATGTCAATGGACTGATTTACCCTTCCCTCACCCTTGGACGAACCCCCTTCATGAGTTGTAGGGTTCATTCGGCCACTTCAAGGAATTCCCATGGAAGGCATGCTTCATAATGCGTGAGATTTACGAGTGGAATTACATTGAACATTGACATGAGATCATCTAAGGGCTTTCTTGCCGTCAAGGGAATCAGGGAAAATTTTGGCCTGACCTTTCCCCTTTTTCCATGACTCGACAGCCCTAGAAACTTAAAAATCAACGAAGAAACAGCGAGTCCCGACAAGAAATTCAACAAAACAGTGAACATACATCGTTGAAACCAAGATTCGTCGGAAGAATTGCGAGAAACTCAACCTATCACATCTAGGGGTCGGCTACCCGCCTCCCCCCAAGCTTCAAAACTTATTACTCACCTAGATTGCGGAGAAACAAAGATCGGGTGACGACAACTTGAAATTTCCCGGCGATGACGCAAAATCCCGGATCGATCCAAGCCCCCAAAGCTTTCACCTTGCTCCTCTTCCTCTCTCCCCTTAGGCAGCCTTGTAGGACTCAAGGGATGAGCCGCACGGCTGCAAGATGAGGGTTTTAATCCCTCATCTAGCTTTCCAAAGAAAGCTCCTTGACTCACTTAACTCGCACTCAATCCTCGACTAAATCCGAACTCAACTTGGGTTCCGACTCAACCCATAATATGAATCGAGTTAACTTAATTTAAGGTATGATTTCATAAAAGGAAAATTAATCACCCAAATAAATTCCATGAATCATTAGTCGAGTCATACCTTTTTACTTGAGGTGATCCTGAGGCTCGACTCGACTACCCCCGGGTCCGGCATGCTGCACCAAAATAGATTTTTATATTAGGAAATTTTTTCGGGTCTTACAACCTTCTCCCCTTAAGGGAAATTCGTCCTCGAATTTACTTGAATAACAAGGACTTACCAGCTCCTCGAACAAGGAAGGGTAGCGCTCTCTCATGTCTTGCTCTACCTCCCATGTGTCCTCTTGACCGGAATGGTGCTCCTATCTAACCTTTACCAGGGGAATTTCTTTGGACCTTAGCTTACTGATTTGGCGGTTAAGAATCTCTACTGGTCTTTCCTCGAATGAGATGGCTGAATCTACCTCGATAGAAGAGGGCTCGATCACATGCGAATCATCTTTTACATACTTCCGCAGCATTGATACATGGAAGACCATGTGCACTCTGCTCAGGCTAGGAGGCAATGCCAGCTCATGGGCCACCTCGCCCCTCCGCTTGAGAACGGGAAAAGGCCCAATGTATCTAGGGCTCATCTTCCCCTTCTTCCCAAATCGGACCACCCCTTTCATAGGAGAGACCTTCAAAACGACTAAGTCACCCTCTGCAAATTCCACTTCCCAGGCCTTCTTGTCGGCATATTTTTTTGTCGACTCTGAGCTGCCAGTAATCTTTCCTTTATGACCTTTACTTTCTCTACCGCTTCCTCAACCAGATCGGGGCCCACCATGAGTGATTCCCCTGCCTCAAACCAACCCACTGGAGACCTACACCGCCGTCCATACAATGCCTCAAAAGGAGCCATGCCAATGCTACTGTGATAGCTATTGTTGTAGGCGAACTCTATCAGCGGTAGGTGTCTCTCCCAGCCGCCGACCATATCCACGACGCATGCTCTGAGCATGTCCTCTAAAGTTTGGATGGTCCTCTCTGACTGCCCGTCAGTCTGTGGATGGAAAGCTGTGTTGAAACGCACCTGAGTACCCAAGGCTTCCTGGAAGGACTGCCAAAACCGGGCTGTGAATTGGGTATCGTGGTCGGATATAATCATCACCAGGGTACCATGGTATGCCACAATCCTATCCAAGAATAGCCGGGCATACTGCTCCACAGAGAAGGTAGTTTTCACTGGTATGAAGTGTGCGGTCTTGGTTAACCGGTCCACTACCAACCAAATGGAGTCAAACCCGCCTTTTGACTTAGGCAATCCAGTCACTAGATCCATGGTGATTTTCTCCCATTTCCACTCGGGCACCTCGAGGTTTTGCTGAAGCCCCGCAGACTTAAGGTGTTCGGCCTTCACCTGCTGGCAGACTAGACATTTGGAAACAAACTCTGCCATCTCTGTTTTCATACAATTCCACCAGTAATGTTGCCTTAAATCCTGGTACATCTTGGTGGCCCCCGGATGCATCGTGAAAGTGGAATGATGACCCAGTTCCAGGACTTGCCTGCGCACCTCAGCCATGTCTAGTACTACTATTCGGTCTCTGAACTTTAGTACACCCTCTGAGTCCAATCTGAAACCGTTCTCTGCATCGCTTCTTTGCACTAGGTCCTTGGTCAGTACACAAAAGGCATCTTCCCCCTGCGCGGCACGCAGCATGTCCTCCAACGTGGACTGTACCTGCAGGTGTACCATCAGGGCACCTGAAGCTGACACTGATAAGATTGCACCCCCATCTAGGCACAAAGCCAACTCTCGAGCTAGAGGCCTCTGCTTAACTTCCTAATGAGCTAAAGTGCCCATGGAATTTCTGCTCAGAGCATCTACTACCACATTTGCTTTCCCCGGATGATACATAATGGTGCAATCATAATCCTTTAGGAGCTCCAACCACCTCCTCTGCCCGAGTTTCAGCTCCTTCTGGGTAAACAAGTACTAGTACTAAAGGTTCTTGTGATCTGTGTAGATATCGCAAGTCTCCCCGTACATGGAGTACCGCGAAAGCTTCAGCGCAAAGACCACTGCCGCAAATTCTAGGTCGTGCGTTGGATAGTTCTTCTCATGAACCTTCAGTTGGCGAGACGCATAAGAAATGACTCTGCCATACTGCATCAGGACGCAACCCAGGCCAACCCGAGAGGCATCACAGAAGACTACAAACCCTCCTGAGCGGGAAGGTACAGCCAACACGGGTGCCGATGTCAAACATGCCTTGAGCTTCTGAAAGCTCACCTCGTATTTGTCATCCCAAATGAATCTGACCTTCTTCTGGGTCAACCGAGTCAGAGGGGCTGCAATTCTGGAGAAATTCTCCACAAACTTCCGGTAATAGCCGGCCAAAGCAAGAAAACTGCGGATTTCAGCCACACTAGTCAGCCGCTTCCAGTTCTGCACCACTTTAATCTTGGCAGGATCTACCCTTATTCTTTCCTTGGACACTACATGGCCCAAGAACCCTACACTTTCCAACCAAAATTCACACTTGGAAAATTTGGCAAACAAGCGGTGCTCTCTGAGGATTTTCAGGACCATTCTCAGGTACCTAGAGTGCTCTTCCTCATTCTTGGAGTAAACCAGAATGTCGTCAATGAAGACGATCACAAAGCTGTCCAGGTACTCCTTAAATACCCTGTTCATTAGATCCATGAAGGCAGCAGGTGCATTGGTTAGGCCAAAGGACATCACTAGGAAGTCATAGTGACCGTAGCGAGTCCTAAAGGCCATCTTCGGCACATTGCAGTCCCGGATTCTCAGCTGATGGTATCCGGACCTCATATCTATCTTTGAAAACCATTAAGCCCCCTGCAGCTAGTCAAACAGATCGTCTATCCTCGGTAGTGGATAGCGATTCTTAATAGTCACCTTGTTCAGCTGCCTATAATCAATGCACATGCAGATCAACCCATCCTTCTTCTTCACAAAGAGAATCGGGGCACCCAAGGGTGACACACTCGGCCGGATGAACCCCAGGTCTAGAATATCCTGCAATTGCACCTTTAGCTCCCTGAGTTCGGCCGGTGCCATCCTATAAGGTGGAATGGAAATTGGTTTCACCTCGGGTTGGAGGGCAATGCAAAAATCGACTTCCCTTCTGGGCGGCAACCCCGGTAATTCCTCGGGAAACACATCAAGGAATTCGCAGACCATTGGGGTTCCGCTGACATCCCTTTCTTCACCCCCTTCCTCCTCGGCCACAGATACGAAGGCCACGAACGATTGGCAGCCGCCCTGAAGCAACTTACGAGCCTTTAGAGCTGAGATGACCCCTATCAGCTTGCTACCTCCCTCCCCTTGGAAGGTGAGCTGCGGCAACCCTGGCTTATTAAACATCACTGGTTTGGCTCTACAGTCCAACATTGCAAAGTGCTCTGCCAGCCAATCCATGCCAAGGATGACATCAAGCTCAATAGTGGGTAGGAGTGTCAAATCTGCACTTAGCATATGGCCGTAGATGAGCACTTCACAATCTCGATATATTGAATTTGCTAAGATTACATCGCCTGTAGGCGTTGATACCATCAATGGCCTGTCAAGCATAGAGGGTGCCAATGGCAACTTTGTAGTAAATATGGCAAACACAAACGAGTGCGTGGCACCCGTATCAAATAAAACATATGCAGCAGATGAACATACTAAAATAGTACCTGTCACCACTGCTTTGGACGCCTCTGCCCCATCACGGTTCATGGCATATACCCGCACAGGTGGCCTCTCTGAATGATTGGTCTGCGGCCCCTTATGCACTACTAGAATTATGGTCATCAGCGATGGCTGATACCGTGGCCGAACCATCGGTGATGAATATCACGGACGGCATCAACCATGGCAAACAATTGTCGCTGATGTGTGCATCTCAGATGTGTTGTGACGGCTAAGCTCGGTCGTCACACGTAATCATCAGCAACACCCCCGTGCTCTGTCGCTGATTTAAAAACATCAGTGTCGGCTCCGAGAGCTGTCACTGATAATGACCCATCAACCACGGCCCAATCCCGTCGGTGATTAGCAATCGTGAAATTTGGTACTGCCCAGGCCATCAGCCATTTACGATAAGCTTTCAGCCACGGCATAGTGACGGTTAACCGTGGGTAAGCAGTGACTAAAGGTGTATCCTCTAACTGAAAAAACTAAAAATTTTATAAATACATGTATACAATGATATATCAACTACAAACTATTTAGAAACCATACACATGCATTAGAAACCAAACATACAAGTTTTACATAAATATCATCAATATTAGCCTCAAACCGGAGGCAAACAATTATCAAAATACCAACTCGTGCATCCAAGTTTTAAAATATAAACAAAATACAAAAATCGAAAGCTCACAACTGCGGTGGAGGCGGTGGAGTCGACAACGACTGTGTCGGGAGTGTCGATTGGGTCGAGGAGGACGACGGTTGCGACATCATAGGTAGAAGGCCAGACTGAGACGCAATCTGAATGAGGAGTATCTGCATGTTCTGGATTGTCTGTCTCAACTCATCATTCGCCTGTCTCTGCTCCTGCATTTGCTCCTCCATCGTCAGCCTCTGCCGCTCCATCGCCTGCCTCTGCTCCTCCATTGCTTGTGTCTGTTGGGTGAGCTCCGACTCCATGGCTGCTATCCGGCTTTGGTCCTGCGCTCCGGATGACGAGGGCCGCTCACCCGTAGTCGGAGAGGTCGGTGCCCCAAGTGGCCAAAGCACGGCGCGTGCATGGCCACTTTCTGCAAAGCCATAAACACGACCGTGCTCCCATCTACCTGCGGCCTCCACCCAAGCCCCTGCGTCGAACTCCTCCGGTGTCCCTCCACGCTCGATCACAGTCCTCGAGTAAGTTTCCTAGAAATTGTGTAAATCAAATAGACATATATAAATACTTACCATTATATATGAGGCTCTGCTATGAACGTAGTCCCCCGCTCCTCGTCGACGACGATGGGTGCGCTCAAACACCTCCATCATCGACAGGCATCGGACGGTGCCGTCATCCGTCACGCGCGTCTTACATTAGAAAACAAATACATTTGTATCATTATACATAATATATAATTTAATTAAAAGTAAGGAAATTATACATACTATACGACGCTCATGCACCGCAAAAGGGATGGAGCCACCAGTGTGGGGTGCCCCCGTGTCGTCCCCCTCGAACATGCGATTTCTCGACGCTGTTCGGAAGACCTCCTGCCACTCAGGAGTGTCCCACCGCTCAATGAGCTGGTCCCACATAGGGTCAGGAATCCACTCGGGGGCGTGTCCCCAGCCATCTCATCATGGTCTGACGGGCCTTCTGAAGTAGCCCGTTATAGCGAGCACGGGCAACACGCTCCCACGCAGCCTCCACAAAAGTGGTATGGTCCTCCGGCCATGTATAATGACCCTGCAAAAAAAAAATATTATTACCGATGAATATTTAACATTAATATTAATTTAATAAATCCATATGCTCACGGGGCACGTGAGACCATGTAGGCCACGCTCCGCGCAGAAACTTCTGGATCGTCCCCGCTATCGTGCGGGGGACGTCCTCCTGCTCAAATCTGCACCAAATATAAATTCATATTATGATATTTTGAATTATAAGAAAATTATAAGAAATAATTAATGCATATACTTACCTTCCTCCGTGCACAGTAACTGCTCTGCGCAGTTCTCCCTCGGGTGGCGGAGGGAGAATTCTGTTGGGCCCTCGTGGCCTATGTCTCGATGTCGACGGGCCTAGATCAGCTGAAGGGATGGTGGGTGGAGGTGGGGGGATGGTGACCATATCAGCTGGGGGAATGGTGGATGGATCAAGTGGGGGAATGGTGGCCGGACCAAGTGGGGGGATGGTGGCCGGAGGTGGAGGGATGGTGGTGGAAGACGAAGGGTTTGTGGGTACAAGTGGGGCGGGTGGTAATCGTCGGGAGGTCCTACGAGGAATGCCTCCTCGAGAACTGATATCTCCAACCATAGCTGTAAAAATTTAATATAATTAGATTATATATAATAGATTAATAGATATATTTAATAATTAAATATATACTTCACATTTACAATTATTCATCATCGTCATTATCATCATCCATGTAATACTCTTCTTCTTGTTCTTCTGTAAGAATAAATTCTTCTTCGTCTCCCTCATCTTCATTATGTCCTTCCTCAACTTCATTATCGTCATCATCAACGTATTCTATTTCCAATTGAACTAACTCTGTGTCATCATCCTCGAGTATTGGACTAACTCGTTCTACTTCGGAAGGATCTTCTTCTTGATAGAAGTCATCTACTGGCTCATTATCTCCAACTATCGGGTCAATTTTTCCTCTGGCTTTAGTCTTATAGACTACACGCCAATCTGCCCTGTCTTTCTTTCGAGACGGATACTGCATATAATATATACTTGTTCAGCTTGAGATGCCAATATAAATGGCTCATTTGAAGCCAATTTTGATTTGTAATTGACCTCGACCAGTTGTTTACACTACAAGAAAGTAGACTATCACCGACGGATTAATTTTGTTGGTATTACCGACAAAATTATCGACGGATATAAAATCCGTTGGTAATTCAGCCTACCAATTTATGAAATCTATAATTTTTTTCTTTCCCCCTTCTTTTTCAGCCGATTAAAATATTTCCCCCCCTTTTTTGTTATTACCGACAAAATTACCGACGAATACAAAATCTATTGGTAATTCAGCCTACCAATTTATAAAAATCTATATATATTTTTTCTTTCCCTCTTCTTTTTCAGCTCATCAAAATATTTTTCCCCCTTTTTATCCGACCAAAAAAGTCGTTCCTCCCCGCCCTAGCGTCCCTTTCCCTTTTTTTTCTTAGCCGACAACATAACCCTTCTACAACTCTTGTCAGCCTCCTCCAAGCCAGACTGCTCCCATTCCCTCAGCTTCCTCTCATCCTTCGCCGCCGACATCCTACTAAGGATAAACTTATCCTCCTTCAGCGAAATCATTTTTCTTCTCCGCCGAAGGAGCTGCTTCATAGCGGCAATCAGCTGCTCCGCCGGATCCACCGTTACGGCCTCAGCCAATCCAACTTTTGCAGGCTTCCTTCTTCCTTCTCTTGGCCTTCACGCTCGCCCTCCATGCCATCCTCCACCTCCGATCTTGTCCTTCACCCTAATCTGATACTCGTTGTCTTCTCCGTTCTCTGGTGCACCTTGCTCGCTCTCCTCGCCCACCTCTCCACCCGCCCTCGCCCCGTCCTCCTCCTCGACTACTCCTGCTTCCTCCTTGACATCGACCGCAAGTGCAGGTTCGAGGTCAGCCAGTACATCGCCCATCGCAGCCACCACTACACCCAAAAGAGCGAGGACTTCATGCGCGGCATCCTCTTGAAGTCCGGCCTCAGCGATGAGACCTACGTCCCTGCCTCCTTCCATACTCACTACGAGCCCTCTCTGCGCTCGGGCTTCCAGGAGGCAGAGGAGGTCATGACCCTCACCGTTGACGCTCGTCCATCGACCTCATCATCGTCGTCGACCTCGATCGTCATCGTCAGCTGTGGCATGTTCACCCCAGCCCCCTCCCTCTCCTCCTCCCTTCTTGTCCACCGTTTCGCCCTAAACATAGAAGACTGCAAACAAGGTGTGCCGCCTCTTCCTTTCTCTTCATTCTTCCAATTCCTACTTATCCATGGATTTTCATCTTGGTAGAAAGACTAGATATATTTCAATTCCTACTTATTAATTCATTTATTTTGTTGTGGGAATAGCTTGGTAGAAAGACTAGATATATTTCAATTTAGTACACTTTTATATTTTCGGTATATAATTGAATGTATATTTGAAAAATGATGAAGTCCGCTGCCTAATTTGACTTTTTTAGTTCTTCAATACTCCACCATATGCATGTGAGCCCTCAAGCCTGCCAAAGTATCCTCCAAGCAAGGAGATGGATGCTAAACTGAGGGATGAGGAACCAAGATGTATACAATCATATTCCTAGTGCTTTATTTGGTGTACATCTAGTGATTTCTTTTATAGCTTGAAACCCCTTTTTAGGGATATTTGTTTTATAATTTTTTAATTACATTCTTGTTGTTTTAGTAATTATGATATGCATTCATTTCCTTAAATTGGAGGTGTATAATCTACATGGAATACTTTTCTGGTTACAAGTCTCTTCAACTAGACTTCATGGAAATGGACCCCCGATTGATTGAGTCATTTTACAAAGATTTGCATTAGCAATGTGTGAACTAAATAGGAGAAGCAGATGTGAACTTAATTTTAGTTTAATTGCTTGCCTTTATGGCACGTGATAGAAAATCTTTTTTGTATGATTGAACACATAAGTTGCAGAGAACCTAAAAGACGACCAGAAAAATAAATGTAGCTATGTAGTTCACTCTTTGTTGAAATTGAGAACTTTAATTTAGTGGAATAAGTTTCTTTGGGGATTTGAGCAACTTTGGTGATCAAAATAAGTTTCACTTTAGAATTTCGTTTCTGTTGAGAAGCCACATTTTACCATATTAGTTGTATACAAATAATGTGGTTTTCCATTCTCTTGCCTTGGTGTTATGTAAAGCTTACTAGTGTTGCATGAGGTCCTTTAGTTAAATATTAAATATTCATCTTAAAAGTTTATGATGAAACTTCATCCTAGTTGGTTATTTGAAAGATTGTTCAATTCTTTTGGTCTTAAATGGATTGCAAATTGGAATGTAAGGAAATGCTGCAGTCTAACATTAATAGATTCCATTAATTCTATGTGATTATCTTTTCTAATTATCCAAATGTTTGTACAGAAATTTCATAGTTTGTTGTTTCCATATGTTGGTTTATTCTATTTTGGATTCCGATGTTGATTGCTAAACATTCCTTTCATTTTTCCAATGGTATTTTTTTAGTTTTCACTATTTATTCATTTGTAGTCTTTTTCTGAAAAATTATAGGTGATAGAATCATGGAACTCAATATATAATTCCACACTTCCAATTATTTTAAAATTAATGCCCATTACTTATTTGTTTATTTCAATGTTCCTATGTTTATATAATAATTTGTAAATATAATAAATAGTGCTTCTTGATACCGTGTCACAGCTTCTTCCCCCAACCCCCTTTCTCTCTATCTTTTTCTTTGTTTTTGTTCTTTTCATCCCATTCTTGGATTGAGCAGATGTGATTTTTGTGCTTCGTTCATCTGTTTATCCTTCGCTTTCTTACTCTTGGTGTTTTATTCCAGATCTCAAAGCAACTTAAACTAGGAGATTGTGCTCAACGATACTCAAAGTGACCTTCCTTGGGCAGGTATACTTAGTATATATGCTAGAATTTAGCAGCTCATTGAAACCTAGTAAGGTGTTCTTGTTGATGCGCGCATAATGCTGCGTGGAGGTGAATTATCAAACATTTCAAACTTAATTGCTTAGATGCCTATGATTTATTATCTTTGTTAAAGACCCCTACAAGACTGAATGTTAATGATATCAGGAATGCTTTAAGCTATAAGATTTTGTCACCATCCTACAGTCTATTTGAACCAAGCCAATCAACATATTTACAGATTGGCTGTTAGTTCCTTCGAACACATTGAACTGATCTTCTAAATTCCTAGCTACAGTTTAATATCCTTCAGAATATATATTACCACAATTAATGAATATATGTACACATTGAAAAGTTTCATGGGACAATACTAAGCCAAGTGAATTATATATACATAACTCGCTGACGGTTGATGATAATGATAGAAATAAACACAACAAACTTCAGAGTTTGTATAACTAATATGTGTATGGCCTTTGTTTTTCATAAAATTGCCATCTATCTGTTGCGAAACATTTGCCGATGCATAAACTTTTTATTTCTTGATTTTCTTTGCTTCACATCGGCAATGTTATATCTATCTCCCTAAATTAATAGTTGGGTTTGCACATGATCATTAGGTCATGTCAAGAAATTGGAAGCCTGATGTTCTTTAGTATATGATTATTAGTTAAAATGTAGCTTTTTTTACTGGTCTTTTGTATTTCCCATGCAATTGTACAAGTGATTATCACAAACAAAATTCTGGTTTGCCAACAACAACTACATACTTAGCTGACTAGCCATTCAAATGGTTGGTCTTGTTTCTGATACTAATTGGCATGGTTATGGAGACAATTCTGGAGATAATTCTGTGGCTAGCATATTTCAATAGCAGCATCTAACCCAAGTCCGAAAATTTTCTTCGTTAGATGTTACTACTTTTGTTATGTGTCAGAATTCCTTTCTATTCATTACCATTCAAAAAGAAAATGTGTTCTCACGTCCATCTATATTATAATTTGTCATTCTTATAGCATGTATTTCCTAGTTCTGTGCAAGAAGCATCCATCTAACTGTATATCTGCTTGCTTTCTTAATTTCCTTGTAGTGAAAGCCCATGCCAGTAATGGACTTATGGTTAAAGTAACATTAATCTTTCTGCAGAAGGTACGCTTTCTTCTATATTATGTCAATTTAATTGCGTATATACAAGCTCAAGATTCTCTATATTACTAAAATTTCTATTTTGAAATATTTATTCGTGATTTCATAAGGATGTTTCCTTTAGTCTTTTACATGCAACATGCTCTTTTTGCAAAGCTACAACATCGTAAGTTAGTAAACCAACTATTCATGTGCTGAAAGCTATTTTATTTCATGGACTGAACATGAGAAACAAACAGATTTGATAAAGGAGGAAGTTAGTATATCTTAGATCTATTGTATCCTTCGTTCTTTTTTCTGAGGTAATCGTGTATCCTTAGTCTTGCTTACTGTATAAGTTGCAATCTATGACCATTTTTTCGTGCGATAACTGTGATTAAAGTTGATTAGCCTACGCATATTTCATAATAAATTGCATGAAATTAAACCAAATACTCCATACTGTATAATGCAGATTCAACTTACACGGTAGGTTGTGTACAAACATCCAAGCTATGAGTGCTACTATATATCGCACTAGTCTACTACATATTAGTTTTCGTAAGGCTCTTGGGTTGTTTTGTTCTAATCTTGCAGGCTTGCAGCCATAGTTGAAAAGGTTAGATATTCGAGGAGCATCTAAACTACATAAGGGAAATAAGATAGGAAATGTAATAGCCATTTATAAGATAGGAATCCAAAGACTGCATGAGGGGTAGAATGAAATATAAGGGACTTGGTTGAATTTGCATACACCCTCTCAAGTAGTTGTCACACAAATTATGTTGTTTCATAGGTAGAGTACAACCTATGCTAATTTGTACAAAAAAGTGAAAAAACAAAGACTGCTTCTACAGATTGATGTCATATATGCAAAAGTGCTTATTCAATGTGTCATTATTGCTCCATAACCTTGGTTAACCTTATTCCTACATGTATTATGTTGCTGCCTCTTTAACCTTTTAACCTTTTACTAGTTAATGCTGATTTGACATTGGTATTTTCACTACAAGTCTCAATAGTTGTGTAATATTCATTGCTTTGTGCCAAGTAGATGTATTAACATGCCCTGCATCAATTTTGTCTGTTACTCTTTCTGTTGCTATAGTTAAAATTTCACATAATCTAGCTGCGGTTGATGCTTAAAATGATATATATTTTTTCTATTTAAACATAAAATGATACTGTAGGTGTTGAATTGCCATGACTTGGTTACCAGAGATATGCAACCATTTATGGATGTTCTGATGCAACTATTGTTCTTGGTGCTGTTGGTAAGGTATGATGCATTTACATCCTTATGGTTGCCATTGATCAGTATGTCCTGCTCACTTACAATTCTAGGATTAGTAATCAGAGAGCATGGAATTCAGCATGCTCTCTCAGTATGCTGAGTGAAGCATGCTGAATTCACTCAGCATAGTGAGAGAGCATGCTGAATTCCATGCTCACTCAGCATGCTGAGAATTCACTCAGCATGCTGAGAATTGCTTTAGATTCTAATGGGTGAGGCTGAGGTTGATCTCCAACCTATGATCACTACTTCAAATTGTCACCTTACAACTTGAATCTATTTAAATTGAAGAACAACTTAAATAGATTTAAATTGTAAGGTGACAACAATAGCATATGGATTGTGCAGAATTTATTGGCAAAATTGCTTGTTTGGGAACTTCCCTGCAACATATCTGTCTGCAAATGAGAGCACTGTCTAGCTAAATACCTAATAGATGAAATAGGAAAAGAGAATCATTATTGTTGGATATTGTAAATTGATACCTAGAAGTTTAGAACATCTAGTTTCATCATTAGTATCCTTATTAATGAGTCAATTCTCAGCATGCGTGAATTCTCAGCATGCTGCATTGTTGGGTATTCCTCATTTCATTGAGTTACAAATTTTAATTACAACTTCAGAGTGTCAGTTTATTATTTTGCATTGAGTTACAAACTTGGTATTCCTCATTTCATTATCTCATTATTTTTTTTGTTTTTACATGCAGGTAAAAGGATGAAGTGCAAGGATCAGCTTTTTGGAAAAACTTATCGATCTTATGTATTTTTGACCCCGAGGTGGTTTTAACGAATAAGTTCGGATGGCCTTTCCTGATTATTCCTGTGATATCTTCTAAGAGTAAGCTCAGAGGGCCTACCCGATTACTCTTATGATATCTTAAAGGGGCAAGTTCGGATTGGCGAATTCCGATTGTCCCTACGCGTCTCGTGGAGCAAGTTCGGAGGACTTTTCTCGATTGCTCCCGAGTTTATTTATACTTGGATAAGTTCGGAGGGCATTCCCGATTATCCTAGTATGTGTTGTTTGCCTTAGGGCATGGTAGGCTTAGGCCTGTTGTTCTTCACCGTTTGGGTGTTGGCTGCCTTCAGGCAAGTGGTAAAATCGCTCACTGAGTTCTTTGAACTCACCCGTTGCCATTATTTTATTTTGCAGAGCCTGACTGGTGAGATGAGCTGGAGCACTTGGCACAGCTGGAGGGCAGAGAAGCCACATGATCTCATAGCAGTCCGGTGGTAGTTGAGTCTGTAGTAGGTTGTCATGCATTGTTGTTTTGGTATTTGGAGTTGTAGTCCGGTGGGGACATTCATATTTTTGTTCAGTCTTTTATTTATTAAAAGAACTGTTGCTCTTCGATTTATTTATTTTCTCACTTGAGCTATTTATTTAAAATCTTGCTATTTTGAAATGAAAATTTGTTTTGATTCTTTTCATTAAAAAAAGTTATTGTTTATTCTATTATTTTATGAGTTGGCATGTGCATGAGTTAGGCTGCGGTGTATCGGCATGTATACCCTGGCCGATCACGTGACCTTGAACTTGGGGCATGACAGCGGCTGTCGCTGATGATTACTTGTGATAGCAGAGGTCGGCCGTCACAACTTATCTGAGACGTGTACATTAGTGACAACTTTTGGCCATGACTCTAGCCATCTGTGATAGCTTTCACCGACGGTTCAGCCACGACATTAGCCGTCGATGACAACGTCAATTCTAGTAGTGTCTAGATTAATTAATATGTTTTCATAATTTTTTAAATTTGCGAGTTATTTATGGTGGAATGGTATTTTTGTCATTTGCAAGAGTATTCCTTTGTCGAAAAAACAAAATAGTCAAGGTCTATTTTGCACACATTGTAGAGAGTTGACTCAAATTGGATGCGAACTAGTTTATATGATCAATTAATTGTTGAACCAACTTTCATCCGATGAATCATGTTGAACGGATCTTGATTAATCTAATTAAATGTGGCCTTTAACCTTAAGGCATAATAAGGTCATTGATGGGCCTTGTAGCCCATTTTTTTGCACATAGACCATTAAGCCTCTCATTATTAAATTTGTTGGGATTTTCTTTAATGCAATTATTGTGCAACATACATGAGCAAGAGCTCAAGCAAGCAGTGATGTGATTTCAAGATGGGAATCAATCACATTGAATCTGATCAATGAGAGAAATTGGTCAGATAACAAATCAAAAATTTGCTATATAGAAAACTTATTGGGAGAGACAGAGAAGAAGACTTGGATGCAGTGGAGGATGACATTCCCTAATGAATATGATGAATTGACAAATATAGCAGATGACCCGCAAAATGTGCTATCCCAAATACGAAGAATGTTCCTACTAGAAGACCCGACTACAGGGTCTACTGAAGAACAGAACAGGGCTTATGAAGACTTGGAAAGACTTTCATGCCATAACGTGAAAGACTTATTCGAGTATATTAATGATTACAAAGTCCTAGCTGCAAGATCCGGGAGGATGTACGTATCCCCAGAATTGTCTGAAAAATTCTTCAAAAAGATGCCACCTATTATTGGGAAGGAACTAGAAATAGCATTTGCACAAAAACACCCAGGTAATACTTTAGGAGTATTCCCCCGAATACATTTCACATATCAGTATCTGGAAGAACGGTGCAAGAAGGCAGCGTTTCAGAGAAGTCTGAAAGACCTAACCATTTGCAAAAAGATACCTATCCCAGGGTATTATAAAAGAGAGAAGAAATATGGCCTCAGAAAAGCCAAGACATACAAAGGAAAGCCGCACGACACGCACGTGCGTATATTTAAGAAGAAGCATTCTGACAAGTTAAGACGCTGTAAGTGCTTCATATGCGGAGAAGAGGGACACTTCGCACGAGAATGCACTAGAAAATAGGGTAACATAGCCAGAGCAGCAATCATTGAGAATCTAGAGTTATCCGATAACTGGGATGTCATCTCAGTAGAGCAGGACGAGCCTGATAGTGATGCAATATGCTCGTTCTCTGAAGGAGAAGTTGGCATGGCAAACACTATAACATCTGAATTAAAGGATATGCCATATGAGTCTGTTTTCGTAATAATTACAAACGAGAAAACTGAGGCTGAAAACTCATGGAGGACAAGGGTAACTCTTCCAGAAATTATGAACCAATGTGTCCACAGATGGGAAGACAATAATTCTGAAGTAACAAAAGGTTGTGAGAGATGCACATGCTGTAAGGAGATCACAAATCCAAGGATGAGATCGCATTGCAGAAACTGCTTGCTAACCGTCTGTCCTATGTGCTCAAGGTTCAACCTGGGAAGAAAGTTAACCATAAAGAAAGCAAACCCCTTGCCTTATGATGATAAGGACGCCTTAATCAGAGAACTATTGGAATACACGGTTTTTCTCTTAGCCGAGAATGAAAGGTTAAAAGATGAGATAGACGAGCTAAGAACGAGCAAAGATATATCTGATCTAGAAAATGAGTTCTCCAACCTGAAGCTTGAAAAAGATCAAGAAGCTGAGAGGAGAATGAAAAAGGGGAAATACCCTGCAGAGGAAGAAGCCCCTACAGCTAAGCAAACATGAATTGTGTTTAAAGAAATGGCTAACATACTTTCGTTAGCAGAAGAGGAAATCCCTTTATTTCCTAAGAGAGGCAGGAGAATCCTAAATAGACTCTACAATATGGAGATAATCATGGAAATCCCAAGGATGAAGAGTTTTAGGGTTCAGGCCATACTAGATACGGGAGCGACTGTCTGCTGTATTGATCAAGACTCGATCCCAGCAGAAGCACTAGAACCAAGTGCCTACCCCATCTTAATTAATGGGGTAAACTCCCAGCAAACGGCGAGAATGAGGCTGAGGAACAGGCAAATGTCTATAGAGGAAAATAAGTTTAAAATCCCCTTCACTTACGGATTCCCAATGGGGAAGAGGGATGGCATCCAAATGCTGATTGGATGCAACTTTATTGGGGCCATGCGAGGCGTCAGAATAGAAGAACAAACATTAACGTTCTACAAGAAGGTAACCACGATTACTACAAGAGTAGATACAGAAGCCTTGGCCACTGCCGCTATTGATGAATTAAGCTTAACATAAGAAGAGCCTATATTGGCACACCCCTTGATAATCCCCAGCACCATTTCTCGGAGGAGCGGGCACCTCAAGTTGGCGCACCCCAGCGGTTTTCGTGGCTGATTCTACTCCTCGGTACTAGGCATTTGAACAAAACTTCTGCACAACTTTGATCGGAGCTCATGATCGTGTGTCATTGCAGCTCTTCTTGGTGTTTCCTCCACCCCAATTCTTCGGCCAATTGTCGGATCAACAAAAGGCCATATCTCGGCATCATCTTGGGCAAATCTTATCTTGGCACCAATCTTGATGGAGTATATCCCAATCAAGTCTCACAGCAAATTAACATTGTTTATGACCACCAACCCTTTTAGCTCTCTCACTCTCTTCGGCTATAAAATAAGGATCTGTCTTAAAATAAAAAAGATTCTCATCAAAGGTAACATGCCTAGATATATATACCCGATCATTAGGAGCTAAACACTTGTATCCTTTGTGACAGGAATTGTATCCCTAGAAAACACACATTTGAGACCTAAACTCAATTTTATGCCTATTGTAAGACCTCAAATATGGATAACAAGCACATCCAAAAGCCCTTAGAAAAAGATAATTAGGCTCAGTATTGTTAAGGAGTTTTAAAGGAGTGGTATTTCCTAAGTTAGAAGTAGGTAATTTATTGTGGATAAAAACAACAATTTGGAAAGCATCAACCTAGAAAGTTAAAGGAATAGAAGATTCTGCTAAAAGGGACAAGCCCATCTCAGTTAAGTGTTTATGTTTGCGCTCAGAAACTCCATTTTGTTCACGAGTATGTCTGCAACTAATCCTATGAGTGATGCCATGTGCAGCTAAAAAGGATTTAAAGGCTACATATTGTCCACTTCCATCAGTCTACAGAGCTATTATAGGCCTTCCTAACTATTTTTATACCATAGATTTGAATTCAATGAAGATAGATAAAACTTGAGATTTTCTTTCAAGTAGGTAAATCCAAGTATAATGTGAGTACGCATTAATGAAATGGATGTAATATTGGTGTCTATCATAAGTTCTAAAGGAGAATTATATATTGTTGTAGATGAATGAAAGGGTAATTTGTATATTTTTCCTAAATAACGAGAGTCATAAACTGAGGAAATTTTATTGATTTCAAAAGAAAGATTACATTGTCGCATAACAGTTCCAACAACTTGAGGAGAATAATGACCTAAACGATGATGCCACAATTTGTAGACATTCACAAATTATTAACAGAAGGTAAAAAAGTATTAGTAACAACAACAGATGCAGAAGGTTCAGGTTGACATTTGAAATTCTGAGTAAGTGAGGGTCAAAGAAATAGAGTCCGTTGTTAACCTTGCTTGTCAGTATCACGGCTTTGGTGTCCTGTGATTTAACAAGACAATGTTTAGCATGGAGTTCAAAGAAAACATTATTATCATTTGCAAATTTGGAGATGCTAACCAAATTTTTAGTAATGGAAGGAACATGAAGCAAATCATTGAGTAAAAGAGGTACAATGTTAGAGTCTTAGAGAAATAAACAGAATTTTCAACATGCTTAATGTCCAAACCTTTACCATTGGCCACCTAAACCCTTTCTTGTCCTGAATATTTAGTTTTTGCTTGAAGACTGTTGACATCATAGGTAAGATGATTAGTAGCACTAGAGTCCAAGTACCAATTTGGATCACAGAAAGTCTCTAGTGTAGCAATCATAGCCTGCATTGGCATTACAGGTTGCGTGAGCATCATTACAGACTGTGTGATCATCATTGAGTGCATAGGAACCATTTGTTGATAGTGATTACCAACTTGAGAAGTTACAAGATGAGCCTGTGGTGAAGGAAATTGAGCATGTGGAGACCCAGGAAAGACTGATCATACCGATTATAAGAATACCTAGCACTATGACCCATTCTTCCACAAAAATGACGTTGAATTCCTCTAAACAAATCTTGGTTTTGCCTACCACCACCACCTTTATTCGCACTACCACCTCTACAATGGTAACTACGTCGTCCTCTATTTCTTCATCCTCATTTTTGAGGAGAAACAAACCTCTGATTAATACCATATTGAGGAATTTGAGCCAAATTATCCTGTAAAGGAGCAGTGCCAAATATATTCTCTTTGTGTCTATCCAACCTCTCTTACTGCGCCATAAGTAATGCCTCAGTTTCACCAACTGTATATGGATCATTCCTTGACATTATAGAGGTCACAAAACCATCATAATCTTCATTAAGCCCATCAAAAATCGCCTCTATATGGTTTGAAACCTCAATAGGCGAGCAAACAGCTCTCAGAGTATCTACAACTCTTTTAATTTGAAGAATATACGAACTAATAGAAACAACTTGTGTTTTCTTTACAGATCTCAATTGGGTTTTCAATTGTTTAATATTTGCTTAATTTTGAGAAGCAAAAAATTCATCTAATTTTGCCCAAATCTCATATCAAAAATCGCACCCTACCATTCTAGTGGCGAGCAAACAGCTCTCAGAGTATCTACAACTCTTTTAATTTGAAGAATATACGAACTAATAGAAACAACTTGTGTTTTCTTTACAGATCTCAATTGGGTTTTCAATTGTTTAATATTTGCTTAATTTTGAGAAGCAAAAAATTCATCTAATTTTGCCCAAATCTCATATCAAAAATCGCACCCTACCATTCTAGTAGTTAAAGGTTAAGCCACAGAGCAACCAAGACATCAATAATTGATCTTGTTGCTCCCAATTGAGATATTCTTCACTCATATTTCCATTAATTTCATCTTCTTGAGTCAAAAATTTAGCATGAATAGCATGTTTACCTAAGATATACTTCTGTAATTTGAAACCCCTTATAATGGCTAGAGCTTGGTGCTTCCATGGAAGATAATTTTCTTTATTGAGTTTGAGTGATACGGGACTTGAGAAAGTTTGCAAAATGAACCTTGTTAAAGAGTGATTCACTGTTGTTGAAGAAGAAACCTGTGCTTCCAGAGCCATGGTTATGGAAGAAGATTCGGCAAAGAAAGAGAAAGACATCAACAAAGAAATATGCAGAAATAAGCTTCAAGATCCGGCCAAGACAATGCAGATCCGACGAGAATGCAACTAGATCCAACGAATATGTAGTAGACCCGCCGAAGATGCGTCGGGATCCAATGAAAATAAAACAAACCCGTCCAAGATGAGGCAGATCCGACGAATATGTAGCAGACTAGGCGAAGATGAAGCAGATGTGGTGAAGATGCAACGGGATCATGCGAAAACAAAGCAGATTCGGCAAAGATGAAACAAATTTGGCAAGAAGAAAGCTTTGTGGTAGAGATGGTGATGCTTCTGGAAGAAGCTTTTGCTCTGGTACCATAAAAGCAAAGAAAATAAAGAACAAGGGTATAGTGGAAATATTAACACTTTATTCTTAGTCAAAGATATGCTACAGGAGATGGCTATTACTAATTACAACTGAACATTTTAACGAGCTGCCAACTCAACAATATAATATCATCTCTTTACATTTATAGTGCCATACTCGAGCTGTTAGTTGTGACTGCATATCTGAGTTGTCGTATCTGTATCTTTTTATGGACCATTGGGCTTAAGATGTTTTTGAATATGAAACTTGCGTATCAACCCATTTATTTGCTCTATTTATTGTGTATTTTGATTTGTTTTTTTATTTTATTTAAAGTTTGTTGATAGACCTAAACAGTGTTTAGGTATAAATCGAGTGGTTGATTGGAAGTAGAGGCATAAATTAATCCACATGTGTAACTAGGTTAAATAAGGATTCCTTAGAGCTTATGAAATTTTATTTATGAAATTATTTAATTTAGTCAATTGATTTGAAATCCTAAGTGAAGAACTTAGGTAGTGCATGTAAATTTGGTTAACAGCCAAATCATTATAAACAAGCGTGTTAACATTAATTTATTTGTGTTTGCTTAATTCATATATTGCTTTCATTTAAAATTGAGAAATTGAATTTATCATTCATATTAAGTTAATAATTGATAAAATTGAATTATGTTTAATTTTGCTTAACATAATATTTTTTGTTTCTCTAATGTATCATTTCCTCTCACATATATGTGTCGCTCTTTACCAATGTTGGAGGAGTCAAGAAGGAAGAAGCGATTGAAATTGACTCCAAGGTGTTAATCTTGGAAATTGTGCTTAATGACTCGGTGGCCAAACTATCGGTCGGTCATTTGGCTTCTGATAGTTGTGATATCTAACACATATGTCTCGTTTGATTAACATGAGAAATAAATTTCTGTGAAAAATTGTAATTCCCATGAATTAATTTTCCACCTATATTTATCAGAAAGTACCAAAAATGTGTTTGGTCAACAAAAAATTACTTGATAGGAAATGTAACTTTCCACCCGTAAGATATTTGGTTAACATGAGTACTTCCTAGGAAGTATCAAATGACCAATATACTCTTTTTTTTTATAAATTATGAATTTATTTTTTTTATATTAAAATACATGAAAAAATTAAAATTTATTTGTAAATTATTATTTTAGCACATATATGTAAAATATAATATAATTTTTTTCATATATAACTAATATAATATATAATTTATTATATAAACAAACTATTTTTTATTTAAATTTAATATGAAAAATTATATATTTTATTAAAAAATAAAATAAATAGGACAAAAATTTATGAATGTTCTAATATCATAATGTTGAAAATATAAACTAAGTATAGCATTAAATGTAAATGCGAGGATATATAATTATCTTTTTTCTTTTAAATACAATGTAGGAAGTGCAACTTACCTAGGCCCTCTAGGTAAGTTATTTCTTGCATTTTGAAGGAAGTCACACTTTCGGAGAAAGCTGTACTTCCTACAAGATGCAAGAACTGTATCAACCAAATAAGATAAAAAAAATATAATTTTTTGAGAAGTACAATTTCTTGCATAAAGTTATGTCAACCAAACACTACTAGAAAAATGGGCATCAGCAACAGCTGAGGCCGTTGCTGAGCCGTTGCTGAAGAGCATCAGCAACGGCCGAGCCGTTGCAATAGAGCCGTGACAGAAAGTCGCGTTGCTGATGACTTAGCAACGGATCAGCAACGACCGCTCGGGCCGTCGCTCAAAACATTATCAGCAACGGCCGCTCGGGCCGTTGCTAAAAATATTATCAGCAACGGTTTTACCACGGACCCGGAGCCGTTGCTGATAACATTAATAGCAACGGCCTCGAGTCCGTAGCAACGCCGTTAGTAAAACCCCGTCGCTAAGCCGTTGCTGTAGGTCATCAGCAACGGCTGTCGATACACTTTTAGCAACGGCTTTCCCACGGACGGCCGTGGGAAAGCCGTTGCTGATGACCCATACCTGCAAGCAGAAAAATTTCAAATTTCAAATTTCCATTGATACATTGATACATTGATACATTTATCTGATACATAACTCACACACCCATACCCTCATACACACATTCATTCACACATCACAAACACACCAAGATATACATCAAAACAATTATATTTATATTGATAATTATCCACGATAGTATAAAAACAATTCAAATGCAAAATTGAAGTATCAATATCCAAACAAAATAAGTTAAACAAGTTCAATATCTTAGTAACAAGTTCAATATCCAAACAAAAAATCTCACGATGACGATGGAGGATGGTCTGGATCATATGGCGGGGTCTGGAGTGCTTGAGTGTACACCGGCGTGGACTGACTCGAGGACGATGGATTAGATGATGCCGAAGAGATGCCTGCTACGGGATGACCTGACATGTTGCGTAGCATAGCATGCATCTCCTCCATCATTTGAGTCTGACGCGCGACCGTCTCCTCTAGAGTCCTTATTCTGCTACTATGATCATAACTGGATCTAGAGGTGGACGGCCGCTCACCAGCGACCGGAGGGGTCGGTGCCCCAAGTGGCCCTAGCACGGCTCGCGCATGACCACTATCTGCGAAGCCATATACGCAGTCATGATCCCAGCCACCTGCGGCCTCGACCCACGATGCTGCGTCAAAGTCCTCGGGGGTACCCCCGCGCTGCACCACCCTCTGGCTGTACGTCTCCTACTCGAGTTTGATTTTTTGTTTAATATTTATCATAAAACTTAAATTATAAATATATAATGAATAATTTAAACAAATATATAATTACCACAATGTATGCAGCGCGGTTGTCGATGTACTCCCCCGTCCCATGTGCTCGACGGTGAGTCCGCTCAAACACCGCCATCGGGGAGGGTCGCTGGACAGTCCCGTCATCCGACACCGTCGTCTACATTTACAAAACAAATACATTAATTAGTACACATAATAACAAATAAAATATATATTTAAACGATATACTTACCATACGGTTTGCGTGCACTGCAAATGCAACAGAGCCGCCGGTGTGATGCGCTGCTCCCCCCGACATGCGATTTCTAGCCGCATTCTGAGAAACCTCCTGCCATCGATCCGTCGACCATATCCCCACGAGCTGGTCCCATATATCCGGAGTAATCCAACTGGGGCCGTATCCCCGAGTCTCCGCGATGTTAGTGGTCCCAGCTCGGGCCATCGCTCGGGACCGAGCCTGCCCCAGCTGCCCGTTGTACCTTGCCCGGGAAATAGACTCCCAGGCAGCGTAAATGAAGGACCTCTAGTCCTCGGCCCATGTATAGCGAGCCTGCAAAATAATAATATCAGTACCAATTCTTAATATATCATCATGCATGTAAAAAAAAAAATAATACGTGCCTCAAACTCGCGCCATAACATGTCGACGTGCTCGCTGGGCACGTGAGACCACGTAGGCCATGCCCCGTGCATGTATCGTCGAATAGTAGAAGAAATGCTCCTCGGCACTTCTTCTTGCTCGAACCTGCACAACAAAAATAAATTTTAATATTATATTATGATATAATGAATTTGTAATGATTCATAATTCATGATATATTACCGCTCCCCAATCACGCTGATCAATCTACGTGACTCTGTGGCTGGTGGAGGCTGCCACCTGTTCGGCCCGCGTGGCCGCCTACGTCTGGATGTACTAGCCTCGGCAGTATCATCCTCATGAGGATCAGCAACAGGAGGATCAGCAGCATGAGTAAGTGCTGGAGTCTCACCGATCGGAGACTCCGAAGCTCTCCTGCGTCGATAACCACGACCAGACATATCTGTCGAACAGACATATAATCAGATTATTGTATAAATAGTAGAGATATATTTAATAAAATATATATACTTTACAATTATTCCTCATCATCTGAATAATAGTCTTCGAATTCTTCTTCTTCTTCCTCTTCTTCCTCTTCGTCATCTTCTTCATCTCCAGCTTCCTCAATTTCATGATCGTCATCATCAGCATATTCAACTTCTAATTGAATTGACGTTGTGTCTGCATCCTCGAGTATTGGAATAATACGATCCACAGCAGGAAGATCATCTTCTTGATAGAAACCAGGAGAATCATTTTCTCCTACTATCGGATCAATTTTTCCTCTACCTTTTGTCTTACAGACTACACGCCAATCTGCTCTATCTTTATTTCGAGCCGGATACTTCGCGTAATATACTTGTTCGGCTTGTGATGCCAATATAAATGGCTCATTTGCTGCCAATTTCGATTTGTAATTAACCTCAACAAGTTTGTATTTTTGATGAACTTTCATGCCCCTTTCTGTTGTATCGAACCAATGACATCTAAATAGGAACACTGATTTCAAGCCGAAGTAGTGCAACTCTATCACTTCTTCCACTAGTCCATAGAAATCCATATCACATTCAACATAGGTTGTCCCTTTCACGCAGACCCCAGCATTCATCGTCTTTTTTGTAGATGAATATTCAACCGTGTGAAATTTATACCCGTTAACAAAATATCCGCTATAGCACGACACAAGTCGCGACGGTCCACTAACAAACTCAAATATTTTTTCATCTATTTCAGCTCTGTGATCTTTGCTGTAAGTCTGAATCCAAGAAGGGAAATCACGATTCCGTAATGTCTCCAATTCTTGATCGTGGTGAATAGAGTATTTTTGCACCATCTCAATGTCAAATATTTCAATGAATTGTTCAATCTCTGGACAATTGAGTAATACATACAAGTGTTCCAAATGATACTCTTCATCGCTTAAGTGTCGAGATGGACGAGAACCAAAAGCACGACCAGAGTGACAAAATATATTTAAACGTCCATCTGAATGTCGAACACCCCCGTCGTCGTTACGTGGAAGACGATCAAATCTTGTCTGTACTGTCGATTCAAAGTAAAATGAGCAGAATGTTGAAATTTCTTGGATGATATACGATTCAGATATTGATCCTTCAACAGCTGCGGTGTTCTTTACTTTTTTCTTCAGACGATTCATGTATCTTTCAAATAAGTACATCCAACGATATTGAACGGGGCCACCAACTCGTGCCTCGTATGCCAAGTGTATCGGTAGATGCTCCATCGAGTCAAAAAATACAGGAGGGAAAAACTGCTCCAGCTTGCATATGATTTCAACAATATTATTTTCAAGTGTTGACATATCTTCGACTCGAAGGACATTTGCACAGATGCTTCTAAAAAACATACTTAATTCAGTCAACGGACCCCAAATATTATCAGGTAGAAGATCTCGAAATGCGATCGGAAGTAATCTCTGCATGAATACATGACAATCATGGCTCTTCATCCCTGATATTTTGCAATCATCGACGTTCACACATCGAGATAAGTTTGAAGCATATCCATCGGGTAATCTGAGTTCTTTTACCCATTGACAAACATCTTTGATCTGTTGTTTATTTAACACATATAGGGCCTTCGGTTTCAGATATCGTCCGTTGACCTCTTGTAACTCCAACTCTGGTCTTTTACAAAGTATTTTCAGATCATGTCGGGCTTTGACATTATCTTTAGTTTTTCCAGAAATATCCATCACAGTGTTGAAAATATTATCAAACACATTTTTTTCAATGTGCATGACATCTAAATTATGTCGAATCAATAATGAACTCCAATAGGGCAATTCCCAAAAGATACTTTTTTTCACCCAGTTGTGTGTTTGGCCAAAACCTGACACTCTTTCATTGCGACCAAATACAATATCTGGAAGTGCTGAAACACGTGCTAACATTTGTTCACCAGACAACATCGGTGGTGGCCCATCTCTTTCGACTCTGCCCTTAGTAAATTTATTACGATTCCTTCGATACTGGTGATGAACCGGTAGGAATCGACGATGACAATCAAAGAATGAGATTTTTCGTCCGTTCTGAAGACTGATTGATTTAGAGTGTTCCATACAATACGGGCAAGAGAGTCGGCCGTGAGTGCTCCAACCCGACAACATGCCGTACGCGGGGAAATCATTGATTGTCCACAAGACCGCGGCCTTTAAATTGAAGTTTTGCTTCCGATGACAATCATAAGTGACAGCTCCCTCAGTCCACAATGTTTTCAATTCATCTATCAAGGGTCTGAGAAATATGTCAATTTCTTTTCGCGGACCCTTAGGACCCGGAATAATCATCGAAAGATAAATAAATTCATCTTTCATGCACATTGACGGTGGCAAATTATAAACTGTCAGCAACACTGGCCAAACTGAATAAGGAGTTGCAGAATGTCCAAACGGATTAAAACCATCTGTGCACAATCCCAATCTGATATTTCTAGTATCCATAGCAAATGAAGGATAACATGTATCCAAATGTTTCCATGCTTCACTGTCAAATGGATGAGTCATTACTGTATCATCACGACTTCTTGCATGCCAACTCATGTAGGGGGCTGTCTTTTCCGACATGAATAATCTTTGAAGCCTCGGTGTTAGTGGAAAATACCGAAGCACCTTAAACGAGATATTTTTCTGTCGGACCGATTTCTTCTCCTTGTAACGAGGGTGTTGACATACAGGGCATTTATCCAACTGCACATTTTCTTTATAATATAAAATGCAGTTATTTTGGCACGCGTGTATTTTTTCGTACCCAAGCCCCAATTTTCTCATTAGCTTTTTAGTCTTATAAAAAGTAGGCTAAAACTTGTTATCAGTAGGCAGCATTCTATTAATCAATCCAGCAATCCGATCATACGCAACTCCGTTGATATTACAATCGGCCTTGATGTTTAAGAGCTGTGTCATTGCTGAAAACCTAGTGTATTTAGGACAATTCTCATACAAAGGTTCATCGGCAGCTTTCAACATCTCGTAAAATTCTGCAGCTTCTTTATTCGGTAATTCAATCTCTACCGCAGCCCCTACTTCTGTGATATCAACCGCTGTAGTATCTGGTGGGACTGATGTCTGAAGAACTGGCCGATCAACATTATCATTCAGGCGGAATTGACCCCCAAGACTATCAAGTATCATAGTTCTATAGGGATTACATTGACCGGATGAAGAAGCACCAGCAGAGGAAGATTCACCATATGTCTGAAGGACAGGATTGCTCGACGTCCCGACTTCGCGTGACTCCCCGTGACAAGTCCATAGAAAATATTTTGGTGCAAATCCTTTGGTATATAGATGCAGAGTGACAGTCTCCCGATCCAAAAATCGTCCATTCGAACAAATGCGGCACGGACATCGGATTTGATCACCCATTCTAACGAAATTCCGATTCGAATAGGCGAAATTTAGGAAGTACGTTACGCCTAATCGAAACTCATTCGTTAAAGCTCCACGATCAAGACGTCGGTACATCCAACTTCGATCAGCCGACATGATTCTGTCAATCAATGATAATTTCTTTGGTTAATGTCTTTAGGTGAGATTGTCCTATTCCATTCGGGATTTATGTTATTCGTACTGCACTTACGTTTTTATTTTAACTGTTAACTAATTATTCTAAATTTTGACAGCATCTCCCTACAGTTCTCCGAATACGCATATCATCTGGGCGCGTATCGGAGAACAAGAGAGATGTTGCCAAAATTTAGAATAATTAGTTAACAGTTAAAATAAAAACGTAAGTGCAGTACAAATAACTATATTCCCAAATTGTCCAATCAGGGACAATTCAAGAATTGTACGTCGTATAAAAGATCATCTACTTCTTTTACACGAACATACAATCCCCGAACGGATCTAAGGTTTTGCTAAATCATATCTGATTCGTCGATGCGTACGTGAAACATATCAACTCGTCGGATGGATGATTATTTTCTAAATGTTTCGAGACAGTTCGAGTCCATATTGGACGATTTCGGCGCACGTCCGAAGTGGACGATTCCGGCGTGAGTCCGAAGTGGACGATTCCGGCGCGAGTCCGAATTGGACGATTCCGGCGCACGTCCGAAGTGGACGATTCCGTCGCGAGTCCGAATTGAACGATTCCGGCGCGAGTCCGAATTGAACGATTCCGGCGCGGGTCCGAAGTGGACGATTCCGGCGCTAGTCCGAATTGGACGATTCCGGCACGCGTCCGAAGTGGACGATTCCGGCGCGCGTCCGAAATTAATCTAAACCCTAATAATTAATCTAACAAATTAAACAATTAATCTAAACAATTAATTAACATTTATAAAATAATTAATTATCAATTTCAAAACAATATATATATATATATATATATATATATATATATATATATATATTCCGGCGCCGGAGTCCACCCTCCGGCGCCGGCGTACAGTGGCCGGACACACTGTCCGGCCACTGTAGAAGGTCCGGCGGCGGCCATAGTCCGACCGCCGTCGGCCGAAACCCTAGAAATAGGGTTTCAGTCGAATTTTAACATCTCCGGCCGAAACGGTATAGGCCGGCCGATCAACATACCGGCAGTAGCGGCAGCGGCGCGGCGGCGAGAGGCGTCGGCGTCGGCAGCAGCGGCAGCAGCGGCGAGCGGTGTCGGCAGCAGCGGCGGCGGCAGCAGCAGGAGGAAGAAGGGTCGGGCGCGGCTGCGTGCCCTATATAAACTTATCAGCAACGGCTCACTCGCCCGTTAGAAAGCCGTTGCTGATAATTTATTATCAGCAACGGCTCACTTATCCGTTAGCAAGCCGTTGCTGAAAATTAAAACATCAGCAACGGCTCGCCTATCCGTATGAACGCCGTTGCTTATAATTAAAATAATCAGCAACGGCTCGGTTTTCCGTTAGAACGCCGTTGCAGATATAAATATCTGCAACGGCTCGGGTGGCCGTAAGAAAGCCGTTGCAAATAGCAACGGCTTGAGCGGCCGTTGCTGATAGCCGTTGCTGAAGACCAAATTTCTAGTAGTGAAACAACACCTTAGATCTAGGGCGACCAAACTCCCCAACCCCTAGATCTAGGACTTCCAAGATCCATCGGCAACATATATGACAGGCTTTGGGTGATTGATGACATGACAGAGACTTGATTCGAGAGCACTTGGGAGGGAGAGTAGACAATGGAAAGCCGACTATATGCGAAGGTTGGTGGAGAGTTTATTAAGTAACAATATTTTATTTACTTTATCTTTTGTCTTTAATATAAACTAATTTAATTTTTAAAATGTTTTGTATTAATATGATTTGTTATTTTTTTTGAAAAAAATTAATTAATTATAGATGTTTTGCTCTATTTGTTTCGATGTTTGAGATAATATAGTTCAATTTTGACTTTAATTTTAGTTTGATTTAATTTGATCTTTGATTTTATTTTAACTAATGTATATGGTAATTCATTTTGATTTGCTTTAATTTAGTTTAATTCAAACTTGAAAGAAAATTAATTAGTCTGATTCAATTATAAAAAATGCAATATTCTAATTTTAAAATTGATTAAAAAATTAATAGTGATAACAAAGTTATTTTCGTATAACCTTGGATACTTTGGACTGTTTCAAGGCAGCGCATGAAGTGATTCACCTATGTGAGCGGAGAAGGGAGGACGCGTTCCTCGACAACCTGGATATGGCCAAGGCTTTGGATAGTGTGGACCGAATCTTCCTGAATGTCTGCTCCGCTTTTGCGGCTTCCCGACCATGCATTTGGGTGCATTGGATTCTCTCCATGCTACGGTCTAGCAAATCAGTAGTCCTGATTAATGGCGAAGAAGGTAAATGGTTTCGACACAGAAAATGGCTACGTCAAGGAGACCCCCTCTCGCCCTATCTTTTTCTATTCGTAGTAGATGTTTTCTCTCGATTACTTCATAATGCAAATGCTAGAAGTCTCATCAAATGCTAAAAGTCTCATCAGGGGTATCAAAATTGGTGATGGCGGAGAAGTGGTACGCAGATGATTTTATGGTCTTCACGCAAGGAGAAGACTCAGATATGATCAGCCTTAAGCTCCTTCTTTATGCGCTTGAAATGGCTTCAGGTCGTACAGTGAACTATGACAAATCGGGCATCACCCACATCTTGGGTGACGCTACAAGATTTGGATCTATGGCCTTAACACTTGGATGCAGAGAGAGCAGATCTAGGGCTACCTCTAAAAACCCCGAATCTGAGCAGAAGCGACCAGTTAGTAGTATTGAACAATATTGGCAAAAGACTAACCAACTGGAAGAGAAGACTTCTATCACGAGCAGACAGACTTACCCTCATCAATAGTGTGCTAAGTAGCATTCCAGGATATTATCTATCTATATTCAAACTTCCAGTCTGGGTAAGGAAAGAAATTGACAAAATACAACGTTTTTTCTTGTGAAAAGGATGCACCGGGTCAGGCAGTTCAGGATCGTCGGTAAATTGGTCTGATTTGACAAACCTGTAGATAAATAGTGGATTGGGTATTTTAGACTTTGAGTTGCACAACATTGCTAGACTCAATCGGTGGTTAACATTGCTAGACTCTGATGTGAAAAGGATGCACTGGGAAGATTGCCACAAATGAGAATATACTTTGGGTTAACATTGTAAACTACAAATATTTTGATCGCAAGAAATGGTTTGACAAACTTTGCACTACAAGATGGTTGGGCGTATGAAAAGGCATAGCAAAAGTAAGCCACCACTTTTCGCTTGGGATGGAACCGAAGCTAGGAAGAGGAGATAACACGAGCTTCTAGAGCGAACGTTGGTTGGTAAATTGCAAACTCTCCACCTCATTTTTGGACCTTTACACAAATTACAGTGGAAGAGTTTGTGGAAGCTCTGACAACGCCGGACACCCCTATTTGGTCACATTAGGTTGATTTAAATACTGTCCTTGAATTCCTCCGTTTAACTAGGCACCCTACTTTTGAGGAGACCGACGACTCGAATAGATGGAGATGGACTACCAACGAATTATTTTCAACCATGTTGCTTTACAAAATGTTGAAGGATAGCAGAGTCAAAAACCTAGCTGTTGAGGCACTTTGGAGGACTAGGTGCCCATTAAAGATGCGTGTCCACATGTGGATTCAGATGAAAGGACGTCTTCGCACGAAAGATAGATTAATTAAATTTGGTATCAGCGTTGAGAATCCCCTTTGTCCTTTTTGTAAAGCGGCACCAGAGTCAGCTGTGCACATTTTTTGTGAGTGTAGAGTCACGGTAGGAGCCTGGCAGACATTTACTTCTTTTGGTAATTCCCCTAGGGCCCATGCCCTAGCCTGCAGTTAGGGGTGAGCATCGCTTCGGTTCGGTTAAAAACCGAACCGAACCATAGAAAATTTTTTAACCGTTTATCGAACCGAAAAAATTCGGTTAATTCGGTTCGGTTCGATTAATTTAGTTCGGTTAATCGAAAAGATAAAAAGAAAAAAAAAATTCAAAGCATGCATGTGGACTCCAACTCAGCCCACTGAGAATTAAATTTTAATTTTTACCCTTCTAGCCATCTTAGCAAACATTACTATCAATTAATATATAACTAACACATATTATATATATATAGATTGTTAAATAAATATTATTACACAATATGGGATTCGAACCCAGGCCGGCGGAAATGCTAAACTTAACACTTAACCACCAAGACAAATGCCAAGATCTAATATATTTGTTATTATATATATATACATATACATATATATTCAGTTAATTCGGTAAATTAACCGAACCGTCGGTTAATTTACCGAACCGAACCCAAAAATTTCTTTAACCGAAAACCGAACCGAAATTAATTCGGTTCGGTTAAATCGGTTTCGGTTCGGTCGGTTTCGGTTCGGTTTCGGTTCGGTTTCGATGAATCGTTGAAGTTTGCTCACCCCTACCTGCAGTGAGAAAGATTTTGTCAAAGCAGGTAAAGCTTCAAGGTTATCCTCAACTATTTGATGTTGGGTTCTATGGCAGTCTCTATCTTCAAGAACAAAGAAAAATCGATGGTTAAAATTGTAAATGCTTCGGTAACTTTTCTGTCCCAGTTGGCCGGCAACCTAGAAAGGGTGTGATTGTGTCACTTTGTTGTTGTCTATTTCTTGCTATTATTATTATTTGTATTCAATTAATTGTTTGGATCTTTACCAAGATCGGCTTATCATTTTTTATACATTAAAATTTGCTTCTAGTTTCATGATTATTATTGTTTTAAAATGTTTTTTATAATAAATTCAATGTCGTTGTATCCAAGCTTAATTACACGTACATCCCTTCTATATTATAAATTATAAATGTGAATTTCCATCGTCTTTGTCGATCCACTTGACGTCTCTTGAAGTTAGGGATGGACAGTGGCGGATGCAAAACTTTAATCGAGATGCCCCAATTTAAAATATAAAAATCTAGTATATATATATATTTAATCATTCAACTTCAAATTTTTAATTAAAATCACGACTTATAATTAGTAAAACTTCTTTACCTAGGTTCATATTTTTAAAATAAAAAAAATTATATTATTGCACTCTTAAAAAAAAAAAAGTTTCATAGGGATGTAACTGAGCTGAGCTTGTATTTGTCGAGCTCGGCTCATTTAAGAAATGTTGGGCTTCGATCTCTAGGCTCAAGCTCGGCTCGTTAGGCTCGTTTATTTTTCTCGAGCTTGTCCGAGCTAGTGAACAAGCTCAATTAAGCACTGCACGAGATCGAGCTGAGGTAAGCTTGAATTCTATCAAGCTCAATTGAGCTCGTGAACAAGCACGATTAAGCTCGGCTCAAAATGTAACATATATTAAATAACTCATCTACAAAAGTTCAGGCAATTCAACTTAATAATATGAGTATGGATAACAGCATACAAAGATGTATTAGGAATGAAATCAATACGAGAGCTTTAGATGTAAGAATTAATAGAGAAAATCCAAACTTAGTATAAAAATTAATGGAGAAAATTTTGGACTTAAGTTGAAAATTAATAGAGAAGGATTTGAAATTTTCTTTATTAAAAAAACACTATAATCAGCCAATACAAAATAAATAAATAATGCACATAAATAGCTAACAATGAGATTTGAACTCAAGACCTATAAGTAAAATATATAAGTACTAACCACTAAGCTATGAATGAATTACATAAGTCTTTTGAACTTAATAATATATATGTAATTGAATCATGTATCCTTTTAAAAAATATCAAATTGTATTTAATACTTATTTTTTTGAAAAAAATTTGCCCCCAATTTTGCCCCCCCCCCCTAGTTTGGGTCCGCCCTAATGGGTTCTCTAATTCTTAAAAAATGGAGAACGAGAGAGAATTAATTTTTCCCCAAATGACTCAATGGAGTCAAAGTAGGCCGAATCCATGGGTGGCCATGCATGGCTTCTAATAGCCATGGCATCCGACATCTGCATCTAGGGTGGCTGAACTCCTCAACCTCCATATATATCCAGGGCCTCCAGCTGCATCAGCACGACAATACTTGTGGGTGGCTGATGATGCAACGAAGACAGTGTTGGGGCAAGTTTGAGAGGGGAGTAAACAATGGAAATCTAAACAACAAAGCTTATTATATAGTCATTTGCAACGTGGTTGCATATAAATAATTTACTCTTACATAGTCTAACAAGGAGGGTTTGCGATAAGACTCCATTATGTTCTAATATTTCAACTAGATAATACAAAATAAATTAATGGTTTGTTTGAACTCGATCAAAATGATCATATTAAATAGAAAATTACAAATACTACTAATTGAACATCTATTCAATTAAACTCAATTTGGCATTCTTCCTTTCGTTTCCGCTCGTGGGTTTTCCATTGCTTCTTGCAAGACATACTATACAGCTTCTATAATTGATCGATACCTTGTTGTAGCCTTCATTGAAATCGCTCGAGTGTTTTATCATTTTTGTTTTAGGGTCTTTGATTTCTTCGAACATTGTATCACTTCTCCAAATGTTGCTTTCTTGCCTTCCTCCTTTAATTTATTTACTTTTTTTCATCCACTAAAACTTCCAAAAATAGATGGGAACACTAATTATAAAGTCAATAATACTATAGTTTCAGAAGATGAAGTTGATTACCTTACGTGTAAATGTTGACTCGACTTGAGTCTGATCTAAGTTAAATTATGATGGATCAAGTCTAATAACAAGCCAAATCTGCATCACTCTCACATGGCAAGAGGCTCATCTTTATCTTTACCCGGTTTTGTATGAGATAAATACTTTGACTGGTTAAAATTGAATTGGCTGCTCAATCACAGCCGCACAAATTAATGGAACAGCTCCAGATTTTAGAAATTATTATTTTTCGGAATTTGCTGCGAATTTATCGATCTCCACAAGCCGATTCTTTTCATTTTGTCCTCTCCATTATAAATAGAGGTTTGTTCCACTTGAACAAAGGCATTCCATACTGAGGCACAGAGAGTTCAACAATCATTATTTTGGAGAGCAGTCGACCGTCATCTTCCCCTTCGGCCATGGTGGCAGATTGAAGGCAGTTTCTTCTCTTCCATCCAAGCAACGGAACAGTCTTTAACAGTACAAATTTCAGGATACAGAAAATTATCAGACATTATTTTACTTTGATTCATAGCTAATTATTATTGTTCTACATTGGCAAAAGATTGTTTACTCGTCTCTTTAATAAAAGAATAGTGTCATCTTCTCCCTGTGGAGTAGGATCGGTATCCTGCCGAGTCCAAATCACGTTAATCTCTTTTGTCTTAGTTTTCCTGCATTATTGTTATCGTATTTGGGTTTTTCCACTACTGGAATAACGAGCATCACCAACGGCTGGATCCGTTGCTATGCCGTTGCTGAACACCATCAACAACGACTGCTCCCGTTGCAGAAGATCGTGTACCTGATAACTTAACAACGGATCTACAACGGCCGCTCACGCCGTTGCTAATGATATTATCAGCAACGGTTCCGCAACAGGGTATATCCGTTGTTGATACATTATCAATCACGGCTCAGCAACGAGGCACTGTTGTTGCTACTACTTTTATCAACAATGGTTCCGCAACAGCGCGTCGACTGTTGCGAATATTGCCATCAGCAACGGCCCTCGTGCCATTGCAAAGACTTTGCTAAAAGGTTGTTGCTAAGCCGTTGCTGTTGTTCATTAGCAACGGCTTTAAGTTTGCGGCCCATGTATTATGATACACTTCTATCAACGACTTTTACACGGATGACCATGAAAAAGTCATTGCTGATGTTGTTAACCTGTAATTGAGAAATTTCAAAATTACAAATTTGCATTGATACATTTATAACCTAATACATAACTCACACACCTATAAGTACATTCATTCAAATACACATCATAGATACACCCAGATATACATCAAAATAATTATACTTATAATTTAAATTATCCACAATCGTATAAAAAATATACGAAATCAAAACTATCGTATCAACATGATACAAATCAATATATCAAGTCACAAAATAAGTAACTCTAAGATATCCAAGAAACAAGTATATAACAAGTCAATATTCAAGTCAATCAAGTCATAAATAATAAAAGTTCACTACGACAGTGGAGGAAGATCGGGATCATACGGCGGGGTCTGGAGTGCTTGAGTGTACACCGGCGTGGACTGAGTCGATGATGATGGATCTGAGTGTACACCGGTGGACTAGCCTATCATCTGTCTCAGCATGGCATGCATCTCAGCCATCATCTCATTCTATTGTGCGACCGTCTCCTCCAGTGTCAATATCCTCGTGTTCTGATCATTAATCCTAGAGGTGGAGGGCCGCTCACTGACTACCGGAGGGGTCGGTGCCCCAAGTGGCCCGAGCACGGCTCGCGCATGACCACTATCAGCAAAGCCATATACACGGTCGTGGTCCTAGCCACCTGCACCTCGACCAACGCTCCCGCGTCAAAGTCCTCAGGGGTGCCCCCGCGCTATGTCACTGTCTGAGTGTAGGTATCCTACACGAGTTTGGTTTTTGTTTCATATTTTTCCTAAAACTTAAATTATAAATAAATAATGCATAATTGAAACAAATATACTTACCATGATGACTACAGCGCGGGTGTCAATGTACTCCCCTGCCCCATGTCATCTACGATGAGTCCGCTCAAACACCTCCATCGGGGAGGGTCGCTAGATAGTCACGTCATCCATCCCCATCGTTTATATTTTTAAAACAAATACATTAATTAGTACACTGAGTAACAAATAAAATATATAATTCAAAATAAGGTATAATACTTACCATGCGTCTCGTGTGCACGACAAATGAAACAGAGCCGCCAGTGTGACGCACTCCTCCCCCCGACATGCGATTTCTAGTCGCAGTCCGTGATACTTAATTTGTGCCACCGTTGGTCGACCAAATTGACACGAGCTGATCCCAAATATTTGGAGTAATCCAATCGGGGTCGTATCCCCGAGTCTCCGCTATGGTTGTGGCCCCAGCTCGGGCCATTGCTTGTGCCTGGGCCTGCCCTAGCAGGCAATTGTACCTCTGCCGAGAAATATCCTCCGTCGCATTGTAAATGAATGGCCTCTGCTCCTCTGGCCAAGTATAGCGAGCCTACAAAATAATAATATCAGTACTAATAATAATCAAGCTGATTAAAATTTTTTAAATACATATATATAAAAAATTTAAATATGTACCTCAAACTCGCGCCAAAGTATGTCCACGTGCTCACGGGGCACGTGAGACCAAGTGGGCCAGGGTCCATGCATTTATCGTGGGATTGTCCTCGATATAGTCCTGGGGACATCCTCCTGCTCGAACTTGCACAACCAAAATAAAGTACAATATTATATTATGACATATATAATGAATTATATATAATTCATAATACATTATTGCTCGCCAATCACAGAAATAAGTCGGCGTCGTTCCGCGGCTGGCGAAGGCTGAATCCTATTCGGCCAGCGTGGCCGCCTATGTCTCGATGAACTAGCCTCGGCGGCAGGAGGATCAGCGGCAAGAGGATTAACGATAGGAGCAAGTGCGGCTGAATTTGGAGTATGACCGATCGGAGACTCCGTAGCTCTCGTCCGACGATAACCTCGACCCACCATAGCTGTCGAATAAGAATATAATTAGAATATATATATAGTAGAGATAGATTTAATAGAAGATATATTTTACAATTATTCCTCATCATCTGAGTAATAGTCCTCGAATTCTTCTTCTTCATCTTGTTCAAATTCTACTTCATCTCTACCTTCCTCAACTTCAAGATAGTCATCATCAACATACTCAACTTCTAATTGAACTAACGCTGTGTCCGCATCCTCCAGTATTGGAATAATACGGTCTATTGCAGGAGGATCCTCTTCTTGATAGAAATCATCTGTCACATCAAGTATCGGCTCATTTTCTCCTGCTATCAGATCAATTCTTCCTCTAGCTTTAGTCTTACAGACCAATCTGGTCTATCTTTATTTCGAGTTGAATACTTCGCGTAATATACTTGTTCGGCTTGTAATGTTAATATAAAAGGTTCATTTGCTGCCAATTTTAATTTATAATTAACCTCAACAAGTTTGTACTTTGGATGAACTTTCATGCCCCTATCTGTTGCATCTAACCATTGACATTTAAATAGGATAACTTATTTCAAGCCGAAGTAGTGCAACTCTATCACTTCTTCCACCAGTCCATAAAAATCCATATCACATTCAACATAGGTTGTCCCTTTCACACAGACCCCAGCATTCATCGTCTTCTTTGTAAATGCATATTCAACCGTGTGAAATTTATACCCATTAACAAAATATCCGCTATAGCACGACACAAGTCGCGACGGTCCACTAACAAACTCAAATATTCTTTCATCTATTTTAGCTCTGTGATCTTTGCTGTAAGTCTGAATCCAAGTAGGGAAATCACGATTCTATAATCTGTCCAATTCTTCATCGTTGTGAATAGAGTATTTTTGCACCATCTCAATGTCAAATATTTCAATGAATTGTTCAATCTCTGGACAATTGAGTAATACATACAAGTGTGCCAAATAAAACTCTTCCTCGCTTAAGTGTCGAGATGGACGAGAACCAAAAGCACGACCAGAGTGACAAAATATATTTAAACGTCCATCTGAATGTCGAACACCCCCGTCGTCGTTACGTGGAACACGATCAAATCTTGTATGTACTGTCGATTCAAAGTAAAATGAGCAAAATGTTGAAATTTCTTGGATGATATACGATTCAGATATTGATCCTTCAAGAGCTGCGGTGTTCTTTACTTTTTTCTTCAAATGATTCATGTATCTTTCAAATAAGTACATCCACCGGTATTGAACAAGACTACCAACTTGTGCCTCGTATGCCAAGTGTATCGATAGATGCTCCATCGAGTCAAAAAAGGCAAGAGGAAAAAACTGCTCTATCTTGCATACAATTTCAACAATATTACTTTCAAGTACTGACATATCTTCGACTCGAAGGACATTTGCACAAATGTTTCTAAAAAACATATTTAATTCAGTCAACAGACCCCAAATATTATCAAGTAGAAGATCTCGGAATGTGATCGAAAGCAATCTCTGCATGAATACATGACAATCATGGATCTTCATCTCTGATATTTTGCAATCATCGACGTTCACACGTCGAGATATGTTTGAGGCATATCCATCGGGTAATCTGAGTTCTTTGATCCATTGACAAATATCTTCCATCAGTTGTTTATTTAACACATACAGGGCATTCGGCTTCAGATATCGTCTGTTGACCTCTTGTAACTCCAACTCTGACCTCTTACAAATTATTTTCAGATCATGTCGGGCCTTGACATTATCTTTAGTTTTCCCGGGAACATCCATCAAAGTCTAAAATATATTATAAAACACATTTTTCTCAATGTGCATGACGACCAAATTATATCGAATCAGTAATGAACTCCAATACGGTAATTCCCAGAAGATACTTTTTTCACTCAGTTATGTGTTTGACCAAAGCCCGACACTCTTTCATTCCAGCCAAACACTATCTCTAGAAGTGCTAAAACACGTGCAAACATTTGTTCGCCAGACAACATCGGTGGTGGCTTATCTCATTCGACTCTGTCCTTAGTAAATTTATTACAATTCCTTCGATATTGATGGTTAGCCGATAGGAATCAACGATGATAATATCTTTAGTTAATGTCTTTAGGTGAGATAGTCCTATTCCATTCGGGATTCATATTATTCACATTGCACTAAGTATTTCTTTTAATCGTTAACTTCATTCTAAATTTTAGCAGCATCTCCCTACAGTTCTCTAAATACACATATCATTTGGGCGCATATCGGACTTTAAGGGTTGTACGTCATATAAAAGATCATCTACTTGTTTTACATGAATATACAACCACCGAACGGATCTAAGGTTTTGCTAAATCATATCCGACTCATCGATGCGTATGTGAAACGTATCAATTCATCGGATGGATAATTATTTTCTAAATTTATGGATGTTGGTTCGAGTTCACAGTGGACGAATCTGGGACGAGTCCAAATTGGATGATTCCAACGTGAGTCCAAAGTGGACGATTCAGCGTAAGTTCAAAGTGGACGATTCCAGCGTAAGTCCACAATGGACGATTTCGGCGCGAGTCCAAAGTGGACGATTCTAATTAATCTAAATCTAAAGATTAACAATAAAATTAATCTAATTAATCTAAACTAAACTTAATTAACAGATATAACAATAAAAATATTCCAATTAAATATTAATCTAAACATTAATCAAATTAATATTAAAAACACATTAAATATAAATCTAATCTACACATTAAATATTTAATCAACCTAGATTAGGGTTTAATCTAAATAGATTTAATTAGAGTAATAAAAAAAATTAGGGTTTAAAAAAACACTAACTCACTGTTCCGACCACTACTAGAAATATGTTCTTCAGCAATGGCTATCAGCAACGGCCGCTTACGCCGTTGCAATTTCCAACAGCATTCTTATGGCCGCTCGGGCCGTTGCATATATGATATATCTGCAACGGCTTTGTTACGATCGCTCCAGTCGTTGCCGATTTATTATAACATTAGCAACGACTTAGTTACGGTCTCTACATCCATCACTCTTGAGTTGATCGCGCACTCACGACGCAGAAATAAAAAACTTATCAGCCACGGCGTTCTAACGGACTAGTGAGCCGTTACTGATGATGTTACTTATCAGCAATGGTTTTCTAACGGCTGAGTGAACCGTTGCTGATAAGTTTATATAGCTCGACCAATCGCACCCACCCCTTCCTCCTTCTTCTACCTTTCTTTTGCTGCCGACGATCTCCGCCTGCCTGCCCACCGTCGTCGTCCACCAACACCACTCGCCGCCGCCGCCGTCCACCGTCGTCGCTCGCTCTAGGTAAGTCGCCACCCCTCTCTATTTATTGTAGAACCAGTCGAAACCCTAGATTTAGGGTTTTGACCAGCAACCGGAGCATTGTCCAATGTCCGACATATGTCGGACACTCGACTCCGGGGCCGGAAATAGGGTTTTTTCTTTAAACCCTATTTAAAAAAAATTAAACTAATTAAATATTTTTATGATAAATTTACATGTTTAGATTAATTAGATCTTAGATGTTTAGATTAATTAAATGTTTAGGTTAATTTAGATGTTTAGATTATATTAGATTAATTTAGATTAATGTTAATCTTTAGATTAATGTTAATCTTTAGATTAATGTTAATCTTTAGATTAATGTTAATCTTTAGATTAATTTAGATTAATTTAGATAAATGTTTAGATTGGATTAATTTAAATTATATTAATTTAGATTAATTTTATTATTAATCTTTAGATTTAGATTAATTAGAATCGTCAACTTTGGACTCGCGCCGGAATCGTCCACTTTGGACTCGCGTCAGAATTATCCACTATGGGCTCGAACCGACTCGAAACATTTAGAAAATAATCATCCATCCGACGAGTTGATACGTTTCATGTACGCATCGACAAGTCGGATATGATTTAGCAAAACCTTAGATCCGTTCGGGGGTTGTATGTTCGTGTAAAAGAAGTAGATGATCTTTTATACGACGTACAACCCTTGAATTGTCCCTGATTGGATAATTTGGAAATATAGTTATTTGTATTGCATTTAGTTTTTTATTTTAACCGTTAACTCATTAATTCTTAAATTTTGGCTATTATGTCTCTCTTGTTCTCCGATACGCGCCCAGATGGTATGCGTATTCGGAGAATTGTAGGGAGATGTTGCCAAAATTTAGAATGAAGTTAGCGGTTAAAAGAAATACTTAGTGCAATATGAATAACATGAATCCCGAATGGAATGGGACCATCTCACCTAAAGGCATTAACTGAAGAAATTGTCATTGATTGACAGAATCATGTCGGGCGATCGAAGTTGGATGCACCGACGTGTTGATCGTGGATCTTTAACGAATGAGTTTCGATTAGACATAACTTACTTCCTAAATTTTGCCTATTCGAATTGGAAATTCGTTAGTGTCGGTGATAAAATCCAATGTCCATGCCGCATTTGCTTGAATGGACGATTTTGGGATCGGGAAACTATCACTCTGCATCTATATAGCAAAGGATTTGCACCAAGATATTTTCTATGGACTTGTCACAGGGAGTCACATGAAGTCGGGACGTCGAGCAATCCTGTCGTTCAGACACATGAAGAATCTTCCTCTGCTGGTTTTTCTTCATCCAGTCCATCTAATCCCTATAGAACTATGATACTTGATAGTCTTGGGGGTCAATTCCACCTGAATGATAATGTCGATCGGCTAATTACTGAGACGTCAGTTCCACCAGATACTATAGGTGTTGATATCACAGAAGTACGAACTGCGGTAGAGATTGAATTATCAAATAAAGAAGTAGTAGAATTTTACGAGATGTTGAAAGCTGCCGATGAACCTTTGTATGAGAATTGTCCTAAATACACTAGGTTTTTAGCAATGACGCAACTCCTAAACATCAAGGTCGATTGTAATATTAGCAGGGTTGCGTTTGATCGGATTGCAGGATTAATTAATAAAATGCTGCCTACTGATAACAAGTTTGAGCCAACTTTTTATAAGAATAAAAAGTTGATGAGAAAATTAGGGCTTGGGTATGAAACAAATACACGCATGCCAAAATAATTGTATTTTATATTATAAAGAAAATGTGCAGTTGGATAAATGCCCTGTATGTCGATGAATGCCTACTTGGATTCGGGCTTACAGCAAAGATCACAAAACTAAAAAAGATGAAATAATATTTGAGTTTGTTAGTGGACCGTCGCGAGTAGTGTCGTGTTATAGTGGATATTTTGTTAATGGGTATAAATTTCACACGGTTGAATATGCATTTACAAAGAAGACGATGAATGCCGGGGTCTGCGTGAAAGGGACAACGTATGTTGAATGTGATATGGATTTTTATGGACTGGTGGAAGAAGTGATAGAGTTGCACTACTTCAGCTTGAAATCAGTTATCCTATTTAGATGTTATTGGTTCGATACAACAAAGAGGGGCATGAAAGTTCATCCAAAATATAAACTTGTTGAGGTTAATTACAAATTAAAATTGGTAGCAAATGAGCCTTTTATATTGGCATCACAAGTCAAACAAGTATATTATGCAAAGTATCCGGCTAGAAATAAAGATAAAGCAGATTGGCGTGTTGTTTGTAAGACTAAAGCTAGAGGAAGAATTGATCCGATAGCGGGAGAAAATAAGCCGATACCTAATATGACAGATGATTTCTATCAAGAAGAGGATCCTTCAGCAGTAGACCATATTATTCCAATACTCGATGATCCGGACACAGCGTTAGTTCAATTAGAAGTTGAATATGTTGATGATGATCATGAAGTTGAAGAAGTAGAAGAAGAAGAAGAAGAAGAAGAATTCAAACACTATTACTCAGATGATGAGGAATAATTGTAAAGTATATCTTATATTAAATCTATCTCTACTATATATATAATCTAATTATATGCTTATTCGACAGATATGGTGGGTCGTGATTATCGTCGAACGAGAGCTTCGGAGTCTCCGATCTGTCAGACTCCAGCACTTATTGCCGATGATACTCCTGCCGCTGATCCTCATACCGCCGAGGCTAGTTCATTGAGACGCAGGCGGCCACGCAGGCCGAATAGGTGGCAACCTTCGCAAGCCATAGAGTCACGTAGACTCATTTGTGTGATTGAGGAGCGGTAATGTATCATGAATTATAAATTATTACAAATTCATTATTTCATAATATAATATTAAACTTTATTTTTGTTGTGCAGGTTTGAGCAAGAGGATGTGCCCAGGACGATATCTTCTACGACCCGATGATACATGCATGGGGCATGGCCCACGTGGTCTCACGTGTCCCGTGAGCACGTCGACATGCTATGGCGCGAATTTGAGACACGTATTAATTTTTTTTATACATGATGATTAATATTGGTACTAATATTATTGTTTTGCAGGCTCACTATACGGGGCCGAGGACCAAAGGTCCTTCATTTACACTGCCTAGGAGGCTATTTCTCGGCAGAGGTACGACGGTCAGCTAGGGCAGGCTCGGTCCCAGGCGATGGCTCGAACTGGGACCACAAACATTGCGGAGACTCGGGGATACGACCCCGATTGGACTACTTCGGATATATGGGACCAGCTCGTGGCATTATGGTCGACGGATCGATGGCAGGAGGTTTCTAGGACTGCGGCTAGAAACCGCATGTCGGGGGGAGGAGCGCGTCACACTGGCAGCTCTATTTCATTTGCAATGCACGCGAGTCATATGTTAAGTATTATACCTTACTTTTAATTATATATTTTATTTGTTACTTTGTGTACTAATTAATGTATTTGTTTTGTTAGTGTAGACGACAGTGATGGACGACGGGACTGTCCAACGACCCTCCCCGATGGTCGTGTTTGAGCGGACTCACTATCGAGGACATGGGATGGGGGAGTATATTGACAACCGCGCTGCAATCATTATGGTAAGTATATTTGTTTAAATTATTCATTATCTATTTATAATTTAAGTTTTAGGAAAAATATGAAAGAAGAAATCAAACTCGAGTAGGAGACCTACACTTAGACGATGATGCAGCACGGGGGCACCCCGAGGACTTTAATGCAAGAGCGTGGGTCGAGGCTGCAGGTTGCTGGGACCACGACTGTGTATATGGCTTTGCAGATAGTGGTCATGCGTGAGCCGTGCTAGGGCCACTTGGGGCACCGACCCCTTTGATCGCTGGTGAGCGGTCGTCCACCTCCAGGACTAATTATGATTAGAGTAGCAGGATAAGGACACTAGAGGAGATGGTCGCGCGTCAGAGTGAGATGATGGAGCGTCAAATTAAGATGAAGGCGAAGATGCATGCTATGCTACGCAATATCTCAGCTCATACTAGAGCAGGCATCCCTTGGGCATCATCAGATCCATCATCCTCGAGCTAGTCCACGTCGGTGTACACCCAAGCACTCTAGACCCCGCCATATTATGATCCATACCTTCCTCCACCGTGTTTGTGACGTTTATTGTTTTGTTTGGATATTGACTTTGTTACTTGGATACTACACTTGATTGACTTATTTTGTTTGGATATTGATACGATAGTTTTGAATTTGAATAGATTTTATATGATTGTGGATAATTATACATATAAGTATAATTATTTTGATGTATATCTGGGTGTATCTGTGATGTGTATGTGAATGGATGTGTGTATACGTGTGTGAGTTATGTATCAGGTTAAATGTATCAATGTATTAATGGAAATTAGAAATTTTAAAACTTTTCAGTTACATATTAACATCATCAGCAATGACTTTCCCACGGTTGTTCGTGGGAAAGCCGATACAGAAAGTGTATCTTATTTTCTGGACCGCAATCTCAAAGCCGTTGTTGATGACCTACAACAATGGCTTAGCAACGAGCTTTCACTAACGGCCTTGCCACGGCCACCGGGCCATTGCAGATGTCTATATCTACAACGGCCTAGTAGCCGTGACTGAACCGTTGCTGATAATGTTATTAGCAACGATCGGAGAGACCATTGTTGATCCATTGCTAAATAATCGGCAACGTGATTTTTTGCCATGGCTGCGTTACAACGGTCTGAGCCGTTGCAAGCCGTTGCAAGCCGTTGCTGATGCTTGTTATTCCAGTAGTGGGCATCGGAGTCCAGTGTCCGACATATGTCGGACAGTGAACAATGCTCCAGCGGCCGACGATCGATCGAAACCCTAAATGTTGGGTTTCGGCCAGCACTAGTATAGGAGGAAGGGAAGGGGCACTGTAATTACCTGGAGAGGGTTCAGCACGGGCGGGGTCGGCGAGTGGCGTCGGGGGGCGCTTCGGCAGAAGCAAGGAAGAAGAAGAAGAAGGAAATGGGCGGGCGTGATCGAGGTCGAGTTAAATAAACTTATCAGCAACGACTCACTCATCAGTTAGAACACCGTTGCTGATAAGTAATATCATCAACAACGGCTACATGGCCTTTGCAGCAACCAAAAGGTATCATCGCTGCAACAAACCTTCAACCTGAAAACCACAGCTACAAGAGCAGTTGTAACTGGCTTACAACTAAGTAACTTGAAACAGAACTCCTCAAAGACAAAAATAGTTGAAACTGTCCACAAAAGCAGTTGAAACTATCAATTCAACTAGCATCAAAATTGGGAATCTTTTTGCCAAATATAGTCAACACACATAAGCCAAACACCAACAATCTCCCCTTTGGCTTATTTGGCAAAACACAAGCTATCAAGAGAATATCCTAGCCACAACATTCAAGCAACCACAGAGCAAGTAATAGTTAGTTGCAATTGATGAAAAGTATTCATCACATATTTCTCCCCCTTTTTGCCAAGTAAGCCAAAGGTGGTAGGGAATGTCTTAACCTGAAGAGGAAGAATTCGAAGAATTAGTCGAAGAAGTTGATAGATCACCAATTGGAATAAATGAAGAGGTAAAGTGATCCAAGACCCTTTGCTCCAAAGAAATAACCCTTTCATATTTAAAATTTCAACTCAGTCTTGTCTGCTATTACAACTGGTGGTTAAAGTCTGGACCAGAGTATTAGAAGAGTCAAGACCGAATTAAGCATTGATAAAGTCTGGACTGAAGTCATACCACTTTCCATGCACAAAGACTTCTTGTGCTCAGCAGTTGTCACTGATTTCAAAAACTCAGTCTTGTCTGCGGTTACAACTGGTGGTACTGTAGGATCATCTGTTAGAACTTGAGATGTAGTTACAATTGAGGGATTGGTTGTAAGGTTGTTAAACTCGAGAGTTTAAGTAAACTTGTGGAGCCTCCGTAAACTCGACTCGTAAACTCATAAGAGTTTACCTGATATTAAAAAAATAATTTTTAACAAATATTACGCTATAAAATATAATCTAATAGAACCTGAAGTTTATAGTTAAGCAGTTCAACACTTCAACACCATACATAATGAAGCATCTCACTATCTAAGTCAACAATAAAGCACACAACACAATCAATATATAATGAAACATTCTAAGTCCATACTAAAACACACAACAATCGTAAATAAGTTCAATCCATACATAATTATCATCAACACATAATAAGTTCAATCCATACATAATTATCATCAAAAATCAAAACATAATAAGTTCAAATGTTCAATCCATACATAATTATCATAAAAGATTAAAACTTGAAGTCAAAAGTCTCAAAACTCAAATCCTCTAACATCTTCAATGTCATCTCCATCGTCATCATCATCATCATGTTCTTCCTCTTCACCACATGAAGCTTCATCTTCATCAACAATGACACTAGGGATCACATTTTCAACATCTTCAACAATAGCATCAGGGATCACATTTTTAACATGTTCAAGAATAGCATCACACACGAATCACATTATACTCACCACCATCTACTCCATCCACATTAGTTTCATTACTAGGCCCAGTAGCAGGATCATTCACATGTGGTTGTTGATCACTCTCATCATCTGCTTCATAAACATCCTCATTTCATTGTTTAGTGATCCATTCATCATCAAAATGGATATCATCAAAAGGAAGAATATTCTCTTTATTTGTTTGCTTTTTAACTTCAAGGTGTACATCACATAGACCAAGTCATTCATCTTTTTCTGGTGCAAGCAATTTCTTTTTTTTGTATGAACCTAAAATCAAAATAGAAGGTCCAAAATTTTTTAGTATACAATATACATAATGTCAAATCCAAACAAAGCAAAATAAAGAAATAGAAAATTAGAAATGACTAAATGACTGAATAAAGATAATAAATTAACTTCACTTACCATTTCAAATGCACTCCAATTGTGCTCGTATCCAGAAGAGCTGCATGTCAAGCTAAGAACACGAATAGCAAACTTCTTTAATTCTGGACACCCATCCCCATAAAAGTCCCACCATTCAGCATGGAGCATAGTTTTCCTACTACTCTTTGCAGTGTCCATACCAAAGAGTCCTCTAGCATAATGAAAATTAGGTAGTTGCACACTAATCTTGTTCCTCTTAGTCTGATCAAGAACCAAACTTCCCATACAATTATACAACCTATGTTTAATATCAGCATCATCACCTTTAAAATTTGGGTTATAATGAAAATGAGGATTAAGGTAATACGCAGCAATATGTAAAGGCCTATGAAATTGGCCTGCCCACCTCTTATCAATGATTTTCAATATAGGTTCATAGCTATAAACAACCAAGTCAGCAAGTTAGCAACAATAGCAAGTACAAATTAATAAGACAATACAAAATAAGCAGTTTTCAAGTAGAATTGAACTATTGAAGTATAACTTTTCTTAACATTACCGAAATTACTTTTCATCCTTTCTTTGGCAGAACTCATCCCTTCATATATGAAACCCATGGCTGGTTTTCCATCTAAATCAACCAAGCGAAGAACTGTAATAAGAGGGGCAGCAACCTTGAGACAAATTATTATGTTCTTCCAAAGTCAATTATCCAAAGCCATGTTTTGGATTTTTTTTTCCCTTAGGTGTAGATGCAAACTTACTTGATTTCCAATCCTTTGAGCTAAACATACTCATCAATGCTACTTTGTTATCATTGAGGCAATTTAGAGTCAAATAAGCAGTGGTAAATCTAGTCACACCTGGCCTAATCAAGTCCTTCCCCTTCGTAAAATTCGTCATGATGCTAATGAGCATGGTTCTAGAGTAGATGTAGGTGGTAATTTTTCTTCCCTTCTTCATGGTTGTTTGATGAACCTTTAGCTTTTTTATCCTCCAATATCAAATCAATACAGTGAGCAGCACATGGAGTCCAATACAATGTATTTCTTTGTTGCATTAACATTTCTCCAGCTGCTTTATAGTTTGCAGCATTATCCGTAACCACTTGGACTATATTTTCCTCCCCTACAAATTTTATAGCATCATCCAACATCTTCAAAATCTTATCAGTTGTCTTAGATATGTCAGAAGTGTCCAATGAATAAAGAAAAAAAAATTCTTTAGGGTTGTTCACCAAAAAGTTACAAATGGAACGCCTTTTCCTATCTGTCCATCCATCATACATGATTGAACAACTAGTTCTCTTCCACTCCTCCCTAAACTCTTCAAGTGTCACATCAATATTTGTCACTGCTTTTTTCAGAAGCTTTTCTCTCATGTCATGATAAGAACGAGGTTTATAACCAATTCAATATCTCCCAACCATCTCACAAAACTTTTCAAACTCGGGATTCTTAACAGCATTAAAGGGCAAGGCACTTGTATAGAAGAATAAATTGCATTGGTAATCAACTTGTTCCTTAAGGTCCTTCTTCATCATTCGGTTTATTGTTAACTGAGTCCCATCACCTTTTCCTTTTGTAACAAAGTTAAGAATACCTTTCCCTTTACTTAGAGAAGAATTATCCTTTTTTGTTTCCTCACTAAAATCCTCATCAAATTTTCTTTTCTTTAATGATGCTTCTTTAGCCTCCGCAACAATCTTCAACATCAACTCTTTAACTTCTTGAGGGACAGTAGCACAAGGTTCAGAATCTTCTCTAGTACAAGCAAGATGATGCTCGAATCTAAAAATTCCCCCACTTATAGTTTTTGAGCAGTTGTTGCATTTAACTTTCCTGCCATTGCCTTGAACATCAGTCCCATGTTTCCATCCAATATCAATTCTATTTCCAGCAACATTTTTTCTTCTAGTTCTGGAGGTAGCACCTGTTGACCCTGTTCCTGTTCCAATAGTTTCAAACATCCTAAAACAACAGAACCAAACTATATTGACATTTAAAAGAGACAGTTCCTCAGCATACAAAAGACTACAATTCTATAAACCAGTTGCATAGTAATTCAACTACTCTAAAATCAAATTGCATAGTAGTATAGTACTATGTTAATTGCATACTACTAAGCAAATCAAATAAATATGAACAATATAAAGTATAAACCAGTAATTTCAATTGAATACTAGTTATACTACTCTAAAATCTAAACTAACACAGACAATATCTAAATTAACATCAAAAGATATACTAATTCATATACCTAAATTAACATTACTGGTTATGGTTTATGGAAGATTGGAACTTTGGAAGTGGAATGCCTTGAGTTGAGAAGAAGTTGGTAGTCCGTAGTCGGACACTCGAACTGTCGGAGTCTCGGATCGAGTGAGACGTAGGCGGTCCCCAGTCGGAGGTGTAGGCAGACACTCAGACAGTCGGACACTCGGAGTCGGAGGTGTAGGCGGTTCACGGTCGAGAAGAAGGCGCAGGCAGAACTGGAAGCTCAAACCAGGGGAGTTGTCGGCCGGTGAGTACTGTTGGAGAAGAAGGCGGTCGAGACTCACGAAGGCGTAGGTGAAGAGGAGTCACCGGTGCGTGAGAAGCAGCAGTGGAGATGGCGATTTCAGGGAGCCACTGGTGACAGTGAGAAGAGAGTCATGAAATGAGAGAAGGCTAGGGCACAACCGACTCGTGAAATGAGGAAATAAATTCAATAATGGTGTTTGACTGTGATTTGAGAGGAAATAAGACTTGTTTGACCATCCTTTGAGTTGTTTGACCGTATAATTGGGGCTTGATTTGGCTGTAACAATAGACTCGTGAACTCGGTACAAAACTCACGATTTTAACCGAGTTTGACCGAGTTCACCTAAAAACGAGTTTGGGTGCGAGTCAACTCGATTTTGAAACCTGGAATCGTAAACTCGGATGAGTTTACGAGTTAACTCGCGAGTATGATAACACTGATTAGTTGTAGGTTCATTTGTTACACCAATCTATTTGTTCACCGACTTGATGGAAGTGTTCATTCTGTGGATCATCAATGTTTGCAGAAAGATTGTAGTAGAACTCTATCACAGGCAACTTGGAGAAAGAAGTAACATGCAGAAAAGAACTTGAAAGATTTGTTTCCTCAAGAATATCCATAAAAGGCTTGCACTTCAGATTTAAAATGTGTAACATCTAATAGCCTTTGAGTTATAACTCCTTTCAAATGTAAAGCTTCCCACAGTTTAAAGAGATCATTAGAAAGCAAACTTGAGTGCAGCTTGCTTATGACAGTTTTAACTCCTTTCTTTGCTGACTTTTGGAGGCTTCATCTTGGAGGCAAACATTTTTTTCTTCTCAGGTACTGTTGATTTTTTATTTCTCCTTTGGGGCTTCAACTGTAGGTTTGTTCAACTCTGTCACTCTCTCCAAATGAGTTTTAGTTTCTGAGGCTCAATTTATCCAGCAGTTGTAACTGGTGGAGTAGCAGGTTCAAGATCAGTCACTTAAACAGGTACAAGATCAACTTCTGGTACTGGGTCAATAGTTGTAACTGATTCTGGTACAAGATCAACAGTTGTAACTAGTGGGGTTTCAGCAGAGAAAATTTTGTGCAGGATCCCTTGTATCTGTCACAAGTGCAGGAGTATGATATGTTTCTTATTCCTCATAAGCAAAACCTGTAGCAATTTTAGAGGGATCAATTGTGCACAATTGTGACAGATAGAGCTTGATGTTCAATCACAGTCTCAGGTACATGAACTTTCAACTGCTTCTTCTACAGTTGTAACTGGGATGGTCTCAAGTACAGGAGCAGAATCAGCCTCAGGTACTGGACAAGCAATTTCAACTGGTTCTTCTTTAGTTGTAACTGGGAGGATACTGGCAAAAGGTCTTCGTATAAAGTCCTTTGAGATTGTTTATGTAACAACAGAAGGATCCTGATGCTAGTCTTGACTGGAGTTGAATCATAAATAGTGACATCAAATGAGGCAGTTTTAACTCAGTCAGCTTGAAAAAAAATGCCTGAATAGGAAAGGATTGTCATACAAATCTTCCCCTCAACATGAGAATTCTCCCCTTGAAGAATAGAAACCTTAGGTAGAGAATCATGACTATTAAACTGCAAACCTCGACTCTTTATTAGACAGTGATCTTCTAGACGATGGTCAAGCTTGACTTGCATTGGGTGACCACGAGAAGGAGGAGGAGAGGCTTCCTCATTTGACATCGGATTGGAAGACGTCACAACCTTTTCTTCAAGATTAGAAGATGACACGCCCTTATCCGGAGCAGAAGTAGCTTTCTTGTAAATCATTCCCATAATATTTTTTCGTTGTGGACCAAAGGGAGACTTGGCCGACTCCATTTGTAGAAAAAAGATGCATAATAGAAGTGAAGTAGAGGAACAGTCAAGAGAGCACTTACAACTTCAAACCTTGAATGAAGAGGGTTACTGCTTCGAGCATTGATTGAGGAGGTTACTGCTTCAAGCCTTAATTGATGACGTTACAGTTACAAGTCTTCAATGAGGAGGTTACTGTTCCAAGTATTGAATGAGAGGATTTAATGCTTGTGGAGAGAGAGAAACCATTTATAACAAAAGGGGGTTGCACTTTCTTCTTTAAATAAAAATCCCTTCCTTTTTTTATCACTTTTTTTATACAAATCACATAATACACAACCCCATAGCAGATCTCAACTGCTCAAATATCCCTCCACCTAAGGTCTTTGTGAAAATTTTTGCCACTTGTCGATATGTAGAAATATACTCTAGTTGTAACTCTTCTGTATTGTTGAACCTGGAGACAGTTGAGACTCCTTTGCTTTGATGAAAATGGTCTAGTCAGCACTTCCTCTTTTGTAACATTTCAAAAGAAGGAACTTAGTGAGTCTTTCATACCTCCTTGATTGATTTCTAGTCTTGACTCCATAATTTATAATTCCAATCACATTTTGCAGAGGATGGTTTTTTTAGAACTTTTGTAGATTTTTCAGTTTCGGTGTCACCACTTTCATCATCCTATTCAACATCAATCTCATTGTGAGTTGCATCGGCAATTTCAACTGCCTAATCAAGGGGCTTGGTAGTGTTCTAACTAGATTTGATCTTAGTTGCAACTCCCTTCTCATCACGAAACACAATGAACGAGCTATTTTCAAACTCCTTGTCGTGGTCACTCCTTATTCTGATCTTCATAATTAGAATCTCATTTTCATTTTACAGTCTTAAGCACAATGATTTAAAGTTGCTGAAAGCACTGGAAAAATTTGTCTAGGTAAATCGTAAGTAATCATTAATACAAACAAGAACATATTTTTTACCTCCAATACTTTCAACTTGCATAGAACCAACCAGGTCGCAGTGAAGAAATCCTAGAGGTCTTGATGTAGCAATCAGTTGTAACTTGACAATATAAATAGGTCTTTTCGAGAACTTCTGTAAAGGACAATTGCTTAGGAAGTTGCAACTGCTCTAAAACTAGCCTATTGTAGCAAAGTAAAAATTAAAAACAGAAGGCAATGCAAACACAGTAGATTTGTTTACGTAGTTCAGTGACAAATAAGTCACCTAATATGCGGGCCACTCACCAGACAGATACCCAATTCACTCTCTATAAGTACAATATAAGTCATCTGGATTTCACATCCGAAATCCAACTACCAATACCACAATGAATCGGAAATAACAAAAACCTATTTGATATTACAAGTAAAACCAACTTGCCTCTCTATGACATCACAACCACAGAGTTCCGTCCTCCACACAGCCTCATGTTGTAGTGAGTTTTCCGCCCGATATCCAATCTTCTCCTTGAAGATAAAAGGTGTTGCCTCTTCTGCACTCAACAGTTTGAACTCCTTTATATGTGGCAACAACGTTTTCGTGCAATGGAGTTGTCGACAATAGATCTCTTCTACAGTATTTATAGGTGTCATTGGATGATTACTGGAAGATCTAAATAAATGCTTACTTCAATCATATTTAGTCACTGTCGTCTTCAATTGAAATTGTCAGCATAACTTAGGCGTTTTTACAAATGATCATTTATGTAAATAAGAAACGCGTAAGGAATAAGTGAAAAGAAACTCTTCAAAACTAAACTAATCAGGACAAAAATAATGATGTTCTAAATGTCCAGAATTAGTTAACAAAAATATCATTTAAACCAGAAGTCCATCAATTATCAAGATCGTCTCAAACAATCATGAGAAATCCTTTAACACTATAAGCAGTTAAGATTGCGTCTTCATAGTTGAATCTTTCGTTACGTACCGCATAAGTAGAGCTTTCACCTTGTTGAGTATGAGAAAATACCATAAGCTCCTTTTGCCAAATATAGCCAACAAACAAAAAGCAAATACTAACATTCTCCCCATTTATCTTATTTGGCAAAACCCAGATAGCAATTTTATGTGATAGAGATATAGTAACTGTTAAAACTAATTTCAACAGTTAATAGAAGATATCCACCAGTCATATCACATAGTTAACCAAAGTCACAAAAATTACAACTAGAAGAACATCCAAAGTGATAAATTTTCAACAGTTTTACAACCAGAGTATCAAGTATCAGTGCCAAAATAAAAAGTGTACCATATGACAAGTATCATAACTAGTCGAGAGAGCAGTTAAGACTGCATAGTTAGAACAGCTTGTTCTCTCCCTTTTTGGCAAAATAAGCCAAAGGAGTAAGCAAGACAAGTTTTAGTCAGAGCTGTCAGAAGAGTCATAGAAACTACCAAAAGAGGGAGAATCAGGTCCTGCAAAAGCAGCAATAAAATATTTGATAACTTTCTTCTCAATGGTATTTACCCGTTGTTGTACTTTGGCTATAGTTTCTCTTGTAGAAAATAGTTCATCCATGATTTCTCTTTCAGTGGTTGAAGGAGCAATCGAACTAGACCCAAATGTAGTCTTTTCACCAGAGTCGGGACAAAACATAATTCTTCTTGGAGTGTTAACCCTTTTCAGAACTTTAGGATGAATCTTTAAAGAAGTGCCCAAGGGTTCCAAAACCTCATTAGAGGAGTATTTAAATCATTGTTTCTCCAGAATTCCATAGATCAAGTTTGGAAAAATCAAAAATATTTTGGATTTAGATAGAAGTCTACTCCTGACAAATATAATCTGCTCAAAGATAAGATTGCCAAGATCGAACGGAATCCCGTTTGTGATCTTGTATAGTAAGATTATCATTTCTTTGTTGAGAAAGTTAATGTGAGAAGTAAGAATACATTAGTTTCAAGCAATGGCAAACAAAACTGCATAAAAAGTGTTCGGAGATTAAGATCTAATGTCATGACTGCTAGGAGCATCACCATTTGAAACTGTAATACCCGGGGTTTCCTAATATAAAATTTCATTGGTGCAACCCATCGGAACGGGAACTAACCGGTCCGAGTCGCGAGATCATCGCGAGTAGGAGGTATGAGTTAGATTTTAAACTCATGGTTAATGCTTTTGAAATGTATATGTTGGGTTGACTCAAGTCGGGTTAAAATCGGGTTCGCGAATCGAGTCGGGGTCCAATCCGGGCTAAAGTGGAGTCGACTGAGGGAGTTAAGTGAAGAAGGGCATAATTGAAGAGAGAATTAATCCCTCACCCCAAGCCGCCGTGCGGCTCAAGACAAGTTGAGCCGCACGCAGCCCGAGGTGAGGAGGAGAGGATAAGAGGAGATCATGGGCGCCAGATCTATGTCGTCGTTGGAGAAATCGGGATCGTTTTCATCTTGTCCATCTTCTTCTCTAGTCGAGGTGGGTGGTCTAACCGAGATCCATAGGGTAGGCAAGTAGCCGACCTAAGGTATTGGGGATTTTGTTGATTTGTTGTAGTGATTACATTGATTCACTGAGTTTTCTTTCGAGACTTGATCCTATTGTGTGTATGCCGTTAATTGATGAAGTTTCTCGAAGTTTTCCTTGATTATAAGTATAAGGGTCAGCCGCATAAAGGAAAAAGGGCAAGGTCATGCCGAAATTTTCTCCAATTTCCTAGAGTGGTCATAACCTCTTGGATCGAGTTCTTTTCATGATTGGTGGCTCGATTATTCTTGATCACGGCCAAAAACCCTCTTCTTCCACCTTGATCAATCTTGGCCGAGCATGAGTAACCTATGTTAGGTTCGGCCTAGTGGGTGTGAGGAGGGGAAAGGGGCTCGACTTGGTTCATGCTTACATGTAGAGTTTTATTTCATCGTTTATGCTACAGATTTCTCACTTGATGTATAATTGTTAGTAGTGGTAGATTGAGTTTATCATGCTATAAGGAAATGTTCTTGAGTGCACATATACGGTTAGGATTTAGAATGGCATGTGAATCATGGAAATGTTTCATTTATTTTCTAATATAAATGCCCACTCCTTGTCATGTTATATTTCTTGTTTCCTTATGGAAATTTAGAAATTTATTGTTGAATTTAATCTCCTTATTTTTGGAAATCATGTGATTATTCATGTGGATAATTATAGAATGAATTTCCTATGTTATATATGCTGTGATGAACCTGAAAGTTGACATTTTCATGCTTATGAAATGTGATTACACTTAAGGAACATAATGCATACACTAGGTTTCACACCTAGGGAAGGATAGCGGACATTAGTACTCGACTTGTGCGACCCGAGGAAGGGGTCGGGTCCAGGTTGATGCCTGAGGATTTAGATGGAAGTTTTTCTTTGAGAAACTCTAATTGTGTATTGTGATTGAGATGGTCTACTAAGGAGTACCCATAGCCGGAACGACTACTACTCGACTCAGCGATGATTAGGGTCTTGAGATTGCACTAGCGGGCTCGCTAGGTGTTAGACCCGAGTGGCGGACGGTCTTGAGATTTCGTCAGTGGGCCACACTGATGGTAGACTCGAGTCGGGTGGGACTAGCTATCCCTAACCCAGTGGGATCCTGAGACTAGTTGACCATCCTAGTCGACGGGCCCGGTGATTGTTATTGACATTCCTTGTATGTTGCATAGGCCGGTGCGCCCGAGTACTATATTGTGGTGAAGGCCGAATAGAGCCGGACCAGTCAGGCAGGATGAGACCATAGTGGCAGAATGATACTTAGTCTAAATGAGCCAATATGGCCAGACCTACTTATTTGCATAGTATGGCCAATTGGCCGATTACCATGATATGACTAGCATAGACTTCTCATATATGTGCTGGTGTATATATTTATGTGTTATCAGATCGGGGATTTTAGTGGAGGTTCGGAAGGACCGCTCATTGAGTTCCTCGTGAACTCATGGTTTTGTTTGTTGTTGTTTTGTAGAGCCCGACCAGTGGGGTTAGGCTTGGTGGCATGGTGCGACTGGAGGGCAGGCGTTGGCGCATGTCTCGTAGCAGGCAGTCATGTAGTCGTTGTCGTAGTCGTGTCGAGTAGGGTTGTTGGACATGCAACGAATAGTTTTCTCCATGAAAACTTGTAACTATTTTAGACTTTGAAACTCGAGTTGTTTCCTTTGAATTTGAAACCCTTTAAAATTGTTTTGATTTTGAATAAAGATTTGCGCCGCTCTTCCTTATTTCGTGTTGCCTTGATGTACAGCGTTTTCAAGTATATTATTGTGTAGTGCATGTGGTAGGCTTCAGGGTACCGACACATATCCTGGCCGGTCACGCAACCCTGAATTGGGGTGTGACAGAAACCTCTTTACCAGACATTTGTAAAAAGTCATCATTCTCATCAGCATCAGCAGTAGAAGAGGAGAAATCAGAAAATCTAACAAACTTATTTATTTCTTCTGGACTAAACTTCTACCAACAGCCTCCAAGAAATACTTCATGAAAATGATTGCTTTCAGGGTTTGAAATCTTATCAGATAAATTGCAGTAGAACTCAAGAATAGGTTTGCACTGTAAAGAAATTTGATCTAAATCCAGAATTCTCTGAGAAATAATACCTCTAGATTGCAGTCCCTTCCAGAGAGGATAGAGATCATCATAGAGAAGTCCCTTGTGTAGTTTGCTGGTAATAAATTGTTTTTCAAGCTGCTTTTCAGTTTTTGAAGTTTTCTTCCTTGGAAATTGTTTTCTCTGTTTAGTAACATTTTTCACTGTCGATGTTTCTAGATTGTGTTTTCTTTTCTTATACTTTTTCAACTCACTTGCCCTTAGTGACAGAGGTTCATCATCATCATCATCAGATTCTAGATTTATAGTGAACTTCATAAGCATCTTCATTTTTGATCTCCGTTGTGTCTCAAGTTCATGAGAACTTCTATTTCGCTTCTTGTAGGAGATAGGATGGTCAGGAACATAAGCAATTTTTTGAGGTACGAAAGCCTCAGGGATCTCAGATCCGACTTCATCAGTAGGAACTTGATTTAAATCCATAGCTACAAGTTCAGGATTAGAAGACTTGGATGTGTTATCATCAGTAGGTATTGTACAAGCAATCTGAACCATTTCACGAACGGTTTCGAATGCTTTAGAAGGAAATTCATGACTCATAGAAGCACCGATTTCAATTGCCTCATCAGTAGTTGAGACTGTCTTAGAACATTCATGTGGATTGACGATTCTTTTGTGTTCAGAAGTAATTTTACCCTCATTAGACTTTAAAGAAATATCAGATGGACCAGTTGTGACTGGAATAGAGTCAAAATAGCAGGAACATTTATATCAGTCATGGAACTAGTGTGCACTGGAAAAGAAACTACCAAGGCATCATTCAAAACATCCTTTCTAAAATCAATACTAGGAGAGACAAAATCAAAACTTGTTCTGATATCTTTTAAAATATCCCTTTTACCCAAGATAGACTCCCCCTCAATTTGAGAAACCCTAGAGGACGCATGAAAAGTTTTGGGTTTCATAGCTCGACTACTTCTCCTTAATTGTAGATCAAGCGATCTGGTCACAATTTTCTTTCTCAATTTGTGTCCTTAACATGTTGAAGGAGGAGAAGGCATTTTCTCGGTGGAGGGTCCAGCATATGGTTATGATTTTTCGGCAGGGTTTAGAGATTGCATTTTCTTGGCAGTGGAAACATTTATCTTCCTCACGCAACCTTTCTTTCCTTTGCGTCCCGACATCTTTAAAAGAGGAGAGATCCTCAAGCAGATGAACAGACGAAGAAGTGGAGGAGAGATTATCGCCGGTTGACAATTGATCGAAATAGTAAGGTCCAAAACTTTTAGGGTGAAATAAAAACTCCACTTAATAGTATTGGCACATGTGTTGGCTTCAGGTTGAAAAGTAACTTACATCAAATAAAAATTAGTCTTTAAACTAACAAGTGATGAAAACAAGAAATAAAAACTAAAAAGACCTTCCAATTTTCATCACAATAAAGACGTAATTTTATTTAACCCGAAATAAAATGTGTCATATGACACATAATCCAAGAGCATACCTCAACTGCTTAAACCTTTCTCCAATGAGTTCCTTTGTAAAAATGTCTGCCACTTGTTTCTAAGTTGCAATATACTCCAGCTGCAACTGCCTCCTTTCAACTAGATCTCTTATTTAATGAAATCTTATATCAATGTGTTTGGTACGTGAGTGCATAACAGGGTTATTTTAAATATTGATAGCACTTGTGTTATGACAATAAAGTACTATTTCTTCTTGATTGAGACCATAATCAAGTAACATATTCTTCATCCAGATTAACTGCGTACTAGAACTGCCTACTGCCAAATATTCTACCTCTGCTGAAGAAAGAGAAATAGAATTTTGTTTCTTGCTTAACCAGGCCACCAGATTTGTTCTAACATAAAAACAACCACCTGATGTACTCTTTTTGTCATCAATATTTCCAGCCCAATATGCATATGTAAATCCAGCTAGACAATGATTACAATCAACAAAATACCAAAGACCAAATTCCAAAGTACTTTTAACATATTTGAGAATTATCTTAATAGTTTGAAGGTGAGACTCCTTTGGATTTGCTTGATATCTAGCACACAATCCAACACTAAAGCATAAGTCAGGTCTACTAGCTGTCAAATATAATAACCTGCCAATCATGCTTTTGTAGAGGGTGAGATCAACACTCTTTTCTTCATCATCCTTGCATAGTTTCTCATGGGTAGAGAAAGGAGTTCTAATTGCCTTAGAACTGTCTAGTCCAAACTTGTGAACTAGATTCTTAGCATATTTACTCTGTGAAATGAATATTCCTTTTTCAGATTGCTTGACCTGTAGACTGAGAAAATAGCTCACCTCTCCAATCATGCTCATTTCAAATTCAGACTTCATGTCATCCACAAATTGTTTAGCAAGGAATTTAGAAGTTGAACCAAAAATAATATCATCAACATAAATCTGAACAATTACCAGTTGAGACTCCCTTTCTTTGATGAATAGAGTATGATCAGTTTTTCCTCTTTTATAACCTTTCATGAGCAAAAATTGGGTTAGTATTTCATACCAACTTCTAGGAGCTTGCTTAAGACCATATAAAGATTTCTTTAGCTTATACACATGGTCTAGATAAGTAGAATTTTCAAACCCTTTTGGTTGTTCAACAAAGACTCGCTCATTAAAATCCCATTCAGGAAAGTTTTCTTAACATCCATTTGACAATGTTTGAATTTTAAACAGCAAGATAAGGCAATAAGTAACCTGATAGATTCCAATCTTGTAATAGGTGCAAATATTTCACCGTAATCCAGACCTTCAACTTGATTGAAGTCTTGAGAAACAAGTGTGGCCTTGCTTCTTGTGATGTTACCTGCTTCATCAGTCTTGTTTTTGAAAAATCACTTGGTTCAAATTATATTGACACTTTCAGGTCTCGGAACCAATTCCCAAACATCATTTCTGACAAATTGTTGCTGCTCTTCTTGTATAGCCATAATCTAGAATTCATCTTTTAGAGCTTCCTTGATGTTCTTGGGTTCAACAGTTGAGGTATAGAAAGAGTATATGATCATATCTTGATCATTCCTCTTGGACTAATTTCTAGTCTTGACTCCTTCATGAACATCACCATTAACATTCTTCAAAGGATGGTTCTTGAGAGTTCTTGCAAACTTCACAGTAGCACTTTCATTTTCTTGATCAATGTCAGTCTCAGAGTCTGTTGTAGTGGTCGTTTCAGCAGTCTATTCTGCTATCTTAGAATGACTCTGGGCAGTCTTGTTAGTAGTTGCATCTGCCCTTTCTCAGTAGTTAGATTCTGATAGGATTGTGAGTCATCAACTTTCATATTTGGTGACTCAATAATAGTTTGAGTGTGCTTGTTGTAGACTCCGTAGGCTTTGCTATTTGTTGAATATCCAAGGAATAAATTTCATCACTTTTGCTTTGCATCTTTCCGAGGTATTCCCTATTATTTAGTACATAACACCTGCTACCAAAGACATGAAAATATGTAAGGTTAGGCGTTCTTCCCTTCCATAATTCAGAAGGAGTTTTTGTAGTCTTTGATCTGAGATATGCTCTATTTATAATGTAGCAAACAGTATTGATAGCTTTAGCCCTAAATCTTTCAGAAATCTTCTTGGAATTTAGCATGACCCGAGCAATCTCTTGGATAGTATGATTTTTCCTTTCAGCAATACCATTCTATTGAGGAGTCTTTAGAGCAAAGAATTCATGTAGAATACCATTATCATCACAGAATTAAAAACAAAAACATTTTCAAACTCTCTTCCATGATCACTTCTTATTCTAATTACTTTAAGAATAGGAAGTTCTTGTTCATTCTAGAGTCTTAGACAAAAGGATTTGAAGTTGTTGAAGATATTAGATTTTTCCTTTAGAAACTCTGTCTAGGTGAATCGTGAGTAAACATCTACACAGACAATGACATATTTTTTACCTCCAATGCTTTCAACTTGCATGGGACTAACCAAATCCGTGTGAACGAGTTCTAGAGGTTTTGAAGTTGCTACCAGTTGCAACTGCTTATGAAACTATCTTCTCTGCTTTCCTTCTTGGCAAGAGACACAAACTAATTCAGGTTCTCTAGTGAGTTTAGGAATTCCTCTCACAGCTCCAGCATTTACAAGTTTCTTTATGCCGTGGTAATTTACATGACCTAACTTTATGTGCCACAAGTTAATATCAGAGGAAACCACATAAAGACATATAGATGAGAAGATAATCTTATAACAGTTATCTCTAGATCTACTTCCTTCAAAAATACAATTAGCATTTTTATCAAAGACCTTGCAACTATTTTTGTTGAATTTAACATCTAGATTCTGGTCACATAATTGACTGATACTCACAAGATTTGCTTTTAGACCATCCACTAGCAGAACATCTTTTAACCTGGGAATTCCTTGAACATTTAGAATTCTAGCTCCGAAGACATTTTCATGTCTTCCATCTCCAAAGGTTATAGTTGCACCTTCATGTTCTTGAATATTTTTCAGGTTTTCTGAATTCCCTGTCATATGTTGAGAACAACCACTGTCGAAATATCATGATCCGAGAGAATAAATAGTCTTTGACATAAAAGCAACTTTACAATTAAGTTCAGTTTTCTTACCCAAACTTGTTTGAACTTTTGTTTAGAACAGTCTCCATGCTCCTTTCTCTTTAATTATCTTGTGGGCAAGCCTAAAACAATTTGCAATTATATGTCCACTACACTTGCAGTAGAAACATATGGACACTTTTCTTCTCTTCCAAGTAGTGAACTGTTGATGCTCTGAGAAGTCTTTAAAAAAATGATTCATAGGCAGTTAAGACTGGAGTTTTGACTGTCCCAAACTTATGTATCCAAGTCTAGCATGGTTAGACTTGGATTTTCCTGCACTCAAAATTTCATTTAGAGTACCAGTGGAATTCATCATTTTGGCTTCTTTCTTTACCTTTTCAAGATCAGAAATCAACTTGGATTCTTTGTCAGATTTCTCATCAATCTGATTCTTATAGGTTTCGACTTCCTCCTCGAGTTTCTCTTTTTGTTCAATCAAATAATTATTTTGATTTTTGAGGGTCTTCTTGAAAGTTGTCACTTCAACTCATTTATCAAACAACTCCTGATAGGCTTCTTCACGACTGTTAATACATTGAATTTTGTTATCCTCATCCTTAGTGTATGGAATACAAATGACTTAAATAGTGTCGACTATACAGGCAGCAAAAGCTCTATAGTTGTCTTGCTTAGATTCTTTTGTTTCATCTTCTTCATCATCATCACTCCAAGTAGCTGTAAAAGACTTCTTGAGATTTCTCTGTACATTAGGACATTCATATGTCCATATCCTTCGCATTCAAAACACTAAACACCTTTAAACTTCTGCTTAAGATCAGATCTATCAACAGAAGATTGACTTCTTCTATTTTCCCCAAAGGATGAACTTATATTGGATCCTATAGAACTGGACGGTTGAAACTACTGTCTGAACAACACATTCTGATTTTGCTTGTTCTTGCCTCTTAGAAATCGTCTGAAATTCTTTGTCATAAGAGTATATGCTGCATCCATCTCTTCTTCTGAACAGTCTTCAGACTTGTTCTTTTCTTCAGTAGCATTGAAAGCAAAATTTCTCAATTTCCCTTTGTGAGAGTACTTATCAGACAATTCCAATTCATAAGTTTCCAGTGTTCCCATCAGAGTATCAAGAGTAATAGAAGATGGATCATGAACTTCTCCTATACCAGCAGCCTTAATATCAAATTTTGTAGGCATGGATCTTAAAACTTTTCTTACCACCTTTTCTTTAGAGAATGATTCTCCAAGGCTGGAAGCATTGTTCATCAAGCCTTTGATACGCCCAAGAAAGTCTTGGATGCTTTCATCTTCGCCCATTTTTAGATTCTCAAAATCTAGTAATGAGAATTTCAACTTTTGTCTCTAGAATTTCCCATGCTTGTTTTACAAGAGTGCAAGAAGAGATAAGTTTGAACTGAGAGGGATCCACACCACTGAAAATGACATTAAGGGCTTCGTAATCATAGTTGGCAGCAACAACATCTGCTTTCGTATATAGGTTCTTTGGTTTCTTCTCAGTCCCAAGTGAAGGATTATAGCCATCTTCTATAGTATCCCAACAACGATCATCTATGGACTTGATGAATGCTCTTATCCGAGCCTTCCAATAAGCATAGTTTGTTCTAATAAGAAGTGGAGGGACATTGACAGAATTTCTTATTTGCATTCCTTCCATCTGGAGCTTGAAAGATAAGAGACGCACCAGAGATCTTGTGTAGGTAAAGGTTAGCACAACCACTCTGATACCAAATGACAATATACATATTGTAGCAAAGTAAGAATTAAAAACAACAGGCAATGCAAACACAGGAGATTTGTTTACGCAGTTCAGTGACAAAAAAGTCACCTAATTTGTGGGAAACTCACTGTAAAGATGCCCAATTCACTCTCTATAAGTATAATATAAGTCCTCTGGATTTCACACCCGAAATTCGACTACCAGTACTACGGTGAATCAAAAATAACAAAAACCTATTTGCTATTACAAGTAAAACCAACTTGTCTCTCTATGACATCACAGCCATAGAGTTCCGTCCTCCACACAGCCTCATGTTGTAGTGAGTTTTCCGCTCGATATCCTATCTTCTCCTTGAAGATAAAAGGTTGTTGCCTCTTCTGCACTCAGTAGTTTCAACTCCTCTATATGTGGTAACAGCGTTTCCGCGCAATGAAATTGTTGACAATAGATCTCTTCTCCAGTATTTATAGGTGTCACTGGATGATTACTGGAAGATCTAAATAAATGCTGACTTCAATCATATTTAATCACCGCCATCTGAATGTTCATCAGTTGAGTAGGCAGTTGAGAATGCGGTTTTAACTTTGCAAGGTCTTCAATCAACTTGGATTCTTTGTCATCTTTTTCTTCAATCTGAGTTTGAAAATGTTGAATTTTCTACTCAAGGTTCCTCTTTTCTCCCGTCAACAACTTTATTTGATCATTGAGCGATTTGTTCAGGTTCGCAACTTCTTCCCATTTGTCAGACATCAACTGGTAGGCATCTTCAAGGCTACTTTCAACATATTGATCTATACTTTCATCATCTTCTGCACCTGCATCTGAACTGTCTAATGTTTTACTAGAACCACCAATGCTTGTTGTGAAAGCTACAAAATTGCTGGACTATTTTTCATATTCACCTGAGTCATCTTCCTCTTCATCATCACTCCATGCAATGGTAAAGGACTTCTTGAGTCTCTTCTGTAGATTTGGACATTCTGATTTGACATATCCAAATCATTCACATTGAAAGCATTGGATACCTTTAGACTTTTGTTTCGAATCATTTTTTAGTCCTAAAGATTTACTCCTTCTGTTTTCTCCAGTAGAGAAGTTTGATTTTGAACTGGTCAAACTAGACGGTTAAAACTGCTATTGGAACTGTGAATGCAACTGCGAGTTCTATTTTTGCTTATTCTTGGGTCTTAGAAATTTCTTGAATTTTTTTAGTCATAAGAGCAAAGACAGCATCCTTCTCATCTTCATAACAGTCTTCAAATTTAATCTCATCCTCAGTAGAACTAAAGGCAAGATTTTTCTTCTTTTTCTTGTGAGAATATTTTTAAGACAATTTTAACTCATAGGTTTCAAGTTTTCCCATCAAAGTGTCTAGAGTAAATGTTGATGGATCTTGAACTTCACTTATGGCTGCAACTGTCATGTCGACCTTGGTAGGTATGGATCTCAGAACTTTTCTTACTACCTTTTCTTCTGAGAATGACTCTCCAGGGTTGGTTGCATTGTTCATAAGGTCTTTGATACGCCCATGGTAGTCTTGAATATTTCCATCTTCTCCCATCTTCAGTTTTTCAAATATGGTGTTGAGGATTTCAACTTTTGACTTTCGAAAAGTCAAGGATCCTTCATGATTTATTTCTAAAATCTCTCATGCTTGCTTTGCCAAAGTACAGGCAGAGATAAGTTTAAATTGAGAGGGATCAACACCACTGAATATAGCATTTAGAGCCTTATTGTCATAGTTTGCTGCAACAATTTTTGCTTCAGAATATTGGCTTTTTGGCTTGCGCTCAATCCCTTCAATTGTTGGAGGAGTATAGCCAACCTCTATAGTGTCCCAACAACGATTATCCAACGACTTGATGATAGCTCACATCCTTGCCTTCCAATATACATAGTTTGTTCCGATGAGTAATGGAGGAACATTGACAAAATTTCCCATAGGCATTCCTTCCATCTTGAGTCTGAAAGAAAAGAGACACTCCAAGGATTTGTGCAGGTAAAGATTAGCACAACCACTCTGATACCAATTGGCAATATAGTCTCTAAGGCAACTTCTATTAAAGGACAGTTGCACAGGAAGTTGCAATTGCTATTGCAACTGCTTGCAAGTTGCAAACTAAGAACCAAAATAGAAATCACACGCAAATACAATGACTTATTTATGCAGTTCAGTGACAAAGCATGTCACCTAATCTGCTGGGCACTCACCGGACAGATGTCCAATCCACTATCAACAAGTACAATATTAGCTTGAAGATTTCACACTCCGAAATTCAACTATTAGTACTACAATGAATTGGAAATAACAAAAATCTATTTGCTATTACAAGTACAAACCAACTTGCCTCTCTATGACATCCCAGCCAGAGAGTTCTGTCCTCCGCAAAGTCCTTGTATTGTAGTGAGTTAACATCCCACAACCATCTTAGCTCGAAGATAAGAAAGATAAATTGTTGTCATCTTTGCACTCAATAGTCTCAATTCCTTATATAATTGGCAATACAATTTACACATATAGAAGTTGATCCATGGGAGTAGATCAATAGGAGAGGGCCAACCTACTCGATCATTATCTCGCTTCTTTTATAAGCAAAGTAGCCAACTCATAAGACACAATCATTATTCCACAAAAGTTCAACCGAAGCCAAGCTATTACTCCACAAGAGGAACTCAAGGAAACTCCTATCTCCATGATGACCATTAACTTCACCAAGTCATTGACCAAGATCATAAAGTAGGTCATGATGACCATAACTCCACTAAGTGAACGTGCAAGGCCATAAAGTAGTAGCTCCATGATTACCAAAACTCCACCAAGCATCTTAAATGATCAAGTCCATAAATCACCATAAATGATCAATTTCCAAAAGTCACCATAAATGATCAATCAACATTAACTCCACCATAAATACATATATATAATATATATCATCAGAATTATATATATAAAATATATCATCAGAATATTATATATATATATATATAGAATATCAATAACCTTGGCAACATTCAAGCAACATCGCACCAACATAAACTTCACTGTTGCAAGAGCAGTTGTAATTGGCAACAAGAGCAGTTATAACTGACTAATAATTTCCAAAGCAATGAGCAGTTATAACTGACTAATAATTTCGAGAGCAACAAGAGTTGTTATAACTTACTAACAACTGACTAATGACAACATAATCTCCACGGCACCAAGAGCAGGTCAAATGACTGTGTTGACACAGGAGACTTGCATATTAATATTTTCTCTTTCCTCATAAATAGAGAAGGCCAACCAACTTCCATAAATGCCAACTTAACAAAAGATCTTAACTTCATGATCTTTAAAACTCAAAAGACAACCATAACACATCATAATACTTCGGTCATAAATGCTTCAAGAAAAACCGAAAGCCCATTAATGAAGACAACTTCATTTCTTTCATAATTGACTTTGGTCATAAAGGCTTTAAGATAACTGTCAGCCCGTCAATGAAGACCATTTCCTCTTTCCATATATGAACATGCAATAAACAAGTAATTAAAGATGATTTAAAATATAAGAGAGATAATAAAGGAAATCATCATTAATTACAGCAACCAAAAAGACATTATCGCAGCAGCAAACCTTCAATCTGAAAACCATAGTTACAAGAGAAATTGTAATTAGCTTACAACTGAGTAACTTAAGCAGAACTCCTCAAACACAAAACTAGTTGTATCTATCCACGAAAGCAGTTGTAAGTGTCAATTCAACTGGCAATAAAATTGATATCCTTTTGCCAAATATAGCCAACACACATATGCTAAACACCAACACTTATCAACAACGTGTGTATCATCTTCTTGTCACCTAGCATCGCTTGAGGAACGCCTTGATGATGATACATATAGAACAAGTGGGTTAGGAAGCAATGATGGATGAACATATGCTCAAATATAGGGTTTATTCATTATTCTTTCTTACAAGATGTAGAAGTTCACACTAGGTTAGCTTGGGCATCAACAACTTATGTAAGAATGCAACGAATGGGTTATTTATAGTTCCCCCATGATTAGAGTCGGGTACAAGCTATTTCATAGATAGAAAACTAGTCGTTATAGCGTTGGTTGAAGGTCGGTCAAATATTGGTCGACCAAACATCACCCGAGGGTCAGCCAAATAGCTTTTGGGAATTTCCGAAGCTAGTCTGGCCAATCTTCAATGAGTGAAACTTGGGCCAAAAGATCAATCGAAATTGAAGAATGAGCTATTTTTCGATTTATCGCGTTTTGATTTCTTTGATTCGAAGTGTAAGCATCCCGAAGACCTACCCAAACAACATACTAGTTACTAGAAAATAAGATTACATAATAAAATAAAAATTTGTATGCATTTTCAGCGAGTATTGCCAAGCTTATTGAATTATCCATTTTCTATCGCTTTCGTATCACATAGGCTTTTTTGATCATCAAGTTTAATTTGAAAACTTTCACTTGAAAACATCATTTATTATCAAAACTTTAATGAAAAATGCCCATGACCAGGATTAAAACCTCAACCTGATAAAACAACATATGAATATATTATGCTTAATAGCGTGTACATAGACACTTCAAATCTTTTCATGGTTATATATCGAATATATGATGATCAATTTGAGCAAAATATGACTGCTCCTTTCATATTAAATAAGTTCATACAAATATTTGTAACTCAAAGTGACTAACCTATTTAATTTGAATATGTAACATGCAAGTGGTTATGATGTAAAATATGCCAAGGGAACACCTCGATTAAATCTCCCCCGGAATATACAAGGCAATTCACAGTGGAGACTAGACAACTTCAAGGATGAATTATCCACAATAAGGTATGGCATAAATGCTATTTTCAGTATGGTTGAACTCTCAGTATGGTTGAACTCATTCTCCAACCCATTCTCTTTGTTGTCCCACTCATCATCCTCTTTATTATTTGAATGTTGTTTCATCATACCTTGAAGGTGTTTGCAAAATAATTTTGGGATGCTGTACTTTATAGTACTCTCATGGTGTTTCAAGGATTATTATTGCTTGTTGTACTCTATGATACTTTGAAGGTGTTCAATTGATTATTGTGGGGTGATGAACTTTGTGAAACTTTGATCATGATACTGTAATGAAACTTCGCGATACCTTGGATACTTGGGTGATACTTTATGATAGCTTGACTATTCTATTCTCCATATGGATTTCATTCCTGTTCACTGCAAATAGGAATTCTAGAGGTAAATATTTGATATGACTAGATGTTCATATATTGCTAACATTGATGATGAATTTTGATAAACTAGTCGAATAAAATTTTTATACTATAATGTCCTTTATAATTATATTTACTATAATCAATATTACCATATAAAGTTCTATGAGAGAGGTTTTGCAAATTTTTTATTGTCATATGTTATTTTGATAAATCAACATACTATGAACTAAAACTAACATAGATTATGTTCCACTAGGTAAGCTACGAATAGAAATAGACCTCTGCATATACAAAGGGAGAGTTTTACATATTTTATTATTAATATGTTATTTCATCAAAACATAATACTAATTACTATAACTTCTTTAAACGATATATAAACTAAATTTTGTCATCCGAAAATTGAAATAGTCATATCTTTACTTGACAAATAATTGTAATAAATGAAAAATCAATTAAATTTTCAACCATTCATCCTAAAAAATTACCAAGAATGTACGTTTTGATTTTTTTTTAACAATATGTTGATTTATGGAAAATTATCTGAATATTTTCTATACTTTGGGATTTTTTTTATTTGTGGCATATACTTTTATTTATTTCAATTGTTTCATATACTTCTACATTTATTTCAATTGAATCCTACTATTTATTTTTGTCAGCAACCTCACTAAATGTAAGACCCGAAAAATTTCCTAATATAAAAATCTATTTTGGTGCAGCGCGCCGGACCCGGGGTTAGTCGAGTCGAGCCTCAGAATCATCTTGAGTAGAAGGTATGACTCTTTCCTTTTACGTATTGATACCTTAATTTGGTATTGATACATCTTGAGTCGAGCCTCGAAAAATTTACTAATGAAGCATAAAGTTTAAATTTGGTTAAATGACTCTTTCTTTTTACGTATTGATAACTTAATTGAGATAAGATCGACTCGTGTTATGGATAGAGTCGAAACCCAAGTCAGACTCGGACTGAGTCGATTCAATGCTAAGTCGCAAGGGTTAATTAAGGCATCTTAGATGAGGGAATAAAATCCCTCATCATAGAGCCGTGCCGCTCATCAAGGAGCCACACAAAGCCAAGCATAGGGAGAGGGGAGAAAGAGGGAGGAGGGATCTTGGTCGGTCCGAAAATCGCGTCGTCGCCGGAAGATTTGAGATCGCCAACGTCCGATTCATCTTCTTCCTCAAGCAAAGGTGAGTGGTCGATCCTAGTTAGATGGGTAGGCGTGTGGTCGACCCTTAGAATGATAAGTCGTGGGTTTTCTCTCATCGGATCTTGTGAATCCGAGGTTTTCTCGATGATCATGGTTTTTATTGCATGTTGTAAACGCACGATGAATGTTTCCGCGTTGTTTTTCTTAGATCTAGGGGTCGACTAGATGAGAAAAAAGGGGAAAGGTCATGCCAAATTGTTCCCCAATTCCCTCACTCGGCCTAAAACCCCCTATAGTTCGTGTAGATTTAAATTCGTGTGACTCGCGATTCAATTGACGTAATAGTTGTTTGAGATTCTTTCTCCCTGGGTGTTGTATGTGTTCGGCCGATCAAGAGAAGCCTTGATCAAGGGCTGGCCGAACAATGAGGGGGAGAGGATTTGGTATACAATTCATCTATGGAAGTTCATAAGGTTAAATGCTAGAGGTTGTGATCAAACAATAAGGATCAACCACCTTCTTCTACCCTTGTAGGCTCGGCCGAGTAGGGCATGCCTTGCTCAAGGTTCAGCAGAGCCAAGTAGGGGAAAGGAAATCGAAGAGGATTAGTTTTCATACTTGGAAACATTCGAACATTAGAAAGCAAGGTCACCTTGATCGTCAAGTAGAATTGAGAGGAGAAAAAGGAAAGACAACAACTAAGGAAAACACCAACCTATTGCATATGTACATCTACACTTAGTGACATTAAGAAGTAGTAATTGCTTTCAATATTTTTCCTTACCAATTGCTAATTCTAGTAGAGAATTGTCATGATAGCTCTAATGTTACCTTGCTGGAAATTTTTGTTAAATGCAGAATTTACTTACTTATTTGATGCATTTTTATGTTTATTTATGGTAGTAGTGGTAGGTTAACCTTCCTATCACCCGAGGGCTATGGCACATTCATACATAGTTATTTTACACTTGTGACATGTAGCAAATGACACTAGACGACTAATAGGAAAACTTTAAAGTGCATGTTATTTATGGAAACTCGAATGTAGACGAGTTAGAATGCTTTCTCATGGTTTAATTAGAATATAGTAAAGTACGGATGATACTGGCCCAGAATCAAGGGCAAAGTACGAGTAGACACCCGAAATTTAATATAAGGAAACTTTAGACACTTGCTTGTGTGATGTGATTGTGATGGTCTGCCGAGATGCTTGAGTAGTCGGAATGAAAAATGCATGACTCGACCAGTGATTGGGTCTTGAGATATCACCAGTGGGCCCGCTAGGTGTAGACCCCAATTGGGTGGGACTAGCTATTCCTATCCCGGACGGTGTCCGGAGACTAGCAGACCATCTTAGTCGATGGCCCGGGAACTTCTTGATTTCACCTTGGTACTGTGTGGCCCGAGTGGCCGGTATGTTACTACCTTGTATGGTAGGGCTGGTTAGCCGAAGTTTCTAGACCATGAGTGGGCTCTAAGGGCCGGATGCCACATGGCTTAGTTAGGCCATTATGGCGGGTTCCTCGAGTATATGGTCTATACAGGATGACCCCTTGGGGGTCGGTGGTCACATCAGAAGTAACTTACCTCCCTGACTCTATATTATGCTGCCTTACTTATTTATGCATGCCTATTGGTGATTATGTGGAGGTTCGGAAGAACCGCTCACTGAGACCCAATTGGACTCACGGTTTATATCTTTTGTTTTTGCAGAGAATGAGCAGTGAGTTGAGGCTTGGCATCATGGTGCAGTTGGAGGGCATGTGGTGGTGTCTATCTCGTAGCCGTCCTTTAATCATAGCCTAGTAGTCTAGATGTTTTTTTTTTAATTTTTCTACACTGATAGTTGTTGTCTTTTAAATCTTGTACTCGACTTTGAATTTGGAATGTTTCAATTTGTGGTGATGTTAGTTTTTCCTCTCTTTTTTCAAAACAATTGTGAACTTTTGAAAATCTAAATAAAACTACATTGTGGTTTCTTTTATTCGATGTGTTCTGGTTTCTCGTTGGTCAATGTAGGTAGTAGATTTCAGGGTAGTATGTAGACCCTGGCCGGTCACACGACCCTGAGTTGGGGTGTGACAAAGTTGGTATTAGAGCTTCTTGTTAGGTCTTGACTATGACTAAGAGTTCGGTACCGTATGAGACATATGCTAGCGTGTCGACATACGGTATAGTTATGCTACGAGATCTGGCAATCACGACTGCTCCCATCGCACCATATGGTTAGTATTTATTTGATTCTGTTGTAAAAATTAAGTATATGATAGGAGAATTGTTCTTTTCTTGTGAGAGTGTGATGGACACTCGTATTGCTGCACTGAGTGGCAGCGGCAGTAATTCGACAGAACATCAAGGCCGAGGTTGAGGCTGAGGCCGGGCCCGGGGCAGGGACAGGGATCAGTTTGAGGACCATGGCAAGAGTTTGCGGTTACTCGATTGTAGGCTCAAGTAATTAACCCAGTTAGCAGAGGCGCTCCATAGGGAGTAGGATCTGAGGCAGCCACCGCCGCAACCCGTATATGTAGTCTCGGTGGTACCGGAGATAGTTGAAGAAGTAACACCGGTGATCAGGGCTCCTGGAGCCCCATCCTATGCAAACTTTGTCACTCTAAAGCCGCCGAAATTCACCGGAACAGACCGACAGGTGGAAGTCACTGAATTTCTGGGGGACTGCTACGAGCTATGCGTGGAGCTAGGGTGCTCATCAGAGGCAGCGGCCTGTATGGTCGGACTTCAGATGAGAGGACCGGGAAACGCCTGGCTTCATACATGGAGGGCTCGCAGGGCAGCAGGCGTGCTGCCTCCCACCTGGGAGGAATTTAGGGCAGCTATGGAAGAGCAGTATTTGCCTATGAGTGTTCGCGATAAGCAGGCTCGGGACTTTGAGATGTTGCGTCAGATTGGTGGCATGTCAGTGTTAGAGTATCAGATGAAGTTCAATCGCCTTTCCAAATATCATCCGACCCTAGTGGCATCTGAGACTTCCAGGGTCAAGAGGTTCGTTGGAGGCTCGAGGCCTCAGATTGGCAGGCTCATCCACTATACCGAGGATTCCACTCTTGTCCAGGTAGTGGATGAAGCCTTTCAGAAGGAAGCCTTGGTGTCGTTCGAGAGGAATGACGGGCCGGCCAAGAAGAAATTTCAGCCGCAGGGATTTGGGAGTCGACCATGGCACTCAAAGGGGGCGGTGACTGCCGCAGACCACCAGTAGACCAGAGGTCAGAGTGGTAGCCGGGGCCATGGGGGCCAGGATCTGGAACAACGAGGTCGGCAGGGTCAGGAGGTGCTTCTCAGAAGGTTGAGGTACCGCAGTATGGCAATTGCAATCGGAGGCACTGGGGGGCCTGTCTTGGCCGCACAAATGCTTGTTATAAATGCGGTCGGGTCAGGCACTTCAAGAGGGACCGTCCGAAGAGAATTTGCCAAAAGTCCGAGCAGCCAAAAGGAAAGGCACCTATGTCTCTAGGGTTAGTGGCTCAGAGAGGGCAGATATAGAACAGGGGGCCGCAGGCTAGCCATTCAGAGAGGCCATCTACTAGGGTGTTCGCCATGAATCGTGAGGGGGCAGAGGCGTCTAGAGCAATTATAACGGGTACTATCTTAGTATGTTCATCTGCTGCTTATGTTCTATTTGATTCGGGTGCCACTCACTCGTTTGTATCTTCCAAATTTGCTGCTGAGTTATCGATGGCACCTTCATTGCTCGACGGGCCATTTGTAGTATCAACGCCTATGGGCGATGCAATCTTAGCCAAATCAATTTTTCAAGGCTGTGAAGTGCTCATCTGCGGCCATGCCCTGAAGGCATATTTGACACTCCTGCCCATGCTTGAGCTAGATGTCATTCTTGGCATGGATTTGTTGGAGGAGCACTTTGCATTGCTGGATTGTAAGGCTAAGGCATTCGTGTTCAGTAAGCCTGATTTACCACAGTTCTCCTTCCAAGGAGAATGAAGGGGCGAGCCGATTGGGATCATCTTAGCCCTTAAAACTCATAAACTGCTTCAGGGGGACTATCAGTCCTTCCTTGCCTTCGTATCCATGGACTTAGGTAGTCTGCGAGTTCCCGATGTATTTCCCGAGGAGTTGCCGAGATTGCCGCCCAAGAGAGATGTTGATTTCTGCATTGATTTACAGCCGGAGGTGAAACCCATTTCCATCCCACCCTATAGGATGGCGCCAACCGAACTCAGGGAATTAAAAGTGCAGTTGCAATAAATGCTAGACCTGGGTTTCATCCGGCTGAGTGTGTCACCATGAGGTACTCTGGTGCTCTTCGTGAAAAAGAAGGATGGGTCTATGCGCATGTGCATCGACTATAGGCAGCTGAACAAAGTGACAGTCAAGAATCGTTACCCACTGTCGAGGATAGACGATTTGTTTGACCAGCTGCAGGGGGTACAATGATTTTCGAAGATAGACTTAAGGTCCGGATATCATTAGCTGAGAATCCGAGACTATGATGTACCTAAGACGGCCTTTAGGACTCGCTATGGTCACTACGAGTTTCTAGTGATGTCCTTTGGTCTAACCAATGCACCTGCTACCTTCGTGGACCTGATGAATAGGGTATTTAAGGAGTACCTGGACAGCTTTGTGATCGTCTTCATTGATGACATCTTGGTACACTCTAAGAGCGAAGAGGAGCACTCCAAGCACTTGAGAAAGGTCCTGGAAACCCTTAGAGAGCACCGGCTGTTTGCTAAATTTTCCTAGTGTGAATTCTGGTTGGAAAGTGTAGGGTTCCTGGGCCATGTACTGTCCAAGGAAGGGATAAGGGTAGATCCGACAAAGGTGGAGGTGGTGCAGAACTAGAAGCGGCCAACCAACGTGACTGAGATCCGCAGTTTTCTTGGTTTGGCCAGGTACTACCAGAAGTTCGTAGAGAACTTCTCCAGGATTGCAGCCTCTTTGACTCGGTTTAATTAGAATATAGTAAAGTACGGATGATACTAGCCCAGAATCAAGGGCCGAGTATGGATAGACACCCAGAATTTTATATAAGGAAACTTTAGACACTTGCTTGTGTGATGTGATTGTGATGGTCTGCCGAGATGCTTGAGTAGTCGGAATTACGAATGCATGACTCGGCCAGTGATTGGATCTTGAGATATCACCAGCGGGCCCGCTAGGTCTCAGACCCCAATTCGGTGGGACTAGCTATCCCTACCCCAGATGGTGTCCAGAGACTAGCAAACCATCCTAGTCGATGGCCCGGGAACTTCTTGATTTCACCTTGGTACTGTGTGGCCCGAGTGGCCGGTATGTTACTACCTTGTATGGTAGGGCTGGTTAGCCAAATTTCTAGACCATAAGTGGGCTCTAAGGGCCGGATGCCACATGGCTTAGTTAGGTCATTATGGTGGGTTCCTCGAGTATATGGTCTATGTAGGATGACCCCTTGGGGGTCGGTGGTCACATCAGAAGTAATTTACCTCCCTAACTTTATACTATGTTGGCTTACTTATTTATGCATACCTATTGGGGATTATGTGGAGGTTCGGAAGAACCGCTCACTGCGTCCCAAGTGGACTCACGATTTATATCTTTTGTTTTGCAGAGCATGAGCAGTGAGTTGAGGCTTGGCATCATGGTGCAGCTGGAGGGCAGGTGGTGGTGTCTATCTCGTAGCGGCATCCATTAGTCATTGTCTAGTAGTCTAGATGCTTTTTTTATTTTCCTACACTGATAGTTGTTGTCTTTTAATGCTTGTACTCGACTTTGAATTTGGAATGTTTTAGATTATGGTGATGTTAGTTGTTCCTCTTTTTTTTGAAAACAATTGTGAACTTTTGAAAATCTAAATAAAACTGCATTATGGTTTCTTTTATTCGATGTGTTCCAGTTTCTCGTTGGTCAGTGTAGGTAGTAGGCTTCGACGTAGTATGTAGACCCTGGTCGGTCACACGACCCTGAGTTGGGGTGTGACACTAAACCAATGATGTGCCTCGATGATGTGTAATAAAAAGTATTTTTATAACATTAAATTTTTATAAATTGAAAACTAACGTTAAAGGATCGCACTTCTCTCTCTCTCTCTCTCCTTCCGCTGTTAATACCTTCTTCTTCTTGATCTAGCGTCGATCGTGCCACGATTGCCTCGAGCAGGATGATCCCCTCTACGATCCGACTAACGCCTCGTCCTACGTCAACGAGGCTGCTAACTAAAATTAGATAGTAGTATTCAATTGAAACAAATATAGAAATATATGATTCAATTGAAACAAATAAGAGTACAGACCACAAATGAGAAAAATCCTAAAGTACATGATATATTAAGATAATTTCTCTTGTTTTATTGGTAGACTACAACTTTAATATCGAAGAATTATTATGCATTTGTTACAATACTAAATTTCCTATGACATAAACAATGTAGTGTATTCTTTTCATTTATGGAAAAATGATCTTTTGGTGCATTTTGACATAAATCTCTCTTGTATTGCTTGTAATTTGCATTTAATTTTGTAATTGTATAAGTATGTATTTTCTTAAACGAAATTATTAGAAATGCATCTTTTTCCACATGTAATGAAAAATCATCACAAGTCCTATCATTACAAGCTACTTTTAACATACTTGGAGTGTTTATCTACTTACTGAATCTCAAATATTTTTTGGAATACATACTTCCAATGTACATATATCAATACATTGTTTCTTACAAACAAGAGAGTAAACTAATCACTACACTATTTTATTAAAAAACAAATGTTCTAGTTAAATATCGTATTTTACTAAAACAAGATACACTTTTGATGCATAATAGGTACTTAACCAACATTTAGTTCATCACTAATTTGGAGTCAACTAATGTGTCTTCCTCCTCTTCACTTGTTCCATTAGCTTTCCATATAACTTTCATATATGCTATTATCTCTCTTTCATCAACATGAATATTAGGAAGCATCACAATGTTAAACTCCTCTAGTTCATTATACATCTCCCTCTTAATTAATATGAACCATCACCGTCGCCACCGTTGCTAAAAGTCTTGGTTGGTGCAATCGCCGCTGATAATTAGCAACAGCCGCTAGAACCATTGAAAATAATATTATCAGCAATGTCGCTAGAGCCATCGCTAGTATATTGTAGAATAGTGTCGTATGGGACGACCATTGCTGATGGTTCCTTCCCATCACCAACGGCCCCAGCCGTTAGTAATATAAAAAATATATAACTTTTTTTAAATCAGCTTTATAAATTCAAATAGTAATATAAAAAATTAAATTAACTTTTAAAAATCAGCTTTATAAATTAAATACACGCAGATTGTATCAATTTATATTTATATAAACCAAAATTAAGTATCATCGTCGTCATGCAAAGTATTTTTAAAAGTATTTAGAACAAGTATTTTTAGAAGTCCATCAAATATTTTTTAAGGCCATCAAATATAATCAAAACAAACCAACAAATCCGGTGGGGAGGGCGGATTGAAGGTAGGAGGTAACTGAACATCGGAGGGAGCCAAAGCTGCGCCATGAAAGTCTGCATGTGCTAACTCTGCCTCCATGGCTATCATTTGCCACTAGTCCTGCGCCCGAGATATGGAGGGCTGCTCACGAGCAACTAGGGGGGTCGGTGCAACCTGTGGCCTCAACACATGCACTAGCGTCAAAGTCACCCTGTGTCGACCCTGCACGATGGGTGACCATCCTCGTGTACATCTCCTACAAGAGTTAGTTTATTATTTCATAAATTTATATAAATTATGAAAAAATATGTTTAAAAAATTATACGTATCACAATCATAGCGACCCTCTGGTCGACGTAGTCCCCTATCCCGTGTTGTCGGCGATGTATGCAGCCGAAGACCTCTATCAGCGAGGGACAATGGACGGTCTTGTCATCCTCGACTCGCGTCTATATTTTGAAAACAAATACGTTAATTTATATAACTTCAATATAATTAATTAAATTAAATTGTAATATAAACTTACCATGTGACCTTCGTGCACGACGTATGACATGGAACCTCCAATAGGAATCGGTGGTGGCTCATCTTTTTCAATTATTCTCATGATAAATTTGTCCAGATTCCTTCGATATTGATGGTCAGCTGGTAGGAATCTACGATGACAAACAAAGAAGATAATTTTCTGCCCGTTCTGAAGACTAAATGTTTTAGAATATTCCATACAATACAAACAAGACAGTCTCTCATGTGTGCTCCAACTAGACAACATGTCATAAGTAGAGAAATCATTGATTGTCCACGAGACAATGGGCCTTAAAGTGAAATTTTTCTTTGTATTGCCCAAAATCCTAAAAATAATATTTTATTCTTAAGTAGGGGACTGTGGGCTCAAGTTAGCGGGGGTTGGCGTAGAGATGCAGAATTGAATTTAGGTAAGCTTTAAATATAGAAAAAATTTAGGAAAAATCTATTTATTTTTTTGTTTGATTTAGCATGCTAATATAATAGAGGATATCGAGACGAGTCTATAGGTTCAAGCAGAACCCGAATCGGAGTTAGAATAAATTAATTATGGAATTTAGAAGTTGGGTCGAATAAGTGATGGAGTTTTGGCAATTTGGGCCAACCAGTGCCCATATATTACCCATTGGGGGCGTACGGCTACTGTTTAGCCGCACGCCACCTAAGAGAGAGAGAGAAGAGGTGACACCAAGGAGGAGGAGGAACTATATGAGCTAGAATTCCATGAGTTCGTCGGCGCTGATTGAAGGAGGATCCCTATCGTCTTCTTCCTTTTTATTTTCTCCAAAGAGGTGAGTGTATTAGCCTACGTTTTCCCTCTTTTTCATCAGCCATGCCACCACCCCTATGTTGTGGGGTTTTGTCAAAAAAATTTATTCGATTTCGTCGTATTGGTTGAGTATTCGTATCGTGGGTTTTCCAATCGTCGTTGTGATTTCGTCGAATCAATTTTTGGGCAATTTGGCTGCCCCTACCCTTGGTTTGCCGCCCTACTTTTCCTTCAAGGATTATTTCTTTGGAGTTTCTTGATGGTTGTTGAGGGTTCTTGGTGCTTGCTTGAAATCATCGGGGAAGAAGGTGTTTTGGGGTAGATTTAGGGTATAACGCCCCCCTTTAGGATTCTTTAGGAACTCTAGGGTGGCCGGCCACCTAAAGGAAGAATTTTTAGGGTTTTAACATATTTTCACACCTAGGGATATCACTTTAGATTATGTTGAATTTGTTCCTAATTATAAAAATATTGTAGGAACATATACCTAGGAATTAAGGACCCTAGGGACACCTAGAGACATTAGGACCCTAAGGACACCTAAGGGGACCGAACCTTCCTTGCCCTTAGGGCACTCAGGTAGGGTCACCAAGGGCGGGTTAAAATTGAGTAAGATTGTTGGGTGGTGATTCCCTATTTTAGGCCTTATTACACATGCTTTTTTGTAATGCCCAAAAACCTAAAAATAATATTTTATTCTTAAGCAGGGGATCGTGGGCTCGAGTTAACGTGGATTGGCGTAGAGCTTCAGGATTGAGGATATGCAGGTGCGATTCAGTACCACTTTTCATCCTCAGATGGACGGTCAGTCAGAGAGGACCATTCAAACGCTTGAGGATATGTTGAGGGCGTACATGATGGGCCTAGAGGGTAGTTGGGAGAGGCATCTACCTTTGGTAGAGTTCGCCTATAATAATAGCCACCATAGCAGCATCGGTATGACCCCATTTGAGGCTCTATACTAGCGCAGGTGAATGTCACCGATAGGCTGGTTCATGACGTTGAGTCCCAGATTGAGTCCCAGATGCTAGGGCCAAACTTGGTTCATGATGCCGTTGAGAAAATGAAGCTGATGAAGGAACGAATTCTAATATCTCAAAGTTGTCAGTAAAGCTCGCGATGTTGAGTTTCAGGAAGGGGATTCGATCTTCCTGAAGGTGTCCCCTATGAAGGGGGTTGTGTGCTTTGGGAGGAAGGGAAAGTTGAGCCCCAGATTCATCATGCTCTTCCCTATTTTGCGGCGCAGAGGAGTGATTGCTTATGAGTTTACTCTACCACCTAGCATGGACCTGGTGCAACATGTTTTCCATGTCTCCATGCTTAAGCGATATATATGTTCGGGATGAGTCCCATATTCTAGATGTTGCTACAATGGAGGTCGATCCAGCCATTTCTTTTGAGGAGCGGCCTGTAGAGATCCTAAACAAGCAGGTGAGGAAGCTATGGTCCAAAGAAGTGCCCTAGGTGAAAGTTCGTTGGGAGCACCACTCAAGGCCGGAGACCACTTGGGAGGTCGAGCAAGATACGAGAGAGAAGTACTTGTATCTTTTGATGCCGAGGTGAGCTTCTCTTCTTCATCTCGAAATTCAACGACAAATTTTCTCTAAGGGGGGAGGAGATTGTAATGCTGAAAAATATAAAAATAATATTTTATTCTTAAGCAGGGGTGCATGGACTCGAGTTAACACAGATTGGCATAGAGCTTCGGGATTGAACCCAGGTAAGCAAATTTTGTATCTGAAAATCCCTTCGGAGTCTACTCTGAAACCCGGGTACTCGCCTATGGACCTCTGCCATGTATGGTACCACGATCCTATCCCTGTATCTGAGAATCCCTTTGGAGTCTATTCTGAAACCCTTTGCATCACCTCTCACGGCTAGATCCTTCGTCAGAGAATAGAAAGCATCCTCGCCCTAAGTTGTTCGTAGCATATCTACCAAAGTAGACTGTATACGCATGTGTGCCACCAATCCACCTGAATCAGCCACATATAATAAATCCCCTAGACCTAGGCTCACCGCTAGCTCTCTGGCCAGGGATCTCCTACTCACGGCCAAGTGGGCTAAGCTCCACATCGACTTCCTGCTCAAAGCATCAGCTACTACATTTGCCTTTCCTGGGTGATACTGAATTGTGCAGTCATAATCTTTTAATAGCTTAAGCCATCTCCGCTGCCTCAAGTTCAAATCCTTTTGAGAAAGCAGATACTGGAGGCCCTTGTGATCGGTTAATATGTCACATGCCTCCCCATATCAGTAGTGACGCCACAGCATCAAGGCAAAGAGTAAGGCCGCCAACTCCAGATCATGAGTCGGATAATTCTTCTTATGGGTTTTCAGTTGCCTGGATGCGTATGCGATCACTCTGTCGTGCTACATCAGAATGCACCCCAATCCGACTCCAGAAGCGTCATAATAGATAGAAAATCCTCCCAACCCCGATGGTAGTGCTAGTACATGGGTGGTAGTCAACCGGTCCTTGAGCTTCTAAAAGCTCTCCTCGCATTTGTCATTCCAAATAAATTTTACTTTCTTCTAAGTCAGGCGTGTGAGCAGGGCGACAATCTTAGAAAAAATTTTCATGAACTTCCTGTAGTAGCTGGCCAACCCCAAGAAGCTGCGAACCTTGGTCACGCTGGTCGGCCTCTCTAGTTCTGAACTGCCTCAATCTTCACAGAATCAACTTTCACACCATCTCGGGATACAATATGCCTTAGAAATCCCATGCTTGTCAACTAGAACTCACACTTTGAGAATTTTGGAAAGAGCTGGTGCTGCTTGAGGGTCTCCAAAACTACCCTCAAGTGCTCCCTGTGCTCCGCCTCGCTCCAGGAATATACCAGAATATCGTCAATGAAGACTATGATGAATCTGACCAGAAAGTTCTTGAACACCCGATTCATCAGCTCCATGAAGGCTGCCGGGGCGTTAGTAAGCCCAAAAGACATGACCATACCATGTCATGAAAGCAGTCTTCTGGATATCCTGATCCCTGATCCTCAACTGATGATACCCTGACCTTAGATCGATCTTTGAGAACCACATAAATCATCAATCTTGGGAAGTGGGTATTGGTTCTTAATCGTCACCTTATTGAGCTGCCAGTAGTTGATGCACATTCGCATAGACCCGTCTTTGTTTTTCACGAACAACACCAGCGCCGCCCAGGGCGAGACACTCAGGCGAATGTACCTAGTGTCTAACAGTTTCTACACTTGCACTTTAAGCTCCATCAGCTCAGCGGGTGCCATTCAGTATGGGGGGATCGATATAAGCTTCACCCCTGGCTGCAGTTCAATACAGAACTCGGTTTCCCACACTGGTGGCAGTCTCGACAAATCCTCAGGAAACACGTCTGGAAAGTCCATAACAACTTGGGTACTCTCAATGCTGCGGGTTGAGCTCTCGTCGATAACATCTGCAAAAATAAAAGCCAAGAAAGAATGACAACCACCCATCATTAGCTTGAGGGCCTGGAGAGCAGAGATCACCTTGATAAAGTACCCTCGCCCATCGCCCTAAAAGGTAAAGGGTGGTATTCCCAGCTTGCAAAATGTCACCACTTTTGTCCTACAATTGACTGATGCATAATGGGTTGATAGCCAATCCATACCTAGAATTACATCCAACTCTAAGATCTGTAATAGCATCAGCTCCGCTTTCAGATCGTGCCCACCTAAGGAAATGTCGCAGTCCATGAAGATTGTCCTCGCAACAACAGTACTACCTGTAGGTGTAGACACTGCTAATGGTTCAGCTAACCAACTCTTATCTTTTCCCAGTCTCAATGCTAGCAACTCAGATAGGAAGGAATGAGTAGCACCTGGATCAATGGTGCATACGCAGGTAACGAACTAATTGAAATGATACATGTCACCACTACATTGGACGCCCCTGCGCCATCAGAAGTCAGTGCAAAGACACGAGCAGGTGGCCTACTTGGGTCCGCCGTGTGCTACTGTCCGGACCCCTGAGTCTGAGTCCGCTGCGCCACTGAAGCTGTCGACATAGGAGCTCTTGCTCTGGGTGGTGTTGTTGCTTGACGCCTGCAGGGCAGTTCTTCCTAATGTGACCTGACTAGCCACATGCAAAGCAGATACACGGATCGTAGCACGCTCCTCTATGCCTCCTCCCGCACTGTCCGCACTCTGGCATATCGCTCCTATGTCCTCCTAGTACTATGGTACTCTGGGCAACCGTCGGTGGTCCTATCGGTGCACGACCACTGAAATCTCCCCATCCCTGGCTCCACGAGCACGCTGTTCCTGGGTCGACACGCTCAAACTGGGTGCACCTATCCCCATGGCGGTGCGGTCAGAACCTCTTCCGAGCTGGTCCGTCCTGTCGGTCGGTAGGTACCATGGCTTCCTTCCGCATTGCCTCGTCCACCACCTGCACAAAGATAGTGTCCTTGGTGTAATGTATGAGCTTGCCAATCTATACCCTCAGACCCTCCATGAACCGTCTCACTTGGTCCGTCTCGGTCGCCACCAGAGATGGGTGGTAATAGGACAGCCGTGACAACTCGATCTCGTACTCCGACACCATCATGGTGCCCAACTGGCGAAGTTGTTCACACTCCCTAGCCCGCCTATCGTGGACATTCTTGGCTAGGTACTTTTCAATGAGAGTCGTCCGAAACTCCCCCCGCGTAGGGGCTGGTGCATGAGTCCCCCTACGCGCCCACCATGACTGGTGCCACTCCTTCGCTAGGCCCCTAAGCTGTAGCCCAATGATGTGTGCCATTGCTTCCGAGGAACACCCAAAGAATGTCCATAACTCTGTGCAGTCATTTAGGAACACGGTCACTCCACTACCTGATCCACGCCTGTGAATACTGGCGGCTTCAGCTTCATAAAATCCATGTACAACGAGCTGCGCACCATTGGTATAGGTGAGACTCCTCCACGTATCTGAACTGAACCGGCTCGACCGACTCGGTCACTGCGGGTGCCACTGTTGGTATAGGTGGCGTCGGCTGCTACACTAGCTCCCGCTCCTTATGAAGCTCCTCTCGCTCCCTGTGGAACTCCTCATGTTCTCGATGAAATTCGTCTCGCTCTCTGCGAAGCTCCTCAGTCAGCTCCATCACCTGGGTCTCTAGAAGTGCAACCCTGGGATCTCGCACTGCCTCGTCTGCTAGTGAATTTACTTTCGCTTCCACTCATCATGGCATCATCATCTGCCTCCATTGCTATTGAATAAGAAAGCAAGCACCACACAATTTTTAACATATTTACAACAATGAAATTAACCAAAGAAAACACGTACCGCCACTAGTGCGCAGGTTCAGCTGTTGATCTCGTGACTAGGACATACCATATGATGACACGCTAGTAAAGCCCCATACGATACCTACTATCCTATTGTTGTACCCACTCTGATACCAACTTTATCATACTCTAAACCGAGTATGACCGGCCAGGGTACGCCACATACCCCGAAACCTAAACCCAAGCCAAACCACATGTAAGCAAACCAAACCATGAACATTCCATTAATACATCTAGGAAATTTAAAAAGACTTTGAAATTCCAAAACTCCAACCATCAACTCAACAATGACCAATGTTCAAAAGAAATGGAACTAAAGTTTGCTTACAAAACGGACAACTCAAAGTAAATAAAATGCGGAAACATAAAGAAACGACTCAAGGAAACAAAGAAAAAGACTCGGTATCCCCCTAGACCACGATATGTCACAAGACCCACTGTCCTACCGCCACTAGCCGTGCTACTGCACCCCATTATCTCTCTGAACTAGCTCAAGTGCTATAAAATAACATAATAGGGGGTAAGTCCACTGGGACTTAGTGAGTAGATCAGTCCTCATATCCTCTATATCATCATCAACATGAAAGAAAACATAACTCAAGCAGTAAACAACATCATGATAAAACCATATCTATTACAGTACGCATGATAATCATATATCAACCTATACAATATCATAATCGAGTACATGCCAACCACACCATGCATGACAATCATATAGAAACAACACCACAGAAATAACGAATAAGAAACATGATGCATCATCCACATGAATCACCTGCGGACACGACGGTCCCACGTAGTCACATAGGATAGGTAGACGAGTGGCCGCCGCACTATCCATCCAGCTCAGTGTCAACCTGTTGGGGTATGCCCTCCCCTCACCAACACTAGCTCTTCCAAGCCAACCTGTTGGGGCATACGTTCCGCTCAGATACTCGGGTCTTCGGATTATCTCCTTAGGGTATATCTCCCCGTACCAACCGGACTTCCAGAATAAGGTCAACGCTGTCTCCGTGGGGCATATCTTCCCCGCACCAGTGAGGCTCCCAGGAAATGCAACACGCACATCACAACATCACACACACAGGTACATATATATAAATGGACATAACATGATGTGCACAATAGGTAACAAGGGTATGTCTTGGGCATACCTCCACCTCCGCCTCCTCCCGTCATCCATCACAAGCACACACAATTATATAATAAGGGGAATAACAACAAAATCATAACATTACATCGTATACAATAAGCATAGAAGTATAGCATAGTACGTACACAAACGTAGGATAAGAGCATGGAAAGCATGTATAGCAAACCCTAGGAATAGAGTATCACCCCTTAACGATCCTACACAATTTAACCCGCCCTTAAGAACCCTAGCCGAATGCCCTAGGCCGGCCTACCTCCCTCACCCGAGTGCTCTAAGGGCAAGGTAGGTTTGGCCCCCTTAGGTGTCTTTAGGGTCGGCCCTCCCGAAAGTTAAACCGGGGTCTTGGTGTCTCTAGGTGTCCCTAGGTTTCCAATTGTCTAAGTGTAGGGTTCTATATTATTTCTATCCTTAGTAATAAGTCCATCATGCCCTATAGTGTATCTCCTAGGTGTGAAAAATAAATTGAACCCCTAAAAATCCTACCTTTAGGTTGGCCGGCCATCCTAGGGTTCCTAGAGTGCCCTATAAGGGGGCAGCACACCCTAAACACCCTTCATCTTCCCCCTTTTCTCAAGATATCAAACCACCACCAAGAACCCTCAACAACCATCAAGATTTCTCAAGGAAACCATCAAGAATTGAAGAAGAAAGGTGGCGGCACAGCAAGGTAAGGGGGTGGCCAATCGGCCAAAAATCAATCTGATAGAATCGTTATGATCACAGTAAAACTCTCAATGCGATTAACCAATTCAATTCATGAAAAACCCAACGGAAAACGACAAGAACCCCATGACATAGGGGCAGCATAGCTGATGAAGAAAAGAGGAAAAAGAAGGCCCATCCACTCACCTCTTTTGGAGAAATTGGGAAGGAAGAAGAAGCTAGGGGTCTTCCTACGTTGAACGCCGACGATCTTGCGAAATCCGGCACCGAAACTCCTCCTCCTCTCAGCAGCGCCTCTCTCTCCTCTTGAGCCTTGGATGGCATGTGGCAAAACTCCTAGCCACATACCCCAGGTTCTATTTTATAGACCTCTGTTTGGTCCAAATGACCAAAATGCCCCCGTATATTTTATCCGATTAAACTAAGCCCATATCTAATCTATTTGGTCCAAACTCCAATTCGAGTTTCGATTGAACCGCTAAATTCATCTCAAGTCCCTCTATCATCCTAGCATGCTAAATCACATAAATAAAATAAATATATTTTTCCTTTTTTTTCATATAAAAAGCTTACCTGAATTAAATTTCGCGACTCTAAGCCAATCCGGGCTAACTCGAGCCCACGGTCCCCTGCTAAGGATTATAATATTATTTTAGGATTTTGAGCATAACATGGCACCATGACGGTGTCAGAGTATGAGATCGAGTTCACACAATTGTCCCGTTACCACTCATCTCTAGTGGTGACAGAGACGGACCGGGTGAGGCATTTCAAGGAGGGTCTGAGGGTACAGATTGGCAGACTAATACACTACACCGAGGACACTACCTTTGTTCAGGTGGTGGACGAGGCAATGCGGAAGGAAGCAATGGTACCTACCGACCGATAGGACAGACCAGCTTGGAAAAGATTCAGGCAGCACCATCAGGAGGACAGGCGCACCTAGTCTGAGGGTGCCGGCACTGGGATGGCACACTCACAGAGCCAGGGACAGGGAAATTTCAGAGGCCATACACGGATGGGACCACCGATGGCTACCCAGAGTACCATAGTACCAAGAGGACAAATAGGTGATATGCCAATGTGTGTGCAGTGCAGTGCAGGAGGAGGCACAGAGGAGCTTGTTGTGGTTCGAGTACCTGTTTTGGATGTGGCCAGCAAGGTCACATCAGGAGGGACTGCCCTACAAGTGTTCAAGAAGCAGTACCACCCAGAGGGAGAGCTCCTATGTCGACAGCTTCAGTGGCGCAGTAGATTCAGACTCTTGGGATGGGGCAGTTGCGCACGGCGGTCCAAGGAGGCCACCTGCTTAAGCACTATTTGATCCAAGTGGTACACATTCGTTCATATCTGAGTTGCTGGCATGGAAGTTGGGAAAAGGACAAAAGTTGGTTAGTTGAACCATTAGCAGTGTCTACACCTACAAGCAATACTGTTGTCGCTAGGACAGTCTTCAGGGACTGTGGCATTTCCATAGGTGGGCACGATTTGAAAGAGGAGCTAATGCTATTACCAACCCTAGAGTTGGATGTAATTCTGGACATGTATTGGCTATCAACCCATTATGCGTCACTCAATTACACGACAAAGGTGGTCATATTTTGCAAGCCATAGATACCAATCTTTACCTTTCAGGGCGATAAGAGGGGGGACTCTATCAGGGTGATCTCTGCTCTCTAAGCCCGTAAGCTGATGGTGGGTCTTTCTTGGCTTTTGTCTCTGTAGACATTACCAGTGAGGGCTCGGCCAGTAGCATAGGTAGTACACCACTCATCATGGATTTCCCAAACTTGTTTCCTGAGGAATTGTCGGGACTACCATCGTTGCGGGAGACTGAGTTCTATATTGAGCTGTAGCCGGGGGTGAAACCTATATCAATTCCCCCATACCAAATGGAACCCACGGAGTTGAGGGAGCTTAAGGTATAATTGCAGGAGCTGTTGGACATTGAGTTCATTTGGCCAATTGTCTCACCTTGGGGGGCGTCGGTGTTGTTCGTGAAAAAGAAAGATGGATCCATACGGATGTGTATTGATTATCGGCCGCTCAATAAGGTGACAATCAAGCCTGCTTCCCAGGATTGACGAGTTATTCAATCAGTTGCAGGTGGCTCAGTGGTTTTCAAAGATTGATCTTAGGTCAGGGTATCACTAGTTGAGGATCCGAGATTAGGATATCCAGAAGACTGCTTTCATGATGCGGTATGGACAATATGAGTTCCTGGTCATGTCCTTTAGGCTTACTAATGCCCCGACAACCTTCATGGAGCTGCTGAACCGGGTGTTCAAGGACTTCCTAGACATTCTAGTATATTCCAGGAGTTAGGAGGAGCACAGGGAGCACTTGAGGGTGGTTCTAGCGACCCTTAGACAGCACAAGCTCTTTGCAAAGTTTTCAAAGTGTGAGTTATGGTTGACCAGTGTGGGATTTCTGGGGCATATTGTATCCTAGGATAGTGTAAAAGTCGACTCTACAAAGATTGAGGTAGTTCAGAACTAGGAGAGGCCGACCAGCGTGATCGAGATCTGCAGCTTCTTGGGGTTGGCCGGTTACTGTAGGAAGTTCATGGAAAATTTTTCCAAGATCGCCGCCCTTCTCACGCACCTAACTCAGAAGAAAGTAAAGTTTATCTTGGATGACAAATGCGAGGAGAGCTTTTAGAAGCTCAAGGAACGCTTGACCATCTCTCCTGTACTAGCACTACCGTCGGGGTCGGGAGGATTTGAAATTTATTGTAATGCTTTTGGGGTCAGATTTGGATGCGTACTGATGCAGCATGGCAAGATAATCGCATACGCATCCAGGCAGCTGAAAACCCATGAGAAGAACTACCCAACTCATGACTTGTAGTTGGCGGCCATAGTCTTTGCCTTGAAGCCGTGGCGTCACTACTTATATGGAGAGGCATGTGACATATTCACATATCACAATATCTGCTTTCACAGAAGGATCTGAACCTGAGGCAATGAAGAAGGCTTGAGCTATTGAAGGATTATGACTACACTATATAGTATCAGCCGAGGAAGGAAAATGTAGTAGTTGATGCTTTGAGCAGAAAGTCGATGGGTAGCTTAGCCCATTCGGCCGTGAGTACGAGATCCCTGGCCAGAGAGCTGGCATTGAGCTTGGGTCCAGGGGATTTGTTATATGTGACTGATTCAGGTGGATTGGTGGCACACATGCGTGTACAGTCCACTTTGTTTGATATGCTACGAACGACTCAGGGTCAGGATGTTTTTTGTTCCCTGATGAAGGATCTGGCTATGAGAGGTGATGCAGAGGGTTTCAGGGTGGACTCCGAGGGGATTCTCAGATACAGAGACACGATTGTAATACTAGACATGGCAGAGGTTCATAGGGGGGTAGTAGAGGTGGCTTACTGTTCCACTTACACTATGCATTCGGGGGCCACAAAGATGTACCGAGATCTTATGTAGCACTACTGGTGGAAAGGGATGAAATGATAGGTGGCAAAGTTCGTATCTAAATGTTTGGTCTACCAACAGGTAAAGGCCGAACAATTGAGACCCGCAGGGTTGTTGCAGAATCTTGACGTGCCATAATGGAAATAGGAGAAAATTATCATGGACTTTGTTACCGGGTTACCGAGGTCAGAGAAAGGAAATGGCTCTATGTGGGTAGTGCTGGATCGCTTGACCAAATCGACACACTTTATTCCGGTGAAGACCACTTTCTCTACTGAGCAGTATGTGCGGTTGTTTCTTGACCGTATTGTGGCTTACCATGTGATCCCAGTGATGATCATATCAGACCGAGGCACATAGTTCACCGCTCGGTTCTGGCAATCGTTTCAGGAGGCTCTATGTACGCAGGTGCAGTTTAGTACCACTTTTCATCCTGAGCCAGACGGTCAGTCAAAGAGGACCATTCAGATGCTTGAAGACCTGAAGGTTAGTTGGGAGAGGCATTTACCTTGGTAGAATCTGCCTAAAATAATAGCCACCATAGCAGTATTGGTATGGCCCCGTTTGAGGCTTTCTACATGCGCAGGTATAGGTCTCCGGTAGGCTAGTTTGAGGCCGGTGAGTCCTAGATGCTGGGGCCACACTTGGTTCATGACGCCGATGAGAAAGTGAAACTGATCATGAAATGACATTTAGCAGCTCAGAGTAGTCAGAAAATATATACTGATGGTAAAGCTTGCAACGTCGAATTTCAGGAAGGGGAATCAGTTTTCCTAAAGGTGTCCCCTATGAAGGGTGTTGTGCGCTTTGGGAGGAAGGGAAAGTTGAGCCCCAGATTCATCGGGCCCTTCCCTATATTGCGGCATAAAAGAATGATTGCTTATGAGTTGGCTCTACCGCCTAGCATGGACCTAGTACATCCTATTTTTCATGTATCCATGCTTAAGCGGTATGTTCGGGATGAGTCCCATATTCTAGATGTAGCTGCGATGGAGGTCAATCTGGTCATTTCTTATTTGGAGCAACCTGTAGAGATCCTAGACAAGTAGGTGAGGAAGCTGAGGTCCAAAGAGGTCCCCTTGGTGAAAGTTCGTTGGGAGCACCACTTAGGGCAGGAGGGCACTTGGGAGGTCGAGCAGGATATGAGAGAAGTACTTGTACATTTTTTATGCCGATGTGAGCTTCTCTTGTTCATCTCAAAATTTGAGGACAAAATTTTTTTAAAGAGGGAGGAAATTATAATGCCTAAAATCCTAAAAATAATATTTTATTTTTAAGCAGGGGACCGTGGGCTCGAGTTAGCACGGGTTGGCGTACAGATGCATAATTGAATTCGGGTAAGCTTTAAATATAGAAAAATTTTAGGAAAAGTCTATTTATTTTTTTCTGTGATTTAGCATGCTAATATAATAGAGGATCTCGAGACGAGTCTACATGTTCAAGCAAAACCCGAATCAGAGTTAGAATGAATTAATTATGGAATTTAGAAGTCGGGTCGAATAAGTGAGGGAGTTTTGGCAATTTGGGCCAACCAGTGCCCATATATTACCCATTGGGGGTGCATGACTACTGTTTAGCCGCACGCCACCCAACACAGAGAGAGAGAGAGAGGAAGCGACACTAAGGAGGAGGAGGAGCCGTCTGAGCTAGAATTCCACGAGTTCGTCGGCGCTGATTAAAGGAGGATCCCTATCATCTTCTTCCTTTTCATTTTCTCCAAAGAGGTGAGTGTATTAGCCTTCTTTTTCCCTCTTTTTCATCAGCCATGCCACCACCCCTATGTCGTGGGGTTTTGTCAATTTTTTTTATTCGATTTCACCGTATTGGTTGAGTATTCATATCGAGGGTTTTCCAATCGTCGTTGTGATTTCGTCGGATCGATTTTTGGGCAATTAGGTTGCCCCTACCCTTGGTGTGCTGCCCCACTTTTCCTTCAATTCTTGATGATTTATTTGGGGTTTCTTGATGGTTGTTGAAGGTTCTTCGTGCTTGCTTGAAATCTTGGGGGAAGGTGTTTAGGGGAAGATTTAGGGTATGCCGCCCCCTTTAGGGTTCTTTTGGAACCCTAGTGTGGCCGGCCATCTAAAGGAAGGATTTTTAGGGCTTTTAACATATTTTCAGACCTAAGGATTTCGTTTTCGGGTATGTTGAATTTATTCCTAATTATATAAACATTGTAGGAACCTATACCTAGGAATTAAGGACCCTAGGGACACCTAGAGATATTAGGACCTGAATTTGTCATTCGGAAGGGCCAACCCTAAGGACACTCGGGTGAGGAAGGTAGGCCAACCCTAGGGTACTCGCACTACAACAGTAAATTGTAGCCACGAAACATTGAAATCGTGGCAATCAAAGAATAACAGTAGCCACATACATTGTATTATGTGATAATAACATGTTTAATTACCGCATGTATTTTTTGTTATAACTGATGTAATATAGTCATCGTAAGATATGAGCAAATAATTAACCACATAACTATCATGGCTATTATTTAACAATATTTACTTCGAACTTATGTTTGTGAGAAGAAACGGGTTAGTTGTTGTAATAAAGGTTTTGTGGATATAAATTTACCACCAAAGTGTATATTTTGGCGTCATTCGTTTTTTTGTAATGCAAAAAAGTATTTGTGGCTACTGTAGTACATTGTAGCCATGGTACATCGTGGCTATTGCTGAATATATTCGTGGATATAAATTTACCACAAAAGCATATATTTTTGGTGTCATTCTTAGTTTTTGTAACAGGAAAAAAAATTTGTGGCTACTTGAGTAAATTGTATCCACGATGATTTCCTGGGTATTGTGTAACAACATTTGCTTCAATTATAAATTGTGAAAAGAAATATGTTAGTTGGCAAAAAAAACCATTTGTTAATATAATATTTCTATCAAAGTATATATTTTGGCACAAATTGTAATATTTGTAAAGATGAATATTTTTTGTGGATATTGGAGTACCTTACAGCCACGATATGTGTGTGATTGTTTAACATGATTTGCTTTGATTGCATATATTTGTGAGAAGATGATTGTGGATATAAATCAATCGCTATTGCATAAAATTGACGAGCTCTGCATGCGTGCCGAGCTAAGCACGGTATGCATGTAAGTCGTGTTGGGCAATGTTCGAGCGATGTGAGCAACGTGTGCGATGATCATGGCCTATTGCTTGATTCTTATGGAGTTGGACCTTAATGGATCGGAGTGGCAAGACCACTCTACCACTTACAATATTGTATTATTATTATTATTATTATTATTATTATTATTATAGATAAATAATAATAGATATATATATAAAGCAAATGATATATTATATAATAATATATTATATTATATTATATTATATATGAATATTATATATAATATAACATAATATTAATATAATAATAGTGTATTAATTACTATATATTATTAATACTATAACCCACAATAGAAAAAAAGTAGTAAAAGTTTAAGAATTTGAACCTTATATGTACCAATTATGTTAAAGAAGCTTTACCACTGCACTATAGTGCTTTTCCTAATATAAAGCTTCACATACTTTATCTTTGTACCTAGATTCTATTCTCTCAACAGTAAAAAAGCTAAAGAAACTCTTCAACTTCCCTCCTCTCCCACGGGCCACGCTCACTATATATAGGCACTCAAAGCAGATTCCTTTATCAGCAAAACATGGGGCTTCACCTTCTTTCTTCTCTAAGACACCACGATTGGAGGCAACTTGGACGCCGACTTCTCCTTGGACGGTGCTTCCATTTCAAGGTGAGAACTTATAAATTTGTCATGTTGCTGTTGTTAGAGATCTACTGTCAGTCCGACGGACGACGGAACCTCTCTTGCCACCGCCCTAGCGCCGCATTCAAGCGCAACTCTCCTCCACAACGGCTGCTGATGGACAACCGCTGTCCCGCCCCTTCCTCCACTGGGACAGACTGCTTGTCGCTCAAGCGCCTCCCATCCACTATCGTTTTAACGCCCTTTGTCGCAAGGGTTTGTTCTCTTTGACTTTGGTTCTTTCCTTTGAAGGTGCGATCTTTTTAGTTTCTTAGAATCTAATTCATGACTTCATTTCTTTTAAATCTGACGAGTGGGTTATTCTAAATTTTCTCTGATTAACAAAGGCTTGTGTAATTGTTTTTTTTACCGTATTCTTTTATCTGGAACATGAAATCTGATCTTTCTACGAATCTATCCTAAGTTATTTTTAGGGAATTTATTTGTTCTATTGTAAGTTATATTATTACAGGATCAGCTTTTTGTAGCTTAGAGTGCTATTACATCAGATATTGCTTGTTTTTCTACTTCATGTACATCGACTATTGACTCTTGGTATGCTTTCTATACTTGATTTGTTCAAACTTGAATTTTACTCTCTTTATTTTAAGTTATAGATTATCTACTCTTGTAGCTGTGTTGCAAAGGTGATCTGACTGAAATAATGCAATAATTGCTTAGAGCTGCTGAGTCTTTGATTCTAGTTGCTAATAGTTGGAAGTTGATAGGCATTTAACATTTGTGTGATGAGATCTGAATCTATATAGTTTGTACTTTTTATTCTTCCAGTAATGTGAAACATTTTTGTTTCTTTTGTTGTACTTCATCTTTTGTCCTAGGAGAGTCAAAGATAATATGAAGTTCTCATTTTCTTTTGGTAAGGGACTTAGAGAGAGTCAAGTGAACTAACTAGCCCTAGGAGCAACAAAAAAACGTACATATATGGATCTCTAATCCTTAAAGTTTCAGCACTTATTCTTGCAAGGATCACACAAATTTCCAGGAATGAAAGAGGAGGCATTGATTCATATGGGAAAAAATAGAACAAAGATTAGACTTCTAAAAGTTAAAAATCATTCTTTCAACAAGAATATGAGTACTGCCATACGGCATTGTTATTTTTGTCTTTCTTCCTCAATTTTGACTTTAGGCTAATAAATATAATTAACTTTTAGTTAACTTTTGTTCATCCACCAAACTCACCAAACATCCATTTTTTTGCAACTTCATGCACATCAACATCTTCAATGATTTTATTGTCTATAGAATATGTATCTCCTATTGAAACTTTGTTCATACACTTGTTTTGATTTTCTAGAGTATGTTCTAATGGAAGAAACTTAGTGATGAAATATTTCTCTCACCTTTTGCATGCAAACTATAGAAACTATAGTATCTTGCAAACTAGAACATTGAATCTCAACACGCACAAATTCAATCTCAACAAGAACAAATTCAATCTCAACACCAAAAGATAATAGAGATGGAGAATTGGCAAAGACAAATGGAAGAGAAGATGGAGGCATTCTTCGGGTCACGTTAGGTAGCTCAAGTATAAATATTATAAGTTTCTACCATGAACTTATAATGCTTAATTAATAATGCAATATTACATTAGACTATAATAGAATTGTTCTTTTGATTTGTTTATTTAAATAGTAATAATATTTTTGTGTAATGGTGCGGGTCCTTTTTGCTTGATATTTCTCTATGATATGTGCCCAAAGAAGAGGTAAAGACTGAAGAATGACATGTTGACTATTTGTTAGAATCTTTTGTTGGTATCGACTACGTCGTAGAAATTTTTGATAACTCTCATGCTATTACATAGTATTTGATCAATCCAAACTCTTTTAATGTTTTGTTTTTTATGAGAAATTGGTATTGTTACTTATGAGACTATGTTATGTATTGTATGTTAGATATAATGGTTGTAGATATTTTGATTAATGTCATATGATTTATATATGGTTAGTTTAGTGAAATTGATTTATATATGTTTTTGAATCATTTATCATGATACTATTCGTCACTAAAGCAGGATAAATGTTATTCACAAAAAAGTGGGAGGTCGTGATTATTGATATTTGCCTCAAAAATATATGAATGTTATTGTGGCAAGCTCTCCAATACTTGTCACATAAGTTTTGTGGAAACAACTTCCCAATTATCATAAGTTTCGTTGATTATAATTCATCAATTGCCACGAATTTATTGTTGTAACTAATTTTATATAACGATTAATTAATTGATCATTTGTCACGACTAATTCTATTGTCACTAAAATTTTGTACAATATTAGAGACAATACTCGTGGCTAATATTACATGTTAATTTTACTTAAGAAGCTAATTGTGGATAATAACTTTTAAGATTGTTAACTTAAGTGATAAATTGCCACGAACTGCAATATTAGCCATGAAGCTGGATGACTAATAAGCACGAAATATTTATGTCTACTATTCATTATAACATGTATTAGCTACGATGTCTATGTGACTAAAGTACATTTAATGATGAATATTATATAGGGTAATTGCCACAAACAATGTTATTATCCACATTCATGATCAATACTAACAATAATATTCATGGTAAGTGATATATATTATTTTTACGTATTATAATATTTGTGACTATTGATTAGTTGTCACGCTATCAATATCCATGAGTCATCAACGAAAAAAAAATTGTGGCTAAAAATTAGTAGACACAATAATTAACCTTTAGTCACGAAAAACTATGCGGCAACCGATCATATTTGTTGTAGTGTCGGCTAGGGTCACCATGGGGGGGTTAAAATTGCATAGGATTGTTAGGTGGTGATTCCCTATTTTAGGACTTATTATACATGCTTTTCATTCTCTTTTCCCTACGCTATTGGATGTGTTGTACCTTTTATTTATGAGCTATACGTTCCATGTTATATTCTTATATATATGTGTGGTTGTGATTTATGACTTGAGGAGGTAGAGGTTGAGATATGTCCTTAACCTAGCTTATTATATACTGATAGCGCATCTTATGCTTATTCTTATAACTGCGTGTGTGATGTGTTTGTGCATTTCTGGTAGTCTCGCTAGTGAGGGGAGGGTATGCCCCAAAGAGACAGTGTTGGCCTTATTCTGAAAGTCTGGCTAGTGAGGGAAGATCACACCCCAAAGAGATAGTCCGGAGACTTGATAGGTGAGGGTAACGTATGCCCCAAAGAGACGATTCGGAAGAGCCAGTGCTAGTGAGGGGAGTGCATGTCCCAAAGAGACGACATTGAGCTGGGTGGTAGTTCGGAGGCCACACCATCTACCTACCCTACGTGGCTTGAGAGGCCGACGGGTCCGAAGATCATTCTTGCGAATGTGACATTGCATTATGATGTTTTATTTGTGATGGATGTGGTTATCATGCGTAAAGTAATAGATATGCTTATTATGTTATGATGTTATTCACTACTTTTTATTATGCTTCCTTATTGCATGATGATGATGTGGAGGAATTGAGGATTGGTCTACTCACTAAGTCCTAGTTGGACTTACCCCTCATTTATGTTGTTTTACGGCACCTGAGCTAGATCAGAAAGGTACCGGGATGAGGTAGCACGGTTGGTGGCGGCAGGGCAGCGGGTCTCGTGACATGTCGTGGTCGAGGGGGATACTTGAGTCATTTGTATTTTCTTTTGAGTTGTTGAGTCATGTAGACTCGGGTCGATGTTTTGGCATTTTATTTCTTTTTGGCATCTTGGTTATTTATAAAATTTTCTTTAATAACTTGAACATTTTATGTTATTTGAGTCTATAGTTTGGTTATAATTGAGTTTATTTATTCTCTTTGAAATATTATAGATTGTTTAGGTTATTTATTCTGTCTGTGGTTTAAGTTGGGTTAGGCTTCGGGGTACGTGGCGTACCCTGGCCGGTCATATCGGATTTGTGGTGTGACATGCTTCTAGTGACAATCATAAGTGATAGTTCCCTCAGTCCACAATATTTTCAATTCATCAATTAGGGGTCGAAAAAATATATCAATATCAAGTTTAAATGATGAATTCATCTTTCATACACATTGACAATAGTAAATTGTAAATTGTAAATTGTTAGTAACATTGGCCAAACATAATAAGGAGTTGATAAATGACCAAACAGATTGAAACCATCAGTGCAAAATCCCTACTTTTTTCATTATTCTCTTCGTCTTATAAAAAGTTGATTCTAACTTGTTATCTTTAGGTAATGCTCGATGGAAAAAGCCCGCAAGCCGATCAAATGTAACCCCGCTGATATTGTAATTAGACTTGATGTTCAAGAGTTGTGTTATTGACGAAATCTATTGTCTTCATCGCAAATTTCATACAAAGGTTCATTGCCAGCCTTCAATAACTCTTACAGTTTTGCGATATCTTTATTCGATAAGTCAATCTCTATCATAGCAGGTTGTTCTTCTGTGACATCAACTGCTCTAGTATCCACCACTAACATCTTAGAAATTGGCTCGACGTTATCATTAACATGGAATTGACCACCAAAACTATCAAATATAATTGTTGTGTAAGGATTTCCAGGATTAGCTACATGAACAGTACGAGCACTAGAAGATTCATCATGAGTTTTCATAACAGGATTGCTCGACGTTCCGACATCATATGACTCCCCGTGATAAATCCATTGATTATATCCTAGTGTGAATCCTTTAAATACAGATGTAGTGTGACATATTCTCAATCTACAAATCTTCTGTTTGAGCAAATGCGGCATGGACATCAGATTTTATCGCGGCTAACGAATTTTTATTCAAATAGGCAAAATTCAAGAAATAAGTTATGCTAACTAGAAACTCATTCATTAAGCTCCCCGATCAAATCGTTGGTACATCCAACTTCAATTATCTCACATAATTCTGTCAATCAATCACATCTTCAGTTAATATCTTTAGGTGGGATATTTCATTCGAAATTTATGTTATTTATATCACACTAAGTATTCCTTTTAGCCATTAACTTCATTCTAAATTTCGGCAGCATCTCCCTATAGCTCTTCAAATACGCATATCATCTAAGCGCGTATCAGAGAACAAGAGAGATTCACTAGCCGAAATTTAGAATGAAGATATATAGGCTAAAAAAAAACTAAGTGCGATACAAATAACAATGTTTCCAAACTGTCCAAAATTAGGGACAATTCAAGAGTTGTACATCGTGTAAAAAATTATTTACTTCATTTACACGAATATACAACCCTCATACGGATCTAAGATATTAGGTAATCATGCCTAGCTCGTCAATACGTATGTGACACAAATCAACTCGTTAGTTACATGATTAATTTCATGTTAAAGTTATAAATCAATCTACCTAGCTAGCTAATTAACATTCATTCTACTAATTGATTAACAATAATTAGCATAAAATAAATTACATTAATTAATTCAACTAATTAATTAATCTAAACATATCATCATATATTTATCAAATAACATGCATCAATCATATATTTAATAAAAATTAGCATACTAGAATGACATCATAGAATAAACATTAATTAATTTCTAACTAACAAACAATTATCCATTAATAGAAGTTATGATTTAGAGCTTACCTCGAAGAGCGACAGAAAAATGACAACAATCAACCGGAAGATGGAAAGAGAGAGTGAGAGAGGAGGAGAAGTGAGAGGAAGAAAAAGGCAAATAAGAGAATTCGATCGAATTCGACCTTATATACGCCATCAACAACGACCGTTGCTGATGTTAAGTTATCAGCAATGTTGTCGTTGCTAGTAGACATAGTAGCAATAGCTCGAGGGGACGTAACTGCTACTAGCAATGGCAGCGTCGGCCGTCGCTAATAGCAACAATGGCTCGAGCGGCCGTAGCTGCTACTAGCAATGGCAGTGTCGGTCGTCGCTAGTAGCGGCAATGGCTCGAGCGATCGGCGCTATCTTCAGCGATGACTCTTTGCGACCCTTGTCGGGCCGTCGTGGAAGAGTATATTATCTACGACGACCGTATCAGCCCTCGCTACGTCGTTGGTAATGATGTTACATTAGCAACGGCCGCAGCAACCTTGGCTAAGCCGTTGCTGGTAGAGACAACAACGTCGGCCGTTGTTATTAGCCCGTAGTAGTTGGACTAAATTCTACTAGTTATATAACTTCCTCCTAAACTCTTTCTTTTGCTATTTCTTCCTCTATAGAATCATATTCTTCATTTAGGTCAAAAGTTGAAAATGTGTTGTCCATCCACACTTGTGCTCGCTTGGGTATTCGAGGCTTGGCTATCTTGGACAATCACCAAAGCTCCCATTAAATCAATGTTTTAACCTTCTTCATTATATGCTACATTCCGTTCAAGTGACTATTTGATGCCGTTCGCTTGCAAGCGGAGGTGAACTATCAATTTGACTGATCTAGAAAGTTGAAAAAATCATCGGGCAAGGGTCATTACTATCGTAGATAGAAAGTTAATTTCATTAAAGTAAAAAAAATATTACTCATAATATGTCATCCGCTTCATTTTAGTTTCCTTTACTTAGATACTTCTATGATATAAAGATTTTGGGCATTATCATCATTTTGATCATTGCTATACATTTCATTTTAGAATCAAACAAGGGAACAATATTTTTGATAATAACTTATAATTAACCTAATTATTCAAAAAATTACTCAAATACAAACCCTACAAAGTAACAACACAAGACAAAAATCTAGAAAGAAAAAGCAATCTTGATGATGCTTACGGGTCAAGAAGGGGCTAGGACGATGGCCATTCAAGTTCTCTGACGATGCTTTTATCGGTGAGAAAGAAAGGAATTGAGCAAGAGTTTAAGATGTCGAGGGTGCACCAAAAAGAATGCCTCAGCCCCCCAAGTACATTTGTTAATTAATCTCGATGATGATTACGGGCTTGGAAGCAGAGACGCCATATACAGACACGAAAAGTCAAGCAAGCTCCATCCGATTTTTGCAGCAGCTTGGTTTGCGTCGTAGTGTCACACAGTACCGAGGTTCAAGCGAGATTCGGTTTTATTTATTTATCTTGAGGGCATTTGAGGGATAACAACAACTTCTATTTCGACTTTGTTCATTTATTTACATAGTTCATGTTTACGTTATAACCGGAATCAAAATTTTGATATAGGTAAATCATTATTTTTTAAATTTTCATTTCGAATGTTAAGTGAACATGCGAACAACCGTGTGCAAAAAATTTAATCAATTTTAAATAAATTCATGAATTGATTGCCAACTATAACTCATACACCTATTTTAAATAAATCTACTTCCAGCTATCAATTCTCCATATTATAGCTCGTACTACTAATAAAGAATTTTATATTATTTGACACCCTATAAGTCAATAATTGCTAATATTTAAATCATACTCAAATGAGATCAGCAAGTTACAGTTGCTATATCAATGGTATTTTCTCTGAAAATTTTACTGGATTCAAAGGAGTAAGGCAGGGTGATCCATTATCTCCTTACTTCTTTATCATCTTGTAAGAATTGTTAACTAGAATGATGGAGAAAACTGTGAATGAAGGTCAATTATAGCCTTTCAAGTACAAAAATATTGTCATCAGTCATCTATTTTTTGCTAATGATACATTGATATTCATTAAGTGCTGTAAGAAGTCTCTCTCCCAAGTATCTTCCATTCTGGATCAGTATTGGGAAATTACCAATCAGAAGGTTAATTTGAAGAAATCAGATATCATTTTCCCTGGTAATTGTTGAGACAAGTTGAGAAATGAAGTATGTGCTTGTCTTGGCATCAAAGAAGGCAAGTTACCTATGAAATATCTGGGCTCTCTCATTGACAAATCTAAGCTTACGATCAGCCAGCAGGGAGTTTTCCTAGGGAAGGCAATGGACAGAACTGAGAAATGGGGTAGCAGATTCATATCTCAAGCAGGTAAAGTGATTTTATTGAATTTAGTTATGAACTCTATTCCAATTCATACTTTAGCAACATCTTGGATTAATGATAAGGTGTTAAAAAGCTACAAAAGCATGGCCAAGAGATTCTTATGGAGTTCTAGCAAAGATAAAAAAAGGCATCGATCTTGTGAGCGAGGAGAAAATCACTATGAGCAAGTATAATGGGGGATTGGGTGTCAAAGATTTAAGCATCATTAAGCATTCCATTCATGCTAGAAGGGTCTTAGACTTCCTGAATAAGAAGGATATGATCTGGACAAGATTGCTTACTAAAAGGTATTCCTCATTCCATCCTTGGAATGAAAGGCTTCCTATGAATTGCTCTTGGACTTTTAGAAATATTCGAAATTCAATTTTAAAGTTGAGAGAGGGACTGATGAAAAAAGTTGGGAATGGTCAAAACACAAGCATTCTAAATGATCCTTGGATTGATTGTACTCCTATTTGTAAATGGCCAACTTTTATAAACATAATGGAGCTTCAAAACTTCAAATTTGTATCTCAGTTCATCAAAGATGGAGCCTGGGAATTTGGAAGCCTAATTAATGTCTTTGGGGATGCATTAATTGATAGGATTGCAGGAATTTATATTCCTAGGCACAATGTGGAGGATAAATGGATATGGTCCAAAAATGATAAAGGTCTCTTGAGTTGTAAGATAGCTTACAATTATATAAAAGGCAACTTCTGGAACTCAAATGCAATTCCAAAGGTTAAAAATTTTGCCTAGAAGCTGATATTGAGAAGACTGCCTACTACAGACTACTTGTCAGGGTTTACCAATGTTCAAAAAAATTCATGTTTTGTATGCAGTAACCATGTTGATTGTATCACTCACATATTCTATGAGTGTGAAGTTGCTAAAAAAGTTTGGAAAGAGTTAAGTTCTGCTCTAGCTTTCCCTTTTACTCTTTCCTCATCATGGTCCACAGGTTCCTGGCTTGAAGAGGGTAAGCAGTTGGACTCAACAGCAAGCAGCAAGCTGATTGGAGTGTTAGCCACAGGTCACTGGTTTTTATGGAATAATAGAAACCAAAATTGTTTTAAAGGAAAGAATGAGCATCAGACTGATGGTAATGAAAACAATGGCTGAAATGGAGAATGAAGGCTGGTATGTACTAAATCAGATTTCAAACAGCTTAAATAAAAGCAGTGCAGATCAATCAAGCACAGTGTCTCCTGGCAATGTGAAAAATCATCTCAGAAGCAGGAATGATGTTGGTAGATTGCAGGAAAACTCAAACATAACCTTCTTATCTTGTGATGCTGCATGGAAGGAAGAAACAAGGAAAGCTGGGCTTGGCTTCCAATTTACATGTAATGGAAATAAGGTTGTTCTAAATGGTTTCAGTACAAGGTTTACAGATAATTCTTTGTCTGCTGAAATCTGGGCCATTTGGCTCAGCATTTTGCATGCTAGGCTGTTTAACATAAAGCATATTAAAGTTTTTACTGACTGTTTAAGATTCGTTAATATCCTAAAAGAGTTTTTTGAAGCTCCTTGGTATATTGCTGATCTTATAAGTGATATTAGAGTGGTAGTTGATGAAGTCAATGTCATTGATTGGATTCACATCAAGAGGAACTTCAACCAACAGGCCCATAGCTTGGCCAAAACAACTTTGAATTCTCCTGGAGATATTGCAAGTCAAGACTGTGCAGTAGTGCCTAGTATCCATCGTTTACAGCTAGGACTACTGGGGTATCTAATCCCATTTGCTCCCCTAGCTTTCGTCTCTCAGTGTCAGTGTCGGCCCAGCAGAGTGCTTTCACCGTTGGTGTTCTTTTCGATCTCTACGTATTTCACCGCTCCACCAAAAATTCCCTCTGCCCCTACCGTACTCCAGCTTGGTAGTTTCCACCGTCTGTCCAGGGTTGAGCCCTGGGATTTGACGGCGGACTTGTAAAGCCACCTACAGACGCTTTATGCCCAATCATTCCGGATAATGCTTATAACTCTTCTAGTATGATGTTTGAAAGTTTCTCTTTTATTCAGCATGAGTTTTTTAGTGATTGTATGAAAGGGTTTTATCCAATTTCTTTGAATCTCTTGTACTCAGACAATGCAAACGTACATATGCTTTTTCATTTGAATAAAGAGTTAGATACTCAGGACAGAATATATCCTTGTTTTCATGAAGGCGAGGAATGCACGATTACTAGTCCACTGCCTCCTCTACCCTCTCAAGTGAACATGGAGTGACTGTCCTCTGAGTTTTTTCTTTAAAAAAAAAATCATACTCAAATATTCAAATTGGCGGGTAAAATAATATCAGCGATTTCCCGGAATCGGATTTTTCTCAAGGGAAATTCTCGGTTCCGAATAAGGGAATGTAAAATTCTCAGAACTGGAATCCTCTTTTTCAAAACCGAAAAATACCCTCAACTTAACCGGTAGCACCGAGTGATCCCGGTTACCATTTCCCACCCGATTACCATTACTAAAGCCCTAGAAGTTACTGCGCCCCAAGGATGACAAGGAGATGGCCGACTTCGGCGAGCTCCTCCTAAAGTGGAACTCCGCGACTGCCAGCGAAGCGGCGGCCACTGACCTCCCACGCCACCTCCTCACCGCAGCCGTGTATTTTGCGCTGAAGTTCTTCCTCAGCCGCACACCATAGTCGTACCCGGCGAAGCAAATGGCAGCCGCGCTCAATTGGATCAATGCCATGTGCTACGACTTCCATGGCACATGGGACACGACGTCCACCAGCGAGCACGCGAAGTTGTACGACCCGTGGAGCAACATAAGCACGATCTACGGGCTGGAGTCGTGGATTGTACATAGCCAGGGTGCCGATAGCGAAGGTGGCAATGGGTATGCCGCTCTACGACCGTACGTGGAGACTCAGCGACCCGAACCAGCACGGCGTGGGGGCCGTGGGAGAAGGGAGGAGTGCTCATTTACGCGAAGGTGGTGGGGTTCAACTGGAACAACAGCTCGACGGTGGGCTGCTGATTTTTTTGGATCTTACGACCTCTATTTAATTATAAAATATACATAAGTAAAAATAACCATCTTATGTAAAAATAATCATCTTTGAACATTTGTATTGGTATATTTCAGGAGTGCAATATTTTATTGAAATCATCATTTGACTAGAGACTTTCATGCAAAATAGATGGTTCTACGAAAGTCTAACTAGTTAGAGACTTTTGTAGAACCCGCTATTTTAAATGAAATAAAATACCCTTTTCACTGAAATAGATTCCAAATGATGAGAATTCATGTCTAGAGACATTCAAGTTTAAATTGGAGTGGGATATTTCATGATTTGATTTTTTTTCTTCAAGTTCTGCGAAAGTCTCTAATTAATCGATTAGAGACTTTCGTAGAATCCGCTATTTTAAATGAAATAAAATACTTTTTTCACTCAAATAGATCCAAAATAATATAAATTCTTGCATAGGGACGTTCAAGTGTAAATTAGAGTGGAATATTTCATGATCTGAATTTTTTTCTTCAAGTTTTGAGAAAGTCTCTAACCTATTAGAGACTTTTGTAGAATTCGCTATTCTGCATGAAATAAAATATTTTGTTCAGTCAAATAGATCTCAAACAATGTGAATTCTTGTCTAGGGATATTCAAGTTTAAATTGGAGTGGGATATTTCACGATTTAAAAAAAAATTCTTCAAGTTCTGCGAAAGTCTCTAACTAGTTAGAGATTTTCGTAGAACCCGGCATTTTAAATAAAATAAAATACTATTTTTACTCAAATAGATCTCAGATGATGTGAATTCTTGTCTAGGGACGTTCAAGTTTAAATTGGAGTGGTATGTTTAACGATTTGAATTTTTTTCTTCAAGTACTGCGAAAGTCTCTAATCCGTTAGAAACTTTAATAGAGCCCCCTATTTTAAATAAAATAAAATACCTTTTTCACTCAAATAGATTCCAAATTATGTGAATACATGTCTAGAGACATTCAAGTTTAAATTGGTGTAGGATATTTCATGATTTGAATTTTTTTCTTCAAGTTTTGCGAAAGTCTCTAACCGATTAGAGACTTTCGTAGAATTCGCTATTTTAAATGAAATAAAATACTTTTTTTACTCAAATAGATCTCAAATGATGTGAATTCTTGCCTAGGGATGTTCAAGTTTAAATTGGAATGGAATATTTCATGATCTGAATTTTTTTCTTCAAGTTCTGAGAACGTCTCTAACCGATTATAGACTTTCGTAGAACCCACTATTATGCATGAAATAAAATATTTTGTTCGGTCAAATAGATCTCAAATGATGTGAATTCTTGTCTAGGGACGTTCAAGTTTAAATTGGAGTGGGATACTTCACGATTTGATTTTTTTTCTTCATGTTCTACGAAAGTCTCTAACCAGTTAGACACTTTCGTAGAACCCGCTATTTCAAATGAAATAAAATACTTTTTTCACTCAAATAGATCTCAGATGATGTGAATTCTTGTCTAGGGACGTTCAAGTTTAAATTGGAGTGGTATATTTCACGATTTGAATTTTTTTCTTCAAGTACTACGAAAGTCTCTAATCTGTTAGAGACTTTCGTAGAATTCCCTATTTTGCATGAAATAAATTACTTTTTTCACTCAAATAGATCTCAATGATGTGAATTATTGTCTACTGATGTTCAAGTTTAAATTGGACTAATATATATTACGATTTGAATTTTTTCTTCAAGTTCTTGGAAAGTCTCTAATCGATTAGAAACTTTCCGAGTCCTTGAAGAAAAAAATTCAAATCGTGAAATATACCACTCCAATTTGAATTTGAACGTCCCTAAATAAAAATTCACATAATCTGAGATCTATTTGAGTGAAAAAAGTAATTTATTTCTTCAAGTTCTTGGAAAGTCTCTAATCTATTAGAGACTTTCGTGAACCTGATATGTTGCATGAAATAAATTACTTTTTCACTCAATAACTTCAAAATGATGTGAAACACAATATAACCATAATATTACCAAGTTAATATATTACCACAATCATATAAACAACAGATCTACACATGGCTGCAGGCAGTAGCAATCACGACAAAATAGCTTCTTTGTGACTTTCCCATCACCCTATAACTGTTAATTATTAGCCATATATGCATAAAATTACAATTTGAGCAATGCTAATCAAGTATTATTATGCAATATGAAACATCATTGCTTGAGAAAAGAAGGAACACTACAACAATATAAGGAAAAAGTTAACTTCATTATAAGGAGCAAATGTCGTAGTAATTGATTAAAATATGCATTCAGATTATAATTATGCAGCTGCACAAAGATATAATACACAAACTTCGCACGCATATAAAAATATATTAGTATGTGACAATGAAAGAGCAGAGAAACAACATAAATCAGCAGCCCACCGTCGCGTTGTTATTCCAGTTGAACTCCACCACTTTTGCGTAAATGAGCACTCCTTCCTTCTCCCATGGCCCCCACGTCGTGTTGGCTCAGGTCGCTGAGCCTCCACGTCTGGCCGTACAGCGGCATGCCCCTCGCCACCTTCGCTGCCGACACCTCGACTGTAATCCATGACTCCAGCCCGTAGCTCGTGCTTATGTTGCTCTGCGGGTCGTACATCGCCGAGTGCTCGCCAGTGGCCGTCGTGTCCCACGAGCCATGAAAGTCGTAGCATATGGCACCACTACTGGAATAATGGGCATCAGCAATGGCTGAAGTCGTTGCTGAAAACCATCAGCAACGGCGTGCAACCCCCCTCCCCCCCCCCCTTGCAACGAAGCTGTGGCAGAAACACGCGTTGCTGATAACTTAGCAACGGATCAGCAACGGCTGCTCAGGCCGTTGCTCATAATGTTATAAGCAACGGGTTTGCCACGAACACGGGGCCATTGCTGATAATATTATTAACAACGGCTCGAGAGGTTGTGTCAAGGCCGTTAGTGAAAGACCGTTGCTAAGCCGTTGCTGTAGGTCATCAGCAACGGCTTACGATACACTTTTAGTAACGGCTTTCCCACGGACAGTCATGGGAAAGCCGTTGCTGATCATGTATACCTACAATCAAAAAAAAAATCAATTTTCAAATTTCCATTAATACAATGATACATTATCTGATACATAACTCACACACCCGTACACCCATACATACATCCATTTACACATCACAAATACACCCATATATACATCAAAATAATTATACTTATATTTATAATTATCCACAATCGTATAAAAACTATTCAAATTCAAAATTGAAGTATCAATATCCAAACAAAACAAATTAATCAAGTATAGTATCTAAGTAACAAAGTTAATATAAATAATAATAATAAATCTTACGATGATGATGGAGGATGGTATGGATCATATGGCGGGGTCTGGAGTGCTTGGGTGTACACTGGCATGGACTGACTCGAGGATGATGGACCAGATGATGCCGAGGGGATGCCTGCTCTGGTATGAGCTGAGATGTTGCGTAGCATAGCATGCATCTCCGCCATCATCTCACCATGACACGCGACCATCTCCTCTAGTGTCCTTATCCTGCTACTCTGATCATAACTGGACCTAGAGGTGGACGGCCACTCACCAACGACGGGAGGGTTCGGTGCCCCAAGTGGCCCTAGCACGGCTCGCGCATGACCACTATCTGCAAAGCCATATACGCGATCGTGGTCCCAACCACCTGCAGCCTCGACCCACGCTCCTGCGTCAAAGTCCTCGGGGGTGCCCCCGCGCTGCACCACCGTCTGAGTGTAGGTCTCCTACTTGAGTTTGATTTTTTATTTCACATTTTTCTAAAAACTTAAATTATAAATATACTTACCATAATGAATGCAGCGCGGTTGTCAATGTACTCCCCCGTCCCATGTACTCGACGGTGAGTCCGCTCAAACACCGCCATCGGGGAGGGTCACTGGACAGTCCCGTCGTCCAACACTATCGTCTACATTTACAAAACAAATACATTAAATAGTACATAGAGTAACAAATAAAATATATAATTAAAAGTAAGGTATACTTACCATATGGTTCGTGTTCACTGCAATTGCAATAGAGCCGCCAGTGTGACGCGCTCCTCCCCGGCATGCGGTTTCTAGCCGCAGTCCTAAAAACCTCCTGCCATCGATCCGTCGACCACAATGTGACGAGCTAGTCCCATATATCCGGAGTAATCCAATCGGGGCCATACCCTGAGTCTCCGCGATGTTAGTGGCCCTAGCTCGGGCCATCGCCTGGGACCGGGCCTGCCCCAACTGCCCGTTGTATCTCCGTCGGGAAATAGCCTCCTAGGCAGCGTAAATGAAGGATCTTTGGTCCTCAACCCATGTATAGCGAACCTGCAAAACAATAATATCAGTACCAATATTAATCATCATGCATGTATAAAAAAAAAATTAATACATGCCTCAAACTCGCGCCATAGCATGTCGACGTGCTTACTGGGCATGTGAGACCACGTGGGCCATGCCCCGTGCATGTATCGTCGAATGGTAGAAGATATGCTCCTTGGCAGTTCTTCTTGCTCGAACCAGCACAACAAAAATAAAATTTAATATTATATTATGATATAATGAATTTGTAATAATTCATAATTCATGATATATTACTGCTCTCCAATAATGCTAATGAATCTACGTGACTCTGTAGCTGGTGGAGGCTGCCACCTATTTGGTCCGCGTGGCCGCCTACGTCAGGATGTACTAGCCTCAACAGTATCATCGGCAGGAGGATCAGTAGTAGGAGGATCAGTATCATGAGTAAGTGCTGGAGTCTCAACGATCGGAGACTCCGAAGCTCTCCTGCAACGATAACCACGACTAGACATATCTGTCGAATAGGCATATAATTAGATTATTATATATATAGTAGAGATATATTTAATATAAGATATACTTTATAATTATTCCTCATCATCTGAGTAATAGTATTTGAATTCTTCCTCTTATTCATCTTCTTCATCTTCTTCATCTCCAGCTTCCTCAATTTCATGATCGTCATCATCAGCATATTCAACTTCTAATTGAATTGACGCTGTGTCTGCATCCTCGAGTATTGGAATAATACGATCTACAGCAGGAGGATCATCTTCTTGATAGAAACCATCTGTCACATCAAGTATCGGCTCATTTTCTCCTACTATCATATCAATTCTTCCTCTAACTTTAGTCTTACAAACTACATGCCAATCTGCTCTATCTTTATTTTGAGTCGGATACTTCGCGTAATATACTTGTTCAGCTTGTTATGCCAATATAAAAGGCTCATTTGCTGCCAATTTCGATTAGTAATTAACCTCAACAAGTTTGTATTTTGGATGAACTTTCATGCCCCTTTCTATTGTATCGAACCAATGACATCTAAATAGGATAATTGATTTCAAGCCGAAGTAGTACAACTATATCACTTCTTTCACCAGTCCATAAAAATCCACATCACAGTCAACATACGTTGTCCCTCTCACGCAAACCCCGACATTCATCGTCTTCTTTGTAAATGCATAATCAACCGAGTGAAATTTATACCCATGAACAAAATATCTGCTATAACACGACACTAGTCACGATAGTCCACTAACAAACTCAAATATTCTTTCATCTATTTCAGCTCTGTGATCTTTGTTGTAAGCCTGAATCCAAGTAGGGAAATCATGATTCCGTAATCTCTCCAATTCTTGATCGTTGTGAATAGAGTATTTTTGCACCATCTCAATGTCAAATATTTCAATGAATTGTTCAATCTCTGGACAATTGAGTAATACGTACAAGTGTGCCAAATGATACTCTTCGTCGCTTAAGTGTTGAGATGGACGAGAATCAAAAGCACGACCAGAGTGACAAAATATATTTAAACGTCCATCTAAATGTCGAACTCCCCCATCATCGTTACGTAGAAGACGATCAAATCTTGTCTGTACTATCGATTCAAAGTAAAACGAGCAGAATATTGAAATTTCTTAGATTATATACGATTCAGATATTGATCCTTCAACAGCTACGGTGTTCTTTACTTTTTTCTTCAGACGATTCATGCATCTTTCAAATAAGTACATCCAACGGTATTGAACGGGGCCACCAACTCGTGCCTCGTATGCCAAGTGTATCGGTAGATGCTCCATTGAGTCAAAAAAGGCAAGAGGGAAAAACTGCTCCAGCTTGCATATAATTTCAACAATATTACTTTCAAGTGTTGACATATCTTCGACTCGAAGGATATTTGCACAAATGTTTCTAAAAAACATACTTAATACAGTCAATGGACCCCAAATATTATCAGGTAGAAGATCTTGAAATGCGATCGGAAGCAATCTCTGTATGAATACATGACAATCATGGCTCTTCATCCCTGATATTTTGCAATCATCGACGTTCACACATCGAAATAAGTTTGAAGCATATCCATCGGGTAATCTGAGTTCTTTTATCCATTGACAAACATTTTTGATATGTTGTTTTTTTAACACATACGGGGCCTTCGGCTTTAGATATCGTCCGTTGACCTCTTGTAACTCTAACTCCGGTCTCTTACAAAATATTTTCACATCATGTCGGGCTTTAACATTATCTTTAGTTTTTTGGAAAACATCCATCAAAGTGTTGAAAATATTATCAAACACATTTTTTTCAATGTGCATGACATCCAAATTATGTCAAATCAGTAATGAACTCCAATAAGGCAATTCCCAAAAGATAGGAAATTTATTACGATTCCTTCGATACTGATGGTTAGCCGATAGGAATTGACGATGACAATCAAAGAATATGATTTTCCGTCCGTTTTGAAGACTGATTGATTTATAGTGTTCCATACAATACGGAGAAGAGAGTCGGCCGTGAGTGCTCCAACTAGACAACATGTCGTACGCCGGGAAATCATTGATTGTCCACAAGACCGCGGCCTTTAAATTGAAGTTTTGCCTCCGATGACAATCATAAGTGACAGCTCCCTCAGTCCATAATGTTTTCAATTCATCTATCAAGGGTCTGAGAAACACGTTAATTTCTTTTTGCGGACCCTTAGGACCCGGAATAATCATCAAAAGATAAATAAATTCATCTTTCACACACATTGACGGTGGCAAATTATAAACTGTCAACAGCACTGGTCAAACTGAATAAGGAGTTGAAGAATGTTCAAACGGATTAAAACCATCTGTGCACAATCCCAATCTAATATTTCTAGTATCCCTAGCAAATGAAGGATAACATGTATCCAAATATTTCCATGCTTCACTGTCGAATGGATGAGTCATTACTATATCATCACGACTTCTTGCATGCCAACTCATGTAGGGGGTCGTCCTTTCTCACATGAATAATCTTTGCAGCGTCGGTGTTAGTGGAAAATACCGAACCACCTTAAACGGGATATTTTTCTGTCGGACTGATTTCTTCTCCTTGTAACGAGGATGTTGACATACACGTCATTTATCCAACTGCACATTTTTTTATAATATAAAATGCAATTATTTTGGCACGCGTGTATTTTCTCGTACCCAAGCCCTAATTTTCTCATCAACTTTTTAGTCTTATAAAAAGTTGGCTCAAACTTATTATCAGTAGGCAGCATTCCATTAATCAATCATGCAATCCGATCATATGCAACCCCGCTGATATTACAATCGGCCTTGATGTTTAGGAGCTGAGTCATTGCTGAAAACCTAGTGTATTTAGGACAATTCTCATACAAAGGTTCATCGGCATCTCTCAACATCTCGTAAAATTCTGCAGCTTCTTTATTCGGTAATTCAATCTCTACCACAGTTTGTACTTCTGTGATATCAACACCTATAGTATTTGGTGGCACTGATGTCTCAATAACTAGCCGATCGACATTATCATTCAGGTGAAATTGACCCCTAAGACTATCAAGTATCATAGTTCTATAGGGATTAGATTGATTGGATGAAGAAACAGTAGCAGAGGAAGATTCACCATGTGTCTGAACGACAGGATTGCTCGACGTCCCGACTTCACGTGACTCCCCGTGACAAGTCCATAGAAAAAATCTTGGTGCAAATCCTTTGCTATATAGATGCAGAGTGACAGTTTCCCGATCCAAAAATCATTCATTCAAGCAAATATGGCAAGGACATCGGTTTTTATCACCGACGCTAACGAATTTTCGATTTGAATAGGCGAAATTTAAGAAGTAAGTTATGCCTAATCGAAACTCATTCGTTAAAGTTCCACGATCAACACGTCGATACATCCAACTTCGATCAGCCGACATGATTCTATCAATCAATGACAATTTCTTCGGTTAATGCCTTTAGGTGAGATGGTCCTATTCCATTCGGGATTTATGTTATTCATATTGCACTAAGTATTTCTTTTAACCGCTAACTTCATTCTAAATTTCGGCAGCATCTCCCTATAGTTCTCCGAATACGCATATCATCTAGGTGCATATCGGAGAACAAGATAGATGCTGCCGAAATTTAGAATAAGTTAACGGTTAAAAGGAAAAACTAAGTGCAATACAAATAACTATATTCCCAAATTGTCTAATCAGGGATAATTCAAGGGTTGTACGTCGTATAAAAAATCATCTACTTCTTTTACACGAACATACAACCCCCGAACGGATCTAAGGTTTTGCTAAATCATATCCGACTCGTCGATGCGTACGTGAAACTTATCAAATCGTCGGAGGGATGATTATTTTCTAAATGTTTCGAGTCAGTTCGAGTCCATAGTGGATAATTTCAACGTGAGTTCAAAGTGGACGATTTCGGCGCGAGTCCGAAGTGGACGATTCCGGCACGAGTCCGAAGTGGATGATTCCGGCACGAGTCCGAAATGGACGATTCCGGCGCGAGTCCACTGAGGACGACTGCGGACTAATTAATATTTTTACTTATTAATATTAATCTAAACATTAATCTAAAACATCAAATTAATCTAAAACATAATATTAATCTATACATTAATCTAAAACATAACATTAATCTAAATAGACTAATCTAAAAATTAATCTAAATCCCTAAAAATTAATATAACAATTAATCTATAAATTAAATCATTAATCTAAAAAATATTATTTTAATCAATTTTCGGCGTAGGAGTCCTGTGTCCGAACACTAGATAATGATCCGGCTAATGGTCAGTTGGCCACCGGCCGTTGGTCGGATCAATGCTGTAAGGAGAGGATAGCCGGCATACCTGGATCAATAGAGGATAGCCGGCCTGAAATTCTTACATTCCGACCAAAAGTAATCTCTGGAAGCAATTGAACATGTGTGTGTTGGGTGAAATGGCACACTAGAGGGGGATGAATAGTTTCTTGATTAGCCTAAATTCAATTTTAATCGTTTCTTGATTAGTTAGGCTAAGAACGATATTTATAGCAAGCGGAAGCAATAATATATGAAGCAATAAAAACAAATAAATTAAACAATGCTAGCATAAGAATTTATAGTGGTTCGGCCCCAATGCGTACTCCACTACCTAAGCACCATGCTTAGGATTTTCAAACATACTTTTACTAGATTAATGATATTTCCCTTACACAGAGGAAGAGAGTCTCACTCTCGACCTAAGGCACTTTCACACCCGGAAGTCTCGGCCTTCCACTCCAGTAGTAGCTCGCCGAAGTCGGCCATCTCCTTGTTGTCCTTGGGAAGTAGTAACTTCTAGGGCTCGAGTAATGGTACGTAACCGGGTGGGAAATGGTAATCGAGTCACTCGGTGCCACCTGTTAATTTGAGGGTATTTTGGGATTTTGAAAAAGGGGATTTCGATTCTAAGAATTTTGCATTCCCTTATTCGGAATCAAGAATTTCCCTTGAGGGAAATCCGATTCGGCAAATCAGTGAAATAATGTTTAGAATTGGATCTTACGAAAATATACCAGTCAATTTTAAAGATAAAAATTACTTTGACTTGCAATGCTCTAGACCATATTACAAAACGTTTTTCTTATTTTTTATTTTATTCTCAAAGACGAATTGAAAGTATATATATATAATAATGAATATGAAAAATATTACAGTTACTTCAAAAACAAGAGTAGTCGCGAATTCTTGAACTTTAGAAATTAACATATTTAAAACATTTTCATCCTATCAAGATCTACCGAAACATGCGCTATATTATTGAAAATGTTTTTTTATATATATAAAAAGCTAAATTTTGCATTAATTAGTTTCACTTATTTCAGTTTTATTATTAGCTCACAATTAATCAACACATGTTCTCCGAGCAAATTAAACATGGTTCGAGTACTCCTTTTAAAATTTACATTTATTTCGGCTTGAGGGATGAAGCTCAAAACAATTGATTGACTATATATATCGTCAACATTAATCAATGGCAAAAAGCTGGAAATCCAATTGTGCTCGATTTGGTCATGGACGTGTTTAATTTTGATACGATATTGATTCATGACGTATATATCCCACACATGCTCGCACACATTAGAGTTAGATTAATTTGCTTTTTGCCTTGCGAAACATATGATCCTTCTGTGGAATTTAATTGTTCTACGCCACTCACTCATCTTTTTGTTCAAAGGGGACTATAATTCCCAATCTCAATTGTATTCTATCATTAAGCTCCCTCACGAGGAAAATACTGTAATAACCTACCAAGTTTAATGACAAAAAGAGACATGATGTAAAGTAAATCATTAAATAGAGCTATAATTAATTAAAACTTTAAAAATATTGAAGTGCCATTTCAAATTAAAACTTCATTATAACATAACACAAAATTCAAAATTAGATTTTAAAACTTTTCCGTACAAAACTGGTTGCAGTCAAAACTCTTTCCTATCTTACCCAAAATCTTTCTATTTTACCCAAAGCTCTACCTGATCTGGTGGCCCCACTTTTTATTTTTTTTCTTCCTTCACCCGCACGCTTCCGTTTGTGCATATCTCCACGACTCCACCCACCTGGTCTACGTACTATTCTGCTAGGTTCACCCATTCTTAAGTGCCCGTGAAGTTCACCAACTCTATAGTTAGGTTCACGTACCCATTGTATGATCAAATTGATTCACTCGCTATATGACTAGTTCATCGACTATATGTCGAAGTTTATCTACTCTCAAGTTAGGTTTACCAACACTATGGTCAGAATCACCAATTCTTATGTTAGGTTCACCCATCGTATAATCAAGTTCAGTCACTATCTACGTAGGTTCATCCACTATATAGCTAGGTTCACCTACTTAATTTTTGGCTAGGTCTATCCACTCCTAAGTCAGGTTCGTCAATCTAGGTTCATCAATTGTACGTATGACTAGATTCACCTACTAATTGATCAGGTTTACCCACTCTAAAATCGGGTTCGTTGATTTTTGGCCATATATACCCATTGTCAAATCAAGTTTATTACCTGAACGGCCAAGTTCACTAACTCATAAGATTTGTTCACTGATTTTATGATCAAATTCACTCACCATATAGTTAGGTTTATCAACTATATGTTCACACACTACTTGGACATGTTTATCCACTCTCAAGTCAGGGTTCGCCAACCCTATAGTCAATTTCATCCATTTTATGTTCAAACTCACTACATGGCCAACTTTACTACTCGCAAGTTAGGTTCACCAACTTTTTTTATGGCCGGATTTAGTAGAGTGTAATCGAGCCGAGCCGACCCATCCGAGTTTGCCTGTGCTTGAGCTTGGCTCGTTTAAAACATGTCGAGCTCGAGATCGATCGAGCTTTAATCTATAGGCTCGTGCTCGGCTCGAGCAACTTGAGCTCAGCTCGTTTAGGCTCGTTTATGTGTTTGACCAAAAGATACTTTTTTCACCCAGTTATGTGTTTGACCAAAGCCTGAAATTCTTACATTCCGACCAAAAGTAATCTCTGGAAGCAATTGAACATGTGTGTGTTGGGTGAAATGGCACACTAGAGGGGGATGAATAGTTTCTTGATTAGCCTAAATTCAATTTTAATCGTTTCTTGATTAGTTAGGCTAAGAACGATATTTATAGCAAGCGGAAGCAATAATATATGAAGCAATAAAAACAAATAAATTAAACAATGCTAACATAAGAATTTATAGTGGTTCGGCCCTAATGCGTACTCCACTACCTAAGCACCATGCTTAGGATTTTCAAACATACTTTTACTAGATTAATGATATTTCCCTTACACAGAGGAAGAGAGTCTCACTCTCGACCTAAGGCACTTTCACACCCGGAAGTCTCGGCCTTCTTACCGAAAGTACTCTTCCACCTTAACCCTAAGGGACAACTCAACTAATCCTAGTAAACTATTTTTTACACAATTGGCTTTACACCTTATACACCAAGGATACCACTCAATCAACCTAGCACTCTAGGTTTACACGAAATCAAAATACAATGAAATAAACACAAAAATACAACACTAATGAGAGCAAATAATGAACAATGTAAACTTAGCTCTCAAACAAGATGAATCCTAGCTCCTCTTGATGCCTTGATGATGAATCAAGTCAGGCTTGAAGGCAATCTTAAGAAATGAAAGATCGAACTAGGATTTCTCTATAAAGTGGCTCAATGAAAGCTTGTGGTTGATCAATGATGGCTCAATAAAGGTTAGAAGTGATCAAAAAGTTGTTTAAGGAAGGTTGTGATTGGGTATTTATAACCCCCATAAGAAATAGTGCGTCAACGGGCGGAAAACTTGTCGTTTCCGTCGTTCGGTCCCATGCCGGTCGATCGTCGATCGACCGTCCGCGACCAGTTTGCCTAGGTTGTGTTTACTCGTTTCTGGTTCCGTCTTCACTAAGTCTACTTATATAACATTTAATAACTTTAAAACGTAAATGTTATATAAGGATTATCCCCATTTGGATTCAATAAAAATATCTAAAAAATCAAAATCCTTAAGAATCAAAATCTAGTTTTTGGGGTCTAATACAAATTTTTCGAAAATAAAAATTTCCTAACATTTTGAGTCAAGTATAGGTAGGCTAAAAGCTTCCAAAAAATCTCTAAACATACATCGTTATCTAGTTTTAATCCAAGGAACAATTACCACCATTTCTTATGTTAAAAAATTATCTAGGTCATATAGCCCTCTAAGGAGCTCCCTAGGCTTAGTGAATTCAGGACGATTTTCGGGTTTTCATATTTTGGGTTTTGGGTTTGGTTTTAGGGTTCTTTGCATCATAAAGAGTATATACAACATATCTAGACACCCTAAACCTAAACTCTAACTTCTTGAAGAATCTCAAGCACCGACGAGCGTCTTTGCCGATTTCTCCGATATCTTCGATTTTTTCGATCGGGGACGTCGAGTGCTAACCGACTTGGAACATGAAAGATTTCTCAATGAAACATTAGTTCCATGTTTGTTATCATCAAAACTGAGATTAAGACCAAGGTTGAAAACCTTAAGCCAACAGTGCTAACATCTGTTCACCAGACAACATCGGTGGTAGCTAATCTCTTTCGACTCTACTCTTGATAAATATATCCCGATTCCTTCGATACTGATGGTTAGACGGTACACTACTAGAAACTTGGTCTTCAGCAACGGCTATCAGCAACGGCCGCTCGAGCCGTTGCTATTTGCAACGGCTTTCTTACGGCCGCCCGAGCCGTTGCAGATATCTATATCTGCAACGGCGTTCTAACGGAAAACCGAGCCGTTGCTGATTATTTTAATTATAAGCAACGGCGTTCATACGGATAGGCGAGCCGTTGCTGATGTTTTAATTTTCAGCAACGGCTTGCTAACGGATAAGTGAGCCGTTGCTGATAATAAATTATCAGCAACGGCTTTCTAACGGGCGAGTGAGCCGTTGCTGATAAGTTTATATAGGGCACGCAGCCGCGCCCGACCCTTCTTCCTCCCGCTGCTGCCGCCGCCGCTCCTGCCGACACCGCTCGCCGCTGCTGCCGCTGCTGCCGACGCCGACGCCTCTCGCCGACGCCTCTCGCCGCTGCCGCTACTGCCGGTATGTTGATCGGCCGGCCTATACCGTTTCGGCCGGAGATGTTAAAATCCGACCGAAACCCTATTTCTAGGGTTTCGGCCGGCGGCGGTCGGACTATGGCCGCCGCCGGACCTTCTGCAGTGGCCGGACAGTGTGTCCGGCCACTGTACGCCGGCGCCGGAGGGTGGACTCCGGCGCCGGAATATATATATATATATATATATTTATTGTTTTGAAATTGATAATTAATTATTTTATAAATGTTAATTAATTGTTTAGATTAATTGTTTAATTTATTAGATTAATTATTAGGGTTTAGATTAATTTCGGACGCGCGCCGGAATCGTCCACTTCGGACGCGTGCCGGAATCGTCCACTTCGGACGCGCGCCGGAATCGTTCAATTCGGACTCGCGCCGGAATCGTCCACTTCGGACGTGCGCCGGAATCGTCCACTTCGGACGTGCGCCGGAATCGTCCACTTCGGACGTGCGCCGGAATCGTCCAATTCGGACTCGCGTCGAAATCGTCCACTTCGGACTCGCGCCGGAATCGTCCACTTCGGACGCGCGCCGAAATCGTCCAATATGGACTCGAACTGTCTCGAAACATTTAGAAAATAATCATCCATCCGACGAGTTGATATGTTTCACGTACGCATCGACGAATTGGATATGATTTAGCAAACCTTAGATCCGTTCGGGGATTGTATGTTCGTGTAAAAGAAGTAGATGATCTTTTATACGACGTACAATTCTTGAATTGTCCCTGATTGGACAATTTGGGAATATAGTTATTTGTACTGCACTTACGTTTTTATTTTAACTGTTAACTAATTATTCTAAATTTCGGCAACATCTCTCTTGTTCTCCGATACGCGCCCAGATGATATGCGTATTCGGAGAACTGTAGGGAGATGCTGTCGAAATTTAGAATAATTAGTTAACAGTTAAAATAAAAACGTAAGTGCAGTACGAATAACATAAATCCCGAATGGAATAGGACAATCTCACCTAAAGACATTAACCAAAGAAATTGTCATTGATTGACAGAATCATGTCGGCTGATCGAAGTTGGATGTACCGACGTCTTGATCGTGGAGCTTTAACGAATGAGTTTCGATTAGGCGTAACGTACTTCCTAAATTTCGCCTATTCGAATCGGAATTTCGTTAGCATGGGTGATCAAATCCGATGTCCGTGCCGCATTTGTTCGAATGGACGATTTTTGGATCGGGAGACTGTCACTCTGCATCTATATACCAAAGGATTTGCACTAAGATATTTTCTATGGACTTGTCACGGGGAGTCACGCGAAGTCGGGACGTCGAGCAATCCTGTCCTTCAGACATATGGTGAATCTTCCTCTGCTGGTGCTTCTTCATCCGGTCAATGTAATCCCTATAGAACTATGATACTTGATAGTCTTGGGGGTCAATTCCGCCTGAATGATAATGTTGATCGGCCAGTTCTTCAGACATCAGTCCCACCAGATACTACAGCGGTTGATATCACAGAAGTAGGGGCTGCGGTAGAGATTGAATTACCGAATAAAGAAGCTGCAGAATTTTACGAGATGTTGAAAGCTGCCGATGAACCTTTGTATGAGAATTGTCCTAAATACACTAGGTTTTCAGCAATGACACAGCTCTTAAACATCAAGGCCGATTGTAATATCAGCGGAGTTGCGTATGATCGGATTGCTGGATTGATTAATGGAATGCTACCTACTGATAACAAGTTTGAGCCTACTTTTTATAAGACTAAAAAGCTAATGAGAAAATTGGGGCTTGGGTACGAAAAAATACACGCGTGCCAAAATAACTGCATTTTATATTATAAAGAAAATGTGCAGTTGGATAAATGCCCTGTATGTCAACACCCTCGTTACAAGGAGAAGAAATCGGTCCGACAGAAAAATATCCCGTTTAAGGTGCTTCGGTATTTTCCACTAACACCGAGGCTTCAAAGATTATTCATGTCGAAAAAGACAGCCCCCTACATGAGTTGGCATGCAAGAAGTCGTGATGATACAGTAATGACTCATCCATCTGACAGTGAAGCATGGAAACATTTGGATACATGTTATCCTTCATTTGCTATGGATACTAGAAATATCAGATTGGGATTGTGCACAGATGGTTTTAATCCGTTTGGACATTCTGCAACTCCTTATTCAGTTTGGCCAGTGCTGCTGACAGTTTATAATTTGCCACCGTCAATGTGCATGAAAGATGAATTTATTTATCTTTCGATGATTATTCCGGGTCCTAAGGGTCCGCGAAAAGAAATTGACATATTTCTCAGACCCTTGATAGATGAATTGAAAAAATTGTGGACTGAGGGAGCTGTCACTTATGATTGTCATCGGAAGCAAAACTTCAATTTAAAGGCCGCGGTCTTGTGGACAATCAATGATTTCCCCGCGTACGGCATGTTGTCGGGTTGGAGCACTCACGGCCGACTCTCTTGCCCGTATTGTATGGAACACTCTAAATCAATCAGTCTTCAGAACGGACGAAAAATCTCATTCTTTGATTGTCATCGTCGATTCCTACCGGTTCATCACCAGTATCGAAGGAATCGTAATAAATTTACTAAGGGCAGAGTCGAAAGAGATGGGCCACCACCGATGTTGTCTGGTGAACAAATGTTAGCACGTGTTTCAGCACTTCCAGATATTGTATTCGGTCGCAATGAAAGAGTGTCAGGTTTTGGCCAAACACACAATTGGGTGAAAAAAAATATCTTTTGGGAATTGCCCTATTGGAGTTCATTATTGATTCGACATAATTTAGATGTCATGCACATTGAAAAAAATGTGTTTGATAATATTTTCAACACTGTGATGGATATTTCTGGAAAAACTAAAGATAATGTCAAAGCCCGACATGATCTGAAAATACTTTGTAAAAGACCAGAGTTGGAGTTACAAGAGGTCAACGGACGATATCTGAAACCGAAGGCCCTATATGTGTTAAATAAACAACAGATCAAAGATGTTTGTCAATGGGTAAAAGAACTCAGATTACCCGATGGATATACTTCAAACTTATCTCGATGTGTGAACGTCGATGATTGCAAAATATCAGGGATGAAGAGCCATGATTGTCATGTATTCATGCAGAGATTACTTCCGATCGCATTTCGAGATCTTCTACCTGATAATATTTGGGGTCCGTTGACTGAATTAAGTATGTTTTTTAGAAGCATCTGTGCAAATGTCCTTCGAGTCGAAGATATGTCAACACTTGAAAATAATATTGTTGAAATCATATGCAAGCTGGAGCAGTTTTTCCCTCCTGCATTTTTTGACTCGATGGAGCATCTACCGATACACTTGGCATACGAGGCACGAGTTGGTGGCCCCGTTCAATATCGTTGGATGTACTTATTTGAAAGATACATGAATAGTCTGAAGAAAAAAGTAAAGAACACCGCAGCTGTTGAAGGATCAATATCTGAATCGTATATCATCCAAGAAATTTCAACATTCTGCTCATTTTACTTTGAATCGACAGTACAGACAAGATTTGATCGTCTTCCACGTAACGACGACGGGGGTGTTCGACATTCAGATGGACGTTTAAATATATTTTGTCACTCTGGTCGTGCTTTTGGTTCTCGTCCATCTCGACACTTAAGCGATGAAGAGTATCATTTGGCACACTTGTATGTATTACTCAATTGTCCAGAGATTGAACAATTCATTGAAATATTTGACATTGAGATGGTGCAAAAATACTCTATTCACAACGATCAAGAATTGGAGACATTACGGAATCGTGATTTCCCTTCTTGGATTCAGACTTACAGCAAAGATCACAGAGCTGAAATAGATGAAAAAATATTTGAGTTTGTTAGTGGACCGTCGCGACTTGTGTCGTGCTATAGCGGATATTTTGTTAACGGGTATAAATTTCACACGGTTGAATATTCATCTACAAAAAAGACGATGAATGCTGGGGTCTGCGTGAAAGGGACAACCTATGTTGAATGTGATATGGATTTCTATGGACTAGTGGAAGAAGTGATAGAGTTGCACTACTTCGGCTTGAAATCAGTGTTCCTATTTAGATGTCATTGGTTTGATACAACAGAAAGGGGCATGAAAGTTCATCAAAAATACAAACTTGTTGAGGTTAATTACAAATCGAAATTGGCAGCAAATGAGCCATTTATATTGGCATCACAAGCCGAACAAGTATATTACGCGAAGTATCCGGCTCGAAATAAAGATAGAGCAGATTGGCGTGTAGTCTGTAAGACAAAAGGTAGAGGAAAAATTGATCCGATAGTAGGAGAAAATGATCCTCCTGGTTTCTATCAAGAAGATGATCTTCCTGCTGTGGATCGTATTATTCCAATACTCGAGGATGCAGACACAACGTCAATTCAATTAGAAGTTGAATATGCTGATGATGACGATCATGAAATTGAGGAAGCTGGAGATGAAGAAGATGACGAAGAGGAAGAAGAGGAAGAAGAAGAAGAATTCGAAGACTATTATTCAGATGATGAGGAATAATTGTAAAGTATATATATTTTATTAAATATATCTCTACTATTTATACAATAATCTGATTATATGTCTGTTCGACAGATATGTCTGGTCGTGGTTATCGACGCAGGAGAGCTTCGGAGTCTCCGATCGGTGAGACTCCAGCACTTGCTCATGCTGCTAATCCTCCTGTTGCTGATCCTCATGAGGATGATACTGCCGAGGCTAGTACATCCAGACGCAGGCGGCCACGCGGGCCGAACAGGTGGCAGCCTCCACCAGCCACAGAGTCACGTAGATTAATCAGCGTGATTGGGGAGCGGTAATATATCATGAATTATGAATCATTACAAATTCATTATATCATAATATAATATTAAAATTTATTTTTGTTGTGCAGGTTCGAGCAAGAAGAAGTGCCGAGGAGCATTTCTTCTACTATTCGACGATACATGCACGGGGCATGGCCTACGTGGTCTCACGTGCCTAGCGAGCACGTCGACATGTTATGGCGCGAGTTTGAGGCACGTATTATTATTTTTTTTACATGCATGATGATATATTAAGAATTGGTACTGATATTATTATTTTGCATGCTCGCTATACATGGGCCGAGGACCAGAGGTCCTTCATTTACGCTGCCTGGGAGTCTATTTCCCGGGCAAGGTACAACGGGCAGCTGGGGCAGGCTCGGTCCCGAGCGATGGCCCGAGCTGGGACCACTAACATCGCGGAGACTCGGGGATACGGCCCCAGTTGGATTACTCCGGATATATGGGACCAGCTCGTGGGGATATGGTCGACGGATCGATGGCAGGAGGTTTCTCAGAATGCGGCTAGAAATCGCATGTCGGGGGGAGCAGCGCGTCACACCGGCGGCTCTGTTGCATTTGCAGTGCACGCAAACCGTATGGTAAGTATATCGTTTAATTATATATTTTATTTGTTATTATGTGTACTAAATAATGTATTTGTTTTGTAAATGTAGACGACGGTGTCGGATGACGGGACTGTCCAGCGACCCTCCCCGATGGCGGTGTTTGAGCGGACTCACCGTCGAGCACATGGGACGGGGGAGTACATCGACAACCGCGCTGCATACATTGTGGTAATTATATATTTGTTTAAATTATTCATTATATATTTATAATTTAAGTTTTATGATAAATATTAAACAAAAAATCAAACTCGAGTAGGAGACGTACAGCCAGGGGGTGGTGCGGCGCGGGGGTACCCCCGAGGACTTTGACGCAGCATCGTGGGTCGAGGCCGCAGGTGGCTGGGATCATGGCCGCGTATATGGCTTCGCAGATAGTGGTCATGCGCGAGCCGTGCTAGGGCCACTTGGGGCACCGACCCCTCCGGTCGCTGGTGAGCGGCCGTCCACCTCTAGATCCAGTTATGATCATAGTAGCAGAATAAGGACTCTAGAGGAGACGGTCGCGCGTCAGAGTCAGATGATGGAGGAGATGCATGCTATGCTACACAACATGTCAGGTCATCCCGCAGCAGGCATCTCTTCGGCATCATCTAATCCATCGTCCTCGAGTCAGTCCACGCCGGTGTACACTCAAGCACTCCAGACCCCGCCATATGATCCAGACCATCCTCCATCGTCATCGTGAGATTTTTTGTTTGGATATTGAACTTGTTACTAAGATATTGAACTTGTTTAACTTATTTTGTTTGGATATTGATACTTCAATTTTGCATTTGAATTGTTTTTATACTATCGTGGATAATTATCAATATAAATATAATTGTTTTGATGTATATCTTGGTGTGTTTGTGATGTGTGAATGAATGTGTGTATGAGGGTATGGGTGTGTGAGTTATGTATCAGATAAATGTATCAATGTATCAATGGAAATTAGGAATTTGAAATTTTGCTGGTTGCAGGTATAGGTCATCAGCAACGGCTTTCCCACGGCCGTCCGTGGGAAAGCCGTTGCTAAAAGTGTATCGACAGCCGTTGCTGATGACCTACAGCAACGGCTTAGCGACGGGGTTTTACTAACGGCGTTGCTACGGACTCGAGGCCGTTGCTATTAATGTTATCAGCAACGGCTCCGGGTCCGTGGTAAAACCGTTGCTGATAATATTTTTAGCAACGGCCCGAGCGGCCGTTGCTGATAATGTTTTGAGCGACGGCCCGAGCGGCCGTTGCTGATCCGTTGCTAAGTCATCAGCAACGCGACTTTCTGTCACGGCTCTATTGCAACGGCTCGGCCGTTGCTGATGCCCATTTTTCTAGTAGTGGTAGAAACCGGCGATGATAATCAAAGAAGGAAATTTTTTGATCATTCTCAAGACTGAAGGATTTTGAGTGTTCCATGCAATACGGGCAAGAGAGTCGCCCATGCGGCCATGCGTTCTCCAACCAGACAATATGTCATAGGCCGGAAAATCATTGATTGTCCACAAGATAGTAGCTCGTAAAGTGAAGTTTTGCTTCCGGTGACAATCATAAGTGACAACTCCCTCAGCCAACAATGTTTTGAGTTCATCAATTAGGGGACAGAGAAACACGTCAATTTCTTCTCCTTGTAACGAGAATGTTCACATACCGGGCATTGCTCTAACTGTGCATTTTCTTTATAATATAAAATGCAGTTATTTGGGCACGCGTGTATCTTTTCGTACCCAAGCACTAATTTCCTCATCAACTTTTTTATCTTATAAAAGGTCGGCTCAAACTTATTATTTGGAGATAGCATACCATTGATAAAGCTTGTAATCTGATCAAACTCAACCCCGCTGATATTACAATCGAACTTGATGTTCAAGAGTTGTGTCATTGTCGAAAATCTTATATAATTAGGAGAATTCATACAACGGTTCATCGGTAGCTTTCAAAATTTTGTAAAATTATGCAACCTCCTTATTCGGTAATTCAATATGTATGGTAGGTTGTTCTTCAGTGACTTCAACTATCGTAGTATCTGGTGGCACTATCGTCTCAGTAACTGACTCAATATTATCATTTAAATGGAATTGTCCTCCAAGACTATCCAGAATCATTGTTCTATAAGGATTAGGTGGATTGGAAGAAGAAACACCAGCAGAAGAAGATTCACCGTGAGTTTGGACAACGGATTTGCTCGACGTCCTGACTTGACGTGACTCCCTGTGACAATTCCATACAAAATATCTTGGTGTGAATCATTTTGTATACAGATGCATTGTGACAATTTCTCGGTCCAAAAATCTTATCTTCGAACATTTCCGGCACAGACATCGGATTTTATCACCACTAAGGAATTTTTCATTCGAGTAGACGAAATTTAAGAAGTAAGTTACGCCTACTCAAAATTCATCCGTTATAGCTCCACGATGAATTCGCCGGTACATCCAACTTCAGTCGCCCGACATGTTCTGTCAAAAAGTTTGTAAAATCTTTAGGTAATGTCTTTAGATGAGATGGTCGTATTCCATTCGAGATTCATTTTATTCATATTGCACTTAGTATTTTTTTTAGTCATTAACTTCATTCTAAATTTCGGCAGCATCTCCCTACAATTCTCCGAATACGCATATCATCTGGACCTGTATCGGAGAACAAGGGAGATACAAGCCAAAATTTAAAAATGAATAATGACTAAAAAAAATAAACTAAGTGCAATATAAATAACTATGTTTCCAAATTATCCAATTAGGGACAATTCAAGGATTGTACATCGTATAAAAGATAATTAACTTCGTTTACACGAACATACAATCCCCGAACAGATCTAAGGTTTTGCAAAATTAAAACTCGACTCGTCGATCGTACGTGAAATGTATCAACTCGTCATGATTTTTTTCTAAATTTATGGATGCCGGTGCGAATCCATAGTGGACGATTCCGCGTGAGTCCAAAGTGGACGATTTCAGCACGAGTCCATTCATTATGGACGATTTCAGCACGAGTGAATCCATTGTGGACGATTCCGGCGCAAGTCCACCATGAACGATTTGACCGCGAGTCCACAGTGGACGATTCCGACGCGAGTCCTCAGTGGACGATTCCGCGTGACTAATTAATTAATATTAAACTAATAATTAACATAATTAACAATTAATTTATAATAATTATAAATAAAAAATTAAAAAAACCCTAATCAAACTATGATTACCCTAATCACAGTTTGATTAGGGGTTAATTACCCTAATCAATTAATTGATTAGGGTAATTAACCCTAATCAAGCAGTAGCCGGCAGTGATGTCGGCTACTGTTCGTCGATGAATTGGGGCCGATGGTAATCGGCCCCAATGCGGCGCTGGCCGAGTTGAGGCCGGTGCGGAGATGAACGATCGGGTCATTGCCGGGGGGAGAGGGCGGCACGGCGGAGAGGGCGGCGCATAGCAGTGATTGACCGAATGAAACAGAGGAGAGGATCGGTGCATACCGAAAGGGAGAGGTTCACCGACGATGATTAACGGCGATGGCAACAGGCAGCGACTCCGCGACACTCGGTAGCGACGGACGGTGGTGGCAAGCTGCGGCAGCGGCGAGCAGAGAAGAAAGAGGAAGGGTCGGGAGCGAACGCAAATAAAAAGGATTTTCATTGATGGCTCGGGGGCCGTCGGAAAACCGTGGATCTATAATTTTATTATCACTGACGGGTATACGAGTTGTCGGTTAAGAGTGTTTTAATATTTGCGTTGCGTTCGTGGCATTAAACAATAATCGACGGCCGCATCCAGCCGTGGCTAATGAGTTATTCATATCACGGACGGTGGCATACAACTGTGGCTAATAACTTATTTTATTTTGCGCCCTCGTGCGCGCCATCAACTATGAGCGACGGCTATATGCGAGCCACGACTGATTTGGTTACTCACATCACCAACGGCTCTCGCGCCCCCGCTAAGCCGTGGCTAATAACTTATTTTATTTCGCATGCCCTGCGCGCCATGAACTATGAGCGACGGCTCTAGCTGGCCGTATGTGAGCTGCGGCGGATTTGGTTACATTAGTCACGGCCGCTTCGGCCAACGCAAAGCCGTGAATGATTCTGATGGCCCTAGCGGCCGTCGGTGATCCCCGTGGCTTATGTGGTATATTCTAGTAGTGGTAGCTCACGAGTTGCTCGGCTCACTTCCACCCCTAGACACCAACTCTTAGATCAGGGTCGTCCATTTTATAATCATGTTCATTCACTATATAGTCAGGTTGATCCTCTTTTTGGCCAAGTTCACTCACTATTTGGGCAAGATTACCCACTTTCAAGTATGGTTCGCCAACTCCATGATTAGGTTCACCAACTTTCAAGCCAGGTTCACCCAATCTATGAACAAGTTCGCTCACTATATGATCATGTTCATTGATTATATATCTAGGTTTACTACTTGCCTAGATTTACCCACTCTCAAATCAGGTTCACCAATTCTATGGCTAGTCTCACCTATCAAATTCACTCAATATATGACCATATTCATCCAATATAAGACCAAGTTCACCCCCTATTTGACTAGGTTTACCCACTTTCAAATAAGGTTAACTATCTCAGTGGCTAGATTCACTAATTCTCATGCTATGTTTACCCATTTTTATAACTATGTTTCACTCACTATATGACTAGATTTTTTCTACTATCAACATTTAACTTATTTAGAACTTTTATATATATAAAAGATGTAAAAAAAATCTTATTCAAAACTAGAACTAATGTATTTGCAATGAGACCAAATGATGTGGGCATTTCAATCCTACTAAGAGTTTTTTTAAATAAAAAAAAATAATCAAACTAAGTCGGCTAAGGCTATGCTCGATCTCCATGGGTAAGAGAGGCATTGGTCCCTAGACGTGCACCCTCCGCCACTTCATATCGAGCATTACACATATCCTGTCCAGTATTTTTATTCATCTCCAAATGTAAATCTTTACAAGGTTCAAATGGAACCGACTCAATAGCAAAACAACTCACATCGTTTACATGAGATGGAGTACCATCATCACAACCCGATATGACTTCATTTTTAGAACTTACATTACCAACATTGGACACTATATTATTAGCATCTATATCTAACTCAACATTCATCAGAGAAAGTACTTCAATAGTAGCATCTGTAGTATACCCTTCCTTTACACGATTAGTCTCAACATCCATATTCTTACCTGTCATCCCAACTCCAATTTTTCCTCCAGAACTAGCACAAATATCTAATTGTGCTTCTTCCCCATCAGGTCTATTTTCCACCCACCATTCATTTAGTTCATCCCCAATCTCTACCAGCCTTTCAAAAGCTAACTTTGCTAGTATGTGAATTGCCGAATTCCCCTCTCTATTCACAAGACACCATTCATCTACCATTAATTCCTTACCTTGGTTTTTGATCTTACCAATCAGCACTTCAATCTCCAAAGGAGGATCAAATTCCTCCTTAAGAATTTTGATTAGCCTACTGCAATCAGATGCTATACAAAAAATACTTAGGCCTTTCTTCCTTGTGTTGTCCAAGCCAAACCAAATTGCCTTTGCTTCCGCAAATAGTGGGTTAAAGGCTGCTTCAATCTTCCATTCCTCAAAAATCTTGCTTCCCAACTTATCTATATAAGCTTGCTCCACAACCTGCAAATATATCATCTTTCCATGCAGCATCACAAAACAGAACTAGCTTACCATCAGTTTCAGAGTTCTTCACCTCAGGCTTATTCTCATCCTTCCTCCTTGGTACATTATAATTCATCATTTCTCTCAGTACCCTATTGAACAGAATACCAATATCTACACATGATTCATTATGTTTACAATTATTCCTGTTCTTCCAAATGTGCCACCAGGAGATAGCCATGAAACTTTTCAACTTCTCTGTACTTTCAACATCAAACCCATCTGCCTATTTCAACCAATTTTTTTCTTTCCATTCACTTTCAAACTTGAAAACTACCCCAGCTTACTTACCACTATTCTCCAATAAGCATATGCAAAAGGGCACTCAAAGAATATATGCCTAAACTCATTATTCTTATCTTTACAAACATGACACTTATCAGTTTCTATACCCGAGAATCTTGCAAACCATGTTGAAGTAGGCAGTCTCCTCCATAGCATTTTCCAAAAAAATATTTTAACTCACTCAGATACCTTCAATTTCTAAATTGCCCTCCATTTAATATTTGATTTCACAGGATTCTCCAATTGATTTTTCACATACCTGTAAGCATTTTTAACAGATAATTCACCCTTTTAGTTCTCACCCCATATCCATTTGTCTTTCCCTTTCTCTACATCCAGCTAAATCAGCCTTAATTCTTTAATTAACTCCACACCAAAATAATCTTGTATTATCTGTTCATTCCAACTGCCATTGTCAGATAACTCATTGACTTTTATTATTTTCTTCAACACTTTAGAATTAATGAAAGTTGGCCATGAATTTAGGGGAGTTGTGCTCAGCCAGGGATCAGACCAGACATGAGTTTGAGTCTCATCTCCAATCTGCCTTCTGAAATCATCTCTCAGTGTATTCATACATCCCATTACTGCTCTTGCAATCCATGATAACTTCCTCCCAGTCTTCATTGACCATGGGTGGACTTCACCATATTTCTCTATGAAGCATTTTGACCAGATATATTCCTCTTTCTTCAGCAATGGCAACAACCTTTTTGCAAACATAACCTTTTTCACAACTGATAAATCCCTGATTCCAAGTCCACCATCCCCTTTGTTAGATGTTATTATATTCCAGTTAATCATCTTAGCAGATTTTTTCTTCTCATTTGAATTTCAGAAAAAATTCCTTATATCCTTCTTCAGGTTCTCCACAGTACCCTCACTAACCCAAGATGTCATGAATGAGTATGTGGGGATTGAGTTCAGCGCTGCATTTATTAAAACAACTTTTCTAGATTGGGAAATTAAGCTACTTGCCCATGGTTCAATCCTTCTTTTAACCTTCTCCAACAATTTAACTTCATGCTCTTTTTTCAATCTTTTTGGAGATATAAAAGAGCCTAAGTACTTCATAGGGAAAGCACCCTCCTTCATGTTGTATCCTTGACATACTTCATGCTTTACTTGAGGTGGACAGTACTTTCGAAAATAGCACTCAGATTTCTTCATATTTATTTTCTGACATGTGATTTTACAATACAAGCCCAAGGTATCCTTTAAGCCATTGCACGACTTTTTGATTCCTTCCACTGCAATTATTATATCATCAGCAAAGCATAAATGATTCAGCTCAAAATCTCCTTTCTTAAAACCAGATATCTTCCCCTTACTGACAAAGTCATTAATGATAATTGATAGTATCTCTTCCATTATAATGAATAGATAGGGTGACAATGGGTCACCCAGTCTAATTCCTTCAAAACTCCTGAATTCCTTTGAAGTTTCTCCTTTTAGTTTACACTGAAACTTTACTTCTTCCATACATGCCTTTACCCCCTGAATCAGCTCCTTAGGGAAGTTCATGCACCCCATGGCAGTGTAGATAGCCTTCCAGTTAGCCTTGTGATATGCCTTTTCCAAGTAAAGTTTCATTATGAATAATGGATACTTTACCTTTGAGCTGTACATTGAGTTCACCACTTCATTAACAATCAAAATATTATCCTGTATTTGTCTTCTTGGAACAAATGCTGCTTGATTTAAACTTATCAATTTCCCCTAACTTAGGCCTCATCCTATTCACAATTATCTTTGAAATAATCTTGTACAAAATATTGCATAAGGCAATGGGTCTGAAATCAGTAATTAGCTTTGGCCTCTCAACCTTTGGAACAATAACTTGGAGAGTTTCATTCCAATTCAAATTCATCCTGCCAGTTCTGAAAAACATAGAGATTTCCTGCTTAATATTGTCTTTCACAATATCCCAGCTAAACAAAAAGAACTCAACTGTAAACCCACCTCTTCTAGGACTTTCCCCTTTCCTGGTGTATTAAGTGTATTCCAGATTTCAGCCATAGAGACTTCCCTTTTCAATTCATTCTTCTCAGTGTTAGATAAGCATTTCCATTTCAAGCATTTAATACTGTCCAGGTCTTGTTCTGTCATCTGTTTTTCCTTCCATAAATCCTCATACCAATCAGCAAAAGCTTCAGCCATTTCTTTCCCATCCTGAATTGTTTTTCCTTCATGTTCCAGTACATCTATAGAACTCTGATTTCTTCTATGCTTAACAATGTTGTGGTAGTACTTTGTATTCTTTCCACCCTCTTCTATCCACTTTTTTCTGGACTTAGACCACCATTTAATTTGAATTTATCTGCTAAGAGCAATTATTATTTTTTGATAAGCTTCTCATCCTCTCATAGTCACTCTCAGCCAGCTGAACCAGTTCTTCCTTTTCTTCCCACTTTTTAAGCTCCTCCATTGCAGACTTTAAGTTCATTTCTAAGTTCTCCACCTCTTCTTTATTCCATCTCCCCAAAATAGGCCTTAATTTTTCAAGTTTCATAGTTGTGCTTAAGGCAGTCATCTCCTTCTTATCCCATTGTTGTTTGATAATTTGTAGCAACTATGGATATTCAGTCCAAAATTGTTCAAAAACAAAGTTGTTCCTCATTGTCTTCCCACCACCATTAAATTCACATGTCACCAGGATTGGCCTATGGTCAGAGTCTACCATTTGAAGGTGTTGTACCCTTATTTTATAATTCTAGTTTGACCAGTTGATGTTATACAAAGCCCTGTCAAGTCTGGCATAAATTCTTTCCTCGCCTTTCCTTTTTTAGTCCAAGTAAAACTTGGATCTGAGAACCCAGCATCCATTAGTCCAGTTCTTCTTAGAAATTCCCTGAAGTCAGTAACAAATTTTCCAATCTTGAAGGGTTTACCTTCCCTCTTTTCATTGATACTGCTAATTCAATTTAGGTCTCCAGCTAACACCATGGCATTTGAGGCATTTCTAACTCTCCCAGTATTCTCCATAAGCTTCCTCTTTTTCTTTTATTTACACTTGTATAAACACCCATGAGAAAAAAACTTTCCCATTGCTTAATTGCATTACAACATTAATTGCTTGCTCATCTTTATATACCAGACTAGCCTTGACTTTATTTTTCTTCCACATCAACAAGATGCCTCCAGCTTTTCTAATACTATATACATATTCTGCATTCCAGGAACTGGCTTTATTTTTCAGAAATTTCTTTGCTTCTCTTCCATGTGTGTTTCTAATAGCAATATAACATCAATGTTTTGAGTCTTCACCACAGTCCACAGGTAATCATTAGCTTCCTTCTTCAAGGTACATCTTATATTCCATGATAAGAGTTTCATTGATGCAATGATATTTGAAATTCATTACTGCTTTGTAAGTCCGGGTCTCCATCATCCCCAATTGCTATTGTATCTTCCATGGATATTCTCTTTTTAAACTTCATATTTCTGAAACTTACAGGAATATTCACCATCTTTTCCTTGGCCTTTGACCCTCTTCTTGTTTTATTTCCTCCATTTTCAGTACATCTTGATTTTTCAGGGTCAAAACCAGCTTCTATAAAGTCCTCTTCTGCATGCTTGTTATCCATAATCTTTTTGAAAGAAGAAGCAAGCTTCATTGATAACTCCTCCAATGCCTTTTCACTCTTAAGCACTGAGATATCTTTGCATTCTCCTTTCTCCTTTTGTTCTGAACTTAATGTTCCCCTGTTCCTATTCCTTGAAGAGAATTTCTATTTCCATTATTTCATCCTCACCATAGCTCTTCCCCTTGCCTTTGTCTTTTGCATGCTTGTTTGCATCCCTCTCACCATTTTCTGCCTTGTCCCCTACTGTTTTACTATCTTTCATTTTTAAATCAACTCTTCTATATACAAAGCTGCTATTTACCATTGCCTCATTAGTATGCACCCCCTTTCTGTCATCTTTTTCATTCCTCAAATTGGCATCAATTGCCATATCTTGAAACTCTTTCTTCACTTTTTCCACTTCAAAGGCTAGGTTATTCAACACAACAAAAGAGTTTCTGTCCTTCTGTCATTTCTGATAGAACCTTTGAAGATTCTTCTACTTCTCTTTTGCACTTGAACCCAAGGTCCAAGTAAGCTCTGCTCACTACTAGTACCCCTAGTTCCAATAGTATCCTTCCTTCCTTCCTCACTTCTACCTGCTACCATTGGGCAAGCCTCCTCTTTATGCCCAATTTTACCACAACCATAGCAAAGATTGGTTAAGTTCTCATAGGCAACTGATTGAAAAAAAAAAAAAAAAAATTGCCCCCACCCAAAACCCTTGTTCTATGGATTTTTTCAAATCCAGCATTACATACATTCTTGCAAACTTCCCTCTTGCCCCACCCAGGGTGTATTTATCAATTTTAATAGGTTTCACGATCACCGCCACCAGTTGCAGCATGATATTTTTGCTCATGAACTCAAAAGGTAATCTGGGCATCTGAATCCACACCGGCACAGTAGCAATTGTCTCCTTCATTGGCTGAAAGTTTTCTCTCCACTGAATGAGTGATAATGCCTGCCCTCTTAAGAACCAAGGCCCTCTCGAATATACATCCCAGTAATCAGATTCATTTTCAAAATTAAATGCATAAAACCCAGCAGCTAAATCTATAATTTTACAATCATCTTTTATCTTCCAAATTTTTGGGAGAATGCGTCTTACCAGATCAAGAGTTGGGGTTCTTCCGAAAAATTTCCCATAGAGCACCAGCCTGCTATCCTTCCTTGTATTCTCTATTTCCTCATCTTCGATGATAACTTTGCCTCTTGCAGATTCCTGGATCCTTTTTATTTTCCCATTAAGATCTTCAGAGAATCTCCAGTCGTCCTCCGCTACAGTTCGTCTAAACAATCCAACCCAATAGCCCGGCTTCTCAGCTAATTTTGGGATCGATCTTCCATTCTCCCCCTCCAAGGAATCCTTGTTGTTGATTCCAGAAGATAGCGTCTTCTCCTCAAAAGCAATCACACTAATCCTCTTCCCCGCCACTAAGGAGATTGCAGCAAATGCAGAATCTATCAGGTCGCCCGAGAGACCCGCTCATTTTTTTTCTTCAACTCTAATTAATCCTACTAATTGTTTGATATCCTATAAATCAAAATAAGAAAAATAGAGGACATTTCAATCCTACTAAGAGATATTCCTCTTGATTCGTAATATAGGATGGCACATAATATAGAAAAAGTATTTATTAAATAATTATTTTTAAATAATTCAAAAGAATATTTTTAATGGTTTAGAAATATTGATTCTTTGAAAGTGGCTTTAAATATTTTGAAACAATAACAACATACTTCAGTGCAGTTAACCATTAAACTATAATTCTTCAAATTGTTTTGAGAAATTGATTTAAAATTCGGAAGATGTTAAATCAATAGGAGTTAAAATGAGTACTAGATTCTAGCTGTAGTATCAAATCTATTTGAGCTTAATTGGCCGAGATATATAACAATACAAAATTGCAAATTACTATTACATAATAAATTGTGAAAGAAATTATCTCCACCTCCCTGTAATCCTGTTAGTTCGTATATCTCTAAAAAAATAAAAATAAAAATACTGAAATGGAAAACATTTAAAATGCTTTCAACGTTTAAGATTGGAGGAAATTAAAAGAAAAAAAAATAGTGCACCAAATGTGTGGAAGAAAATATTAATGGTGCACAAAATGTGAGGAAAAAACCAAGGCATACCACATCAAACGTGGTTAATGCCACGCACGAATGCATATGGATATGGCATCATCCATGACATAACTTTGCTCGTCTTATATGGTAGGGTGCAACCTTCTTCCATGTTTGTTTCGTGTGCTCTGTGAGGATTGTGTTTATGAAATTGGAATTGTCTATCAATTTGATCATGAACTTTTTATGATACTTTTAGGGGTGAGTGAGTTCGGATACCTTATATTTTTCATGATATTTGGACCCTATTCTGTATAGGATCGGTTCCTAAGTTTTGGAACCGGACCCTATCCTGTTGGAACTTGAAATCGGACTCTACCCGAAATCACAGATTTCATATTCGATTTTGGGTACCCTATTGGAACATGTTCATTTACAAGTTCCATGGTACAGGTTCCGGGTACCCTATTGGAACTTGTACCCTAGAACCTATAAATGAACTGGTTGAAACCTGTAAATGAATAGATTCTAGAGTACGATTCCGGGTACCCGATGTGTTGGACCTGGAACCAGAATCGGTTTTAATCGGTTCCTAAATTTTTATTCCGGACCCTACCTGAATTTAATTTGGATCTATTCAGAAACTATCCAATCAGGTCAGTTTCAATTGGTTCTGGGTCTACCCGGTACTCATGCACACCCCTAGGTATTTTGGTACTCTTCTGGTCACGTGTCATGTCTTAAAACACACAAAATTGTGTCACACTCTAGAGTCATTAATTGTTATTGTGCGGCCCACTATTGCCTATTGGTGTTGTGTATGAGCTTGACCCAATCTGGTCAATAGCTATTGGGACAAGGCTTAACTGGAAACCAATGCTCCAAAATTGTAGGAGTTGATACTTACAAATTGTACTTTTCCATTTAGTCCATAGGGATCGAACACTCATATTTCAGGATCATACAAATTTGTTAAATACGTCAAAGCCAAAGCAAGACAATCCTAAGAGAAATAAATCTACAAACATCTTAGACAAGTTCAAAGATGGTTTGCATGAACATTCATCACAGAATATTTCTAGGTCCTAATACATTCAATGCTAGATTGTTGCCAAAAAGCACAAGTCAGAAAATACAATAAGTGCATGCTCCTCACACGCCTTCATAACTCTAAATACTCAGATTCGTTACGTACACTTCTTCCTAAAATACTCCAACCACCCCCTGAATTGGTTATTCCTAAATGAGTCCAATTTGAAAGTAAACAATTGGGTGCGAAGTGTGCAATTTTTCTACCCATGAGAATACTATCGATTTTCTGCGTTCTTCGATGGTGTGGGCTTCCGTTGTTGTCCTTTCGTCTCTCCACCTTACCACCTCCCCTTCTCTGCCACCACTTTTCTAACTAGATAGTGACTTCAACACCATTAACTTGAAGTATGGCATCCCCTAGCTACGTCAACCACCAGCTCGATACAAAACATTGTTCCTGTCATGCAGCACGTTGGAGATGATAAGATCAATGTCTTCTTTGCGAATGATAAACTCTTGTCATCCAAGGACAATCCACAATACCGCTTGATTGGGAAACTATGGTCTGGTCGACCCCAATCCCAGGCGACCATGCTTACAGTCCTTCAAGGTATTTGGAATAACCCTTCGGGTTTTCGATGTGAGTAGGATCTTCAAATTCTATTTTGATGTTGAACTTGCGATGTTGAAGATCCTCCGAAACCAGCACTTGTTGTACAAGAACCAACTATTAATTCTGCGACCTTGGGAGCCTAATAAACCACTACAATCTTATGATTTCCATCAAGCTCCTTTTTGGATTTAATGCTGGGGAATAGCTGGCCAATTCCGTAATGTAAATGTTGGTCGCAAACTCATTTGTTGAGAAGGTCGCAAACTCATTCGTAATGTAATGTAAATGTAATCCCCCCAACAGCTCGAAAACGAGAAGGTGCAAAAAACCCTACCTCGCCCAAAAAGAAACTAAAACAATGTGCTCCAATTCTCTCGCCTGAAGTGATGGAGGAGGCCAGCCAAAATTGCTCCCAACCTTCCCAATGAAAACAATGATATATGTTGGCCCAAGGTTTCAACCTAGGTCTCATTCTTTATTTTGATTATAACAAACATGAAAAGCAACTCATTTGTTGAGTTTTGAGTTCAGGTTGATAGAACGATACGCCTACGAAGTTCGTCCAGAAAATCGCGAAACATTGAGTTGAAATAACTCCGTAGGCAATCGAGTCAAAACCTAGGTTTAAGTTTAGAAATGATTGTAATATGCCCCTAGGATATCAATCAAAACCATCTCAGCTATTTCCCAAGTCAAAATCCAAGACAAGACCCAAAAATGGAAACTAACTGAAAAAATCAGCAAAAATCAATATCAACATATTGATAAGTGTTTATCGGTCGAAGGTCCAACCGAAGGTTCAATCGACCGATCTGCGACCGACGAGCGACCAGTTTTCATATGAAAGTTACAGAGGCCGTTCGGTTGGTGTCCGATCGAAGGTCCGATCGATCAAACCATCGACCGAAGGTGCGATCGGCAGACACAACAGATAGTTTTCTATTTGTTGCAACGGGCTATTACAACCCCATATCTTCACACCTTATAATTACAAGCCTAATAACAACCTCTTAACTTCTTCCACTATTTATTGAGTTAATTCCTAATCATTTGAGCTTTCACACCTTATAAATACAAGCCTAATAACAACCTCTTAACTTCTTCCACTATTCATTGAGTTAATTCCTAATCATTTGAGCTTCGAAGTGTGATCCAAAAGCCCTAGCTCTCTCATTCAATCTCTCAAGTGGTGGTCTTCTCTCTTCAACCCTCTCAAGGAAAATCTCTTCATCATCTTGAGGTGTTGGAAGGCTAGAAGGCGGGTGAAAGGAGCTCTACAAGTTTGCATTTAATTCTTAGCTACTTTAACTTGTTTTCATATTGTTTTTGTATTGAATATTTGAGTGTAGCTTGCAAGGTGTGCTTGTAAACACCTTGGTGTGTTGTAGATTATTGTTTTGCTAGAGAATATGTGTTGAGGCCCTTCTCAAGGATTGAGGGATAAGTCCTCATTGTATTCATAGGAAAACAATATATCTAGAAAGTGTTAAAGTTAGAAATCCTTGGTGAGGAGTCAAGGTAGTGGAGTAGGCGGGGTTGGCTGAACCACTATACATTATACTTGTTTGAATTGCTTTCTTTGATTGGTTGTTTACTATTCAATTGTGCTTAGCTCACTATCAATTACATCCACTTCAAGAAAATCAAGTTAGGTTGTTAAGTTGATTAAAATCGAAAAGAGTAGAATTGAATTCACAATTTACCTACACACTATTCAACCCCCCTTCTAGTGTGAATATTTGAACAATATTTGGTATCATAGCAAGGTTGTAGGATTAGATCTCACCATCTACCCTACACTTTAGAATGACTAATGAAAACACACTAGCTCAAGAGACCTCTACCCATGCCCCTCCACTCTTTGATGGGAGTAACTATGTCTATTGGAAGATTAGAATGAACATCTTCCTTCAATCACAAGGAATGGATGTGTGGAGGATGATACAAGTAGAGTATAAGCAACCTACCAAAATATGGATGAATGAAACTTAGATGAGGTCAAACTCTTTAATGCTAATGCCAAGGCCATGAATGCTTTACATTATGGTCTTTCCATAAATGAGTTTAATAGGATTTCAACTTGTAAGTCGGTATTCGAAATTTGGAATGTCCTAGAGACTACACATGAAGGCACCTCACAAGTTAAGGAGTCTAAAATCAATCTTCTCATGCATTACTCTGAAATGTTTAGAATGGAATTACATGAAACTATTGATGAAATGTATGCTAGATTTCAAAATACCACTAATGGTTTGTGTAATTTTGGCAAAAATGTGAAAGAAGAGGAGAAAGTAAGGAAGCTCCTCCGATCTCTTCCCAAGGCTTGGGAGCCAAAGGTGATTGCCATCATGGAAGCCAAGGATTTAGCAACCATGAAAATCACCAAATTCATTGGATCTCTCATGACTCCTGAGATCCACATGAGGGCACATACGAAGGAAGATGCCCTCAAAATCAAGAGCATTGCTTTAAAAGCATCACATCGAGTTAGAGAACCCTCATCATCCGAAGAAGACTTTGATGACCAAGAAGAAATGGCTATTATGGCATGGAGATTCATGAGGGGTGGCATGAGGAGAAGCAAGGGAGGCTACACGTGCTACAATTGCAACAAAGTCAATTGAGAAAGGATTGCCTTCAACTCAAGATGGCTTCCACCTCTTCTCCATACAAAAAGGACAAGACCAAGAAGAAGAAGAAAGCCACGATGGCTTCATGGGATGAAAGTAAAACCTCATCAAGTGACAATGATGTAACCTTTACTTTTGGTGAACTTTAATTTATGTAACATGAATTAGAACTAGAATTTAAAAGAAAGCATGATGAATTTAATGCTATTAGGAAGAGATTTAAAGAACTTAAAAAGAAAAACAAATCTCCAGAAGAAGAGAATGATAGCTTACTACTTTCTTGCAATGCCTTAAAAAAAAGTAGAAAACCTTAAGGGTGATAAATTTACTATTGAAAAAGTCAAAAATGATTTAGAAAATGCTAATGAGAAGTTGGAAAGTGAAAACAAGTTTTTGAGCTCACAAGTACAACACTTGAATGATAGCTTGCTTAGCTTAAAAAGGGAATTATGCATGCTAAATGAAAAAAATGGTAACCTTACAAAAATCTATGCCTAATGTTAACTACTAGAATATTGGCTATCAGCCACAGGGCTCACCAACGATCGCCTAGGCCATCAGAATAATTCACGGCTTTGCGACGGCCACAACGGTCATGGCTGAGGTAACCAAATCAGTCGCGGCTCGCATATGACCGCGTAAGGCCGTTGCTCATAGCTGATGGCACGCACGGGGCGCGAAATGAAATAACTTAGTAGCGACGGCTTAACGGGAGCACCAAGCCATCGATGATATAAAATATGTTATTAACCACGGCTAGCATCGGGCGTCACTTCCTAATTGAAGGCGCAAATGCGACGCGAAAATAAAAAACTCTTCACCGAGTGATTAGTGTGGGCCTCGTCGGCCGTCGGTGATATTATTAGTAGGAGTACACGGTTTACCGACTGCTGTTGGACCATCGGTGATAAACCTTTTATTTGCGTTCGTGTCCGACCCGTCCTCTTTTGCTTCTCTTCTTCTCTCCCGCTGGTGTCGCCGCTGCCGTCGACCATGTTGCTGTCGTGCCCCGCCGTTGTCCTCACCGCCCGCTTTCAGTTCTGATCCTCCATCGCCCTTCCTTCTCGATGAGGTATTCTCCTCCACCGCCCGTCGCGCTCCCCTTTTGATTTCCGTCAACGATCGTCGCCACCAGTGTCGGCGTCTACATGTCGGACACTGACACTGGCCAACGGCGTTGGCATCTACTTTACACCCGGCAAAATCAGCATCCGAAAAACTAATTAAGTCAAAAGATGCATTACATGGATACCATAATCCTAAGTCAACCGTGCCCTTCAAATATCTCAATATGCGTTTGACTGCACTTAAGTGAGACATTCTAGGACAAGATTGAAACATTGCACATGAACAAACACTAAACATAATATCGGGTCTACTTGCAGTTAAATAGAGAAGACTACCAATCATACCTCGATATCATTTTTCATCTACTTTAACACCATCTTCATCTTCGTCAAGCTTGATGGATGTGCTCATTGTGTAGAAGCTATCTTGGCTTCATTCATTCAAAACCTTTTGACGAGCTCCTTTGTGTATTTAGCTTGATTTATGAAGATTCCTTTGTTAGTTTGCTTGATTTGGAGACCAAGCATGAAGGAAATGTTGAGTGAATACCCACACTAGAAGGGGGAGTTGAATAGTGTTGGGTGACTTTTAACAATTTACTGCAATTTCTTTTAAGTCAATTCCAACTTCAAACGGAAGTAAGTGCAACTAAATGATGTTCGTTAACAAGTATGAAACACAATTATAAGCAATCACACTACCTTGGCTCCACATCAAGGATTTCTAACCAAATTCTTTATAGACCTTGTGTTTCCCTTTGAATACAACCGAGGACTCGGTTCTCAACCCTTTGAGAACTTCTCAAAACTATTCACCTAGACAAAACACAATTCTACAAAGAAAACCCTAAGTGTTTATACTAGCACACCTAGCAAGCTAATCAATGAAAACCAAGTTCAAGTAATAAGTAAAATTACAATGAAAAAGAGCTAAAGAGTAAACCACAACAAAGAGCTCTTTTCCAAGCCTTCAATGCCTCTAATTCCACAAGACGTTGAGATCGAATCGAAGCAGGGGTTGAGGGAAGATAAGTGCTTGAGAGAAGTCGTCGATCAGAGAAGCAAGCACGAGCAAATTAAGGTTAGAAGGCACAAATCACACTTTGGAAGCTTATCTCAATGGTTAAGAGTATTTAATGAAGGTTGGTGAGGGGTATTTATAACCCCTCCCACGGAATGGCTCTTCAATGGGCATTTTTTCACCCATTGGACGCCAACCGATCGCTTGTCGGTCGATCGTCGGTCGATCGACCGCCCAGCGATCGCTGGCGTTTTGCCCTTCTACCAGATTTTGGCCTTGTTCGATCGATCGACCAGTCGATCGAAGTGCTACTACCATTTTTCTGCCTTGTTCGGTCGACCGAACCTGGGTTGAGGCTAATTTTTATATTTGCTTTGTTACACGCTTTTTCGTGGGTTTTGTTACCAAATTTTGACTTGGATAACTTTACAAATAGGCTTGGGATGAGATCCTAGGGATATATTACAAGGAATCTCCTTAATCTGCATCCGAGCCTTTCTTGACGATTTTTGCGATTCTCCGAGTGAAGTTCGTGTGCTTATCGCAACCTCAACCTGAACTCAAAACTACACACACATATATTAAATACATGTTTGTTATCATCAAAATAGAGATCGAAGCCTAGGGGGAACCCTTGGGCCAACAATCTCCTCCTTTTTGATGATGACAAACACAACATGAAATTTTATATACAAGAAGACTCTAAGTATCATTTGTGAGTTTGAGTTAAGGCATACACAACTTAGTTCACAATTTAACATATACTCCCCCTATCAATATGCATATTATGCTTGTAACTCCCCCTATCTATATGCATCATAAAAATAAATGTGACCTTTATTTTTTCTCCCTCTTTTGACATCAATCAAAAAGGACAAGAACTAAGGCACTACTAATGAGTTCCATCATTAAAACAAAGAAAACCATAAAATTGAGCATCATCTACCACTATAGTCCTTCCTATCAATGTAAGCCTATAGAAGACAAACATCAATAAGTCGCAAAGTTCCACTACAAGGCAATACATAAGTGTGATAATACCATATAACATGAATATTTTTTTTTTTTTAACCACTAGGAATAGCACAAATTCCTAATTGCATTCTTAAGTTTGTAAAGCTTTCTTCACCTAAGGGTTTTGTGAATATATCCGCAAGATGTGTATCGGTGGATACGAATTCCACGAATATATTTCCATTGACTACATTATCCCTAAGAAAATGGTGCCTTAGATTAATGTGTTTGGTCCTAGAGTGTAAAACTGGATTTTTTGTTAGATTGATTGCACTAGTGTTATCACAATGTATAGGTATATATGAATAACTAAGTCCATAATCTAAAATGGTTTGTTTCATCCAAAGGGCTTGTGCACAACAACTAGCCGCAACGATGTATTCGGCTTCGGTAGTTGAAAGTGCAACCGAGTTTTATTTCTTTGAAAACCAAGAAATAAGACTCAACCCTAGGAATTGACAACACCCACTAGTGTTTTTCGATCTACTTTACACCCGACAAAATCGGCATCCGAAAAACTAATTAAATTGAAAGATGTATTACATGGATACCATAATCCTAAGTCAATTGTGCCCTTCAAATATCTCAATATACGTTTGACTGCACTCAAGTGAGATATTCTAGGACAAGATTGAAACCTACCACATGCAGAAATACTAAACATGATATCGGGTCTACTTGCAGTTAAATAGAGAATGCTACCAATCATACCTCAATATCATTTTTCATCTACTTTGACATCATCTTCATCTTTGTCAAGCTTGATGGATGTGCTCATTGGTGTAGAAGCAATCTTGGCTTCATTCATTCCAAACCTTTTCATGAGCTCCTTTGTGTATTTAGCTTGATTTATGAAAATTCCTTTGTTGGTTTGCTTGATTTGGAGACCAAGCATGAAAGAAAGTTCTCCCATCATGCTCATCTCAAACTCTTCTTGAATGCACTTTGCAAATCACTCACAAAGCAATTCATTAGTAGCACCAAATATTATATCATCAACATAAATTTGCACGAGTAAAATATCATTTTCATTATGTTTTATAAAAAGAGAGACATCGGCTTTTCCAATACTAAAGCCTTGATCTATCAAAAATGTGGAAAGTCTTTCATACCAAGCCCTTGGGGCTTGTTTTAAGCCATATAAAGCCTTTTTAAGTTTAAAAACATGATTTGGAAACTCAAAACTTTCAAATCCGGGGGGTTGTTCAACATGAACTTCTTCATCAATAAAATCATTTAAAAACGCACTTTTAGCAACCATTTGAAAAAGTTTAAAGCCTTTAAAACCAGCATAAGCTAAAAGCTTGCGAATTGCCTCTAATCTAGCTACGGGAGCATAAGTTTCATTATAATCAATTCCTTCTTCTTGATTGTACCCTTGGGCCACTAACCTAACTTTGTTTTTAATAACTAAACCTCCTTCATCTAACTTGTTTCTATATACCCATTTAGTCCCAATTACAGTTTGTCTGCTAGGTCTAGGTACTGTTGGCGAAAGGACGATATTAGAGGGGTGAATAGTGTGTTTAGTAATTTATTCGCCTAAGTTTCAATTTAATCGTTTACTTAGAATGGTTAGGCGCGTTTCAATTATGCGATTAAATTCGAAAGCAAGATAAAAACAATTTCGCACAATCAAATGTAACAATGCAAACACAAGAATTTTATAGTGGTTCGGCCCCAATGCCTACTCCACTACCTAAGCACCCCGCTTAGGATTTCCAAACTAGTTTTACTAGATTACTTTACGTTTCCCATATACACGAGGACTTTTCACCGAAGAGACGCACTCTTGACCTAAGGCACTTCCACACCCGAAAGTTACCGCCTTCTTATCGAGAGTCCTCTTCCACCTCAACCCTAAGGAACAACTAAGCTAATCCTAGTAAACACTATGTTTACACACACAAGTGGCTTTACACCTTGCAAGGTAACCACTTACCCACCAAGACCTATCACAAGGTCTTTTACAAACTCAAGCCAAGGAAAAATAACAGTAAAAATTTAATTGAAAGAGCTAAGAATAAAACCAAGAAGACGTGCTCTTTTCAAAGTCTCGAAACCTCCAACTCGTCAAGGGAATGAGCTCGAATTAACTCCCGAGTTGAGGTAGCAGCTAGCGCTTGAGAAGGTGTTCGCAGAGGGAGCAGAGCGCAAGCAATCTTTCTTTTGGAAGGCTCAAATCTCTCTTCTTGATGACTCAATAATTTTTGTAAGAGTGTGAGAGGGAGATTAAAAGAAGTTATAACAGGTATGTTTATACCCTACGGAAGAAACAGTTGCTCAACGGATAGTTTTTTATCCATTGCAGAGCGTCGATCGAATGGTCGGTCGACCGCTTCTCTTTACTCTATGGTCGGTTGATCGCTTGAGGCTTTCCACAATTTCTTTCGCAGCTTCGGTCGGCGGACTGGTCGACCGATTGGCTTCTACCAATTTTTTTCACCATTCAGTCGACCGAACCTGGGCTAAACAAGGCAGACAGCTTTGTTCTGCTTGGTTTTTCTGCTTCCGTCTTCACTACGTCTACTTATATAACATTTATTAATTTAAAGTTAAATAACTTTATAACATGATAACTTTAAAACATAAATGTTATATAAGGATAATAGCCCATTTGAGTTCAATAAAAATATCTAAAAAATCAAAATCCCTAAGGATCAAAGTCTAGTTCTTGGGATCTAGTATAAAACGGAAATTTCCTAATCTTTCGGGTCAAATAAGGATATGCTAAAGGCTTTCAAAAAATTCTAAAAAATACCTCGTTATCTAGTTTTGACCCAAGGAACAATTACCGTCATTTTTTTTTCAAGAAAAGGTTTGGATCATATAGCCCTCCAAGGAGCTCTATAGTCTTAGTGAATTTTAGGGCGGTCCCGAAATTTCATGATTTGGGGTTCGGGATAGATTTTTGGGTTTCTTATGCATCATCATGAGGATTACATTAATTTATAGACACCCTAAACCTAAACTCCCTTTCTTGAAGATTCCCGAGCGCCGACGAGCATCCTTGTCGATTTATTCGATTTCTCCGATCGCGGACGTCGCGCACTAACCGATATGGAACCTAAAAGATATTCTCAATGAAATCATTAGTCCCATGTTTGTTATCATCGAAACCATCAAAACCAAGATTAAGGCTAAGGTTGAAAACCTAAAGCCAACAGGTACTAAGTCCCATACCTCATTCCTAACAAATTGATTAAGTTCTTCTTGCATAGATATTACCCAAAGTTCATCTTCTATTATTTCCTTAATATTTTTTGGCTCTACTTGAGATCTGAATGCTACATATTGACTAATGTTCTTAAGTTTAGAGCGCGTTACCACTCCCGTTGATTGTTCTCCAATGACGTAATCCATTGGATGATATTTAATCAACCGGTACCCTTTGGGGAGAGGTGGTAGAGCTTCTTCTTCATCATCATCATCTTGAGGTAGAGTTGAGGATGAGGGTTCTTCATGTTGAGTTTCCTTATTGTTTTCTTCCTCAACCTCTTTATCATGAAATGTGAGTTCCTCAAGTTTGTCACCTACATTCACAATCCTAACATTTCTAGAAGAATCATCAGTTTCATCAAATGTAACATGCATAGATTATTCAACAATCATAGTTCTACAATTATAAACTCTATATGCCTTAGAACTATTTGAGTAACCTAGGAAAATACCTTCATCAGATTTAGGATCAAATTTTTCTAAATTCTCCTTAGTGTTTAAGATAAAATATTTACATCCAAAAACACAAAAATATCCCACACTTGGGATTTTATCATTCCAAAGCACAAAATGTGTTTTCTTGATTTTAGGTCTTAATAAAACATGATTAAGCATATAACAAGAGGTATTTATGGCTTCGGCCCAGAAGTACTTGAGCAAATTATTTTCACAAAGCATGGTCCTAGCTATCTCTTGTAAGATTATATCCTTCATCTCAACCACCCTATTTTGTTGAGGGGTTCTAGGGGAAAAAAAGGTATGCTCAATACCCAACTCATCACAAAATTCAGAAAACTTTTCATTTTTAAATTCTTCTCCATTATCACTTCTAATTTTCAAAATTGAAGTTCCTTCTCATTTGTAACTTTCCTAGCAAATATTTTGAAAAAGTCAAAAGTTTCATTTTTCTTAGCTAAGAAGAAAACTCATGTAAATCTCGAGAAATCATCAACCAAAATAAAGCAATATAATTTTCCACCTAGACTGGCTACATCACAAGGACCAAAGATATCCATGTGCACAAGTTCAAGTGTTTTAGATGTACTCACTTGATTAATGCTATGAAATGAAGACTTAACTTGTTTACCATGTTGACATGTATCACAAAGTTTGTCTTTTTCAAATTTTATCTTAGGTATTCCTTTTACTAAGTCCTTTTTAGATATTTCTTGGCTGAGGCTCACGCTAGCATGTCCTAGCCTTCTATGCCACAACCAAGAATCATTTTCCATAGCAACAAAGCATCTAACATGGGGATTAGGCAAAACATTTAGAACTAATGTATAAATATTTTCTTGCCTATTTCCAATGAACACAATATCATTAGATGGTGCACTTCTAATGATGCATTTAGATGCTTCAAAAATGATTACATATCCATTATCACATAATTATGATATGCTAATCAAATTATGCTTTAACCCATCAACTAGTAAGACATTTTTAATGCATGGGTAGGGGACTATACCTATATCACCAATGCCAACAATCTTACCTTTGACATTGTCTCCAAATGTCACATGTCCACCATCCTTGCTAGATAGGGTTGTGAAAATATTGATATCACCCGTCATGTGTTTTGAGCAACCGCTATCCGATATCCATGTGCTTCTACTTGCTTGAGGATGCTTCTCCATCTACAAAAGGAGAAGAGACAATTTTAGGTACCCAAATCTTCTTTGGTCCTTGAGTGTTAGTCATCTTAGGAACCAAAGTGAATCTAGTATGAGAGTTCCTTCTTAGTGCACAATCTCTAGCCATATGGCCAAAAATACCACATGAAAAGCAACTTCCTTTAAATTTTCTTGGACTACGTGTGTAAGCATGGAAGTCTGCATGAGCGTGATTGTTTGATGACTTTTTTTCATGTACAACCTTAGGTATGACATTTTGTAGGGTTGTCATTTTCTCATTTAGCATGCAAAGTTCTGTTTTTAAGTTTAGCATGTTATCATTCAAGTGCTCTACTTTATCACTTAAGAACTTGTTTTCATTTTCCAACTTTTGGTTTTCATTTTCTAAGTTTTTCTTAGCATCGTCTAAGGCATGTTTTTCTTCCTTAAGGGTATCCACTTCTTTCCTTAAGGCATTGCATGAAAGTAGCAAATTATAATTTTCAAGCTCTAATTTTCAAGCTCTAAAGTAGCAAATGATACCTGGTCCTTCAATCTTGCTACAATTCAAAGAGCCATCTTCTTGCAAGTTGGAGACGTGAAGGCAGTGGAAAGGAGCCTTGGTTCATTTTACATTCTTAAAGCTCTTTCCTCTGTATTTGATTTTTATTGTAAACTTGTTTTAAGTTTGAGATAGTTGCTAGGTGTGCTAGGAAACACTTAGGGATAGCTTTATAGAATTGTGTTATGCCTAGGTGAATAGGATTGAGGTGTTCTCGGAGTGGTGAGAAGGGAGTCCTCGTTGTATTCAAAGGAAAATATAGATTCTATAAAGTAGTGGTTAGAAATCCTTGGTGAGGAGCCAAGGTAGTGGAGTAGGTAGTTGGTCGAACCAATATAAGTATTCTTGTTTGCATTGTTTCCTTACTTGCTTTTATCATTGCTATTGAAATTTGATCACATTAACTATTAGAAACAATTGCATTAAGTAAAGCTAAAATTAAGTTAGAAGAAAATATAGAGAAAGGGGACAGACACTATTCAACCCCCCCTTCTAGTGTCGGGTTTCACACAACATAATGAAGGTTGGTGAGGGGTATTTATAACCCCTCACTCGGAACAGCACTCCAAAGGGCCTTTTTTCTATCCGTTGGATGCCGATCGATCGCTTGCCGGTCGATCGTCGGTCGATCGACCGATCGATCGCCCAGCGATCGCTGGCGTTCTGCCCTTCTACAGCCATGTTCAGTCGACCGGGTGGTCGACCGAATTGATCATGATTAATTCCTTGGTTTTTTGGTCAACCGATCGATCGACTCAATTAGCCACTGCTAGTTTTTGGCCTTGTTCGGTCGACCGACCAGTCGATCGAAGAGGCTACTGCCGTTTTTTTGCCTTGTTCGATCAACCGATCGGTCGACCGAACCTTGGTTGAGGTTGTTTTCTACATTTGATTTGTTACATGCTTTTTTATGGGTTTCGTTACCAAGTTTTGATTTGTATAACTTTACAAATAGGCTTAGGATGAGATCCTATGGGTAATTACATAGAATCTATTTGATAATTTTACGAGTTCTACTTAATCTACATCTGGGCCCTTTTTGACGATTTTGTGATTCTCTGAGCGAACAACCATCCCCCCCACCTTCAGCCACCATCCATTTAACCGATCCAGGCTCGTCGACATCGAGACATAGGCCACGAGGGTCTAATTGAATTCTCCCTCCGCCAGCCAAGGGAGAGTCGCGCAGATCAATTAGTGCTTGTTGTAGAAGGTAAGTAGATGCATTAATTATTCTTTATAATTTATTTATAATTCAATATATCATAATATAGAATTGTACTATATTTAGTGCAGGTTTGAGCTGGAGGACGTCCCACGCACGATAGCTGGGACGATCCGAAAGTTTATGCCCGGGGCGTGGCCCACATGGTCTCACGTGCCCCGTGAGCATATGAATTTACTATGGTGAGAGTTCTCGATAAATATATTTATTAAACTAATATTAATGTTAAATATCGATCGATAATAATAAATTTATTTTTTTGCAGGCTCATTATACATGGCCGAAGGACCAGACTCCTTTTGTAGAGAGTGCATGGGAGCGCGTTGCCCGCACTCGCTACAACGGGCTCCTTCAACAAGCCTATAAGACCGTGATGAGACAGCTAGGGGCCACACACATTGGGCAGACTTGGGACACGGCCGCGAGTAGATTCTTGGACCTGTGTGGGACACGCTTGAGTGGCAAGAGGTCTCCCAGACAGCATCGAGAAACTGCATGTCTGGGGGGATAGCACAGGGGCGCACCACACTAGTGGCTCCATATCCTTTACGGTGCATGAGTGTCGTATGGTATGTATAATTTTCTTACTTTTAATTAAATTATATATTGTGTATAATGATACTAATGTATTTGTTTTCTAATGTAAGACGCGGGTGGCGGAGGATGGTACCATCGAACGTCACTCGTTGATGTAGGTGTTTGAGCGCACTCACCGTCGGCGATGAGGAGCAGGGGACTACATCGATAACAAGGCCTAGATCATCATGGTAAGTATTTATGTCTATTTGATTTACGTAATTTTTATTTATAGTATATATATGTAATATTTAAAATATAAATGCATGTAGCAGACATACACGAGGACTGTGATCGAGCGCGCAGGCACGCCGCAGGAGTTTGACGTGGGAGCTTGGGTCGAGGCCGCAGGTGGCTGGGAGCACAGCCATGTTTATGGCTTTGTAGACAGTGGCCATACACAAGCCGTGTTAGGGCCACTTGGGGCACCAACCCCTCCCGTTGCGGGTGAGCGGCCTTCGATATCTTGGACGCAGGACCAAAGCCACATAGCAGCCTTGGAGTCCGAGATTACACAGTAGAGGGTGATGATGGAGCAGCATATACAGGCGATGGAAGAGCATAGGCTGATGATGGAGCAGTAGACACAGGAGATGGAATAGTAGAGGCTGGCGATGGAGGAGCAGAGGTGGACGAACGACGAGTTGAGATAGACGATGTAGATCATGCAGACCCTCCTCGCTCAGATTGCATCTCACCAAGGCATTAATGTACCGATGATGTCCCAGCTGTCGTCCTCCGCGACCCAGTCGACGCTTCCAACCCAGTCGTTGTCGACTCCAAAGCCTCCACCACAGTAGTGAGATTTTGGTTTATACTTTGTTGTTTTGATACTTGGTTATATTTTGATACTTGTTAGCCTCCGTTTGAGGCTTAGATACTTGATATATGTTTATACTTTATATTTCATATTTTGATACTTGTTTGCCTCCGATTTGAGGCTTATAGTTATTTATATACTTATAGTTGTATGTATGATATTTTAATACTTGTTTGCCTCTGGTTTGAGGCTTAGATTGATGATATTTATGGAAAACTTGTATGGTTGGTTGTAAATATGTGTGTATGATGTTTTGTGATTGTAAATAGATTGTAATGTATAAATATCGTTGTATACAGGAATTTTCAAAATTTTAATTTTTTTCAGTTACAGGATATAACTTCAGCCACGGTTTACACACAGCTAACCGTCACTACGCCGTGGCTAAAAGCGTATCGTAAATGGCTGATGGTCTGGCAACACCAAATATCACAGTTGTTATTAATATCACAGACGGCTCCGAGCCGCGGCTGATGTTTTTAAATCAGTGACAACCACCCAGGGCTATCACTAATGTGTTTAAATCAGCGACAGCGTGCACGGCTGTCGCTGATAATTACTTATTGTCATGCCCCAACTCAGGGTCACGTGACCGGCCAGGGTATACGTGCCTATACACTGCAGCCTAAACCATGCACATGCCAACTCAATAAATAACATAGCGGAAAGAATGTAATGAGTTTTATTTCAAAGAAAAACCAAACCAAATTTATAAGTAGTAAAGTTTTTATCAAAAGTTTGAGTGCGGAAAGAGAAATGAATCAAAGAGCAACAGTCCTTTTAACAAATAAAATCTGAATAATAATAAAAAACATGAATGTCCCCACGGGACTACAACTCCAAAACACCAAATCACAAGTGCATGACAAAACTACTACATACTCGACTATGACCCCTAACTAGGACAGCTATGAGATGAATGTAGCTCCTCTGCCCTCCAGTCGCGCCAAGTGTTCCAGCCCACCACACCATTTAGGCTCTGCAAAATAAAAACAAACGACAACGGGTGAGTTCAAAGAACTCAGTGAATGGTTCTACCAACCCCCACGAAAAACCGAACACAAATATATAGCATAATGCAAAACACTTGACTCAAGCAGGAATGGTCACAAGGGAGTGACTAGCTAACAGGCCATCTGGCCACCACATGCTCGAAGGCATCCAACACCCCATCGGTGAAGTACAACAGGCCTAAGCCTACCATGCCCTAAGGCAACATGCCATACACAAGGGTTACTAGGATAATTGGGATTGGCCCGTCCGAACTTATCCTATAACCAAGAAACTCAAGAGCAATCAGAATTTGCTCGTCCGAACTTGCTCCACGAGATGCGAAGGAACAATCGGGATTCGCCCGTTCGAACTTGTTCCTTTAAGATATCACAAGAATAATCGGGATTAGCCCGTCCGAACTTATTCCTTAAAGGAACTTGGGAACAATCGGGATTTGCCCGTCCGAACTTGCTCCAAAATAATAACGTAGGAATAATCGAAATTCGCCCATCTGAACTTATTCTTTTAAATATAGAATCTTGGGAACAATCGGGATTTGCCTGTCCGAACTTGTTCCACAAGATACGCATGAATAATCGGGATTTGACCATCCGAACTTGTTCTACAGGTTGGGAATTAGCCATCCAACCTTCCAGTCCAAGCTCGAAATCAGGCTCCTAACCGAGCCTCTCCGCCATTCAATAAGATATGGCACAACATGACCTAAGCCAAGCGTCTCCTAAGGTGTCTTAGGGATGTCTCTATTGGGAAAACTCCACAACGCCCAATGCCCGATCCCAACTCCTAGACCCATAATGTCATAAACCGGTGAGGTTTTATTTCATGCATAACATTTATTTGTTGGTTCATAACAGATTATGTTGTCCCTTGCATTTTAATTATGCAATGAAAATTTATCATCACCAAAATTAGAGTTTTATTTTAGGGTTTTATTCTCAGTTTACTGTTGAGCCCCAAACTGGTGTATCTAACCTGAATCGGGTTTCCAGAGTGTGTGCTATGTTTCTAAACTATGTTTTCTAATCAAAACGATAGGTTACACGACTATGTTCAGAGAACTATTATCATTTCAATAGATAATTCAAAATCAGCCCAGGTTCAACAATTCAGCATGAACTTCCAGCAAGATTGATTTTTCAGCATGACATGAAAATAAATCCGAAATTTACAGAATATAAATTCTAAATTACTGTCATCACATATTCATAACATCCAATCCATCATACATAACAAGTTTCATAATTTTCTAATCAAGAACTAACATGCTTCCACATCATCATAGGAACAAGACTCATGCTTTAAATCAAGAATCCATACATGGCATTATGATTAACCTTTCCACAAGCAAACATAGATTCATGAACGAAAATTTCATATTTTAACACACCTCATGCATTGGCATCAAAGGAATTTAATTAAGAAGATTAATCCAAGCCTAAATTTTAAAGAATATGACAAATATTTCTTTTAGGCATTTTGTCGAACACTTGGAGGACACCCTTTTTCTCCACCTTGGCCAAGTACCCCTAGGATCATCCTAGAGCTGCCGAGCCCCATAGGGGGGGTTCGGGCCTCCTCCTTCAAGGCAAAACATGAAACAATAAGAAATTTCAAGAAACGACGGAAGATTCGACAAGAACTCTCAATCTCCACGAACGGCTCAAGAAAATGATAGAAAACCCGAGAAAGGAGGGGTAAAAGCACTCACTTGATTTAGGAAGACAAAATCGGGGAAATTCCCAAACGGTGGCCTCCGAATCCGGCCTCAAATGGTGGCGGCTCGGCTCAAACAAAGGGAAAGAAGGGCGGCGGCTCCACTCCAAGCCGACGGCTCTAAGGGAAGAGAAGAGGGAGAGGGGCAGCTCGGCTTGGCTGGGCGGCTCCTCTCTGCTCGGCTCCAAGAGAAGGGAAGAGGAAAGAGAGGAAGGGGGCTCGGCTCGACGGCTGGGCTTGCATGGCGACTCCAAAAGAGGGTAGGGAAGGGAAGCGGATGGCGGCTCCTCTATTCTCTCAATTGGCTTGTGCGGCTCCAATGGGGAGCCGCAAGCCAAGAGGGAGGGGATTTATAGATGCCTCCCCAAGCTCTCAACCCTAGCAACCTGCATCCGCCTCGAGCCGAATCCAAATTCGCTAACCCGTCTAAGCTTAATTTAACCCAATCTAACCCCACGCTCTACATAAGCATCCAACATATGCTCACCCAAATGCGACATAATTTAATAACCATGCACACACAACATAATAATTAGATAAATTTATCTAACCAAGAAAAGAAACTGCATAGTTCAAATTCCTACTTACCCGAGCTCGCAAGCTCGTACCGGACCATGAGTCAGATCGACTCGACTTTGAACTAGCCCGCTAGGCTGACAATCAAAAACAAGCATAGAAAAAAATATTAATATCTTGGATATTACAATCCTCCCTCCTTAAAGAAAATTCATCCTCGAATTTTGGAAAAAGAAACTTAAGAACTCACCAGATCATCAAACAACAAAGGATATCGCTCCCTCATATCCTGCTCCTCCTCCCAGGTGGCCTCCTACCTGGAATGGTGCTCCCACCTGACCTTAACCAAGGGAATCTCCTTGGACCTCAATTTCTTGATCTGCCGGTCTAGCACCTCCACTAGTCGCTCCTCATATGAGACTATTGAATCCACCTCCACCGCGGTAGGCTCAATCACATGGGACTCGTCCCGAACATACTTCTTTAGCATAGATACATGGAACACTAGAAGCACCCGGTCCATACTGGGAGGTAAGGCCAACTCATATGCCACAGCCCCCCTTCGCCTGAGAATAAGAAACGGCCCAATAAACCTAGGGCTTAGCTTTCCTTTCTTACCAAATCTCACCACCCCTTTCATATGAGATGCCTTGAGAAACACCATGTCCCCCTCAGAAAACTCTACCTCCCTGGCCTACCCATGAGCATACATCTTCTGGCGACTCTGAGTTGCCAACAACCTCTTCCTGATTAGCTTCACCTTTTCTACCACCTCCTCAACCAGGTCGGGTCCCATCAAAAGGGAATCCCCTGCCTCAAACCAGCCTACAGGCGACCTGCATCTCCACCCATACAATGCCTCAAAAGGGGCTATCCCGATGCTGCTATGGTAGCTGTTATTGTAGGCAAACTCAATCAGGGGTAAGTGCCTCTCCCAACTGCCCTCCAAGTCTAGGACACATGCTCTCAACATGTCCTACAATGTCTGAATGGTCTGCTCCGATTGACCATCTGTCTAAGGGTGAAATGCAGTGCTGAATCGAACCTAGGTGCCCAACGCCTCTTGGAATGACTGCTAAAATCGAGATATGAACTGAGTACCCCGATCTGAGATAATCATAACAGGAACATCATGATAAGCGACGAACCGATCCAAAAACAACCTCGCATACTGCTCGGCTGAAAAGGTCGTCCTGACTGGTATGAAATGTGACGTCTTGGTTAGGCAATCTACCACTACTCAGATAGAATCATTGCCCTAGGCAACTTGTGAATGAAAAAGGAATTTCTATTTCCAAAATTAGAAGTGATAATGGAGGTGAATTAAAAAATGAAAAATTTTCTGGATTTTGTAATGAACTTGGTATTGAACATACATTTTCTTCTCCTAGAACCCCTTAACAAAATGAAGTGGTTGAGAGGAAGAATAGAACCTTACAATAAATGACTAGGACTATGCTTTGTGAAAATAATTTATCTAAGTATTTTTGGGCCGAAGCCATAAATACTTCTTGTTATGTTTCGAATTGAGTTTTGAGAATACCAAAGAAATAAGAGAACTCCTTGATAGAATCCCAAGTGTGGAATACTTTAAAGTCTTTGGTTACAAATGCTTCATTTTGAACATTAAGGACCATCTAGGAAAATTTGATTCAAAATCAGATGAAGGAATTTTTCTAGGATATTCTTCTAGTTCTAAAGCATATAGAGTTTATAATCGTAGAACCATGGTAGTTGAAGAGTCTATGCAAGTTACATTTGGTGAAACTAATGACTCTTCTATAAATATCAAGATTGTAAATGTAGGTGAAGAACTTAAGCAATTGACCTTTCATGATAAAGCGGTTTAAGATGAATCCAATGAAGCACCTCATGATGAAGAACCTTCACCCTAATCATCCCAACCTCAAGTTGTTGAAGAAGCTCTACCTCCTCTCGCAAAAGCTTACCGCATGGTAAATGATCACCCCATTGATCAAGTCATTGGAGAACCTTCAACGGGAGTGTAACACGTTCTAAACTCAAAAGTGTTTGTCAATATGTTTCCTTTATTTCTCAAGTAGAGCCTAAGAACATTAAGGAAGCTATAGATGATGAATTTTGGGTTATGGCCATGCAAAAGGAACTAAATCAATTTATAAGAAATGAAATTTGGGATTTAGTACGTAGGCCTAGTGAGCAAACGGTAACTCGGACTAAGTGGATCTATAGAAATAAGTTAGATGAAGATGACTTAGTCATTAGAAACAAAGCTAGGTTAGTGGCCCAAGGTTACAACCAAGAAGAGAGTATAGATTACAATGAAACTTATGCTCTTGTAGCTAGATTAGAATGAAACTTTTTTATTGAACAAGGTGTTAATGTTGGAAAAGTCGATGTTTCTCCTTTTATTAAACATGATAAGGATGATATCCTACTTGTGCAAATATATGTAGATGATATTATTTTTGGTTTGCTAAGTGCATGCAAGAGGAGTTTGAGATGAGCATGATGGGTGAGCTCTCCTTCATGCTTGGACTTCAAATCAAGCAAACCAATAAAGACATCTTCATCAATCAAGCTGTACTAGACTAGTACTATTGGGTACGGCTAGATTAGACTCACTGGTGCCCTACAACCCAACTCGAACCAAACTAGATGGCTCTGTTGGCTTAAGGGTTTCTCTTAAGCCTCAATCTTTATTTTGATGATAACAAACAAGTATTTAATCTATGTGTGACGTTTTGAGTTCAGGTTGAGGTTGCGATAAGCATGTGAAGTTCGTTCAATGAAACGAAAGAAAAGACCATCGAAGAAACGAAAGAAGAAAACGTCAAAGAAAGGCTCGGGTTTAGATCAAGTAGAAATCATATAATATACCCTTAGGATGATCTTATCCCAAGCCAAATTGTAAAGTTATCCAAGTTGAAACTTGGTAACTAAATGCATAAAAATGCATGTAAAAAATTCAAAGTAAAAATTAGCCTCAGCCTGAGTTCGGTCGACCGAACAAGGCAGAAGTTTGGCAATAGCCTATTCGATCGACCGGTCGGTCGACCGAATGATGCCAAAAAATGGCAGTAGCCATTCGGTCGACCTGTCAGTCGACCGAAGTTGGTGAAGCCTTGGCGAAAGGCTACGTCGGTCGACCGAAGCCAAAAATAGGCATAAGGCGCATCGGTCGATTGGATTGAAGATTGCAGATCGCGCGCCTAGCTTCCCTGCATCGGTCGACCGGATTCTAGATGGATGAAGCTGCGACTTCTTTGGTCGACCGAACAACGCTAAAAACACATAGAAAGGGTAGTGGTCGATCGGTCGGTCGATCGACAATCAACCGAACGACTGCAACGACTATTTTTTTACTCGTTGAGTCGTCGTTCAGCTGAGGGGTTATAAATACCCCTCACCTACCTTCTTAAAAACTTCTTAGAGAATTTATTGAGCATTCAAGAAGAGATTAAAAGCCTTCAAAGTGATCGATTTGATGCGCCCTAATCTTCAGTCAAAATTCTTTTCAAGCGAGCGCCTGCTTCCCTCAACTCTGCAGCAACTCGAGTGTATCTTTTGGCAAGTTGAAGGCGTGAAGGCTTGGGAAAAGAGCTGTGGTTCTTCTCTCTATTCTTAAAGCTCTTTTACATTGTATTTGAAGTTTTATTTCAGACTTGATTTCAATCTGTATTAGCTGCTAGGTGTGCTAGAGAAACACTTAGGGGAAACTTTGTAGAGTTGTGTTTTGCCTAGGTGAATAGGTTTAACGGGTTCTCAAAGAGGTGAGAAGAGTGTCCTCAATTGTATTCAAAGGGAAACACAAGTTCTATAAGGTAGTGGAGTAGGCAGTTGGCTGAACCACTATAATTACTCCTGTCTGTATTGCTTTCTTATTTGTCTATTATTATTCTTAACATTTGATCACATCCATTGTTAAGAAACACTTTCACTTAATTGAAGTTAAATTTGAGTAAAAAGAAAAAATTGATTAAATAGAAAAAGGGACAGACACTATTCAACCCCCCCCTTCTAGTGCCAGATTTCACATAATAGGCTCCGCCCGGGGGCTCCACCCGGCCACACAAGGACATCCACGTCCTTCCTTAACACGAGGGATACGTCATTATAGGCCCGCTATCTCCACGGTCAGCCTCCACCCACAATGGGAAAAACCGATCCTACTCTCTACAGGTCTTTTCCAACCTTCCTGGGGAAAATCACTTTAATGGGGTTTGCTTCCCTCCCACCAAGGTCTGTTCACTCCTTCGCAGATCTCTCTCGCGCTTTCCTCAATCAATTTTCCACATCTCGGGTGTACTACAAAGCAAAGGATGCCCTCCACTACAGCAGGCAAGAGAAACATAAGCCACTAAGAGAATACATATGCAGGTTTTAGGCTATAGCAGCTGAAATCCCCAACCTCAACCCTCTAGTCTACCTCTACTCCATCAAATACGGGCTGAAGCCCCGACACTTCGGAAACCAGATTGCCTTGACAAAGCCTAAAGATATGGCCGAGTTCTAGGAGAAAGCTGCGAGCTTCATAGAGATGGAAGAAGTCCGTGAGGCCAGAAAGGCCGATAGACAGAACATCAAAAACACCGTCGAAGACCGCACCCATCGGGAACAGAGTAACGGTAGAAAGTAGACATCACCACCTCGCTTGAACGCCCGATATGAAAGGTACAAACCTCTCAACACCATGACAGAGACTATCCTACTAGAGGTCTATCACCTACAGCTGCTCAAACCCGCTAATAGCCCTGAAAGGTTAAAACCTTCATACAAATGCGATAAAAGCAAGAGGTATGAATTTCACCGAACCTACGGACATACCATCGAAGAATGTGTGGTCCTCCGCTATCAAATTGAGCACCTAATCAGAGAAGGTCGCCTCGACCACTACATTCAGCACATTTGAAGTCGCAATCGAAGCTGGTGGGACCACCGACGACATCGAAGTCCCAATGTAGCACCACTGCATTTCGGGCGAATTTACTGGAGAAGGCAAGTCCAAAACACAATCATCCCAGGCCATCATGATCGTCGACGATGCAACTCGACCATGAGGACTATGCACGCCCACCTCGGTAATATCTTTCTATGATATTGACTTTCAAGGAATTAACAGAAATCTACATAACCCCGTCGTTATTTCTGTAATCACTACTGGTTTCCTTGTCAGGAAAATTTTGGTAGATCAGGAGTGTAATCACTACTGGTTTCCATACATAAGTCCCTATCACATGACTTGGGTCGACCCTCTTTAAATAACTTGGGAGTCATCATATCGACCCCCCATCTTGCCATCAAGTTCCATATCTTAGAGACATAGGTAGGAGTAGTTCATGTAGATGAGAAGGAGGCCCGCGCGTGCTACAATGAATGCTTGAAACTCATGCCAGTTGAATCCCAACCACGAATCTCAAACCTAGATCCCAATGGAGACATCCAAGAGTTGCCCCAGCCCCCTAACCGACTTAGTACCTATGCAAAAATTGAGACATCCCCCGAACAGGTAATTTATGAGTGAGCACACCTCCCCAACGAGCTCAAAGCTCAACTCTGCACTCTACTCAGAAACAACGCCGACCTCTTCGCATAGACGTCAACCGATATGCCAGTGACAGATCCCTAAGTCATCTGCCACAGATTGTCCATCGACCCTCGGGTCAAACCCTTATCCCAGAAGAAAATAAAGTTTAGAATCGAGTGATAATATACATCCCTCGAAGAAACAGGGAAGCTACTAAAGGCAAAAGTCATTAGAGAGATCTAATTTATGATGTGGCTCATAAATATTGTAATGGTCAAGAAGCACTCGGGAGAGTGGCGGATTCTTACCGACCTCAATAAAGCTACTTCACCAACCTCAATAAAGCCTGCCCAAGGATTCTTACCCGTTACCGAGCATAGACAAACTCGTCGATGGCTCTCCGGGATGCCAATATCTAAGCTTCATGGATGCCTATTCAGGCTACATAATCAAAACCAGATGCGCCCAGAAGATCAAATAAAAATAGCTTTCATCACCGAACATGCAAACTTCTGTTACAAAGTAATGCCCTTCAGGCTTAAAAACGTAGGAGCCACATATCAACGCCTCATGAATAAAGTCTGTTGGCCTAAGGTTTTCAACCTTGGTCTTAATCTCGGTTTTGATGATGACAAACATTGAACTAATATTTTTATAGAGAATTATTTTCAGGTTCCATATCGGTTAGCGCACGATGTCCACGATCGAAAATATCGGAGAAAACAAAAAATCAGAAGGACGTTGGTCGACGCGCTCCGATTCATCGCGAAGATAGAGTATAGGTTTAGGGTGTCTAGATAAATGGTAAAATCCTCATTATGATGCAAAGACCCCTAAAGAATCAAACTCGTGATCTGAAACCCGAACCGAAGAAAGAAATCGACTGAAACTCAATATAGAGTAAATGTACAAAATGTAAAATCTTGAGTCACCAAGAACCGCTTCTTAATCATCTTTACTTTATCCACTATATCCTGCACTAAGTCTGGTCAAATCACCCGAGCCTCACTAGCCTCAACCAAGCCCACTGGGAATCTACATCTACGTACATGGCTACAAATGGTGTCATCCCAATGTTACTCTGGTAGCTGTTATCATAGGCAAACTCTACCAAAGACAGGTATTTCTTCCAACCATCCTCTAAGTCCAGGACACAAGCTCTCAACCACCATCCTTTAAGACCAAAGTCTAACTTGATTCAATTAAATAATACCCAACTAAATAAATCAATAAATCATACTTTAATTCAATCATCACATTATACTTTAACACTATGAAATCCTAGTCAAATGACTCCAAATCAGAAAACCAACTTCACCATTGAGTCTGAAATGTAAAGACCTACAACTTTGCTATTCATTTCATCTTCAACCGAAATCTATAAATCCTCCAATTAATTTATTTTCTAAAACTAAACTCACTTATCATTATTTATATAATCTGTTTATATTAAATATATATATATTTATTAAAACACATCTCCTTCTCCTCTAGCGCATGAATTTCTAGTTCAATTTTAAACAACATATTGAGGATAAATTTTATCATGTCCGCCCAGGTAAGCTAGTTAAAAGAATAAAGCTATAGCATTACATAGAGTTCAATGTTGTACAAAGATTCAATCAGCTAAGCTCAAATAGTTACAAATATCCAGCTTACTGTTAGTATCTATTTTTCACCCGTACACTACTGTTCAAGTTACCAAAATATTTTTTATATTTCCAAACTATAATTTACACAAAGATCGATAAGTTATATCAGTATATTACACTTGAGACTCGCAAAACTACAATAATATCAATCTCAGCCTATACTTAAGAAATTTTCAGCAACATTAAACCATATAATTCCAATGTTTAAAAATCATCAATCATACTACTCATAAAATCCACTCTACATCATTAACATGATTCATATAACTTCAACTAGTTACCATATCTCACCAGTATAAATCCAAATAGAAATTCAAATTAATATACATATATAATTCTTTTTTTTTCTTTTTTTAAAATAAATCAACCAACCAATTACTAAACCAATAAATCAAGTGAATCAGTCAACCTAACTTACTCAGACCTAACCAGCGCATCATCCTCTACTATCCAACAGTATTGTTGTGCTACCTTTTCATCATCTCATGTCGCACATTTAAATTAAACAATTAAACAACCTCATTATATAAATCATTCACATGTCAACATCTTCTCCCTTCATCTATTACTCATCCCTCCAATTACTTACCTTCTTTCTCCCATCCTCGTTAAGAGATTTCCCTCTCTCTCTCATCATCATCCATACCTTTACAGAACTTCCTATATAAACATATATTTTAACTTTTCATAAGCCATAATATATAGAACTTTCATCTCTAAAAATATTCGGCACTTAACCCTTCCAGTAGGATCTCTAACCAAGTATCCCTAATAAGGAGTCTCATTTCATCACCAAGGCTATACTCCCTATCCTCAACCATCAATACCCTACGGCTTTAGGTATACCAAACGGCTCTACATCAACCACTATCCACCAGGAATACTGCTATAGTTGATCTTTCTCTCCTCCTAAATTTCAAAGTTTACAGCCAATCATCACACAAAAGGTATCCCCCCCCCCCCCCCCCGACTCTGGATTCTTGTTGCACCAAAATTTACTCAATGGAAACCACTTTAATCTTACTTTCTTCATAACTAGTTGTAGAAATCAACCTCCAGCAAGATACAGCCTAAAGGCAACCTCTAACCACGTCCTACAATGTGCAATTCAACCGAGCATATAGAGAATATATTTCCCCTCAAATATGACACTCAAGAAGGGAAGAATAGACAAGGAGATTGGGGAAGACCATTCAAGTAGCCCTCCCTCTGGACAAGGGTTCAATCACTGTAATATAGGGGTTAACAATCTATAAATTTTGGAATCTAACCACTCATACTACATTGTCATTTGACTATCAAGAAACATACAATAAATAAATAAAGCATCATCATGTGCCTCCATTTCTAAAAGTAAGAAAGCAATAACCACACAATTTAACATATAAATAATTAAGCGGTTAAACTTTAAAGACGTACCGCCACTGGTGCGCATGTAGATTCAGTCGTCGATTTCGTGACTAGGACATACCATATGCAGACACGCTAGCAATACCCCCATACGATACCTAAAATCCTATTATCGTACCCGCTCAGATACCACATTGTCACATCCCAAAATCATGTGTGACTGATCAGAGTACAACTCGTACCCCGAAGCCTAACACAATCAACAGAAAGAACAACTACATAAAAATCTTGAAGAAACTCATAAAATAGAAGCCATTTTTCTAACATCAATTTATTAAATAAATAAGAATTTTAATAACAGTCCCAAGCCAACATGTCCAAAACAAAAGAATCGAGTCTAATTAACAAGAATAAAATCCTTCACTTAGATGCGGAAAACAACACTAACACAGACTCATAAGACTAAAATATAATGACCCTACAGACTTGGGTATACATCCTCCGACCACGACGTGTCACGAGATATGTTGTCTCTGACGTCACCAGTTGCGCTACTGCACCCCATTACATGTCTGATCACACTCAGGTGCTGCAAGATAGAAATATAAATATCAAGTCCAACTAGGACTTAGTGAGTGGCATAATTCCCTACTTTCCTATTCATTAATTCAACCAGTAAATAAACAAGCTTACAAATATACCACATGTGTAGAAATAAGATTATGCCAAAAATAAATACCAAGTAAAGCATCCATTTATCCATATAGCAGCAATTAGCATGAGCATAATCATAAAGAAAAACCAACAGGATATAAACACCATAACAACTCATTCAACCATTCCATACAAGCCACCCGGGTCGGTCGTCAGTGTAGCAGTGGTGATGATCTTCTCGATCCAGGGACCCATCGGTCCAATATCCAGAGACCCATCGATCCAATAATCTAGGGACCTGTCGGTCCTACGAGTCGGGTGCTGATCACCTCTGTCTCAGCGTACTTCCCGCTCTCGCCACCCGAGTCGATCGTCAGTGGACAGCTGACGAGCTTCCCGATCCACATTCACAAGCACATCTAGGCATTTATAAATCAATCAATAATATATGTAAAGATTAAATAAATACATAATATCCTCATGCCTATAAACTTCGCTAGGGCCACTAGGGCCCTTGATATCCACGTACAAGTGGGCACATGATCCAATATAAGAACAACATATAAAAATAACTCACAATGATAGATAAACTAACTAGTCTCATGCACAATATAATTAAACAATACCAATTATTTCATAATCTGATGCAAGAGAAAAATCAAATATAATTTCCACCCTATTTCCTGTTCATGGGGCCGATGACTTAGATTAGAATTTTCTCACCCCCAATTTATGATTACATGAGTTTATACAAAAATTAAATAGCATGTCAAGGAGAGCCTAAATTCTTTGTGTCTCTAACCCATCCCTAATTATGATTATCTTCCTAATCAAATTTAATAATTTTACAAGGTGGTATAATCCGGTTTAACAAAGTTAAGAACTCTAGTTTATTGTACACTAATCCAAACTCATCAATTTAACGTTAGGCTCCTCAAACCTTCTCCTAGAGAGGGGCGGCATGCTCCCTAATTTACCTAAAGTCATACGGCCACCTAGTTTAATCAAAACAGTGGACGCTTTCTAATGAGAATAAATTCTGTCTAACAAGCAACTCTAGGAATTAGATCATAAATATCATGGCATGAATTTTTCATGATGGGAAGAGGCGGCACAACCCTTGATAAGGGCTACCCTATGCGGCATAGGCTAAAGAGGGGAAGATTTCAATATGCATATTTACAACGGTGAATTAAATCTCACAATTTGGTTTACCACCTATAGAAATTATCAAAAAAAATCCAAGACCAAGAACCTCAAGAAAAAGGGGCGGCACACCTAAATTTTTGACATCTCCCATGCGACAAGGAGAAAGAATCTGAAGAAACTGAAGATTATATTCGTTAAAACAACAACGTAGCCTCTAGATTTACCAAGAATCTCGGAACCACGACATAAAAATCCTCGATAAAATCCTTAAGGAAGGGGGCGGTGGTAGGAATCAAGGAACAAGGAAGGAGGGTTTAAACCACTCACCGGCTTGAGGAAATTAAAAAGGAAGATGATCCTTCCCATGCCTTCTCCTTTCCTCTCGTGTAACCCAAGATTTAGCCGTCCAAATCCGATCTCCACCGTTCACCTTCAGCAGCAAGGGGTTTCAAACATGTTTCCCAAATTTCAGCCCAATCAGCCATAGGATATAGTCCCGATTGCTCGAATCAGCAGAACTCGTGTAGTAGAATCCTGGAGAAGAAACCAAAAATAAGGCCTTGGTAATTCCATGATAGCGAAAGATCCGGCTGTCAAAACCCAATCACCACCGCTAAGAATGTGCAATAAGAAGTCTAAAAGTTACAGTCCAAATTTTATTACGATCCGACCAAGGATGCTCTACCGATCGCATAGTTTGCAGATGTCCGACACCGCAAGGACCATTCTGCCAAGATTCATTCCTCCCTCTCCATGCACGCATCTCTTCCTATGGGCATCCAAGGGGATGTGTGCGGCGGCTGCTATGAGCTGCGCGCCCCTGAGGGATGAGGTATAAGTATTAAAACCTCAATCGCCAAATGACTAAAGAGCCCATTATCTTAAGTCAAGTCTAAAATAAACTATAACCCGACCAATACAAGTCCGATTCGAATTCCGTTTGAACCTCCAGACTCGTCTCGACCCAACCACTCATCTAAGGACTAGTAAATTTGGATAAATTAATTAAATGGTCATTTATTTATTTATTTTGGGTGTTACAGGAAGCGATCTCTATCATGATGGAGGAGTTGAGAGAAGAGGATGTTATTGGGATTGGAGGATGTCCGAGTTAAAATGGCATGTCCTTCCTCGATCGAAGTCCCCCGAACTCCAAGTTCATGTGGCTTCTCTTCGCCTTCCTCCTCCTCGTCGCTCGAGCTCTCATCTTCCTCTCCCTCCCCTACTCCTTCTCCATTCCTCTCCTTAGCTTTTCAAGCATGCAGTTGTAGGTCATCCCCTCCTCTGTCGCCATCCGCGGCGGCGGCAACCATCTCTTCATCAGCAACGATCGCACCCTCCTCGACCTGCTCTACATCACCACTGCCCTCGGTCACCGCGTCACCGCCACCACCTACAGCAACAATCGCCTCAGCGAGTAGTTCTCCCCCATCTGCACCATCCGACTGTCGTACAACCGGGAGCAGGACAAGGCGCTGATGAAGAGCCTACTCGAGGAAGAAGAATCAACGGCGGCGGGGGGGGGGGGGGGGGGGGCGACATGCCGCGAGCCATACCTCCTCCGCTTCAGCCCGCTGTTTGCGATGGTGAGCCGTGAGGTGGCACTAGTGGCACTGCATGTTGGCCTAAGGTTTTCTACCTTGGTCTTAATCTCGGTTTTGATGATAACAAACAAGGAACTAATGTTTCATTGATAAATATTTTTAGGTTCCATATCGGTTAGCGCTCGACGTTCCCAATCGAAAAAATCAGAGAAATCAGAGAAATCGGCAAGGACCCTCGTTGACGCTCGGGATTCTTCGGGAAGTTAAAGTTTAGGTCTAGAGTGTCTAGTTTATGTTATAATCCTCTTTATGATGCAAAGAACCCAAAAACTAAACTCGAACCCCAAAACATGAAAAACCCAAAAACCGCCCTGAAATTCACTAAGTCTAGCGAGCTCCTTGGAGGGCTATATGACCTAGACATTTTATTGACACAAAAAATGGCGATAATTATTCATTGGATTAAAACTAGATAACGAGATATTTTAAAAGATTTTTCTAAAGCCTTTAGCCTACCCATACTTGACACGGGAGATTAGAAAATTTATGTTTTCCAAAAATTTGTACTAGACCCCAAAAACTAGATTTTGATTCTTAAGAATTTTGATTTTTTAGATATTTTTATTGAATCCAAATGGGGGACAATCCTTATATAACATTTATATTTTAAAGTTATTAACTTAAAGTTAAGAAATGTTATATAAGTACACTTAGCGATGACGGAACCAGAAACGAGCAAACAAGCAAAAAAAACGAAGCAAAAAAAACCAAGCAAACAAGTAGTCTGCCCTGCCCAAGTTAAGAACGTTTTCCAAAAGCGGCAGATTGCCTTCGGTCGCTCGGTCGGTCGACAGACGATCGACCGGACAAGCGACCGGCGAGCTGTAATGGGCAAAAAATTGCCCGTTGAGAAGAGGGAGCTCTCTCTTCTCTTCATGGCTTATAAATAAGAAGCCATGAGAGCTTTTCTTTACACCTTTGATCACTCCTAACCTTCTTGAGCTATCTTGTGATCATTCCCAAGCTTTATTGAGCCAATTCTTGTGGAAACCCTAGCTTTGATCTCTCATCTCATTGATTGAGTCTTACCTTCATTGTTTCATCATCAAAGGCATCAAGAGAAAGCTAGAAATATTGTTGTGGAGCTAAGTACTTTATTATTTGAGTTATTGCTCCATTTATTATTGTATTTTGTTGTTTATTTCATTGTAATTGAACTTGTGTAAACCTAGAGTGCTAGGTTGATTGAGTTGGTGGATGCCTTGGTCTTAAGGCTTAAATCCACTATTATAAACTTAGTTTACTAGAATTAGTTAAGTTGTCCTTTAGGTTGAGGTGGGAGAGTGCTCTCGGTAGGAAGGAGTTATACTTCAGGGTGTGGAAGTACCTTCGGTTTGAGAGCGGAGACTTTCCGGTGTAAAGTCCTCTTTGTAAGGCAAACGATATAATCTAGTAAAGCTAGTTTGGAAATCATAAGTGGGGTGCTTAGGTAGTGAAGTAGGCATTAGGGCCGAACCACTATAAATAATTGTGTTAGCATTGATATATTATTTTGTATTAATTGTTTTATCATTTATCGCTTTCGCATTTAGTCATTTAATCGTGAATCGCCTATGTAATCTAAGAAATATTTAAAATCAGAATTAGGCGATAAGATTAGTTAACATACTATTCACCCTCCTCTAGTGTGGCCATTTCACTAACACTGCAGTCGTGGGTAACCATGTTCCATGGCATGAGCACCAGCTCAAGTACATGAACCCCCTCTACTTCCTCATGAACCCGTCACCGAGATACGCGGTGGAGTTCATGGCGAAGGCAGGGACGAGGAGGGTCAGCGGAGGGAGTGCGATAGCCGCGAGATTGCGAACTATCTCTAGGGAGAATGGGGAAGGTGTTGGGGTTTGAGTGCACGAGCTTGACGAGGAGGGACAAGTACTTGGTGCTCGCAGGCAATGGAGGAGGAGGAGGAGGAGGAGACGACGACAGTGGGGGCGGAGGAGGAGGAGGAGGACGAGGAAATGGCAACGATGGGAGGGAGAGAGAAAAAAAAAAGTGGACCCGTTTTAACTTATAATTATAAAGTTAATTACATAGATATTCCACATTTCTCTTATTTTAGAGAAATATGCCGCATCGTAAGAACGTTTGCCGCATAGATATTTTTTACCGACAGGGTGTGGGCCAAGAACCAAAATGGGGACGGAAAAAAAAATCAAATACTCATGTGAGCGGAAAGCAATAAATCAAAGCATAAAATAAATAAGGATGATTATGGATATTCTAAGGGCTCCACCCGAGCCACCGGACGAACCAAGACCATCATCCTAGGGTTTTAGGGTCGGCAAGGCACTACCCAAAAACATCTTGAAGGTTGTCGGTTCCATCAGTGCCTTCCCGAGGTTCAAGTTGTCATCATGATGGCGCCGAACACCTCCTCTCCGCGCGCGCACCAAAACGGGGCAACAATCGTGCTCGTCGCGAATCTGCCCCTAATCTTTTAATTTTACAAAACTAAAAGAAGAAGACCCCAAACAACACTTGGAGAAAGGTTTAAGAAGAGGGAGAAGAAGATTACAATCAGAATTCTCAAGAGGAAGGTAGGGGTACGCAGGCCCTATTCAAAAGTTACAATGCTAAAATTTCATAAATTTACAAGCAATCAACACAACCACGTTTTACACACAGTCACAGCACATAGGGCTAATCCATAATCATCCTTTCATGCATCTTAACAATTATGAAAAATAAAGAAAAAAATAGAATCTGAAAACGCGCTAATCGGGTTACGTTTCTACCGAAAACGGTCCAAACAACACATGTTAAAAATTTCATTTTGGGGGCTGTTCAACCATGAACCCATGGGGTTCTTGAGTTCGAAAGATGTCCAAGACAAGTTTAGACAGTAGGCTACCACCTTGATTCATCGCATGAACTGTGGAGCCAAAAGAACGACTCAAGAACCCCTTAAAATAAAAACGCGTAGGCTTCCTCTCCCTCCCCTACTCCTTCTCTGTTCCTCTCCTTAGCTTTTCGAGCATGCAGTTGCGGGTCATCCCTCCTCCATCGATGTCCGCGGCAGCGACAGCCATCTCTTCATCAGCAACCATCGCACCCACCTCGACCCACTCTATATCTCTGTCGCCCTCGGTCGCCGCATCACCGCCACCACCTACAACATCAACCGCCTCAGCGAATTGTTCTCCCCCATCTAGATCGTCCGGTTGTTGCACAACCGGGAGTAGGACAAGGCGGAAGAATTAGCAACGGTGGAGGGCTCGTGGTGTGCCCTAAGGGGATGACGTGTCGCGAGCCGTACCTCCTCCGCTTCAGCCCGCTGTTTGTGGAGGTGAGCCGCGAGGTGGCGCCGGTGGCGCTACAGTCGTGGATAACCATGTTCCACGGCATGAGCACCGGGAAGCTCAAGTACTTGGACCCCCTTTACTTCCTCATGAACCCATCATCGAGCTACGCAGTGGAGTTCATGGCGAAGGCGGGGACGAGGAGGGTCAGCGGGAGAGAGTGCGATAACCGCGAGATGGTGAACCATCTCCAGGGAGAGGTGGGGAAGGTGTTGGGGTTTGAGTGCACGAGCTTGACGAGGAGGGACAAGTACTTGGTGCTCGCAGGCAATAGAGGAGGAGGAGACAGCGACGGTGGGGGTAGAGGCAGGGAGGAGGAGAGGAGGAGGAAAGTAGAAGATGACAGCGGTGTGAGAAAGAGGGAGAGAGAGAGAAAATGGATCTCGTTTTAATTTATAAATTATAAAGTTAGTAACATAGATATTTCACACTTTTCTTATTTTAAAAAAATATTTCACATCGTCGGAACATTAGTCACATAGATATTTTTTAACGGCGGGCCGGTGTGGGCCAAGAACCAAAATGGGAACGAAAAATAAATTCAGGTACTCATGTGAGCGAAAAAAAAGTTTTAGGACCAAAGTGAATAAGCCAACATAGTTCAGGGACCATTTTGGTCATTTTTCACAATACATAAATGAAAAGTATATTAGTCATTAAATATATATTGATTTCCATGTTAACGTAAGTTTTTAATAGATTTGGTGATTGATTCTGATTTGTCCTGCGGTGAACCTTCGTTGTTTGATCATTTAATATTGGATTTAGTTGTTTCATAATTGAAAACCAAATATATTATCGATTCTCGGTTGAACCGGTTGAATTTTCCTTCTTACTTTCTTGTTCCAAAACCAGCGGCCAACGTGTAATATTAATCCACAGTGGACACGTGTTAGAAATTACTAATAAAGTTCTTGAATATTAAAAACTATTATTTTGCCTTCTGTAATCCGAACATCAGATTAGATTGATTAGTTGGACCAAGTCAAACCATTTAAATTTTGACTTTTGAAATAATATAGTCAAATAAAAGTCTTTTTTACGCATTTCTTCTTTATATAAATATTTTTTAGTTTGCACGCAGGTCAATATATAGTCTACTCAAATCCTTTGAGACAAAAAGATATTAATTAATTAGTTTTACCTTGTCAACATAATCCTACAGTCAACGCATTAAACATATATATTCAATCCAGGATAATCAAAGAATTTATTAACTTTGGAACTTTTTAAGGTATGGCTACGACTCTGTAAATTATTAATTAAGTGAATTCAATAAGGAGAACATTGACGTAGACATCTCTGAAGAACAAGCTAAGCTCGATTAAGGAACCTCAAATTTTGTCTAGTAAAATATCACGCAATGCAATTTGGAGTAATCTCTGCATGAACATGTGACAATCATGACCTTTCATATTGATATTTTACCTTTGTCTATGTTGACATAGAGCTATCTGGTAATCTTATATCTTTCATTTATTGACAAACATCTTTAGTTTGTTGCTTACTAAGAGCATATGAGGTTTTTGGTTTTACTTGTTTGCCATTCTGGTCTTGTAGTTCTAAATCTGGACGTTTGCAATATAATTTTAACTCCATTATTGCCTTCATATTATTTTTTATTTTTCCTGCAACATCCCACATTAAAAAAAATTTTGAACACAATCTTTCCAATGTGCATCACATCCAAATTGTGCTGAATTAGTAATGAGCTCAAGTAAAATGGTTCCCAAAATATACTCTACTTGACCTAATTGTGTCTTTCTCCAAAAACACGAATTCGATCAACCTTTCTAAATATGGTGTTTTGTAAATTAGAAACCTGAGCTAATATTTGATTACCAAACAAACGTGTAGGTGGTCCGTCTTTTTTCATTCTTCTCTTGATCATAATTTTTATATTAAATAAAATTATAATTAAATTAAATTTATATATTAAATAAATTATGATTAAATAAAGTTTATATATTACTTATAAATTTAATATATTATATATAAAGTTAATATAATATATGTAAGCTTATATATAAAAGTTTAATAATAATTACAACAACAATAATAATAATAATAATAATAGTAATAGTAATAATAATAATAATAATAATAATAATAATAATAATAATAATAATAATAATAATAATAATAATAATAATAATAATAATAATAATTGTGACGAGGTCGACGATCTCGGCCCTCTACCTTTTGACGCAAGGCCGTCGATTAGGGTAGAGAGAGAGAGCGCTTCTCGTCACTGTTTTTGTGATGTCAATTCACTCCGATCGCAGAGTCGTCGCTTCTACGACAACTACAAGCCATCACAAATTGCAAAATTTTTAATAGTATTATTAATTAGATGACATAATTAAATAATTTAATTACAATCATTTATTGAAAATCAATGAATAAATTAAAAGAAATGTTATTTATTAATCTCTTTCCTCATGCATATGCGGAGGCTCACTCAAATTTGATCTAAATAATCTCAAAGTGACGCTTTAATATATTGAAAGCCAGTCAATAGAATATGACAACACAAATGTAGTCCATAATGCATACCTCAAGCAACTATAAGAAAAATCGACATTCAATAGAGTTGCTTATGCGTGACAACTTGAGATTTTTTAAAATATTGGAAATTCAATTGATCACTCAAGAAGTTTATTCTCATATCTGGCATTGAAAAGTAAATCTCCAAAGGACTTATTTACTTAATAGGATAGGATAAGAAATGAATTTCAATCTATTGTTTCTTTAGTACATGAATAGAAAGAAAATAAAATTAGAAGAATATAACATTGATATTATATTCGATAAATACTGAATTTAAAAATCATGTCAATATTGCATCTGATTTATTAAATGATATTATCCTATCCAATAAAATAAATAAATCACAAATTCTCATAAGTTCAATACAACATTTATCTTGAAGCGTTTATTATTGAAAGATTATTGAATTTTCAACTATTTTCCATATTTTCTAAATAGAATCATGTATATATGCCAACAAGATTTCGAGAACATATATAATTTTATAGCCAACTCGATCAAACTAATTATTAATTAAGCAACTTCAATGGACTTAAACCATTAATAGGCATTGGTAGAATCAGATTAGATTGGAGATGGACACCCGTAAAAATACAATTCTTATCATTGAGAGAGCTTCTTGTCGTTGTGTCGTCACTATTTTTGTTGACATTCGCTACTGTAGTCATAGAGTCATCGCTTCTGTGACCACTACATAGTCGTCATATATTACAAAATTTCTAATAGTGATATTAGTTATATGACATACTTAAATAATTTGATTACAACTATTTATCGAAAAAATGGATAAATTAAAAAAATATGTTATTTATTAGCCTCTTTCCTCATGCATATGCGGAGGAGGCTCACTCAAATTTGATCTAAATAATCTTAAAGTTGCGCTTTAATATATAGAAAGCTAGTCATTAGAATATGATAACACAAATGTAGCCCATAATACATACCTTAGGTAACTACAAAAAAAATCGACATTCAATAGAACTGCTTGTATTCATGACAACTTGAGATTTTTCCAAATATAGGAAACTCGATTCACTCAATTCAGAAGAAGTTTATTCTCATATCCGGCGTTGGGAAACAAATCTCCAAGGACTTATTTGCTTAATAAAATAAAAGGATATGATAAGAGATAGATTTCAATCTATTGTTTCTTTGGTTAATGCATGAATAGAAAGAAAATAAAATTAGAAGAATATAATATTGATATTATATTCGATGAACACTGAATTTAAAAATAATGTCAATATTGCATCTCATTTATTATATAATTTTATCCTATCCAATAAGGCAAACAAATCATAAATTCTCACAAGTTCAATACAAAATTATCTTCACAACAACAAAAGAATAAAATACCGACACATTTTTATTGAGAAACTGACCCTTTTTTGGGACCTAATTAAATATGAATTCAGGCACCAAAAAGGGTTGATTTGGTGGACAGTAATGAAGGATGAAGAAATTATGGAACCGACGCCCAAAAGGCGTCAAATTTTGCAAACCGGTGCTATGAATAGGCGCTGGTTTTCAGCCACTATTTGAATACCGGCACCTACATAGCGCCGATAGTCAAAAAAAATTTATAATAATTTATAATAATTTTGTTTATATTATTAATTTATAAAATATATAATATGTTATATTTTATTATATATAAATAAATAAATAATTATATTTTATTATATTAGTGTATAATCTTTAAGATTATTATTGATATTTTATTAGTTGATAAAATTTCTTAAGTGTACCAATATATTTATAATGTTTAAAAGGAATAGAAAAATAAATAAATGAATGACGTGGGACTAAAAATATGGTATCTATAGTAATTAAGAATACTTTAAAAATTTATTTTTATCAATGTGAGAGTACTATAAATCTCATATTATAAAATAGGTAAAAAATATTTAATTAATAATTATAAAAAAATCAATTTTTTAATAAAAAATTTGAGAAACTGACGCCTATAGAGGCGTCGGTTATCAGGAACAAGTGCCTGCCCTAATCGGGGCCTGCCCGAGTTGGCGCTAGTTTATACGGTGCTAGTTTATACGGGTGCCAGTGGGGCTAGCGCCGGTATAAATCGGCGCCCGCCCGGGCTGATGCCCATATAAACGAGCGCTTGCCCAACTAGCATCCAACGCCTCACACAAGCGTCGATAAAATTTCGTCATTTTTAATATAGCTTTTGTACATTGCAGCGAGCTTGAAGCGTTTCTTGAAAGATTATTGAATTTTTCAACTATTTTCCATATTTCCTAAATAGAATCATGTATATATGCCAACTAGGTTTGGAGAATATAGTTTTATAGCCAACTCGATGGAACTAATTATTAATTAAGCAAGTTCAATGGACTTCATTAATAGGCATTGGTAGAATCCGATTAGATGGGTGATGCCACCCGTAGAAATACTATTCTTAGTTGCTGCATGGATAACAATACTCCCAATATTGTTCTCAAACTTGACCTCTTTAAGCTTTTGATACGTGGTGAAGGAAGCATCTATTAATATTATGCACCACCTCCAATCGGACAACTCTTTTATTTCTTCCAGATGTTCAACGAAGACAACAATGATTCATAATTTTTATAATAAGGATATGGGTTTAAGAGGTCACACTAACTTATAAAAAACAAAAAAATATACCTATTTGATATTTCACTTATAAAAAGACAAAAAAATATTTAATATAAAATAATTTTATTTTAAATTTTAATCTTGTCACTACTAGAAATTGAGTCTTCAGCAACGGCCGCTCAAGCCGTTGCTATTTGCAACGACATTCTTACGGTCGCTCGAGCCGTTGCAGATATGTTGTATCTGCAACGGCTTTCTAACGGACACGTGAGCCGTTGCTGATGATTTTAATTATTAGCAACGGCTTTCTAACGGACAAGTGAGCCGTCGCTGATGATAACTTATTAGCAACGGCTTTCTAACGGGCGAGTGAGCCGTTGCTGATAAGTTTATATAGGGCACGCAGTCGCGCCCGACCCTTCTTCCTCCCGCTGCTGCCGCCGCCGCCTCCTGCTCCCGCCTCTCGCCGCCGCTGCCGACGCCGACGACGCCTCTTCCTCCTCCCGCTGCTGCCGACTTTTTCAGGTATGCCTCGCCGGCCGGCCGTCTCTTCCCATTGCGGCCGGCGGGAAATCCGACCGAAACCCTAGAAATAGGGTTTTGGCCGGCGACGGTCGGCCGATGGCCGTCGCCGGACCTTGTACAGTGGCCGGACAGTGTGTCTGGCCACTGTACGCCGGCGCCGGAGTCCACCTAACTCCAGCGCTGGGAATTTGTAGATTAATAAAAAAAAAATTATTGTTTTATAATTGTTTTATAATTGTTAATTAATTATTTAGATTAATTGTTTAATTTGTTAGATTAATTATTAGGGTTACATAATCCCAAAGTTTCTCGGAATGCGGCTAGAAATCGCATGTCGGGGGGAGCAGCGCGTCACACCGGCGGCTCTGTTGCATTTGCAGTGCACGCGAACCGTATGGTAAGTATATCTTTTAATTATATATTTTATTTGTTACTATGTGTACTAATTAATGTATTTGTTTTGTAAATGTAGACGACGGTGTCGGATGACGGGACTGTCCAGCGACCCTCCCCGATGGCGGTGTTTGAGCGGACTCACCGTCGAGCACATGGGACGGGGGAGTACATCGACAACCGCGCTGCATACATTGTGGTAATTATATATTTGTTTAAATTATTCATTATATATTTATAATTTAAGTTTTATGATAAATATTAAACAAAAAATCAAACTCGAGTAGGAGACCTACAGCCAGACGGTGGTGCAGCGCGGGGGTACCCCCGAGGACTTTGACGCAGCATCGTGGGTCGAGGCCGCAGGTGGCTGGGACCATGGCCGCGTATATGGCTTCGCAGATAGTGGTCATGCGCGAGCCGTGCTAGGGCCACTTGGGGCACCGACCCCTCCGGTCGCTGGTGAGCGGCCGTCCACCTCTAGATCCAGTTATGATCATAGTAGCAGAATAAGGACTCTAGAGGAGACGGTCGTGCGTCAGAGTCAGATGATGGCGGAGATGCATGCTATGCTACGCAACATGTCAGGTCATCCCAAAGCAGACATCTCTTCGGCATCATCTAATCCATCGTCCTCGAGTCAGTCCACGCCGGTGTACACTCAAGCACTCCAGACCCCGCCATATGATCCAGGCCATCCTCCATCGTCATCGTGAGATTTTTTTATATTGACTTTGTTACTGAGATATTGAACTTGTTTAACTTATTTTGTTTGGATATTGATACTTCAATTTTGCATTTGAATTGTTTTTATACTATCGTGGATAATTATCAATATAAATATAATTGTTTTGATGTATATCTTGGTGTGTTTGTGATGTGTGAATGAATGTGTGTATGAGTGTATGGGTGTGTGAGTTATGTATCAGATAATGTATCAATGTATCAATGGAAATTTTAAATTTTAAATTTTTTCGTTACCAGGTTCACATCATCAGCAACGGCTTTCCCACGGCCGTCCGTGGGAAAGCCGTTGCTAAAAGTTTATCGAAAGCCGTTGCTGATGATCTACAGCAACGGCTTAGCGACGGGCTTTTACTAACGGCGTTGCTACGGACTCAGCGGCCGTTGCTATTAATGTTATCAGCAACGGCTCCGTGTCCGTGGCAAAACCGTTGCTGATAATATTTTTAGCAACGGCCCGAGCGACTGTTGCGGATCCGTCGCTAAGTTATCAGCAACGCGAGTTTCTGTCACGGCTCTATTGCAACGGCTGGGCCGTTGCTGATTCTCTTCAGCAACGACATCAGCCGTTGCTGATGCCCATTCTTCTAGTAGTGTGTGTTTAGTTTCACGTCTACTGGTTATCTATTGATACCTATGTCACTATCCCATATACTTTTCTCTTTACTTCCAACTCAAATTTAGATACTTCAAAAGGTGCCTAAATTTGCATTTATGCGTCTATCTCGGTTTTTCAACTCAATATGGTATTGAATTTTCATTAAATTTTTGTCGTGCATTTTTGCTATAAGAAACACAATTGGGATGGGCACAACAGTCATTATTGCCCATTTTTTGTTCCAAATTAATCCTTCAACTTCGGAACCTTAGATGACATCTATTACATCAGTGGCATGTTGTCCTTCCAAATAGTTTCTCAAGACCTACGCTAAGATTAATATGGTTTTCATTACTCTCATCCCTAAGAAGGAATGTGCGGATTTGACAAATGATTTTAGGCTGATCAATTTTGAAAATAGCTTAGTCAATATTTTTTGTAAACTCTTGTCCGGCCAACAGGCTAGCTACGCATATGACTATACCTATCGACAAAACACAGGGAATCTTCACTTAGGGCCGGACCAACCTTGATTGTTACATGAATATGGCTAAGACAGTTTGGGCCTATAACAATTTAGACATAGATTCTTATATTATTAAATTTGATTTTACTCGAGCTTTCGATTCGATTAGTTTGAGGATATGCTGACGGCCAAAGGATTTTCGACCCGCTGGGTCACCTGGATTTCTTTTCTGTTGAGGTCTTTCTCCTCCTCTATAATTGTAAACAGATCAATTGGCGTTCAATTTGCTCAAAAAAGGGGCCTCCAACAAGGGAACCCTATATCTCTGCTCATTCTTAACCTTGTTGCAGACATCTGTTCTAGATTAATCAGTAAATCAGTGCTTATGGGTCAAATCCGTGGGGTCGTGCATGATCTTATACCGGGTGGAATTTCTCACGTCTTCTACGCTAATGACCTGATTATGTTTGGAAAGACAAAGACTCATTGCTTTGAATGGATTAAGCTTGTATTCAAATGTTTCGAACTATCAATTGGCCGGGCTTCGTATCAATGTCAATAAAATAAAAGTTATTCACATGGGGGAATGATCACTTGGCAAGTAGTTTGGCACATTTAATTGGTTGCTCAGCTGAAAATTTTCCTATTAAGTATCTCAGATTACCTCTCAGAAATGCCAAGCTTCACAAGGATGATTGGCACAATCTTATTGCAAAGCACGACAAGATTCTTGAATCTTGTCAGGGTTCAAATCTTTCAAGGGCCGATAGATTTACTCTTATCAACAGTACTTTGACTAGTCAAGCATTTGACATGCTATCCATCTTCAATGCTCCCAGTTGGGTCCTAAAAAGCTTGGACCAGCGAAGGAGACGTTTCTTTTGGTGTGGCTCTGGGGACATTAACTGCCGAGGTAAATCTTTGATCAACTAGTCTACTTTACTTGAAAACCCCGCGGAATGAGGACTAGGCCTCCTTGATATACACCTGCATAATAAGGCTCACTTGGCTAGCAAGTTTTGGAAGGTCTGAAAGAGAAATTAAGGATCTCATTTGGACAATTCTTGCCTTAACATTTTATCATGCTTCTCTGGGATTTGGGAATCAAGATAAGAGTACAACTCTGTTCCATTTGGAAAGGTATATTGTACACTATCTGATATCTTCAAGATATCTTCCGATCTGACCATTAGGGATGGAACAAAAGTTCGTTTTTGGCTGGATTGTTTGAAAGATGGTATTACACAATCAGTGAGAAATACCTGCAGTTGTTTGCACTTGCCGGCACACGAAATGCTCTTATTGTGGATCTCAAGGAATATGACTCCAAGGGAATTCCAATCGGTTGCAATATTCACTTTTCAAATTTCGTCCACGTTACGGACATTGTTCACTTGATAGAAGATATTCAGGACTTGTTGTATCGTACATGGGACGATATGGTTTCTTGGAGATGGTCCACGAATAAAGAGTTCTCGACCAACTCGCTTTATCGTTTACTGAACTATCGTGGAATTAAGGATTTCACATCCAACTACATTTGGTAGCCGTTCTACCTGAAGATGTCTTTATCATGAACTGACTTGCAGCCCGAGGTAAGCTCCATACACAAAGAATAGACTGATTGGTCATGATATTTAGGTCGACTCAATTTGTGTACTTTGTCTCTCTGCCCTGGAGACTCATGATCACCTCTTTAGGCAATGCACTTTGTCACTGCTTGGGTGGGAATCAGATGCTACAACTTTCACATTTGGACCATTTTCAATTGGTATACTCCCATGGTCTCCTAGTTGAGTGCGCGGACAACCATTTGAAGAAATTACTTAAGTTCAAAGCTATTATGATCTGCAGATGAAAGATCAGGACGGAGCGCAACAACCGTTGTTTCGATTCAAACGTTCATCACCCTTTTGAGGTTGCTATCGAGGGAGCTTTGTTACTCCGCCTGCCTTCTACTTAGTTTCTTCCGCTCCAATTCCTTGGAGCCATTTCAGGTATATTTCATGTAATTTTTTTCCTCCCTAGCTTTGCTAATTTACATACGTCCACTCTCACATCGTAACGTGTGCTTTTATTTATAAAATTATAATAATTTCTTAAGATAAATATGTGAGATTGATATTTGGTAAATTTTTGAAAGTACAAAAGGATATATGATTATATGTGCTGACTGCTGAGAGACAAATTTGGGAGTACAGGTTAATCACTATATATGTCATATTAAACAAAAGAGGAAAAAGTAAAAAAGAAACCTAGTCATAGTATAATAAAAGAAAAATTCTATCACAAAATAGCATAGCTAGCGAATTCAATTTTTCATTTAGACGCGCGTACATTGACTCCAGCTTGTAATTAATAGTCCACACCCTAGTCATATTATATACACATGCAATCTTAACTCTCGAAAATTCAATTTCTCATTAAATGGTAAGCTGCATTCAGGAAGTGCCAGTCTTTACCTGCAATATGTCGATAAAGAAGCCATGCATGCCCAATTAACACATGAACTTTCCAGGAATATGCCATCCGTGCAGAACAACACTAAAGTCATCTAACCTGCACGTAGTCCAACTAAGAGAACAGCATTTACACTCAAGAGATGAGCTGCTAATACTGGAGAAAACATCAAAAGCAAATGAGACTGAAACGAAAGTAATAGAGAAACTTGCAGAAGTCAGTAAAACAGTGGCGAAACTAAATTTGAATTGCCGATCTCAGTAATCTCCGCGACATCCTTCATGACTGACGTACCTAAAGATCATGCATGCATCAAGAACTTGTCATGTTGAGAAGAATAGTATTTTTCTTAGGGAACAAGCGACTGGGATTTCCATGCTCGATCTTGGACTTTAGTTGAGGCAAGCAATCGGTCTCCTGAGGTGAAACCTGGTCGTCGTCTCTGCGTCACTGCGAACGCGCGTTCCCTCCTCCATTAACGCTTTGTCTCCTGCTCCAGCTCTTTCATGGAAGCTTCCCGTTGGAGAAGAGCTGCGCAAACCTCTTCAGTCTTACGAGGCCGTAGAAGAATTAAGAGTTGGTGTTTAATACCTATCCAAATTAAAGGCTGCTCACGTGTTTCATTTAACGCCGACCAGAGGTACTGACGCAGAGCGCTGAGGGAAGGGAATTAGACTTGTTGACTTTTTGAACGTTGACTGGTCTCATGCTTTGTCTATATATTGTCATCCCTCTCGTAGGGATTGCACCAAGCCAGTATTGCTGATAGCCTTAATTCTAGTAGAGGCATTTCAACTCTTGATTCCTCTCTTAGCTCGGGCTTAATTCCCATCACGTGGCAAGGAGCATGGGGATTCACCATGTTGATGAGATCAACTCGAGCTGCCTGTTGCTCTCGAGGGTCGCGACAAACGACGGCCACGGCGAGAACTCCTCCTACTTCGATGGGTGGAAGGCGTACGACAGTAATCCTTTCCACCCCACCCGTAATCCTGAGGGGGTCATCCAAATGGGACTCGCAGAACACCAGGTTAATTAATTGATATATATATATATATCTGCTTTATTTATTGATTGATGATATGATACAATTTGCTGATGGGTTTTTGGTTAATTTAACATTCTCAGCTCTGCTTGGGGACTATGCAAGAGTGGATTAGGAAGAATCCAAAGGCTTCAATTTGCACGGAGGAGGGACTTTCCCAGTTCAAAGACATCGCTAACTTCCAGGACTATCACGGCCTGCCGCAGTTCCGGAAGGTAGTGTTCATTAATTTGATTACTATAACATTATTAATTATCATGTCACCTAGAGCATGGGGAATGATAGCTACTTATAAACTGCAATATGCATGCATCCACCCGTGATGGGAAAGAAGGCTAATTAATGATGTGATTTGTGGGAAAACGCAGGCCATCGCTAAGTTTATGGGGAAAGTGAGAGGAGGACGAGCTGAGTTCGACGCGGACCGCGTCGTAATGAGCGGGGGAGCCACCGGAGCGCAGGAAACGCTTGCATTTTGCCTCGCAAATCCCGGCGAGGCCTTCCTGATTCCAACCCCATATTATCCAGCGTACGTATAATACGAACATTAATATATATCAAGATTGTATATAGATTACATAGTAAACTAACCGGAAAATGTGTCTCTTTCTCCTTGGCATGACATGCATGCTTAATTACTGGACAGAACTCATGCATGCAAGTTATGACTTGAAGATATATTTGACAGATTAATATTCTAACGCGCATAATCTATAGTTCTTCTATATATACAGCGAAAGAATTAGTCAAACTTGTGCACGATTGAGAGTTGAAAGTTGACCAATCTGACATTGACAACAAGTAGTGACATAATTTTAGTCGCAATTTTTCATGTAATTTTTATGGTTAATAGCTTAAGTTTGGATCTAACGTATCCCACTGATTTATTTCAGATTTGATCGCGATTTTAGATGGAGAACAGGAGTTCAACTCCTCCCCATTCACTGTCACAGCATCAACAACTTCAAGATCACCGAAACAGCACTCATGACCGCCTACCGAAGGGCCTTAAAATCCAACATCAAGGTTAAGGGAATTCTTGTCACCAACCCATCCAACCCCCTCGGCACAACCATGGACAGAGCCACGCTGAGAACCCTAGCACGCTTCGCCAACGAGAACAACATCCACCTCATCTGCGACGAGATCTTCGGTGGCACCGTCTTCGACGGCCCCGAGTTCGCTAGCATCTCCACCGTCTTGGAAGATGATCCCCGCCTCAACCGCGACCTATTCCACATCGCCTACAGCTTGTCGAAGGACCTTGGCGTCCCCGGTTTCCGCGTGGGCATCATCTACTCCTACAACGACGCCGTGGTCAGCTGCGCCCGCAAGATGTCGAGTTTCGGCCTGGTGTCGACGCAGACGCAGCACCTGCTGGCCGCCATGCTGGGCGACGACGAGTTCACTACCAAGCTCCTGGCGGAGAGCAGGCGGCAGCTGTCGAGGCGGCACGCGGTGTTCACGAGCGGCCTCGAGAGGGTGGGCATCCGTTGCCTGGAGAGCAACGCCGGGCTGTTCTTCTGGATGAATCTGAAGCATCTGCTGAAGGCGGCGACGGTGGAGGCGGAGCTGGAGCTATGGCGGGTGATAATTCACAAAGTTAAGCTCAATATCTCGCCGGGGTCGGCGTTCCACTGCTCGGAGCCGGGGTGGTTCAGGGTGTGCTTCGCCAACATGGACGACGGGACCATGGAGGTGGCGCTGAGGAGGATTAGAGCGTTCGTGTACGAGGCAAACGAGCGCGGAACGACGTCGGCGCAGACGACGAAGAACAAGAAGAGGTTTGACCGGACGCTCCGCTTGAGCTTGCCGCGGAGGTTCGACCATGATCTGATGACCACCATGACGCCGCGGCTGATGTCACCTCACTCGCCTCTTGTTAAGGCCGCCAACTGATAAATTAAGGCTCCCATGACTGCCATCAACCGTTGAAATGTGTAATGTTGAAGTATGATTGAATGCCATGAATAGAGTAGTAGATTAGCAGTATGTTACTTAGTAGTATATTTCTTAATGCTGCTTTTACTTTGTTTAATAAAGAACTACATAATACAGTCACTTAAAAAAATGATGACCTGTATAATGTAGGGACATTTTAGTCTTTTACTCTGGAATAAGTTGAGCTGACTTTTAATAGGTCGGATGTTTTAAGTGACAATGCTAATTCAATTTTGCCTCGTGATTAAACTTTTCAAATCATGTTCTATCTTTCCCTCTTCTCTGCTGTGCGAATGCTGGAGTAACATCAACATGGTATCAAAGCGGATCGATTGAGGGTGTTGAAGAGATCTGTTCAAGAGATCGACGATCATCGATCGGATTTGGATCTGAGAGCTGACCTTGATTTGATGATGAGAAATCGGCGAGGTTCGACGTCAAGGTCATAGATTGGTGATTCGTTGAACAACGTCGAAGGGGGATCTACCACTGAGGTTGGTGAGGATATATAATTCATTCGCATTACAAGGGAATGACAATCCTAGAATGGTTTTAGTATTTGCAAAATTAAAAGGGCATGAAAATTACCTACCGCGCGTGGAGACAAGTAATGACGATCGCGTTGTCGACGTAGAACAAAATTGGCTTCGTAAATGGCTCGATTGAAGTGCCAGAAGAAGCGTCGCCTAGGTTTCGGATATGGAGGAGATGCGACGATATGGTAAGGTCATGGATCTTGCAGTCGATCTCTCCAAAATTGAGCCCTAACGTTATGTACGCAAAGACGGCGACAGAAATGTGGACAGATTTAGAATATCGATTCGGGATGAGTAGTGAATCTCACTACTAGAAATTAGATAATTTGCGACGGCCCAGGTAGCGGTCGCGGATGTGATGATTCTGCGACCGCCAACCATGGGGGGTCGCAAAGTCGACACATCTGCGACGGCATTGCGACCGGTACTTTTGTTGTCGCAAAATTAATGATTTAGCGATGACATTGTGTCTGCGTTGCGACTGCCTTTTGCTACCGCTTTCGGCCGTCGCAAAACCGTCACCGATTACATTATTTTCTTCCCCGCTCACTCTCTCTCACTCCACTCTTAGTTTTCTCTATGCGATTAGGGCACCGCCGACTTCCCTGAGCATGAACTTATATTGTGCATGTTCTCAACTAGAATGAGATCAAAATGCAGACTCCACTGCCTTAGCTGTAGCAAACTCCACGGATCAAGAGCTCTGCCCACAGCTCTAGAGACAACACGTCGAAAGAAGAGATTTCGGACGACGAGGCATCAAGAACAGCTCTCTCCGCCTTCCGAGCCAAGGAAGAGCAGATCGAGAAGAAGAAGATGGAGGTCAGAGAGAAGGTCTTTGCCCAGCTGGGGGGGGGGGTGGGGGTGGAGGAGGAGACCAAAAGATTGGCCATCATCCAAAAAGTAAGTCTACTAACTATATCAATTCCTATTACTTCGATAGTATAATCGATCTCCATAGATGCGAACTTGAAATTTCAGAGGAGCTTGAAACAATGGCGGACCCGACGAGGAAGGAAGTGTCCGCCATTCGCAAGAAGATCGATGCAGTCAACAGAGAGCTCAAGCTATTAGGGCACAATTGCCTCAAGAAGGTGAAATAGATTAACAAGTAACCATCTTCTGAATTCATGTACATTCTCACAACTAAAGCGTATTCATAATCTATGAAGGAGTACAAGGAAGCTCTTGAAGCCTTCAATGGGAAGAGCAGGGAGAAGGCTCAACTAGTAAAAAACTAATTGAGGTGAATAAATAATTCATTTTATTATTTGTCCAAGCAAATATGCACGAGTTGTATGGTTGACGTTTTTCTTGCCATACTAGCTGGTGAGTGAAATGAACACTGCATTTTGAAATGAAAATGGATTTTGATATCTCTAAATCTTCTCCAAATCATTCCCAAATCTTTAAATTGGCGCATGAGATTTCCCTTTCCCTTTTTCTTCTCAGATGGGAAGGGCTAAATAGCTTCAACAATATGAATAGAACACCTTTATACTGTGATAGTGAGGTTACCACTTACCAAGGGCTTCCTCAAGTCTTGCAAGAATTTGTATTTCTACAAGATCCTTGGAGCAGGACATTTTGTGAGTGTTCTTCTTTGCTCTTCATTTTTAATTTTTGTTCTTAACAAAAGTAATGATAAGATAACAATGAAAAAGGTCTTTATTACACTCAATACATATGCCATATTTATTTATCTTCATAATTCTTGTTTTCTTTATACATGAAAAACTCCTATCAGTAATTCGATTGAATGCATGTCAATAAGTGATTCAAGAATCAAGAAGCAATACTTTACTCTAATTGTATTTCGGACATCAAAACACTACATTGTAATTATGAGTAGTCAAAGTGTTTGTTAAATGCACGTTTGATGATTATTTTCTTATTATTTTCCTGTTAAAGATGTACAAAGATATGCCAGATGATATGTTGCTGGTTCGAAGCTTTGGAACTGTTTTAACTTCAGTACAATCAAGTAAGAAATCTTTTAGAAGTAAACATTTTTCTGAAAACCATCCCTTGGCTTCATTTTTATCAAATATATCAAGTGGTTAGTTGAATATTATCAAGTATTTTTAAGTACATCCACTATTTGGTATTTGTTAGTGCAAACAATATCTTATGCATATGACATGCTGATGTGTATTTTTATCTACCACCTCAATGCTTAATTTCCATAGCCGGTTAGCCTCCAACATTTTGGATGACTTAATCTGACGGTTGCTCTAGGTGGATTGAAGTGGCGATGAAGTGGTGGGTGCACATAAATATGCCATGTGTTGTGTTAATAGTCATACCAAACAAAAACCTAATATACATTGAAAAATGTTGGTAGGTAAATTTCAGTAAAAGAATAAAATCCATGGAACAAATTTGATAAAAATGAAACCACATGATAGATTTGGCAAACATTGAAACTATTTTTAGATTTATAGATATTTATACAGCTATCGAAGAAGGGCACAATTGCTTGGTGTGTTTATGCTGGTGCACATCCTTCCTAACTACCCAATCAATAGTCTTTTTTATTTCTATTTCTAGCATGATTTTTCGGAGCAGATCGTTCTGTCTTTTTCACTATACAAATTGATGAAACTTTATTGCCCCTATTTAAGCATTTATGTTTGTTTTGTGCATGATTGATACTAATAAGCCCCTTTCCATATACAAAGATGAAATTTCGAAGGCAAATGATCACCCCTTGAACTTGAAAAGAAATGAGAAGTCTTGGAACACTCTAGGAAGCCGAGTAGATAGAAATAAGGAAAATGCTTATTGTATTTATTTTATCAGCCATGACAATTTCTCTCACAACAAGAATAAAAAGCAATGACTCAGGAATTTCCTCTTCAATTTTATCAACTAATTGGTGCATTCCCTTAGTCTTGTTAGCTAATTAATAAGGTCTATTAAACATTAGGACTAGTCATTGATGCATGCTCTTTAGTAATTTTCTTTTAAAAAATTCTATATGATTGTTCACAAGATCAACAATAAAATCAAGATTACTGCTTAAGTGCTTACTGGCTACCCAATACTTGTTCATTCATTAATTGATCCATTTTACAAATTAATGTTCTCAATGCAGATTTCTTGCCATGTCGCTCTATTTCTTAATTATTTGTAACTGGTTTAGTCAGCTTGAGTAATTTTGTATTTTTAATTTTTAAATAAAATTATAAATAGGAAATTTTAATATTTTAATATTTATTTTTTCCTAATTAAATTAAATTAATTAGGAATTTATATTTTCCTATTTTTTTTACAAAAAACATAATGTTGCGACGGTACTACGACCGCCGAAGCCGTCACAGAAGGCCTACAGCTTGGTCGCATAGCACAGCGGTCCCAGTTTCTATGCGACAGCCCTACGACGGCGATTGGCCGTCGCAAATGTGTTCTTATTGCGATCGCCTCTACTACGGTCGCACGATATCTTGACCATGGCTTCAGCGACGGACATGTGCGATCGCTAACTGCTGTCGCCAATGATCATCTGCGACGGTTCTGCGACCGCAATAGCCATCGCAGAAGATGTTTTTTTAGTAGTGTCTTTGATCTTTGAAATCCAGACACTGGTTTGCACAACTTAGCAGGGAAGTCTGAAAATTACAGAATACTACACAAAGTTAAAATGTTTATGGGATGAACTGTATGCAATTGATGTAGGTGCTCACTGTAATTGCAAAATCAAGAATAGACTCAGGCAATTTTAATTTTAATGGGTCTTAATGAAAATTATGTCACAGTGAGAGGCCAAATGTTGTTGATGAAGCCTTTGCCAAATATAAATAAACCAAGCTTACTCCATATTAGAGCAAGAAGAATCAGAAAGGAACATGGGAATGAATTCGCGTTCCAATTCTAACAGTATAGCACTAAGCAGTGTCTCATATGACAATGACACTGTAAAGTTTAACAAAAATAGAAATCAATAACAAGGTTTTCAACAACAAAGCTCGAGGAAATATTGTGACCATTGTCAGAGACCTTATCATACTCGAGACAATTGCTACAGAATCCATGGATTCCCTCTCGGCCTTAAATGGTATAAGGGTAAACAGAAGTTAGGAGAACAACAAGCAAATGAAAAGCAGGTTAACAATGTTAAATCAACACCTAAAGAGTTCAAAGGAGAAAGTAGTTCAGGAAATGGAAATCCATATAAAGATGACAACATAAGTATGGGATTAACGGAGGAGCAATATAATGGTTTGCGCAGCATATTTGGGAACAAACACACTAAGAATCATATGGTGAATATGGCAAGTAACATTTTTTGTTCTACTGCATATACTTTACCGATTAAATGGATATTAGACAGTGGAGCCACTGATCATGTAGCTTCCCAAAACATTACATTAGATAACCTAACTCAAACTCCTCACGTTGACAACATATCATTACCAAATAGGTCATCCACGTCAGTTTCAGCCATAGGTACAACCTATATATGTAAACAAAAATATACAGCTCATAGACACACTTTTAGTGTCATCTTTTAATTTTAACCTAGTGTCAATTAGTAAGCTTACCAAAGAACTGAATTGTTCTATCACTTTTAACCCAAATAACTTTGTTATCTAGGATCTTGTTACGAAGAAGACTCTTGGGAATGGTAGGGAGGAAAATGATTTATATTTGTTGAATGGAGCTTCACAAGTTGTCAGCAACAAACCATTACTTCCACAAGTTATTTTGCAACACTAGATACATCTACTCTTTAGCATCTATATTTAGGACATATGTCATTTCGTAGAATGAAATTGTTAGCAAATAGAATTCCTAAGTTGAATAAAGATGTTTCTTTCTTTTGAAATGTATGTCCTCTAGCAAAGCATTGTAAATAGTTGTTCCTACATGAGGATCAGAATAATCTGGTCTTGTTTAGTGTCTCTCTGAGTCAGGTTCAATGCTGGCGCGGGGGGGCGGGGGAGGGGAGGGGGGGCTTGCAAAAGACACTCTGATGCTCAAGCTAGTGGGACTCCAAGTTGGAGGTAACGAAATTGAAACTTAGGGTTAGCTGAGCCGTGTCGTGTATGTATTTATTACAATTGGAGGTGATGACTCCGTCCGAAAATCTCATGGGGATATTGCTCAGAATGGGTCGAGGATGATCCCGAAAATGGTAGGCTTATAATGGCGTATCCCTCCTAATAAGGAAGGATGCAGATATCCTCGTATATAGCTAGGTAGGGTCCCTAGGCGGAGTCGTTCGATTCGACCTGAGACAAGTAGTTGGGCGCTACTCTAGCCGGGTCCAATAGTTTTAATCCACTCCACAGCCCTCGAGTTCGGTCGAAATCTGTAAGACTGCATGTCGAGCTCTAAATGATGTCAATTTTTGACCTTGGTCAATCACGCGGTGAGTTCACAACTTCTTATGTGCTGGTTCGATATCCGAACTGGATGTGATGTATGTGTGAGCTCCTCCCGATGTCCACCACCTGTGTGGTGGATATGTCTCAACAGAAAAGTAATCATGAACAAAGATTCGGTAAGCGATTCCCAAAGCATTGAGTGCCGATTGTAAGTTGATGGAAAAGAGGCTTCGTGGATATGTCAATTATGGTGACGGCTGTTGTTTCAGGCCTATAAATAGCCCCTTACCTATCGTGCGATTTTGGAAATCATGTCGAATATTACGTATTGTCCCTATTTGGGGGTTGCCCTTTCGGGTCGAAGATCGAAATCACCACGAGTAAAAAATGAAGATCTCGCCCTTTCGGGGCTGCTGGGGGTTTAAGCAGCTGTAGGTAGTATACCTCTTGTAGGATGGTTTCTCTCGGAGCATTGAGAGGTGTGTACTTCTTGAATCGGGCACTTGGACAAAGTGTCTTCCTCAGCGCTAGGCTATTGTTCTACTCGTGGTGGTTGCGATCTTCATTTTTTCTGTTTTCCTTTCTGGACTTTTTGTCCTCGACAGCGGCCTTGAGATTTTGCAAGTCAGTATTTTTGGCTTCTTGGAGTTCTTCCATTTTTATGAAGCTAGCGACTTTCTCCTAGAATTCAGTCATGTCTTTAGGCTCGGTTAGAGCGATCTAATCGGAAAAGATTCCTGGCTTTAGCCCGAGCTTGATGGAGTAGAATTCGATTTGTGGGTTGAGATTGGGAATTTCAACTAATATGGCATGAAACCTATCCAGGTATCCTCTTAAGGGCTCATGTTGCCCCTGTCTGACATAGTGTAGGGAAGCCTCCGTCTTGTGATAGACCCATGATGTAGTGAACCGATTGAGGAAGACATCGGAGAGGTCCTCGAAGGAACGAATAGATCCCGGTGGGAGGGAGGCAAACCACAGCAAAGTAGTTTTGCCCTAGGAAAGTTGGAAAAGTTGTGTAGAGTGCGGGATCGATTGCTCCGTGGTAGAGCATCGTGGTCCTGAACGCCGTCAGGTGCAGCGCTGGGTCGCCAATTCCGTCGTAGGGAGTTACGGTGGTTACCAGGAAGGGACGTCCCGTGTTTTTGGGATTTTCATCTTTTTCTAGACGAGAAGTACTGGAGACTTTGTTGTGAGGGACAGAACCCGTCCTCCTTTCTGAGTGATTGCTATCTCCGTGCTCTGAGCGGCAGCGCTCGTGGTCAGCCGGGGGTTGTCCTTGGGACCGTGTCAGCATCTCAACTTCGGCTGCTAGACGTTGGTTCTTTGCTTCCAAATCATTTATCCGCTGTTGGGGCTCTTTAGGAGGAAGATAGGCTGGTACCGGAGCATCGCTCCTCACTGTTTCAGCGTCTTCGGGCTGTGATCGATTATCGTCGTCGAGTCGTTGCCGTTGGCGTGTGACGATGGTCGCTTGGCTCCGGGTTCCAACCATTGTAGGGGAGGTAAGGTTTACTCGGCCCCACAGTGGACTCCATGGCGGATGTAATGAAATTGGAACTTAGGGTTCCTGAGGCATGCCGTGTTTGTATTTATTACAGGTGAAGGTAATGTCGCCGCCCGGAAATCTCGTGGGGATATTGCTCAAAATAGGTCAAGGTTGATCTCGGAGATGGCGAGCTTATAATGATGTATACCTCCTAATAAGGAAAGATGCAGATATCATCTAGGTGGGGTCCCTAGGCAGAGCCATTTGGTCCAGCTCGAGTCAGGCTTAGGAGTGTGGCTGGGTGGAGCCCCCTAGGCAGAGTCATCCGATTCGACCCGAGACAAGTAGTGGGGCGCTGCCAGGTTTAGTCTAATTGGGTCCAATAGTTATAGTCCTGTCCAACAGCCTTTTTCTCAAAATCAAAATAAAACATTGAATGCTTTTGAAAGTATTCACTGTGATGTTTGGGGACCCCACAAAGTTCAGACTTATGATGGACATTCTTAATTCTTGACATTAGTAGATGATCATACAAGATCTTACTGGACATTTATTTTTTCTTTGAAAAGCCAAGTACCAAGCTTTCTCATAAATTTTCATCAAACTTGTTCAAACCTAATTTTCAAAAACCATAAAGATTATCAAAAGTGACAATGGAGGGGAATTCTTCAATTCAACACTAAATAATTTTTTAGATGATCAACGGATCATAGACAAGAGTACTTGTGTAGAAACACCCAACAAAATGCAATAGTGGAGAGAAAACATAGACATTTATTAGAGATAGCAAGGGGTCTTAAGTTCTAGTCAAAATTACCTTTAAAATTTTGGGTGATTGCATTATGACTGCCACTAATTTGATAAATAGACTACGTAGCCCATTGCTAAATAACAGTAGTCCTTTTGAACTGTTATACAAACATCAACCAAACATATCCCACTTGAGAGCATTCGAATGTCTTTGTTACATAAGTACTCTTAGGCAAGGAAGGACCAAGTTTGACCCAAGAGCTCATTAGTGCATTTTTATAGATTATCCTTACAGTAAAAAAGGTTATAAAGTGTATGACTTGAAGAATATATCCAGAGACATTACCTTCACTGATCACATCTTCCCATTCCATACTGAAGATGCTAGAAAAACCATTTTTCTATTCCTATTCTAAACTCTGAAATTGCTGAGAACCATACTGTTGAAACACCAATTCCAATATCAGTATCAAACCCTGTTAATCTTCCCACATTCTCAACTCATACATCAACTCCGGAAACCACTCAAAAACATCCCATTGAAACTTTAACTTCACCATCAATAAGCAACCCAGTGAGTGTATCTACTAATATCAATGAGCAAGAATTTGAAATTCCTAAAGTCGGTAGATACTTTAGGTGAAATAGAAGCTGAGTCTACTGAGCAAAACTAATTAATTAAGGAGATATACATTCCCTACTTGAGAAAAAGCCAAAAAGTATCTAAAAAACCCATTAAGTTTCAACATTACCAATGTAATCTATTTGATTCCAAACCAAAACCAAAAGTTAGTGACAAGGTCACCCCATATCCTCTTTCAAATTAAATCAATGTATCCAAGCTTTCACCCTCACACAAAAATTTCATAGCCTATATTGACACCAATCAGGATCCATAAACCTATGACAATGCTATTAAAAATCCTATATGGGTAAAGTCTACGTAGCTTGAATTGCAGGCTTTAGAAGAAAATGTCATCTGAGAGTTATGTGATCTACCTCCAGGGAAGAGATCAATAGGCTGTAAGTGGGTGTACCACACCAAGTTTAGGCCTGCTGGAAAAATTGAAAAACATAAATCTAAGTTGGTTGCACAAGGGTTTACTAAAATTAAGGGAATAGACTACCAAGAGACCTATGCACCAGTCTCTAAGAAGGCCTCAGTTCGCATTTTATTAGCTGTGACGACATCTAGTAATTGGCCTTTGTTCCAACTAGATGTGAACGGTGCCTATTTGCTTGAGGAATTAGAAGAGGAGGTATATATGATGAGGCCACCTGGGCTTGGAAAACCAGAAGACAGAAGGGTGTGTGGGCTACTGAAATCAATCTATGGGCTTAAACAAGCTGGTAGACAATGGTACACCAAGCTATCATCCAGCATTATTTCATAGGGGTTCAAACAAAGCACATATGACCCATGCATGTTTGTAAGAAGGAAACAAGATAAAATTATGATATATGTTGATGATATCATTATAACAGGAACTGATTTGGTTGGACTAGCAGAAATGAAGGAGTTTCTAGACAAACAGTTAAATGGGAAAGATTTGGGAAAGTTAACTTACTTTCTTGGGTTAGAAATACATAGAACATATAAGGGAATCTATATGAACCAAAGGATATTGTTGACTTAGTGACAGAAATGGGTTTGAGGGATTGCAAACCAAAAGAAACGCCAATACAAATATCTAGTAAGCATAGCAATGAGATAGACAAAGATGATCCTTTTATTGAAGATGTCACTGCCTATAGAAGATCGATAGGAAAACTTCTATACATAATAATTACTAGGCCTGATATTGCTTGTGGTGTTCATACACTAAGTCAAACACTAAGATATGTCATCTACAGAGTTGCATTGGGAATACATAAGTATCTTAAAAAGGCTCCAGGTCTTGGACTTCACTATCTAGTAGGAACAACAAACACAATCACAATATACTGTGATGCTAATTGGGGGAGTTGCAACACTTCTAGAAGATCAATATTAGGATATTTTGTCAAGTTTGGGTCAGCCTTTGTTAATTTGAAATGCAAAAGGTAGAATATAGTAAGCATGTCCAGTGCAGAAATTGAGTTGACATGGTCTTTGACTTCACTATCTAGTAGGAACAACAAGCACAATATAAGATATTGCGATGCTAATTGGGGGAGTTGCAACACTTCCAGAAGATCAATATCAGAATATTTTGTCAAGTTTGGGTCAGCCTTTGTTAATTTGAAATGCAAAAGGCAGAATATAGTAAGCAGGTTCAGTGCAGAAAGTGAGTTGAGATCCATGTTCAGTGCTATTGCAAAATTGATTTCGGTAAAAAACTTGATATCAAACATGGGAATAACATGTAGTTCACCAATCCATTTATACTGTGATGATCAAAATGCACTTCAGATAATAGCTAACCCATTGTTTCATTAATGAACAAAACATTTGGAGATAAACTATTATTTTATGAGGGATAAATACCAACAAGGGATAGTTAAACCTATTTACATTCAAAGAAAAATACAACCAGCTGATATCTTAACCAAGCCATTATTGACTCAGCAACATCAGCATATATTGTCCAAGTTGGGTTTAGAGAATCCTTTCTCCATTCCCAACTTGCAGGCGGGCTGTTGAAGTATGATTGAATGCCATGTATAGAGTAGTAGATTAGCGGTATATTACTTAATAGTATATTTCTCAATGCTGCTTTTACTCTATTTAATAAAGAACTACATAATACAGTCACTTATGTAAATGATGACCTGTATTGTTAGGAAGAAATTGGGTCTTCCAGCAAGGATCCAAAAATCTAAAACGCCAAAAGGATAAATACCAAAATGAATAAATCCAAAAAACACAAAGAACACTGAAATTTACGTGGTTCAACCCGGCGGGTACCGGGCCTACTCCACGAGGAGAAGAGGGCACTTGATTTTATTAGAGGGAGGAGAAAACACAACCAATACAAGAGAATCTGAATACAATTGATAACTAAACTGTAAAAGAAAAATATTGCCTGTACTCGAATATTTTTTTGCACATCAGAATCTGGATTCCTGCTTCTGCCTGAAAATTGTGGATGCGGCGTCCTTGATCTCCTTGCTTCTGCCTGAGACGGTGTGAAGGGGAAGAGAGCCGCTGGAAAGGAACCTTGCTTGAGAAACGGAATAGATGGGATGCTTGGGGATCTCGGGATGATGGGATGATCTAGAACTGCATATAAGGCCCCTATTTATACCGGAGTAGGAGCAAATGTAAAGCCTGGTTCGGTGGAATTAATTTGCCCAAAAAGTATGCAGAGCTGCTTGATTTCATCTAACTGTGTGCAACTATTATTTAGACCAAAGGATTCGGATGTTTTACCACATGAGGCTGCTTCAAAATGCCAATTCGACGTGCAAGCCTTTATCTCTTTGACCGGTCAAGAAGACAAAACTCTATCATTATCGCATTGACCGGTCAAACTTCAAAGAATGCATCACATTGATGATGCGCCTGCAGCACCATGTGCATTCCATCTGCAATGCACATGGTGCTAATAGGTGGGCTCGGCCCACATGGACCGGGCTGAGCCCAATGGGAAGTAGTTTCTTTTTCTTTTCTTGATCCATCAATGTAATATGGCTCATTTCAAATTAGATTCGGGTTTGAATCGAATCAATCCTCACAATTTTCTTCTTTGATGAGATTTAAGTCTAATGAAGTCTTCTCCTCTTCTCCTAAGAGCCCTATAGGGCTAAACTGCGCCTTGAATCAGTGTTACGAACTTCAGGCAGTGTTCAAATTTGGCCGTTGGTAGTCAGCATATCTGCAGGATTGTGGGCCGTGTCAATTATTTGAAGCTTTATTTCTCCTTTTGAAATAATATCCCTAATGAAATAGAATCTGATGTCGATGTGTTTCATCCTTTCATGGAACATCTGATCTTTTGACAGGCGAATTGCACTATGACTGTCACTATGCACGACTATATTCCCATTTTGAGAAGTTAGTCCTTTTATTAGGTTCCCAAGCCAGATTGCTTCTTTAATCGCTTCTGTAATAGTCATGTACTCCGCTTCAGTGGTGGAGAGAGCGACAGTGGGTTGTAGGCCGGCTTTCCAACTTACTATTGTTCCGCCTATAGTGAAGATGTAGGTGGTAATCGATCTCCTCTTATCAAGGTCACCGGCATAATCCGAGTTTGAGTATCCTCCAAACGATTCATTAATTCCACCGAAAACAAGATTGGCTTTAGAAGTATCTTGTAAGTAGCGCAGGATCCATTTAACTACCTCCCAATGTGCTTTTTCTAGATTTGCCATGTACCGGCTGACAACACTGACTGAATGTGCTATATCTGGGCGGGTACAGATCATGGCGTACATAAGACTGCTAACTGCGCTTGCATAGGGTACATGTGACATGCCAATTCTTTCTTTTTCATCTTTCGAGCATAGTAACTATGATAATTTGAAGTGATCGACAAGAGGTGTCTTGACAGATTTTGCTTCTTGCATTCCAAAGCGCTCAACCACCTGCTTTACATAACTCTCCTGTATTAGGTACAACTTTCTTGCTTTGCGGTCTCGCTTTATCTCCATCCCAAGGATTTTTCTTGCAGCCCCAAGGTCCTTCATGTAAAATTCACCTTTAAGGTGTTTCTTAAGTCTGTCTATTTCAGTAATATCTTTTGCCGTAATAAACATATCATCAACATAAAGAAGCAAATAAATCATAGAACTAGCTGATTTCTTTAAATAAACACAACTGTTAAAAAATGATCTACTAAAATCAATACCAAGCATAAACTGATCAAACCTCTTATACCATTGTTTGGGAGATTGTTTGAGGTCATAGAGTGACTTCTTTAAGAGGCAGACATGATCAATTTTATTTCTTTTCTTCAAACCTTTCTGATTGTGTCATGTAGATATGTTCTTCTAAGTCACCGTGTAGGAAAGTTGTCTTTACGTCAAGCTGTTCTAACTCCAAGTCTTGCTTGACTACTAATGCTAGAAGAACACGAATAGAGGTATGCTTAACCATAGGAGAAAAAATATCTTTGTAGTCAATACCTTCCTTTTGACTGTATCCCTTTGCCACAAGCCGAGGTTTATAGATACCGCCTTCTTTGAGTTATTAGATCCACTTGCACCCAACAAGTTTCTTGTGCGGTGGAGGCTTCACAAGTTCCCAAGTATTATTTTTCTGCAAGGACTTGAATTCTTCTGTCATAACTTCATGTCACTTTCTTGAATCTGTTCGATTTAGGGCTTCTTTATAGGAGGCTAGTTCTCCAGTGCATGGAGTTTCTTTTGCTACTGCTAGAGCATATGTAGCAACATTTTCATACATAGGATTAGGACGTGGTGCTCAACTAGGTCGGTTGAGGGCGATGGAATAAGGATTTTCCTCCTCAACTTGATATTGCTCCTCATGGACCCTGTGTGGCTCCTCCTGGATCTAAACATGTTCTTCAGTGGTCTGTTCTAATGAAGCAGTGTCATTGGCTTCAATGGAAAGTGGTCGAGGCGCAAGTGTAGGGAACCAGAATTCTTTGGTAGCTGGCTGATGTGGTGTTTCTTCTGGTGGCACTGTAGGTTCCTGTGAGTCATCATCTTCTTGGTTCTCCTTTTTTATTTTCAAGAGTACCTGTTCATCAAAAATTACATCTCTATAGATTTCTGCTTCACAATTATTTATGCACCACACTTTATAGCCTTTCACTCCGTTAGGATATCCTAAGAAAATACATTTCTCTGATCTAGGTTTTAATTTTGCTTCATTCACTCTAACATAAACAGTGCTCCCAAAAATTTTAAGATGGTCATAAGAGGCTGCCGACCCGGTCCATTTTTACTTAGGCGTCTTGAATTCAATTGATAAGGAAGGAGATCGATTTATCAGGTAGCAAGCGGTGGATGCAACCTCTGCCCAAAAACTTTTAAAAATGTTAGCATTGGAAAGCATACATCTTACCCTTTCTATGATGGTACGGTTGATCCTTTTTGTTACTCCGTTCTGTTGAGGTGTGTGGGGAACTGTGTGATATCTTATGATCCCTTCCTTGGAGCAGAAGTCTTTAAATTCTCTATTGCAAAATTCTAGGCTATTGTCGGTTCGCAGAGTCCAAACATATCTATAGGTTTGCTTCTCGATCATTGTCTTCCAAGATTGAAATTTAGAGAAGACGTCAGATTTATTTTTAATAAAATAAGCCCATACCTTCCTAGAGTAATCATCAATAAATGTGAGCATGTATCGAGCTCCTCCTTGAGATACAACCGGTGATGACCGCCACATATCAGAGTGGATGTAGTCCAATTTTCCTTTAGCATAGTGTTGCTCCGTGGAAAATGAGACTATTTTCTATTTGCCATAGATGCAATGTTCAAATAAATGTAGCTTAGCCAAATTCTGTTTTCCAAGTAGTCCCTTTTGTTCAAGTATTAGCATGCTTCTTTCATTAATATGCCACAATTTAGCAAGATCATCATCAGAGGTTACCATAGCTACACCACTTGTTACCATTGTGCCTTGGAGGATATAGAGTTGGTTTACTTTTAGTGCTTTTATTACTATTAAGGACCCCTTTGTGACTCTGAAAACTCCTTGGCCTGAATACTTATATCCAAGTGCATCTAGAAAAGATAAAGAAATTAAATTTATTTTAAGACCTGGAACGTGCCATACCTGAGTTAGAGTCCTTGTAATGCCATCGTGTATTTTAATTTTTACTGAGCGAACACCTGTTACTTGACATGATGAGTCATTTCCCATTAACACTTCCTATCCATTAGCATGTTCATATGTGGTAAACCAATCTCGGTGCGGTGTCATATGAAAAGAGCAACCTGAATCTAAAATCCATTCATTTTGAGATCTAGCATAACAAGCAAAAATTGTAAGTACCTCAACTTTTTTATCCTCGTTAACATAAGATGCTTCCCTGTACTGATTTTGTTCCTCCTGTCTTCGTTTCAGCTTACGGCATTCTGATTTAATGTGTCACATCTTTTTGTAATATAGCACTATAAGTTTTTGGACCTGGATTTAGATCTGTACTTACCCCGGCTTTTGTCCCGTGACCTGTTTCGTCCTCTAGTGTTCTGGGCTTCTCCACGGCTTCTAGAGGATCCTGTGGTAAGTTGAGAGTCGACAACCTCCTTGGGCACTAGTATTGTTGTCACCTCATCCAGAGTAATAGTATTCTTGCCATATAATAAACTTTCACGAAAATTTTTAAAAGAAGCAGGAAGAGTAATTAGAAGCATAAAAGTCTTATCTTCTTCCTCAAATGTAACTCCCATTTTCTCAAAATTAGCAAGAATAGAACGGAAAGTGCTAATATGATTTTTAACAGAAGTGACATCAGTCATGCGTAAAAAATATAATTTTTGTCTAAGTGTCATCTTACTTGTAAGAGTTTTTTTCTGGTAGATTGTAGCAAGCTTTTTCTATACATCTGCGGCGATCTTTTCTAATGCAACTTCTCATAGTGCCTCATCGCAGACGCTCATGTACAAGGTGGCTTTAGCACTTTCATCGGCCCGGTCCTTTTCCCTTTTAGTGTTTTCCATCTCATCTCGCCCACGAATAGTGTCTTGAAGGTTCTCTTTAACCAAAATTGTTTTCATCCTTCAAAGCCCATAATGAGTAGTTGACATTGTGGTCCAATTTCTGAATTTCATATTTTGCCCTTGACATTGTGGAAAGTTGGCTCTGATACCACAACTGTTAGGAAGAAATTGGGTCTTCCTGCAAGGATCCAAAAATCCAAAAGACCGAAAGAAAAAAATACCAAAACGAATAAATCCAAAAAATACAAAGAACACCAAAATTTACGTGGTTTGGCCCGGCGGGGTACCGGACCTACTCCACGGGGAGAAGAGGGCAATTGATTTTATTAGAGGGAGGAGAAAATACGGTCAATACAAGAGAATCTGAATACAACTGATAACTAAACTGTAAAAGAAAAATATTGTATGTACTTGATATTTTTCTGCACCCAAGAATCTAGATTCCTGCTTCTACTTAAAAACTGTGGATGCAGCATCCTTGATCTTCTTGCTTCTGTCTGAGATAGTGTGAAGAGGAAGAGAGTCGCTGGAAAGGAACCTTGCTTGAGAAACGGAATAGATGAGATGCTTGGGGATCTCGGGATGATGGGATGATCTGGAACTGCATATTAGGCCTCTATTTATACTGGAGTAGGAGCCAATGTAAAGCCTGGTTCGGTGGAGAATAATTTGCCCAAAAAGTTTGCAGAGCCACTTGATTTCATCTGACGGTGTGCAACTATTATTTAGACCAAAGAATTTGGATGTTTTACCGCATGAGGCTGCTTCAAAATGCCAATTCTATGTGCAAGCCTTTATCTCTTTGACCGGTCAAGAAGGCAAAACTCTATCATTATCACATTGACCGGTAAAACTTCAAAGAATGCATCACATTGATGATGCGCCTGCAGCACCACGTGCATTCCATCTGCAATGCACATGGTGCTAATAGGTGGGCTCGGCCCGTGGGCCGAGCTCGATGAAAAGTAATTTTTTTTCTTGATCTAGTAATGTAATATGATCCATTTCAAATTAGATCCGGGTTTGAATCAAATCAATCCTCAAATGTATTATGTAGGAACATTTTAATCTTTTACTTTGTAATAAGTTGAGCTGAGTTTAAATAGCTCGGATGTTGCAAGTGACAGTGCTAATATATTCAATTTTCCCTCGTGATTAATCTTTTCAAATCATGTTCTATCTTTCCCTCTTCTCTACTGTGCGAATGCTAGACTAACATCAACATGTAATATTACAAGATGCATTTTAAAATTCACATTAATTGTTTGTATCATTCATATTCAATTTACAGTTTAAATGAGTTGAGCTGAAACTGTAACTACAATGTACTGAACTCTATATGTACATGGTTAATCGATCACGAAAAGTAACTGAAGCTTGATTGTTCTTTCTCTCTCGTTTGAGTTCTTGCATTCCTCTGTTTTGTGTGCTTGCTGATAACAAATGGTATCAGAGCGTCCCGGGTGTGCAATCCAAATGGCAGTAACAATCAAATCAATCTTCCAATTCCACACTTCGATGGTGTCAAAAATGAAGAGTAGAGTGTGATGCCTCAAACGTTTTTCAATGGAGGTTTTTCATATCCCAAAATCTTTAGGATCTTGTTACCGTTGACTACATAGAGAAACGTATCACCGCCGGAGCATTAAGCGAGATGACGAAGAAAGATGCTCGAGCACCGAGCTTTATTCAACTGCCTATAGGTCCTAAGCAAGGGTACAACTACTCAAGGTGTGGGGATTGCCCCCCTTATCATCTAAGTTCTTTTGTTTACATATATGTAAAAATAAAATAAAATTGCCCCACCTCTATGTAAATTTTATCCTTCTATTCTTGGAAATACCATGAAAATTTTCCCATCCAGCACCCTAAATTTTTTTTTGACCCAATTGAAAATTTCTTTAACTCCATTGGAAACTTCTTTAATTTTAATTTGATTGGGAAAAAATCTGACCTGATTGAAAATTTCTTTGATCAGATTAGAAATTTCTTTGATTCGATTGAAATTTTTTGACCATAATGGGAAAAATTTTAAGCCAACTTGAAAATATTTCAAAACCTGTGAATTGCTAGGATGGTCGTAAGTAGGCAATCCTTTCGAGCAATCTTGTGGCTTGTGGCCTATAACAGAAGATCTTTTATATATGTGCTTCTAGCTTCTCATCTCTAATGTCCCCTCGTGATACCATAGTGTTTGTCATATTGAGTCTTCCTCCTTTGATTTTCAATTTTGGCTTCCCCACGGGCACTAAGTGTTAGTAGTGTGTCCTAGGCCAATGAAATAAATTTGTCATTGCTACTTTCCTTTTTAATAAATGGAACACTTGTTTTATCTTATTATTTATTGTGAGCATATTTAACTTGATAAGAGAATCCTTGAATAGTTAATTCCACTTAATGATCATCAAATACGAAACTTGATATTAAAATCCTAAGGTAGTTGGAATACTATTCTAAACAGTCCTTACTCGGTAATTATCATTGGAATGATAATGAATGAAGATTAGTACGTAGTCTGACTAATGATGATCATATTTTATTGGTCATGAATATGAGATATTAAAGTCAGATTATAGACACATGTTGGAGAACATGGTGTTGGATAGACCCACCGTGAGGATACTACGTGGATTTATATCATTAATATATATCTCACAACAATAGTGATATTTCAGTACTTTGATCGGATGTCACCATAGATTCCTACATGATGAGTTATGTGTCTTGACCTAGTCTAACATCATCTTTAACTGAATAGTAATTACAATTACAATTGGATATGAAATAAATCATGCAGTGGAATATGTGTAGTCCTGATGGAATTTGTCCCTCTCATATATGAGAGAGATATCTCTGGGTCCCTTGATGAGTGAGACTAAGGAAATACAAGACTGTGGTCAAATGAATTGATAGGAGTATCAATGTCATTTGTTAAGTCAATCTACTTAGCAATCAAGAAACCAGATTGAGCAATATAAGGATGATGTAATCCATGCCTTATACTTGATCCAGATATCGCACAACAAAATGACATAATATTATACTGTGAGTTAGGTATTCTCGAATCACCGACTTTCACTTAACTTGGTTAGTCATAATGTCTTGCTAGATGTCATTTATGACTTATAAATGAGATTTGGGCCTACTGCCAATGATAAGTGAGCCTACAGGGTTGCACACATAGAGCAAACTGGACTGTGCTTTAGGTTACGTTCATCAGATTAGATCCATATGACAAGTAACCGATTAATTCTTTCTTGATATTTATCTTTGGAATTAATTTTGAATTTAAAAAAGAGTTTTTAAAATCGGAATTAATTATTCTCAATTTTAAATGAGATTTTAAAATTGAAATTATGTTGATCACATTTTAGATAATGTATCTTTAGTAATCGTTATTAAATGATACATTAAAATCGACATATGAAATTAAGGTAATTTGTCCTTTATAATTATTATTAAGGATATATTTGATTCAATTATTAAAAGTATTTTAAGATTTCGGATTTGGCCCTAAATCAATCAACAGTTATGATGATGCAATCTATGTTTATTTATGTGTCCATAGATATCCACTATGCTTTTCATATTTTGACGATCCACCTTTTGAAGGAAGTCGACCTCCTTTTGAAGGAAGTCAACATCCTTTTGTGGTAGCCAACCTCCTTTTGTGGTAGTCAACCTCCACTCAAATGTGAGACTAAGAGACCGAGAGACCGAGAGCTCACAAGGAGTTTCGAGACCGATAGATCGAAAGGAATTCCGAGACCACTGAGCTATCACTTGGAACTCCAGTTAATCTTGTTTGTCGTGTGTTATCCATAGAGGGTGTTTGTCGCGTGTTGGCAACGCCTATGATCTAAAGCAAGATCGTGATTTTGGATTTGCGGAGTTGAAAACGGAACTTAGGCTACAAGATATAATTTCTAAACTTGTATTGATTTAATCGAGATGCATGAATCCGCTTAGGTAGAGAATCAATTTTATTTCTCTGCTACGCAATTTTTGTTGCTCGCCCGATCCTCGTCGACCCAACACTAGTAGTGAGAGATGAAGATTTAAATGTCTATTTCACAAATGTTTTGAAAATCGTCAATCCAATTAGACAATATGGATAAAACATATTTAAACAAGTCATGGAGAAAATCTTGCAAAGTCTCTACGAGAAGTTTGACCTTGTTCCTGCAATAATCGAGGAAGGCACTAACACGGAAGAGATGAATCAAGGAGAAAAAGGATAGCTTCTCCCGGAATGCACCTCCAACACCTCTGGCTATAAGGAATTCTTACTTAACCTAGTTACATAAGTGGATTTATGCCTCTACTTTAAGATCACCACTCAAACTAAACCTAAACCCTAGGTCTCTAACCAAACTTTCAATTATACAAAACAAATAAAAAATATAAATGCATCAAAAATACAACAAATAATACTTAGCTTCCAAATCAAGCTCATAGCTCCTCTTGATGTCTTTGATGATGAATCACTTAAGAACAATACTTATACAAGATGGTAGAATTCAAAGCTAGGGTTTCTTGAAGGAATGACTCAACAAATCTCAATAAGACATTCAAAGATGTTTCAATAGGTTGTAAGAGTCTTAAGCAAGGCTCGAAGGCATATTTATAGAGAACCAAGTCTTTAAGGCCCGGGAGAAAAGGTTATTAGACTAAAAAATCACAATGTTTGAAAAAATTCTTCGTTCTTTCCGCGTTTTCAAAATTCGTTTGTAAATGCACAACCTTTACATCCGTTGATGTCATCTACCAAATCATCAAGCTAGCGCTGTCTCAACTAAGTTGACGTGGAGGAAAACGACGCTCGCGTAGCTGACGACTTCATATATGGCTGATGGCCCCATTTTTTTTTTCTCTCTCTTCTCTTGTTCCCCCAGTTGCTGCTGCTGCCACCTTTTTCCATTTCTTCTTCTTCTCCTCCTACTCCTCCTCCTCCTCATCATCATCATCCTCCTCCTCCTCCTCGCCTCCGATTACTCCCTGTTTCTGGCCGCCGTCAAGCGCCTCGGCGTCGCCCGCCTCTACCGCGACATGGACTCCGTCGCCGACCTCTTCCTGACCCTCCCTTACTGGGTGTTCACAGGAATACCATTCCCATCTCTGTTTAATAGGATTATAGTCAAAAATGTTAAAGATTAAGCTTTATTCTACCAGATATTTCCTTATAGAGCTACGATGAGAGCGGTCCAAGGGAACCATGGCATGATTTGCATTCTAGAATTGATGATCCAGCAGCTTATGATGTTCTGAGAAACTTCGAGGAGCGTTGGTTAAAAGCTTCTAGACATCATGGAATAAAAATGTTAAAGAAATCATCAGATGATGCATTGCTTAGTATTGAAAGAATTCCAGATGTCATAGGGCTTGATGAATTATCATATATAAATGACAATGATCCAGAAACTTGGCATGTTCAGGTGGAATTCTTCTAGATCCCCAAGTTATTAATGTGTATATGTTTAGTGACATTACAGAGATTTCTCTCAATCGATTTCAGATTTTCCGATCAATTGATTCAGATTCAGTGAAAGGTTTCCAAAAGATCCAAGAGAGGCTACTAATAAGGTATATGAGTACGTACATTAAATCTTTTCATAAATATATAAAAGCTGAAAATTTTAGTAGTTATCAATTCTGTTACCAAGTAATGACAAACTTGGAGACTTCTAACTGAACCTGGATTGTGGGATGTACTCCGTGCTGAGGCCAGCTAACGCGCGACAGCCCTCCAAGGCCCCGCCGCCGTCGCCGCCACGGTGGGCCCGTGCGCCGCCGCTAGTGCCGGCAAGGTACCGGTCGAGCAGGACGGCAGTTCGGCATGCCTGCTTCAATGCCTACTTGACTGAGTACCTCCCGTATTCGTACTGGTTCGTCGATGAGAACCACAACGGCGAGACGAGGGCAAGGCAGAGATGGGAGTGGTATTCCTGTGCACTCCCAGGAAGGTAAACATGGGAGTGGTATTCCTGTGCACTCCAGTAAGGGAGGGCTAGGAAGAGGTCGGCGACGGAGTCCATGTCTCGTGGTAGAGGCGAGCGACGCCGAGGCGCTTGACGGCAGCCAAAAACGGGTAGTAATCGGAGGTGAGGCGGAGGAGGAGGAGAAGAAGAATAATAATAAGAAGAAGGAGGAGGAGGAGAAGAAGAAGAAATGAAAAAAGGTGGTAGCAGTAGCAGCTAGGAGGAAGAAGATAAGTGAGAGAGAGAAAAAAGGTGGGGCCATCAGCCACGTATGAAGACGTCAGTCACGCGAGCGCCATTTTCCTCCACGTCAGCTTAGTTGAGACAGCATTTGATAATTTGGTAGATGTCATCAACGGATGTAAAAGTTGTGCATTTACAGGTGAATTTTGAAAACGCGGGTAGAACGAAGAATTTTTGCAAATCTTGTTATTTTTTAGTCTAGTAACCTCGGGAGAAATAAGCTACAATGGTTGCAAAGCTAGCAATTGGCTCGCCGATTGAAGACCGGTTGTAGGTCGGTCAATTGTTGGTCGACCAAACCTTTGATTGAAACTACAATTTCAGTGGAGGTCAATTACGGTATGCTTTTCAATGCAACATGACTAATTTTCATCATCATGAACTTGCATCCTGAAGATAGTACAATGATTGTAACACCCTAAATCTAGTCTTCAAAATATTTTTTCACGTCGAGTATCGATCAACGTCCTCTTAAATTTTTGATTTCGCACCGGTCTTTCTATAATTGCAAATGTGGCATGCTTATTAACATGGGGCCTAACATCATTTTGGTCATAATAGTTCCCAATTTGTTATTATCAAAACCAAAATTCAAATCAAGGTTGAAAAAATTAGGTCAACAATTTCCCCTTTTTTATGATGAGAAACACCCTTTAAAAGTAATTTCATGGTAAGCACAAGTGTGTTAAACACTACCAGAAAATTAGCAATTTGCAACAGTGAATTAGCGATCACAACTGTGATGGTTCTGCGACCGCTGTGAACTAGCATCACCAACTAACGATGGTATTGCGACCAATGGATTAGCCATCACAGAATAGTCATTTTGCTATGACATGGTGATGGCTCTGCTACCACTATTTGCGACGGCCAATATCTATCGCAAAACCGTCAGAAATATGTTATTTCAGCACCCACAAAATCATTTTTCATCTTTCGCCGCCCTCATCGTGAAAGTTGAAACCCTAAACTCTTTCTATAACATTTACTTAAAGAAATCGGCGAGCCTCTCTCCTCTCCCCTTCCTCCACCTCCGCCTCCTTCGACCTCATCTGCCTGTTGGTGAAATGGCCTACACTAGAGGGAGAGTGAATAGTGTGTTATCTAATTTTTTCGCCTAAATCCAATTTATTGATTTTAATCATTTTCTTAAACTACTTAGGCAATTCACAATTTAACAACTAAATGCGAAAACGAGTATTAAAGCAATTAACACAAGCAAGATGAGCAATGCTAACATAATGCGATTTATAGTGGTTTGGCCCTAATGCCTACTCCACTACCTAAGCACTCCACTTAGGATTTCCAAACTTGACTCTACTTAATTATGAGTGTTTCCTTACAATGAGGAATTTACACTGAAGAGTCTCCACTCTCAACCTAAGGCACTTCCACACTCGAAAGTCTCTGGCTTCTTACCGAGAGCACGCTTCCACCTCAAACCCTAAGGTACAACAATCACTAATCCTAGTAAATCAATCTAACCAGTGAACTTATGCCTCAAACACAAAGGTAACCACTCAATCTATCAAACCTAGCAACCTAGGTTTACACAAGTTCAAATACAATGAAATAAATACCAAAATACAACAACTAATGGAGCAATAATCAAACCAATGTATACTTAGCTCCAAAAGAAACTCCCTAGACCTCTTGATGCCTCAAGGTGATGAATCGATGAAGTTTGAGGGCTCAATCAAGAAAGTAAAGATCAAAGCTAGGGTTTACAAAGAATCTCTCAATGAAAGCTTTAAGAATGATCGAAGATGGCTCAATGGAGTGTGGGATGAACAAGGAAGGCACCGAATGGCTTGTATTTATAAGCCAAAAGATGAGAGAGCCAAAATAGCTCACCCGACAAGCTAATTTTTGCTCGTTGGCGCCGCCCGGTCGGTGGTCGGTCGAAGGCCGGTCAACCGCCTAAGTGACTGGCCATCGATCGGAGCATACTAGACGATTTTGAGCTTTGCCGGTCGATGGCCAGCTGATGGCCGATCGACCAGCCGTCGACCGCCCATCGGTCGAAACCCAGAAAATAGTCTGGTTTTTGGCTGAGTTTTCATCTCGTTGTTCGTTTCTGGGTTTCGTCTTCGATAAGTCTACTTATTTAATAACTTTAAAACATAAATGTTATATAAGGATTACCTCCCATTTGGATTCAATAAAAATATCTAAACAATTATAATCCTTAAGAATCAAAATCTAAGTTTTGGGGTCTAGTACAAATTTTCGAAAATCAGAAATATTATAATCTCTCAGGTCAAATATGAATCGGTGAAAGGCTTCCGAAAATTACTTAAAAATATATCGTTAACTAGATTTTACCTAAGGAATAATTACCGGGACTTTTGGTGCCAAAAAAAATCTAGGTTATATAGCCCTCCAAGGAGCTCCCTAGGCTTAGTGAACTTCAACACCGTTTTTTGATTTTCCGGTTTTTCATATTTTAGGGTTCGGGTTTGGTTTTTGGGTTGTTTGCATCATATAGAGGATTTACAACGCATGCTAGACACTCTAAACCTAAACTCTATCTTCCCGACGAAATCTAAGTGTCGAAGAGCATCCTTGCCGATTTCTCTAATTTTTTCGATTTTTCTGATCGGGGATATCATGCTCTAACCGATATGAAACCTGAAAATAATTCTCCATGAATACATTTGTTACTATTGTTTTTATAAATGTTGGCTATATTTGACAAAAATATTTTTCAAATTATTGTTACAATACAATAGGATCACATGAGCTTCGGTGGGGCTCTTGTTGAGGTAGGGATAGAAGAAGAGGCAGAGAAATTGATGCAACAAAATGATAAGGATTCTGCCAATGGTAATCGTCTCTATAAGTTCCCTTTGGTTGTCCTTCTTTTGAAGCTTATAAATTCAATTATTTATTTTAACAACTTTGTACTTAAAGTTTGATCCCAGATTTATTTATTTTAGTGATTTCAATAGGCTGTTCTGCTCTTTGTTAGGATTATGGTATAGCTTGTTAATTGAAAAAGTGAATAGTCCCAGAAATTTTCTTTTCTTGAGAGTGACTTTTAAACTTCTAAGGATGTCAAGTGATAAATTTTTAGGTGATCCAATGAATGGTGAGCCATGGAGTCTCAATAGATCATTAGCCTAAATATTAATAAATGAAATATTGGCGCTTAGGCGGACTCGCTGTCGAAAATGAATCTAATTTTTTATTATTTATTTTTTGAATTTTAAATAGACAGTTGTGTCTATTCGGTTTTTTATTCTTTTGAAAGGTATTTGCCTGTTCGAATTTGAAATTATTCAACTGTCAAATATTTTCATTTCTATTTAAAGTGGGACTCGTCACCTTTTTCCTCCCCCTGTATATTGCGTTCATTTTTCATTTTGAGTGTTCTCGATTTTAGGCTTTGTTATATCTGGGGTAAATTATTTTTTATTGGAATTATAGTGATTCACGTCTCAAAGTCAACCTCTCTATGAAGTTCCAAATTCTAACAAGGATGGTGTCTATTTAATAATGCATGCTTAACTCCCTCCATTGTTGCTTTATCATATGATTTGAATATCCAAAATGCTTCATCTGATCACGCTGAAAACTCTGAAAGATAAAGAAGTTATTGGTGATTCTTCATTTAAATAGCATTTGTGAGCTTTGAATATAATGTTCAATCTCATGAATGCTTTGGTTCTAGTGTTCTACCTCTTATAAATAACTTATTCCTTCTTTACTTGCACAGGACAAAACCACTCAAATGCTATTCTGGCTTACACTTTGACTATTATGTTTCCTCAAGTGAACTAACATTTTTGTACAAGGAAACAACATTAAGAAAAAAACCGAGATGTCATTCGTAGTCAAATTCTAATAAAGTTGTTGGTGTTGCTCCAGCAATAAGGAGCCACTGTTATTTACTTATATTTCAATACTTTGTTTTGCTTTCTCTGTCATATTTCACTTAGTCAGATCCTCCTTTTTCCTCTTTGTCCTTCTTATTTTCTTAATTAGATGCAAAGGATCACAGTTCGAAAAAGCCTGGGACAAGCACAAAAATGATCCAGACTTGACAATGATTATATCCTCTTTCCCAGCCTGTTACATTTGTTACATTTCTTTAATTACATCCCCTTTCTTAATTAGTTACATTTGTTGCTTGGAATCAGTTAATCTATTAAATAGAATAATATATACTACTTAGTGGCAAAGTTATCATAAATTTAACTATTCTTTAATTTTTGTCACTTATACGTCATAAATTAATTTGTGGTACCTAATCTATGAAGATGTAAATTAGTCAAGCGCTATTATTATTTTTAAAAAAATTACTATTTGCTATGGCATTTTTACAACATTGCTATGATATTGCTACGGCATTGCTACGACATTTCTACGGCTGGGCCGTCGCCCACTCCTGTAACTACCGTCGCAAATCATTATATATGTGACAATCGTCTGCGGTCGCTGTGCACGCAATTTTGTGATGGTCAATCAGTCGTCGCAAATTATTTGCGACAGACGTTCATGACAGACTTCTACCATCGTAGAAGGTCTTCTGCTACGGTGTTGCAACCGTTGGAGCCGTCGCAAAAGATCATTTTTCTGATAGTGTTAAAATTAAAAAATTTCCCTATATCAACATGCATATATATGCATGAATTTTTGAATTATTTCTCTCTTTTTTTTCATGTATTTTTTTCTCCTTTTTGCATCAATCAAACATGGCAAGAAAATAGGAAAGTGTTAATGCGAGAGTCTTTACAGAATTTTTCATCAAAACCTAAATGTTCTCATCCATCGAGTTGCAAAATTCCATCTCAAGTAAGGATGAACACAATACAATTTAAAATTTTCAAAATCTCATTTATTTTTTGAGAATTTATAAGGTATCAAAAGCACTTTTAAAACTTAAATTTGCTAAATGAAGAGCGTCAAGATACTAAAAGAAGATTATATCATATGTTTCAAATGTTAATGATATCAAACGAACAAAACTCAAGATAATGATTTATTATATTAATATTAAAATTCTATTTATCATAAAAATTGTACAACAAAACTCATATAAAATTGAATAGTCAATGAAATTTTCTGAAATTTTAACCACAATAACTTGATTCACTAAGGGATATGCAGATTCGAGAATAATTCAAAAATAATTCAAAAATGCTAAATATGCCGTGCCATTTTCATAAATATATGCTATTTAAAAAAAAATATTTTTAAGAGTTTAACCAAACTTGTGTACAATCAAAATTTCTAAGTTCATTTAATAACCTAGCATAATCTCAATCAAGAGTGAGCAATGTATCATAAAATTGACAAAGTATCAAGATTACACTTTAGTACGAATTTTCAATGAAAAGCACTTAATGCATTTGGGGATAACCCTATTGCTCACTGGAGCAAAAATCAAGTCACGTGCAAAATCGACATTATCAATCCTGACTTAACCATTCAGGATAAGCCCTTAAAGCACGTAACCCCAGCAATGAAGGACCAATTCAGCAAGCACATCCAGGGCCTACTACAAATAGGAGCCATCAGACCCAGCTCGAGCAGACATAGGACTATGGCAATGATAGTCCATTCCGGTACGAGCATTGATCCAATAACATCAAAAGAAGTCAAAGGGAAGGAGAGGTTAGTATTTAACTACAGAACCCTTAATGACAATACGTATAAGGATCAATACAGCTTGCCTGGCATCAATACTATTCTAAAAAGAATAGGTAACAGCAAGATTTTTTCAAAGTTTGATTTAAAGAGTGGATTCCATCAAGTGGCGATGGATCCAGATTCAATTCCTTGGACGGCCTTCACCGTACCCGGAGGACTCTATGAATGGATGGTAATGCCATTCGGGCTTAAAAATGCCCCCTCTATTTTTCAAAGAAAGATGGATCGGTGTTTCGAAGGTACTGAGGAATTCATAGCGGTATATATCGACGATATATTAGTCTTTTCTGAGACAGAAGAGGATCATGCAAAGCATCTAAGGAAGATGATAGAAATCTGTGAAAAGTGGGGACTCGTTCTGTCGCCAACAAAGATGAAGATAGCAACAGGGGAAATCGATTTTCTGGGAGCCGTCATTGGAAGAAGTAAGATCCGGCTTCAACCACATATTATTAAAAAAATCATTTCCTTTGATGAAGAGAATCTGAAAACAAAAACAGGATTGAGAACTTGGTTGGGAATTCTGAATTATGCGCGGAGCTACATTCCCAACATGGGAACTCTATTGGGGCCTCTCTACTCCAAAACGGGACCCCACGGAGACAAAAGGATCAAAGAATCAGATAGAGACCTGATCGCCAAGGTAAAGAATCTGGTGCAAAATTTACCAGACCTAGAATTACCCCCCCTGATGCATATATAGTCCTTCAGACGGACGGCTGTATGGAAGGATGGGGTGGGATATGCAAATGGAAACCCAAAAAGCATGACAAAAGACAGTTGGAGCGCATCTGCGCGTATGCAAGCGGTAAGTTCCCAGTAGTCAAAGCTACAATTGACGCAGAAATCCATGCATGCATGGAAACCTTAAATGCGCTAAAGATACATTATCTGGATAAGAAGGAACTGACGCTCAGAACGGACTGTCAAGCCATAATTAGTTTCCATAACAAGTCAAACCAGAACAAGCCATCAAGGGTAAGATGGCTCAATTTTGTGGATTTTATAACAGGGACTGGAATTCAAATACACTTTGAACATATAGAAGGCAAACTCAACGTCTTAGCAGATGCCTTATCCCGACTCACCACAAAGTTCGTTGTTCTGGAAGAAATCCCAGCATACATAATGGACTACATCAAAGATCTTGAGGCAGCAATAGAAGAAACTCAAGATGCACCCATGACAGTTGTTGAAGCATTAAGTGCGACTATCAATTCAATTAGCGACCTCCTGCTACCAGAAGAATCAGCCAACACACTCTACTCCTGGGATGATGAAATCCAGGAGATAAATATTTCAAGTATGCCTTTATGACTCTAGAGGCAATGAACTAAACATTTTGCAATAATGAAACAAATACCTCTCATTTTGACAACTTTTCAATATTCTTCAATATTCTTCTATTTTTCTTTTATTATAGCCTTCCATGAACTAATCTTAACTGGTAAGCACAATTCATTAGCAGCATAATAATTTAATAATTTGATGCATGTTAGCTAAACCAAATAGTAAAGAGAACTTCAAATATTTCAATTAAATCATAACTTTGCTAAATAATTCAAAATTCATTTCAAAATAGTATAAAGATATACCAAAATAAATTCAAAGAGATTTTTGTTGGCCTAAGGTTTTCAACCTTGGTCTTAATTTTAGTTTTGATGATAACAAACATGGAATTAATGGTTTCATAGAGAAATACTTTCAGATTCCAAGTCGATTAGCGCTCGATGTTCCCGATCGAAAAAATCGAAGAAATTAGAAAATCGAAAGGACATTGGTTGACGCATTCGGATTCGTCACGAAAATTTCTAGAAGCTCGACGTGTGCATCAAAGACGTCTTGGACGAGTCTAGAGAACATATGAAAAGCTCTCCAAGTTGACGCACGCTGAAAGGTGGAACCCGAAAATGAAGCCCGCAAGAAAAATACACAAGAAATTAGCCCCTTCCCAAATTCGGTCGACCGAATGATGCCCAAAATGGGCAGAATGCCTTCGGTTGCTCGGTTGGTCGACTGACGATTGACCGGCAAGCGATCAGGCGTCACCAACGGGCAGAAAAACACCTGTTGACGAGCCTTGGTGTTTGGGGGGTTATAAATACACATCACAAACTCATTCCTAGTCTATTGTTGATGCTTCCAAGCCTCAAAGAGTGATCCTTAGCATCTCCTAAGCTCTTCCTTGATCAAATCCACAAAATATAGCTCTTGACCCCTCATCCTCAAGTGTTCTTCATTGAAGGGGTATTCAAGCTTATTAGGCTCAAGAAGAAGAGGTGTTCTTATTGTGATAAGTCCTCTTTACTCTCTTCTTGTGATTAAGGTGTTTTTATTTTATTTTGAATTGATTTACTTGAGCGTGCAAGAAGACCTTTGTAAAGAAGGTATAAAGCCACTTGTGTAAACTAAGTTAGGAGTAGATATTAGGAATTGAGCTGGGAAAGCTCACTCGGTAGGAAGGCGGTATACTTCCAGGTGTGGAAATGTCTTCGAGGTGAGTGTAGGGTCTTTCCGGTGAAAAGCCCTCGATTGTAAGCTACTCATAATTTAGTGGATTTGGGTGTGAAATCCTAAGCACAGTGCTTAGGTAGTGGAGTAGGCATTGGGGCCGAACCACTATAAATCATTGTGTTAGCATTGATATTTTGTTTGTCTAAATTGCTTTATCATTAATCGCTTCTGTATTTAGTCATTCAATTGTGAATTGCCTAAGTAATCTAAGAAAGGATTAAAATTGAATTTAGGCAAATAGATTTAGTTAACACACTATTCACCCCTCCTCTAGTGTGACCATTTCACCAACATTTGGTATCAGAGCAGGTCGTGGATTGAGATTTCACCATCTCGTCTATGTTGGCTTAAGGTTTCCAACCTTAGTCTTAATCTTGGTTTTGATGATAACAAACATGGAACTAATGTTTCATGGTGAGTTATTTTCAGGTTCCATATATCCTTATATAACATTTATGTTTTAAAGTTATTAACTTAAAGTTAGTAAATGTTATATAAGTAGACTTAGCAAAGACGGAACCCAAATAAGTAGAAAATTCAGCCTAACCAAACTGCACTGGTCAACCGGCTGCATTTTGGTCGATCGAACATTGCCCATAATGGGCAGAGTGCTCCGATCGCTAGGGCGATCGCTTGGTCGATCGACCGACGATCGATCGGACAAGCGACCGGCGGGTTGTAACAGGTAAAAAATCGCCCGTTGAGAAGAGAGAGCTCTCTCTTCTCTTCATGGCTTATAAATAGGAAGCCATGAGAGCCTTCCTTCATTATGTTGATCACCTCTAATCTCCTTGAGCCATCTCTTGATCAATTCTAAGCCTTCATTTTGCAAATCTTGTGAAAACACTATCTTGAACCTTTCATCTCATTGATTAAGCCTTACCTTCATTGTTTCATCATCAAAGGCATCAAGAGGAAGCTAGGAATCTTCTTGTGGAGCTAAGTACTTTATTATTTGATTTATTGCTCCATTTTGTGTTGCATTTTCTTGTTATTTCATTGTATGTGAGTTTGTGTAAAGCTAGAGTGCAAGGTTGATTGAGTTGGTGATTGCCTTGGTGTTAAGGCTTAAATCCATCATTATAAACTTAGTTTACTAAGATTAGTTGAGTTGTCCCTTAGGTTGAGGTGGGAGAGTGCTCTCGGTAGGAAGGCGGGATACTTCCAGGTGTGGAAGTGCCTTCGGTTTGAGAGCGAAGACTTTCCGGTGTAAAGTCCTCTTTGTAAGGGAAATGATATAATCTAGTAAAGCTAAGTTTGGAAATCCTAAACGGGGTGCTTAGGTAGTGGAGTAGGCATTGGGGCCAGACCACTATAAATACTTGTGTTAGCATTATTTTCTTTGTGTATCGCATTGCTTATCTTTATTACTCGCTTCCACATTTAGTCATTTAATCGTGAATTACCTAAGTAATCTAAGAAACGTTTAAAATCAGAATTAGGCGATAAGATTAGTTAACACATATTCACCCCTCTCTAGTGTGGTCATTTCACCAACAGTCTACATCTAGTCTCGATCCGAATATGACACTAGAGTTTGTAGCGTCTATACCACCTAGGTTCGATGAGTCTAACTTTAGTCCTTGGAAGAGTAGAATGTACACTTTCCTAAAGACTCAAGGTTTAGGTGTATTTGACATAGTAAAGACTAATTACATCGAACCTAAGGAAAACATAAATGCATGGACCCAAGTACAAATAGATAGATTTGAGTCAAATGCTAAATCCATGAATTGTATATTTTGTTCTTTGAAAAATGTTATATTTAAAAAGGTCATGCATTGTACTTCCGTATTCAATATTTGGGATTGTTTAAACATGCTTTATAATTATGCAAAAACCGAGGAGCTTAATACACTTGATGAGGGAAGTGATGACAATTGTCATCCGCCCAATACTAGTATAGTTTTTGAAGCCCAAAGTGCCTCTAGTCATAGGAGCACTAAAAATCGGAAAAAGAATGTGATTTTTCATGTGTGCAAAGAAAAAGGGCATATGAAGAAGAATTGTCCTACCATTAAGAACAAGTCAAAGAAGAGGTCGAATGGAAGATAATAATGAAAATAATTCCACTCAAGTGAAACTTCCTCTTGCCATGACTATGAAGCCACATCAAAAGATTGCCTCATAAATGATAATAATGAGGTACACTATTCTCCTTTAAGTCATGTTTATGAAAATAATAGCATTAACTCATCTAGCTCTCATGATTTAGTTTATGATGAATTAATGGATGAGTACAAAAACATGTATGCCTTGCTAATTAAAAAGGATAAGGAAAATAAAATGTTAAAGAAAAAAAATATAAGGCTTAATTCTCATTTGCATGAATTCAAACTAGAAAATGAAAAATTCATGCCATGATAATTTAGAACTTGAGTTTAAAGATTTGAAACGTGAAAATGATTATTTGAAATTTAAAATGAAATCTAGAGATAATGATTTGAAAAATAATTTTAAATTTGAGAATGAGACTTCGAAAAATGAGAATTGTATGATGAAATCTCAAATGCAAGCCTTACACAAATCCAATAATGTCTTGAAAAATCCTAAATCCTAGAAAAACAAACAATTTATCTAATGTTTCATCTTTTAGAAATCCTAGAAAGAAACATGTATCCTCTAAGAATGCTCATACACATCATCAGTGGTGGAGCCAGGAATCATATCATTCATGCATAATTTATAAACACAAAGTATATCTTTCTTTTTTTAAAAAAAGTAATAATTATTCTCGATGAGTTTTATACATTGATAACATTGCATAATAATCTCATTGTCAATTGTATTGGAAAATATTTCTCTTAACAAATGTGCATTGGGGGCCGACAGACGATGCGTTGGGAGCCGACGGATTACGCATTGGGAGCTGACGGGCTACACGTTGGGGGCCGATGGGCTACGCGTCGGACCGGTGCGCATGACTGTGACCATGCGTTGGCGAAAATTGTAGTTGCTTGTGAGTGGAGCCTAGGTGTGAGAATAAAATGCATCACAGTGTCAGCGCAAGGATGAGACAATGCAAACAATATCAAAAAAGGAAAAAAAGAAGAAATGAAGACAAAATTAGATTGCACTTAGCAACTTTACTTATTAATTTTAAAATATAAAAATAATAATGCAAAAAGAATTTTGAGAGAGAAAAGAAGACAATATATATATATATATAATGCAAAAAAAATTTTATTTTAAAGAGAAAAGAAGACAAATATTATATATATATATATAGGGGGGGGGCAAATTCAACTTTTCCCCCTATATAATAAAATTGTCACGCCCCAACTCAGGGTACGTGTGACCGACCAGGGTACGTGTCGGTACCCCGAAGCCTACCTTAAGCACTAACAAACAACTCATAAAACACAACCAGTCTGACATGGAAATATAAGCAAATGCAACGATGCCAACTTTATTAATTGTTTGAAAACAGTTTAACCAATCCAACTTCCAAAACAACATAGGTTTTTTAAATAAACATCCAAAGGTTTTCAAAGGAACATCTCAATGTTTACAGAGCAACACAGTGCATACACTCGACTCTACTCAAACACGACTATGACTAACAAACTGCCAGCTACGAGATTTGCACCCATGTCTGCCCTCCTGCGCGCCATGCCACCAAGCCGTAACTCACTGGTCAGGCTTTGCAAAATAACAATAAATAAACCGTGAGTTCATGAGGAACTTAGTGAGTGGTTCTTTCGAATATCCACTTAAAACCTCGGCAAGATAACATATATAAGGAATTAATATAAGATCACACCACAGAAGTTAATCAGTTTGCCAAGACAGAAGAATGGATGAACCGACCTCTCGGGCCCTTATCCATTTCACTAGCTCAGCCACTAATGGCCTAAAATACATATGGAAGGTCCGATTCTTCCCTCTACGTAACCAAGAATCTCATTTATGAACTTTCATGATTCGGATCTGTCGACTAGGATGACCACTAGCCTCAGGAATCCTCCGGGTTAGGAATCTCAAGTCGCTCCGCCACTCGGGTCTAACATCTAGCGGGCCCGCTGGTGCAATCTCAAGACCCTATCAACCGCTGAGTTGTGTGGTAGCCATTCGACTAATGACACTCCTCAATAGACCATCTCAACCACAACCAGAACTAGGTTGTGCAAGTATTCTTGTGTTTTGCTTTCCGGGCATTGCCCATGTCTGACCCTTCCCCTTGGGTCATCGCTAGGTACCGAAACCATTCTTTCTAGATTATTAGAACTTGCTGACTATAGATGAGTACTCGGCCTACCATTGCCAACGACACTTACCGAAATTAATCCTGAGCAACAATTATCACATGAGAGCCGAATAAAAGAAGATAAATTCCATTAATTAAACCGATAAGGAACATGCAATGTATACATAGTAACGATTGAATATAATATCCGACAATTAATGAAACCTTTCATATGATTCATATACCACAACAATCTTATCCATGTATGCATTAGCAAGAACATTTCCATAACCATGAAAAATATAGGTCTATAGTTGCAACAATCTCTAAGATAAACAACAATCATGTTATATGATTTCAACCTATCTATAAGCATGTAAGTATGAATCAAGACAACAAAATCCAAAACCAAGCAAATTGATTCGAGCAGTCCACATCTTCCACCCTTGCTCGGCCGACTCAAGCAAGGTAACCCCCTGTTCGGCTAAGCCCTCAAGTAAGATGGACAGGGTCACGAAGACTACGCAAACATCAAATCAAGAATCGACATTTAACGAACATGGATCGTCTCATGAGTTGCAAGACGAGCGAGGATATTGGGAAAATTTTGGCATGACCTTTCCCCTTTTTCCTCCACTCGGCCAGCCCATAAAATGCAGAATACATATGATTAGAACATAAAATCACAGGTATACACAACGATTAAGGTTCTAACACGAGAAAACACATCGATCGGCACCGACAAGATCCCTCTCGCTCCCCCTTGAGTCAACCAATATGTCCCGAGCTTGAGTCAACTCACAAAAGAAACCCTATTTCAAAACTTCTAGGGGAGGCGGGTGGCTGACCTTGATGAAGACGAGCTCTACATATCAAAACTGCACTTTCATTGAAAAATCTAGTTTGTTGTGTAAAAATTTCAAAAATTTCATCAAGAATCTGATTTATAATGGAATTTTGAAGTTGGATTTCAGAAACACAAAGTATCACTTACTTGAAATACTCATTTTTTTGATACTTTGAGTTTTCGTCAAAAACTTCAAATGAAAACTTATGTACACCATTTTGATTCCATTTCTAATATCATTCACACCATTGCTTGAGATCTATCCAAATGTTTCCATGCTTCACTGTCGGATGGATGAGTTATTACTGTATCATCACGTCTTCTTGCATGCCCACTCATGTAGGGGATAGTTCTTTCCGACATGAATAATCTTTGAAGTCTCGGTGTTAGTGGAAAATACTGAAGCACCTTAAACATGATATTTTTTTGTTGGACCGATTTCTTCTCCTTATGACGAGGATGTTCACATTCCGGGCATTTATCCAATTGTGCATTTTCTTTATAATATAAAATGCAGTTATTTGGGCACGCATGTATTTTTTCGTACCCAACCTCTAATTTTCTCATCAACTTTTTAGTCTTATAAAAAGTTGGCTCAAACTTGTTATCTGTAGGTAGCATTCCATTAATCAATCCTGCAATCCGATCAAACGCAACCCCGCTGATATTACAATCGGCCTTGATGTTCATGAGTTGCGTTAATGCCGAAAACCTAGTATATTTTGGATAATTTTCATGCAAAGGTTCATCGGTAGATTTCAACATCTTGTAAAATTTCACGACTTCTTTATTCGGCAATTCAATCTCTACCGCGGGTTGTACTTCTGGTGGCAATTCTATGACATCAATACCCGTAGTATCTAGTGGCACTGACGTCTCATAACTGACCGACATTATTATTCAAGTGGAATTGATCACCAATATTATCAAGTATCATAGTTCTATATGGATTAGATGGACTAGATGAAGAAACAACAACAGAAGAAGATTGACCATGTGTTTAAATGATGGGATTGCTCGACATCCCGACTTCACGTGACTCTCCGTGATAAGTTCATACAAATATCTTGGTGTAAATCCTTTGCTATACAGATGCATAGTGATAGTTTCCTGATCCAAAAATCATACATTCGTGCAATTGCGGCATAGACATCGAATTTTATCACCGTTAACGAATTTCCGATTCAAATAGGCAAAATTTAGAAAGTAAGTTACGTCTAATCGAGACTCATTCGTTAAAGCTCCACGATCAAAACATCGGTCCATCCAACTTCAATCGCCCAATATGATTCTATCAATCAATGACAATATTCAATTAATGTCTTTATGTGAGATGGTCCTATTCGATTCGGGATTTATGTTATTCATATTGCACTAAGTATTTCTTTTAGCCGTTAACTTCATTCTAAATTTCAGCAGCATCTCCCTACAGTTCTTAGAATACACATGTCACACCCCAAATCCGGTATGACCGGCTAGGATACGCCACGTATCCTAAAGCCTAACCCAGCTCAAACACAACAACAATAACCTGAACAGTGGGAGATTTTTTTTTGAAAAGAATAGACATGACATCACGAACCAAACCAAACCAAAACTCAATATGAACACACTGAACAAGTTATTAAAAAAAATAGTTCAAATAAATAAACAAGACTCCCCAAATAAAAATGAAATGCGGAAACCACAACCCGAGTCAACATGACTCAACAACTCAAAGAGACACTAAAATGACTCAGGTATCCTCCTCGATCACGACATGTCACGAGACCCACTGCCCTGCCGCCACCAGCTGCGCTACCACACCTCGGTACCTCTCTGATCTAGCTCAGGTGTTGCAAAACAATAGTAATGAGGGGGTAAGTCCAACTAGGACTTAGTGAGTAGATCAGTCCTCAATTCACCATATCAATCATCATGCATAAAAACACAAATAACCGATATAAATAACGTAACAGCAACGTCAGAAGAAATCAACAATAATATATCCATAGCTCTATGCATGAAATCAACATCTGTCAACAAGTATTAAATATCTTTAAAAATGACAGAACAAGCATCGGTAACACATCCACTACCCTACTTATATCCACAATAATAAATATAAGCATCCATCAATAAGTATAAACATATCCACAACAATAAAATAGGATGAATGCAACAGCTCAATCATATGCATGCTCCCCGGACCTGTCGGTCCCACATAGCCACATAGGGTAGGTAGACGGGTGGCCGCCGAACTACCACCCAGCTCAGTGCCGTCTCTTTGGGGCATGCCCTCCCCTAACCGGCACTGACTCTTTCGAGCTAGCCTGTTGGGGCATACGTTACCCTCACCTGCTCGGGTCTCCGGACAGTCTCTTTGGGGTATGATCTCCCGTCACTAGTCGGACTTCCGGAATAAGGCCAATGTTGTCTCTTTGGGGCATACCCTCCCCTCACCAGCGAGTCTTCCGGGAAATGCAACATGCATATCACAACATCACACACGCAAGTATATAAGTATAAACAAGATGTGCTATCAACATGTAATAAATGGTATGTCAAGTGCATACCTCATCCGCTCCTGTCATACATCACAACTACATACAGATATATATGAAGAAATAATGCTCAGCACAAATAAATAACCATAAAATAGAATTATAGCACTGTAAGAAAAGATGCACGTGTATCATGAAAGCAGTGCAAAAAGGAACTCCAATTGTAAATCAATGGACTGGAACATGATAAAATAACTCGTCATAGAAACCACTAATCTAGGATAAAATTTACCTCATTAAATACTATATCCATGAATCATCTCAGATCGAATCATAAAAATATATAAAATATGATTTTTCAGCTTGGCATGCAAAATGAGGTGACATCCGGCTACTGTTTTCAAAATCCGAAAGTTTGATGGTGAAACAGACCTCACCAATGAATCCGGAACGTCGATTAGGTGAAAATTCATATATAACATGAATATTTTTGCTAACTTTAAAGCATCCAAATAATTATTTAGAATAATGGAAGAAATGCCTTGATTTATTTAATAAATCACCGTTATGAATGAATATAACGGTGTTCCAATCAATAAATCAGTAATGAAATCTCAGTCCTTCATCTAAACATAATCACATCACAGCCTGCCATCTAATATGATGCAATCACAACCCTCTATTTAACATGATGCAATCTCAGCCTTACATCTAACCAAATGCAATCATCGTCCTCCATCTACATGATGAAATCATAACCTTACATCTAATCAGATGCAATCACAGCTCTCCATCTACATGATAAAATCATAACATTACATCTAATCAAATGCAATCATAGCCCTCCATCTAACCAGATGCAATCACAGCTCTCCATCTACATGATGCAATCACAGCCTTACATCTAACCAGATGCAATCACAACCCTTCATCTATATGATGCAATCACAGCCTTCCATCTAATATGATGCAATCACAGCCTTACATCTAACATGATGCATCCATAGCATTACATCTATCCTGATGCAATCACAGCCTTCCATTTAACCAGATGCAATCACAGTTCTCCATCTACATGATGTAATCATAGCCTTACATCTATCCAAATGCGATCACAGCCCTTCATCTATATGATGCAATCATAACCTTACATCTAACTAGATGCAATCCCAACTCTTCATCTACACAAGATTCAATCCAGCCCTTCATCTCAACCAATTCAATCCAGCCCTTCATCTCACCCAAATTAATCTCAGCCCTCCATTCATCTCCTCACCTAGGTCTCTTCATCTCCTCCTCCACTCACCCACCGCCGCCGCCGCCCCTTCCCCAACCACCGCCACCGTTCACCGACGGACTTTGGTCGGACGGGGTCCCCATCGGGTCTCCTGTCGTTCGACGGCGGCCCCAAAGGAGGCGGCTAGGCCGGCTGCCACAAGCAGCGGGCAGTCGCCTAGCCCAGCCGTGGGCAGCGCCCGACGGCTCCCACCTCGGCAGGCGATAGCCCGGCCGGCAGCGTCGTCGTCGGCCTGACCCACCGCCGCCTGGCAGCGATCGCTCCTAGATGCGGTCGTGCCGACGGCGGCTGCTCAAGGCCATTTTTTTATTAATCTCTCTCTCTCTCTCTCTCTATATATATATATATATATATATATATATATATATATAAATCAATAAGAGGAAGGACAACGATTTTTACTTCTGATCCGATACAAGAAAATGTGTCAAAAATCGATGAAAAAGCCCAAAACATAAGAACAGTGACATGAATCAAGAATTGGAGAAAAGAAGGCCTAAATCCACTCACCGAACGGAGAGAAAACAGAAGGTAAAGACGCGCAGGATCTTCCCCGATCGACACCAACGAACTTGCGAAAATCCGACTCCGACGGCTCCTCCTCCTCAACGGCGCCCTATCTCTCATTTCTCCTTTGCCTCGGATGGCGTGCGGCTCAAAAACCCCTGGTCGCACACACCAGGGTCTAATTTACCGATTGGGTCCAAATGATCAAAATACCCCTACCTAAGATATCTGACTTAAACAGCCCATAACTCATCCGATCTAACTCCGATTCGAGATCCAATACCAGCAAATTCGCCTCGAGACCCTCTATCACCCTAGCATGCTAAATCACAGAGATAAGACAAATAAAATTTCCCTTAATTTTCCTACATTAAATGCTTACTCGGGTCTAATCCCAAAGCTTCCCACCAATCTGCGCTAACTAGGGCCCACGATCCCCCACTCAAGAATAAAATATTATTATTAAGATTTTTGGATATTACAACACATATCATCTGGGCACGTATCGGAGAACACGGGAGATACAGTAGCCAAAATTTATGAATGAGTTAACAATTAAAGAAATAACTAAGTGCAATACAAATAACTATGTTCCCAAATTATCCAATTAGGGACAATTCAAGGGTTGTATGTTGTATAAAAGATCATCTACTTCGTTTACACAAATATACAACCCCCGAATGGATCTTGCTAAATCATATCCGACTCATCAATGCGTAAATGAAACGTATCAACTCATAGGATGGATTATTATTTTTTAAATTTGTGGATGTCGTCGCGAGTCCACAGTGGCGTGAGTACATAGTGAACGTCGGTGTGAGTCATTAGGTTTCGGCCCCAACGCCGACGACAACGTCCACAATGGTTTGATTTTCACCGGCTAGAATATTAATTGGACTAACTAGTAACACTAAATAATACTAACATTAATATTTAAACCCTAATTAATAGATTAACATTAACAAGAAATAAAATAAAATAATCCTAATTAATTAAATAGCCTGAACAACAACAAAAAATTAATTAAATAAATTAACATTAACAGAAATAATTATTTAAATAAATATTAGGGTTATTTTAACCCTAATCACATGCCGGATTCCTGTGTATGTGCAATACACTGGTGGGATATTCCGTCGGCCGTCAAAGGCCGAAACCCTAGGGTTTCGGCCCCAACCACACCCGACGGCAGACGACGGCAGTGAAGGCTTCAACGGAAGAAAGGGCCGAGGAACGACATACTTGGAGGCGAGCGACGGTGAGGAGACGTGGAGGAGAACTGGCGGCGACCGGCGACAACGACAGGTATCGGAGAATAGCAGCAGCGGCGATTTGGCGTGGAGGAGTAGGAAGCAGGAGAAAGAAAGGGGGTGGGCGCGAACGCAGAGATAAAAATATTTATCACCAATGGCTGGCTAAGTCGTTGGTGCGTTGTTACAAATAAAAAATAACATCACCAATGGCCGACGCGGCCCTTGCGAAGTCGTTGGTGATAAGTATTTTATTTTTGCATCGCCGGAGTGGACGTAAGGAAGCCGTTGCAGATATAGCACCATCTTCAACAGTTGTAAGAAAGTCGTGGGTCATTCAGACGAATTGGGCGGTCGTGGGTCATGGTTGTCGGTGATTCTAACATTTCTAGTAGTGTTCTCATCCTTGAGTGGTAACTCCCCCTACACTAGAGCTTGAAACTTTTGGGACTCATATGGCTTTGGGTGGGGTTAGTCACTTAGGAATCCAAAAGATTTTGCTAACATTATGTTTCCTTTTAATTAAATGCATTATGATTCCTTTTAATTAAATGCACCACAACAAAAGCAATGATCATTGAATTTTTTTATGAGCATGCATATGATGTATCCTAGGTCTAGAATGTCTTGCATAAAAAGCATGTGAAACATAAGTATTCTACGAAGAGAAATATTTCAAAGCATTCATTTTTACATTCAGGATTGAAACTTCATCTTTAAATAAAAGCATGCTATCATTAAGGACTTAATTAATTTGTGAAGTCAAAAATTTCATTTTCTCTTTTAATTTTTGAATTCTTATTTAATAATTTATTATTTTTAGTTTTCAAATCATTATTTATATTCTTCAAATCTTTTAAGTGTCAAGTTATCATGGAAACTAACACTTGAAGATTTCAAATTTGTTTTTAATTTCTCATTTTGTAATTCTAAAGTATGTAAGTTACTAACAAGCTTCAAGTTTTTCTTTTCAATCTTTTTCTTTTTGTTATTTGTTTTCACAAGCATGACATACCGTTTATATTCTTCTAATAGCTCATTATAAGACGTATCAAGAGAACTTGAAGAACTTGTACCACTATTATATATATAAAAATTAACATGACTAGAAGAAAATGAATACATGCAACTCATCACTAAGACTCATGAGACAAAAATTTGGTGTGGCTTTTCATGCTTGAAAATACTTCACTTGATTGGGAAAGGCGAATGTTGAAACATACTTATTCTTTTTGGATTTTTCTTCAAAGTAGGATACTTATTATTTCTATGTCCCTTCTCTTGGCAAATGAAGCACTTGATTTTTCTCTTTTGGTTCTTGGTTGTGCTTCTATCATCGAAAATGCTATGGACATCAAAAGAGACATTTGTAGTCGATGGATGATCATTGCTATCACCACCTTCAATGTAGGTTATAATCTCTTCAATTTAAGCAAAATTATATAATATATTCAAAGTAACTCATATATGAAATACAGGTGAACAATGCATAATGTTTTTAAATATGTCATTCAAAAAAGACATTACAAGTAATGCATTGTTTTGGTTTCAAAATCAAATAATTTGATTTGTTCTTGAGTCCAAGCATTAAAAATGCACACATTCTACTTTTTCAAACACTAAAATTGGGCTCATCAAACCTAGGAGGTGTAGACACCACATACTCTAGTGCCATTATCGAACTAGATCAAGTTCAAAGTATAAGAGATTGTGAAATCTCAAGCTACAACCATTTCGATATTGAATGTAAGGAAATAACACATAAGGGAAGGTGGATAGTGTGTTATCCTAAAATCAATCGAATCTTAAGCACAAATGACAATTTCATTTTTCTTAAGCGGAAATAAATATGACAAGTACAATATTTATTGACCCTTAATGCATTATGTTCAGTTTCAGTGGAGCTTGGTTTGGTTCAGGTTTCATGCAATGAGTTGGTTTTCATCATCATTAGCTTGCATCTTAAGGATAACACTATGATTTCAACACCCTACTATGATTTAGACTAAAATTAAAACAAATTGAGTAAATAAATAAAACAACAATACTTAGCTCCAAACACAAGCTCTTAGCTCATCTTAATACTTTTGGTGATGAATCATTTAAGGGTTGAAGCTCAATCAAGAAGGTTTACTTCAAAGCTAGAGTTTCTTAAAAGAATGACACAATTAAAGCTTAAGAGTGAATTCAAAGATATCCCAATGGTCCAATACCTCTCAAGGAAGGTAAGTAAGTGATATATAGGATTCGATGAAGAGAAGCTCAAGTTAAAAAAAATCATAACGGTTTTAAAAGAAAGTCATTGGGCTCGCCGATCGTAAACCGATGGTCGTGTTGGCTTTAGGTTTTCAACTTTAGTCTTAATCTCTTAATCTCGGTTTTGATGATAACAAACATGGAACTAATATTTCATCGAGAAATCTTTCAGATTCCATATCGATCAGCGTTCGATGTCCTCGATCGGAAAAATCGGAAGAAATCAGAAAATCAGAAAATCGGAAGGACATTGATCGTCACGCTCGGGTTCGTCGCAGAAATGTCTCAAAGATCGACGTGGGCACCAAAGTCGCATTAGACGAGTCCAAAGATCAAATGAAAAGCTCTCCAAGTTGATGCTCGTTGAATGTCGGAACCCGAAAATGAAGTGCGCAAGAAAAAGGGCTGAAAAATCAATATCAGCCTTTGTTCAGTCGACAGGTCGGTCGATCGAAGAGTGTAAGAAATTGGCAGTAGCCAATTCGATCGACCGATTAGTTGACCGAACACTGCCAAAAAAAAAAAACTGGCAGTGGCTACTTCGGTCGACGGATAGAAGCTAGAAATGGGGCAGTAGCACTAGTGGTCGACCGATCGGCCGATCAGATTGAGGATCGCACAATCGCGCGTCCCTGGCTTCCTTGCGTCGATCGACCGATGGGTCGATCGAATGTGGGATCGCCAGTTTGCGTCTGGGCAGTCGACCCGTCGGTCGACCGCACACAGAGAGGAGGGTAGCGGTCATTCTAGCAGTCGATCGACCAATCGACTGAGCGTCTGCAACGGATAGTTTTCTATTCGTTGAGCTATCGTTTGCTTGAGAGGCTATAAATATCATTCATCCAACCTCTCTAAACTCTCTCCTTGATTCTTACAAACTTTATTGAGCACTCAAAAGGGAGAATTGAGCCTTCTAGAGATTGAATCATGGCGCCCTAATCTTCTATCAAACTCCACTTCAAGCACACTCTGTCTCAACTCGGGATCTGATTCGAGTCTATCTCCTTGGTGAGTTGAAGGCGTGAAAAGAGCATTGATTTTTGGTTACATTCTAAGCTCTTTTTCATTGTAATTTTAATTGTTACTTTTCTTGGATTTGAGATTGTACGAAGACCGGGTGTTAGGTCTTGTTGTGTGAAGTGGTATAGGGTTGAGGTGGAAGAGTGCTCTCGGTAAGAAGCCAGAGACTTCCGGATGTGGAAGTGCCTTAGGTCGAGAGTGTGACTCTTCGAGTCAAGGTCCTCTGTGTAAGGAAAACCAATTTAATCTAGTTAAACTAGTTTGGAAATCCTAAGCAGGGTGCTTAGGTAGTGGAGTAGGAATTGGGGCCGAACCACTATAAATTACTGTGCTAGCATTGTTATTTATTGTTGCTTGTGCTTAATTGTTTATATCACTTTCGCATCAAATCATTCAATCGTAAATTGCCTAAACGATTTGAGAAATGACTAAAATTGAATTTAGACTAATTAATTTAGTTAACACACTATTCACCCCCCCTACCCCCCTCCCCCTTCTAGTGTTGCCATTTCGCCTATAGGTTGGTCGACCATTAGGAAATTAGCTGGTTATGAAGTTGAGGGGAAGGAGCATAAGATCTATCTCCTTAAGAAGGCCCTCTATGACTAGACAAGTGTCACGCCCCAAAATACTAGGGGTCACGTGACTGGCAAGAGTACACGTTCATATCCCGAAGCCTGCCAGACATGAGCAATGACGTGGAAATAAAGTATAGAACCAATGCAATTGCAAAAATAGATAATGTCATAAAGAAATGAACAGGTCCTGAACACTCTAATGAAAATCTCAAATACATCATGTCTGAATACATCGAATGAAATAACTGTCCTAGACTCTACTACGACTCCGTGTAACGAGATCCACGCCCTGAGCTCGCCACCCCAGCTGCGCCTCATGTGTCATTGTACCTCTACTGCTCTAGAGCTGAAATAAAAATAATAAAGAAAACGAATGTGAGTTCAAAAGAACTCAGTGAGTGGCTCATCCTTGAGCCATCCCTAAATAATCACTTAATTACATTCATTGCAGAATAAGCCAAAATCAAATGATACTGGAAGTAAATAAATAAATGCATGTACAACCAAATATACACACATCCATACATCCATATATCCAAATATCCATACATCAGTACATCCATACAATTTGAATAATCCGGCGCCCTGCGCCCATCTCCCTCATGCTGATAATTGGGCAACCAAGAATGGTTGGGGTCATCTGGCTAATCAAGACTAGCGACCCTCGAGCATGAGTCCCCTGTGGTGAACCCAGATATATAATCCAATGGTGGGTGTGACCCTCCCACTAACGCCACTCCGGGGCTGTCCGTCAGTGTGGCTCACCAATGCGCTACCCGATCACCAGTTGACCAAGCTGGCACAATCCGGTCCCTGGGGTGAACTCAATCATACAAATACAATACACATCCACATCATAGGCAGGTAATATAAACAACATCAATAGCAAAGTAAATAAGAAAATTTCAAAACTAGAGGAATTAATCACACTGCTTATTTCCTACTAGAGGAATTAATCACACTGCTTATTTCCTACATGCGCATGTACCTACCCATCTCAGCCCCGGGCTGGGCTCTAGTTCTCTAGCGGAGGAACTCACTTGTCCTTGATTTACAACCCAATTTAACAATCATAGGAAGAGCATAATAATTTTCACATCAGGTAAACACAAGCCCCGTTTGTCATTGCAACCCGTAGAAGCAAAATATAATAACTCGAACTGAAATTAAATAAATCATAGATTCTACCAAAAACCAGAAATATTCATACATTTAACAATCTGATTTTTCATGAATTTATCTAAAATTATAACGTTATAAAATATATGATTAAACATGCAAAGCCTTCAAGAAAACTTGGAATCTTGTAGCGGTAGGAACCAGCCTAAATATGCATGTCATGTCTCTACCCTTAACCATATTTTCCTCCCAAAAATATACTAATTACCTACTATTTAAATCATGAATTTAACAAAAATAAGTTTCATGTCAAGTAGATAAACCAAATTTATACCGTTCTTCCAAAAACTCATGTTTTACGATATTGGCCCTAAAGTATAGGGTAGAACCTAAGGGTTTGCATACATGTGGCCCTACAAATATTTTTCACTAACAACCTTGAGTGTATAATGTCATGACAAGGTGTGCTAAGGACCTACGATGTCATAGTTGTCTCTAAAATTATGAAAATGCCCCTTCCCGACCTATCCTTAATCTCTAGGGTAGTCCTAGTGTAGTCGGTAGGGATGGCAACAGTTCGGTTAACAACACTTTTGGGAGTTAACCGAAATCGAAACCAATTTCCAAACCCGCTAACCAAAACCGAAACTGAAACCGGTTGATTTTAAAAACTTATATCCGAAACCGAAACCAATTAGAAAAATTTTAGACACAAAAGAACTAATTGCATCAATCTTGATTACAAACTCACTAATTACATAACTAATTACAGAACTAATTGCATAACTAATTACAGACTCAAGACTCATTAATTACGGACACAAAAGAACTAATTTCAAAGCAGTATATAGAGAAGAAAATTTTAATTTGCCAGACTTGTTCCCTAACTTCTTCCTGCAACCTACGGAGCCACAGTAGCAGTCTTGATCTGCTCCTAATTGTACAAACATGCAAAAGAAGTGCACTTTGTGTCTAGAAAAATGTACTGGATGTTGAAGATCCATTATCCATGGACTGTGGATATTGTATTAAAGTTCTAGTGATCATGAAATCAAACATATGAGTATATGTAAAAAAAAGATAGTTTTTATTACCTGAGATGTTAGTAGTCGGAATTAACAAAACTGGTAATACAAGCTAATATTTCTCAGAAGGAACAAGACTATAGCAATGGTTTTTGGAGGAGAATATCTCAATATATTCATGTTAATGTTTGCAAAATTCACTGTAAGCAAGAAAGTTGTGGACAAGAATACCATGAAATGTGACAATGACCCGTTGTTTGTGTTAGTGATATGCTCTAGAGCCCTCATATAATTGGGAACTCTTCATGCACATTTTACTTAATTATGAAAGGCTATCTTTATTATTTAGTGCTCATGTTAATTCATTTGCTTGCATAAAGACTTAAACTATATAATAAAGTCCTTGGTATATGACACAGTGCAAAGGAAATCATGAAAAGTTCATGATGTGAGATTCTTATTGCATGTAAATGTGTTTATACCTAAATTATCCCTAGTCACAGTATTAACAAGATAGGACATTGTTAATACGGATAGACTAGCACATGTTATACTTCTTAAGTCGTTCAAGCAATAGTTCTCACAAGTTGTGAGCATAGTGATGCTCAAAGTTAACATGTGGATGCTTGTTTGAGAAACAAGTTCATTGGAGGCCTAATCATGAGATCTTCACAAGAATGTTCAATCTATGTTTGTAAAAGCATCTCATCATATATATCAGTGGTGCAAGTATCCTTGGACTTGAGATCACCAAAGTATCTTAAGTGCCTAGTGTTGTACTTTGACTTCATTACTTATGGTTCACCTTTGGGTGTTCATAGCTTGAAGATTGGGTATAGCATGAATCACTTGGAGATAGTTTAGTGATCAACATAGGATTCACCACCCCATATTTATTTAGGGAGTTTATCTCACTCTTCTTGTATAATCTCTTTATTCAAGAGTCTCTGGCCAGAGCAGTAAGCGTTTATGAATGTGATTCATAGAGGGCTTTTTTGGAATAAAGATTTAAGATACAAGAATCTATACATTCAGGACTTGATTAACCTGGATTAGATAAAGAGTGGTGAAAGGAGTTGATTGTACGGTAACTGCATATGGAAGGGTGAAATGGACAAACCATTGACCTTCTAACATTTGGGTAGTGATGATGCTTGGCTAGAAGCCTCTCTTGACTTGTATAAGTGAATTTGTTCATTGGGAATGAATAATAATTTAAAGAGTTTAAATCATATAATTCTACTTAAATGAGAATTATAATTCACTGTATACTACCAACATATTTTAGAAGCCCATAAGATCACACACATATAAGAAGGATACAAAGGTAAAATGCATGAGATGTCATTAGGTCCATGAGAAAGAAGAGAGAAGATGGCTTGCGAGGCACATGAGATGGATTTGATCCATCTAGTTGAGTCCACTTATTGGACTCAAACTCATTAGATGGATTTGATCCATCTAGTTGAGTCCACTTATTGGATTCAAACTCATTAGATGGATTTGATCCATCTTGTTTTAAACCCGTGGGTACATGAGTATATATTTCCACTCTTAGGGTGCAGCCGAACAGAGAGAAAAGAAGTGAGGAGGAGCAAAAATTAATTTTGATCTCCCTTCTCTCTTTGAACCTCTTCCTCTCCACTCCACCTTTCTCTTGGTGCCAAATTCCCTTGCTAGCATATAGGGAATTTTGGCTATTGTTGTTGCACTTGAAGCGTTCTTGGATCCATCCTAGTGTGGATACTTTGGAGGTGATCCGATCTAGATCACTGTGGTTTACGACAAGCCGATGACGAGAAGGTCTTTCGTTCATCCGATTTGGGTAACAGATCTAACCTTCTCCTTGTTTTCTTTACTATTGTTTTAATGGTGCAATCAGATCTTGGTTTTGGTGATCAAAGGCACACAAATTTTTATTTTCTGCTGCCCCATGTGCCAATGATTACCAACAGTTTGCTCCATTTCATTTATTTTCTTCCTGATTGCTAATTTCAAATCCATGCGCTACAACAAAAACAATTGTTAGTGGCAGAAAATAATTGGCGGCCTTCACTGGAGCTGGTTATTAATCAAAGTAATGCTTAATTACTTTGATTAATAACCGGCGCCTGTGAAGGCCGCCGGTTATATTATTATTATTATTATTATTATTTCTTTTCTCGCTGCTTCTCGCGTCAGCCATCTCCTTTTTTCTGCTGCTTCTCACGTCCGCCATTTCCTTTTCTCGCTACTTCTCGCATCCACCATTGTGGATTTCACCTCTCTCACGCAGCATCCTTCCCGCTCTAGGTCATTGTGCGCCGATCTTTCTTGAGCAAGCCCTTTTCTTTCTAGATCATTGTACGCCGCTCTAGGTCGCGCAGCATCCTTTCCTGCTCGAGCAAATCCTTCATCTTTCTCACGTCCAAAAACCCTTTTCCTCATCTATTCGCTAGGATCCACATCTATTTGCGTCCAAAAACCCTTTCCTCATCTATTCGCTAGTGATCTCAGTCAGTGACGATCCTCACCCCGACATTGAGTGCAGAGAGCAAAGCGGAAGGTGATCTCAATCGGTGACGATCCTCCGACATTGAGTGCAAAGAGCAAAGTCGGGCGCCGATTCATCAGTAGTTGCAAACCCTGTTCCGAACAGAGGAAGAAGGAGACGGACCGAAGTTGTCCGCCAGATCCCATCCTTAATCCGGCGCTAGATCGCGATCAAGCCGCTGTCGCAAGAGAAGAAAAGAAGCAGTTCCACAAGCTCATTGTTTAGTGAAGTAAACAATAAGCAGAAAACTATAAGCTGCCGCTGTTTGCCAGGTTCTTCTTCCACAAGCTCCAGATTTAATTGTGTTTTCTTGTTTAGTGAAGTAAACTATAAGCAGAAAACTGTTTAATTTCCATATGTCTTGCTATAATTTTGGAATCATATTTTGATGCTTTAATCTACTAATTTAGCAAGAGAAAATTCCTTTGTGAGTCGAATATATCAATTTGTATGTACATTTGAACCAATTGAGCTGCAAGTGCAGCTAACATCATTAGTCTCAAGCTTTATTGTAATAACATCATTAGTCTCAGCTAACATCAAAAGTCATCTAGAAGTAATTGACTTGTATGTAAACGATAACGACATCAGCTAATAGTGAGTTAACCTTATTACTATTCTTCCAAAATAGTAATATCCCCTCTTCCTGCCCAAAAATATTAAGTACGTAGCTCAAAAGATCAGTTTTATCTTAGCTAACTAATTAACTGTAACAATTCCTTTGGCTTTTAATTTGCTCTACTGCAAATTGTAAACATATTCTTCCCACTTGCATTAATATTAGTCAATGTTATATATATAGAGAGAGAATGAAGCACTCTTTCCTGATAAATTTTGGAAACATTAACTACATCTAATTAATCACAACCTCATTAACCTAAGTTTTCATTCTTGTACTTAATTATCCGCTCTTGTTACTGCTCTTAATTAACTTTCTTTTTTTAATATATACTTTAATTTAATTATTCTAGATATCCTTTTTATATCTACTTTACATTTTCTTGCTACAAGATTAATTTTACCTAAAAGCTAGAACAAAACTTTAGAAATAGGTCTGAAATAATGAAGAATGTGAGGGAAAAGAAAAAAAAGAGGAAAAATACGAGAAGAGAAATTAAGAAAAGTAAAACAGACCAACTAGCCTATATATGCAAATAAGTTAATGAGAATTATGAGATGATCGATCGTTATGTATATAGAACAAATCATGCATGCATATAAAGATGCTATAAGTGAGAGTTAATATCTTGACCTTACAGAAGATACATTTGATATCTTAACCACTAAGTTAGAAGATGGAGGTTGACCAAATCTCAAGTTAAGTGATGCTATATGTTTAATTTGGCCAATTAATATCCTAACTAGTTAATTAATCACAACAGCTACAGTGCATAGATACCATCCAGAGCTGTTGACACAAAAATGTTAAGTTGATATCAACATAGACATCAGCTAATAATGAATCAATACTCCAAGCCAATTCCTCGTACTTAACCTTATTACTATTCTTCCAAAATAGCCATAGTGAGTTAGCAACAAAAGCCCTCAAACCTTCAGTTGATATCAAATCATATCTTTCACCTTCCTTTAACCATTCCCCGGTCATCCAATTCAATCTATACTTGGATTTTATTCCCAGCTTTGCCTCAACCAATTTCAATTTTCATCCACAGCCTTACATCGAAACAGAATATGCTCATTTGTATCCTTCCACATTTTACAGATAAAGCAAGCCTCCTCTTCCCTTCCATAAAATTTGTATAACCATCCCGGAGTAGGAAGCCTTCCCCCGGTCATCTTCCACAGAAAACATTTCACCCTTTCAACCACCTTTTAGTAACCATATTTTCTTCCAATCAAATTCTAGCTCTTCAAAATCTTCCTCTTTCCTTTTCGAAAAATGATAAGCTCTTTTCACTGTTAACTCACCATTTTTGCTGCTGCTCCCTATTCATTTACTTCTTTCATTTCTCATACATATTTCTGTTCTTACCACTCTCTCTTTCAGGTGTCAATCACAAGGAAACTTCTTTGGAGATATATAGCTGGATAAACATCTACTTGTAACCTACTTCAAACTAAAGGTATGTAGCTACTGTATGTTAGCATGGAACATATTGATCTATACCTACTTCAAACTAAAGGTATGTAGGTACTGTAAGTAGCATGGAACATATTGATCTATAGCTACTGTTTGTTTTCTGTCAGTGGTGCATATGAATCTAGCTGCTTTTTATTTGATTGGTCATGCTTGTTTTTTTGTCCTCTTTTTAATTTTTTTATGAATTTTGATGCTTGGTAACTATTGATCATGTAACTATTTGGCTATGATAAAATGTCGACGTCTTGTCTTGTTATTGATTTCTCTATTATATCTTTAGTTATCTTGTAGCTTGTAGCTTGGTGGGATTACTGATTCACTTTAGTTATCTTGTAGCTTTCCAAATTAGTTAGTAGAACTTTGTGTTGCATTTGATAGCATGATTTGGGATTCTACCATAAGTGACAAGTACTAAAATCTAGAGAAGTTAGCAAGACAAGTAGATTAAGATAAAAAAAAAGTGTCCTTATTAGCTTACAATCACTACCTACATACATGATCAATGAGCAACTTTACTGAACAGGAAAATGTTCAGTGAATAATAAGCCAATAATTTTGCTTTTTGGGTGAGAGCTTCTGCTTCATGCACCATCTTTTTGTTGTGAAAACCAGCAATAGTGTAGGGGCAGGTCCTAGATAGGCGGTCATGTGTTTCCATCTCTTTCCTCGCAAAGAACACAAGACTCATCAACCTGCACATGGCGGTGAACTTGTCCTTGGTAAGTAGGCGCCTCTTGAGGGCAATTCAGTTCATTATAGTGATGTTCCCTTGGTTCGACGCGTCCCAGAGGTAGGACACAGTGGGGAATTGAACTCCCCGAAAATTAAGCAATGGATACAGTGAATTAGTAGTGAATTTATACTAGAACTCGTTGATGATGCTACGATGTTCATTCCTTTAATTATTTAGCATTGGTAATTGATACATTTGAATGCAAAGCAAGTTGAAACAACTCCACATATTTGTCCCTTAACTTGATACCATCAAGCCATGGTTCAGTCCACTAGCGAATCCCACAACTCCACATATTTGTCCCTTAATTTCCATCCATAGAATGAGATATATTCAAGTGTCTGTCCTCATTGCTGATTCACATTAGGAGAATCTATAAGTAAGGAACTGGTTGGGTAGTTTTATATGTTATTCATATAACTAATAAATTAATTTATGCTAAGGTTATTTGTCTTTAATAAATTTTTTTAGGATTTCTAATTTTTTATGAAAACCTTAGACCCGTTTGGAAAATGTTATTTGACTTTATAATTTTTGTTGATAAAATTTAGTTAAAATATTAGACTGAATATGAATTTAAAAATTTCTTATTCTATTTAATATTTACTAAATTATATCAACCAAATTTATAAATATCAAATAACGATTCTTGAATTATTCCTTATTGGACACTTTAGGAGCATAATTATTTATATTATAAATTTAATCTCATTTAGAAACACATGCCATTTGAAATTTTGGTAGCATCTCTTTCGTTCTCCGGTACGCTTTAGATGTTTTGCGTACTTGGAGAACTAAAGGGAGATGCTTCCGAAATTTTCAATGACTTGTTGTGATTAAATGAGATTATATGTGCGATATAAAAGATGTGTTCCTGAATGGGATATGACCACCCTACCTATATGACCATACCCTTACCATACCCTTAATAGTAACTTGAAATTAAATTTTGAATTCTAAGATGGATAAGAGTTGGATGTCAGCACCTCGAGCATCTGAAGCTTATTTTAGAGGCACAGAAGATTTTATTAATTTCGGAATTAAACATGGATTGGATGAGAATGACATGATGAAATGTCCATGTAATAAATATTTCAACAGAAAACATCAAAAACCAAAAGACGTTAAGGCACACTTGTTATGGAATGGTAATATTACCAAAATATATAATTTGGTACTATCATGGTGAACCTATAAGAGCACATATTGAAAATGATGCAGTAAATTTTGAACAAGAGCATCGAACACATAGAGTTGGTGCTAGTAATATACCAACCTTAGTTATAGAGTTATTGGGCACATCAAATTCAGATCTCAATGAACAAGAGCATCGAACACATAGAGTTGGTGCTAGTAATATACCAAGTTTAGTTACAGAGGTATTGGGCACATCAAATTCGAATCTCATTGTTAATGCTGATTCCAATGATAGCGATGATGATAATGCTGATTTTGATGTTAATTCAAATCGGCCTCAAAATACACCCGAACAAGCAAAGTTCGTGCAAGAAGCTTTGGAACATCATATGATGGATGATTTTGATGTACCCGAATTGTGTAAAATACACTAAAGCATCATTTATCATTTAATTATATCATATAAAGGTTCTTAAGGGTAATACTCTTCCGTCAACATGTTATCAAACCATAAAATATGTTAAAGATTTAGGTTTGTTCTACCAAAAGATTGATGCTTGTCCAAATGATTGTATGTTGTATATGGACGAAAATTCAAAGGCATCAACATGTAATGTATGTGGAGCGTCTCGATGTCATCCATCTTCCACTGATGATCAAATGACGAGTCAACTGAAATGGAAAAAAAGACCCGTTAAAATATTGCGCTATTTTCCATTAATCCCAAGGTTGACTCGTTTGTACATGTCATCGAAGACAACAGGTTCTATGAGATGACATTTTGATAAATGCACCAAAGATGGCATCTTACAAGATGTTGATAAAAGACATCCAGATTTTGCTGCTGATCCACGTGATATAAGATTGGGTCTTTCAAGTGATGGATTTAATCCATTTCGAGCAATGAACACAACTTACACTACTTGGCCTGTTGTATTGATATCTTATAATATGGAACCCTGGGCATGCATGAAGAGGTCTTCAATAATATTGTGTATATTGATACTGGGTGATAAAGGGCCAGGAAATGATATTGATGTCTACTTACAACCTCTTATTTCAGAGTTGAAGCTGTTATGGAATGGAGTACATGTGCCTGATAGTATCTTCGGAGAGCAGTTTACCTTGTGTGCAACTTTGTTGTGGACAATTAGCGACTTTCCAGGTTATGCAATGTTATCCGGTTGGAGTACGAAAGGACGCTGTGCATGTCCCATATGTGCTAGCAGAACACATTCTCGTTGGCTCAAATATGGTAAAAAAATTTGTTATATGGGTCATCGTAGATGGTTGCCGCAAGGACATCCGTTTCGTCAAGATACAGAGCTATTTGACGGAACAATTGAAAATGACGATGCACCTTTCCCAGTCGATTCATCAATTGTTTATGAACAAGTCAAAGATATTAATCATGTTTATGGCAAAATCAAGATCAGAGGAAGAAAACACACACGAATTGATGATAATTTGGTCAATCGGTCTGAAAGAAATTTTGAGACACAAAGTCAGCAGAGTTCTTATAAGCAAGATTGTGAAATATGGAAGAAAAAAAGCATATCTTTTGAGTTACCTTATTGGCAAAATAATGTATTACGACATAATTTGGATGTAATGCATATCGAGAAGAATATATGCGATAATTTGATTGGTACTTTGCTAGATATGGATGGGAAATGAAAAGATAATCTCAATGCACGGTTAGACTTACAAGACATGAATATACGACATCATCTACATCCTACACTATTACCGAACGATAAATATGATATTCCATCGGCTATCTATTCAATGTCTGTTGTAGAAAAAGATTTGATGCTAACATGCATACAAAATATGAAAGTGCCGGATGGATACTCATCAAATATTTCGAGATGTGTGAATTTAAAGGATCATAAATTGCAAAATTTGAAGAGTCACGATTCACATGTCCTGGTACAGGATGTCATTCCACATGTTTTACGAGGACTTGTGCACAATGATGTTCTCTTTATAATTAAAGAGATCGATCTCAATATTTTTTAAGAAATTGTGCAATGATAATTTAGAAATAAGTACATTGGACGAATTACAATCACGTGTGTCTTTGCTTTTATGTCACATGGAGCAAATTTTTCCACCAAGCTTTTTTACCATTATGGTCCACTTGATGATTCACCTTCCAAGATAGGTAAAACTTGGTGGACCTGTCTATTATCGTTGGATGTATCCAATTGAAAGATTATTTATGAGATATAAGTCTCATGTTCGGAATAGAGCACAACCGGAGGGATCTATTGCTGAGGGATACCTCGCAGACGAATGTCTAACCTTTTGTTCAAGATACTTCACTAATATTGAAACTATATTCAGTCGGACACTGAGAAATTATGATGTTGAAAATGTCGAAGATTACTTATTTTCCACTAGTGATCGATTAATTGGCAAAACACGAATTGATAAGTTGAACTTTTATGCACATGCACAAGCTCATCGATATGTAGTCCTGCATAGTCCATTGATTGAGCCATACAAAAGGTAATTTATCAGGGAAAAATGTAGGCAATGCAATTTATTGGTTCTTTCAAAAGTTCAACAAGAAAGATGGATTGTAGAGGAATTCATATCGTGGTTGGAAGCTAAAGTGCCAGAAATTGTGCAAAGTAACGCTGATGTTAGACTAATTGCGTTGGCTAGGGGTCCATCGTCGGGTGTCAAAAGATATAATGGAATGATGATAAATGGATATAGATTTCACACAAAGCAACGAGAAACAACTAGTAAAACATAAAATAGTGGCTTGATGGTTGAGGCTGATGGTCGTCAATATTATGGTGTTCTAACTGATGTAATCGAATTAGACTACCATGGGACATTCAAGGTAGTTCTTTTTCGTGCAGAATGGGTTGATATTAGAAATACACGTGGATTACGAGTAGATGATGATGGATACTCACTGGTTAATCTTTCTCGACTATTTCACACTAGTGTACAACTCAAATAATGTATTTGCGTCACAAGCAAAACAAGTATTTTATATTGTGGATCCAAAAAATAACGACTGGTCACATGTTATAAATGTACACCCCAGAGATTTATTTGATATGGGTAATGTATTTAATTATTAATTCAAAATTCTTTCTCAAATATATAGATATGTTTTTATTTATTGAATTTGTCAAATATAGTATGACGAGATCCACATCACGAGTAACATCTGATGCTGAGGATGAGGCTGGGACATATATCGACATCGACTGATGGTTCATCCCAGGGACCCATACCAAAGCAATATCGACCATTTTATATTTGGAGTATGTCATGTTTAATATATGTGATTATATATTTCATTATTTAACGGATGTCACGACGCATACAAGAAAAGAAGGATCATCTTATATGTCTGTGTCACATATTCATATGTTGAGGCCAGAACAGTTGATCATTGTTGATTTTTCAGAGTGGGGGCAAAGTCATGACGGTGGTCATAGACTTTTTTCACGTTATTTGGGCATGTTGGTGCGTGACCAATCATTTTTGCCCTTAACTCCGGAGTCATGGAATGCAATATCTTCCATATATAAGAATGGAATGTGGGATGAAATATTGGTAATTTCTTTGTATATAAGTAGTAAATTTGTATGAATTAAATGCATACTAATTTTATTTTATTTTTATGCAGCGATATTTTTTTATTCGTGAAGATAATAGGGATTGCATCAAGAACACAACGATGGAAGTTCTTGATAAAAAATTCAAAAAATTTAAAGTGGACTTGAAAAAAAAATATTTCAAGATTGAGGACTCTAAAGAAATTAATATTGATCGTCGACTAGAATATATAAGTCGTGAATCTTGGATTAGAATGGTCGACTATTGGCATTCATCGAGTGGTCGAGTAAGATTTTTTTTGTCTGTTTATTCATTATATTTTGTCTATTTATTCATTATATATTAATAATAAATATTATAGACTTTCGGGGTAAGAGGGCAAGAAATGCAACTTCTTATTTGCATACTAGTGGGGCGGTCCCTTTCGTGTAACGAAGAGTTGATTTTATAAGTAATTTTTTATAACCAATTTATTTTGTATTTGTTAGTACAATGAATATGATGAATACTATTAAATTCTTAATTAAATTGTGTGAAGCGACAAAAGCATGATAGAGAGCCTAGCGGTATTGAAATGTATAGAATGACACATACCAACAGAGGTGGAGAGGGATATGTACATCAAGATGCTGCACAGTTTATGGTGATATACTTAACTATATGCATTTTAATAGAAATTAATCTTTTGTAACTTATTTGATAATTATCATTTGAGAAAATACAGGCCACCGCAGAACAAACTATTAATGAGCGGCTCGAGATGGCCCCAACGGTAGACCGAGTGCAAATTGAGAATGAGGTCTATCATGAACTTGCAGGACCAGAGCATCATTCTCGAGTTCGACTATATGGGATTGGGGTCACACCGCGGCAATTATATGGACAACAGCATCGACCGACATCATCTCAAGAAGCAAGAAATAAATTTGCTATTGATGAATTAACTCAAAAATTAGAGGCGAAAAGAAGAGAACGTGGGGCGGAAAGAAGAGCAAATCAAGCCCGAATGAGTGAGTACGAGGCACAAATAAAATCGTTGAATGAAAAATGGGCTATGTTCAACCAACTACTGCAACAATAACCAAGAACATTTGGTGCACTACCACAATTGGGTTTGACTTCGATAATGAATCAACCCAATTTATTTCATTCACATCTTGGTTTTGTAAGTATTTGTCAAAATAAATATTCTAATGTTATTTTGTTCAACTTGATTACTAATTTTTTTTTTATATTACAGTCTCAGTATGCTAATGTGCCTTAATATTCTAATGTGTTATGATAATGTGCCTGAAATTACCCCTCAAAGGAGGCAATGCAAGAGATTCTTTTGCCACTTGTGAGTATCTATTTTCTAAATTAAAATATTTGTTTGTTTATTTTATATACTAATGCAACTAACATTTGTGCAGGCAGAGATCATAATGAAAAAGGAAAAGAAAAAGTAGTAGTAGTAGAGTCTTAGTATACTATGAGTAAGCTTATTGATGTCATTGAGAAAAAAGAAATGATATGTTGATCTGGGTTGTCCTTGAAATTTTAGTTATTTTTTGCATATTGAACTTTTGTGTTCAACTCTATCACATAGGCAGTATAAAGAATGATTAAAAATTGATGGCACAACATACCCATTTAGCTTGCAAGCAAGGAAAGAATCAGCAAACTGTTGAGCACTTCGGAGGCTGAGGCTGTTGGTGAAATGGCCACAAAAGAGGGGGGGTGAATAGTATGTTATCTAAATCTTTCGTCTAATTCCGATTTTAATCGTTTACTTGATTACTTAGGCAAGTTGTAATTTATCAACTAAATGCGGAAACAATAATAAAGCAATTTAGCACACACAAAGATATCAATGTTAAAACAATGATTTATAGTGGTTCGGCCCCAATGCCTACTCCACTACCTAAGCACCCCGCTTAGGATTTCCAAATTAGTTTAACTAGATTAATTAGTTTCCTTACAATGAGAACTTTACACCGGAAAGTCTCCGCTCTCAAACCGAAGGCACTTTCACACCCGGAAGTATCCCGCCTTCCTACCGAGAGCACTCTCCCACCTCAATCGAAGGATAACTCAACTAATCCTAGTAAACTTCGTTTACAATGGTGGGTTTAAGCCATAACACCAAGGCAACCACCAACTCAATCAACCTAGCACTCTAGGTTTACACAAGTGGTATACAATGAAAATAACCAAGAAAATACAATAACAATTGGAGCAATAAACAAATCAAACTATACTTAGCTCCAAAAGAAACTCTCTAGTCCTCTTGATGCCTTAAGAATATGAATCTTGAAGGTTCAAAGGCTAGATCAAGGTTTTATCATGAAAACTAGGGATTGCAAAGAGATGGCTCAAGAAATCCTTTATAGATGATCAAATATGGCTCAATGGAAGCTTGGATGAAGGGTGGAAGGCATGCTAAGACTTCTATTTATAAGACTTGAGGAGATGGCATGAAACAGCTGGCTCAACGGGCGGAAAACTAGCTATTTCCGCCGTCCAATCGATGGTTGGTCGATCAGTCGATCGACCGAAAGTAAACTGCCGCTTTCTGGAACACTTCGATCGGCGATCGATCGACCGAATTGGCTACTGCCAATTTTCCGCCACATTCGGTCGGCCGAATTGGCTACTGCCAATTTTCAACCCAATTCGATCGATCGACCGGTCGACTGAAATTTGAAAAATCAGCCCAGTTTGCTGATTTTTCTGCTCGTTAATAACTTTAAAATATAAATGTTATATAAGGATTACCCCTCATTTGGATTCAATAAAAATATCTTAAAAAACAAAATCCTTAAGAATCAAAATCTAATTTTTGGGGTCTAGTACAAATTTTCGGAAAACGGAAATTTTCTAATCTCCCGGGTCAAATATGGGTAGGTGTCACACCCCAACTCAGGGTACGCGTGATCGGCCAGGGTACGTGCCAGTACCCCGAAGCCTACCATATGCACTGACCAATGACTCATAAAACACAACCATACCGACATGGAATCGTAAACAAAAGCAACAGTACCAAACTTTATTAGTTATTGAAAACAGTTCAACCAAACCAAGTTCGAAAACATCACAAGGTTTTTAAATAAACATCTAAAGGTTTGCAAAGAAACATCTCCATGTTTTACAAAACCGACTCAGTGCATACACAAGACTCTACTCAATCACGACTACGACTATAAAGCTGCCAGCTACGAGATCTGCACCCACGTCTGCCCTCCTGCGCGCCATGCCACCAAGCCGTACCTCACTGGTCGGGCTCTGCAAAACAACAATAAATAAACCGTGAGTTCACGAGGAACTCAGTGAGTGGTTATTTCGTACCTCGACTTAAAACCTCGGCAAGATAACATATACAAGGTATGATACAAATAAGAAATTAAAATATGATCATACCGCATAAGTTAATCAGTTTGCCAAGATGGAAGAATGGATGAACCAGCCTCTCGGGCCCTTATCCATTTCACTATCTCGACCGCTAATGGCCTAAAAATATATATGGAAGGTTTGGTTCTTCCTTCTACATAACCAGGCCGGTCGGCCTACCCAAAACCAGCCCATAAGGGCATCTCAATATGAACTTTCATGTCTCGAATCCGTCGACTAGGATGGCCACTAACCTTAGGAATCCTCCTGGTTAGGGATAGCTAGTCCCACCCAACTCGGGTCTACCGTCAGCGTGGCCCACTGACGGAATCTCAAGACCCTCCGCCACTCGGGTCTAACACCTAGCGGGTCTGCTGGTGCAATCTCAAGACCCTATAAACCGCTAAGTCGTGTGGTAGCCGTTCGGCTAATGACACTCCTCAGTAGACCATCTCAACCACAACCAAAACCAGGTTGTGCAAGTTTTCCTGTGTTTTGCTTTCGGGCGTTGCCCATGTCCGACCCTCCCCCTCGGGTCGCACTACTAGGATATTGATATCCACTAACTATCCCTAGGTGTAGAAGCTAGTAAGTGTACTGTGTCTCTTGGTGAAATGTCACCACTAGGTACCGAAACCATTCTTTCTAGAGTTGTTAGAATTTACCGATGATAGATAAATCATCGATCTACTATTGTCAACGACACTTGCCAGAATAATCATGAACAACAATTACCATATGAAAGCCGAATTAAAGAGAATAAATTCTAGTAATTAACCGATAAGGAACATGCAATATACATAGCAACGATTGAACATAATATCTGAAAATTAATGAAACCTTTCCTTTGATTCATATGCCATAACAACCCTATCCATGTATGCATTAGTAAGAACATTTCCATAACCATGAGGAGGTAGATCTATAGTTACTAACCAGTCCTAAGATGAACAACAATCATATAATATAATTTCAACCTAATATTAAGCATGTAAGTGTGAATCAAGACAACAGAACATAAAACTTAACATATTAATCCGAACAGTCCTGACTTTTCCACCCTTGTCATTGCTCGGCTGACTCAAGCAAGGTAATACCTTGCTCGGCCAAGCCCTCTAGGAAAAGTGGGCATGCTTGCGACAACAACGCAAGCATCAATCCAAAGATCTAAAATATAACGAACATAAACGATCCATGAGTTGCAAGACGATCGAGGAAATTGGAGAAAATTTTGGCTTGACCTTTCCCCTTTTTCCACTTCTCGGCCAGCCCATAAAACACAAAGAAACCACGATTTAAAACATGAGATCATAGATACATCAATCGTTTAGAGTTCCAACACGAGAAAACACGACGATCGACAAAAAACTCTCGAAAAAAACACGATTTCAAAACTCCTACGATCGGCCACCCGCCTCCCTTCACAATCACACTAACCACTCACCTTGATCAGATCACAAGATAACCTCAATGAAGACGAGCTCTGATTTCCTCAACCGTCGACGCGAACTCGGCGCCGACAAGATCCCTCTCGCTCCCCCTTCCTCTTGGGCTGTGTGCGGCTCTCTTCTTGAGCCGCACGGCTAGCTTGGGTGCGGGGTTTTATTCCCCGCATCTCTTGACTAAAATGCCCCCTACCACTTACTTACCTCCTCATCCAACTCCACCTAACCCAGATCGAGTTTCGACTCAATCCGCAAACCCAAATCTCAACCCAACTTGAGTCAACCAATTCCCATCCACCCTACTACCAACAATTGGTTATGATTTAAATTAATTTTAACCTGCTATTCGAGGCGATCACGCGACTCGGCCCGGCTAGCTTCCGACTTTGATGGGCTGCACCACGAAAAATTTTATATTAGGAAACCCCAGGTATTACAATAGGCTAAAGGCTTCCAAAAAATCCTTTAAAATACCTCGTTATCTAATTTCTACCCAAGGAACAATTACCACCATTTTTTGTGTCAAGAAAATGTCTAGGTCGTATAGCCCTCCAAGGAGCTCCCTAGGATTACTGAATTTCAGGGCGGTTTTCGGGTTTTCATATTTTGGGATTCGGGTATGGTTTTTGGGTTCTTTGCGTCATAAAGAGGATTACATTACATTCTAGACACCCTAAACCTAAACTCTAACTTCCCAAAGAATTCCGAGCGTCGACAAGCATCCTTGCCGATTTCTCTGATTTCTTCGATTTTTTTGATCGGGGACGACGTGCGCTAACCGACTTGGAACCTGAAAGATTTCTCAATGAAACATTAGTTTCATGTTTGTTATCATCAAAACCGAGATTAAGACCAAGGTAGAAAACCTTAAGCCAACAATCTCCCCCTTTTTGATGATGACAAATATCCTTAAAAAAATATCTACAATTAAGCATAGAGGACATGGGATTTCTCCCCCTATCAACATTCATATTTATATAATAGAACTCCCCCTATCTATATGCATGGTTTTCCTATATTTTCTTTCCCTTTACTTATATTTTTCTCTCCCTTTTGACATCAATCAAAAAGGGCAAGAAAGGTCAACCTATAGTCAAAGTTGAGACTCTATTTTCTTTTTTTATGAAACATAAAAATCTCAACTAAAGGGATGAAAAATCAAATATCTAATATGAGACTAAATCATACATGATAGCATTATATGATAAATACATTTCAAGTCTCATTTGAAAATCTAATGAAAATTTAAAGTATCGGAAAAATGAGCAACTTAAGAAGAGAGATACTTTAGTGGCATTTTCGTAAATAAATGAGATTTTTATGACATTTTCAGAAATCATTCAAACTTTCAAAATACAATGATATGGTCATGTAAAACATGTATATCAAGTTTGAAGTGAAAAGAATGTCATTTGATCAAAATATGAACTTAGCACGATTTCATTCAAAGTAGGCATGAAAGCATGAAAATGGCTAAGTATCAAATTTTGTTATCTACTCATGTATTCTCATATTTAGGTACCTAGATATCTAATATAAGTGAGTCTAAGTATATTGATCAAGTTTGGGCTTAAAATGTGGTTTCTAAGTCACTTTTTGACATAGGTCAAATATACTTCAAGTTTTCAAAAATCAAACTTTTAAATCCATACAAAATCATATTTTTGACGAAAATTTTGAAACTTTAACCGGACAAACTAGATTTTTCAAGAAATATACAGGTTCAAGAATCAGTCAAAAATCAATTTCCTATAATTCATAAAAATCTTAAAAATCTAGGGGCATTTTCGTAAATTTCAAGTGTTTTTCCGAAAGTTATCATTTTTGCTTCAAACTTTCCAGACATCGCTGAATGATCATTTAAGATGTGTGTGTCAAGTTTGAGCTCAAAATGAATTTTCTAAGTTCATTTTCCATCCTATATTGATTTCAATGAAAAAAATGGATATTTCTAGCTATCATTCAAGATATCAAAATCATTCCTAGAAATGATTTTACTCAAGAAATGATGTGAATGATATTAGAAATGGAATCAAAATTGTATGCGCAAAGTTTCATTTGAAGTTTTCGACGAAAAATCAAAGTATCGGAAAGATTGATATTTCAAGAGGGTGATACTTTTGCATTTTTGAAATCCAACTTCAAAATTCCACTATAAATCCGATTCTTGATGAAAATTTCTGAAATTTTTACTAAAGAAACTAGATTTTTCGGTGAAGGTGTAGTTTCAAGAATCAATTAAAAATGATTTTTCTACATTTTTTAGAAATAACTGAAAATGCTAAAATTTCAATGGCATTTCCGTAATTTTCAGTTATTTTTCAAAACGTGTTCAGTTTTCATTCAAACTTTTATGACACCACATAATGGTCATGTAAAGAGTGTATGTCAAGTTTGAGATAAAAATTATATCCTTAAGTCAAGATATCAACCTAGCATGGTTTTCATTCAAAAGTAAGCTAATTATCATGAAACTTGCTAAGTTTCAATCTTATCATGTACTCATGATTTTTCAAACTTAAACGTATGGACACCTAACATGAGTAAATCTAATATATTCCTCAAATATGGATTGAAAATGAGACCTGTAAGTCAATTTGTTGACTTGGGTCAACTTGGTTCAAAAGATGTTATCATGAAATGGCCTCTATATCATTTTATCCATATCCATATGAATTTTTCATTCTAAATGTATGAAAACATATCATACTTATTCCTAAATATGTTTATGAAGTTTGGACTTAAAATGAAGTGTCCAAGTCAATTTGTTGACTTGGGTCAAACTTTTCCAAGTTTAAGTCCCCTAAATTGATATTTTTGTCACTTTGTTCATCTACACATGAATTTTCAAGTTTAAACACCTAGAATCATATCATGTATGTATGTAAATATGTTCATTGGGTGTAGACTTAAAAATGAAGTCTCTAGTCACAAATCTTAACCTAGAGCAAGTTTCATTCAATCAAAATATCATGAAATTACGTAAGTTATCAAAATTTTACCTTCTCATGAAATTTCATATATTTATCATGCAAAAACAATCATGAGTATAGAGACATCATTAATGCATGAATATTCAAGTATTGTAATAAGATTTTTGCAAAACTAAAACCTTACTCATTCTAGAAAATTGCCAAACTTTTCATTTTATTTTCCATTTTCTTTTAGATAGCATAGCCTTCCCTTAACATTTTCAACTTGCAAGTAGACTTCATTAGTAGATAATGAAATTAAGGCTACTAGCAAGCTAACCAAACCAAATAGCAAAGAGAGATTCAAATATCATTTTCAAAATGCATCTTTGCTAGATAGTTTGAAATTCATTTTTAATGAAATCAAGTGATACCAAAACGAATTTTAAGAGATCACAAAAATAATAAATATGAAAACATGATCTCCAACCCTTCCTATTAGTGGAAAACCGAAAAGCCACAATGAGCCTACGATTTAGAACCGCAAGGTCGCATGAGCCCGTTATAGGCTACATAGGTCTCCGAAGAGATCGGAAAATCAAAAATCATTTGATAAAATCATATTTAGAGCGGTAAGAATTAACCAAAATCATTCATGTATCATAAACTCTAATTTTCAGACTAGCCGAAACAAGGAGATGATACCAAATTAACTAGATGCTGATTCTTCATACCGAAGGCATCCAAAAGATGTGAAGTTGCAACTTGGATTTGGTGAAGCTCTAAGTCCTGATGCAACTCCCATCAACCATCATCAACTCATTCTTGTGTGGTTGCTCCCCCTACAAGAGAACATGAAATCTTTGGTACCCAAATGACTTTGAATCCTTGGGGGTTAGAGGGCTTAGCTACCCAAAGTGCCTTAACACCACTTGGGTTCATCTTAAATGCGCAATCATAAATTGCATGTCCGTAAACACCACAACAAAGGCAATGTCCATTAAATTTCTTTTTGTTTTTGCTATGGACATGAGATTTATTATTAGAATGCTTGTCATTTGAACTAAGATGAGCACGAGCATTCTTGAGAGAAACATTCACCTTCTTATAATCATGAGATCTAGAGGTAGAATACTTAACATGATAAGCATGAGATGCATGAGTATTATCAAAAGTGTTATTTCTCCTTTTTGGATTCTTAAAGGTAGAAACTTTTGTAAATTCATTTACCTTTTTACTCAATACAAAAACCTCCTTTTTCAAGTCATTCATGGATTTATATAAAGCATGCATTTGAGATTTTAACATAAGATTTTCCTTATTGATTTTTGAGTTTTCATTTTTCAAAATCCAATTCTCAATTTTGAAACCATTTTTCAAGTTTTCATTTTCAAGCTCTAACTCCTTAAGCTCAAGTTTCAACATATCATGACAAGGATCAAATGAGCTAGATTTCAATTTCTCATTTTCTAATTCTAGAGCATGCATATGTGAACTAAGTCTAGAATTCTCATTTTTAATTCTTTTATTTTCCTTATCCTTTTTCAAGATCAAGGCATACATGTTTTTATACTCATCCATCAATTCATCAAAATCATGAGAGCTAGATGAGTTAATACTATCATTATTATTAACATGACTAGAAGGAGAGGAGTGTACCTCATTGTTATCATTCATGAGGCATTCTTTTGAGATGGCTTCATAGTCATGGCAAGAGGATGCTTCAATTAAGTGGAATGAGGATGTGGAAGCATTCAACCTCTTCTTTGCCTTGTTCTTCATAGTAGGGCAGTTCTTCTTCACATGCCCTTTTTATTTGCACACATGGCAAATCACCTTCCTTTTCCGATTTTTAGTGCTCCTATGACTAGAGGCACTATGAGCTTCAAAAACCATATTAGTATTGGGTGGATGACAATTGTCATCACTCCCCTCATAAAACGTATTGAGCTCTTCGGTTTTTGCATAATTATAAAGCATGTTTAAAGTAGCCCAAATATCGAATGCGGAAGTACAATGCATGATCTTTTAAAATACATTATTTTCCAAAGAACAAAAGATGCAATTTGTAGCTTTAGCATTTAATTCAAACATATCAATTTGTTCTTGGGTCCATACATTCATGTCTTCCTCAGGTTCAATATATTTAATTTTTACCATGTTAAAAACACCTAAACCTTGAGTCTTTAAGAAGGTGTACATCCTAGACTTCCAAAGACCAAAGTTTGAGGCATCGAACCTAGGAGGTGAAGACGCTAAACTCTCTAGTGTCATTTTCCGGATCGAGAGACGATGTAGAAGAGATGGTGAAATCATAAACTACGACCCGCTCTGATACCAAATGTTGGTGAAATGGTCACACTAGGGGGGGTGAATAGTATGTTATCTAAATCTTTCGCCTAATTTCGATTTTAACCGTTTACTTGATTACTTAGGCAAGTTGTAATTTATCAACTAAATGCGAAAGTAATAATAAAGCAATTTAATTAGCACACACAAGGATATCAATGCTAACACAATGATTTATAGTGATTCGGCCCCAATGTCTACTCCACTAGCTCAGCACCCCGCTTAGGATTTCCAAACTAGTTTAACTAGATTAATTAGTTTCCTTACAATGAGAACTTTACACCGGAAAGACTCTGCTCTTAAACCGAAGACACTTCCACACCCGGAAGTATCCCGCCTTCCTACCGAGAGCACTCCCCCACCTCAACCTAAGGACAACTCAACTAATCCTAGTAAACTCCGTTTACAATGGTGGGTTTAAGCCTTAACACCAAGGCAACTACCAACTCAATCAACCTAGCACTCTAAGTTTACACAAGTGATATACAACGAAAATAACCAAGAAAATACAATAACAATTAGAGCAATAAACAAATCAAACTATACTTAGATCCAAAAGAAACTCCCTAGTCCTCTTGATGCCTTGAGAAGATGAATTTTGAAGGTTCAAAGGCTAGATCAAGGTTTTATCATGGAAACTAGGGATTGCAAAGAGATGGCTCAAGAAATCCTTTATAGATAATCAAATATGGCTCAATGGAAGCTTGGATGAAGGTTCGAAGTCTTGCTAAGACTTCTATTTATAAGCCTTGAGGAGATGGCATGAAATAGCCGGCTCAACGGGCGGAAAACTAGCCATTTCCGCCGTCCGATCGATGGTCGGTCGATTGTCAGTCGATCGGTCGATCAATCGAAAGTAAACTGCATCTTTTTGGAACACTTCGGCCGACCGAATTCGGGCTACTGCCAATTTTCAACCCAATTCGGTCGACCGAAACTGTAAAAATCAGCCCAGTTTGTTGATTTTTTTGCTCGTTTGCTCGTTTTTGGTTCCTTCTTCGCTAAGTCAACTTATATTACATTAAGTTAATAACTTTAAAATATAAATGTTATATAAAGATTACCCCCCATTTGGATTCAATAAAAATATCTAAAAAATCAAAATCTAGTTTTTGGGGTCTAGTACAAATTTTCGGAAAACGGAAATTTTCTAATGTTCCGGGTCAAATATGGGTAGGCTAAAGGCTTCCAAAAAATCCTTTAAAATACCTTGTTATATAGTTTCTACCCAAGGAATAATTACCGCTATTTTTTGTGTCAAGAAAATGTCTAGGTCGTATAGCCCTCCAAGGAGCTCCCTAGGCTTAGTGAATTTCAGGGCAGTTTTCGGGTTTTCATGTTTTGGGATTCGGGTATGGTTTTTGGGTTCTTTGCATCATAAAGAGGATTACATTACATTCTAGACACCCTAAACCTAAACTCTAACTTCCCGAAGAATCCTGAGCGTCGACGAGCGTCCTTGCCGATTTCTCCGATTTCTTCAATTTTTCCGATCGGGGACGACATGCGCTAACCAATTTGGAACCTGAAAAATTTCTCAATGAAACATTAGTTCCATGTTTGTTATCATCAAAATCGAGATTAAGACCAAGGTAAAAAATCTTAGGCCAATAGAGGCTCTCACAAAGGCGCATATGGTCTTTCTGTAAGTCATATTTCTGGTGACAACTTTCTGCTAAGTAGACCTCGGAGTCATTGCTTGAAAGGTGAGTAATCTTGGTTACTATTCCCCTGTCAAGCTTCATTTGTTGTTCTACCTTAGACTGTTGTGATTGCTTCTTCTCCTCTTCATTGGAGTAAAATATTGCAGATTTGTGGTGTGATCTAATGCCGAATTCCTGAGCCATCAAAATATCAGATTTCATTATTCACTTCAGTTTGAGTAGTTATTATGTGAAATAAATAATATACTTGTTATGCTGACAACTAATCATGTTTTTATTCTTGTTAATGTTTTATCTTCAGCCTTCATCTCTGATGTATCTATATACCTATCCTTGCCGTATTCCCATTATCTGCAAACACACTTTTTTATTGCATGTCAAATTCTGTACCAATTGCTAATACTATTAATGATTCCACTAAAGCTATCATTGATATACATTGAAGCATTCATATGCTTAGCTAAATTGCATGTTTGCATTAATATCAATTAATTAGGATTTAGGCATCTGTTTCTACCTTTCATGCTATATAGTATAATTGATATAATTAACTGATCGATCAGTCCATCTTCCATGCCAATTGTGTTCTTTCAAAAGACATTTACTGACTCCAAAATAATATGGTTTCTCATCCTTGTATTGACATTCTATATCCTATTGATATTTTGAATTTACAGGATTGGGGTTTTTTTGTGCCTTACCTAATTGGAAGCATTTCATTAATAGTATTAGCAATTGGGAGCATTTCTCCTGGGTAAATGCTTTACTATTTATAAATTTTCGAAACTTGTAGTTCTAGTTTTTTTGTGCCTCATAATGCCAAGTGAATCCATTTCCAAAGATAATCCATTGCCAGAGCATTTCAAAATAATATAATTCTGCAGACATCCCTGATTAAGAATACCTTCCATTTTGCTTGATTTTTCAGATATGATATCAAGTTGAATGATGCAATTCTTGCAGAAGAAAAGCATTTGCCAATGTAAGTAATTTGTTGTTTATCTTAAAATATTTTATGAGAGATCACATGATCATCAATTTTGTTTATTTGTTTTCTCGTTATATTTAGACTCTATAACTCTCACTGTTTAAACTTCTAGAAAATAGACTTTGTTTCTTGATTGAACCAGGTATGATGAGTTAGTTAAAAAATACAAGGTCGAGTACATTGCTGGAGGTAATAAGTTGATTTAGTGGTAACAACTTTATCTTCAAGGCATGTGTACTAATATCTTTGCCATTTCTGTAATTATATGTTCAAGAGCCACACAGAACTCAATCAAGGTTGCTCAGGTAGGCATATTCTGAAGTTAGTAGTCAGCACCATGAGATTGTTATGTAAAAATATTGATCAATTATAATATTGTCACCACTCCATGCTTCTCTAGTGGATACTTCAAATTCCTGGTGCTACAAGCTATATGGTATTGGAAAGGACAAGTTTGGAGAGGAAATGAAGAAGAACTCAACTGCTGCAGGTGTTAATGTAAGTTTCCCTTTGGTTTGATGTTTGATGCTTTATGTTTTCCTCCAATAGTTCATTTATCATATGATGATTCTCAAGTCAATTTTGCCTTGATGTTTGCCTCCAACAGTTCATTTATCATATGATGTTTGATGTTGTTGGCGGTGAGAGGTTAGTTGTTGATTAACTTGATTCTTCCTTTATGTAAATTTACTTTCAGTTAAAGGAGTGATGAATATGATGTGGCTGACATGGACTCCAGGACACACACTTAGGAGACTCTGAAATCAAGACTCAATGTCAAAAGCTAAAGAACGAACAGCTGAGGAATCAAAAACCAGCTATTATGAAGAGGATACCAACATCAGAAAGTGTGAAAAGGCTTTCCTTGAAATTTTACATTTGCTCATTCATCCATTTGTTTGATTGTAAACACTAGAAAGTGAGCAAATTGACCCATTTGTTGAAATGTTCATGTAATTTTATATTACTCTCTAGATTTATCTTCTTTATGTTTTGTAATAGTCTCTTTTGATAAAACTTTTTAAATTATGTTTAGCCTCCTGGATGTGATTATATATTTGATAGAGATTTTTTTGATATATTTAATTATATATATTATACAATTATATAATTAATATATTTATATAATTATTATATAAATTAAGTAAATATATAATTTAATTTAATTAAATATATAAAAACAGGGTATTATACCCGGCGGCCTTTACTAGGGCCGGGTAAGTAATACCCGGCGCCCTGTCAGGGGTGCCGGATATTATTATTCGGCGCTTTTTATATCGTCGGTTTCATTTTTCATTCACACCTTGCTATTTACGGAAGAACTGGCGTAATCAAATACGCCTAAAAATATATACTGTCTCCAAAAAATCGCTGATTTTAAAGACAAAAGGCGCCGGTTTTTGTAAAGGTTTCCTGTAGTGTTTGACAGTAGTAGAGTTCAAGCACTACATGATTTAATTGACACAATTTTATCAAAAAATGGGAAAATGGCATCTTTCCTGCATGATTTAATTGATAATTAGTCTTTAAGAATAACAAAGTACAAAAAAATACAACAAGTTGAAAAATAAAAACTAAAACACATAGAGAAAGAAGAAGCCAAAAAGAAATAGTATCAGCAAAACTTTTATGCATAGAGCACATACCGAAAGAGCTACCATCCATCTTGACAACAGTTATTTTCATTACGCTGCCTAGCTCCAGATTTATCACGGTGTCAACATCTGCAAGTGTAGGCATTTTGGAAACATCTGATAAAATCATATCATCCAAGAGAGCAGAAAGCATGGAAACATATTCAATCACAGAGAGAAGAAGAAACTATTGATTCCTGTTCACATTAATTGTTCTACAAGAGAAGAAACTAGAACTGGGAGGTCTATTAGAGAAGAACTAGGGAAGGTTACCTTGTCGCAAGTAGTCGGGGACTGTCGGAGGAAGAGCCGGGCTGCGGAGTCGCTGAGTCGGAGAATGGGGGAATGCGGGACAACGGGAGATTGGAGGGGGGAGTCGACTGAGGGAGATGGGGAGGATTAGGGTGAGAATTTATGGTATGTTTGTTTTGTTTGATAGGAAATGATTGGATTGGATAATAAACAAAAGAGGATTAGATATGAATTTTTTAAATCCGATGTACATCGAATATAAATATTCTTCTATTCACATTTTATTCTAATTCATGCACTAAACAAACAATGAATATTAATCCATCCCCTGTCTTAGGGTTACATATATATATATATATATAAGGGTAAATGGGTAAGTGGGTAATGGGTTTCGGATTTAAATTAAATATTTGATATATAATTATAATTATTACTGGTTTCGGTTACTGGTTAACCACGGCTCGATAACCGAAACCAAACCGATTTTAATTAGTTTTTTATTTTACTAACCAAAACTAAAACCGAACCGTAAATCCACTATTCGAAACCATATTTTGCGGTTCGGTTAACCGGTTTCAATTGCCATCCCTAGTAGCTGGCCCTATAAAATCCCAATTTCATGCAACTAAATACAAGGAAATTTATGAAAAATATAAGGAATATATCTGAAATTCCTAGGAATTATTTTTGTGATTTTCCATGGCCTAAACCATTCGACCATACCCTTAACGTAGGGTAGCCCTACGCGGCCGGCCCCCTTGTCTTCCCTCCTAGGTTATTTGATTTGCACGACATGGAGGGAATGAATGTTGGCTTTAGGTTTTCAACCTTGAACTTAATCTCGGTTTTGATGACAACAAACATGGAACTAATATTTCATCGAGAAATCTTTCAGGTTCCATATCGATTAGCGTTCGATGTCCTCGATCAGAAAAATTGGAAGAAATCGAAAAATCGGAAGGACATTGATAGTTGCGCTCGGGTTCGTCGCGAAAATTTCTCGAAGCTCGATGAGTGCACCAAAGTCGCATTGGACGAGTCCAAAGATCAAATGAAAAGCTCTACAAGTTGATGCTCGTTGAAAGCCGGAACTCGGAAATGAAGCGCGCAAGAAAAATGGCTGAAAAAATAATTTTAGCCTAGGTCCGATCGACCGCCCGGTCGATCGAATAGGGGTAAAAAGCGGCAGTAGCTACTTCGGTCGACCGGGCGGTCGACTGACTGAGGCCAAAAATTGGCAGTAGCTTCATCGGTCGACCGAACTGCGAATAGCTGAAGACGCAACTTGTGTCGGTTGACCGGGTGGTCGACCGAATTGAGGGAATGCAAAGTTTGCATTTGGCGGTCGACCCATCGGTCGACCGCACAGAGAGAATAGGCAGCGGTCGCTCTAAGCGGTCGATCGGTCGGTCGATTGGCCGTCGACCGAGCGGCTGTAACAGCTAGATTTTAGCCCATTGAGCTGCCGTTCCTTTGAGAGGTTATATATATCATTCATATAACTCATTTAACTAATCTCTCTCCCACTCTTACAGATTTTATTGAGCAATTAAAAGGGAGTTTTGAGCCTTCTAAAGATCGATCAATTGCACTCGGTTCTTCCGTCGACAACTTCTTCAAGCGCATACTCTGCCTCAACTCGGGATTTGATTCGAGCTCTACTACTCGGCGAGTTGAAGGTTCCAAGGCTTGGAAAAGAGCTTTTAATTTTGGTTTACCTTTTTAGCTCTTTTGATTGTATTTTTATTATTATTTGAACGCCGTTACTTTGGATTTGAGTGTGTGATAGACCTACGCTGTTAGGTCTTGTTTGGAAGTGGTTACCTTGTTGTGAAGGTGTAAAGCCACTTGTGTAAACATAGTTTTTACTATGATTAGTTGAGGTATCCCTTAGGGTTGAGGTGGAAGAGTGGTCTCGTAAGAAGGCAGTGACTTCCGAGTGTGAAAGTGTCTTAGGTCGAGAGTGCGACTCTTCGAGTCAAAGTCCTCATTGTAAGGGAAACTAATTAATCTAGTAAAACTTAGTTTGGAAATCCTAAGCGGGGTGCTTAGGTAGTGGAGTAGGCATTGGGGCCGAACCACTATAAATTCTTGTGTTTGTATTGATTTATTGATTGTATTAATTATTTTACTATTTATCGCTTCTTCATCTAATCATTCAATCGTAAATTGTCTAAATAAGTAATCAAACGATTAAAACTAGAATTAGGCGACAAGATTTAGTAAATACACTATTCACTCTCCCTCTAGTGTTGTCATTTCGACTACAATGAAAACTACCCAAATCCCAATCGAGAAAACAAATGCAACCCCTCTAACATGGTTAGGTTGGCCCTTAAAGTTTATGGCCACCAATAAGGGCTGCCGACCCTAACAAATCACACTAAGAAACAAGGACCGCAAAAACACGACAATCCCAATAGCTAACATCTGATAAATCACGATGATTCAAGAAAAATCTTAGAAAATTCATCATCAATAAGGGGTTGTTGTCATAAAGAGAAAACTATTGTTGGAAACAAGGGAAACAACTCATGGGAGAAGGAAATTGAAAAGGAAGACGGTCTTCCTCGCTCCCGCGTCAACGAAATCCAGATGCGCCGTCGAGTTCCGAGTCCTCCCATGCCTTCTCCTTCCTATGGATGCCCAAGGGGGTGTGCGGGCTGCTGCTATAAGTCGTGCTGTCACAGACCAATTGTTTTGTGCGAAAGAACTCGTGCAGCACCCTTGCATCTCGTGCAAGGGATAAGCCTATCATCTCGAATCCGTCCCCAATTGAGCTTCCCAACTTAACATCGCGGGCATGTGTTGGTCTATGTGCCGACCTCGCGCTCCATATCCACGCCCCCAAAAGACCATGTTGGTCGAATGGTATTGAAGGTGTAAAGTAAAACAACAATTACAAGACTATAGATGCAAGAAAATATAAAACCGGGTGTAGGACGAGCTCCGCAAATTATCTTGGGCGAAGATCGACTAGTCGCACGCCCATATGGGCCGCTCGTTTGTCTCCGCCCAAGGCAACCGCTTTGTTTGCCAACTCTCTCCTATATTATAGATGAGACCCCTAACCCCCAAGTTTCACCCCCAAGGTTCCCAAAAGCACGAGGAGCATGACAAAATTGTAGTCATGCGAGATGGTGATTTTCCATGGCCGAATGCAAGAAAACTACTCCGCTTAGCCGTCGCGCACGCACCAAGCGCCAATTGACCTCGAAATGCATCCAACTCGTACCGTGGGCCCTCGGGGATCGCACAAAGGATTTTACAAATACAAACTATAACAAAAGGCAAAATTACATGGATATGCTGCAATTGCTAAAGTGAATTTTTCATAAGTAGCACTGCCTTTCTAGATAGGCTGCAATTGCTAAAGTGAATTTTTCACAAGTAGTAGAAGGGAACACCGCCTGAGTAATGACATGCCGCAGTGGGGCCGCAACATGTCGAGTTTCGCCTTGTGAAGTCCGCCACCTGGAAATGACTACTTGTAACATCATTGAGTTTCATCATCTCCTGTTGTTGCAAGAAAGGACTTTGAGATTCCCAACTTGTTGCTGGGCAAAGAAAGTCCCAGACTTGTGGAGCAAACGAGTGCCGTTGAGCAACACTCGCTTGAAGGGGCACTAGCGTCGTTGATCAACGCTCACTTGAAGGGACACCAAGAAGAGGCTACTTGATTCACCAAGTCTCGGTCTTGCTGGGCTATGAGGGTCTCAGACTTTGTGGGGCACACGAGCACCATTAAGCAATGCTCGCGTGAAGGAACCCGAGAAATGGTTACTCAATTCACCAAGTCTTATTTTTGCTGGGCAATGAAAAGTCCCAGACTTATTGAGCATACGAGCAATGCTCATCTCGGATAACATCTAGGTGTCGTTGTGCAACACCCAAGTGATGAGTAGTTCCGTGGCCACACCACACTAGAGCATTGCCTCCACTGCCGCCTTGAGCCGATCACTACTTGCTCACTCGCCCCCCGCAGGAGTCATGGCGCCCTCCTCTGAGCCCATCTCAACGAGTTTCAAGTCTTACATATCACTGCTTTCTCACTCGCCCCCCGCAGAGGTCATGGCGACCTCCTCCAAGCCCATATCAATGAGCTTCAAGTCTTACGCTGCTCCTCGAAACACGACTTGAGGGATTTTCTCCAACCATGTCGCAACGTTCGCGAACTCTCCGCACTAAGAGCATTGCTGCAACACCACAGTTGTTCTTCACTAGTGCTTGGTTCGGATGTGTCAATCTTGCATCTTAAGAGCCATTTGTTCCGCGCACAAATCTTGCATCTTAGAGGTCATCTTGCCTTGCGCACAAATCTTGCGACTTAGAGGACATCAGCCCTGCGGACCAACTTGGTGACTCACAAGCCATCTGCTACGCGCTGCGTCTTAGGGGACATCGCCCTGCGCACCATCCTTGGCGACTCACGAGCCATTTGCTCTGTGCTGTGTCTTAGGGGACATCGCCCTGCGCACCATCCTTGGCGACTCACGAGCTATCGGCTCTGCGCTGTGTCTTAAGGGACATCACCCTACACATCATCCTTGCGTCTTATGAGAGTGTCTTAAGGGAAACCTCTGCCCCATCACGGTTTATAGCATAGACCCACGCAGGCGGCCTCTCTGAATGACTGGTCTGCGGCCCCCTATTCTGAGTCTGCCCTCTCGGTGCTACTAACCCTGCTGACATAGGTGCTTTACCCCTTGACTGCTCAGGATTTTGACCAGTTCCCTCAGGGCAGTCCTTCTTGAAATGACCGACCCTGCCGCACTTGAAGCAAGCATTAGTGCGGTTAAGGCAGGACCCCCAGTGCCTCCGACTGAAGCTGCCACACTGCGGCGCCTCAGATCTTTGAGAACCACCTCCTGACACTGTCGGCCTCACTGACCCGGTCCCTTGGCCCCCACGGCCCCGATGGCCATTCTGCCCACGGCTTTGCTGCTAATCTGCTGTGGGCATTGCCCCCTCAGAGTGCCAAGGTCGACTACCAGAACCCTGTGACCGGAACTTCTTCTTAGCTGGCCCGTCATTTCTCTCGAACGACACCAAAGCTTCTTTCTACAGGGCTTCGTCCACTGCCCGAGCCAGTGTAGATTCCTCGGTGAAATGAATAAGCCTGCCAATTTGTGGCCTCAATCCTGCCACGAACTTCTTGACCCTAGCGGTCTCAGACGCCACTAGGGTGGGATGGTACTTGGAGAGACGATTAAACTCCATCTCATACTCCGACACTGTCATGCCTCCAGTTTGGCGCAGCATCTCAAAATCACGGGCGCGCTTGTCACATACACTCATGGGTAACTACTGCTCTTCCACAGTCGCCCGGAATTCCTCCCATGTGGGAGGTGGTGCGCCAGCTGCCTTGCAGGCCTTCCAAGTTTGCAACTAGACCTTTGCCGGTCCCCTCATCTGAAGACCGACCATATGAGCAGCTGCCTCTGATGAACATCCCAGTTCCATGCATAGCTCATAGCAATCCCCTAGAAATTCAATCACTTCCACCCGACGATCTGTCCCAGTGAACTCTGGTGGCTTCAAGGTGAAAAAATTTACATAAGTTGGAGTTCTGACCACTGGTGCTACCACCTCCGCCACTTCTGGTACCACTGAAATCACGGGCACTAGCTGTGGCGGTAGCTGCTGGGACTGCTGCTGCAACTGTTGTCTCAGTTCCTGCTCCTTATGGAGCGCCTCAGTCAATTGGTTCACCTGAGCCTACAGTCGATCAATCGCTGACTCTTGTCCCTGCCCTTCAGACAGTTCTCTATCTCTGTCCCGGGTCCGGCCTCGGCCTCAACCTCGGCCTCGACCTCGGCCTCGCCCCCGGCCTCGCCCCCGGCCTCGACGTTCCGTCGAGTTACTGCTACTGCCGCTCAAAGTAGCATTTCGAGCATCCATTTCACTATCACAAGGAAGAAAGGAAAGTGTATGACATATAAGAAATTATTAACACAAGCTCTTTAAACTACTAACCGCATGGTGCGCTGAGTGCAGGAGTGGTCGCCCATAATATGACTCGAGTTAACTTAATTTAAGGTATGATTTTATAAAAGGAAAGTTAATTATCCAAATAGACTTCATAATTCATTAGCCGAGTCATACCTTTTCACTCGAGGCAATCCTGAGGCTCGACTCGACTACCCCCGGGTCCGACGCGCTGCACCAAAATAGATTTTTATAATAGGAAAAAAAAATTGGGTCTTACATATGCGTGCAAATGACTTTGCATCTTAGGAGCCCATCTGCCATGCGCAAAACTCACGATCTTCACCTCGATCAACGAATGTTTGCCTCCCTGAATACAATAGTCAGAATGTCCATCGACTGGGTTCACTTCATCAACAACTCGAGCGCCATAGACGGAATGCACGTCGGCTATGTCTGCATCGAGGGCTTTCTCAGTTGGAGGCTTGTAATTCTTGCTCTGATACCAACTGTTACGGGCCAATTGTTTTGTGCGAAAGAACCCGTGTGGCACCCTTGCATCCCGTGCAAGGGATAAGACTATCATCTCGAATCCGTCCCGAATTGAGCTTCCCGGCTTAACATCGCGAGGCATGCGTTGGTCCACGTGCCAACCTCGCGCTCCATATCCGCGCCCTCAAAAGACCATGTTGGCCGAATGGAATTGATGGTGTAAAGTAAAACAATAATTACATGACTATTGACGCAAGAAAACATAAAATCGGGTGTAGGACGAGCTCCGCAAATTGTCTTGGGCAAAGATCGATTGGTCGCACGCCCATATGGGTTGCTCATTCATCTCCGCCCAAGACAATCGCTTTGTTTGTCAATGCTCTCCTATATTATACATGAGACCCCTAACCCCTAACCCCCAACTGCCACCCCCAAGGTTCCCAAAAGCACGAGGAGCATGACAAAATCGTGGCCATGCGAGATGGTGATTTTCCATGTCCACGACCATGATGAATGCAGAAAAATTGCTCCGCTTAGCCGTTGCGCACGCATCAAGCGCCGAATGATCTCGAAATGCATCCAACTCGTACCGTGGGCCCTCGGGGATCGCACAAAGGATTTTACAAGTACGAACTATAATAAAAGACAAAATTACATGAACGCAAAAAATTTCATGGCTTACGTACTATATAAGCTGACTTGACTCAATCCAATCTGACCCAAAATAACACCTACATAGATCCAACAAGAAAAAACCCAACTTGATCTAAAATAAACTACTAATTAAAAAAATGAAGTATAAAGCAACCTAAAATAACCCAAACCAAATTCGATTGACCTGACCCAAATAACCGAACCTCATTAAAACTCTAATGTTTAAAAATACATTAATATCAAACCTCAAAACCTGAGCCGACCTGACTAGAGTTGGGTTGGATTTTTATAACTCGGGCTCTGGTTCAGGCTCTACAATAGATGATGACCTAAAATTTCATGATTGTATTAAATTTGGGCCAAACCCTGACTAGAACACTCCCACCCCTACAAGCTATGTTTAATCTGGGTATAGGTGTTGTGTTAGAGGTCAAAGAAGCAGGGTTTAACAACCTCGTCTTAAGTAGAGACTTAATACATAGTAGCATTATTTGTTGTTGCAAGTCAGCATTGTGGCTAAGAGGCATATTAGAATGTCCTAGTATTAATCACATTGGTCCAACAATGATTCAATGTGATAACTTGTCAGCAATTATACTATCTGCAAATACAAAATTTTCGTACAATGTTATTGATTAAATTATAGTGGATTTGTCCTTGCGTACAATGTTTTTTATTTACTTGCGTATCATTATTGTTGTTTTGTAATTGATTAAAGTTGATTAATTGTTTTATTTTTTAGTTGATTAATTGCTGATATTTTGTAACCTCTGCTAACGTTGATTAATTAAATGTTACATTAAATGTAGGTTATGATGTTGTTGATTAGCTAGGTATATTAATGATAATCAATGTTACAGTGATAATTTTTATAGTAATTGTAGCAGTTATATATTAATTATTGTTAGCTAATTTTTTTTGAGTGTCGCGATGAGCGACTCCCCTCTGCTAAAACCCTCGCCCCCTCCCCCGCCGCCCCCTCCTCCCCCCGATCCCCCCGACGGATCTCGTCGTTCGTCAGATGTTTCTGCCTCTAAATCACCCGATCTCTCTCATGGTCCCCCTCCGGAGTCCCGAAAGCCCCTCTCGTCGGCACAGTTGCTCCGTCAAGGGAACCCTAGTTTTGGAACTAAGGGTTCATCTCAGACTCTCTCAAGGATACACTCGACCACCGCTGACAGGGTCTCCTTCTCCACTAAACAGGCTGCGTCATGGTGTCAACCATGGGAAAAAAGTCTTATCGGCAAGTTCTTGGGTAAGCCTCCTCCTCTAGACTTTGTTAAGCGTTGGGTTTCTCGGATTTGGTCCACTTTCAGTTTTCAATCGGTTTTAGACTTGGATGAAGGCTTTTTTGTTTTTCGTTTTGACTCCATTGATTCTGCGAATCGTGCCCTAACCGAAGGGCCCTGGATCTACTGTGGAGATGTCCTAAGGCTTATGCCTTGCAAACCCTTATTTCGACCCTGGGAGGAAATGTTCACCACATCCCCGGTATGGATTAGACTCCAGTCCCTTCCTCTTGAGTTTTGGCACCACAATTCGATTGTTGCGATTGCTCAATCCTTCGGTAAAGTTTTAAAAGTGGACGATCGTTCCTTTTCTTTCGAAAGAGGTCGGTATATCCGAGTGTGTGTAGAAATTAATTTGGTTTTGCCCATCCGTCATGGCGTTTGGATCTCTGTGGACAGTAACGAATTTTTTCAACCTGTAGTATACGAAAATATTCCTATTATATGTTTTAAATGTGGCGTTGTTGGCCATCGTGATTCTAATTGTCCGGTTTTGTCTAACATTCCTACTCTACATCCTCCTAATGTTTCTGTTAATGCTACCTCTAACACTCATGTTTCTATTAACTCTGTGAATCCGCCTAGAGATGCTCATGTTGATGTTCCCCTCTGTGATGTTAATATTCCTGTAAATGATTCCTCCTCTGCCCCTACTTGCGGTCCTTGGATTCAAGTCCAAAGGCGTCATCCTCGTCGGCAAGGTCCTCGTAGTGCGCGCTCTCCCTCGATTCCTCGAGGAGGTCGTGCTCGAGCTGATGGAGATCAGTATTTTCCCTTGGACCACATCAGTCGAGGAAACGGAATAAACCTAAAACCTAAGAGTAGTCATCATTCTTCTCCTCCTCCTAGGACTTCGTCCAAAGAAAAATCTCATTCCTCCGTGAAATCAAAAAATTTAAAGTCTCCCCCTACCCCTCTTCCTACCTCTGTTAGAAACACCCCTCCCCCTAGGTCAAACGACCCTCCCATTGAATTGAACTCTTATAGTTCCCAATCCCTGGAAGATCAGCTTTTTGACCCCATGGACTAGCTCCCTCATGGTCTCCCAATCCATGGACCAAGGGATGCGTAAGGATGATAACCCCTCATCTTCTAAAATTAATACTTTCTATCCTCCCCTCTCCTCAAAGTCATTAGAAGAGCTAGCAAATCAATTAAAGGTTGTCTTCCCGTCACCCCCTTCCTCTTCTTCCTCTCCAAGTATAGTCAAGCCTCCTAGGAAGAAATCTTCTAAGACCAAACCTCCCAAACATAACCCTTCTTTATGTATAAGGAGTGAAAGCTTAAACAAATTTAAGAAGCAAAAATCTCTCGCAGATTTTGATTTAAACTGTTTAGAGGTAGATGAACCTCCTTCCAATATTGTGTCTCATAACCCCTTTACTGTGTTAGATGAATGTTCTTAACTGGAATATTAGGGATGCTTGGAGGCGCCAGGCTCGTGATTTTTTAACTTTTCAAATTAAATCTCTTCATGTTAAAGTTATTTCTCTTCAAGAAACTCATCTTAATGAGTATATGTCCAATAAACTGGTGAGGTCTTTTGGCCGTAACTGGGAGACTGCCATTCAACCAGGAAATGGTGCCTCTGGTGGCATTCTTATTGCTTGGAATATTAATTATATTAAAGCTTTACCTATTATCATATCTCCCCAAGTTATTCATGTTGTAATTCAGTTAGATGATGTAAAACCTTTTCTTATGTCCAGCTTTTATGCTAGTACTAATCCTTCTATTAGATCATCTCTTTGGAACTCTTTTATACATTTAAATTTGACTGATATACCTTGGTTATTGATGGATGATTTTAATTGTATTCTTCATGCTGAGGACAAACTTGGTGGTCAAACCTTTAAATATTCTAAACATATTCAAGAATTTAATCTCTTTGTTGAACACTTAGGTTTAATAGACCTAGGTTACTCAGGTAGTAAATAGGGTCAAACAACCGTAAAGATTTAGCTAAATTCCTAATTAGGCTTGACAGAATATTTGCTAATGCTGCATGGCTTCATTACTTTGGTCATTGTAATGTTAAGCATCCTAACAGAATATACTCAGATCATTGTCCTCTATTATGCATAATTCCTGTTCATAAAAAAATTAGAAATAAACTTTTCAAATTTCAAAATTTTTGGTTGGATCATGAAGAGTCCCAAAGTATTGTTCACAATGCTTGGTCTACCTCTAATATTCATAATACTGCCCCTTCTTTTGACTCTAGACTTATTAATGTTAGAGGTGCCCTATCTTCCTGGAACAAGAATTCCCTTGGTAAGCTTGAGTTTAACCTGCATGCCACTGTTAATGATATTCAATTGCTTGAATCCTTAGAAGGTCTCCCCCATCCTCCTAAAGACTTAGGCATAAAGCTTAAATATTTGCATAATAAACATGCAACCCTTCAAAGATAAATATGTCTCAAATAGTGGTCTAAATCTAAGTTTCATTAGATTCATGATGGTGACCAAAATACTATTTTTTACCATCGCATTGTCACCATGAGAAGACGCATTAATTACATTTCATCCATTCTTAATTCTCATAATATAGTTGTTTATGATACTCATAGTATTCTTACAGAATTCATGCATCATTATAAAAATCTTTGGAACTCTCAATATACAACCATCATTAGCAATTTCAATTGGCCTGTTAGTATCCACTCTAATCCTTCTAGTATTAATGCTTTAATTGCCCCTTTTACCATTCATGAACTCAAGACTACTATCAATTCCTTTAAGAATGGTAAGAGCCCGGGTTATGATGGATTTACAATAGAATTCTATAAAGGTTATTGGGATGTCATCTCTAGCAGCCTGTTCGAATCTATTACCTCTTTCTATAATTCTTCTATTCTCCCTGATAACTGAAATAAAACCATTTTAACTTTTATCCCTAAATCCAAATCTCCTAAATCAGTTAAGGACTATAGGCCTATAGCCCTTTGTAATGTCTCTTATCACATTTTATCCAAGATGCTTGCTAATAGACTAAAACAACTCATTCCTTCCCTCATTAGCTATGAGCAGTCTGCCTTTGTTCAAGGCAAGAATATTCAGGATAATATCCTCATTGTGCAGGAAATTGTTCACTCCTTTTACAACTCCAAAAGTTCATCTATATTATAGTCAAAATTGATGTTGAAAAGGCATTTGACTCTATTAGCAGAGACATTATCCTAAGAGTTCTAAATCTCTATAAATTTCCTGATAAGTTTATTAATTGGATATCTTCTTGCATATCTAATCCTACATTTGCATGTCTTATAAATGGACAGTTATCTAGTTTCTTTTCCTCTCATAGAGGTATTAGACAAGGGGATCCTATTTCCCCCTTTCTGTACATTCTGATAGCTCAATTACTTACAAATTTAATTAACACTGCTGTAACTAATAATACCCTTACTCCTTTTAAATTTAAGAACAATGTTTCTATTAGCCATCTTATGTTCGCTGATGACATTATCCTAGTCTTCAAAGCTAATACTAAAAGTTTGCATTCCATCACCTCTATTTTTGCCCATTATGAAGCAATAACTGGTCAGAGAATTAATTGCTCAAAGTCTGAAATTTTCTTCCCTAGGAATATTAATCTTAGGGCCAAACTTAAAATTTCCCAATCCCTTGGTATGAAGATGGGTTCATTTCCATTTAAATATCTCGATGTCATGATTGCTCCTAGGAGACCCTCTCCTAGAACTCACGACTATATCATTAACCAATTTCAGTCTAAGTTTTGCAATTGAAAAGCTTCTCTCTTGTCTCAAGCTGGGAAACTGGTTCTCATTAAATCTGTTTTAAATTATTTGCCTACTCACTCAATCTCTGTAACCCGAATTTCCAATGATATTTGTGATAAACTGGAATCATCTATGAAGAATTTCCTCTGGAACCATGATTCAAATAAAAAAGGCATCCACCTAGTTAATTGGGAAACAATTACTCTCCCTAAGCATGAAGGTGGTCTTAGTTTTCAAGACATGAGAAACAAAAGTCTTGCTCTTCAAGCAAAGAGAATTCAATCCTATTTGAATAATGAAAACTCTCTTTGGGTAAGAATTGTTAAAGCTAAGTATCTCATTGCTTCCTGTGTAAATATCAGTCCCCCTAAACACTCCTCCTAGGCTTGGAAACTTTTCATGCATGCTTTTTCTAAACTTCATCTTGGATTTAAAGCTATTATAGGTAAAGGAAATACCATTTCTTTTTAAATGATAGCTGGATTCTAGATCTCCCCCTTGCTATGAAACCAAGTTACTTTAATATGAATTTAATTCATCAACTTACTCATGTTAACCATTTGATGCTTGATAATAAATGATCTTCTTTTATTGGTTTAACTATGTGCAATTCGGATTTGTGGGATTCCATCAAGAGCATTGATTTACCCTCACACCCCTATGATGATTGTGTTGTCTGGTCTAATGAAATTAGTGGAAAGGCAACCGCATCCTCTGCATATAACTTTCTGAAATTAGTGAACTATCAAGCTACTAGTTCTAGTCCAAGCTGGCCTCAAATTTGGAAATTGAATTGTCCTCCCAAGGTCAAGCTTTTCCTTTGGAAAATATTCATGGTAGATTGCCAACCAAATCCAAACTCCATCATTTGCACATTTCGGCTGATAACCTTTGTCCTATGTGCAACCAGGTAGAGGAAACTCGTCACCATCTTTTATCTTCCTGTCACTTCTCTTCTGCTATCTGGTCTGCTTTGAGTCAATGCATTAATATGGACCTCTCTAATAGCTTGATATGGTATTCTGGTGGCTATCAGCTGCTGAGTTTGAATTCTTCTTTGAATTCTAATTCCAAGGCTATAGTTGCTAATGCCATGTGGTTCATTTGGTATTTCCGGAATAATATTTTGCACGATGAAGGACGGCCTTCCACTAATAACGTTGTGATGCGTATTGTTGCCTTCTCTTCAAGCTATGTCAAGGCGCACTTACCTGAGGGCTCTGTTGATTCTAATATCAGTGTTGATTGTTGGATCCCTCCTCCCTCTAACTTTCTTAAAATTAATTGTGACAGAGTCTTCAACAATCCCGACGGCGCAGCTGGCCTCATCTAGCGTGACTCAAAAGGGGAGTGTTTATATGCTTCTTCAATATATTTTCCTTCTAATTCAAGTTATTATTCGGAATCCTTAGCTATTTATCATGCTTTACAACTTGTTGTGTCCAGGAGATTGGAGAAAGTAATCATTGAATCGGACTGCAAACAAATAGTGGATCTTGTCAACAGCAAAAGGAATTTCCCTTGATTTCATAGGAATTTGTTTAGTAATATTTGTAATCTAATTGATTCTCTCAATTTTGTATCCATCTCTTTTGTAAACAAAGATGCAAACGAAGCTGCCCATTGGGCAGCAAATTTGGCCAGGAGAAACAAGGTGTCTACTGTTTGGACCCTTGTTAGACCTCCAGAATTGGATGTATTATTGTTTAAGGATGCTCAACATCCTCTTAGTTAATTAATCCTTATACTTTGCACACAAAAAAAATTTATACGTAGGGGCGGCAAAAATAGGCACGACATGAGCACGGCAAGATAATTGCATGCTTGGGCTGGGGAGTTCAACCAAATAAGCTTATCGGGCCAGGCCGAGCCGACACAATAAAATTGCATGCTGAAGTGGGCCGACCTTTATCGTGCCTGGTCGCCCGCTAATTATTAAAAAAAAATGAATTGAATTTGTCTCAATATGTATGCATTATGCAAATGTCCTATTATAAAAAGCAAAAGGGGAGCAGTACATGTCAAGAGTAACTTTCAATTTGGTGGTGGGAGTGATAAGTGATAAAAATCAAATTGCAATTGCATACACAAATCCTCTAACTCGGGCTCTCTCTCTCTCTCTTATGCAAATTGAGAAAAAATTACTTCTTATTAATAATGAAATTGGTGTGTACTATCATTTTAAAAGATATAATAATCAAAAAAATATAATAATACTTATGGGCTCACGGGCCATGCCGAGCGGCCTACAAAATTGTGTGGGTTATGCTGGGCCACGAATTTCCAACCCACATAGTTAGTGGCCCGGCCCGGCATGATAACTTATCGTGCTGGCCCGACCCATTTTATCACCTCTAATTATACGATAATTACATAGTAAATATAACATATATTAATTACAATAGTTACCTTCAAGTTCTGTATTTGAAGCAATGAATAAAATGCATTCTGCTCAAGAGGAATATGAAAATGAATAAAATGCATCTTGATCAAGAGGAAAATAAAAATGCTCCGACCTATGGTCCTCTACCTTTTTTACCCAACCCTTAGTGTAACTGACTCCTTGAGTAAGGTTTTTTTCTTTTTTAAAAAAAATTATAAAATCATTATAGTAATTACAATAGTTATTTATACTAACCAATATCGATTATATTATAATAATTACCTAGTAATTGAAATTGCTATTTATTTTGTTGTTACTAAATAGTTGCACTAGCTAGTTAGCCTAATTGATTTCTAGTTTAAAAGCTGATGTCATGAAAGAATCAACTACAAATCCAAAGTACTGTTGCACAGCCTTTGACGTCACAGGAGCACAAAAATTAAATAGAAAATAATATTAAGGATCCGTGGGCACAAAAATCTGGAAATGAGAAATATCACAAACACAAAGATTTATGGTTTAGCTCTGTAGCAATGTTCGTCTTTTCTTAATAAAAGACAACATGCTTAGACGTCTTAACCGCCCACTTAACTACCTAAATTAGTAGATATAGACTGCAATAGATATATATACAAGAGTGTAGCATGATTCATCCTTCCAAAAATTTTACCTTAAGCTTCTTCGATCTTCTGAGCTGCATTACACATCACATCAAACCGTTTATCAATAAATGGATATTTTTGAAACGGATAATTAAAACAGTTTTTCGTTACAGACGAATAGTTAAATACATACTTACCTAAAATGTGCAGTCTCTTAGAATTCTCTCACCATTAGGCAAATCCAGTTTTGTACACTGTTTCATGATTGAACTTCAACACCCATAAAAATTAACTTCCAGGAACGGGTTTCAGCGACCAGTCTTAACTGATTGATGGTCAATTAGATGCTGAGGCCATTTCTATGAATATTCTCATGGAGCAAGCACACAAGTTCGCCAGTCTTTCACATTCATGCTCAATTGACTAGGCACGGCAGCTGACCAGAAGTCTAAGTCTGGCATTGGACCTGTGAGCGCAAGATAGTTTTCACTCTCCTTCTCTTCCATTCTTTTCCAGCTCAGCTGCAACAGAACCTTCTACTGCATTAGAAATGACTTGGAGAAATGAAGGGAAATATCAATGCATGTACTCAACACAAGATGATATATGAATAAACCTTAAAATGTTACTTTACACCATCTCAAATAAGATTCGATTTTCCAACAGTAATTTTCATTTTAGTGAAATTATGTCAATCCACGGGCTCCTCATATTTAAATTTTAGTGGAATTTTAGTATATGACTATACATAAAAAAGTTTGGTATAATGGAAATTTGCTATAGACACCTTTTTAAGAATCACAGCCACAAACCACTAGATATCAAAAGGCATCAACAAGTAATTCACCCTTTCAGAATTGTGAATTAAGTAGGTCATAATAACTTAGTGCAGGGACAATCAAATTGAGACTGTAAGTTACTGCGCTATTATAAACGAACAAATGTTAGAGGAACAGATGCAGCATCAATGTATAACAATTGGGAGCATGGTTTAAAATCTCGCCCGGTACGGTACGGTAAGCCCGGTATTTACCGGTTTTTTAAGTTTCCGGTATACGATATACCCGGTATTTGAAAAAACCGGGTATATTGGGTAGACCGGGAGGTATATGGCGGTATTTTGTCATATACCGCCCGGTATGGGCGGTATATGCCTCATACCGCCCGGTATGGGCGGTATGAGGCCTTAGTACCGTTGGGCCAACCAACGGCGCTGAGGCCACTTGTTTCGGGTTCATACCGCCCAAACTGGGCGGTATTATATGCATACCGGGCGATATACTGCCCGGTATGGAGATTTGGAGTTATTTCTTAAAAATAAAATAAAAACCGCCGGTATGCAATTTTCATACCGGACCGTACCATGTGTCGGTACGGTACGGCACTGGTACGGTACCAGTACCGGTACCGGTACCGAGATTTTAAACCATGATTGGGAGAAACAAAGAGTAACATACCTTTCCAGGAAATGCTTGGCAAAGTGCCTTAATAGTAGAATTTTGAATCCAGGAACCAGATGATAAAACATTGGTATTGGCAGTTCCACTTTCAGATAATTCAGAATAAGCTCCCCCACAATTTACCATGATACGGCCCTCAGGCATCAACTTTTTCTCGATATTAAGCCATGTGGAAACCTGTTATGCACATAAGTAACATCTGAATAGGCGACAGACAAAACAGTACAGTTACAGTCACATTAAAGAAAGAGGCCAAAAAGGAAATGAGAAGTAGATAAATACAATGAAAAAAGAAAAGGTGACTTGAACAATACTTTGAGAAATCTCTAGAAAAAAATGCATGTACTTGAAAACCATACTGATGCATGCAAGTATGCAACAATATTAACAAAAGATTTAAATCACCAGCCCAATATTAATGTTGAGAACCTATCATACTGTTCTGGTACTAGAGCCCCAAATGGAATACTGACCTGAAAAAGCACATCACTAGAAAAAATAATAGCAGACATACTAGTTAGTGTTTACTAGTCCAATTGGTAACTTAAAACAAAAGAGTACTGGTTCCTTGTAAATTGTTGGAAATGCTAAAATTGCCAAGAAGTCGCATTCAGAACCATATGCAGCCAGACATATCATTCAATTGAAATATTGCAAATACTATTTAGCATAATGAGGAACACACAATTAGTTACTAAAAAGTAAATATGAACTAAGATCAACGTATCTTTATACTATAAAGAACTTTCCTTATATACCGAGTAATAGGAAACAAGTAACTAAGGAAGTTAAGTTCATGACCCTGGTTGTAGGATCTCTAGATCCTACTGCCCAAACTGAGGCTCCCAACTGATATCGAAGGTGGGATTGGAAAAAGGGTGAGAACACATGTGAATTGCTGGTGGGATCAACAAAATGTTGAGATCGCATGGGATGCGCCCGTACCAAAACAATAGTTAAGAAAAAAGAGATACAAAAAAAGAAATGCATGTGCAGCTTCCTCATCGACAATTTGTGTCCGGCATCCCCAACCTCGAGCTGCCGCCGACGTCTACCGCTGCTCACCAATTGTCTACTGTTGCTTGTCATATGTTTGCTACTGTTCACAACCCTATGCTCCGCCACATAAGCTCTTTCTCTTCCTCCTCATTCTTCTTCTAATTCTCTGCATCTTTTTTTTGCTGCCACTTTTTTCTTCTTCCCTTCTTTTGCTTCTTGTTTTTAATTCCTTTTCTTCTTCTTATATTTCTTCCCTCTATTGTTTTCTTCTTATGTTGCAGTCTATGCATGCAATTTTTCAACACACCAGCCAATACTAAATACTTTGTAGTAAACTAATTCTTTTAGCTACTGAGTATTTAATTTAAGGTTAGTTAGGTATTCTTTTAGTATTCTGCACTAATTTTTTGATTAGTTCTGTACGTGTGTTACTGTGCTGAATTAAAGAATTTCAGTATTGCTGAATTAACTTCTTGGTTACGTGCTGTAATTAATTTGTATTACTTATGATGTAATCTGCAAGGTTACATGATGATTTATTTAGTAATGCACTAGTGCATATTTAGCATTGATCCTATGATGATGTGTGCCTCATTTCATATTAGTACTACTTATTTATACTTTATATGTAATTTTATATTTCACAAAAAATATTTTAATTGTTCTGTAGGATCTTAGAATCCTATATCGGATTTTAAGATCCCAATCCTGTTGATCCTCTTACGATCCTAGGTAGGATCTCAATCCTAGGTAGGATCTCGATCCTGACTGCCTTGCAAGTAACAGTTCAACCGCAGAATATTAATATAATAGAACTAAGAGAGTAATAAGAGCTGAAAAAATTGCTAATAAGCAAGAAATATGAAACACATACAGTTTCTAAAGGAAGAAAGACAATTTTTACCTATTCCAAAATGCTACTAATTTCTATGTTGAGCTACTTAACAAAAGACATAATTTAATTAACAAGCTACACCTCAATTTGCATATGTTTATCTTACCCAACGATGCCAATTGAAGACTGTATTAATAACTATCACATCCAAACAATAAACTGTTAAGAATATAAATGTGTAGAATGGTCTCTTTCGTTATAGCTTAAGTTTTTGGAAAAGTTGGTCAGCCAATCATAATTTACCATGGTATCATAGCAAGACATCCTAAGTTTGAATCTTGCTAGAAATATTGTTTTAAAAAAAACAATTGAATTAAGTCAATCCATTTGTTGAGCTTGGTCAATCTCCTCAAGTTTATCTACGCATAAATGAGGAAGAATGTTAAGAATATAAATATATAGGTTGGTCTCTTTTCTAATAGCTTATAAGCTTTTCGGAAAATTGGTCACCCAATCAAATTGAATAGGAACCAAATGAGTATCGATGAAAAAAAGTGAATCCAATAAAAGTAAAAAAACCATAAATTATTTGTTAATCATAATTTTTTTAAAGAAAAGCAAAATATGTTCGAGTAATGCACTCCAAACCACCCAATTTGACAGTTACTGAATTGACTCCGATGCTTTGAATCTTTGGAGATTATCATACGAATCCGTTCCCAAACTACATTGTCAAGTGGATACGAGAGGAATTGATCCACCTTCTCGATTATAGATATGAAGCCCCGCAATCGTCTATCATACCCACTTATGAAAGTTTGTGTATGGACAGCTACAAATTGCGACTTTGCATGCAAGCATTTCAAACTGAAGGTAAGAAATACAATTTGGAGATAGAACCAGTTGGTGTTGATTTCTTCCAAAGCAAGGACGGCCAAATAATGGATTGATGGAGTGCCATGGAGAATGACCAACCACTTTTGGATGAAGTAGGCGATCCACCTCGACCTTCGAGATTCTCATTTGAAGCAATTGAATTGCTTCAAAAGAATAATAAAGTATGCAAAAAGATAAGGAAAGCAAAAGATTTCAGAGGAAAATGAGCCTTGTTCTCTTACAATGGGTGCATTCTTAGTCGAGAGTCTAATTTGACATACTGGCTTCGCAAACTCAATCCCAATCCCACCAAGCAAGAAGAAGTTTACACCATCACCATCAAAAACTGCAAAAACCAAAGGGAAAAGACTACCCTAGATCCTCTTGATACAATTATTTAAGAAAAAGATGCCTTTGTGCATATTAGCAGTAGCACAGGAGATGGCGGAGTTGATAATGATGGCGATCATGGAGGTGATGCAACCACTAGAGAAGATACAATAGTTTCAGCAACACCACCTCTGGATCTTTTGACAAACATGCTATACTTCAATCATTTCACGCAAGATGAAGACCACAGTGCGAGGAGCAAGACCACCAAAGTCTATAAAAAAGGGGGAAAGAGAAGCAGTTGCAGAACTACCCATCATTATATGATGAGTAGCTTGCAAGAGGTAGAGTCCAATGCTTAATGTAGCACCACCTTCTACTCTCAAGTCTAAGACTATACTGATGGAAAAGCTAGTGCATGGGCTCCTACAAAAGAAAATATGATGTTAATGTGGTATTCTGAATACCAAAACATCATGACTTGAATTTTCAAATGTGATCTTTGCAGACCCATGAAATTGACCTTAGTTATGCTGCCTCTCGTCGAAATGCTTATCTCATTTGACGGACGCCAGTCTTCTACATTTTAGGTTTAAATTTGTATTTTCTTTTTCATTCTAACTTGAAGATTTGAATTATCTTTTTAATGTATTGGTACACAATTACATACAGAAGATTTTATACTCTATTAGTATATTATGTATGTTTTTTCTCATCATTTTTTATGAATTATTATTTAAAATGTATGTCTTTGGAGGTTAAATTGAAAAAAAAAAAGTATTCCAGTACAGGCTAGTACAAGTCAGTTTGTAGCGGCTTGTACCATGTGTTAGTATGCTACTACAATACTGGTATGTTTCGGTATCAGCTAGTTACTAAAATGGTATGGATAGGAAATTTTGAACCATGGTTGTAACTGGACATTGAAATAACATTAGTAAGTGTGGGAGATAGAAGAGCAAACCTCTTTTAGTTGTGGTAGAATTTGTCCATTGGAGAACAAATCCACAATAATCCCTGTAGTGATAGAAGAGAAACATGAACTTTATCATGAACAAGTAATTAATTGGTCTACACATTAAAGAATAACTCATCATAATATCTTAGTTTAAGTAACCTAAAGTTGAATTCTTGACAAAATTCTGCATGTAATATTTGGCTAATTTATGACCAAATGTGACTTATACAAATATAAATTCCACTATGCTAATTTGTATTTCATTGTAGCTATGATCATAGTCTTGTCTTATTAAGACATAAGATTAAAAATTTTAAGCGGGTTAGATATGAAGTGAACATACACTGTTTTGTCAAATTCCTCATGATTAAAATAATAATTAAAATATCATAAGACTTTGATCATGATCAACTAGTAACTAAAATAAATTAAAATCAAGTGATCCATTCAATATTCATTCGAGGCCAATAGTTGACCAACAAACTCCACAAAACTTAAATCAATTTTCCAGAATAGCGTGATTTTGCATAATAATATCATCAGCAATATCAGTTTAAGTGATAAATCCATATTATAGATAAACCACTTAGAAATTTAAATTCATGTCATGTGCTATCCACTCTGAGTCATGATAGTATCAATCAGTGAAACGCGTGATTAATTATCATTGACGATAACTTAATTGACCTGAATCAAGCACTATTGATGCCAAACAGGATTATTTGATTTTAATGATCATTCTAGACCAAACTAAGCCCATGATCCTTTAATGAATCTTATATTGCTCTAATATTATACTTTTTTCCAATTATTACTTATTATATTTTCAAATAATTTACATCATCCTTCTTTAAGCTGTAAATCACTTGAATACAACTTTACAAAAGAAAGTAAATTATAACAAGCTTGATGATGCGGATAATCTCCTAATCACTCTAACTGGCACCCAAGTAAAGATACCATGCCCGACCATGGCAGCATCCATTTGACTTATTCGGAAGCACCCTCTTTCCAAGTAATGATGTAAACAAAAGCTTCAAGATTCATGCATTTCATGAGTTCTCCACTTAACTATGAGTAACTTTCACCTACTGTATTGAAAACCTTGAATCTGAATTCTAAAATTGATTTCTTCTTCTGAATTACTATACCAATCTAACTTATGAAGTTTGATAACATTTGAATTTAATTTGCAATGTTGTTACGAGAATAAATTAATATATTATGTCTCATGATTTCATCTTGTGGGTTAAGCTTTTAGATGGAATGCCACTGATCAAAAACTTGAGATGGTAGAGCAGAAAATCCTGCACTCCGATCTTGTCAATAGCATGTATTAAAAGAAAATACCCTAGTTAATTTAGGTTCCTCTGTTGTCCTTGATCCAATCATGTCCATTTGCCCACACATAGGGAGGAGAGTGTTAGGTTTCTTAGAAATACAATTTAATAGATTATGTTTCATCTAATGGATTCATCTTTTAAATATATAACTTAGGAAGATGGTTTCAAGTTTCAACTTAAATCAAAGCCTCTTCAACTCTTATCTGGAGGGTTTTTAATCTTTTTACCCATGAGAAATTAGTCCAGAAAGGATTGAATTCTTTGGATCCTTACCCCTTAAATTTTTCAGCAGCTGCAACAATTTAGGAAGCTTCTCTGAGATAGGCGATGTAGAATTGTAGAACCATAGAAATTTAAATCATTCATATTCATGAAAAAGTTCATATGGCTATGGAATTCCTCTTTTAACTTTTTCTTTGATACATTATTTGATCATGATTCAGAATTTATTCCAAGATTATGTCATTACATTAATTAGATCAAATTATACTTAAAGTCTTGTAAGCAAGTCCCGAATTGGTGCCTTATGTTACTCTAAACAAATCAGTAATGTCCATGAATATGTAATGTCATAAGGGACACAAGAAAGTTTTAGATTCAATTTATCTTATCATCCATACAGAAGAGTTGTACTATTTAGCATTAGGTAAATCTTTAAGTTTATGTAAGGTCATGAAAGTATGTCGTGCTAATATTAGCTATATCTTGTGCATGTCTGGTCATGTCAACTAAATGTACTCATTGTCCTCCACTAAATAATTGTTCCTACTTTGATACGCTTAATCTCAGTGAGTCCATCCAGTACCCACTGAACTCCACCTATGAGGAATAGTTTTGGTCATCTGAGATTGAATATTTTAACAGTGATGGTGGAATTTGTAATGAGAGGTATGCATTCTTGTTTGGCCTGTTGATCATGCTACATCTATCATGGTTTAAAATCTCGTACCGATACTATTCTCGGCGTGAGGCTAGTACCGGTACCTGTACCATACCGACACTCGGTATGGACATAGACCGGTACCAATCTTGAGATTTTTTTATTTATTTTTTTTCAAATGTAATTAATCTATAAAACATATCTTTAAGCCCACACATAAGCTACTAATAAATGATGAAAAAACATTCATAAATTTCTCAAACATGATCCAATACATTAAAAAAGACAATCTAATTCTTCAAATAAAAGTCTTGAAGGTTGAGGTGGATCGCCTGCTTTGTCCAGAAGTAGTTGATCATTTTCCACCGCGCTCCTCCAATCTATCATCAGGTCGTCCTCCCTTTAGACAATATCAACATCAAAATGATTTATCTCCAAATTTTCTTCTCTTCCTTCGGTTTGAAATGCCCGCATCCGAAGCCACAAAATGTTATGAACAATTTCTAAATGAGCAAATGAAAGGTGGTTGCAGGCCTTCATATGTATGAGCGAGAAAGTTGACCAATTTCTCTCGCATCCACTTGATCATGTTGTTTGTCAGAGGATTCGTAGCGACAATCTTGAGTGTAGTGAAAGGCGCTCGCCTGGTCACCTAGGCGCACCAGGCGAGACGACCACAGGCCTTAACGCCTTAGGAGTGTCCCAGGCGCGCACCTAGTCTGTGCTTTTTTTTGAAGCCTCAGGCAAGTCCTCTTTTTTTTTTCTCTTAAGTGGGGGCCGCACGCCTGAGTGAAGTCCCCATTTTTTTTTCTCTTAAGTGGGGGGCCTTTAGTGATGATGAAGGTGGCTTGACATGGGGTGTTGTTATAACTAGAGTAACTAGGGTTGAGAACCCACTAGATTCACTAGAAAACAAGTCAAGCCATCTCGTAGAAGGTCAAGCTCTAGTGTTGGTAGTTCAAAAGGCCTCCATTGAGCATGACTTTGAAGACAGTGAGGCGGATTCATTTAAAACAGAAGATGAAGTTGAAGGATACAAGTCAAATGGGGATGATGAAACTGATAATAATTTTAGTGATGGAGGCTCCGGGGATAATGTATAAGGAGTAGGGATGAGGAGGGTGACGAACTTTGTATTAAATGTGCAATGTTTTAATTATTCGTTGAAATTGTTGATGTTATAAGTGCAATGGTGTGCATATAATTTAATTCTTACATTGCATATAATATTCTTATTGCTTGAGAATAGTATAGATACTTTTTTTTAAATGTGTGCTTTGCTTTGGTCAAGCGCGCGCTTTTTTTGCGCCTTGCGCCTCAAGCGATTATGGAACCTTTGCGCCTTGAGTGCACCTAGCGCCTTTGACAACCTTGAATCCTCTAAAGATTTGGAGCATGGGATCCAAATTACAACCACCATTCAGCTGCACATTGAAAATTTAAAATGAGATTTACAAGTTATAACTAATAGATAACTTTGAAAAGAGAAACAAAATAAAAAATGTATACCCATGGTGTATAGATAGTCAATTGTAAATAAATCATTGAAGCTACCAAATGCATCGTGGAAATTTCTTGTTGCCAAAATAGACTCCGCAACTTCTACCTTTGACACCGACATACGCACTATAATCTTGCAGAGAGCATATAATAGTGTCTCATCATGTACCGATACTGATATGCGTGGTTTAAATAATAAGCTATAAAAATGACAAATTATAGGAATTAGGATAAGAATTAAATAATTCAAAAATAAATTAAAAACCCCAATTGGTGGTATATAAGAGCCCATTTGACTATCCCATATTTTGAAGATGATATCAATGAAGGGCTTATACTTGTTTTGGACCTTCAATACTTTCTTGATTTCTTCTTGTGCTGGCTGAACGTAATGGTAGATAGCTCATTTGTGGCTTTTTTCCATGTCCACCATTCGTATAACCACATACAAAGGTTCTATGGCGACGATAATTTCTACCTAGAAGCGCAGGTTGAGCACGTGCTTCTTCGTTTCTTTTTCATCCGGTTTCGCGGCATATCTAGATAAAGACCATTCTGGGCTTGTGAACATGGTCCTCAAACCAACCTTTCTTCGTTGAAGCGACTTCAATGCATGAAATTTGTTGCAATTGAGTCTCTCCTAGTCAAAGAATTTCATATAAAAACAAATTATATTAATGAATTAATTATTAATAATTAATTATGATTAATTAAATGATTTTTTCATCATCTTCATGGAAAAAAAAACTTATCTGTAAACTTAAGTTTACATAAGGGCATGGACCCATGTGCGATTGTATAGATAAATCAGATGATTTGTTGCCCTTTTTTCACCGTGGACTTCACCATTAACAAATCACTCATATCCTTCATCATGAGGTCTATGCAATATGCTACACATAGAGTCCAAAATATGTGAGGATAACCATCTTCAACTAACTCACTTGCTCGTTTGAAGTTTGCGTCGTTGTCGAGTACAATTTGCATGATGTTCTGCGGACCAATCTTTTTGATCACGTCTTTCATCAATTTCGAGAAGTAGAGCGCATCATGGTAATGATCCGAAACGTCCACTGATGTGTGTTTGGAAGTTGATTATGCTCATCCGGGTTTGCGTGATCCAGCTATCAGACATCAATGTGCAACCATACTACTCCCACTGCCTTTTGAAACTATCGATCCATTGTTGAATCTCTTCGACCAATGCATATAAGGAGTTGGAGGGGCAAGACCTAGGCCGACCTTTCAGATTGTCAATACCATAGATCGATAGTAGGGACTATTGGCTGCATTTGATGGAATCTGACTGAAGTGGAACCGTTTAGAGATTGCTCTCCCCAACTCCCACTTCTTGTTCTTGCTTCAAGCATCGTTGATACGCGGTTCATTTGATGCTGCAGAAGGAAAATCCCTAGGATCAAGATCAATTACATCAATAGAAGATCTCCTACCGCTTGATCCGAGGCAAGAGAAGAAGCCTCGGATGCCTCCACCTCTACCCTAGGTTAAAGGTGCCCTCATGTTGGAACTTTGACTAGTACGAGGATCAAAGGGAATTGAACCACTTTGGTTCATTACTCCAGCTGTCGAAGATGAGTCAACATTACTGGTGCCGCTACTGCCATTGTTGTTGCTATAATCAAATTAAGATACTGGATAATACTGACGATCTCGCTCTAATGCTTGTTGATGTAATGAGGCACAAATCGCGGATGCAAGCTTTGGATCATCCTCAACATCATCACCACGACCATAAACTGGTCATATGCACATCTTCAGTAGCTTTTCAGTCAAACTATCTTCTTTATTTGGTATCTTGAACTCGTTGCTCTCGCTTGTTGTCGAGCAACTCCTTGAACAGCTTTCGTAATTTTGTTGGTGCTTGGTCACATTTTGACACGTGGGGTGATCCCTCCACCACGGGCAATGAATTTACAACAAAGACCGTTAAGAGAAGAGAAGAAAAGGTCTTTGTATTCATTGATAATTCGAGAATAAATAGAGTGTACGGTGGTATATTGTACCTCAAGGGCAATACTAAGTATCTACTCTAGCAAGAATAGCATGTACATAATGCCTATTTCTAACAAAGGCATTGTCGGTGGTTCTTCTTCTCCAACCAACGGAAGTATGCTTGAGCTTTCGGCACCATTTCAACAACGTTTCAATATGAAAATGAATAAAAAAAGAGTTGATAGAGAATGAGACAGTTTGAGACAGTTTGAGAGAAATAAGGGGTGGGGTGATGAAATGAGGGGTTTAGAGGCTTTATTTAGCCATTGGGAACGCGTAAAAAATAATCCCAACGGCTATTAAAATAGTCATTGGGCTGGTATTGAGTGGTACCACCCGGTACGCCTGGTACACGGTTGGTACCGGGGTGTCCTGGCACCAATTTTTTCAAAAACCGATAAATACCGACCTTACGGGACAATACGGTATGGTACTTAAAACCATAACATCTATAGTTAGTAAATATATAAATAGAATTTGCACTTCCTTATGTTATTATATGACATGATTTCATGCATATGTTAATGTTTGCTAGCTTGCATTACCATAATGTTTATAAAATTAGTAGCGTATCGCCCAGTATGTACCGAATTTTTCAAAAACCGGTATCCGGTACACCGACTGGTAGCGGGTGTACCGATAAATAATGGGCGATACTGTACCTAGTATCGGGCGGTACCCGGCATGGGTGCTCTGCACCAAACTTATGGTGCAGCTGCACCAATACCAGTACCATCTTTACCGAGTGTCGGTACGATCCGATACCGGTATGTACCGATACTGGCCAAACACCAATACCATTATAACATTTTGGCTATGAGCTAAGATTTCATACACATCCCAAGTTGGGCTCTTTGATATCTCAAGGTGTAAACTAACAAATCAAAAATGAAGATGGCAAAGTCTTGTGGATCTTTAGACTTGTCAATACAACAAAGAGGTTAAAAGATTTAACCAGATAAAAATGGAAGAAAAAACAAAAAAGGCTACTGTGTCAAGGAAAATAAATGAACTTTGCACCTAATTAAACCTTAAGACCTCAGAGATATTAAAGTACCAGCAAAACCTCCTTGAGTTCTCACGGATTCAGAAAGTGCATCACCAATATGAACTGAAAGGGAACCACCAGCTGAAGTGAAACCCTCTAAATCAGACAGACCAAAATAATCCCTTGCCATGTCAATCAGCTGTCATGAAATGTTCATAAAAATAAGTAAACATTTACGTGAACGGCATATTAAGTAAATGTTTACACCATAAAACATTCTTGAACCATTAAACAGATACAAGAAGAGAAATATGGTAGATTATTTTTGCCACACTGGTCATTGTATAACTATACAGCTAAATCTACGTTTGACAAGATTGCCAACTTATGCAATACAATTTGTCATTGATAATTAACTGGGGGAGAATACCTGACCAAAAAATATCTTTTAACATAGTACCTTTAATGCTTATAGGTGTTCACTTAATAAATAGTTGCTAAATTAGATCCATGAATTTTACACTTGAATCACAAAAGGAATACTTTTGCCATTGATACTCAAGAAGGCACTTTCGTTATAAAATTCATTTTAACCTTTGGAAAATATTCATAATTCCTTTGTTCATATTAAGGTTAAATCGTGCTTACAAATCTAAACATGAAACTGTCAATTAAATATGTCCAGTTCGAATTGACATCAATGTGACATGGATAAAATTTTGTTCAATTTGGACTGAATCTGGTAAGGTTCAATAAACAATAACCATGCTTGGTACTGTCTTATTTTGATCCATGACATCATCAACAGCTTTTCTGTTGCACCAACAACCTATATGGATTCTAATGTTTCTACCATCATACTTATGTATGCCAAGATTATATGAGCCAAGACCCCCTCTTTCTTCGTGACAGGAGTAGAGAACTGCAATGGACACAATGATGCACGAATCTAAAGCACACAACAAATTTGGTAGGCTCAATGATTGTTCGAAAAGTTGAAGAGTATATAATCCCATCTCCATGCCACAATCTTCAAATTCTCCCTAAGGATGGCAATGATATCCATTTAAGCGGGTACCCGCTGGTATTTACCCGTTTATGATGGGTATGGAGGTTAATATCCTATTCGCGGGGATGTCATGGGTAAATTTTTTTATCCGTTTATTATATGGGACGAGTACAGATATTATAGTACCCGTTACCCGCAAATATAAGTATAATCACAAAAAGATCTTATGTTGTTGTTGATACATGCTTGAAAACCTTATGTTGATAATGTGTTTATCTACTATTTTTTTTATTCTAGAACTTATGTTATTGTTGATATTTGTTTCATTATTGTGAGTTTGAATTTTAATAAAATGTTGTAATTTATATTTTTCAAAGTGTCATGGATACCGTCAATATCCGTGGGGATCCCCATTTCTCATACCCGCAAGGAATTAAACGGACATGGGTATATGTTTCACGGGGCGGGTAGCGGGTAGGCACCCCTCGTACCCGCCCCGCCCCCTTGGCATCCCTAATTCTCTCCCATATCTAGTTGGTGCAAGGGCACCTCATCCACATCATCAAAGCAACGAGGGGAGGTCCCGTTGGTCTAAAGTTTTCAACCTATGTTAAAGGTGGAATTAATGGTTTAATGGAGAAATATGTTCATGTTCCGAGTCAAGCAGCGCACGATGTCCCCGATGAGAAACTCCAACGCGTTATCGAAAAAATCGGAAGGATGTGGACCGTGCACGAACGTCGACGAAAAGAGTGTGTATAGGTTTAGGGTGTCTAGTCTTATCGTATATCCTTCATTATGATGCCTAGAAACCTCAAAATCCAAAATCCGGACGCGAAGTCGAGGTCAGCTTAAAAATCAGAAATCAACTTGATTTCTGATTATGGGTCGAATCTCGGGCGATCTTAGTTCGATCCATATTCGGTCGAAGATCGACCGAAAAGTCCAACGCCTCTTTACTTTAGTTGTTTCAATCCGTTGGACCCGAGCCTTACCTCACTTTTTCTCTATATAAACTTCATGCTAGCCTTCCTTAACACTCCTTGAACATCTTGAGACATTATTTGAGCCCTTCTATGCTTTCTTGAGTCATTCTCTTTCAAATCCTAGTTTACGACAAAGCTTTTCTTGATGTCTCCTTTGAGCTTCGATTGTTTCATCTTTGAGGCATCAAGAAGGGGACTAGGAACCTGTTTTGAGAGCTAGGTTGTAATTGTTTAAATTATTGCTCTCATTTACTTGTATTTATTGTCATCTATTTGAGATAAATCACTTGCATAAAGCTAGAGTTTTAGGTTTGTGATTCGGTCGTCACCTTGGTGTAGAGGCTTAAAACCACCATGTAATCTAAGTTTAGAGTGTCCTTAAGGGTTTGAGGTAGGAAGGTGAATATGCTATGTACACATCATATAGTCATTCCATCAGGCTCCACATTAGGTCAATTTAGCCTGTAAAAGGACTGAACTGCAGTACCTGTACCATACCAAATTAAGGCCCAAGAAGACTAATTTCATCTTGGACCTAGATTGGCTGGTCTGGTCTAGGACAACCCAGATCTACTCCGTGACATGCCATTCTACCATACAAAATTTACTTAACATAGTGTACTATTAAAAAAGGTTTCCTTACTATCTCATCAATCTCCCAACCTTCCAGTTTCAAATTTGGCCATAGTTTAAGCATTATATGTGCTGCTGTTCCACCACCCTGGAAAAATAACATTCTATGAAAGTTGAGTCCAATTTCGTGATCTGTTAGACATGAATAAATTAGTGAGAATAGTTAAAGTGAATTACCAAACCTAAGATTGCAATTGGACCTTCTGGAACAATAGCAGGGAGACTGGCAAACTCATCCTGAAAACATTCCAAGAATCAAGTAAAATATAACAAAGAGTATGTGCAAATAAATATTTGGTAACAAAAACCTCCTGTACATTAATCTTATATGCTAGAACAATATGGAACACAAATGAGAATAAATTAGCAATAACATAAAATATTTCACGTTACAATCAATACTTATACAAATAAAACCCAACGAAGCAGCATGGTTCTAAATCTTGTACTGTATTGGTACAATGGTACCTACCTATTTTTCAATTTACCGAGTTCAATTTTGGAAGGTACATGAAAATACAGCCTGTACCAACTGTACCGAGTGGTACAAGGTCTATACTAGGTAGAAAACAGTCCACTATGAGCAATACAAGTCTTGTACCACCCGTTACATGCCCAACAACTATTTGTCCAATCGTTGGACATTCTTTGGATTATTTTGGAGCTAATTTTTAGTGTGTTTTCGACCTATATAAAGGCTTCAAATCTCTTATTATAATTTTAATCATATTCTTTATGAAAAAATAAGGTTTATAGCATAAGATGTATAAGTGTTGGCATAGTCTAATCCATATAGTCTAATTCGTATGAGACTATACAACTATTGGTGCGATAAGATATGTTCCATGTCCATACCATTAATCCGTGGTACTAATATGAGATTTTAAACCTCACGTAGCAAAAATGGAAGTTTTTTGCAACAAAACAATTAGAGACAACCCCTTTTACATCTCAACTTATTGAATTTATAGACTTATCCCAGTCAATGGCTTGAATGAGTACACAGCGTATCATACTAACACTAGGTACAATCCAGTACAAATTGGACTCTTTTTTTTTTATCATAGAATCCTGTAATATGTATTCAAGAGCAATGAACCAATTACAGGTAAAGGGGAGAAGAGGACCAAAGGGTCCAAAACATGATGAAAAAAAACATGAGCTTAAAAACAGAACAAGCAATAAAAAAAAGAGACAGGACATCCACAATAAAAACTCATCCAGAAGCAGCAGATGAAAAGAAGGCAGCCGCTGACAAGGCTATGGAAGAAGGAGCAAGAGATGAATTTACATCCTGAAAGACTAGAATTTCTCTCATACCAAACCGACCAATTCCAAATAAGCAAGAGTCTGGCACGCTTTAATTTCTCCTTCATGGCCCCAGGTGCAGAATCTTCCCAAGGCTGGTCCGATAGGGGGAAGAATAACTGATTGGTCTCCGAAAGAAACAAGCTCCAACCTTGGATACTATATGAGCAAGATACAAATAAATGGGAGTGAGATTCCTTGTCCAGATTGCAAAGAAGATAAGAATCATCAGATGTAACTCCCCAATTGACCAAGCGATCCCGAGTGAGAAGTCTCTTCCTAGTCCACAACCAACCAAAGATGGATATCTTGTGAGGAAGGCCCTTTTGCCAAAGAAACTTTGCAAAGCGATCACCGACGCCACGAAAGTTCAGTATACCATATAAACTCTTGGTAGTGAACATCCTATGATCAGTCCACTTCCAATATAGAATGTCATCCCCCGAAGCGTCCTGAATAGAATCCAGATCCCTTGCCAATGCATGAAGGGAGTCTACATTAACAAGGGAAGAGAAACTAGGTTCCAGCTTACAAAATGTCTTTCAGAGTTCAAGATTTTGGCATCATAAATAGTGATATCAGGCTGTTCCAAAAGACGATAGAGAGAAGGATATTTTGTAGCGAGATTCATGCCATTTGACCAAATATCGGTCCACAATCTGCAATACAAACCCGATCCAGCCAGCCACCGAGTACAAGAAAGGAAAAGCTCAAGGCACATTGAGCTTCTGAAGATATTTCCAGATCCAAGAGCCAAGTCTTGCAAGGTTGTGAGCATGCAGGTCGATGATTCCCAGCCCCCCATCTTTCTTAGCACAGGTGAGCGACTCCATTTAACTAAGCACTTTCCACGCAGGGAGACAGCGTCAGAACCGACCCAAAAGAACTTTTTCCTTCTAGCATCAATCATCTTGAGGACCCACTTAGGAGCCTTAAAAATGGATAGAGGATAAGCCACGGAACTGCTCAAAGTGCTATTAATCAAAGTGACTCTTCCCGCACGCGAGAGCAATCAACTCTAGCAATCCACTTCAACCAATCGGCTTTGCAAGGCCTGCCCATCTTTAATTGCAAACCGAGATACTTAATAGGGAATTCGGTCGGTTGACAATTTATTTCGTCCGCAAGCTGACGAGCCAAGTCAATATCCCCACTTAAACAGAGAATGGAGGTCTTGTTCACATTAATCTTTAACCCAGTCACAAGTTCAAAGCAACGGAGTAGTAGCATAAGATTCTTAAGGCTGAAGTCATCATTTTGGCAAAATAGGTGACATCGTCCGCAAATAGGAAATGAGAGACTCCTCCGGGAATCTTATGATTCAGAACACCTCTAGTGTGGTCATTGTTCACCGCCAAATCAAGGAGACGAGAAAAGCAATTAATAACCATGTTGAATAAAAAAGGGGATAGGGGATTACCCTGCCTCACGCCGCATTTGTGTCGGGAGAAATTGCCCACTTTACCGTTAACAAGAATAGCCGACTCAGTGGAGAGGAGTTGAGAGATCCAAGAGCACCACCTAGGGGAGAAGCCACGAGCAAGTAACATATCCTGCATAAAATCCCATCCAATAGAGTCAAAGGCCTTCTCGAAATCCACTTTCAAAAGAACGCCATTCTCCCTGGATTGCTTGCACGCCCAAACTGTTTCATGAACACCCATATAGCAGTCAAGCATACCCCGACCGGCCATAAAGGCGCACTGGGAGTCAAAGATGAGATCACTCAAGCAAGACTTAAGACAAATAGCCAAGATCTTAGAGAAAATCTTCACAATGCTGTTTTCGAGGCTAAGGGACGGAAATCCGAGACTCGAGAAGCACCCTCACATGTCGGAATCAAAATGATATGCCCACGGTTGAACCTTCTTAAAGTCTCAGGTTCTAAGAAACACTCATTGAGAATTTGGAGCAAGTCCATCTTGATGGATTCGCAGTAAGCACGAAAGAATTCGGGCGTAAGTCCATCGGGCCCGGGAGATTTATAAGAACCCAACTGAAAGATAGCAGCCTTGACTTCCTCCAAGGAGAAAGGAGCATCCAACAATTGAGCATTTGGAATAGGAGGCAAGAGTAGTTCGCTCCAATTGATCCTAAGAAGGGGCCTCTTGCATCTACCGAGCAAGTGTAGGAAGTGATTACAAAAAAGAAGAGCAATATCATCCTCCCTAGTGAATTCCCCTAGATCCAACGAAATCGAATGAACCCAATTATTTCTTCTCCGGACGGCAGCCCATTGATGGAAAAAGTGGGTATTAAGGTCACCTTCCTTAATCCACCGCTTCTTCGCTCTTTGACGCCAATAAGAGTCCTCCGTCTTGCAGAGATCATCAAGCTCCAACTTGGACTGTTTAAGGACAACAAATTCCGAAACATCAAGACCAACCGAATTTGCCTTGTCATTAAGGGACTCCACCTGCAGCTCAAGCTTCTTTCTATTTTCATATTGTCATTTCCTAAGGTTAAGAGCCCATTGAGATAAGATTTTACGGAGAGATTTCCAACTCTTAATCCACCGAGAAGCAGCCGAACCATCGGACCCCACGGCAGGCCAAGAACTACGAATGATTTGAGAGAAACTATCATACTTGAACCAGAAGTTTTCCATTCGAAAACACTGCTGACGATTAGTCTTTAGGTGAGAGGCTTGGAAGATTAGAGCGACATGGTCCGAGAGTTTGCTATCCCCACCCAAGATCCGAGCAAGGGGAAGGATCAGAGCAGCCTCCAAGGAGATGAGAACTCTATCTAGCTTCGCCAAGCTCGAAGGAAGCTGTTTGTTAGACCAAGTGAAGTTCTTTCCAAGACAAGGTAAATCGAGCAAGCTCTGATCCGCAATCAACTGGGAAAAGCTGGCAGAGTCGCGAGCAGATCCTAAGCAATTCAAACGCTCGGAGTCGAACATGTGACATTGAAATCTCCACCAATTATGAAGTTGTCATTTGAGCCGACCAGTAGGTCCTCGAGCTCTTTGAAGAAAGCTGCTCTACCAGCCCTACGAGGAGGGCCATAAATATTGACGAAGGAGAACTGAACTTTGGATCGCCTATGCTCCAACTTAGCCAGCAGAAGATAAGAACCAACACAAGAGTGAATAGAACTCCAAATATCCTCATTCCAAATAAGAAGTAAACCACCAGCTAGGCCCACGGCATCCAGAGCAATATAGGATGAATTCCGGAAGCCAGACAATTGAGTAACAGTACGAGAAGAAATATAAGCCAACTTAATTTCTTGAAGACCAATGACCGAACATTTACCGTCGTGAACAGTCGATTTGATCATGAAACGATTAGAAAGACGATTTGAACCACGCACATTCCAAAATAAGGCGCTGAAATTATGCTCAAACATAGAGGCAAAAGATACACAAAACTACAGGGGAATTGAAAAAGCCAGACACCTGCTCATCCGTTGGGCAGGAAGATAGGGAACGAGCAGCCGGAGAAAACAATGACCCAAGAGAGGAAGCGGACTCCGACGAAGGCCTGAACGGGGAAGAAGGAAGCAGGTCTCCATTAATAGAAGCCATCCGCGTCAACGCCCTAGACAAGGAGCTATCAGAAGAGGCGCCCGACAGGAGGAGCCGCTGGCTTCTACGAACCTTCGAGATCACCAGAGAACGGCCACGGCGACGTGAGTAGGTGCGAGAGAAACGCCGCCGAGAGCAAGGGGGTTAAATCGCAGGAGGAGGGCCAGAAGCAGGGATGGAAGTAGCAACACGATCCGAATAGAAGGAGATGTCAGGCGAATCAACCGTCAAATAACATGGCGGGTCGGATCGAATGCAAACCACTTCCAGCGGGTCCGCCGATGATGAAGAAGCCGGGACGGGATACAAATAAAAGGCCACTCCAGACAATGGAGCGGGCGCCGAAGTAAGCTCAACCCAAGAACATGACTCACCCGAACAGAGGGGGACTACCCAGCACCTAGAAAACTCGACAAAGCGCCTCCCCATAAAAGCACAAGCAAGAAAAAGAAGGAATTCCAAGCGATCCTTTCCGATGGCAGAAGAGAACTCGACATTAAGGGAAGCAAGCCACTTCGAAGCAAATGCCAAGCATCAGCCGCTTCAACATCCCGAAAAGCCAGGTCCAAAAACAGAAAGGATGCAGGGGCAAGGCGCACAGAGAACCGTCAAAAAGCCCAGAGAGGAAATGGGGCGAGGACGACGAGGCAGCAACCTCCTGCACCGACGTACCTTCCTTGACCGGCGAAAGGTCCGACCCATCAGATTCCTAGTGACCACCGGACAAACCACAAACCACCGTCGACGACAACACCTTGGATGCCACAGCGTCTGAAGGGGAAGACACAGGCAAGGAAGGCACACAACGCCTCAGACCTATCCTCCAGTTGACAGCCAGGAGACAGGGGAGAGGAGGAAGCCACGACGACGAAGGAGGTCAAGGAGCTTGATGGATCACCGAGATCCAACGAAGTAGGCGAGCCGTCATCCTCCCCCTCATCAAAGTTATCACCACGATCGGAGCCACCCGAGAAGTCCGTCGGAGGAGGATCATCGCCAAAGATCCAATGGAACCAAGAAACTTCAACCCTTATTTTATATCTGCATCGCTCAGACACAACAAAAATGCAGCGAGGAATAAGCTTCATATCCCGCACCCAAAGTCTCACCCGATAGATGTCCAACTCCGACCATCGGAGCGAACGCTTGTCGATGGCATCTAAGGCTCCAAAGTTGCTGACAAGAGCCGCAAGAGCATCCTCATTCCAGAAAACCAACGGGAGACCGTGGAGATCGATACCAACGCTATACGCCAAGGGAGGTACAGTCTCAAAGACTCCTTCGCTCCAATCATCGACCAGTAAAGAGAGACCCCCCTTCATCGAAAGCAATGACGACCAATAAGCGAGCGCTTGTAATACGAGTCATAACCAGCAAGGGTGGTAATCAGGAAACGTCCGTCCGGGAGGGACCGTTGACGCCATTGTCGACGGTGGACCAACTCATCTCGGAAGCAAGAGACCAAGAAGCCAACGATGTTTGCATCATGAGAAAGATCGCCAATGACAGAGACGACCACGCATCTTTCAGCGAGATAACCAGAACAATTGAGGGTCGCCTCCGAGGGAGGCAAGAAGACATCCCCATACAGAGCACCATCCGAAGCAACAGAAGACTCATCCTTAGAAGGAACAGAGTAGGGGGAGCGAGGGGGAGCAGCCGCAGCTAACGGAGGGGAGACATCCCGAATAACAGATTTTCCACGCGCATCGGAAGGAGAAGGAGAAGAACCCATATGAGTCACCTTCTCCCTCGACCAGCGGCACTTCGCAGCCAAATGACCGCTACGATGACAGATGAGGCAAACCGGTCGCTCCTTACATTCGAAACTCCGGTGGCCACGGCTGCAGCAGTTGAAGCACCGTCCACTTTTCCGAAGGTGAGCGAAGAGCACAGCAATGTTCGGAGGTCGAACCGACGAAGAGTGAAATGAGGAAGAGGGCAAAAGCGAACGCCCAGAAGCACGAGCCATCGGTGGACGAAAGCTTTTCACGGCATCAGCGAACGAGGAGGAGGGAACCCAAGACACGGAAGAGGGAGGAGCAGACCCGAAGGAGACACGCCTTGAACCCCATCGGTAGGAGACCGTCGTCCACTCACCTGGGTCGCCTAGAGCGCAAGCCATTGTCAAGTGGGATATTTCCTTGAATGAGATGGAACAAATCAGTACAAATTGGACTGTACCAAGTATTTTATTTTGTTTTAACATTTCACACTCTAAAACTTGTCTTTTCATAAAGAATTCAGTTAAAGTATTTGAAACATGCATAATGAATTATAGTTTGATAACAAAATATAATGAGAGGTTTGGGATCTTTATATAGGTTCAAATCACCCCAGAATTCAACTCCAAAATAATGAAAAAAAATGCCCAATGGCTATTTTTCATGGAGACTGATGGGCTTGTACTAGGCAGCACAATGCTTGTACTGCTTGTACTGGAACAGATCTCGTATAGCCCAATAGGGTTGATTCTGTTGGTATTTTCATGTAACCTAATACTAAACTGAGAAGGTTGGAAAAACAGTATCTACTATTTGTACCGAGCATTACAGTGCGAGATTTTAAACAATGGTTGAACTCAACTTACTTTCAGACAGTGATGAAGTAGTTGAAAATTATAGCAATGATTGTTCAAGTGAAAATAGAAGTCTTACATCCACATAGAAATTTCTTAACAACTTCTGAACAGCAACTCATTTAAACTAATTATGAAACCTTCTCTAAGTCATATATCAATGAATTTCAATAGTATTTGCAAAAGTTTAAGTGTCTTAGAAATATTTCTTTAAGTTTGTCTGATGTTCCATATCAAGGAGCTTCAAGAGAAGATTGATTATGGATAATTCACTTGAACTTTTGGCTGGAAGTATTTAAATTCGCGGTTGACTCCAGAAAACATCTTGTCTCCCTTCCTAAAGAACTGTATTTGAAAATAAATGTTACATCTACCTAGGAAATACATCCCAGGTCAGATTCTATATCACTGCTGAATAGAACCAATTGTCTTAATCTTCCATGATTTATTTATAATGTTCTCAGGGTTGACTTATGTAAACAAAACCAAATGAAACATGAGATAAAAGTGTATAGAATTCCCATTCTGGTAAATTCATAAAACTATCTTATAGTAGGCAACTTCAAATTTGCATATTTAATCTAGTCATGAAAGTCATACTACAATATGTATTTTCGTACTAGTCATAACTTATCAACATTTGGTTAAAGATTAACCATCTACTATTCTTCTATCCTATAGACTTAAAACAAGAACCATAGTACATAATTAAGATGTACTGAAAATCTAAAATAGATGGAACATTTAACTAAAAATTAAAAATCAAAACACTACATAAGATTACATAATAAACCAACCAAAAATAACATGAAAAATCAATGTAGATGACTAATAGGTTCCAGTGATGGTAGTCTAAGAATGCCATGATAGACGGATACAAGACTGCTGGCTCAATTTGATTTAGAAATGTTTCCTTTGATCTAGCTAGAGAATACAACTTGGGGGCGTTTGCTTTATGGAATGTCGAAGGATTTTCCCAGCAATTTAGAACATGGGAATGTTAAATTCATATGTTTGATCTATCATCATGGTAATTTACTTAGGCATGTAGCTGTCAGGATCTTGCAATTGGGATTGCGTCCAAGGATGGTGCCGCATGATTTTGAGAACAAAGAGGAATTCTCAGCCAAGTTGGCTCAACTTAGAGAACTCTCTCCTTGTCTTTTTACTTTTTTTCCTCCCTATTGTAAATAGTTTGTTTTGAGCCTAATGTAAGAGAGAACTCAAGATCTCTTGAGATAAATATTGTGATGAACATGTTGTGTTCTGCTCCTTTCATTCATTAAATAGTAACATTACAAATATTACATCCATTTTCTTTGGTTACAAGGATAAAATAGAAATTGCTGACTTGAAAAGATAATGGTGACCTAACTCCAACCTAAATGACAAAGTAAATGACTTCAGTTACTCCATCTTTATTCAAAATGATCCCGTGCATTACTTCCTCATGCGAATTGTTTTCAATGCGGCTTGATGAACTCGGAATTCTAGTGACCAAGCAATGATGTTGCCCAACAACCAATCTGATAGGGTTGACTCATGGTCAAACCGAACTCATTCCTGCATAAGTACCCATTCGGGATTGGATCCTTCGCAACACCCTCCAATGACCAAGTTAGACTAAAATCAAAGAGCATGTAAAAGTTTACTAGAAATTCTATGCTCCCTTACCAGATATGCATCCTTACTTTTTATAGTTACTAGAAAGGGTAAACAATGCTCAGAAGGGAAATTTGGGAAATTTCCGTAATTTAAACTTTAGAAGAGTGGCGTCCGTCAAAGAAGGTAGGCACTTTGACGAGCGCAACACGACTAATATAATCACAATGGATATATTGCGAATGGTGTCTTTTTACAATTGACGGCAATGCTACCATGCGGGATCGTTTTGAGACTTCGGAGCCATTTCGATAAAGATTCAAGATGAACTTTAAGAAAATGGAGAGAATAAGAGAGATTTTAGAGAAAATGAGAGTGATTTAAGAGACAATGAGAGATGGAGTATGACGGTAGAGAAAATGAGGGGCTTTGGTAGCTATGTAGCTACCAAAGCCACTATGAAAACCGGTTCCATGGTTCAAAGAGCCATTTGGAACCGGTACAAACAAGGCCCAATGGTCAGAAAACTAGCCATTGGGCTTGTACCGGGTAGTACAATCGATATACCCCGTATTTTATAAATACCAAGATGTATCAATATTGATTTTCCAAAAATCGTTAAATACCAACCGCCCGGTACATAATAGTATTTAGAACCATGGTCAAGATTGTATTGCTCATCACAATTGAAACAAAGACCTTTAGCTCTCCTTTTAGCTATCTCCGCACATTCAATCTTTCTATGAACTAAGGTTAACAAATGGATTGTGTCCATGTTGCAAGGCAATGCACTAATTTGTTGGTCGATGTTCAGTCTAGCTAGATTCATTGCAGTAGTTAAGTCCACCAGTTGGTCAGCTTCGATTTGAACCGGCAGCAACGATTGTAACCACTAATAAAAAGTTCCAACTCTTGGTCGGAGGAAAGGGTGCCAACATCAGCAAGTAGACTCTCGAATCGACTTTGGTACTCATATACAAAGCTTGTTGTCGCAACTTTGTGAGTTCCCCAATTTTACTTCCCCGTACCGGAGGCCTGAACCATAGATCGCAATATTCTTTAAACTAATCCCTATTAGACCTGGTCGATCAACTTCCAATTTGAAAAACCAAATCTCTGCCTCTGCCTCCAAATGAAATGAGGCAAGCCCCACATTGTTGGTGTTGGGGGTGTGTTGATGGCAGAAGAAATGGTCAAATCTACTTAGCCATACCAATGGATCCTCCATTTCTTTGTAGTGCGGAAAATCGAGTTTGGCGAAATGAGTAGTCATACCGCCATTTGTTCGATTTTCTCAAACGAATTGATCGCGATGGAATGGTTGTCGATCATTCCCATTGCCACGGATGTTGTTGCTTTCTTTGTTTATGACCAAGTAACTAAGGTTTCAATCTTCTAGAAAAACTAAGTGCGTATTTGTTCTCTATCCAACAGATCTTACATGTTGTCTTCTTCGTACTTTCGCATAAAGGCTTCAAGTTGAAGCAGAGAGTGTTCATGGAGTGCTCTAATACCAACATGTCATAATCTTGCAATTGGGATCACGTCCAAGAAAGGTGCTACACGATGTTGAAATCAAAAGAGGAATTCTCAACCAAGTTGGCTCAAGCACTCTCTCCTTGTTTTGACTCTTTTTCCTCCCTATTGTAACTGGTTTCTTTTGAAGTCAATGCAAGAGATAACTCAATATCTCTTGAGAAATTTTGAGGATGAACATGTTGAATTCTGCTCCTTTCTTCCATTAAATAGCAACATTACAAATGTTACATCCATTTTATTTCAGTTACAAGGATAAAATAAAAATTGCTGACTTGAAAAGTTAAACTTCATGCACCGTCCACATGACCCTACATTTTCCATCACAAAGTAAATACTCAATATTGGTCATAGCTTCCCATTACAAGTAAATACCCAAAAATGGTGACCTATAACTCCTACCTAAATGACAAAGTAAATGACTTCAATTACTCCATCTTAATTCAAAATAACCCTATGCGTTACTTCATCATCTGAACTGCTTTGATCAGATGACGTGGCATTTCAAACACCTTGAACCATGACAGTAACTTAACCTTGGAAGTAACTTGACACCAAAGGAACTGGTAATTCTATTTTGTCATCTTATGGAGATTTTATTTAAAATGTATGGAATAGTTAATATGTTTAAGAACATGGGGTAACATTGGAAGCTGAAGATATAAATATTAAATTCCCAGCAACATAATCTAACTGGTTGAACCAACCAAACATGGTAATGTTATATAACTGACAATTTTACTAATATTACTATGTGAACCAAACATAGCAATGTTACATGTCTCGCAATTTATCCATGGGGATCATAGCATATCCTCTGACGTAAAAAATATCAAATGAACTAATTTTATCAAGGGACCTTAGATTACACAAACCCCTAAAGATATTAGATATTAGAGAACATATCCTCTAACGAAAAAAACATTAAGTGAACAAGTCGCATTTATTTATTGTATATGGTAGAGAAAGAAAGATATTGAAAAGAAGCTTTTCCAAAACTTCCACTTATTATCTATTCAATATTTCAATTGTGAAAATTAAAATAGGATTCAAGTTTGTAATGTTCTGCTATATGTATGAGGAGCCTAATCAATACAGTTTTGCACTTCAAATAACACGAAGTATGTGTAAACAGATGACATGTGTCTTAGTATCAAATAACAAATACCATCCTAGTGCCTATGTATGGAAGTTGCACTTACTCACACAGACGCAACAAACAAAAATTTCATTTTCCTCAACTAAATCTATGTAGATATACAAGATGGCCCATTCAAAAAACGATATATATATTTAGAGAGAGAGAGAGAGAGAGATGAGCATAAAATAAGTAAATAAATGATAAAAAGAATATGCCATTAAGTATTGACTTTTTGAAAGGAAAGCAACAGTAATCATAAACTTTAGAGTTTAGACATATAAAGGATACCAAATATTGTGTTATGTAATTACGTCAATAACAAATGTAAACCATTATTCTTTAACATAAAATTTAGCTTTTAACTTAGGAAGTTGCTGAATATGGGGAGAAGAAAAGGAGAATATAAGGTTTACTAGCAACAACAGAATTACTAGTGAAATGAACTTTAATGCCTAACCACCTCCCATCAACCAAAAAATCAGAAAGGCATGTGCTCAAAAAATTGCTTTCTTGAAACACTACTATGAGCATGGAAAGCAAGGATGAATACAGCATGGGAGAATAACCTATTATGAAATTATGATAACCTCATAATTATGTAACAAAAAAGAACTAAATGTAAAAAGGGCTTGATTTTTAAAATAATGAAATTGTTGGAATAAACCATGATCATATTAAACTGATTTTTTAGAAATCTTAACAGTGAAATAGATATTTGTATATTATAAACGTAGAAAGCAATATAAGAGACAAAGAAGTCAGAGCATGCTGTTATTCTGCATAATTAATGTGGACATATAAAGCATTAGTAAATGCAGTCTCCATCACATTAAAGATTGCTTTCATGATCAATTAATAAATTGCAAGCTCAACAATGATGATAATAAAAATAATCGTAAACAGAAACAGTGATTCACTCCATACCCAATAGGATCCAGTCCATAACCGCTCCTTGTTTAACATGCTATGAATGTTATCTACAAAAAGAGAAAGAAAACAATGAAAAATAAGTTAATAACAAAGTATCTTATTCAAAGATATGAGATTTTGTTGGTAAAGAAATTAAGTTATAGTGTCAGAAACTTCACGTGCATTTACACAACTGCAAACATCAATAACATCCGAATGAAACCTATTTGTAGAACATTACATTCAAATGAATTCATTGCTAAAATTTTTGTATTAGTCTAAAGGAAGTAATATACCTGTAACTTAACCTGAGGAGTAAATTGACCCCTAACTTTTCTTTGTGTTGATGGCAGCCTCTTCACGTTATTATGTTCGAAATAAAATCCTTACTAACTTTGCATAAAAATATTTTCCAGCCATTACTACATTATTTTCAAATTTCAAATATTATTAGTTGTACCTTCTCTAGTCTTTCCTGGCATGAAAACTAATGTCATATCAGAACCCAACACTGTCTCCATTGACAAGCGGAAACTAGAAGAATATTCCACATCAACAACTACCTCACTTAAGCATCTTATCCATATTCCATCCTGTCTATGTCCTCTTTTTCTGAGTGCATTAGTCCAAGAGTCTAGGAATTTATAAATTCCCTGGGCAATAAGTGAGATAGCAAATGGCACAGCAGAAGGCACATGTCATTAGCCGAGTGAAAGCCTCTGCAGTCCATGTCACTCAAAGGATACTTGCGGTAATGCTTACATAACGATATGAAAGTTAATAAAATAATCCTTCAGAATAGCCATTAGTACCAAGTCAATGGCCCTAAAGACTGGAAGACAAAGGGTGCCAAAAAAGTAATGTGCTGCAACTACTATGAAGAAGAAAAAGTTTTAGTGTCTTAGTTGTTCATCAGATTGATTCTCGAGTAGGAAATTGCATTAAATATGGCTTCAACATCTTCTCTTAGTGATGCCGCCATTCTCTCTAGATAAGAGCAGATTTATGCGCTATGAATCTTACTCTTTTCGTTATTTGAAACTCTGCAATATGTAAGTTTCAAATTCAATCAGTAATAAAAAGATCCAAAGGCAGGCAAGAAAGAAAGAAAATTCTTCAGACGACAACCAATTCTTTGACACATTTCATCAAACATCTTAGCAATTTCACAGACAAAATCCATATCTACACAAGCAAACTGTAGATTCAAGAAGTAACAAAAAATCAAATATTGAGCAGGAGAAACACCTACGGCTGGAATCCAGGGTCAGAAACCTTGAAGTTGGTGTATCCACAACCATAATATCGTTGTGCAGGCTCGTCACGGCCGTTAGGACCGTGAAGGGTGGCTCGTCCTCTGTCGCCGCGGGCGCCGCCGACGGTTTTTCCTCCGCGCGGCAGGACGAACGATGTTGGATGGTTTTCCGATCGCAAGAAAGAGGAAGGGATAAGAAATGCGTCACTGCGCCATAGTCGCTTAGCATCGATCGGGGAGTATGACGGCGGTGGCGGCGGCACTGAACCTTGGTTCGTACTCGAGGTGCAAAGCCGAGAGCGAAGGGGAGAGGGGAAGCAACTGCCATTGCTGTGGCCATTGCCAATGCAACCCAATTTCGTTTCGGGTTTTTTTTGCTGGAAGATGATAGCACTTCGGTGCTGGAGAATATCTCCTCATTTCATACTTCATAAATATTGATTTTCTTTTTTTGTCTAAGAAAGTATAAAATCAGCCTACCGTGGTAGCAAAATTGATAGTAATATTGCTCTCTCTAGCGATAGCTAGGCTGATGAATATCCCTAGGGTTTCCGGCTCCCTTTCCTCTGATTCGATAGGTAAATTCCTTGTCAATCCCCCACCCCTTCCTCTGATTCGATCTTGGGCCACGCGTCTGTGGCATCTTCATGGGTTTCCCTCAGTGCTTGATTTAGACGATTTTTTTTTATTTTTCGATTTTCCTCGTCTGAAGCCGCGAACTTTGTTTTAACGGGTGGTCCATGGTCTCTGAGAGGATATATTATCCGCCTAATACCATGGAAACCCTTATTTAAACCCTAGAAGGAACGTTTTCCTACCGTACCGATTTGGCTCCGTCTTCGGTCCTTGCCACTTGAATTTTGGAATGAGGAATGCATCAGGCATATTGCCAGTAAATTTGGTTCTGTTTTACAAGTTGATGACCAATCTTTTGGTTTTGAGCGTGGTAAATATGTATGTGTCTGTGTGGAATTGGACTTGGTTTTACCCCTTCGTCAAGGGTTTTGGATCTCTGTCGATGATTCTGATTTTTTCCTCCCTGTTTGTTATGAGAATTTGTCTTCCATTTGTTTTCAATGTGGCACCATTGACCATCATGAGTCTGCTTGTCCGTCTCTTACAAAAAATCAAAACCCTAATCCTTTGGTTTCAAAATCTTCTGAGTTCTCAAATAATATTAATAATTCGGAGGCTTCGGCAAATATGAATTTTGATTTTGCCCCGAACTTGGATAACTCTAATCCTAGGTGCTCGAATTCTCACGGCCCTCCTCTTGACCCTGAACTGGTTGTTGGCCCTTGGATTGAGGTCCAAAAGAAAAATAGCCATAGGAGTGGTCCTTGTAGTGCACGCCAGACTTCTTCAGTGAAGAATGGTCGTGCTCAGACCATGGAGGATATTGTGGAACCTATGGATACCTCCGCAGCAGTTAAAAATATAGCTTCTCCTAAGCTTTTTAATGTAAATGTGAATGTTGTAAATAATATTCCTGTGAGTAGATCCAGTAGTTCTTCTGTTAACATCAAAAATAATGCCATTTCTTCTAATAATAATGTCCCTAAGCAAACGAAACCACCCGTTAAATCTTCTTCTCATGCTCTGGTTTATGTTCCTATTAAAAATAAAGTTTTGAGCATGGACTCTCATGCAGTAGGTCTCTCCCCCAATTAGCTTCAGAATTGAATTTAATTTTTAATGCTCAAGCTGCTATTATGGAGAAATCTGATGCTATAAGAACTAGCACTAGGAAAAATAATAAAACCCCAAGCAAAAAATCTCAACCTAATGCTAAGGCTAGTGCTTCTAACCCTTCCACCTCTAAGTCAGGCTCATCTAATAAAAGACTTAGACCTACATCTTCCTCTGACGACATGGTTGTAGGTGAAATTCCTATTCAAGGGAGTGAGATCCCTAATGAAAAAGCCATAGTTATTTATGAACATACTTAATTGAAATGTTAGAGGTGGGTGGAGAAAGCCTGTTAGGGATTTCATATCCATCCATATCAAAACTTCTAATATTAGACTTCTCAGTCTCGAGGAAACTCATCTTGATGAGGCTAAATCTAAGCATTTTTTAAGATCTCTGGGTAGAACTTGGACTGGTGCTATTCAACCAAGTCTTGGTGCTTCTGGGAGTATTATTGTTGCTTGGAATACTTTCTATGTTAAGGCCCAGCTCATTTCTTCTTTTGCTCAAGTGATTAATATTGTTGCTAAGATTGATGATAATGAGCTTTTTTTATTTTTTGCTCTTTTATGCTAGTACTGACCCCTCCTTGAGAGCTTCCCTGTGGCACTCCTTTAATCAATTGCCCTTGGCTGATTTGGGAGACTTCAATTGCATCCTTAATAATCATGATAAATTGGGTGGTGTTCCTTTTAAAGTGACTAAACCTATTTCTGACTTTGGAACCTTTGTAGAATCATGTGGTTTAATTGATTTAAGTTTTTCTGGAAATAAATTTACTTGGTCTAATAATAGAGTTGGCAATGCCAAAATCCTGAGTAGACTGGATAGAGTAGGGGTGAGCAAACTTCACCGATTCACCGAAACCGAACCGAAACCGACCGAACCGAAACCGATTTAACCGAACCGAATTAATTTCTGTTCGGTTTTCGGTTAAAGAAATTTTTGAGTTCGGTTTTTGGTTCGGTTCGGTAAATTAACCGACGGTTCGGTTAATTTACCGAATTAACCGAATATATATGTATATATATATGTATATGTATATATATATATATAATAACAGATGTATTAGATCTTGGCATTTGTCTTGGTGGTTAAGTGTTATGTTTAGCATTTCCGCTGCTCGGGTTCGAATCCCATGTTGTGTAATAATATTTATTTAACATTCAATATATATATAATAGGTGTTAGTTATATATAAATTGATAGTAATGTTTGCTAAGATGGTTAGAAGGGTAAAAATTAAAATCTAATTCTTAGTTGGCCGAGTTTAAGTCCACATGCATGCTTTGAATTTTTTTTTTTTTATCTTTTCGGTTAACCGAACCAAATTAACCGAACCGAACCGAAAATTCGATTAACCGAACCGAATTAACCAAATTTTTTTGGTTCGGTAAACGGTTAAATTTTTTTCTTTGGTTCGGTTCGGTTAACCGAATTTTCGGTTCGGTTTTTAACCGAACCGAACCGATGCTCACCCCTAGGATAGAGTATTCTCCAATGCTTCTTGGCTTCATTATTATGGTAATGCCTCTATTTAGCACCTTAGCCGCATTACTTCTGATCATAGACATTTATTAGTGACTATTTCTAATCATAAACAAACTAGGAATAAGTTGTTTAGGTTTCAATCCTTCTGGACTGAGTATGAGGTTAGTAAAACTGTCATTGATAAGGCGTGGAATAGTTTTAACTCTAATGAGCCTTCTCCTATTTTCTCTAGTAAGCTTAGACACACTAAAGGAGCTCTCTGTCATTGGAACAAGCATGTCCTAGGTAAGATAGAATATATTCTTAAGTCTACCCTCAACGATATCTCTCTTGTTGAGGACCTTGAATCCTCCTTGTTGGCACATGCTGACATTGATAGTAAGCTTAGATCCCTTTATAATAAATTCAATGCTCTTCAAAGACAAGTATGTCTTAAATGGTGGTCTAAGTCCAAAACTAGATGGCTGCAGGATGGGGACAAGAATACGGCCTATTACCAAAGAGTGGTTACCATGAAACGTAGAATAAATTTCATCTCCTCTATTACTACTCATCTGAATGAATCTATTACTGATAATGCTTATATTCTGAATGAATTTGCTTTGCACTATTGATGAGTGTCGGATCCACCAAAAATAAATTCCTACTTCTTGAGATTTTGTAGTCGTGACAAGTAAGGTCGAATCCACATAGACTAGTTAGTTTTAAATTCTTTTGAAATCATAAATTAAAAAGGAGGAATTAAAAAGAGGGGTTCTTTTATTAGATGCAAACTGAAATAAAAATAGTAATTAAAAATAGTGATTAAAATTAAGGAGAAATCAGTGAGAGGAAAGTCTAGCTAAAGGTACGTTCTAGATTTTGGATCGTAGGATTGATCATAGATGCTAAGGATGGGTTTCTTTATTTCTAGCAAATTAATAGATTTTTGTGAATTGAACAGCAATCTCATAAGTCATATTAATTCAAGTATTCCATTAGTTTGGATTGAACATCAACTTCGACTAGTGGATCAGCCACACATTGCAAACTCACATAATTTTATTCTAAAAAATAAACTACTGCTGAATTCAAACTTAAAGAACAAAACACAAAAGGATACTAAAACTAAGAAAAAATGCTAGCCCTAAAAACTAAAGCTAAAAACTAGCCGTTGTTCATTACAACTTTTCTCCTCTTATATGAGAATTCTAAACCTAACTAAAATAGAAGTAAAAATCAAATCAACCCTACATAGTAATAAACTAACAATTAAATATCTTGGTTTAATATTTTAGACACAAAAGTAGAGTCCAAATTCGTATGGGAATTTGGAAACAAAATTTCAGCCTTTAACATGGTAAATTTTGGATTTGTCATATGCATCTTTACTAAGGCGTGGGCACGTTCAAGGCAGTGCGACCAGGTCCAACTATCTTTTCAATTTCCAGCTTCTAAAAAATATGCAAATTGATTCTTTTTTATTTTCTTCCATCATTTGTTGCCTAAAAGTTAAACAAAATAATAAACATATTTCATGAAGTATTTAATTCGAATTTAGCATGAAAATGAGCAACAAAAGATGGAAAATAAATATGTCATCAATTATTCCAATATGTGGTCGACTCCTTCTTCCTTGGCTAGGATTAATTGTCATTGGCATATTTTTAATTCCATTCCTGAGAGCCTTACCAATTCTCTTACAAAACCCTTCTCCTAGGAGGAAATATGGGACACCATTAATTCTCTTGGGAATGGCAAGAGTCCTGGATATGATGGATTCACTGTAGAATTTTACAAATATTATTGGTCTATTATTTCTAGTGATTTCTGTAATGTCTTTTCTCCCTTTCATGAAACTGCTAGGTTTCTTGCTTCTTGGAATCAAACACTGCTCACATTTATACTTAAGTGTTCTAATCCTAAGTTGGTTAATGATTTTTGGCCTATAGCTCTTTATAATATCTGTTATAGAATTCTCTCTAAATTACTGGCTAATAGACTGAAAATTACTTTGCCTTTCTTAATTTCTAAAAAACAATTAGCCTTTGTTAAAGGGAGGAGCATTCAGGATAATATTTGGGTTGTTCAAGAATTAGCTCACTCCTTCTTTAACTCTAAGAGTAAAACCCCTTTTATCATTGTTAAATTAGATGTTGAAAAGACTTTTGATCTTTTGAGTTGGAATGCCACTCTTAAGGTTCTGAATTTGAATGGTTTTCTTAAAATATTTATTACTTGGATAAAAAGTTGTATTTCTTCTACAGCTTTTGCCTATCTAGTTAATGCTCAAGTTTCAAAAAATTTCCCTGTTAACAAAGGCATTAGACAAGGGGACCCTTTGTCCTCATTTCTGTATATTCTAATTGCTCAAACTCTTTCTAATGTAATTAATGAGCATGTGGATAATAATCTGTTTACCCCTTAAAATTCAATTATTTAGCTATTTCACATCTAATGTTTGCATATGATTTGATTTTAATTTTTAAAGCCAATGCTAAAAGTATTGCTTCATTTAGAACTATTTTTGATAGGTATGAGCACCTCACTAGTCAAAGGCTAAATACAAATAAATCTGCAATCTATTTTCCTAGAGATACTTCTATTTTTGTTAAGAGATCTATCCTCAATGCTCTACACATGAAAGCTGGTAATTTCCCCTTCAAATACCAAGGCTCAATGATCTCCCCTGGGAGACCTCCTCCTAGATCCAATGACTTTCTTCTGAACCAGATTGATAATAAAATTGGTAATTGGAAAGCTAATTATCTCTCCCAAGCTGGGAGACTTGTCTTAGTTAAATATGTTCTTAACTATATTCCTATTCATTCTCTATCTGTCACTTGGTTGAATAATGATATCTCAGATAAGATTAAAAGCAAAATCAATGACTTTTTATAGAACAAAGGTATGCATGCTATAAGCTAGAATATTGTCACTCTTCCTAAACAACAAGGTGGTTTAGGTATTCAGGACATTTATAATAAGAGTTTGGCTTTGCAAGCTAAAATGGTTTAAGCTTATTTGAACAATGAGGACACTTTTCGGGTCCAACTTGTTAAATCTAAGTATCAACCTATGACATTTCATACTAGTTACCCTCCCGATGCCTCCTGGGCCCTGGAGACTTTTCACTAAAGCTTTTCACTATATGAAATTTGGTTTTCATAAAATAATTGGTAATGGTTCTCAAACTTCTTTCTTACATGACAAATGGATTTTAGATTTGCCCTTATCTTTGAAACCAACCTTCATTAATGTTAACTTGCTTCATGTTATTACTCATGTTAATCATCTTATGCTTAATGATGCTTGGTCTGACTTTATTGTAAAATTTGTTTGCAATGATGACTTGTGGAATACCATTGAGGGATTAAGGTTGCCTAGGGAATCCTATGAGGATCATTATATTTGGATGAATGAGGATTCTGGTAGTATTTCCTCTTCCTCTGCTTACAAGTTTCTAAAATTTAAAGATCATTCCTATGTTGTTGTGAATCATGTTTGGAATAGAATGTGGAAGTTACTTGTTTTTTCGAAGATGAAACTTTTTCTATGGAAGTTTTTTCACTCCTGGTTATCAACTCGTTTGCGACTTTCTAATTTGGGTATTTCAGCCTCTTCTTTATGTGTTTTATGCGGTATTCATGAAGAATCTATTGATCATTTATTTTTCAACTGTTCCTTTGCTAAGAATATCTGGTCTCTTCTAAGTTCTAAACTGAATTATATTTTCACTTCAACTTTGGAATGGCGTTATGGTAGCTGGTTGTTGCTGGTCTCTTCTCCTTTAATAGATTTGGGGGCCTCAACTATTGTTGCTAACACCCTTTGATTTCTCTGGTATTTTAGAAATTGTGTTTTGCATGAGGAAGAGAAACCTACCGTTATCAATGCGGTTAACAGAATTCTCCAATTTTCATGGCAATCGGTTAAATTAATTGTTTCTGAGGACAATTCTCCCCAGTCTTCTTTAATCCATCGGTGGCAACCATCTTGTCTTCATTCTATCAAAATTAACGGTGACAGTTCTTTTTTACTGAATGAGGGAGGTGCTGGTTATGTTTTGAGAAACCACTCTGGTAATTGCATTTATATGGCTTCCATTTATTTCTCTGCTAATTCTGCTTTGTTCTGTGAAGCAAAAGTCGTGCATTTGGTCCTTTCTTATGCAGCTGGAGATTGAAACTAATTCCAAACAATTAGTTAATCATTCCTTCCCTATTCCTTGGAGAATCCGCTCTCTAGTGCAAAATATTTGGTCTATAAAGAACTCATTTTCCATTGTAAATTTTAGTTTTATTTCTCGCAAAATTAATAAAGCGGCCCATTGGGCTGCAATTAGGGCTTGTATCAATAAAGAGTCCTCGGTCTGGACTTCTACTAGACCCCCTGAAGTAGAAAGCATCCTTGCTTATGATGTAATGAACTCTTGTCTCTTGGCAGATTAATAAATTCTTCTCTCTTTGGTAAAAAAAATTGATCGTAATATTTATACATTACTTTGGGTCAGTTCGTTTCACATAATTTTAAGGTACAACACTGGACAACACAAGTTATCTCATGTTCATTTGTGAAAATGTACCATGGACATGATAAGAATGATGTCTTAGGATAGTACACCAGGCCCAGGACAGTACAAGGGCTTGTTACTTTGGTACAAGATTGAAAATAATAACAATAACCTTGTTCATATTTTCAATATATGTAATTTTTTTTCAAAAATGTTCAATTTTTCAAAAATGAATATATTTATATTTAAAGATAATATATTTGAATTAAAAAAAGAGTATATATATATATATATATATATATATAAAGAGTATATTTGAATCAGAAGAAAGTATATTTAGACTTTAAAAAAAATATTTAATAGAAATTGAGTATATGTCTATATTTAGAGAAAGTATATTTAGACTCAAATATAATATAATTTGGTAAAAACTGTGTATATATTCATGTTTAGATTAAATATTTGGATTAAAAGAGAGTATATTTAGACTCAAAGAGAATATATTTTGATAGAAATTGAGTATGTATATATATTTAAAAAGGGTATATTTGGATTAAAATATAATATATTCAAATAAAATATATCTTTATTTATCAAGAATATATTTGGATCGAAAATTGATCTTTAGTCAAATAAAATATTATGATCATGTATACTTTCTATGCAGTCAGGTATACTCACTATATTAGCATGTATATTCGGTATGGGAGGCGATGTGGCTGCGTCGTCAACGACGCCGGGGCCTCCATGTCACAACATGTTAGTTAATTAAGCTACTTGTGATATAATTGTAATAAAACATATTAATTAGATTTATAATTGTTATGTTAATTAAAATAAATATTTTATTATAACAATATATAATATTGTCTAGTAGGCTTTATATGATGAAATGAAAAAAAAAAGTACAAAGAATATTTTCGTCAAATTGTCTTATCATGTGTTGTGATAATACAAAGCGAACGCAAGATAGTACTAAATTTGATGTCCAGTACCGTGCAAAACGAACATGAGACTATTTGTTATGCTGTCATGTACAATCTTATACAGTACTGACTAGTCTGTTCTGCTAAACTGTTTGCGAAACGAACGGACCCTTAGACATCTAGGATTCAAATCTCAGTATAGTTATTACCTTCGAAAAAAAATATATATATATAAAACCACATCTTAACCAATAGAAGTAAAGTCAAACTTTTAAATTATTTATTGATTCAAGACCGTTGAGAAAAACAATCAAGTCTTGTTAATTATTGATATTCACGAGGACTAGAATAGGTAAAAAATAAAAATAAATAATGCGTAGAAATAGAAAATAAATGGAATATATCTCCTGTTTCGTTGGCGTATATATTATGAATTACTCATTTGTTTTGTTAGCATGAGCTAGAGATAAAATGAGAAAAATATATATCTTTTTTTAATAATATTAGTTATTATACTAATTTATAATTTATTCACTCATCATATTTTATTTTAATAATATTATAATATTTCATTTATTTCTCTAATCATATTATAATTTATTTTTAAATGATCAAAGTAGAGACAAAATGAAAATTAATAAATAATATTATAATTTATTATAATTCATAATAACATAGTAAAGATATAAATTTTATATTTTTAAAAATACAAATATTAATTTAAAAATATAACAAATATAATTTTAATTATTTAAATTGTTTATTGTGTAATTTAAAAATATAAAAAATTTATATAATATAGTATATATATATTATGTAATTAAAATTAATATAATGAGCAAAAATAAAAAATATCATTGGGAATAGGCAAGGAATAACTATTCATTGTCTCGTTATTTCTTGCTTGAAGACAATGAATAACTATTCCCCATCTATTCCTTGTTGGTAGTGTGCCCTAGACTAATGAGATAATATTGTCATTTTTATTTTCCTTTTAATAAATGAAATATTTGTTTTATCTTATTATTTATTATGAGCATATTTAACTTGATAATTGACTCCTTAAATGGTTGATTTCGCCTAATGATCATCAAAATGCGAGACTTGATAGTAAAACCCTAAGACATTTGGAATCCTATTCTAAACATTCCCTAGTCGATCATTATCTTGGAACGATAATGAATGAAAACTAGTATGCAGTATGATTGACGACGATCATATTTTAGTAGTCATGGATATGTGATATCAAAGTCAGATCATATACACATGTTGGAGAACATGGTGTCGACAGACCCACCATGAGAATACTACATGGATTAATATCATTAGTATCTCATAGCGGTAGTGATACGTCAGTCATCTGACATCACCTAAAGGTGATAATATCATTAGTATTCCTACATGAGAAATTTTGTGTTTTGACCTAGTCTAACATCACCTTTAACCGGGTGATAATATGGACTATAGTTGGACATGGAATAAATCATGTAGTGGAATATGTATGTCATGAAGGAATTTGTCCCTCTCGTATATGAGAGAGATATCTTCGGGCCCCTTGATGAGTGTGACTGAAGAAATGCATGGTCGTTCTCAAATGAATTGATAAGGGTATCAATGTCATTTGTTAAGTCAGTTTATTCAGGAATCAAGAAATCATATTGAGCAATATAAGGATGATGTAATCCATATCTTATGCTCAATCCACATATCGTGTGACAAAAGGACAAAATATCATACTATGAGTTAGGTTGCTCGGATCACCGACTTCACTTGACTTGGGTAGTCATAATGTCTTGCTAGAGACCGCTTATGACTTGTGAGTTGCAAATGAGTTTTGGACCCACTGTCAACGTTAAGTGAACCTGCAAGGTTGCACACATAGGACAAACCGAATTGGGCTACAGGGTTGTGGTTTATCGGATTAGAAACGCTTGACCATTAACCCACTAATTCTTTCTTAGTAATTTTGAAAATTAATTCCGAATTTGTAAAGGAGTTTTCAAAATTGAGATTAATACTTTCGAATTTTAAATATAATTTAAAATTAGAATTATGTAGATTATAATTTACGTAATGTATCTTTGATAATCATTATTAAATGATACATTATTTTTGGCATCTTGAATTTAGAAAATTTATTATTGATAATTATTATCAAGGATATATTTTATTAAGATATTAAAATCATTTTAAAGATTTCAGATATGGCTTTGAATTAATCAACATTGTGATGACACGTTCAATATGATTGACACGTCTATAAATAACCGTCTAAAGTTTAGATGAGGTATGTGATCATCTCCTAAAAGACTGCCAACCTCTTCTTAGAAAGTCGACATCCTTTTGAAGGAAATCGAGCTCCCTTTTGTGGCAGTCGACCTCCACCAAACAAAGAAAGAGAGAGAAGAGTGCGGAAGGTGTTCCGCGCTTGACCAGATTGAAAGGTGTTCCGGTAGGGCCGAGCTAGCACTCGGAAGCTATCCAGTTCGTTGTGTTCGTCCGTGTGCTCACCGTGGAGGGTGTTCGTCACTTGGTAGCAAGATTGTGATATTGGATTCACGGAGTAGAAGACGGAATTCAGTCTTCAAAGGTATAACTCTTGATATAGTATCAATTTAGCCGAGATGTAGGGATCCGATTAGGTAGAGGATCAATTTCTTTTTCCGCTCCATATAATAAATTTATGTTGTTTACCCGATCCTCCATAACCCAACATTCCTAATATATGGGAAATAGGAATAGTTTACTACAACAAATGTAACAAATGAGGATATCTTTTTTCTCTTAACACTACAAGAAAATGGACTTCTAAGGACGCAATTGTATGGGCACTTTTATTAGCATTGCCAAAATTTTAAAACTCATATTATTTGGAGATGCTATAAAAAGTGTCATCCTTTTTGCTGTAATTGGGGACTATGATTTAAAATATCGGGGTACCGATATGTACCGGTACCGTACCGTATCGACACATGGTACGTGTCGGTACGAAAAAAGCATATTGGCCTTTTTTTTTGTTTTTTTGTTTTTGTTGTTAAAAATAACTCCAATAACACATAATTGATTAAGAAATACTTAAATTTAAGATTCAATTATCAAATACATGAATACAATATTTTAAATCCGACCCCAAATGGCTATATGCCACTGTAGCAATGGTTATTTTTAAGAGCCGTTACGTCATACCGGGTAATACCACCCGGTATGACATCAAATACCGCTCGGTGTGGGCGGTATTTGATAAATACCGCTTATATTAGGCGGTATTTACCGAGATACTCGGTATCGCCCAATACCGAGTATCTCGTATATCGGTTTTAAAAAATATGAGTAAATACCGACCGTACCGAGCGGTACGGTACGATATTTGAGACCTTGTTGGGGACACATTTTTTTTCTTAGCGTCTTGATTTTTTTCCGATTAAGGACGCTTTATTATGAGTGTCTTAGAATTAGAGACGCAATTTACATTGTGTCATCGATTTATTAAAAAATAGAGACACATCCTATTTAAGATTAGAGATGCCAATTTATATGCGTATTCGAGTTAAAATTGGAGACGACAATTTATATGTGTCTTTGATTTAAAAAATTAGAGATGTCAATTTATATGTGTCTCCAATTTAAAAAATTAGAGACATAATTTATATTGCGTATTTGATTTAAAATTATAGACGCAATTTATATTGTGTCTCCAATTTAAAATTAGATACACAATTTATATTGTATATCTAATTTTAAATTAGAGATGCTAATTTATATGTGTCTCCGATTTAAAAAATTAGAGACACTAATTTATATGTGTCTCGGGTTTAAAAAATTAGAGACGTAATTTATATCACGTCTCTAATTTAAAATTAGTGACACCAATCTATATTGTGTCTTCAATTTAAAATTAGAGACATTTAAGAGTTTAAAATTTATATTGCATTAATAAGAGTTTAAATTTAAAATTAGATGATTTTCTATTTATTTTAAATTTAAATTATATTGTTATTTTCAATATACAAATTTAAATTTAAGTGTTTAAATTTAAAATAAATAGGAAGTATTTTATTTTAAATTGGATATATTGCAATATACAATTTTAAGGGTTCAAAATTTTTATACAGTAAGAAAATTACATGCTTTTCTATTTAAAATTAGATATAATTTTAAGAGTTTAAAATTTGTATACATCAAAAAAAAAAAATTAGATGCTTTATTTTCTAGTCTCCCCTTCTTTTCTCTTGCGCGCGATTTCTTCTGCTCCTTTTTTCATCTCCACGCCGATCTCTATTTCTCCTCATCTCTTCCTTCCTTCTTCTCTCCCTTCTTCCCCCCTCATCTCTTTTCTTCCCGATCCTTTTCCATCTCTATTTTGCTCGGCCACAGACGGAGCTCTGCTTGGCAGCTGCGCAGTTGCGGAGGATCACATAGTGGTGGTAAGTGATCAATCCCTTCTTTCGTTTTAATTGCTATAATGGGGTGTCTCATTTCTCCTCCGATTCTTCTTGTGAAATCTAAAGGTGCTTTCGTTTTAATTTTTAACATTTGAAAGGGTTGCCAAAGTGGAGTGCGATCTCTCTATGCGACTGCCGACCTTATCAAAGCTGTAAGTAGCTCTCATATTTATTTTCTACGAGGATTAAACTCTTAACCAAAAGCTATAGGTAACAAGACTTGCATAGTATCAATAAAATTAGTCTTGTTTTGCAAGAAAGAAAAATTAGTCTTGAATCCTGATCACCTTGAAAAAGAATGAAGACAAATATATGTGCTCATCTTTCTTTCCTCCAACAAGAAATAATAAGGGGGCGTTTGGTTACCTGCAAGTGTAAATACTGCAAAATCTATTTGTATGCAAAAGTAAATGCCCGCAAATAGATTTTGCAGCCTACCGTTTGGTTGCCCGCAAGTAGAGTTGCAACTTCTATTTGCAAGCATTTGGTTGGCCGCAAATGGAAGTTGTAATTACACTTGCAACTTGCAACATGCAACTTGCATCTTACGAAATTTTTCGGGTCGGGTCGGGCACGAATTTTCTCAAGTCGGGCTGAGCCGGGCCGGGACGGGCCGAGCATGCACGAATTTATCCGGGCCGGGTACAAACTTTTTCGGGCAGGGCCGGGCACGAACTTTTCGGGTCGGGTCGTGCACAAATCTTTTTGGGCCGGGCCGGACACGAATTTTTTCGAGTCGGCCCGAGCCGGACCGGGACAGGTTGGGCAGTGCACGAATTTTTTCGGGCAAGGCTAGGCCGAACACAATTTTTTTTTCGGGCTGGGCACGAATTTTTTTTCTGGTCAGGCCGGGCCGGGCATGAATTTTTTTGAGCTGGGCCGGGAAACGAATTTTTTCAGGCCGGGTCGGGCAGGATTTTTTTCGGGCCGGGCCGAGCACGAAATTTTTTGGCCGGGAACGAATTTTCTCATGCGGGGTCGGACATAAATTTTTTGGGCCGAGCCGAGTCAAGATGGGCAGTGCACGAATTTTTTCGGGCAAGGTTGGGCCCGATGCGAATATTTCGGACTTGGCATGAATTTCTTTTCGTGTTAGGTCGAGCTGGGCATGAAATTTTTCGGGTCGGGTCGGGTCGGGACACGAATTTTTTTGGGCAGGGCTGACCACGAATTTTTTCGGGCAGGGCCAGGCAAGAATTTTTTCGGTCCAGACCGGGCACGAATTTTTTTGGGGCGGGCCGAGCACAAAATAGTTTGGGCCGGGTTGGGCACGAATTTTTTGGGGTTGGGCCGTGCACGAATAATTTTGGGCCGGGCAAGGCACAAATTTTTTCGAGTCGGCACGAGTCGGGCAGCGCATAAATTTTTTCGGGCAGGGCTGGGTTGGGCACAAATTTTTTTGGGTCGGGCATGAATTTTTTCGGGCCGGGCCGGGGTACAAATTTTTTTTGGGCAGGGCCGGGCCGAAAGTGAATTTTTTCGAGCCATGCTGAGCACGAATTTTTTTGGGCCTGGCCGAGCACAAATTTTTTCGGGCTAGGCCAGACACGAAATTTTTGAGTCGGGCTGGGCACGAAATTTTTCAGGCCGGGTTGGGCACGAATTTTTTCGGACCGAGCCGGGCTGGGACGGGCCGTGCAGTGCACGAATTTATTGGGTCGGGTCGGACACAAATTTTTTCGGCCGGGCCGGGCACAAATTTTTTCGGGCCAGGCTGGACACGAACTTTTTTGGGCCGGGTCGGGCATAAATTTTTTGGGTCGAGCCTGGGACAAATTTTTTCGGGCCAGGCTAAAAACTTAGGCCCGACACGATTTGTCTGACAAATTAATAATTTTTAATTTTTGTATAATACTGAAAATATATTAAAAAATCTATCAAATGACATCAGATGTAAAATCTGACACTACCATCAGGTTCAGCACGCAAAAACCCACAACTTTGATATTTATCTCGTCTTCATCCGACGACTCTACGTCGCCAAAATTAATTATTTTCAATACTTAAATTATTGCATTTGCAGCCCGCAATCTTATATTGCGGGCTTTTTGGGCTGCAATTCCACTTGCGGTCCTCAAATGATATTTGAAATACAAGTTGCAATTAGTAAATGCTGCAAAATGATTTTGCAGTCAACCAAACAAATTTGTTATCTAAATGCTGCAACTAGAGTTGCAGCATTTGTACTTGCGGGCAACCAAACGCCCCCTAAGTGAATAAGGATAATAATGAGAGCAGCATTACAATGCTAACCGGAAACAGAGAACTCAGTAGCATCATAGTTAGAAGAAGAATACCATCTGTGAAAAATCAGTTTATTGGCACCCTTTTCCCCAGAGTTAAGGATATGCATATAAATTGTACGTAGTTGGGTTTGGTATTGGCCCAAAGTTTGACCCAAAACAAAAATTTTAGATCAAAGTTTTTCTAAATAGCTTAACCTGACTCAGGTTGCGGCCTGACTAGTCATGAGAAAAACTTAACATAGTATTCTTTTCGAGGATCAAAACTGTGAGATAGTCTACCTAAATAGATTATATTAAAAGAGACAAGGATGTAAACTAGGAAAAGCAAAATAAAAGGCAGGAAAAAATAGTTAGTGGTTTCATGAGTTGTGGGCATACATCCAAAACTAAGGCCTCGGTTAGGAAATTGTATTTTTCTTAAATGATTATTGGAGAAGGTAGACAAGGACTTTAGAAGGGAGTTAAGGGTGAATTTTTATATGGTTCTTAAAAGCTCTTTTGCTGAATGATTGAATGATATTATATTGATCTAATATAAGAAGAGATGATTGGTGAGGATGAGAATGCAGGATGACACTGTTTAGAATCATGAGAAATTCGAGCAAAGATCATGGAAGGAACAAACTTGGCTCATCAGATCTTTGCTTAATTGCTTCAGGTCCTTTTCTTGCCTGCAAAATTGATTGCTAGTGAATTATCAAGTGATGCCAAATGGCTTCTTGAAAGGTCCTTAACTTGGAGGGTTTCTCAATAGGCCTAAACCTATCTCACAGGAAATGAAGTTTCTAATGTGATTTAATTGTATGTTAATTTGCTACATTGTGTTGGAACATTCTTATGACTAATGAAATGGAACATTCTTATGACTAATGAAATGGAACATTCTTAACTTGGAGGTGTCAAGTAGTTGAAGCTTTCCTCATCTCCTCCGGCTGAAGCTTGATCTGAACAGAGCGGGTGAGCGTGGCGACGGTAGAGCGATTGATCGAATAGAAATATCAGAATCAATGCGAATTGAGCATTGGATTGCAAGAGATGCTAAAGGAGTCCTCTTTGGTGGATTCATGAGGGTTTTGATCGGCAATGGAGCTCGGGAAGCTCACCATCGTCATCGGAGTAGGTACGCGTATCTCTCTCGCCCGCATAATCTAGGGTTTTCATGTAGCTTTGATAGTTTTGAATGTAAAAGCAGGAATGAAGTTTTCCTCTCATACTCTGTTCCTATATATAAAAGCAGAATGAGTTTTCTGCTCAAAAGAGGCAAGAATTAGTTCCCTAATTCTCAAAGGATAACTAGTCCTCTAAATGGAGATCGGTCTCAAATGTAGTCCTGCTAGTACTACTACTTCCTCCGGCCATTAATTAACTACAACCTTGTCGTCTTCTTCTTAGATCAGGTTAAAACAAGGGGCTCACTCTTTTACCCTTGTTCACGGGGAGAGAGGGAATTAATTGAAGTAAGCTAATCAAACCTACAAAAATTTCATTCTTCGAGACAGGTGGAGTGAAAGAATTCATTTAGCTTAATCCCAGCTCTAATATTATATACCACGTTGGGCCCTAAAGCCTCCATTCCATTAATCATAAAGAAGACCTATATATAAGCCGGAGACACCATAAGCTAAGCCTAGGAATAATATAAGCTAACCTATACCAACAATAAATACAATATAAAAACTATTATCTTTAACACTCCCTCTCAAGCTGGAGCATAGATGTCAATCATGCCCAGCTTGTCACATAGTAATTTGAACCGAATCGAGTTGAGAGCTTTAGTGAAAATATCAGCAATTTGATCTTGAGAGGAGACATGAGGCGTGATAATCTTCTTGGAAAGAACAACATCCTGAATAAAATGACAGTTGACTTCAATATATTTTGTTCTTTCGTGAAAGATCAGATTATTTGCAATATGAATAGCAGACTGGTTATCACAGTGCATCGTCATAGGCTTATCAGAAGAGAACCCTAGTTCTCCTAAAAAACTTTTGACCCATATTAGTTCACATGTGGTATGAGCCATGGCTCTATACTCAGCCTCGGCACTTGAGCGAGCCACCACATTCTGTTTCTTACTCCTCTATGTGACCAATTTTCCTCCAACATACGTGCAATACCCCGAGGTGGATCTTCTATCACAGATTGACCCAGCATAATCTGCGTTAGAGTACCCCTCTATTTTAATGTGATCGTTTTTCCTGAGCCACAAGCCTTTACCAGGAGAACTCTTGATATAGTGTAGATTTTTTAACAGAGCATTCCAATGAGAATATTTCGGCTGATGCATGAACTGACTAACAACACCAATAGCGTAGGAGATGTCAGGACGGGTGACAGTCAGATAAATAAGTTTCCCAACTAACTTTCTAAATCTCACAAGGTCCTCGAAGTCTTTGTCACCTTCAAGCTCAGGAGCAGCACCTGTATCAACAGGTATACTGGCAGGTATGCATCCAAGCATGCCTACCTCACTCAGGAGATCCATGGCGTATTTCCTCTGCGAAAGTACCACCCCTGTCTCATTATAGGCAAACTCAATGCCAAGAAAGTACCTCGGACGGCCCAAATCCTTTGTCACAAAATATTTTTTCAGATGAGCTTTTACTGTCTCAATTTCATTGCTATCACTGCTAGTGAGTAAGATGTCATCCACATACACCGCAAGAATAACACAACCAGCAAATGTTTTTTTCATAAAAACAGAGTGATCAAATTTACATTCCTTTAGCCTAATAGTAGATGCAACTTTGCTTAGTTTGTCAAACCATGCTCGAGGACTTTATTTTAAGCCATAAATTGCTTTCTTGAGGTGACACACTAGATTCTCCCCCTGAGCAACATATCCAGGAGGTTGCTCCATAATGACAGTCTCACTCAAGTCCCCATAAAGAAATGCATTCTTAACATCCATTTGATGCATGGGCCAATTCAGATTTACGGCAAGAGAGATGAGAATCCTTACAGAGTTTAACTGGGCCACAGGAGAAAAGTCTCGAAGTAGTCTACACCAAATTATTATGTGAAACCTTTTGCCACCAAGCGAGTCTTGTACCGTTCAATGGATCCATCAGGAAGATATTTTAAGCTGAACACCCACTTACAAGCGACTGGTTTAGAGCCAGGAGGAGGTGAAACAAGTTCCCAGGTCCGTCTAGTTCTGAGAGCATCCATCTCCTCATCCATGACACTCTTCCACTTAGGATGAAGCAGAGCATCCTGGTATGTCTTGGGAATGGAAACAGAAGACAAGGAGAAAGCAAACTCGCGAAGCGAGGATGATAGTTGAGCAAAGGATACATGATTGCTAATGGGATGAGCAGTACAACTCTGCTTACCTTTCCGTAAAGCAATGGGAAGGTCAACACTGGACAGAGGATCTTGAGAGTGATTCGGAGCTGGCAAAGTAGCTTGTTTGGAGAGTTCACCTGTATCTTTATGTCTTCTTTGATAGACTAACAAGGGAGGAGCACGAGACAATGACTCATCAGAGTGATGGGTAATAGAAGGAAGAGGTGGAGGTAGGGGAATGGACTCCCAAGTAGGAGTTCCAAGACTCGGTGTAGAGGTGAAGTAGGAAATATCTTCAAAAAAGGAGACATCAGCAGAGATAAAGAATTTTTTTGAAATCGGGTCATAACAACGATATCCCTTTTGAGTGCGAGAGTATCCAATGAAGACACACTTCACAGCTCTAGGAGACAATTTGTCATAACTTGGACCAAGATTATGAACAAAACATATGCAGCCGAAGGTTTTTGGAGAAATTTTAAATGGATATTGTTTGGGAAACAAGACGGAGAATGGTGACCTATCCCCTAAAATAGATGAAGGAACACGATTAATAAGATATGCAACAGTGAGAACAGCATCCCCCCATAGATACCGAGGAATATTCATGTGAAACATAAGTGTCTTAGCCACATCTAGAAGATGACGATTTTTGCGTTCAGCAACACCGTTTTGCTGGGATGTGTAGGGACATGAGGTCTCATGAATAATACCATAGGAGGCACAAAATTTTACAAAATCAGACTGAAGATATTCGCGAGCATTATCAGTTTGAAGAATTTTAATGGAGGTGTCAAACTGATTTTTTATTTCAAGATAAAAGGTTTGAAAGACATGAAACACATCAGATCGATTTTTTAAAAGAAACACCCAAGTCATACGAGTATGGTCATCTATAAAAGTAACAAAATACTTGTATCCCAAACGACTCACTACAGGACTAGGACCCCAAGTATCAGAATGAATAAGTTCAAAAATAGACTCTCTACGAGGACTTGAGCTTTGTGGAAAGGACACCCGATGATGTTTACCTAACTCACAAGCTTCACATTTGAAAGGAGAACAGGACACAGACTCAAGGATGGTTGACTTGAGCTTTTGAATAGAGGGATGGTCTAATCGACAGTGCCATTGAAATGCAGTGATGGAGTGGTGGGCGACAGGAACGTATGTGGATAACAGGTAAATTCCTCCAGTTTCAGCTCCCCCACCAATCTTCCTCCTCGTCTCTAGATCCTATATCATACAATGAGAAGGAAAAAAAGTTACGGAGCAATTATGACTTTTGGTAAGTTGACTAATGGAAAATAGATTCACATGAAATTTTGGAAGATGAAAAACTCTATCTAATTTTAGATTGCTCGAAACAGTGATTGTGCCAAGACCATGTATAGGAGAAGTAGAGCCATCAGCAATGCGGACATGTGGTGGGTTAGACTCAGGGTTATAGTTAGAGAAAAGATTCCTATTACCTGACATATGATTGGAAGCACCTGAGTCAAGAATCCAAGACATATGAGAAGAAGCAATAGCCGCAGTCCCAAAGGAGGAAGCCATGGCTGAGGAAGTGACTGCTTGCATGAACTTTTCATATTCAGACTTAGAGACACAAATAGTCTCCTCCTTTTGATTTTCACTAGTACTATTGTTGAGAGGTTGAGTAGATATAGCATCTTTAGCATGAGAAGGTTTTCCAAACTTTTGCCAGCACCTATCAGGAGAATGATTGGTTCTCCCACAATGTATACACGGAGGAAATGAATTTTTACCTCTCCCCCTTCCTCCAGTTCTACCACCACCATGACTCTGGTGGCCTCTACCTCCGGTAATAAGTGCTGAGTTATCTCCTGTAGGAAAAGAGGCAGGAGGAGGATTGAGTTCAGTAACTCTCAAAATTCTGGCCATAGCATTTCTGAGATCAGGAATAGTATTATCTGCCATGAGCTGGGACTTGACATGATGAAGAGACGGTGGTAGAGCGGATAGAAACCTTGCAACAAGAAATTCCTCTCTTTGTTTTCTTTGTATTAAAACATCAGCGGTGAAAGGATGATATTCAGTCAATTCATCTGCTTTTCCTTTTAAGGTGGTGTAGAACTCTTGAATTGATGCACCCTTCTCAAGTTTCATATTAAAGATATCAGAGTACAAGGTATAAACTCTGGAGATATTTGCATCTTGAAAGTATATTTTTTTGAGGGAATCCCACATGCTCTTAGTAGTATCAAGAAAAATAACTGTTGAGGCAATCTGCGGCTCCAAACTATTGATCATTCATGAGAGAATCGTATAATCGTTTGCCTCCAAATCAGAATATTTTTCAATATCGGCTGAATCAGGAGGATCATCTTCAAGGTGTTTAATCTTCTTCTGAGAACCACAAAAAACACGAAAAGTACGAGACCAGAGAATATAATTTGTACCATTAAGTTTGATAGAAGTACTCAGAGTTGCAGTTTTGGGATCCACCATAGAGTTTGACATTCTTTATAAAGTAGTATCAAATGAAGCAATTGACAGAAAAAATCTTGTGTTGGAACCAAAAACCTGGAGTGCTGCAGAAACTCGGCTTAGAAATGGCTTGAAAACGGCTCAGAAACGGCTCAGCTTGACTTGGAGCCACGCCTGGAGAAGCCGGCTTGAAGAAAAATTGGCGCCCGTCACAGAGGCGCCCGACAAAGGAGAGGGCGCCCGTGTCTACCTCATCGATCGAGCATTTCTTTGGTTCGAGAGGCGATCAGCGCGACACGTCTGGTTCGAGGGGTTACCGAGGCTTCTACGCCGATGAAGGAAGAAGAAGGAAGCGCCCTTTCTTGGCGCGTCTGGTTCAAGGAACTGTCGAGGTTTCTACTCCGGCGGAGGACGAAGAAGGAAGAGAAGATCTCGCCGTTGAGATGACGAAGACTGGATTCTACGCCGGCGGTCCGAGAGGAAGACGATGGAGAGGTGATGCTTGTTCGACTTCGCGAGCGTCTGCGCCGAGCCAAGAAGACGCAGGGAGGAGCCGCGTGGAAGGCGCAGGAGAGACAGTAAATGCCGAACAGTAACGACGCAGGAACAGTGAATGCCAAACAGTAACGGCGCAGGAACAGTAAAAAAACTAGGAAAAAATTTTGTGGAAAAATTCTAGGGCTGCTCTGATACCATGTTGGACCCTAAAGCCTCCATTCCATTAATCATAGAGAAGACCTATATATAAGCCAGAGACACCATAAGCTAAGCCTAGGAATAATATAAGCTAACCTATACCAACAATAAATACAATATAAAAACTATTATCTTTAACATACCAGATTGTAATTTTTCTCTGTATCACTTCTTCACTATTTAATTATAATACTTTGCTTCTTTTTTTTTTTTTCCTTTGAATGTGAGGCTCTCACCAGCCACACGCTATATTAAAAGGTGAGTAATATTACATACTAAAGTACTCTGAGCATGCCAAATCAGTGGTCAGACAAACAAAAGCTAAATAACACCAACCAAACCTCTACACTAATAAGCCATTAAGGTAATGGCAAAAACAGTTAACCACAACCAAAAGAAAGTAAGAAAACAAGAAAGAAAGAAAAAGAAAGAAAAAAGAGAAGGACAAGTCAAGCGATACAGGACCAAGGGAGCCAAAGACCCCAAAGTCCTATTAGTCCTTGACCTTTCCCGGTGGCCACACAGGAAGCTAAGAGTCTACTGAAATGAGCATCATTCTCTTGGAAAATGATTAAGTTCCTCTGCCACCAAAGATTTCTACTCCAGATCATCGCTAAACTCCTAATCCTCTCATCCCTCTCCGTGAGCATATGTTCTCCCCCCAATGAAAACTCTACCCAGTCAATAGCAACTTTCTCTAAGAGTGTCCTCCATCCATTTCTCGCAACGTTACAACCTCTGAACAAATGTTCAAATTCCTTCATCTCCCTTGTGCAAAGGACGCTAGCAATTTAAATATGGACCATCCATAAGGTTTGGTCTTCCAATAAAGTTAAGCAAGCTTACCACCCTTCCCTCATCCATACTTGTGATCTAGTGAAAATCCCAACAACCCGAGCTTTGGTCGAAGCAATGTTCAACAGTTGTATTTTTGTATCTATGCGCACTAAATAGATCCGGGAATTCTTGTTCTAGCTTAGTGTTCCTGCACCACCTTTCTTTCCAGAAGCTAGTCGACTTCCCATCTCCAATTTTCTTTTCCAACCCAAGGTCAAAGATTTCTCTTGCATGCATGATACCTTTCAAAGTGGTAGATAGACTCGCAGAGCGGGAAAGATCATACCAAAGTCGTCTTCTGAAGTAATTGAATTTCATAATTTCCACCCACATCAGATTCCTGTTGTTGTTTACCAGCTCCCACCACCATTTCCCTAGGCGTGCCAGATTATGCATTTCTAGGGTTTTGATACCCAACCCCCCAAAAGCTGTTGGTCTAGTAACGTCGTCCCATTTAACCATCCCACCACTCCCCCCTTCCCTCCGCCCCTCCCTGAATTGATGACTATTAGCCTTCCCCCCTCGATAGGAGCCTCCCTTTCCACGAGCTAATTCTCCTGTCGACCTTTTCAACTATTCCATTCCAATCCTCCCTAATGAGGCATCCGTCTCTAAGGGGAAGACCCAAATACTTTAAAGGGAAGGCACCACGCTTACAACCTAGAATATCTGCAGCTTCAACACTCCTCTCTTCATATCCCCCCACGTGTATTGCTTTAGTCTTTTCCAAGTTTGCTTTCAACCCAGACATAAGTTCATATCCTGAAAGGAGGATCTTCAGGTTTATCAGATCGTTTCTATCACCCCACATAAAGACCACAAAATCATCAGGAAATTCTAGATGAGAAACAACCAGCTCATCCCCCAATCTAACCCCCTTAATCATATTGTTCTCCCCAGATCTATCCATCATTCTTGCGAAAACATCGGCCACCAAAAGAAATAGGTAAGGAGAAAGAGGGTGGTCCCCCTGCCTGAGCCTCTTTTTATGCCTTATCCATTTCCTCGGTACTCCAAGCAGTCGGGAAACCCCTTTCCTTAAGGAGATCTAGCAAAAACTCCTAGTTCACACCATCGAAGGCCTTTGAAAGGTCTAGCTTGAGCATGATGGTGTCCAGGTTGTTTTTCTTGCAATGGTGAATGAGCTTGGAAGCTGCCATAAAACCGTCGAGCGTCGATTTTCTCTGTAAGAAGGCGGTTTGTGTTTTCCCAACTAGAAACTCCATATGCGGTTTCAATCTCATTGCCATCAACTTTGAGAACAGTTTGATGATACTTGTTAGACTCATCGGTCTAAAATTTGTAATTCTGCTTGCCCCATCTACCTTGGGTATTGTGACAATGAAGGACTTATTAACCTTGCTCATATCACATCTGTTCTCTCATGTATTCCAAAACCAGTTTTACGTCCTCACCCACAATATCCCAAAAGGTCAAGTAGAATTCCGGGGTAAGCTCGTCCGGCCCAGATGCCTTATTTTTCCCCATGCTTTTCAGACCTTCCAGGATCCCATGATTATCAAAAGGTTTCGTGAGGCCATTCATATCAACAATCTCCCTGTTGGGTGTTAAGGCACACTAGAGGGGAGGTGAATAGTGTGAGTCTAGATTCTATCTTCACTTTAAAATTTACTCTAAATGCAAAAGCAATATAAGTGAATGAGAATCACACAAAATCAAGCAATGCTAACAAGTTGATTTATAGTGGTTCGACCCCAATGCCTACTCCACTACCTTGGCTCACCACCAAGGATTTCACCACCACTTGTATTAACTTTCTTTTCCTTCCAATGATGATCTACCAAGGTCTTATCTCTCACACTAGAGAGTGCCTCTACCTCAAACCTAAGGAACTCTAAAGTTACAAATAAGTGAACCCAAGGTGTGTCACCCACACCTTCTTACAAACACAAGTGATAAAAAACAACAAGAAAATACAAGTAAATGAGAGCAATAATAAACAATACAAACTTAGCTCTCAACCAAGAAGTCCTAGCTCCTCTTGATGCCTTGATGATGAAACAATTGAAGGTTGAAGGCAAGATCAAGGGTTTTTGTCTCCAAACTAGGGTTTGCACAAAGGATGGCTCAATCAAGCTCAATGGTGATCAAAATATGTCTCAAAAAGTGTTAGATGATTTGAAAGGCAAGTTTGGGATCTTATATAGAGATCCCAAAGGTAGGTTCTCGGTTTCCAATAAGCTCAATGGGTAAAAATTCAAAATAGAGTCATTGGGGCATTCTGGGAATTCTACTGGAAATACTGCAATTTACTGGTACTTTCCATGCTATTCCAAAATGTCAATCTAGGTTGTTCCGGGTTGTTCCAACATCCCATCCGGAATGTTGTTTATGACTTGGAAACTCTTAGTAATATTGTAGAGTACATGTACATTCCGGTTGAAGTCTAGTCAACTGAACCAACAAAGTTCTTTCTTTTGGTTCGGGTTTTGGGTTTCGGGTTTGGTTCTTTAGGGGTCTTTGCATCATAATGGGGATTAATACAATCATTCGAGACACCTTAAACCTAAACTCTATTCTTCCCGATGAATCCGAGCGCGTTGACCAATGTCCTTCCAATTCACCGATTTTTTGATATTTCCGATCGCGGACGTCGCACGCAAATCGATGTGAAACTTGAAAATACTTCTTCATTAAATCATTAGTTCCATGTTTGTTATCATCAAAACCGAGATTAAAACAAATATTGAAAAACCTTAGGCCAACACTACCCTCTAAGTAAATCTTTCCGGTTTGGCCTCAACGCACAATTCGTAGATGAGCCAATAGTGTTGCGAAAGAAATCTTGCAGAGTCATCTCAATGTCCTTAGAGTGTTTAACAGTTCTTCCGTTCACATTGATAGCAGAGATCCAGTTCCTTTGTTTCCGTCCATTCGCAACCATATGGAAGAACTTAGTATTTCTATCCCCGTCCCTTAACCATTTGACTTTCGTGCGTTGTTTCCAATATGAATTTTCTGCTTCGTAGCATCTGTCTAACTTCATTCTTGCTTCTTTTATCCTGACATCATCTCTCAATGAGTTGTGAACCCCTGATTCTCCTTTCCTTTGTTCCTGACATCATCTGTCTAACTTCATTATAATACTTTGCTTGCTTGCTATAAGTTAATTAATAGGTATTAAAGAAGTGACTTTAATAAGTATCACTTCTTCACTTTTTTTTTGGAGTTACCTCAAATTACTTGTTTGCTATAAGTTTAAACATATCCTTTAATTATACTTGTTAAGCTTAATCTTGTGTTGCAAGTGTCTTATGTTTGTTTCTCAAATACGGCTACTTTAATATACTTTTGGAAAATGTGGTTCAATAGTGAATATCGACCTAAAATTGCTATCAAGTTTTTTTCTCTGATGAAGTGAAATTCATTCTTTTTGCCCTAGGGTTAGTATGATTTATTTTATGCCTCTATGTTGTTCAATGATTCAATCTTTCTTATCCTGATATGTTTTGCTCTAGGATTGCTAAAATGTTGTCTTTCAATATTTCTTATCTTGATATTCAGTGACCAACTTTTAGATTAATGATTTCTCTTGTAGGCATATCACCAGAGACAAAGGAAATAGGTGTAGCCATTGGATTTGCATCCGCTTTTATCTTTTCCTCTGTATTTGGTATGTAGTATTTTCTTTATTTATATCTTCTTCGGGCATCACAAATTAACTTGCATCCTTGTCTTGTTGCCCTTTTCATAAAAATCAAGCTCGATATAACATTTTGTCCATTCAAATTGTGAGGGTTAATTCAATTAAAATCTGATCCAATTCGAAATAGGCCAAATTTCAAAGATGGATCAAGAAAAGAAAAAAAAATCTACTGCTATTGTCACTGGGCTCGGACCGGGCCAAGCGGGCCAAGCCCATCTTCCGATGCGCCAGCAGCTTTCTGGCACCCGCGTGCAATGCACGCGCAGCACTAGCTGCGCTCTTTTTCCCTGCAGTCGCTTGCCATCTTTGACTGTGTGCATCGCATCAATTGCACCGTCCATGGTGCTGATTTCCCGGTCAAACTTAAAAAAATTTGGGTCAAAATTTTTGCAAGAGCCATCAGATTTAGATTGAACGCCGTAGCATAATTTTTTTTGGCAAATTTCTCGCCGCCGAATCATGCAATATGTCGACTCCGATTTAATTATAAAAGGGGTTTAATATGCAATTTCCAAATCATCCCAAAAGCTCTGTTTCTCAAACTAGTTTTTTTTTTCTTTCGGCGACTCTTTCCCTTCACACCGTCTGAAGTAGAAGTAGGAAGATCAAAAGTGTAGGACGCCACATCCATAGTTTTCAGGCAGAAGCAGGAATCAATCTAGATTCCGGGGTGCAAAAAAATATTCGATTTCAGGCAATATTTTTTTCTTTACAGTTTAGTTATTTGTTTGATTATGATTCTCTTGTACTGGCCGAATTTCCTCTCTCATTAATAAAGATCAGTGCCCTCTTCTCCCCGTGGATGTAGGACCGGTACCCCACCGAGCCGAATCACGTAAATTTGGTGTTCTTTGTTTTTTTTCTAGATTTATTCATTTTGGCTATTTTTTTTGGCATTTGGATTTTTGGATCCTTGCATGAAGATATCTTTTCTTCTACCAGTTGTGGTATCAGAGCCAACAATCTATAATGTCAGGGGCAAAATACGAAATCCAAAAATTAGACCATAACGTCAACTATTCGTTATGGGCTTTGAAGAAGAAAACAATATTGGTTAAGGAGAACCTACTGGACACTATTCTTGGACGGGACGTGATGAAAGTCACTGAAAGGGAAAGGACCGGGTTGACAAAAGTGCTAAAGCAACCCTGTACATGAGCGTCTGCGACGAGGCATTACGGGAAGTCGCATCAAAAAAGACCGCTGTAGATGTATGGAAAAAGCTTGCTATAATCTACTAGGATAAAACTCTGACAAGTAAGATATCACTTAGACAAAAATTATATTTTTTACGCATGACTAATGACGCTTCTGTTAAAAATCATATTAGCACTTTCCATTCCATTCTTGCTGATCTTGGGGATATGGGAGTTACATTTGAGGAAGAAGATAAGACTTTTGTGCTTTTAATTACTCTCCCTGCTTCTTTTAAAAAAAATCATAAAAGTTTATTGTATGGCAAAAATACAATTACTCTGGATGTGGTGACAACAATGCTAGTGTCCAAGGAGGTTGTCGACTCTCAACTTACCATAGGATCTCAACTTACTCTGAAAACTAGAGGACGAAACAAGTCACGAGATAAAAGCCAGGATAAGTTTAGATCTAAATCCAGGTTCAAAAACATATAGTGCTATTGTTGTAAAAAGATAGGACACATCAAGTCAGAATGTCGTAAGCTGAAACGGAGACAAGAAGAGGAACAAAATCAGAATGGGGAAGCATCCTATGCTGATGAGGATGAAAAAATAAAGGTACTTACTATTTCTGCTTGTTATACTAGATCTCAAGATGAATGAATTTTAGATTCAGGTTGCTCTTTTCATATGACACCGCATCGAGATTGGTTTACCACATATGAACATGCTGATGGAAAAGAAGTGCTAATAGGAAATGACTCATCATATCATGTAATAGGAATTGACTCAGTACAAATTAAATGCATGATGGAATTACAAGGACCCTAACTCAGGTATGGCACGTTCCAGGTCTTAAAAGAAATTTAATTTCTTTATCTTACCTAGATGCACTTGGATACAAATATTCAGACCAAGACAGAATTTTCAGAGTCTCAAAGAGATCCTTAACAATAATGAAAGCTTTAAAAGTAAACCAACTCTATATCCTGCACGGCACAACGATAACAAGTTGTGCAACTATGGTAACCTTTGAACACTCTGATGATGATCTTGCTAAATTATGGCATATGAGATTAGGACATATTAATGAAAAAAATATGTTAATACTCGAACAAAAGGGGCTACTTGGAAAGCAGAAATTGGTTAAACTTGATTTATGTGAACATTGCATTTATGACAAACATAAAAGAGTTTCATTCTCCATAGGTCAACACTATGCTAAATGAAAATTAGACTACATCCACTCTGACCTCTAGGGGCCTTCACCGATTGAATCTCAAGGAGGAGCTCGATACATGCCCACATTTATTAAAAATAAATATGATGTCTTCTCTAAATTTCAGTCTTAGAAAGCAATGATCGAGAAGAAAATCGGTAGATATGTTCGGACCCTACGAACCGATAATGGCCTAGAATTTTGCAATGGAGAATTTAAAGATTTTTACTCCAGGGAAGGGATCATACGACATCACATAGTACCACACACACCTTAGCAGAACGGAGCAGCATAAAGGATGAACCGTACCATCATTGAAAGGGTACGATGTATGCTTTCTAATACTAACCTTTTTAAAAGTTTTTTGGGCAAAGGCTGCATCCACCGCTTGCTACCTAATAAATCGATCTCCGTCGTCATCAATTGAATTCAAGACGCCTGAGAAAAAATGGATTGGGTCGCCAGCTTCTTATGACCATTTTAAAATTTTTGAGAACACTGTCTATGTTAGGGTGGATGAAGGAAAATTAAAACCTAGATCAAAGAAGTATATTTTCTTAGGACATCATAGTGGAGTGAAAGACTATAAAGTGTGGTGTCTAAATAATTGTAAAGCAAAAATCCATAGATATGTAATATTTGATGAACAAGTACTCTGGAAAATGAAAAAGGAGGACCAAGAAGAGGACTCCGAGGAACCTACATCTCTAGTGCCACAAGAAGAAACACCACCTCAGCCTGCCACCCAAGAATTCTGGTTCTCTACACCCGCGCCTCAACCACCTTCCATAGAAGCCAATGACACTGCTTCATCAGAATAGACCACTAAAGAACATGTTCAAGTCGAGGAGGAGCCACACCGGGTCGAGGAGGAACAATATCAAGTTGAGGAGGAGCATCTTTATTCCTTCGCACTAAACTGACCTAGGTGAACATCACGTCCTAATCCTAGGTATGCAAATGTTACCACTTATGCTCTAGCAATGGCTGAAGAAACACCGTGCATTGAAGAATCAACCTCCTATAAAGAAGCCCTAAATCGGACATATTCGAGAAAGTGGCATGAAGCTACGACAGAAGAATTTAAGTCATTGCAGAAAAATAATACTTGAGAACTTGTGAAGCCTCCACCACACAAGAAACTTGTTGGATGCAAATGGATCTACAAACTCAAAGAAGACAGTATCTATAAAGCTCAACTTGTGGCAAAGGGATATAGTCAAAAGGAAGGTATTGACTATAAAGATATTTTTTCTCCTGTGGTTAAACATATTTCTATTCATGTTCTTCTAGCATTAGTAGCTATGCAAGACTTGGAGTTAGAACAGCTTGACGTAAAGACAACTTTCCTACACGATGACTTAGAAGAACAAATCTACATGACACAACTAGAAGGGTTTGAAGAGAAAAACAAAGTTGATCATGCCTGCCTCCTAAAGAAGTCACTCTATGACCTCAAGCAATCTCCCAGACAATGGTATAAAAGGTTTGATCAGTTTATGCTCATTATCAATTTCAATAGATTATCTTTTGACAATTGTGTTACATAAAGAAATCAGTTATTTCTATGATTTATCTAGTCCTTTATGTTGATGATATGCTTATTGCAGCAAAATATATTACTGAAATAGACAGGCTTAAGAAACATCTTAAGGGAGAATTTGACATGATGGATCTTGGGGTTGCAAGAAAAATCTTTGGTATGGAGATAAAGCGCGACCACAAAGAAAGAAAACTATACCTCACACAGGAGACTTATCTAAAGTAGATGGTTGAGCGCTTTGGCATGCAAGAAGCAAAATCCGTCAAAACACCTCTTGCCGCTCACTTCAAATTGTCAAAATTATTATGTCCAAAAGATGAAAAAGAAAGAATTGGTATATCACAGGTACCTTATGCAAGCGCAGTTGGTAGTCTCATGTACGCCATGATTTGTATTCACCCAGACATAGCACATGCAGTCAGTGTTGTGAGCCGATACATGATAAATCTGGGAAAAGCACATTGGGAGGCGATTAAATGGATATTGCGCTACCTACAAGGTACTTATAAAAGTGGTCTTATTTTTGGGTGGAACTAATGAACCTTTTGCAGGATATTTAGACTCTAACTATGCTGGTGATCTTGATAAGAGGAGATCCATCACCGCCTACATCTTCACTGTAGGCAGAACCGCAGTAAGTTAGAAAGTCGGACTACAACCAACAGTTGCTCTTTCTACCACTGAAGCAGAATACATGGCAATTACAAAAACAATTAAAGAGGCGATTTGGCTAGGGAATCTCCTAAAAGAACTAACTTCCAAAAAGGTGGACATAGTTGTACACAACGACACTCAGAGTACAATTCATCTATCAAAAGATCAGATGTACCATGAAAGGACAAAGCACATTGATGTCAGATTTCATTTCATCAGGGACATTCTTTCAAAAGAGGAAATCAATCTTTAAAAAATTGACATAGCTCATAATCATGCAGATATGCTAACAAAAGTTCCACCAACAATCAAGTTTGATTACTGCATGAACTTGGTTAGGCTGATTCAAGGCACAGGTTAGCCCTACTGGGCTCTTGGAGAAGAGAAGAAGGCTACATCGGGTTCAAATCTCATCAAAGGAGGAAATTGTGAGGGTTAATTCAATTTAAACCCGATCCAATTCGAAATGGGCCAGATTTCAAAGCTGGATCAAGAAAAAAAAAAAAAATCTACTGCTGTTGTCACTAGGCTCGGCCCGGCCCAAGCGGGCTAATCAATGGGCTGAGCCCATCTTCCGGTGCGCCAGTAGCCTGTTGGTGCCCGCGTGCAATGCACGCGCCAGCAACCAGCGTTGGCGCCCGCGTGCATTGCACGTGCCAGCAAAGGTGCTAGCGCTCGCGTGCAATTCACGCGCAACCAGTTCAATTGCACCATCCATGGTGTTGATTTCTCGGCCAAACTTCAAAATTTTTGGGTCAAAAATTTTGCAGGAGCCGTTAGATTTAGATTGAATGCCACAACATAATTTTTTTTGCAAATTTCTCGCCGCCGAATCATGCAACATGTCGGCTCCGATTCAATTATAAAAGGGGTCTAATATGCAGTTTCCAAATCATCCCAAAATTTAAGTGGTTCCTTTTCCGGCGACTCTCTTCCCCTTCACACCGTCTCAGGCAGAAGTAAGAAGATCAAAAGTGCAAGACGCCGCATCCACAGTTTTAAAGCAGAAGCAGGAACCAATCCAGATTCCAGGGTGCAAAAAAATACCTGATTTCAGGCAATATTTTTCCTTTATAGTTTAATTATCAATTTGATTCTGATTCTCTTGTACATGCCAAATTTCCTCTCTCATTAATATAGATCAGTGCTCTCTTCTCCCCGTGGATGTAGGACCGGTACCCCGCCGGGCCGAACTACTTAAATTTTGGTGTTGTTTGTTTTTTCTGGATTTATTCGTTTTGGATATTTTGTTTTTTGACGTTTGTATTTTTGGATCTTTGCAGGAAGATTCATTTTCTTGCTAACACAAATCTTTATGTTCATGTTGCAGCATTATTCCCAAATATTTTTAAAATAATGTTTTGAATTTCAAATTATTTTTCGCTAGGCATTTACTATATGAATATTTCCTGTAGCAAGTTATTGGACATACTATAACTATAGGGGCCTGATCTTAGAGACATAGCTACCCAATATTTGATCCGATTAAAAGAATGAAATTATGCATGTTAGTCTTTATGATTCATATAGGAGTCACATTGGCCTCTCCATTATGTAATTTTAGTAGTTGTTATAATAGTCTGGTTTGTTTATGAGACAGGTAGTTGTATAATTCTAATTATATTCATTAGATGCTACAGGTATTTTTTAAATCACTCTAGATCTTATTCAATTTGCTGTGATGCCTTAGATAAGTGCATCAATGTAAACTCCAAGATTTTAAGCTTTTTAAGTCCATTATTTTGTGGCATAAGAAGTTTCTGCAGTTGGTTTCAGCAAGCCAGAGGCAATTAATGATCTGCAGTTTGAATAACAAAGATTAATATGCTAAATATTTCATGTTGATTGAATATGAAAAATTCCTTGAGAAAACAATTATGTTTAGATGTACTTATTAGTGGATCCTGTTTCTTTTGTTTCATAAAGCGCTAGAATGGCTTCCTCAAGTACATATAATTTATCAACCCTAGAAAGACTTCTCTTTTCTTTCCAGTAGGAATTTAAAAGCCACATGGCAGTAGCATTTTAGTCTTGAGGATAACTTGTACCCAAAAACTGCATGGCATTTAGATAAATTTAGATAAATTTAGATAAATATCTACCACTTCATTTTGCCAATGCGTGTAAGCAATTGAAAGTTGTCTCTTTATCCCTTTCTCCTCACAAAATGCATTGAATTCATTGGAAATAAACTGATCCCCTCAATTTGTTCTCAGTGTCAAAATAATTCTTAGGAGAACAATCACCACGATCTTCTTACTCGTTTCTCCAAGACCAAAGAAACCCAGATGAGCAATTCTCTTGTGCCAAATAATTGATTAATTAGTTTTTAATTTGGCCATTACCTATTAGTTGTTGTTCCATTCTAGTTGACAGAACGTGGAACAGAGAGGGAGAGGTCCAAGATGAAGGTTAGAGGATTTTTTATGTTACTGTTCCATCTATTGTTGTTTATGCACTTGTTCCAAATAAAGAAGCAGGTAATTTTATTATCCGTTTCATCATTTCTGAATCATATTTAAGAGGAAAAAAATTTGTTGTACATATCTCAAAGTTCATAAAAATATCTCACATAGTTTTAGCTGTTGTACATATCTCAAAGTTCAAAGTTCAAAGTTCATTTCAAAAGGGTTGGTCCTTCCTGTTATAGTTGTGTTTTCAATGGTTGATCTTGCTAAATTTCTTTTCAATGCTGCTTCTTTTTCGAAAGTTTGCACCCATCAGCTGGAGTCTCATCCACTAGGATCTCCCTATTTTGGCCAGTTTTTTACTACCCAAGTACTTCATGTGATTGTTCATAGTGTTAGTTTTAAGTATGCAATTTGATCTGATTCTTCTGGTGCAAAATTTGACTCTCTTTGTAGTTGTTTTTTTGCTGAAATGGCAGTTTCATTGTTGGATAAAGCAACTGGTTATTTGAATCTTGGTCAACTGTAGCTATTAGTTCCTTGTCTACTTGTATTCTTTCAAACAGCTTGTTTCCTTGTTGGATACTATCTTGTTGTTACCAAGTTTTTGATTATGCCGTTATACAATGTTTGCTTTGTAGGATATATTTTGGATGAGATAAGATTTAAAGTGGATAAGGGTGTGATAGAAATTTAAGAGAATTTTTTGAAATCATATCCTATGTTTGTTTTGACATAGGATAAAAAATATGGATAAGATATGAAATTCATATCTTGTGGATATGGACCCTAAACCCACTCCCTCTCCAGGTTTTCTAAATCGGATCAGCGGTGGATTTGGACCAAAATAAATCCACTCAATTTCTAACCCAATTCTTATCCATCGCTACAGCAAGCAGTGGATTGGAAATCCAATCCACCTCCTTAATCCAACAAAGCAAACGAGACCTTAGTGTCTTACTAAGTACAAAGTGTTTGCACATCCTCATTTATTATTCGTATTCATGAAGTTTTACACTTCAAATAGAGTCATTAGTTCTTACATGATCTACCACACATTTTGTGACTAAGTCGCCATCTTCAATTACTATTTTATATGAAGCCACTTCTTATCTTTGTTTATTGTCTTTTTTTGTACTTAATTATTTTTCGTATAGGACAAATCTGATTATGGATTTTTTTTTTCATTTTCTCTATGATAACGGGAAAATGTCTTCTAGATTAAATATGCTAAATTAGGCGAGGATAGGTAAGATATATCTTTGTATCTAATTAGTTTATAACTGCTTATATGACCACATTTTCTTGAAGACTTCATATAAATGGCTAATTCTTTCCTTATAGATATTCATATAAATAAGATATATCTTTGTATCTTTTTGAAGACTTCATATAACTATTAGTTTCCTTATTTTGATAACATAATCATGCTTAAAGGCCACATTTCCTACCCTACAAGTTTTGATGTATTTATAAATATTTGCCGATGATTATGTAGGTTTAGTCTAATGATTGGATGGCAATGTAGAGATAAGTTGTGATTTTTTTTTGTTATAGTTATGCGAACAATCTTGTTCGATCAATTCAGGAGAATTGTACAAAAATTGAATAGTAGTAGTTATTTTCATAATAGACTAGTAGATTCTTATGAACAATTATGAAGATAACACTACAACAATAATTGTCATTAATAGCATGTCATAAACGCTATCATAGGTAGTGTATAGTATTATCCGAAACGCTGTCAAATCGCACGCTATCTTATATAGGAATGTTACAATATCGTTTCAAAAATGCAATTGTGAATGCTATATGAATATTATTTTATAGCATTTTTTATTAGTTATGATTAGTTTATTATCACATTCATAACCTTCTATTACTTTTTTCTACAATAACATAATTAGTTATCATGTATATTTATATGACATTTACAAACCGTTATTATATACTATTGTTATAGCATGCTTGACTTGCTACTTGTTTTTTCAATAACAATATTATTTAGTTATCATATATACTTATATAGCTTTTTCAAAGTACGTTGTCAGCTTATCAACAAACTACTAAAATCAAGATAATTACATAGATCAATATATAAAGAACATTTTTATATTAAATAAAAAGTACATTACATAAATTCAAACTATTAAAACATAATATTATCCGAACTTAGTCAATATCAACAAAAGTAGTAACTAGTTTGTTAGAGTAAACAAAAGTAGATTGTATTGCCTTCTAAAACAAAAATAGTTAGCTTGTTATGAAATCTTCCAACAAATGTGCTTCCAAGTGCTCTCACCTTTTAAGTTTCAATTTTAGAACTTCATAAGAAAAATAATTATATTTTAATGAAGAACTTAACATCAATGCATATAAATGTAATGTCGCTTCGTTCACAAAAAATCATTAAAAAAATTATTTAAAGTTGAATATATTTAAACTGATATCAAAGAAAGACAAGAAAAATATCGAGTGCACCACAAACACAAACCGGAGTAGAATTCATTATCAAAGATGAAATGATAATTTGCCAAGAAAAAAATATGAAATTTCATTTACTAACATAAGTGCAGTTTAAACATGAAAGATATTTGTACCAAGCGCAAGAAATGGCATGTTATATAATAACTTAGGAATTGTCAAATACTGTCTTGGCTAAAATATTGCGATGTGGATAATCAAAAGTGATGGGATTTTACATTAGCTACAAACTTCCACACGAATACTAAAATAGAATGATCATAGCTTTTACGTTTGCAGTATATACCAGTTTTCCCATCGCTATCTGTGACCATATCACCACCATAGACAGATTGTGCTTCCCTGTTGTACAAGGTGGATGGCATGAAAGCTATAAGGAATAAATCAAACAACAATATGATTGGTCACTTAATCACAATACATCATAGCCTTTGCACTATACTAATTCATAGAGTATGGCAATTGTTTCTTAAAAGGTCTCTCATGCTTCAGTTAATTTTAGACAGGAAATTTAACTATATTCCAGTTCTCCTTTCTAATTACTTAATGATTCTCTATTTCAACATGTTGGTTAGAAAAATATAAATACTGACACACACAGTACTCAAGAAATGTATGTCAAAGGCAAAACTTACTTTAAACGTGAGGCACCAAAGCTTTCACAAAAAAGTATCAGATCTTCCAAATTGTCCAAGTTGAACCCAGCTGCTACGTGCAAAGGCCATACCCTGTTCTTTTCGTAATACAATTTTACGAGTCTCAAGAACTTTTAAAAGCTGAAGTCTACATAAGAAAATTGAGCATAAGAAATAGGAATGACTTCAAATTTACTATGAAGTTTAATGAAACAAAAGGTGAAAAAAAATGGAAGATACTATAGGGCATAGGCATCCATGGGAAAAGATTGTTTTTTTTATTGTCATTCCAATCATGCAAGTATAACACTATCACCGAGCATCCAGAAATACTATAGATACTGTGATGCATCTTTGTTATTTATTGATTATAGTTATTCAATATTTTAAATGAAAAATACAACAGAATTTACCCTTGAAAATTATTCCTAGGAGGACGATCCTTCTAAATCTCTTGCATGCTTCATAAAAAGTAATTATTGAAAAGAAGAGATCAAGAACATGTTAAGTTGCTCATACTTTGAGTTCAAAAAGTTCTTTGGTGATGAATATATTAAAGAATAGCTGAGGACTTGATACCTACCCATAAGCAAGCGATGATAGCAAGGTAAGAATAATTGAAGTAGTAGTGGAACAAAAAGTGAAATCTACTTGGCAATATGGTGGATCAATCACATACATATTGACAATTAAGACCATTCATAATGGAAAAGGCTACTAGAGTGAATGATGCATGACACAAGATTCTTCACAAGATACATTTATTTTTGCTAGAAACACATGAATATCTTTGATATACAGGCCAGGAAGCCATCTATCCCAGTCAAAAGAAGTATACAATACTTCATTACTTCTAAAGAACTATGTTCTACACTATACGGAGAATCGTGTACAGGACTCAAGGGGTCAAGCTTGTTAAACACTTACACCATATTTCAATGTTTGGGCATATTGTTAATCAAGGGTGTATTTCTCTTTTATACTCATATTCTACTGTCTTTGTTCAATGGTCTTCCACCTATCAAATGACACGTAAAAAACGTCATAATTTTTACAAACAAAAAATAAATGAGAAATTTAGGTACATACCTAGTTTAGTTGCATAACTTTTCAAGAATCTACTTTTCCTACTTTAACGCGCAAAGATTATTAACTTAAGCAAGAATGAAAACTCCTATATCCTCCAAATGGACTCACTACCTAGTATTTAGTTGACTATTTTATTTAACAAAAAAATAAGAATTTTATGCAAAAGAATCTCAACTACTATTGTCCTAACAAAACTAGAACAAAAATAAATAAAATAACAAACTACAACACTCATTAAAATTTTCTTATGATTTCAAGTATATGGGATATTATCTTGCATCTAATCTCCCTAACACATCAAATTTTGCTATGATTTCAAGTATATCAAGGATTCATCCAACATAAAGTGCATGCTGTATTTTTAATATAAGAATATACCTACGGCTTACTAGTGAACTTATATCAAAAGCATGTCCAGTTCACATCAACCAATCAGTCTGATGGGCTTCATTTCCGTCTTAAATTTCTCCTCTCCTCTTCTCCAATGATCTTTAATTAGCTTTCTATCTCGCCACTATCAGCTGGGCAGCTTCTTTTAATACTGTGGTTAGTATACCTGTGCATTAAAATATTTTAGAGGTAAACAAACTTCAAAACAAAGGAAAGTGGATTTCCTATAGCTAGAGCCAACCACTAATTTCAAGGCAACTGAAGTTAAAATCTGCATTATTTTTATTACATATTTATTTTCGGAACGAAAAGCAAATTTTTTTCCCTATTGATTACTTACTAGGTTGTCTATCAAAGACACAACAGGGTTGCATTCATAAATCAGGGATCAACTTGATCAATTTATTCCCTATTGATTCATTACATGCTATTAAATAAGTAATTCTAGATTTGCTGTTCCAGTATCAAGAGAGTAGCAAGATTATTATTGTTCTAAAATAAAAATGGTTATCCCTAAATAGCAAATAGTGATATCAACCATATTCTATATAAATAAAAAAATTAAGAAGCTATTAGTTTACTAAAAACCTATTGGAAGTTGAGGGGCACAAAATTAAGGCAAAGAGCCAAAGAAAAAAGAAGAAGAACCTTTGCAACCTAATAGCATCTAGCAGAAGCTAAAAATGAATTCTAAACAAGCTGAAAAAGAATGCTCACAACGAGAGTTCTCTTTTCCCTATCGTCTGATACTCCCTCTTCCCCATGGTAACTTCAGAAGAAGAACATCAAAATCAATTACCAACAGAACACGAAGGCAACGAGAGAAGCTAGCAAATCGAAGCAAAAAAGAGGGCAAAATAGGAAAATTAAAGAACTTACTCTTCAAAGAGAGAGAGAGAGAAGGTTGCTTTGGCATCGGTATGCGTTGGCGAAATAGATGGAGGGGGTTCTACAAACTCAAGAACTGCAATTTGATTAAGATTCTTAGGAGTTAACTTCACTTAAATAGAGCACGTTGTTCAGGGAGAAAGGCTGAAGTACCAGAGATTTGGATGGTGCCTGGCATCGCGGCAGTGAGGGACCTCGAAAATGGGAAGGCAAGTGGAAGAGGTGAAGTGTCTCACCAACTCACCCACATACGAACTAGGCTCTTGAAGCAACTGCAACTCCTCTCGGAGCATTCTTACTGTAACCATAAATTACACGTCTCAGGTTGAGCTAGAAACAGCAAGCTAGAAACATCAAGCATTTAAGCTCTACAGCCCAGGACACAGCAAGCTCTATAGTCCAAGTATATACGTGTCACAACCCTTAGGTTATAAGGAAGTTAACGTACCACTATTACCATGAATAACCATATGATTACAACAAGTAAATAATTAAATTCTGCATTTAATCATAAAATTCCAGCAAGGTAACATTAAATCTATCATGACAATTCATTACTAATATTAGTAATTGATAAGGAGAAATCTTGGAAATAATTGCTACCTTCTAATGTCACTAAGTGTATGTGTACATATATGCACTAGGGTGGTAGTTTTCCTTAATTGATGTCTTTCCGAATTCTCATCTTAATTCTACTTGTCAATCTAGGCAACCTTCATTTCCTATTGTTTTGAGTATTCCTAAAGATGAAGTTTAGTTTCTAGAGGCCACCACCCCCTCCCTCTTGCTCGGCCGAGACTAGAGCATGGCATGCCTTGTTCGGCCGAATCTTCAAGGGTAGGAACAAGGAGGAAGAACTAACCCCAATCCTAGTATCTTGTTTCCAATCTCGCCTAACCAAGCCCTTGATCAATTTGCACACCCCTTGCTCAGCCGAACCCTGGACATGGATTGTCCCCTTGTTTGGCCGATCCTACAAGGCTTAGGGAAGGAGTTTCAATCCTCATTTCCAGTAAATAGACTATACATCCACTCAATATAGATTCAAGATCGATTAAAAATGGGTTTATACCCGTCGAGGGAATTGGGTAAAATTTCGACATGACCTTTCCCCTTTTCCCTCTACTCGGCAGGCCCTAAAACATCAAGATCCGAGAAAACTACGATAGATCCGACGTAATAACAATTAAAAACAACGAAACGAAGATCATAGTACCTTAAATCGATGAAACCTCGCGACAAAATCTCTACCTAGCAATCCTAGGGGTTCGGCCACTCGCCTCCCCCAATCAACCATGGAAAACAACCACTCACCTTGATTAAGGAAGAAGAAGGGATGGACGTTGGCGATCTTGATCCTTCCGACGACGACACGACTTCCGGCGCCGACCCAAGATCTCCCCTCCTCCCTCTCTTGCTCGGGCTTCACGCGGCTCCAAGATGAGCCGCACGACTATAGATGAGGGGTTTTATTCCCTCATCTACAAATGACCTCTATGCCCTTCATCATAATTTAGCCCTTACTCGACTCAATCTGAGTCCGATTCGAACTCTGATTCGTTCCACATACATGAGTCGAACTTGACTCTAATAAGCCATCTAATGCATAAAAGGAAATGTCCATTTAGCCAATTAAACTTCATAAGTCTAGTTATACCTTCTACTTAAGGCGATTCCGTGGCTCATCCCGACTAACCCTTAGTCCGGTGCGCTGCTCCAAAATAGATTTCTATATTAGGAAAATTTTGGGTCTTACAAGCTTCCCCCCTTAAAGGAAATTTGTCCTTGAATTTTTTTGTTGAATTATAAAGGCTTACCGGCTCTCCAAACAAGGAAGGGTAGCGCTCTCTCATGTCTCGCTCTACCTCCCAAGTGGCTTCTTGTCCAGAGTGGTGCTCCCATCTAAATTTCACCAAGGAAATTTCCTCGGACCTCAGCTTCCTGAGCTGTCAGTCAAGTATCCCCACTGGCTTCTCCACATACGAGACCGCCGTGCCCACCTCAACCGCAGTCGGCTCGATCACGTGGGGCTCATCCCTCACATATCTCTGGAGTATTGACACATGAAAAACTAGGTGAACTCTGCTCAGGCTAGGAGGCAAAGCCAGTTTGTGAGCTACCGCGCCTCTCCGCTTGAGAATAGGGAAATGCCCAATGAACCGAGGGCTCAACTTCCCCTTCTTCCCAAACTAGACTACCCTTTTTATGGGGGAAACCTTCAGGAATACCAAGTCGCCCTCAGCGAACTCCAACTCCCTGGCCTTCTTAACGACATACATTTTTTAACGACTCTGGACCGCCAGCAATCTTTTCTTTATGATTTTCACCTTCTCTGCCGCTTCCTCAACCAGATCAGGACCTACCATGAGTGATTCTCTGACCTCAAACCAGCTCACAGGAGACTACACTGCTGCCCATACAAGGCCTCGAAAGGAGCCATGGCAATGCAACTGTGATAGCTATTGTTGTAGGCGAACTCGATCAGTGGTAGGTGTTTCTCCCAACCGCCGGCCATATCCAGGACACACGCCCTCAGCATATCTTCCAAGGTTTGGATGGTTCTCTCAGACTGTTCGTCTGTCTGCGGATGGGAAGCCGTGCTGATACGTAGTTGAGTACCCAAGGCTTCTTGGAAGGACTGCCAAAACCGGGCTGTGAACTGGGTACCTCGATCTGATATGATCATCACTAGGGTACCATGATAAGCCATAATCCTGTCTAAAAATAGTCTAGCGTACTGCTCCACAGAAAAGGTTGTCCTTACCGAAATGAAGTGTGCGCTCTTGGTTAACTGATCCACTACCACCCAAATGGAGTCAAAGCCTCCTTTTGACTTAGGCAACCCGATCACCAGGTCCATGGTGATTTTCTCCCACTTCCTCTTGGGCACCTCGAGGTTCTGCAGCAGCCCCGCAGGCTTCAGGTGTTCGGCCTTCACCTGCTGGCGGATCAGACATTTGGATACAAACTCCGCTACCTCTCTTTTCATGCCCTTCCACCAGTAGTGTTGCCTTAAGTCTCGGTACATTTTGGTAGCTCCCAGGTGCATCGTATAAATGGAATGATGACCCATTTCCAACACCTGTCGGCGTACCTCTGCCATGTCAGGCACCACTATCCGGTCTCTAAACCTTAGAACACCCTCTGAGTTGACCCTGAACCCATCATCTGCGTCTCCTCTCCGGACTAGATCCCTTGTCAAAGAACAAAATGCGTCCTCCTCCTGCGCGGCATGCAACATGTCCACCAAGGTGGACTGTACTCGCAGGTGTGCCATCAAGGTACTTGAAGCCGACACAGACAAGGTTGCACCCCCATCCAGGCACAACGCTAGCTCTCGAGCTAGAGGCCTTCGCCTGGTTTCCAAATGAGCCAAACTGCCCATGGATTTTCTACTTAAAGCATTTGCTACCACATTGGCCTTCCCCGGATGATACATAATAGTGCAGTCATAATCTTTTAGGAGCTCCAGCCACCTCCTCTGCATGAGGTTCAGCTCTTTTTGGGTAAGCAGGTACTGAAGGCTCTTGTGATCCGTATAGATCTCGTAAGTCTCCCTGTACAGATAATGTCGCTAGAGCTTTAGTGCAAAAACCATCGCCGCTAGCTCTAGGTCGTGCGTCGGGTAGTTCTTTTCATGAACTTTCAGCTGGCGGGACGCATAGGCTATGACTCTGCCAAACTGCATCAAAACACAGCCTAGGCCAACTCGAGAGGCATCACAGTATACTACAAACCCTCCTGAGCCGAAAGGTACGACCAACACGGGTGCCGACATCAAGCATTCCTTGAGCTTCTGAAAGCTCGCCTCACACTTGTCGTCCCAATCAAATTTGATCTTTTTCTGAGTCAACCGAGTCAAAGGGGCTGCAATCCTGGAGAATTTTTATACAAACTTCCGGTAGTACTCGGCCAACCCAAGAAAGCTGCGGATCTCAGTCACGCTAGTTGGCCGTCTCCAGTTCCACACAACCTCCACCTTTGAGGGATCCATCCTTATCCCTTCCTTGGACACTACATGGCCCAGGAACCCAACACTTTCTAACCAGAATCCACATTTGAAAAATTTAGCGAACAACCGGTGTTCTCTGAGGGTTTCTAAGACCATTCTCAAGTGTTCGGAGTGCTCCTCCTCACTCTTGGAGTATACCAAGATGTCGTCAATGAAGACGATCACAAAACTGTCTAGGTACTCCTTAAACACCCTATTCATCAGATCCATGAAAGCAGTAGGTGCATTGGTTAGACCAAAATACATAACTAGAAACTCGTAGTGACCATAGCGAGTCCTGAAGGCAGTCTTAGGCACATCGCAGTCCCGGATTCTTAGCTGATGATATCCTGACCTCAAGTCTATCTTAGAAAACCATCGTGCCCCCTGCAGTTGGTCAAATAAGTCATCTATCCTCGGCAGTGGGTAACGATTCTTGATTGTCACTTTATTCAGTTGTCTATAGTCGATGCACATGCACATAGACTCATCTTTCTTCTCCACGAAGAGCACCAGAGCACCCCATGGTGACACACTTGGCCGGATGAAGCCCAAGTCTAGCATTTCTTGCAATTGCACCTTTAACTCTCTGAGTTCAACTGGTGCCATCCTATAGGGTGGGATGGAGATAGGCTTCACCCCGGGCTGCAATTAAATGCAGAAATCAAGCTCTCTCTTGGGCGGCAATCCCGACAACTCCTCGAGAAACACATCGGGGAACTTACAGACTACCTGAGTTCCACTGACATCCCCTGCCTCACCCCCCTTTTCCTCGGCCACGGATACAAAGGCCAGGAGAGACTAGCAGTCGCCCTGAAGCAGCTTACGAGCTTTTAGAGTTGAGATGACCCCAATCGGCTCGCTCCTTCCTTCTCCTTGGAAGGTGAACTGCAACAATCTGGGCTTGTTGAATACGATTGTCTTAGCCCTATAATCCAGCAACGCAAAGTGCTCCGCCAGCCAATCCATGCCGAGAATAATATCGAGCTCAAGCATGGGCAGGAGTGTCAAATATGCCCTCAATGCATGGCCGCAGATGAGCACTTCGCAGCCTTGGAAAATTGATTTGGCTATGATTGCATCGCCCGTAGGCGTTGATACTACAAATGGCCCGTCGAGCAAGGAAGGTGCCATTGGTAACTCAACAGCAAATTTGGCAGATACAAATGAGTGTGTCGCACCTGGATCAAATAGAACATAAGCAGCAGATGAACATACTAAAATAGTACCTGTTACCACTGCCTTAGACGCCTCTGCCCCATCACGGTTCATAGCAAACACCCTGGCAGACGGTCTATCTGAATGGCTAGCCTGCGGCCCCCTATTCTGCATCTGCCCTCTCTGAGCCACTGACCCCACTAACATAGGTGCCTTTCCTTTTGACTGCTCGGACTTCTGGCCAACTCTCTCCGGATAGTATTTCATGAAGTGCCCGACCCGACCGCATTTATAGCAAGCATCTGTGCGGCCAAGACAACCCCCCAGTGCCTCCGACTGTAGCTGCCAGATTGTGGCACCTCAACCTTTTGAGAAACACTTCCTGGCACTGCCGGCCTTACTGATCCAGACCATGGGCCCCCACGGCCCCGGTTACCATTTTGTCCTCGGTTCTGCTAGTGATCTGCGGCGATCACTGCCCCCTCTGAATGCCACGGTCGACCCCCAGATCCATGCGGCCAAAATTTCTTCTTGGTCGGCCTGTCATTCACTACCCGGGCAAGAGTGGAATCCTCAGTATAGTGGATGAACCTGCCAATATGAGGTCTCAAGCCTCCAATGAACCTCTTGACCTTGGTGATCTCAGATGCCACTAGGGTCGGATGATATTTGGAAAGGCGATTGAACTCCATCTCATATTCTGACACTGACATGCCATCAGCCTGACGCAGCATCTCAAATTCTCGGGCCCGCTTATCACGAACACTCATAGGCAAATACTGCTCTTCCACAGCCGCCCTTAATTCCTCCTAGGTGGGAGGCAGCGCGCCTGCTGCCTTGCGAGCCCTCCAAGTATGAAGCCAGACCTTTGCCGGTCCTCTCATCTGAAGTCCGACCATACGGGCCGCTGCCTCCGATGAACACCCCAGCTCCATGCATAGCTCATAGCAGTCCCCTAGAAATTCAGTGTCTTCCACCTGCCGATCTGTTCTGGTGAATTTCGACAGCTCAGAGTGACGAAGTTTGCATAGGATGGGGCTCCAGGAGCCCTGATCATCGGCGCTACTGCCTCAACTACCTCTGGTACCATCGAAACTATAGGTACGGGTTGCGGCGGCGGCGGCTGTTGTTGTTGTTGCTGCTGCATCTGATGCCTCAGTTCCTGCTCCCTAAGGAGTGCCTCTGTTAACTGAGTTACTTGGGCATGCAATCGAGCAACCGCAGACTCTTGCCCTTGGTCCTCAAACTGCTCCTTGAACCTGTCTCGGGCCCGGCCTCGACGTTCTATTGAGTTACTGTCGCTGCCGCTCAGTGCAGCATTATGAGCCTCCATTACACTATCACAGAGAAAAGAACAATTTTCCTATCATATAATAATTTTTTTTAACAAAATCTTAAAAATTACTAATCGCATGGTGCGCTGAATGCAGTCGTGGTTGCTAGATCTTGTAGCATAATTATACCGTATGTTGACACGCTAGCATATGTCTCATATGGTACACAACTCCTAGTCATAGTCAAGACCTAACCAAAAGCTCTGATACCAACTTTGTCACACCCCAACTCAGGGTCGTGTGACCGGCCAGGGTCTATGTCCTACCCTGAAGCCTACTACATACAATGACTAACGAGAAATCGGAAACACATAAATAGGAACAACGATGCAGCTTTATTTGAATTTCAGGAAAGTTCACAATTTTTATAAAAAAAGAAAAGTTGCTAACATCAAACACCATAAGAAACAACTCAAGTTCAAAGTCAATTACATGCTTTAAAATAAACAACTCTTAGTGTATGAAAAACAACAGCCCTAGACACCTAGACTATGACTAATGGACGCTGCTACGAGATCTATGCCACTGCCTGCCCTCTAGCTGCACCATAACTCCAAGCCTTAACTCACTGATCGGGCTCTGTAAAATAAGAAAAAAAACCGTGAGTCCACATGAGACTCAGTGAGCGATTCTTCTGAACCTCCACATAAATCCCCAATAATCACACACACACCCACCCACCCACACACACACACACACACACACATATATATATATATAAGGCAGCAAAATATAAAGTTAGGGATATAATTTGCTTCTGGTATGACAACCGACCTCAAGGGTCGTCCTGTATAGACCATACATTCATGTAACCAGCCATAACAACCTAACTAAGCAACATGGTACTCGGCCATCAGGGCTTGCTAAAAAACTAGTGGTTTGGCTCTAACTAGCCCTACCACACAATGATAGTAATATACTGGCCATTCGGCCTACATAACACACAAGTAAATCATAGCAATCTCCGGGCCATCGACTAGGATGGTATGCTAGTCTCCGGACACCTACCGGGTTAGGGATAGCTAGTCCCATCCAACTGGGGTCTGGCACCTAGCGAGCCCGCCGGTGCATCCTCAAGACCCAAATCACTGCTCGATTCAAGCATTAGTCATTCCGACTATCCAAGCTTATCGGCAGACCATCACAATCACATCACACAAGCAAAATGTCAAGAGTTTCCTTATATGAAATCCTGGGCGTCCACCCGTGTTCAGCGCTTTATTTCGGGCCTTACCATCCGCACACTACTACACATTGGTTGTTCCTTGGGTGTGTAACCTAGCTCGTCTACATTCGAGTTTCCATAAGTAACACGTACTTTAGAGTTTTCTACTAGTCATCTAGAGTCAATTGCTACTTTTTGCTAGTGTGAGCTACATGTCATAAGTGTAAAATGTCCAAGTATATACGTGTCACAACCCTTAGGTTATAAGGAAGTTAACCTACCACTATTACCACGAATAACCATATAATTACAACAAGTAAATAATTAAATTATGCATTTAATCATAAAATTTCAGCAAGGTAACATTAAATCTATCATGACAATTCATTACTAATATTAGTAATTGATAAGGAGAAATCTTGGAAATAATTGCTACCTTCTAATGTCGCTTAGTGTATGTGTACATATATGTACTAGGGTGGTAGTTTTCCTTAATTGATGTCTTTCCTAATTCTCATCTTAATTCTACTTGTCAATCTAGGCAACCTTCATTTCCTATTGTTTTGAGTATTCCTAAAGATGAAGTTTAGTTTCTAGAGGCCACCACCCCCTCCCTCTTGCTCGGCCGAGACTAGAGCAAGGCATGCCTTGTTCGGCCGAGTCTTCAAGGGTAGGAACAAGGAGGAAGAACTAACCCCAATCCTAGTATCTTGTTTCCAATCTCGCTTAACCAAGCCCTTGATCGATTTGCACACCCCTAGCTCGGTCGAACCCTGGACATGGGTTGTCCCCTTGTTTGGCCGATCCTACAAGGCTTAGGGGAGGAGTTTCAATCCTCATTTCCAGTAAATAGACTATACATCCACTCGATATAGATTCAAGATCGATTAAAAATGGGTTTATACCCGTCGAGGGAATTGGGGAAAGTTTCAGCATTACCTTTCCCCTTTTCCCTCTACTCGGCAGCCCCTAAAACATCAAGATCCGAGAAAACTATGGTAGATCCGATGTAATAGCAATTAAAAACAGCGATATGAAGATCAAAGTACCTTAAATAAATGAAACCTCGCGACAAAATCTCTACCTAGCAGTCCTAGGGATGGAAAACAACCATGGAAAACAACCACTCACCTTAATTAAGGAAGAAGAAGGGATGGACGTTGGCAATCTCGATCCTTCCGACGGCGACACGACTTCCGGCGCTGACCCAAGATCTCCCCTCCTCCCTCTGTTGCTCGGGCTGCATGCGGCTTCAAGATGATCCGCACGACTATAGTTGAGGGGTTTTATTCCCTCATCTACAAATGACCTCTATGCCCTTCATCATAACTTAGCCCTTACTCGACTCAATCCGAGTCCGATTCGGGCTCCGATTCGATCTGCATACACGAGTCGAACTCGATTCTAATAAGCCATCTAATGCATAAAAGCAAATGTCCATTTAGCCAATTAAACATCATAGATCGAGTTATACCTTCTTCTCGAGATGATTCCGCGGCTCGTCCCGACTAACATCTGGTTCGGTGAGCTGCACCAAAATAGATTTCTATACTAGGTAAATTTCGGGTCTTACCGTTTGGCTCTTGATTTGGACGATTAGGGTTCAATCGCCATGGTCGCCAATGTCGCTAGGGTGGAGAGTCGAAGGGGTCGGAGGGGGGTTTCCGCACGGGGTTGTCACACCCCAACTGAGGGTAGTGTGACCGGTCAGGGCCAACATTCTGCCCTGTAGCCTACTGTCTACACTGGCTGACAATAAAATAGAACATATCGAGAAAGGAAACCGCAACATAATTTTTTATTTAAAAGTTTTCAAAATTCACAATTATATGTTTTCCAACCAAAGAAGGAAACCAACATCGTAACAAATAGAACATCTCAAGTATCAAGTTTTACAAACTTTTCAAAACACAACTGTCAGTGCAGAAAAGGAAACAACTACTTTAAGACATTGGACTGTGACTCAAGGACGCCGCTACGAGATATGGCACCACCACCTGCCCTCCAACTACACCATGCCGACAAGCCGCAATCACTGCCCATGCTCTGCAAAAACAAAGGAAACAACTGTGAGTCCACTTGGGACTCAGTGAGCGATTCTTTCGAACCTCCACATAATCCACAGTTAGTCATATGTAACATATAAAGCAGCATAGAATATAATCAGGGAGGTAAGTTACTTTTTAGTGTGACTATCGACCCCATGGGTCATTCTGTATAGACCATATAGGAGAAACTTGCCATAACCACCTAGCCTTGCCACCAAGCATCCGACCCTTAAGGCCTACTTATGGTATAAGAATCCTGGCTACAACCGGCCCTACCATACAAGGTAGAATCTCACTGGCCGTTCGGCCGCATCATATCAAGATGTAAACAAGAAATCCCGGGCCATCGACTAGGATGGTCCACTAGTCTCCGGACACCGTCTGGGGTAGGGATTACTAGTCCCGCCCAACTGGGGTCTGACACCTAGCGGCCCCGCTGGTGCATCTCAAGACCCAATCACTGGCCGAGCTAAGCATTGCCTCTTTGCACCCGCCCAACTAGTCCCGCCCAACTGGGGTTTGAACCTCAGTACACCCTCTAAGTCCAACCTGAATATGTTCTCCGCATCGCCTCTTTGCACCAGATCCTTGGTCGGCGCACAAAAGGCATCCTCTCCCTGTGCGGCACACAGCATGGCCACCAGCGTGGATTGTACCCACAGGTGTGCCACCAAGGTACCTTAAGCTGACACTGATAAGGTTGTACCCCCATTTAGGCACAACGCCAACTCTCGAGCTAGAGGCCTTCGCTTAATTTCCAAGTGAGTCAAACTGCCCATGGATTTTCTGCTCAGAGCATTTGCTACTACATTTGCTTTCCCCTGATGGTACATAATGGTGCAGTCATAATCCTTTAGGAGCTCCAGCCACCTCCTTTGCCTGAGGTTCAGCTCATTTTGGGTAAGCAAGTACTGGAGGCTCTTGTGATTCATATAGATCTCGCAAGTCTCTCCATACAAGTAGTGCCGCCAGAGCTTTAGTGCAAAGACTACTGCTGCTAGCTCTAGGTCGTGCGTCGGATAGTTCTTTCCAAGAACTTTTAGCTGACGGGATGCATAAGCTATAACTTTGCCAAACTGCATCAGAACATAGCCCAGGCCAACCCTAGAGGCATCACAGTAGACTACAAACCCTCATGAGCCGGAAGGTACAACCAACACGGGTGCAGATGTCAAACATTCTTTGAGCTTCTGAAAGCTCGCCTCATACTTGTCGTCACAAATGAACCTGATCTTTTTCTGGACCAGCCGAGTTAAAGAGGCTGCAATTCTGGAGAAATTCTTCACGAACTTCCGGTAGTACCCGGCCAAACCAAGAAAACTGCAGATCTCAGTCACGCTAGTTGGCCGCCTCCAGTTCTGCACCACTTCCACCTTTGCAGGATCTACCCTTATCCCATCCTTGGACACTACATGGCCCAAGAACCCTACACTTTCCAACCAGAATTCACACTTGGAAAATTTTGCAAGCAAGCAGTGCTCTCTGAGGGTTTCCAGGACCATTCTCAGGTGCTTAGAGTGCTCTTCCTCACTCTTGGAGTAGACTAGGATGTCATCAATGAAGACGATCACAAAGCTATCCAGGTACTCCTTAAACACCTTGTTCATTAAGTCCATGAAGGCAGCAGGTGCATTGGTTTGACCGAAGGACATTACTAGGAACTCGTAGTGACCATAACGAGTCCTAAATGCCGTCTTAGGCACATCGCAGTCCCGGATTCTCAGCTGTTGGTATCCGGACCTGAGGTCTATCTTTGAAAACAATTGTGCCCCCTGCATCTGGTCAAACAGATCATCTATCCTCGGCAGTGGGTAATGATTCTTGACAGTCATCTTGTTCAACTGCATATAGTTGATGCACATGCGCATCGACCTATCCTTCTTCTTCACGAAGAGAACTGGGGCACCCCAGGGTGACACGCTCAGCCGGATGAAACCCAAGTCTAGCATTTCCTGCAATTGCACCTTTAACTCCCTGAGTTCAACCGGTGCCATCCTATAAGGTGGAATGGAAATTGGTTTCACCCCGGGCTGCAGATCAATGCAAAAATCAACTTCCCTTCTGGACGACAATCCCGACAATTCTTCGAGAAACACATCAGGGAATTCATAGACCACTGGGGTTCCTCTAACATTCCTTACCTCATCCCTTTCCTCCTCAGCCACAAATATGAAAGCCAGGAAGGATTGGCAACCGCCTCAAAGCAGCTTACGATCCTTTAGGGCTGAGATGACCCCTATTGACTTGCTCCCTCCCTCCCCTCGGAAGGTGAACTGCGGCAGCCCAGGCTTATTAAACATCACTGTTTTAGCTCTACAATCCAACATCACAAAGTGCTCTGCCAACCAATCCATGCCAAGAATGACATCAAGTTCAAGTGTGGGTAGGAGTGTCAGGTCCGCACTCAGCACATGGCCGCAGATGAGCACTTCAAAGCCTTAGTATATTGAATTTGGCTAGGATTGCATCGCCCGTAGGCGTTGATACTATCAATGGCCTGTCGAGCAAGGAGGGTTCCATTGGCAACTCCACAGCAAAATTGATAGATACAAACGAGTGCGTGGCACCCGGATCAAATAAAACATATGCAGCAGGCGAACATACTAAAATAGTACATGCCACCACTACCTTGGATGCCTCTACCCCATCATGATTCATAGCATATACCATAGCAAATGGTCTCTCTGAATGGCTAGTCTGCGGCCCCCTATTCTACATCTGCCCTCTCTGAGCCACTAACCCCACTGACATAGGTGCCTTTCCTTTTGACTGCTCGGACTTCTGGCCAACTCTCTTCGGACAGTCCTTCTTGAAGTACCCGACTCGACCGCATTATAGCAAGCATCCGTGTGGACAAGATAGCCCCCCCCCAGTGCCTTCGACTACTGCTGCCACATTGTAGCACCTCAACCTTCTGAGAGACACCTCCTGGCACTGAAATGCCACCAAACTTGCGCAGCATCTCAAAGTCCCGTGCCCGCTTATCGCGAACACTCATTAATACATATTATGCCCATGAATGCCAAAATCACTCGACCCATGCCGATCCAACAGAAAACAATACATTCACACGACCCAAACAGGCCCAAACCTAGCAATCATACCAGTCGATCGCTAGAATCTATCTAGCGAGCCTTCTACCCGGGCCCTCTCTAGTTGGGAATAACCCACCCAATCAAATCCACTCAGGTCTAATGTCAGCGTGCCCCCCCCCCTCGGGTCTAACGTAAGTGTGGCTCACCGACGTAGTATTAAGACCCAAAATCCACTCGCCGAGTCGGGACCAACTTGCCAAGTCGGTACGCTTCTCGGCCCGGCCATCGCTCATCCACAAGCACAAACACAATCAATATCCATTCACAGTACACACAAGTACATAAAAAATATTTTTTGCCGACAACCGGGGTACGCGTCTACGCCCCCCCACACAACCCTCTCTTGGGTCCAACCTCTTGGCTCTATGTTTTATCACCCAAATTACTATCACTGCCGCTTAGTGCAGCATTGGGAGCCTCCATTGCACTATCACAGAAAAGAAAAAGAGATTGATTGTCACATAATAAATTCTTAATATAAGCTTTTTAAAATTTACAAACCGCATGGTGCGCTGAGTGCAGTAGTAGTCGCCCGATCTCGTAGCATAACTATACCGTATGCCGACACGCTAGCATATGTCTCATACGGTACCCAACACTTAGTCATAGTCAAGACCTAACCTAGTGCTCTGATACCAACTTTGTCACACCCCAACTGAGGGTAGTGTGACCTGCCAGGGCCTACATCCTGCCCTGAAGTCTACTATCTACACTAACTGACAATAAAACAGAACATATCGAGAAAGGAAACCGCAACACAATTTTTTATTTAAAAGTTTTTGAAATTCACAATTATATGTTTTCCAACCAAAGAAGGAAACCAACATCGTAACAAATAGAATATCTCAAGTATCAAAGTTTTACAAACTTTTCAAAACACAACTGTCAGTGCAGAAAAGGAAACAACTACTATAAGACACTGGACTATGACTCAAGGACGCCGCTACAAGATATGGCACCACCACCTGCCCTCCAACTGCACCATGCCGACAAGCCGCAATCACTGCTCATGCTCTGTAAAAATAAAGGAAACAACTGTGAGTCCACTTGGGACTCAGTGAGCAGTTTTTTCGAATCTCCACATAATCCACAGTTAGTCTTATGTAACATATAAAGCATCATAGAATATAATCAGGGAGGTAAGTTACTTTTTAGTGTGACTATCGACCCCGTGGGTCATTCTGTATAGACGATATAGGAGAAACTTGCCATAATGGCCTAGCCTTGCCACCTGGCATCCGGCCCTTAAGGCCTACTTATGGTATAAGAATCCCGGCTACAATCGGCCCTACCATACAAGGTAGAAGCTCACTGGCCGTTCGGCCGCATCATATCAAGATGTAAGCAAGAAATCCCGGGCCATCGACTAGGATGGTCCACTAGTCTCCGGACACCGTCTGGGGTAGGGATAGCTAGTCCCACCTAACTGGTGTCTGACACCTAGCGAGCCTGCTGGTGCATCTCAAGACCCAATCACTGACCGAGCTAAGCATTGGTCACTTCCGACCTCCACGCTTCTCGGCGGACCATCTCAAGCACATCATACAGTCAAATATTCTAGGGTTTCCTTATATACACTTCGGGCCATTGCTCGTATCCGGCCCTAATCCGGTCTGCAGGGTCAACAAATTAATGCTGCCCTTCCAAAAATGTGTACACCTAATAGTTCTAGGTGTAAAAAAAATGAATACTAGAAGTTCTAGAAGTTGTGTCATTTCCTAGCTAGGTTTCCATATATACAAAGCATCTTGCGATGTCCTACATGTTATCTAGCATTAAACACTACCTTGGGTGAGGAATTCTATGCACCGACCTTGGAATTCCACCCATGAACATTTCAGGACAGCATGTGTAATTTAAAGAAAAGCAAGTATAATTTACATCAACTACTATATATAACAACGAGATTCCTCAATAACCATTGGTACACTGTATTTAGAATTAATTTCAATAAGAACAATTGATCTAGCATGGTAATATAACAATAAATTCAACAACGCATGGAATACTAAGCATGGTAAAAATATTACATCATTTCAAAATTTAAGAGGAATGTGCTAAGGATAGTCACTATGCTATCATTCCTACAATTACATGATTCAATAAATTAACTTGCTATAGTTAGAGTCCTTCCTAAGTATTATCATGCCTCTATTGATTTAGCACTCTAACTATGGAAATTACCATCTAAAGCTCACCCTCTCCCTCCCCTAGGCTTGGCTGAACCTTGAGCAAGGTGAACCTTGCTCGGCCATGCCTCTTAGGGTAGGAAAGGAAGAGGAGAATTTATCCCCGACCCTAATTCATTGTCTACGCTATATCTTAATTGCATATTGACTAGTTTGCCTCTCCCCCTATACTTGTCCGAACCCTTCTCATGAAGTTTCAGGGTTCACTTGGCCAACCCTATGAGTTTTAGGGGAGACTAGTTTCTTAACACGTGAAATCGACAATTCAGAACACACTATTCATGAACTTGAGATCATCCGAGGGCTCTACTTCCGTCAAGGGAATTGGAAATTTTTTTGGCATGACCTTTCCCCTTTTCCCATGATTCGGCAGCCCTAGAACTCGAGGAAAACAAGACGATCCGACAAGAATTGATACAAAACAATGAATACCCAACTCCGAAACCAAGATCCGTCGGAAACTCACGAGAAAACACATCCTAACACTTCTAAGGGTTCGGCTACCCGCCTCCCCCAATTATTCAAATCTAACCACTCACCTTGCTTGAGGAAGATGAAGGATCGGATGATGACGACCTCAAATCTTCCGGCGACGGCGTGAAATCCCGGATCGACCAAAATCTCCTTTCCTTGCTCCCTCTCCCTCTCTCCCTATGCGCTGCCTTGTGCGACGACAAGATGAGTCGCGCGGCAGCATGGATGAGGGATTTTAATCCATCATTTAACCTTCCATATTGGCCTTTGACTCTTACTCATGATTCGACTAGGCCCGAGCTCGACTTGGGTTCCGACTCTATCCGCAACACGAGTCGATTTAAACTCGATTAAGGTATAAATGCATAAAAGGAAAGAGTCATTTGCCCAATTTAATTGCATACATCATTAGTCGAGTCATACCTATTACTCGAGGCGATGTTAAGGCTCGACTCGACTATCCCCAGGTCCGACGCGCTGCACCAAAACAGATTTTTATATTAGGAAATTTTTCCCGTGTCTTACAACCTTCCCCCCTTAAGGGAAATTCGTCCTCAAATTTACTTGAATAACAAGGACTTACCGGCTCTTCGAATAAGGAAGGGTAGCGCTCTCTCATGTCCTGTTCTACCTCCCAAGTGGCCTCTTGCCCAGAATGGTGCTCCCATCTGACCTTTACCAAGGGAATTTCTTTGGATCTTAGCTTCCTGATATGGCGGTCAAGGATCTCCACCGGCCTTTCCTCGAATGAGACGGCCGAATCTACCTCAATTGAAGAAGGTTCGATCACATGCGAATCATCCTTTACATATCTTCGAAGCATGGATACATGGAAGACCGGGTGCACTCTGCTCAGGCTAGGAAGCAAAGCCAGTCATAACCACTCCGCCCCTCCGCTTGAGAATAGGGAAAGGCCCAATGAACCTAGGGCTCAACTTTCCCTTCTACCCAAATCGAACCACCCCTTTCATAGGGGAGACCTTCAGGAACACTAAATCGCCCTCGACAAATTCTAATTCTCTAGCCTTCTTATCAGCATACATTTTCTGACGACTCTGGGCCACCAGCAACCTTTCCTTTATGGTTTTCACCTTCTCTACCACCTCCTCCACCAGATCAGGACCCACCATGAGTGATTCCTCGGCCTCAAACCAGCCCACCAGAGACCTACACCGCCGCCCATACAAGGCCTCGAAGGGAGCCATGCCAATGCTACTGTGATAGCTATTGTTGTAGGCGAACTCTATCAGTGGTAGGTGTTTTTCCCAGCCATCGGCCATACCCAGGACGCATGCCCTCAGCATGTCCTCTAAGGTTTGAATGGTCCTCTCTGACTGTCCATCAGTCTGCAGGTGGAAAGCTGTGCTGAAATGCACCTGCGTACCCAAGGCTTCCTGGAAGGACTGCCAAAACGGGGCTATGAACTGGGTACCACGATCGGATATAATCATCACGGGGGTACCATGGTATGCCACAATCCTATCCAGGAATAGTCTGGTGTACTATTCCATAGAAAAGGTAGTCTTCACTAGAATTAAGTGCGTGGTCTTGGTTAACCAGTCTACTACTACCCAAATGGAGTCAAAGCCTCCCTTTGACTTAGGCAACCCGGTCACTAGGTCCATGGTGATTTTCTCCTACTTCCACTCGGGCACCTCGAGGTTCTGCAGTAGTCCCGCGGGCTTCAGGTGTTCGGCCTTCTCCTGCTGGCAGACCAGACATTTGGAGACAAACTCTGCTACCTCTCTTTTCATACCCTTCCACCAGTAATGCTGCCTTAAATCTCGGTACATCTTGGTGGCCCCTGGATGCATCGTATAAGTGGAACGATGACCTAGTTCTAGGACTTGCCTACGCACCTCTGCCATATCTGGCACCACGATTTGGTCTTTGAACCTCAGTACACCCTCTGAGTTCAACCTGAATCCATTCTCTACATTGCCTCTTTGCACCAGATCCTTGGTTAGCGCACAAAAGGCATCCTCTCCCTGTGCGACACGTAGTATGTCCACCAGCATGGATTGTACCCGCAGGTGTGCCACCAAGGCACCTGAAGCTGACACTGATTGTTGGTCTTAAGGTTTTTAACGTTGGTCTTAATCTCTGTTTTGATAATAACAAAAATGGAACTAATGCTTCATTGAGAAATATTTTCAGGTTCCATATCGGTTAGCACTTGATGTCCTCAATTGGAGATATCGAAAGAAATCAGAAAATCAGAAGGACATTGGTCGACACATTCGGGTTCGTCGTAGAAATTTCTAGAAGTTCGACGTGTGCACCAAAGACGTCTTGGACGAGTCTAGAGAACATATGGAAAGATCTCGAAGTTGACGCACACAGAAGGCCGGAACCCGAAAATGAAGCGCACAAGAAAAACATACAAGAAAATTGTCGTGCCTAGATTTGGTCGACCAAATGCTACTAAAAACTAGTAGTAGGCAAGTCGATCGATCGAATGGTCAATTGAAATTTGCCAGAAAGTGGCAGTATGCCCGCGGTTGCTTGTCGGTCGACCGACGATCGACCGACAAGCGATCGAGCATCGCCAATGGGCAGAAAAATGCCCGTTGACGAGACTTGGTGTTTGTGGGGTTATAAATACCCATCCCAAACTCATTCCTAGCTTGTTGTTGATGCTTCCAAGTCTCAAAGAGTGATCCTAAGCATCTCCTAAGCCCTTTCATGATCAAATCCACAAAACCTAGCTCTTGATCCCTCATCCTCAAGTGCTCTTCATTGAAGGGTTTTCAAGCTTGCTAGGCTCAAGAAGAAGAGATGTCCTTATTGTGATAAGTCCTCTTTACTCTCTTCGATTAAGGTGTTTTTTATTTTGTTTTGAGTTGATTTACTTGAGTGTGTAAAAAGACCTAGTGAGTGGTCTTGTGTGTAAGTGGTAACCTTAGTGTAGAAGGTGTAAAACCACTTGTGTAAACTAAGTTAGGAGTTGGTCTTAAGAATTGACGAGGGAAAGCTCACTCGGTAGGAAGGCGGGATACTTTCAGGTGTGGAAGTGCCTTCGAGGTGAGTATAGGGTCTTTCCGGTGTAAAGTCCTCAATTGTAAGCTACTCATAATTTAGTGGATTTGTGTGTAACATCCTAAGCACGGTGCTTAGGTAGTGGAGTAGGCATTGGGGCCGAACCACTATAAATAATTGTGTTAGCATTATTTTATTTATGTATCGCATTGCTTTATCATTAATTGTTTTTGTATTTAGTCATTAAATTGTGAATTGCTTAAGTAGTTTAAGAAAAGATTAAAATCAGAATTCTGCGACAAGTTTAGTTAACATACTATTCACCACCCCTCTAGTGTGGCCATTTCACCAATATTTGTTATCAAAGCGGGTAGTAGTTTGAGATTTCACCATCTATTCTACAATTTGTCTCGATCTTAAAATGGCACTAGAGTCGGTAGCGTCTTCACCTCCTAGGTTCGATGAATCAAACTTTGGTCTTTGGAAGTCTAGGATATACACCTACTTAAAGACTTGAGGTTTTGATGTTTATAACATGTTAAAATTAGAATACATTGAACCTAAGGTTTGTTGGTTGAAATGGCACACTAGAGGGGGGGCGGGGGGTTGAATAGTGTGTTAATCTATTAATTTGCCTAACTTCGATTTTAACCGTTTCTTGATTGGTTAGGTTAAGCATGATATTTTTAGCACGCGGAAGCGATAAATACAGAGCAATAAGCATAAGCAACTGACAATGCTAACACAAGTGTTTATTATGGTTCGGCCAACCGCCTACTCCACTACCTTGGCTCCACACCAAGGATTTCTAACCAACTACTTTATAGAACTTATATTTTCCTTTGAATACAACCGAGGACACAATTCTCACCTCTTTGAGAACTCCTCAAACCTATTCACCTAGGCAAAACACAAATCTACAAAGTCTAACCCTAAGTGTTTCTTTAGCACACCTAGCAAGCTATTACAGATAAAATAGGTTTGAAATAAATCTTAAAATACAATGAAAAAGAGCTAGGAATTTAAGAGAGAAACCAATGCTCTTTTCCCCAGCCTTCAAGCCTTCAACTTGCCAGTAGATGAGCTTGAGTGGTAGCAGAGTTGAGGAGCAGCGGACGCTTGAAGAAGAACGTTAAAAAGGAAGAGCAGAGCGCGCAGCAATCGATCTCTTTAAAGGCTTGAATTACTTCTTAAAGATGCTCAATAATATTTCCAAGAAGAATTTAAGAAGGTAGCTGAGGGGTATTTATAACCCCTCAGCTAAACGGTGACTCAACAGGTAGAAAAATAATCGTTACAGTCGTTCTGTCGCATGTCGGTCGATCGTCGGTCGATCGACCGATCGACCGCTGGCTTACTATCTATTTTTTGCACTATTCGATCAACCGACGGGTCGACCGAATGAGTCACAGTTTAGTCAATCCCAAATTCGGTCGACCGATGCAGTGAAGCCAGAATTGTGACATGCGATTTTTGATTCGGTCGACCGATGAGCCTTCTGTCTATTTTTTGCTTCGGTCGATCGACCGACCGGTCGACCAACGCAGCCTCCTGCGATTTCTTCATAGACTTCGATCGACCAACAGGTCGACTGAATGGCTACTGCCATTTTTTCGCAACATTCGGTCCATCTCTAAAGTCCCTTGAAGTGGCCGAATGAACCCTACAACTCATGAAGAGGGTTCGGCGAAGGGTGAGGGGAAGATTAAGTAGTTCATTGGTATTTAAATTGTATGCAGAATTGAAGAGGTAAAGGTATAGCTAGAGTCTCCTCCCTCTTTTCCTACCCCAAGGACCTTGGCCGAGCAAGGTCCTCCTTGCTCATGGTTCGGCCAAGGTTAGGGAGAGGTGGAGAGACTTGCTTTAGATGGAAATTTCATGATTTCAAGGATCACACATAAAGATATGACAATACTTAGGAAGAACACCAAACTTAGCAAGTAGCTTAATTGATTTTGAATTGTAGAAATGCTAGTTTTGTAACCATACTTAGCATTAGATCCTTAAACTTTGGATGCTAACATTGTTACCATGTTTTATATTTTATGCATGTTATTTAAATTCATTACCTACCTTGCCATGCTAGATAGCTGCTCCTTATTGTGCTAATACTTCTAAGGTAGTATAAGAATTGTTTTGTATAAACATTATGGTCATATTTGATGAATGTTACAATATTTGCACATTTTTCTTTGGATTATACATGCTGCCCTAAATGTTCTCGGATGGTATTCCAAGGTCGATTCATGGAAATTCTCACCCAAGACAATGTAGGAGGATAGGTAACATGTAAGGCGTCACTAGATCATCATAGCACATTTATGGAAACTTAGTTATGATACGATAACACTTCTATGTCTGCTTGTATACTTTTGGAAACTTAGAGCTCGTACGTGCATATATATTGAAAGGGTGGCATAAACTGTTGACCCGATAGGCTAGATATGGGGCAAAGGCCCGATGTGTGTATATATGGAAACCCTAGGATATTGATTGTGTAATGTACTTGAGATGGTTCGCTGAGGGGCTAGGAGGTTGAAGATGACCAATGCCCAGCTCGGCCAGTTGGGTCTAGAGGTGCGCCAGCGGGCCCGCTAGGTGCCATACCCCAGTTGGGTGGGACTAGCTATCCTTACCCCAGACGGTGTCCGAAGACTTGTCGACGACCCGGGATTGTTTGCTTGCATCTTGAGATGATATGGCCGATGGCCAGTATGATGCTACATAATATGGTAGGGACGGCGGTAGCCGAGATATGATTCGATGAGAAGGCCCCAAGGCCGAATGCCGAAGGCTTGATAAGCCGAGGTAGCAGGTTATCATGGACAGTTGATGTTGATGGATCCGTTGAGGATTTGTAATCACATTAGAAATAAATTTTACCTCCTTGTACATTCCTTTATTGCCTTATATGATATATATGCGTGACCGAGGCTTATGTGGAGGTTCCTTTGAGCCACTCACTGAGTTCTAAGTGGACTCACAGTTTATTTCTATTTTTGCAGAGCATGAGCAGTAGCTTGGTGTCGACATGGTGCAGCTGGAGGGCGGAGGCGGTGCCATATCTCGTAGCGACGTCCACGAGTCTTAGACTAGTGCCTAGTTATGTTGGTTTTGTTTGTGCACTGACTGGTTGTAATTGAAAAGAATTGTAAAACTTGATATTTGACTATTCGGATTTGATGCTGATGTTTCTATTTGTTTTGAAAAACTTATATATTGTGACTTGCAAACTTTTATAAAGTATGTTGAGTTTTCTTTCAGTCGATATGTCTTGGTTTTTTTCATGTTAGTATAGATAGTAGGCTACAGGGCAGGATATAGGCCTTGGCCGGTCACACTACCCTCAGTTGGGGTGTGACATGCATTGTACTTTGGCTTTTGATATTTGGGCAACTTTAAATATGCTATATGATTATGCCAAGACTGAAGAGATTGATACTTCTAATGAAGGTGGTGATGACAATGGTCATCCCCCTAGTACTAACCTTGGTTTTGATGCCAAAAGCACTTCTAGCCAAAGGAGCACAAGCAAGAATCGGAAACAGAAACTTAGGTGCTTCCTTTGCCAAGAGACGGGACACAAGAAGATGAGTTATCCTCTCTTGAAGAAGAAATCCAAAAAGAAGAAGTGTGCTTCTCCTTCCACATCTCAATCAAGTGAAGCCTCTTCTAAACATGACAATGAAGCTACATCTAACTTTTGCCTCATAGTTCTACGGAATGAGGTATATTTACCGTCTTCTAATCATGATCAAAATAGTGATTCTAGTAGAGGTGGCAACGGGCCGGGCCCGCCCATGGGCAGCACGGGCCCGGCCCGACACGTCTGTGCCCAAGAGACGGGCCGGGCTCGCCTCCTGGGCACGCGGGCCGACCACGGCCCGCATGTCGTGCTCTGGGCGAGCACGGGGTAGGCCTGGCGTGCGTCAGGCCTAAATTTGGCCGCGCCGACCTAGGCTTGGCGTGGCCAGACCCTGGTCTGGCGAGCACCAGACCTAGGTCAGCCTGAGCCAGACTTGGCTCGGGCCGATCGATAATGTTAAAAAAATAATAATTTTTTCTATAAATACCCTTCTTCTTCTTCTTCATTTCTTCTATCTTCATCTTCAACTCTTTCTCTCAACTCTCAACTCTCAACTCTCAATTCTCAACTCTCAACTCTCTTACTCTCAACAATCTAAGTTCATTTACAATCATTCTCAACAACATTTTAAGTTCATCAAAGAGACAAGGATTCAAGATTGCTATCAATTTTTTTTAATCTCTTAAATTTGTTTCATTGATCAGTATAATATTTATACTTTTTATATTATTATTTTTTACTAATGGCAGATGGATATTTTTCAAGTTATACTCCACAAATTGGATCAAATATGTTAGAAGAAATGCGTCCTACTACTCCTACCACTCCTACCATTCAACAAAATCAAAACATAGATATAAGTCCATCTATTAATTTATGTCCATCATATAGAAAAAATAGTATGTTATGGGAATATTTTGATAAAATTATTGAAGCTGATGGCACCATAACAACAACCCGGTGCAAAAAATGTCAAAAAATTCTTTCGGCTTCAACAACAGGAGGAACTGGTCATCTATTACGTCATGCAAAGGGTCATGACAATAAGGTTGCACAAGCTCAACAAATTCTTAATTTATCTTCTTCTGGTTTAACGGTTTTTTCGTATGATCATTTCAACGTCGACAACTTGCAAAATTAATTGTTCAAAGTGAATCTCCTTTTAGTTTTGTTGATCAACCAAGATTTTCTAGTTGGATTCAAAATACTTTACAATCAAAATATAAAAAAATTACTCGAAATACAATGAAAAGTGATGCTTTAAAATTATTTTTTTATATAGAGAAAATATAATGACTAGTTTACAAAATAATAAATAAAAAATTTCTTTAACATCTGATGTTTGATCTAGTCAACGTACTACTAATTCTTACATTTGTGTTACTGCGCATTGGATTGATGAAAATTTTATTTTGCAAAAAAGAATAAATAGTTTTAAAGTTTTTGAATATCCACACACTTCTGTTGCCATTTTTTCTGCTATTAGATTTGTAACATCTTTTTATAATATAAATAATAATAAAAATTCGATTAGTTTTGATAATGCTAGTAATAATGATGCTGCTATTCCTCCCCTTATATAGTTATTTAAGCTAGTATTAAATGGTGAATTATTTCATGTTCGTTGTGTTTATGATGTTCTTAATTTATGTGTACAAGATGGTTTAAAACTAGTAAATATACATGTAGAAAAAATAAGAGATGTTATTAGATATATGCGTTCTTCAAAAGCAAGAACACAAGAATTTAAAAAATTATGTCAATCTTTTAATAAAGAGATCCTTACAATGTTTTACAATGAAAAATATGTCTGGTGATCCAATTAATGATAATGATTGGTTAGTTGCTGAACATATTACTCAAATTTTAGAGCTTTTTAATAAAGCTACCGAACAACTTTTCGATGTTTATTATCCTACATGTAATTTAACTCTTTCACATATAGTTCGTATTAGTGAAATATTTTCTTCATATAGACATCATCCTTTATTTGCACAAATTATTTTTTTAATGGAATCTAAATTTAAAAAGTATTGGTTAGATATACCTACTTTATTTTGTTTAGCAATATGTTTAGATCCTAGAATTAAAATTGATGGTTTAAATATGTTGTTAGATGATTATTATAAGAATATGGAATTAGATAATGTTGAAGAATTTTTTTTTAAAATTTTGAATATATTGAATTCTATGTTTGTATTTTACGCTTCAAAATTTGGTGATACAATTACAAATAAGACAACATCTTCTTCTTCTAGATTAAGAGATGATAATGGAAATAGTATTAATTCTCAACTTGGTCGTAGGATAAAAAAAAATAAATCTACTAATTTTAATGAATTACTTTTTTTTTCTAGATCATAATCATTCTGAAGAAATAGATGATAATGAGATTTTAGCATGGTGGAAAAAACAAGAAAATGCGTATCCTATTGTTTCCATCATGACACGTGATATACTAACTGTTCCTGTGTCTATAGTAGCTTCCGAGTCTTATTTTAGTGCAGAAAATAGAATTCTCGACGAAAGAAGGAGCCGAATGAGTGCAGAAACGGTTGAAATGTGCATTTGCTTAAAAGATTGGTTGGATGCTGAAGATATATTACAAGATAAGGGAGGATATGACACTTCATCATCGGGAGAGGAGGAAGTTCAAACAAGCGAAGCTGGTGCTGCTTGTCCAAGTACAAGTTAAATCATAGGGACTACGGGTGATTAAAAATGTAAAAAGAATTACGTAGACCTGATCCTTCTATAGTTAATCATTGACGAGTACAAATTTAGCTATAGAAGGTACGTAGGCAACCTTTTACGGTGTGGTCTATTATAATATTAAAAAAAATTATTTTATCATTGGATGAATATTTTTGTATTAAAGATAAATAAAAATTTAATTATAATTTAATTTTTTAAAATCTTTTTATTAATTTGTACCGCGTTACAATGTTATGTATAAAAAATGTGTTAAAAAATATATAATAAAACTTAGTACAATGGTTAAGTTATGTCAAATAAAATTAGAGGTCTAAGTTCAAAACTCACCTGTAATCATTAATTTTTAAAATTAAGTTTTAAACCTTTAAAAATTTAAATTTAAAAATTAAAAAAATTAAAAATTTAAAAATTTAAAAACTTAATTTTCAGGCTGACCCGAGCCTGGCCTGGCCCGAGCCCGACTAGGAGGGCTCGAGCCCGTGTTGGGCTTGCTCGCTGCACTTTCGGGCCGTGCCAGGCACGATTTGAAATGTGGCCGGGCCTGGGCCGGCCCAGGCACGGCCCATTGCCACCTCTAGATTCTAGTAGCTCTAAATTCTTTGATATGTCTTATGAAAAACTACTAGAAGAATGCAAAAAGATGTATGCCTTCTTATGAAAAAGAACAAGGAAAATAGAAAACTAAAGAAGGAAAATTTAAGGCTTAGTACTTATGTGCATGAACTAGAAAATAAAAAATTGAATACAAGTATACTTGTTTCTTGCCCTGATGATTCTTGAAATTGAGAATTTAAAAAGTGAGGTTAAAGATTTGACAAATGAAAATGAAGATTTGTAATTAAAAATGAAACTTAAGAGTAATGATTTGAAAAATAATTTCAAGCTTGAGAATGAAAAATTAAGAGTTGAGAATTGCATGTTTAAATCTCAACTACATGCATTGCATAAATCTATGAATGAATTGAAGAATGAGATACTGATTTTGAGTAGGAAAGTTAATTCTTCAACTTTTAAGAATATCTCGTGTAGGAAACCTCAAAATAAGAAAGTTTCTTTTAAGAATGCTCATGCTAATCATAGTTCACATGTTAAGCATTCTAGTTTACAATTTTTTATGATTTATTGACAAAATCATAATTTTCTATAATATACCAAAATTGTCCTTCAATTCTATTCATTTACTTAATTATAATTATATTCACAGTTGGAGACTTTGATCAAAGTTCCTAAAGACTTTATATATGTATTTTATTGCAAAGAAATTTTTAAATTTAGCATGCTTATGATATTAATAGATCTAACAAACTTAAATGAGACGTTAATCGTAGTTATATTTTCAGTTAGGGACTTTGGTGAAAAGTCTTAATCGCTAATATATTTTTTACTACATAGGAAACTTTAAATTTAATATATTTGTGACCTTAACAAATTTAGAAAGTACTTAAAATATGATTTTAATTGTACATAAATTGGTAGTTAGGGGATATGGTGAAAGTCCATTGACTATCAATATAACCGTGATTAACATCTCATTTTAGGTTGTTAGGTCTACTACTTTCATAAGCTAACATGTTAAGTCTAAAATTTCCTATGGAATAAAATGCATATCTAAATAGTAGGGACTTTGATTAAAGTTCTTAACTGCCAATATAATTAGAATGATGTGAATGAATAGATTAGGGGTAATTTGGATATATTATAAAAAAAAATATAATTTTGATAAATACCATAACATATTTATTATTTTGTTAATAAACCATAAATCAAATAGAGGATATACATATAATCTAGACACTCTAGACATAGACTCAAACTTCTCGATGAATATCGAGTGTCGACGAGCGTCCTAGTCGATTTCGCTAATTTTTCTGATCGGGGACGTCACGCGCAAACCGATATGGAACCTAAAATTATTTCTCCATAAAATCATTAGTTCTACATTTGTTATCATCAAAACCAAGATTAAGACCAAGGTTGAAAACCTTAGGCCAACATATAGTCCACAAGCGTGCAATTTCAAAAAATTATAAACTTACTGGTGAAGAGTAGAATCTGCCTCGACAGGCGCAAGCGGGGCGTCGTCCCCCAAACTCTCCACTACTCCCGTCGGATAAGGATGCGACACGGAGATGACGACTGAAGACTCCCCTTTGCAGGAAAAAGGGCGTCCTTCACTTTGGGGTCAATCAGGACGTCGTCCTTAACCACCTTGAACCATTCAACTTAGCAAAGTCGACCTTTGCGGCAAGGGAATGAGCCTAGCTATGCTATCGCCCTTTCGAAGCCATCAACATAGTAGTTGACAGCTCCATCTCGATAGTGATCAACCTCGCCTTCAAGATGTTGCACCCTTGTCTCGAGCCCTTGCATCGCCTCCTTGGCCCACTCTACCCAAGCTCGGACTGATTCAATCTCGGCCCTCAAATTGGACCCCTCCACAACAGCCGCAACAAGATCATGATGGAGTTTATCCAACTCCACCATTAAGCCAACCAATACATTCTCGGCATGTCTTGCCTGAGCGGTGGATTCAGAAACGATAACGCTTAGATGCTCTACCTCACCAACCATTGCCTCTAGGGTCTTCTTCAATGACTCGATTTCCCGAGCCTGATCCTCGCACATCTTCAACGTAGACACACTATCTCCCACCAGCCCATCCACCAGACCCGACACATAAAGGTAAGCTCCTCCGCATCTACCCCTTTCGGCGCATTTGCTCGAACACTGAGCAGAACAAATTGATTATTTTGAGGAGCCTCGACTGGATGCTGCTCTACTGGCAGGAGCCTTCTTTGCCATCACCACATCCGGCACGACAACCACATCCTTCGTAGGAAGGGTGACATCTCGAGGAGGCAGATCCTCGCCAACGCGCAAGTTCCTAGACCTTTTTCTCTACCTCAAGGGAGAGCATGGAGGGGTCGAAGAGTCGAAAGACACTGACGATCTAGTCGCCCTCGAGGCTCGAAACCCTAAGGCCCGAGACCCTGAGGCCCCCAGAGCTTGGGACCTTGGGGCCTGCGCCAGCTTTAGCGAAAGTGGAGGGGAAGAATCGTTCACTAGTGGTCTCTTTCCTTTGCCGATTGCAGGGGTGCTACCCTTCACCTTCTCCAGCCAAGCACGAAAGATGGGCTCATCCAACATGGAGGATACCCTACCTATATCAAAGAATTTCTATCAGCATATCTAGGGAAATTGAGGTTAAAATAACCTTGCAAACTCCCCTAAACTTACTTAAATAACTCAAGATCGAGAACCCCTTCAGGTCCCGTCTCAACAACTCTTTACAGGAAAAAGGTTTGGAAGGGCGCACAATACCAATCTAAAAACTCTATCACACGCTTATCCTCGGGCGAAATGCCCTCCTCCTCGACAAATGTAATAGACGTGGGTTCTTCCGTCCAGGACAATGAAAACTTCTCTGTTTGGGACTCCCGATATATCCAAATAGATCCTGCCAAAGGTCCGACTTCGATCTTACCTTAAAGAAGTAAGTTTTGAAGTTCTTATAGGAACTCTTGAACAAATTAAGAAGCCCCCTCCCTCTAAGCACCAGTAAAGGATCAAACCAACATACCTTTCTAGGTTCCCCTCGCTTGGAAGAAAGAGAAAAATACACAGAGGCTTAGTTTGATCCCGAGGCACTTCATCAAAATTTTGAACAGTGGACAAACGTCCAACTATTTGGGTGCAATTGCTCCGGAGCAACATTTGCTTGGTTCAACACATTGTGTTCAAACTCTTTGAACGATAGCCGAACCCCAAGCTCCTCGATCGAACAAAGTCTGTATGCTCTCCTGAAAAGCCTGACATGGGCTCCTCTATCTATCGGGGATCAAGGGAGACAATTAAAGGCTTTTTCATCATCCCAGCGGGAGATCTGTATGCTCTCCTGAAAAGCCTGAATGCTATTCAGGGTGGTCATCATCGAGCCCTGCCGTCGTATCTCATGGTGGACCCAAGAGTAAGGGTCTAAAGTCCCGTCCGATGGCCCTACTTCCGACTTAACTCTGCCACCTCTCCTCACGATCAAGTTGGCGGAGGTTGAAAACCCCTAACAAACGAGGATAAATCAATATAGCTTATTGACCTAAGGCCAACCTTGACAGAACAAAAGTTGAAAGGCTGAACTAAGAGACTCATCAAGATGAATCAGCGACGGTCGGGAGAAATGGTCGAAAAGTAGCATCACCACTGACCAGGAGACGTGTCGAACCGCATCACCCTGATTTTAGACGAGAGCAACTCATTTTAATGTTCTTGCTTTATTACTTGTAAAGGTGTGGGTAGCACACCTAGTTTGTGTGTTTTGGCTTGTTTCCTTATATTTTGAGCTGAATTTTTTTCAAGATTGAGGGATAAATCCTTGGTGTACCATCATTTATGGTTAAACAAATATGATCTAGTGGATTTAGGTGAAAATCTTTAATATATATGACCAGTCAAGGTAGTGGATGTATACAAAATTATCAAACTATTCTATATTTTTTTTATAATGTTGCTTGTACTATACATCATTTGAGCTTAGTTTATTTGTAAATCATCATATATTTGCTTTCATTTGAATCTAATTTACAATATCAAAGTTGGTTTTTGAAAAAAAATCTCATTAAACTCACAGTTAATGAAAACTTGAAAAGACTTGATTTCGAACAAACATATATACTATAGCCCGTATATATCAAAGTTAGTGTTTTAATGTTTAAAAAATATCAAACTACTTTTAACCGTTAATTTTATAAAAAAAATTCCACCAGAACCCGTTTGTGTATCCTCGCCTGACTAGGCAAAGGAGTTGACACATAAAATATAATATCCTTGCACGTACATGAATAATTAAACTTTGTCTTAAGGGCTTATTTTTCTTCTTGATTTTTCCTTGAACTCGTATATATTATTAATCCAGGTAGAACATTTATTTTCATTTCTACTTTTAATACATAAAAAATTTTAGTAAATTAGTGTAGAGATGAGCGGATTTGAATATCTTATATTTTTTATAATTTTCGAATCTTATCCTGTATAAAAGCGATTCTTAAAATTTGAATTCGGACCCTACCTGAAACTTATAGTGTGATATAGATTCTGAGTATTCCGTTGAAATTTATTTATTTACATATTTTAGAGTATATATTTTGAATAATTTATTGAAATTTGTAAACGAATGTGCTACTTATAAATGAATAAGTTTTTAAATTTTTAAATTTTTAAATTAAATTCTATTCAAATTTAAGTTGAATCCAATTAAAATCTATCCGAGGGGATATATTCTAGCTGATTTCAAATCTACTCGATTGGTTGATACCCATGCGGACTCTTAAAATAGTCTACTAGTATATATTTTTATTAATTATTGGAGTCGCTGCTGCACGGTTGAAAGTGGGCGCGCAGACATTGTCAGCTTTTTGAACTCTACCGAGTAATATATAGCTAGAAAAAAGAGGTGGATGATTTGTAGGAGATTGAACTGCACATCCGCACTTTTGACATTTCTAAAAGGGCGAGCTTGTGACGATGCCCCTCATGTTATGTTTTGAACGTGCCATGGCCACATTTCTGTCTCCTTCGCTTTGGTGTAGTCCTGTTGACAAGGACGCATCCTCAGCTCAAGACAAACCCCTGCCCAGAGATGACACCCCAACAGTAATCATGATCATCAACAGCCACAGCACCTCTGCAGAATTAGAATCTATCTTCAGCATTTTCTCCATACATGCCAACCTATACATCACATCCAACTCCAGTTCATATATAATATGCGCTTCTACTTCTATTTCTACCAACAATTGTGTAAGTCTAAATTAATATTGGACCGGATCAAAAAGTTATAATTATATCTTCTTTTCTCTCAGAACTAAATTACCATTGCCCTAATTCACCCACTTACTTAATTACTTTTGGAATAATCTAATCTATAAGGTCCAAAAATAAAAGATTAACTGCATGATATATATATAGATGGTACACCATGTCATGTCCTCCCTGAGCAAGTTTAAGTCATCGTTGATGCATGCGTGAAAATTATATGCATGTCTATATTCCCAGGTGGGTCATTGAAGCATAAATTTCCATGAATCTTCTTTTCTTGTTGGATCATGTAACCAGACAGCAATCGCTTGTTCTCTTCTCCATCAATAATTAATTGGATAAGTATGACTACAAACCCAGAGGATTTTATATCTTAAATCCCATCAGAGTTAAGATCTATGCCCGGTACTAATCAATAATGTACTTAATTGCCACACTAATTATAAAAAAATCAATGTACTAGCATGTTCTTTTCCTAAAGAAATGTATTTGCAAGATTTTTTAATCCACAATTACTCGATCGATTTGGTGTGTACCTGATGACTAATAATTATATTTACAGTAAAAAAATATGGGTGAGCAATTTTAGAATCCACCGGGTTGGTCATAACAGATGAACCGAATGATGATTGATTATATTTTTTGATTCTTTTAAATCCAGACTAGCCAGATTTGGAACCAGTGGTCCAGTTGGTTTGTTTGAGTTTAAAAACATTTGGTCCTGATGATTTGTTTGAGTTTTTTTAAAAAATATACTGATTCGAATTAACCCCACAATAGAAACCAAAAATAAAAACATATAAATTGTACCTACGTCTATACGTAGCACTAAAATAATCCATCTTATATAAAAGAGGACTTGAAGTATTTCATTGACTGTGTGTATATATATATACATCACAGATGAAATTATACTGTAAGAATCTTCAATAGTAAATATAATAGTAGAAGAACAAAAAGTCTTAGATGATATATATACGAAGATTCCTTGATATATGTGCATTTCCTCCATACTACAGTACACCAAAAAAACACAACAGAGAATTAAAAAGGAAACAATGATATATTTAACCTGTTCAGTGACAATAAGAAAAGTTTCTGAAATAGATACTGAGCTGAGGAGGTCTTCCAATCATCAAATTAATTGGTGCTAGCTGTAAATATTTCGCATGAATAAGTCAGAAGAGTTGAAACATAAATTTTTTGACTCTCAAGTACAGTAGGTAAAAATCCTTCATATTCCATGATGACGAGGACCACTTTTGTCCTAGTCTCATACGGTTTATTCCAAAATACTGTCCTACTGAAATAGAACACCTTGTGTCATTTTCCCAGATTTCAATTCAAAACTATCACTTGTTGAGTCGCTTCTTCACTTTCAACACTACAAGAGCTAGAAATCAGCTGTCAAGTAAAATTAATCGTACTTCCTCCAACCCATCAACAACACACAGACTTCACTCATGAATTAATTAAGCTAAATGTTGCCCTACTACAGATCAGATGAGACTTGTTTGCACTGATCCATGAGATGCATCAGCAAATCCATGAAAGCTAACACTATCACCTTGTGGTTCTTCTTCTCGTTCACCCTTAAGTAGCACTGGAGAAGATCCTCAAGGCTGTGCCACTCCCACAGCTGGTGCGCGGCCACCATCTCCTCCATCGATGCCCGGAAGTCGTGGTACGGGTCCTCCGACGAAATGACCACCACCGTGCTTGCTTCGTAGAAGCCGCCCGGTGCCGCCGGCTCGCGCATCGTCGGTTGATGGTCTTTGTTGGCCTCCTCCATTATGGACTTTGTCGTGCATGGCGAGAAGAAGAACCTGTTAGGACTTACGTGGCCTTCGAAGGCGGCGTTATTCTTCCGACATTTGCCGTCTTTCTCTGTGCTAGGGGAGGAGGAGGGCGAATTGGTGGAGGCGGCGGCGTGGTTGGAGGAGGAAGTGAAAGAGGAGGAGAAGGAGGAAGAGGTGCAGTAATGGAAGCTGGAGCGGAGGTCGCCTTCTCTGAAGGATTGGGTTTTGGCTTCTTGAATGCAAATGGGGGCTAGGGGTTTCATGCTGCTGATGGTTCCTTGGAGATTTCTAAACGAAGACTTCAGCTTTTCCATCTCGGAGAGAGAGAGAGAGAGAGAGAGAGTGTAATGCTTATATATATAGGCATGGAAAAGTTATATAAGTACCGCCATGACAAATAGTAGAACTGTAGATCACAGTGATATAAGAGAATATTGAAGCTTGACCACAAGATTTTTGTGTATATAGTGTTTGAATTAGGACAACAATATCTTCATTTTAATTTTACTTGTTGTACTGTACGTTTAATCGTTTATGTAGATCATCTTCTCAAATTTTAAATTTGTTTCTCAAGGGATCACATGGTAATTAAATTTACCCGAACAATATTTGGCCATGTGATCCCAAGAAGGACGAAATTAGCTGACATGTGTTAAGATGATAATTCAGAAATGAAAATTAATTGTCCAACCAATTAATTATTTGGAGCTTTACAAATTTATTGTATATATACTATAATATAATTGACCTATAGAGATATAAAATTAGAGATAAATTATATTTATATTTATAAATTTTTATATTTAAAGACTAATTGACACAAAATTTGTTCCTAAGTAGTTTTTAAAGATCTATAGAAACAATAACGTTAACAGAGTTACTTAATTGATCGATTTGACTTAATTGATAGATTTGACTCTAAGCTATATTGAAATATCAACAATAAAGTCTAGTAATTGATCTGACTCTAAAATTATTTTAGAGGCTAATTAGGAATAAATTTTATGTCTATTAGTCTCTAAATGTGAATATTTAAAAATAAAAATCTAATTTGTCTCTAATTATTTATCTCTATAGACCAATTGTATTGTAGTGAAACTACGATATTATATTTCAGTTTACAGTTTATGATGATACGTGGATAATTAAGGTAAATAATTAAGATAAATATGTATTATGAATTGCAACATGTATCTAGTACTCTAGTATAATTTTATGAATGGATTTCATATTCAGAATTGGGTCTGAAATCATTATGAATTGAATTCGGATCAAGATCTGAGGATAATCAAGACTTGCCGATACTCTAAGGAAGGTTGGAAATTGTTGCTAACTTATTGCAACCTACCTTTCTTTCGATCAAATTTTCGGCCTTGGTTGACTCCGCTTAGGGGAGGTCACTGAAAAACCAAACATCGCAAGTTCAACTTGTGCATGATTTGGAATTGGAAAGTCTGATTTGAACGCAATTCCTGTTGCTTCGCAGGTACAAAAAAATCTTCTCTTGAGCTAGCCATCGAAGGAGCACATCTGTTATGTGCTTGTTTATTCTTTTCCTCTCCCTCCTGTTTTTTATTAATACAAGTTTTTTTTACTAAAAAAAAATATGAGGAAAATGACATTAAATTATATAGGACCACATGCAATATGTTATTTGTAGAATAAACATTAATTGTTCCATCAACTTATATAACTTCAAATTTTCAAAAGCATGATTTATGAGATTTGGTGGCCTTAGATCACATGAGGGACGGTCCCGTACAATATACGCTGCATTAGTGAACACTGTCAGTTGATGTTGGTACGTACGACTTACAACTTCTTGTAATATGTGCGACACATGAACCCATGCATACTATTGAAATTAAGTTTATCTTTTCTTTCTAATTAAGACAGTTTCATATATGATCGTTGAGTTGGTTTCATCCTTCTGTATTTTCTTCTCCCTGAATAAGAGCTTTGTATAGAAGGAGAGGGGGAATACAAAGTTGCCTCAGACAAAGAAAACATAAAATGAGAAAGAAGAATGTCCAATGTGTTCTCATGAACCCACGACAATAAAGAAAACAGTTGTCAATCTGGCCTCGTGATGATATTATGTCGCTAATTAGAGCTAGACTTGATTTCGTTGCTCTTCAAAAACTTTTGTTGTTTCTTTCGAGCCAAACTACGTACTGAGATTCCATATCATCTTGAGTGTTAATTATTTAGTAGCATATATCTGAGCAAGATTACTTTCATGGAAAACCGTTACGACTGACATCTGTCAACATTTCAAAGTATAATTGGACCAAAAGAAAAGTTATCTCCATGCTTTCTTCGTGGTTATCACAAATGATGCAAGTATTTTGTTGACTGCTACAATAAGCTGTAAGTAAACCTTGCAGGACCAGGTAAATTTTGCTTGCCTCTAATAACTCCTAAATGTGAGATCATTTAGGGGCATTTGATTGCCCACGAATAAAAATACTGTAACTCTAATTATAGTATTTAGATAACGAATTTATTTGGTTGACTATAAAAGCATTTTACAGCATTTATTAGTTGCAATTTGTATTTCTAATATCATTGCCGCAAATGAAATTGCAGTCCTAAAAGCCCACAATATAAGATTACGTGCGACAAATGCAATAATTTAAGTATTTGAAAAAATAATTAATTTTGGTAACTTAGAGTTGTCGGAAGGAGACAGAATAAATATCAAAATTATAGGTTTTCGCTTGGTGAACGCGATGGTAGTGTCAGATTTTCGATCTGATGTCGTTTGATAAATTTTTTAATATATTTTTAGTATTATACAAAAATTAAAAATTATTAATTTATCAGACTAGGTCTAATCATGTCGGGCCCAAAAACTTACGTGTCAGGACCGACCCGAAAAAATTCGTGCCTGGCTTGGCCCGAAAAAATTTGTACCTGGCTTGGCTCGAAAAAAAATTGTGCCTGGCTCGGCCTGACCCGGAAAAATTCATGCATAGCCCGTCCCGGCTCGGCCCGACCCGAAAAAAATCATGCCCGGCACGGCCCAAAAAATATTGTGCCCGGCCCGGCCCTGCCCGTAAAAATTTGTGCTCGGCCCGGCCCAGAAAAATATGTGTCCGGCCGAGTCCAAAAAAATTCATGCCCGGCCCGACCTGAAAAGATTCATGCTCGGCCCGACTAGGAAAAATTCGTGCATGGCCTGGCTCGGCCCGACCCCGACCGAAAAATTTGTAAGATGCAAGTTGCAAATGTAATTGCAACTTTCGTTTGCAGCCAACCATGCAAACACTTGCAAATAGAAGTTACAAGTCTACTTGCGAGCAACCAAATAGCTAGTAGGTTGCAAAATCTATATGCAGGCATTTGCTTTTGCATACAAATAAATTTTTTAGCATTTGCACTTGCGGGCAATCAAACGCCCCCTTAGTCGTAAAAATATATGCCACCTCTCCAAGAGATCCTATGTGATAGGACTTGAGGGTATCAAATAATTGATCGATGAATAAGGAATAGCTCGCAGGGAGAACTTAGTTAAATTTTGCAAGAGAAGGTATGGTTAAATTAAGTTGCGGATGTTGACATAAGGTTTTCAATTTTGGTTTCGATGTTGGTTTAATTTGATATTAATAAAATTGGAACTAATGTTTAAGTGTGAAATAATTTCAGGCTTCAAGTTGAGTATCATGTGACATTCGCGATCGGAACATCGACGCGAAATCGGAGAAAAAAAAGATTCAAAGGTCGTAGATCGATGCTCGAAAGACGATGAAGATGTAGATTCTAGATTTATGGTCTCTAGATTTATTGTATTATCCTTAAGATGTTTGATGATGGAGTTGTAAACCCAAACTAAAACCCAAAATTCAAAAAATTTAATATCAGCCATGAACGTAAGTTTCAACCAATCTTCGGTCGATCGAAGTTCAACCAAAGGGTATTGGAATTTTCCAATATAGTTTGGTTGAAGCTCGATCGATCCTTAGTCGACTGACATTCGATCGACGATCATTCGACGAGCCCAACGACTCTTTTTTAAGTCGTTGCATGTCGTCGAACCTGAGCATTAATTACATCTTGGTTTCTCTATATATTTGGGTTCACTACTTTCCTTTGTGCCTTCAACGATTATTGAGCCATCCTTTGATATACCCTAAGCTTTCCTTAAGTAGTTTCTTCTAAATTCCTAGCTTTGAGCCTTCACTTCTTGAGTTTAGCCTTGTTCGTGAATGATTCATCACCAAAGGAATCAAGAGGAGCTAGGACTTCAAGTTTCGAGCTAAGTTATATATTTTACTTATATATTTGATTGTATTTTGATTGGTTTTTATTGCGATTTAAAGATTGAAATTGACCTAGGTTGTTATGTCAAGGTTTCAGTGTTTGCCTTGGTTTAGAAGCATAAATCCAAATGTGTAACTAGGTTTTAGGGTTTTCTTGGAGCTTAGGTGGGAAGGTGCCTTCGGGGAGAAAGTTGCACGCTTTCGGTGAAAAACCTCTTGGAGGAACCTTAAATTCTTAGTGAATTTTGTTGAAATCCTAAGCGACGAGTTTGGGTAGTGGATGTAGGTTTTGTAGAGTGAATGACCACACTCAATGGGTGGAGGGGTGAATAGTATGTTACTATAACTTTAAGCTTAATTTTGATATTAATCGATTTCTTGAATAATTAGGCAAAACTCAAATGATTAATGCACAGAAGTAAAATAAATAGCAAGTAATCACACACAAGATAAGCAATGCAAACACAAATATTTATAGTGGTTTGACAATCCTGCCTGTTGGCCTAAGGTTTTCAACCTTGGTCTTAATCTCGGTTTTGATGATAAGAAATATGGAACTAATGTTTGAGGAAGAAATATTTCAAGTTCCACATCGGTTTGTGCTACGTCCCCGATCGGATAAATTGGAAAAACCAAAAAAATCAACAAGGACGCTCGTCGTTGCTTGAATTTTGTCGGGAAGATAGAGTTTAGGATTAATGTGTCTAGTATACTTGTATCATCTATTTGATGCGTAAGAACCCAAAAACTCAAAACCCAAACTCCGAGAACAAGAAAACCAGCAAATGCACAAAACTATCTTCCGCGACTAATCTGCTACCATTCTATGATCGGTCTTCTGCGACCAATCTGCTACCGATCTACGACGGAGCACTCTGCTACTGCCCATAAGCCACCTGTTGGCCGGGTTGTGTCAGTAATTGTCCCGTGGCGGAGGCCGGGTTTAGCCAAGTCACATTCGAATGTTGGCGGAGCTTGTATCAAAGCCGGGTTCCTGGGTTCGAATCCCAGCGGGTAAATGCTGAGGGGGAGATTGTTGGTCGGGGAGCAAAATCTTCCTTTTTTTGTTGATAACAAACATAACATCCTTAAGAAAATATATCTATTAAAGCACAAAGGATATCAAACATGGAATTTCTCCCCTCTATCAACATGCATATCTATGAAAATAAACGCCCTATCTATATGCATGGTTTTTCTATATTTTCCTCCATTTTTACCTATATTTTTCTCCCTTTTTTGACATCACTCAAAGGGCAAGAAAAGTCAATCAAAAGTTAAAGTTGAAACTCCAATTCTTTTTTCAAAACCACGAAAGTCTCAACTCAAAGGATGAAAGCCAAACATCGAATAAGAGACTAACTCATACATGATATCGTGAAATGATAAATAAAATCCAAAATCAAGAATCATGTAGTAACTTAAGTATCGATATTGTCAAGTATCGGTCAAATAGTCAAAAATCATTTTAGAAATGATTTTTCTCATCAAATGAGTAGAACGATACCATATGTGAATTTAAAATATCATACTTCAAGTATCATTTGAAAATCTAATAAAAATTTAAAGAATCGGAAAAATGAGCAACCTGAGAAGAACTTTAGTGGCATTTTCGTAAATAAATGAGATTTTTATGACATTTCCAGAAATAATTCAAACTTTCAAAATACAAAGATATGGTCATGTAAAATATGTATATCAAGTTTAAAGTGAAAAGAATGTCATTTAATCAAGATATGAACTTAGCACGATTTCATTCAAAGTAGGCACTTGTTTCATTTGAAGTTTTTGACGAAAAATGCTAAGTTGATTTGGACATCTAACATGAGTGAATCTAAGTATACGAGTCAAGTTTGGGCTGAAAATGAGGTTTCTAAGTCACTTTTTGACTTAGGTCAAAGTATACTTCAAGTTTTCAAAAATCAAACTTTTAAATTCATACAAAATCATATTTGTGACGAAATTTTTTGAAACTTTAACTGGACAAATTTTTTAAGGAATCTACAGGTTTAAGAATCAGTCAAAAATCAGTTTCCTATAAATTCATAAAATTCTTGAAAGTCTAGGGGCATTTTCATAAATTTTAGGTGTTGTTCCGAAAGTTATCATTTTTGATTCAAACTTTCCAGATATCGTTGAATGGTCATTTGAAATGCTTGTGTCAAGTTTGAACTCAAAATGAATTTTCAAAGTCCATTTTCAATCGATATCGATTTCAACTAAAATCTCATTTTTTTTTCAAGATATCGCTCAAGTTATCAAAATTATTTTTTGAAATTATTTTACTCAAAGAATAGTGAGAACGATATTAGAAATGAAATCAAAATAGTATGCACAAAGTTTCATTTGAAGTTTTCGACGAAAAATTAATGTATCGGAAAGATTAATATTTCAAGATGATGATACTTTGTATTTTTAAAATCTAACTTCAAAATTCCACTATAAATCATATTCATGATGAAACTTTTTGAAATTTTTACTAAAGAAACTATATTTTTCAGTGAAGGTGCAGTTTTAAGAATCAGTTAAAAATGATTTTTTTATATTTTTCTAGAAATAACTGAAAATGCTAAAATTTCAATGACATTTTCGTAATTTTCAGTTATTTTTCAAAATGTGTTCAGTTTTCATTCAAACTTTTATGACACCACATAATGGTCATGTAAAGAGTGTATGTCAAGTTTGAGATAAAAATTATATCCTTAAGTCAAGATATCAACCTAGAATGTTTCCATTCAAAACTAAGCTAGTTATCATGAAACTTGCTAAATTTCAATCTTTTCATTACTCATGATTTTTCAAACTTAAACCTATGGACACCTAATATGAGTAAATCTAAATATGTTCCTTAAATATGGATTGAAAATGAGTCATCTAAGTCAATTTGTTGACTTGGGTCAACTTGGTTCAAAAGAGGTTATCATGAAATGACCTCTATGCCATTTTATCCATATCCATATGAATTTCTCATTCTAAGTGCATGGAAATATGTCATACCTATTCCTAAACATGTTTATGAATGAAGGAAAATATAGGAAAACCATGCATATAGATAGGGGGAGTTTATTTTCATAGATATACATGTTGATAGGGGGAGAAATCCCATGTTTGATATACTTTGTGCTTTAATAGATATATTTTCTTAAGGATGTTTGTCATCATCAAAAAGGAGGAGATTGTTGGCTTAAGGTTTTCAACCTTGGTCTTAATCTCGGTTTTGATGATAACAAATATGGAACCTGAAAGATTTCTCAATGAAACATTAGTTCCATGTTTGTTATCATTAAAACCAAGATTAAGATCAAGGTTGAAAACCTTAAGCCAACAATCTCCCCCTTTTTGGTGATGACAAATATCGTTAAGAAAATATATCTATTAAAGCACAAAGGATATCAAACATGGGAGAAATTGATGATAACAAACATGGAACTAATATTTCTTTGATAAATCTTTCAGGTTCCATATCGGTTAGCTCACGATGTCCCTGATCGAAAAATTCGAAGAAATCGAAGAAATTAGCAAGGACGCTCGTCGACGCTCGATATTCTTCGGAAAGTTAGAGTTTAAGTTTAGGGTGTCTAGCATGTGATGTAATCATCTTTATGATGCAAAGAATCAAAAAAACCAAACCTGAACCCCAAAACATCAAAACCCGAAAACTGCCCTGAAATTCACTAAGCCTAGGGAGCTCCTTGGATATTTTCTTTACACAAAAAATGACGGTAATTGTTCCTTGGGTAAAACTTAGATAACGAGGTATTTTTATAGAATTTTTGGAAGCCTTTAGCATACCCATATTTGACCCGGGAGATTAAAAATTTTTCGTTTTCTAGAAATTTGTACTAGACCCCAAAAACTTGATTTTGATTCTTAAGGATTTTGATATTTTAAATATTTTTAATGAATCCAAATGGGGGGTAATCCTTATATAACATTTATGTTTTAAAGTTATATAACATTTATGTTATATAAGTAGACTTAGCGATGACGGAACCCAGAATCAAGCAAAAACTCAGCCAAACCAAACAGTGCAGTCTGCCCAGTTTTGGTAGACCGATCGGTCGACCGAAGTGTGATAGAAAATGGTAGTATGCTTTCGGTCGCTTGGTCGGTCGTCTGATGATTGATTGGACCTGCGATCGGACGGCGGAAATGGCTAGTTTTCCGCTCGTTGAGTTGGCTGTTTCATGCCATCTCCTCAAGGCTTATAAATAGATGTCTTAGTAAGCCTTCCACCCATCATCCAACATACTTTGAGACAGATTTGATGATCCTTGAGCTTGATTGAGCCACTATTCTTGAAATCCTTAGCTTTGATCTATCAACTCATTGGGTAAGCCTTGAGTTCATTTATTCACCTTCAAAGGCATCAAGAGAAAGCTAGGAATCTTTGTTTGGAGCTAAGTATAAGTTGTTTGGTTTATTGCTCCATTAAGTTGTGTATTTTCTTATTTATTTCATTGTATTTGAGCTTGTGAAGACATAGGTTGTTAGGTTTTGAAATTGGGTGGTTGCCTTGGTGTTTAAAATTAAGTTGTGACATGCATCACAAAGGTTGCCTTTGAAATTAAGTTGTGACATGCATCACAAAGTTTATCTTTTTTAAATTTTATCTTTCTTAGGTATTTCTTTAACTAAGTCCTTTTTAGATATTTCTTGGGTGAGGCTCATGCTAGCATGTCCTAGCCTTCTATGCCACAACCAAGAGTCATTTTTCATGGCAACTAAGCATCTAACATGAGGATTAGGCAAAACATTTAAAACTAGTGTATATACATTTTTTTGCCTATTTCCAATAAACACAATATCATTAGATCGATAGTGCACTTCTAATGATGCATTTTGATGCTTCGAAAATGACTACATATCCATTATCACATAATTGAGATATGCTAATCAAGTTATGCTTTAACCCATCAACTAGTAAAATATTTTTAATGCATGAGTATGGGAGTATAGCATGCTATCATTTTGTAAGGTTGTCATTTTTTTATTTAGCATGCAAAGTTCCCTTTTTAAGTTTAGCATGCTACCATTCAAGTGCTTTACTTGATCACTTAAGAGCTTGTTTTCATTTTCTAAGTTTTTCTTAGCATCATCTAAGACATGCTTTTCTTCCTTAAGGGTATCTACTTCTTTCCTTAATGCATTGCATGAAAGTAGCAAGTTATCATTTTCAAGCTCTAAAAATTTGTTGTCCTTTTAAGCTCTTTAAACTTTTTCCTAATAGTATTAAATTCATCATGCATTTGATCAAATTCATTTTTTAGTTCTTCTTGATTAAATGAAAGCTCGCCAAAAGTAAATCTTACCTCGTTATCCTTTGCCATGAGGCAAAGATTTGCCTTTTCACTTTTGGAGTCTTCTTCACTTGATGAAGACTCGCTTTCATCCCAAGAAGCCATCATCGCCTTCTTCTTCTTCTTCTTCTTCTTCTTCTTCTTGTATTTATCTTTCTTGTGAGGGTTGGAGGTAGAAGCCATCTTGAGAAGTGGGCAATCATTCCTTAGATGCCCGGTTTTGTTGCAATTGAAGCATGAGTAGTCTCCTTTTCCCTTTCTCATGCCTCCTCTCATGAAACTCATGAATCTCCTTGCCAACATTGCCATTTCTTTAAAATCATCCGTCTCTTCCTCGGATGATGAGGGTTCTTCACCCTGGTGTGATGCTTTTAAGGCAATGGTGTTGCCTTTTGGGGCATCTTCCTCCTTGTATTGCTTCATATGGGTCTCATGTGTCATGAGAGACCCAATGAGCTCGATGATCTTTAAGGTGCTCATGTCCTTTGCTTCCATGATTGCGATGACCTTGGGCTCCCAAGCTTTTGGAAGGGAACGAAGGAGCTTCCTTACCTTATCCTCCTCCCTTATGTCTCTACCAAGGTTAGCTAATCCATTTGTAATATTTTGAAAGCGAGAATACATGACATCAATAGATTCATGCGATAACATTTTGAACATTTCATAATCATGCACGAGTAGATTTATCTTAGATTCCCAAACTTGTGAAGTCCCTTCATGTGTAGTCTCTAAGACTTTCCAAAGTTCATATGCAGACTTACAAGTGGAGATCCTATTAAACTCATTAATTGATACACGTCATTTGCATTTGTATTAAAGAGTCTAATTTCTTCTTGATCCCACTCATCCATATCCTTAGTTGGTTGCTTTTACTCTACTTGAATCATTCTCCATACATCCATGCCTAGTGATTGAAGGAAGCCATTCATCCGTATCTTCCAATAGACATAGTTGTTTCCATCGAGCAATGGTGGAGTATGAGTAGAGGACCCTTGAGCTAGTTGGATTTCACTAGACATTCTAAATTGTAGGGTAGATGGTTAAATCTAATCCTACGACTTTGTTCTGATACCAATTGTTGATCGAATACCCACACTAGAAGGGGAGGGGGTTGAATAGTGTTGGATGAATTTTAACTTCTATTCGATTTTTTTCAAGTTTAATTTCTAATGCAATCAAATTGATCACTCAACTAAATTACGATGGTTGACAAGTAATAATTAGACAATAAGCACAATCAAAATAAGCAATGCAACGACAAGTAATTATAGTGGTTCGACCAATCGCCTACTCCACTACCTTGGCTCCACACCTCGGCTCTTACAGCCCTCCACTTCAGCTTGGCCCCGCTACCGCTTGCTCTAGTTCGGCCCCCACGACCATTCACTTTAGCTCGGCCTCCGCAGCCGTCCACTTCGACACGGCCTCCAAGGCCACCTACTCTAGTTCAGCCTCCACGGCCGCTTGCTGCGATACGACTCCCACGATCACTTACTTCAGCTCTACTTCCACGACTTGCCTCAGTATGACCTTCACAGCTACCTGCTTAGGATCGGCCTCAAAGGCCACCCAATATAACTCTAGCCTTTACTATGGCTGAACGCAACACAACATATATTCCAGAAGTTCCTTAAACCACAAAGACATCAGAGACAAGGAAGTTAACCCTACTTAAGAGCTCGATACACAGTCCTCCAGATTTTGACCTAGCTCGGGGGCTGTGGACCGGACTAGAACTATTGGGCCCGGTTGGATTAGACCCAGTAGCGCCCCACAACTTACCTTGAGCCGAACAAAAGGCTCCGCCTGGGGGCTCCACCTGGGGGCTCCACTCGGTCACACATGGACATCCACATCCTTCATTATCACGAGGGATACACCATTACGTACCCGCCATCTCTAGGATCATCCTCGACCAATTCTGAGCAACATCCCTGCGAGATTACTGGGTGATATCATCACCTCCGCCTGCAATAAATACAGACACGACACGCCTTAGGTAACCTAAGTTCCAATTTTTATCACCTCAACTTTGGAGTCCCACTAGCTTGAGCGTCAGAGTGTCTTTTGCAGGTACCCCCCCGCCGATATTGAACCTGACCAGAAGAGACATCGAACCGGACCAGATTACTCCAATCCTCAAGCAGGAACACCATATATTGTACATTACCAAATGAAATTTTTGAAAAAGTCATGCATAGTACATTGGCTTATGATTTATGAGCTTGCTTGAATATGTTATTTGATTTTGCCAAAACCGAAGAACTTACTAGATTTGTTGAAGGTGGTGATGACAATTGTCATCCACCTAGTACTAACCTCGATTTTGATGTCCTTAGTGCCTCTAGTCAAAGAAGCAATTCAGAAAGCCTAAAATAGAAAGGTTATTTGTGCGCCTCCATTGGATGTCAAAAAGCCTAAAAAAGCAATGAATGACATGAGAAATGATGTTGTAATTTTAACTAAGAAAGTTAGTGTTTCTTCCTTTAAGAATCTTGAAAAGAAAAATGTTTCCTATAAGAATGTTTATGTTCATTCCAATTCACATGTTAGACATTCTAGCACTAAACCTCATGTCCAAAAGAAAAAGTTTCATTTTCATTGCTTTTGTTGTGGTGTATATGGGCATGCTATATATGACTGTGCTTTTAAAATAAACCCAAGTGTTGTAAAAACACTTTGGATACCTAAGCCCACTAACCCCCAAGGATCCAAAGGTATTTTGGTACCAAAGATTTCATGTTCTCTTGTAGGGGGAGCTACCACACAAGGGCAAAGAGAAGTGAAGTGTTGAAGTTGACCTGACCTTGGACTTGAACGAAGAATCCACTTGGTTGCAAACTTCAAGTTACCTTGATGCCTTAGGTAAAATTGGCATCAAAATACTTTGGTATCATCTCTCAACTTTAATTGTTTCATGAATAGTTAGAGTTTATGATACTTGATTAAGTTGAGTTGGTTTCCCCACTCTGTCACGCCTCAAAACTGGGTCATGCGACTAGCTAGAGTGCAGACAAGCACCCTGAAGCCTAGACCATACAACCATGTCAAGCATGCAATATAACAACTCGAATTAACACAATATAAACATTTATTTATAAAAAAGTAGCAAACCCGGTGCATAAGCTATACATAATCAAGGTTCTAGTGTCAACATTACATAGGTTCACTTGTTCAAATAAACTACATGACTCAACACGACTTGACTACACCATTAGATTTCACGAGACCGCCACCGGAGTTTGTCGCTACCAGCCGCGAGATACCTCAATGATCATGCTCTGCAAAACCATAATAAGAAAAGAATATTGAGTTCGAAAGAACTCAGTGAGTGGCCGTCTCGGCCATCAACAAGCCAAACCATATAAATAATGCAGTAAATAACTCAATATTGACGCAACTGATATGAAATGTAATAATGTTTTGCACTAGTTATCTTGTGCACTACACGCATTGCTCAGCCTGATCTGGCCCAAATGAACCAACTTCAATTTAAGTGCCTACGTCTTGCAAGTTGCTCACTAGGCTGGCCACCCTAGTGAACTCCCCCCCTCGGGGTCACTGAACTAGGAAGGCCCTCTAGTATTAGTGCCCAAAACTCGGCCTGGAAAGACCCTCCGACCCGTGCCACTAGGATCAATTGACAGCGTGGCTCACCGACGTATATCTCGACCCAAAATCAACTCGTGTGCACTGCGCACCACTTGGCCCAATTCAACCCAAGGTCATCTTGTGCGCACTGCGCACCACTTAGCCCAGTTCAACCCAAAGTCAACTTGTGCGCGCTGTTCACCACTCAACCCAGTTCAGCCCAAGTCATCTCGTGCGGACTGTGCACCACTCGGCCATCACATGTACATCCATAACATGTCCGTTAAGTGGACTGATTTATACATTTGTAAAGAGGTGAATTACTCGGATAAGTACGACATAGTTCACGTTTCTTGGTGCTCGCTCGGTAGCACCCGCTTGGCCTCCGTTCAGCCCACTTAATTATTCACCATCGTATTACCCACAGCTAACACCTCAATAGTTTGTGTTAGTGTTGGCTTTTTATGAGTTGGCTATATTTGGCAAAAGTACTCTAGGTTAATTCTTAGTGAACTAGGAGAATTTCTGCTTATGTTGAAGATAGTTTCAACTGTGTGAGGATAGTTTCAACTGCTCCTGCAATCTATGGATTTCAGGATAAGGGTGCAGCACAAATTGAGGACCTTTTGTTTCCTGCAGATACGATGACTTTTGGTCTTCATTATTAATGATGATTTTCTTTGATATCTCCGATATTTATAATCATCGTTAATTTCATTTCTATTGCCGGTTTAATTTTATGAGTAGAGGAGAGGTCCTCTTTAATATTTTCGGGCGTTACTACTTTGATCTTTATGGTCATTATGTTTTGGTGCTAATTGTTTTGTTTTGAAGCGATAGCTATTTGTTTTTGAATTGATGGTATTATTGAACAATTTTTAAAGTCAGCATTGATTCAGATCTATCAGTTGTCACATATAAATTCTGGTGAAAAGATCCAATTTATCAACTCCTCGGTGTGTACACTATGTTGTCAGTTATTTGAGGAGTTGAGACTGCTGAGTGCAAGACGACAACATTCTATCATTCTTATCTTTAAGTGAAGATGGTGTTGGACTGTTAACTCACTACAACACAAGGACTGGGTGGAGGATGGAACTCTCTGGTTGAGATGTCATGGAGAGGCAAGTCGGTATGTACTTGTAATAGCAAATATATTTTTATTATTTCCAATTCACTATAGTACTGGTAGTCGGATTTCGGAGTGTGAAATCTTGAAGACTTATATTGTAATTATTGTGAATGGATTGAGCATCTGTCTGGTGAGTGCTCCGCAGATTAGGTGACAAGCTTTGTCACTGAACTACGTAAAGAAACCTTTGTGATTATGTATGATTTTTTCTTTTAATTCTTACTTTGCTACTAGCTAGTTGCAATAGCAGTTGCAACTTCCTGTACAACTGTCCTTAATAGAAGTTCCTTAGAGACCTATATTGTCAATTGGTATCAGAGCGGTTGAGCTGACCTTTACCTGCACAAGATCCTTAGTGTGTCTCTTTTTTTTCAGGCTCAAGATGGAAGGATTGAATGCATATGGGAAATTTTATCAATGTTCCTCCTTTACTTATCGAAACAAACTATTCATATTGTAAGGCTAGGATGAGGGCTTTCATCAAGTCCTTGGATAATCGTTGCTGGGACACTATAGAGATTGGCTACACTCCTCCCACAACACCTGATGGGACTGAGCACAACCCTAAAAGCCAGTATACAAAAGCAAAAATTATTGCAGCTAACTATGATAATAAGGCCTTAATGCTATCTTTAGTGGAGTTGATCCTTCTTAGTTTAAACTAATCTCGGCTTGTACCTTGGCAAAATAGACATGAGAAATTTTAGAAACGGATCATGAAGGATCCCTAATGCTTCGGAAGTCGAAAGTTGAAATCCTCAACACTAGATTTGAGAACCTAAAGATGGGAGAAGATGAAAGTATACAAGACTTTCATGGGTGTATCAAAGATCTTATGAACAATGATACCAACCTCGGAGAGTCATTATATGAAGAAAAGGTAGTAAGGAAAGTTCTGAGATCTGTGCCTACCAAGTTCGTCATGAAAGATGCTGCCATAAGTGAAGTTCATGAGCCATCTACTATTACTATTGACACTCTAATCGGCAAACTTGAAACTTATGAGTTGGAATTATCTGAAAAATATTCTCATAAAGAAAAGAAGAAGAATCTTGCTTTTGGTACTACTGAGGATGAGATCAAGTTAAAAAATTATTTTGAAGATGAGATGGATGCTGTATTGGCTCTTATGACAAAGAATTTCAAGAGATTTCTGAGAGCTGAGAGTAAGCTAAACTAGAACTCTCAATCGAATTCGCAGTTCAAACAATAGTTTCAACTGCCTGGTTCTGCTAGTTGAAAATCACACTTTTCTAATGGAGAAAATAGAAGAAGTCAGCCGTCAGGACAAAAAGATGATCCCAAACAGAAGTCCAAAGGTGTTTAATGTTTTGAATGTGAATGATTTGGATATGTCAGATCAGAATGTCCAAACATACAGAAAAGACTCAAAAAGTCCTTTACTATTACTTGAAGTGATGATGATGAAGAAGTTAATCCAAAAGAATCCGAACAAGATAATTTTAGAGCATTCATAGCTCGTACTGTTGACATAGTTAAAACTCTCGACAACTCAGATACAAATGATGATAAATGCAAAGTTCAATATGCTAACAGTCTTGAGGAGGCTTATAAGGAGATGTTTGACAAATGAGTTGAAGTGGCAAAACTCAACAAGTCTCTCAGCAATCAGAACAAGCTTTTAATTGAAGAAAAGAAGATTCTTAAGGAAAAAGTTCAAACTCTTCAAAGATAGATTTTTGAAAAAGAAGACAAAGAGTCTAAGTTGATTTCCGAGCTTGAAAAGGTAAAGAAGGAAGTTAGAATGATGAATTCTACTAGTATAACAAAATTTTGAGTGCGGGAAAATATCTTTCTAATAATAAGGGACTAAGAAACACTAGTTCATGCCAATTAAAACCCCAGTCTTAACTGCCTCCTCAATTGAGGAACTTTCATAGAGGCTCTTCAAGTCGTCAAAAGCCTACTACAAGGAAGGAAAATAGGGTGACCATATGCTACTTTTGCAGGTGCAGAGGTCACATTATAGCAAATTGTTTCAAGTTCTCCAACAAACCGAGGAGAAAGAATCATATAAAGTTCCCAAGGCAAAAGGTTAAGCAAATTTGGGTAAGAAAGATTGATCTTAACTTTCATGCTGCTTTTATGTCATAGACTGTTTCTTCTCTTGGATCTTGGTATGTCGACAAAGGGTGTTCTCAGCATATGTCAGGGAGTCCAAAAAATCTAAAAGATATCCAGGAACATGGAAGTGCAACTATTACTTTTGGAGATGGAGGACATGAAAATGTCATAGGAGTTAGAACTATAAATGTTCTAAGAATTCCTAATCTGGAAAATATTCTGATGGTAGAAGATCTCAAGGCTAATCTTGTGAGTATAAGCCAATTTTGTGATCAAAATTTAAATGTTCAATTTACTAAAAATAGTTGCAAGGTTTTTGATAAGGAAGATGACTGTATTCTTGAAGGGAATAGATCTAGACAACTAGTACAAAATGGCCTACTCTCTTATTTGTCTTTCAGTTGTTTCTTCTGACATTAATATGTAGAATCGACGGTCAGGTCATGTTAATTACAGAGATCTCAGGAAACTTGTAAATGCTGAAGCGGTCAGAGGCATTCCTAAACTTTCAGGAGAACCTAAAGTAGTCTGCGGTCCATGTCAATAAGGAAAGTGAAAGAAATAATGCCCTTCAACAAATCGCATATTGATGTGTAGGGAACTATTTTTGGTTAATGAATAATACGAGGCAACTTTTCATCATATGTTGTATCTTTATTTTGTATATATTAGATTGTGATGAGATCATGCAAGTGAGACTTGGAATCCATGAACCCCGACAATTGATTCCAAGGCCATGATGAGATCATGCGAGTGAGACTTGGAATCCAAAAACCCTTGTTCTAAATGTTCCTAGTCGTATGAACACTGATTATGAGATTGGTGATTTCGGATAGACCGGTGCACTTGGTACATGCCTTATACGATAAGGGGTAGTTGATCTCACAGTTACCTATGAGCCGTCATTTAATGTACAAGTGCGGGTGCTCATTAGGGAATGAGTTCACTAAACGAACCTACACGAGGAACACATAATGGAATCCTTACATGAGTGTCAATAGGATGTTCCTCAGGTGATAGTAGGTGCAAGCAGTCCTTGGACCTGAGGTTGTCATGGTTACCTTATGAGTGTCGACCCATTGCTTTGGACTTATCCTTATGTGGCCTTCAGTGTCATGTGTCGAATACCTCTGTACATGGGAAAGCACCCATGGAGGTATGTGAGCAACCAATATGGAATGAGTTACTCCTAGTGAGAGGAGATAATGTCTTATGTGTCCCTGCAAGTGCCGACTTAGAAATCTCTGTCCAGAGTAGATATGAATGTCAGAAAAAGGTTTTCTGATATGTCATTATTGAGACAATGAATTGGCAGGCGGAATACATATGAATCGGTATTAGGGTTTGACACTTTTTCTGTACCCTAGACGTATTCCGGACATTGTAAGTGAGGGACTTAGTTGCACAGTAACTAATCGCCGAAGGGCGTTCGATCCCCGTAGATTGAACCTCACACTATCCGGGTAGTCATTATACGTTGCTAGACATCAATCTTGACTTGTGAGTGGAGTCTCTCACGACCACACTAAATGTCACGCCCTAACTCAGGGTCACATGACCGGCCAAGGTACATGTCGGTACCGCGAAGCCTACCACATGCACTAAACCACTACACCAAAGAAAACACTGCACACCCAAGTATCATGAACAAAAGACATCGGCACAAATCTTTATTTTTTTTTAAAAAAATGTCAAAACGATTTTAGTAATTTCAAATCTGAAGGAAACAACTCAAGTTTCAAAGTCTAATGCATATACAAGTTTTTCAAAGACAAACTACTCAGTGCATGTCTACAACCTTATCGACACGACTATGACTACATGACTGCCTGCTACGAGATCTGCGCCAACGCATGCCCTCCAGTCGCACCATGCCACCAAGCCGTACCTCACTGGTCGGGCTCTGCAAAAAATAAAATAAATCAAGAAACTGTGAGTTCACAAGGAACTCAGTGAGTGGTCCTTCCGAACCTCCACTTAAATCCCTGATATGATAACATATAAATATATACACAAGCACATAAATGAGGAGTCTATGCTAGTCATATAATGGTAATCGCCAAATTGGCCAACCTATGCGAATTAGTAATCTGGCCATATCGGCTCCTTCATACTGAGTATCTTTCGGCCACTATGGCCTCATCCTGCATGAATGGTTCGGCTCTATTTGGCCTTCACCACAATACAGTACTTGGCCGCACCAACCTATACAACATACAAGGAATGTCAATAACAATCACCGGGCCCGTCGACTTGGATGGTCAACTAGTCTCAGGATCCCACCGGATTAGGGATAACTAGTCCCACCCAACTCGGGTCTACCGTCAGCGTGGCCCATTGACGAAATCTCAAGACCTCCGCCACTCGGGTCTAACACCTAGCAGGCCTGCTGGTGCAATCTCAAGACCCTAATCACCGCTGAGTCGAGTAGTAGCCATTCCAGCTATCGGTACTCCTCTGTAGACCATCTCAATCACAATACATAATCAGATTTTCTCAAAGAAAAACTTCCATCTAAATCCCCGGGCATCAACCCATACCTGACCCCTTCCTCGGGTTGCACTAGTCGAGTACCAATGTCTGCTATATATCCTTCCCTAGGTGTGAAACCTAGTCTATGCATTATATTCCTTAAGCGTAATCACATTTCATAAGCATGAAAATGTCAACTTTCGGATTCATCACAGCATATATAACATAGGAAATTCGTTCTACAATTATCCACATGAATAATCACATAATTTCCAAAAATAAGGAGATTAAGTTCGGCAATAAATTTCTAAATTCCAATAAGGAAACAAGGAATATAATATGGCAAGGATTGGGCATTTACATTAGAAAATAAATGAAACATTTCAATGATTCACGTGCCATTCTAAATCCTAACCATATATGTGCGTTCAAGAACATTTCCTTATAGTATGATAAACTTAATCTACCACTACTAACAGATCATATATCAAGGGAGAAATCTATAGCATAAACGATTAAATAAAATTCTACATGTAAGCATGAACCAAGTCGAGCCCCTTTCCCCTCCTCACACCCACTCGGCCGAACCTAACCTAGGTTATTCATGCTCGGCCGAGATTGATCAGGGTGGAAGAAGAGGGTTTTTGGCCGTGATCAAGAATAATCGAGCCACAAATCATGAAAAGAACCTGATCCAAGAGGTTACGACCACTCTAGGAAATTGGGGAAAAATTGGGCATGACCTTTCCCCTTTTTTCTTCATGTGGCTGACCCCTAATTTCGAGGATAACTCTGGGAAACTTCGTCGTTAGACAACATATACACAAGAGGATCAGATCTCGATACAAATTTTGACGAGACAACGAAAATATAATGAGAAATCGATAAAATCCCCAATACCTTGGGTCGGCTACCCGCCTACCCTATGGATCTTAGTTAGACCACTCACCTTGATCGGATGAAGGAGATGGACTAGATGAGGACGATCCCAATTTCTCCGACAATGACATGAGACCGGCGCCGTCCACAAGCTCCTCTCCCCTTTCCTCTTCCCCCGGGCTGCGTGCGGCTCCCTCTTGCCTTGAGCCGCACGGCGACTTGGGGTGAGAGGGTTTTAATCCCCCCTTTTTTTTTGACAAAGATGCCCTCATGACTTAAGTTCCCTCACTCAACTCAGCCTGAGTCCGAATTTAGCCCCGACTCGACCCGCGAACCTGATTTCAACCCGACTTGAATCGATCTAGCACATAAATCTTATAAACATAACTCACGAGTCAAACAAATTGAATTATACCTTCTATTCTCGTCGATTTTCGTGACTCAACCCTGCTATTCCCCGATCCCGAGCGCTGCACCAAATAAAATTTTTATATTAGGAAACCTTGGGTATTACAACCTTCCCCCCTTAAGGAAAATTCGTCCTCGAATTTGGTAGAGTATAGGGACTCACCCTATCCTCGAACATGGAGGGGTAGTGCTCCCTCATGTCTTGCTCTACTTCCCAAGTAGCTTCTTGCCTGGTGTGATGCTCCCACTTGACCTTTACCAAGTGCATTTCCTTGGAACTTAGCTTCCTGATCTGTCGGTCAAGCACCTCTACTGGCCTCTCCTCATATGAGATCGTCGTGTCCACCTCAACTGCAGTCGGCTTGATCATGTGGGACTCATCCCTCACATATCTCTGGAGAATTGACACATGAAAAATTGTGTGAACTCTGCTCAGGCTAGGGGGCAAAGCCAGCTTGTAAGCCACAACTCCCCTTCGCTTGAGAATAGGGAAAGGCCCAATGAACCTAGGGCTCAACTTCCCCTTTCTCCCAAACCGAACTACCCCTTTCATGATGGAAATCTTTAGGAACACCAAGTCGCCTTCAGTAAACTCCAACTCTCTGGCCTTCTTATTAATGTATAAAATGGCACACTAGAGGGGCGGTGAATGGTGAATTAACTAATTCTTGTTGCCTGATTTTAATTTTAATCGTTTCTTAAATTGTTTAGGCTAATTGTAATTTTACGATTAAATGCGGAAGCAAGATAAATCAATTAAGCACAAATGAAAGATAACAATGCTAACACACAAATTTATAGTGGTTCGGCCCCAATGACTACTCAGCTACCTAAGCACCCCGCTTAGGATTTTCAATCTAAGTTTTACTAGATTAATTAGTTTCCCTTACACAGAGGACTTTGACTCGAAGAGACTCACTCTCAACCTAAGGCACTTCCACACCCGGAAGTCTCCGCCTTCTTATCGAGAGCACTCTTCCACCTCAACTCTAAGGGACAACTAGAACTAATCGAGTAAACTACGTTTACACAAGTGGCTTTACACACCACTTAAATCCAAGACCTAATACTAGGTCTTCCTACAATTCAAATACAATGAGTTGAAGAACAAATTAAAACAAAACTTATTACAAGAAGAGGAATGACAGCTTATTACACTTAAACACCTCTTCTTTCCACGCCTAACCAGCTTGATTAACCCTTTGAAGGAGAGCTATTTTGACAGCAAGGGATCAAGTGTTAGGCTGATGAATGTTGTCTCTTTGAAGCTTGGAGGATGTTATGGAATCACTCTTTGAAGCCCCCCCTTTTTTTTTGCATCCAAAATTATCTAAGAGAGAAAAAAAGAGGTTAGAAGAGAGTATTTATAATCCCCAGCTGAAATAGGGCGTCAACGGGCATAAATTTTACCGTTACAGATGCTCGGTCGATGGTTCGGTCGATTGTCGGTCGACCGACCGATCGACCGCCCAGCTTTCTGTGAGTATTATGTGCCATTCGGTCGACCGATGGGTCGACCGACTGTCGCGAGATTAGCGATTCCAAATCCGGTCGACCAATCGGTCGATCAAATTAGTGATGCCAAAATTGCGCGACTCGCGATTTGCCATCCGGTCGATCGATCTGCCTTCTGCCAAATTTTGGCTTTGGTCGGTCGATCGACGCAGCCATCTGTGATAACTTCACCAAATTCGGTCGACCGACATGTCGACAGAATGGCTACTTTTATTTTTTTTGCAACATTCGATTGTCCGACCGGTCGACCGAATTGGCTACTGCCAATAGTTAACACCCTTCGATTGATCGTCTGGTAGATCGGACCAGAGCTGGAAAATTTTATCTTGGCTTTCTCATTTCACGCTTGGTTTTCCGGCTTCGTTCTTCAGCGTGCTTTAACTTTAAAGTATTCTCCATGCTATCCAAAACATTTTTGATGCACACATTATTCTGTTTTGGAGATTGATCGAAAAACGTAAGGCTTGACGTATCTTTCATCGATCCTGCAATTTTCATACTTCAAGCACTTGTTAAATAGGTTTGTTATCATCAAAATAATCATGAGGAGAATAAAGCATGAAGGAAGAAACCTTCAGTTAACACTTATCAGCATATATTCTTTGGCGGCTCTAAGTTGCCAACAGCTTTTCTTTTATTAGCTTCACCTTCTCCACTGCCTCCTCAATCAAGTAAGGACCCACCATGAGGGTCTCTCCTATCTCAAACCATCCCACTGGTGATTTGCATCTCTGCCCGTACAAGGCCTCGAACGGGGCCATACCAATGCTACTGTGATAGCTATTGTTGTAGGGGAATTCAATCAACGAGAGGTGTTTCTCCCAACAGCCAGCCATGTCGAGGACACACACCCTCAGCATATCCTCTAGGGTCTGGATGGTTCTCTATGACTGTTCGTCCATTTGTGGATGGAAAACTGTGCTGAATCACACCTGAGTACCCAAGGCCTCCTGAATGGACTGCCAAGACCGGGCTGTGAACTGGGTACCTCGATCTGATATGATCATCACTGGGGTACCATGGTATGCCAAAATCCTGTCTAAAAATAGTCTAGCGTACTGCTCAGCAGAACAGGTCATTTTGATTGGAATGAAGTGCGCGGTATTAGCCAACTGATCCACTACCACCCAAATGGAATCAAACCCTCCTATTGACTTAGGTAGCCCGGTCACTAGGTCCATGGTGATCTTCTCCCACTTCCACTCGGGCACCTCGAGGTTCTGAAGCAGCCTCGTTGGTTTCAGGTGTTCGGCCTTCACTTGCTGGCAGACCAAACACTTGAATACAAACTCTGCTACCTCTCTTTTCATACCCTTCCACCAGTAGTGCTGCCTTAAGTCTCGGTACATTTTGGTGGCCCTCGAATGCATCGCATAAGTGGAACGGTGGCTCATTTCCAAAACCTACTGGCGCATCTCCGCCATATCAAGCAGCACGATCCGGTCTCTAAACCTTAGGACACCCTCTGAGTCGACCCTAAAACCGTCATCTGCGTCACCTCTCCGGACCAGATCGCTTGTCAGGGAACAAAATGCGTCCTCCTCCTGCGCGGCACGCAACATGCCCACCAAGGTAGACTACACCCGCAGGTGTGCCGCCAGGGCACCAGAATCTGATATAGACAAGATTGCTCTCCCATCCAGGCACAGTGCTAGTTCCCGAGCTAGTGGCCTTCTCCTGATTGCCAAATGGGCCAAGCTGCCCATGGACTCTCTGCACAGAGAATCCGCCACTACATTGGCTTTCCTCGAGTGGTACATAATAATGCAGTCATAATCCTTTAGGAGCTCCAGCCACCTCCTCTGCCCGAGGTTCAGCTCCTTTTGGGTAAGCAAGTACTGAAGGTTGTTGTGATCAGTATAAATCTCACAGGCCTCCCTTACAGGTAGTGGCGCTAGATCTTCAGTGCAAAAACCACTACTGTCAGCTCTAGGTCATGCGTCGGGTAGTTCTTCTCATGAACCTTTAGTTGGAGGGACGCATAGGTTATGACTCTGCCAAACTGCATCAGAACACAGCCCATGCCAACTCGAGAGGCATCACAGTAGACCACAAATCCTCCTAAGCCTGAAGATACGGCCAACACGGGTGCTGACGTCAAGCACTCTTTGAGCTTCTGAAAGCTCGCCTCGCACTTGTCATCCCATACAAATTTGACCTTTTCCTGAGTCAACCGAGTCAAAGGAGCTGCAATCCTAGAGAAGTTTTCCATAAACTTCCAGTAATACCCGGCCAACCCAAGGAAACTACAGATCTCAGTCACGTTGGTCGGCCGCCTCCAGTTCTGCATAGCCTCCACCCTTGCGGGATCCACTCTTATCCCCTCCTTGGACACTACATGACCCAGGAACCCTACACTCTCCAACCAAAATTTACACTTGGAGAATTTGGCAAACAATCGGTGCTTTCTGAGGGTTTCCAGGACCGTCGTCAAATGCTTGGAGTGCTCCTCCTTACTCTTGGAGTATACCAAGATGTCGTCAATGAAGACGTTCATAAAACTATCCAGGTACTCCTTGAACACTCGGTTCACCAGATCCATAAAATCCGCAGGTGCATTGGTCAGACCAAGGGACATTACTAGGAACTCAAAGTGGTGATAACGAGTCCTGAAGGCAGTCTTAGGCACATCGCAATACCAGATTCTCAGCGGATGGTATTCGGACCTCAAATCTATATTTGAAAACCATTTTGCCCCCTGCAATTGGTCGAACAGGTCATCTATCCTTGGCAGTGGGTAATGATTCTTGATTGTCACCTTGTTAAGCTGCCTATAGTCGATACACATGCGCATTGACCCGTCCTTTTTCATGAAGAGCATCGGAGCACCCCACTGTGATACTCTCGGCCGGATGAAGCCCAAGTCCAGCAACTCTTGCAACTACGCTTTTAACTCCCTGAGTTCGGCCGGCGCCATCCTATAGGGTGGAATAGAGATCGACTTCACCCCGTGCTGCAATTTAATGCAGAACTCTATCTCCCTTCTTGGCGGCAGTCCCGATAACTCCTCGGGAAAGACGTCAGAGAACTCACAAACCACCGGTGTTCCTTTGACATTCCCCGCCATGTCTCTATCCTACTCGACCACTGATACTAAGGCCAAGAAAGACTGACAGCCGCCCACTAGTAACTTATGAGCCTTTAGGGTTGAAATGACTCCCATAGGCTCACCTCTTTTGTCTCCTTGGAAGATGAACTGTGGCAACCCGGGCTTACTGAAAATAACAGTCTTAGCCCTACAATCCATTGAAGAAAAGTGATCCGACAACCAATCTATGTCGAGTATGACATCTAGTTCAAGCATTGGTAGAAGTGTCAACTCTGCCCTCAATGCATGCCCGCATATAAGCACCTCGCAGTCGCGGAAAATTGTTGTGGCTATTACTGTATCGCCAGTAGGCGTTGACACTACATACGACACTTTAAGCAAAGAAGGTGCTACAGGTAACTTAACAACAAACTTAGCAGATACAAATGAGTGCGTGGCACCCGGATCAAATAATACATAAGCTACGGATGAGCTAACTAAAATAGTACCGGTCACCACTGCCTTAGATGCCTTTGCTCCATCACGGTTCATGGCGCAAACTCGGGCAGATGGTCTCTCAGAGTGACTAGCCTGTGGCCCCCTACTCTGCATTGGATCGTTTTGAGCTACTAACCCAACTGACATCGGTGCTTTTCCTTTCGACTGCTTAGTTCTCTGACCACCTTTGTCCGGATAATCTTTCCTAAAGTGTCCAACCTGTCCACATCTGAAACATGCATCCATGCGGCCATAGCTAGTCCCCTAGTGCTTTCATTACAGCGACCACACTATGGCATTTCTGACTTCTAAGTGGCATCCCCGGACTCTGCCTGTCGCGCTGCCCCTGACCCTGGGCCTCCACGGCCCCGGCTATTGCTGGTGGTTTGTAGTGGCAACAGTCCCCTTAGAGTGCCAAGGCCGACCCCCTGCCCCCCTGAGGTTGAAACTTCTTCTTTGCGGGTCCGTCAAATTTCTCAAACGACACCAATATTTCCTTCTTGAGTGCCTCATCCGCTACTCTTTGCGAGCTGCTGACTCGGATGAGCACCCAAGCTCCACACACAGTTCGTAGCAGTCACCCAGAAAATCGGTGACCTCTACTTGCCTATTTGTGCCGGTGAACACCGGCGGCCTCAGCTTAACGAAGTCTGCATAGGTGGGCGCCCCTGGGACTTTGACCACCGGCACTATTGGCTAAGTCACTTATGGCACTATGAGTACCACTAGTACCGGCTGCTGCTGCCTCAACTCTTGCTCCCTGGGTAGCGCCTCTGTCAACTGAGCCATCTGAGTCTACAGCTGAGCAACTATGGGGTCCTATACCCCCTCCTCTGACTGCTCTCTTCCCCACCCCCGGCCCCGACCTCGGCCTCAGCGTCGGCCTTGGCGTTTGGTGGAACTACTACCGCTGCCGCTCAACGCAGCATTGTGAGTCTCCATCACACTAACATATTTTTTTTACTTTTTTTTTTATACTTTTTTTCCCCCTTTTTTTACCATTAATACCAACAATTTATAACTAAAATTTAATGTACTAACCGCATGGTCCGCTGAGGTGCAGTCGTGGCCGCCTGATCTTGTAGCATAACTATACCGTATGTCTACATGCTAGCATATGCCTCATACGGTACCCAATTCCTAGTCATAGTAAAAAACTAACCAGTAGCTCTGATACCAACTTTGTCACACCCCAATTCAGGGTCGCATGACCGGCCAGGGTACGTGTCGTTTCCCCGAAGCCTACCACATGCACTAAACCACTACACCAAAGAAAACACTATACATCCAAGAATCATGAACAAAATACAACGACACAAATCTTTATTTTTTTTAAAAAATGTCAAAACGGTTTTAGTAATTTCAAATCTGAAGGAAACAACTCAAGTTTCAAAGTTTAAAGCATATACAAGTTTTTCAAAGACAAACTACTCAGTGCATGTCTACAACCTTATCGACACGACTATGACTACATGACTGCCTGCTACGAGATCTGCGCCAACGCATGCCCTCCAGTCGCACCATGCCACCAAGCCGTACCTCACTGGTCGGGCTCTGTAAAAAATAAAACAAAACAAAACAAGAAACTGTGAGTTCACAAGGAACTCAGTGAGCGGTCCTTCCGAACCTCCACTTAAATCCCTGATATGATAACATATAAATATATACACAAGCACATAAATGAGGAGTCTATGCTAGTCATATAATGGTAATTGCCAAATTGGCCAACCTATGTGCATAAGTAATCTGGCCATATCGGCTCCTTCATACTGAGTATCTTTCGGCCACTATGGCCTCATCCTGCATGAATGGTTCGGCTCTATTTGGCCTTCACCACAATACAGTACTCGACCGCACCGACCTATACAACTTACAAGGAATGTCAATAACAATCACCATGCCCGTTGACTAGGATGGTCAACTAGTCTCAGGATCCCACCGGGTTAGGGATAGCTAGTCCCACCCAACTCGGGTCTACTGTCAGCGTTGTTGGGTGAAATGGCCACACTAGAGGGGGGGTGGGGTGAATAGTGTGTTAACTAAATCTTTCGCTTAAATTTGATTTTAATCGTTTCTTGATTAGTTAGGCTAAGCACGATACTTATAGCAAACGGAAGCAATAAATATGAAGCAATAAACACAAACAAATTATCAATACTAACACAAGTATTTATAGTGGTTCGCCCCCAATGCCTACTTCACTACCTAAGTACCCCGCTTAGGATTTTCAAACTTAATTTTACTAGATTAATGTTATTTCCTTTACAACGAGGACTTTGACCCGAAGAGTCTCGCTCTCAACCTAAGGTACTTCCACACCCGGAAGTCTCCGCCTTCTTACCGAGAGCACTCTTCCACCTTAGCCTAAGGGATAACTCACCAAATCCTAGTAAACTACATTTACACAAGTGGCTTTACACCTTCTACACCAAGGATACCACTCAATCACAAGACCTAACACTAGGTCTTCTACAAATTCAAATACAAAGAAGTAAACAAGAAAATATACAAGTAATGGAGCAAAAAAAAAACAATACAAATACTTAGCTCCAACACAATGAATCCTAGCTCCTCTTGATGCCTTGATGATGAGTCAAATCAAACTTGAAGGCAAACTCTAGGAATGATAGCTCAAACTAGGATTTCTCTAAGAAATGGCTCAATGAAAGCTTAGAATTGATCAATGATGGTTCAATGAAGGTTAAGAGTGATCAAAAATTGTCTAAGGAAGGCTTAAGCTTGGGTATTTATAGAGCCAAGAGTGATCAAAAGTTTCCGTCGTTTGGTCGCTTGCCGGTCGATCGTCGGTCAACCGACCGGTCGACCGCCCAGCGGCCGCTGGCTCTCTGTGAATTAATCGCACTATTTGGTGGACCGACGGGTTGACCGAATGAGTCACGACTGGGCAACGCACTACCAAATTTGTACCGAGACTGCCAAATTTTGGCACGCACTGCCAAATTTTGGCCTCGATCGGTCGACCTATGGACAAACTTGGTAGACAACTAGTTTTCTTGGTTTTCTTTGCTTGTTTGGGTTCCGTCTTCACTAAGTCTACTTATATAACATTTATTAACCTTAAGTTAAAACATAAATGTTATATAAGGATTACACCCCATTTGGATTCAATCAAAATATCTACAAAATCAAAATCCTTAAGAATCAAAATCTAGTTTTTGGGGTCTAGTACAAATTTTTCGAAAACAAAAATTTCCTAATCTCCCGGGTCAAATATGGGTATGCTAAAGACTTCCAAAAATTCCTTTAAAATACCTCGTTATCTAGTTTTTACCAAAGGAACAATTACCACCATTTTTTATGTCAAGTAAATGTCTAGGTTATATAGCCCTCCAAGGAGCTCCCTAGGCATAGTGAATTTCAGGGCGGTTATGGATATTCATGTTTTGGGGTTCGGGATTTGTTTTTGGGTTTCTTTGCGCATCATGAGGATTTATAATTTATCTAGACACCCTAAACCTAAACTCTAACTTCCCAAAGAATTCGAGCGCGCCACCAATGTCCTTCTGATTTCCCGATTTCTTTGATATTTCTGATCGAGGACGTCGTGCGCTAACCGATATGGAACCTGAAAATAACTCTTCATGAAATCATTAGTTCCATATTTGTTATCATCAAAACCAAGATTAAGACCAAGGTTGAAAACCTTAAGCCAACAAGCGTGGCCCACTGACGAAATCTCAAGACTCTTCGCCACTCGGGTCTAACACCTAGCGGGCCCACTGGTGCAATCTCAAGACCCTAATCACCGCAGAGTCGAGAAGTAGCCGTTCCGACTATCGGTACTCATCAGTAGAACATCTCAATCACAATACACAATCAGATTTTCTCAAAGAAAAACTTCGACCTAAATCCTCGGGTATCAACTTGTACCCGACCCCTTCCTCGGCTCGCACTAGTCGAGTACCAATGTCAGCTATCCTTCCCTACGTGTGAAAACTAGTCTATGCATTATAATCCTTAAGTGTAACCACATTTCAATGATTCACATGCCATTCTAAATCCTAACCATATATGTGCGTTCAAGAACATTTCCATATAGTATGATACACTAAATCTACCACTAATAACAGATCATATATCAAGTGAGAAATCTATAGCATAAACGATTAAATAAAATTCTACATGTAAGCATGAACCAAGTCGAGCCCCTTTCCCCTCCTCACACCCACTCAGCCGAACCTAACCTAGGTTACTCATGCTCGGCCGAGATTGATCAGGGCGGAAGAAGAGGGTTTTTGGCCATGATCAAGAATAATTGAGCCACAAATCATGAAAAGAACCCGATCCAAGAGGTTACAACCACTCTAGGATATTGGTGAAAAATTCGGCATGACCTTTCCCCTTTTTCCTTCATGCGACCGACCCCTAAATTCGAGGAAAACTCTGTGAAACTTCGTTGTTAGACAAAATATACACAAAGGATCAGATCTCGATAAAAATTTCGACGAGACAACAGAAATATAACGTGAAATCAACAAAATCCCCAATACCTTGGGTCGGCTACCCGCCTACCCTATGGATCTCAGTTAGACCACTCACCTTGATCGGATGAAGGAGATGGACTAGATTAGGATGATCTCAATTTCTCCAACGACGACACGAGACCGGCGCCGTCCATAAGCTCCTATCCCATTTCTAGTTCCCTCGAGCTGTGTGCGGCTCCCTCTTGCCTTGAGCCGCACGACGGCTTGGGGTGAGAGGGTTTTAATCCCCCCCCCTTTTTTTTGACAAAGATGCCCTCATGACTTTAGTTCCATCACTCAACTCAACCCGAGTCCGAATTTAGCCCCGACTCGACCCGCGAACCCGATTTCAACCCGACTTGAATTGATCTAGCACATAAATCATATAAACATAACTCACGAGTCAAACAAATTGAATTATACCTTTTATTCTCGTCGATTTTTGCGACTCAACCCTGCTATTCCTCGATCCCATGCGCTGCACCAAATAAAATTTTTATATTAGGAAACCTCGAGTATTACACTAAAGCGGTTTAGTGGTGGCTCGTAAGATTCAAATAGAAGTCGCTATATCGGATCCGACTCTCCGTTATGCACAACTCATTTCTGGCTTAGAGTGGGGCTCATTGGGTCACACACAACAGGCTAACCTCGTAATAGACCTTATGAGATAAAGTCCGAATGCGGCTCTATATGTCTACTAGCATGGATATGCTGCAACTTGATCACGGTTCTTATTTATAGACATGATAGGAAGGATGTTTCCTGTAGGAACGAATCTGTGAGGAAGGAGTTCCTCGGTAACCCTAATTTGTAGGGCATCCCTAAATTATATGGATTGTCACATGATAATGTAGTTGATTAAATTTAATTATGAATTAAATATTTAATATACTACTTGACTGGGAATATATATAATTATGAATTAAATATAATTTGATTTTGAATCAAATATACATGGTGAAAAAATTAGTTTCTAACCATGAGCCTAACCAATTAATTGAGAATTAATTTATTTGGATAAATCCTAATTAATAAGAATTTGATTTATGGAGATAAATCATAAAATTAATAGATATATGATTTATGAGGATAAATCATAATTCTTGTAACTAATAATTATTTAGATAAACATCTTTTCTATTGTTTTGGGGATTGGTTTATTTCGATAATTATCATTCTTATTTATAGGCTCTTAATTTATGGAAATAAATTAAAGTTTATATTTAAATGGATTTAACTAATTTCAAATTAATTATGAAGCCATTAAAATATAAATTATTTTTGGAGGCAAACTCCGAAATTTTGAATTCCGAGGAGAGAGTTTTTAGGGGGCCGGGTCTACTCTTGTAGCCACCCCCCCTCCCCCCTCTCTATAAATAGTGGCCGAACACCCCATAGGAGGGGTTGGTTAATTAGTTCTTGATCAAATATTTAATTCATAATTAAGTTTGTGTTCGCAACCCCAATTGTTGCGAGGTGCTTGGTGTGGACTATCATTGGAGGAGTGCATGTGTGCGTCTCAAGACGGCGATAGGAGCAGTCATACCAACCGCGGTATAAGGTATACCTTCTCCTTCTATTCGTAAATTGAATTCCTTAATTGTTGGTAAAGTAGATCGTTGTTTTCGGGATGGTTTGAATTTTTTAAATTGCTATTTTCATTGTGTTTCTTATTCCTATCCCAACAGAAAGCAGACTAGGCAGTCTCATTAGCGGTCACAACTGGTAGCTACATCTAAACCTCTTGAGCTTCTTCACTTAGAGCTTCCTCACAATTGGTCTCATCAGCAGGTTGAAAGTATTAGTGGTAAAAACACTACAAGAAAACATAGCATCACCAACGGAGTTGTTACCAACATATTCAATTTGTTGGTATTACCAACAAAATTACCAACGGATAAAAGAATCGGTTGGTAAATTAATCTATAATTTTTTCCTTCAGCCGACCAAATATTTTCCCTCCTCAAAATAATATTTCGCGCCCTATTTTTTGCAATCAACTCGACAAACTCCAACCCTAATGCCCTTTTCTGTACACCCGACAAAATCCCTACAGCCGACAAACTCCCCGCACGATCCCTCTCTCCCTGTGCCTCCCTTTCTCTCCTCAATCTCCTCTCGCGACGACACCTTCCTTTCTCGCCTCCCGCCCCCGGCGGCACCCCTTGCAATTGCGGTGACACCTTTCTCCCTCGGCGACCACTTCTCATCTCCCGCCCCTAGTGACACCTCCCCTTGCAATGCTGCTCTCCCTCCCTCGGCAACCACTTCTCATCTCCCGACCCCGGCGACACCTCCCCTTGCAACACTGCTCTCCCTCCCTCGGCGACCACTTCTCATCGCCCGCCCCCGGCGGCACCTCCCCTTGCAACGAACCCGACGTTGTGATCGGCTGATCTCACCTTATCTTCCAGTGTTGGTTTGACCTTCCTGTGCGTGGAAAGGTAAGCGAGCAAATGTGGTTGCTTATGTGGTGCTGTAGAAATGTTCAATTTTGTTTGTGCTAAATGCCATTTTTTATTTTCAATTACACAAGTTTCTCAAACAAGTCCTTCCTGTGTTGGTTGAGGACTTTTTCTTAGCATGCTTCTAACAAGTCCATATATGCGGCAACTATAGGTTGCTCTTATTGCTTGTATACAATTAGTGACTTGGAGCAAACACTCTATATCTTTCTCAGTAGGCAAGTGAATATCTTAGAAATTATACTTCCACCCTTCTTATTTAAAATATAGAGACCAGTTTAATTTATACAAAGTTTTGTTATAAATCTTTTCAATGTTCTATGTAAAGGGTCATTGATTTTATTAGCAGCCTTTATTGTTCTAGTTCCTTTTTTGTTGTAGAAACAAAGGGTTACTGATGCCTATGTTTTTTTTTTTTTGTTGTAGCAACCTGAAAAAGCAAATTTTATAGCTATTTTTGTAGTGGTCCATATAGCAGGACTAGTGTGTGACTGATGCCTATGTTTTTTTTAAGAAGAACAGAAAATTTTTGTGTTTAATTATGGCTTTCCAATCATTTTATTATATATAAATAAAGCTGTTCTTCAAAGCTTCCCTTCGTTCTTCTAAGCTTCCCTTCTTATTGATGTATGACATACTATATATACACAACATCTACAAAATTAATGGGGAAAAAACAACGTCTTCAGCTTTTGGCATCAAATTCTACTCTTTATAATTGTTGGGACCAAGCTCTTTAGTGAGAGGGACCACGATCCTAATCATTCTGAAAGAGTCCTCTCCTAGTCCTAGGAAGGTGAAAAGAACATACGTAGCTCAACTCCTTTTCTATTTTTATCAAAAACAATAATATGTAACGCAGCTTCCCCAAAAAGGTTAAAAGAATGAAGTACTACAAATATCCAACTGTACATTGTCTACTATACCTATGATAGAAGCTATAATATGACATGCCCAAACATGCATGATGGTTTGACTTCATGCATGTGTCATTGCCACAAAGTCATGCTTCAAAATCATTGTCAAATTTCTGCTAGCACTTAGTTTGGGGGGGGAGTTTCATTGTTTCACTAATTAAGTGTTTCTATTTCAATTGTCAGTCTAATTCAGCATTAATATCTGGTTTGATTAGTCTTCCATGCCTTAATGGCACAGGCAGTCTTATTTTATTTCTATATCAGCTTTGATCTCGAATAAATCAATGATAATGCAGATTACAGAAGATAAACTAAAAAGGAATTAGAACAAAAAAAAGGAGAAAAAAAAAATACTAATCATGAAGAATTTACAAAAGAGAATAGAGGAGAATTAGGACCCAGAAGAATATTCCAAGGGCAAATTTTTCAAGTTGCTATTAATATTGCAATGCCTTTGGATGAAGATATGATTGTTCGGTTCTTGTTTAGTTTTGGCTTAGATGATTTTGCTCACCTTGTGTGAGGATTATGTGCGACCATTTTTGCCAGACTTCAGCCAGTATTGTAGTTTCGGAAATTAAATGTACTATAAAACCTTTAACTCTTTATTGCTTGAAATAACATCCTTGTTTTATTCAGTGTATGTCTAATATTTCTTTCTTTCTTCTTACTAAGCAATATCTGATTTCAATTTTCTTTTCCTGGACAAACTATTCCTGCAGATTTCATTTGCTTGTTGAATTCGACGAGGTCAAGCGAAGCTATCGGAAGCGTCTTGATGGCCATAATAGACGACGAAGGAAACCCCATCCTAACTCTGTAAATTCAGGTAGCCCCTCAAATTCATCTTATTGTGATATCTTTTGCTCAGTTGTTTTCTAGCTGATATACCATTATGATATACCATTCATATTTTCTCTACATTATGATATACCATTAGATATATGTTCTAGTTAATTTGCTTCTTTTGCCATAAGTTCAAATTAAATGAAGAAAAGGTGATTCTATAATTTTGATGTTGACTTTCTTTTTCTATATTATTTTTTTCTCATAAACAGAATGCAATTTTTACTTGCATCTAGTGATTAGATTTTAGATCCTTTATCAATTACTCTATACAGGATAGCTTCCTTTATCTAGATTATACATATAAAATATCTTCGTACATGTGATGAGAAATTCTATTTATACATATACCATGATTTCTGTTGGATTAGTTTGGATCCAATGTTGGCTACTCTCTTCGTCCTTTCATGATAGTTTCCTATGGATCCAATGTTGGATGGTACTTAGATTCACTTATGTGGTGGGCTTGTAGCTTGTAAGCTTGGTGAATAGGGAGCATATTCCTTGTAGGGCTGGACTTTACATTAATATGATTTCTCTGTGTCCTTTGAGTTGCTATTGTTAAGTCAAATTCCATATGTCAAATTTCAACTATATGTTTGGACATAGCATAAGCTGATGCTGGAGTTTTTAACTCTAAGGTTCCCTTTGTATGTTGTGCATGTTAATAATTAATGCACTTAATATTGTTGCTAGGTTGAAAAGAGTTAATCAAAATCTATACCGATCGTAGTTGGATGAAACGTCAGATAATTGGAGGTACGTTGACTAATGAATTTATGGAAGAAGTCAAGGGATTTCTTGATTTTGCGTACTCCAAAACTCAATATGTTTTTGGTGATAAAATTAGGTGCCCATGTCGACGATGTAATAATCTTCAATTTCATTATTGAGATGAGGTGGAATATCACTTATGTTCGAAGGGATTTATATCTGGCTACGCACAATGGATTGCACATGGGGAGTTGACAAGTGAAGAAGTTGGCGAATCCTCAAGCATTCCTCAATCAGAAAGCTTTGATGCTCCTGAAAATCCATATAGAACTATGGTGGTGGATGCAATCGGTATTGAAGGTATTGGCTCATCAAATGTAGAAGAAAGACCAAATGATGAAGCTGCCAAGTTTTTTGAATTATTGAATTACGCAGATGAGCCATTGTGGAGTGGTTGTAAGAGTCAAAGTAGGCTATCAGCCATGTCACAGTTGCTTAATTGCAAATATGAGTTTAACATGAGTGAAGCTTGCTATGATCGGCTGATGTTAATTATTAAAGATATGTTACCAGAAGATGCGAAGTAGGAAGAAAATTTTTACAGAACAAAGAAGATGATGAAGAAATTAGGACTTGGGTACGAGAAGATAGATGCATGTCAGAATAATTGCATGTTGTTTTATAAAGAAACAATAAATTTAACACAGTGCTCAGTGTGTGGACATGCTCGATATAAGTCAAGACTATTAAATAATGGTAGATGAAAAAATATATCTTATAAGGTCTTACGGTATCTCCCTATAGCACCAAGACTTCAAAGACTTTTTATGTCCGAAAAAATTGCAAAGCATATGATTTGGCATGCTAAGAATCGTACTTCCGACGTTGTTGCACACCCTGCACATAGTGAGGCATGGAAACATTTTGATGCTCACCATCCTTCATTTGCTTCTGACCCAAGGAATGTCATATTAGGATTGTGCACCGATGGTTTCAACCCATTCGGGTATTCTTCTATTCCCTATTCAGTTTGACCCGTGCTCATTACTGTATACAATTTTCCGCCATCTATGTGTTTGAAGGATCAGTTTATGTTCTTAAGTATGATGATCAAAGAGCCCACGTAAAGAACTTGACATATTTTTGAGGCCATTGATAGATGAACTGAACAACATAATTCAATTTGGGCGATGAAATAAAGGCACGTGTCGATAAATTATCTGATATTCAATTTGGAAATCAATGTATTAATGCTAGAATTCTTAGATTTGGCCAACAACATAATTGGGTTAAGTTTACCGTATTGGCATACAAATTTAATTCGACATAACTTAGATGTGATGCATATTGAACGGAATGTATTTGAAAATATATTCAATACAGTGATAGACAATGTCAATGCCATAGCTGATTTGCCTAAGTATTGCAAGTGCCCCGAGTTAGAATTAGATCATGTTAATGGGAAAATGTTGAAGCCGAGAGCCTCATTTGTGTTGAACAAAGAACAAATCAAAACAGTATATCAATGAGTTAAAGAATTAAAATTTCCCGATGGTTATGCTTCAAACATAAGTCGGTGTGTAAATATAGATGACTGCAAATTCTATGGAATAAAATGTCACGATTGTCATGTTTTCATGCAAAGGCTTATTCCAATTGCATTTCGGATTTATTACCTGATCCAGTATGGGATGGATTAACTGAGTTGAGTTTATTTTTTCGGGACTTTTGTTCAAGTGTGTTGCGAATTGAGGATGTAGAACAACTTGAGTTAAACATTATCGAGATACTATGCAAGCTTGAGAAAATATTTCCACCAAGTTTTTTTGACTTTATGGAGCATCTCCCCGTTCACTTAGGTTATGAGGCTAAAATTGGTGGTGTGGTACAATATAGATGGATGCATAGATTTGAAAGGTAACACATCTTCCTTTTTATTCTAGATTGAAATTTTTGAAAAAAATTACGTCTTAATTTCTAAGAATATTTTCAGGTATATGCTTCGATTGAAGAAAAAAAGTAAAAAATCGAGCATACGTCGAAGGATCAATTTGTGAAACATATATCATTGAGGAAATTTCTAATTTTTGTTCTTTTTACTTCAAACCAAAGCTACTCACAAGGTTGAATTGATTTGTGAAGCATATATATATATATATATATCATATAAGAAATATTAATTTTTTGTTCTTTATATTCTTGGACCAAAAGGTACACACAAGGTTGAATCAAGTACCTCGAAATGATGATGGTGGAGTTCCAACTACCTTGGGACGTCTATCTATCTTTATCTATCCTTGTCGACCTTGTGGGGCTGTTGGGCGTTATAGGAGGGTCGACGAAAATGAGTATAAAGCAATTGAGCTTTACGTACTTATGAATTCTGAAAAGATCTCTCATTTCATTGAGTACGTATAGTAGTGTTAATTATTTTATATATTTACTTTATATTAATGTAAACTTTATTGTTTTTTAGTGAGTTTAATAATATAGTTACGCAAAGAGAACCACACTTGACTGACGCAGAGCTTGAGAAGTTACGAGATAGAGATAGAGAATTTTCAAAATGGTTGAGAGACTATGTAAGTTGAATAATATAATAATTTCTGTCTCAATATGAATAATCATGACTATATTATAAATTATTCTTTTTCTTCTTTTTGTGATAGGTTAATCATAATATTGACACGATTGATAGTCGAATTCTTGCCATTGCACAAGGCCCGCAAAGATTTGTTCGATCTATGAAGGGTTATTTTGTTAATGGATAGAAGTTTCACACCAAGGAATATTCATATGGAAAGAAAACAATAAACAGTGGTGTTTGTGTTAAGGGCAATTATTACAATAATTATCATCGTGATTACTATGGCATCCTAATTGATATTTTACAGGTAGAATACTTTGGTGAAGGAAATCAGGTGGTGTTATTTAAATGTGAGTGGTTTGATACCGAAAAAGGAGTTAAGGTACATCCTCGTCATGGACTTGTTGAAATCAATCACAAGTAAAACTTTATATTGATGATCCTTTTGTGTTAGCCGAGCAAGCTCAACAAGTTTACTACACGAGTTACCCCTCAAAGAAAAAAGGAAGGAGTGATTGGTGGGTTGCATGCAAAATTAAAGTAAGAAATAGATATAATATATTAGACATCGAAGAAATAGACGATACTATCCCTCCACAGATCGATGATTTTTTTCAGGAGGATGAGGTTGAAGCAGTACAACCTATTATTCCTACAACAGAGTTAGATGCATCCAATGTATTAGTTAATGTTGGTGTAGTTGATGAGGTAGATCAACATGAAGAATTTTTCTTGAGAACTCAAACACATGCCGTTGAGGAGGATGAAGAAGAAGCAAATGTTGTTGACATTGAAGATGAAGATACTGAAGATGATGAAGTTGATGAGTATTTGTCAAATGAGGAGAATGATGATTGAAACTTTTTAAACTAGCTATTATACTTTTTTCAAATTATCTAATATATGTGTTTAGTGGGCCCTGAGGCCTTATAGTTGAGGAGTCACTATTTGTAATTTATTTCTAATGCAAACATGGCTGACTATCTAATAGGAAATATGTGTGCAGTATACATCCTCTTACAAATCTACAATGACTGTTAACAACAAGTGTCCAAATTAATGAAATATGTAGAACTAATATTTAATGCCAACCTTTTTAGTTTTGACATTGTTTGACATGTTTGAATTATTTGAAGTTTTATGCTTGATGCTTGAGTTCCTTCATAAATTCTACTTTCTCTAAAGGTACATAGTTCCTTAGGTTTTATTGGGTTGTAATTGCTTAAAATTAATCCTTGCAGAGCTACAAGAAGGGGAAGTTGCTGCCAATTGGTCTTCCAGAAGTGGAGGAATTCCAAAAACTTTACGCTTTGACCCAAAAACTTCTGGAACTAGTGGACTTTTCATTGCCAACTTCACTAAATTGGCAAGTTAATTAAGGTTTGTATCTTGTCCAAAAGCAGTCATCAAATGGATATCAGTCAACCATGATAACAGAAATATAGTAGTGTCCTATAATTTTCTTATGGATCTAATTCAGAATGCAAACCCAATCCTTAATCAAGACTTGATCTACAAAGGTAAATGTAAATGCATAGAAGCTTCAAAACCCAATCCTTGACTTAAACAACTTGATCCTATAGAAACTCAGACATGAATTGATTTGGATTATTTTGGGCTTCATTTTTCAAAAGCATTAGATGAAAAAGAATTCCTATTGAGTGGTACTGTAGGATTATCGTGTCTCTTGGTAATCATCTTATCATATTTGTTCTCAGAGTGTTTCCATGGGAAGCTATACCTGTTAAATGCCCAGATGGATGCTTAAGAATATTATTGAACGACAGAACTTTGAAGGATCTGTCTTTTCCTGCCCACTTATCTTCAAACCATTTGCTTTTTATTGTGCCTTTGCAGATTTAAAAATTGGCGAACTCTACTGAACAAATCAATTAGTTCTACTTTCTAAGGTACATATACTGTCTTCCATTCCATTATTCAAAGATGTACAATTTTGTCATCTATTTACATATAGTGCTTAGGAATCAAGCAAAGTACTAGTTTAGCTTTTTCGTCAATCAAACAGTTTACTTTAAGGACCAAATATGGATTCCTTTTTCATTATCTATTTGTTCTGAAAAAAGATTTAACAATCTGAAGTTTAAACAATGTCTGAGCATGGCTTTCCTGCTTATTTTTTTAGCTTCATATTAGAAGCAAAACTGTTATCAAGTTGCAGTAAGAAAAACAAAGAGTAATTCTCCTTTTTCATGCCAGTATAATGTACCAATATGTCCTCAAAACTACCTTTTTCTGTTTCCCTTTCTATGTTTTCTTTTTCTTACTTAGGCTGGACCATGGAGTATATCCGATGTAACAAGATCTTTTCATCTCTTTCATATTTGATTTTGATTGTTTGAGTATCTTTCCACGGAATTGAACATAAAGATATACAAATTAGAAGAAAGTTTTAGTTGCAAGGCAAAAGAAGTTGCAGCAAGCAAACCTCTCTGGTCCAGCTTCAGAATGTAGGGCTCTTTTTTCAGTTCTTCAAAAATAGCTTTAGCTGTCCCACAATACCTATTAGCCAGTAATGAATATTAACTAGTACTCTGTGTGATAGCCAAGAAAACAAACTAAATGAAGGGAAAAATCAATGGAATAAGTAAACCATTTACATAGAAGGCACAATTGCCACTTAGTTGTATCCATGCATATAAGGTGAACAATGCGGACACATATCAGCTTTTTAGACAATGCTCAAGCAGAAGGAACCGCTGCAGGCAATTTCAGCTATGTTATATATATCTATTAATTTCAGCTGTCTTTATGGTATGCAAAGTTATATATATATATATGTACAGTGAGAACCTATATGAAATTGTATATTTGTATATTTTTAGGACTGATCATCTTGGAGGAAAAAGAAACTCCTTCTACCACTTATTTATATATCCTTCTGATCATCTTCAATTATTTATATATGCTTCAATTGTTTTATTAAGTAATGGTGAGTACCCAAGGTCGAGGTCGAGGTCGAGGTCGAGGTCGAGGTCGAGGTCGAGGGCATTCTCCTGAGTCAATACCCTTCTACCACTTCTATACATTCATCATCTGAAGATATACTTGTACCACCTGTGATCATTTCTTTTGCACCCATGATACTAGAACATGTACCCATGATACTAGAACATGTACCCATGATTGTTTCTTCAGCACCCATGATACTTGAACCTGTACCTGTGATTGATTCTTCAACATCCACGATACCTATATCTATACCTGTTACTGTTCCCATAGAAACACCTATTATTCCTACACCGTCGACGTCGTCAGCATCGTTACCTCACAACCTTAAGTGAATTTGCCTTTGATGTCATCAGTTCCTATTATACCATCTACGTCTATACATGACACATCTATTCCTACACAAAGTGATGATACTTCACATTAAAGTCGACGAAGAGGACCAAATCAACCTTCACAGCTGTCAGAGACACCAGATGATAGACACCTACTAATTATTGATAAGAAAAGGTATGTAGTCAGATATTCGAACACCATCATTTGTAAATACAAGATATTTTTATTAACATCATTTATAATGTGTTTATTTGTTAACATTCTTTTTTGCAGCTTCTCCGAGATAGAAGTGGTTCGAGATATTTCATCAATAATTAAGGCAAATTTCACGAGTGCATGGCCATGTTGGTCTCAAGTACCATCACATGTGAAGGAATTCATTTGGGACAAATTTAAGGTATTTCCCTATAAAGTAAGTCAAATTTCTTGAATGTAAGTCACAAATTCATGTTATTGGATCAATCACTTGGTCAGATGGGGTACACAAAGTGATTACTGAAAGTTAAAGAAGCAATAAGAATGAAAGTGTCTGGCTACTTCTCTTTTCTTACAACCATTGCATGCACACAATTTGATGCACTTTCGAAGCACCACAAAACTTATTGTGGCATTTAAGATTGTTTATCTTCTTCTTTGTAAGCTTTTTATACCTGAATATGTAGTGTAAACCTATAGCTAAAGTTGTGTTTCGCCTCTACTTCTAGTTTTTGTCTGCCTATTTGATCTGTAAGATGGTGTGTGACCTACACCACACATTGTGTGATCATATAATTGCATCAAATTGGTACTTCTTTACAATGTTGTCAACTATCACTTCATTAACTTATTTGTCTTTTTCAGGTAGTTTATCATTGGGTTCCATCTAGGACAAGCGAGGTTCATGAAATATGGGATAGAACCGCTTGTCGACACTTCTCTGACAATATGTGTGATGCTAGGAATTATGCGAAAAGAAAGGTTAATACTGATGATATTAGCCGAACTAGTGGATTTGGCCCTCCATGGATATCTCCAGATGTGTGTAATCAACTTATTGGTGAGCATTGGGTCACAGAGAAGTGGAGGAGAAAATCAGAAGTTGCTCGTCAAAATCGTAAGAAAGAGGTAGATAATGACGTCACACGACATACATGTGGATCTATTTTATTTGTGGCTCATCGAAGAAAATTGGTATGATATTAATATAATTTGTTATCCTATATGTTTTTTAAATATTATTAATTAAATATTATTTGTCATTTTTTGTAGGAAGAAAAGTTGAATCGACCACCAACACATCTTGAGTTGTTTAAGTATACGCATAAGTGTAATAGTGGTGAGGGTGACTATATTAACAACAAATCGCAGAGTGTTGCGGTATGTATTTGTTTTATATGTTGCTTCTTTTTAAAATATCGTCATTAACTATTTTTATAAAAAATTATACAGGAGACTTATGAGGCATTGATCATAGAAAAGTATGGTACAAATGTAGCATCACAATCCATTTTAGATCCTGAAGAATGGATTAATGCATCTGGACATCCATCTCATAATCGGGTTTATGGTTTTGGATGTCGAGAGGATGTTAAATCCATTATGGCGAGTTCTAGCTCAACAGAATCTAGTACATCGAGTTATGGGCATGGTCGAATGAATGATGAGTGGAATGCGATGCAGACTGAGATGACATCCATGCGATAGTATATTATTGAATTAGAAGCATCAATGCAATCACAACAATCACAAGTGTAGTCGCAAGTACAAGCACAAGTACAAGTACAAGCACAAGTGGAAGCTCAACTTCGGTTGATGTTAACACAACTCGGCTTTCCAGTCAACTCTTTGCAATCAACAGATTCACCTTCAGCTTCCACCGCACCTCCACCTCCACCTGGGTTATGATTTTCATGTTGGTTGTTAATTTTGTTGTAAAAATTTAAATTTTGTTAAGGAAGATTTGACTTTTAGTAAGGTTATTTGTTTGATAATATACTCGATTGTAAATGCTCGGTACTTAGTTGTTTTGGTTATTAAAATGACACTATTATTTGGTTATGAAAATATGAGTTTTTTTTCTTGACTTGTATGTATATTTGTGATTAGGTAATAAGAAATTTGATGTGTGATTTGCCTTCTAGGTTGTATACAGGAAAATGAAAATTCATATGGGTATGGATATTCAATTATAAAATTTATTACCAACAGATGTTCCCGTTGGTAATACCAATAGATGTGCTGTTAGTATTACCAACGTAAATGATATCCGTTGGTATTCCCAATGGATGTGCTTTAGTACCAACGGAGATGATATATGTTGGTGTTCCCAACAGAGATGATATCCGTTGGTGTTACCAACAGATTATAATTTCCGTTGGTGTTACTGACGGATATTATTATATCTGTTGGTAATACCTAGCATGGTCAACACCGACGTATTTACCAACAAATAATCTGTTGGTAATAGATTACCAATGGATTTTTGAGTATTACCAACGTATTTAGTCCGTTGGTGATACCCTATTTTTTTATAGTGAAAGTATGTCCTTATTTTTGTAGATGATTTCTCTTGTTTTACTTGGACAGAATTCCTAAAAGAAAAGTCCAATGCTTTTAGTATTTATATATCTCTATGTTTGAGACTTCAGAACGAGCAAGAACTCCTTATTCTGAAGATGATTAGAATAAGGAGTGATCATGGAGGAGAATTTGAGGAAAATTTCTTTCTCTGAATTTTGTGATGAAAATGGTATATTGCATGAATTTTCTGCTCCAAAATCTCCTCAATAGAGTGATGTAGTTGAAAGGAAGAACCGTACTGCTCCAAAGATTTTGGGTTGAAGGCATCAACATAGCTTGCTACTTCATAAATCGAGCTTATCTTAGATCAAGATGTACTAAAATTCCTTATAAATTATGGAAAGGTAGAAAGCCCAACCTTACATATTTTCATGTCTTTGGTAGCAGGTGCTATGTTCTAAATGATAGGGAATACTTTGGAAAATTACAAAGCAAAAATAGCAAGGCTACTAAGTCTATAACAAACACACTCAAACTGTGATGTGAAAGGTGTTAATGCACACTGAAGGGAGGGGTGAATAGTGTGAGTCTAAGGCGATTGACTTCAATTCTAGTTTGATCACAACTAATTCAAGTTCCACTCTAGGTTTCTAAGTTATGATGAATGTTCGATATGATTATGCTTGATAGTGAGAATAAGAATAACTGATAAGCTAAGTAATTCAAAATATTAATGAAACGATGCTAACAAGATATTTAGAGTGGTTCGGGAACCTTCCCTACTCTACTACCTTGGTTCACCACCAAGGATTACACAACTACTTGTATTAACTTTTCTCTTCCTACAAATGAGGGTCAATCAAGGGCTTATCTCTCCACAATGAGAGTGCCTCTACCTCAAACCTAAGGAACTCTACAAGTTACACACAAGTTAAACCCAAGGTGTGTCACCCACACCTTGTTACAAATGATTTTGAGTTGAAATGAAAATAACAAAATAACAAGTATAAAATGCAAGGAGAAAAGCTTAAGTAAATAACAAACACTTAGTGAAGCTTCTCCTTGGGGTCTCCTAGAACTCCAAGCCTTAGGATGATGTCCACACCAAGTTTGAGGGCTTGAGAGTGAAGGAAGACAATGAGAGATGAAAAGTAGGATTTGCACTTTAGAATCACTCTTTAAGGCTCAAGAGAATGTTAGATAGCTCAATGGAATAGTTGGGAGCCTTAGGAAGGAAGTTTTGGGTGTATTTATAGAGTTGGTATTGGGGTATAGAAGCAAAGAGCTGTTCAAATATTATCTAATTTGAAAAAGAGCCGTTTTGGGGCATTTTGGAAATTTTGGGTAGTTTGGAGGTTTAGAGCCTTTCAAGCCTTATTTTTTTGGTTAACGGTTTCCATTCCTTAAAAATATGTCTTTAATTTGTTTTTATCTAAGGAACAATTATTGGTACTTTTGATGGCAATAAATTATCTAAATTATGTAGCTCTCCAAGGAACCCCTTATACTTATAATTTTTCAGGATCGTTTTCTGATTTTTCTAATTTTTTTGTTTTAGGGGTTTGGGTTTCATTTTTTTGAATTGTGAACTCAATGAGGACATCAAACTAAGGCTTGGGAATATTTACAATAAAAGAAATTAAGTCATAAACTAATTTTGACATGCTCGACTTTGAAGCATCTGATTCTTGATTTTTTGTGATTTTCCCAATCGGGGACGTCGCATGCAAACCAATATGGAACCTGAAAATATTTCTTGCTCAAACATTAGTTCCATTTTTGTTATCATCAAAACCGAGATTAAGACCAAGGTTGAAAATCTTAGGTCAACATGATAGAGTCACAAAACGTGAAGGTTGATGACTCTTAAATCTACTAGACCCTGCTAGCTGATGAGAAGGCAGTTTCAATCGTTCATAAGACTGCTCATAATTCCTCCAAGACCACTGAACAGTCAATTGAAAATTGCTTATTCAATTGACCATGAGATTGACACCGAACAAGAATATGAAACGGATGACTCCAGAGCTAAAAATTTTGCAAGATCTCTCAAGAATCATCCTCTACAAAATGTAATCGGAGATGTACATGAAGGAGTTAAGACCGGAAACCAATCCAAGAAAAGTCACCAAGATATGATCAGGTACTCTTGCTACACTTCGAATGTTGAACCTAAAAATATCAAGGAAGCCTTGAAGGATGAATTTTGGATTTCTGCTATGCAAGAAGAGTTGCAACAGTTCATCCAGAATGATGTTTGGGAACTCGTCTCAAGACTATAAAGTATCAATGTTGTTGGAACTAAATGGGTGTTTAAGAACAAGACTGGTGAAGCTGGAAATATTACAAGAAATAAAGCTCGTCTTGTTGCTCAAGGCTTCAACCAAATTGAAGGTCTGGACTATGATGAAACCTTTGCACCAGTTGCAAGATTGAAATCTGTTAGTGTTGGCTTTTTGTATATTGGCTATATTTGGCAAAAGAATTCTAGTATGATCTTAGTCCTAACTATGAGGAACTCTGCATATATTGAAGATAGACACAACTATGTGAAGACAGTCTCAACTGCTTCAGCAACCTATAGTTTTCTTGTCAAAGATGCAACACAGAAATATGCCTTTTTGTCTCCTACAGAGATAATGACTCTTGGACTGCTTTATTAATGATGATTCTCTTTATTGTCTCTGAGATCTTTTAATCATCATTAATTCTTTATTTGCCCGAATATGTGCTTTAAATAATTTCGAGGCGTTACTCTTTAATCTTTATGGTCTTTAGGAGTTATACGTTGTCTATTTATTTTTGAACCGATGATTGTTGGTTGTTAAACTGATGGGTTCATTAAAAAAATAGTTATGATCGGCATTGATTCATATCTTTCACTTATCACACATAAATTCAGATGAGAAAATCTGATATGCAACTCTCTATGTGCGAACACTGCGTTGCCAGTTATTGAGAGGAGTTGAGACTGCTGAGTGCAGAAAGGCAACAATATATTCCTTATCTTCTGTGTGAAGTTTGGTTTTGGACTGATAACTCGCTACAACACAAGGCTGTGTGAATGACAGAACTCTGTGGCTGGGATGTCATAGAGAGGCAAGTTGGTATGTACTTGTAATAACAAATAGGTTTTTGTTATTTGTAATTCACTGTAGTACTATAGTCAGATTTAGGGTGTGAAATCCAGAGGACTTATTTTGTACTTATAGAGAGTGGATTGGATATTTGTCCGGTGATTGCCCTGCGGATTAGGCGAATGGTTTTGTCACTGATCTGCATAAGCAAACCTCTTGTGTTTGCGTGTGATTTTGTTTTGGTTCTTGCTTTGCTTTTAGTAGTAGTTGCAATAGCGGTTGCAACTTCTCATTCAATTGCCCTTAATAGAAGTTTCCTTAGAGACATATACCGTCAGAATCCATCAGGTTACTTCTAGCCTTATCCTGTTGTATGAAGTTCAAACTATTTCAGATTGATGTTAAGACTACCTTCCACAATAGATTTCTCAACAAAGAAGTCTATGTTGAACAACCTAAAGGCTTTGAAGATCCTGCTCATCCTGTCCATGTGTGCAGATTGAAAAAAGCTTTATGTGGGCTTAAACAGAATCCTAGAGGTTGGTATGAGAGACTCACCAGTTCTTGCTTTTGAAAGGCTACAAAAGAGGACGTGCAGATCAGACCTTGTTCACTAAAAGAAAGGAGTCTCTATTTAACATCTGAAATTTATGTTAAACAATTTATGGATGACATGAAATTTGAGTTTGAGATGACCATGGTTGGGGAAATGAGTTATCTTCTCAGTCTTCAAGTAAAGCAATCTAAAGATGACATATTTATCTCTCAGAGTAAGTATGCAAGAAATCTTATTCACAAGTTTGGTCTGGACAGTTCCAAGGCAGTTAGAATTCCTATCTCTACTCATGAAAAAATGAGCAAAGATGATGAAGGCAAGAGCATTGATCCTAGTCTCTATAGGAGTATGATTGGCAGTCTATTGTATCTGACTACTAGCAGACCTGACTTATGTTTTAGTGTTGGATTGTGTGCCAGATATCAAGCTAATCCAAAGGAGTCTCATCTTTAGGAAGTTATGAATTCTCAAATATGTTAAAGATACTCTAGATTTTGGTCTTTGGTATTCTATTGATTCTAACCACTGTCAAGTAGGATTTATTCTATTTCTCTTTCTTCAGCAGAAGAAAAATACTTGGCAGCAAGCAGTTGCAGCACACAACTGATTTGGATGAGGAATATGTTGCTTGATTATGATTTCAAACAGGAAGAAATGATTCTATACTATGATAATACTAGTGCTATAAATCTTTCAGAAACCTCTATTATGCATTCTCGCATAAAACACATTGATTTTCATTTTCATTACATTAGAGAGCTAGTCGAAAGAAAGGAGTTGCAACTACAATACATTTCCACAAATAGACAAGTTGCAGATATCTTCACAAAGGCATTAATTAAATGGAGAAAAATTTGAGTAGTTGAAATATCCTCTAGGACTTGGGGTTTGGGGGCGGGGGGGGGGGGGGGGGGGGGGGAATTGAAGAGCCTTATTCATTGAAGTGTTTCCTCAATATTTTTTTCGGCAGGCGTTTTATATATTAACTTTTGCTCTTATTGCTCATTGACGAAATATTGATGAAGATTCCCTCTTTTCGGTGAGAGGATCCTTTTTATGAGGACCCGCACATATGACCCAAATTATGGGATTTATGTCCTAATTAAGTCCTCTTGGTGTTGCAACTCTGCTCCTTTTCTCAAGTGGTAACCAATGTTTTGGCTCATCAAAGCGTCCTCTTATCTGCCTCTCATTATTTAAACAGAAGATTCAAATATGGGTAGAGAAATTAGCAAGAAAGGTTTCGTGAAGAAGATGTATGCTTCTTTGGAAAAGAAAATGATGTATGCTTGTTCCAGTTCCTCCTGAAAAAAATATCTCCACCTCCTACTTCTCAAAGTCACAATTTGAGAAAGAAATCTGGAGAAGAGCTGCTGACCATCCTCTGAGAAGAAACTGTAGAGATATGGCATTTAAACCCCCCCAAATCCCTATCTAGGATTCCTGTTCCTGAGTGGGATAAAGTATCTTCTAGGGGGGGGGGGGGGGGGTGAAATCAATTTTCCATCTGGCTCTATTTCTCATGATGATTCTTCTAAAATAGTAGATTTTGATACTAATATTACTATTGCTGATGAAGAGTTTGACTCAATTCCAGTGAAGACTGATCCTCCTTTGTCTTATCCAATTCTTATGACTAAGATAATCCTAGTTGGAACTGTATTTGAAGCAGTTAAATATGTTGATGCTAGTATTGAAACAGTAAAAAATGATGTTCCTACTATTGTTGAAACTTCATCTCTTGTATCTAAAGCTATGGACCTCAATTCGGCTCCTTCGTCTACTGCTGAAAGATTTATTCGTGATGACCTATTTAATACATAGGTGTCCTTAGCTCAACTCCACCTGTAGGTAATTTCTATTGATAAGAAGATTATTGAATATTTCATAGCTGGTTCTACAGGTCCTGCATCTCTTACTTCTGGGAGGATCTCTATTTTGTCCAGTTCTGACAGCTCTGAGTGAGGTTTTTTTCTCCTTAGGTTTATGCGGCCAGAAAGGGGGAGATCAAAGGTAGTTTGATGATTGCAACTTGTCTTCTATAGTTGATGATACCTTAAATTTCTCTAAGTGACACTTTATCTTGTTTGATTGATTTTGGTTGTATGTCTGATGTTGATGTTGATTGGTTGTACTATTTTTTGCTCTCATTATGGTGGTGGTTGTGAAACTGTGATGATAGTTATGTCTATGACTAGTTATTGTCTTAAATGTTGATCTTTATTTTGACAGTTATTTTGACTATGTGAAACTCTCATGTTATCGATTTTTTGATAAATTCTGTCAGAATGGTTTTTTGGCCAAATAAGCCAAAGGGGGAGATTGTTAATGTAGGCCTTTTATGAGTTGGCTATATTTGGCAAAAGTACTCCAGGTTAATTCTCAGTCAACTAGGAGAAGTTCTACTTATGTTGAAGACAGTTTCAACTGTGTGAGGATAGTTTCAACTGCTCCTACAATCTATAGATTTTAGGATAAGGGTGCTGAAAGGAATGCTGCCCTTGAGCCAATCACAAGTCGATGTGTTTAGGGACTATTCAAGGGTAATCAACTTAATAAGGCAACCTTTTCATCAATATGCTGCATCTCTATTCATAAAGATTGTGATGAACCTCATTAACCTGGGTAACTGATTTCGAGGCCATGATGAGTTCATGCTAGTGAGACTTGGAATCTAGATGCCCATGTTCTAAATGTTCCTTGTCATAGGATCACCAATTAGGGGATCGGTGATTCCGGATAGACTAGTACAGTTGGTACATACCCTATACGATAAGGGGTAGCTGATCTCACAGTTACCAATGAGTCGTCATTAATGTACAAGTGCAGGTGCTCATTAGGGAATGAGTTCACTAAACGGACTTGCACGAGGAACACAAAATGAAATCCTTACATGAGTGTCAATAGGATGTCATGGTTACCTTGGACCTGAGGTTGTCATGGTTACCTTTGTTGGGATGGAAGAAGAAGCACAACGAAAAAGTGATTTAAAAAAAAAAAAAAAAACCATCCCAAAACCAGTGATCAACCTTAGCAATCTTTAAGGAATTCAATATACGAGTAGAAGGAGATGATATACCTTATTCCGCGGATGGTAAGACTACTCCTATCCCCATTTCAATACGTCCAAGTGCACATCCTTCAATGGAATGTCCACACCAAATGCCTCGCAACCAAGGGACAGCGAACACCAAGATCCATTGTGGCTGAACGGAGAGGGAAACTCAACCCCAAAATGCACCTAAGTGAAGGCCAACCCTTCCACCAAGAACCGAGCACCAAAAGGGAGGAAGAGGGGATAAGAAAACCACGAAACAAGGAGGAAGATGAAGGAATACCTCACTATCCTCCTTGGACTCCTCCAAGAAGATGAAGGAGATGACACACCCAAGAGGAAGAGACCTCCAAACCGGCTTCACCAACACGGGAAGGAGGAGCTTGATGGCTAGCCACACATGGAGATCAAGAGGAGCTCTTTGGAGTCTTGGTCTTTAAGAAGCATCTCAAGAATCCAAGCCTTTGCTCCTCTCCAAGATCTCTAACCAATTTGCTTAACCTCTCTCAAAGGAGGTTAGGCCATCTATTTATAAGGTGAGTAGGTGGCCCCATGGTGGACCCGCCCCCCCTTTTTAAATCATCTCCCGTAATTCAAAATTTTCGGGTTTGCCTCCTAAACAATAATTTATATTTAATGGATTTATAATTAATTTGAAATTAATTAAATCCAACTAAATATAAACTTTAATTTATCTCTATAAATTAAATTCTTATTGATTAGGATTTATCATGTGTCAATCCCTATAATTTAGGGATGCCCTAAATTAGGGTTACTGAGGAACTCCTTCCTCGTGTATTCGTTCCTATAGAAAACATATTTCCTATCATGTCTGTAAACGAGATCCGTGATCGTGTTGCAGCATATCCATGCTAGTAGACATATAGTGCCACATTTAGACTTTATCTCATAAGGTCCGTTATGAGTTAGCCTGTTGTGTGTGACCCATTGGGCCCCACATTAAGCCAGTAGTGAGTTGTGCATAACGGAGAGTCGGATCCGATAGAATGACTTCTATTTGAATCTTACGAGTCACCACTAAAACCCCTTTACTGTGATCGTGAGAGACTCCACTCACAAGTCAAGATTGACGTCTAGCAACGTGTCATGACTACCCAGATAGTGTGAGGTTCAATCTACAAGGATCGAATGCCCTTCGGTGACCAATTACCGTGCAACTTAGTCTCTCGGTTACAACATCGCGAAGTCGGCTAGGGTAAGGAAGAAGTGTCAAACCCTAATACCAATTCATATGTATTCCACCTGCCAAGATATCATCTCAATAATGAAAAGTCAAAAACATCTTCCTGACTTTCATGTTTACTCTGGCTAGAGATTCCGGAGTCAACACTTGTAGGGACACATAGGACGTTATCTCCTCTCACTAGGAGTAACCAATTCCATGTTTGTTGCTCACCTACCTGCATGAATGTTTCCCCATGCCCAGCAATATCTGGCACATGACGCTGAGGGCCTTGTAGGGATAAAACCAAGGCAATGGGTTGTCACTCACAAGGTAACCATGAGAACCTTAGGTCCAGGGACTGCTTGCACCTAATATCACCCGAGGAACATCCCATTGACACTCATGTAAGGATTCCATTCAGTGTTCCTCGTGCAGGTCCATTCAGTGAAGTAATTTCCTAATGAGCACCTGTACATGTACATTCATGACAGCTCATAGTTAACTATGAGATTAGCTACCCCTTATTGTATAAGGCATGTACCAAGTGCACTAGTTTATTCGGAATCATCAATCCCCTATTTGGTGATCCTACGATTGGGAACATTTGGAACAGGGGCATTTGATTCCAAGTCTCACTGGCATGATCTCATCATGGCCTTAGAATCAGTTACCCGAGTTCATGGGGTTCATCACAATCTAATATATACAAAATATAGATACCTCATATTACTCATTAACCATAAATAGTTCCCTACACATCAACATGTGATTGGCTCAAGGGCACTATTTTTTTCAACCTTGTGAGTGATGACCCATTGCCTTGGTTCTATCTCTACGTGCCCCTAAGCATCATGTGCCGAGTATTAATGGGCATGAGGAAGCATTCATGGAGGTAGGTAAGCAACCAACATGGAATCAGTTACTCCTAGTGTGAGGAGATAATGTCCTATGTGTCCCTGCAATGTCGACTCGGGAATCTTTGGCCAGAGTAGATATGAAAGTCAGGAAGATGTTTCTGATGTTACATTATTGAGATGACATCTTGGCGGGTGGAATACATATGAATCGGTATTAGGGTTTGACACATCTTCCATACCCTAGCCGACGTCGGGACGTTGTAACTGAGGGACGTAGTTGCACGGTAACTAATCACCGAAGGGCGTTCGATCCCTGTAGATTGAACCTCACACTATTCGGGTAGTCATGACATTTTGCTAGATGTCAATCTTGACTTGTGAGTGTAGTCTCTAACCACTACACTAAAGGGTTTTAGTGATGGCTCGTAAGATTCGAATAAAAGTAGTTCTATCGGATTCGACTCTCTGTTATGCCCAACTCACTAGTAGCTTAGTGTGGGGTCCAATGGGTCACACACAACAGGCTAACCTCGTAACAGACCTTATGAGATAAAGTTTGTATGCGGCATTATATGTTTACTAGCATGGACATGCTGTAACTTGATCACAGATCTCGTTTATGGACATGATAGGAAAGATGTTTTCTATAGGAACAAATACGCGAGGAAGGAGTTCCTCGGTAACCCTAATATGTAGGGCATCCCTAAATTATAGGGATTGGCACATGATAAATCCTAATCAATGAGAATTTAATTTATAGAGAGAAATTAAACTTTATATTTAGTTGTATTTAATTAATTTTGAATTAATTATAAATCCATTAAATACAAATAATTGTTTTGGAGGCAAACCCTATAATTTTGAATTACGGGAAGAGGATTTAAAAGGGGGGGGGACTACCATGTGTGGCCACCTACTCCCCTTATAAATACATGGCCTTACCTCCTTCAAAGGCGTTAAGCAAATTGGTTGACGATCTTGGAGAAGAGCAAGGGCTTGGATTCTTGAGACGCTTCTTGAAGAGAAAGACTCCAAAGAGATCCTCTTGATCTCCATAGGTGGCCGGCCATCTTGTTCATCCTTCCTGGGTTTGTGAAGCTGAATTGAAGGTCTCTTCCTATTGGGTGTGTCATCTCCTTCATCTCCTTGGAGGAGTCCATGAAGGACAGCGAGGTATTCCTTGATCTTCCTCTTCGTCCCGTGGTTTTCTCATCCCCTCTTCCTCCCTTTTGGTGCTCGATTCTTGGTGGAAGGGCCGGCTTCACCTTGGTGCGTTTCGGGGTTGAGATTGCCTCTCCGTTGAGCCACAATGAATCTCGGTGTTCGCTGCCCCTTCGTTGTGAGGTGCTTGGTGTGGACTTTCGTTGGGGGATGTGCTTGTGTGCTTCTTGAAACGGGGACAAGAGCAGCCATACCATCTGCGATATATGGTATATCTTCTCCTTCTACTTGTTGACTGAATTCCATAAAGATTGCTAAAGTTGATCACTGGTTTAGGGATGTTTTGAATTTTTAAATAATTTTTTCCATTGTGCTTCTTCTTCTCATCCCAACAGTGGTATCAGAGCCACCTTTAGCAATTTTTTCAGAATTTTATCACGTGTTATTATTGCATTTACGAACCGTTCGCTCCCTAAACGTCATGCTACCCGGTTTTTCTTTTCACGGGTTCTTGAGTCATTCTTTTGGCTCAACGGTTCATGCGATGAATCGGGGTGGTAGCCTACTGTCCAAACTTGTCTTGGACAGATTTCGAACTCAAGAACCCCATGGGTTCATGGTTGAACAGCTCCGAAAACTAAAATTTTCAGCATTTATTGTTTGGACTATTTTGGGTGGAAACGTAATCCGATTAGCTCATTGTCAGATTCTATTTTTTTCTTTATTTTTGTTAATTCTTAAGATGCATGAAAGGATGATTATGGATGAGACCTATGTGCTATGACTATGTGTAAAACGTGGTTGTGTTGATTGCTTGTAAATTTATGAAATTTCAGCATTGTAACTTTTAAATAGGGCTTGCGTACCCATGCCTTCCTCTTGAGAATTATGATTGTAATCTTCTTCTCCCTCTCCTTAAACCTTTCCCCAAGGGTTGTTTCGGGTCTTCTTCTTTTAGTTTTGTAAAATTAGAAGTTTAGGAGCAGATTCACGATGAGCACGTTTGCTGCCCCATTTTGGTGCGCGCGCGGAGACGAGGTGTTCGACGCCACAATGATGATGACTTGACCTAAGGGACAACTCAACTAATCCTAGTAAACTAAGTTTATAATGGTGGATTTAAGACTAAACACCAAGGCAACTACCAACTCAATCAAACTTAACCACCTAGGTTTACACAAGTGATATACCATGAAAATATACTACAAAATACACAAACAATGGAGCAAATAAATAATACAATAAATACTTAGCTCCAAACACGAGTCCTAGTTCCTCTTGATGCCCCAATCAAGATTGTATCATAAGAACTAGGGTTTGCAAGGAAATGACTCAAGAAAGGCTTTAGAATAATCAAGAATGGCTCAATAGAATCATGGATCAGGGGAGGAAGGCTCTCATGGTCTTGTATTTATAGACCATGAAGAGAAGAGAGAAGTCACCTCTTCTCAACGGTTAATTTTTTGCCCGTTACCAACCGCCGGTGGCTTGCCGATCGATCGTGGATCGACCGATCGAGTGACCGCCGAGCGACTGATGGCTTTCTGCCACAACCTGGCAACCTCCGGTCGACCGGCCGGTCGATCGAATTGGCTATTGCCAATTTTTTACCACATTCGATCGACTGACCAGTCGACCGAACCTAGGCTGAGCTTGATTTTTTCAGCCTTCTTCTTGTGCGCTTCTTCGGGTTCCGGCCTTCAACGTGCGTCAACTTGCGGAGATTTCCATGTGTTCTTTAGACTTGTCCAAGACGTCTTTGGTGCACACGTCGATTTTTTGATTTCATTCGATATTTCCGATCGAGGACATCGAGTGCTAACCGATATGGAACCTGAAAATATTTCTCAACGAAACATTAGTTCCATCTTTGTTATCATTAAAACTGAGATTAAGACCAAGGTAGAAAACCTTAGGCCAACAAGTTACACTCTGTTAAGAACAAAGTGAAAAACAAAGTTGTGAAACCTTTGATTAATATCAAGAAGAAAGGGAAAGTTGTCCCCAAAGGCCCCTACTACGATTATGGTAAATATGGCCACTAGAAGCTCAACTGCAAGTATAATTTTTTCCAGAAATGAAACTGAAGATGGTTTTTTTAAAACCGCTGCTTCAGGTGCTCACGTTATAAGAATATTTCATCATTGACTCTATTGAGTATTTGATACCAATCATCACATGCAAGATGTTGCAGGAGAAAAGAAAAATTAGAAGATTACACAAAAGACAACTACGGCCTTCGGGTAGGCAATGACGCAAGAGTTGCAGCCTTAGATGTAGAAACCAATTGTATGAGTCTTCTATTCAACAATACCGTTGATATTGATTTGTTCCAGTGTTATAATAAAAGAACATCCTTTCCTTTGTTCTCTGAACAAGGTTGTGAAAAGTTCGTTAATAGGCAATAGTTGCCACGTGAACCATCCTGATGAGTTACATGCGACTGGACCAATTCAAATTGGTTTAATGGTTTTTAAAGTTAATGATAAATATTTTTGAACGAACACACAAAGTGAAAAAATTAACCTCATCTACTTCTGGCTTTTATGACCTTGGGCGATTATGAATCACAGTCAGAACTTGAGAAGTGTGTCTGAAGGAGATTCTGATCAAGTCTCTGTTCACTAGACCTGGCAAAAGGCTCACTGAGTTGATTAGAATTGGCCTACATAGGTGTATGCAGGCTGATAATAATTCAAGCAAAAAAATCTTACTCCTACGATATGATTAGGCATGGGTACGTCCACTTGTTTTTGCATAAATCTGATACCTTTGAGTCATTTAAGGAGTATGAAGGTGCAGTTAAAAAACATATTGCAAAAGGTATTATAGGCCTTCAATTGGATCGAGGCAGAGAATACTTATCCACTAAGTTTGTGAATTATCTCGAAGACAATTAGATTGTCTTTGTATGGACCTCTCCTGACACAATGGTGTGTCCGAAAGGAGGAATCACACCTTGTTGGATATGATGTGATCCATACTTAGCTTCCAATCTCTTTTTAGAGGATAAGCTATTGTAGCGGCCATAATTTTGTGTCTCTAATACACAATATAAGATATGGAATGATAAGAAACTGAGTCTGAGACATCTTGTGATTTGGGGTTGCCTAGCGTATGACAAACTTGACTAGGTGCAAAATTTTGAGGAATACCCTTAAAAGTGTTTTGGGTATCAAGGTCTTCAACTGAACAAAAAGAGTTTTGTCACCACTTTCTTAGAAAGGGAGTTTGTCGGCGAAAGTGGGAGTGGAAGATGTGTTGAACCTAGTGAAGTTCAGCAACCACGAATAAAATCATGATAACTAGTGGAAAGTTCATTGGTTAAACCAATCCATGTAATTATTACTTCCCATCACTCTTCTAGGAGACTATGTAGACTGCCTGAGTGATGATATCTAGCCATAGGGTATGACCTAGATTCAGGCAATCCGCGATCTCTTAATGGTCAAATGTGTTGACACCATCCAGTGGCATTATGCAAATCCAAACAGGACACAAACAGTGCGGACTTTGGTCGACCGACTATAAAAGGATGATTCCTATAGGGTGCAGCTGGATCTTTAGGAAAGATATGAGCAGCTGGCAAGGTATGAACCTATAAGACCAGACTAGCTGTGAATAAGATCTAACCCAAACAATAGGTTGTCTATAATAAGACATTCTCACCAGTTCCAACGCTCAAGTCCATCAGGATATTGCTAGCCATCAGTGCGTGCTATGAATACGAGATCTGGCTAGTGGGTGTCTAGACTGTGCTCTTCCATTATGAAAAAGTCTATATGACATAGGCAGAGGAGTTCGTATCCTTGGTTGGACCGACTGAGGTATGCAAGCTGCAAAGGTCCATCTATAGCTATAACTAGTATCAAAGAGTTAAAACATCTGTTTTTTATGAGATAGTCAAAATGGTTTTGATTTTATCAAAAATGTGGATGAACCTTGTGTACATAATGTGTTTAGTGGGAGCGTTGTCATATTGTATGACATACTTGTGGGTAAAACGTTCTTACGCTCTAGTTATTTCCCATACTGATTCTCTATGGTACATCTGGAAAAGCCCTCCTGTATGCTTGACATTAGGAACTATATGGATAGGTCTGAAAGGATGCTTGGTTTACCCCAACCCATGTATATTGATATAGTGCTGAAAGAGTTTTAGCATCGAAGGCAGTAAAAAAGAGGTTACTTGCCTAAGAGTGATTGCATCAGTCTTTCTAAGATGATGTCTACTAAGACACCTGAGGAGAGATAAAAAATGAGTGAGATCCATTATACTTCGGTAGTGGGATCCAGGATGTGATGCTTTGCACTTAGCTTGATATTGCTTATACCTTAGTGGTATCTAGCAGATTTCAAGCAAAACCTTGGGGAATAATATTAAAAAGCAAATGGAGAACTCTCTCAGGCACTTGAGAAGGATGAGAGATGTTCAATATGACAATGAAACCATATGATGGTATAAGGATACCTTTAATGGTGGTGCAGTAAGCAATAAAGTGTTCCTAGCTTGGTACTATAATTGGTAATTAAGGTGACTAAGGCTTTGTACTTTGCTACTTACTTTGCCGCTTAGGATAGCACCAGATAAAGGAGTTTATCATTCAGTGGGAGTTGTTCTTGAGGTTGTCAGTTCAACATCAGTATTGTATGACAATACTAGGACTATTGCTCAAAGTTAAGCAACTAAGATTCCGTGAAGATCATTGCTTCTCTTAAAAGGCGGTATCACCTTGTTGTTGGAAATAGGTGATGACTGAAAGACATTGATGATGAACTTAATAAGGCAACATTTTCATCAATATGCTGCATCATTATTCATAAAGATTGTGATGAACCCCATGAATCCCATGAACCCAGGCAACTCATCAATCATGATTCCGAGGCTATGATGAGTTCATGCCACTGAGACTTGGAATCCAGATGCTCATGTTCTAAATGTTCCTAGCCGTAGGATCACCAATTAGGGGATCGGTGATTTTGGATAGACTAGTGCACTCGGCACATGCCCTATACGGTAAGGGGTAGCTGATCTCCTAGTTACCTATGAGTCGTCATTAATGTACAAGTGCAGGTGCTCATTAGGGAATGAGTTCACTGAACAGACCTGCACGAGGAACACAAGATGGAATCCTTACATGAGTGTCAATAGGATGTTCCTCGGATAATAGTAGGCGCAAGCAGTCCTTGGACGTGAGGTTGTCATGGTTACCTTTTGAGTGACGACCCATTGCCTTGGTTTTATCCCTACATAGGCCTCAACGTAATGTGTCGGGTATTACTAGGCTTGGGAAGCATTCATGGAGGTAGGTGAGCGACCAACATGGAATCGGTTACTCCTAGTGAGAGGAGATAACGTCCTATGTGTCCCTGCATGTGTCGACTCGGGAATCTCTTGCTAGAGTAGATATGAAAGTGAAGAAGATGTTTCAGACGTTTCATTATTAAGACGACATATTGGCGAGTGGAATACATATGAATTAGCATTAAAATTTGACACTTCTCCCGTACCCTAGCCGACGTCGGGATGTTTCAACTGAGGGACTTAGTTGCACGATAACTAACCACCGAAGGGCGTTCAATCCCTGTAGATTGAACTTCACACTATTCGGGTAGTCATGACACGTTGTTAGACATCAATCTTGACTTATGAGTGGAGTCTCTAACGACCATACTAAAGGGGTTTTATTGATGGCTCGTAAGATTTGAATAGAAGTCATTCTATCGGATCCGACTCTCCGTTATGCACAACTCACTGCTGGCTTAGAGTGGGGCCCAATGGGTCACACACAACAAGCTAACCTCGTAACGGACCTTCTGAGATAAAGTCCATATGCGGCACTATATGTCTACTAGCATGGACATGCTGCAACTCGATCACAGATCTCGTTTACGGACATGATTGGAAAGATATTTTCTAGAGGAATGAATATTCGAGTAAGGAGTTCCTCGGTAACCCTAATAGGTAGGGCATCCCTAAATTGTAGGTATTGGCATATGATAAATTCTAATCAATAAGAATTTAATTTATAGAGATAAATTAAAGTTTATATTTAATTGTATTTAATTAATTTCGAATTAATTATAAATCCATTAAATATAAATTATTATTTTGGAGGCAAATCCCGGAATTTTGAATTCCTAGGAGAGGATTTAAAAAGGGGGGGGGGGGGTCTACCATGTGTGACCACCTACTCGCCTTATAAATGGATGGCCTAACCTCCTTCAAAGGGGTTAAGAAAATTGGAAGATCAAGGGCTTGGATTCTTGAGAAGCTTCTTAAAGAGAAAGACTCCAAAGAGCTCCTCTTGATCTCCATGAGCGGCTGGTCATCTTGTTCATCCTTCCCGGGTTTGTGAAGCCGAATTGAAGGTCTCTTCCTCTTGGGTGTGTCATCTCCTTCATCTTCTTGGAGGAGTCTGTGAAGAACAACGAGGTATTCCTTCATCTTTCTCTTCATTTCGTGGTTTTCTCATCCCCTCTTCCTCCGTTTTGGTTCTCGGTTCTTGGTGGAAGGGCCGATTTCACCTTGGTGCGTTTCGGGGTTGAGATTGCCTCTCCATTGAGACACAACGAATCTCGGTGCTCGTTGCCCCTTCGTTGCGAGGCGCTTGGTGTGGACTTTTCTTGGAGGACATGCACGTGTGCATCTTAAAATGGGGATAGGAGGAGCCATATCATCCGCGGTATAAGGTATATCTTCTCTTTCTACTCATTGATTGAATTCCTTAAAGATTGCTAAAGTTGATCGTTGGTTAAGGGAGGTTTTGAATTTTTAAATCACTTTTTCCGATGTGCTTCTTCTTCCCATCCCAACAAGTGCAGCGCAAATTAATGACCTTTTATTTCTTGCAGATATGACAACTGTTGGTCTACGTTATTAATGATGATTTTATTTGAATCTCTGATATTTTTAATCATCGTTAATTTCATTTCTATTGCTTATTTAATTTTATCAGTAGAGGAGAGGTCATCTTTAATATTTCCGATCGTTACTCCTTTGATCTTTATGGTCATTATGTTTTTGTGCTGACTATTTGTTTTGAACCGATGACTGTTGGTTTTTGAACTGATGGTATTATAGAACAATAGTTAAAGTCAACATTGATTCAGATCTATCAGTTGTCATATCTAAATTCTGGTGAAAATATCTGATTTATCAACTCTGGGGTGCATACGCTGTGTTGCCAATTTTTTGAGGAGTTGAGATTGCTGAGTGCAAGACGACAACAATCTATCATTCTTATCTTCAAGTGAAGATGGTGCTGGGCTGTTAACTCACTACAACACAAGGACTATGTGGAGGATGGAACTCTGTGGCTGGGATGTCATGGAGAGGGAAGTCGGTATGTACTTGTAATAGCAAATAGGTTTTGTTATTTCCAATTTACTGTAGAACTAGTAGTCGGATTTCGGAGTGTGAAATCCTAAAGGCTTATGTTGTACTTATTGAGAGTGGATTGGGCATCTGTCCGGTGAGTGCCCCGTAATGACAAGCTTGTTGGCTTAAGGGTCTCTCTTAAGCCTCGATCTTTATTTTGATGATAACAAACATGTATTTAATCCAAGTGTGAAGTTTTGAGTTCAGGTTGAGGTTGCAATAAGCATGCCAAGTCCGTTCAAACGAGACGAAAGAAAAGATCGTCAAAGAAATGGAAGAAGAAAACGTCAAAGAAATGCTAGGGCATAAATCAAATAGATATCTTGTAATATACTCCTAGGACGATCTTATCCCCAGCCTAATTGTATAGTTATCAAAGTTAGAACTTGGTAACTAAATCCAGAAAAAAGGCATGTAAAAATTTCAAGGAGAAATCAGCCACAGCCTCAGCCTGAGTTCGGTCGACCGGTCGGTCGACCGAACAAGGCATTATTCTGCTAAGCAGTCTATTCGGTCGATCGATCGGTCGACTGAAGTTGGTGAAGGAATCTGTGTAAGGCTGCGTCGGTCGATCGGTCGGTCGACCGACTGAAGCAAAAACTTAGCATAATGCTCACCGGTAGACCGACCGGTCGACCGGATTGAGGATCACAAATCGCGCGACCCTGGCTCCACTGATTCGATCGACTGATTGGTCGACCGAATGTGGGATTGATAATTTTGTGACAGTCGGTCGACCCATCGGTCGACCGAGCACTCATAATAAGCCAACGGTCGCATTGGCGATCGATCAGTCGGTCGACCGACGATCGACCGGCCAATCAACTGAACGACATCAATGACTATTTTTCGTCAGTTGAATGGTCCGTTCGGGTGTGGGGTTATAAATACCCCACACCTAACTTCTTTAAAGCTTCTTACTGAATTTACTGAGCAATAAAAGAAGTGTTTTAAGCCTTCAAAAAGATTGAACTGCTGCAAGCCCTCTGCTTCCGTCGACAACTCATTTCGAGCGCTGCTTCCCTGCTTTCTTCAACCTTGCTGCAACTCAAAGAGTCATCCTCCCGCAAGTTGGAGCTTGAAGGCTTGGGAAAGGAGCATTGGTTCATTTTTACATTTTTAGGCTCTTTCCTTTGTATTTGAAGTTTTTTGTAAACTTGTTTTCCATTTGAGATAGCTGCTAGGTGTGCTAGGAAACACTTAGGGAAAACTATATAGGATTATGTTTTGCCTAGGTGAATAGGATTGAGGTGTTCTCAGAGTGGTGAGAAGAGTCTCCTTATTGTATTCAAAGGGAAACACAAACTCTATAAAGTAGTGGTTAGAAATCCTTGGTGAGGAGCCAAGGTAGTGGAGTAGACTAGGGCTGGCAACGGAGCGGATACGGTGCGGATACTGGATTATCCGTATCCGCACTGCACCCCATATCCGCCCATCCGTATCCGCACTGCACCCCATATCCGCCCATCCGTATTCGCACCGTATCCGCTACGGATGTGAATATGGATATCCATATCCGCACCGCTTCAAATACGGATATCCACACCGCTTCAGTAGACAGTTGGCTAAACCACTATAATCACCCTTGTTTGCATTGTTTACTTGCTTTTGTCATTGCTATTAATATTTGATCACATCTCTTGCTAAGAAACACTTGCACCTAAGTGAAGATAAAATTGGGCAAAAAGAAAAGAATTGAAAAAGGGGATAGACACTATTCAACCCCCCCTTCTAGTGTCAGATTTCACACAACAATTGGTATCAGAGTCATGTCGTAGGTCAAGATTTAACCATCTTCCCTACAATTCAAGATGTCTAGTGAAATCCAATTAGCTCAAGGGTCCTTTACTCATACTCCACCACTACTCGATCGAAACAACTATGCCTATTGGAAGATCCGCATGAATGACTTCCTACAATCCTTAGGCATGGATGTATGGAGGATGATTCTAGTAGAGTAGAAACAACCCAATAAGGACATGGACCAATGGGACCAAGAAGAAATTAGACTTTTTAATGCAAATGCAAAGGCCGTCAATGCTTTATATTGCGGCCTATCAATTAATGAATTCAATAGGATTTCTACATGTAAGTCTGCATATGAAGTATGGAAGGTCCTAGAGACCACCCATGAAGGGACTTCACAAGTAAAGGAATCAAAAATAAACTTACTCATGCATGATTATGAAATGTTTAAAATGCTATCACATGAGTCTATTGGTGTCATGCATGCTAGATTTCAGAATATTACAAATGGCTTAGCTAACCTTGGCAGAGAAATAAGGGAAGAGGAGAAGGTAAGGAAGCTCCTCCGTTCCCTTCCAAAATCTTGGGAGCCCAAAGTCACAGCCATCATAGAAGCCAAGGACTTGAGTACCTTGAAAATCACCGAGCTCATTGGGTCTCTCATGACACATGAGACCCACATGAAACAATACCAGGAGGAAGATGACCCCAAAGGCAAAACCATTGCCTTAAAAGCATCACATCGAGCAGAAGAGTCGTCGTCATCCGAGGAAGAGACGGATGATCTCGAAGAAATGGCGATGCTAGCAAGAAGATTCATGAATTTCATGAGGGGAGGCATGAGGAAGGGAAGAGGAGGCTACACATGCTACAATTGAAGGCAATGATGACCACGTGGGATGAAAGCGAGGCCTCATCGAGTGAAGAATAAGCAAAGAGTGAAAAGGCAAACCTTTGCTTGATTGCAAAGGATGATGAGGTAAGATTTATTTTTGGTGAAGTTTCATTTACTCAAGAAGAGCTAGAAAATGAATTTGAGCAAATGCCTGATGAATTCAATGCAATTAGGAGAAAATTTAAAGATCTCAAAAAGGACAATAGATATTTAGAGCTTGAGAATGATAGTCTATTACTTTCATGCAATGCCTTAAGGAAAGAAGTAGACACCCTCAAGGAAGAGACATGCACCATAGAGAAAGCTAAGAAGGACTTGGAGATTGACAATCAAAAATTAGAGAATGAGAACAAGTATTTAAGTGATCAAGTAGAGCATTTGAATAATAGCATGCTAACATTAAAAAAGGAACTTTGCATGCTTAATTAAAAAATGACAACCATCCAAAATGTCATGCCAAAGGTTGTCCATAAAAAGAAATCATCACACTTCCATGCTCACACACACTAGAAGAAAATTGAATGGAAATTGCTTTTCTTGTGGGATATTTAGCCATATGGCCAAGGATTGTGCATTCAGAAGGAACTCACATGCAAGATTTACATGGGTTCCCAAAATGACTAACACTCAAGGACCCAAAAATTTTTGGGTACCTAAAGTGGTATCTTCTCCTTTTGTAGATGGAGAACAATCCTCAAGCAAGTAGGAGCACTTGGATATTGGATAGCGGTTGCTCAAAGCACATGACAGATGACATCAATTTATTTGCAACCCTATCAAGTAAAGATGGTGGACATGTCACTTTTGGAGACATATCCAAGGGTAAGATTGTTGGCATTGGTGACATAGGCATACTCCCTTAGCCATGCATTAAGAATGTTTTATTAGTTGATGGGTTAAAACATAATTTGATTAGCATATCACAATTATGTGATAATGGATACATAATAGTTTTTGAAACATCTAAATGTATTATTAGAAATGCACCATCAAATGATATCATGTTTATTGGAAATAGGCAAGAAAATGTATACACCTTAGAATTAAATATCTTGCCAAATCCTCATATTAGATGCTTAGTTTCCATGGAGAATGACTCTTGGTTGTGGCATAGAAGGCTAGGACATGCTAGCATGTGCCTCATCCAAGAGATATCTAGGAAAGAATCAGTTAAAGGCTTACCCAAGATATAATTTGAGAAAGACAAACTTTGTGATTCATGTCAACTAGGTAAGCAAGTCATATCTTCATTTCATAGCATCAATCAAGTTAGTACATCTAGAATTATTGAGCTTGAGCACATGGATCTTTTTGGTCCATGTGATGTAGCTAGTCTAGGTGGAAAACTATATTGCTATGTAGTAGTTGATGATTTTCCAAATTTACATGGGTTTTCTTTTTGGCCAAGAAAAATAAAACTTTTGAGTTTTTCAAAAAGTTTGCCAAGAAAGTTACAAATGAAAAAGGTGTTTCAATTCTGAAAATTAGAAGTGATAACAGAGGGGAGTTTAAAAATGAAAATTTTTCCAAAATTTCAGCCTCTATAGCGTTACTTTCCATAATTCTCACCTGAGAGCTTATACCATCTCTTGAGAATAGAAATTTCTAGATAACCCGATGTTCTTATAAGTTCAGCCACTAACATCCACAGCAAGTCGCGGAGTGACATCTCGGGTTCGCGACTCGACCATTTCAACAAGCAAGTCATAATTTTCAGCCCATTTGACCAGTCCGGTTACTCTTCGTACACAATTGAACATCTCACAATATGGTACTAAATATTCACTGAATATAGCATACATAAAGATCGATATACTATACCAGCATTTTACAGAATCTAATAAATACCTTTCCGACATGAATAAAATGTGAATTCAGCATATCATTAATCATTTCCAGCATACATAGCATAATTTTAGCAAATACAATAACAAACAGCTTTTAACAATTTAATCACGGCATGATGGCAAATATTTGATCAAGTAAAACTCAACTAATTATCCTTAAGCGTACCCTACACCCTTAGGATTACTCGGTCATCCTAGGCCACAACAGAAATTGGATTTCTACCATGCTTTCAATCATAGAAATTCGGAATTAATCATTAAATAAACATTCCTAAACATCAACTTCAGGTTCTCTACACTAGGGCCGGCCCTCTATAGGGTTTTGGGGCATGCCCTAGGGCTGCCGCCCACTTAAAACCCCAATAAGGCATCCTACAATCGATCCGGGGCAACAAACATGAACAATAAGAAGTATACTCGCAAGAAAACATATCAATATTGCTCCCGAATCCATCCACAAGGATCGGCAGCCCCAAATCATAAATCTAGCGATTTTGGGGAATAACAACTCACCTAGGGTTGGATTAAGGACGAGAAGCCCCGCGTCGTATCCAATCCGATGAAGCCTCGATCCTCCGGTCGATTCCTCCGATTCACCTCCTCCCTCACTCGCCTCCCTTGGTTGGCATGTGGCTCTTTCCTGGAGCCGTGCACCCCAAGTGGCAGGTGATATATATAATTTTAATTTTTAAATGCTAGTTTACCAAATTGCCCCTCGTCATAACTCTACCCAACTCGCTCAAAACGAGTCTGATTAGAGCTCCGATCGCACTCTCGGACTCGGCTCGAACCCAACTTGGACTTAAACAATAATCATCACTATATTTAGGTAATTTAAATTGAGCAAAGGTGTCACCTCAAATTGCATCCATCCGTGATCAACCCCGCACATGCCGTGCGCCGCTCATCCCGCTGAAACCAATATACACGATTATTAATTCTCGCGGGTATTACACACTCATTATGTGATTTCAAAGATGATTTTTGATTTTGATTTTGGTTTCCTGGTCTCTTCGGAGACCTTTGTAGCCTATAACGGGCTCATGCGATCTTGAGGTTCTAAATCATAGACTAATTATGGCCTTTCGGTTTTCAACCAATAGGAAGGGTTGAAGATCTTAATTTTTTCAAATAATTCATATTTTGAGATCTCTTGATTCATTTTGATATCAATCTTTACTAGTTGACTCTCTAGAAATGAATCTTTACTATCTAGCTTAGGTTGAGATTTTCAATTAAACATTGTATTTAACCTTCGCTATTTAGTATGTTGGCTTGCTAGTTGGTCTATGGTTTCACTATAATACCAATGAAGCCTACTTGCAAGTTGAGAATGTTAATGGGAGGCTATGATATCATGAAGAAAATTGGAAAGTAAATGACAAATTTGGCAAAATTCACTTGAAAGAGGTATGAGTTTGACTTTTGTTGAAATATTGCTTAATTACCTCACTAGTTATGCTTGAATGGTTTCTCTATGCTCATGATTGATTATGCATGATAAATGTTTGAATTTTCATGAGTAGGACAAATCTTGTTAACTTAGCCCATTTCATGATATCATGATATTGATGAAATCAGACTAGGTGTGCTAATGATTAGTTTCCATGTGTTTTAAAATTTAAAATTGGATGAATATGTTTAGGTGTGCTAATGATAAGTTTCCATGTGTTTTAAAATTTAAAATTCATAAAAATATGGATAAAATGGTATAGAGGCGGTTTCATGAAAATCTCATTCATACAAGTTTGACCTAAGTCAATATTTTTACTTAGAGATCTCATTTTCTATTCATACTTGAGAAACATGTTTTGGCTTACTCATGTTAGAGTTCTATGTGCTTAGATTTGAAAATTCATGAATAAAGTGATAAAATGATATTTGGTCATTGTTAGGACGATAAACTTGATTATACTAGTTTGATATACCTTCACTCATAAACTTTTAGAAAATTGTAGAAAAATTATTTTTGAGTGATTATTGAATCTATGGAATCTTGATTTATTTTTGGATTGACTCAAAATTTCAAAATTTTCCGATGTCTACTGATATGGAAAACTTATTGATTTTAACTGAACATGAAAACTGAAATTTCAATTTTAAAATAGTATACTCAATGAATTTTAGAAAAATGTAGAAAACCGATTTTGAGATGATTCTTGAATCTGAACCTTCACTGAAAAATCTAATTTGTTGTGTAAAAATCTAAAAAACAAATAATCTAGAATCTAATTTTTAGTTGAATTTTGAAGTTGGGTTGCAAAAATACAAGGTATGATGTTGTGAATTCATTTTTGGTATCGTTCTAATCTTTTATTGAGAAAAATCATTTCTAAAATGATTTTTGATATTTTGATCGATACATGAAATTATCAACACTTAAGCTTATACATGATTTCTAGAAATGGAATTTATTTATCATTTCATACTATCATGTATAACTTAAGCTCTCTACCAAGCTTGGTCTCCCCTGATTCGAATTCAAATTCGAATCAGATTTCTATTTAAAATAGAAATTTATTTCCCACTATGCTTGAACTGACCCAACTTAAACCATGGGTCGGTTCATCCTATAAATTGGACCATAGGTTCAGTTCAGTGAACTTAACAAGGGTTGATCGAGACTTATTGCATGTCAGACTCCTAACAATTATGGTTCCGAGGAACTCCTTCCTCGAGTACTCTCAATTCGTTCGAATGGGAAGCACCTTTCCCGATTTTGTCCATAGACGAGAACCGTGATTGTGTCACAACATGTTCGTGCTAGCAAATATCATGTGTCGTGTGCGAGCTCTATCCCATAAAGTCTATTATAAAGGAAGCCTATTTGTGTGTGACCCATTTGGCCCCACACTAAGCCAGTGGTGATCGTGCAACACAGAGAGTCGAATTCATTCTATTTGAATTTTCACGAGCCATCACTAAACCCTTCTAGTCTGGTCGAGCAAGGCTCCACTAACAAGTCAAGATTGACGTTGGCAACGTATCATGACTACCCGGATAGTGTGAGGTTCAATCTGCAAGGATCGAACATCATTTGGTGATTAGTTACCGTGCAACTAAATCGTTCAGATATAATATCCAGAATGTGGCTAGGGTACGGAAGTCGTGTCAAACCCTAATACCGAGTCATATGTATTCCACTCCCTCTAGTTGTCATCTCAATCATGAACAATCATAAACTCTTTTCCGACTTTTATATCCACTATGTCTAGAGATTCTCGAGTCAACACTTAGAGGAACACATTTGACATTCTCTCCTCTATTACTAGGAGTAACTGATTCCTTGTTAGTTGCTCACCTACATCCATGAAGGCTTCACTATGCCCAGTAGTACCCGACACATGACTCCGCGAGCCATATAGGGAATACACCAAAGTGATAGGTCGTCAATAACAAGGTTACCATGACAACCTCATGTTCAGGGATTGCTTGCACCTACTATCACCTGAGGAACAACCTATTGACGCTCATATAAGGATTCCATTTGGCATTCCTCGAGCGGGTTCGTTCAGTGAACTCATTCTCCAATGAGCACTTGCATTTATACATTAATGACTCGTCATAGGTACCTGCGAGATTAGTTACCCCCTATCAAAGAGGGCATGTACCAAGTACACTAGTCTTGATGGAATCACCGATCCCCTACTCGATGATCCTATGACAAGGAACATTTAGAACTGCGGCCTCTAGATTCTAAGTCTCATTGACATGATCTCATTATATCCTTAGAATCATTTGACCGAGTTCATGAGATTCATCATAATCTATTAACAATATATAAAGATGCAACATATGATGAAAAGATGCATCATTATATTCATTACCCTTGAATAGTTCCTAAACACATTGACATGTGATTGGCTCATGGACATTATTCCTTTCACATCTGCATCATAGTATCCCTCAAAGTGGCCATGTCAATCTCGACTATCGCTAATTGATCATGATCTGCACGTCAACTGCGGAGGAGGAGAAGGTAGACGACCCTCCACTATGTGGCTGCAACAATGCCCGTGTGTGGGCCTTTGTACTAATACCATATACACGGCCGTGGTCGACGCATATCACATGCATCCATGCATCAGCATCTAGCTAATGCGACACAAGATCACCTCCCCGCCGGGTCACCAATTCACTATACGTGGCCTTTAAAGAAAATTAAGTTGATTAATTAAATTAATTATACATAATATAACTAGATTAAAAAAATTTAAATATTAACTTATTAGTATCATCTTGGGCCTCCCGCTGATGAACTCACCCCGACTAATATCTATGCGTCTCCTCGAAGACCATCAAAGGGTCAACCGAGATGAGCGTCCCTTGCTCATCTCGCATCCCCTATAATAAAGTAAATATAATTAGTTTTTCTATAATAATAATAAATAATAAAAATAATTGTTAAATTACTTACCAATCGATGCTCGTGGCTGGTAAATGGGATGGACCCACCGGTATGTACTGATGGTTCCCTCGATTAGCATCATCTAATTCTAGTACGCCATTCGAGAGGCACCCTACCACTCGTCCGACGCCCATATGTCAACCAACGTGTCCCATATCTCCTCAGGCATCCAAGTGGACCATGACCCTTTAGAAAGGTCATGGGTGTCCCCGGCCATAGCCTCGCCGCACGGGAGGAACCTCGACTAGCCTCTCACGTGCCATCAGGGAGGACTGGTGACCCTCTCAACTGTCGAGAATTCGTGGCAAGTGGAACTGTGGAAGGGAGGGTCGGTCGGCTCTCCCCTTTTTTGGTCACTAGCCGAAGCCCAAGCTGACGAAGCCTAGGGTTTCATCGGTGTGTGTGAGAGAGAGAGAGAGAGAGAGAGAGAGAGAGCATGATCAGGTTGAAATAATCGATCTCTGACGATTTTGCGATGACAAGTAGCGATCGCAAAATGTAGTCGTCTTGCTGTCGCTATGTATTTAATTCTGCGATGGTAGACTCCGCGATCGCCGTGCCGTCGCAACTGTTTCGACAATGTGACAACCATTCCCTGCGGCCGCATAACCGTCACATCTGCGATCGCTTCATTAGCTGTCGCAGAAAGACGTCACAAATTACTTGATTTCTAGTAGTGTCCTTAGGATGGTTTATTGATATTTATTCCTCCCACCATTGTTATATTGAGATTTAAAATGTTTCACCTTGCCTTTATTTTGAACAATTTTTTTCTTCTTATCCAATGTACACCTGATTAAAAAAAAAATCCTATAACTACAAGAAAATAGGGTATCACCAATGGACCAAATCCGTCGGTAATACCCAAAAATCCGTCGGTAATATTGTTACCGACGGAGTATCTGTCGGTAAAATCCATTGGTAAATGGCTCCTCGATAATACCGACAGATTTTAATTAATCTGTCGGTATTACCGACAACTATTTTATTTTGTTGGTAATACCGACAAAGACATATATCCGTCGGTATTACCAACGGATATATATCCGTCGGTATTACCAACGGATATTTATCTGTCGGTATTACCAACGGATATTTATCCGTCGGTATTACCAACAAAAACATAAATATACCAACGGATAAATATCTGTCGGTAATACCAACGGATACATATCTATCGGTAATACCAACAAATATTTTTTGTTGGTCGTTGGAATTACCAACAGAATCTACCAATTGCTCATTATTGTGTACCTGATCAATCCTCAAATCATGAAATCACATATAAGATAATTTGATAATTCACACAAAATCTTAAAAATAATTTTTGAAATCAAACATCATTAAAATCCATACGCATAAGAAACCATTGTATATAAGTAATTTCGAAATACATTGTGCTATTCAAATATTCACATTGTTTCAAAGTTTCAAAGTTTCAAAAATACATAAAATAATTTTTTCCAAAAAGCTGATCCTTGCACTTCATCCTTTTACCTACATGTAAAAACAAAAGAAATAATGAGGCAATGAAATGAGGAATACCAAGTCAATGCAAGATAATAAACTGACACTCTAAAGTTGTAAGTAAAGTTTGTAACTCAATGGAGTTCCTTCGCCGTTACTTCTTTCTCGCCGCACCGAAGAAGGCGGGGAGAGAAGCGACAGACCTGAATTCGTCTCCTTCTCTCCCTCTCGCCCTCTTCCTATCTATCTTTTATTTTGTTTTCTTTTTTTCATCTTTATTGATGGAATCTCCGGCAATCGGTGAGACAGTGACCATGATGGAGGGGCTCCGCGTCCAGATGGACTCCTTCCTTGTCGAAGCTCTGGAGAATCCGCGCCATCGTCTCACTATTCTGCGGATGGAGTTTGATATTCAGAGGTTTATGTAGAATCCTCATTAGTATCTAATTGAATTTCAGCATTTACCAACTTCCTATCTTAGGTGTGCTGCCCATCGTGTTGCTCAACACTATGGACTGCAGACTATGGCAATAGACAACTCTGCAGGTGGTCTAGGCAGCAAGGTCATTGCTAGGAAGACGCCTGATAGAAAATTCCCAGCTATCTGTTTATCGCAAGTCGCTATTGTAAAACAAACTGAAAAGGAGATGTCTAAACAACTTAAGATTGTAATTCGTCCTAGGTCAGTAAAATCTTCACCAACTGATGATGCCCAGCTAGGACTTGGAAAAGATATCGTAAGATTTGTAGAGGAGCAGATGGAAGAATATGATAGAGCACAGGCCCGTATTTTTAGTTGTCCTAGTGGTTCAGAAATGGATGTATCTCCATCAACTGATTCAGATAGGAGAAGCATGTCTTCCAGCGTGGATGAGCAGGACTACACATTAGATGAACTAGAAAAGGCCCTCAGCAAGGATAATGCTTCTAGAGTTGCCATTTTCAGAGATAGAGAGAAGGACCTCTCTGATCCAGATTATGATAGGAGCTATCAGAAGTATGTTAGAGGACTAATTCCGTGCTAGAATTTTGGTCTCTAAACATGCAATATTCCTCAGCCACCTTTCCTACAGCACGAGCCAGACATTTTTTCATTCAATCATTTGCCAAGGAACCAGAATTCCTTGAACTATAACCTATCTAACCCAGCTGTAAACCCATACTGTGCCTATGGATACAACCAGAACGTGAGGAATGCTCTCAGCATGCAGTGGCCTAGCCCTGCCATGATGTACGCATACTCCTATTAACACTTCAGGCAGGCCTAGTTTCAGGCGCCATTATATCAGCAACCCTTGAGCTTTGATTATCTAAGGAACTGCTAGTCCTAGGAAAGTGTTGGTCATAACAGCCACTGATTACAACCTCACCCGTTTAATTTATAACCTAGATATAATTCCCAGTTTCTCGCTGTTGGAGACTTGGAGTATTGACCACTGCTTAGAATTCTAGATAACAAGCATTGTTTCTAATCAAAGCTCACTGATGAAACTTTATTTACAGTAAAATATATGATATAATAGAAATTTACACAAGAAGATCAAACTGAACTATCAATAAGCCTAACAAATGAAGCTCTATATTTTAGTATTTACTTATCACAAGTATTGTTCAATATTTAAGATACTTGATAGCAAAGATATAATTTCATTCTTCAATTTCCTTCAACTAGAATATATTCTAAAGAAAAGTAGAGTTAAGTATAGTTCAGGTTTTCTAAAGACTCGGAACAAATGCTCCTAAAAGAATCTAAAATCTTTTTTGAGAGCCACATGGTTGTACACATGTGCAACTGCACCAGTGAGGAACCAAGCCAGGACTTCACTCAAACAGATTTGTCTCCACCAACTTAGTAGCTGACTGGAGACCTATGCCGGCGGTTTTGGATCAAGATTCTCATTTGTTTACCCTAGGCCTATTATAGAATCATGTTAGAGCATGTCTTTCTCCCAAGAGCTAGAAATAGTATTGGTCAAAGATCATCCTTAAGCACATCCAAGTCTAAGCTAGAATAGAATGTTGAAAAAAGGTCTTGGAACAACTAAGTTGAGTTATGTGGCTCCATAGAGCCTTTAGGTTAACACTGATGTGGAGCAGAGCAGTCATAGAGCAGTCACAAGGAGCTGGTCTTTTCCCATCAAGTCATACTTGGACGGTAAAAGATCTCCAAGTTCATTATCCACATCTAGAAAATATAGTGCTTAAAATTTGTAGAACATGGAAGCATAAGAAGAAACAATCCAAGTGCTAGTGCATCTTATTGGTTTTTGGAGAAGACGCTAAATGACAATCTATAATATGATTACACAAAGGATATATATATAATGAAATAGAAATTAGAAATCTGACGCAGTGCAGACTTGATAACTAAACCATTCAAATTTATAGTAACACAAGAAAGCATAATATGTATTGGGTATTTGAACATCCTGCCATGGATATCGATCACATGATTATATTATTATAGGATTAATGAGCTAGAAACTAAACATTAACAACATGAAATTGTCTCAGGATAAATATACAGTTCAAAAGCTATTATAGGAGTACATGGAACTCTTTAAAATCAAACTATTTTCTATAGCATTGTCAAAAACTAGAACCTATTATATATTCTTAAACAACAAGAATGTAATTAAAAAATTATAAAACAAATATCCCTAAAAAAGGGGTTTCAAGCTATAAAAAAAATCACTAGATGTACACCAAATAAAGCACTAGGAATATGATTGTATACCTCTTGCTTCCTCATCCCTCTCCTTGCTTGGAGGATACTTTGGCAGGCTTGAGGGCTCACAAGCATACAAGACGTTTTTGTGGACACTTTGATAACTATGGTTTGTTTTCAATAAACGGACCTGCATATTCAAACAAAAAACCACCCCTCTACTATCTATTTTCTCAACAACCTGGAAGCATCATGCTTTTGACTTTTCTCTCTTGCTAAACCAATGCATCGATTTTTTTCTAATTACACTACAGTTAGTCAACATAATTGTCTTAACTTCATGTGACAAACAAATAGTATCATAATTACCCGATCACAATATTTCCACATTTTAATAATCAAACTAAACCATTTCACTATTTTCTTGATAAGAATTAAATGTTACCAAGATTATTTTCTTGTAGAAATCTCCTAGTTACGTCTTCACCAAAGGAAAGCCCAACACCCCATTTACTGGGGCCTCTTCCTTGTTGAGGATGCGGGTCACTCCAAAGCAATTCACACATCAAACCTAGAAGGAATATATCAAATGTATAATACACATAAAACACATGGCTTGTATATCAGGACAGAGTAACACACATAAAACACATGTTATGATGTCAAGTGAAGCTGTAGCTACTCAATTCACTGAATAAAGTGGTGAAGATGAAAAGAAGAAGAAAACTACACCAAGGAAGCAAGCCATTTAGAAAGTTTTCATTTGCATCCTACTGATTTTTAAATCATATAAAAGAACAATTCAAAATATACCTCCAAGATAATGCCATTAATTATGTAGTTAAGGATTCATACAACACCATGGATAGATAACAGATAGATGGTATCATCTTCAGCCGACGGATATTTATATATGAATGAAATTTTTGAAAAAAATAGTAGAATGATACAAAAACTAGCTTAAACTATTAGAATTATATAAACATATTGTGGTAGCTAGGTTCAAATTAATTACTATTAGAATTATAACTTGGTGAAGAGATACCACAACAACAAAATAATACCATATATTGATAATATTCAATGCAATGAATCAATGACTGATGTTCAGCATGCTGAGAATTTATTCTCAACAAGTCAGCATGCTGAACATAAAGTTCTAATGACCAGCCTCTGTCACACATAATATTTTCTCTCATCAACTTTATCCATTTGTTGGAGCATGACAGTTGTGCAGGTATATCCAAACATAGTGAGCTTCCAACTCGATGAATCAGTTGTGCTGCCATGCTGAACATAGCATGTTGAGAATGAACATTCCTTATGAGAGAAACTGAAGATGTTGCCATGGAAATGACACTCTTTTGAAGCTCTATTTCTAAGAACAATATTCCCCCCTTTACTAATTTTTTGATTGCTCGATGAATCATACGTATGGTTTAAGGAACAAGAACATAGTATAAAACTTAGCAATAAAACAATAAAAAATATCGAATGATTAATTAAGAATGCAGTTTAATTCGTTGATTCCGAAAAAATGACAGGAATACCAAGTTGTGTCAATAGCAAACGGACTGTGATATGTACTTTGTTAGACCGTTGAGTTCGAAGTGTCTAAATGTCTAAAAGAATCAAAATGTCTAATACACGGGTGGAGGTGGTACTTTGTTAGACTGTGTCAATAAAACAATCAAAATGTCTAATATCCGGGTATGCATCTATGCACCCCAACCCGACCCTCACTTGGGCCCAACTCCTTGATTTTACATCCCACCTCCCTCAAACCAAGTAAAATCAACCTCAAGTTCAATATCTTAGCAAAATCTGTAATGATTGGGAGAATTTATGAAATCCTATTTGGATGAAAATTTCAACATACGAAGTGTGTTCAAATTTCAAAATTTTTAGCATGAACATGTGCATGATAAAGTGCAATTTCAGCATGTACAAACTAATTCCAGCATGTACGAACAATTTCAGCATTTATAAAATAATTCCAGCATATACGAGAAATTTCAGCATATATGCACTCTAATAAAATTATGCATAAATACTTATAATTCTGCATGCATATTCATACCACAACATCAAATTCTTGCCTACTACTCAAGCTATAAAAATTCAGATTCCAGCATAATACAATATTCATAAACTGGAAATAACTATCATTTTCAGCACTAGTAAACATGCATAAATCAGAATAAAATTATCAAATTCAGCATACCTAGACATGTATAAACTAGTTTATACTATTACAAATATGTATAACTCATTGATAGATCTCAAGAGAGTACATGAAACATCAAGATCAATCTACTCTAAATATAGTCACAATACAGATGATTAAGCAACCATAAGTAATTAAATATACAACATAATACTTGATACCCTGTTTTTGTCTGTAAATGTTGCTAACACTAAAAAAAAAGTTCATAGAATAAAAGAAAGAAGTTCAAACTAATGTACTTGTTATTAAAAATAGAGTTAATGTGGTAATCATGAACATGTGCATATATCCTTCGACATCTAGATACAAGACTTGTCTCTTGGCTTGTTACCTACACATAATGAATTCAACATGTATTTAAAAATGTGTCACATTTATGATCTATTAATTATACTAGTACTTGAATTTGTTGCAAATGAAGTAAGATGACAAAAGACGATTAAGACATGTCATTGGTGGAACACTTAAAGCAAAAAAAAGTCATTGCTAGCACTATTGTCATTCTAAGCGGTTGAGTTGTTTTAATGTCTAAATGTAAATCATGGCATGAGTACAACTACCACAAGTAAATGGAGTGATGGAAACCCTTCTGGAGGGAAGAATAAGTCATTTCTCAAACAATTGAAAATCCTTCCAGAGTATCCATTAAGAAGATATGTTTTCTATAAAGAAGTTGACTCTTGATAGAAATTTTCTATAAAGAAGAACCTCCTAACATCATGTAAAGGCAAACCATCAAAAAAAATATGAAATTAAAAAATATATTAAAAAACTATTAAAAATTAAAGGAATTCAACCAGATGCAATAAAAATATGAAAATAAAAAAGAAATCAAAGGAAAAATAGGTGAAACTGTTCACCCTAACAGGTGTAATTGGTGCATATCTGGTTAAACAATTCTTGTAAGAGTTTGATGGGTTCTAAACAAACTAGTTTTGGGGCAAAGTTGGCACTGGATATAAGACAAGTTTAACAGAATTAGTCAATCATGTCCTACTTCAAAACATTAGTAAAGGCTAAAAATTAGCTACAATTGTACTTTGATATCCAACTTGGTAAAATGATCTGTGCTTCATGAGAAACCCTTTGTTTCTTGTGAAAGATATGAATGAAAGATATGAATGTTCATTTTTAGTTCATGAACAAATTGGAGTAAGCAAGAGTAATACCCACCGAAGTAAGCCCTCACCTGATATGTAGGCTCCGATCTTTTTATTCAGAACTGCATATGGCACATACATAGGTGTTCTATAGAATTATTACTAAATGTTCCAGCTGTATGTACTTCCATTAATGCTGGTAAAGTGGAATTTCCTAAGCATTGAGGTGGGACTATTCTCAGCCTTACTACAGAAGTAGTGGAATTGCTTAGGTGTTTGCTCCATCAACAAAACCTCAAACATAAAAACTTACATGGCATAGAAAATATGAAAGCAGAAAAGCTCAAAAAGATCAAAATTGACACAGAAAAGTATGTATCTATTTTTTTTTCGAAAAAAAGAGCACTTGTATTAATCATTAGTAATGATAGATACAAGTAAAGGGGGAGAGATAGAATGTACAAAAATAAATGGAAGAACTAAGAAGGAGTTCAGGTTGAGGAAGAGGAGTTACAAACGGCCCAAAGATTTGCGGCTTCTAGGGCTAGTCCGGTCGAGGAAAAGTATGCATCTATTTTCAGCAATTATTCTAATGATCATGTACATCACAAGTGAGTTATGTTGTACAATTTTTATGGTTCACTATACTAACTTCTTAAAGTAGAAATGATAATCGTCGTAGACTTCACAGTGCTCATGCTTTACCATGTTCAACTATTTTATTCACCCTCTCATGTCATTACTATGCTTATCAAGTTGTTATTTTCACAGCATTTGCATTTCATTACTTTTATGGAGGTTTGAACGTGTTGGTAGATTGACCCCATTCTAGCACATTGTTCTTTATTTCTTATATGCATGAGTGGACCACCAATAATGGAACCAGGATTCAATCGACAACAGACACGAAAGGGAAAGGAAAAGAAAATGCTCATAGTTGAGGTTAAGAAACAGAAATAGATTTTCTGCGCCTATTTTTGGGAATCTACACTTGAAGAGATTGAGAAATAGAAAGGAAAAGGAAATACTCACAGTTGTGTCGACTACAGGCAGATTCAGCCGTGAGCAGTAGTCACCGATCTGAACATGTCACACTTCTCCATGACCACAACAGAATGATGAATTATCCCCACAATTGAATACCTAAAAGGGCAAGGAAAGGTTCAAGCAACACACAAGCACAACTATTTTATTAAGTTTGAAAAATTCATGCATCAACAACCTCATGAGTTATTTACATAATGGAAAACTCATACTTCAACAACCTCATTAGGTTGCAATAGTTACTTTATTTACGTAATGGAAGAAATAGACTTTGGTGTTTCATTTCAAACTTTTAGGCAACAGACTAAGGAGAACATAATAAGTTATACAATTTGATGGTTACTATAATTCATTGTAATAAGGGATTACCCTAAGCAAATTCCAAGGGAAACATCAACCTACAGTCTAAAACGATTGAAATAAAGATTCTCTTTGAGAATATATTTACAGAATTTACAGTAGCATCTTATGAGTTAATTAAGAAGAAATGAATAGTACTAACCCCATTCTTTGAAATTTCGGCTGTTTGGAAAATTCCTGACTACTATATGATTCACCTGTATGTGTGAAATAAGTGATTAACCACAAAATTGAAACATTACCCGCCAAAGAAACACACACATCTCACAAAGTTTAACTCTAAAGCATCAACTGAGCAATGTAATTCACAGGGCAACTTCATATTTGAAGCACATAGTTGTCCTGAAAAGGTGTCAATATAATAGATAGATAACATCAAATATGATACAAAAGAAACTTCAAAATAACTTCAAAATATTCTAAAGGTGAATTGGATAATGCCATTAGATGGTATTATGTGTGGATAATTAGTAGCAAAGAAATAAAATAGAATGACATCATTCCATGTAACTATAATCGAAATAATATATAATAAAGTTTAATGCAGTCAAAATGAGAATCTCGAAACAGACTAGTGCTATTGTTTGAAAAGATTGAAGAAGAAATGAGAGCTACAATTAGTTCTATCCCTAACTGAGATAAATGGGAGAAAATAGATTCATATGGTACCGACATATGTATAGGAAAATAGTGTAGACACATGGATTTGCCTCTTGATACTTAGCAGTTCTGCAATATGCACGAGCTTTAATATTAGGTTGGAATGAATGAAAAATGAGAATTAAAGCTTGTGCTATTAGGTAGACAATGTCCCATTTTTTCATCATCTATAATGATAAAAAGGATAAGAAATTATCCTTACTATATAAAAAAGAGTGTCAGTCTACTTTATAATTGATAGGAAAGGGAACATGAAAATATGATAAACAAATCAACTAATTCTAATCCATGCTAGATATGACACACATTATAATACTGCACAGGACCAAGGATTACCATATGATGCGCTAGGCTCTTAATGTAGGTCCCAAATAGAGTGAATGTATAGCCTCATGCAAATGAAACATTTATTAGCTAGCCTCTTCCGTTAATGTACTCTCGCATATGAATCAATTCAATTATTTGAAAAGGAGAAATAAATTTGTTTGTCCTAAGCTCTCATAAATATTATTCTCCAAAACTATAGAATTTGAAACTATTTAAATTCACATCGAGGAGCAAAAACTACAAATTAATGCAACACATGTACCTAACTAGGTGCAAAAACAGGGCTCCAACCCTCAGCAACTAACATTTCTTTGTCATGTCAAGGCTGAGCATGTTTAATTTGTGGTATATAAATAGATCTAAGATATATCCACTATAACCATTCTACAAAAGGACAAGGCAAATGAAGGACATCTAACAGAATAGTATGTCAATTCAATTTTTTTTTAAAAACAAAAAGAATGACTAAAAAACTAGGAGAATTGGAACTTACAACAAGCAGTAATTCTTCTACTGCAGATAAATATGCTAAAAATAATTTAGAGTCCACCTTGCATTCCTTGAAAGAACAAGTATAGGCCTGAAATCGTATTAAGATTTGTAAGTCAAAGTTCCATAAACTGTCCTTCAAGGAGAGACCATTTCATTAACAAAACATGCCAAAAGTCTCCTCGCCAACCTTAGGAGATTTGACTTAAAACATGCCAAAACAAGTAAATACCTAAATTATGCATAAATAACTAAACTTTAGATAAAAAGTGTTACTCTAACAATTAAAAAACACCTCGAACTTTATTAGTCTCCTCGGCAAGCTTCCCAGACAACTCGAACGATGGCTTTTGCTACATAACAAGAAATGGTAATAAAAGATGTTGACATTTCCAAAAAGCCTACAAGATCAAGCCTCATATAAGTAACTATGCAACATTAATTTGTGCAACTAGAAACAACCAACAAAGATTCATGCACTTGCCATGCACAGGCCTCATATCAGTAACTATGCAGCATTAGTTTGTGCAACTAGAACCACAAGACTGTAAGACCAGCACTGAAGTTACACGTTCTCTTCACAGCAAAGCCAAAAGCCTCGACGAAAGAATCTTATGCAGCAAAAAATTAGACTTTCTCTTTCAGACAAGAAATTCCCCTATCCTTATATTTCACTCTGCAAAATATGCTCCATATTATTGCTCGCTTCATCTAGGCCAAAAGTTTTTTTACTCTTTAGTTCAAAAAGGGATTCCCCGCAATTTAGGGACAAACAAAAAAAATTTAACTTCAAATACACGATTGGTGTTAAAGACCATACAGTTCACTGCGCTGATTCCAGTGCAATAAATATTCACCCTCAATATCATCAATTCTAGAGTTTGACTATGGAAGCCCTAATTAAAAAAAGAAGTATCAAACTAGCAATTTTACGTGGGGATGACTTTTACCTTTTTAGGAAAAAGAACTCTTAGACGCAACCAAGATCGAAATCTCATTCTACTTAAGTAGCAATGTTCGTGTTATCATAATTACAAGTAAAATCTCAGCTTTTTTAAATTGCTCAACCAACAAAATTGATTTCATTCACCAGTTTTTGAAATAACCGATGCAAAGCCAACGAACCATAAATCGAGCAAAATAAAAATCCGCTCAGCTCAATCGAACTAACGAGGAAATTGAACCCGCAAAGAGTCAAAAAAGTACATAAACAGCTAAGCTCGAGCTTCAATCTCCGAAAGGTTGAGAAAACCATCTCAAACCATCATAAGTCTCACTAAAACCTGAGAAAGTCGACAAGAAAACCCAACGGCAAAGTAGGAAGCAAAAAAGACACCAAGATCCCACCTGAGGAGCTCCCTCCCGACGCTGAACTAGAACCGCAAGCCAAGACAACACCAAGAAGGAGCTCTTTTGCCTCACCAAACATTCACGCCGACCCCGATCCCTCTCCGATCTCCCTCTGAGACCACGAGAACCAACTCAACACCAAAAGCTCGCACAACGAAACCCGTTAGGGAACCTAGTGCAACTTCCTAATCCCTCGAAGGCTTCATCTTGAACCCTAGCAAGCTCAGCTCCCTGACGAGATGAGATGGAGAAGAAACGACGAAGAAAAACTCGGAGAGGGATCAACGGGTGAAGCGCGGAGAGGGAGCTGAAAGAAGAAACGACGAAGAGATGGTGAAGAAGAGAGGACTACGAAGAATATTGGCTAGAGAAAGGAAAGGGCGCAGAAGGAACCATCGCGCGGTTGGAGAAAAATGGGCGCGCGCGAACTTTTGTCGGAGTGGGAAAATGTCACGCAACTAGAGAAAAAAAAAGGGCGCGGGGATTTTGTCGGCGGGGGAAAGTGAGTGGTCGGCTGAAAAATAAGAGGGAATAGGAGAAAAATAGGATTTTATCAATTTTACCAACAGAATATATATCCGTCGGTGATTTTGTTGGTAATACCAATAAAAATTATCCGTCGGTGAAGCTCTGTTTTCTTGTAGTGTATACTTCATCTATCTATCCTATATTATTCTATTAAGTAAAGTAAATAAACCACTACATACTTACATGATGATATTTTTGTTGAGATTACCCTTTGTAATGAATTATGCAAATCATCTATACGAAAACATTGTTGTATCTGGATTTTTGTGAGGGAGTGTTGTTATCATTAACTAGGAGGATCATAGTGGCTTCACTATAGGTTTGTGAAAATAGTACATATAGGCATCTCATCCATGCAAATTTGGAGATAATTGTATTGGTTGGATGTATCCTCTATGGTTTTCTCAATTTAATTAATAGTCTGAATTTTTGAGGCCAGGGAGAATAATGCAAAGAATGTATAAAATTGAATTAATGTTCAACCCGAGTTGACCTTGATCATTACCATGTCCTGGAGATCGACGAGTTTGATTGACCAAATTAAAATTTAGTTCAAAAGTAATTTGGCAAATATAGTTTAAGAAAAAAGAGAATTAATTTGCTAAATCAATTTCAAAAAGTTGAAATGCAAAATGTAAAGTAGGAAAAATCAACTATGGATAATTTCCAAATCTGCAGACCTGAACGAAAAAATTCATAATATTTATTTTACACACGTCCGAAAATTTTGAATTAAGTACTGATGGAAAGATGTCATGGAGTCCTACAATTTGCTGTGACAAGCCAAACCACAAATTCAAGATTATTTCCTAGTCAGTTGGTGTCCAAAACTAGAGCATAATTTTGAGGATGATTTGTGGTGAAACTTTTGGTGTTGGTACTTTATTAATTGTATTTGCACAAAATTATTTTATTTAGGGTTTATTTTAGAAAATAATTATAGTACCTCAATAAATAGAGACTTACGGCATAAGTTTAAAATAATGCATGCATGATTATGAATGCAAGTTTGAGAGTTGAGACTTTCTTCAAATCCTAGAATTCAAGATAATGGTGCATGGTTTGGAGGTTGTTGCGGTGGTGGTGCTTCATTTGTTCTCTACTAATCTCTATGCTTTGTACCTTCTTTGCTTGCATCAGTTATGACTTTTCTATCAATCAGGAGCACAGAGCACAAGTAAATCAGGAGCAATAATTACTTTAGCTATATTAATAACACCATTATAAAAATGAAATGCTAAATATAGAACATGGTAAAGGAGGATGACAGGAAGAATCCAAATTGAAGTACTCCCGTGGAGGAGCACAAGCTGCGGTAGCTAGCTCAATTAAGGAGATAGGAAGACATCCGCCATGCATGGCCATTAGCGGACAGCCATTTGGCCTACGGCCAGACTGAAGGCAAGCGACATGAGAGCAGAAATGCTTAACATTTATAGAGCGTACCTTCTCACCTTCTAATAATTATATAAAGCCAATGAAGCAGCTAGCAAGAGAGGCAAGTGGTCCAGTATCTTGTGATGAGAAGCCAAAACACAGTGAATAGTTTCAGTTGGTCCCATCAATGCATATCCCAAGCTTATATATGCCAAGGTGTGGACCGGCTGAAGAGACCAGTCTGGTCCATGTTCCCAACTGAATATTTCCAATTGAATTCATTGATTTTTATCGCTAGATTGATCTTTTCTACCTTGAACCTTTGTTTTTTGAATTGATATGAGTTATTTTAATTCAAATGACAGCTGATAAATGTAATATTTATGACCAACAAATAATAAGTATATATATATTACCATGGAAGTATAAATGAATTAAAAAGAAGATACGGTAATTAAATGGATAGTCCTTATTACAAGTTTAGAAAAGGGATAAGGGTCATATTTGTCCCTAAAGTATTCGAAAGGATACAAATTTGTCCTTAAACTTCTTTGTTTTTTCAAAAATACCCTCGCCATTCAAATTTTGGGCAAAAAATATCACTGCTTGTAATGATTTGACAAGTCAGCAAACGATTGCTTACGTGGCAAGGATAATGGTCATATTTGCCCCTAAAATATTCGAAAAGGTACAAATTTGTCCTTAATTTTTTTTTTTAAAAAAAAAACCCTCGTCGTCTAAATTTTGGGCCATATTTTGCCCCTAAAGTATTCGAAAAGGTACAAATTTGCCCTTATTTTTTTATTTTTTGAAAAATGCCCTCGCCATTCAAATTTTGGACAAAAATCTAAAACTTTAATCGCCAAAAGACCAAAGTGCCCCTTAACTTAAGTTGAGTATAAAATAGACCATAACTCAACCAATACAAGTCTGATTCGAGTTTCGCTCGAACATCCGGATTCGTCTTGAACCAAGCAACCCATCTAAGGACTAATCAAACTTAGATGAATTAGTTTCCTCTCGCGCAAAGACCAATATTCAATTCAAGTCCTCCGGCGTTTCATCCGGTCCATCCTGACGCGCGATTAAATTATCCCGCTGAAATAATTAAATAACCATTTTAAAAATTTTCAGGTATTACAAAAAAGTGGTGGGACGTATTTTTGCAGCACCCCTTAACCGACTAGTTTTTGCAGCTGGCTGGGCTACCTTATTTTCCTTTTCTTATTTTTCATATCTTTTCAACTCGTTCAATTTGACCCGTATTTTAATGGCTTGTAACTAAAAGCTAGGATATATACGAATTTTATATGTCGCCGCTAATTAATTTAGGTTGTGAATATATTGGGTATTACATGTTGGCAGCTTAAAATACAGTGTGGCTTGATGATGTGGCTTATTTTATTTGTCACATAAGCAATTATTTGCCGACTTGTCAAATTGTTATAAGCAGTGGTATTTTTGGCCCAAAATTTAGACGACGAGGGCATTTTAAAAAAAAAGTTTAAGGACAAATTTGTACCTTTTTGAATACTTTAGGGGCAAATATGACCCAAAATTTGGATGACTAGGACATTTTTCAAAAAAAATATTTAAGGGCAAATTTGTACTGGGGGGAAATATGACCCTTATCATTACCACATAAGCTATCGTTTGCTGACTTGTCAAACCGTTACATGCAGTGATATTTTTGGCCCAAAATTTGAACGGCGATGGTATTTTTGAAAAAAAAGAAAGTTTGAGGACAAATTTATAGTTTTTCGAATACTTTATGGGCAAATATGACCTTTATCCCTTTAGAAAAACTTAATTAAAAATATTTAATTTGATAATAATACATACATCAAACTTATCAATCAACACAACTTCAAATGAACTTCCAATATGGGAGTAAATTGGGTACTGAAATCTTCGCTACTTCTCCGTTGATGTCCTTATAAAAATAAAAATAAGACTAACACAGGTTATCGTAGTAGTTGTTCTACCCTATTGTTGGGCAATTATTTTTCACAGTCTCTCTCACAATGCTAAGGATTAGGTTTTACTTTGATACCAATTGTTACAACATGTAAATATGATAGCTTGCACACCAAAGTCATATGTCTAAATTATTAACCTAATTAATATATTTAACTAACAATGATGATAATAAACCAGCCAAACCTCATCAACCAAACCAACTTGATATCAGACTGAGGAGGTGCTACGCAAAGTTTAATCTAAAAGAATAATGCAAAACAACTATTCATTTGTATGGAATATTTGTTCATAGTACAAGAGTGGACAGTGCGATAATTTTGACTTCTCTAAAATGTATTCGGTAATGTGAGTTCCCAAGGGGGGAATTTGCGTTAGAAATACTATAGGAAAATGCTCAAATATGGGTGATTTAAAATTGGTGCCAACCTGAGGTGCCAAAATGGGAATATGAGCCTAATTTTGCTTGCTTAGTAATGAGGTGTGGCACTAATTTCTATTTTGAAATAGCGCTAGATAATTAGTTAGGGTCTATGTTTTGCGCTGGTTTCAATAAAATATGTCTATTAGTTTCTAAATATAATTTATCTCTAATTTTGTATTTCTATAGGCCGATTATCTTGTAGTGTGAAGATGAAGTTAATTTTTTATTTTTTTTACATACTGGTGCCAAATTTGGCATCGACTTGCATATACTAATGTTTTTGTTAGCACTGATTTGCATATACTGACTCATTATACTACTAAAAAATAGGTCAATTGCTACTTGTATCAATGACGGCCAACAGGGTTGTCGCTAACAGCGACGACCTACCAATGGTCCACGAAGCCATCGCTTATAATTGATCAGCTGCGACGATTACATGACGGAATGTGCAACCGTCGCATATTACACAAACATGTGTGATGGTTCAAAGACGGCCGCTCAATGTTGTCGTTGATACATAGAGGGCGCGGCCTCGACACCATATTATAATAGTTATAGTGACGGCCTAGCGACAACTATGGCGGTGGTCGCTGATAAATCTTTTTTTTCCCCCGCGCAGCTGCACCCCTTTCTTCCTCTTCATCTCTTCTCTTCTTCTCTGCGCTGCCTACAATCTCCGCATCGTTTCTCGCCGATATTTGTCGCTCACCGTCGCCACCCAAGTATAACGGCCCTCCTCTTTACCCTCTCCTATCCACGGTGGGGGCCGAAACCCCAGTTTTCGGCCCCAACTACAGGTTACTTATTTTTTAAAATTTTTTTGTTTAATTATGTTGGAGAAATGGCCAAACTAGAGAAGGGGGAGGGGCGGTGAATAGTGTGTTTGCTAATCTTAAACTTAATTCCGGTTTCAATCGTGCACTATTCGACTACTAAATGATTGCAGAAGCGAATAAAACAAGTCAAGTAATTGATACACAAAGTAAGCAATGCAAACACAATGATTTATAGTGACTCGACCCCAATGCCTACTCCACTACCTAAGCACCCTGCTTAGGATTTCCAAACTAGTTTAACTAGATTAATCAATTTCCTTGCAATGAGGAGTTTACACCGGAAAATCTCCGCTCTCAAACCGAAGATACTTCCACACCCGAAAGTATCTCGCCTTCCTACCGAGAGCACTCTCCCACCTCAACCTAAGGACAACTCAACTAATCCTAGCAAACTAGGTTTACAATAGTGGATTTAAGCCTTAACACCAAGGCAACCACCAACTCAATCAAACCTACCAACCTAGGTTTACACAAATTTAAATACAATGAAATGAATACCAAAATACAACAATAATGAGAGCAAATAATAAAAAATATAAACTTAGTTCTCAAATAAGATGTCCTAGCTCCTCTTGATGACTTGAAGATGAATCAAAGCAAGCTCAAATTCAATATCAACGTTTCTAGGCTCAAAGCTAGAGTTCTTTGCAAAGATGGCTCAAGAATTCTTGTAGAGATACAAGGAGTGGCTCTTTTAGGCTTAGAGGCATCAACAACCATATGGGAGAGAGTTTTTGGTGGGTATTTATAACCCACCAAACTCAAGGTGTCGTCAACGGGCATTTTTCTAGCCGTTGGCAACGCTCGATCGCTTGCCGATCGATCGTCGGTCGACCGACTGATCGACCGCCCAAACGACCGTGGCAAGCTGCCGCTTTTGGGCACACTTCGGTCGACCATTCGGTTGACTGACTTCCGTACTACCAATTTTTGGCAGCATTCGGTCGACCGAACCTGGGCTGGAAACTGCATCTTTGGATCTTCTTGTTGCATGCTTTGTTTCCGAGTTTCGGCCTTTTGCGTGCATCAACTTGGAGGCCTTCTCTAAACTTGTAAGATCTGAAAAATTTCCTAACATGAAAATCTATTTTTTTTGGTGCAGCGCACCGGATCAGGAGTTAGTCGAGTCGAGCCACGAAATCGCCTCGAGTAGAAGGTATAACTTGGCTTATGAAGTTTAAATGGGTTAGACGGATATTTCCCTATTATGCATTAAATGTCTCATTAGACTCGAGGAGCTTGGGTCGGCGTCGGAAGTCGTGTCGCCGTTGGAAGGATCGGGATCGCATACGTCCACCTCTTCTTCCTCCTTGATCAAGGTGAGTGGTAGAACCTAGGACTTGAGGGAAGGCCCTAGCCGAACCCTTGTGGTTTTGATGATGCTGACTTTTCGTGATGATTCCTTGTCGATTTCTCGTGGCTTTGATCTTGTTTCTGACTCAAGATGTAGATGTTTGATCTTGAGGTTTTTCCTCGCGACGTTTTCTTGAATCTAGGTGCCGGCCGTATAGAGGAAAAGAGGGGATGTCATGCCAAATTTTCCTCGAAAGTTCTCGTGTGATTTAATCGTGTAGATTTGAATGTTTGTTTATGTTATATGTGAATATAGATCAAGAAAACTTATAACATGGAAAAGTACTCATCTTCCTAAACCCTAGGGCCGACAGATTGATGAAAACCCTTGAGTTAGGGCTCGACTGAGTGGGGGAAAAGGGAGGGTTTGAGTTTCTAGAAGTGAATTTCTCAAGTGATCGTCATGTAAGGATAGAATGACAAAAAGGGTAGAAGAATATTTCATTTGTAGGCTATCATCTTGTGTAGAACATCTACATTTCGGTTTCTACCTTACTTGATCTTGCTGCGATTCAGTGTAACGTCCTGAAATTAAGCAGCGAATTGATGGAGTTTACTAGATAATTGTTGTGCTTTAATGGTAAAATGTTTCCAGCTTTGAGATGTATTAGAATACTTTCTACATGTTCATGTTGCTGGAATCTTTTCTTATATGCTGAGATTAAATAATTACTTGTTGTAAATATTTACTTAATTGCTGAAATTATTGTTTACAAGCTGATGGAGTTCTCGCGTTTTTCCAACGATCTATGATTTCAACGATAGGTACTCACTGTTTTATGATGTTCATGTCGGCTCTCTCTATTTTAACCATCGATTTGAGTATTTTAGGGGCTGCCAAGTCATGGGAAAAGCGGAAAGGTCATGCCGAAATTTTCCCAGATTCTCTTGACGGCAAGAAGGCCCTTAGATGCCCTATACCACAGATTTGATTCAATCATTTGAACTCCTTGCATAACATGAAGCATGTCCCCCTCTAAAGCCCCTTGAAGTGGCCGAATGAACCCTAAGATTCATGAAGAGGGTCGGCCAAAGGGTGAGGGGAAGGGTAAGTTGATCTTTGGTATTTAAGAAGTACGTGGAATTGAAGAGACAAAGTATAATTAAAGTCTCTTCCATCTTTCCCTACCCCAAGGACCTTGGCCGAGCAAGGTTTCCCTTGCTCATGGTTCGGCCAAGGTTGGGGAGAGGAGGAGAGATTTGCCTTAGATGGAAAGTTCATGATCTTAGGGATCACATAAGGATATGACAATACTTAGGAATAACACCAAACTTAGCAAGTAGCTTAATTGATTTGAATTGTAGAAATGCTAGATGGTATCCATACTTAGCATTTGATCCTTAAACTTGGATGTTGACAATGTTACCATGTTTATAATTCATACTTGTCATTTAAATTATTACTACCTTGTCATGCTAGATAGTTGCTCCTTATTGTGCTACTATTCCTAAGGTAGTATAAGAATGGTTAGGTATGTGCATTATGATTAAATATGGTGAATGATGTAATATTTGAGCATTTTTCTTTCCATTATACATGCTGCCCTAAATGTCCTTGGATGGTATTCCAAGGATGACTCATGGAAATTCTCACCTAAGACAGTGTAAAAAAAGCTAGGTAACATGTAAGGTGTCACTAGATGTTCATAGCACATTTATGGAAACCTAGATATGAGATTATCACACTTCTATGACTGCTTGTACATCTTAGAAACTTAGAGATTGTAGGTGCACATATACTAACAGGGGTGGAATGAATTGTTGACCCGGTAGCCGGACATGGCTAGATAAGGGCAAGGTCCCGAAGTGTATATATATATATGGAAACCCTAGGATTTTGATTGTGTAATGTGCTTATGATGGTTCGCCGAGGAGCAAGGTGGTTGGAAATAACCAATGCTCAGCTCGGCCAGTTGGGTCTAGAGGTGCGCCAGCTGGCCCGCTAGGTGCCAGACCCCAGTTGGGTGGGACTTGCTATCCTTACCCTAGTCGGTGTCCGGAGACTAGTGGCCATCCTAGTCGACGGCCCAGGATTATTTGCCTGCATCTTGAGATGATACTACCTGATATGGTAGGGACGGCTGTAGCCGGGATATATTGCTATAAGTAGGCCCAAGGGCCAGATGCCAGAGGTTTGATAAGCCAAGGTGGCAGGTTATCATGTACAGTTGGTACTGATGGATCCGTTGAGGGTCTGTAATTGTATTAGAAACACACTCTACCTCCTTGTACATTCCTTTATTGCCTTGTATGATATATATGCAGGTCTGAGGATTATGTTGAGGTTCATTTGAGCCACTCATTGAGTCTCAAGTGGACTCACAGTTTCTATTTTATTTTGCAGAGCATGAGCAGTAGTTTGGTGTCGACATGGTGCAGTTGGAGGGCGGAGGCGGTGCCATATCTCGTAGCGGCGTCTATGAGTCTTAGACTAGTCCTAGTTATGTTGGTTTTCTTTTTGCACTGATGGTTATCTTTGAAAAGAATTGTAAAACTTGATATTTAACCATTTGGATTTGATGTTGATGTTTCTTCTTGTTTTGAAAAACTTATATATATTGTGACTTGCGTACTTTTTATAAAGTATGTTAAGTTTCTTTCAGTCGATATGTTTTGGTTTCTTGATGTCAGTGTAGACAGTAGGCTATAGGGCAGGACGTGGGCCCTGGCCGATTACACTTGCCTCAGTCGGGGTGTTACAATTAGTGCTGCAATTAGAAATATGATGACATTAGGTAAGACTCTAACTAAGGAAGGCTACTACATTGGTGCAAGTAATTAGTAGAATGGTAGAATAGTAACCATCATAGATCTTCTCTATTCAAATTCTAAAAATTTGTGATATTAGTACTGTGTTAGATAATTTAATTCCTTGCCGAGTTTATGGTCTAATGCATAATTTAAATTCTTTATTATTGAATCATGTGACAATACATAGTATGTGACGTGAAGAAATTCATTTATAGTTTATATGCTGTCCCGTTCTGTTATTGGGTACATTTTCAAGTTTATGACATGTATTTCACATTAGGAAGGATAGTATATGACGCTAGATGATTAACATGAAAAATTTGAGGTGTGTGCTATTTATGGAAACTTAACTAGGGAATGACACAACTTCTAAGACTCTTGTATTCATTTTTGGAAACCTAGAATTATTAGGTGTATACGTTTTTGGAAGGGTAACATTGAATTGTTGACCCTACAGGCCGGGTTAGGTCCGGACACGGGGCAGAGATAGAGAACTGTCTGAGGGGCAGGGACAAGAGTCAGTGGTTGATCTATTGCAGGCTCAGGTGAACCAATTGACTGAGGTGCTCCATAAGGAGCAGGGACTGAGACAGTAGTTGCAGCAGCAATCCCAGCAGCCACCGCCATAGCTAGTGCCCATGGTTTCAGTGGTACCAGAAGTGGCGGAGGTGGTAGCACCAGTGGTCAGAACCCCAACTTATGCAAATTTTTTCACCTTGAAGCCACCAGAGTTCACTGGGACAGATCGTCGGGTGGAAGTGATGAAATTTCCAGGGGATTGCTATGAGCTATGCATGGAACTGGGATGTTCATCAGAGGCGACTGCTCGTATGGTCGGTCTTCAGATTAGGGGACCGACAAAGGTCTGGCTGCAAACTTGGAAGACCCGCAGTGCAGCTGGAGCACCAACTCCCACATGGGAGGAATTTCGGGCAGCTGTGGAAGAGCAGTACTTACCCATGAGTGTCTGTGACAAGCGCCCCCGTGATTTTGAGATGTTGTGCCAAGCTGGAGGCATGATAGTGTCAGAGTATGTGATGGAGTTTAATCGTCTCTCCAAGTACCATCCCACCCTAGTGGTATCTGAGACCGCTAGGGTCAAGAGGTTCGTGGCAGGATTGAGGCCACAAATTGGCAGGCTTATTCATTTCACCGAGGAATCTACACTGGCTCGGGTAGTGGACGAAGCCCTGCGGAAAGAAGCTTTGGTGTCGTTCGAGAGAAATGACGGGCCAGCTAAGAAGAAGTTCCGATCACAAGGTTCTGGTAGTCGACCTTGGCACTCTGAGGGGGCAATTCCCACAGCAGATCAGCAGCAAAGCCGGGGCCAGAATGGTCATCGGTGCCGTGGGGGCCAAGGGACCGGGTCAGTGAGGCCGACAGTGTCAGCAGGTGGTTCTCAGAGATCTGAGGCGCCGCAGTGTGGCAGCTGCAGTCGGAGGCACTGGGGTCCTACGTTAACCGCATTAATGCTTGCTTCAAGTGCGGCCGGGTCGGTCATTTCAAGAAGGACTGCCCTGAGGTAATTGGTCAGAAGACTGAGTAGTCAAGGGGTAAAGCACCTATGTCAGCAGGGTCAATAGCACCGAGAGGGCAAACTCAGAATAGGGGGCCACAGACCAGTCATTCAGAGAGGCTGTCTGCGCGGGTCTGTGCTATGAACCATGATGGGGCAGAGGCTTCCAAAGCAGTGGTGACAGGTACTATTTTAGTATGTTCGTCTGCTACATATGTATTATTTGATCCGGGTGCCACACACTCATTTGTGTCTACCATGTTTGCTGCAAAGCTGCCAATGACACCCTCTATGCTTGATGGGCCATTGATGGTATCAATGCCTATGGGCGATGCAATCTTAACAACCTCAATTTATCAAGGGTGTGAAGTGCTCATATGCGGCCATGTGCTGAGTGCGGACTTGACACTCCTACCCACTCTTGAGCTTGATGTCATCCTTGGCATGGACTGGCTGGCGGAGCATTTCACAATGCTGGACTGTAGAGCCAAAGCAGTGATGTTTAATAAGCCTGGGCTACCGCAGTTCACCTTCCAAGTGGAGGGAGATAGCAAGCCGATAGGGGTCATCTCAGCCATAAAGGCTTGCAAATTTCTTAGAGGCGGCTGCCAATCTTTCCTAGCCTTTGTAGCTGTGGTCGAGGAGGAAAGGGGTGAAGCAAAGCATGTCAGCGGAACCCCCGTGGTCTGTGAATTCCTTGATGTGTTTATTGAGAAATTGCCAGGGTTGCCGCCTAGAAAGGAGGTCGATTTTTGCATTGATCTGCAGCCTAGGGTGAAACCAATTTCCATTCCCCCTTACAGGATGGCACCGGCCGAACTCAGAGAGCTAAAGCTACAATTGCAGGAAATGCTAGACCTGGGGTTCATCCGGCCGAGTGTGTCACCCTGGGGTGCCCCGGTTCTCTTCGTGAATAAGAAGGATAGGTCGATGTGCATGTGCATTGATTACAGGCAGGTGAACAAGGTGACTGTTAAGAACCGCTACCCACTGCCGAGGATAGACGATCTGTTTGACCAGCTGTAGGGGGCTCAATGGTTCTCAAAGATAGATCTGAGGTCCGGGTACCAACAGTTGAGAATCCGGGACTGCGATGTGCCAAAGACGGCCTTTAGGACTCGCTTTGGTCACTATGAATTCCTAGTGATGTCCTTTGGCCTAACCAATGCACCTACTGCCTTCATTGACCTAATGAACAGGGTATTTAAGGAGTACCTGGACAACTTTGTGATTGTCTTCATTGACGACATTTTGGTTTACTCCAAGAGTGAGGAAGAGCACTCTAAGCACCTGAGAATGGTCCTAGAAACCCTCAGAGAGCACCGCTTGTTTGCCAAATTTTCCAAGTGTGAATTTTGGTTGGAAAGTGTAGGGTTCTTGGGCCATGTAGTGTCCAAGGAAGGAATAAGGGTAGATCCCGCCAAGATTGAAGTGGTTCAGAATTGGAAGCGGCCGACTAGTGTGACCGAGGTCCGCAGTTTTCTTGGGTTGGCCGGCTATTATCGAAAGTTTGTGGAAAATTTCTCCAGAATTGTATCCCCTCTATCTCGGTTGACCCAGAAGAAGGTCAGATTCGTTTGGGAAGACAAATACGAGGTGAGCTTTCAAAAGCTCAAGGCATGTTTGACATCAGCACCCGTGTTGGCTGTACCTTCCGGCTCAGGAGGGTTTGTGGTTTTCTCTGATGCCTCTCAGGTTGGTCTGGGCTGCGTCTTGATGCAGTATGGCAAAGTGATTGCTTATGCATCTCGCTAGTTGAAAGTTCATGAGAAGAACTATCCGACGCATGACCTAGACTAGCGGCAGTGGTCTTTTCACTGAAGTTTTGGAGGAACTACTTATACGGGGAGACTTGCGAAATCTACACAGATCACAAGAGTCTCCAATACTTGCTTACCCAAAAGGAGCTGAACCTCAGGCAGAGGAGGTAGCTGGAGATCCTAAAGGACTATGATTGCACCATTATGTATCATCCGGGGAAAGAAAATGTGGTAGCAGATGCGCTGAGCAGAAAATCCATGGGCAGTTTGGCCCATTTGGAAGCTAAGTGGAGGCCTCTAGCTCGAGAGTTGGCTTTATGCCTAGATGGGGGTGCAACCTTATCAGTGTCAGCTTCAGGTGCCCTGATGGCCCATCTGCGGGTACAGTCCACGCTGGTGGACATGTTGTGTGCCGTGCAGGGGAAGATGCCTTTTGTGCAGTGACCAAGGACCTGGTACAAAGAGGTGATGCAGAGAACGGTTTCGGATTGGACTCAGAAGATGTGCTGAGGTTCAGAGACAGGATAGTAGTACCAGACATGGCTGAGGTGCACAGGCAAGTACTGGAACTAGGTTATCGTTCCACTTACACGATGCATCCGGGGGCCACCAAGATGTACCGGGACTTAGGGCAGCATTACTGGTGGAAGGGAATGAAAAGAGAGGTGGCAGAATTTGTTTCTAAATGTCTAGTCTGTCAACAGGTGAAAGCTGAACACCTTAAGCCTGCGAGGCTACTACAAAATCTCGAAGTGCCCGAGTGAAAGTGGGAGAAAATCACCATGGATTTAGTGACTAGATTGCCTAAGTCAAAAGACGGTTTTGATTCCATTTGGGTGGTGGTGGACCGGTTAACCAAGACCGCACACTTTATACCAGTGAAAACTACTTTCTCTGCGGAGCAGTATGCCCGACTATTTATGGATAGGATTGTGGCATATCATGGTACCCCGGTGATGATTATATTCGACCGCGGTACCCAGTTCACAGCTCGATTTTGGCAGTCCTTCCAGGAAGCGTTGGGTACTCTGGTGCATTTCAGTACAGCTTTCCATCCGCAGACTGATGGGCAGTCAGAGAGGACCATCCAAACTTTGGAGGACATGCTGAGGGCGTGCGTCCTGGATGTGGCAGATGGCTAGGAGAGGCACCTACCGTTGATCGAATTCGCCTATAACAACAGCTACCACAGTAGCATTGGCATGGCTCCTTTTGAGGCCTTGTGTGGGCGACGGTGCAGGTCCCCAATGGGCTAGTTTGAGGCAGGGGAATCACTCATGGTGGGCCCCGACCTGGTTTAGGAGGCGGTAGAAAAAGTAAAGGTCATTAAGGAAAGACTGCTGGCAGCTCAGAGTCGACAGAAAATGTATGCCGACAGAAAGGCCAGGGAATTGGAATTTGTAGAGGGTGACTTAGTATTCCTGAAGGTCTCTCCTATGAAAGGGGTGGTCCGGTTTGGGAAGAAGGGGAAATTGAACCCTAGATACATTGGGCCTTTTCCCGTTCTCAAGCGGAGGGGTGAAGTGGCCTATGAGCTGGCATTGCCTCCTAGCCTGAGCAGAGTGCACCCAGTCTTCCATGTATCCATGTTGCGGAAGTATGTAAAGAATGATTTGCATGTGATCGAGCCCTCTTCTATCGAGGTAGATTCAGCCATCGCATTTGAGGAAAGGTCGGTGGAGATTCTTGACCACCAGATCAGGAAGCTAAGGTCCAAAGAAATTTCCCTTGTAAAGGTCAGATGGGAGCACCATTCCGGGCAAGAGGCCACATGGGAGGTAGAGCAGGACATGAGAGAGCGCTACCCTTCCTTGTTCGAGGAGTCGGTAAGTCCTTGTTATTTAAGTAAATTCGAGGACGAATTTCCCGTAAGGGGGGGAAGGTTGTAGGACCCGGAAAAAAAAAGTTTCCTATTATAAAAATCTATTTTGGTGCAGCGCGTCGGACCTAGGGGTAGTCGAGTCGAGCCTCAGGATTGCCTCGAGTGAAAAGGTATGACTCGGCTAATGAATCATGAAGTCTATTTGGATAATTAACTTTCCTTTTATAAAATCATACCTTAAATTATGTTAACTCGAGTCATATTCGGGTTTAGTCGAGGTTTGAGTGCGAGTTAAGAGAGTCAAGAGGCCTCATTTGGAAAGCTAGATGAGGGATTAAAACGCTCATCTTGCAGCTGTGTGGCTCATTCATTGAGCCGCACAAGGCAGCAAGGGAGAAAGAGGAGGAGCAAGGGAAAAAAAGGGGAGGCACTAGTCGGATTCTTGGTCGGAGATCTTGCCATTGCCGAAGCCGATCACTTCGAGGACGTGGGGATCTTCTTCCTCACTATTTTCTCTTCTTAAAGAGGTGAGTGGTTAAGGCTTGAACAATTTGGGGGAGGCGGGTGGCCGAACCCTAGATGCTAGGTTGAGTTCTCGCGTTTTGCCAATGATCTATGATTTCAACGATAGGTACTCACTGTTTTATGATGTTCTTGTCGGCTCTCGCTGTTTTAACCTTCGATTTGAGTTTTTTAGGGGCTGCTGAGTCATGGGAAAAGCGGAAAGTTCATGCCAAAATTTTCTTCGATTCCCTTGACGGCAAGAAGGCCCTTAGATGCCCTATACCACTGTTTTGATTCAATCCTTTGAACTCCTTGCGTAACATGAAGCATGCGCCACTCTAAACCCCTTGAAGTGGCCGAATGAACCCTAAGATTCATGAAGAGGGTCGGCCAAAGGGTGAGGGGAAGGGTAAGTTGATCTTTGGTATTTAAGAAGTACGTGGAATTGAAGAGACAAAGTATAGTTAAAGTCTCTTCCATCTTTCCCTACCCCAAGGACCTTGGCTGAGCAAGGTTTTCCTTGCTCATGGTTCGGCCAAGGTTGGGGAGAGGAGGAGAGATTTGCCTTAGATGGAAAGTTCATGATCTTAGGGATCACATAAGGATATGACAATACTTAGGAATAACACCAAACTTAGCAAGTAGCTTAATTGATTTAAATTGTAGAAATACTAGATTGTATCCATACTTAGCATTTGATCCTTAAACTTGGATGTTGACAATGTTACCATGTTTTATAATTCATACATGTTATTTAAATTATTACTACCTTGTCAGGCTAGATAGTTGCTCCTTATTGTGCTACTATTCCTAAGGTAGTATAAGAATGGTTAGGTATGTGCATTATGATTAAATATGGTGAATGATGTAATATTTGAGCATTTTTATTTCCATTATACTTGCTGCCCTAAATGTCCTTGGATGGTATTCCAAGGATGACTCATGGAAATTCTCACCTAAGATAGTGTAAAAAAAGCTAGGTAACATGTAAGGTGTCACTAGATGTTCATAGCACATTTATGGAAACCTAGATATGAGATTATCACACTTCTAGGACTGCTTGTACATCTTGGAAACTTAGAGATTGTAGGTGCACATATACTAACAGGGGCGGCATGAATTGTTGACTCGGTAGCCGGACATGGCTAGATACGGGCAAGGGCCCGAAGTGTATATATATATATGGAAACCCTAGGATTTTGATTGTGTAATGTGTTTGTGATGGAAACTTATGGAAACTTAACTAGGGAATGACACAATTTCTAAGACTCTTGTATTCATTTTTGGAAACCTAGAATTATTAGGTGTATACGTTTTCGGAAGGGTAACATTTAATTGTTGACCCTACAGGCCGGGTTAGGGCCGGATGCAGGCAACTGCCCGACGTGTATATAAGGAAACCCTAGGACATTTTGATTGTGTGATGTGCTTGCGATGGTCTGTCGAGAAGCATGGGCGGTTGAAAATGCCCAATGCTTGACTCGGCCAGTGATTGGGTCTTGAGATGCACCAGCGGGCCCGCTAGGTGTCGGACCCCAGTTGGGTGGGACTAGCTATCCCTACCCCAGATGGTGTCCGAAGACTAGTAGACCATCCTAGTCGATGGCCCGAGATTTCTTGACTTCAACTTGATATGTTGTGGCCCGAGCGGCCAGTGTGATTCTACCTTGTATGGTAGGGCCGGGTATAGCCGGAATTCCTAGACCATAAGTTGGCCCTAAGGGACGGATGCCAAGTGGCTTAATTAGGCCATTATGGTGGGTTTTTCTAATATATGGTCTATACAGAATGATCCATGGGGTTGGTAGTCATATCAAAAGTAACTTACCTCCCTGATTATATACTATGCTGCCTTATATGTTTATGCATGCCTATTTGAGGATTAAGTGGAGGTTCGGAAGAACTGCTCACTGAGTCCCAAGTGGACTCACAGTTTGTTTCTTTTTGTTTTGCAGAGCATGATCAGAGAGTTGAGGCTTGTTGTCATAGTGCAGCTGGAGGCTAGGCGGTAGTGCCAATCTCGTAGCGGCGTCCTTTAGTCATAGTCTAGCTGTTTGTGTTGTCGTTTTCCTACACTGACAATTATTTTTTTTAAAGCTGGTAATAAACTTTGAACTTAAGATGTTCCAATTTGTGACGATGTTAGCTTTTCTTCTTTTGGTTGAAAAATATATTTGTGAACTTTGAAAATCTAAATAAAATTGCATTGTGGTTTTCTCGATGGTCAGTGTAGGTAGCAGGCTACAGGGTAGTATGTAGACCCTGGCTAGTCACACGACCCTCAGTTGGGGTGTGATAAAACTAGTCCAAGACGTCTTTGCTGCACACGTCGAACTTCTAGAATTTCTGCGACGAACCCGATCGCGTCGACCAATGTCCTTCTGTTTGCTCTAATATTTTCGATTGAGGACATTGAGCGCTAACAGATATGGAGCTTATAAATATTTCTCAACGAAACATTAGTTTCATATTTGTTATCATCAAAACCGATATTAAGGCCAAGGTAGAAAACCTTAGGCCAACAATCTCTCCCTTTTCGATGATGACAAACATCCTTAAGAAAATATATTCATTAAAGCGCAAAGGATATCAATCATGGGATTTCTCCCCTTATTAACATTCATATCTATATAATAGAACTCCCCCTATCTATATGTATGATTTTTTCTATATATTTTTTTCCCTTTTTACCTATATTTTTCTCCCACTTTTGACATCACTAAAAAAAGGCAAGAAAAGTCAATCAAAAGTCAAAGTTGGGATTCCAAAAGTTCATTTTTCATGAAAATCAAAGCCAACCAACTCAAGGGATGAAAACAAGAAATCGAATAAGAGACTAAGTCATACATGATAGCATTGTCTGATAAATAAATTGCAAGTCTAGAAATCATGTATAAGCTTAAGTATAGATATTTTCATGTATCGATCAAATAGTCAAAAATTAATTTAGAAATGATTTTTCTCATCAAATCAGTAGAACGATACCATAAGTGAATTTGAAATATCATACTTGAAGTCTCGATCGAAGATTTCGACGAAAATCCAAAGTATCAAAAAATGAGCACTTGGGAAGAACGATACTTTAAAGTTTCAAAATCCAATTTCAAAAATCCAAATCAAATCGCATTCATACTCAAGATTTTCGAAATTTTTATGCCATAAACTAGATTTTTGAAGGAAGATGCAGATTCAAGAATTAACAAAAAATCATTTTTTTTGCATTTTTCTAAAATTAACTAATTTCTAGTGGCATTTTCGTAAATAACTAGATTTTTTCAAAATATTTCCAGATTTTATTCAAACTTTCCAGATACCAAGATATTGTCTCCTAAAGCATGTGTATTAAGTTTGAAGTGGAAATAATATCGTTTGATCAAAATTTCAACTTAGCATAGTCTCATTCGAAGTAGGCATGAAAAAATGAAAATGCTAAGTACTAAATTTTGCTAGTTACTCATGTTTTCTCTAGCTTAGGCATCTAGGTATTTAACATGAGTGAATCTAAGTATGTGAGTCAAGTTTGGCTTAAAATAAAATTTCTAAGTCACTTTGTTGACTTAGTTCAAAGGGATATTTAAGTATACATAAATCAAACTCTTAAATCCCTATCAAATCATGTCCTTGATGAAAAATTTTGAAACTTTAACTGGAGAAACTATATGTTGCAAGGAATCTATGTCATTTTATCCATATCCATATGAATTTTTCATTATAAATGCATGGAAACATGCCATACCTATTCCTAAACATGTTTATAAACTTTGGACTTAAAATGAAGTGTCCAAGTTGATTTATTGACTTGGATCAAACTTTTCAAGTTGAAGTCCCCTAAAGTGAATTAGTTATCACATTGTTCATCTACACATGAATTTTCAAGTTTAGACACCTAGAAGCATGTCATGTGTATATCTAAACATGTTTTCGAACTACTAACTTAAAATGAGGTCTCTAATATGAATTTCAACTTAGAGCAAGTTTCATTCAATCAAGAAATCATGAAATTTCCTAAGTTATCAAAATTTTACCTACTCATTGTTGGCTTTAGGTTTTCAACCTTAGCTTTAATCTCGGTTTTGATGGTTTTGATGATAACAAACATGGGACTAATGATTTCATTGAGAATATCTTTCAGGTTCCATATCAGTTAGTGCGCGACGTCCGCGATCGAAGAAATCGGATAAATCGACAAGGATGCTCATCGGCGCTCGGGAATCTTCAAGAAAGAGAGTTTAGGTTTAGGGTGTCTAGAAATTAATGTAATCCTCATGTTGATGCATAAGAAACCCGAAAATCTATCCCGAACCCCAAACCATGAAATTCTGGGATCGCCTTGAAATTCACTAAGACTAGGGAGCTCATTGGAGGGCTATATGATCCAAACCTTTTCATGAAATAAAAAATGGCGGTAATTATTCCTTGGGTCAAAAATAGATAACGAGGTATTTTTTAGAATTTTTTGGAAGCCTTTAGCATATCCTTATTTGACCCGAAAGATTAGGAAATTTTTGTTTTATACTAGATCCCAAGAACTAGATTTTGATCCTTAAGGATTTTGATTTTTTAGATATTTTTATTGAATTCAAATGGGGTATAATCCTTATATAACATTTATGTTATAAAGTTATCATGTTATAAATGTTATATAAGTAGACGTAGTGAAGACGAAAGTAGAAAAACCAAGCAGAACAAAGCTGTCTGCCTTGTTCAGCCCAGGTTCGGTCGACCGACTGGTCGACCGAATGGCGGCAAAAATTGGCAAAAACCAATCGGTCGACCAATCGGTCGACCGAACCTGGGAAAGAAATCGCGAAAAGCCTCGAGCGGTCGACCGAACTGAGGATTGCGAGGCTCGCAACAACCGGTCGACCCGTCAATTGATCGACCACAGAGTAAAGAAAAGTGGTCGAATAACCGATCGACCGACCAATCGACCGGTGCTCTGCAATGGATAGAAAACTATCTGTTGAGCAACTATTTCTTTCGTAGGGTATAAATATACCTGTTATAACTTCTTCTAATCTCTCTCTCACACTCTTACAAAAATTATTGAGCCATCAATAAGAGAGATTTGAGCCTTCCAAAAGAAAGATTGCTTGCGCTCTGCTCCCTCTGCGAACACCTTCTCAAGCGCCAGCTGCTACCTCAACTCGGGAGTTAATTCGAGCTCATTCCCTTGACGAGTTGGAGGTTCCGAGACTTTGAAAAGAGCACATCTTCTTGGTTTTATTCTTAGCTCTTTCAATTGTAATTTTTACTGTTATTTTTCCTTGACTTGAGTTTGTAAAAGACCTTGTGATAGGTCTTGGTGGGTAAGTGGTTACCTTGCAAGGTGTAAAGCCACTTGTGTGTGTAAACGTAGTGTTTACTAGGATTAGCTTAGTTGTCCCTTAAGGTTGTGGTGGAAGTGGACACTCGATAAGAAGGCGGTAACTTCCGGGTGTGGAAATGCGTTAGTTCGAGAGTGCGTCTCTTCGGTGAAAAGTCATCGTGTATAAGGGAAATGTAAAGTAATATAGTAAAACTAGTTTGGAAATCCTAAGCGGGGTGCTTAGGTAGTGGAGTAGGCATTGGGGCCGAACCACTATAAAATTCTTGTGTTTGTATTGTTACATTTGATTGTACGAAATTGTTTTTATCTTGCTTCCGAATTTAATCGCATAATTGAAATGCGCCTAAACATTCTAAGTAAATGATTAAATTATAACTTAGGCGAATAAATTAGTAAACTCACTATTCACCCCCCCTCTAGTGTCGTCATTTCGCCAACAATTGGTATCAGAGCGGGTCGTAGATTGTGATTTCACCATCCCTTCAACAATTCGTCTCGATTTTGAAATGGCTCTAGAGTCGGTAGCATCTATACCCCCTAGGTTCGATGACTCAAACTTTGGTCTTTGGAAACATAGGATGTACAATTATTTAAAGACTAAAGGTTTTGGAGTCTTTAACATGTTACATTGGAAATTCATTGAACCTAAGGTTGACATGCATGCTTGGAGTGAATTAGATAAGAAAATGTTTATATATAATGGAGATGCCATGAATTGTATTCTGTGCGCATTACCAAATGGCATCCTAGATAAAGTTATGCACTGCTCCTCGGCTTATGACTTATGGGCCACTTTAATTCATCCACATGAGAGTTAAGCCTTATATTATCTTTCTTCGACCTTTTATTTTCATTATCCTTTTTAACAAGCAAGACATACATTTTCTTGTATTCATCTACTAACTCATTATATGATATGTCGAGAGAACTAGTAGAGCTAGCATTATCATTAGCATTAGCATTAGCATGACTAGAAGGAGAAGAGTGTAACTCATCATTAGCATCCATGAGGCAAACTTTTGAAGTGGCTTCACAGTCATGAAAAGAGGATGCTTCACTTGAGTAGGATGATGTGGAAGCATTTGACCTCCTCTTTGCCTTGTTTTTCATGGTAGGGCAATTCTTCTTCACATGCATTTTTCTTTGCACAAGCGGAAAATTACCTTTCTCTTCCTGCTTTTAGAGTTGTTTCATTGACTAGAAGCACTATGGGAAACTAAATCAAGATTAGTAGTAGGTGAGTGACCATTATCATCACCTCCTTGATCAAAAGTGTCAATTTCTTCGGTTTTGGCATAATAATATAGCATGTTCAAAGTAGCCCAAATATCATATGTCGAAGTACAATACATGACTTTTTCAAAAATATTATTTTCCAAATAACAATATATGCAATTTGTTGCCTTAGCATCTAATTCAAACCTATTAATTTGTTTTTGGGTCCATGCATTCATGTTTCCCTTAGGTTCAATATATTTTGTCTTTACCATGTCAAATACACTTAAACGTTGAGTCTTTAGGAAAGTATACATTCTACTCTTCCAAAGACCAAAGTTAGACTCATCGAACCTAGGTGGTATAGACACTACACTCTCTAGTGCTATTTTCCGGATCGAGGCAAGATGTAGACGAGTTGGTGAAATCTCAATCCACGACCCGCTCTGATACCAAATGTTGGCGAAGTGGCCACCCTAGAGGGGGGGGTGGGGGTGAATAATGTGTTTACAAATCTTAAACTTAATTCCGGTTTCAATCATTTTCTTGATTACTTATGTCAATGCACTATTCGACTACTAAATGAATGCGGAAGCGAATAAAACAAGTCAAGTAATTGATACGCAAGTTAAGCAATGTAAACACAATGATTTATAGTGGTTCGGCCCCAATGCCTACTCCACTACCTAAGCACCCCACTTAGGATTTCTAAACTAGTTTAACTAGATTAATTAGTTACCAAACAATGAGGACTTTACACCAAAATGTCTCCCCTCCCAAACCGAAGGCACTTCCACATCCGGAAGTATCCTGTCTTCCTACCAAGAGCACTCTCCCACCTCAACCTAAGAACAACGCAACTAATCCTAGCGAACTAGGTTTACAATAGTGGTTTGAAGCCTTAACACCAAGGCAACCACCAACTCAATCAAACCTAGCAACCTAGGTTTACACAAATTAAAATACAATGAAATAAACACCAAAATACAACAATAATGAGAGCAAATAATAAACAATATAAACTTAGCTCTTAAACAAGATGTCCTAGCTCCTCTTGATGACTTGAAGATGAATCAAAACAAGCTCAAAGTAAATATCAATGTTTATAGGCTCAAAACTAGGGTTCTTTGCAAAGATGACTCAATAATTCTTGTAGAGATGCAAGGAGTGGCTCTTTTAGGCTTAGAGGTATCAACAACCATATGGGAGAGAGTTTTGGGTGGGTATTTAAAACCCCCCAAACTCAAGGTGTTGTCAACGAGCATTTTTCTGCCCATTAGCGACGCCCGATCGCTTGCCGATCGATCGACGATCGACCGCCCAAGCGACCTCGATAATCTGCCACTTTTGGGCACACTTCGATCGACCGTTCGGTTGACCGACTTGCCTACTGCCAGTTTTTGGCAGCATTCGGTTGACCGACAGGTCGGCCGAACCTGCACTTCTAGAAATGTGATAATCAACAACGGTCGTGCAAGTCGTTGCAATTTCTAACGACATTCTTATGGCCGCTCGGGCCATTGTAGATGTGATATATCTGCAACGGCTTTGTTAAAGCTGCTAGAGCCTTTGCAAATATATTATCACATTAGCAACGACTTAGTTACGGCTACGACATCCGTCACTCTTTAGCCGATCGAGCGCTCGCGGCATAAAAACAAAATACTTATCAGCAACGGTGTTCTAGTGGATGAGTGAGCCGTTACTGATGATGTTACTTATCAACAATGGCTTTCTAACGGATGAGTGAGCCATTGCTGATAAGTTTATTTGACTCGACCGATTGCACCTGCCCCTTCCTCGTTCTTCTTCCTTTCTTCTGCCACCGTCGATCTCCGCCTACCCGCTGTCGTCGTCCGCCGACGTCACTCGCCGCCGTTGCCCGCCGTCGTCGCCTGCTCCAGGTAACTCGCCCCCTCTCTATTTATTGAGAACTCTGGCCCCGGAAATAGCGTTTTTTTTAACCCTATTGTTTTTCTTTTATTAAATCATAATACAAGATTTATTAAATGTTTTTATGGTAAATTTACATGTTTAGATTAATTAAATCTTAGATGTTTAGATAATTAAATATTTAGGTTAATTTAGATGTTTAGATTAGATTAATTAATTTAGATTAATGTTAATCTTTAGATTAATTTAGATTAATTTAGATAATTGTATAGATTAGATTAATTTAAATTATATTAATTTAGATTAATTTAAGTTAGTTAGAATAGCCCACTATGGACTCGCGTCGAAATCGTCCACTTTGGACTCGCGTCGGAATCATCCGCTTTGGACTCGTGCCAGAATCATCCACTGTGGACTCAAACCGGCATCAAAACCTTTAGAAAATAATCATCCATCCGACGAGTTGATACGTTTCACGTACGCATCGACGAGTCGGATATGATTTAGCAAAACCTTAGATCCGTTCGGGGGTTGTATGTTTGTATAAAAGAAGTAGATGCTCTTTTATACGACGTACAACCCTTGAATTGTCCTTGATTGGACAATTTGAGAATATAATTATTTGTATTGCACTTAGTTTTTTCTTTTAATCGTTAATTCATTAATTCTTAAATTTTGGCTATTGTGTCTCTCTTGTTCTCCGATATGTGCCCTGATGATATGCGTATTCGGAGACCTATAGGGAGATGCTGCCAAAATTTTGAATGAAGTTAGCTGTTAAAAGAAATACTTAGTGCAATATAAATAACATGAATCCCGAATGGAATAGGACCATCTCACCTAAAGGCATTAACTGAAGAAATTGTCATTGATTGACAAAATGATGTCGGGCGATCGAAGTTGGATGTACCGACGTCTTGATTGTGGAGCTTTAACGAATGAGTTTCGATTAGGCATAACTTCCTAAATTTTGCCTATTCGAATCGGAAATTCGTTAGCGTCGGTGATAAAATCTAATGTCCGTGCCGCATGTTGGGTTTAGGTTTTCAACCTAAGTCTTAATCTCAGTTTTCATGGTTTTGATGATAACAAACATGGGACTAATGATTTCATTGAGATTATCTTTCAGGTTCCATATCAATTAGCGTTTGATGTCCTCGATCGGAAAAATCGGAAATCGTAAGGACATTGATCGTCGCGCTCGGGTTCGTCGTGGAAAGTTTCTCAGAAATCGATGAGTGCACCAAAGTCTCTTGGACAAGCTCAAAGTTCACATGAAAGCTCTCCAAGATGATGCTCGTTGAAAGCCGAACCCAGAGACAAAGTGCGGAAGAAAATAGGCAAAAAAATAAGTTTCAGCCTAAATTCGGTCGACCGGGCGATCGACCGAATAGGGTAAGGTATCAGGCAATAGCGTTATTGGTCGACCGATTGGCCGACTGAACACTGTCTAAAATAGGCAGTGGCTAGTTTGGTCGACCGACCTGCATATAAGCCAAAGACGCAAGATCGTGTCGGTCGACCGACGGGTCAACCAGATGACGACTCGCGTGATTTGCGTCTGGGCGGTCGACCCGTCGGTCAACTGACCAGAGAGAAGACTGGAGCGGTCGAATGACCGATTGACTAGTCGGTTGATCGACCGATCGACCGGCGGTCTGCCACGGATAGTTTTCTATCCGTTGAGCAGCCGTTTCTTCACGAGGGTATAAATACACCCTCATATACTTTATTTAATCTTCTTCCTTGATTCTAACAGAGTTCATTGAGTATTCAAAAGGAAGATTTAGAGCCTTCCAAAAGATTTAAAGATTGCGCTCTGTTCTTCGTCGAGTTCATTCTTCAAGCGCCAGCTGCTGCTTCAACTCGGGTTTTGATCAAGCTCATCCCTTGAAGAGTTGAAGGCACCGAAGGCTTGCAAAAGAGCTCTTTCCATTGGTTTTATTATTTAGCTCTTTTGATTGTTTTTTATCTGTTATTCAAACTGTGTTTTTATTTGTGCGTGTGAAGACCAAGTGTTTTGGTCTTGTGTGTGGAAAGTGGTATCCTTGGTGTAGGAGTAAAGCCACCTGTGTAATTAAACGTAGTATTTACTAGGATTAGTTTAGTTGTCCCTTAGGGTTGAGGTGGAAGAGGACTCTCGATAAGAAGGCGGTTACTTCCGGGTGTGGAAGTGCCTTAGGTAGAGAGTGCGTCTCTTCGGTGAAAAGTCCTCTGTGTAAGGGAAACGTAAATTAATCTAGTAAAACTAGTTTGGAAATCCTAAGCGGGGTGCATAGGTAGTGGAGTAGACATTGGGGTCGAATCACTATAAATCTTGTGTTTGCATTGATTTCTTATTTGTTTTAATTGCTAAATCATTTATTGCTTCCGCATATAAAATCATCGAATTGCAAATTTCCTAACTAATCAAGTAAATGATTAAAATTGGGATTTAGGTGAATTGTTTAGTAAACATACTATTCACCCCCCCTCTATTGTCGCCATTTCGCCCACCTTTGTTATTAGAGCTGGTTCGTAGCTTGAGATTTCACCATCTCGTCTACACCTAGTCTCGATGTAGAAATGGGTCTAGAGAGTGTAGCGTCTTCTCCTCCTAGGTTCGATGACTCAAACTTTGGTCTTTGGAAATATAGGTGTACACTTATTTAAAGACTAAAGGGTTCGGAGTCTTTAACATGTTACATTGGGAATTCGTTGAACCTAAGGATGATATGCATGATTGGAGTGAAATGGATAAGAAAATGTTTAAGTATAATGGAGATGCCATGAATTACATACTTAGCACATTACCAAATGACATCCTAGATAAAGTCATGCATTGTTCTTTGGCTTATGATTTATGGGCTAGTTTAAACGTTTTATACGATTATGCCAAAACCGAAGAGATTGACACTTTTGATGAAGGTGGTGATGACAACGGTCACTCACCTACTACTAATCTTGGTTTTGATGCCCATAGTTCTTCTAGTTAAAGAAGTAGCACCAAGAGCCGAAAAAGAAGAGTAATCTGTTTTGCTTGCAAAGAGAAGGGGCATGTGAAGAAAAATTGCCCAAGCATGAAGAACAAAGCAAGGAAGAGGTCAAGTGCTTCCACCTCCACCTCTCACACATTTGAAGCACCTTCTAGCAATGACTATGAAGCTACTTCAAAAGTTTGCCTCATAAGTACCAAAGATGAGGTATACTCTTCTCCTTCGTGTCATAATAATAATAATGTTAGTACTAGCTCATCTAGTTCATTTAATATGTCATATGAAGAACTAGTTGATGAATGTCAAAAAATGTATGCCTTGCTAGTTAGAAAAGATAAGGAAAACAGAATGCTAAAAAAGGAAAATGTAATGCTTAATTCTCATTTGCATGAATCCAAACTAGAAAATGAAAAATTAAAATCTAGATCATTTGATTCATGCCATGATAATGTAGAACTTGAGCTTAAGGACTTGAAGCTCAAGTATAACAATTTAGAAAAATAGAATTGCATGTTAAAATCTCAATTACATGCATTACATAAATCCATGAATGAAATGAAAAGTGAGATTACTTTCTTGAATAAGAAAGAAAATGAATTAAAAAATGCTTCATTTTCTAAGAACACTAGAATGAAAAATGCTTATGTAAAGAATGCCAATGTTCATCATCATTGCCATGCTAAGCATTCTACCATTAAACCTCATACTCAAAAGAAAAATGTTTTTTCTAAGAATGCTCATACTCATCATGTTTCACATGACAAGCATTCAAAAATTAAATCTCATGTCCATGTTAAAAATGAAAAGAAAAATTTCATGGACATTGCTTTTGTTGTGGTGTATTTAGGCATGCCATCCATGATTGCGCATTAAAGAGAAATCCAAGTATTGCTAGGACACTTTGGATTCCTAAGCCCTCTAACCCCCAAGGACCCAAAGCTATTTGGGTACCAAAGGTATCATGCTCTTTTGTAGGGGGAGGAACCACACAAGGGTAAAGTAATTGAAGGATTGAAGTTGACCTTGGATCTTAATGAGAAATATCCAAGAGGTTGCAACTTCAAATCACCTTGATGCCTTAGGTAAAGTTGGCATCAAAACTATTCTGGTATCATCTCCTATATCCCTTTGCTTTATCTAAGTTGGAGTTATGATATATGCTTAAAATTGATTGATTTTCCCCGCTCTTAATATATTTCAAAAACATTTTTGATTTTTGATTTCCCTATCTCTTCGGAGACCCCGGTGGCCTGTAATGGGCCTAAACGACCTTGCGGTTCTAAATAGTAGGCCAATTGTGGCTTTCGGTTTTCAACCAATAGGAAGGGTTGGAGATCTTGTTTTAATTTATTATTCGTGTGATCTCTTAAAATTCATCTTGATATCACTCGATTTCATTTTAAAATAGATTTCAAACCATTTAGCAAAGTGATATTTGATAATGATTCTTGATGCCTATCTTTGCTTCTTGGTTGAGCTAGCTTGCTAAGTAGCTATATTTTCACTAAAATATTAGTGTAGCTTACTTGTAAGTACGTTATAAATATTTTAGGAAGGCTAACTAGGAAGAAAAAGATTAGTTTGGCTAAATTCTCATGAATAAGGTATAATCTTGATAGATTCAAAATCTTTAGTGTTATACTTCAATGTTAAGTTTAAACTATGTCTCTATACTCATGATTAGATTTGTATGTTAACACACTTGAATTCTCATGACTAGGTAGAATATTAGCACTTAGGCAAATTTTATCAAATGAAACTTGCTCTAGGTTGATACTTGCTCTAGGCAAATTCTCATGAATAAGGTATAATCTTGATAGATTCAAAATCTTAAGTGTTATACCTCAATGTTTAAGTTTAAACTATGTCTCTATACTCATGATTAGATTTGTATATTAACACACTTGAATTCTCATGAGTAGGTAGAATATTAGCACTTAGGCAAATTATATCAAATGAAACTTGCTCTAGGTTGATACTTGCTATTTGAGACATTTATTTAAGACCAAACTAGTTAAACTTGTTTAGGGACCTTATGCCTCAAATGGTTCACATCTTGATCGCTTAGATTCATTTTGAAATCATGATATCCATCTTAAAATGAATCTTAACTATCTAGCATAGGTTAAGGTTTTAAATGAAATTTTGTATTGAACCCTTGCTAGTTAGTATGTTAGCTTGCTAGTTGAAATATTACTTCATTATGATACTAATGAAGTCTTACTTGCAAGTTAAGAATTGGTAAGCTATGCTATCTAGAAGAAAATGAAAAAGGAAATGAAAAAGTTGGGCAAATTCTCTAAAAGATAAGGTATGGATTTGATTTTGCAAAAATAATTGAAAAATAATTGAATTTTCTTGTTTAATGATGTCTCTATACTCATGAGTGATGTTGCATGATAAACATTTGAATGTTCATGAGTAGGAAAATTTTTGATAACTTAGCTCATTTCATGATATCATGATAATTATGAAATTGAACTAGGTTAAAATTCTTCTTTAGAGACTTTATTTTAAGTTAAAAATGAAATGAACATGTTTAGATAAACATATCACATGAGTCTAGATATTTAAAACTTGAAAATTCATGTCTAGATGATCAAATACAATTGGTATCTCACTTTAGGAGACTTAAGCTTGAAAAGTTGGACTCTAGTCAATAAATCGACTTGGTCATCTCATTTTAAGTCCAAACTTCATAAACCTATTTAGGTGTGTTAATGATTAGTTGTCATGTGCTTAAGATTGAAAATTCATGTCTAGATGAATAAAGTGACAACTAATTCACCTTAGAGGACTTAAGCTCGAAAAGTTTGACCCAAGTCATTAAATCGACTTGGTCACTTAATTTTAAGTCCAAAACTCATAAACATGTCTAGGAGTAGGTATGACATGTTTCCATGCATTTAGAGTGAAAAATTCATATGGATATGGATAAAATGACATAGAGGTGGTTTCATGAAAATCTCTTTTGAACCAAGTTTACCCAAGTCAACAAGTTGACTTAAAGGTCTCATTTTCAATCCATATTTGTGAAACATGTTTAGATTTACTCATGTTAGGTCTCCATAGGTTTAAATGTCAAAAATCATGAGTAAATGTTAAGATTGAAACTTAGCAAGTTTCATAAAAACTAGTTTAGTTTTGAATGAAACCATGCTAGGTTGATATCTTGACTTAAGAACATAATTTTCATTTCAAACTTGACATATTCTCTTTACATGACCATCAGGTGGTGTCATGAAAGTTTGAATGAAAATTGAAGAAGTTTCAAGAATAACTGAAAATTAAAAAAATATCACTTCAACCTACAATTAGTATAATTTCAGTTATTTCTAGGAAAATATAGAAAAATCTTTTTTTGATGATTCTTGAAACTACACATTCACTGAAAAATTTAGTTTTATCATTAAAAATTTCAAAAAGTTTCATCAAGAATCTAATTTATAATGGAATTTTGAATTTGGATTTCAAAATCACAAAGTATCCTTATTTGATATATCAATATTTTCGATACTTTGAATTTTCTTCAAAAACTTCAAATGAAACTTTGTGCATGCTATTTTGATTTCATCTCTAATATCGTTCTCATTTTTACTTGAGCAAAATCATTTCAAAAAATGATTTTGATATATTGAGAGATATCTTAAAAATAAGCTTTTGATTAAAATCAATATAGGATGGAAAATGGTCTTTGAAAATTCTTTTGAGTTCAAACTTTGTTCATGCATTTCAAATGACCATTCAATATTTGGTATCAAAAATTTCATCCAATAATTGGTTTCAAAAATATTTGTCAAAAGTATAATTTTGTATAAACTAAAAAGGGTTATTTTTAAATCTTGAAGTATAGGTTGACCTAAGTCAACAAAGAAACTTAAAAATCTCATCTTAAGCCCCAAACTTAATTCATAGACTTACATTATCTCATGTTCGATGTCTAGATGCCTAAATATGAGAAAACATGAGTAGATAGCAAAATTGAGACTTAGCATTTTCATAGTTTTCATGCTTATTTCAAATGAAACCATGTGTTAAGTTTATATTTGGATCAAATGATTTCATTTTCATTTCAAACTTCTAAAACATGCTTTAAATGATTAGATCTTGGTATTTTGAAAGTTTGATTGAAATCAAAGAATTGATACATAGCATTTTCATGTTTTCATGCATATGTCAAATGAAACTATGCTAAGTTAAACATTTGTTTTCCATCCCTTTGGTTGAGATTTTCATGTTTCATGAAAATAATCTTTAAAGTCTCAACTTCTTGAAAAATTATTTGTGTTTCATCCCTTTGAATAGATAGTCCTTTCTTGCCCTTTTTGATTGATGTCAAAAGGGAGAGAAATGTATAGTCAAAAGGGGGAGAAATGTATAGTTAAAATGGGGAGAAAAGTATAGGTAAAGGGGAGGAAAATATAGGAAATCCATGCATATAGATAGGGGGAGTTCATTCTCATAGTTATGCATGTTGATCGGGGGAGAAATCCCTTAGTTGATATCCTCTAATGATTTAATGTATATATATTTTCTTAAGGATGTTTGTCATCATCAAAAAGGGGGAGATTGTTGGCTTTAGGTTTTCAACCTAAGTCTTAATCTCGGTTTTGATGATAACAAACATGGGACTAATGATTTTATTGAGAATATCTTTTAGGTTCCATATCAATTAGCGTTCGATGTCCTGATTCGGAAAAATCGGAGAAGGAAGGACATTGATCGTCGCGCTCTGGTTCGTCCTGAAAAGTTTCTCGGAGATCAACGAGTGCACCAAATTCACTTAGACGAGCTCAAAGTTCACATGAAAGCTCTCCAAGATGATGCTCGTTGAAAGCCGGAACCCCGAGACAAAGCATGGAAGAAAATAGGCTGAAAAATAAGTTTTAGCCTAAATTCGGTCGACCGGGCGGTCGACCAAATAGAGTAAGGTATCAGGCAGTAGCCTTATCGGTCAACCGATCGGTCGACCAAACACTGCCTAAAATAGGCAGTGGCTACTTGAGTCGATCGGTCGGTTGATCGATAGAGGCCTAAAATAGCCAGTATGGTTGGTGGTCGACCGGATGACGAATCGCGCGATTTGCGTCTGGGCGGTCGACCCATCGGTCGATCGACCAGAGAGAAGAATGGAGCGGTCGAATGATTGGTCGACCAGTCGGTTGAATGATCGATCGACCAGTCGGTCGATCGACCTATCGACCGACAGTCTGCAACGAATAGTTTTCTATCCGTTGAGCAGCAGTTTCTTCACGAGCGTATAAATACACCCTCATATACTTCATTTGATCTTCTTCCTTGATTCTAATAGAGTTCATTGTGTAGAGCCTTCCAAAAGATTTAAAGCTTGCGCTCTGTTCTCCGTCGAGTTCATTCTTCAAGCACCAGCTGCTGCTTCAACTCGGGTTTTGATCAAGCTCATCCCTTGAAGAGTTGAAGGCGCCAAAGGCTTGCAAAAGAGCTCTTTCCATTTGTTTTATTATTTAGCTCTTTTGATTGTTTTTTATCTGTTATTCGAATTGTGTTTTTATTTGTCCGTCTGAAGACCAAGTGTTTTGGTCTTGTGTGTGGAAAGTGGTATCCTTGGTGTAGAAGGAGTAAAGCCACCTGTGTAATTAAACGTAGTGTTTACTAGGATTAGTTTAGTTGTCCCTTAGGGTTGAAGTGGAAGAGGACTCTCGATAAGAAGGCGGTGACTTCCGGGTGTGGAAGTGCCTTAGGTCGAGAGTGCGTCTCTTCGGTGAAAAGTCCTCTGTGTAAGGGAAACATAAATTAATCTAGTAAAACTAGTTTGGAAATCCTAAGCGGGGTGCTTAGGTAGTGGAGTAGGCATAGGGGGCGAACCACTATAAATCTTGTGTTTGCATTGATTTCTTATTTGCTTTAATTGCTAAATCATTTATTGCTTCCGCAAATAAAATCATCGAATTGCAAATTGTCTAACTAATCAAGTAGACGATTAAAATTAGATTTAGGCGAATCATTTAGTAAACACACTATTCACCCCCCCTCTAGTGTCGCCATTTCGCCCACACCACATTTGCTTTAATGCACGATTTTTGGATCGAGAAACTATCACTCTACATCTGTATAGCAAAGGATTTGCACCAAAATATTTTATATGGACTTGTCACGGGGAGTCATGTGAAGTCGGGATGTCGAGCAATCCCGTCGTTCAGACACATGGTGTTTCTTTATCCAATCCATCTAATCCGTGTAGAACTATAATACTTGATAGTCTTGGGGGTCAATTTCAAATTAATGATAATGTCCATTAGCCAGTTACTGAGATGTCAGTGCCACTAGATACTACAGGTGTTGATGTCACATAATTATCATCAGAAGTATAACCTGCGGTAGAGTTTGAATTGCCGAATAAAGAAACCGTATAATTTTACGAGATGTTGAAAGCAGCCGATGAACCTTTGTATGAGAATTGTCCTAAATACACTAGGATTTCGGCAATAATGCAATTCCTGAACATCAAGGCCGATTGTAATATCAGCGGTGTTGCGTTTGATCAAATTGCTGGATTGATTAATGGAATGCTACCTACTGATAACAAGTTTGAGCCAACTTTTTATAAGAATAAAAAGTTGATGAGAAAATTAGGGCTTGGGTAGGAAAAAATACACGCGTGCCAAAATAACTGCATTTTATAGTATAAAAAAAATGCGCAGTTGGATAAATGCCCTGCATGTGAACTTCCTCGTTATAAGGAGAAGAAATCGGTCCGATAGAAAAATATCTCATTTAAGGTGCTTCGGTATTTTCCACTAACACCGAGGTTTCAAAGAGTATTCAAGTCGGAAAAGACGGCCCCCTACATGAGCTGGCATGCAAGAAGTCGTGATGATACATTAATGACTCATCCATCCGACAGTGAAGCATGGAAACATTTGGATAGATATTATGCTTCATTTGCCAGGGATACTAGAAATATTAGATTGAGATTATGCACTGATGGTTTTAATCCATTTGGTCATTCTGCAACTCCTATTCAGTTTGGCCAGTGTTGTTAACAGTTTATAATTTGCCACCGTTAATGTGTATGAAAGATGAATTTATCTATCTTTCGATGATTATTCCAGGTCCTAAGGGTCCGCGAAAAGAAATTGACGTGTTTCTCAGACACTTGATAGATGAATTTAAAATATTGTGGACCGAGGAGCTGTCACTTATAATTGTCACCAGAAGCAAAATTTTAATTTAAAGGTTGCGATCTTGTGGACAATCAATGATTTCTCGGCCTACGGCATGTTGTTTTGTTGGAGTACTCACGACCGACTCTCTTGTCTGTACTGTACGGAACACTCTAAATCATTCAGTCTTTAAAACAGACGGAAAATCTCATTATTTAATTGTTACCGTTGATTCCTACCGGCTAACCATCAGTATCGAAGGAATCGTAATAAATTTACTTGGGGTAGAATCGAAAGAGATGAGCCACCACCTATGTTGTCTGGTGAACAAATGTTAGCATGTGTTTGAGCACTTCCAGAGATAGTGTTTGGTCGGAATGAAAGAGTGTCGAGCTTTGGTCAAACACATAACTGGGTGAAAAAAAGTATCTTTTGGGAATTGCTGTATTGGAATTCATTACTGATTCGACATAATTTGGATGTCATGCACATTGAAAAAAATGTGTTTGATAATATTTTCAACACTTCGATGGATGTTTCGGGAAAAATTAAAGATAATATCAAGGCTTGACATGATAGAAAAATACTTTGTAAGAGGCCGAAGTTGGAGTTACAAGAGGTCAACAGATGATATTTGAAGCCGAAGGCCCCGTATGTGTTAAATAATCAACAGATCAAAGAGGTTTGTCAATGGATAAAAGAACTCAGATTATCCGATGGATATGCCACAAACTTATCTCGATGTGTGAACATCGATGATTGTAAAATATCAGGGATGAAGAGCCATGATTGTCATGTATTCATGCAGAGATTGCTTTCAATCGCTTTTCGAGATCTTCTACTTGGTAATATTTGGGGTCCATTGACTGAATTAAGTATGTTTTTTAGAAACATTTGTGCAAATGTCCTTCGAGTCGAAGATATGTCAGCACTTGAAAGTAATATTGTTGAAATTATATGCAAGCTGGAGCAATTTTTCCCTCCTACCTTCTTTGACTCAATGGAGCATCTACCAATACACTTGGCATACGAGGCACGAGTTGGTGGCCCCGTTCAATACCGGTGGATGTACTTATTTGAAAGATAAATGAATCGTCTGAAGAAAAAAGTAAAGAACACCACAGCCGTTGAAGGATCAATATCTAAATCGTATATCATCCAAGAAATTTCAACATTCTGCTCATTTTACTTTGAATCAACAGTACAAACAAGATTTGATCATCTTCGGCGTAATGACGATGGGGGAGTTCGACATTCAGATGGACGTTTAAATATATTTTGTCACTCTGGTCGTGCTTTTGGTTCTCGTCCATCTCGACACTTAAGCGACGAAGAGTTTCATTTGGCACAATTGTACGTATTATTCAATTGTCCAGATATTGAACAATTCATTGAAATATTTGATATTGAGATGGTGCAAAAATACTCTATTCACAACAAAGAAGAACTGGAGAGATTACAGAATCAGGATTTCCTTACTTGGATTCGGGCTTATAGCGAAGATCACAGAGCTGATATAGATGAAAGAATATTTGAGTTTGTTAGTGGACCGTCGCGACTAGCGTCGTGTTATAGTTTTTTTTTTAATGGGTATAAATTTCACACGGTTGAATAAGCATTTACAAAGAAGACGATGAATGTCGGGGTCTATGTGAAAGGGACAACGTATGTTGAATGTGATATGGATTTTTATAGACTAGTGGAAGAAGTGATAGAATTGCACTCCTTCGGCTTGAAATCAGTTATCCTATTTAGATGTCATTGGTTCGATACAACAGAAAGGGGCATGAAAGTTCATCCAAAATACAAGCTTGTTGAGGTTAATTACAAGTCAAAATTGGCAGCAAATGAGCATTTTATATTGGCATCACAAGCTGAACAAGTATATTACGCGATGTATCCGGCTAGAAATAAAGATAAAGCAGATTGGCGTGTTGTTTGTAAGACTAAAGCTAGAGGAAGAATTGATCCGATAGCGGGAGAAAATGAGCCGATACCTGATGTGACAGATGATTTCTATCAAGAAAAGGATCCTCCCGTAGTAGACTATATTATTCCAATACTCGATGATGCGGAGACAACGTTAGTTCAATTAGAAGTTGAATATGTTGATGATGATGATCATGAAGTTGAGGAAGCTGGAGATGAAGAATATGAAGAAGATGAAGAAGAAGAAGAATTCAAAGACTATTACTCAGATGATGCGGAATAATTGTAAAGTATATCTTATATTAAATCTATATGTACTATATATATAATCTAATTATATGCTTATTTGATAGATATTTTGGGTCGTGGTTATCGTTGGACGAGAGCTTCGGAGTCTCCGATCGGTCAGACTCCAGCACTTCCTCCTACTGCTGATCCTCATGCCGCCGAGGCTAGTTCATCGAGATGCAGGCGGCCACACGGGCCGAACTGGTGGCAGCCTCTGCCAACCACAGAGTGACGTAGACTCATTAGTGTGATTGGGGAGCGGTAATTTATCATGAATTATGAATTATTACAAATTCATTATTTCATAATATAATATTGAACTTTATTTTTGTTGTGCAGGTTCGAGTAGGAGGATGTGCCGAGGACCATATCTTCTACGATCCGACGATATATGGGGCGTGGCCCACGTGGTCTCACGTGCCCCGTGAGCACGTCGACATGCTATGGAACGAGTTTGAGGCACATATTAATTTTTTTTTTATACATGATGATTAATATTGGTACTGATATTAATGTTTTCCAGGCTCGCTATACATGGGTTGAGGACAAGAGGTCCTTCATTTACACTGCTTGGGAGTCTATTTCTCGATAGAGGTACAACGTCCAGCTGGGGCAGGCCCGGTCCCAAGCGATGGCCCGAGCTGGGACCATAAACATCACGAAGACTCGGGGATACGACCCCGATTGGATTACTCCAGATATATGGAACCAGCTCGTGGCATTAAGGTCGATGGATCGATGACAGAAGGTGTCTAGGACTCCAGCTAGAAACCGCATGTCCGGGGGAGGAGCGCGTCACACTAGCGGCTCAATATCATTTGTAGTGCACATTTTTCGTATGGTAAGTATTATACCTTAAATTCAATTATATATTTTATTTGTTACTCTGTGTAATAAATAATGTATTTTTTTTGTAAATGTAGGCGACAGTGATGGACAACGGGACTGTCCAGCGACCCTCCCCGATGGTGATGTTTGAGCGGACTCACCATCGAGGACATGGGACGGAGGAGTACATCAACACTCGCGCTGCAATCATTATGGTAAGTATATTTGTTTAAATTATTCATTATTGATTTATAATTTAAGTTTTAGGAAAAATATGAAGCAAAAAATCCTTATGGTAAGTACATCGACCATCGATGGAGGTGATGCAGCATGGGGGCACCCCCGAGGACTTTGACGCAGGAGCGTGGGTAGGCTGCAGATGGCTGGGACCATGGCCGCGTATATGGCTTTGCAGATAGTGGTCATGCGCGAGCCGTGCTCGGGCCACTTGGGGCACTGACCCCTCCGGTCACTGGTGACCGGCCGTCCACCTCCAAGTCTAAGTATGACTAGAGGAGCAGGATAAGGACACTAGAGCAGACAGTCGCGTGTCAGAGTGAGATGATGGATTGTTAGAGTCAGATGATGGCGGAGATGCATGCTATGCAACGCAACATCTCAACTCATACCACGGTAGGCATCCCTTCGGCATCATCAGATCCATCGTCCTCGAGCCAGTCCACTCCGGTGTACACCCAAGCACTCCAGACCCCGCCATATTATCATCCGGACCTTCCTCCACCATCGTCGTGAGGTTTATTATTTTGTTTGGATATTGACTTTGTTATTTGGATACTACTTGATTGACTTAGTTTATTTGGATATTGAAACGATAGTTTTGAATTTGAATAGCTTTTATATGATTGTGGATAATTATAAACATAAGTATAATTGTTTTGATGTATATCTGGGTGTATCTGTGATGTGTATGTTATGTATGAGTGTATTAATGTATTAATGGTGTGTGAGTTATGTATTAGATTAAATGTACCAATGTATTAATGGAAATTAGAAATTTTAAAACTTTTCAGTTACAGGTTAACATCGTCAGCATCGGCTTTCCCACGACTATCCGGGGGAAAGCCGTTACTGAAAGTGTATCGTATTTTCTGGGCTGGAACCTCAAAGTCACTGCTGATGACCTACAACAATGGCTTAGCAACGGGCTTTCACTAACGGCCATCCCACGGCAACCGGGCCATTTGTTGATGTATATATCTACAACGGCCCTGTGGCCGTGGCAGAATCGTTGCTGATAATGTTATTAGCAACGGTCGCTCTAGCTGTTGCTGATCCGTTGCTTAGTTATCAGCAATGCGATTTTCTGCCACGGCTGCTTTGCAACGGGCTGGGCTATTGCACGCCGTTGCTGATGGCTTTCAGCAACGACTAAGTAACGGTTGGAGCCGTTGCTAATGCTTGTTATTCCAGTAGTGCTCGGCTGGAAACTGTATCTTTCGATCTTCTTGTTGCGCGCTTTGTTTCCGAGTTTCGGGCTTCATCGTGCGTCAACTTGGAGGCCTTCTCTAGACTCGTCCAAGACATCTTTGGTGCACACGTCGAACTTCTAGAATTTCCTCGACGAACCCGAATGCGTCAACCAATGTCCTTCCGATTTCTCCAATATTTTCGATCGATGATATTGAGCGCTAACAAATATATGGAGCCTGAAAATATTTCTCAATGAAACATTAGTTCCATATTTGTTATCATCAAAATCGAGATTAAGACCAAGGTAGAAAACCTTAGGCCAACAAATTAATTTAATGGTTAATCTTGATTGTATTGGTTAATTAATACTGGTTGTAGATTGGTTAATATTGATTGTATTGGTTAATAGAATGAGTTTATATTGTTTAGGGTTTGATTAAATGTATTGTAGGTTAATATTGATACGGGTTTGATTAAATGTATAATTAGGGGTTGATTATATTTATATAACTAAATGTAGAACTGAAACTAATTTGATGTATTCTTTAATTAATTTGATGTATAGGTTGATTTTAGATTAATATTGTAGATTATTATTGGTTATTGTTGATTAATGTATTGATCTATTGGGGTGAAAAGAAAATTAATTAATGACTTCATTGAAATTTAATTGGGTTTAATTAAAGAAAAACTTAATTAAAATTAATTTACATCGTATACGTCGCCGCAGGCGTTCGTATCGACGTTTGTCGTTCGTATCGACGTGTGTCATTCGTATCGATGAATGACTAAATCGAAATTAATTATGACTAGTGAGTTGGTATGTTTCACGTATGTAGTGTCGAGTCGGGCATGATTTTGCAAGACCTTAGATCTGTTCGAGGGTTGTATGTTCATTAAACGAAGTAGATGATCTTTTATACGATGTACAACCCTTGAATTGTCCTAGTTTGGGAACATAGTTTTTTGTATTGTACTTAGTTTTTTATTTTAGTCATTATTCATTCTCAAATTTTGTCTTGTGAATCTCGCTTGTTCCTTCCTTTGCACTTAGATGATTTGCGTATTTGGAGAACTATAGGAATTGCTGTTGAAATTTAGAATGAATAATGGCTAAAAGAAATACTTAGTGCGATATAAATAACATGAATCCTGAATGGAATATCTATTCCACCTAAAATCATTAATTGATCAGGATATTGTCATTGATTGATAGAATTATGTTGGGTGATCGATGTTGGATGTACCGACGATTTGATCGTGAAACTATAACGAATGAGTTTCAAGTAGGCGCAACTTATTTCTTAAATTTCACTTATTCAAATAAAAAATTCGTTAGCGGTGATCATATCCGATGTCCATACCGGAATTGCCTGAATGCAAGATTTTTAGGTCGACAAACTATCACAATGTATCTATATACAAAAGGATTTATACCAAGATATTATCTATGGACTTGTCACAGGAGTCACGTGAAGTCGGGATGTCGAGCAATCATGTTGTTCAAACTCATAGTGAATCTTCTAGTGTCGTTGTTCCTTCATCAAATCCACCTAATCATTATAGAACAATGATACTTGATAGTCTTGGCGGTCAATTCCATGTGAATGATAATACCGAGTCATTTATTGAGAAGTTAGTGCCAGATACTACAGTAGTTGATGTCACATAAGAACAACCTGCGATAGAGATTGAATTACCAAATAAAGAGGCCGCAAAAATTTTTGAGTTGTTGAAAGGTGTTGATGAACCTTTGTAATAGAATTGTCATGAATACACTAGATTATCGGCAATGACACAACTCCTAAGCATCAAGTCTTATTGTAATATCAGCGGGGTTACGTTTGATCGACTTGCGGGCTTTATTCATCGAATATTACTTAAAGATAACAAGTTAGAGCCAACTTTTTTTTATAAGATGAAAAGTTTGATAAAAAATTAGGGCTTCGGTATGAAAAATACATTTGTGTCCAAACAACTACATTTTATATTATAAAGAAAATGCACAGTTGGATGAGGGCCCAGTATGTCAACATCCTCATTACAAGGAGAAGACATCATTCTGTCAGAAAAATATATTGTTTAAGGTACTCTGGTTTTTCCACTAACACTGAAGCTTCAAAAATAATTCATGTTAGAAAAGACTGCTCCCTACATGAGTTGGTATGGAAGAAGACATGATGATACGGTTATGACTCATCCGTCTAACAGTGAAGCATGGAAACATTTGGATAGATGTTATCCTTCGTTTGGTAGGGACACTAGAAATGTGAGATTGGGATTGTGCACTGATGGTTTCAATCCGTTCGGTCATTCGTCAACACCTTATTCAATTTGGCTAGTGTTATTAAAAGTTTACAATTTGTCGCCGACAATGTGTTTGAAAGATGAATTCATCTTTTTTTCGATAATTATTTTTGGTCCTAGGGGTCCGCGAAAAGAAATTAACGTGTTTCTTCGACCCCTAATTGATTAATTAAAAATATTATGGAATGAGGGAACTATCACTTATGATTGTCACCGAAAGCAAATCGTCACTTTAAGAGTTGTTGTCTTATGGACAATCAATGATTTCCTGGCCTACAACATGTTATATGGTTGGGGCATGCATGGGAGACTCTCTTGCCCGTATTGTATGGAACACTCTAAATCATTCAGTCGTGAGAACGAGCAAAAAATTTCCTTCTTTTATTTTCATCGTTGGTTCCTACCGCCTAACCATATATCAGTATCGAAGGAATCGTGACAATTTGACCAATGGCAGAGTCGAAAGAGATTAATCACCACATATATTGTCTGGTGAACAAATGTTAGCACATGTTTCCTTGCTTCCAAATATTATGTTTGGTCGGAATGATAGAGTTTAAGGCTTTGGTCAAACACATAACTGGGTGAAAAAAAAGTATCTTTTGAGAATTGTCGTATTAGAGTTCATTATTGATTCGACATAATTAGGACGTAATGCACATTGAGAAAAATGTTTTTGAAAATATTTTTAACACTTTGATGGATGTTTTCGAGTGTAAGTCTAATGACCTACACTAGAGGGGATGAATAGTGTGTTATCTAAATACTTAACCTAAATCCAATTTTAAACGATTCTTGATTACTTAATAAGGTTAATGACAATTCAATTAAATAGAAGAAGCAATAAATATGACAATTAAACAAAATGCAAAGTAAGAAATGCATACACGATCGATTTATAGTGGTTCGGCCTCAATGCCTACTCCACTACCTAAGCACCCCTGCTTAGGATTTCCAAACTTAGTTTTACTAATTTATAATTGTTTCCCTTACAATGAGGATCTTTTACCCGAAGAGTCTCTGCTCTCACACCAAAGGCACTTCCACACTCGGAAGTCTCCACCTTTCTACCGAGAGCACTCTTCCACCTCAAACACTAAAGGACAACAATCACAAATCCTAGTAAATCAAGCTACACCAGTGGACTTATGCCTCAAACACAAAGACTAGCACTCAATCAAACAAACGTAGCAACCTAGGTTTACACACTTGATATACAATGAAACTAGCAACAAAATACTAGTAGAAATAGAGCAAAAGTTATAATCAACACAATACTTAGCTCCAAAACCGAATCCTAGCTTTCACTTGATGCCTTCGATGATGAAACAATGAAGACAATGCTCAATCAATGAGATGATGGCTCAAAACTAGGGTTTACACAAAGGATGGCTCAATCAAGCTCATTGGTTATAAAAATATGTATCAATGAGTGTAATAGTGATCAATATATATAGGTGAACGAAGGCTGGGGTCTTGAATTTATAGAGAGCCACAACAAGACCCGAATGAAACATCACTCAATAGCTCAAAAAATAGTCGTTGAGGTTCTGCTGATCGATCTGTCGGTCGAATGTTCGGTCGATCGAATCTTTGGTCAGACGTCGACCGAATCCCTACTATGAGTTTCAGACCTAGTTCGGTCGCTTATCGATCGACCATACAGTCGATCGAACCTACGGTAGAAACTGCACTGAATGCAGTTTCAGCAAGGTCTGATATTTCACAAGCCTTATTTACATTTTAAGTTAATGTCTCTATTTATTTTTATTCTTCACTTACATTAAAACATAAATGTTAAATAAAGAAGTACCCCCCATTTGGATTCAATAAAAATATCAAAAAAATAAAAATCCTTAAGGATCAAAATCTAAATTTTGTGGTCTAGTACTAATTGGCGAAAATCAAAAATTTTAAAATCTCTCGGGTCAAATATGGATAGGTTAAAGATTTCCAAAAATTCCTTAAAAATAGGTCTTTAACTTGTTTTAAACTCAATGAACAATCATCGGGACTTTTGGTGCCAAGAAATTGTCTAAATCATGATCTCCAAGGAGCTCCCTAGACTTAGAAAATTTCTGGGCCATTTTTTGAATTTTCTGGTTTTCAAGTTTTCGGAGTTCGGGTTTCGGTGTTTGAGTTCTTATGCATCAAATAGAGGATATACATATAATCTAGACACTCTAGACCTAGACTCAATCTTCTCGATAAATCCTGAGCGTCGACAAGCGTCCTTGCCGATTTCTCTAATTTCTTCGATTTTTTCGATCGAAAATGTCGCGTACAAACTGATATGGAACCTGAAAATATTTCTTGCTCAAACATTAGTTCCATTTTTGTTATCATCAAAATCGAGATTAAGATCAAGGTTGAAAACCTTAGACCAACATCGGGAAAACTAAAGATAATGTGAAGGCCCGATATGATCTAAAAATATATTGTAAGAGGCCAGAGTTAGAGTTGCAAGAGGTAAATGGTCTAGCCGCCAATCCTGGTCTGTCGACATCGAGACGTAGGCCACGAGGGCTTAACAAAATTCTCCCAACGCCAGGCGAGGGGCAGTCACACAGTGTGATTATTGTGCGCGGCGAGAGGTACATAATGTATTATTATATATAATTCAATTTATCATAATATATAATTATACTTTATTTTGTGCACGTTCGAGCAGGAGGACGTCTCCCGCACTATAGTGGGGACTATTCGACGCTTCATGCATGGGGCGTGTCCTACTTGGTCTCATGTACCCCGTGAGCACGTTGACATGCTATGCCAAGAGTTTGAGGTACACATACTTTTTTTTATTAAATCAATGGTAATTATAAATATCGATCGGTACTAATAAATTTGTTTTATTTTGCAGGCCCACTATACATGGGTTGAGGATTAGACACCATTTGTAGAAAGCACGTGGAGGCGGTTTCATGTGTGGCTAGAAACCGTATGTCCATGGCAGACGGCTCGGGGGCGCGCAACAGTGGTGGCTCCGCCTCTTTTGTGGTGAATAAGCATTGTATGTTATGTATTTCTTTAATTTTAATTAAATTATATATTGTGATTGTATTAATGTATTTATTTTCTAATTTTAGAGGTGAGTTGAGGTGGATGTCACTTTCCACTGCCCCTCGCCAATGGAGGTATTCGAGCGCACTCACCGTCGGCGACATGGGGTGGGGGACTACATCGATAGGAGGGTCGCGGTCATCGTGGTAAGTATACTTGGTTTACGCAATTTTTATTTAGAATTTATTTATGTAGTTAAAAAAATTATGAAATAAAAAATGAACTCGTGTAGGAGACATACACGAGGACGGTCACCGAACGCGGAGGATTGTCGCAGGGTGACTTTGACCCTATAGCATGGGTCAATGCTGCGGGTGGCTGGGAGCTTGACCGCGTTTATGGCTTTAGAGACAGTGGCCATACGTGAGTTGTAATAGGGCCACTTGGGGCACCGATCCCTCCTGTTGCGGGTAAATGGTGTTGGGTCGGCAAGGACCGGGCAAGCAACAAAAATTTGCACAGCGGATCCTCAACCCAAGTGGATCCATGCATCTCTGTTAAATCAATTTAGGTTTAGCGATTATACCTTTGAAGACCTAACTTCATCTTCTACTTCGCCAATCCAAGATCACGATCTTGCTTCGAGTCCAAGGTGCTGTTAGCAGCGAACACCCTCTACGGTTAGCACACGAGCGAACGCAACGAACTGGATGATTTTCGAACTGTGTTGAGCGCAGAATTCCTTTTAAGCTTGCCCTCTCTCTCTCTCTCTCTCTCTCTCTCTCTCTTTGGGAGGTCGGCTGCCACAATAGTAGCTCAACTTCCTTCAAAAGAAGGTTGGCTTCCTATCACAATAAGGTCGGCAACCACCAAGAATAGATCATCTACCTATCTGAAACATAGGTGGGTTGGGTATTTATAGACACATCAATCATATTGATCGAGTCTTCTTATCCGTTGTTTGATTCAAGCCATATTCGGAATCTTTAAAATTATTTTAATACCCGAATAAAATATATATTTAATAGCAATTATCAAGGTCGAATTTCCTAAATTCAAGATGTCAATTATAATGTATCATTTAATAATGATTATTAAAGATACATTACATAAATTATAATAATGTAATTCCAATTTTGAATCTCATTTAAAATTGACAATAATTAATTTCGATTTGGAAACCCCTTTCCAAATTCAAAATTAACTTTCAAAATTACCAGGAGATATTTAGTCGGTTAATGGTCATGTGGATCCAAGCCGATGAGTCATAACCCTAAACCAAATTCGGTTTGCCCTATGTGTACGGTCATTAGCGACGTCTACTTCTACAACAACCTATTACAACGGTGATTGTTGGTTGTGATAATTATCACCGACGGTTCAACAACGTACTACGCCGTCGGTGAAGTTTATATTCTGAGTAGTGATTCATTTACGCTTGGGTATAAGAGTATATATCAAAAGAAAAGTGAGTATCTATCAAAAAATAAATAAACAAAAATTTTGGACGAATATCTTTAAATGCAAAAATTAAAGATTAAAGATGATTAAAGGCAAACACATCTCCCACTACAATAAAACATAGCTTCACAAATAGAATTTTTACCAAAGGATATAATTTGTTGGTATTACCAACAAAATTACCAACGGATAAATAATCCGTTGGTAAATTAGTATTTTTTTTTTCATTTCAGCCGATCAAATTTTTTTTTCCCTCTCATTTTGGCCGACCATTTTTAGTTTCCCCCTCTCCCACTAGTCAAAATAATTTCTCGCGCCTCTTTTTTTTCAGCCGACGCCGACAAAGCATCGTCTTCGTCTTTCTTCCCCCTCTCCCAGTCGTCATCCTTCTTCCCCGGCCGCCCCGACAAAGCCACTTCTTCCTTCCCCGCCGGTTCCCTCCCCACAGGTTCCTTCCCTGTCGGTTCCTTCCCCGCAGTCGATAAAATAATTGGTTCGAGCTAGTCATCACAGATAGCGCAGGTTCCTTCTAATTCCCCGCAGTTGATTCGAGCTTTTATTTCTTCCCTCCCCTTCTACAGGTTCCTTCCCTTCCTTGTGCCCTAATCCTCTATTACTTTGTGGCGAATCGTAGGAAGCGCTCAGAGGAAGCACAAGTCGTCACAGACAGCCAACCGATGAGTGAATTCCTTCCCTTCTACGGGTTTTGAGCGCTCTGTTTCCCATTCGATTGTGGAGGTTTGATTTTAGTTGCGATTTCATGTCACTTATTCTGAACATTTGGATGATCAATGTGTACATTAGTCAAATATTAGAGATGCTTTTAATTTTAATTTTAGTTGCGTAAGTAGTCTCTAGTCTGATAAAATCTTTTGCTTAGCTAGTTCACTAGTTGAGTAATTAACTATTTTGAGTAATTGTTTTGAATCTTGATTGTAGATTAAATTGCTTGTTGTTAAGTGTTAACTGATTGTAGATTAAAATGTTTTCATTTTTGAATGTGGATACGTGATATTGCTTGTGTGTTCTGAATTGTTCTGAAATTGTTCTGTAATTGTTCTGAAATTAGAAAATTCGGTCGGTTAACCGGACCGAACCAAAAATTTTTAGTTAATTCGGTTGGTTAACCAAAAATTTCAGTTTGGAAAAAGGTTAAGAGGTTGTGTATAAATTTAGTTCGATTAACCGAACGATCGGTTCGGTTAATTTACCGAACCGACCATTGCACACCCTTAGACGACGAAACTATTGGACAAGTCATGAATTGTATCGATGTGTTTTCCTGCTCATTGAACGATAGGTTGAATCGCGTAACACAAGCAAACACTTCTCGCAATCAGAAACCAATAATTGATCCGACAATGAATGCAAATTTTTTGGCAAGTCCTGCAAGTGATGATATCACTGTAGTGGACCAACCTGCTTGATAATCCTATAACAGAAACATAACACGTACATATACATATATAAAGAGCTAAGTTTATAGGACTTAATTGGTTCATGGCCAGTGTAACAGTGTTGCACATCACTTTCATTGTCCATGCAGTTGGAAGAGATGATAGAATAATGAGAAAATCTATTCCTATAATAGAGACTATGAGAGGTTTATTGAGCACACATGCACTTTAAAAGGCATTCATCAAGAAATATGAAATGGCCTTAATTACTAAGGAGAAAGGAAATTAATTGATGTCTAAAGACTCAAGTTTCAACCTTTTGATCGAATCCAAACCCACAAAGGTAAAACAAAGAGGGATTTATGATTCTCCCTTAAGACCTATATTTAAGACCTAAACCGCCTCATTCATAACATATAAGTTAATGGTGATGGGATTTATGATTAAATGAAGTTATGAAGTACATCAAAATGGAGAACATACAATCATTTGTTCTGAACTGGATGCTATTTGATATGCCATCACCAACGCAAAATAAACTGATCCAACTTCCACACACTTGATGCATTGTAAATGATGTAACACTATGAGAAATAATATGCCATGACCTCTTGTTATAGCATTTATTTAAGTCAAGCTCATAATTGTACAGTTGCAGTGTTAATTTACTAAATAATCTGGACCATTGTAGGATGAGTACACATGCATGGTGCCAACTATCTTAGCTTATCGTGCACTAAGGTTAGCGTTGATTCTTGAATTTTTGGTCGAAGAACGTAATGAATAGAGTATATTATGGTATTGAAAATTCATTGGTATGACTTTTAATTGGGCGAAGAAGAATGCTTTTATCAGAAAATGTGAATGTTACAACTTACTCTACTGCTTGTGTTGTTTTAAGCTTTTTTCTTGATTGGCTTTAGAGAATGCAATATGGATATTGTTTCATCTTTAGCTGATTTGTGAAACGAGAGACTAGAGTTCTACTTACTCTGCCTATATTCAGTTCAGAAGGATTGTGAAACTAAATGCAAAATGCTATTAGAAACTAAACAACATAAACAATGCATGCTAGCACAATACATTAAATTTAAGAAAGACATTAAGAAGATTTTCTTGAAAGTACCTTCTTTTAGATAGCGTACTAATGGTACGAAGTAGCCGGCCTCTGCCATAAGAAGCACATTGTGTGCATTGGTTGATAACACACTCAATAACCTCTTTGCGCATTGTGATGCAACTGTGTCATTGCCATTTTGCAGTGTCACCCGCATCACCATACAGCCTCAGATTCTACCAATTCTTTGTCGAACTTTTACAATCTCGAACAAATCCAACAGCAACCCTACTGCTTCTCTACTCTATGTAGCATCCCTTGACAAAGACTTCACTAAAATGGAAAGAACTTCAATGCCTGCCATCTTCTCCTGCAAGCTATATGCATGTAGCTTGTGTCAAATTAATCCCAAAGTCCAACAAAATTTTTCTCATCCAAATTGCTTGACAGCTTGCTGAAGTAGCTGCTACATATTCAGCTTCGGCTGAAGATAATGCAGTTGAATTCTGCTTTTTAGAACACCAGCACACTGTACTTGCTCCAACTTTGAATAAATATCCAGTAGCACTTTTCCTGTCAACTATTTATCCTCCCCAATCACTATCAGAATACCCTAGCAATTTCAGATCATTGTCTCTTCCCAAATGTAATCCATAATTACCTGTCCCCTTCAAGTATCTCAAGATTCTCTTTGCTGCCTTGAAGTGTACTGCTCTGGGATCATTCATGAAACAAGATAGAACTTCCAAACCTTGGAAGAATTTCATCTCACCCAGATTAGTCATCTTAAAAGTTTTGAACATTCTGTTATTGGTCTCCTCTCTCATTTTTTCATTGTTACTACAATAAAGCAAGTCATCCACATAGAGAAGAACAATTAGAATATCTCCATTTTCATCTTCTTTTGTATATAATGTGTGTTCATTCCTGCTTCTCTGAAATTTTTTTTCAGTAACAAAGTAACAATCAATTTTTTTCATACCAGCTCCTTGGAGCTTGCTTTAGGCCATATAAGGACTTCTTTAGCCTATAGATCATTTCTTCCTTTCCTTTAACCCTTTGGTTGAACTACATAAACCTCTTCTTTGAGTTCTCCATTTAAGAATGTAGATTTTGCATTAAGTTGATAAATTGTCCATCTTTGAATCACTGCTATTGAAATTGATTTCATCATTTATATCTGAATTGACAATTTGATTCACATATGCAGTTGATGCATCATTCACAATTTCAGCTTCATCCTGAAATATCAACCCTGAACTTGAACTATTAGCTAAATTTTCTTAGATGACTGAGATCTGGTTTTCTTCCAAATTTTCTTAGATGACTGAGATCTGGTTTTCTTCCACACCAAATTTCAGCCCTGAAATATCTAGGTTCTTTCTTCTTTGCTTAGGTATGTGACAATAAGCTACACACCCAAATTTTCTTCCACACCAAATATCATAAGATGTTTTCTCAAGCAATGCTTTGGTTGTGCTTCCATGTATAATGTATGTTGAAGTATTAAAAGCCTCTGCCCACAAGTTTTTAGGCAGCTTACTTCCCTTCAGCAGACATCTAGTCATTTCTACCAAAACTCAATTTTTTCTTTCTGCAACCCTATTATGTTGGGGTGTATACCTTGCAGTAAGTTGATGTTTTATTCCATGTTCATCACAAAAATCCACAAAAGGTTTAGAGGTGAATTCTCCTCCTCTATTAGTTCTTAGCCCTTTCACTTTTGCATCAACCTCATTTTCAACTGCTGCTTTAAACCGAAGGTCCCTTTGTATGTTGTGCATGTTAATAATTAATGTGCTTAATATTGTTGCTAGGTTGAAAAGAGTTAATCAAAATGTATAGCGATCATAGTTGGATGAAACGTCGGATAATTGGAGGAGTGTTGACTAATGAATTTATGGAAGGAGTCAAGGGATTTCTTGATTTTACATACTCCAAAACTCAATATGTTTCCGGTGATAAAATTAGGTGCCCATGTCGACGATGTAATAATCTTCAATTTCATTGTCGAGATGAGGTGGAATATCACTTATGTTCAAAGGGATTTATATCTGGCAACACACAATGGATTGCACATGGGGAGTTGACAAGTGAAGAAGTTGGTGAATCCTCAAGCATTCCTCAATCAGAAAGCTTTGATGCTCCTCAAAGTCCGTATAGAACTTTGGTGGTGGATGCAATCGGTATTGAAGGTATTGGAGAAGAAAGACCAAATGATGAAGCTGCCAAGTTTTTTGAATTACTGAATTATGTGGATCAGCCATTGTGGAGTGGTTGTAAGAGTCAAAGTAGGCTATCAACCATGTCATAGTTGCTTAATTGCAAATCTGAGTTTAACATGAGTGAAGCTTGCTATGATCGGCTGATGTTAATAATTAAAGATATGCTACCAGAAGATGCAAAGTTGGAAGAAAATTTTTACAAAACAAAGAAGATGATGAAGAAATTAGGACTTGGGTACGAGAAGATAGATGCATGACAGAATAATTGCATGTTGTTTTATAAAGAAACAACAAATTTAACGTGGTGCTCAGTGTGTGGACATGCTCGATATAAGCCAAGACTATTAAATAATGGTAGACGAAAAAATATACCGTATGAGGTCTTACGGTATCTCCCTATAGCACCAAGACTTCAAAGGCTTTTTATATCCGAAAAAACTGCAAAGCATATGATTTGGCATGCTAAGAATCGTACTTCTGACGTTGTTGCACAGCCTGCACATAGTGAGGAATGGAAACAATTTGATGCTCACCATCATTTATTTGCTTCCGACCCAAGGAATGTCAGATTAGGATTATGCACCGTTGGTTTCAACCCATTCGGGCATTCTTCTATTCCCTATTCAGTTTAGCTCGTGCTCATTATTGTATACAATTTGCCGCCATCTATGTGTTTGAAGGATCAGTTTATGTTCTTAAGTTTGATAATTCCTGGACCAAAGAGCCCACGTAAAGAACTTGACATATTTTTGAGGCCATTGATAGATGAACTGAACATGTTATGGTATGATGGAATTTTGACATATGATGTCTTCAGAAAACAAAATTTTTAAATGAGAGCAGCACTTATGTGGACTATCAGCGACTTCCCTGCATATGCTATGCTATCAGGATGGAGCACACACGGGAGGTTAGCTTGTCCCTATTGTTTAGAGCGTAGCAAAGCTTTTGTTCTCGAAAATGGGAGAAAGATATCATCTTTCGATTGTCATCGTCAGTTTCTCCGTCTTGATCATCCATATCGACGACAAAGAGATAAATTTATGAAAGTCCGAATTGAAAGAGATATTCCACCTCCACGATTATTGGGCGATGATATAAAGACACGTGTCGATAAATTACCTGATATTCAATTTGGAAATCAATGTATTAATGCTAGAATTTCTGGATTTGGCCAACAACATAATTGGGTTAAAAAAAGTATCTTTTGGAGTTTACCGTATTGGCATACAAATTTAATTCGGCATAACTTAGATATGATGCATATTGAATGGAATGTATTTGAAAATATATTCAATACAGTGATGGACATCAAGGGGAAAACAAAAGACAATGTCAAGGCCAGAGCTGATTTGCCTAAGTATTGCGAGCGCCCCGAGTTAGAATTAGAGCATGTTAATGGGAAAATGTTGAAGCCGAGAACCTCATTTGTGTTGAACAAAGAACAAATCAAAGCACTATGCCAATGGGTTAAAGAATTAAAATTTCCCGATGGTTATGCTTCAAACATATGTCGGTTTGTAAATATAGATGACTGCAAATTCTATGGAATGAAAAGTCACGATTGTCATGTTTTCATGCAAAGGCTTATTCCAATTGCATTTCGTGATTTATTACCTGATCCAGTATGGGATGCATTAACTAACCTGGAGTTTATTTTTTCGGGACTTGTGTTCAAGTGTGTTGCGAATTGACGATGTAGAATGACTTCAGTTAAACATTGTCGAGATACTATGTAAGCTTGAAAAAATATTTCCACCAAGTTTTTTTGACTCTATGGAGAATCTTCCTGTTCACTTAGCTTATGAGGCTAAAATTGGTGGTCCGGTACAATATAGATGGATGTATATATTTGAAAGTTAACACATCTTCCTTGTTATTCTTGAGTGAAAATTTTGAAAAAAATTACGTCTTAATTTCTAAGAATATTTTCAGGTATATGCTTCAATTGAAGAAAAAAGTGAAAAATCGAGCATATGTCGAATGATCAATTTATGAAGCATATATCATTGACGAAATTTCTAATTTTTATTCTTTTTACTTCAAACCAAAGGTACACACAAGGTTGAATTGATTTGTGAAACCCACACACACACACAAACATACATATATATATATATATATATATGTATTATATAAGAAATATTAATTTCTTGTTCATGTTATTCTTGGACCAAAAGGTACACACAAGGTTCAATCAAGTACCTCGAAATGATGATGGTGGAGTTCCAACTACCATGGGACGTCTATCTATCTTTACCTATCCTGGTCGACCTTGTGGGGCTATTGGGCGTTATAGGAGGGTCGACGAAAATGAGTATAAAGCAATTGAGCTTTACGTACTTATGAATTGTGAAGAGATCTCTCCTTTCATTGAGTACGTATAGTAGTGTTAATTATTTCGTATATTTACTTTATATTAATGTAAACTTTATTGTTTTTTAGTTAGTTTAATAATATCATTATGCAAAGAGAACCACACTTGACTGACGCAGAGCTTGAGAAGTTACGAGATAGAGAATTTCCAAAATGGTTGAGAGACTATGTAAGTTGAATAATATAATAATTTTTGTCTCAATATGAATAATCATGACTATATTATAAATTGTTCTTTTTCTTATTTTTGTGATAGGTTAATCATAATATTAACACGATTGATAGTCGAATTCTTGCCATTGCACAAGGCCCGCAAAGATTTGTTCGATCTATTAAGGGTTATTTTGTTAATGCATATAAGTTTCACACCAAGGAATATTCACATGGAAAGAAAACAATAAACAGTGGTGTTTGTGTTAAGGGCAGTTGTTACAATGAATATGATCGTGATTACTATGGCATCCTGATTGATATTATACAGGTAGAATACTTTGGTGAAGGAAATCAGGTGGTGTTATTTAAATGTGAGTGGTTTGATACCGAAAAAGGTGTTATTTAAATGTGAGTGGTTTGAAATCAATCACAAGTTAAAACTTTATATTGATGCTCCTTTTGTGTTACCTGAGCAAGCTCAACAAGTTTATTACACGAGTTACCCCGCAAAGAAAAAAGGAAGAAGTGATTGGTGGATTGCATGCAAAATTAAAGCTAGAAAAAGATATGAAGACATCGAAGAAACAGATGATAATATCCCTACACAGATCGATGATTTTTTTCAAGAGGATGAGGTTGGAGCAGTACAACCTATTATGCCTACAACAAAGTTAGATGCATCCAATGTATTAGTTAATGTTGGAGTAGTTGATGAGGTAGATCAACTTGAAGAATTTTTCTTGAGAACTCAAACACATGCCGTTGAGGAGGATGAAGAAGAAGCAAATACTGTTGACATTGAAGATGAAGATACTGAAGATGATGAAGTTGATGAGTGTTTGTCAAATGAGGAGAATGATGATTGAAATTTTTTAAACTTCTATTATACTTTTCTCAAATTATCTAATATATGTGTTTAGTGAGGCCCTGAGGCCTTATAGTTGAGGAGTCACTATTTGTAATTTATTTCTAATGCAGACATAACTGACTATCTAATATGTTTGAATTATTTTTATGCTTGATGCTTGAGTTCCTTCATAATTTCTACTTTCTCTAAAGGTACATAGTTCAGGTGGTGTTATTGGGTTGTAATTGCTTAAAATTAATCCTTGCAGAGCTACAAGAAGAGGAAGTTGCTGCCAATTGGCCTTGCTGAAGTGGAGGAATTCCAAGTTAATTAAGGTTTGCATCTTGTCCAAAAGCATTCATCAAATTAATATAGTAGTGTTCTATAATTTTCCTGAAGAGAATGTGGCGGGGGATCATTTCATTCACTTAGAAATATGCCCAGGAGATCATTTCATTCACTTTAAACTTCATTGACTGAAAGTAAGGTGATCCACAATATAATTATCTGCTAATTACTGCACCCATTCTTCTATTAAACAGGTTCTTTTGAAGGATTTGCGAACACTTTGAATTAACTGTATCAAGAACTCAGGGAACCAAGGTATCATGCATAGTATCATTTTTTTAAGTCATTGACTGAATAAACTGTGTCTTTAAGTCAATAACACCTTGGTAAAACTCACCCAGTAGCAGACACTAGGCTGAGATCAATTTGATGAGTTCAGGATAGAGGTTGGGCAGTTCCAATTTTATATTTAAGTTACTGTATAATGATCCATGAGATATCTCTCAGTTATCCTCAGTATCACCCTTCTTATAAACGATATTAGCCTATTCTTAAAGCAACTTCAACTCTACCTTGAAAATAATTCTATTAATTCATCTATTTTGCAAAAGGGAAACTTCCTATTTTTTATGTGAATAACTAACATTAGTCTCTTGAAAATGATATTTGATCCGAGTCTCGAGGAGGTATTTTCTTTTCCTATTTTTTATGTGAATATGTTAGTCATCAAATGTTTTTTTTGCTCTTCAACTAAGTAAATTTATTGCATATTACTCTATTTTTCAGAAGTTACTATACCAATCAATGTTGGAACCTTTTCTATAACTAATACACTCTTAGCTTTAGGAATCCATTTATAACTAATACAAGGTATAAGCCATATCTTCTTTTAGCAAGCTATATAGAGAGAGAGCAAACCATATGTATTCAGCAATAATATGTATTGAGCGGAGACATGGCTGCAAGAAAGCACACTAAAGACAAAGACTAAATAGAGACTTGTTCTTCCTCTTCTCTGCCCCTGTGAGTAATTATGCTGATCTGCTAAAAGTAAGAAATTTTACGTATGAGATTGATATCTCAAGTAATTAGGGAAGAAAGAATGTTATAGGTAGGATATATGGAGATTAATTACTATTTTTTTTCACTACCCTTTTCTGCATGTACTCAATTTCGGCAAAAAGCAACTCATTCTTAAGCATCCAATAATAGTGAATTAGTAACTAGGTTTTGTTGATGCCATTCTCCAATCTACTCTCAAGCTGCTTAAGGTCCCTTAGGCTCATGGAGTCAAGAGACTCACCCATCAAGTTCCTGGTAAACTAGGTTTTTTAGAGGCATAGGCTGGTAATAATTAAGGATGTGTAATTATTTCAGGATTATGCTTGCATGCAGTAATTAATTAATAACTGATATATACCTGTTTGTGCTTTGTATGCTGTTGATTTGTAATTATTGGAGTCAAGAGACTCACCCATCAAGTTCCTGGTAAACTAAGATTTTTAGAGGCACAGGTTGCTTTATATGTTGTTTCATGATTATGCTTGCATGCAGTAATTATTTAATAACTGATATATACCTATTTGTGCTTTGTAATTATTGCTGACGGAGTTTTGATGCTTCTTGCTGGTAGTACTGAAAATAGAGGATGTTGAAGTAGAGTGATGAGATTATTGTTGACTAGAGCATGATATAATCAGTAGGTACATAACTTACACATGGATAATTATTTCACGTTGACCCAATGAAACCAAAGTAGCTCATGTAGTGTTCAGTAATGATAATTAATATTAAACTGACCCAACCTTAAGATTATTAAGAAGCTCATGTAGAAATTTCATGTAACCACTTTGAGATGCACTTTATTAGGGTTTGATTTTTAAGTTAAGAATTGAGCTTTGTAGATTGAGGAGCACATCAAGCATTAAAGTGAGAATACTGACCCCATTATCCAATCTATGTTGGACTTGGCTTTGAGATCTCATCATGTGTCGCTGCATCTCAAGGAAGATGGCTGAAATGAGATCTCCAGCAATGAGATTGGTGGCACTGCTTGCTGTCGGAGACTTCTTCCTATGATGGCAACCTAGTGTGAGCTCATTAAAATCAAAGAGAGCACACAATCTTCTTGTAAAGAAAACAACATAACACACTACAGGACTCCTTCAAAGCAACAACTCTACTCAAAACCTGTCAAAGGAAATAATAAAGAAGAGATAAGGATAAATGTAAACACAACTTCTCCTACACTTGCTAGGTAGTTAAGGATAAGAATTTCTAGTGACAGTTAACTCCATTAGTAAGCAATTAAATTAATGACATTTGTTCAATAGTAGCTTGACAATTAATGATAGTTAACACCATTAGTAAGCAATTAAATTAATCTAGAGATAAGACACTAAGAATCATAAATGACAGTGAACGTTGAGAGCATAAAGTGTTGATAGTAATCATAAAATCCAAATTAGTGGCTATTAATATATATAGACCCCACTGCCTCAAAATAGATGGCAATGAATAAGGTATTTTATTCAAGTATATAGTCTCCAGTTGATGGCAAAGGATGGCCAGACACCCACTGTTCTGACATGAGGTAGCTTGGTACATATTCAAGTCTATAGTCTCCAGTTGCATAGGAATTTAACAAGTTATAAGGAATTTTATCAGAATTTGGATGGCACTATATGTTTATATATCCTTCTAATCATCCTTAATTATTTATATATGCTTCAATTATTTTATTAAGTAATGGGGAATACACGAAGTCGAGGTCGAGGTCGAGGACGAGGACGAGGGCGTCCTCCTTTGAGTCAATACCCTTCTACCACTTCTATACATTCATCATCTGAAGATACACCTGTACCACCTGTGATCATTTCTTCTGCACCCATGATACTTGAACCTGTACCTGTGATTGATTCTTTAGCACCCACGATACCTATACATATACCTGTACCTGTTACTGTTCCCATAGAACGACCTAATATTCCTAGTATTCCTACACCGTCGACATCGGCAGCATCGTTACCCTCACAACCTTCAGTGAATTTGCCTTTGATGTCATCAGTTCGTATTATACCATCTACGTCTATACATGACACATATATTCCTACACAAAGTGATGGTACTTCACATCAAAGTCGAGGAAGAGGACCAAATCAGCCTTCACAGCCGCCAGAGACACCAGATGATAGACACCTACTAATTATTGATAAGAAAAGGTATATATGTAGTCAAATATTCAAACACTATCATTTGTAAATACAAGATATTTATTAACATCATTTATAATGTGTTTATTTGTTAACATTCTTTTTTGCAGCTTCCCCGAGACAGAAGTAGTACGAGATATTTCATCAATAATTAAGGCAAATTTCACAGGAGCATGGCCATGTTGGTCTCAAGTACCATCACATGTGAAGGAATTCATTTGGGACAAATTTAAGGTATTTCCCTATAAATTGTTGTTGCATCATGCCCATGAGAATCCATACAAATTACATATCAAGTTTGTTGTTGCATCATGCCCATGAGAATTGACCATTTTATTACTTCCATACAAATTGTTTACATTGAGAATCCACATCTACATGGACAAAACTACTACTATTTATTACATGAGGACTACTGCTTACTACACTATTTATTACAAGTAACACAGCCTGTTCATTCAAAGAACTACTACTACATGGTTTGAACAAATGAATAAAACTTTCTTCCCTTCTTTCCTTCTGCTCCATAGCAGACCTTGATGTTGCGTATCACCTCCAATCCTTTCCAAAATTCTATTGCAGTTTTGCAATATGAGCTTGTATTTTACTAATTTTTGATATCAGGATCCTATCAGTATCCTGATATTAGACACATAATGAACATCTGTTTCTCTGTCTAGCTTACCCTATTTACTCTTCATATGATACACAAAATCATATGATAGGGCTAAAAAAATCATATGATAGAAGATACTACATTCAGTTTCCTTGTACAAATAATAAAACAGATTAAATATTATGGTACAAGCAAGAAAGTTTTCATATGGATTGTATTCATACATAGGTTACAAATTATTTATTGAGGTTTTTATCTTCTGTTGAAATAGAGAAAGCTATATCACAAGTAAATTACCACAATACTAGATAAGGATATCTCATTCAGTAGAGCAGTGATTGAAAAATAAACCATTTGAGAATAAGAGCATTTTCTACAGATAATCGGAAGCTCACAACAAATCTCATGTTCTCAGCACTTGTAGAAACTGATAAGAATAAATAATAGCATTTAAGATCCAAAAGAAATGGTTTACGTACTGGTGTTTTTGCTTCGTGTTCTATCGATGGAACTATTCTGATATCAGTATCAGGAGTATCCTGATATCAGTATCAGGAGTATCCTGATATCAGTATCAGGATACTGAATAGGAAGAAGCTCCAGCTTATCCTGATACTGATATCAGCATCATGACTGATATAGGAATGACTAGTTGTCCAAATTCTAAGAAAATAAAGTAACTAGGGAATAACAAGTATGTGGCCTGTTCTAATACCATTAACATCTATTTGTCTTGCTCATAACAAGTATGCTGCCCATAACAAGTATGCTACTCATAAGCTGTTCTTATACCATAGCCTATTCTAATACCTTTAACATCTATATTTACCCATTGAATTACACAATTCCATCATAAGAAATGAGTATTGAGATTTTAAGAAGCCTTCTCTATCAAGCACTAGAAATTTACTTGGACCTGGTTGCTTCACATAGGCTAATTTGTCATTAGTGCAAAATTTAGATGTCATTGCTGAATCTGTATCAGTCAGTACTGTTGTAAAATAATAATAAGATAATGATGATGATGATGATGATGATGATGATGATGATGATGATCAGGGCTGAAACTGATATTGCAAAGTGGTGCAAACTGAGACTGAGTCGCTCATCATTCTTGATGGTGGGTTCTTAAGCTATTGGCATGAGACTGAGACTATTGTAAAAAACTCAGTTTGCTGGTTTTTAATTTGAATATGAGATCACCTGAAGTGGAGAAGAAGAACATATAACCTATAGCTAGGTTCAAAATCAAGTCTTTATGGCATGCTTTGTGTCATTTGATTAATTAGTATCAGATTTTCTTTTCAAAAGATTGTTTTCAATATAATTAAATAGAATCAATGCTGCTAAACCATAACATACTAATCATAACTGGATGAGCTTTTGAGTCAAACTAGTCATGTCATGGTTAAAATTCAAAATTAGCACTATTGTCGGGATATGGAATCAGTATATTAGTTTCTCTGTGAGTTGCTTCTTATATTTTACATGGTTAAAATTCAAAATCATCTTCCAGACAGCTTCTTTATTGTAAGTTTATATCCTGATACTGGAATAGATGGTTCTCAAGAAGCTATTTAGTTTTTTAGGCCTTTTCGATTGCTAACTCTAATCATAGTATCCTGATACTGGATACTATCAGTATCCTGATATCAGTATACTGTCAGTATCCTATTTTTATAGGAAAACATAACTTCCCTTCTTTGTTTATTATAAACAGTCTGTTGTAATCCATTGCCTGCACAAGGAATTAAAAGAGAACCATCACCTCTCATGAGAGAACAACAACAATAGAGAAAAAAGTATTTGATAGGCAGCATAATTACCTCTTCAAGGGTCATTCCATTTATTTCATGCTCAAGGTATTCCTTAGTTATTGCAGACTCAAAGATAGAAATCCTTATGTTGATGATTTGCCTCCTGAAGTCATTTATATGTATAGTTATTACTGCTTATCCACGACATGTCTAGCCCAACACTTGAATTTATAGCCTTATGGGTCACAGCTCCACACGACTTACTGAAGAGAGAAACAAGTACCACAATTAGATTATTTTTGCTCTCTTCTTTTTTATTTCCAAGAAGAGAGCTACATATGTCTATACGCTCATCAGTTCCACTATCCTCCTGAAGAAAAAAAAATCCTTTGTGAGATGACAGTACATAAATAAGTCTTTTTTGAGACAAAATAAAGAGTATATGTTTATACTAGTACACAAGAAGTCGTTATGCTTACTTGATATAATCGTTGGCATATCATATTTCAACAGTTTTTAACCCATACTCATCATGTTATTGAGCACCGAAAGCTTCTTAGTAAGTTTATCCTGAAACCTTCATATGCCATGATTGATTGTGTGATAGACACCTACTCATATTGCAACAGTTTTTGACCCATACTCATCATGTTATTGGTACACAAGAAAGCTTCTTAGTAAGTTTTAGCCATAACTTCATATGGCTAATATTCATAACTGCATACTAATATTCATAACTGCATATTCATGTATGTCTTTTCATAACTACATAACTGCATACTAAATATTCATAACTACATAACTGCATACTAAATATTCATAACTACATAACTGCATACTAATATTCAGTTTTAGCTATAACTGAATATTAGTAAGTTTTAGCCATACTAATATTCATAACTGCATATGTCTTTTCCACTCTAAAAAGATTTAGTTGAAGTAATAGAAGGTTGGCTGCATGAAACCTGCATATGCCATGATTGATTGTGTGATCATATAATTGCATCAAATTGGTACTTCTTTAGAATGTTGTCAACTATCATTTCATTAACATATTTGTCTTTTTTCAGACAGTCTATCATTGGGATCCATGTAGGACAAGCGAGGTTCATGAAATATGGGATAGAACAGCTTGTCGACACTTTTTTGACAATATGTGTGATGCAAGGAATTATGCGAAAAGAAAGGCCAATACTGATGATATTAGTCGAACTAATGGATTTGGCCCCGGATATCTCCAGATGTGTGGAACCAACTTATTAGTGAGCATTGGGTCACAGAGAAGTGTAGGAGAAAATCTGAAGTTGCTCGTCAAAATCGTAAGAAAGAGGTAGATAGTGACATCACACGACATACAGGTGGATCTATTTCATTTGTTGCTCATCAAAGAAAGTTGGTATGATATTAATAGAATTTGTTATCCTATATGTTTTTTAAAATACTATTAATTAAATATTATTTGTCATTTTTTATAGGAAGAAAAGTTGAACCGACCCCCAACCCATCTTGAGTTGTTTAAGCATACTCATAAGCGTAATAGTGGTGAGGGTGACTATATCGACAACAAATCGCAGAGTGTTGCGGTATGTATTTATTTTATATGTTGCTTCTTTTTAAAATATTGTAATTAACTATTTTTATAAAACATTGTACAGGAGGCTTATGAGGTATCGATCATAGAAAAGTATGGTACAGATGTAGCATCACAACCCATTTTAGATCCAGAAGAATGGATTAGTACCTCTGGACATCCATCTCATAATCGAGTTTACGGTTTTGGATGTCGAGAGGATGTTAAATCCATTATGGGGAGTTCTAGCTCAGCAGAATCTAGTACATCGGGCCATGGTCGAATGAATGATGAGTGGAATGCGATGCAGACTGTGATGACATCCATGCGACAGTATATTACTAAATTAGAAGCATCAATGCAATCACAACAATCACAAGTGGAAGCTCAAGTTCGGTTGATGTTAACACAACTCGGCTTTCTAGTCAACTCTTTACAATCAACAGATTCTCCTTCAGCTTCCACCGCACCTCCACCTCCACCTCCATGTGGGTTATGATTTTCATGTTGGTTGTTAATTTTGTTGATAATGGATTTGTACTTGGTTAATATTTGTATGTTGGTTATGATTTTGCACTACACAATTCAGATGATGTTAGGGAAAATTTGACTTACTAATGTTTGTATTTGTTTGATAATATACTCGATTGTAGATGCTTGGTTTTGGTTATGAAAATGACACTATTATTTGGTTATGAAATATGAATTTTTTTTCTTGACTTGATAATATATTTGATGTGTGATTATAGGTTGTATACAGGAAAATGAAAATTCATATGGGTATGAGCATTTTAATTATAAAATGTATTAGCAACGGATGTTTCTGTTGGTAATACCAATAGATGTCAGTTGGTAATACCAATGGATACCTTTGTTGAATATGTCAGTGTAAACAGGGATGATATCCATTGGTATTCCCAATGGATATTATCTCCGTTGGTAATACCAACGCAGTATGATCCGTTGGTGACACTAACGGATACTGATCTGTTGGCATCACCAACAGAGTATATTTCCGTTGGTGTTACCAACGGGTAATATTTTCCGTTGGTGTTACCAACGGACATTAATTACCCTTGGTGTTACCAATGGATATTATTATATCTGTTGCTAATATCTAGCATGGTCATCACCGACGTATTTACCAACAGATAATCCATTGGTAATATATTACCAATGGATTTTTTAGTATGACCAACGGATTTAGTCCGTTGCTGATACCCTATTTTTTTGTAGTGTCCGCAAGGAACTATAATTGGTAATCTTCCATATTTGATAGCCACTTGACTTCATATTATTATGTGCTTCTAGTCTTTTTTGCTAGGTATGTACACTATCTAAGTCATTCCACTCAAATGCAACAAGAAGAATTCTCAGATGTTTGCATAGAAGAAATGAACAAAACATCAACTTAAATCCACTAAAAATTAAATTATATTTGGTGTTATTCGAGCTTGTGTAGGAAAATAATTATTCGACTAGGATTCGATTCGAATTTGGTTATAGTAATGGAAGAACTATACAATATTCACTTCATGATATTAGGTATAGTATATTTACCCATAATTCGAATACATATTAAACTATTTAACAAGAAGTACTCTTATGGTATGTTTGCTTCATTGGATAGGATATGATTGGATTGGATAATAAATGGAAGAGGATTAGATAATGAATCTTTTAAATCCGGTGTACATCGGATATTATATCAATTTTAATTTATTCTAATCCTATTCTTTTCTAATCAATGCACTAAACAAATAATGGAATCATATCCATATCTTATCCTATCTCTCTTAATCCTATGAAGCAATCAAACACTTATTAATTTATGTTAAGGTCATGTGTAAGAAGTGGTTAAAGTAGGGTAAAATTATCTCCTTAAATTTTACCTCTTTTGATTAAATCTAATTGACATATATTTTACCCTCATAGTAATTAATGAATATATCACGACTTTTACCGAAATTGTCACCATGGGGTGCTCCGGTGCTCTTCGTGAAGAAGAAGGATGGGTCTATGCGCATGTGCATCGACTATAAGCAGCTGAATAAAGTGACAATCAAGAATCGTTACCCACTACCAAGGATAGACGATTTGTTTGACCAACTGCAGGGGGCACGATGGTTTTCTAAGATAGACTTGAGGTCAGGATATCATCAGCTGAGAATCTGGGACTGCGATGTGCCTTAGACTGCCTTCAGGACTCGCTATGGCCACTACGAGTTTCTAGTGATGTCGTTTGGTCTAACCAATGCACCTGCTGCTTTCATGGATCTGATGAAGATGATGTTTAAGGAGTACCTAGATAGTTTTGTGATCGTCTTCATTGACGACATCTTGGTATATTCCAAGAGTGAGGAGGAGCACTCCGAACTCTTGAAGATGGTCCTGGAAACCCTTAGAGAGCACCGGTTGTTTGCTAAATTCTCCAAGTGTGAATTCTGGTTAGAGAGTGTAGAGTTCCTAGGCCATGTAGTGTCCAAGGAAGGGATAATGGTGGATCCCTCAAAGGTGGAGGTTGTGCAGAACTGGAGTTGGCCAACTAGCATGATTGAGGTCCGTAGTTTTCTTGGGTTGGCCGGGTACTATCGGAAGTTTGTAGAAAACTTCTCCAGGATTGCAGCCCCTTTGACTCGATTGACTCAGAAAACGATCAAGTTTGTTTGGGACGACAAGTGCGAGGCGAGCTTTCAGAAGCTCAATGAATGCTTGACGTCGGCACCCGTGTTGGTCGTACCTTCCGGCTTAGGAGGGTTTGTAGTCTATTGTGATGCCTCTCGGGTTGGCCTAGGCTGCGTTCTGATGCAGTTTAGTAGAGGCATAGCCTATGCGTCCCGCCAGTTGAAAGTTCATGAAAAAAACTACCCGACGCATGACCTAGAGCTAGCGACGGTGGTTTTTGCACTAAAGCTCTGGCGACATTATCTGCACGGAGAGGCTTGCGAGATCTATACGGATCACAAGAGTCTATAGTACTTTCTTACCCAAAAAGAGCCGAACCTCAAGCAGAGGAGGTGGTTGGAGCTCCTAAAGAATTATGACTGCACTATTATGTATCATCTGGGGAAAGCCAATGTGGTAGTAGATGCTTTAAGTAGAAAATCCATGGGCAATTTGGCTCATTTGGAAATCAGGCGAAGGCCCCAAGCTTAAGAGCTAGCGCTATGGTTGGATGGGGGTGCAACCCTGACTGTGTCAGCTTTATGTATCGTGCTGGCACGCTTGCGGATACAGTCCACCTTGGTGCACATGTTGTGTACGCGCAGGAGGAGGACGCAATTTGTTCTCTGACAAGGGATTTGGTCCGGAGAGGTGACGCAGATGATGGGTTCAGGGTCGACTCAGAGGGTGTTCTAAGGTTCAGAGACCGGATCGTGGCGCCTGACCTGGCAGAGGTACGTCGTCAGGTTTTGGAAATGGGTCACCGTTCTACTTACACGATGCACCCTGGAGCCACAAAAATGTACCGAGACTTAAGGGAACACTACTAGTGGAAGGGCATGAAGGGAGAGGTATCAGAGTTTGTATCCAAATATCTAGTTTGCCAGCAGGTGAAGGCCAAACGCTTGAAACCCGTGGGGCTGCTGCAGAATCTCGAGGTCCCCGAGTGGAAGTGGGAGAAAATCACCATGGACCTGGTGACCGGGTTGCCGAAGTCAAGAGGAGTTTTTGATTCCATTTGGGTGGTAGTGGATCGGTTAACCAAGACCGCACACTTCATTCTGGTGAAAACAACCTTTTTTGCGGACCAATATGCTAGACTATTTTTAGATAGGATTGTGGCTTATCATAGCACCCCAGTGATGATCATATCAGATCGAGGTACCCAGTTGACAGCCCAATTTTGGCACTCCTTTCAAGAAGCCTTGGATACTCAAGTACGTTTCAGTACAGCTTTCCACTACTTCAATTTGGCCTTTTAGCGGTGATTGCTATGACGTCTGCTGGCGATTGTAAATAATGCAAAAACCTTTACCAGCAATTAATGAATTCTCACTAGATCCATTGTTGTTAAAAGCTTCAGAAGCAATTTATACAATTGCTAGTAAAGATAAAAATAATCACCACTAAATGTATACATATATATTGAAATCTATAACTTTTTTGTAGAGTTTTTAATAATAGTTGCTAAATGCTGTACTTCTAAGTTATTTAGCAGCAATTATCTTATTACTACAAATTAATTGACACTAAAGAAATAATCACTTGTAGTGTTCCATCCGTAGACAGATGGACAGTCTGAGAGAACCATCCAAACCTTGGAAGATCTGTTGAGGGCGTGTGTCCTGGATATGTCCGGCGGTTGGGAGAAACACCTATCATTGATCGAGTTCGCCTACAACAATAGCTATCACGGTATCATTGGCATGGCTCCTTTCGAGGCCTTGTATGGGTGGTGGTGTAGGTCTCTTGTGGGCTGGTTTGAGGCCGAAGAATCACTCATGGTGGGTCCTGATATGGTTGAGGAAGCGGTAGAGAAGGTGAAAATTTTAATAGAAAGATTGCTAGCAGCCCAAAGTTGTCAGAAAATGTATGCCGATAAGAAGGCCAGAGAGTTGGAGTTCGCTGAGGGCGACTTGGTGTTCCTAAAGGTTTCCCCGATGAAAGGGGTAGTCCGATTTGTGAAGAAGGGGAAGTTGAGCCCTAGGTTCATTGGGCCTTTCCCTATTCTTAAGCGGAGAGGCGCGGTGGCTTACGAACTGGCTTTGCCTCCTAGCCTGCGCAAAGTTCACCCAGTTTTTCATGTGTCAATGCTCCAGAGATATGTGAGGGATGAGTCCCTCGTGATCGAGCCAACTGCGGTTGAGGTGGGCACGACGGTCTCGTATGAGGAGAAGCCATTAGAGATACTTGATCAGCAGATCAGGAAGCTGAGGTCTAAGGAAATTTCCTTGGTGAAAGTTAGATGGGAGCACCACTCCGGACAAGAAGCCACTTGGGAGGTAGAGAGAGACATGAGAGAGCGCTACTCTTCCTTGTTTGGAGAGCCGGTAAGCCTTTATAATTCATCAAAATTAGAGGACGAATTTCCCTAAAGGGGGGAAGGTTGTACGAGTCGAATATTCCTAATATTAAAATCTATTTTTGATGTAGCGCACTGAATCATGGGTTAGTCGGGTCGAGCAGTGGAATCGCCTTGATTAGAAGGTATAACTCGACTTATGAAGCTTAATTGGTTAAATGAGCATTCTTTTTTTAGCATTAGATGTCTTATTAGAATCGAATTCGAATTGTGTATGCGGATCGAATCAGACTCGGATTGAGTTGAGTAGGGGCTAAGTTATAAGGAAGGGCATTTAGGTAAATTAAATATGAGGGGATAAAACCCCTCATCTATAGTCGTGCGGCTCATCCTTGAGCCGCACGCAGCCCGAGAAAGAGAGGGAGGAGGGGAGATCTTAGGTCAGCACCGAAAATCGTGTCGTCGTCGGAAGGATTGAGATAGCCATCGTCCATCCCTTCTTCTTCCTTAACCAAGGTGAGTGGTTAGATTTTGAATCACATGGTGAGGCGGGTGGCCGAACCAACTAGGTGCTAGATCGAAGGATTTTTTCGTTGTTCATGTCGATTCATGGTATTTCTTCGATCTCTTCGCTGTTTTATTCGTGGATATATTAGATTTGATTTAAATGTTTGGATTTTGGTGTTCTAAGGGCCAGCCGAGTAGAGGGAAAAGGGGAAAGGTCATGCCGAAATTTTCCCCAAATCCCTCGCTTGGTTTAAACCCCCTTTAGATCGTTTAAATTTAATTCCATATAGATTCAGTATTCAATCGATGTAGTAGTTGATCAAGATTCCATCTCCCTGATGCCTTGAATGATCGGGCTAACAAGGGGAACCTTGTTCAAGGTTGCGCCGAGCAAGATGGGGGAGAGAACTTGATCTAGAGTTTATCTATGGCAGGTCACAAGCTTAAATGCTAGGGTTCGTGGTAAAAAAAAAAACTCCTCTTCTCCTACCCTTGTAGGCTCGGCCGAGCAAGGCATGCCTAGCTCAAGGTTCGGCCGAGCCAAGTAGGGGGAAAGGCGATCAGAGGGGACTAACCTTCACACTTGGAAACATTGAAAACAATAGGGAACGAGGGTCATCTCGATCGACAAGGAGAAATAAGATGAGAAATAGGAAAGACACCAATTAAGGAAACCACCACCCTAGTGCATATATGTATACATACACTTAGCGACATTAAGATGTAGCAAATATTTCCAATATTTTTCCTTATCAATTACTAATGCTAGTAATGAATTGCCATGATAGATTTAATGTTACCTTGCTGGAATTTTATGATTAAATGCAGAATTTAATTATTTCATGTTGTAATCATGTGGTTATTCATGGTAATAGTGGTAGATTAACTTCTTATAACCTAAGTGTTGTGACACGTATATACTTGGACATTCTACACTTATGACATGTAGCTCACACTAGCAAAAGTATCAATAGACGCTAGATGACTAGTAGTGTGCGGATGGTAAGGCCCGACATAAAGGGTTGGACATGGGTGGACGCCCGGGATGTTAAATATGGAAACTCTAGGACACTTTAATTGTGTGATGTGATTGTGATGGTCTGCCTAGAAGCATGGATAGTCAGAGTGACTAATGCTTGACTCGGCCAGTAATTTGGGTCTTGAGGTTGCACCAGCGGGCCCGCTAGGTGTCAAACCCCAGTTGGGTGGGACTAGCTATCCCTAAACCGATAGGTGTCCGGAGACTAGCAGACCATCCTAATCGGGGGTCCAGAGATTTCCCGAATTTACTTATGTGTTATGAAGGTCGTACGGCCAGTATGTTACTATCTTTGTGTGGTAGGGCTGGTTAGGGCCGAACCACTAGATCATGAGCAGGCCCTAAGGGCTGGGTGCCATGTGGCTTAGTTGGGCTATTATAGCTGGTTGTTTGTATGTATGGTCTATACAGGATGACCCTTGAGATCGGTTGTCATATCAGAAGCAAATTATATCCCTAACTTTATATTTTGCTGCCTTATATATATATATGTGATTATTGGGGATTTACGTGGAGGTTCAGATGAACCGCTCACTGAGTCACATGTGGACTCACAGTTTATTTTCTTTGTTTTATAGAGTCCGATCAGTGAGTTGAGACTTGGAGTCATGGTGCAGGTAGAGGGTAGGCAGTGGCATAGATCTCGTAGCAGCATCCAATAGTCATAGTCTAGAGGTCTAGGACTGTTGTTTTTCATACACTGAGAGTGTCTATTTGAAAACATGTATTCGACTTTAAATTTGAGTGGTTTCATATTGGGGTTGTTGTTTCGCAACTTTTCCTTTTATTAAAAATTGTGAATCTTCTTTAAATTTTTTAATAAAGTTGCATTGTTGTTTTTATTTACGTGTTTCTGGTTTATTGTTAGTCAGTGTATGTAGTAGGCTTCGGGGTAGGACCTAGACCCTCGCCGGTCACATGACCCTATGTTGGGGTGTGACATTAAGTTTCCCATTAAACTGCAGACTTGGCATCAATGACATGTCATCCTAAGTCCAGTCAGCCATTAATTTAATATATAAACAATAGGTAAGCTAACGCGTATTAGTAAGTACAATAATTTAATAGGTAACCAAAATATTGTACTTAGTGTCGCAACCTCCCTCGACGCCTCCTGGTGTCGCGAAGTCCCCCGATGTTACTGAGAAACCAATGCCCCTCTTGTGGGCTCAGATTTTGAAAGGGGGAAACCCTAAATCCAATCTTGGCAACTCTTCATCTACTCGGTCAAAGATTTATTCTTCATCTGATCGTATTACCTTCTCGCCGGATCAAACTTTTGTGTGGAGACAGTCTTGGGAGAGATCCCTAATTGGTAAGTTTCTTGGTAATCCTCCTCCTCTGCTCGATGTTCTTCATCGTTGGGCTTCTCGATCTTGGTCTAAGAATGGATTTCAGTCGGTGCTCGATCTTGATGATCAATGTTTCATTTTTCTGTTTGATTCTATGGATTCCACAAATTACATTCATTCCTCTAGTCCTTGGACCTTCTGTGGTGATGTCCTTCGGCTTATTCCCAGGAAACCCCTTTTTCGACTATGGGATGAAACCTTTAATACTGCTCTAGTATGGATTCACTTACAATAATTGCCGATTGAATTATGGAACCCCACTTCTGTGACCCTTATTGCCAAACATTTTGGTTGATTTATTAAAATTGATGAACGATCTTTCTCCTTTGAACGTGGTAGCTATATCCGTGTGTGTGTGTGGAGATTGATGTTGCCATCCCTATACGGCAGGGTGTGTGTCTTTCCGGTGAAGGTTTTGATTTTTTTCAACCGGTTGTATATGAAAATATTCTTGTGCTTTGCTTTCAGTGTGGTGTTGTCGGACACCCGGATTCGAATTGCCTGATTCTAAAAAAATTTAAAAAAGTTTCTGAGGATTCTTCACATGTCTCTTCTAAGCTTGATTTAAATGTTTCTCCTGCTAAGAATGTTGTGGTCGATGCCACCTCTTCTGTGATATCTGTGGATTCCAAAAACTCGCCTTCATTATCCTCTCCCCCGGAGCCCTCCTACGGACCTTGGGTCCAGGTTCAACGTTGGCTACACGACGAAACCCTAGAAGCATGGTTCCTGCCCCTTTTGGAGGGAATCGTGCTCTGGTTTCTATGAACGCATCCGAACCCTTTGTCCCTCCTACTGTGGATGCCATGGACTAGGTTGACTCCGTTGAGGATTCGGGTGGAGAGGATTACATGGATGCTCAGCCTAACCTTGTCATTCCTAATCCCATTCCCGAATCCCCTACCTCCATTCCCAAATCTCCTACTCCCATTCCTCCTTCCTATAATTCTCCCACAATTCCTCCCAAGCCTTATTATTCATCTATTAAGTCTCGTTCTAAACTTAACCCTATAGCATCTTCTTCCTCAGGTTTTTTGCTTCAGGATTTCTCATCCTCTGCCTCTCAAAAAACTTTAGACATTATGGCTAAGGATCGAATTCGAATTGCTACTATTTTTAATTCTCCTGCTATTATTCCTTCTATTGCTCCCTCTTCTAGGGTTAGACGTAGAAAGAATAACAAGCCTCCTAAACCACCTATTTATCGCATCCCCCCTTCTGAAGGTCAAAATAAACCAAAAAGGTCTAAATCCCTACCTGCTCTTGAGCCTCCTCCCTCTACTATTCGCCTGTGGATGTTGAAACCTTTAGTACTTTTTTTGTTTTAGATGAATCTGCTTAACTGAAATGTAAGAGGGGCTTAAAGGAAGCCTGTAAGGGACTCCATTTCTGTTAAAATTAGAAATGCTCATATTTTACCCTCAAGAAACTCACTTGAATTTGATGCAAGCTAATAAGTTGGTAAGGTCCTTTGGCCGGAAATGGACTTTTGCCATTCAACCTAGTGCAGGTGCTTCTGGTGGCATATTAGTTGTTCGGAATTCTACTTGTATTAATGCTCAAGTTATATCCTCTCAACCTCAAGTTATTCATATTGTAATTCAAACTGAGAATTCTCGTCCCTTTTTACTTTCAGTAATTTATGCTAGTACTATCCTATCCTTGCATCATGATTTATCTTCTTATCCTTGGGTTATGCTTGGTGACATTAACTGTATTTTAGATTCCGAGGATAATTGGGGTGATGTTCCTTTTAAGTTGAATAAATATATCTGTGAATTTAGATATGTTATTGCTCATTGTGGTTTCAATGATTTAGGTTTTAATGGTTCTAAATAGACTTGGTCTAACAATAGGCAAGGTTTAGCCAAAATTCTTATTCGTTTGGATAGGATATTTGCTAATTCTGCTTGGTTGCATTTTTATGGTCATTATTCTGTGCATCATCTTCCTAGAATTACTTCTGATCATTACCCCATGTTTTTCAATATTCTTGGTCATAAGCAAAACAAAAACAAGCTTTTTCATTTTCAAAATTTTTGGACTGAATATGATGATACTAGTAAAATTATTAATGAGGCGTAGAATGCTCCTTCTTCTGTTTTGAATCATTCTTTGGTTACCCCTAAGCTTATAGCTACTAGATCTGCTCTATCTCACTAGAATAAGCATTCTTTGGGTAATATTAAACCCCTTCTTAAAATAACAAATGCTGATATTGCTATGCTGGAAAGTATTGAACACCTTCCTTCTGCCCCTCCTGACATTCATCTTAAAATTTGTCTGAAATTATCACACTCCAACTGAGGGTAGTGTGATCGGCCAGGGCCTACATCCTACCCTGTAGCCTACTATCTACACTGACATCAAGAAAACCAAGACATATCAACTGAAAGAAAACTCAAAATACTTTATAAAAGTTTGCAAGTCACAATATATAAGTTTTTCAAAACAAATAGAAACATCAACATCAGTGCAAACTTTTACAATTCTTTTCAATTACAACCATCAGTGCAGAAACAAAACCAACATAACTAGGCACTAGAAATAAACTATGAGTCCACTTGGGATTCAGTGAGTGGCTCAAATGAACCTCCACATAAGCCTCGGTCATGCATATATATCATATAAGGCAATAAAGGAATGTACAAGGAGGTAAAATTTATTTCTAATGCGACTACAGACCTTCAACGGATCCATCAACATCAACTGTACATGATAACCTACTACCTCAGCTTATCAAGCCTTCGGCATCCGGCCCTCGGGCCTTCTCATCGAATCATATCCCGGCTACTACCATCCCTTCCATATCAGGTAGTATCATACTAGCCCTCGGCCACATCATCTCAAGATGCAAGCAAACAATCCCGGACCGCGACTAGGATGATCCACTAGTCTTCGGACACCATCTAGGGTAAGGATAGCTAGTCCCACCCAACTAGGGTGTACCTAGCGGGCCCGCTGGAGCACCTCTAGACCCAACTAGTCGAGCTGGGCACTGGTCATCTCCGACCTCCTCGCCACTCGGCGGACCATCTCAAGCACATTACACAATCAATATCCTAGGATTTCCATATATACACACATCGGGCCTTTGCCGGTATCTTGCCTATGTCCGGCTACCGGGTCAACAATTTATGCCACCCTTTCAATATATATGCACATACGAGCTCTAAGTTCCCAAAAGTATACAAGCAGACATAGAAGTGTTATCGTCTCATAACTAAGTTTCCATAAATGCGCTATGATCATCTAGTGACGCCTTACATGTTACCTATCCTCCTACACTGTCTTAGGTGAGAATTTCCATGAATTGAGCTTGGAATAACGTCTGAGAACATTTAGGGCAGCATGTATAATCCAAAGAAAAATGTGCAAATATTGTAACATTCATCATATATGACCATAACGTTTATACATAACCATTCTTATACTACCTTAGGAATATTAGCACAATAAGGAGCAGCTATCTAGTATGGCAAGGTAGGTAATGAATTTAAATAACATGTATGAAATACAAAACATGGTAACAATGTCAACATCCAAAGTTTAAGGATCTAATGCTAGGTATGGTTACAAAACTAGCATTTGTACAATTCAAAATCAATTAAGCTACTTGCTAAGTTTGGTGTTCTTCCTAAGTATTGTCATATCTTTATGTGTGATCTTTAAAATCATGAAATTTCTATCTAAAGCAAGTCTCTCCTCCACCCCCTAACCTTGGCCGAACCATGAGCAAGAACGACCTTGCTCGGCCAAGGTCCTCGGGGTTGGAAAAGAGGGAGGGGACTCTAGCTATACCTTTACCTCTTCAATTCCGCATACAATTTAAATACCAATGAACTACTTAATCTTCCCCTCACTCTTGACCGAACCCTCTTCATGAGTTGTAAGGTTCATTCGGCCACTTCAAGGGACTTTAGAGAGGGCACACTTCATAACACGCGAGATGTTCAAAGGAACTACATCAAAATAGTGATATAAGGTCATCTAAGGGCCTTCTTGCCATCAAGGGAATAGGGGAAAATTTCGGCATGACCTTTCCCCTTTTTCCATGACTCGGAAGACCCGAGAACAGGAAAACGATAATTAAAATAGTGAGATCTGACAAGAAACTTCACAAAATAGTGAACACATGTCGTTGAAATCATGGATCGTCGAAAAAATTGCGAGAACTCAACCTATCATCTAGGGTTCGGCCACCCGCCTCCCCCAAACCTTTTAAACATTAACCACTCACCTAGATCGCCAAGAAACAAGGATCGGGTGACAACGACTTGAGATTTTCCGGAGACGACGCGAGTTTCGGATCGATCCAAGCCCCCAATCCTCCTCCTCGCTCCTTCTCCTCTTATCCCTTGCGGCCTTGTGCGACTCAATGGGTGAGTCGCACGGCTGCCATAAGGGGGGTTTTATCCCCTCAACCATCTTCCCAAAGATGGCCTTAAGGCTCACTTAAGTCATACCCGGAACTCGACCTAAACCCAAACTCGACTTGGGTTCCGACTCAACCCATAACATGACTCGAGTTAACTTAATTTAAGGTATGATTTCATAAAAGGAAAGTTAATTATCCAAATAGACTTCATGATTCATTAGTCGAGTCATACCTTTTCACTCAAGGCGATCCTGAGGCTCGACTCGACTACCCCCAGGTTCGACGCGCTGCACCAAAACAGATTTTTATATTACGAAACTTTTCCGGGTCTTACAACATTCCCCCCTTAAGGGAAATTCGTCCTCGAATTTACTTGAATAACAAGGACTTACTGGCTCCTCGAACAAGGAAGGGTAGCGCTCTCTCATGTCCTGCTCTACCTCCCATGTGGCCTCTTGCCCGGAATGATGCTTTCATCTGACCTTTACCAGGGGAATTTGTTTGGACCTTAGCTTCCTGATCTGATGGTCAAGAATCTCTACCTGCATTTCCTCGAATGAGATGGCCGAATCTACCTCGATAGAAGAGGGCTCGATCACATGCGAATCATCTTTTACATACTTCCGCAACATGGATACATGGAACACCGGGTGCACTCTACTCAGGCTAGGAGGCAATGCCAGTTCATAGGCCACTTTGCCCCTCCGCTTGAGAACGAGAAAAGGCTCAATGTATCTAGGGCTCAGCTTCCCCTTCTTCCATAACCGGACCACCCCTTTCATAGGAGAGGCCTTCAGGAATACTAAGTCACCCTCTGTAAATTCCAATTCCCTGGCCTTTCTGTCGGCATACATTTTCTGAGCCGCCGGCAACCTTTCCTTAATGACCTTTACTTTTTCTACCGCCTCCTCAACCAAATCGGGGCCCACCATGAGTGATTCCCCTGCTTCAAACCAGCCAACTGGGAACTGCACCGTCACCCATACAAGGCCTCAAAAGGAGCCATGCCAATGCTACTGTGATAGCTATTGTTATAGGCGAATTCGATCAACGGTAGGTACCTCTCCCAGCCATCTACCATATCCAGGACTCATGCTCTCAGCAAGTCCTCCAAAGTTTGGATGGTCCTCTCTGACTGCCCGTCAATCTGCGGATGGAAAGCTATGCTGAAACACACCTGAGTACCCAAAAGCTTCCTAGAAGGACTGCCAAAACTGAGCTGTCAACTGGGTACCGCGGTCGGATATAATCATCAACGGGGTACCATGATATGCCCCAATCCTATCCAAAAATAGTCGGGCATACTGCTCCGCAGAGAAGGTAGTTTTCACTAGTATGAAGTGCGTGGTCTTGGTTAACCAGTCCACCACCACCCAAATTGAATCAAAATCGCCTTTTGACTTAGGCAATCCAGTCACTAGATCCATGGTTATTTTCTCCCACTTCCACACGGGCACTTCGAGATTTTGCAGAAGCCCCGCAGGCTTAAGGTGTTCGGCCTTCACCTGCTGGTAGACTAGACATTTGAAAATAAATTCTACCACCTCTCTTTTCATGCCTTTCAACCAGTAATGCTGCCTTAAGTCCCGGTACATCTTGGTGGCCCCCGGATGCATCGTGTAAGTGGAACGATGACCCAGTTCCAGGAATTGCATGTGCACCTCAGCCATGTCTAGTACTACTATCCGGTCTCTGAACCTCAGTACAACTTCTGACTCCAATTTGAAACCATTCTTTGCATCACCACTTTGCACCAGGTCATTGGTCAGTGCACAAAAGGCATCTTCCCCCTGCGCGGCAGGCAGCATGTCCACTAGAGTGGACTGTACCCACAGGGGGGCCATCAGGGCACCTGAAGTTGACACTGATAAGGTTGCACCCCCATCTAGGCATAAAGCCAACTCTCGAGCTAGAGGCCTCCGCTTAGCTTCTAAATGGGCCAAACTTCCCATGGACTTTCTGCTCAGCGCATCTGCTACCACATTTGCTTTCGCCATATAATACATAATGGTGCAATCATAGTCCTTTAGGAGCTCCAGCCACCTCCTCTGCCTGAGGTTCAGCTCCTTTTGGGTAAGCAAGTATTGCAAATTCTTGTGATCTGTGTAGATTTCACAAGTCTCCTCGTACAAGTAGTGCCTCCATAGCTTCAGTGCAAAGACAACTGCTGCTAATTCTAGGTCATGCGTCGGACAGTTCTTCTCATGAACTTTCAACTGGTGAGACGTATAAGCAATCACTCTACCATACTGCATCAAGACGTAGCCCAGACCAACCCGAGAGGCATGACAGAAAACCACAAACCCTCCTGAGCCGGAAGGTACAGCCAACACAGGTGCAGATGTCAAACATGCCTTGAGCTTTTGGAAGCTCGCCTCGCATTTGTCATCCCAAATGAATCTGGGTCAACCGAGACAGAGCGGCTGCAATTCTAGAGAAATTCTCCACAAACTTCTGGTAATAGTCGGCCAACCCAGGAAAACTGCGGACCTCGGTCTCACTAGTCGGCTGCTTCCAGTTCTGAACCACTTCAATCTTGGCAGGATCTACCCTTATTCCTTCCTTGGACACTGCATGACCCAAGAGCCCTACACGTTCCAACCAAAATTCACACTTGGAAAATTTGGCAAACAAGCGGTGCTCTCTAAAGGTTTCCTGGACCATCCTCAGGTGCTTAGAGTGCTCTTCCTCACTCTTGGAGTAAACCAGAATGTCATCAATGAAGACGATCACAAAGCTGTCCAGGTACTCCTTAAATACTCTATTCATTAGGTCCATGAAGGTAGTAGGTGCATTGGTTAGACCAAAGGACATCACTAGGAACTCATAGTGACCGTAGCGAGTCCTAAAGGCCGTCTTTGGCACATCGCAGTCCTGAATTCTCAACTGATGGTATCCGGACCTCATATCTATCTTTGAAAACCATTGAGCCCCTTGCAGCTGGTCAAACATATCGTCTATCCTCGGCAGTGGGAAGCGATTCTTAATAGTCACCTTGTTCTGCTGCCTATAATCAATGCACATGCGCATCGACCCATCCTTCTTCTTCACGAAGAGAACTGGGGCACCCCAGGGTGACACACTCGGCCGGATGAACCCCAGGTCTAGCATTTCCTGCAATTGCACCTTTAGCTCCCTGAGTTCGTCCTGTGTCATCCTGTAAGGGGGAATGGAAATTGGTTTTACCCCAGGCTGCAGATCAATGCAAAAATGGACTTCCCTTCTGGGCGACAACCCCGGCAATTCCTTAGGAAACACATCAGGGAGTTCATAGACCACGGGGGTTCCGCTGACATATTTTGCTTCACCCCCTTCCTCAGCCACAAATACAAAGGCCATGAAAAGATTGGCAGCCGCCCCTAAGCAATTTGCTAGCCTCTAGGGCTGAGATGACCCCTATCGGCTTGCTACCTCCCTCTCCGTGGATGGTGAATTGCAGCAGCCCAGGCTTATTAAACATCACTACTTTGGCTCTACAGTCCAACATTGCAAAATGCTCTGCTAGCCAGTCCATGCCAAGGATGACATCAAGGTCAAGAGTGGGTAGGAGTGTCAAATCCGCACTCAGCACATGACCGCATATGAGCACTTCACACCCTTGATAAATTCAGTTTGCTAAGATTGCATCACCCGTAGGCGTTGATACCATCAATGGCCCATCAAGCATAGAGGGTGCCATTGGCAACTTTGCAGCAAATATGACAGACACAAATGAGTGCGTGGCACCCAGATCAAATAATACATATGCAGCAGACGAACATACTAAAATAGTACCTGTCACCACTGCTTTGGAAGCCTCTGCCCCATCATGGTTCATAGCATTTACCCGCGTAGGCGGCCTCTCTGAATGACTGATATGTGGCCCTTTACTCTGTGTCTACCCTCTCTAAGCTATTGACCCTACTGACATAGGTGCTTTCCCTCTAGACTGCTCAGTCTTCTGACTAGTTTCCTCATGACAGTCCTTCTTGAAATGCCCGACTTGGCCGCACCTGAAGCAAGTGTTTGCGCGACAAAGGTAGGCCCCCCTCCAGCGCCTCCGGCTGCTGCTGCCACATTGCAGCACCTCAACCTTCCGAGAGGCACCTCCTGGCACAGACATGCCACCAGACTTGAGCGGCATCTCAAAGTCTCATGCCTGCTTATCGCGAATACTCATTAATACATCTCATGCTCATGAATGCCAAGATCACTCGGCCCATGCCGGCCCAATAGAAAACAATACATTCACACGATCCAAACCTAGCAATCATACAAGTCGGTCACTAGAATCTATCTAGCGAGCCTTCTACCCGGGCCTTCTCTGGTTGGGAATAGCCCACCCAACCAAATCCACTCAGGTCTAATGTCAGCGTGGCCCCCCCTCGGGTCTAACGTCAGCGTGGCTCACTGACGCGGTATCAAGACCCAAAATCCACTTGCCGAGTCGGGACCATCTTGCCAAGTCGGCACGCTTCTCGGCCCGACCATCGCTCATCCATGAGCACAAACACAGTCAACATCAATGCACAGTACACACAAGTACATAAAGGATATTTTATGTCGACAATCGGGGTAGGCGTCTACGCGCCCCCACTCAACCCTCTCTTGGGTCCAACCTCTTGACTCTATGTTTTATCACCCAAATTACTATCACTGCCGCTTAGTGCAGCATTGTGAGTCTCCATCACACTATCACAGAGAGAACAAGGAAACAATTATCTTGCTAACATAAATAATTCATTCAACTGTAATTTAAATTACTACCCGCATGGTGGGCTGAGTGCAGGAGTGGTCGCCCAATCTCGTAGCATAACTATACTGTAAGTCGGAATGCGAGCATATGCCTCATACGGTACCCAACACTGACTCATAGACAAGACCTAACCTATTGCTCTGATACCAACTTTGTCACACCCCAACTGAGGGTAGTGTGACTGGCCAGGGCCTACATCCTGCCCTGTAGCCTACTATCTACTCTAACATCAAGAAAACCAAGACATATCGATTGAAAGAAAACTCAACATACTTTATAAAAGTTTGCACGTCACAATATATAAGTTTTTCAAAACAAATAGAAACATCAACATCAAAACTGAATAGTCAAATATCAAGTTTTACAATTCTTTTCAATTACAACTGTTAGTGCAGAAACAAAACCAACATAACTAGGCACTAGTCTAAGACTCATGGACGCCGCTACGAGATATGGCACTGCCTCCGCCCTCTAGCTGCACCATGTCGACTCCAAGCTACTGCTCATGCTCTGCAAAAATAGAAATAAACTATGAGTCTACTTGGGACTCAGTGAGTGGCTCAAATGAAACTCCACATAAGCCTCGGTCATGCATATATATCATATAAGGCAATAAAGGAATGTACAAGGAGGTAAAATTTATTTCTAATGCGACTACAAACCCTCAACGAATCCATCAACATCAACTGTACATGATAACCTGCTACCTCGGCTTATTAAGTCTTCGGCATCCGGCCCTCGGGCCTTCTCATCGAATCATATCCCAGCTACCGTCCCTACCATATCAGGTAGTATCATACTGGCCCTCATCCCCATCATCTCAAGATGCAAGCAAACAATCCCGGGTCGTCGACTAGGATGGTCCACTAGTCTTCGGACACCGTCTGGGGTAAGGATAGCTAGTCCCATCCAACTGGGGTCTGGCCCCTAGCGGGCCCGCTGGCGCACCTCTAGACCCAACTGGCCGAGCTGGGCATTGGTCATCTCCGACCGCCTCGCCACTTGGCAGACCATCTCAAGCACATTACACAATCAATATCCTAGGGTTTCCATACATACACACATCGGGCCTTTGCCCGTATCTGGCCTATGTCCGGCTACCGGGTCAGCAGTTTATGCTACCCTTTCAATATATATGCACGTACGAGCTCTATGTTTCCAAAAGTATACAAGAAGACATAGAAGTGTTTTCGTCTCATAACTAAGTTTCCATAAATGTGCTATGATCATCTAGTGTCGCCTTACATGTTACCTATCCTCCTACATTGTCCTTGGTGAGAATTTCCATGAATCGACCTTGGAATACCATCCAAGAACATTTAGGGCAGCATGTATAATCCAAAGAAAAATGTGCAAATATTGTAACATTCATCATATATGACCATAATGTTTATACATAAACATTCTTATACTACCTTAGGAATATTAGCACAATAAGGAGCAGCTATCTCGCATGGCAAGGTAGGTAATGAATTTAAATAACATGTATGAAATACAAAACATGGTAACAATGTCAACATCCAAAGTTTAAGGATCTAATGCTAAGTATGGTTACAAAACTAGCATTTCTACAATTCAAAATCAATTAAGTTACTTGCTAAGTTTGGTGTTCTTCCTAAGTATTGTCATATCTTTATGTATGATCCTTAAAATCATGAAATTTCCATCTAAAGCAAGTCTCTCCTCCTCTCCCTAACCTTGGCCAAACAATTAGCAAGGAGGACCTTGCTCGGCCACGGTCCTTTGGGTAGGAAAAGAGGGAGGAGACTCTAGCTATACCTTTACCTCTTCAATTCCGCATACAATTTAAATACCAAAGTACTACTTAATCTTCCCCTCACCCTTGGCCGAACCCTCTTCATGAGTTGTAGGGTTCATTCAGCCACTTCAAGGGACTTTAGAGAGTGCACACTTCATAACACACGAGATGTTCAAAGGAACTACATCAAAATAGTGATATAATGTCATCTAAGGGACTTCTTGCCGTCAAGGGAATCGGGGAAAATTTCGGCATGACCTTTCCCCTTTTCCCATGACTTGGCAGCCCCAAGAACATGTAAATCGACGATTAAAACAGTGAGATCCGACAAGAAACTTCATAAAACAGTGAACACATGTCGTTGAAATCATGGATCGTCAGAAAAATCGCGAGAACTCAACCTATCATCTACGGTTTGGCCACCCACCTCCCCCAAACCTTTTAAACATTAACCAATCACCTAGATCGCCAAGAAACATGGATCGAGTGACGACGACTTGAGATTTTCCGGAGACGATGCGAGTTTCGGATCGATCCAAGCCCCCAATCCTCCTCCTTGCTCCTTCTTCTCTTCTCCCTTGCGGCCTTGTGCGACTCAATGGGTGAGTCACACGGCTGCCATAAGGGGGATTTTATCCCCTCAACCATCTTTCCAAAGATGGTCTCAAGGCTCACTTAAGTCATACCCGAAACTCGACCTAAACCGAAACTCGACTTGGGTTCCGACTCAACCCATAACATGACTTGAGTTAACTTAATTTAAGGTATGATTTCATAAAAGGTAAGTTAATTATCCAAATAGACTTCATGATCCATTAGCCGAGTCATACCTTTTCACTCGAGGCGATCCTGAGGCTTGACTCGACTACCCCAAGGTTCGACGCGCTGCACCAAAACATATTTTTATATTAGGAAACTTTTTCTGTTCTTACAGAAATGATGGTCCAAATCTAAGGTTCGCTGGATTAATGATGGTGACAAAAATACTGCATTCTACCAAAGACTTGTCACTATCAGAAGGTGCTTAAACCTTATTACCTCCGTTCACAACATCAACTTGAACACAATTCTAGGGGACAAAAATATTCTAAATGAATTTGTTCTACACTACTCCAATTTTTGTCACGCCCCAACTCAGGGTCACGTGACCGGCCAGGGTATGTGTCAATACCCCGAAGAATCAACACTAAACCAACAAAGAATCATGAAATAAAATGGCAACCAAACTTTATTAAATTCAAAACAGTTTTAAGTTTAAAGGAAATAACTCAATTTTTCAATTGAAACATTTCAAGTTTTGAAAGAATAAATGTTTTACAAAAGACCGCTCAGTGCATGACCAACAACCTAAACAACACGCCTGCTACGAGATCTGTGCCTCCACCTGCACTCCAGCTGCACCATGCCATCAAGCCATACCTCACTGGTCGGGCTTTGCAAAAAAACAAAATAATAAACCATGATTTCACAAGGAACTCAGTGAGCGGTTCTTTCGAACCTCCACTTAAATCTCTAGTAAGGTAACACATACGGCAGTATAATATAGTGAGGAATTTAAGTTAACCAATTTGCCAAATCATTGAACAATTAAACCGGCCCCCTTGGCCCCTACCAAACTCTATGTCAATCGGCCACTATAGGCCTAAGCACGCGTAAGGGGTTTCGGCCATACCGGCTTCCCCTCTCTATAAACCAGGCCATACCGGCCTCCTTGAACTAGCCCCATAAGGCATACAATATGTAAAACAATCAAATCATGGGTCCATCGACTAGGATGGCCACTAGTCTCAGGAACCCTACGGGTTAGGGATAGCTAATCCCACCCAACTTGGGTCTACCGTCAGCGTGGCCCACTGACGGAATCTCAAAACCCTCCGCCACCCGGGTTTAACACCTAGCAGGCCCGCTGGTGCAATCTCAAGACCCTAATCACTGCTGAGTCGTGTGTAGCCGTTCGGCTAATAACACTCCTCAGTAGACCATCTCAAACACAATACACAATCGAAGTGTCTATATAATACCATATAAGTTTTTCGGGCATTGCCCATATCTGACCCTTTCCCCGTGTCGCACTATCTGAACACTAATGTCCACTATCTATCCCTAGGTGTAAAACATAGCTTATGCACTTTGTTTCTCTAGGGTAATTACTATCCGTAGGTATAGAAACTCTTACTTCTTGATTTATTTGAGCAATGATACATAGAAAAGAAAATGTGGTCTACCATTACCAACAATAAAAATAAACGTTAATAACATGTGAATGCCCAAATAAGGAGGTTAATTCGGCAATTAAATTCTAAATTTAAATAAGGAAACAAGTAGTACAACAAGGCAAAGAATGGGCGCTAACATAGAAAATAATTGAAACATTACCATGATCCACATGCCATACTAAATCCTAACCATGTATGTACTATCAAGAACATTTCCTTATAGCATGATAATTTCAATCTACCACTACTAACAATTCATATATTGAGTGAATGATCCATACGTAATCAAGGATTTAACACCCTACATGTAAATGTGAACCCACTCGAGCCATTTTTCCCCCTCCTCACACCTACTCGGCCAAGCCTACCCTAGGGTACTCATGCTCGGCAGAGATTAATCAGGGTAGAAGGAAAAGATTATTGGCTATGATCGAAAGGAATCAAGCCATCCATCATGAAAGAAACTCAATCCGAGGGTTTTCGACCACTCAAGGAAATTGGAGAAAAATTCGACATGACATTTCCCCTTTTTCCTTCATGCGGTCGGCCCTAATCATCAAGAAAACGACGAGAAAACTTCATACTAATAGAAAACATATATAATAGCATCGAATCTTGGAAGAAACTTCGGTGAATCAATAGAATTACTCGAGAAATAGGAAAATCCCTAAAACCTTGGGTCGGCTACCCGCCTACCCTACATAACCAGGTTCGATCCACTCACCTTGACTAGGGAAGAAGATGGATGAGATGACCACGATCCCGATCTCTCTGACAACGGCACAAATATGGTGCCACCCAAAGCTCTTCTTATCCTCTCCTCCTCTTCTCGGGCAGCGTGCGGCTCGACTTGCTTTGAGCCGCACAGCGGCTTGGGGTGAGGGATTTATTTCTTTTTTTTGACAAAAATACCCCCCTTCACTCGACTCACCTAAACCCGGATTGAACCCCGATTCAATCCGCGAACCCGATTTCAATCCAACTTGAGTCAAACAACCCACACATTCCAAAAACGCATTTACCAAGGGACTAAAATTTAAATTATACCTCTTCCTCGTGGCGATTTCGCGACTCGGCCCGGCTAGTTCCCGATCCGATGGGCTGCACCAAGGAAATTTTATATTAGGAAACCCCGGATCTTACATCTTTGGAATTCTCCTACTCCTTTTAATGTGAATAACTTAAACTGGCCTAGTTTTCCTCATCTTCCCCCTCATCTAAATGATTCTCTCTTCTTCCCTTTTTCTAAGCTTGAAGTAAAAAATACCATCAATTCCATAGGAAATGGTAAGAGACTTGGTTATGATGGTTTTACTTCTGAATTTTTTAAAACATATTGGAACATTATTTCTAATTCTTTTATGCATGACATTAATGCTTTCTATCATTCTTCTTTTGTTCCTCCTTGGAATCAAACTCTTTTAACATTTATGGGTGAGCATGGACCAGTTAACCGGTCTACTAGTAATTTTATTAACCGGTCCATTTACTGCAGTTTTTGAAAATCATTAATCGTAAACCAGTCCATTAACTTCGGTTAACCGTCATTTTGGTTTTGGTTTTTTCGGTTTAGTTAACCGAAAACTTTCGGTTAACCAATAAAAAAAATTAACCTACAAACATAACATTATACAAATCACATATGGAGAAAAATCCAAACAAATACCGAATCCTCATTGGGAAAAACGAAAAAAAAAGTGAAACTACTTGAGCCAAGATAATGTGATGCAAAAATTAATAATTTAGTTTTTTAAATATAATTTTTTATAACTTTTTATAATTTTTTATAATTTTTATAATTTTTATATACTTTTTATATACTTTTTTTATAATTTTTTATGATTTTTTAAATCATTTTGGTAATTTTTTTAATTTTTTATAATTTACAAATCATTATTATTATATATATATATATTTATTTATTTATTTTTATATATGTATATATGTATATATGTATATAATAAATTATATTGAACCGGTCGGTTAGCCAAAATCGGTGGACTTTTTAGATTATGGACCGAACTCGAAACCGAAAAAATCGGTTCGGTTTCGGACCGATTTTCTAATTAAACGAAAAATCAGTTTTTTTTGCTCACCTCTACCTTTATCCCTAAAATTAAAAACCCTAGAGTGGTTAAAGACTTCAGGCTAATTGCTCTTTGTCATCTGTCTTATAGGATTCTTGCTAAAATGCTCTCAAATAGACTTAGAGCTTGCCTTCCTTTTCTAATTAGTAAGGAGCAAGCTGCCTTTATTAAGGGGAGGCATATTCAGGATAACAATCTTGTTGTCCAAGAACTCATCCACTCCTTTTATGGTACTAAAGGTAAATATCCTTACATTGTGATAAAAATTGAGAGAAAAGGCTTTTGATCTTATTAACAGGGATGTTATTTTAAAAGTGCTTTCTCTTTACAATTTTCCTAATCAGTTTATTGATTGGATTGATTCTTGCATTAATACCTCTTCTTTGCTTATTTAATCGACTCCAATGTCTCAAAATTCTTCCCATCTAACAGAGGTATTAGGTAGGGGGATCCACTTTCCTCCTTCCTCTATATCTTGGTTGCTCAGACCTTAACTATTCTCATTAATGATGCTATAAATATTGGTCACCTTTCCCCCTTCAAATGGAAAAATAATTTTTCTATCTCCCATCAAATGTTTGTTGATGATATTATTTTAACTCTTAGAGCTAATCCTAAAAGCACTAACTCTGTTAAAAACATTTTTGCATCCTATGAAAAGCTCACCAGTCAAAAAGTTAATTTTTCAAAATCTGAGATTTATTTTCCCAAATATACTCCTTCTACTTTGAAAAATAGAATCGACACCTCTCTTGGCATGAAAATGGGTAATTTTTCTTTTAAGTACCTTGGTGTGATGATTTCTCCTAGGAAACCTCCTCCTAATACCCATAATCATATTATTACTAATATTGATTCCAAACTTTCTAATTGGAAAGCCAACCCTTCTTTCTCAAGCTCGAAGGCTTGTGCTCATCAAATCTGTCCTCAATTCTATTCCTGTGCATACTCTCTCTCTCTTACTTGGTTAAATAAGGAGCTTCGTAACAAAGTTGAAACTAGAATTAGAAAATTTTTGTGGAGTAGTTCTCCTGATAAAAAAAGCACGCATTTAGTCAAGTGAGATACCATTACCTTACCTAAATCCCATGGTGGACTTGGCATCCAAGATTTGTATACCAAAAGTGTTTTTCATCAAGCCACTAGAATTCAAAAGTATCTTGATAACCACCATTCTATTTGCGTGCAGCTTGCTAAAGCCAAGTATCCCCCCTTAATGATTTGAATTCTGGTTTCTCTATTAAGATATCCTATGCTTGGAAGTTGGTCAGACATGATTACTTTAACTTGCAGTTTGGTTTTAAATCAACTATTTGTATGGGTAATAATACCTCCTTACTTTATGATAACCGGGTCATGGATATGCCCCTTGCTATTAAGCCCACCTTTCTTAACATTAATCTAGTTAACTAGCTTACTCCTGTGCAGCATTTAATCCAAGACCAAAATTGGTCTTCTTTCATTGGAAATACTATGTGCGGCAAATTCTTGTGGGATGAGATCTTCCGCATTAAGTTACCTATGCATCCCAATGATGATTACTGGGTTTGGATACCTTCGTCTAATGGTTTAGCTTCTTCTTTATTTGCTTATAAGTTTCTGAAGTTTTCAGTTACTGTTTCTTTGGGTTTAAATCCAGCTTGGGATCTGATTTGAAATTTGAATTCTGAGCCAAAAGTGAAACTTTTCATCTGGAAATTTTTTCATGAAAAACTTCCAAATAAAGATAGACTATTTTCTTTGAGCATTGTTGTGAATGTTCAATGTATTTTTTGCAACTCTTCTTCTGAAACTTTCATACACTTATTTTTCAACTATGTTTTCTCTTGTGAACTTTGGCATGCTTTGAGTTTGCATCTTAAGGTGGATTTTTCTCGAAGAAATTCTTGGCATTCGGGTAGCTGGTTCTTGTTGAGTCCGGGGTTAAACCTGGACTCCAAAGCCATTGTTGCCAATGTCCTTTGGTTTATTTGGTTCTTCAAAAACATTATAATGCATGGTGATGGTAAGCCTTCTATTAGTAAGGCGATGACTCATATATTGGCTTTCACAAGCAAATTTACATATACGTACACTCCTTAGGGTAATATGCATAATTTTAGATTCCTCCTCTTGACACTTGGCTTAAATTTAATTGTGATGGTGTTTTTCTTAATGATGATGGAGCAGCTTTTATTCTTCGCACCTCTAAATGCGAGTGCATTAGTGCTTCTAGTTATAATTTCTGTTCTTCCTATGCTTTATATTCTTCATGCATTGTCTTATTCTTTTGGTAGAAGTTTGGACAGCTTCATTGTTGAATCAAACTGCAAATCTTTGATCAACTCTATGAATGGGCATGCAGCTACTCCTCACAGCATGGGCTTGATTTTTGAAGATATTATTGTAATATCCTAGATATTTAATAATATCATTTTCTTGTATGGTTGTGTTTTCCAGCCTAGCGGACTAGATCAAGGTCAAGCCGAGTCGACTGATGGTCCGGTGCGAGTTTGCGAACTCGGGTAAGTAAGAATATGACTTATGTAATTTTGCTTGTGTAGATTAATTTATTTAATCCTTTTATGTTGCGTATGTATAAGTGTTTAATTATATGGCATGTGGATGTGGATGTGCATTGTGTTTATATATATATGGATGGTTATGTGGATAATAGAATTAATTAAGTTAATTTAAGTTAGCGGGTTTGGATTCGACTTGAGGCAGATGTGGATTGGATAAAGGGTTAGAAGGGTTAAAGTTGAGGAGGGAGTATAAAAATCCCTCCCCTTGGCTTGTGGCTCCCTATTGGAGCCACACAAGACTTTTTAGAAGAGGATCCAGCCGCCAAGCCGCCTAGCCACCATCCCCTCTCCTTTTCCCCTTAGAGCCACCACCGCCCCCTAGAGCCGAACCGCCCAAGGCTCCATCCCTTCTCCTTCCTCTCCTTCTTCCCCCCCTTTGGAGCCGAGCCGAGAGGAGCCAGCCCCTCTCTCTTCCTCTCTCCTCAAGCCGGCGGCTTGAGGTGAGCCGTCGTCCCCACTCTTCCCTTTCTTGAGTTGAGCCATCATCTTTTGAAGCCGGATTCGAGGGCCATCATCCGGGATTGCTCCCCTCTCTTCCCCTCTAAATTAAGTGAGTGGTCTTACCCTCCTTCTTTCGGGATTTCTTCGAGTTTCTTGAAGCCGTTCTTGGAGGCTTGATGTTCTTGATTTGTTTTCGATGATCTCTCGGATTCTTGCCATTCTTTTTGTGTGCCATGTTTGAGGAGACCCTAAACCCTTTCCTATGGGGTTCGGCAGCCCTAGGACGGCCCTAGGGGTGCTCGGCCAAGGGTGGAGCAAGGGTGCCCTCAAGGTATTCGATGAAATGCCTAAGTGAGAGATCTTGATTATCTTGTAGTTTATATCTCAAATTGTTGATTAAAATGAGTTCTTATATGTTCAAGCATGCTTAGTATTTAATCTGTGATTTTTGGATAAAATCATATTTTGTGAAATTTAGGATCTTGATGTTGATGCCATGAAGGTTTTTGCAATATGGTTTCTTGATTTAAATGCTTGATCTTAAAGGTTGTTCTTGATTAAAGATGATGGTAGTGCTTGATAATCTTGTTTAAAAATATGGGTTTTGTGAGAACACTATCTAAATGTTATAATTCTGATATGTTGGTGAATTAAGGATTTAATTTCTATGAATTTTCGGATTTATTTTCATGACATGCTGAAAATTCAATGTTGCTCGAATTTCATGCCTAGATGATGAATCTGTGCTATTTTTGTAATTCTTGCTGTGGTGTTTGTATTTCTCTGAACATAGTCGTGTAACCTATCGTTTCGACTAGAAAATATAGTTTGAAAATATAAGATGCACTCTGGAGACCAGATTCGGAGTAGATACATCAGTTTTGGGCAGAACAATAAGCTAAAACAAAACCCTAAGACAAAACCCTAATTGTGGTGAACTAAATTTTAATTGCATAATTAAAATTGGGTAAAAGGGTCGGCATAATATATTATGAACCAACAAGATAAGTTTATGCATGAAATAAAACCACACAGGTTTATGAAATTACGGGTCTCGGAGTTGGGGTTAGGTATTGGAGTGTTGAGACACTTTCCAAAGGAAAACCCATGAGACACCGTAGTAAAGATTTGACTTAGGTCATGGTGTGCCATATCTTTATGAATGAGGGAGAGGCTCGTCGAGGAGCCAGATTGCAGGCTAGTCCCGGGAGGTTGGATGGCTAATTCTCAACCTGCAGAACAAGTTTGGAGGGTATTTCCCGATTGTTCTGGTTTGGCCTCGTGGGATAAGTTCGGATGGCCTACCTAATTATCCTAGTATGTGTTGTTGCCTTAGGGCATGGTTGGCTTAGGCATGTTATTCTTCACCGTTAGGGTGTTGGCTGCCTTCGGGCAGGTGGTGGTCGGATGGCCTGTTAGTAGGTCACTCCCTTGTGATCTTTTTCTGCTTGAGTCAAGAGTTTTACCTTGTGGATCTTATCTCTGATGTTTGTTTTTTGTGAGGGTTGGTAGAACCGCTCACTGGGTTCTTTGAACTCAGCCATTGTCGTTGTTTTGTTTTGTAGAGCCTGATCGGTGAGGTGGGCTGGAGCACTTGGCGCAGTTGGAGGGCAGAGGAGCCACATGATCTCATACCAGTCCTACTTAGGGGTCGTAGTCGAGTCTATAGTAGGTTGACATGCACTATTGTTTTGGTATTTGGAGTTGTAGTCCCATGGGGACATTCATATTTTTATTCAGTCTTTTATTTGTTAAAAGAACTATTGCTCTTCGATTTATTTATTTCTGCACTTGAGCTATTTATTTAAAACCTTGCTATTTTTAAATGAAAATATGTTTCTATTATTTTTATTAATAAAAGCTGATGTTTATTCCGTTATTTTATGAGTTGGCATATGCATGGGTTAAGCTCTATTGATGAACTTAAGATTATCTAAGGGCTCTACTTCCGTTAAGGGAATTGGGAAAAAATTTGGCATGACCTTTCCCCTTTTCCCATGATTCGGCAGCCCTAGTATTGGAGAAATCGACGAGGAAAACAAAATGATCTGACAAGGATTGATACAAAACCATGAATACACAACTACGAAACCTTGATTCGTCGGAAACTCGCGAGAAACACGATCCTATCACCACTAGGGGTTCGGCTACCCCCCTCCCCCATTACTTCAAATCTAACCACTCACGTTGATTGAGGAAGATGAAGGATCAGATGACGACAACTTCGAATCTTCTAGCGACGGCACAAAATCCTGGATCGACCAAAATCCCCTTTTCCTTGCTTCTTCTCCCCCTCTCCTATGCTCTGCCTTGTGCGACTCCAAGATGAGTCGCACGGTAGCATGGATAAGGGATTTTAATCCGTCATCTAGCCTTCCATATTGGCCCTTGACTCTTATTCAAGACTCGACTAAACCCGAGCTCGACTTGGGTTCCGACTCTACCCGCAACACGAGTTGATTTAAACTCGATTAAGGTATAAATGCATAAAAGGAAAGAGTCATTTGCCCAATTAAATTGCATACATCATTAGTGTAGTCATGCCTTTTTACCCGAGGCGATCCCGAGATTTCGACTCGACTACCCACGGGTACGGCGCGCTGCACCAAAATATATTTTTTTTATATTAGAAAATTTTCCCGGGTCTTACAACAGCTGAGAGGTCTAGCCAAGGATTGGCTTCACACCTGGAGGGACTATAGAGCAGCAGATGCACCACCCCGTACCTGGGAGGAGTTTAGAGCTGCTATGGTGGAGAAGTACCGGCCAATGAGCGTCCGGGACACGCGAGCGAAAGAGTTCGAGCTACTGCGTCAGATGGGCAATATGACGGTGACAGATTATGAGATGGAGTTCACTCGGCTCTCGAAGTATCATCTCACCTTGATAGCCACAATGATCGCCAGGGTCAAAAGGTTTGTTGATGGCGATTTTAGCTCTTAGGGATCGAAAGCTACTTTTGGGCGGTTGTCAGTCCTTCTTGGCCTTTGTGTCAATGGGAGAGGAAGGCGGGGGTGCGGGTAGGGACATCGAGGGGACGTCCGTGGTGTGCAGGTTCTCTGATGTATTTTCAGAGGAGTTGTCAGTGCTGCCTCCAGTTAGAGAGATCGAGTTCTACATTTATTTGCAACCAGTGGTGAAGCCAATGTCCATTCCGCCGTATCAGATGGCACTAGCTGAGTTTAGGGAGTTGAAATCCCAATTGCAGGACCTGCTTGAGTTGGGTTTTATTCGCCCAAGTGTTTCTCCTTGGGGTGCTCCAGTGCTCCTTGTGAAAAAGAAAGATGGGTTCATGCGTATGTGCATTGATTACCGACAGCTTAATAAGGTAACGGTGAAGAATCGATACCCGCTGCCCAAGATTAATGATTTGTTTGATTACCTTCAGGGAGTTCAGTGGTTTTCTAAGATTGACCTGCGGTCAGGGTATCATCAGTTGAGGATCCGGGACAGTGACGTCCCTAAGGCTGCTTTCAAGTCGAGGTATGGGCACTTTGAGTTCCTGGTGATGTCCTTCGGGCTGACTAATGCACCTGCAGCATTTATGGACCTGATCAATAGGGTGTTCAGGGAATGCTTGGATAAGTTTGTAATTGTGTTCATTGATGATATCTTGATTTATTCCAGGAGCAGGGAGGAGCATGTTGAGCACTTGCAGATGGTTCTAAAGACTCTCCGAGAGCACCGCTTGTATGCTAAGTTCTCCAAGTGCGAGTTCTAATTGGAAAGTGTTGGATTCCTTGGCCATATGGTGTCCAGGGAAGGGGTAAAGGTGAACCCCGCAAAGATAGAAGAAGTTCAGAACTAGAAGAGCTCGACAAATGTCACAGAGATCCGTAGTTTCCTAGGGTTGGCAGGTTATTACAGAAAGTTTATGGATAATTTCTCGAGGATTGCAGCGCCATTGACCCGCCTGACTCAGAAGAAGGTCGAGTTCGAATGGGATAGTAAGTGCGATGAGAGATTTTTGAAGCTCAAGGACCGCTTGACATCGACATCAGTTCTAGTAGTACCCTCAGACACGGGAGGATTTGTTGTTTACTGTGATGCCTCTCGGGTCGGCTTGGGTTGTGTGCTGATGCAGAATGACAGGGTGATAGCTTATGCCTCCAGGCAGTTGAAGGTTCACGAGAAGAATTACCCGACTCATGATCTTGAGCTAGCAGCAGTGGTGTTTGCATTGAAGCTGTGGTGTCACTACCTTTATGGTGAGGCTTGTGAGATATACTCAGATCATAAGAGCCTCCAGTATTTGCTCACCTAGAAGGAGTTAAACCAGAAGCAGAGAAGATGGCTTGAGCTGTTGAAAGAATTATGACTGCACGATCATGTACCATCTGGAGAAGGCTAACGGGGTAGCCGATGCTTTGAGCAGGAAGTCCATGTCAGTATAGCGCATTTAGCAGTCAGGAGGAGGCCGTTGGCATAGGATTTGGCCCTATGTTTGGATGGCGAGGCAGTCTTATCAGTATCAGATTTTGGTGCGCTGGTGGCTCACCTAAGGGTGCAGTCTGTTGGCTTAAGGTTTTCAACCTTGGTCTTAATCTCGATTTTGATGATAACAAACATGGAACTAATGTTTCATTGAGAAATCTTTCAGGTTCCATATCGGTTAGTGCTCGACGTCCTTGATCGGAAATATCGAAGAAATCAGGAAATCTGAAGGACGTTGGACGACGCGCTCGGATTCTTCGAGAAGTTAGAGTTTAGGTTTAGGGTGTCTAGTTTATATTTTAAAATCCTCATGATGATGCATAAGAACCCAAAAACCATCCCCGAACCCCAAAATATAAAAACCCGGAAATCGTGCTGAATTCACTAAGCCTAGGGAGCTCCTTGGAGAGCTATATGACCTAGATAGTTTCTTGACATATAAAATGACAGTAATTGTTCCGTGGGTTAAAATTAGATAACGAGGTATTTTTAAGAATTCTTTAGAAGCCTTTAGCCTACCCATTCTTGACTCAAAAAGTTAGAAAATTTCTATTTTCAGAAAATTTGTACTACACCCCAAAAACTATAACGATCGACCGGCAAGCGACCGAACGGCGGAAACGGCTAGTTTTCCGTCCGTTGAGCCGACTATTTCATTCCATTTCTTCTTGGCTCTATAAATACCCAAGCCCAAGCCTTCCTAAGACAAATGATGAAAATGAGAACTCGAAAAATAATGTGAATCTCAATGGTAAGGATAGTACAAATGATTTCAAATTTGAGTATGATATTTTGATAAATGAAAATTGCTTGTTGAAATCTCAAATACAAGCTTTACACAAATGAGGTTGTTTTCTTGTGTAGGAAAACTAGTAATTTATCACATGCTTCATCTTTAAGAAATCCTAGGAAGAAAAATATTTCATCTAAGAATGCTAAAGCTCATCATGCTTCTCATGCCAAGCATTCTAACATTTGTCACACCCCTACTGAGGGTAGTGTGACCGGCCAGGGCCCACATCCTGCCCTGTAACCTACTATCTACACTGACATCAAGAAACTAAAACATATCGACTGAAAGAAACTTAACATACTTTATAAAAAGTTTACAAGTCACAATGTATAAGTTTTTCAAAACAAGAAGAAACATCAACGTCAAATCCAAATGGTCAAATATCAAGTTTTACAACTCTTTTCAATTACAACCGTCAGTGTAGAAATAAAACCAACATAACTAGGACTAGTCTAAGACACATGGACGCCGTTACGAGATATGGCACCGCCTCTGCCCTCCAGCTGCACCATGTCGACACCAAGCTACTGCTCATGCTCTGCAAAAATAGAAAAAAACTGTGAGTCCACTTGGGACTCAGCGAGTGGCTCAATTGAATCTCCACTTAAGCCTCAGTCATGCATATATATATATATTACAAGACAATAAAGGAATATACAAGGAGGTAAGGTGTGTTTCAAATGCAACTACCGACCCTCAACGAATCCATGAGTATCCATTGTAGTTGGCTTATCACGCCTCTGGCATCCGGCCCTTGGGCCTACTCATAGCAATATATATCTCGGCTACAGCCGTCCCTACCATATCAGGTAGTATCATACTGGCCATCATCTAAACATGCAAGCAAACAATCCGGGGCCGTCGACAAGGATGGCCACTAGTCTCTGGACACCGTCTGGGGTAAGGATAGCTAGTCCCACCCAACTGGTTGAGCTGAGCATTGGTCATTTCCGACCTCCTCGCTCCTTGGCGGACCATCTCAAGCACTTTACACATTCAATATCCTAGGGTTTCCATATATATATATATATACCTCGGGCCTTTGCCCGTATCTAGCCATGTGCGGCTACCGGGTCAACAATTCATGCTGCCCCCTCTTTGTATATGTGCACCAACAATCTCTAAGTTTCCAAAAATATACAAGCACTCGTAGAAGTGTTACCGTCTCCTATCTAAGTTTCCATAAATGTGCTATGAACATCTAGTGGCACCCTACATGTTAAGTAGCCTTCTACACCGTCTTAGGTGAGAATTTCCTTGAGTCAACCTTGGAATACCATCCAAGAACATTTACGGCAGAAAATGTTGCAATATTACATCATTCATCATATATAACAATAATGCATATACCTAACAATTCTTATACTAGCTTAGAAATATTAGCACAATATGGAGCAACTATCTAGCATGGAAAGGTAGTAATAAATTTAATTAACATGTAAGAATTATAAAACATGGTAACATTGTCAACATCCATGTTCAAGGATCAAATGAGAAGTATGGTTACAATCTAGCATTTCTACAATTCAAATCAATTAAGCTACTTGGTAAGTTTGATGTTCTTCCTAAGTATTGTCATATCCCTATGTGTGATCCCTAAGATCATGAAATTTCCATCTAAGGCCAGTCTCTCCTCCTCTCCCCAACCTTGGCCGAACCATGAGCAAGGGAAACCTTGCTCAGCCAAGGTCCTTGGGGTAGGGAAAGATGGAAGAGACTTTAGCTATACTTTGTCTCTTCAATTCCACATACTTCTTAAATATCAAGGATCAACTTTCCCTTCCCCTCACCCTTGGCCGAACCATCTCCATGAATCTTAGAGTTCATTCAGCCACTTCAAGATGTTTAAAGGGGAAATGCTTCATATTACGTGAGGAGTTCAAAGGACTACATCAAAACAGCGGTGTAAGGGCATCTAAGGGCCTTTTTGCCGTCAAGGGAATCGGGGAAAATTTCGGCATGACCTTTCCCCTTTTCCCATGACTCGGTAGCCCCAAAAACACATAGATCAACTATTAAAACAGCAAGCTTCGACAAGAAACATCATAAAACAGTCAGTACATATTGTTGAAATCATGGATCGTCGGGAAAAATCGCGAGAACTCGACCTATCATCTAGGGTTCGGCCACCCGCCTCCCCCAAACTGTTAAAGGCTTAACCACTCACCTAGATCGCCAAGAAATAAGGATCGTGTGATGACGACTTGAGAATTTCCGGCGACGACGCGAATTCCGCATCGATCCAAGCCCGAAGCCGCCTCCTTGCTCCTTCTCCTCTTTCTCCCTTGCGGCCTTGTGCGACTCAATGGTTGAGTCGCACGGCTGCCATATGGGGGGTTTTATCCCCTCAACCATCTTTCCAAAGATGGTTTCAAGGCTCACTTAAGTCATACTCGGAACTCGACTCGGGTTGCGACCCAACCCATAACTTAATTTAAGGTATGATTTTACAAAAGGAAAGTTAATTATCCAAATATACTTCATGGTTCATTAGCCGAGTCATACCTTTTCACTCGAGGTGATCCTGAGGCTTGACTCGACTACCCCCGGGTCCGACGCGCTGCACCAAAACAAATTTTTATATTAGAAATCTTTTTTCGGGTCTTACAACATTAGACCTCATGAGCATAAGAATGGTAAAAAGAAAGAATTCCATGGTCATTGCTTTTGCTGTGGCATGTCTGGGCATGCAATTTATGATTGTGCTCTTAAAATGAACCCTAGTGTTGTTAAGACACTTTGGGTACCTAAGCCCACTAACCCCCAAGGACCCAAAGTCATTTGGGTACCAAAAATTTTATGCTCTATTGTAGGTAGAGCTACCACACAAGGGTGAGATGAAGGGATTGATTGAAGTTGCTTGGGGATTCAAAGATTGTATCATTTCAAAGTTGCAACTTCAAGTCATCATGATGCCTTGGGTAATGAAATTGTTGGCATCAAACACTTTGCTATCATCTCCTATACTCACTTGCTTAAATTAGAGTTGGAGTTTTTGATACATGCTTAACATTAGTAGATTTTTCGCTCTTGATATGAATTTCAAAAATGTTTTTGATTTTGATTTACCGATCTCTTCGGAGACCTATGTAGCCTGTAATGGGCTCATGAGACCTTGCAGTTTTAAATCGTAGGCTCATTGTGGCCTTTCGGTTTTTAACCAATAGGAAGGGTTGGAGATCATGCTTTTATTTATATTTCATTTGTGATCTCTTAAAATTCGTTTTGATATCACTCGATTTCATCTTTAAAATGGATTTCGAACTATTAAGCAAAGTTGAATTTTGAATGAAATCTTTGATGCTTACTTTGCTATCTAGAATGATTAACTTGCTTGAAATAATTATGCCATTATTTTACCAATGATTTCCTCATGCAAGTTAAATCTAAAGTTAAATGGAAGGCTAATTAGAATGAAAAAGATTAGTTTGGCTAAATTTTCAAGTATGAGGTATGATGTCGATTTTCATAAAATCTTAATGTTGTACCTCAATGTTTAAGCTTAAATTATGTCTCTATACTCATGATTAGAATTGCATGTTAAAACCCTTGAATTCTCATGAGTAGGTAGGGTTTTAGTACTTAGGCAAATTTCATTGAATGAAACTTGCTCTAGGTTGATATTCACTATTAGAGACATTCTTTTTAAGTCCAAACTAGTTAAACATGTTTAGAGATATTATTCTTCAAATATTTCATATTGTAAGATCTCTTTGATTCATTTTGATATCATGATAACACATTTAAAATGAATATCTACTATCTAGCATATGTTAAGTCTTTTAAATGAAATTTTGTGTTGAACATTTGCTATTTAGTAAGTTAGCTTGCTAGTTGGTATATGATTTCATTATGATACTGATGAAGCCTACTTGCAAGTTAAGAAAGTGGTAAAATTTGGAAGGCTAAAGGAAAATGAAAAGAAAGTGGGAATTTTGAAATTTTTAAGAAATGAGGTATGAGTTTCATTTTGATAAAATTTTTGCATAACACCTCTATTTTCTTGATAAAATGATTTCTCTATGCTCATGAATGATTTTGCATGATAATTGATTGAAATCTCATGAGTAGATAAAATATTGATACTTAGGCAATTTCATGTCATCTAGATTGAATGAAATGTGCTCTAGGTAGAAATTCATCTTAGAGACTTCATTTTAGGTTGAAACTTGATAAACATGTTTGAGTTCACTCATGCTTTGCTTACATGTGATTAAAATTAAAAAAATCATGAGATAATGGATAAATGGATAACAAGTTCACTTTATGAGACATAAAGTTGAGTATAGTTGACCTAAGTGAACAAATTGACATAGAAACTTCATTTTAGTTCCAAACTTCACAAACATGTTAGGTGTTCATATGTTTAAATTTGAAAAACCATGAGTAAAGGTTAAAATTTAATTCTTAGCAATTTCATGATACAATGCTTGTTTTTGAATGAAATCATGCTAAGGTAAAATTTTGACCAAATGATATTATTTTCACTTCAAACTTGATAAACATGCTTTAAAATATTATATTTTGATATCTGGAAAGTTTGAATGAAATCTAAAAACTTTGAAAAATAGCTAATATTTATGAAAATGCTATTAGATTTCAATTATTTTTAGAAAAATACGGAAAATTGATTTTTCAACGATTCTTTAATCTGCATGTTCTTTGGAAAATTTAGTCTTTTTAGTAAAAATTTCAAAAATTTTCAGTAAGAATATGATTTGATATGGGTTTTTGAAAATGGATTTCAAAACTTTAAAGTATCGTTCTTTCCAAATTTTCATTTTTCCGATACATTGATTTTTGATCCAATCTTCGAAAGAGACTTCAAGTATGATATTTTGAATTCACTTTTGGTATCATTCTAATATTTTAGAGAGAAAAATCATTTTTAAAATGAATTTTGACTCCTTGATCGATACACAAAATTATCAATACTTAAGCCTATACATGATTTCTAGACTTGGAATGTATTTATCATCTAATGCTATCATGTATGATTTAGACTCATATTAGATATTTCACATTTCATCCCTTTAGTTGAGATTTTCATGTTTCATGAAAAATATTTTTTAGAGTCTCAACTTTGACAATAGGTTGACTTTTCTTGCCCTTTTTGATTGATGTCAAAAGGGGAGAAAAATATAAGTAAAGGGAAAGAAAATATAGGAAAATCATGCATATGGATAGGGGGAGTTTATTTCCATACATATGCATGTTGATAGGGGGAAAAATCCCTTAGTAGATATCCTTTGTGCTTTAATATATATATTTTCTTAAGGATGTTTGTCATCATCAAAAAGGGGGAGATTATTGGCTTAAGGTTTTCAACCTTGGTCTTAATCTCGGTTTTGATGATAACAAACATGGAACTAATGTTTCATTGAGAAATCTTTCAGGTTCCATATCGGTTAGCGCTCGACGTCCTCGATCGGAAATATCAAAGAAATCGAGAAATTGGAAGGACGTTGGTCGACGCGCTCGGATTCTTTGGGAAGTTAGAGTTTAGGTTTAGGGTGTCTAGTTTATATTATAAAATCCTCATGATGATGCATAAGAACCCAAAAACCATCCCTGAACCCCAAAATATGAAAACTCGGAAACTGCCCTGAATTCACTAAGCCTAGGGAGCTCCTTGGAAGGCTATATGACCTAGATAGTTTCTTGACATAAAAAATAGCGGTAATCATTCTTTGGGTTAAAATTAGATAATGAGGTATTTTTAAGAATTTTTTGGAAGCCTTTAGCCTACCCATTCTTGACTCGAAAAGTTAGAAAATTTCCGTTTTCAAAAAATTTGTAGTAGACCCCAAAAACTAGATTTTGATTGTTAAGAATTTTAATTTTTTAGATATTTTTATTGTATCCAAATGGGGGATAATCCTTATATAACATTTATATTTTACAGTTAATAAATGTTATATAAGTGGATTTAGCGAAGACGGAACCCAAACAAGTAAAGAAAACCAAGCAAACTAGCTGTATGCCTAGTCTGTCCAGTTTTTGATCGACCGACAGAGGCAAAAATTTGGCAGTGCGTGCGTCGGTCGACCGATCGATCGATCGGATTACGGATCGCTGAAGTCGTGACTCATTCGGTCGACCGAACATAGCGATTAAAGCCCAGAAAATCAGCGGTTGAGCGGACAGATCGATCGACCGAACGGTGGAAACGACTAGTTTTCCGCCCGTTAAGCCGACTATTTCATTCCATTTCTTCTTGGCTCTACAAATACCCAAGCCTAAGCCTTCCTAAGACACTTTTGATCACTCCAAAACTTCATTGAGCCATCCTTGATCAATTCCAAACCTTTCATTGAGCCAATTCTTAGAGAAACCCTAGCTTTGATATTTCATCCCTTTGATTAAGCCTTACCTTCATTGTTTCATCATCAAAGGCATCAAGAGGAAGCTAGAAACCTTGTTGTGGAGCTAAGTACTTCATTGGTTGATTTATTGCTCCATTTATTGGTGTATTTTGTTGTTTATTTCATTGTAACTGAACTTGTGTAAACCTAGGTTGCTAGGTTTGATTGAGTTGGTGGTTGCCTTGGTGTTAAGGCTGAAACCCACCGTTGTAAATGTAGTTTACTGAGATTTGTTGAATTGTCCCTTGGGTTGAGGTGGAAGAGTGCTCTCGGTAAGAAGGCGGAGACTTCCGGGTGTGGAAGTGCCTTAGGTTGAGAGCGAGACTCTTCGGGTCAAAGTCCTCGTTGTAAGGAAACAACATTAATCTAGTAAATCTAAGTTTGGAAATTCTAAGCGGGGTGCTTAGGTAGTGGAGTAGGCATTGGGGCCGAACCACTATAAATGACTGTGTTTGCATTGCTTCTTCTTGTGTTTGCTTAATTAGCATATTCACTTTGCTTCCGCTTGTTATTGAATTTGTTAAATTGCCTAAGTAAACAATTAAAACCAGAATTGGACAAATTGATTAGTAAACATACTATTCACCCCCCCCCCCTCTAGTGTGCCATCTCACCCAACACAGTCCATATTGGTTATCATGCTACGGGCAGCGGAGGAGGAGGATGCTTTCTGTGTTCTCACTAAGGATCTAGCCAGGAGAGGCGATGCCGATAATGGGTTCAGTGTGGACTCGGAGGGCATTTTGAGATTTAAGAACAGGATAGTGGTGCCAGATATGGCCGATGTTCGCAGGCAGGTGCTAGAGATGGCTCATCGGTCCACTTACACAATGCATCCTGGAGCCACGAAGATGTACCGTGACATATGGCAAAATTATTGGTGGAAAGGCATGAAAAGAGAAGTGGCCGAGTTCGTGTCTAAGTGTCGGGTGTGTCAGCAGGTTAAGGCTGAGCATTTGAAGCTGGCAGGTTTGCTCCAGAAACTAGAAGTATTATAGTGGAAATGGGAGAAGGTAACAATGGATTTTGTGACGGGGTTGCCAAAGTCTGGGAAAGGCAATGATTCTATCTGGGTAGTGGTGGATCGCCTAACCAAGACGTTTTTGGCGAAATGGCGACACTAGAGGGAGAGTGAATAGTGTGTTTACTATATGATTCGCCTAAATCCCAATTTTAATCGTTTACTTAATTAGCTTAGGCAATATATAATTTGATGATTTTACATGCGGAAACAATTAATAAATGATTCAGCAATTAAGGCAAATAAGAAATCAATGCAAACACAAGATTTATAGTGGTTCGCCCCCAATGCCTACTCCACTACCTAAGCACCCCGCTTAGGATTTCCAAACTAGTTTTACTAGATTAATTCGGTTTCCCTTACACAGATGACTTTTCACCTAAGAGACGCACTCTCGACCTAAGGCACTTCCTCACCCGGAAGTCACCGTCTTCTTATCGAGAGTCCTCTTCCACCTCAACCCTAAGGGACAACTAAACTAATCCTAGTAAACACTACGTTTAATTACACAGGTGGCTTTACTCCTTATACACCTAGGATACCACTTTCCACACACAAGACCAAAATACTTGGTCTTCACACGCACAAATAAAAACATAGTTTGAATAACAGATAAAAAACAATCAAAAGAGCTAAATAATAAAACCATTGGAAAGAGCTCTTTTGCAAGCCTTTGGCGCCTTCAACTCTTCAAGGAATGAGCTTGATCAAAACCCGAGTTGAAGCAGCAGCTGGCGCTTGAAGAATGAACTCGACGGAGAACAAAGCGCAAGCTTTAAATCATTTGGAAGGCTCCAAATCTTCCTTTTGAATACTCAATGAACTATGTTAGAATCAAGGAAGAAGGTTAAAAGGATCATACGAGGTTATATTTATACCCTGTTGAAGAAATGGTTGTTCAACGGATAAAAAACTATTCATTATAGGCTGCCGGTCGAATGGTCGCTCTACCGACTGGTCGATCGGTCTTTCGACCACTTTTCTTTTCTCTGCGGTCGGTCGACCGCCAGACGAAAAACTATCGGTCCCGACCCTCGATCGACTCGTCGATCGATCGACGCGATCTGCGTCCTTCGGGTATCAACAGGTCGGTCGACCTCCCGGTCGACCAAAGTAGCTTTGCTACTTTTTACCTTCATTCGGTCGACCGCCGATCGATCAAACCTAGGCTGAGGTTGATTTCTTCAGCCTTTTTCTTTTGCGCTTGGTTTTCGAGTTACGACTTTCAACGAGCATCATCTTGAAGAGCTTTCCATGTGATCTTTGAGCTCGTCCGATGCGACTTTGGTGCACTCGTCGATCTTCGATTGATTTCCACGACAAACCCGAGCGTGACGATCAATGTCCTTCCGATTTCCGATTTCTTCCAATATTTCTATCGAGGACATCGAACGCTAATTGATATGGAACCTGAAACAAATTCTCAATGAAATCATTAGTCCCATATTTGTTATCATCAAAACCATCAAAACCGAGATTAAGACTATGGTTGAAAATCTAAAGCCAACAGACGTCACATTTTATACCGGTTAGAACAACCTTTTTAGCTAAGCAGTATGCGTGGTTGTTCTTGGATCGGATCGTCGCATATATATCATGGTGTTCCTGTGATGATCTACTCAGTTCACAACTCATTTTTGGCAATCGTTCCAGGAGGCTTTGGGCACTCAGGTTCGGTTCAGTACTATGTTTCACCCTCAGACATATGGTTAGTTATAGCAGACTATTCAGACGCTGAAGGATATGCAGAGAGCATGTGTCCTGGATTTGGAGGGCAGTTGGGAGAGGCACTTACCTCTGATTGAGTTTGCCAATAATAACAGCTATCACAGTAGCATCAGGATGGATCCATTTGAGGCATTATATAGGCGGAGATGCAGGTCGCCCATAGGCTGGTTTGAGGTAGGGGATTCCCTCATGATGGGACCTGACCTGGTGGAGGAGGCAGTGGAAAAGGTGAAGCTAATCAAGGAAAGACTATTGGCAGCTCAAAGTCGCCAGAAGATGTATGCGGATGGAAATGCCAGGGAGCTAGAGTTTGCTGAGGGGGACATGGTGTTCCTCAAGGTGTCCCCTATGAAAGGGGTGGTGAGATTTGGTAAGAAAGGAAAGCTAAGCCCTAGGTTCACTGGGTCGTTTCCTATTCTCAGGTGAGGGGAGCTGTGGCCTATGAGATGGCTTTACCTCCTAGTATGGATCGAGTACATCCAGTGTTCCATGTGTCTTTGCTGAAGAAGTATATTCGAGATGAGGCCCATGTGATTGAGCCTACCACAGTAGTGGTTGAGGTGGATTCAGCAGTCAACTATGAGGAGTGGCCAGTTGAGATGCTAGACCGACACATTCAATAATTGAGATCCAAGGAGATTCCCTTGGTTAAGGTCAGGTGGGAGCACCATTCCGGGCAGGATGCCACCTAGGACGTGGAGCAGGATATGAGGTAGCGTTATCCTTCATTGTTCGATGATTTGGTGAGTCCTTAATTTTCCTTTCTGAAATTCGAGGACAAATTTTCTTTAAGGAAGGAGGATTGTAATATCCTAGATATTTAATTATATCATTTTCCTGTATGGTTGTGTTTGCCAGCCTAGCGAACTAGATCAAGGTCGAGCCGAGTCGACTCATGGTCCGGTGCGAGTTTGCGAACTCGGGTAAATAAGAATACGAGTTATGTAATTTTGCTTGTATAGATTAATTTATTTAATCTTTGTATGTTGCGTATGCTTAAGTGTTTAATTATGTGGCATGTGGATGTTCATGTGCACTGTGTTTATATTATTTATGGATGGTTATGTGGAGAATATAATTAATTAAGTTAGTTTAAGTTAGCGAGTTTAGGTTCGGCTTGAGGCGGATGCGGGTTGGATAAAGGGTTAGAAGGGTTAGGGTTGAGGAGGGAGTATAAAACCCCCTCCCCTTGGCTTGTGTCTCCCAATTGGAGCCACACAATAGTTTAGAGAATAGGAGCCAGTCGCCAGCCCCTCTCCTCTTCCCCTTGGAGCCGCCGCCACTCCCTAGAGCTGTGCAGCCCAAGGCTCCATCCCTTCTCCTTCCTCTGCTTCTTCCTCCCCTTTGGAGCCAAGCCGAGAGGAGCCAGCCAAGCCAACCCCTCTATCTTCCTCTCTCCTCAAGTCGGCGGCTTGAGGTGAGCCGCCGCCCCCTCTCTTCCTCTTCTTTAGTTGAGCCGTCATCTTTTGAAGCCGGATTCAAGGGCCATCGTCCGCGATTGCTTCTAATCATCTTTCTAAATTAAGTGAGTGGGTTTACCCTCCTTTTGGGATTTCTTCAAGTTTCTTGAAACCGTTCTTGGAGGCATGATGTTCTTGATTTGTTTTCGATGATCTCTCGAATTCTTCCAGTTCTTTTTGTGTGCCGTGTTTGAGGAGACCCTAAAACCTTCCTATGGGGTTCGGCAGCCCTAGGACGGCCCTAGGGGTGCTCGGCAAAGGGTGGAGCAAGGGTGCCCTCAATGTGTTCGATGAAATGCCTAAGTTAGGGATCTTGATTATCTTGTAGTTTATATATCAAATTGATGATTAAAATGAGTTCTTATATGTTCAAGAATGCTTAGTATTTAATCTGTGATTTTTGGAGAAAAGCATGTTTTATGAAAATTAGGATCTTGATGTTGATGTCATGAAGGTTTTTGCAAGATGGTTTCTTGATTTAAATGCTTGATCTTAAAGATTATTTTTGATTAAAGATGATGGTAGTGCTTGATAATCTTGTTTAAAAATATGGGTTTTGTGAGAATTATCTAAATGTTATAATTCTGATATGTTGGTGAATTAAGGATTTAATTTCATGACATGCTGAAAATTCAATGTTGCTGGGATTTCATGCTGAGATGATGAATCTGTGCTATTTTTGTATTCTTGCTGTAGTGTTCGTATTTCTCTGAACATAGTGGTGTAACCTATCGTTTCGACCAGAAAATATAGTTTGGAAACATAGAACATGCTCTGGAGACCAGATTCAGATTAGATACATCAGTTTCGTGCAGAACAGTAAGCTAAAACAAAACTCTAATTGTGGTGAACTAAATTTTAATTGCATAATTAAAATTGGGCAAAATGGTCGGCATAATCTGTTATGAACCAACATGAAAAGTTAATGCATGAAATAAAATCACACGGGTTTATGACATTACGGGTCTAGGAGTTGGGGTCGGGTATTGGAGTGTTGAGACACTTTCCAATAGGGAAAACCCATGAGACACCCTAGTAAAGACTTGACTTAGGTCATGGTGCGTCATATCTTTATGAATGGCGAGCTAGTCCCGGGAGGTTGGGTGGCTAATTTCCAACCCGCAGAACAAGTTCGGAGGGCCCTTCTCGATTGTTCTGGTTTGGCCTACCTGATTATCCCGGAGGTGATTTTAAGGAATAAGTTCGGAGGGCCTTTCCCGATTATTCCTATGATATCATTTAAAAGTAAGCTCAGAGGGCCTACCCGATTACTCTTATGATATTTTAAAGGGGCAAGTTCGGATGGGTGAATCACGATTGTCCATACGCGTCTCGTGGAGCAAGTTCGGAGGGCCTTTCTCGATTGCTCCCGAGTTTATTTATACTAGGATAAGTTCGGAAGGCCTTCTCGATTATCCTAGTATATGTTGTTGCCTTAGGGCATGGTAGTCTTAGGCCTGTTGTCTTTGTATATGTTGTTGCCTTAGGGCATGGTAGGCTTAGACCAAGTATATGTTTGCCTTTGTCACGCTCCAACTCAGGGTCATGTGACTGGCCAGGGTAGACGTGCTTATACCCTGCAGTCTAACTCATGCATATGCCAACATATAAAAAGATAGCGGAAGAAGTAACACCTTTTTATTATAAAAGGGAAAACAAAACATATTTTTATTTAAATAATAAAGTGCGGAAAGAAAAATGAATCAAAGAGCAATAGTTATTTTAACAAATAAAATCTGACTCAAAGACATAAATGTCCCAACAGGACTACAACTCCGGAACACCAAGCCACAAGTGCATGACAAAACTACTATAAACTCGACTACAAGCCCTAACTAGGACTGCTATGAGATCAATGTAGCTCATCTGCCCTCCAACCGCACCAAGTGCTCCAGCCCACCTCATCGGTCAGGCTCTGCAAAACAAAAACAAACGACAATGGGTGAGTTCAAAAGAACTCAGTGAGCGGTTATACCAACCCCCACGACAAACCAAACACAAATATATAGCATAATGCAAACACCTGACTCAAGCATGGAAGGTCACAATGGAGTGACTAGCTAATAGGCCCTCTGGCCACCACATGCCCGAAGGCGTCCAACACCCTATCGGTGAAGTACAACAGGCCTAAGCCTACCATGCCCAAAGGCAATATGATATATAAAAGGATTACTAGGATAATCGGGATTGGTCCATCTGAACTTATCCTATAACCATGAAATTCGGGAGCAATCGGGATTTGCCCGTCCGAACTTGTCCCTTTAAGATATCACAGGAATAATCGGAATTTGCCCGTCCGAACTTATTCCTTAAAAGTAACTCGGGAATAATCGGGATTTGCTCATCCGAACTTATTCCACGAGGCTACACAGGAACAATCGAAATTTGCCCATCCGAACTTATTCCAAAAATATAACGTAGGAATAATCGGGATTCGCCCATCCGAACTTATTCCTTTAACACAGGTTGGGAATTAGCCATCCAACCTTCCGGGCCTAACCCGCAATCCAGCTCCTCACTGAGCCTCTCCGCCATTCATAAAGATATGTCGCAACATGACCTAAGTCAAGTTTCTCCTACGGTGTCTTAGGGATACCCTAATTGGAAACACTACAACACTCAATACCCGATCCCAACCCCTAGACCCGTAACATCATAAACCCGTGAGGTTTTATTTCATGCATAAACTTTATTTGCTGGTTCATAACAAATTTTGCTTCCCCTTTTGAATTTTAATTATGCAATTAAAATTGTAATAACCAAGATTATGGTTTTATTTTAGGGTTTTATTTTAGCTCACTGTTGTGCCCGAAACTAATATATCTAACCCGAATTTGATTTCCATAGTGTGTCCTATGATTCCAAACTATATTTTCTAGATAAAATGATAGGTTACACGACTATGTTCAGAGAACTATTCCCATCTCAACAGAGAATTCCAAATCAGCCCAGATTCAACAATTCAGCATGGAATTCCAGCAAGATTGATTTTTCAGCATGACAGATAAATAAATCCGAGATTTATATAATATAAATCCTTAATTACTGTCATCACAGATCCATAACATCAAATCCCTCGCACAAAACAAGTTTCATAATTTTCTAATCAAGAACTAACATGCATCCACATCATCATAGGAACAAGACTCATGCTTTAAATCAAGAATTCATTCATGGCATCAAGTTTAACCTTTTCACATGCAAACTTTGATTTATAAACTGAAAATTTTTATATCTAAACACACCTCATGCATTGGCATCAAAGGAATTTAATTAAGAAGATTAATTAAAGCCTAGATTTCAAAGAACACCACAAATAGGTATCTTAGGCATTTTGTCGAACACTTGGAGGGTACCCTTTTCTCCACCTTGGCCGAGCACTCCTAGGGTCATCCTAGGGCTGCCAAGCCCCATGGGGGGGGGGGGGGTTCGGGCCTCCTCCTTCAAGGCAACACGTGAAGACAACATGAAACCTCAAGAAAAGACGTAAGATTCGACCAGAACTCTCAACCTTCAAGAACGGCTCAAGAAAATGAAAGAAACCTGAGAAAGGAGGGGTAAAACCACTCACCCAATCTAGGAAGAAAGAATACGAGAAATTATAAATCGGCGGCCTCTGAATCCGGCTTCCAAGGGGGTGGCTCGGCTCAACAAAGGGGCGGCAGCTCCAAGATCAGGAAGAGAGGGGCGGTGGCTCCACCTCAAGCCGGCTGCTCCAAGAGAAGGGGAAGAGAGAGGGGAAAAGGGGAGGATGGCTCGGCAGCTGGGGCTTGAGGGCGGCGGCTCCAAGGAAGAGGGGAGAGGGGCAGCTCACCTTGGCTGGGCGACTCCTCTCTCCATGTGGCTTGTGCGGCTCCAATAGGGGCCCCGCAAGCCAAAGGGGGGGGATTTTATAATCCCCTCTTCAAACCTAATCCACTAACCCTCTTAGCAACCCGCATCCGCCTCGAGCCGATTCCAAATCCGCTAACCCGACTAAACTTAATTAACTCAATCTAATCCCATGTCCCACATAAACATCAAACACATGCACACCCATGCAATACAATTTAATAATCAAGTACACGCAACAACATAATTAAATAAATTTACCGAACCAAGAAAATAAACCGCATAATTCAAATTTTTACTTACCCGAGCTTGCAAGCTCTCACCGGACCATGAGTTCACTCGGCTCGACCTTGAACTAGCCCGCTAGGTTGACAATCACAAATAATGATAGAAATAATTATAAATATCTAGGATATAACAAGTTTTGCTTATATTGACGTCAGTTACAACTGCCTTAATACCATTGGATTTCATGATGAGGATGCAGCGTAAAATGACCTTTCGTTGCCAGTATTAATGATGATTCTCTTTTATATCTCTGACATTTTTAATCATCTTTAATTATCTGTTTTTTGTCTGAGTTAATTATGGGTAGTGAAATGGTGTTCTTGAATGCTTCTAGGCATTACTTCTTGAACTTAATGATCGATGCTTTATGGTGTTTTAAGAGCTGGCTGTTTGGTTTAAATTGATGTTGTTAATGATCAGTGATTAAATCAGCATTTATTCAAATTTTTCGATTGTTACATATATATTATGGTAGATCTGATGTCTATCTCCAATGTGCGTACACTGTGTTGCAGTTATATAAGGAGTTTAGATCGCTGAGTGCAAAGACGACAACAATCTACCTTTCTTATCTTCAAGTGAAAATAGTTGTGGGCTGTTAACACTCTGCAAGGATTATGTGGAGGACAGAATTTTGTGACTAGGATGTCATAGAGAGGCAAGTTGGTATGTACTTATAATAGCAAATAGGTATGTACTTCCAATTCATTGTAGTACTTGTAGTTGTTTGGAAAATCATGAAGCTAATATTGTACTTGTTGATAGTTGATTGGGCATCTGTCTGGTGAGTGTATCGCGGATTAGGTGACATGCTTTGTCACTGAACTGCGTAAAATTTTTTTTGTGTTTGGACATGATTTTTGTTTTGGTTCTTAGTTTGCTACTTAAAGCCGTTGCAATAGCAATCGTAACTTCCTAACTGCCCATTAACAGACATTTCCTAAGAATATACTTTCAAAATCCACTGCGTGGACTTGGTCTCGGCCTCCTAAGATAGAAATCATTTTATATCATGACTCTTATTCGGTTGGGATAATTTTCTTTCTTGGTAAAAGAAAAGTTTATAAATTACCCAAAGCATGCAGACATCGGTTCACGTGGATAACTTCAACTTAGAATTCTAATAAAACTCATTGATTACGTTGTTTGATAGCAGAAAGTACATAGTACATGGAACATGGACATGATCAACACAAACAAAGTCACATCTTTGCTGACAAAAATTGCAGTTGGATGTCGTCAAAGTTGAGTCAAACTCGCAAACGAAGACAAACTTGAGTTTTAATTAATTCTGCAGTTTGCTTTTCCGGTTTCCGAAACCAAGTTGGCAATCTCAGATGCATGCATGCATGTGTTTTAATCGCTTGTCCTAATTAATAATGCAGGCAATCTCACATGCATGTGTTTTAATCGATTGTCCTAATTAACAATGCAGGCAGATGCACGTACAGTTGTATCTCTTGTCTGGTTCGTGTATATATATGATATATAAATATGAGGTTAATTTAGCTTATATTTGTAGTTGGTTTTTGAGGAATTGATTGGTACTGGCGCGCGATACGCATTAATACTTTGGGATATATATATAAGCCAAACAGTAATTTCTCAAGCGTCTGAGTTTTGAAGGGGTTTATTTTATTGCATGTAGTCAAAATGTTTGGTAGAATTTGATTTACTAGTGAAACTGAAATCAGCGTATATAGGAAATGAAAATTAAATAGCTAGTCGAAGTCGAATTAAAATTGGGATGACAACTTTTACCAATTACGTAGACCTTGGGATTCATACTACAAGAATCTCCTTGACACCCTTAATGAAACTTTTGAGAAGCCTGAAGAGCCAAAATGGGAAGGGACCAATATACTGAAGGGTTTTAGGTCAATCAGTCTAAAGATTATATACAATATAATCAAGCTCCTTTGAAAGGTGCTCGCACGTCTAATCTCCCCCATATGGTGAAGCTGACTAACTAGGCACTTTCCTTAAAGGAAAAAGTATCCTTGATTGCTTACATTACCTTTCACAAAACCATATGGGCACGCAGAAGGTATAATATATATATATATATATATATATATATATATATATATATATATATATATATATATATATATATATGAAGACAAACTTTTTCATAAAGATTTTGAAAAAAAATTTGACTCACTTAATTGCAATTTTTTTTTGACATGCTACTAACTAGGAGTTTCCCGTCAAATGGATCTCTTGGATTGAAAGTTCGCTAAAGACAATAAAATCTTTGTTGTTAATTAATGGGACCCTGTGTCTCCCTTTCCATCACAAAAGGGGTGTGAGGTAGGGCAACCCCGACCCATTCTCCTTGCCAATTCAATTTAGCATGATTGTTAACGAAGCTTTGGAGAATGGTCACATCAAAGGGATGTTGAAACGGAGGGTAGCAGGTGGAGTCACACATATTCTTCGTTGATGACATAGTTTTGTTAAGCTCCAATGATGTAAATAGCGTTAGAAATTTGTGGCTCTTACTTCATTGTTTCAATCTCACGACTAGATTGAAAGCTAAAATGAATTAATAAAGCATGTCTTGTTCATCTTCTAGGGAATGATGATTTATCCCAGCTCATGTCCTTTGAACTTGGGTGTAAAGGAGAGTGCAATTTCTATGGGCAGGTTGCCGAAAGAAAACATATGAACGATAGGATATAGGTAGAAAATGAATTAACACGGTTGAAAAGGAATGGATATGCATTCGATTCATTGAATTCATATTCATTCATTTTCTACTCATATTAATTCAGTCAAAGTCCATATCCAATCGTTCATAAAGATTTACATGAGCAAGCTGCCTAGATTAGTGGCCATGGCTTTGCTCCTGTTGCACGAATTGAAACAATCAAGACTCTACTCTTATATGCTGCTGTAACAAGATGGGAGATTTATTAGCCCGACGTAAAATCTGCATTTCTGAACAGAGATTCAATTGAGGAGGTCTATTTTCAGCAACCCGAAGGGTTTGTTCGTGAAGAAGGGAATGTATATCTCCTCAAAAAGGCTCTATATGGATTAAAACAAGCACCACATGACTAGTATTGCAAAATTGATAATTACTTTATTAATCATGGCCTTGAAAGGAGTATACATGATCACACTTTGTATGTTCAACATGGAAGTGATTTTTGGTTAATCATTTGTCTGTATGTGGATGATTTAATTTTGGCTAGTGACAATAGTAGTCGGTTGACTGAATTTAAGCAAGATCTGTTTAGTGATTTTAAAATGACTAACCTGGGAAGTCTAAACTATTTTTTGGGTCTCGAAACATAAAGAAGATGAGCTCTGTATTTCTCAACAGAAATATGCAAAGGATATATTATCTCGATTTGGTATGAGTGAGCACAAACCAGTATTAACACATATGAGTGTTGGAATCAAATTTGGTGGTACTGATGGTGAAGATGTTGACGTTGGATACTATCAAATTAATGTATTTGACCCACACTCGTCTTGACATTGTTTTTTTTGTAAATATTCTGTCTAGGTTCATGCAGACATCTAAGACTTGTCACTTAATTGCAGCTAAGAGAGTTCTGAGATATGTCAAAGGAACTCATGATTATGGACTAGTGTACTATAGGAATAACACTTTCAATTTGAATGGTTTTCTTAACTATGATTGGGTAGGTTCCATTGATGATAGAAAGAGCACATCTAGTTTCGTGTTTACATGTGGAAATGGAGTCATTTGCTGGGAGTCAAAGAAGCAAACAACTACTGCTTTATCAACAGCAGAGGCATAATATGTTGCAGTAACTAGTACAACTTGTCAAATAGTCTAGTTACGAAAAACACTAGAAGATTTGGGATGGTCAAGTCTTTTGGCCTAAGATTTTCTACCTTGGTCTTAATCTCGGTTTTGATGATAACAAACATGAAACTAATGTTTCATTAAGAAATACTTTCAGGTTCTAAATCAGTTAGCGCACGACGTCCACGATCGAAAAAATCAGAGAATCGGAGAAATCGGCAAGGATGCTCATCAACGCTCGGGATTCTTCGGGAAGTTTAAGTTTAAGTCTAGGGTGTCTACTTTATGTTGTAAATCCTCATGATGATGCATAAGAACCCAAAAACCAAACTCGAACTCCAAAACATGAAAAACCGACAAATTAGAAAATGATCCTGGAATTCACTAAGCCTAGGGAGCTCCTTGGAGGGCTATATGACCTAGACATTTTCTTGACACAAAAATATCGGTAATTATTCCTTGGGTAAAAACTAGATAACGATGTATTTTAAAGAAATTTTTGAAAGACTTTAGCATAGCCATATTTGACCCAGGAGATTAGAAAAATTTTATTTTTCGGAAATTTGTACTAGACCACAAAAACTAAATTTTGATTATTAAGGATTTTGATTTTTTAGATATTTTTATTGAATCCAAATGGGGGTAATCCTTGTATAATATTTATATTTTAAAGTTATTAACTAAGTTAAGAAATGTTATATAAGTAGACTTAGCGAAGACGGAACTAGAAAACGAACAAACAAGCAAAGAAATCTGACCTGCCCTGGTTCGATCGACCGACTGGTCGACCGGCGGCATTTGGGTCAATATAATCTAGTAAACTTTCCGATTGTAAAGTCCTCTTTGTAAGGAAAATGATATAATCTAGTAAACTTTGTTTGGAAATCCTAAGAGGGGTGCTTAGGTAGTGAGTAGGCATTGGGGCCGAACTATTATAAATAATTGTGTTAGCATTGATATATTATTTTGTGTTAATTGGTTCATATTTATTGCTTTTGCTTGCTATTGATATCGTGCTTAGCCTAAATAATCAAGAAACGATTAAAACCGATAAACTTAAATTAGGCAAAAAGATTAGTAAACACACTATTCGCCCCCCCCTCCCCCCCCTCCTCTAGTGTGGCCACCTCTCTATCCGAAAAATGGCACTATAGAGTTTAGCGTCTTCACCTCCTAGGTTTGATGCCTCGAACTTTGGTCTTCGGAAATATAGGATGTACTCATATTTAAAGACTAACGATTTTGGTGTCCTTAACATGTTAAGACTAGAATTCATTGAACCTAAGGTTGACATGGATGCTTGGAGTGAATTAGATAAGAAAATGTTTAAGTATAATGGAGATGCCATGAACTATATTCTTTGCACCTTACCAAATGTCATTCTTGAAAAGTCATGCATTGCTCTACGTCTTTTTATTTATGGGCTAGTTTAAATGTTTTATACAATCATGCTAAAACCGAAGAAATTGGTACATTTAATGAAGGTAGTGATGACAATGGTCATTTACCTACTCTTAATCTTGGTTTTGATACCCATAGTTATTCTAGTAAAAGAAGTAGCTCCAAGAGCCGAAAAAGAAAAGTAATTTGTCGTGTTTGCAAAGAAAAGGGGCATGTGAAGAAAAATTGCCCAAGCATGAAGAACAAAGCAAGGAAGAGGTCAAGTGCTTCCACCTCCACCTCTCACTCACTTGAAGCACCCTCTAGCCATGACTATGAAGTCACTTCCAAAGTTAGCCTCATGAATGCAAATAATGGGGTACACTCTTATTCATCTAGTCATGATAATGATAATGATAGTATTAAGTCATCTAGTTCTCATGATATGCCTTATGATGAATTATTAGATGAGTGTAGGAAAATGTATGCCTTGCTTGTTAAGAAAGATAAGGAGAATAAAATGTTGAAGAAAGAAAATATAAGGCTTAATTCTCATTTGCATGAATTCAAACTAGAAAATGAAAAGTTGAAGTCTAAGTCATTTGATTCATGCCATGATAATTTAGAACTTGAGTTTAAAGCTTTGAAACTTGAAAATGATGATTTGAAATCTATAATGAAATATAGAGATAATGATTTGAAAAATGATTTCAAATTTGAGAATGAGACTTTGAAAAATGAGAATCGTATGATGAAATCTCAAATGCAAGCCCTAAACAACTCCATTTATGTTTTGAAAAATGAGGTTATTTTCTTGAGTAGGAAAACTAGTAATTTATCTAATGTTTCATCTTTTAGAAATCCTAGAAAGAAAGATGTATATTCTAAGAATGCTCATACACATCATCCTCCTCATGTCAAGCATTCTAACTTTAGACCTCATGTTCACAAAAATGACAAAAAGAAAGAATTTCAAGGTCATTGTTTTTGTTGTGGTGTTTACGGGCATGCTATATATGATTGTGCATTTAAGATGAACCCAAGTGGTGTTAAGACACTTTGGGTAGCTAAGCCCTCTAACCCCCAATGACCCAAAGTCATTTGGGTACCAAAGGTCTCATGCTCTCTTGTAGGGGGAGCAACCACACAAGGGTAAAGGAAATTGAAGAATTGAAGTTGACCATGGACTTCAATGAAGAATCCATCCTTGGTTGCAACTTCAAGCCATCATGATGCCATAGGTATGAAAATTGGCATCTAGGTATATTTTCATATCATCTCCTATACCCTCTCGATTAAATTATAGTTGGAGTTTGATATATGCTTAATAGTAAAAGATTTTCCGCTCTTGATAAGTTTAAAAATCATTTTTTGGTTTTTTGATTTCTGATCTCTTCGAAGACCTATGTAGCCTATAATGGGCTCATGCGACCTTGCAGTTCTAAATCGTAGGCTCATTGTGGCCTTTTGATTTTTAACCAATAGGAATGGTTGGAGATCAAGTTTTCATATTTATTACTCTTGTGATCTCTTAAAATTCGTTTTGATATGACTTGATTTCATTTAAAACGGATTTCGAACTATTTGGCAAAGTTGGATTTTGAATGAAATCTTTGATGCTTACTTTGCTATCTAGAATGATTAACTTGTTTAAAATAATTATGCCATTATGTTACCAATGATTTCCTCATGCAAGTTAAATCTAAGGTTAAATGGAAGGCTAATTAGAATGAAAAAGATTAGTGTGACTAAATTTTCAAGTATGAGGTATGATTTCAATTTCCATAAAATCCTAGTATAATACCTCAATAATAATGCTTTATCGGTGTCTCTTTACTCATGATGGTAATCACATGTTAAATCCTTGAATTCTTATGAGTAGGTAGAACTTTAGTACTTAGACAAATTTCACTGAATGAAACTTGCTCTAGGTGAATATCTATTATTAGAGAACTTTTTTTTAAGTCCAAACTAGTTAAACATATTTAGAGATCTTATTTTTCAAATATTTCATATTTTAAGATCTCTTTGATTCATTTTGATATCATGTTAATTTTTAAAAAATTAATTTTTACTATCTAGCATAGGTTGAGATTTCTAAATGAAATTTTGTATTGAAGCTTTTCTATTTAGTATGTTAGCTTGCTAGTTGGTATATCATTTCATTATGATGCTAATGAAGCCTACTTGCAAGTTGAGAAAATGGTAAATTTGGAAGGCTAAAGGAAAATAGAAAGAAATTGGAAATTTTGGAATTTCTCAAGAAATGAAGTATGAATTCCATTTTGGTAAAATTCTTGCATAACACCTCTATTTTCTTGATTAAATAATTTCTCTATGCTCATAAATAACCTTGCATGGAAATTGATTGAAATCTCATGAGTAGATAAAATTTTGATACTTAAGCAATTTCATGAAACCTTATTTGAATGAAATGTGCTTTAGGTAAAGTTTCATCTTAGACTTCATTTTAAGTTGAAACTTGAAAAACTATGTTTGAGCTTACTCATGATTTACATCCATGTGGTTAAAATTAAAAAATCATATGTAAATGGATAAAATGACAACTAGCTCATCTCAGGAGACTCAAAATTGAAAAAGTTTGACCTAAATCAATAATTTGACTTAGAAATTTCTTTTTGAGCTCAAACTTCACAAACATGTTTAGATTTACTCATGTTAGGTGTTCATATGTCTATGTTTGAAAAACCATGAGTATAGGTTAAAAATTGATACTTAGCAATTTCGTGTTAACATGTTTGTTTTTGAATGAAATCATGCTAAGGTAAAATTTTGACCAAATGACATTATTTTCATTTCAAACTTGATGAACATATTTTAAATGATTATATCTTGCTATCCGGAAAGTTTGAATGAAAACTTAGAACTTTTGAAAAATAGCTAATATTTATGAAAATGCCACTAGATTTCAGTTATTTTTAGAATAATGCAAAAATTGATTTTTCGATGATTCTTGAAACTGCATGTTCTCTGAAAAATCTAGTTTCTTCAGTAAAAATTTCAAAAAATTTCAGTAAAAATATAATTTGATATGGATTTTTAAAATTGGACATCAAAACTTTAAAGTATCATTCTTCCCAAATGTTCATTTTTTCGATACTTTGATTTTTGGTCCAATCTTCAAATGAGACTTCAAGTATGATATTTTAAATTTACTTTTGGTATCGTTCTAATATTTTAGAGATAAAAATCATTTCTAAAATAATTTTCGACTCCTTGACCGATACTTTGAAATATTGATATTTGAGTTAGTACATGATTCCTAGTTTTGGATTTTGTTTATCTTTTCATGATATCATGTATTACTTAGTATCTCATTCGATATGTTGTTTTCGTCCCTTGGGTTGGTTGACTTCGTTTTCATGAAAACGAGTTTTCAAGTCCCAACTTTGACCATAGGTTGACTTTTCTCGTCCTTTTTTATTAATGTCAAAAGGGGGAGAAAAATATAGGTAAAAGCGAAGAAAATATAGGAAAATCATGCATATAGATAGGGGGAGTTTATTTTCATAGATATACATGTTGATAGGGGGAGAAATCCCATGGTTGATATCCTATATGCTTAATTGTATATATTTTCTTAAGGATGTTTGTCATCATCAAAAAGTGAGAGATTCTTGGCCTAAGGTTTTCTACCTTGGCCTTAATCTCGGTTTTGATGATAACAAACATGAAACTAATGTTTCATTGAGAAATACTTTCATATTCCAAGTTAGTTAGCGGATGACGTCCGCGATTGGGAAAATTGAAGAAATCGTAGAAATCGGCAAGGACGCTCGTCAACGCTCGGGATTCTTCGGGAAGTTAAAGTTTAAGTCTAGGGTGTCTAGTTTATGTTGTAAATCCTCATGATGATGCATAAGAACACAAAAACCAAACCCGAACCCCAAAACATGAAAAACTGGCAAATTAGAAAATGACCCTGGAATTCACTAAGCCTAGGGAGCTCATTGGAGGGCTATATGACCTAGACATTTTCTTGACACAAAAATTATCGGTAATTGTTCCTTGGGTAAGAACTAGATAATGAGATATTTTAAAGGAATATTTGGAAGCCTTTAGCATACCCATATTTGACCCGGGAGATTAGAAAATTTTTATTTTTCGGAAATTTGTACTAGACCCCAAAAACTAGATTTTGATTCTTAAGGATTTTGATTTTTTAGATATTTTTATTGAATCCAAATGGGGGTAATCCTTATATAACATTTATGTTTTTAAGTTATTAATTAACTTAAGAAATGTTGTATAAGTAGACTTAGCAAACACAAAACCATAAAACAAACAAATAAGCAAAGAAATCTGTCTTGCCTAGGTTCGATCAACTAACTGGTCGACCGGAGGCATTTCGGTCGATCGAACATTGCCCAGAACGGGCAGAATACCTTCGGTTGCTTGGCGGTCGCTCGGTCGATCGATCGACGATCGACCAGACCTGCAACCGGCGATCGGTAACGGGCAAAAATCCGCCCGTTGAGAAGAGGGGAGCTCTCTCTTCTCTTCATGGCTTATAAATTGGAAGCCATGAGAGCCTTCCTCTAGGATGTTGATCATACCTAACCTCCTTGAGCCATCTTTTGATCAATCCTAAGCCCTCATTGAGCAAATCTTGTGAAAACCCTAGCTTGAACCTTTCATCTCCTTGATTGAGCCTTTACTTCATTGCTTCATCATCAAAGGCATCAAGAGGAAGCTAGGAATCTTGTTGTGGAGCTAAGTATTTTATTGTTTGATTTATTACTCCATTTATTATTGTATTTATTGTTTATTTCATTGTATTTAAGTGTGTGTAAACCTAGATTACTAGGTTGATTAAGCTGATGGTTGCCTTGGTGTTAAGGCTTAAATCCATCATTGTAAACTTAGTTTACTAGGATTAGTTGAGTTATCCCTTAGGTTGAGGTGAGAGAGTGCTCTTGATAGGAAGGCAGGATACTTACGAGTTTGGAAGTGTCTTCGATTTGAGAGAAGAGACTTTTCGGTTGTAAAGTCCTCTTTGTAAGGGAATCTATATAATCTAGTAAACTTAGTTTGGAAATCCTAAGCGGGGTGCTTAGGTAGTGGAGTAGGCATTGGGGCCGAACCACTATAAATAATTGTGTTAGCATTGATATATTGTTTTGTGTTAATTGCTTCATATTTATTGCTTTTGCTTGCTATTAATATCGTGCTTAGCCTAACTAATCAAGAAAAGATTAAAACCGATAAACCGAAATTAGACAAAAAGATTAGTAAATATACTATTCACCCCCGCTAGTGTGGCTATTTCATCAACAAAGTCAAGGATCAATAGTGATAAGCAATCTGCAATTGTTATGACTAAAAATCATGTGTTCCATTCAAAAACTAGGCATATTGATACTAAGCTTGACTTTATCAGAGAATTGGTAGCTGACAAGACAATTGAACTTATCTACTGCATAAGCAAAGATCAAATAGCAAATATTCTTACCAAGCCTCTTCTAGTTGAAATGTTTCAGCATTTCAGACATCCGATGAATGTTGTGAGAATATGAGTTAAGAGGGGGTATGTTGGAGTTAACTCATATTCATGGGTAGTTACCTCAACTATAAGTAATGACTTTCTGTTCAAAAGTTATGTCAGTAAGTTGATTACTAGTCTTACTTACTTAGTTCAAGATGGGTTGATGTAGTATAAAAGATGTATCTTCCTATTGTTTAGTTACAAAGTTTCTTTTGTACTTCTTTGTAAAGTTGTATAGGTGACTACTATTATTGTAGTCACTTCAGTGTAAAGCTTTCCTTTCAATATATCTCTTTCTCTGTTTTCTACACCTTTGAAGTCTACTTTTCTTGTTCCATATACAATATTATCTTCTTTTCTGAGAACAGAAAAGACCCATGGAAAAATGGATAGTGACTTGATGTTAGATACATATAGCTGTTTCGAGTTGTTGTACAACCACATCGAAATATCCGACGCCTGAATGAGGGAAACGTGTGAAAACTCCATTGGTTTGAATCTGCAATTCTCTGGCTATGTCGATGTGACTGCCATAAGAAGGCTTGTCCATGAGCTAGCTGATGACCGAGACACTTGAGGTAAAAACTTTCGGATGTGACTATGGATATAGCATAAAGAATTCACAACTTTCTCTGTATGACTTACTTTCAGAGGAGTTAAAGACAAATTTTATGTTTTCCTTTAACAGCCAAGGATTCCACCAAACTCTCCATTTCTGGGTGGCGTCAAGTTAGACACAGATTACTTTCCAAGGATAGGCTAATCAGGACGGGTATTCAAGTCAACTTGTTCTTTGTTAAGCTTCGTAAGAATCACATGAGTTCTTGCTTCTTTTCGACTGACAGCTGAAGAAGATTACTATCCTTAATTGATGAAATATTGTTGCCTCTCAGCTGGTCACCTTAGAATTGAAAGATACAAGTGGGATAGGGGGAAAGAGAAAAAACAAGAAACTTGAAAAAAGAAGCATGAAGAACAGAAAAAAAAACCTAATAGAAGAGTCTAATATTAGACCACATTATATAAGCGTTGGTGGCCAACTCGAACTGGGATCAGTAGGTGTTCTCACAGCATCTAAGGTTCCTTTCTTGTCAGATCTTCCATTTCCATAGCATTATAAGATTGTATTGCTTCTTTTTAAGATTGAGACGCATCTGTGTTGTATGGGTTCAAGGTGTAAAGTCATGGTGGAAGAACCTGGTTTTATAGAGACTTAAAATAGTTGCCCAACCATTTGTTGTGTAGCCGCAATTCAGGAACATATGCTTGTGGTTCGCATTTTCTGTATTGTAGAGTGGACATTTCAGATCAACAAGCATATTCCAAGCCGAAACCCGGTCTTTTGTTGGCAACCTATTTTGAAGAGCGAGCCAATTCATGACGGAGGTCGCAGGTGAAAGGGTACAGTTCCAATAAATTTTGAGGAAGCTTCAGTCACACTACGGAACATCAGCAAACCATAGAGGGAACCTGTAGTGAAAATTGATGGCCTAAGGTTTTCAACATTGGTCTTAATCACGGTTTTGATGATAACAAACATGGAACTAATGGTTTCACTGAGAAATTCTTTCAGGTTCCAAGTTGGTTAGCGCTCGACGTCCACGATCGAAAATATTGGAGAAATTGAAAAATCTGAAGGACGTTGGTTGACGTGCTCGAGTTTCCGTCGGAATATAGAATTTAGGTTTACGGTTTGTAGCATGTGTTGTAAATCCTCAAATTGATGCTTATGAACCCAAGACTTTGAAACCCAAAACTCGGAAATGAATGTTGCGAGAAAAATTTGTGAAATGACTTGTTTCTCGGGTGCCGACCGATGGGCGGTTGATGGGCTGGTCGACCGACTATCAGCCGGACACCAACCGGACATAGCCCAAAATGGGTAGTGTGCTTGGGTCGGTGGCCGGTCGCTCGGTCGGTTGACTGGCCATCGGCTGGACATTGACTGGGCAGCGCCAACGGGCAAAAATAAGCCCGTTGGGATGAGGGGTGTTGCCTCCTCTCTTCATGGTTATAAATACAAAGCTATGAGAGCCTTCCTTGATTATCTTGATCACTTCTACTACCTTTGAGACATCATTTTGATCAATCACAAGCCTCATTGAGTCATTCCTTTGTGAAAACCTAGCTTGAGCCAAAAACCTTGATCTTGCCTCCATTCCTTCATTGTTTCACCATCAAAGGCATCAAGAGGAAGCTAGGCATCAAGTACTTTATTGTTTGATTTATTGCTCCATTTAGTGTAGTATTTTGTTGTTATTTCTATTATATTTGAGTTTGTAAAGACATAGGTTGTTAGGCCTTGAATGGTTGGTGGTTGTCTTGGTGTTAAGGCTCCACCGGTGTAAACGTAGTTTGCTAGGATTAGTTGAGTTGTCCTTAGGGTTGAGGTGGGAGAGTGCTTTCGGTAGGAAGGAGGGATACTTCTGGGTGTGGAAGTGCCTTCGGTTTGAGAGCGGAGACTTTCCAGTGTAAATTCCTTATTGTAAGGCAACTAATTAATCTAGTTAAACTAGTTTGGAAATCCTAAGCGGGGTGCTTTGGTAGTGGAGTAGGCATTGGAGCCAAACCATTATAAATTATTGTGTTAGCATTGCTTTCTTGGTTGCATTTAATCGTCTTATTTATTGCTTCCACTTGCTATTCGAATTAGTGTATTGCCTAATTTATAAGAAATGATTGAATCCGATAAAATCGAAATTAGGCGAAAAGATTAGTAAACACACTATTCACCCCCCCTCTAGTGTAAGCCATTTCACCAACAAAGATGCCATCTGTGGTCCACTATATGAGAGACCTGGACCTATCTTTTGTAATCCAAACTGATAATTAAGGAGGGATATAACGCGTTAATGACAGAAGTTGAAGGGGTGGGGTGCCGACATTTGAGCTTCCAGAGCCAACCGCCCAGTCTAGCAATAATGTGGCATCTAAGGATGATGATACCGAGCCCACCCTCCTTTTTGCCCGTGAGTGTGTCCTAGTTGACCAAGCATTTGCTTCTCAAATTGTTTTCACCATGGCCAATCCATAAAAATGTCTGCCTACGTTTATCAATTTGTCGAATGACCCATTTCGACGCTTCGAAGATGGAGAACAAGTAGAAGGTTTGATTGGTCTGAACGCTATTAGTCAGGACGAGTCTGCCCGCTCTAGAGAGTAGGTAGCCCTTCCATCTTGCAAGAATTGTATCCACCTCTGAATTGACCCGCCTCCAATCTTCCTTCAAGGGTGGGCCAATTCTCAACGGGATTCCTAAGTATTTTGGGGGCAAGGTGCCGACCGAGCAATCCAAAGTATCCTCAATGTGTCTGGTAACCTCACTATTCTCGGAAACATGAATAATGCTAGTTTTGTTGGTATTAACCTTCAGACTCGAACTCAGCTCGAAGTATTTCAAAAGTAATTTTAGAGTGTTGATATTGTCGTCATCTGCCCGACAGAAGCATACCAAGTCGTCGGCATAGAAGATGTGTGGGATATTTCTAGGGGGGATGTTGTGTAAGGCTCCGGTCAGGATACCATTGTTGACTGCTCAGTTTATAAGCTTTGAAATAGTGTCAATAGCTAAACAGTCTCAACTGGTCACCTTGGGTGCCAACTGCTACGACAACAATCACAAAGCTTGAACTATTCCAATTACCTTAGATGTGGTTGCGACGAGCCTTGTTACCCATCTCAATAACTAACCTCTTTCAATAACTAACTCAACTTAATTTAAAATAATTTCCTCGCGCATAGGGGCCAAACCTCTAATCGCACCTTCTGACGAATCACTCGGCCCGCTTAGACGCGCATCTCAGCTTTCCTGCTGAAACCTAAAAATAAAAATAATTAAATTATCGCATGTATTACAACGCTCAAGTACGAATGAGTTCCAGGTGAGTGTCACGCCCCAACTCAGGGTCGCGGGACCGGCCAGGGTATGTGTCAGTGCCCCAAAGCCTACCACGTGCACTAACCGATCATAGTAAAGAAAGTCAATACTGAACCAACAAGAACGTCATAAAACGAAATGGCGACCAAACATTATTAAATCAAAACAGTTTTTAAGTTTAAGAATCAACTCAACCTTTCAAATAAACATAAGCCAGCGAATAAAACCTCTAGATGTAAACATGAACCAAATCGGGTTCCTCCCTCCCCTCTTACCCGCGCGGCCGAGCCCAACAAATGCTCTTCATGGTCGGCTAAGTCCAATCATGGTGGGAAAGGATAACTTTTATCCTTAATCAGGCTAACCGAGTCACCAAAAACTCGATCCGAGAGGGTTCGGCCACTCTAGGAATTTGGAAAAAAATTCGGCATGACCTTGCCCCTTTTTCCTTCATGCGGCCGACCCTTACAATCGAAGAAAACTTCGAGAAACATCATCGATTAACAACATACATACAATAGGATCAAAATCTCGGAAGAACATTCAGTGAATCGACGGAAATCAATATGAAAAATCGACAAATCCTCCACAACTTGGGTCGGCTACTCGCCTACCCTAAAGATCTTGATTCAACCACTCACCTCGACTAGAGAAGATGATGGATGGGATGAAGACGATCTCGATCTCTCCGACGATGACACAGATCCGGCGCCACCCCCCAAAGCTCTCCTCTCCTCCCTTCCTCCCTCGGGCTGCGTGCGGCTCAACTTGCGTTGAGCCGCACGGCGGCTTGGGGGTCAGGGTTCATTCCCTTTTTTTTTACCAGAATGCCCCTCATCACTTAAGGCCCCTCATCCAACTCCACCTAACCCGAATCGAGCCCCGACTCGATCCGCGAACTCGATCTCAACCCAACTTGAGTCAACCAACACATTCATTCCACAATTGACAATAATGGGTCAAATATTTAAAATTATACCTGCTACTCACGGCGATCTCGCGACTTGGCCCTGCTAGTTTCCGATAAGATGGGCCGCATCATGAAATTTTTATATATTAGGAAACCCCGGGTATGACAGTGAGGGTAATAGAAAATTGGAATCTGCTTGTACTTGGGGAGCATCGTGTCTGTATATAGTGCAGGATGAGTGGTGTCTGTCAATGATGCAGCCCGATAATCTCGTAGGGATGCTCCTCAGAATGGGTCGAGATTTGTCCCGGAGATGTCAGGCTCGTAATTGTAGAATCCCTCATAATTAATAAGGATGCAAGTGTCCTTGTATGGCCGGGTGGAGCCCCCGAGCCAAGTTATGTCTACCTTGACTTGAGTCTCGTTCATGAGTATTGGCGCTTCTGGGCATAATCCGATTGGGCCCAAAGTGCAAGTTCAGTTCAGAGATGATACCAAATATACCTAGATGTCAATTTCCATGCCTAAAGCATCATGAAGACTTGAAGTTGCAACCAAATGAGTATTCTTCATTCAATTCCATGGTCAACTTTAACATTCCACCGTTCTTTATCCTTGAGTGGTGGCCCCCCCTACAAAAAAGAGAATTAAAACCATTGGTACCCAAATCCCTATGGATCCTTGGGACTTAATGTGCTTAGGTACCCAAAGTATCTTCATAACTTCAAGTCCTGGTGTGAGTTTTCGGAGTTTAATGACCGAATTTTGATGAGGGGTTTAACCGTGTTTGATCATCATGAATGGGGAAGATCTTGGGGCTGATTGTGCCCACCCACTCGTGGATGACTTCAGCACTTTGTCGATCATGTTTCTTAAAGTTTTGGATTGATTCATGATATGGTTCTTCTTCTTGGTGTTTGGCCAAGGTCGGCCCTTTGGTATCCATGATTTTAGAATTTGTTAAATATGACTAAAGTGTATTGTATTGTTGTTTTGTCTCTTTTTATAGATTGAATGGCTGCAATTTTTGAAAAGAATTTATATTATGATGTGGCCAAATTTATGATGTGTTCATGCTAGAATTTTGAGTTTAGGGGCGCATGGGGTTTGGGTGAAGTTGATAAGCCCGCTAAGTGTTCGATTAAATGTTTCACCAATTTGGTTTGCTAAGATTTCATGCTCTATCTCGATTTAATTTAGTGATTTTGGTTGTGTCGATACTTGGAGGCCACGAGTGGCCTAACATGGTAAGTTGTCGTATTGAAACTTTTATGAATAAACTCGTGGTTTTGGGTGGTCGGCCACTTGGAGTATGCAGTCGAGATTTTTGAGCTTTATATTGTTTTACTTTGTGCTTTATCACGGTTCATTGGAGGCCGAGACTATTAGATGTGATTCCAATTTTAATTGTTTGTTAAATTATTTAAACTTGTCGCCTAATTCCGGTTTTAATCGTTTGTTAAATTTTTTAGGCAAATCGCAATTTATCGATTAGATGCGAAAGCAAAAATAAATCAATTAAGCACAAACAGAGAAAACAATACTAACACAAAGATTTATAGTGGTTCGGCCCCAATGCCTACTCCACTACCTAAGCACCCCGCTTAGGATTTCCAAACTAAGTTTACTAGATTAAATTGATTCCCTTACACAGAGGACTTTGACTCGAAGAGTCTCACTCTCAACCTAAGGCACTTCCACACCCGGAAGTCTCCGCCTTCTTACCGAGAGCACTCTTCCACCTCAATCCTAAGAGACAACTCAACTAATCCTAGTAAACTATGTTTACACAAGTGGATTTACACATTCTACACCAAGGATACCACTTACACACAAGACCTAACACTAGGTCTTCTTCTACGCTCAAATACAATGAAATAAATAACAAAATACAATACAAAATGGAGCAATAAATCAAACAATAAAGTACTTATCTCCACAATAAGATTCCTAGCTTCCTCTTGATGCCTTTGATGGTGAAACTATGAAGGTAAGGCTCAATCAAAGGGATGAGATATCAAAGCTAGGGTTTTTCCATGAATTGACGCAGTGAAAGCTTGGAATTGATCAAGGATGGCTCAATGAAGTGTTGGAGTGATCAAAAGTTGTTAAGGAAGGCTTAGGCTTGGGTATTTATAACCCCTATAAGAAACGGTGCGTCAACAGGCGGCTCAACGGGCGGAAAACTAGCCATTTTCGCCGTTCGATCGCATGTCGGTCGATCGTCGGTCGACCGACCGATCGACTGCCTAGCGATCGTTGCCCTTCTATGACTTAATCGGGCTATTCGGTCGACCGAATGAGTCGCGGGCTCATCAATCCCCAATTTCGTCGATCGATTGGTCGACCGAAGCTATTATGCCAGAGTCACGATTCTGCGATCCTCAATCTAGTCGACTGATGCACGTTCTGCCAATTTTTGGCATCTGTCGGTTGACCGAACCTAGACTGGGCAGTTTGGTTACTTGGTTTTGTTTGCTCGTTTCTAGTTCCGTCTTTGCTAAGTCTACTTATATAATATTTAATAACTTTAAAACATAAATATTATATAAGGATTATCCCCCATTTGGTTTCAATAAAAATATCTAAAAAATCAAAATCCTTAAGAATCAAAATCTAGTTTTTTGGGTCTTGTACAAATTTTTAAAAAATAGAACTTTTTTAATTTTTCGGGTCAAATAAGGGTAGGCTAAAGGTTTCCAAAAAATCCTTAAAAATACCTTGTTGTCTAGTTTCTACCCATGGAACAATTACCGCCATTTTTTATGTCAAAATAATGTCTAGGTCATATACCCCTCCAAGGAGCTCCCTAGGGTATTTCTGGATGGTTTCCGGGTTTTCATGTTTTGGGATTCGGTAATGATTTTTGGGTTCTTATGCATCATCATGAGGATTTTTCAATATAATCTAGATGCCCTAAACCTAGACTTTATCTTCCCGACGAATCCGAGCGCGTCGACCAACATCCTTCCGATTTCTCGATTTCTTCAATTTTTCCGATTGCGGATGTCATGCACTAATCGATATGGAACCTGAAAGATTTCTCAATAAAACATTAGTTCCATGTTTGTTATCATCAAAACCGAGATTAAGATCAATGTTGAAAACCTTAAGCCAACAGAGACCTTGTTATTTTCTTGTAGGAATTTTGGGTTTCCCCTGTTGACTGTCTAGCCCAGATTTGAATGCTTGTGTAATGGCATTTTCGTGGTTTCGCGTGATGGCATGTTGTACCCTCAGTCATTGCGAGGATTGGAGGCTGAGTTGGCTAAATATCTTGATGCTCGTATGCTGAAATTTCTTAGGGAGGGGCTGTTGTATGACATGTAGCTTTGTGACAATCGGTTTGCCGCCAAGTATTCAGTCGAACGCACCAACCGAGTTTGCGTGCCGAGATTTCTTGTTTCCTCACTGTTTTGGGTTTCCGGACGGCGTAGTCTTGTTGTCTCATTGTGTGTTTGATGTAATTGTTTAAAGGGCTACTCTTATGAAATGCATATACATATCTTTCCATGATACGAGTTGCTGGAATTTTTGGATAAATGTATATTTTATTTGATCATGTCGTGATTTAAATTGATGCTAGGTGGCCGGCCTATGAGACACGCACGGCTGCCCTTGTAGTTTGGATTGTTGCATGATCATGATGTGTAGAGGCCGAGTCCTCACCCTACACAAGTAGGAACCTTGGGATGAGTTGTGGGTTGTGGTGACCGAGCCCGGAGGTTCGTTGTGTTGGAAAATACGTAGAGCTTGAAGTTGTATCCATGTTGGGAATAATGGCTTAGTGTAGGGACAGTGCAAATATGAAATCTAATAGATAAGTGCTTGGAGATCATGTTTCCTTAGCGTAACTTGTACTCCCGACTACGATGAGGATTGAGGGGCATGTGGGCTACGTCCCTTAGTGTTTTTCGACTAAGATTCCCTTGGTGAGGGCTGCCATGAGTCGTATAGCCTAGTAAGGTTGAATTGCCCTCAAGATGTTCGGCAGAACGCCTCAAACAAGGCAATGCGCTGAAATTTGGCGTAATGGCACCGTTCTAGCCACCAGGAGTTGTATTTATGATATATTATTCTTATGATTGAGATAAGACCCGAGGGGGCTGATTCCATAAGATTTTTTTTACACATATTCTAACTACTATTGAACTGTTGAATTATATGATTACATGATGTATATATTGTTGGCATAAGGTTTTCAACCTTGGTCACCATCTTGATTTTGATGATAACAAAATTATTCTAATGAGTTTATCAAGTGTTTGATCTCGGGTTGGGCTATCGATATGCACGCGAAGTTCATCGGAAAGTCACGAAGAAATCGAGGAAATTCAAGTGTCGACGGCTTTGAATGCGATCGAGTCGAAAGTTAGGTCTAGATTTTTGAAATGATTGTAAAACCCTTCTAAGGCCTTAAGTCAACCTGTTTGTAATATGTTCCAAGTCAAAACCCAAAGACGAAACCCAAAACTGAACATCGCGTAGAAAAATCACCAAAATTGAGCAATTTTCAGGGTGTCGATTGATGGCCGATCGACCGACCATCAACCGTCGACCGGTTGCCAACAGTCGGAAATCAACATTGGGCTGGTGGTTAACAACCGGTCGCTTGGGCGGTCGACCGATGATCGACTGGTCATTGTTCGGGCGGCGTCAACAGGCAAAAATATTCATGTTGCAATGGCTATTTTGTGCCCTCTCTCTTTGGCTTATAAATACAAGCCCAATACCTACCTCCTAACCCCTCTTGATCTTCATTGAGTTTATTCCTAGAGTATTTGACCTTAAAAGAGTTGATCTAAAGCCCGAATCTTCACTTCCATACTCTCAATCTCTCCTCACTTCATCAAGCTTTGCTTTCGTCGAGAAATCCATACTCAAAGCCTTGAAGTGCGCGGAGGAGACGCGTTGGAGCTTCATCAAATTTGTTTTTATATTTATGCTCCATTATTTGTGTTTTACTTGTTGTTTCTTGCTACTTGTATGTGTGTATGTGTAGGTGTAGTGTACACCTTGGACTCCTTTGTAATTGAGTGTTTGTGCTAGAGAATAGGTGTTGAGGCTCGCCTCTAGGGTTGAGGGATAAGTCCTGATTGTATTCTTAGAAAAACATTCAAGTTATAAAGAGTTGTCGAGGTATGTCAAGATGGTTATGTTCATAGACTTATATTATTGTACATGTTGTGCTATTTGACAGCTTGATTTGCCTGGTATGATAGGCTCGAGAGGGGGCAAGATCGAGTGTGCTCAGATTAGCACACGGGATGTTCAGAGCAATACCTTATTCCTATGCACACGCCATGTTTTATTATGCATTCTTAATATTCATACGGTGTATTGTGATTGTGCTCGTGTTAGATGGATGGGGAGCTGTTAGAGATGATGCTAACGCTCACCCCAAGGAGTTGAGTCCGACTGCTGACGGGGCTCACCCCGAAGAGACGACTTCAGACGCGATATGTGGGCCCAAACGTTTATGACTGCACCATTTTCTATCACCCTGGGAAGGCGAACATTGTGGCGGACGCCTAGAGCGGGAAGTCTATGGGGAGTTTGGCAATTTTGACTGCCGCGGAGAGACCCTTCGCAAGAGAGAGCTCATTGGTTGTCTGGGTGATGGGACTATTTTGTCAATGCTCGATTCGGGCTGTGTGGTAGCACACATGCGAGTTCAGTCCACCTTGCAAGTCAAGGTTGAGCATCTGAGACCAACAGGATTACTTTAGAGTCGAGAGATACCTAAGTGGAAGTGGGAGAAGATTACCATGGATTGGATTATTGGATTGCCAAGGTCAAAGAAAGGGAATGACTCGATTTGGGTGATCGTGGACATAGTACACCAAGTATTCCACATATCGATGCTTAAGAGATATGTTAGGGATGAGTCCCATGTGTTAAAGCCTATCGCAGTGGAGGTTGATGTGGTTGTATCTTATGAGGAGAGGCCCGTTGAGATCTTGGATCATTAGATGAGAAAACTGAGGTCCATGGAGGTTCTAGTGGTGAAGGTGCATGGGAGCATCATTCTGGGCAAGAAGGTACTTGGGAGGTCGAGCGCAATAAGTATCCATACTTATTTGATGACTTGGTAAGTCTCTTCGCTTTTCTTAAATTCGAGGATGAATTTTCTTTAAGGTGGGAGATTGTAATACATGTGTTTGTATTTATGATTTTAGACTTAGACTCGGATTGAGTGCCCGAGCGATTCGGAGAGATCACGGTTTGAGGTATGACTCATGTGTGTGCTTAATTAAGTTGATTGAATTAATTTTAAGCCTATGTGCACGAGTTGGATTTTAGAAGTTGTTCACTGCGATTTGAGCGAGTTTTGAACTCGTTTTGCAGTGTAACTTAAGTGAAGGGTAGATCAGTCATTTGGTGACTTAATTGATTATTATATATTGTTATTTCTCCTTGAAAGGGCCAAATTTTGCAGCACTTTCCCTTGTGCGTGTGAACCTAGGAGAGGAGAGAAGGAGACGACGGCGAGTGGTAGTGACTAGCGGCGGTTGGTGGTGATTCCGACGTGAGATCATCGTCGATTCGTCAAGGCCTTCTTGTAGGGAAAGGTTGTGGCTTTTACGAGGTGAGTGGCCTTAAACCTTACCAGTTTGCCCACTTTTGAGCCAGCCGCTTGTATGGGTCTCTTGATGAATAATTCTTGCAAGTTTTTCTTGGTTTCTTGGTGATTCTTAATCTCTACTCTTGCGATTATTGAATTCTTTGGTGCGGGTTGATTAGGGCAGCCCTAGGTGTAATACTCCGATTTAGTCCCACATCGGGAGTATGTTGGATGTGGTGTTGGCTTATATGTCTTGATGGGTGTGCTACCACAACTTCAGCTTGAGCATTTTAATTATGCCAATAGGTTGGTCTATGGAGTTGATGGGTCAGTTATCCCATCAAGTGGGTTGTAACATTAGGGACCCTAAGAGCCGATTGTAGAGCCCTTGTTGAGGGATATTTTGGGCTATTTGATGATGATTTATCCTTGTGGACGTTCGATCCTCTTAGGATGTGGGTTAATTACATGGTTTTGGTTGAGTTTCGAGAGAAGAACTCCTCTTATTTTTCATTGGTGTAGGTGACCCTATGTTCGGAGGGCAAGCCCTAACCATTTGATCCTTAATATAAGATTTTTGTTGTGATGAACGGAGATGGCTGGAACTTGATTTTGATGGCCAAATTCCCCTTAAGGAGGGCCGCATGATACAAGGTAAGGTGTGGCTTAGTTATGCTCACCAAGTGTTTGGTGAAATGATACGCCCACATGTCCATGTCTAATTTCCAATAGTTATTTGCCAAGTCTTTATATCGACATGTGTTATGTATATGGGAACTATGTATGGTTGTTTGGGCCAAGTTAAGGGCCGAAGATCCTACGTTTATGTGGTTGTAAGGATAGGGTCTAAGAAGATGCAAAACTGTCCAGAAAATTCTTTTTAGGCATGTTTGGCACATGGTTCAGAGACCGAGTTGTCGTCCTATTAGTGCGAATTATCGGGGTTTGCCTTAGGGTTGTACTATCAAGTCTCATACTTGATGACCATTAGGCGAAATCAATTATTCAACAAGTCAATTATCTAGTTAAATACACTCATAATAAAAAACAAGATAAAGCAAGTGTTACAATTAATGAATTGAATGGAAAGTAACAATGTCAATGATTATTCCATTGGCCTAGGGCACACTACTAACACCATCCTCATTAGTATCTCATACTAATCATGGAAACAGATAGATGCGACGATCTTGCAGAATAATAATGCCAGTTATTATTCCTACTATCGTGAATTGATTTAACAACTTGTACTAGAATACTCCATCACTCATATTCTCAACTCTTGAGAATGAAGTATTCTAACAAGTATAATCTGGACTTATTCTATTAAACGTACACAACTTATGCTTATAAGAATAGTAAACTATCACTTAAAAGGAATTATTCAAAACATACATTTGCACTAGGGCAAATAAAACTTACAGAGTTCTCTTGCAACAACTACCAAGCTAGTATTTAGATGACACCATTTGAGGCCTTGTATGTGAGGCATTGTAGGTCTCCAATTGGATGGTTAGAAATTGGCAAAGCCAAACTCTTGGGACCAGATTTGATACAAGAGTCATTGGAGAGAAGGTCCATTTGATCAATGCTCAAAGTAGACAAAAGGCTTATGTAGATCATAGGTAACGAAACCTGGAGGTTTTGGTGGAAAATAGCGATTTTAAAATTTGAAAATATCCCGAAAAGAGTGATCTATTTTTGCAACGTTAATGAATTCAATACATTAGGAAGGAGCAGGTTTTATACCTTACGCCGAGAAGGTGACATGAGTGAACTACTCTGATCCCGAATCCGAGACGTACACGTGCACGTCCTCCAATGATAGTCCACACCAAGCATCTCGTGACAAAGGGGGGTAGCGACCTCTCGGGCTCGTCGTGGCTCAACGGACTATTTTCTCAATTTCTAGTTTGCACCAAACATGGGCCGACCATTCCACCAAGAACCGGGCAGCGAGCAAAGGGAGGAAGAGGATGAGAAAACCCAAAACGAATTGACACAAGATGAAAGTACCTTGATGGAATTTTAGGATTCATCCAAAGATCCAACATGGTTGCAATTTTCGACGAGGGAAAAATCCGGCGAAGCATCTCCAAGCTTGCGAAAGTGTAAGAGGTGGAAACAAGTGATGCAGTTAGGGATTGGATATTGAGAGATCTTATGAAAATTAATTCAAAATAAATTCATAAATAAATTCTGAAATTCATCCATACATAAGGGGGTTGGGCCACCCCTTTTATTATTCTCCTAGGGGCGGCTAAAATAGTTGACCCTGATAAATTTGAATTAACCTCGGAATTCAAAATTTTGGAGTTTGCCTCCAACCAAATCCCTATCAAATGGGGATTCAAATTTCGGCTCCTTATCAAATAGGGAATCAAAACTAATCTCCCAATTTAATAGGGAGACTAGGCGCATGGGGAGACCGAGCTTGGTTTCCCTTGTTCGAATTCAAAATTCGAAAAAGATTTCTATCTAAATAGAAATTTAATTTCTCATCTAGCTAGAACTGACACAACCCAAGTCATGGGCCAGTTCACCCCATGAACTGGACCATGGGTTCGGTTCGGTTCAACTCTTGAATAGGACTAGGAATCGATTTAAACTTATTGTGTGCCAGATCGGTTTCGAGGAACTCCTTCATCAGGGACTTTCAATTCATTAGAACGGGAATCATCTTTCTCAATTTTGTCTGTAGACTAGATCTATGATCGTGTCGTGGCATGTTCATGCTGTTAAACATTAAGTGCCGCGTTCGAGCTCTATCCCATAAATCTTGTTACGAGGGAAGCTTGTTTGTATATGACCCATTTGGCCCCACACTAAGCCAGTAGTGAGTCATGAATAATGGAGAGTCGGATTTGATAGGACACCTTCTATTCGAATTTCCACATGCCACCACTAAACCCCTTCAGTGTGGTCGTGTGAGACTCCACTCACAAGTCAAGATTGACGTCTAGCAATGTTTCATGATTACTCGAATAGTGTTACGTTCAATATGCAGGGATCGAATGCCCTTCGACAATTAGTTACCGTGCAACTAAATCCATTGGTTACAATGTCCTGAATGCAGCTAGGGTACGGAAGTTGTGTCAAATCCTAATACTGATTCATATGTATTCCACACTGTCAAGTTATCATCTTAACAATGAATAGTCAAAAACCCTTTTCTGACTTTCATATCCACTATGGCCAGAGATTCCCGAGTTGACACTTGCAGGAGCACATATATAGGACACCCTCTCCTCTTACTAGAAGTAACTGATTCCTTGTTGGTTGCTCATCTGCCTCATAAAAGCTTCACTATACTCAGTAGTACCCTACACGACTTTATGAGCCATGTAGGGAATAGACCTAAGTGATAGATCGTCAATCACAAGGTTATCATGACAACCTCAGGTCCTATGATTGCTTGCACCCACTATTACCTGAGGAACAACCTATTGACACTCATGTAAGGATTCCATTTGGCGTTCCTCGAGCGGATCTATTCAGTGAACTCATTCTCTAATGAGCACATGCACTTGTACATTAATGACACCTCGTAGGAAACTACGAGATTAGCTATCCTATATCAAATAGGGCATGTACCAAGTGCACTAGTCTTGACAGAATCACCGATCCACTACACGGTGATCCTATGACTAGGAATGTTTAGAACTGAGGCCTCTGGATTCTAAGTCACTTGCATGATCTCATCATGGCCTTGGAATCATTTGTTCGAGTTCAAGGAGTTGATCACAATCTTATTAATAAAACACAGATACATCATATGATGAAAAGATGCCTCATTTATTCATTAACCATAAATAGTCCATAAACACATCAACATGTGATTGACTCAAGGACACTATTTCTTTCAACTCGGTGATCCTATGACTAGGAACGTCTAGAGCTGGGGTCTCTGGATTCTAAGTCTCAATGATATGATCTCATCATGGCCATAAAACCATTTGTTTGAGTTCTTGAGGTTCATCATAATCTCTTAACAACATATAAAGATGCAGCATATGATGAAAAAATGCCTCATTATATTTATTACCCTTGAATAGTCCCTAAACACATCGACATGTGATTGGCTCAATGTAATACCATAGATATCAATATTTTTAATTGTGTGATTTGTCGGCCTAGCGAACTAGTTCGAAGTCGAGCCGAGTCGGGTAAGTTGGAATTTGATATATGTAGTTTCTTTCCTTGGTTGAATAAATTTATTTAATTTTTATGTTGTGTGTGCATGATTATTAAATTATGTTACATATGGGTGTGCATGTGTTGGGTGCTTATGTGGAGCATGGGGTTGAGAATGGGTTTAATTAAGTTTAGTCGGGTTGGCGGATTCGAATTCGGCTCGAGGTGGATGCTGGTTGTTAAGAGCGTTAGTGGATTTAGGGTTGAGGAGGGGAGTATAAAACCCCCCTTTTTGCTAGGCAACTCCCTATTGGAGCCGCACCAGCTGTTTCAGGAAGAGAGGAGCCAGCCGCTCCTCTCCTTCCCCCTCTTGGAGCCGCCGAGCCTTGAGGAAGAGAGGAGCCGACCAGTCGTCGAGCCAAGCCCCTCTCTCTCTTCCTCTCCCTTGGAATCCAAGTTGTTGGCTTGAGGAGGAGCTGCCGCCCCTCCTTTTTGTCACACCCCAACTGAGGATAGTGCGATCGGCCAGGGCCTACATCCTACCCTGTAGCCTACTGTCTACACTGACATAAAGAAACCAGAACATGTCAACAAAAGAAATCTCAACACAAACTTTATTAAATGTTTTCAAAGTTCACAATTTTATGTTTTCAAACCAAAGAAGAAAACCAACATCAGAACAACTGAACGTCTCAAGAATCAAAGTTTTACAAACTTTTTCCAAAATACAACTATCAATGCAGAAAAGAAAACAACTACTAAAAACACTGGACTATGACTCATGGACGCCGCTACGAGATATGGCACCACCTCCCGCCCACCAGCTGCACCATGTCGATAGGTCACAATCGCTGCTTATGCTCTGCAAAAACAAAGAAACAAATTATGAGTCCGCTTGGGACCATCTCAAGCACATCACACAATCAATGTCTTAGGGTTTTCTTATATATCTTTTGGGCCATTGCCCGTATCTGGCCCTAATCCGGGCTACAGGGTCAACAAATTAATGCTGCCCTTTCAAAATGTGTACGCCTAAGAGTTCTAGGTTTCCAAAATATTTACTAGAAGTCCTAGAAGTTATATCATCCCCTAGCTAAGTTTCCATATATGCTGAGCATCTCGCAACGTCCTACATGTTATCTAACATTATACACTACCTTGGGTGAGGAATTCCATGTACCGACCTTGGAATTCCGCCCATGAACATTTTAGGACAGCATGTGTAATCTAAAGAAAAGTAAGCATACTTTACAACATCTACTATATATAACCACAATATTCATACATAACAACTATACACTACCTTTAGAATTAAGCTCAATAAGAAATAATTTATCTAGCATGGCAAGGTAGCAATGAATTCAATAATGCATGAGATACTAAGCATGGTAAACTAATACATCATTTCAAAATTTAAAGATTGAATGAGCTAAGGATGGTCATTAAGCTAGAATTTTTACAATCTCATAAATCAATAAATTTACTTACTATGGTTGGTGTTCTTCCTAAGTATCATCATACGTCTATAGTTTTAACATTCTAACCATGGAAGTTTTCATCTAAAGCTCACCCTTTCCCTCCCCCTAGGCTTGGCCGAGCCTTGAGCAAGGTGAACCTTGCTCGGTCATGCCTCTTAGGGTAGAAAAGAGAAAGAAGAATTTAGCTACGACCCTAACTCTTCGTCTCCAATATATCTTAACTTCATGTGGACTGATTTACCCCTTCCCCTACCCCTGGCCAAACCCTTCTTATGAGATTTAGGGTTCATTCGGCCACACCTAGGGGTTCTAGGGAAGACAAACTATTTAACACGTTAAATCGACGACGAAGAATGCTCTAATGATAGATTTATGATCATCTAAGGGCTCTACTTCCGTCAAGGGGATTGGGGAAAATTTTGGCATGACCTATCCCCTTTCCCCATGATTCGGAAGCCCTAGATTGGAGAAAACGACGAGAAAATAAAATGATCCGGCAAGTATTGATACAAGAATCATGTATATACAACTATGGAAACTTGATTTGTCGGAAAATCATGAGAAAACACAATCCTATCACAACTAAGGGTTCGGCTACCCGCCTCCCCCATTTCTTCAAATCCAACCACTCACCTTGATTGAGGAGGATGAAAGATCAGATGATGACAACTTTGAATTTTTCCGGCGACGGCGCGAAATCCCGGATCGACCAAAATCCCCCTCCTCCTTGCTTCTTCTCCCCTCTCTCTTAGGCGCTGCCTTGCGTGACTCAAATATGAGTCGCACGACACATGGATGAGGGGTTTTAATCCCTCATCAAACCTTCCTTAATGGCCCTAGACTCTTAATCATGACTCGACTAAACCTAAGCTCGACTTGGGTTCCGACTCTTCCTGCAACACAAGTTGACTTAAACTCGATTAAAGTATAAATGCACAAAAGGAAAGAGTCATTTGCCTAATTTAATTGCATACATTATTAGTCGAGTCATACCTTTTCACTCGAGGCGATCCTAAGGCTCGACTCGACTATCCCCGGGTCCGGCGCGCTGCACCAAAATAGATTTTTATATTAGAAAATTTTCCTCGAGTCTTACACTTTTCCTCTTCTTAGAGCTGTCAGCTTGAGGAGGAGCCGTCGCCTCCTCTTGCCCCTTTCTTTAAGCCGAGCTGCCATACCTTGGAGCCGGATTCGAAGGCCATTGACCGGGAATTCTCCTATAATCCTTCTTCCTATTCATGTGAGTGGTTTTACCTCTCCTTCTTCTCGGGTTTCTTTCGAGTTCTTGAAGCTATTCTTGAAGGCAAGATGCTCTTGATTGATTTTTCGACGATCTCTCGATTTCTCATCATTTCTTTTTGTTTGCCATGCTTGGGATGCCTTAAACCCTCCCCTATGGGGCTCGGCAGCCCTAGGATGATCCTAGGGGTACTCGGCCAAGGTGGAGATGAAGGTGCCCTCAAGGTGTTTGATGAAATGCCTAGGTGAAAGGTATAGGTTATCTTGCTAACTATGATTCAATTTGTTTATCAATTTGGATTCTTATAATATTGATGCGTGCTTTGTTATAAATTATGTGATTTTGAAAATTTATCATGGGTTTCAAAGATGGGATTTGTTCTTGATGGTGTGGCGGTTCTTGATATAAATTCTTGATCTTAAAAGTTTGGTTATTGATTAAAGATGGTTGTGATGCTTGTTAATCTTGTCCAACAGATATGGTTTTATGAGATTTATCTTAGTGGTTATAAATCTGATGTGATGGTAAATTAGGGATTTATATTCTATGAATTTTCGGATTTATTTCCTTATTATGCTGAAACTCCATTATGCTGAAAGTCTCATGCTGAGTTGATGAATCAGAGATGATTTTGAGATCTTATTTATGATGTGCATAGTTTATTGAATATAGTCATTTAACCCATCGTTTTGACCATAAAACATAGTTTGGAAATATAGGACACACTCTAGAGACCTGATTCGGATTCGATACATTAGTTTGGGGCTCAACAGTAAACTGAGAATAAAACCCTAAAGCAAAACCCTAATTTTGGTGATGATAAATTTTAATTGCATAATTAAAATACAGGGGGCAGCATAAATCTGTTATGAACCGACAAATAAATGTTATCCATAAAATAAAACCTCCCGGGTCTAGGAGTTAGGATCGAGCATTGGCTGTTGTGGAGTTTTCCCAATAGAGACATCTCTAAGACACTATAGGAGACACTTGAGTTAGGTCATGTTGTGCCATATCTTATTGAATGGCGGAGAGGCTCGGTTTGGAGCCGGATTGTGGGCTAGGCCCGGAAGGTTGGATGGCTAATTCCCAACCTATGGAACAAGTTCGGATGGGCAAATCCAGATTGTTGCTGCGTATCTTGTGGAACAAGTTCGGACGGGCAAATCCAGATTGTTCCCAATATTCTATATTTAATGGAACAAGTTCGGATGGGCGAATCCTGATTGTTCCTGTGTGGCCTAGTGGAATAAGTTCGGACGGGCAAATCCCGATTATTCTCGAGTTGCTTTTAAGGAATAAGTTCGAACGGGCAAATCCCGATTATTCATGTGACATCTTAAAGGGGCAAGTTCGGACGTGCGAATCCCGATTGTTCCTTCGCATCTCGTGGAGCAAGTTCGGATGGGCCAATCCTGATTTCTCCCAAGTTTCTTTATATTAGGATAAGTTCGGATTGCCTAGTCTCGATTATCCTAATATGTTTTGTTGTCTTTGGGCATGATAGGCTTAGGCCTGTTATACTTCACTGTTAGAGTGTTGGTTGCCTGTGGGCATGTGGTGGCTAGATGGCATGTTAGCTAGTCACTTCTTCGTGACGTTTCATGCTTGAGTCAAGAGTTTTGCTTTACACTTCAGATATGTGTTTGATTTTTTCGTGGGGGTTGGTTGAATCGCTCACTAAGTTCTTTTGAACTCACCCGTTGTCGTTGTTTTTGTTTTGTAGAGGCTGACCGGTGAGGTGGGCTGAAGCACTTGGCACGGCTGGAGGGCAGAGGAGCTACATTGATCTCATAGCAGTCTTAGTTAGGGGTTGTAGTCGAGTTTTTGGTAGTTAGTCATGCACTGGTGTTTTAGTATTTTGGAGTTGTAGTCCCTTGGGGACATTCATGTCTTTATTTCATATTTCATTTGTAAACGAATAGTTGAACTTGAATTAATATTTTTGCAATTTATTATTTTGCTAAACTTACTTACAATGAATTCTAGTTTGGTTTTCTATTTAAAATAAAACTCATTTATTTCTTTCCGTATGTTTTGTTGTTGAGTTGGCATGTGCATGGTTTAGGCTATGGGGTATAGGCACGTATACCCTAGCCGGTCACGTGATCCTGAGTTGGGGCGTGACACTCAAGGGAACTATTCCTTTCAGATCATGTATTTCTTCGAGTTTCTCTTATGAAAGTAGTTATCAAATTTGGGAATAAGGGAAAGTTCAGTCCATTGTACATTGGGTCATTCGAGATTTTGGAAAGGGTAGGTGCAGTGGCTTACCAATTAGCACTACCACCTAATCTATCTATGATTCATTCAGTGTTTCATGTCTCTATGTTGCAAAAGTACTTGCCAGACCTATCTCATGTGTTCGCACCGTAGAATGTTGAATTGGATGAGAATTCATCATACGCAGAGGAGGCAGTAACCATTGTTGATCAGCAAGTGAAGAAGCTACGTTCAAAGGAGGTGGCTTCGATAAAAGTGTTATGGAGAAACCATTATGGAGAGGAAGCTAGCCACTTGGGAGGCAGAAGAGGCGATGAGGGCCACATATTTGCACTTGTTTGACCTTAGAGGTAATTACTCTTGCTGAAATTCGAGGACCAAATTTCTTAAGGAGGGAAAAATATTATAACCTTGTTTCTTGTTGAACATAGTTAGCACCAAGATTGTAGGAGTTTATGCCTTTGAGATTTTATTTGGGGAGCTATTCCTTTGTGTTTTGATGTGTTTCAACTAAAATTTGTTTACGGAGGATTATTTGGGCCATTCGGGTGAAATTTGTGACTTTTGCCTTTTGGGTCGAGACATTTTTTCCCAAGTCTGTATTAGGATGCTCTTTGGAGCTCTATATGCTATATGCATCCTCTAGGCACCAAAAGTTTCGTTAATTATTCCATGGATGGAAATAAGCTAAAGATCGGTTTTTGAGGAATTTTAGGAAACCTTTAACTCATTTGTTTTTGATCGACCCGGGAGGTTTAAAATTTTTGGTTTTCGCAAATTTGTACTAGAACCCAAAATTTGAATTTTGATCATTTAAGAATTTTGATTTCACTGATATTTTTATTGAGTCCAAATGAGAGGTATTTTCTTATATACATTTATATTTTAAAGTTAATGGAGAACAAAACAAGAGAAAATACCTAAATATATCACGTATTTTGAGATTTTTCGCATTTGTGACTTATACTTTTTTTGTCTCAATTGAATCCTATCATTTAATTTCCGTCAGCAACCCGTTTATCCGATGACGTGGCTTGTTGACGTGTAAAAAAAAAATATTTTTTAATATTAAAATTATATAAATCAAAAACTAACATTAGATGGTCCCACCCTTCTCTTTCTCTCTCTCTCTCTCTCTCTCTCTCTCTCTCTCTCTCCGCCGACAGGAGCGTGGCGGTCCTCCTCGATTTGACGTTGCCATTTTCCGTTGGCAAGGGCGGACTTCTCGCCGATGAACAATGTCGCCTACGGGGGCTTGGTGGTCCTCCTAAATTTGACGCTGCCATTTGCCGTGGGCGAGGGCAAACTTCTCGCCGATGAACGATGCCGCCGACGGGTGTGTGGCGATCCTCCTCGATTTGATGCAGTTGTTTACCGTGGGCGAGGGCGAACTTCTCGCGGATGAACTCATGCATGACCTCGAGTTTCTCGAAGCTAATTTTTTCGATAGAAAGGTATTCGCAGGAGTAGCAGATGACATGTTAGAGTAGAAGTGGTCGAGCTCATCGAGCTATTTAGAGAAGCAGGAGAAGATCTCATGTATGTTGTCGCACTAACATGACCTGTAGGTGCCGCATTAGGTAAATGATCTGGCTAGTCATCATCTCCCTCACCGGCATCACCTCCGTAGGCTCATGATCTCATGGAAGTGCTTCTCCTCAAGAAAGAACTCATGATCTCACGATGGCTACGCGCGTCCATGTTCGAGAGTGACGAGCTTTTTCTCCTGGCGAAGTGCGTCCTAAGGCATCCTCACTACAACAAAAGCAAGGATTAAGGGCAGAATATAACCAGCGCCCTTAACAAGCACCGGTTATTAATCTAACTAAACAGACGGTTATTAATCTAATTAAACAGTGTTTAATTAGATTAATAACCGGGGCCAGTCAAGTGTGCCAGGTATTCTTTTGGTTTTGTTTTTTTGTTTTCGCTACTTCATCTACCATTTCCCCGCTCATCGCCTTCTCACCATGCTTTTCTCGATCCTTTCCCGGCACCTGCCATCTCGCTTTGAGAACTGCACGCCACCTCCAAAAACCCCATACCTGATTGCCTCCTTCTCACCTCGCACCTGATCGCTCCCTTCTCACCCCGCACCTGATTGCCTCCTCCAAAAACCCTAAAACCCCATGCTCAACTCCAGAACGTACTTCCGCACCTGCTAATCCCCGCTGCTCCCGCACCTGCTCATCCCCGCTGGTTCCGCACCTGCTCATCCCCGCTGGTTCCGCACCTGCTCATCTCCCTGCAATTGCTCCCCGTTGCTCCGAAGAGCTACTTCTGATCCTCTACTTCCAATCTCGATCCCCGCTGGTCCCCTTTGCCGTAGGTGATTTCATTTATTCCCTCATTTTTTCGTGTTGCCTAGAAGACTCGTCTTCTTGCAATTTGTGATTTTGTGTGCTCGCTTTCCTTCTGTATGTTATTATCAAGATATTCATGTACATCGCTGGCTGCTTGATTATGTGATCGTCGTATATTTTTGAAATTTTGAATTATGAAGATGAGATTTCTAGAAAAATATTATAGGATACTGATTTTGATGCACTAGTGGACCAAGATAAATGTGAGGGAAGATAAGTCATATGCTACATATCCAACCATGTGCATTGTTAAAGGATCTATGCTACATACTAATTTTGTACTGTTGGACCATATAATCTACTGTCCCAGTTTTTCTGCTTAATTTTGTATCATGTTCTGCTCATTTACTGTATGCAACATATTTCTTATCTGTTACTTATGAATTCACATGTTTTTAGTGATTTAACAGCAAGCAATTGAAAATGCAGTTTCTAACTTTCTATCAATCATCAGATTCAATGGCCATTTATGTATCTATAAGACCTAATTAACCTAGTACAAAATTAGAAGATAAGATGCTCTACTTCCACTCTCTTGTAGCTCTTGGACCACACAAACAATCAAGTGATATTTGTCACAGTTGATGGGTATTTCTCTAAGCATACTCATACAATTTGTGGTTAGTAGGTAATGGGGATTAAGAACAAAGCTGACGTTTGGATCACCGAGCCCAACAACAAAGGCGACATGCCCGAACTCTGTTTTGGACGGATGTTTTTTTGTGAATTGACTTGATTAAATATTTGGAGGCATGTTTTAGTTGAGGACTTGATGTATGTTTTCTTTTGGGTCCCTATGTTTGAACCAATTTTGTTTCATTTGAACTGATTTGGTTTTGTTGGTTTATTTTGGTCTTCTTGTAAATGATTCACACCCCATATTTAAGTAATTATAAGGGTTTCTTTTGAGGGAATTAAGATTTACCATTTATGAGCCTCTTTTCTAGGAAGAAGTCGATTAGTTTTTGGCATGAAGTCCATTAAAATGCTGTGAAGCCTTAATTTTACTTGACGAAGCCTCTAATGTCAACTATCTCCTTTTCCTCTCTGGGTTGTGAATTACCCCTTGCTTCTCCTTTCTTTTATATTTTTCATCATGTCATTTGCATGAAGTTTGTTTTATATTGTGTAAAGTAAATGGTCTATTCATGTTTTTCATCGGACATGTATTTTTTGTTTCCGTTTGTTATTCTAATTAGTGTATTGCCTCAGTTATAAAAAATGATTGAATTTGATAAAATCAGAATTAAATGAAAAGTTTAGATAACACACTATTTACCTCCCTCTAGTGTAGGTCATTTCTCCAACACTTGGTATCAGAGCGGGTCATAGCTTGAGATTATACCATCTCTCTTACACTTTGTTTCGATCCGAAAATGACACTAGAGTCGATTGTCTCCATACCTCCTGAGTTCGATGAATCGAACTTTGATCTTTAGAAGTCTAGGATGTACACATTTCTAAAGACTCAAGGTTTAGATATTTTTAACATGGTAAAAATCTAATATATATATTGAACCTAAGGAAAACATGAATACATGGACCCAAGAACAAATTGATATATTTTAATTAAATATATGCTAAAGTTACAAATTGCATATTTTGTTCTTTGAAAAATAATATATTTGAAAATGTCATGCATTGTATTTTGACTTTTGATATTTGGGCAACTTTAAACATGCAATATGATTATGCCAAGACCGAAGAGATTGACACTTCTAATGAAGGTAGTGATGACAATGGTCATTCACCGACCCCTAATCTTGATTTTGATGCCCAAAGCTCTTCTAGTCAAACACTACTAGAAACATGGGCATCAGCAACGGCTGATGCCGTTGCTGAAGAGCATCCGCAACGGCCGGAGCCATTGCAATGGAGCCGTGACAGAAAGTCGCGTTGCTGATAACTTAGCAACGGATCAGCAACGGTCGCTCGGGCCGTTGCTAAAAATATTATCAGCAACGGTTTTGCCACGGACCCGGAGCCGTTGCTGATAACATTAATAGCAACGGCCGCTGAGTCCGTAGCAACACCGTTAGTAAAACCCCGTCGCTAAGCCGTTGCCGTAGGTCATCAGCAACGGCTTTCGATACAGTTTTAGCAACGGCTTTCCCACGGACGGCCGTGGGAAAGCCGTTGCTGATGATGTGAACCTGGTAACGAAAAAAATTAAAATTTAAAATTTCCATTGATACATTGATACATTATCTGATACATAACTCACACACCGATACACTCATACACACATTCATTCACACGTCACAAATACACCAAGATATACATCAAAACAATTATATTTATATTGATAATAATCCACAATAGTATAAAAACTATTCAAATGCAAAATTGAAGTATCAATATCCAAACAAAATAAATTAAACAAGTCCAATATCTCAGTAACAAAGTCAACATAAAAAAAATCTCACGATGACGATGGAGGATGGTCTGGATCATATGGCGGGGTCTGGAGTGCTTGAGTGTACACCGGCGTGGACTGACTCGAGGACGATGGATTAGATGATGCCGAAGAGATGCCTGCTTCGGGATGACCTGATATGTTGCGTAGCATAGCTTGTATATCCGCCATCATCTGACTCTGGCGCTCCATTATCTCAGTCTGACGCGCAACCGTGTCCTCTAGAGTCCTTATTCTGCTACTATGATCATAACTGGATCTAGAGGTGGACGGTCGCTCACCAGCGATCGGAGGGGTCGGTGCCCTAAGTGGCCCTAGTACGGCTCGCGCATGACCACTATCTGTGAAGCCATATACGCGGCCATGGTCCCAACCACCTGTGGCCTCGACCCACGTTGCTGCGTCAAAGTCCTCGGGGGTACCCCCGCGCTGCACCACCGTCTGGCTGTAGGTCTCCTACTCGAGTTTGATTTTTTGTTTAATATTGATCATAAAACTTAAATTATAAATATATAATGAATAATTTAAACAAATATATAGTTACCACAATGTATGCAGCGCGGTTGTCGATGTACTCCCCCGTCCCATGTGCTCGACGGTGAGTCCGCTCAAACACTGCCATCGGGGAGGGTCGCTGGACAGTCCCGTCATCCGACACCGTCGTCTACATTTACAAAACAAATACATTAATTAGTATACATAGTAACAAATAAAATATATAATTAAAAGATATACTTACCATACGGTTCGCGTGCACTGCAAATGCAACAGAGCCGCCGGTGTGACGCGTTGCTCCCCCCGACATGCGATTTCTAGCCGCATTCCGAGAAACCTCCTGCCATCGATCCGTCGACCATATTCCCACGAGCTGGTCCCATATATCCAGAGTAATCCAATCGGGGCCGTATCCCCGAGTCTCCGCGATGTTAGTGGTCCCAGCTCGGGCCATCGCCTGGGACCGAGCCTGCCCCAGCTGCCTGTTGTACCTTGCCCGGGAAATAGCCTCCCAGGCAGCGTAAATGAAGGGCCTTTGGTCCTCAGCCCATGTATAGCGAGCCTGCAAAATAATAATATCAGTACCAATATTAATCATCATGCATGTAAAAAAAATAATAATACGTTCCTCAAACTCGCGCCATAACTTGTCGACGTGCTCGCTAGGCACGTGAGACCACGTAGGCCATGCCCCGTGCATGTATCGTCGAATAGTAGAAGAAATGCTCCTCGGCACTTCTTCTTGCTCGAACCTGCACAACAGAAATAAATTTTAATATTATATTATGATATAATGAATTTGTAATGATTCATAATTCATGATATATTACCGCTCCCTAATCACGCTAATCAATCTACGTGACTCTGTGGCTGGTGGAGGCTGCCACCTATTCGGCCCGCGTGGCCGCCTGCGTCTGGATGTACTAGCCTCGGCAGTATCATCGGCATGAGGATCAACAACAGGAGGATCAACAGCATGAGTAAGTGCTGGAGTCTCACCGATCGGAGACTCCGAAGCTCTCCTGCGTCGATAACCACGACCAGACATATCTGTCGAAGAGACATATAATCAGATTATTATATAAATAGTAGAGATATATTTAATAAAATATATACTTTACAATTATTCCTCATCATCTGAATAATAGTCTTCAAATTCTTCCTCTTCTTCCTCTTCTTCATCTCCAACTTCCTCAATTTCATGATCGTCATCATCAGTATATTCAACTTCTAATTGGATTAACGTTGTGTCTGCATCCTCGAGTATTGGAATAATACGATCTACAGCAGGAGGATCATCTTCTTGATAGAAACCATGTGTCATATCAGGTATCAGCTCATTTTCTCCTACTATCGGATCAATTTTTCCTCTATCTTTTGTCTTACAGACTACACGCCAATTGCTCTATCTTTATTTCGAGCCGGATACTTCGCGTAATATACTTGTTCGGCTTGTGATGCCAATATAAAAGGCTCATTTGCTGCCAATTTAGATTTGTAATTAACCTCAACAAGTTTGTATTTTGGATGAACTTTCATGCCCCTTTCTGTTGTATCGAACCAATGGATCTAAATAGAATAACTGATTTCAAGCCGAAGTAGTGCAACTCTATCACTTCTTCCACCAGTCCATAAAAATCCATATCACATTCAACATAGGTTGTCCATTTCACACAGACCCCAGCATTCATCGTCTTCTTTGTAAATGAATATTCAACCGTGTGAAATTTATACCCATTAACAAAATATCCGCTATAGCACGACACAAGTCGCGACGGTCCACTAACAAACTCAAATATTCTTTCATCTATTTCAGCTCTGTGATCTTTGCTGTAAGTCTGAATCCAAGTAGGGAAATCACGATTCCGTAATCTCTCCAATTCTTGATCGTTGTGAATAGAGTATTTTTGCACCATCTCAATGTCAAATATTTCAATGAATTGTTCAATCTCTGGACAATTGAGTAATACATACAAGTGTGCCAAATGATACTCTTCCTCGCTTAAGTGTCAAGATGGACGAGAACCAAAAGCACGACCAGAGTGACAAAATATATTTAAACGTCCATCTGAATGTCGAACACCCCCGTCGTCGTTACGTGGAAGACGATCAATCTTGTCTGTACTGTCGATTCAAAGTAAAATGAGCAGAATGTTGAAATTTCTTGGATGATATACAATTCAGATATTGATCCTTCAACAGCTGCGGTGTTCTTTAATTTTTTCTTCAGAGGATTCATGTATCTTTCAAATAAGTACATCCACCGATATTGAACGGGGCCACCAACTCGTGCCTCGTATGCCAAGTGTATCGGTAGATGCTCCATCGAGTCAAAAAATGCAGGAGGGAAAAACTGCTCTAGCTTGCATATGATTTCAACAATATTATTTTCAAGTGTTGACATATCTTCGACTCGAAGGACATTTGCACAGATGTTTCTAAAAAACATACTTAATTCAGTCAACGGACCCCAAATATTATCAGGTAGAAGATCTCGAAATGCGATCGGAAGTAATCTCTGCATGAATACATGACAATCATGGCTCTTCATCCCTGATATTTTGCAATCATCGATGTTCACACATCGAGATAAGTTTGAAGCATATCCATCGGGTAATCTGAGTTCTTTTACCCATTGACACACATCTTTGATCTGTTGTTTATTTAACACATATGGGGCCTTCGGTTTCAGATATCATCCGTTGACCTCTTGTAACTCCAACTCTGATCTTTTACAAAGTATTTTCATATCATGTCGGGCTTTGACATTATCTTTAGTTTTTCCGGAAATATCCATCAAAGTGTTGAAAATATTATCAAACACATTTTTTTCAATATGCATGACATCTAAATTATGTCGAATCAATAATGAACTCCAATAGGGCAATTCCCAAAAGATACTTTTTTTCACCCAGTTATGTGTTTGGCCAAAACCTGACACTCTTTCATTGCGACCAAATACTATATCTGGAAGTGCTGAAACACGTGCTAACATTTGTTCACCAGACAACAACGGTGGTGGCCCATCTCTTTCGACTCTGCCATTAGTAAATTTATTACGATTCCTTCGATACTGATGATTAACCGGTAGGAATCGACGATGACAATCAAAGAATGAGATTTTTCGTCCGTTCTGAAGACTGATTGATTTAGAGTGTTCCATACAATACGGACAAGAGAGTCGGCCGTGAGTGCTCCAACCAGACAACATGTCGTACGCCGGAAAATCATTGATTGTCCACAAGACCGCGGCCTTTAAATTGAAGTTTTGCTTCCGATGACAATCATAAGTGACAGCTCCCTCAGTCCACAATGTTTTCAATTCATCTATCAAGGGTCTGAGAAATATGTCAATTTCTTTTCGCGGACCCTAGGTCCCAGAATAATCATCGAAAGACAAATAAATTCATCTTTCATGCACATTGACGGTGGCAAATTATAAACTGTCAGCAGCACTGGCCAAACTGAATAAGGAGTTGCAGAATGTCCAAACGGATTAAAACCATCTGTGCACAATCCCAATCTGATATTTCTAGTATCCCTAGCAAATGAAGGATAACATGTATCCAAATGTTTCCATGCTTCACTGTCAGATGGATGAGTCATTACTGTATCATCACGACTTCTTGCATGCCAACTCATGTAGGGGGCTGTCTTTTCCGACATGAATAATCTTTGAAGCGTCGGTGTTAGTGGAAAATACCGAAGCACCTTAAACGGGATATTTTTCTGTCGGACTGATTTCTTCTCCTTGTAACGAGGATGTTGACATACAGGGCATTTATCCAACTGCACATTTTCTTTATAATATAAAATGCAGTTATTTTGGCACGCGTGTATTTTTTCGTACCCAAGCCCCAATTTTCTCATTAGCTTTTTAGTCTTATAAAAAGATGGCTCAAACTTGTTATCAGTAGGCAGCATTCCATTAATCAATCCAGCAATCCGATCATACGCAACTCCGCTGATATTACAATCGGCCTTGATGTTTAAGAGCTGTGTCATTGCTGAAAACCTAGTGTATTTAGGACAATTCTCATACAAAGGTTCATTCGCAGCTTTCAACATCTCATAAAATTCTGCAGCTTCTTTATTCGGTAATTCAATCTCTACCGCAGTTTGTACTTCTGTGATATCAACCGCTGTAGTATCTGGTGGGACTGATGTCTGAAGAACTGGCCGATCAACATTATCATTCAGGTGGAATTGACCCCCAAGACTATCAAGTATCATAGTTCTATAGGGATTACATTGACTGGATGAAGAAGCACCAGCAGAGGAAGATTCACCATATGTCTGAACGACAGAATTGCTCGACGTCCCGACTTCGCGTGACTCCCCGTGACAAGTCCATAGAAAATATCTTGGTGCAAATCCTTTGCTATATAGATGCAGAGTGATAGTCTCCCGATCCAAAAATCGTCCATTCGAACAAATGCGGCACGGACAACGGATTTTATCACCGATGCTAACGAAATTCCGATTCGAATAGGCGAAATTTAGGAAGTACGTTATGCCTAATCGAAACTCATTCGTTAAAGCTCCACGATCAAGACATCGGTACATCCAACTTCGATCAGCCGACATGATTCTGTCAATCAATGACAATTTCTTTGGTTAATGTCTTTAGGTGAGATTGTCCTATTCCATTCGGGATTTATGTTATTTATATTGCACTAAGTACTTATTTTAACCGTTAACTTCATTCTAAATTTCGGTAGCATCTCCCTACAGTTCTCCGAATACGCATATCATCTGGGCGCGTATCGGAGAACAAGAGAGATATTGCCGAAATTTAGAATAATTAGTTAACAGTTAAAATAAAAACGTAAGTGCAGTACAAATAACTATATTCCCAAATTATCCAATCAGGGATAATTCAAGAATTGTACGTCGTATAAAAGATCATCTACTTCTTTTACACGAACATACAATCCCTTAACGGATCTAAGGTTTTGCTAAATCATATCCGACTCGTCGATGCGTACGTGAAACATATCAAGTCGTCGGATGGATGATTATTTTCTAAATATTTCAAGACAGTTCAAGTCCATATTGGACAATTCCGACACGAGTCCAAATTCGACAATTTCGGCAAGAGTCCGAAGTGAACGATTCCGGCGCGTGTCCGAAGTGGATGATTCCGGCGCGCGTCCGAAGTGGACAATTCTGAAATTAATCCAAACACTAAAAATTAATCTAAACCCTAATAATTAATCTAAAAAATTAAAAAAATAATCTAAATAATTAATTAAATAATTAATTAAATAATTAATTAACTAACAATTAATTAACAATTAAAAAAAATTAAAAAATATATATTAATCTACAAATTCCGGCGCCGGAGTCAGGTGGACTCCGGCACCAGTGTACAGTGGTCGGACACACTGTCCGGCTACTGTACAAGGTCCGGCGGCGGCCATCGTCCAATCGTCGCCGGCCGCAACGGGAAGAGACGGTCGGCCGACGATGTATACCTGATAGTGTCGGCAGTAGCGGGAGGAAGAAGGGTCGGGCGCGATCGCGTGCCCTATGTAAACTTATCAGCAACGGCTCACTCGCCCGTTAGAAAGCGGTTGCTAATAAGTTATCATCAGCAACGACTCACTTGTCCGTTAGAAAGCCGTTGCTGATAATTAAAATTATCAGCAACGGCTCGCGTGTCCGTTAAAAAGCCATTGTAGATACAACATATCTGCAACGGCTCGGGCGGCCGTAAGAATGCCGTTGCAAATAGCAACGGCTTGAGCGGCCATTGCTGATAGCCGTTGCTGAAGACTCAATTTCTAGTAGTGAAAGGAGTAGCTCCAAGAGCCGAAAAAGGAAGGTAGTGTGACATACATACAATGAAAAGGGGCATGTGAAGAAAAATTGCCCTTCCATGAAGAACAAGTCAAAGAAGAGGTCAAATGCTTTCACATCATCATCTTATTCAAGTGAAGCACTCTCTTGCCATGATTATGAAGTCATTTCAAAAGCATGCCTCATGGATGCTAATAATGAGGTAAAATGTTCTACTTCTAGTCATGATAAAAATCTTGATAATGATGATAGTAGTGTTAAAGTCTCACATTGGTTGAGGTTGTGGTGTAGATAGGTTTTAAATAGATTGGACAATCCTTCCCCTACGAGCTAGCTTTTGGGGTGGAGTTAGGTTCTAGACTAATTTTTTAATATGGTATCAGAGTCAAACCTATGGTTGAGAATGGGCCACCTGTAGAACTTCACACTCCATATGTGGATCCTGGGCGTGACGGGGGTGTGTTAAAGGTCCACATTGGTTGAGGTTGTGGTGTAGATAACATTTAAATAGATTGGGCATCCTTCCCCTATGAGCTAGCTTTTGGGGTAGAGTTAGGTTCAAGGCTAATTTTCTAATAAGTAGCTCTAATTCTTTAGGTATGACTTATGATGAGCTATTAGAAGAATCTAAGAAGATGTATGCCATACTCATGAAATCAAATAAGAAAAATAGAAAAATCTAGAAAGAAAACCTAATGCTTGTTAGTCATTTTCATGAGTTGAAGAGTGAAAATGAGAAAATGAAATCTTGCTCTTTTGATTCATGCCATGATAATTTAGAAATTGAGCTAAAAGCCTTGAAACTTGAAAATGAGAATTTGAAATAAAAAATGAAACTTAGAAATAATGAATTGAAAAGTGATTTCAAAATTGAGAATGAAAATTTGAAAAATGAAAATAGTATGTTGAAATCTCAATATCGTGCATTGCATAAATCTATGAATGATTTGAAAAATGAGATGTTGATTTTGAGTAGAAAAGTTAATACTTCTTATCTTAATTCTAAAAATCAAAATGTCTCATTTAGGAAACCTCAAAACAAAAATGTTTTCTTTAAGAATGCTCATGCTCATCATGTTTCTCATGCCAAGCATTCTAACATTAGACTTCATGTCCATAAGAATAATGAAAAGAAGAAATTTAATGAACATTGCTTTTGTTGTGGTGTTTACGGGCATGTCATTTATGATTGTGCTTTTAAGATGAATCCAACTATGGCAAAGACACTTTGGGTTCCTAAGCCCTTTAACCCCAATGACCCAAAGCCATTGGCTACCAAAAGTCTCATCTTCTTTTGTAGGGGGACCTACCACACAAGGATAAAGAAAAATGGAATATTGAAATTGACCTTGGATCCAAACAAGAAATCTCCAAGAGGTTGCAACTTCAAGCTATCATGATGCCATAGGTATGGAAATTGGCATCAAAGACTTTGGTATCATCTCCTACACTCACTTGCTTAAATTAGAGTTGGAGTTTTGATATATGCTTAATATTAGTAGATTTTCGATTCTTGATACGAGTTTCAAAAATGTTTTTGATTTTTGATTTATGGTCTCTTCGGAGACCTATGTAGCCTATAATAGGCTCATACGACCTTGCGGTTTTAAATTGTATGCTAATTGTGGTCTTTCTATTTTCAACCAATGGAAAGAGTTGGATATCTTACTTTTCAAAATTTCATATTTTGAGATCTCTCGATTCGTTTTGGTTTCATGACGATTCTTGAAACAAAATTTTCACTATCCAGCTTAGGTTGAAATTCTCAAATGAAGATTTCTATTTCACCTTCGCTATTTAGTATGCTAACTTTCTAGTTATTATATCATTATGCTACTAATGATTTTTGGCTTGCAAGTTAACATTTATGAAAATGGAAGGCTAATAATTAGGAGGGAAAGGATAAGTTTGGCAAAATTCTCATGTAAGAGGTATATCTTTGAATTCCGTAAAAGTCTTAGCATAATACCTCAATGTTCATGCTTTATTAGTGTCTCTATACTCATGATTAGAATTGCATGATAAATCCTTGAATTCTATTGAGTAGGTAGAAATTTAGTACTTAGGCAAGTTTCAATGAATGAAAGTTGCCCTAAGTTAAAATTTGACATTAGAGACTTCAATTTTAAGTCCAAACTCATGAAACATGTTTAGATATACACATGACATGCTTCTAGGTGTTTGTGATATGTAGATCATCCTAGTTGACTCAAAGTTGAAAAAGTTTGACCTAAGTCAACAAAGTGACTTAGAAATTTCTTTTTGAGCTCAAACTTCACAAACAAGTTTAGATTTACTCATGTTAGGTGTCTATGTGTCTATGTTTGAAAAACCATGTGTAAAAGATAAAAATTGATACTTAGCAATTTCATGTTAACATGCTTATTTTTTATTGATATCATGCTAAGTTGAAGTTGAAACATTAGGTATATGACATCATTTTCATCTCAAACTTGATATAGATGCTTTAAATAATCATATATTGGTATCATGAAAGTTTGAAAGAAATTTGAAAAATTTTGAAAATTTTTATTTATTTACGAGAATGCCACTAGAACTCAATGAATTTTAGAAAAATGCAGAAAAATGATTCTTGAATCTGCACCTTCCTTGAAAAATCTAATTTATGGCCTAAAATATCAAAAATCTTGAGTATGAATGTGATTTGATTTAGATTTTTGAAGTTGGATTTCGAAATTTTAAAGTATAGTTCTTCCCAAAATGTTCACTTTTACGATACTTTGAATTTTCGTCCAATCTTCGAATAAGACTCCAAGTATGATATTCTGAATTCACATTTGGTATCAATCTACTCATTCTATGAGAAAAATCATTTTTAAAATGATTTTTAACTATTTGATCGATACATGAAAATATCTATAATTAAGCTTATACATGATTTCTAGACTTGGAATTTATTTATCATCTAATGCTATCATGTATGACTTAGTCTCTTATTCGATGTATTATTTTCGTCCCTTGGGTTGGTTGACTTTGTTTTCATGAAAATACTTCTTAAGTCCCGACTTTGACTATGGGTTGACTTTTTTTCCCTTTTTTATTGATGTCAAAAGATGGAGAAAAATGTAGGTAAAGGGGAAGAAAATATAGAAAAACCATGCATATAGATAGGGAGAGTTTATTTTCATAGATATGCATGTTGATAGGGGGAAAAATCTCATGATTGATATCCTTTGCGATGTAATGAATATATTTTCTTAAGGATGTTTGTTATCATCAAAAAGGGGGAGATTGTTTGCCTAAGGTTTTCTACCTTGCTCTTAATCTCAGTTTTGATGATAACAAACATGGAACTAATGTTTTATTAATAAACACTTTCAGGTTCCAAGTCAGTTAGCGCTCGACTTCTATGATCGAAAAAGTTAGAAAATCGGAAGAATGTTGGTTAAGGCACTCGGGTTTTCGTCGAAAGATAGAGTTTAGGTTTAGACTATCTAGTATATATTGTAATCCTCAAACTGATGCCTATGAACCCAAAACTTCAAAACCCGAAACCCAAAAATGAACGTCGTGAGAAAAGTTCATGAAAAGCCTCGTTTCTCGGGTGCCGGCCGATGGGCAGTCTACGGGCGGTCGATCGGCCATCAGCCGACCATCGACCGGCCACTGCCCATTTTGGACAGTGAGCTCCGGTCGATGGCCGATCGCTCAGGCAGTCGACCAACCTTCGACCTGGCGGCACTAACGGGCAAAAATTACCCTGTTTGGTGAGTTGTTTTGGCTCTCTCCTCTTGTGGATTATAAATACTAGCCCTTGAATGCCTTCCTCATGGATCTTGAACTTCATTGAGCCATCTTTGATCAATTCTAAAGCTTTTCTTAAACCACCTCTTTGGAAACCCTAGTTTTGATCTTAACTCCTTGATCTTGCTCTCAAGCTTCATCGATTCATCATCTTAGGGCATTGTAAGACCCGAAATATTTCTAATATAAAAATTGATTCATTGACCAGGGGTTAGTCAGGTCGAGCCTCGGAAATCACCTCGAGTAGAAGATATAACTCGACCTATGCAGTTTAATTGGTTAAATAAACATTTCCTTTTATGCATTAGATGTCTTATTAAAGTCGAGTTTGACTCGTGTATGCGGATCGAATCGGACTCGAATTGAGTCGAGGAAGGACTTGGATGTAAACCCTCTTTGAACAATCTTAAATCAATATCGAGTGGATTTATATATTACTTACTGAAAGTGATGATTGAAACTCCTCCTCTAAAGCCTAGTACACTCGATCAAGTAAAGGGAAAACTCCATGTCGATGGTTCGGCCGAGCAAGGGGTGTGCAGCTTGATCAATGTCTTGATTAGGATAGATTGGAAATAAGATATTAGGGTTTGGGGTTAGTCCTTCCCCCTTGTTCCTATCCTTGAAGGCTCGACCGAGCAAGGATGGGGGAAATGGTGACCTCTAGAAACTAAACTTTATGTTTAGGAATACTCAAAACAATAGGAAATGAAGGTTACCTAGATTGGCAAGTAGAATTAAGAAGAGAATTAGGAAAGACATCAATTAAGGAAAACTACCACCCTAGTGCATATATGTACACATACACGTAGCGACATTAGAAGGTAGCAATTACTTTCAAGACTTTTTCCTTATCAATTACTAATATTAGTAATGAATTGCCATGATAGATTTAATGTTACCTTGCTGGAATTTTAGGATTAAATGCAGAATTTAATTATTTACTTGTTGGAATCATGTGCTTAATCATGGTAATAGTGGTAGGTTAACTTCCTTATAACCAAAGGGTTGTGACACGTATATACTTGAACATTCTACACTTATGACATGTAGCTCACGCTAGCAAAAGTAGCAATTGACGCTAGATGACTAGTAGGAAACTCTAAAGTATGTGTTACTTATGGATACTCGAATATAGTCGAGCTAGGTTACACACTCAAGGAACAACCAGTGTGTAGTAGTGTGTGGATGGTAAGGCCCGAAATAAAGGGCTGAACATGGGTGGATGCCCGGGATTTTATATAATGAAACTCTAGACACTTTGCTTATGTGATGTGATTGTGATGGTCTGCCGAGAAGCATGGATAGTCGAAATGACTAATGCTTGACTCGGCCAGTGATTTGGGTCTTGAGGATGCACCAGCGGGCCCGCTAGGTGTCAGACCCCAGTTGGGTGGGACTAGCTATCCCTAACCCGGTAGGTGTTCGGAGACTAGCAGACCATCCTAGTCAACGGCCCGGACATTACCTTGATTTACTTGTGTGTTATGGGCCGAATGGCCAGTATGTTACTATCTTTGTATGGTAGGGCTGGTTATAGCCAAACCACTAGATCATGAGCAGGCCCTAAGGGCCGGGTGCCATGTAGCTTAGTTAGGCTGTTATGGCTAGTTACATGAATGCATGGTCTATACAGGACGACCCTGGAGGTCGGTTGTCATATCAGAAGCAAATTATATCCCTAACTTTATATTTTGCAGCCTTATATATATATATCTGTGAGTGTGTGTGTGTGTGATTATTGGGGATTTACGTGGAGGTTCGGAAGAACCGCTCACTGAGTCCCATGTGGACTCACAGTTTATTTCCTTGTTTTGTAGAGCCCGATCAGTGAGTTGAGGCTTGGAGTCATGGTGCAGCTGGAGAGCATGCGGTGGCGTAGATCTCGTAGCAGCGTCCACTAGTCACAGTCTAGGTGTCTAGAAATGTTGTTCTTTTTCATACACTGAGAGTTGTTTGTTTTAAAGCATGTAATCGACTTTGAACTTGAGTTGTTTCTTATGGTGTTTGATGTTAGCAACCTTTTCCCTTTTATAAAAATTGTGAACTTTCTTGAAATTCAAATAAAGCTGCATCGTTGTTTCTATTTATGTGTTTCCGGTTTTCTCGTTAGTCAGTGTATGTAGTAGGCTTCAGGGTAGGACATAGACCCTAGCCGATCACACGACCCTGAGTTGGGGTGTGACAGGCATCAAGAGGACTAGGGAGTTTCTTTTAGAGCTAAGTATACTTTGGTTTGATTATTGGTCGATTAGTTGTTGTATTTTATTGTTTATTTCGTTGTATTTCAAGTGGGAAAACCTAGGGTATTAGGTTGAATGTGTATAGTGGTTGCCTTTGTGTTTAGGCAAAATTCCATTGGTGTAATCTAGGATTAGAATGTCCTTAGGGATAGTGAGGTGGGAAAGTGATCTCGGTAGGAAGACGGAGACTTTCAAGTGTGGAAGTTGTTGGCCTAAGGTTTTCAACCTTGGTCTTAATCTCAGTTTTGATGATAACAAACATCGAACTAATGTTTCATTGAGAAATCTTTCAGGTTCAAAGTCGGTTAGCGCACGACATTGGGAGAAATCGGAGAAATCGGCAAGGACGCTCGTCGACGCTCGGGATTCTTCGGGAAGTTAGAGTTTAGGTTTAGGGTGTCTAGCATGTGTTGTAATCCTCTTTTATGATGCAAAGCAACCCAAAACCAATCTTGAACTCCAAAACATGAAAACTCGGAAACTGCCCTGAAATTCACTATGCCTAGGGAGTTCCTTGGAGGGATATATGACCTAGATATTTTCTTGACACAAAAAATGATGGTAATTGTTCCTTGGGTTAAAACTAGATAACAAAGTATTTTTAAGTATTTTTTGGAATCCTTTAGCCTACCCATACTTGACCCGGAAGATTAGAAATTTTTTGTTTTTCTAAAATTTGTTCTAGACCCCAAAAACTAGATTTTGATTCTTAAGGATTTTTATTTTTTAGATATTTTTATTGAATCAAAATGGGGGTAATCTTTATATAACATTTATGTTTTAAAGTTATTAATTAAGTTAAGAAATATTATATAAGTAGACTTAGCGAACACAGAACCAGAAAACAAATAAACAAGCAAAGAAATCTGCCATGCCCAGGTTCGATCGACCAACTGGTCGACCGACCGAAGGAGAAGGCATTTCGGTTGATCGACCGGTTGACCGAACATTGCCCAAAAGTGGCAGATTGCCTTCTGTCGCTCGGCGGTCGCTTGGTCGGTCAACCGACGATCGACCGGACAAGCGATCGGCGGTCAGTAACGGGCAAAAATTCGCCCGTTGAGAAGAGAGGTGTTTCTCTTCTCTTCATGGCCTATAAATATAAGTCACGAGAGCCTTCCTCCCAAATGTTGATCACTTTTAACCTCCTTGAGCCATCTTTTGATCAATTCTAAGCTCTCATTGAGCCAATCTTGTAAAAACCCTAGCTTGAACCTTTCATCTCTTTGATTAAGCTTTTACTTCATTGCTTCACCATCAAAGACATCAAGAGGATGCTAGGAATCTTGTTGTGGAGCTAAGTATTTTATTGTTTGATTTATTGCTCCATTTAGTGTTGTATTTTCTTGTTATTTCACTGTATTCGAGTTTGTATAAACCTAGAGTGCTAGGTTGATTGAGTTGGTGGTTGCCTTGGTGTTAAGGCCTAAATCCACCATTGTCAACTTTGTTTACTAGGATCAGTTGAGTTGTCCCTTAGGTTGAGGTGGGAGAGTGCTCTTGGTAGGAAGGCGGGATACTTCCGGATGTGGAAGTGCCTTCGGTTTGAGAGCGGAGACTTTCCGGTTGTTAAGTCCTCTTTGTAAGGGAAACAATATAATCTAGTAAACTTAGTTTGGAAATCCTAAGCGGGGTGCTTAGGTAGTGGAGTAGGCATTGGGGCCGAACCACTATAAATCTTTGTGTTAGCATTGATATTTTGTTTGTATTATTTGCTTTATTGTTTATCACTTCCGCATTTAGTCATTCAATCATAAATTGCCTAAGTAATCAAGTAAACGATTAAAATTAAAATTAGGCGACAAATTTAGTTAACACTCTATTCACCCCCCGTCTAGTGTGGCCATTTCACCAACAATTGGTATCAGAACGGGTCATAGATTTAGATTTCACCATCTCCTCTACATCGTCTCTCAATCCGGAAAATGACACTAGAGAGTTTAGCGTCTTCACCTCCTAGGTTCGATGAATCAAACTTTGGTCTTTGGAAGTTTAAGATGTACTCCTTAAAGACTAGAGGTTTTGGTGTTTATAATATGTTGAAATTTGAATACACTTATATTAAGGTTGACATGCATGATTGGAGTGAACTTGACAATAAAATGTTTCATATTTTGTGCAATAAAATATGAATTGCATATTTTGTGCCATACCAAATAACATCCTTGAAAAAGTCATGCATTAATCTACTGCTTTTGATTTATGGGTCACTTTAAATGCTTTATATAATTATGCCAAGACCGAAGAGATTGGCACTTCTAATGAAGGTAGTGATGACAATGGTCATTCATCTACTCCTAATCTTGGTTTTGATGCCCATAGCTCTTCTAGTCAAAGGAGTAGCTCCAAGAGCCGAAAAAGGAAGGTAGTGTGTCGTGCATGCAAGGAAAAGGGGCATGTGAAGAAAAATTGCCCTTCCGTGAAGAACAAGGTGAAGAAGAGGTCAAACGCTTCCACATCATCATCTTATTCAAGTGAAGCATCCTCTTGCCAAGACTATGAAGCCTTCTCAAAAGATTGCCTCATGAATAATAACAATGTGGCACACCATTCTCCTTCTAGTCGTATTAATGAAAATGATAGCACTAACTCATCTATCTCTCATGATTTGCTTTATGATGAATTAATGGATGAGTACAAAAACATGTATGTCTTGCTAATTAAAAAGGATAAGGAAAATAAAATGTTAAAGAAAGAAAATGTGACGCTTAATTCTTGCTTGCATGAGTTCAAATTGGAAAATGAAAAATTGAAATATAGGTCATTTGATTCATGCCATGATGATATGAAACTTGAGATTAAGGAATTGAAACATAAAAATGATAATTTAAAGAATAAAAATAGCATGTTAAAAACTCAATTGCATGCTATTAAAAAATCCATGAATGATTTGAAAAGTGAGGTTATTTTCTTGAATAAGAATGTAAATGAATTAAAAAATTGTTCATCTACTAAGAACACTAGAATGAGAAATGCTTATGTAAAGAATGTCAATGTCCATCATCATTCCCATGCTAAGCATTCTACCATTAAACCTCATGTTCATAAGAAGAATGTTTCGTTTAAGAATGCTCATGTTCATCATAGCTCACATGTCAAGCATTCTAGTGATAAATCACAAGTCCATAGGGAAAATAAAAAGTTTCATGGACATAGTTTTTGTTGTGATACATATGGGCATATTTATGATTGTGCTTTTAAGATGAATCCAAGTGTGGCAAAGACACTTTGGGTTCCTAAGCCCTCTAACCCCCAAGGACCCAAAACTATTTGGGTACCAAAAATCTCATGCTCTATTCTAGGGGGAGCTACCACACAAGCGTGAGATGAAGTTGGTTGATTGAAGTTGCTTGGGGATTCAAAGATTGTACCATTTCAAAGTTGCAACTTTAAGTCATCTTGATGCCTTAGTAAGGTTGGCATCAAAAGTACTTTGGTATCATCTCCTATACCCTCTTGCTTAAATTATAGTTGGAGTTTGATATATGCTTAATATTAGTAGATTTTCCGCTCTTGATAAGTTTTAAAAATATTTTTGACTTTTAATTTCCGGTCTCTTCGGACAGCTATGTAGCCTATAACGGGCTCATGCGATCTTGTGGTTCTAAATCGTAGGCTCATTGTGGCCTTTAGGTTTTCAACCAATAGGAAGGGTTGGAGATCATGTTTTCATATTTATTATTTTTGTGATCTCTTAAAATTCATTTTGGTATGACTTGATTTCATTTAAAATGGATTTCGAACAATTTAGCAAAGTTGGATTTTGAATGAAATATTTGATGCTTACTTTGTTATCTAGAATGATTAACTTGCTTGAAATAATTATGTCATTAGGTTACCAAAGATTGACTTCCTCATTCAAGTTAAATCTAAGGTTAAATGGAAGGCTAATTAGAATGAAAAAGATTAGTTTGGCTAAATTTTCAAGTATGAGGTATGATTTTGATTTTCATAAAATCTTAGTGTTATACCTCAATATTTAAGCTTAAATTATGTCTCAATACTCATGATTAAAATTGCATGTTAAACCCTTGAATTCTCATGAGTAGGTAGAATTTTAGTACTTATGCAAATTTCATTAAATGAAACTTGCTCTAGGTTGATATTCAGTATTAGAGACGTTCTTTTTAAGTCCAAACTAGTTAAACATATTTAGAGATCTTACTTTTCAAATATTTCATATTTTAAGATCTCTTTGATTCATTTTGATATCATGATAACTCCTTAAAATGAATCTCTACTATCTAGCATAGGTTAAGATTTTTAAATGAAACTTTGCATTAAACCTTTGCTATTTAGTAAGTTAGCTTGCTAGTTGGTATATGATTTCATTATGATACTAATGAAGCCTACTTGCAAGTTGAGAAAGTGGTAAAATTTGGAAGGCTAAAGAAAAATGGAAAGAAAGTGGAAATTTTAGAATTTCTCAAGAAATGAGGTACGAGTTTCATTTTGGTAAAATTCTTGCATAACACCTCTATTTTCTTGATTAAATGATTTCTCTATGCTCATGAATGATCTTGCATGATAATTGTTTAAAATCTCATGAGTAGATAAAATTTTGATACTTAGGCAATTTCATGAAACCTTGTTTGAATGAAATATGCCCTAGGTTGAATTTCATCTTAGAGACTTCATTTTAAGTTGAAACTTGATAAACATGTTTGAGCTTACTCATGATTTACATCCATATGGTTAAAATTGAAAAATCATACGTAAATGGATAAAATGACAACTAGCTCACCTTAGAAGACTCAAAATTAAAAAAGTTTGACCAAAGTCAATAATTTGACTTAGAAATTTCTTTTTGAGCTCAAACTTCACAAATATGTTTAGATTTACTCATGTTAGGTGTCCATGTGTTTAAATATGAAAAACCATGAGTAAACGTTAAAACTTGATACTTAGCAATTTCATGATACAATGCTTGTTTTAGAATGAAATCATGCTAAGGTAAAACTTTGACCAAATGATATTATTTTCATTTCAAACTTGATAAGAATGCTTTAAATGAATTATATCTTGATATCTAGAAAGTTTGACTGAAAACTAAAAACTTTTGAAAAATTCTAGTTATTTACGAAAATGCCATTAGAACTCAATGAATTTTAGAAAAATGAATGTGATTTTTTAGAAAGTTTAGAAAAATGAATGTGAAAAATTCTAGTTATTTACGAAAATGAATTTTAGAAAAACTTGATATCTAGAAAGTTTGATTGAAAACTGTTGATTTTTTAATTTGCATCTTCCTTGAAAAATCTAGTTTATGGCATAAAAATTTCGAAAATCTTGAGTATGAATGTGATTTGATTTGGATTTTTGAAATTGGATTTCGAAACTTTAAAGTATCGTTCTTCCCAAAATGCTCAAAATCTTTGAATGAGACTTCAAGTATGATGTTAGATTCATATTTTTGGTATCATTCTCATTTTGACTCGTGAAAAATCATTTCTAAAATGGTTTTTGATATGTTGACCGATACATGAAAATATCATTACATGAGCTTGATACATGATTTCTAGTTTTACATTATGTTTAGCATTCTATGATATCATGCATTGATTAGTCTCACTTGTATGTATGTTTTCATCCCTTGAGTTGAGATCTACATGTTTTCATGAAACCAAGTTTTTAGGTCCCAACTTTGACCATAGTTGACTGTTCTAGCCCTTTTTGATTGATGTCAAAAGGGGGAGAAAAATATAGGTAAAATGGAAGAAAATATAGAAAAACCATGCATATAGATAGGGGGAGTTCTATTATATAGATATGCATGTTGATAAGGGGAGAAATCCCATGTTTGATATCCTCTATGCTTAATTGTAGATATTTTTTTAAGCATGTTTGTCATCATCAAAAAGAGGGAGATTGTTGGTCTAAGGTTTTCAACCTTGGTCTTAATTTAGGTTTTGATGATAACAAACATGGAATTAATGTTTCATTGGGAATTCTTTCAGGTTCCAACTCGGTTAGCGCATGAAGTCCGTGATCGGAAAATTTGGAGAAATCGGCAAGGATGCTCATCGACGCTCGGGATTCTTCGGGAAGTTAGAGTTTAGGTTTAGGGTGTCTAGCATGTGTTGTAATCCTCTTTTATGATGCAGAGAACCCAAATACTAATCCCGAACCCCAAAACATGAAAACTCAGAAACTGCCCCTAGGGAGCTCCTTGGAGGCTATATTATCTAGACATTTTCTTGATACAAAAAATGGCGGTAATTGTTCCTTGGGTTAAAACTAGATAACGAGATATTTTAAAGTATTTTTTGGAAGCCTTTAGCCTACCCATACTTGACCCAGAAGATTAGAACACTTCCATTTTTCGAAAATTTGTACTAGACCCCAAAAACTAGATTTTGATTCTTAAGGATTTTGATTTTTTAGATATTTTCATTAAACCCAAATGGGGGTAATCCTTATATAACATTTTATGTTTTAAAGTTATTAACTAAATTAAAAAATATTATATAAGTTGACTTAGCAAAGACGGAACCAGAAAAAGAACAAACAAGCAAAGAAATCTGCCCTGCCAAGGTTCGGTCGATCGACTGGTCGACCTGTAGTCGAAATGGCAACACTAGAGGGGGGGTGAATAGTGTGTTATCTAATTAATAAGACTAAATCCGATTTTACTCGTTTCTCAAATCGTATAGGCACGTTGCAATTTTACGATTTAAATGTGGGAGCAAGATAAATTAATTTAGCACAAACAACAATAGATAACAATGCTAACACATAAATTTATAGTGGTTCGGCCCTAATGCCTACTCCACTACCTAAGCACCCCGCTTAGGATTTCCAAACTAGGTTTACTAGATTAATTGTTGTTTCCCTTACAATGAGGACTTTGACTTGAAGAGTCGCACTCTCGACCTAAGACACTTCCACACCCGGAAGTCACCGTCTTCTTTCCGAGAGAACTCTTCCACCTCAACCCTAAGGGACACCTCAACTAATCCTAGTAAAACTAAGTTTACACAAGTGGCTTTACACCTTTTCACCAAGGTAACCACTTCCACACAAGACCTAACAACCTAGGTCTTCACAATCTTGAATTCAATAAAAGCACGTTCAAATAAAATAGTTAAAATTACAATGAAAAGAGCTTAGAAATGAAACCAAGATCAAATGCTCTTTTCCAAGCCTTCGACGCCTTCAACTCGCAAAGAAGTACAGCTCGTATTAAAACCCGAGTTGAGGAAGAAAGGTGGGCACTTGAGAAAATATTCGCGGAAGAATAAAGCGTTATTGATCGGTCATTTGAAGGCTCAAATCTCCCTTTAGAATGCTCAATTAAATCTGTAAGAGTGGGAGAGGTAGATTAAATGAGTTATATGAGGTATATCTATACCCTCTCAAAGAAACAGCAGCTCAACGGGCTAAAATCTAGCCATTATAGCCGCTCGGTCGATTGGCCAATCGATCGACCGATCGACCGCTCAAGCGATCGCTGCCCTGATGTCTCTGTGTGGTCGACCGCCAGACACAAATCTCGCATTCCCTCAATCCGGTCGACCGTCCGGTCGACCAACGAAAGTTGCGTCTTTGGCGATATGCAGTCCGGTCGACCTATCGGTCGACCGACGCGTCCTCTGCCAATATTTGGCTTCAATTGGTCGACCGAAGTAGCCACTGCCACTTTTCGGCATCATTCGGTCGACCCATCGGTCGACCAACAAGTCTACTACCATTTTTCTAACTACATTTGGTCAACCGCCCGATCGACCGAACCTAGGCTGAAATTGATTTTTTTCAACCTTCTTCTTCCGCGCTTCGTTTCCGGGTTCTGGCTTTCAACGAGCATCAACTTGGAGAGCTTTCCATGTGATCTTTGGGCTCGTCCAAGACATCTTTGGAGCACACGTCGATCTTCGAGAAATTTCATGACAAACCCGAGCGCAACGATCAATGTCCTTCAGATTTATCGATTTCTCCGATTTCTCCGATCGAGGACATCGAGCGCTACTCGATATGGAACCTAAAATATTTCTCAACGAAATATTAGTTTTATGTTTGTTATCATCAAAACCGAGATTAAGACCAAGGTTGATCAGAAGATTAAATTTGAGTTTATTATTTTCATGTTATAGATGTACATTATCTCTCATTGGGTCCTTGTGACTCATTCTGATACTACTCTCATTGATTTCATATTCTAGTGTTGATATTAGTCGAGGTTGTCCAACCTTGTAGAGGCTTAGATCTTTTAGTGAGCCATCACACGTCCGTGTGGGCCTTTTTGGGTATGTACTTCTATTTGATATATTTGACACTTGGTCTTGTAAACTCTAAAGTGCTCCATTAACTATTGGCAAGATCTTGCTTCCATGCCCGCTCTATTGTGATGTGCTTTTTGCCACTATTTGTTGTGCATCCTGAGAACACTTGAGATGTTCATACTAGAATATGTCAGAACATACTTTAAGGATACTTTCTACTGAGAGTCAGTTACACATGAGTTGCAACTGATACTGGGACTGCTATGAGACAGGGTGAGTAACAGATAATACAATAAAAATAGAAACACGCAAACACACAAATAAATTGTTTACGCTGTTCAGTGATAGTCCTGTCACCTAATCTGCAGGGCCCTCACCGGATAGATGCTCAATCCACATCAACGAAGTACAATACAGGTATCTTTGACAACAAAAGCACTTCAGTACTAAAGTGAATTAGGAGTAACAAAAGCACTTCTTCCTATTGCAAGTACTAACCACTTGCCTCTCTTTGACAACTCAATCATAGAGTTCTGTCCTCCACACAATCTTGGTGTTGTAGTGAGTTCAACAACCCAATTCCACCATGATATAAAGTTGGTAGAAGTTGTCTCCGATCCACACACACTCTCAAAAGTGCAATCTCCTTGTAATTTTGGCAACACTATTTTTTGGCGCATAGGAGTGAATACTCTTCATATCTTCTCTTTCTTCTAATATATAGAGAAAACAAACCATCTTCCATAAATGTCACTAAGGTCAAAAGTCCATAACTTCATCAACTCAAAAGTCAGCCATAAAACTTTAGCCATAAAACCACAAGAAACGCCTAGCCCATTATGATAATGAAGATCACTTTACTTTCACTATAAATGATCAAGCCTTCAAAACTAATTAAAGATATAAAACTTTTTGCAACAACATAATCACAGATATCATATGTATAAATCAATAATCGCAGCAACATAAAATCATCACCGCAATAGCATAAACTCCACAGCCAACAATAGTAGTTGCAACTAACTAATAACTAAAACACTTTTTGCCAAATATAGCCATCACAGAATAAGCCAAACATCAACAATCTCCCCCTCTGGCTTATTTGGCAAAACACAAACTATAGTCAGATAATCAACAAGTCACAAAATTGATAAAACCAAGCATAGCAGTTTAACTGTCAACAATCAAAATAATATCCCAGACACAGATAAAATCCCAAAGTATCACAGTCACAGACACAACAGAAAAACATCCAGACAAGCAAATCGTAAGAGTTAGTCATCATAATACAATTGCAACTAAATTATAGACAAACAATACAGAGTTGCAACTGAATAAAGTATCAATCCTACCATCTCCCCCTTTTTGGCAAGTAAGCCAAAGGAGGTAAGAACAGTATCATCCTGAAGAAAAAGAACCAGAAGAACTACCCGAGTAAGTTGACAAATTACCAGCAGGAGTATAAGAGGATGTAAAGTGATTTAGAACTCGTTGCTCCAAAGAAATAATATGCTATAGAGATTTGGAGACAACCTCCTTGACATTTGATATCTCTTCTAGAATAGTTTGTTCATCAGCATTAGTACTGGTGGGTAAGCTTGAAGGTGGGTGAGCAGTAGTACTGGTAGGAGTTCCAACTTTCTTCAATAACTTTTGATGCACTTTCAAAAAAGATCCTAGTGGTTCCAACACATCCTCATCAGAACTTTTGAATCTCTATTTCTCAAGAATGCCACAAATCAGATTAGGAAAGATCAGGAACAGTCTTGATTTTGTAGTTAGTCGAGAACAAAGAGAAATAATCTGATCAAAAATTAGATTGCCTAAATTGAAACGAATCCCATTTGTGATCTTGTACAATAGTATTACCATGTCATTGCTCAGAAAATTGATATGTGAAGTTTGAATTCAATGAAACCTGGCAATGTGTTTAAAGATGGAGACTTTATGTTGTGCTCACCAGCCCATTCTGTAATGTCTCCATTGGAAACTTCAGTTCCAATTTTGTGCAAAAAGATAGCACTAGACTCATCAATTTCATCAACAGTAGTAGGAGGGTCAAAGCCGAAACTATCATTAATGATGTTAGCACTAAAATTATACCACTTCGCTCTAACAAAGACTTGATGAAAGTAATCATATTGTGAATCAGTGATGTTTTAAGAAAGATTGCAGTGGAACTCTATAACACGTAGGCTGGATAAAGGAGCAACATGCATAAAAGAACTTGATAGATTTCTTTCCTCAAGAATATCCACAACAGGCTTGCATTTCAAATTAAAATTTGTAACATCTAAAGGCCTTTGAGTTATAACACACTTTTCTTCTCAAGTACTATTGACTTTTCTTTCTCCTTTGAGGCTTCAACAGTAGGTTTGTTCCTCTTTGTTCTTCTCAACAATGCCACTCTCTCCAAGAGAGTTTTGTTTTTAGAGTCACTATCAATGTTGACACTTGACTGACCTTTCTTCTTAGAACATTCAGTCTATTTCCTGCTAGCTGAACGGTTTTTCTGCTTGGTAGCTAGCAACAACACAATTTCTGAAGATTAGTTTCTTCAACAATTGTAACTGGAGGAGTAGCAGGATCAATAGATGCCACTAGATTTGGTGCTGGATCAACAAATGTAACTGGGGGGAGTTTAACATAGGGATTTTGTGCAGGATCCCTTCTATCAATCACAGGTGTAGGAATAGAATATGTTTATTGTTCCTCATGAGCATAACCTGTAGCAATTTTAGAGGGACCAGTAATTACTGGAATTGAGTCAAGAACAACATCTATTATGCCTCAGATTCAACTTGCATTAGACCAATGTTCACTGGAGTGGAATCAAGAATAGGGACAGGCAATGAAATAGTTTCAACTGAGTCACATGGAATAGGAGTACCAGAATAGGGTATGTGAAAGAAATAGAGCCCTTGAGCCAATCACATGTTAATGAATAATATGAGGTAATTTTTCATCATATGTTGTATCTATATATGTATATATTAGATTGTGATGAACCCCATGAACTCTGGCAATTGATTCCAAGGCCATGATGAGATCATGCCAGTGAGACTTGGAATCCAGATGCCCATGTTCTAAATGTTCCTAGTCGTAGGATCACCAATTAGGGGATTGATGATTCCGGATAGACTGGTGCACTTGGTACATGCTTTACACAATAAGGGGTAGCTATTCTCATAGTTACCTATGAGCCGTCATTAATGTACAAGTGCAGATGCTCATTAGGGAATGAGTTCACTGAAAGAACCTACACAAGGAACACAAAATGGAATCCTTACATGAGTGTCAATAGGATGTTCCTCGGGTTATAGTAGGTGCAAGCAGTCCTAGTCGTACAATCACTGATTATGGGATTGGTGATTTCGGATAGATCGGTGCACTTGGTACATGACTTATACTATAAGGGGTAGTTGATCTCACAGTTACCTATGAGCCGTCATTTAATGTACAAGTGCGGGTGCTCATTAGGGAATGAGTTCACTGAACGAACCTATAGAATGGAATCCTTACATGAGTGTCAATAGGATGTTCCTCAGGTGATAGTAGGTGCAAGCAGTTCTTGGACCTGAGGTTGTCATGGTTACGTTGTGAGTGACAACCCATTGCTTTGGTTCTATCCCTACGTGGCCCTAGCATCATGTGCCGAGTACTATTGGGCATGGGAAAGCATTCATGAAGGTAGGTGAGCAACCACCATCAAATTGGTTACTCCTAGTGAGAGGAGATAATGTCCTATGTGTCCTTACAAGTGTCGACTCGGGAATCTCTGGCCAGAGTAGACATGAAAGTTAGGAAGATGTTTTTGATGTTTCATTATTAAGACTACATCTTGGCGGGTGGAATATATATGAATAAGTATTATGGTTTGACACTTCTTTCGTACCCTAGCCAACTTCGGGACATTGTAACCCAGGGACTTAGTTGCATGGTAACTAATCGCTGAAGGGCGTTCGATCCCCTATAGATTGAACCTCACACTATCCGGGTAGTCATGACACTTGCTAGACGTCAATCTTGACTTATAAGTGGAGTCTCTCATGACCACACTAAAGGGGTTTTTGTTGGCCTAAGTTTTTCTACCTTGGTCTTAATCTCGGTTTTGATGATAATAAACATGGAACTAAAGTTTTATTGAGAAATACTTTCAGGTTCCAAGTCAGTTAGTACACGATGTCCGCGATCAAAAAAATCGGAGAAATCGGCAAGGATGCTCATCGATGCTTGGGATTCTTCGAGAAGTTAAAGTTTATGTGTAGGGTGTCTAGCTTGTGTTATAAATCCTCATGATGATGCATAAGAACCGAAAAATGAAACCCGAACCCCAAAACATGAAAAACCGGAAAATCGAAAATGGCACTGGAATTCACTAACCCTAGGGATGTCCTTGGAGGTCTATATAACCTAGACATTTTTTTGGCACCAAAAGTCCCGGTAATTGTTCTTTAGGTAAAAACTACATAACGAGATATTTTAAAGGATTTTTTGGAAGTCTTTAGCCTACCCATACTTGACCCAGAAGATTATAAAATTTCTATTTTTTGGAAATTTGTACTAGACCCCAAAACTTAGATTTTTATTCTTGAGGATTTTTATATTTTAGATATTTTTATTGAATCCAAATGGGGGGTAGTCCTTATATAACATTTATGTTTTAAAGTTAGTAAATGTTATATAGGAGGACTTAGCAAAGACCGAACCCAGAAACGAACAAACAAGCAGAAAACTCAGCTAAACGAAGTGGTCTGCCCGGATTCGGTCGACTGACTGGTCAACCGACAAAAGATAAAAACTGACATAAGGCATTTTGGTTAACCAACTGGTCGAACGAATGATGCTCAGAATGGGCAAAATGCCTTCGGTTGCTCGACGGTGCTCGGTCGGTTGACCAATGATCGACCGGCAAGCGATCGGCAGTCAGTAACGTGCAAAAATTCGCCCATTGAGTAGAGAGTTGTTGCTCTTCTCTTCATGGCCTATATATATAAGGCCATGACAGCCTTCCATCCCTAATCAAACATACCTTGAGCCATATTTTGATGATCCTTGAGCTTGATTGAGCCACCATTTTTGAAAACCCTAGCTTTGATCTCTCAACTCCTTGAGTAAGCCTTGACTTCATTGATTCACCATCTAAGGCATCAAGAACAAGCTAGGAAACTTTTATTGGAGCTAAGTATTTGTTGTATCATTTATTTGCTCTATTATTTGTGTATTTTATTGTTTATTTCATTGTATTAAAGCTTGCGTAAACCTAGGTTGCTAGGTTTGATTGAGTTGGTGGTAGCCTTGGTCTTAGGGCTTAAATCCACCATTATAAACTTAGTTTGCTAGGATTAGTTGAGTTATCCTTAGGTTGAGGTGTGAGAGTGCTCTCGGTAGGAAGGTGGGATACTTCCGGGTGTGGAAGTGCCTTCGGTTTGAGAGTAGAGACTTTCCGGTGTAAAGTCCTCATTGCAAGAAAACTAATTAATCTAGTTAAACTAGTTTGGAAATCCTAAGCTGGGTGCTTAGGTAGTGGAGTAGGCATTGGGGCCGAACCACTATAAATCATTGTGTTATCATTGATATTTTGTTTGTGTTAATTGCTTTATCCTTAATCGCTTCTGCATTTAGTCGTTCAATTGTGAATTGCCTAAGTAATTTAAGAAAACATTTAAAATCGAATTTAGACAAATAGATTTAGTTAACACACTATTCATCCCCGCCCCTCCTCTAGTGTGGCCATTTCACCAATAATTTTAGTGGTGGCTCGTAAGATTCGAATAGAAGTCGTTCTATCGGATCTGACTCTCTATTATGCACAACTCAATGTTGGCTTAGTGTGGGGCCCAAAACGTTAAACACAACAGGCTAACCTCGTAACGGACCTTATGAGATAAAGTCGATCCGTATGCGGCCCTATATGTCTACTGTTGGTGAAATGGTCACACTAGAGGGGGGTGAATACCGTGTTATCTAAATCGTTTTGCCTAAATCCGGTTTTAATAATTTGTTTGGTTACTTAGGCAAATTACAAGTTGAGTAGCAAGCGGAAGCAAAGTAATACGATAATGAAATAAACACAAGTAGAATCAATACAAATACAATTATTTATAGTGGTTTGGCCCCAATGCCTACTCCACTACCTAAGCACCCCGTATAGGATTTTCAAACTAAACTTTACTAGATTAATCTTATTTCCCTTACAACGATGACTTTGACCCAAAGAGTCTTGCTCTCAACCTAAGGCACTTCCACACCCGACAGTCTCCGCCTTCTTACCGAGAGCACTCTTCCACCTCAACCTAAGGGACAACTCAACTAATCCTAGTAAACTAAGTTTACACCGGTGGAATTAAACCTCAAACACAAAGGCAACCACCCAATTTCAAGACCTAACAACCTAGGTCTTCACAAGCTCAAATCTTATGAAATAAATAAGAAAATATATAATTAATGGAGCAAACATACAACAACACAAATACTTAGCACCAACACAATGAATCCTAGCTACTCTTGATGCCTTGATGATGAATCAAATCAAACTTGACGGCAAACTCAAGGAATGAGAGATCAAACTAGGATTTCTCCAAGTAATGGCTCAACGAAAGCTTGGAAATGATCAAGTATGGCTCAGTGAAGTGTAGGAGTGATCAAAAGTATCAAAGGAAGGCTAAGGCATAGGTATTTATAGAGCCATGAAGAAGGCTCGGGTGAAGCACCGCTCAACGGCTCGAAAACTAGCCATTTTCTACCTTCCAGTCGATTGCCAATCGATCGTCGGTCCACCGATCGTCGGTCGACCAACCGAGCGACCACCGAGCGATCGAAATGTCGCCCGTCGACCAGTCGGTCGATCGAACCGGGGCAAGGCAGATTTCTTTGCTTGTTTGTTCGTTTTCTGGTTCCGTCTTCGCTAAGTCTACTTATATCACATTTCTTAACTTAGTTAATCAATTTAAAATATAAGTGTTATATAAGGATTACCCCCCCATTTGGATTCAATAAAAATATCTAAAAAATAAAAATCCTTAAGAATCAAAATCTAGTTTTTAGGGTCTAGTCAAAATTATTGGAAAACGAAAATTTCCTAATCTCCCGGGTCAAATATGGGTATGCTAAAGGCTTCCAAAAATTCCTTAAAAATATCTCGTTATCTGGTTTTTACCCAAGGAACAATTACCGCCATTTTTTGTGTCAAGAAAATGTCTAGGTCATATACCCCTCCAAAGAGCTCCCTAGGCTTAGTGAATTTTAGGGTGATTTTCGGGTTTTCATGTTTTGGGATTCGGGTTTGGTTTTTGGGTTCTTTGCATCATAAAAGAGGATTACAACACATGCTAGACACACTAAACCTAAACTCTAATCTTCCGAAGAATCCCGAGCATCGACGAGTGTCCTTGCCGATTTCTTCGATTTTTTCGATCGTGGATGTCGTGCGCTAACCAACTTGGAACCTGAAAGATTTCTTAATGAAACATTAGTTCCATATTTGTTATCATCAAAACCGAGATTAAGACCAAGGTTGAAAACCTTAAGCCAACATCTACTAGCATGGACATGCTGCAACTCGATCACGGATCTCGTTTAGGACATGATAGGAAAGATGTTTTCAATAGAAATGAATATGCGAGGAAGGAGTTCCTCGATAACCCTAATTTGTAGGGCATCCCTAAATTGTAGGGATTGGCACATGATAAATCCTAATCAATAAGAATTTGATTTATAGAGATAAATTAAAGTTTATATTTAGTTGGATTTAATTAATTTTAAATTTAATTATAAATCCATTAAATATAAATTATTATTTTGGTGGCAACCTATGCCCCTTATAAATAGATGACCTAACCTCCTTCAAAGGGGTTAAGCAAATTGGTTAATGATCTTGGAGAAGAGCAAGGGCTTGGTTCTTGAGAGGCTTCTTGAAGAGAGAAGTTCCAAGAACACCCCTCATCTCCTTGAAGGGCCGGCCATTAAAAGCTTCCTTCCCTGGTTTTGTGAAGCCGATTGAAGTTCTCTTCCACTTGGGTGTGTCATCTACTTCATCTTATCGGAGGAGTCCAAGAAGGACAACGAGGTATTCCTTCATCTTCCTCCTCATTCCGTGATTTTCTCATCCCCTCTTCCTCCTTTTTGGTGTTGGGTTCTTGGTGGAAAGGCCGGCTTCACATTGGTGCTTTTCGGGGTTGAGATTGCCTCTCCGTTGAGCCACAACGAGTCTTGGTGTTCACTGCCCCGTAGTTGCGAGATGCTTGGTGTGGACTTTCCTTGGAGGACTTGCGCGTGTGTCTTGAAACGGGGATAGGAGAAGTCATACCATTTGTAGTATAAGGTAAATCTTCTCCCTCTACTTGTTGATTGAATTCCTTAAAGATTGCTAAAGTTGATCGAAGGTTTAGGGATGTTTTGAATTTTTAAATTGCTTTTCTGTTGTGCTTCTTCTTCCCATCCCAACAGTATGATCGTCATACAAATCTCCCCCTCAACACAAAGATTATCCCCCTTGACATATGAATCCTCCCCCTTAGGAATTGAAACCCTAGTTGGGGAAATAGAGAGAATAGATGGCATACCTCTACTTTTCCTTGGTGGGAGATCTTTTGGATGTTTGCCAAGCTTTACTCACATGGGAATACCTTGAAAAGGAGGAGGAGGAACCCCCTCATTTGTCATTTGAGCATAAGATTGTGCTTGGGTTTCTTCACGACCAAAAATCGACTCACCTTTAGCCAATAGAGAAGAAGAGGCTTTCTTGTAGACCTTCCACACACACCCTTTTCTTCATGGGACTGGGGACATTTAGCCAGCTCCATTGGATGGGAAGAAGATCTAGACGATGGTTTAAGAGCTGGAGAAGCGGGAGAGCAGTTATAACTATTGGCTTAAGGGTATCTCTTAAGCCTCGATCTTTATTTTGATGATAACAAACAAGTACTTAATCCATATGTTAAGTTTTGAGTTCAGGTTGTGGTTGCGATAAGCATGCCAAGCTCGTTCAAACGAATCGAAAGAAAAGACCGTCAAAGAAATGGAAGAAGAAAACGATAAAGAAAGGCTCGGGCTTAGATCAAGTAGAGATCATGTAATATACCTCTAGGATGAGTTTATCCCAAGCCAAATTATAAAGTTATCCAAGTTAAAACTTGGTAACTAAACCCATAAAAAGGGAATCTAACAAAATCAAGTAGAAGTCAGCCTCAGCCTGTGTTCGATCGATTGGTCGGTCGATTGAACAAGGCAGTATCCTTGGCAGCAGCCAGTTCGGTCGACCAGTTGATCGACCGAATGATGCGAAGAAGTTACAGTAGCCATTCGATCGACCGAAGTTGGTGAAGAAATCGCAGAGGGCTGCGTCGGTCTACTGGATTAGAGATCACAAGTCACGCGAGCCTGGCTCCACTGATAGAGTTGCGACAGTCGATCGACCAGTTGATCGACCAAACACTCACATAAAGCCAGTGGTCGCATTGGAGGTCGATCCGTCGATCGACCGACGATCGAACGGCAAGCGACCGAACGGCGTCAACGGCTATTTTTTTACCCGTTGAACGTTCCGTTCGGTTGAGAGGTTATAAATACCCCTCACCTAACTTCTTTAATCCTTCTTGGAGATTTCATTGAACATTAAAGAAGTGATTTGAGCCTTCATAAAGATTGATTTGCTGCGCACCCTTCGCCTCCGTCGACAACATTCTTCGAGCGCCTACTTCCCTGCTTCCCTCAACTCCGCTGCAACTCAAAGAGTCATCTTCCTGCAAGTTGTAGGCTTGAAGGATTGGGAAAGGAGCTTTGGTTCATCTTTAAATTCTTAAGTTCTTTCCATTGTATTTGAAGTTTATTTGAAACTTGTTTTCCATCTGTAATAGCTGCTAGGTGTGCTAGCGAAAACTTTGTAGAATTGTGTTTTTCCTAGGTGAATAGAATTGAGGTGTTCTCAGAGTGGTGAGAAGAGTATCCTCAGTGTATTCAAAGGGAAACATAATATCTATAAAGTAGTGGTTAGAAATCCTTGGTGAGGAGCCAAGGTAGTGGAGTAGACAGTTGACCGAACCACTATAATTATTCTTTTTTGTACTGCTTTCTTGTTTGCCTATCATTGTCATTAATATTTGATCATGTCTACAGTTAAGAAACACTTGCACTTAAGTTAAGTTAAAATTCAGTAAAAAGAAAAATATAGGAAAGAAGGGGCAGACACTATTCAACACCCCCTTCTAGTGTCGGATTTCTCACAACAATTGGTATCAGAGCAAGGTCGTAGGTTAAGATTTAACCATCTTCCCTACAAATTAAGATGTATATGAAAGCAAAATGGCAACACTAGAGGGGGGTGAATAGTGTGTTAACTAAATTAATTAGCCTAAATTCCAATTTTAATCGTTTCTTGATTAGTTTAGGCAATTTGCAATTCGATGATTGGATGCGGAAGCGATAAATAATTAAGCAATCAATACAAACAAGTATAGCAATGCTAACACGAGAATTTATAGTGGTTCGGCACCAATGCCTACTCCACTACCTAAGCACCTCGCTTAGGTTTTCCAAACGAGTTTATCTAGATTAAATCGGTTTCCCTTACAACGAGAACATTGCACCAGAAAGTCTCCGCTCTCCAACCGAAGGCACTTCCACACCCGGAAGTATCCTGCCTTCCTACCGAGAGCACTTTCCCACCTCAACCTAAGGACAACTCAACTTAATCCTAGTAAAACTATGTTTAATTACACCGATGGATTTAAACCTCAAACATAGGCTACCACCCAATTGCAAGACCTAACAACCTAGGTCTTCGCACAAACCCAAACCAAAGAAAATACGTTCAAATAAACAATAAAGATTACAATGAAAAGAGCTAAGGAATGTAACCAAAAATCAATGCTCTTTTCACGCCTTCAACCCTTCAAGCGGATGACTCAAATTAAATCCGAGTTGAGGAAGAAGACTGGGCACTTGCGAGAATGTTCGCGAAAGAATAGAGCGTCGTTGATCAATCTCTGGAAAGCTCAAATTTCCCTTTAGAATGCTCAATAATATCTGTAATTGATAGGGATGAAGAAGAAAAAAGATTAGATGATGTATATTTATACCCTCACCAAGAAACGACAGCTCAACGGATAGAAAACTATACGTTGCGGTCGCCCAGTTGATTTGTCGGTCGACCGACCGATCGATCGCTTGAAGCTACCGCCGTTTCTTCTTTATGTGCGGTCGACCAACGGGTCGATCGCCCAGACGCAACTTTGGCGATTTGCCATTCGTTCGATCAACGCAAGCCATGTCTTCGGCTATCTGCAGGTCAGTCGACCAGTTGGTCGACCGACAGAGCTACTGCCCATTTTGGGCTTCGATCGGTCGACCGAAGTAGGTAGTGCCTCTTTTCGGCACTGTTCGTTCAACTGACCGATTGACCGAGATGGCTGGTGCCATTTTTCTTACCCTATTCGGTCGACTGCCGGATCGATGGAACTTAGGCTGAATTGAATTTTCAGCCCTTTTTCTTGCCCGCTTCATTTTCGGGTTCTAGCTTTCAACGAGCATCTTCTTGGAGAGCTTTTCGTGTGATCTTTGAGCTCGTCCAATACGTCTTTGGTGCACACATTGATCTTTGTGAAATTTCGCGATGAACCCGAGCGCGACGATCAATGTCCTTCCGATTTATTCAATCGAGGACATCGAACGCTAATTGATATGGAACCTGAAAGATTTCTCGACAAAATATTAGTTCCATGTTTGTTATCATCAAAACCAAGATTAAGAGATTAAGACCAAGGTTGAAAACCTAAAGCCAACAATCTCCCCCTTTTTGATGATGACAAACATCCTTAAGAAAATATATCATTAAAGCATAGAGGATATCATCTAAGGGATTTCTCCCCCTATCAACATGCATATTTATGAAAATAAACTCCCCCTATCTATATGTATGGATTTCCTATATTTTCCTCCCCTTTATCTATAATTTTCTCCCCAATTTTCTTATACTTTTCTCCCCCTTTATACCTATACTCTTCTCCCCCTTTTGACATCAATCAAAAAGGGCAAGAAAGGTCAATCTTGTCAAAGGGATGAAAAACAAATATATATTTTTTATGTAGTTGAGACTCTAAAGAATATTTTTCATGACACATGAAAATCTCAACCAAAGGGATGGAAAACAAATATTTAATATGAAACTTAAATCATACATGATAGCAAATAGTGATAAATAGAATCCAAACCTAAATCATGTATGATCTTAAGTATGTACGAACTTAGCATGATTTCATTCAAAGTATGCTTGAAACCAAGAAAATGCTAAGTATCAAGTTTGGCTATCAACTCATGTTTTTCTCATATTTTAAGCATCTAGAAATCAAACATGAGAGAATGTAAGTCTATGAATCAAGTTTGGGCCTAAATTGAAATTACTAAGTCACTTTGTTGACTTAGGTTAAGGTATACTTCAAGATTATTGAATGAAAATTTTAAATCTATACAAAATCATATTTTCGATGAAAAACTTTGGTACCAATTTTTGAATGAAAATTTTGATATCAAATATTGAATGGTCATTCGAAATGCATGAATAAAGTTTGAACTCAAAAGAATTTTCAAAGACCATTTTTCATCCTATATTGATTTCAATGAAACTAATGGATATTTCTAGCTATCATCCAAGATATCAAAATCATTCCTAGGAATGATTTTACTCAAGAAATTGTGTGAATGATATTAGAAATGGAATCCAAATGGCATGCACAAAGTTTCATTTGAAGTTTTTGAAGAAAGATCAAAGTATCAGAAAGATTGATATTTCAAATAAGTGATACTTTGTGTTTTCAAAATTCGACTTCAAAATTCCATTTTAAATCAGATTCTTGATGAAACTTTTTGAAATTTTTATTGATAAAACTAGATTTTTCAGTGAATGTGCAGTTTTAAGAATCATCTGAAAATGATTTTTCTATATTTCTTTAGAAATAACTGAAATTGATACTAATTGTAGGTTGAAATGGTATTTTTGTAATTTTCAGTTGGTATTTTTTTAATTTTCAGTTATTCTTAAAATTTCTTCAATTTTCATTCAAACTTTCATGACACCACATGATGGTCATGTAAAGAGCATATGTCAAGTTTGAAATGAAAATTATGTCCTTAAGTCAAGAAATCAACTTAGCATGATTTCATTCAAAACTAAACTAGTTTTTATGAAACTTGCTAAGTTTCAATCTTAACATTTACTCATGATTTTTCAAACTTAAACCTATGGATACCTAACATGAGTAAATCTAAACATGTTCCCGAAATATGGATTGAAAATGAAACGTCTAAGTCAATTTTTGACTTGGGTCAACTTTCTTCAAAAGAGGTAAGTATGAATTGACCTCTATGTCATTTTATCCATATCCATATGAATTTTTCATTCTAAGTGACCTATTCCTAAACATGTTTATGAAGTTTTGGACTTAATATGAAGTGACCAAATCAATTTATTGACTTGGGTCAAACTTTTCAAGCTTAAGTCCTCTAATATGATCTAGTTATCACATTTGTTCATCTAGACATGAATTTTTAATTTTAAATACCTAGACTTATGTGATATGTGTTTCTGAACATGTTCATTAAGTGTTTACTCAAAATTAGGTCTTTAATAAGAATTTTAACCTAGAGCAAGTTTCATTCAATCAAGATATCATGAAATTGCCTAAGTTAACAAAATTTTGCCTACTCATGAAACTTCAAATATTTATCATGCAAAAACAATCATGAGTATAAAGAGACATCATTAAAGCATGAATATTCAATTATTAAACTAAGATTTTTGCAAAATTAAATCCATACCTTAGTCTTTAGAGATTTTTGCCAAACTTGTCATTTACTTTTCATTTTCATCATGATAGCATAGCTTTCCATTAACATTCACAACTTGCAAGTAGACTTCATTAGTAGATAATGAGATTAAGGCTACTAGCAATCTAACATACTAAATAGCAAAGGTTTAATGCAAAGTTTCATTTCAAAAATTAAACCTATGCTAGATAGTAAAGATTCATTTTACGGAGGTTAACATGATATCAAAATGAATATAAGGGATCTTAAGATGTGAAATATTTGAAGAATAAGATCTCTACCTATGTTAAATTAGTTTGGACTTACAAGAAGGTCTCTAATAATAGATATTTACCTAGAGCAAGTTTCATTCAATGAAATTTGCCTAAGTGCTAAAATTCTACCTACTCATGAAAATTCAAGGGTTTAACATGCAATCCTAATCATGAGTATAGATACATTATTTAAGCTTAAGCATTGATGTATAACTCTAAGATTTTGAATTTATCAAAGTTATACCTTATTCATGATAATTTGCCAAACTAATCTTATTATTCCTAGTTAGCCTTCCTAAAATGCTTATAACTTGCAAGTAAGCTACACTAATATTTTAGAGAAAATATAGCTACTTAGCAAGTTAACTCAACCAAAAAGCAAAGAGAAGCATCAAGTATCATTATCAAAGTTTACTTTGCTAAATTGTTTGAAATCTATTTTAAATAAATTATTGTGAATCCGAAATGAATTAAGAGATCTCAAAATATAAAATGTTTGAAAAATAGATCTCCAACCCTTCCTATTGGTTGAAAACCGAAAGCCACAATTAGCCTACGATTTAAAACTGCAAGGTCACTTAGGCCCATTACAGGCCACATAGGTCTCCGAGAAGACCGGGAAATCAAAAATCAAAAAGGTTTTTGAATTTTTATCAAGAGCGGAAAATCTACTAATATTAAGCATATATCAAACTCCAACTATAATTTTAAACAATGGGATATAGGAGATGATACCAGAATAGTTTTGATGCCAACTTTACCTAAGGCATCAAGGTAGCTTGAATTTGCAACCAAGGAATGATTCATCATTCAAGTCCATGGTCAACTTCAATACATCACTTCTCATTCATCCTTATGTGGTAGCTCCCCCTACAAAAGAAGATGAAACTTTTGGTACCCAAATTGCTTTGGGTCCTTGAGGGTGAGTTGGCCTAGGAATCCAATGTGTCTTAACTACACTTGGATTTTTCTTGAATGCACAATCATAAATAGCACGGCCAAAAATACCACAACAAAAATAATGTCCATTAAATTTCTTTTTATTTTTATTATGGACATGAGGTTTGTTATTAGAATGCTTGTCATGTGAAACATGATGAGTATGAACATTCTTGAAGGAAACAATTTTCTTTTGAACATGAGATTTGATTTTAGAATGCTTGATATGAGAAGCATGATGTCCATAAGCATTCTTGAAAGAAACATTTGTATTTCTAGAATTCGTAGAAGATGAATTACTAGATAGAGTATTGACTTTCTTATTTAGAAAAATAACCTCATTTTTTAAGTCGTTCATGGATTTTTGAATAGTATGCAATTGAGTTTTCAACATGCTATTTTCATTCTTTAGGATGTCATTTTTTGTTTTTAAATCTTTAGTGTCAACACTTATGGTACCATGGCATGAATTGGAGACACTAAGTTTTAGCTTCTCATTTTCTAATTTTACATCATGTAATTGAGAGCTAAGATTTAAGTTTTCTTTCTTCAATTTTTTGTTCCCTTTATCTTTTCTAACAACCAAGGCATACATGCTTTTATATTAATCCATTAATTCATCATAAAGAAAATCATGAGAGCTAGATGAATTAATACTACCATTTTTGTTATCATGACTAGAAGAACATACCTCCTCATCAACGTTCATGATGTTGACTTCGTGATCCTGGTGTGAGGATGCTTCACTTGATTCACGTGAGTGAGTGGAAGCATTTGATCTCTTTTTGCCTTGCTCTCTTTTTCACGTGCCATTTCTCATTGCATATGTGACATATCACCTTTCTCTTCCGACTATTTGTACTTCTTTCTCTAGAAACACTAAAAACTTCAAGAACTTCATTAGATATAGGAGTATGACAATTGTCATCGTCTCCTTCATTTAGAGTAACGAGTTCTTCAGTTTTAGCATAACCATAAAGCATATTCAAAGTAGCCCAAATATCATATGCCGAAGTACAATGCATGATCGTTTCACAATATATGCAATTTGTTGCCTTAGCATTTAATTCAAACAAATTAATTTGTTCTTGTGTCCATGCAACCATGTTTTCCGTAGGTTCAATATATTTGATTTTTACCATGTTAAAAACACCTAAACCTTGAGTCTTTAGGAAAGTATACATTCTACTCTTCCATAGACCAAAGTTAGACTCATCGAACCTAGGTGGTGAAGACGATACCAACTCTAGAGCCATTTCAGGATCGAGACAAGGTGTAGAGGAGATGGTGACATCTCAAGCTACGAACCCGCTCTAATACCAATTGAAAGCGAAATAGCAACACTAGAGGAGGGGTGAATAGTGTGTTAACTAAATGAATTAGCCTAAATTCCAATTTTAATCGTTTCTTGATTAGTTTAGGTAATTTGCAATTCGATGATTGGATGCGGAAGCGATAAATAATTAAACAATCAATACAAACAAGTATAGCAATGCTAACACGAGAATTTATAGTGGTTCGGCCCCAATGCCTACTCCACTATCTAAGCACCCCGCTTAGGATTTCCAAACTAGTTTAACTAGATTAAATCGGTTTCCCTTACAACAAAGACTTTGCATCGGAAAGTCTCCGCTCTCCAACCGAATGCACTTCCATACCCAGAAGTATCCCGCCTTCCTACAAAGAGCACTTTCCCACCTCAACCTAAGGAAAACTCAACTTAATCCTAGTAAAACTACGTTTAATTACACCTGTGGATTTAAACCTCAAACACAGGCTACCACCCAATTGCAAGACCTAACAACATAGGTCTTCACACAAACCCAAATCAAAGGAAATACGTTCAAATAAACAATAAATATTACAATGAAAAGAGCTAATGAATGTAACCAAAAATCAATGCTCTTTTCGTGCCTTCAACGCCTTCAACCCTTCAAGGGGATGAGCTCAAATTAAATCCTGAGTTGAGGAAGAAGACTAGGTGCTTGCGAGAATGTTCGCGAAAGAAGAGAGCGTCGTTGATCAATCTCTGGAAGGCTCAAATTTCCCTTTAGAATGCTCAATAGTATCTGTAATTGACAGGGAAGAAGAAGAAAAAAAATTAGATGAGGTATATTTATACCCTCACCAAGAAATGGTAGCTCAACGGATAGAAAACTATCCGTTGCAGTCGCCCGGTCGATTGGTCAATGGACCGACCGATCGACCGCTTGAAGCGACTGTCGTTTCTTCTCTGTCTGCGGTCGACCGACGGGTCAACTGCCCAGATGCAACTTTGGCAATTTGCCATTCGGTCGACCAGTTGGTCGACCAACAGAGCTACTACCCATTTTGGGCTTCGATCGGTCGACCGAAGTAGCTACTGCCTCTTTTCGGCACTGTTCGGTCGATGACCGACCAATCGACCGAAATGGCTGGTGCCATTTTCCTTACCCTATTCGGTCGACTGGGCGGTCGACCGAACTTAGGCTAAATTGAATTTTCAGCCCTTTTTCTTGCGCGCTTCATTTCCGGGTTTCGGCTTTCAACGAGCATCATCTTGGATAGCTTTCCATGTGATCTTTGAGCTCGTCCAATACGTCTTTGGTGCAAACGTCGATCTTCGAGAAATTCCACGACAAACCCGAGCGCGACGATCAATGTCCTTCCGATTTTCTAATTTATCCGATCGAGGACATCAAATGCTAATTGATATGGAACCAGAAAAATTTCTTGACGAAATATTAGTTCCATGTTTGTTATCATCAAAACCGAGATTAAGACCAAGGTTGGAAACCTAAAGCCAACAGTCTAGTGAAGTCCAATTAGCTCAAGGGTCCTCTACTCATACTCCACCACTATTCGATGGAAACAACTATGTCTACTGGAATTTCGCATGAATGACTTCCTACAATCTTTAGGCATGGATGTATGGAGGATGATTTTAGTAGAGTATAAGCAACCCGATAAGGATATGGATAAATGGGACGAAGAAGAGATTAGACTTTTCAATGCAAAGGCAAAGTCCGTCAATGCTTTATATTGTTGTCTATAAATTAATGAATTCAATAGGATTTCTACATGTAAGTCCGCATATGAAGTATGGAAGGTTCTAGAGACCACCCATGAAGGGACTTCACAAGTATAGGAATCCAAAATAAACTTACTTATGCATGATTATGAAATGTTTAAGATGCTAGCAAGAAGATTCATGAGTTTCATGAGGGGAGGCATGAGGAAGGGAAGAGGAGGCTACACTTGCTACAATAGCTACAATTGCAACTAGACCGAGCATCTAAGGAGAGATTGCCCAGTTCTCAAGATGGCCTCCACCTCCAACCCTCACAAAAAGGAAAAGTACAAGAAGAAAAAGAAGAAGAAGAAGAAGAATGCAATGATGGCCACGTGGGATGAAAGCGAGGCCTCATCAAGTGTAAAAGAAGCTAAGAGCAAAAAGGCAAATCTTTGCCCGATGGCAAAAGATAATGAGGTAAGATTTATTTTTGGTGAAGTTTCTTTTACTCAAGAAGAGCTAGAAGATGAATTTGAACAAATGAATGATGAGTTTAATGTCATTAGGAGAAAATTCAAGGACCTCAAAAAGGAAAATAAATCTTTAGAGCTTGAGAATGATAGTTTAAGAAAAGAAATAGACACTCTTAAGGAAGAGACATGCACCCTAGAGAAAGCTAAGAAGGACTTAGAGATTAACAACCAAAAATTAGAGAATGAAAATAAGTATTTTAGTGATCAAGTAGAACATTTGAATGATAGCATGCTAACATTGAAAAAGGAACTTTGCATTCTTAATGAAAAAATGACAACCTTCATGCAAGATTTACATGCCAAAGAAATCATCACACTTTCATGCTCACACACACACACTTTCATGCTTACATGCCAAAGGTTGTCCATAAAAAGAAATCATCACACTTTCATTCTCACACACACACTAGAAGAAAATTTAATGGAAATTGCTTTTCTTGTGGCATGTTTGGCCATATGACCAAGGATTGTGCTTTGAGAAGGAACACACATGCAAGATTTACATGGGTTCCGAAAGTGACTAACACTCAAGGACCCAAGAAAATTTGGGTACCTAAAATGATTTCCTCTCCTTTTGTGGATGGAGAAGCATGCTCAACCAAGTAGAAGCACATGGATATTGGATAGCGGTTGCTCAAAGCACATGATGGGTGACATCAACTTATTTGCAACCCTATCAAGCAAAAGATGGTGGACATGTCATATTTGGAGACAATGTCAAAGGTAAGATTGTTGGTATTGGTGAAATAGGTATACTCCCTTACCCATGCATTAAGAATGTTTTATTAGTTGATGGGTTAAAACATAACTTGATTAGCATATCACAATTATGTGACAATGGATACATGATTATTTTTGAAGCATCAAAATCTATCATTAGAAGTGCACCTTCAAATAATATCATGTTCATTGGAAATAGGCAAGAAAATATATACACTTTAGAATTAAATGTCTTGCCAAATCCCCATGTTAGACGCTTAATTGCCATGGAGGATGACTCTTGGTTGTGGCATAGAAGGCTAGGACATACTAACATGAGCCTTATCCAAGAAATATCTAGGAAAGAATTATTTAAAGGATTACCCAAGATAAAATTTGATTAAGACAAACTTTGTGATGCATGTCAACTTGGTAAACAAGTCAAATCTTCATTTCATAGTATCAATCAAGTTAGTACATCTAGAATTCTTGAGCTTTTGCACATGGATCTATTTGGTCCATGTGATGTAGCTAGTCTAGGTGGAAAGCTATATTGTTATGTATTAGTTGATGATTTTTTTAGATTTACATGGGTTTCTTTTTAGCTAAGAAAAATGAAACTTTTGAGTTTTTCAAAGAAAATTACAAATGAAAAAGCAGTTTCAATTCTGAAAAGTAGAAGTGACAATGGAGGGGAGTTTAAAATGAAAAATTTTCCGAGTTTTGTGATGATTTGGGTATTTAACAAACCTTTTCTTCCCCTAGGACTCCTCAACAAAATGGGGTGGTTGAGAGGAAGAATAGAACCTTACAAGAGATGGCTAGGACCATGTTATGTTAAAACGATTTGCCTAAGTATTTTTGGACCGAAGCCATAAATACCTCTTGCTATGTTCTTAACCGAGTTTTATTAAAACCCAAAATTAAGAAAACACCTTTTGAGCTTTGGAATGGTAAAATCCCAAATGTGGGATATTTTCATGTTTTTGGATGCAAATGTTTCATATTGAATACTAAGGAGAATTTAGGAAAATTTTATTCTAAATCCGATGAAGGGATTTTCCTAGATTACTCCATGAATTCTAAGGCATATAAAGTTTACAATCGTAGAACCATGATTGTTGAAGAATCTATGCATGTTATGTTTAATGAAACTAATGATTCTTCTAGAAATGTGTAGATTGTAAATGTAGGTGAAGAACTTGAGGATCTCACACTTCATGACAAAGAGGTGGAGGATGAAGATAACGAGGAAACCCAACATGAAGAACCGCCATCCTCAAATCTACCTCAAGTTGAAAATGAAGAAGAAGAAGCTCTACCACCTCTCCCTAAAGGATATCGGTTGGTAAAGGATCATCCAATGGACCAAGTCATTGGAGAACCTTCAACGGGAGTGGTAAAGTGTTCTAAACTCAAGAATGTTTGTCAATATGTAGCTTTTGTATCTCAAGTAGAGCCTAAGAATATTAAGGAAGCAGTAGAAGATGAGTTTTGGGTACTAGCTATGCAAGAAGAACTCAACCAATTTGCTAGAAATGATGTGTGGGACTTAGTGCCTAGACCTAGTGAACAAACTATAATTGGAACTAAATGAGTATTTAGAAATAAGCTAGATGAAGAAGGATTAGATTAAAATGAAACGTATGCTTCCGTGGCTAGATTAGAAGCAATTAGAATGCTTTCGGCATATGCTAGCTTTAAGGGTTTTAAACTTTTTCAAATGGATGTAAAAAGTGCATTTTTAAATGGTTTCATTAATAAAGAAGTCTATGTTGAACAACCCCCGGATTTGAAAGTTTTGAGTTTCCAAACCATGTTTTCAAACGTAAAAAGACATTATATAGTTTAAAACAAGACCCTAGGGCTTGGTATGAAAGACTTTCAATCATTTTAATTGAACAAGGTTTTAATGTTGGAAAAGCTGATGTTTCACTTTTCATTAAGCATGATGAAAATGATATGTTATTAGTTCAAATTTATATTGATGACATAATTTTTGGTGCTACTAATGAAATGCTTTGTAAGTGGTTTGCTAAATGTATGCAACATGAGTTTGAGATGAGCATATTGGGGGAGCTCTCCTTCATGCTTGGTCTCCAAATCAAGAAAACCAACAAAGGAATCTTCAACAATCAAGACAAGTGCATAAAGGAGCTCATCAAAAGATTTGGGATGAATGAAGACAAGATAGCATCTACACCTATGAGCACATCCATCAAGCTTGACAAAGATGAAGAGGGCATTAAAGTTGACGAAAAACGATATCGAGGTATGATTGGTAGTCTTCTTTACTTAACCGCGAGTAGACCCGATATAATGCTTAGTGTATGTGTATGTGCTAGGTTTCAATCTTGCACAAAAATATCTCATTTAAGTGCAGTAAAACGCATATTGACTTAGGACTATGGTATCCATGTCATACATCATTTGATTTAATCAGTTTTTCGGATGTGAATTTTACCGGGTGTAAAGTAGATAGAAAAAGCACTAGTGGGTGTTGTCAATTCTTAGGAGCGAGTCTTGTTTCTTGGTTCTCAAAGAAACAAAACTCAGTTGTACTTTCAACTACCGAAGCAGAATATATCGCTGCGGCTAGTTGTTGTGCACAAGTCCTTTGGATGAAACAAACCCTTTTAGACTATGGACTTGAGTATTCTTGTATACCTATTCATTGTGATAACACTAGTGCAATAAACTTAACAAAGAACCCTATTTTACACTCTAGAACCAAGCATATTGACTTAAGGCATCATTTTCTTAGGGATAATGTGACTAAGGGAAATATATCGGTAGAATTTGTATCCACCGATAAACAACTTGCCGATATGTTTACAAAACCCTTGGTTGAAGAAAGCTTTACAAATTTAAGGATGCAATTAGGAATTTGTGCTTTTCCTAGTAATTAAAATGTTTTTCTTCAAAATGTATGTGTTTCAAAACTTGCATTCTAGAAAGTATCATCACACTTATGTATTGCTCTGTAGTGGGGCTTTGCGACTTATTGATGTTTGCCTTCTATAGGCTTACATTAATAGGAAGGACTATAGTGATAGATGATACTTGGTTTAATGGCTTTCTTGGTTTTTATGATGAAACTCATTAATTGTAGCTTAATTCTTACCCTTTTTGATTGATATCAAAAGGGGGAGAAAAAGTAAGGTCACACTTGGTTTTTACGATGCATATAGTTAGGGTGAGTTATATAGTTAGGGAGAGTTACAAAAGTTATCGTATTTGAATGAATGATATGCACATTGATAGGGGGAGCATAGGTTGAATTATAAGTATTTGTATGCATGTGTTGAGTTTTATATCTTGTATACCTTAGACTCATGTATGGCTTAACTCAAACTAACAAAAAAATATGCATATACTTTCTTAAAATTCCTTGTTATGTTTGTCATCATCAAAAAGGGGGTGATTGTTGGCTTAAGGGTCTCTATTAAGCCTCGATCTTTATTTTGATGATAACAAACAAGTACTTAATCCATATGTAAAGTTTTGAGTTCAGGTTGAGGTTGCGATAAGCATGCCAAACTCGTCCAAACAAATCAAAAGAAAAGACCGTCAAAGCAATGGAAGAAGAAAATGTCAAAGAAAGGCTCGGGCTTAGATCAAGTAGAGATCATGTAATATACCTCTAGGATGAGTTTATCCCAAGCCAAATTGTAAAGTTATCCAAGTTAAAACTTGGTAACTAAACAAATAAAAAGGGCATGTAACAAAATCAAGTAGAAGTCAGCCTCAGCCTGAGTTCAGTTGATCGATCGGTCGACCGAACAAGGCAGTATCCTTGGCAGCAGCCAGTTCGGTCGACCAGTCGATTGATCGAGTGATGCAAAGAAGTGGCAGTAGCCATTCGGTCCACTTGTCGATCGATCAAAGTTGGAGAAGAAATCGCAGAGGGCTGCGTCAGTCGACCGGTCGGTCGACCGATCGAAGCCAAAAATGGGCAGAATGCTCATCGGTCGACCGAATTATAGATCACAAGTTGTGCGACCCTGGCTCAACTAATTCGGTCGACCGACTGGTCGACCGAATGTGGGATCGATAGAGTTACGATAGTTGATCGACCAAACACTCACATAAAGCTAGCAGTCAATCAGTCCATCGATCGACAATCGACCAACAAGCGACCGAACGGCGTCAATGGATATTTTTTTGCCCGTTGAACATTTCGTTCGGCTGAGGGGTTATAAATACCCCTCACCTAATTTATTTAATCCTTCTTGGAGATTACATTGAGCATTAAAGAAGTGATTTGAGCCTTCATAATGATTGATTTGCTGCGCACCCTTCGCCTCCGTCGATACCATTCTTCGAGCGCCTGCTTCCCTGCTTCCCTCAACTCTGATGCAATTCAAAGAGTCATCTTCCTACAAGATGGAGGCTTGAAGGCTTGGGAAAGGAGCTTTGGTTCATCTTTAAATTCTTAAGCTCTTTCCATTGTATTTGAAGTTTATTTGAAACTTGTTTTCCATCTGTAATAGCTGCTAGGTGTGCTAGGGAAACACTTAGGGAAAACTTTGTAGAATTGTGTTTTGCCTAGGTGAATAGGATTGAGGTGTTCTTAGATTGGTGAGAAAAGTATCCTCAGTGTATTCGAAGGGAAACATAATCTCTATAAAGTAGTGGTTAGCAATCCTTGGTGATGAGCCAAGGTAGTGGAGTAGGCAGTTGGCCAAACCACTATAATTATTCTTGTTTGCATTGCTTTCTTATTTGCCTATCATTGTCATTAATATTTGATCACGTCTACAGTTAATAAACACTTGAACTTAAGTTAAGTTAAAATTGAGTAAAAAGAAAAATATAGGAAAGAGGGTACAGATACTATTCAACCCCCCCTTCTAGTGTCAGATTTCTCACAACAATAACTTCAACCTTTGAATGATGAGGGTTTTCTGCTCCAACTCTTGAGGAAAGGGGTTACATATTTGGCTATTCAATAAAATGTCCACACGTGAGCTTTGATTAAGTGTAATAAATGCCTTGAGCCTTGATTGAAGGTAGTACTTCATTAGCCTTGAATGAGAAAAATAAGTGGAGAGAGTAAATAAAGGTAAGTAATAGTAACTTAAAAAACTTTTCGAATTCCCCCGTTTTATGTAAAATTATGTCATAAAACACAACCCCATAGCAGATCTCATCTGCTCAAATCTCCCTCAATCCAAGGCCTTTGTGAAAATGTCAGCAACTTGTCGATCTGTAGAAATATACTCCAGTTGTAACTCTTTGCTATCAACCAGTTCTTTGATGTAGTGAAATTGAATATCAATATGTTTTGTGCGAGAATGCATAACTGGATTCTTTGAGATATTGATGACACTTGTGTTATCACAGTATAAGACCATTTCAATCTATTTGAAACCATAGTCCAATAACATATTTTTCATCCAAATCAGCTATGTACTACAACTGCTTGCTGCTAAATATTCAGCCTTTGCAAAAGATAGAGAGATAGAATTGTACTTCTTGTTCAACCAAGCTACCAGATTTGACCCAATATATAAACATCCACCTGTTGTTCTCTTTTTGTCATCAATGTTTCCTGCCCAATCTGCATCTGTAAAGCCTACAAGACAAGGATTAGACTCCATAGAATACCATAGTCCAAAATCTACAATACCTTTAACATATTTCAGAATTCTTTTGACTGCCTGAAGATGAGACTCATTTAGATTTGCCTGATATCTAACACATAATCCTACACTGAAATTTAAATCAGGTCTGCTAGCTGTCATATATAACAAACTCCCAATCATGCTTCTGTAGAGACTAGGATCGACATTCTTACCTTTTTCATTTTTGCTCAGTTTTTCATGAGTTAGATGGTAGTTCTAACTGGCTTAGAAATGTCCATTCCAAACTTGTGAATCAAGTTTTTAGCATATTTACTCTGAGAGATGAATAATCCTTCATTAGTTTGCTTCAATTGGAGACTGAGGAATTAGTTCATTTCTCCAATCATTCTTATCTTAAACTCAGATTTCATGTCTTCCACAAATTGTTTTACATAAGCTTCTGAGGTTGAACCAAAAACAATGTCATCTACGTATACATGAGCAATGACTAGTTCTGACTCCTTTCCTTTGATGAACAAGGTCTGGTTAGCACTTTCTCTTTTGTAACATTTCAAAAGAAGGAACTGAGTGAGTCTTTCATACCAGACTCTAGGTGTTTGTTTAAGCCCATAAAGAGCTTTCTTTCCGTCTGTATACATGATCACGATGTGTAGGATCTTCAAACCCCTTCGGTTATTCAACATATACTTCTTCGTTGAGGAACCCATTCAAGAAAGCTATTTTAACATCCATCTAGAATAGTTTAAACTTCATACAATAGGATATAGCTAGAAGTAGTCTAATAGATTCCAGTCTAGCAACTAGTGTAAAAGTTAATCATAATACAACACTTCAATCTAATTAAAGCCCTGAGCAACAAGTCTGGCTTTATTCCTGGTTATGTTTCCTACTTCATCAGTTTTGTTCTTGAAAATCCATTTGGTTCCAACAACATTCACACCTTCTGGTCTTGAAACAAGTTCTCATACATCATTCCTGGTGAACTATTGTAACTCCTCTTGCATAGCAGAAATCCAGTATTCATCTTTCAAGGCTTCCTTCATATTTTTTTGTTCAACTTTGGAAGTATAACAGGAATATCTGATCATTACCTGATGATTCTTCCTTGGTTGATTCATGGTCTTGACTCCATCATTTACATTTCCAATCACATTATGCAGGGGATGATTTTTTGAGTACTTTTGTAGGCTTTTCAATTCTGGTATCACCTCTTTCATCATCCTGTTCACCATCAGTCACAATTTCAATTTCATCTTTATTTTCAACTGTCTGATCAGTGACCTTTGTCGTGTTCTCACTAGTTTTGATCTCAGTTGTAACTTCGTTCTCATCAATAGTCATGACCTAGCTGCTTTGAGAATCATCAACCTTCACATTTGCAGACTCCATCACAGTTTTGGTTCTTTTGTTGTAAACACGGTAGGCCTTGCTATTTGTAGAATAACCCATAAATATGGCTTCAGCACTCTTGCTTTGCATCTTGCCAAGGTACTCTCGATCATTAAGAACATAGCACCTGCTTCCAAAAACATAAAACTATGTGAGATTAGGTTTTCTTTCCTTCCATAACTCGTATGGAGTTTGAACTATTTCTGGTCTGAGGTAAACTGGAATTATAGTGTAGTATGCCGTGTTGATAGCTTTAGCCCAGAACCTCTTAGAAATATGCTTGGCGTTGATCATCACCCGGGCTATCTCCTGGATTGTGCGGTTCTTTCTTTCAACCACACCATTCTACTATCGGGTCTTTAGAGCTGAGAATTCATGTAGAATTCTATTCTCATCACAGAACTCAGAGAATGAAATATTTTTAAATTCCCTTTCGTGATCACTCCTTATTCTAATCACATTCATAACTGGAAGCTTCTTTTCATTTTGAAGCCTCAAGCACAAAGTTTTAAAATTGCTGAAAGCACTTGACTTCTCTCTTGAAAACTCTTTCCAGGTAAAATGTGAAAAATCATCAACACATACAAGCACATATTTTTTTACCCTCAAGGCTTTCAACCTGCATAGGTCCAACTAGAACTAGATGAAGATGCTCCAGGGGTCTTGAAGTTGCAATCAGTTGTAATTGATTATGCAATTGTCTTTTTTTCTTGCCTTCTTGACAGGGACCACAAGCAACTTCTGGTTCACCAGATAGTTTTGGAATTCCTCTGATAGCTCCACCATGCACTATTTTCTTGGGTTCTTTGTAATTTACATGACCTAGCCGTTGGTGCCGTGGATTAATGTCAGAGGAGGTAGCTGAAAAACAAACAGAGGAATATGCAATTTTGTAGCAGTTATCATTTGATCTGTTCCCTTCAAGGATACAGTCACCATTCTCGTCAAAGACCTTGCAGCTACTCCAGGTAAATTGAACATTCAAATTCTGATCACAAAGTTGGCTAATACTTACCAGATTTTCTTTTAGCCCTTCTACTAGAAGAACATCAGTCAGACTTGGAATTTCTAAAACATTAAGAGTACCAATTCCAATAACATTACCGTGACCACCATCTCTGAAAGCTAAACTTGCATTCCCATATTCTTGAATATCCTTCAGGTTGTCTTGATTACCAGTCATGTGTTGTGAGCATCCATTGTTAAAGTACCAAGAACCTAGAGACAAAATAGTTATTGACATAAATGCAACTTGATAGTTTAGATCAACCTTCCTTACCCAAATCTGCGTCACTTTCTGCTTTGTTGGTTTCACATGATCTCTTCTTCTCAGTTTGTTTGAAAGTTTGAAGCAGTTAGCTATCATATGCCCTTTGCGTTTGAAATAATAGCATACGAACACTCTCTGACTTCTTTTCGCAATAGTCTGTTGTTGACTTGAAGAACCCCTGCGGATATACCTCAGTTGAACTAGCAGTTGTGACTGAGGCTTTAACTAGGATGGTCCAGAGTATCCGAGTCCATTGTGATTTGGAGGATATTTTCCTACACTTAGGGCATGTTTGCTTCATAGGATAAGGGAGGATAGGATAGGGGATGGATTAATATCCATTATTTATTTAGTGCATGGATTAGAATAAAATATGAATAGAAGAGTATTTATATTTGATGTACACCGGATTTAAAAAATTCATATCCAATCCTCCCTTGTTTATTATCCAATCCAAATGTTTCCTATCCAACAAAGCTAACATACCATTAAAATCTTATTAAGGGTACCACTAGAATTCATCATTCTAACCTCCCTTTTTACATTCTCAAGTTCTTCAATCAGCTTGGATTCTTTATCTTCTTTTTTAGCAATCTGAGCTTGAAGATGTTGAGTCTTTTGCTCAAGATTTCTCTTCTCTTCAGTCAATAACTTGATATGATCACTAATGGATTTGTTCAGCTTTGCAACTTCTACCCATTTGTGAAACACCACTTGGTGGACTTCTTCAAGGCTTTCGACACATTGAACTGTACTGTTATCATCTTCTGCATTTGAACTATCTGGAGTTTTGTCCGAGCCACCAATGCTTGCAGTGAAAGCTATAAAGTTGTCGAACTATTTTTCAAATTCTACTGAGTCATTTTCCTCTTCGTCATCACTCCATATCACAGTAAAGGACTTCTTTAGCTTCTTCTGAAGATCCGGACATTCGGATCTTACATAACCATATCCTTCACATTCAAAGAATTTCATACCTTTGTATTTCTATTTTGAATCACTTTTGAGTGCTAACAACTGACCTCTTCTATTTTCTCCCACAGTGAATTTTGATTTTGAACTGTTGAAAACATCCGATTGGAACTGCGATTGAAACCGCGATTGAAACTGTGAATTTTGATTTTGCTTGTTTATGGCTTTTAGAAATCTTTTGAAATTCACAGCATCCATCTCATCTTTTGAACAATCTTCTGACTTAACCTCATCATTTGTGGTAGTGAAAGCAAGGTTTTTCTTTTTCTACTTGTGTGAGTATTTTTCTAAAAGTTCTAACTCATATGTTTCAAGTTTTCCCATCAATGTATTAAGAGTCATAACTGATGGATCATGTACCTTCCTGATAGCTACTACTTTGTTGTCAAATTTTGAAGCCAGATATCTGAGGACTTTTCTCATAAATTTTTCTTCAAAGAAGGATTCTCCAAGGTTGGTTGCATTGTTCACAAGATCTTTGACACGCCCATGGAAGTCTTGAATACTCTCAACTTCTCCCATTTTCAGGTTCTCATTCAACTTTGGACTTTCGAAGTGTCAGGGATCCTTCATGATTTGTTTCTAGAATTTCCCAAGCTTGTTTTGTCAGTGTACATGCTGAAATCAGTTTGAATTGTAAGGGATCAATTCCACTAAAGATAGCATTGAGAGCTCTATTGTCAAAGTTTTCGACAACGATTTCTACTTCAGTGCGCTCAGTTCCATCTGTCTTTGTTAAGGGTGGCAACGGATCGGATACGGTGCAGATACCTCATTACTCGTATCCGCACCGCACCCCATATCCGCACATTTGTATCTGCACCATATCAGCTACGAATATGTATATGGATATCCATATCCGCATCGCTTGAAATGCAAATATCCTCACCGCATCCGTATCCGCACCATATTTAATATAAAAAATATTAAAATAATATATTTAATTAAAAAAACAATAAATTATCAATTCATTGAGCCATAGTTTAATATATACTTGACATGAAATTACCATATAGCCTTTATATATGTTAATAACTTAATGGGCAAAATAGTAATTCAAAGACACGGATAGGCGGTGTGGATACAATGTGGATACCGTGTGGATCTACAATTATATCCTTATCTGCACCATATCTGCGTGGATATAAATTTTCTAGATTAATATCCGTTTTTGCTTGCGGATATGGATCAGATATGATGCAGATGCAGTTTTTAGTTAGCGGATGCGGATAAAATTACCACCCCTATTCTTTGTGGGAGGAGTATAGCCAATCTCAACAGTATCCCAGCAATGGTCGTCCAAAGACTTGATTAAAGCTCTCATCTGAGCCTTCCAATATGCATAATTTGTTACAATTAGCAAAGGTGGAACATTGACTAAGTTTCCAATAGGCATTTCGTCCATTTTGATGATGAAAGGCTAGAGACACTCCAAGGATCTATGCTGGTACAGGTTAGCATAACTGCTCTGATACCAATTGTCATGACAGACTTTACAGAAACTTTCTGTTGGAGTCAGTTGCACATGAATTGCAACTGATACTGGGACTGCCATGAGACAAGGTGAGTAGCAGATAAAACAATAAAAATAGAAACATGCAAACACACAGATAAATTATTTACGTTTTTCAGTGATAATCTTGTCACCTAATCTACGGGGCCCTCACCCCACACATGTCCAATCCACTATCAACAAAGTGCAATACAAGTATTGGGATTTCACACCCGAAATCCTACTTTCAGTACTAGAGTGAATTAGAAATAACCAAAGCACTTCTTCCTATTACAAGTACTAACCACTTGCCTCTCTATGAAAACTCAATCATAGAGTTTTGTTCTTCACACAATCTTGGTGTTGTAGTGAGTTCAATAGCCCAATTCCACCTGTTGGGATGGGAATAAGAAACGTAGCAGAAATAGCAACTTAAAAAATTTGAAACATCCCAAAACAATGATCTACTTTAGCAAAAACTAAGAAATTCAATCTACGAGTAGAAGGGAGAAGGTATACCTTATACCGCGGTTGGATGGGGTGCTCCTATTCCCTCATCAAGAGGCCCAGTCGCATGTCCTCCAATGATAGTGCACACCAGGCACCTTGCAACAAAGGGGCAGTGAACAACCGGACTCGTCGTGGCTCAATGGAGACGCTTTCTCAAACCCCGAAACCTCAAGAGCTAGGCCGGCCCTTCCACCAAGAACCGGGCTCCAAAGTGAGAGAAAGAGGGATGAGAAAACAATAGAATGAGGAGGTAGATCAAATAATACCTCGCTGTCCTTTTTCAGAATCCTCCAAGTGGATGAAATAGATGGTACACCCAAGTAAAAGACACTTCCAATTTGGCTTCGTAAAAGACCGGGAAGGAGGAAGTAGATGGCCGGCCACCAATGGAGAGGAGGAGGAAGAACTGATTCACCAACCACTCCCATGGGGTGTTCGGCCACAATTTATGTTCAGAGCCTTTGTCTTTGAAACATCAATCATTTATGTTCTTCCGTAAGAACCAAAGACAAACTGCAATGCAGCTAAGGAGGTATTGTCTCCTATATTTTTTCAGATATCTTCCTTCATCAATCCATTTGCCTTGACACCACAAGTCTTTGAATGCAAACTAATAATTCATAATGGATTCCAAAAATAACCAAAGATCACTCGCAAATTTACATTCAAAGAAGATATGGTTAACACAATCTTGCCCTTCTCCACAAGTGTAACAAGCATGCTCAGCAACTTTGCTCACTCTGGATAGCCATTTGGTTGTAGGCAACCTTCCATAAATCATTTTTCATAAGAAGATTTTAACTTTTGGTAGAACTTTTAAACTCCATAAGAGCCTCCAATCAAAAAACAGTGTCATTGAAACATATATCTTCATTTTTAAAAAAATTGTATGTTATTTTGTAATTCAATTTTCCTTTCTTATTTAATGCCCAAACCCGCTTATCAGCAGTGTTTACTATGGGTAAACAAAATTTGAAGACTATTTTGACAATTTCAGAGCCAAAAGCAGACTTTAACAAATCAAAATTTCATTCACCATTTTGTATAAGGTCACTCACCATGCCAATTTCCTCTACCATATTCATGTTTATAAAGGTTGGAAGGTTGGCCATTTATCAAAAGACATACTTGCAACCCAGGGATCACTCCATATATTTGTTTTACATACTACCAGTCCTTCTCTTATCTTTGAAATTGCAGAGAGGATTACTTTGACTACCCAACTGCCTTGCTTACTGTAATTCATATGCCAATGATGAATTATCTTATATGTCTGTTTGAGGATAGAAACCCAATTAGAATATTTATTGTTTAGAATAGGCAGAACTCTCTTGGCCTGAATGACAATTTTAACCAGGTTCAGGTCCCTAACACCTAAACTTCCATGACTTTTACTTAAAGAAATTTTTTTCCAATTAATCGAATGAAAATCATGATTGTTCTTACCATATTTCCAAAATCAGTTTCTGGCCAGCTTCATATGTTCACTTACCACCTTGTCACTGATCCATGTAGTGCCCAAAAAGTGGATAGGTATGGAATTTACCACGGAATTTAGGAGAACTACCTTGCCTGTTTGTGAAATATTTTTGGAAGCCCAACAGTCAAGTCTACTCTATACTTTGCTCACAATCTGTGTTTGCAAACAAAGAGATGTTTTTCCCTTATCAATCCAAGCTCCAAGATATTTTATTGGCAATGAGCCTTCTTTTATGCTCATCTGATGACAAAAAACTCCTCTTTTTTCTTTTGAAAAAGCATCCGGTAAGTAGCATTCTGAGTAGCCAAAATTGATTTTTTGATTGGTGATCTCTCCATATTGCCTTAAAATATTATTTATGGACTCACAATACCTCTTACAGCATTTAACCACTAAAATGGTGTCATCAGCAAAAAATAGATGACTAATAGTCAGCCCTCTATATTTGAAGGCTTTGATATGGCCAAGCTCTACCTCTTTCTTAATAAGGAGAGATAACAGTTCTTGAATCATGATGAAAAGGTAGGGTGAGATGGGTCACCTTGCCTAACCCCCATAGAATTTTTTAAGCTCTCAGAATGTATTCAATTAATAGAACACTTGTAATTTGCTGACTTAAGGCATGCAGTAAACTAGAAGATGAGCTTTGCAGGTATGTTCATACAATTACAGATACCAATCAAACCTTCCTAGCTAACCCTGTCAAAAGCTTTCTCCAAGTCCAATATTATGATGAAATATGGATGTTTTCTTTTGGACTTATAGCCTGCTCACCAGAGACGATATGTGTAATCCAGTGTTTAATCCTATTGACAATAGCTTTGGATAAAATTTTATATGTCACATTGCACAAAGCAATGAGCCTATAATCCTTTATTTCAACTGGATTGTCTTTTTTTGGAATGAAGATTAGGCTAGTCTTACCCCAAGAGTCAGGTAACCAACTTTTCTAATCAAAAGTATTAATTTCTTTCATGTAAGAACCATTGATAGTAGCCCAAAAATTCAGATAAAACTCCAGATTATAGCCATCAGGTTCTGGAGCTTTACCCCTTCCTAGACTCTTCATAGTAGTTACAATTTCTAACTCAGTGAAATTTTTTGTCAGAAGTTCATGCTTATTTGCAGGGATCAGTTTGAAAGTTAACTTCTTGATTTCACTCCAATTGATATCAGGCATACTATACTCCAAGCTCCAAAGATTTTTGTACCATCTCATGAATTCCTCAGCAATCAGATTAGTATCAACCACTTTTCTGCTATCCACAGTGACCTCCATAATAGAGTTCTTTTTTTGAATTTTGCAAATTAAGTTATGAAAATAGTTGGTATTTTTATCATTTATTTCTATCCAATTGGACCTTGCTTTTGTCCACCATTTGATGTGTATTTTTCCACTAAGAGCCATGGCCCTATTGGTAAGACTTATGATCATGTTTAAATCATGTGCAGTAGCTATTCCCATCTCATCAATTGCCTCAAAGACTTCAAATTCTTTCCTCGTATCATTAAGTTTGCTTTCCAGGTTGCCAAAGATATCCCTGCTCCAAGGTCTGAGTGCCTTACTCAAGTTCATTAATTTTTCCATGAAGAGGTTTGAACCACTGTCATTTAGAGTTGTAGAGTACCAGTTATCCTTAACAAATTGAAAAATGTTCTCATTATCCAACCAATAAAGTTCAAAGATAAAATTTCTTTTTGTTCTAACTATATTGCTGTTATATCTTGTATCTAACATGATAGGCCTGTGGTCTGAGGCTTATCTTTGGACTGAAATATTTTTCTCCGTTTTTATCTTCTTGCATCTTTACACAGTTAAAGTCACCCATAAGTAACCATGACACACCTTCAATATTTAAGCTTCTTAGGAAGTGCCATAGAATTTTCCTTTCACTTGCCTTCGTACTTGCATATACACCAGTTAACAACCATGGAGTACCCCCTTTAACACAAATAGATACATGTAAAGATTGACTACATTTGTATAATAATTTAGCTTCCAATATATCAGACTTCTAAGTGATAATAATATCCCCAGACCTCCCATCTCCAAGCATGAAGAAACCACTCCAATTTGACCCAAACTTCCTGATACAAATTTCAAAATGACTTTCATCGAAGTGAGTTTCCACCAAAAGCACCAAGTCAGGCTTATCTGTTTTTAACATGACATCAAGAAAGTCCCAGCCAGAAGCTTTAAGACCTCCTCTTATTTTTCATGAAAGGAACTTCATTCTTGATATAACTGTAGGCTCCCTCCTGGTATGTCACTTGAGCGATCACCATCAGATACAATCGCACCATCATCTTTAGAAATTTTTTCTTTTTTGTTCTACTACTTTATATTAAAAGGAAAACTATCATGGTGGATGTGCTGAGAAAGAGACTTCCTTGTTTTCCCTTTGCCGATGTTAGAAGCAATAACAATGTCTTCTTCCTTGTCATCAGTTTGGATTGCTACATTCTCTTTAATCTTACCAACTGCAATTGCAAAGGTGTCAGTCAGTTTTGTATGGAAGGAATCTAGGAATCTAGCCATTTTTCATAGTTAATATGGATAGTTCTAGGAGCTATTTGTTCAGTCGGAAACACAACGTCTTTGATTAGGTCCTCAGAACTATTTTCCTTTTCTTTTATGATAGCTTTTGCCTTAATAGGAACATGGTCAGTTGGAGCAGGCTTGGGACCTGAAGACATACTAGCAGCTTTAGAACCTAATAAAGGCATGTCCTTCTCCATGTTGGAGTTCTGATCATTCTGCTCCTTCAGTACTTCAAATTTATTTTTCGTTCTACTGATTTGATTCTCATTTTTCCTAGCTTGAGGCTTTTTCTTTCTATTTATGATTTGCCAAGGTCCAATACTTCCTCTTAAACACCATAATCTATGCTGATCTCAACAAGTGCTTTATTGCCTTGGACATTCTGAAGTGTTTCATTAGAAGCACACATATTCTCAACTTGTCTAGTAGCACATGACTCTGCTAGATGCCCTATCATTCCACACTGAAAATAAAATTTTGGAATGTTCTCAAAGGCAATGGCTTGCCAAAAAAATAGCTCCACCTCCATTAATCCAAATACCCTATGGCACTTTATTTTTCAGGTTCCACATTAAGCAAATCCTTGCAAATTTGGCCCTTTGGTCTTTCAAAGTAACATTGTCAATTTTGATTGGTTGCCCAATTATGCTTGTTATTTTTAAAAGTATATCTTTTTGGTGATATTCTAAAGGGAGGCCTGGGAGCTGCACCCACACTGGTATAGCTCCAATCTTCTATAACAGTGGTTGAAAATTTGCTCTCCAAGGTGTGCAAAGCAAGGCTTGACCTCTGAAAAACTAGGGGCCTTCTGTCAGGACCCTATTCAGGTCCTCCTCACACAGGAATTAGCAGAAGTATCCTGCAACTAGGTCGACAGCTTGAACATTGCATTTCAATTTCCAAATCTTCGGCATTTATGCTGAATTAGCTGAAGAGGAGGTGTGCTTCCGTAAAATTTACCATACAAGCTATTACATCATTCGGATCTCGCGGCTACCATCGATTCAGCATCAATACAGACAGTGTTATCCGACGTTGTTTGTATCTTTTTCAGCTTGTCTTCCATACCATTTCTTTTAGCCATTTCATTAGTCACATGAGCCTCTCTAAAAAGCACAACCCAAAAGCTAGGCTGATTTTTGCTATTTGGGTAATCAGATTTTTGGGGATGTCAATTGGCCACAAAGAGGGGATTCTCAAGGGCAACAAAATCACTAGCTAAAACATGCTTTTCTTTATTTACTACAGGAATAGAATTGCCAGAAATCAAATCCATACCCTCTTATCAGCATATTTTGATTCAGAGGTTTCATGGATGGTGCAGATTTTTCCAAGTTTTCAAATAGATCTGATTTCTTCATCCAGCAAGAGGGTCCCTTCGAGGCCTTCCCCGGAGGATCGGGGGGCTTCTTAGGATTTGGAGGGGCTCGTATGTCTCCTTCCGATCTCAAACTCAGACGAGTAGTGTCACCTTCACCATCGCTAGTTTCAATAGGTTCTCCTGCCATTCCCAACTTGATCCACACCTTCCAGCTCCTCGGCGAACCCCGACGTCAGATGGTTGAAGAAATAAAGGGAAGATGTTGCTCTGTAGCAATTAACAAATTAATGAATATTTTGTCTTCTCCTCCCTCTTCCCTGTGGCTTGTCCATGATCCGAGGGGCAAAAGAAAGATCGATCTCAGCACGCAGCACTCTGTAGCAATTAAGAAATAATATCCTTTATCTTCTCCTCCCTTTTTTCTACCGCTTGTCCATGATCGGAGAAGCAAATTAAAAAGAAGGATCTCAGGCTCACAACACAGAACCCTCACGGTGTTAGAAAGTGATTACAGAGCATTTTAAATTATAACAAATCATTTACTTTTTATAATTTGTTGAACTTGATTTAATTTAACCATTGACTAGATTAGCTCTTTGGGTGATCGAACCATGCTTGGATGCGCCCAAACTTATGAACTTGACTCAGATCGAACCAACCATAACTTAGTCCGGGGGCTCCATCCCGCCAAACAAGAATATTGACATCCTTCATTAAATACCAGATATTCGGCAATAATGAGCATATCATCTCCGGAATAAATAACTTCGACCCAGTCAAAGCATATCCCCACGGGATTTTGGGAGACATCATTGCCAAAACATTCCTGACCTGCCTCACAAAATAGACACGGCACACATTGGGTATACTATTGATTCCAATTTCATACCCATCATTTGGGATTCTCTCTCACTTGAGTATCGGAGTGTCTTTGCAGGTCACCACCGGAGCCATGCTAGACCAACGAGACATGGAGACACCCGGAGTCAGGCTAACCTCGCTGCAAATAGGCAGAAACCTAGCAGCAGTGTTCCTCCCTACCAGAGACGCTAACACGACGATGAGTGACGCTCCGGTGTCCGCAACATAATCCAAGGAGCAGCTTCCAACGTATCGAGCGCGAGCCTTGTCTCTCAGAGTATGAAGAGGATAGCCACCACGAGAAAACTAGGAGATCGACCTCAGTCTTCAAAGACGAGATCTCCCACACACAATACTAGAGAGAAGGAATCAGGGGCACGAAGATCGTTACTCCTCCCACCATCGATTCAAGACTGTTCGCGGAACACATCATGATAGTTCCTCTTCCCCCGGCAACTTTAAACTACTGGCTCGGTTAAGTATGTAGAATAGCCAAGTCATTCTCTCTTACGAAAGATAAGGGGGTAGGCTAAACGAATAAAGAAACAAAATTATTTAACATGCAAAAGGAGACAGAGGGATTTGAACCCTCTACGATTTTTTGTTAAGACCATATCGGTTTTCAAGATTGGAGCTATCAACCCTTCAACAATTTGTCCCGAAGATAATTTCTATCCAATAAAATGCAGTGTGTGATGTCATTGTCTACTCCCATGTTTTTATTTTATTTTATTATGCACCCAAGATCTTAAATGCATTAATATGCTTATTTGTTTCAACATCTTTATTAAAGAGACTGTGGTATCACTAATGACAAGGAAAACATGAGCACATTGATATTTTATAATTTATTTTCTCTCTCGTAAAATGAAATTACAACTAAGCAATTTCTCATCTTCCTTCCCACAATTTCCGCCATTTTGTGGCCTTCCGCCCCCCGCCCCGTTTATCGTGTCAAACTTAAATGTACTTCTCTCCCGTGTTGCTTCATTGCTTGTGAATTGTGATAGAAAAAGACAACAGGGGAAAATGAAGCATCCTGTCTATAAAACTATTATATATATATATATATATAAATAAATAATTACATTAGGTGATCATATTAAAAATTGGCAACATACAATATATTATCATCAGCTGAGTTAGTTTTTTATAAAACTATTAACTATAGACTATTGAGAAGAAGTATATTTTTGTTCAATATTTGTTATTATAACAAGAGAAATAATAACACACCTAACTGATCATCTCTAACCGCTAAACCCGATCTGATTCACACATATAACGTACTTTAATTAAGCTAGGTGTCATTACATAAGTGGCCTTTGAAGAAACTGAAGTAAAATAAACCAAATATATCATCCCTCGGTGTCCAAAGAAGGAGGTGGTGGTGCAGCAGTCCTCGTGTTCTTCAGAATCCAGAAGACACCGGAAGCGAAGACGGACAACCAAATAACGATCGGTGTACCAAGAAGGACCAGGCCAACAGGGACCATCCACAACTGCTCGTTAGAGTGGTGGAAGGAGAGGGCCCACCACGCCAAGAGGGCGCCACCGCCGATGACCACCACCAACAGGCCGCCGTTGGTCATCACACTGCAGGCCTTGTGGCCGGCGCTTTTGTGGTCGTCCACCTGCTGCCCTGGCTCATCAGTGGAGGCTGGGAGCAGTTTGCTCATCACCGAGTTCATGATGGACTTCATCAAATTGTGGTTATGGGTGGAAGATAATCAATCAAATCTCTCTCTCATATAATAAGTATCCCAAGTCAACCCGTCGCGGCATTACCTTCTCAAGTCAGGAGTGAGGATGGACCGCTTGCATACTTCTTTGAGCCACCATTTCTAACTTTAATGTTTTCATTTGTTATAATTGGATAAAAGAACACTTTAGGCAACGCAAGGGTTTGCTTGATCATGGCCTTCATGGGCAAACTATTCTTAGTTTTTAGTTTAAACAAAAATGAAAAATTAATAAAAATAATAATTATCATTTTTTAGAATCCGTTATTGAAAATAATTTAAAATTTCAGTAAAATTAAATATTATTTGATTTAAGAAAACTGGATTGTTTTTTATGATATTAATTATGAATTATGAATTATTTAACTTTAGTTTATTAAATTAATATTGAAACATCATATCTTTAAAATATTAATTAGTAATTTAAATATTAAATATTAGTAAAATATTTATTATTGTAGTAAAACATATCAATTATTCAGATATTAAAATACTAATTCCTGAATATTAAAATTATTTTTATAATGAACTATAAAAGTTTTAATTTATAATATAGTTATATTAATTCAACTGTAGTTTATTAATTACAAAAAAGTTGATGGTTAAATTATAGGCTACTAAAATATTGGCCGAAAAGTAAAACCGAAAATTCAAAAATTAATTAACTAAAATTATTTTTGGTTAATTTCCATTCAATTTTTTTCTGCTTCATGTGAAACAGACAGCCGAAGAAAACATGAAACCTTGCCAACAACTTTGAATCTTTTTCATCCTTTCCATGTGCTTTCATTTCATTTTCGTTATCTGCCCTCTTCTTTTGTAAGAATTATCTGAAAATACGTAGTTGCTGAAAATACAAAGAGCCCAACATAATTGACCACCAGAAGACAAGAGTTGGAATATATAAATTGAATTGTGACCAATAGCAGCATGCATCACTTTCTGTTCGGCCGATATGCTAGAACCCATATGTGGAGCACATAATTCATGACCGCATGCCAATGCCACTTGTAATAAATAATCAATAAAATAAAATCTTTTCACTGATTCACTTCACACTGATTGGTGTATCTCTATACATATGTATATGTATATATATATTAATTCCAACAGATTAATTAACAATATTAGGTGTCCACATCGGCTGCAAGAATTGCGTGAGGTTGAGAGCCTCGTCAAAATTAATGTGCCTGGTCTCCCATGAAATGTGAGGTTGATTAATTGGCACGTTTGCCTTGTGTTAACTTGTTCGAAGCAATTATACAACGTTTTACTAGAAAGTAGAAACTAATTAATGGATTGTATATTAACATCAAGTTTTTAGTTTTCTGCGTCTTACCCATTGTTTGGATAAAAAAGGGACGACGGACGAGGGACGAGGGATGAAGAGGGGTGGAAATAGAAAGGATAAGAAGAGGTAATTAATCTCATATTTGCATAGAATAATTAAAAGATGAGCGAAAAAAATTAATTGGTTTATATCCTTGAATAATTTCTTAAAATCAATTAATTAAAATAAAAAATACAAATTTTAATAGTCAAACATAAAAAAATTACAAATTGGACTTGATTAGAACTATTGAGTCCGGTCGGACTAGAATCGACAGCGCCCCGTCATTCACCTCAAACCAAACCACACAGCCCTGCCCAGGGGGCTCCGCTCAAATTACACCATTGCGCTAGACTGTCATCTCCAGGATTGGCCTCGACCCATTATGGGCAACAATCCTAGCGAGATTATAAGGCTACATGATCACCTCCACCTACAATATGTACAGACACGGTGCATTTCAGGTAACCTAAGTTTCAATTTCATAATCATCCACCTTAGACTCCTCCGGCCTAACTTGGGCGTCGGAGTATCTTTTTGCAGGTCCCCCCCACCGGCGTTGAACTAGACAAGAAGAGACACTGAACCAAATCGGAAGGCCCCGACTCTCATGCAGGAATATTTGGTGCCCACCGTGGGGCTGAGTAAAGCTTACCTCCCACAAAAATGTTGGAACCCGGAGGTAAGCGACCGCCGCCAAACGCTAATGCCAACGATCCTACGGTGACAATCGACCGCGGCCTGGTCACGCTGAAACAGCGAGGAGCGACGCTCCGATACCAGCCCCCCTTTCCCCTAAAGAGCCACGACAACAGGTAAACGAATTAGAAGCACAAAACTAGCAACCGACGACACAAGTCGATATACCAGCGCGACCTCAGAGGCAACCCCCGGTTGAGCGTGAACATTGCCGCTCAGAGGATGGAGAGACCAACCACTCAGAAAGAAGAAGACCAATCTCTGTCCTTCGGGACAAGGTCTCCAGCATCCCATGATCGGAAAATGCTCAAGTGTAAGACCCAGGAAAATTTCCTAATATAAAAAAATCTATTTTGGTGCAGCGCACCGGACCCAGGGATAGTCGAGTCGAGTCTCGGGATCACCTCGAGTAAAAAGGTATGACTCGACTAATGATGTATGTAATTTAATTGCACAAATGACTCTTTCCTTTTATGCATTTATACATTAATCGAGTTTAAATCGACTCGTGTTGCGGGTAGAGTCGGAACCCAAGTCGAGCTCGGGTTTAGTCGAGTCTTGAGTAAGAGTCAAGGGCCAATATGGAAGGCTAGATGAAGGATTAAAATCCCTCATCCATGCTGCCGTGCAACTCATCTTGGAGTCGCTTAAGGTAGCGCATAGGAGAGGGGGAGAAGAAGCAAGGAAAAGGGGATTTTGGTCGATCCGAGATTTTGCACCGTCGCCGGAAGATTCGAAGTTGTCGTCATCCGATCCTTCATCTTCCTCAATAAAGGTGAGTGGTTAGATTTGAAGTAATGGGGGAGGCGGGTAGCCGAACCCCTAGTGGTGATAGGATCGTGTTTTCTCGCGAGTTTCCGACGAATCGAGGTTTCGTAGTTGTGTATTCATGGTTTTGTATCAATCCTTGTAGGATCGTTTTGTTTTCCTCGTCGATTTCTCCAATACTAGGGCTGCCGAATCATGGAAAAAGGGGAAAGGTCATGCCAAAATTTTCCCCAATTCCCTTGACCGAAGTAGAGCCCTTAGATGATCTTAAGTTCATCAATAGAGCATTCTTAATCGTTGATTTCACGTGTTAAGGAGCTTGTCTTCCCTATAACTCATAGGTGTGGCCGAATGAACCCTAAACTTCATGAGAAAGGTCCGACCAGGTGTAGGGGAAGGGGCAATCTAGTCCATATAAAGTTAAGATATAGCGGAGATAAAGAAATATGGTCGGGGATTAATTCTTCTTTTCCTTTCGTACCCTAAGAGGCATGGCCGAGCAAGGTTCACCTTGCACAATTTCTAGGACTTCTAGTAAGCATTTTTGGAAACCTAGAACTATTAGGTGTGCACAATTTTGGAAGGACAGCATTAATTTGTTGACCCTATAGCCCGAATTAGGGTCAGATACGAGCAAGGGCCCGAAGTGTATGTAAGAAAACCCTAGGGCATTTGATTGTGTGATGTGCTTGAGATGGTCTGCCGAGAAGCGTGGAGGTCAAAAATGACCAATGCTTAGCTCGGCTAGTGTTTGGGTCTTGAGATGCACCAGTGGGCCCACTAGGTGTCAGACCCCAATTGGGTGGGACTAGCTATCCCTACCCCAGACGGTGTCCGCAAACTAGTGGACCATCCTAGTCGATGGCCTGGGATTTCTTGTTTACATTTTGATATGATGTGGTCGGTCGGCCTGTGTGATTCTACCTTGTATGGTAGGGTCGGTTGTATTTTGGATTCTTATACTATAAGTAGGCATAAGGGCCGGATGTCGGAGGCTTGATAGGCCGAGATGGCAAATTTTCACATATATGGTTTATACGGAATGACCCATAGGGTCAGTAGTCACACTAGAAAGTAACTTATCTCCCTTAATATATATTATGTTGCCTTATATGTTATGCATGAATAACTGAGGATTATGTGGAGGTTCGCAAGAACATGAGCAGTGGATTCACAGTTTGTTTCCTTGTTTTCTTTTGCAGAACATGAGCAGTGATTGTAACCTGTCGGCATGGTGCAGCTGGAGAGCGGGTGGTGGTGCCATACCTCGTAGCAGCGTCCTTGGGTCATAGTCCAGTGTCTTAGTAGTTGTTTCCTTTTCTGCATTGATAGTTGTGTTTTGGAAAAGTTTGTAAAACTTTGATATTTGAGATATTTAGTTTGTTCCGATGATGGTTTTATCTTTGGTTTGAAAACATATATTGTGAACTTTGAAAAACTTTAAATAAAGCTTGTCTTGAGGTTTCTTTTTCATCGATATGTTTTGGTTTCTTATATGTCAGTGTAGATAGTAGGCTACAGGGTAGGATGTAGGCCCTGGCCGGTCACACTACCCTCAGTTGGGGTGTGACATCAAGGGATTGGGGTTGCTTCCCACCTTGACGCATGTGTTGGCCTAAGATTTTCAACCTTGGTCTTAATCTCGGTTTTGATGATAACAAACATGAAACTAATATTTTCACACGCTTGGATTCTTCGGGAAGAATAGAATTTAAGTTTAGGGTGTATAGAATGATTGTATTAATCCTCATAATGATGCAAATATCCTTAGGACATGAACCTAATTAATTACCAAGAGTTTCCAAGTCATAAACAATATTCCAGATGAGATGTTGTAACAACCCATAACAACTCGAATGGACAACCCGGAATAGCCTAGAAAGTACCGGTACTTTTCAAGTATTCCCATAATCAACTATTCAAACTATCCAAAATTCCCAAAATGCCCCTAACGGCTCTATTTTGAATTTCTACCCGTTGAGCTTGTTTGAAACCGTGCCCCTACCCTTGTGATCTCTATATAAGCTCCCAAACTTGTCTTGCTTTGGTTCTTAACTATTCATTGAGTCATTCTAACAATATTTGGAACCTCTCATGAGCCATTTCTCTCAAACCCTAGTTTTGAGCTTCTACCTCCTTAATTGGGCCTTTAACCTTGTGTTTCATCATCAAAGGCATCAAGAGGCTAAGTATTGTATTGATTGTATTTTTGCTCCATTTATTCTTTTATTTTCTTATTATTCTCATTGTATATCAAGTTGTGAAAACCTAGGGTGCCATGTTTATGTGTATGGTGGTAGCCTTGTTGTAGAGGATTAAATTCACCTGTGTAAATTTAATTTGCTTGGATTAGTGGTGTAGTCATTAGGAGAAGAGGTGTTGGAGGTACTCTCGGGTGTGAGAGTAACCCTCAGGTGTGATGGTCGGTGCCTTAGCTTGAAAATCCTCTTATATGATACACTTAATCTAATAAACTAGAGTTTGAAATCCTAAGTGTGGTACATAGGTAGTGGACAAGGTATTGGGGTCGAACCACTATAAATTTATCTTGCTTGCATTGCTTACACTACTAGAAAATTAGCTTTCTGCGATGGCCAATTCGCGACGGTAGATCTGGCGGTCGCAGATGCGACGGTTTTGCGACCGCACGCAATGGGGGGTCGCAAGGGTGCCATTGGTGCGATGGCTTGGCGACCGTTTGAACCACCGTCGCAAAATTACGAATATAGCGATGGTATAGCTACCATTTTGCGACCGACGTTTGCGACTGCCTTTAGCGGTCGCGAAATCATCGGACGTCAAATTATTAAACCCCGCGCCTACCCTTTTCTCTTCCCCGCACGCCCTCTCACTCTCACGATTGCTCTTCCCCACACGATCTCGATTTGTCTTCTGCCGACCGCTGACTGCCCCTTGCATCGCTGGTCTCTCTCTCTCTCTCTCTCTCTTTGGCTACCGAAACCCTAGCCGTCGCCGACTAGGGTTTCAGCTGATGGGAGGTGTAGATGTAGAGCACTACCCTTTGTCGTCTCCTCGTTTGTCACCGTTGCCGCTGAAACCCTCTTCCCTCTTCCTATTCCCCTAAACCGTAAACTTTTTCCCCTCCCAATCTGCATTCCCATTCCCATTTCCCAATCTCCCTCGTCACGGTTCCAATTTCCCGCATTTCTTCGATTTCGTTGCGTCTCGGTTCCTTCTCAAGCTCGATCCTGCTACTGGTTTCTTCATCTACTGGTTTCTTTCTTCAAACGAACTCAGCTCGATTTCTCCATCTACGGGCTTCTTCAAACAATTTCAATACTAGAGAAAATTGAAACTAGAGAAAACAAATCAAATCATTTGTTTCTCCATTTTATACTAGAGAATCAAATCAATACTATTTATACCGACTGCATAAATAGTTGTTTCTCCATTTTAGAGCAAAACAAATCAAATCATTTGTTTGCAACTAGAGAAAATTGAAAGCTTAGCTAATCACCTTGAATTGTTGTTTTTCACTGTTTTAATTCAAAATAGTGATTTCTTATCTGGTAGTATTGAAGTGTTGAATTCAAAAGATTTAGAATTGTTATGAGAATTGTTGAAAAAGTCTGGCACAAATTAATCAAATCAAATCATGTTTTGTTTTTGCTTTCAGAAAATGACAAGTTGAAGTTTCTTGTTTTATTTTCTTCACTGGGGGTTGGTGATGAAGTAGTCCTTGTTAAATGGTTTAGATATGTAAGATATGGTGAATCTTGTACAAATCTTGGACATCCCCTAGGTTACTGAAGTTGGCCAAATTTATTATTCTTAAAGAAGGCTTCTTCTACAGTCAAATGTTTTGGTGATAAGATACAATTAGTTTTGGAGTAGATAAGAACACCTGCAAATTCTAACTCAAGGAGATTTTTGGAACTAGTATGTGAGTGAAGGGGCCTTCAACCAGGTTCAGTGGTAAAGATCCATACAACTTACAGTCTTATCCCAAATAGTTAGAGATCTTTCAGTTAGTTGTTCATGCTACATTATATAAGACGGGTGAAATTTGTTGAAGAAGTTTGAACAACAGTCTCAATGAACTATATAGTTAAGTTGTTCCATAGCTGAAATTACTCATACAGTGATGCCAATGTCATGCATAAAAAATAAGAATAAGGAATATAATGCTTCAGCTTACTGCACTACCTGTGATCAATTCTGTGAAATGTAGGCATTAATCTTTGTTTATAATCTAATGAATATGCTTTAACATACTGAAAGGTGGGATCACAAAATCGGTTAAAAACTGCACGTCTGCACCATTGTAATATTGAGCTGAATATCAGGTGGATTTTACAGCTTAGTTGAACATTCAAATTGCAATAACTCAAATGTATCTCTGTGCTGAAATAAAAAATGTGAAATTCTACACTTATTTGATATCAGGTCAAATGTATATCAGGTGAAATTAATATTAGGAAAAATAATGAACACAGGTAGTAGTGAAATTCTTCACTTATTTGATATCTTTCTAGAAGTTTCTACTATTTATATCTTGCTTTAAAATTATTTCTCAAGAAATTACTTGATGCAATTTTCATAACTCTACACTTATCTGATAGCATACTTGACAATATATAATCAGTACCCAGCTGCTCTTAAATAAATCAAATCAAATGAATTTTAGTTGACAATTAGCATAGAAGCACCACCATCACCACCAGTCGTGCATTGGGACCTTCGACGTCCGCCGCAGTTCCACCACCACCACCATCCTTAGCATCGGGACCTTCGACGTCCACAGCAGTGCCGCCACCACCAGCACCGGTCCCGGAGGCTCGAGGTCGTCGTAGGCCTCGTGGGCCTAATCGGGGGGGCTCATGCACCTTCATCGACCGACCAACGTTAGTGGATATCGCTACACGGTCTAAAGTAAGTATCAAACTTTTTTATTATTATTATTAATTAATTAATTACTACTTATGTTATTATACTTGCGTTGTAGATTCGAGCAAGACGATGTTGCTCGCAACATCACCTCTATTATCAAGAGGTTCTTTCAGGAGCCGTGTCATTCATGGACTCACGTGCCGCAGCATAGTCAAGATATATTATGGTCAGAGTTCGAGATACGTAGTTTATTAATTTTAGATAATGTAACTAATTAATAGTGTAAAATATTATCATTTTAGTGTCAAATGATAAGTTTAATTGAAAGGTAAACTATTTTACTATTTGAGAATATTTAGGTTGCAAAAGTGATGACAAAGTAAGGGATAGAGAATATGCCCTACTGTTGAATTCCTTCAAGTTTTGTGATGCTATTCATGTTCCTTGGTATTAGCATTAGTTTAAAGTGGGCACAGGTGATGAAAGTTGTACTTCAGTTGTAAGTAATTGAAAACTAGAGATAGTAGTTTAAAATAGTTTGTCTTCCCTCTTATTCTCCAATGCATGGCATGATACCAGATCTTATGTTGTTGCAGTCCATTTAACTACAACTTATATTGTCTTCTTCAGTGGAGAGTTCTAGTTTGATTGAAAGCATCTTGTAAAGAATATTAATTATCCATGTTGAGTCAAATGGGTTTCACCATTTAATATACTCCATATTGTATATATGTATGTCTAGTAACGTTCAAGTTGGACAAGAATTGATAACAAATCAAATTTCATGAGGTTGCTATGTCAATATCAGCTTAAGAGGATGCACTTAAATTGACAGAAAAAAGTACTTACATAGTATTCTAAATTTAAAAAAACTTTCACATACCTAAAGAAAGTTTTTAGGTATAAATTGATTTAGTAGTTGGTATAAATCACCATATCAAGTTCTCTTGTGTTCAGCATCTTAAGATCCTCTCGTATGGCACTGCTTAATTTAGTGTGCTGATGTTTGTTGCTACACATTCAAGGGCTTGCTTAAATCAAATTTAGGAAACTTCCAACTTCCTTTTTGAATTTTATTCCTCCCTTCATGATCAAGAATTGCTTCTCAATTAGTTTATTTTTTTAGAATTTCACAAGTCATTCTGGCCTTAAGCACTTCGCTATACTAGATATGATTTATTAAGCTATTAAAGCAAGTAGTTATGTTCAGCATTCTATAGTTATACCAGATATGATTTTCGAGCTAATGTTTTCTTTTTGTAGGCCCGATATACTTGGGATCCCGTCATTTAGGCTCAGGTGAAGGATGCATGGAAAGCTTATAATCAGAAGCTTTTTAAGGATGTCCTCCATCGAGCGCGAGATGAGGCGCGGGCGACTATAGGCAGTAACAGAGATATGCCAATAGATGCGTTCAAGGGACACGAGCCAACCTGGATGGAGGTTGACGTATGGGATCGACTATGCGATATCTGGGCGTCAGAGAGATAGCAGGGTGCCTCCCGGATGACGCACCAAAATCGGATGACGCTGGTTCAGGGATCCATCACCCGACATACTGGTGGGTCTATCACATTTATCAGCAATGAGCGTCGATTGGTAAGTAATTTAATAATTATTATTATTATTTATTTATTATTATAGAAAATTTAATTATTTCTAAAAATTTATCAGCCATGCTCATCCCTACTGATCTTCTGAGGGTCTTCGAGGAGACACATAGATACCAGTGTGGTCCTCGTCGGGGTGAGTTCATCAGCAGGAGGCTGGAGACGGTACTGGTAAGTTAATATTTTTTAAAAAATATCTAGTTCTTTTATGTATAATTATTTAATTTAATTAATTTACTTTTATTTAAATTAAAGGCCACGTATAATGAGTTGGTGACCCAGCAGGGAGGTGATCCTGCGCAGCATCAGCTTGATGTTGACGCATGGATGGAGGTGGCAAGAGGCGGCCATGGCCATGTATATGGCATTGCCACAACGGCCCACGCACGGGCGTCGTTGCAGCCACATGGTGCAAGGTCGTCTACTTTCACCTCCTCCGTCACTGGTCCATCAACATCACGTGTGGATCAGGACCGATTAGTGGTCGTCGAGATTGCTCAGGCACGCCTCAGCACCGACATGGCCGCTATGACGCAGTATATGGCGCAGATGACCTAGTACATGGCACATATATCTTCTATCATACCTGGTGGTCAGGCTCCTCCGCCTCCCCCATCATTCGGCGCGATGACATCAACATCAGATCCATCATCATCATCGACGCCGACTGATGTGCTCCCCACGCAACCCCTCTCCCCGCCGCCTCATGCGCCTGATCATTGATGTACTTTTTTGATATTTTATTTTGATATGATGTAAACATTATTATTTTGATATCCATGTATTATAATTTGCTATCTTTTGTTTCATATATATTTTTAATTAAATTTTTGAACAAGAATTTAAATATTTTTATTTTTTTAAGAAAAATATATACGTATGTGATGGCTCTGTGACCCCCAGGCCATCGCAGATGCTCTTCCACCTAATCGCCAAACGCGGTCGCAAATGGCGACCAATTCTGCAACGGCAAGCGGTCGCACTGCCGTCGCGGACATACATTTTGCGACGATAATCGCTGTTGCAATACGATAATCAAGGGATGCTTCCTACCCAAAGCATCAAACTATCAACCTCAGTTAGGATCATGCACCTTATCATTGCATATAATATTCTTCCTAGAGCAGGTCACTATGATGAGGTAACGAGTATGAGTACTAGGGTACTCTTCTTTGCTATGTCCCGCATACCTATAAACGTTCTTGATCTTATGCTTCGCTACATAGAGGATGTCCATGCTTCAAAAAAGCAAGCCCTACCATATGCCTTAGTGATCTCTCACTTTATCTATGCTGCTGGGTAAACAAGTCTAGATTTGAGATAGATCCTGTGCCCAAAGCAATAGATTCATCCTCTCTAAATCGTATGAAAATACTTGAAAATCAACGCGGTAAAAGAGTGTGAGGGGAATCTACGGAGCACACTAATCATGATATAGACATGGAGGAGGGAGACGCTAGTGGAAGCTTGTCAATCGGTACTCCTATTATGCGTCTGGGTGATCTGGAGCATCGTTTTGCTCAGTTTCATATCGACCAAGTGGAATGGAACAGAGGCACAAAAGAACGTCTAGACGAGTATAGCTAAAAGATCGATGAGTATGGTCAGATGATTGATGAGCATGGCCGACGTATGGATGTATATGGTCAACGTGTTGACCAGTACGGTCAGCAAGTGGATGAGTACGATCGTCAGGTTGATGAGATGTATGGTCGGGTGGATGAGATGTGGCAATACTGTCAGTCGCATCTACCACCTCCACCACCTGAGGATGATTAGTCCCTCTGATGTTTAATGTAATTCATTTTGTGGACTTGTATCAACACTACACTTTGCTTGATCGACTTTATATTTGTATTTGAAACTCCTTATCTTTAAGTATTATTTGATGATTGAATGACCTGTTTGTATTCGAAACTTCTTATTTGTAAGTATTTTGCTATTCTTTTTTATGGATAACAAAAGGGGGAGAGTTAACATGTTAATGTTTATAGGTTGACATGATGATAGGGGGAGAGTTAAAATATATATATGCATGATGACAAGGGGAGCTCTAAATACAATATGTATACATATATCATCTTTTAAATGCTCTCATATATCCACTTATACACTCATGCTTCATACTAATTGATGAATACATTACATATAGACTTTTTGTTGCTCTTTATCGTCAATGGTTTGTCATCATCAAAAAGGGGGAGATTGTTAGCTGAAGGTTTTTTCCTTCATGCTCTATTCTCTTCATGACTATTTTGATGATAACAAACCAAATCTGTTTAACCAAGTTCTTGAAGTATGAAGCTCGCAGGATTGATAAATGACAAGTCAAGTTTCATTTCTTGCGACATCGATCTTGTAACGAACCAATGCGTGCACCAGAGATGGCTTGGTCAAATCAAAAGATTACATGGAAAGTCTTTCGAGTTGGAGCACGCTGAAAAATGGAACCAGAAAACAAAGCGCGCAACAAGAAGATCTAAAAAGAAAATTTCCAGTCCAGGTTCGGTCGACCAGTCGGTCGACTAAATGATGTTAAAAAATAGCAGTAGCCACTTCGATTGACCGGTCGGTCGACCGAACAATGCAAAAAATTGGCAGTGGCTACTTTGGTCGACCAGTCGGTCGACAAAACGAGGCCAAAAACTGGCAGTGTCAACTTCTGTCGATCGGTCAGCAGAGGATCAAAATCGCGATACAGTCGGTCAACCCGCCGGTCGATCAAACAGAGCGGCAGAAGGGCAGAATGCCAGCAGTAGTTGGGCGGTCGATCGGTCGGTTGACCGACGATCGATAAGCAAGCGATGGGGCATCGGCAAAGGGCAAAAATTCGCCCGTTGAAGAGCCATTTGATTGCAGGATTATAAATACTCTTCTCTGGTGCCAAGAACCTTCAAAGTGTGATCTTTAGCATTCTCCAAGCTTCTCAATTGATCTAATTCTTCAAACCTAGCTCCTGATCCCTCATTTTCAAGTGCTCTTCATTAACGGATTTATCAAGGGTGCTAGGCTAAAAAAGAAGAGATGTTTTCATTATGATAAGTTCTCTTCTTCCTCCTCTTGTAATAGAATTGTTTTTTATTTGTTTTTACTTAAATTTACATGAGGTTGCAAGAAGACCTTGTGTGTGGTCTTGTGTGTAAGTGGTTACCTTGGTGTATAAGGTGTAAAGCCACTTGTGTAATATAAGTTAGGAGTAGGTCTTAGGAATTGAGGTGGGAAAGCTCACTCGGTAGGAAGGCGGGATACTTCCGGGTGTGGAAGTGCCGTCGAGGTGAGTGTAGGGTCTTTCTGGTGTAAAGTCCTCAATTGTAAGCTACTCATAATTTAGTAAATTTGGGTGTGAAATCCTAAGCACGGTGCTTAGATAGTGGAGTAGGCATCGGGGCCGAACCATTATAAATAATTGTGTTGCATTGTCTCTTTTGAGTTTGCTTAATTTCCTTACTTATTGCTTACGCATTGAATATTAGAATTGTCAATTGCATAAGTTGCTAGAAACGATTAAAAACGGGATTAAGCGATAAGATTTAGTTAACACACTATTCACCCCCCCTCTAGTGTGACCATTTCACCCAATAGGGGAATCCACCCGGCCATACATAGACTCTCACGTCCTTTCTCATTATGAGGGATATACCATCATAAACTCGCCATCTCCGGGATTGGCCTCGACCCATTCTGGGCAACAATCCTAGCGAGATTACTTGGCACTATGATCATCTCCACCTGCAATATATATAGACACGGCATACCCAGGTAACCCTAAGTTCCAAGTCCAAAGATCTCCACCTTGGTGTCACCCTAACTTGGGCGTCGTTGTCTTTTGCAGGTGACCCCGCCCCCCCCCCCCTGCCTCCCTGCCAGACGAGGAGAGACGTCGAACCAGATTGAAAGACCCCGACTCTCAAGCAGGGACATCTAGCGCCCACTGTAGGGCCGACTAAAGCTTACCTCCCCCCACAATGGTTGGAACCCAGAGCCAAGCGACCGTCGGCGCACGCCAACGACAACGACCCGATAACGACGATCATCTGCAGCCCGATGACAATAAAACAACGAGGAGCAACACTCCGGTACCAGTCGCCCTTCACCTCGAAGAGCCCCGACAATGGGAAAACGAGTTAGAAGTACAAAACCAACAACTAGCGGCGCAAGTTGAGATACCAGCGCGACCTCAGGGGCAGCCCTTGGTCGAACGCGAACGTTGCCACTCAGAGCATGGAGAGATCAACCACTCAGAAAGAAGGAGACTAGTCTTTTTCCTTCGAGATGAGGTGTCCAGCACCCCTCGACTAGAAAAGAACGAAGCTCCAGAGGCCTAAAGAATTGAGGTCGCTTCCCCCCTCGACACAGGGCCCTTCGCCAAGTATATCATGGCAACCCGTCTCCCACCAAGAAGTGAGCCACCCACTACCTTGGCACCGTATGATGGTACGGGAGGTCCCGCGCTGCACCTAATAGCATTTCGAACCGCAACGCTCTATCACGGAGCAACCGACTCCACGCTTTATAGAGCCTTTCCAATCTTCTTGGGTAAAATTGCCCTATTATGGTTCGCCTCCCTCCCATCAGGATCAGTTCACTCCTTCGACGACCTTTCCCATGTCTTCCTCCGACGATTCACCACATCATGGGTGTATCACAAACTAGAGCAGCCCTACACTATATCAGACAAGGGCAACATGAGCCCCTAAGAGAATATCTGAATAGGTATCACGCTATAGCACCCGACATCACCATCCGTGATCAAGTGATCGAAATCTTATGCATCCAACACGGGTTGAAACCCGGGCCTTTCGCCGACCAGATCGCGTTAATCGAGCCTAAAGACATTGTCGAATTTCTGGAAAAAGCGGCAGGTTTCATAAAAATGGAAGATCAACGAGAAGCAAAAAAGATCAACTGGAAGAATCTCAAAGCCGCGATCGAGGACAAAAGGTCCTAAAAGGAAGATAGAGGGATTGAAGACCGCAGCAGGCATGAGCGGGGAAATGGTAGAAGGCCTTGGTTGCCACCTTGCCCAAATGCTCGTTTCGGAAGACACACTTCCCTCAACGCCAAGAAAGAAACTATCCTCCAGGACATCTATCACCTGAAGCTCATCAAATACCCCACTATTGCAGGAAACAAAAGTTGCCACCAAACACCTACATGAGCAAGAAGTGCAAATACCATGACACATACGAACACACTATCGAGGAGTGTGTGATGCTCAGAGATCCTGGATGACTTAGTCCGCACAGGACACCTTGATAAATACCTCCACCAGAGAGAGAGAAACCGAAGCAGAAGCCGCGACCCTGGGCAACAAGGTCGGACACCCCTCGATTCTCACTCAGACCCCAAGGACGGTAAGCAGACCGATCGCCCAAAAGGCGATTTCCCCGAGGAATCATCAATTACATCGCTGGCGGACTCACTAGGAACGGGGAATCAAGCTCCACCAAGAAAAAATATTCTCAGACGGTAACAACGGTCAACAACACCACTCGATTACACGAGTTTCCCCTGAGAACTCCGATAATATCGTTCTATGAATTTGATTTCCATGGGACTAACTAGAACCTGCACGATTGAGTCATAATCTCTGTAATTGCAGGAAATTTCATTATTAAAAGCGTCCTAGTTGACCAGGGTAGCTCAGCCTATATTCTTTTCCACTTCACATTCAAAAGGATGCTATTAGCAGAAGCCTCACTTACCCCATGCAAGGGAAACCTCGTGGGCTTTTCAAGGGAGAAAGTTGACGTCAAAGAACCATATGGTTGAGGATGACATTCAACTCCCGATCAAGGAAAAAGACGATCGATGTGCAATACCTTGTCATCAATGTAACCAGCTCATACTATATGATCCTAGGGTGACCGTCTCTAAATAGCTTAGGAGCTATTGTCTCCACTCCCCATCTAGCATTGAAGTTTCCTATCTCGGAGACAGAGGTAGGAGTATTACATGCCGATTAGAATGAAGCCCGATGGTGTTACAATGAATGCCCCAAACCTAAGGCGGTCGAACCAAGGAATGCGCCTATCGGGCCACAAGCACTTACCAGGGACAAGAACAAACAATCGGTCGAAAATCTTGAACCAAGCTCAGGAAAAGAAATGCAGAAGCAGCCCCGGCTCCGTACTTGAAAAGTATTCCAGGCGAAACTAGATCATCAATAAAGCACATAAAAGAGCACTTCCCCTGTACGCATAGCTTCTTTATTACTCAAATAAAATTATATTTCTCGTATTTCTCTCTATGAATGATCAAGAAACCATTAAAGCTATCTTACTGCTTTAAATGTTCTATTTGAAACTTTCTTAAGTCTCCACAAATGAACTCAACCTAAACTCTTAAAGCATGGGTTTCCATCTTCGAGCTCATGGTATTCAGCTCCAGTAGCCTAAACACTTCATGCAGCGACCAGAACCCAGTCTTCATCGATCTGGCTCGCCAGCCTCAGTTCCTATCCTGGCCTCAAGGCCCCCTACATAACTCCTCATGCACGATCCCGCCTCATGCTCCTCGGCGAGCTCAGCCTGAACCCTAGAATGCAGTCCTCGGCTATCATGCTACTATATCTGGCCTCAACGCCCTTATATAAGTCCTCGTGCGTGGTTCCACCTCACGCTCCTCGGCGAGCTCGGCCTGAACTCCCGAGTGCAGTTCTCGACTATCACGCCACTATATCTGACCTTAGCGCCCCTACATAACTCCTCGTGCGCGGTTTCGTCTCACGCTCCTTGGCGAGCTCAGCCTGAACCCCTGAATGCGGTCTCTAGCTACCACACCATTACATTCAACCCTAGAGCCTCATCAATGACTCCTCGTGCTCGGTTCCACCTTACTCTCCTTAGCGAGCTTGGTCCGAATCCCCGAGTGCGGTCTCTAGCTACCACACAATTACATTCGGCACTAGCGCCCGTACAATGACTCCTCGTGCGCGGTTTCACCTTACGCTCCTTGGCGAGCTCGCCCCGAACCCCCGAGAATGGTCTCTGGTTACCACGCCACTACTCTCGAACTCAGCGCATTTATACAACTCTGCGCCTTACGCTCCTCAGTGAACTCAGCTTGAACCCTCAAGTATAGTTTTTCGCTACCACTCCACTACCTTGGCAGGCTCAGTGCCTCTACTCAAATCTTCACCAGCGGTTCTACCTTATGCCCCTGGGTAAGCACAGCTTGAACCCCCAACTACAGCTTTTTGCCATCACTACTGCTGATTTCGAAGTCCTTATCCCACCACACACTCTGGGGCTCGATTTCGTCTCGCCACTATGCGACTTGGGAACCAACACGATTGAAGCAAAGCTACTATAGATAACCCAACACTAGAGGAGAAAATCAAGTGAAACCGAAAAGCTAAGTCAGGAAAGCCTAGCAAAACTAATACAAGGTAGACCCACAAAGGGGCACATAGTTAAAAGGCCCCTAGGGCCAATAATTCATTACAGGCCGATGTAAGATGACCCACATACGGGCAAATTCAGTAAAATTACTCGGCCTCAGTTGATGCAACATGAATTTCCTCCTACGGAACAACACTCTTAGGTAAATCCTCCTCGAAATGGGCTAAAGTCTCCTCATCGGGTACTAAAAGCATGCCATCCTTCACTTCCTTGGAAGGGCTGGCCTCTGAGAAGTCAATACCAGGGGCTAGAACTCGAGCCTGCTCAAGCGCTCTAAAGAAACCCGTGTCATACACCCTGGCAGCAGCACGGTCAAAATAGTGCACCTCGGCAGCAAGCCTTTGGGCGTCGAACCGCCATTTATCTCCTCAGTCTACAATTGCACTTTCACCACCTCAAATTCAGATAACAATCGCTCTCGTACTACTTCAACATCAACCCGTAGGTGGACATTCTCCTTTTCGACCATGGCCAGGTCTTGACGAAGCTTGGTTAACTCTGCCTGGGCAATCGCGAACCGGTCCTCTACCTCCTTCACCCGGGTAGTTAACAAATTAACTTCGTCGGTCTTGGATTTCAGGGCCCTCTTTAACGTCCAACCTCACCAGAACAAGTGGCTAACTCCTTACGTAAAGACTTTAGTAACTTCTCAAAATCCTTGACAATGTCTGGCTCACATGAACTTACCCTCACCGGAGAGATCAGTTGACCACCTGAATAAACACCACTGCCACCACCAGAAGGAATAGCTAGCGAGGGCTTTCCCACATTCTCACTGGTGCAATCATAACCCCACCTACTGAGAAATCAGCTGATTGGGAACTTGAACCCTATGTGGCGCTCCTATTTTTCTTCTTATGTCTCAAGGGGGAACATGGAGGAGTGGGGGCATCCAAAATCTTCAGTCGTTTAATAGTATCTAAAGCAAGAGGCATCGGAGACCTTATGGGCCGAGAATTCATGGACTTAAGCAAAGTCTCCGCCAAGGGATTACTCTCCGAGTCACCCCTCTTCATTGCCACCCACCGAGTATGGGCACTAGGGGTTCTCCATAATGAAGACATTTTCTCTACACAAAACAAAGAGGGGAATGAGTAAACAATTTCTAGACAAAGAAAGAACACCGAGCACATTAGACTAGAAAACCCACTTATATACTCTAAGACCAACGACTTGTCATGACCCCTCTTAAAAATTTCTTGAGGAGCAAGAGGAATAGGTAGACAATTCTGCTCTAAAAACTCAATCAATACTTCATCCTTGGTCGGGATACCCCCTTCTTTGAAATCGTGTATAGGACAGGGATTCGGCCTCCAAGACAAAGGAAAATTCTCTAGCCAGTTCACAGGCTCTAGCCAAAAAGGCCAAACCCCCTCTCGCGATCGGACTCTGAAGAAGCGAGATTTGAAGCCCTTATACGAACTTTTGAACAAGGCAAAAAGTTCCTCCTCGGGTAGTGTTGAAAGACACCCACAACCCTTCTTAGGCACCCTTCGCTTGAAAGAAAGAGAAGAATACATGGAGACTCGGTTTGATATTAAGACATTCCATCACTACCTCAAAGCACCGAATGAAGGCCCAGGTATTCATGTGCAATTGTGTAGGAGCCACGTTGGCTAGGTTCAACACTCCGTGCTCGATCCCATAGAGGGAAGGTGAATCCCCAATTCCTCAAAGAAGGTCCAATACATAAAGAAGTGAAAGGAATAGTGTCCTTGAGCCAATCGCATGTCAATGTGTTTAGGGACTATTCAAGGGTAATCAACTTAATGTGGTAACTTTTTCATCATATGCTGCATCTTTATTCATAAAGATTATGATGAACCCCATGAACCCGGGCAAATAATTTCGAGGTCATGATGAGATTATGCTAGTGAGACTTGGAATCCAGATGCTCATGTTCTAAATGTTCCTAGTCATAGGATCACCAATTAGGAGATTGGTGATTTAGGATAGACTAGTGCACTTGGTACATGACTTATACGATAGGGGATAGCTGATCTCACAATTACCTATGAGCCCTCATTAATGTACAAGTGCAGGTGCTCATTAGGGAATGTGTTCACTGAACATACTTGCACGAGGAACACAAAATGGAATCCTTACATGAGTGTCAATAGGATGTTCCTCGGGTGATAGTATGTGCAAATAGTCCTTGGACCTGAGGTTGTCATGGTTACCTTGTGAGTGATGACCCATTGCATTGGTTCTCCCCCCTATATGGCCCTCAGCGCCATGTGTCGGGTATTACTGGGTATGGGAAAGCATTTGTTGGTGAAATGACTATACTATAGGAGGGGTGAATAGTGTGTTAACTAAACTTGTCACCTAATTCTGGTTCTAATCGTTTACTTGATTACTTAGGCGATTCACAAATCGAATAGTAAGAAGCACGATATAAATGATAAGCAATAAGAAATGCAGGATAAACAATGCTAATACAATTATTTATAGTGGTTCGGCCCCAATACCTACTCCATTACCTAAGCACCCCGCTTAGGATTTCCAAACTAGCTTTACTAGATTATATCGTTTTCCTTACAAAGAGGACTTTCCACCGAAAAGTATTCACTCTCAAACCGAAGAAACTTCCACAGCCGAAAGTATCCCACCTTCCTACTTAGAGCACTCTCCCACCTCAACCTAAGGGACAACTCAACTAATCTTAGTAAACTAAGTTTACAATGGTGGATTTAAGCCTTAACACCAAGGCAACCACCAACTCAATCAAACCTAGCAACCTAGGTTTACACAAACTTGATATACAATCAAAATAAACAACAAAATACAATAACAATTGGAGCAATAAATCAAAACAACAAGTACTTAGCTCCAAAAGAAACTCCCTAGCCGTCTTGATGCCTCAAGGTGATGAATCGTTGAAGTTTGCTGGCTCAATCAAGTAGTTGAGGATCAAAGCTAGGGTTTAAGAAGAATCTCTCAATGAAAGTTTTAAGATTGATCAAAGATGGCTCAATGAAAGTTAAGATTATGGATGTAGGCACTCAAGGGCTAGTATATATAAGCCCCAATAAGAGAGAGCCAAAATAGCTCTCCCAACGGGTTGATTTCTGCTTCGTTGATGATGCCCGATCTCTTGTCGGTCGATCGTCGGTCGACCGACTGAGCGACCACTGAGTGACCGAAGGCATTATGCCCATTTCGAGCATCATTCGGTCGATCAGAACCGGAAAACTTAGCCCAGTTTGCTTATTTCTTGCTTGTTTGTTCGTTTCTGGGTTCGATCTTCGCTAAGTCCTCTTATATAACATTTAACTTTAAAACATAAATATTATATAAGGATTACCCCCCATTTGGATTCAATAAAAATATATAAAAAAATTAAAATCCTTAAGAATCAAAATCTAACTTTTGGGGTCTAGTACAAATTTTTGAAAAATAAAAAATTTATAATCTTCCGGGTCAAATATGGGTAAGGTAAAGGATTCCAAAAAATTCTTAAAAATATCTCATTATCTAGTTTTGTAACTAAGGAACAATTACCAAGACTTTTAGTGCCAAGAAAATGTCTTGGTCATATAGCCCTCTAAGGAGCTCCCTAGGCTTAGTGAATTTAAGGGTCTTTTCTAATTTTTTGGTTTTTCATGTTTTGGGGTTCGGGTTTGGTATTTTGGGTTCTTTACATCATCATGAGGATTTACAACACATGCTAGACGCCCTAACCTAAGCTCATCATGAGCGTCGACGAGCATCCTTGCCGATTTCTCTGATTTTTTCAATCCAGGACGTCGTGCGCTAACCGATATGGAACCTGAAAATAACTCTTCATGAAATCATTAGTTCCATATTTGTTATCATCAAAATCGAGATTAAGACCAAGATTGAAAACCTTAGGCCAACAACATTCATGGAGGTAGGAGAGCAACCAACATGGAATGAGTTACTTCTAGTGTGAGGAGATAATATCTTATGTGTCCCTGCAAGGGTCGACTCTGGAATCTCTGGCCATAGTAGACATGAAAGTCAAGAAGATATTTCTGACATTTCATTATTGAGATGATATCTTGGCGGGTAGAATACATATGAATTGGTATTAGGGTTTGACACTTCTTCTGTACCCTAGCCAACTTCAGGACATTGTAACTGAGGGATTTAGTTTCACGATAACTAATCACTGAAGGACCTTGATCCATGTAGATTGAACCTCACACTATCCGGGTAGTCATGACACGTTGCTAGATGTCAATCTTGACTTGTGAGTGGAGTCTCCCATGACCACACTAAAGGGGTTTAGTGGAGGCTCGTAAGATTCGAATAGAAATCATTTTGTTGGATCCGACTCTCCATTATGCACAACTCACTACTAGCTTAGTGTGGGACCCAATGAATCACACACAACAGGCTAACCTTGTAACGGACCTTATGAGATAAAGTCTGAATGCGGCCCTATATGTCTACTAGCATGGACATTCTGCAACTCAATCACGGATCTCGTTTACGGACATTATATGAAAGATATTTCCTATAGGAACGAATGTACGAGGAAGGAGTTCCTTGGTAACCCTAATTTGTAGGGCATCCCTAAATTGTAGAGATTGGCATATATTTTATGTAGTTGATTAAATTTAATTATGAATTAAATATTTAATTAAATTCTTGACCGGGAAAGTATTAATTTTGAATTAAATAAAATTTGATTTTGAATCAAATATACAAGGTGGGAAAATTAGTTTCTAACCATGAGCCTAACCAATTAATTGAGAATTAATTTATTTGGATAAATCTTAATTAATAAGAATTTGATTTATGGAGATAAATCATAAAATTAATAGATATATGATTTATGAGGATAAATCATAATTTTATTAATTAATAGGAAATCAAATTATTTAGATAAACATCTTTCCTATTGTTTAGGGGATTGGTATATTTAGATAATTATCATTCTTGTTTATAGGCTCTTAATTTATGGAGATAAATTAAAGTTTATATTTTATTGGATTTAATTAATTTCAAATTAATTATGAAGCCATTAAGATATAAATTATTTTTTGAGGCAAACCCTAGAATTTTAAATTTCGAGGAGAGAGTTTTTAGGGGGTCGAGTCTACTCTTGTAGCCGCCCCCCCCTCTCTATATATAGTGGCCGAACACCCCATAGGGAGGGGTTCATTAATTAGTTCTTCATCTTCTTGGAGAAGATTAAGGACTTGATTCTTTAAAGGCTTCTTGAAGATAAAGGCTCCAAAGAACTCCTCCTCCTCTCCATTGGTGGCCGGCCATCTATATCCTCCTTCCCCGGTTTTTGCGCAGCCAAATCGAGGGTGTCATCTTCTTTGGTGTGCCACAATCTTCATCTTCTTGGAGGAGTCCAAGAGGATAACGAGGTATCTTCACATCTTCTCTTCCATTTCGATGTTTTCTCATCCTCTCTCCTTCCCTTTTTGGTGCCTAGTTCTTGGTAGAAGGGCCAGCCTTGCCTTGGTGGATTTCAGGATTAAGAAAGCTTCTTTGTTGAACCATAACGAGCCCCGTTGTTCACTGCCCCTTTTGTTGCGAGTTGCTTGGTGTGGACTTACATTGGAGGACGTGCGCGTATGCATCTCAAAACGGGGATAGGAGCAGTCATACCAACCACGAGTTGAGGTATATCTTCTCATTCTTCTCCTATGTTGAATTCCTTAATATTGCTAAAGTAGATCGTTGTTTTTGGGATGGTTTGAATTTTTTAAATTGCTATTTCCGCTGCATTTTCTATTCGCATCCCAACAAGAAGAACACTGAGTTTGTGTTATGACACACCTGGTCCGACAAAAGGCTCGGAAGACATTCAAAGTCCTCCTTGTTGCCTTAATGAGCAATGGGCACACTCTCCAGGAGAGAAAGAAATGTTGTCATGATCAGTTAACACGAATCCGCTCAACTTTACATCCTCTTTGACCCAGGAGTAGGAATCCAGGTCCCTCACCGACGTTCCAACCTCCGATTTTACTATGGCACCCCTTCTCACCATCACAAAAACCCTAAAGCGAGGACGAGTCAATTTTAACCTACAGACCTAAGATAGGACCCACACGAGCAATGAGGGAAATCACCTAGAGAGGAAACGAAGGTGACGACGATCAAGTAGAATCTGAGGTCGCTGCCGAAGAAGATCCACTAGGGATATCGAGCCGAAGGAAAAAGCTAGACTTCGGAAGCAAGTAAAAAAGGAGCTTTATAAGGTGGTATGGTAGGAGAACAACCTCCCATCATCAGGCCATCGGCCTCCCCTGCAAAAACAAATCTGAACTGTTCAAATAAGAGCGGCAACTTCCTAGGGAATAATAGGGAACGTGCAAAAACCCTTTTCCGCCATGATCACCTCTCCGGTCAAAGGAACGAAGAGCCAATAGGGAAGCGCCACGAAGAAAGAGAAACTCTAACGTTAGAAAGTTGCCATACGAGGCACAAAAGCCGAAGAGGTGTGAGAACAAATTCTCAAACATTACAAAAATATGACAACTCAACTCACCTCAGGACAAGACAGAAAACTATTTTGGCACCCACTTTAATATGGTCCCCGCAAGCTCCAGTAGTCGTCTGCTCGGCCTGTATAACCCATTTTGCTCTAATCCGACCTTGGAGTTCCAATTCCATAAACCTCCACCTTGGGGTCAACCCCCCCCCCCTCCCCCTCCCCCCCGCCCCCACCGGTGCTGAACCCGACGAGGACAGACGTCGAACCGGACCCGAAGACCCCGACTCTCAAGCAGGAACACCGGGGTTTATCTCTCACAAATAATTCATATTTAATAGGTTTTCATAATTTATTCCAAATAAATGAAAAGCCAATTAAGTAGAATAATAATTTATCTAAATAAATTAAATGTCTACTTATAGGAATATGATTTATCTAAAATTTATTAATAGAACTATGATTTATCCAAATAAATCAACTATCTATTAATTTATGATTTATCTAAATAAATCAATTCCCTATTAATTATGATTTATCTAAATAAATCAATTCCTAATTAATATATAGGTGTAGGCACATGCGAAAAATCAAATTTTCCCTCCATGTAATTTTGATTCAAAATCAAACTAATTATGTTTAATTCTTAATAAAACATAATCCCCATCTAATGATTAATTAATTACTTAATTCATAATTAAGTTTAATCAACCTCTTAAGATAATATCGCGTGCCATACCCTACGACTTTAGGGTTACGCTACAAAATAGGGGCTACCCTATAAATTAGGGTTACCGAGGAACTCTTTCCTCACGTATTCATTCCTATAGAAAATACCTTTTCTATCATGTCTGTAAACGAGATCCGTGATCGAGTTGCAGCATGTCCATGCTAGTAAACATATAGTGCCGCATTCGGACTCTATCTCATAAAGTTTGTTATGAGGTTAACCTATTGTGTGTGACCTATTGGGCCCCACACTAAGCCAGCAGTGAGTTGTGCATAACAAGAGTCGGATTTAATAGAACATCATCTATACAAATCTCACGAGCCAACACTAAACCCCTTTTGTGTGGTCGTGTGGGACTCCACTGACAAGTCAAGATTGACGTCTAGCAACATGTCATGACTACCCGGATAGTGTGAGGTTCAATCTACAAGGATCGAACGCCCTTTGGTGATTAGTTACCGTGCAACTAAATCCTTCGATTACAATGTCCCGAAGTCGGCTAGGGTAGGGAAGAAGTGTCAAACCCTAATACCAATTCATATGTATTACATCTATCAAGTTATCGTCTCAATAATAAAACATCAGAAACCACTTTTTGACTTTCATGTCTACTATGGCCAAAGATTCCCGAGTCGACACTTGTATAGAGATACATAGGACACTATCTCCTCTCACTAGGAGTAACTTATTCCATGTTGGTTGCTCACCTATCTCCATGAATGCTTCCCCATGCCCAATAATACCCGGCACACGACTTTGCAAGCCATGCGCATAGGGATAAAACCAAAGCGATGGATCGTCAAACACAAGGTAACCATGACAACCTTAGGTCCAAGGATTTCTTGCACCAACTATCACCTGAGGAACATCCTATTGACACTCATGTAAGAATTCCATTCGGTGTTATTCATGCGGATACGTTCAGTGAACTCATTCCTTAATGAGCACCTGCACTTGTACATTAATGATGGTTCATAAGTAACTATAAGATCACTTACTCCCTATCATATAGGGCATGTACCAAGTGTTGGCCCAAGCATTCCACCTAGGCCTCACTCTCTATTTTGATGATAACAAACATGTATCTAATCCATTAGCTGAGTTTTGCGTTCAGAGTGATGGAACGATCCGCCTACGATGTCATAAACAACATTTCGGATGGAATGTTGTAACATTCCGGAATATCCCGAATGAGATGTTGTAACATTCCGGAACATCCTAAAATATCCCGAATGGGATGTTGTAATATTTCGAAACATCCCAGAATATCCCGGATGGGATGTTGTAACATTTTGAACATCCCGAAATATCCCGAATAGGATGTTGTAACATTCCTGAACATCCTGGAACATTCCGGATGGACATTCCGGAGTAGCTTCGAACATTTTGGATGGACATTCCAGAATAGCCAGGAAAGTACCGGTACTTTCCAGGTCAAAATGTCCATAATTACCAAAATGCCCTCAACGGCTCTATGTTGAATTTCTACCCATTGAGCTTGTTGGAAACCGAGCTCCTACCTTTGGGATCTCTACATAAGCTCCCTAACTTGTCTTCCTTCTGCCCTAACTTTTCATTGAGCAAATCCTTAAGTGTTTGAGCCTTCAAAGAGTAATCTAAAGCCCTAGTTCTCACTTCTACACTCTCAAGTGGTGATCTTCACTCTTCAACCCTCTCAAGGCAAAGCTCTTCATCTTCTTGAGGCGTTGGAAGTTTGGAAGGCCGAAGAAAGGAGTACAATAAGTTTGTTTTATATTTATTGCTCCTTTATTATGTTTTTATCTTGTTGTGTTGATTTGATAAGCTAGCTTGCAAGATGTGCTTGTAAAACACCTTGGTGTGGTTGTAGAGATTTGTTTCGCTAGAGAATAGGTGGAGGTTTTCTCAAAGGGTTGAGAACTAAATTGTCATTGTATTCTTAGGAAAACATGTCATCTATAAAGTGTTAAGGTTAGAAATCTTTGGCGAGGATCCAAGGTAATGGAGTAGGCGGGTTGGCCGAACCACTATATATTGTTCTTGTTTGCATTGATTCTTACTTGCTTATTTACTTGCTTATTGTGCTTACCTTATCATTCTTATTATTCATACTCAAAGAACTCAAGTTGTTGTATTAAGTTGCTTAAAAACGAAAAGACTAAAATTGAAGCTAGAGTTTGATCACACATTTTTCAACCCCCCCTTCTAGTGTAGGTATTTGACCAACATTTGGTATCAGAGCTAGATTGTAGGTCTAGATTTAACCATGTACCCTACAACTTAGAATGTCTACCGAAATCCAACTAGCTCAAGGGTCCTCTACTCATACTCCACCACTTTTCGATGGAAACAACTATGCCTATTGGAAGATTAGAATGAATATCTTCCTTCAATCACTAGGCATGGATGTATGGAAAATGATTCAAGTAGAATATAAGAAACCTACAAAAACCATGGATGAATGGAACCAAGATGAGGTCAAACTCTTTAATGCAAATGCCAAGGTCATGAATGTTTTGTATTGTGGTCTTTCTATTAATGAGTTTAATAGGATCTCAACTTTAAGTCGGCCTTTGAACTTTGGAATGTCCTAGAGACTACATATGAAGGCACCTCACAAGTTAAGGAGTCCAAGGTTAACCTCCTCATGCATGACTATGAAATGTTTAGAATGCAATTGCATGAAACTATTGACGAAATGTATGCACGCTTTCAAAATATTACTAATGGTTTATGCAACCGTGGTAGAGATATTAGAGAAGAGGAGAAGGTAAGGAAGCTCCTCCGATCTCTTCCCAAGACTTTGGAGCCAAAGATGATTGCTATCATGGAAGCCAAGGAGTTGGCAACTATGAAAATCACCGAACTCATTGGATCTCTCATGACTCATGAGATCCACATGAGGGCACACAAGGATGAAGATGCCCCCAAAAGCTAGACCATTGCTTTAAAAGCATTACTCCAAGCCAAAGAACCCTCATCATCCGAAGAAGAATTTGATGAGTGAACAATTTTGAGAGGATGAAGAAATTCTTCAATTGCAAAAATGGAATCGATCCATTACAGATATAGCTAGGAGTTATTTATACTCAGGCTTATTAGAAGCCAAGAGAAGAAAATAGAAAAAAACTAACATGTGACTAATTTGTTAGTCTAAAATAGTTGTCCAACTAATTATGAACAAATTAAGTTAGGAGCTAGCTCTATGTATTATAGCTTACATCCCCCCTCAAGTTGGGACTTGGTTGAACTGAAGCAATCCCAACTTGGACAAGAGTTTATGGAACTGAGGAGCAGAAAGGGGTTTGGTAAGAATGTCCGCAAGCTACTTCTGAGTTGAAATGTGCTTTGGAAAAATAACGCCCGCCTTTGGTTTCTCCCTTACTAGATGACAATCTATCTCAAGATGCTTAGTCCTCCCATGGAAGATTGGATTATGTGAGATATGGATGGCTGCTTGGTTGTCACACCATAAAGTGACTAGCATAGGAACTTCAACATGCAAATCCTTTGGCTGCTTTAAGCAGCCACTGAATTTCACACACAGTTGAAGCTAGACTTTTGTATTCAGCCTCGGCAGAAGACCTGGACACTGTGTTATGCTTCTTGGACTTCCTCGAAATCAATGAGGATCCCAAAAACAAGCAATAACCTATGATTGACCTCCTTGTATCATGGCATGCAGCCCAGTCTGCATCACTGTAGGCTTCCAAAATAGAATTATTTTGAGCTGAGAAGAACAATCCTGTTCCTGGACTATCCTTTAGGTATCTCAATATATGCATAACAACACTCTAGTGAGCATCAGTAGGACAATTCACGAATTGACTTAGCTGCTGAACAGCATATTACAAATCAGGCCTAGTGAAGTTCAAGTACTAGTAAACTACCAATTATCTTCCTAAACTGAGTAGGATCTTCAAGTTTCGTACTTGACTCAGTCGACAAGTTAACTCCCTTAGGCAATGGAGTGTTTGCAGGTTTTGCACCAAGTAATCCTGCATCTTGCACCAAGTCCAGTGCATATTTTCTTTGACTTACATAGATACCATCAGTGAATCTTGCAATCTCTAAGCCCAAGAAATACTTTGCAATTCCAATATCCTTGATGGTGAATGCAGCATGAAGTGAATTTGACTCGTTGACTTAATTCTTCTGAAGTACCAGTAATTAAAACATCATCTACATACATAATCAAGGCTATAAATTGTTGCTCCTTCTTGTAAATGAACAAACAATGGTCTGCTTCTGACTGCCTAAAACCCAACTTCTGTAAATGTGCAGTGAATTCAACATTCCACTACCTTGATGCCTATTTCAGCCCATAAAGAGACCTTTTGAGCTTACACACTTGCCCTTGACTAGCTTTTGTATACCCTTCAAGCAGGTGGAGACATGTACAAATCCTCATCAACATAGCCATGTAACAAGGCATTGTTGATGTCTAACTGCTGCAATGGCCAATCATTTGATGATGCTATTGAAAAGAAAACTCTTATAGTTACATTCTTGGCCACTGGTGAGAAACTTCCAGTGTAGTCCACTCCCTCAACTTGGTTAAAGCCTTTGGCAACAAGCCTGGCTTTGAACCTATCAATGGACCCACCTGATTTTAATTTAAGTTTATACACCCATTTTGACCCTATTGGCTTCTTCCCTTGTGGTAGATCAAACAGATCCCATATATGATTATGCTCTAATGCATCTAGTTCAGCCTTCATAGCCTCAATCCACTTAGGATGACATCTAGCTTCAACATAACTCTTGGGTCAATGAGTGTCTGTAAGATTGGCCAGAAACTAAATATATGAAGGAGAAAAACATGAGTGAACAATATATGGATAGGCAAGTATCTTATATGGAGAAGAAGTGGGTTGCATAGCCACTTGATGAATAGTAGTAATTGAATTAGTCACAAAATCATTTAGCAAAGTAGGTTTCTTCCTGAGCCTGCTACTCTGTCTTCTAGGCACCAAAGCTTGATCATTAGTGACCAAGTCTGAAGTTTCAGTATCTCCTTGAACTGCAGTCTCATTGAGCACCCCGTCAACTTCATCAACATGTCCTATTGGATCTTCAGAAACTGGATCAGCTATAACATCTGAATTGGAGACAGGAACATGCAAAGAAACAAGTAAAGAAATTGCACAACTACCATCAGCTTCTTGAATTTCTTTATCAACTTTGTAAGGGAAAATGGTCTCCTTGAAAATGACATCTCGGCTAAAAAACATCTTCCTTTGCTACAAATCATACACCTTAAAAGCTTTCATTCTTGTATTATAACCCAAAAAAATACATTTAGTTGCTCTAGGATCCAGTTTGTCTTTATGTGGATTAGTGTTGGTTACAAAACATAGACAACCAAACACTTTAAGCAAACTGCAGTCAGGCATCTTCTTATAAAGTTTCTGAAATGGTGTCTGCCAAGGCAACACTTTTGTTGGAAGCCGGTTGATCAGAAAAGCTGCATGCACAACACTTTCTCCCCAAGATCTTTTTGGCAAGCTAGACTACAACATGATTCCCCTAGCAATTTGCAATAGATGTCTGTGTTTTCTCTCCACTACTCCACTTTGCTATGGAGTATAAGTACAACTCTTCTAATGTACAATACCCAACTCCATAAACATTGCTTGACAAGACTGACTAAAAAACTTAGTGCCATTATTAGTTCTAACTGCCTTCACCTTTGTATCAAACTGTGTGTGCACCATCAACAAAAAATATCTTAACATGGAAATTGCTTGACTCTTGTACTGCAATAAGAATACCCAAACTGCTCTACTAAAATCATCCACCAGTGTAAAAAAATAATGTGCTCCATTATAAGAAGCAAGTTTGTATGGTCCCCATATGTCTCCATGTACTAGCTCAAAAATACTAGTAGTATGTATCTCACTACTACGAAAAGTTAACTTAGTCTATTTGGCCATTGGACAAATATCACACACTTCATGCAACTTCATAGATTTTGAAAGAAAAGACAAATGCTGTAACACAACATCACTAGGATGGCCCATCCTACTATGCCATTTAAGAAAAGAATTCAACTCTTTATTATCATTATCTAATGCATTACATGCAATAGTATTTCTCTCAGAAGGAATATTACAATCAACAAAAACATCATTATCACAATCAGGTACATGTATTATTGACTTACAAACAAAGAAGTTGTTTGCAGTGAAATTGGAAATGAAATTATTGATGGTTTTCAAACAAAATGACTGTTTATCCAGGATGTAGAAGTTGCCAGAAGATCTGCCAACTGCAATTAGTTTACTACTCCTCAGGTCCTGTAAAATGAACTTGCCATAGAATAAAGAAAAGAAGATAGGACTGGTTTTGGTTACCCTATTCACTGACAGGAGGTTATATTTGAAAGAAGGCAAAAACAAGACATTTTTAAGCATAACTGCTTCATTTATTTTGATATGACCGAACCGAGTAACCAGTTTTGAGGAACTATCAGGAAGATGCATAGTTGTAGCTGGTTGAAGTACAGACATGTCATTAAAGAACTTAGAATTAGCACACACATGAGTAGATGCCCATGTATCAACAATCCAGCACACACTTCTCATATCAGGCAAGACAGAAGTCATACATGTGTAGTCCATGTGAGCAAAGTTCACAAAATTATCAGACACCCGCTGCTTCCCTTTCAAATATTTTGACATTTCTTGCTTTATGAAATTCATCATCCACACATGTTGTTTGCTAGTACCAGAATCATTATGATCAGTATCAGTTGAATTATCAGCAACCATATAAACTTGTTGTGACTTCCCTTTCCTCTCTTTCTCCTTCTTGGCTTTGAATTCCTTATACCGGTCTGGATATCCATTCAACTTGAAATAAGTCTCCCTTATGTGCCCTGTGATTTTGCAGTGGTCACAATACTTATCCTCCTTTCTATCATCCCTTTCTTCCTCAAATTGCCCTTAGCAAAATCGGATTTATCACCTCCCTTCATCCTCAAGACACTATTCTCAACTGACTCTCCTATTCCTTTATGCACAACTCTTTGTGCCTCAATTGTCTGCAACATTGCATATGCCTTATTTACAGTGGGCATAGGATCAAGCATCAAGGTTTGATTCTTGACTGCTTCATATGAATCATTTTGTCCCATAAGAAATTGAGTAATCTTGTTAGCAGTGTCCATCTCATACAACCTCTTATTAACATTGCAAGTGCATTTGCCACATTCATAGAAAGGAATAGGCCTTAACCTATTCAGATCATCCCATAGCTTAGAAAGCTTAGTGTAGTAAGCAGATAGATCTATGTTAGCTTGGTCTATGAGATTAATTTGCCTCTGAATTTGATACACCTGTGGACAATTACTCACTCCAAAATGTTCTTCTAATTGATCCCAAAGTACCTTAGCAGTAGAGCAATACAAGAATTTTTCAGCCAAATCCTTATTTAGAGACCCTAAGATCCAAAATTTGATTGTGTAATCATTCTTACGTCACTTCAAAAATTTAGAGAAAGATTCATCACTAGGTTTACTGATCGATCCATCTATGTAACCTACTTTGTCCTTGGCACCTAGAGAAATTTGAACAGAAGTACTCCAGGTAAGATAGTTAGTACCTGATAAAGGAGCAATTACCAGAGAGAAGCCAGAATGATCCTCTTCATGGAGATTCTTCAAAAAGTCATTCGCCATTAACCAACAACAAGGAAAAGATAACAGAAAAGATCGAATCAATAAGCAAGAAAGCAAAGAAAACGAAGAATCAAGAAGAAATCGAAGCAAGAAGATCTCCTAAAATCCCCTATTGCTCTGATACCATGAACAATTTTGAGAGGATGAAGAAATTATTCAATTGCAGAAATGGAATTGATCCATTACAAATGTAGCTAGGAGTTATTTATACTCAGGCTTATTAGAAGCCAAGAGAAGAAAATAGAAAAAAACTAACATGTGACTAATATGTTAGTCTAAAATAGCTGTCTAACTAATTATGAACAGATTAAGTTAGGAGCTAGTTCTATGCATTATAGCTTACAATGAGCAAGAAGAGATGGCGGTGATGGCAAGAAGGTTCATGAGATTAATGAGGGGTGGCTTGAGGAGAGGCAAAGGATGCTACACTTGCTACCATTGCAACAAGCCGGGGCACCTAAGGAAGGATTGCCCACACTCAAGATGGCTTTTACCTCCGCTCGTTACAAAAGGGACAAGACCAAAAAGAAGAAGAAAACCATGATGGTTACATGGGATGAAAGTGAATCTTCATCAAGCGAGGAGGACACCAAGAGGGAGAACACAAACCTTTGCCTTATGACAATTGACAATGAGGTAAGATTTACTTTTGGTGAACTTTCATTTACTCAATAAGAACTAGAAGTAGAATTTGAACAAATGCATGGTGAATTCAATGCTATTAGCTATGAAGAGATTTAAAGAAATTAAGAAGGACAACAAATCTTTAGAAGAAGAGAATGATCACTTACTTCTTTTATGCAATGCTTTAAAAAGGGAAGTAGAAAATCTTAAGGATGAGAAACACACTTTTGAGAAAAGCCTTATATGGTTTAAAACATGCCCCTAGGGCTTGGTATGAAGGCTTTCAAACTTTTTAATTGAACAAGAATTTAATATTGGAAAAGCCGATGTTTCACTTTTCATTAAACATGATAATAATGACATTCTTTTAGTCCAAATATATGTTGATGACATAATCTTTTGTGAGTGGTTTGCTAAGTGCATGCAAGATGAATTTGAGATGAGCATGATGGAAGAACTTTCCTTCATGCTTGGACTTCAAATCAAGTAAACCAAAAAGGGGATCTTCATCAATCAAGCCAAGTACACAAAAGAGCTAATTAACAAAATTGGGATGGATAAAGCAAAGATGGCATCAACCCCCATGAGTCCATCTACCAACCTTGATAAGGATGAAGAAGGTGTCAAAGTGGATGAAAAACGATATCGAGGTATGATTGGTAGTTTACTCTATTTAACTTCAAGTAGACCCGATATCATATTTTGTGTATGTCAATGTGCTAGGTTTCAATTATGCCCCAAGATGTCTCATTTGATTGCAGTAAAACACATATTAAGATATTTTAAGGGTACAATTGATTTAGGTTTATGGTATTCAAATTATGCATCTTTTGAGTTAATTGGGGTTTTCAATGTCGATTTTGCTGGTCGTAAGATAGATAGAAAAAGCACTAGTGGGTGTTGTCAATTCCTAGGCATGAGTTTGGTTTCTTGGTTTTTCAAGAAGCAAAATTCGGTTGCACTTTCAACTACCGAAGCGGAATACATCGCCGTGGCTAGTTGTTGTGCACAAGTGCTTTGGATGAAACAAACTCTCATAGATTTTGGATTGAATTATTCATGTATATTCATTGTGATAACACTAGTGCAATTATTTTAACAAAAAATCCGGTATTGCACTCTAGGACTAAGAACTTAGACTTAAGGCATTACTTTCTTAGAGACAATGTAGCAAAAGGAAATATTTCCGTAGAATTTGTGCCTACCGACAAACAACTTGTGGATATATTTACTAAACCATTGATTGAAGAAAGATTTACTAATTTAAGAATGCAATTAGGTATTTGTACTCTTCCACATGTTTAAGTTTTCAAAAATTGCATGTCTCTTTGAAAAATCAGTTTTTATGGTATCATCACAGTTAAGTAGTGCCTTGTAGTGGGACTTTGCGACTTATTGATGTTTGCCTTCCATAGGCTCACATTTATAGGAAGGACTATAGTGGCAGATGATACTTGATTTTATGAATTTCTTGATTTTCATGATGAAACTCATTAATAGTACCTTGTACTCTTTCCCTTTTTGATTGATGTCAAAAGAGGGAGAAAAGACTTGGTCATATATGTTTTATGATGCATATAAATAGGGGGAGTTATCTCTTAGATATGCATGTTGATAGGGGGAGCCTAAGTTAGTTTTTATCATAAACTCACAAATGAGAACTTGCCATCATTTAGAATTGCTTATCTTTAATGTTAAGTTTGTCATCATCAAAAAGGGGGAAATTGTTGGCCCAATCATTCCACCTGGGCCACACTCTCTATTTTGATAATAACCAACACGTATCAAATCCATTTGGTGAGTTTTGGGTTCAGATTGATGGAACGATCCGCCTACGAAGTTCATTCAGAAAAATGCAAAGAATCAAGTAAAAATGGTTTCGATGGTGATCAAGTTGAAACCAAGTCAAATCCTAGGTTTAGGCTTAGAATCAAGTGTAATATATCCCTAGGACATGAACCTAATCAATTACCAAGAGCTTCCAAGTCAAAAACAACATTCCAGATGGAATGTTCTAACATTTTGAAATATCCTGGATGTGATGTTGTAACATTCTGGAATATCCTGAATGGGATATTGTAACATTCCGGAATATTACGGATGGGATATTATAACATTCTTGAACATCCCGAAATATCCCATATGGGATGTTGTAACATTCCAGAATATCCCGGATGGGATGTTGTAACATTTCGTAATATCCCAGAATATCCCAGATGGTATGTTCTAACATTCCCGAACATCTCGGAATATCCCGAATGGGATGTTGTAACATTCCTGAACATCCCGGATGGACATTCCAGAGTAGCTTGGAACATCTTGAATGGACATTCCAAAATAGCCCGGAAAGTACCGATACTTTCTAGGTCAAAATGTTGATAATTACTAGAATGCCCTCAACGGCTCTATGTTGAATTTCTACCCGTTGAACTTGTTGGAAACCGAGCTCCTACCTTTGGGATCTCCATATAAGCTCCCTAACTTGTCTTCCTTCTGCCCTAACTTTTCATTGAGCAAATCCTTAAGTGTTTGAGCCTTCAAAGAGTAATCTAAAGCCCTACTTCTCACTTCTACACTCTCAAGTGGTGATCTTCACTCTTCAACCCTCTCAAGGCAAAGCTCTTCATTTTCATGAGGCATTGGAAGTTTGGAAGGCCGGAGAAAGGAGCACAACAAGTTTGTTTTATATTTATTTCTCCTTTAGTGTGTTTTCATCTTCTTGTGTTGATTTGATAAGCTAGCTTGCAAGGTGTGCTTGTAAAACACCTTGGTGTGATTATAGATATCTGTTTTGCTAGAAAATAGGTGTTGAGATTTTCTCAAAGGGTTGAAAACTAAATCCTCATTGTATTCTTAGGAAAACATTTCATCTTTAAAGTGTTAAGATTAGAAATTCTTGGTGAGGAGCCAAGATAATGGAGTAGACGGGTTGGCCAAACCACTATATATTGTTCTTATTTGCGTTGATTCTTACTTTCTTATTTACTTGCTTATTGTGCTTAGCTTATTATCCATATCATTCATACTCAAAGAACTCGAGTATGTCAAAATTAGTTTAGGACTTAGTTCCTTTTATTGTAAATATTTCAAAATTAGTTTAGGACTTAGTTTCTTTTATTGTAAATGCTCCTAAGCCTTAATTTGATGTCCTCATTGAGTTCATAACCCAAAAACCGAAACTCAAATCTCGAAAACATTAAAATTAGAAAAATAAAAAAAGGACCTTAAAAATTTCTAAGAATAGGGGGCTCCTTGGAGGGATATATAATTTAAATATTTTCTTGTCATCAAAAGTCTCAATAATTATTTCTTAGATAAAAATATGTTAAATACATATTTTAAAAAAATTCCTGGAAACCATTAACCTAAAAAAACAAAACTTGAAAGGCTAGAAACCTCCAAACTACCTAAAATCTCCCGAATGCCCCCAAAATTGCCCAAAATTCTCAGAATGCCCCCAACGGCTCTTTTTCAAATATTTGAACAAATCTTTGCTTTCATACCCCAATATCAATTCTATAAATACACCAAACACTGCCTTTCTTAGGTTCCCAACTATTCCATTGAGCTATCAAACATTCTCTTGAGCCTTAAAGAGTGTTCTAAAGTGCAAATCCTAGTTGTCTTCCTTCACTCTCAAGCCCTCAAATTTGATGTCGACATCATCTTAATGCTTGGAGTTCTATGAGACATCAAGGAGAAGCTTCAACTAGTGTTTGTGATTTACTTATGCTTTTCTCCTTGCATTTTCTACTTGTTGTTTTGTTGTTTTCATTTCAACTCAAATCGGATTGTAACAAGGTGTGGGTGACACACACCTTGGGTTTAACTTGTGTGTAACTTTTATAGTTCCTTAGGTTTAAGGTAGAGACACTCTCATTGTGGAGATAAGCCCTTGGTTGACCCTCATTTGTAGGAAAAGAAAAGCTAATACAAGTAGTTGTGGAATCCTTGGTGGTGAATTGAACCAAGGTAGTGGAGTATGAAAGGTTCCCGAACCACTCTAAATATCTTGTTAGCATTGCATCATTGATATTTTGAATTACTTAGTTCATCACTTGTTTTGATTCTCATTATCAAGTATAATCATATCAAACATTCATCATAACTTAGAAACCTAGATGAAATTTGAATTAGTTGTTATCAAATTAGAATTGAAGTCAATCACCTTAGACTCACACTATTCACCCACCCCTCCCCCCCCCCCCCGCTTTAGTGTGTCTTAGCACCTTTCATTTGATATCAGAGCAATGTTGTAGCTTGTGATCTAACAAATCTCAAGTACACAAAACGAATTCCGATATCATTTTGGCACAAGGGAGTTCCACCACTTGCCCACCTTTGTTTGATGGTAACGACTATAGCTATTGGAAAAATCGCATGGAAATCTTTCTTAGCTCCCAAGGGATGATGTTTGGAGAATGATTAATATTGAATATGAAAGACCTAGCAAACCAATAGATGAATGGTCCATCGAGAAAAATAGATGCTTTACTTTAAATGCTAAAGCTATGAATGCCTTGCATTGTGCCATGTCCATAAATGAGTACAATAAAATTGCTACATGTAAATCGGCATATGAAATTTGGCATGTTCTTGAAACTACTCATGAAGGTACATCTCAAGTCAAAGAATCAAAGATAAATTTACTTATGCATGACTATGAGTTATTTAGATTGTCTAGCCATGAATCTATCAATGATATGTACTCTAGATTTCAAAATATCACTAATTGTCTATTTAGTCTTGGCAAAGAAATCAAGGAAGAAGAAATGGTAAAGAAACTACTTCGGTCTTTGCCACTAATGTGGGAACCAAAAGTGATCGCAATACAAGAAGGAAAGGATATCTCAACCTTGAAACTTACGGAGCTACATGGGTCCTTAATAACTCATGAAATCCACATGAGAAGTTATAAGGAGGAAGAAGCAAAAGAAGATACAAAAGGGAACAACATAGCATTGAAGACTTCCCACCGTGAAGATTACTCCTCCTCCGAAGATGTGGGAGTTTCCAATGAAATGAGCAAGTTAGTGAAAAGAATGTGGAGACTAACAAGAAAGCAATCCCACAAGAAGAAGAACAAGGGAGAGTGGACATGCTTCCAATGCAAGAAGCCGGGGCATCTAAGGAAGGATTGCCCTCTACTCAAGATCTCCAACTCCACCTCACCATCATTCCAAAAGGACAAGAGGAAGAAATAGAGGAAAGCCTATGTCGCCACTTGGGATGAAAGTGAGCTTTCATCAAGTGAAGAAGACTCCAGAAGTGAAGTGGCAAATCTTTGCCACATGGCCTTGAATGATGAGGTACCTCTTACTTTTACTTTTAATGATGAAGTTTACATACAAGAACAACTTGAGCATGAATTTGACATGATGCATGAGGAATTTATGGTTGTTAGAAAAACCATAAAAGAACTAAAAAATGAGAAAGTTGGACTAGAAAATGAAAATGCATCTTTGCTTTTATCATATGATTCTCTTGAAAAATAACTTGATAGTTTAAAGAAAGAGAGCAAACTCCAAGATGATAAATTGCTTACTTCTTATAATGCCATGAAAATTGAAGTCGAAAATCTTAAGATAGAGAAACTCATGCTAGAAAAGAAGAATGTTGATTTGCAAAATGAAAAAGATTTGTGTGAACAACAAAATAAACTCTTAAGCATGCAAATTGAGCACTTAAATAATGACATGCTTTCATTAAAGGAGTTAGCTACTTTGTATGATAAAGTGAAAATACTAGAAAGTTCTCCATCTAGGAATTCTCATATTTCACATGCTAAGAGTCCGATAAATTAATTTCACTTTGCTAGAACATCACATGCTCATTTACACACTAGATTTCATGTATATTATTTTTATTGTGGTACTTATGGGCATATAATAAGAGATTGTGCTTTTAAGAGTAACTCTTATGCTACTAAAGTATCATGGGTTCCTAAAGTACTAACACCCAAGGACCCAAAATGGTTTGGGTACCTAAAGTATCTTTGTCTCCTATTGTAGGTAGAGACACCTCCTCAAGCTAATAGATCCACATGGGTGTTGGATAGTGGTTGCTCCAAGCACATGATGGACAATATCAATCTCTTTGCAACCCTATCAAGTAAGGAAGGAGGATTTGTGACATTTGGAGATAATGCCAAAGGTAAAATAGTTGGCATTGGAAACATTGGTATACATCCCTATCCTTTAATTGAGAATGTGTTATTAGTGGATGATTTAAAGCATAACTTACTAAGTATTTCATAACTTTGTGATAAGGGGTATCTTGTAGTATTTAGTACCTCAAAATGCTTGATTAAAGATGCATCTAGTAATGATATTATTTTCATGGAAAGTAGAAGTGAAAATGTTTATATTTTGTCTCTAGGTGTTTTGCCTAATCCTAGTGTTAGATGTCTTGTTGTGATAAATGACATTCCTTGACTTTGGCATCGTAGATTATGTCATGCCAGCATGAGTCTTATACATGAAATATCTAGGAAAGTCCTTGTAAAAGGGATTCCTAAAATTAAATTTGAAAAAGATAAGTTGTGTGATGCATGTCAAAAGGGAAAATAAGTTAAGTCTTCATTTCATAGTATCGACTAAGTAACTACATCTAGACCTCTAGAATTAATTCGCATGGATTTAATTGGACCTAGTGAACTTACAATTATAGGTAGAAAATTGTGTGTATTTGTTTTGGTTGATGATTTCTCTAGATTTACTTGGGCTTACTTTCTTGCTAAGAAAAAAAAAACTTTTGATTCTTTCAAAAAATTTGCAAAGAAAGTTCAAATTGAAAAAGGAATGCCTATTTCAAAAATTAGAAGTGATAATGGAGGAGAATTTAAAAATATTTTTTTTTTTTGAATTTTGTGATTCTCTTGGTATTGATCATACATTGTCTTCTCCTAGAACCACCCAACAAAATGAGGTGATTGAAAGGAAAAATAGAACATTGAAAGAGATGACAAGAACTATGTTAAGTCAAGAATCACGAAAGATTTGGTCTTAGGTTGGACATACGATACAGATCCAACGTTCGTCGGAAAAATCACGAAAAATCAAGAATTGTTGGCTTCAGAGTCGAGCATGTCAAAATTACTTTAGGACATAGTTTCTTTTATTGTAAATTCTCCTAGGCCTTAGTTTGATGCCCTCATTGAGTTCATAACCCAAAAACCGAAACTCGAATCCCGGAAGCTTAAAAATTAGAAAAATTAGAAAACGGTGCTAAAAGTTTCTATAGGGGGCTCCTTGGAGGGCTATATAATTTAGATATTTTATTGCCATCAAAAGTTCCAATAGTTGTTCCTTAGATAAAAACAAGTAAAATACATATTTTTTAGGAATTTTTTGAAACCGTTAACCTGAAAAAATAAGGCTTGAAAGGCTAAAAACCTCCAAACTACCTAGAATTCCTTGAATGCCCCCAAAACAGCCCAGAATTCCCAGAATGCCCCAATGGCTCTTTTTCAAATATTTGAACGGCTCTTTGCTTTCATACCCCAATACAAACTCTATAAATACACCCAAAACTCCCTATCTTATGTTCTCAACTACTCCATTAAGCTATCAATTAGTTTAAAATGATTTTTCTATATTTTTTCAGAAATAACTGAAAATGCTAAAATTTTAGTGGTATTTTTGTAATTTTCAGTCATTTTTCAAAATGTGCTTAGTTTTCATTCAAACTTTTATGGAACCACATAATGTTCATGTAAATGGTATATGACAAGTTTAGAATAAAAGTAATGTTATTAAGTCAACATATTAACCTCGCATGGTTTCATTCAAAACTAAGCTAGTTATCATGAAACTTGCTATATGTCAATCTTATTATTTACTCATGGTTTTTCAAATTTAAACCTATGGACACCTAACATGAGTAAATCTAAACATGTTTCTCACATATAGACAGAAAATGAGACCTCTAAGTCAATTTGTTGACTTGGGTCAACTTAGTTCAAAAGAGGTTATCATGAAATGACCTCTATGTCATCTTATCCATATTCATATGAATTTTTCATTCTAAGTGCATGGAAACATGTCATACTTATTCCTAAACATATTTATGAAGTTTGGACTTAAAATGAAGTGTCCAAGTCGATTTGTTGACTTAGGTCAAACTTTTCCAATCAAGTTTAATTCCCCTAAAGTGATCTAGATATCACATTGTTCATCTACACATGAATTTTTAAGTTTAAATACCTAGAATCATGTGATATGTGTATCTAAAAATATTTACCATCTACTAACTCAAAATGAGGTCTCTAATATGAATTTCAACCTAGAGCAAGTTTCATTCAATCAAGTTATCAAAATTTTACTTACTCATGAAATTTCATATATTTATCATGAAAAATCAATCATGAGTATAGAGACGTCATTACAGCACAAGTATTCAAGTGTTATACTAAGATTTTTGCAAAATCAAATTCATACCTCATTCTTGAAAATTTTGCCAAACTTGTCTTTTTATTTCAATTTATATAGCCTTCCATTATATCATAACTTGCGGACAATATTCATTAGTAGAATAATGAAAATGTAATTACTAGCAAGTTATCAAACTAAGTAGCAAACAGAGGGATCAATTATCGATATCAAAGTCTACTTCACTAAATAGTTTCAAATTCGTTTCAAAAGGAAATCAAGTGATATCAAAACGAATTTTAAGAGATCACAAGTGAAATATAAGTGAAAACATGATCTCCAACCCTTCCTATTGGTTGAAAACCGAAAGGCCACAACGATCCTATGATTTAGAACCGCAAGGTCGCATGTCACCCCAACTGAGGGTAGTGTGACTGGTCAGGGCCTACATCCTACCCTATAGCCTACTGTCTACACTGACATAAAGAAACTAGAACATGTCGACAAAAGAAATCTCAACACAAACTTTATTAAAAGTTTTCAAAGTTCACAATTTCATGTTTTCAAACCAAAGAAGAAAACCAACATCAGAACAACTGAACGTCTCAAGAATCAAAGTTTTACAAACTTTTTCCAAAATACAACTGTCAGTGCAGAAAAGTAAACAACTACTACAAACACTGGACTATGACTCATGGACGTCACTACGAGATATGGCACCACCTCCCGCCCACCAGCTGCACCATGTCGACAGGTCACAATCACTGCTCATGCTCTGCAAAAAAATAAGGAAACAAACTGTGAGTCCACTTGGGACTCAGTGAGCGATTCTAGTGAACCTCCATATAATCCTCAGTTATTCATGCATGACATATAAGACAACATAATGTATATTCATGGAGTAAGCTACTTTTAATGTGACTACTAACCCCATGGGTCATTCTGTATAAACCGAATATGTGAAAATCTACCATCTCGGCCTATCAAGCCTCCGGCATCCGGCCCCTTGGTCCTACTTATGGTAATAAAAATCCCGACTATAGCCGGCCCTACCATACAAGGTAAAATCATACTGGCCGTCGGCCACATCGTATCAAGATGTAAACAAGTAATCACGGGCCATCGACTAGGATGATCCACTAGTCTCCGGACACCATCCGAGGTAAGGATAGCTAGTCCCACCCAACTGGGGTCTGGCACCTAACGGGCCCGCTGGCGCACCTCAAGACCCAAACACTGGCCGAGCTAAGCATTGGTCATTTCCGACCTCCACGCTTCTCGGAGGACCATCTCAAGCACATCATACAATCAATGTCCTAGGGTTTCCTTATATACCTTTCAGGCCATTGCCCGTATCTGGTCCTAATCCGGGCTATAGGGTCAACAAATTAATGCTGCCCTTTCAAAATATGTACGCCTAAGAGTTCTAGGTTTCCAAAATGTTTACTAGAAGTCCTAGAAGTTATATCATCTCCTAGCTAAGTTTCCATATATGCTGAGCATCATGCAATGTCCTACATGTTATCTAACATTAAACACTACGTTGGGTGAGGAATTCCATGTACCGACCTTGGAATTCCGCCCATGAACATTTTAGGACAGCATGTGTAATCTAAAGAAAAGTAAGCATACTTCGCAACATCTACTATATATAGCCACAATATTCATACATAACAACTATACACAACCTTTAGAATTAAACTCAATAAGAAATAATTTATCTAGCATGGCAAGGTAGCAATGAATTCAATAATGCATGAGATATTAAGCATAGTAAGCTAATACATCATTTCAAAATTTAAAGATTGAATGAGCTAAGGATGGTCATTAAGCTAGCATTCCTACAATCTCATAAATCAATAAATTTACTTACTATGGTTGGTGTTCTTCCTAAGTATCATCATGCCTCTATAGTCTTAACATTCTAACATGGAAGTTTCCATCTAAAGCTCACCCTTTCCCTCCCCCTAGGCTTGGCTGAGCCTTGAGCAAGGTGAACCTTGCTCGGCCACCCCTCTTAGGGTAGAAAAGGGAAAGAAGAATTTAGCTACGACCCTAACTCTTCGTCTCCGATATATCTTAAATTCATGTTGATTGATTTACCCCTTCCCCTACCCTTGTCCGAACTCTTCACATGAGGTTTAGGGTTCATTCGGCCACACCTAGGGGTTCTAAGGAAGACAAATTGTTTAACACGTGAAATCGACGACGGAGAATGCTCTAATGATAGATCTATGATCATCTAAGGGCTCTACTTCCGTCAAGGGGACAGGAAATTTTTTTGGCATGACCTATCCCCTTTCCCCATGATTCGGCAGCCCTAGATTGGAGAAAACGATGTGAAAATAAAATGATCTGGCAAGTATTGATACAAGAATCATGTATATACAACTACGGGAACTCGATTCGTCGAAAAATCGTGAGAAAACACGATCCTATCAACACTAAGTGTTCGGCTACCCACCTCCTCCATATCTTCAAATCCAACCACTCACCTTGATTGAGTAGGTTGAAAGATCGGATGACGACAACTTTGAATTTTTCCTGCGACGGCACAAAATCCCGGATCGACCAAAATCCCCCTCCTCCTTGCTTCTTCTCCACTCTCTCCTAGGCGCTGCCTTGTGCGACTCATTGGCTCTTTAATAGAATTTTATTTTGATCAAAAAGTATTATTCAAGAATTCTCTTGTTTGCTTTCATGAGTTTTTTTTTCAACCTTAAACTTAGGCCTTCTTAAAACAATTTTGTTTTGGTCAAAAACAAAAATGTTTCTTATTCTTCTCTAGCCAAAACAATTTTTCTTCTTTTTATTTATGGATCCTCATGATTAATCCTTCCTTTTTTTATTTTCATTTTATTTTTTGTTATTTATTATTTATTTATCTTGAAATTTAATCAGAAAATCTTTTTGTTCTTGCATGAGTCTATACCGATCTTTAAACTTTTCGCTCTCATTCTTTTGCATTAAAAGCATGCATCTTTCATTTAAAACTAATCATCTATATCATCCTCAAAATTATCTTGCAGAATGGCACCCAAGACCAAACTCCCATCCTTAGCTGATAATCTTTTGACCAAATTAGGAAAGAAACAAGCTTCTAAGTTTGTAGATAGAGCCATCCTGCAAAAACGGCCAGTTAATTTAGATGACTTAGAACGATTTGATATCCGAGGGAAACTTAGCAGCATGGGATGGGTAGAGTTTCTAGAAAAACAAGTACCCATATGCCGCATCCTAGTAAAAGCCTTCTTCTCTAACCTAGTGATAGAAAAGGCAAGGCTTGGTGATGACTTAGTTCTACGGTCTGAAATTTTAGGAGAATCTATAATCATCACCGAATCCCACATTACAGATGCTTTTGGATTTCCTCTATTAGGAGCACGAATTTATAAGATGTCCACCCACCGTTTTCATGAGTAGTATCCTCCTCATGAAATTGTATCAGTCATGTGCCCTGAAGATTATGAGGGAGTGATCCCTACCCAAAGCATCAAGCTTTCACCCATTGCTAGGATTGTGCACCTCATCATTGCACATAATATTCTTCCTAGAGCAGGACACTACGATGAGGTCACCACCATGAGTTCTAGGGTACTTTTCTGTGCCATGTCTAGCATTCCTTTAGATGTCCCTGACCTCATGACTAGGTATATAGCGAAGTCCATTCCTCCAAAAAACAAGTTCTACCATATGCCTCAGTGATCTCTCATTTCATATATGAAGTTGGGGTTAATAGATCAAGATTTGAGATAGAGCCTATTCCAAGAGCTAAAGATTCTTCCTCCCTTAGCCGCATGAAGATCCTTGCACATCAGCTCGGCAAAAGAACGTGAGGAGATCCTGTGGAACAGGCTGAGCATGACACAGAGATGGAGGAGGACGAAGCTGGTGGAGGCTCCTCATCTAGCCCTTCCCGTACGAGTCTAAGCGATCTGGAGCATCGATTTGCTCAATTTTGGATTGGTCAGATGGAACATAACAGAACATCATCAGAGCACATGGACGCGTTCGGCTGTCAGATGGACGAGTTCGGTACCATGATCGATGACCATGGCCGACGTATAGAGGAGATATATGGGCGAGTGGATGAGATGTGGCAGTATTATGAGTCGCATCTACCACCACCTCCACCACCTGAGGACGAGTAATCCTCCTTGATGTTCTGATGTATTGATGTATTGACATTATTGATGTGATGTATTGATATTTTTCATCCTATGAACATGTCTTTGGTTGACTATGTGATGTATTGACACTTTTATCTTCTGAACATGTATTTAGTTGACATTTTCATCCTATGAACAGTTAGTAATGTTCATTTTTTATATGCTTGCTATGTTTAATTTTTTTTGATGGATGACAAAAGGGGGAGAATATAGGGATATATGCTTATCGATAGGGGGAGTACAATTGAATACATTCATGTCAAGTATCACACATAATGATAAAGGAAAATTTAGAATATATATGCATATAGATAGGGGGAGCTTGAATTGATTACATTGCTTCATTTCCTTGATGCTTCCTTGTATCTTGATATTTATCGTCAATGGTTTGTCATCATCAAAAAGGGGGAGATTGTTAGCTAAAGGGTTCTTCCTTCATGCTTTATTCTCCTCATGATTATTTTGTTGATAACAAACCCATTTAACAAGTGTTTGAAGTATGAAAGTTGTAGGATCGATGAAAGATTCGTCAAGCCTATCATCTCTCGATCAATCCTCAAAACAGATCAATGTGTGCATCAAAAATGTGTTGGATAGCATGGAGAATCCTTCAAAGATAAAGGCACGCTGAAGAACGAAGCCAAAAACCAAGCGCAAAATGAGAAATCCAACGATAAAAATCTTCCAGCTCTGTTTCGGTCAACCGGGTGGTCGACTGAATGATGTTTAGTATTGGCAGCAGCCAATTCGGTCGACCGACTGGTTGACCGAATGATGCACAGAAGTGGCAGTAGCCATTCGATCGACCAGTCGGTCAACCAAAATTGGCGAAGGAATTTTTGCATGGCTGCGTCGGTCGACCGATGCCAAAAATTGGCAGAGAGTTCATCGGTCGACCGAATGGCATAGTGCGAGTTAGGAACTCAAGTCGGTCAACCGTGCCAAATCTCGCGACAATCGATCGACCCGTCGATCAATCGAATGGCGTATAAATGCTGGCTTCGGTCGACCGATTGGTCGACCGGTTTTGAAGTAGACATTTCTCCGTTCGACCCGCCAGTCGACCGATCAAGGGAAAAATGTTACAGTGAGCCAGCGGTCGATTGGTCGGTCGACCGATGCTTAGACCGGACCATCGACCGGGTGTTTGTAACGGTCAAAAATAATCCCGTTGACGCCCTATTTCAGCTGGGTCTATAAATACTCCCTTCTAATCTTTCTTAATATCTTCTCTCTCGGATTTTTGATGATAAAAAGCTTCAAAGAGTGATTCAATTCCATCATCAAAACCTTTAAATCGCTAAATGTTCATCAGCTGAGTCTTGATCCCTTGCTACCAAAGGAGTTTTATTTTAAAGGGTTGATCAAGCTGGTTAAGCGCGAGAAGAAGAGGCGGTTAAGCGTGATAAACTACTATTCCTCTTCTTGTAACAAGTTTTTTTTTAATTTGTTTTTCAACTCTTGTATTTTGATTTGTAGGAAGACCTAGGTTGATAGGTCTTGTGTGTAGAAGTGGTTTCCTATTGTGAGGGAGTAAAGCCACTTGTGTAAACTTAGTTTACTAGGATTAGTTAAGTTGTCCCTTAGGGTTGAGGTGGAAGAGTGCTCCCAATAAGAAGGCGGAGACTTCCGGGTGTGGAAGTCCCTTAGGTCGAGAGTGCGACTCTTCAAGTCAAAGTCCTCATTGTAAGGGAGACTCAAATTAATCTAGTTAACTTAGTTTGGAAATCCTAAGCAGGGTGCTTAGGTAGTGGAGTAGGCATTGGGGCCGAACCATTAAAAATCCATGTGTTTGCATTGATTTATCGTTTGTATTAATTGCTTTATTATTTATCGCTTCCGCATCAAAATCAGTCAATCGTAAATTGCCTAAACAATCTAAGTAAATGATTAAAATCGAATTAGGCAAATAACATTAGAAAATACACTATTCACCCCCCCCCCCCTCTAGTGTGCTGTTTCATACAACAACTTTGAGCTTCAAAAACCATGTTAGTATTGGAGGGATGATCATTGTCATCACCACATTCAATAAAGGTCGCTAATTAACTCCTTGGTTTTAGCATAATCATATAAGATATTTAAGTAAGCCCAAATATCGAATGCGGAAGTACAATGCATGACCTTTTCAAAGATACAATTTTCCAAAAAACAAAATATGCAATTCATAGCTTTAGCATTTGATTAAAACAAATTTATTTGTTCTTGAGTCCATGCATTTATGTTTTCCTTAGGTTCAATATATTTAGTCTTTACCATGTCAAATGCACCTAAATCTTGAGTCTTTAGGAAAGTGTACATTCTACTCTTCCAAAGACCAAAGTTAGACTCATCGAACCTAAGAGGTATAGACACTACCAACTCTAGTGCCATTTTTGGATCGAGACTAGGTGTAGATGAGAGGGTGAAATCTCAATCCATGACCCGCTCTGATACCAAATATTGGTGAAATGGCCACACTAGAGGGGGGTGAATAGTGCGTTAACTAAACTTATTGCCTAAATTCTGTTTTAAACATTTTCTTGAACTACTTAGTCAAATTGCTAACACAATTATTTATAGTGGTTCAGCCCCAATACCTACTCCACTACCTAAGCACCCCGCTTAGGATTTTCAAACTAGCTTTACTATATTATATCGTTTCCCTTACGGAGAGGACTTTACACCGGAAAGTCTCCGCTCTCGAACCAAAGGCACTTTCACATCCGGAAGTATCCCGCCTTCCTACCGAGAGCACTCTACCATCTCAACCTACGGGACAACTCAACTAATCCTTGTAAATTAAGTTTACAATGGTGGATTTAAGCCTTAATACCAAGGCAACCACCAACTCAATCAACCTAGCACACTAGGTTTACACAAACTCAAATACAATGAAATAAACAACAAAATACGACAATAAATGAAGCAATAAATCAAACAATAAAGTAATTAGGTCTACAACAAGATTCCTAACTTCCTCTTGATGCCTTTGATAATGAAACAAGGAAGGTAAGACTCAATCAAAGAGATGAGAGATCAAAGCTAGGGTTTTCATAAGAATTGACTCAATAAAGCTTGGGAATAATCACAAGATGGCTCAAGAAGGTTAGGCGTGATCTAGATAGTCAAAGGAAGGCTTGGGCATCAATATTTATGGAGCCATGAAGTGGGCTCGAGTGAAACATTGCTCAACTGCTCAAAATATAGTCATTTTTCGTCGTCTGGTCATTTGCCGGTCGATCATCGGTCGATCGACCGATTGGCCGCCGAGCGATCGAATGCATTATGCCACTTTTGGGCACCATTCGATCGACCGAAACTGGAAAACCAGCCCAATTTGCTGACTTTTTTGCTCGTTTGTTCGTTTCTGGGTTTCGTCTTCGCTAAACCCTCTTATATAACATTTCTTATCTTTAAGTTACTGAGTCTAAAACCTAAATGTTATATAAGGACTACCCCCCATTTGGATTCAATAAAAATATCTAATAAATCAAAATCCTTAAGAATCAAAATCTAACTTTTGGGGTCTAGTACAAATTTTCGAAATCCAGAAATTTTATAATCTCCCGGATCAAATTTGCATTGGTTAAAGGCTTCCAAAAAATCCTTTAAAATATGTCATTTACTAGTTTTTACCTAAGGAACAATTACCGAGACTTTTGGTGCTAAGAAAATATCTAGGTTATATAGCCCTCCAAGGATCTCCCTAGGCTTAGTGAATTTCAACGCCTTTTCTAATTTTTTGATTCTTTATGTTTTGCGGGTCGGGTTTGGTATTTTGGGTTATTTGCTTTATCATGAGGATTTACAATACATGCTAGACACTCTAAACCTAAACTCTATCTTCTCGAAGAATCCCGAGCGTCGACGAGCATCATTGCCGATTTCTCTGATTTTTTCGATCAGGGATGTTGTGCGCTAACCGACTTGGAACCTAAAAATAATTCTCCATGAAATCATTAGTTACATGTTTGTTATCATCAAAACTGAGATTAAGACCAAGGTTGAAAACCTTAGTCCAACACATAGGACCAACCAGGTCCAAATGAAGAAGCTTTAGAGGTCTTAATGTAGCAACCAGTTGTATCTGGTGATAAGACTGCCTTGTCTGTTTCCCTTCTTGGCAAGGGCCGTAAACAGCTTCAGGTTCTTCAGACAATTTAGGAATTCCTTTGATTGCTTCACCATTTACAAGATTCTTGATATCTTTGTAATTAACATGGCCTAGTCGTCGATGCCACAGATTGATGTCAGATGAAACAACTGAAAGACAAACAGATGAATATGCTATTCTATAGCAGTTGTTTTTGATCTATTTCCTTCAAGGATGCAGTCACCATCCTCATCAAAAACTTTGCAGCTGCTTTTGGTAAACTGAACATTCAAATTTTGATCACAAACCTAACTTATACTTACAAGATTAGCCTTGAGACCTTCAACAAGCAGGACATTTTCCAGATTAGGAATTCTTGGGACATTAAGAGTTCCAACTCCTACAACATTCCCATGTCATCTATCTCCAAAGGTAACAGTTGCTCCTCCATGTTTTTGAATATCCTTCAGATTATGTGGACTTCCTGTCATGTGTTGAGAACAACTACTGTCGAAATACCAAAAACTAAGAGACAAAATAGTTTTTGACATAAATGCAACATGACAGTTAAGATCAGTCTTCCTTACCTAGATTTGCTTAACTTTTTACCTTGAGAGTTTTACATGATTCGTTCTCCTCAGTTTGTTGGAGAGTTTGAAGCAAATTTCTACAATGTGTCCTCTGCACTTGCAATAGTAGCATATGGGTACCCTATCACCTCTCCATGTTGTAGGTTGTTGTCGACTTGAATAGCCATTATGAAAGTTCCTCAGTTGAGTAGGCAGTTGAGACTAGGGTTTCAACTGGTATAAACTAGTGTATCCTAGTCCATTGTGAATAGAAGGAAATTTTCCTGCACTCATAATTTTGTTAAGAGTACCACTAGAATTCATCATTCTAACTTCCTTCTTTACCTTTTCAAGTTCAGCAATCAAATTGGATTCTTTGTCTTCCTTTTCAGTAATCTAATTTTGAAGAGTTTGAACTTTCTCCTCAAGTTTCTTCTTTTCTTCAATCAAGAGCTTGTTTTGATTACTGAGAGACTTGTTAAGTTTCGCCACTTCAACCCATTTATCAAATATCTCCTGGTGGGCATCCTCAAGACTGTCAACACATTGAACTTTGTAGTGATCATCATCTGCATTTGAGTTGTCGGGAGTTTTAACTGTGTCACCAATACAAGTTGTGAAAGCTCTAAAGCTGTCTTGTTCAGACTCTTTTGAGTCAATTTCTTCATCATCATCACTCTAGGTGACAGTAAATGACTTTTTGACCCTCTTTTGTAGATTTGGACATTCTGATATGACATGTCCTTATCCTTCACATTCCAAGCATTGGACACCTTTGTACTTCTGTTTTGAATCATTTTTAAGTCCTGAAGATTGACTTCTTCTATTTTCTCCAATAGAGAAGTTTGATTTTGAGCTGGTCGAACTGGACGATTGAAACTACTATTGGAACTGCGGTTAAAACTTCTTGTTTTTAGCTTTTAGAAACCTTTTGAAATTCTTTGTAAGAAGGGTACACACTGCATCCATTTCATTATCTGAACACTCTTCAAACCTTACTTCATCTTCAGTATCACTAAAAGCAAGGTTTTTCTTTTTCTCTTCATGTGAGTATTTTTTTGACAGCTCTAACTCATACGTTTCTAGCTTTCCCATTAAAGTATCAAGAGTCATAACTGATGGATCATGAACTTCACTGATAGCTGCAACTTTCATATCAAATTTTGGTGGCATAGATCTAAGAACTTTTCTTATCACTTTTTCTTCTGAAAATGATTCACCAAGATTTGTTGCATTGTTCATAAGATCTTTGATACACCCATGGAAGTCTTGAATGCTTTCATCTTCTCCCATCTTCAGATTCTCAAATCTGGTGTTGAGGATTTCAACTTTGGACTTCCGAAGCGTCAGGGATCCTTCATGATTAGTTTCTAAAGTTTTCCATGTCTGCTTTGGCAAGGCACAAACCAAAATTAGTTTAAACTGAGAATGATCAACTCCACTGAAGATAGCATTATGGGCTTTATTGTCATAATTTGCTACAACAATTTCTGCTTCTGTATATTGGCTTTTAGGTTTGCACTCAGTCCCATCAGGTGTTGTGGGAGAAGTGTAGCCAATCTCTATAGTGTCCCAGCAATGATCATCCAAGGACTTGATGAAAACCCTTGTCCTAGCCTTCCAATATGCATAGTTTGTTCTGATAAGTAAGGAGATTACATGAACGCGAAAATATATTTACAAATATGTAGGGAACATTCTGCCATGATTCGTCATTGCTCGGGCACATCGAAAAGTCCCTAACATCCTCCCCCACTTCAAGCTTCGATGTCCTCGTCGAACTCGCCTCAGGTGCGCCTTTCTGCATAGGCTGCAATTGCTAAAGTGAATTTCACAAGTAGTCGAAGAGAACACCACCTGAGTAACGACATGCCGTAGTGAGGCTGTAACATGTCGAGTTTCACCGTGAAGTCCACCACCAGGAAATGACTACTTGTAACATCATTGAGTTTCATCATCTCCTGTTGTTGCGAGAAAGAGCTTTGAGATTCCCAAACTCGTTATTATTGGGCAATGAGAGTCCCAGACTTGTGGAGCAAACGAGCGTCATTGAGCAACGCTCACTTTATGGGACACCAAGAAGAGGCTACTTGATTTACCAAGTCTCGATCTTGTTGGGCAATGAAAAGTCTCAAATTTGAGAGCATACGAGCGTCGTTGAAGAACGCTCGTCTCGAGTAACATCTAGGTGTCGTTGTGCAACACCCAAGTGATGAGTAGTTCCTTGGCCGCACCACACTAGAACATTGCCTCCACCGCCACCTTGTCCAGCTCCGCCTCATCAAGAGCATCGAGTCGATCGCAGCTCCAACTTGCCCCCGCAAGGTCATGGTGCCACCTCTGGGCCCGTCTCAACAAGCTAAGACTTACATTGATTGTTGTTTCCACTCGCCCCCGCAGGGTCATGGTACCCACCACAAGGTCCATCTCAACGAGCCAAGTCTTACGTCGCACCCTTGGACCACAACTTGAGGGATTTGCTCAAATCTGGCCACGACGTCCGCCAACTCTCTGCACCAACAGCATTGCTGCCACACCACAGTTGTTCTCCACTAGTGCTTGGTTCGGACGTGTCAATCTTGCGTCTTAAGAGTCATCTGCTCTACTCACGAATCTTTTATCTTAGAGGCCATCTTACCTTGTGCAGCAACCTTGCGACTTAGGGGACATCAGCCCTGCGCACCAACTTAGCGTCTCACGAGCAATGTACTCTACGTAGTGTCTTAGGGGTCATCAGCCCTGTGCACAAACTTGGTGACTCACGAGCCATCTACTCTGCACTGCGTCTTAGGGGTCATCAGCCCTGCGCTGCATCTTAGGGGTCATACGCCATGCGCATAAACTTGGTGACTCATGAGCCATCGGCTCTGTGCTGCATCTTAGGAGACATCCGCCCTACGCATAATCCTTAGCGACTCACAAGTCATTGGCTCTGCACTACGTTTTAGGGGACGTCGCCCTGTGCACCATCATCGTGTCTTATGAGAGAGTCTGCTTTGCGCACAATGTGCGTCTTACTAGAGATCTACTATGTGCAAGACTTTGCGTCTTATGAGAGAGTCTGCACTGTGCACCACTTTGCATCTTATGAGAGATTTGTTCAGCGCACATGACTGAAGAGACATCTACTCTGTGTGCAAATAACTTTGTGTCTTAGGGGCCCATTTGCCCCTGCGCAAAAGTCATGGTCTTCGCATCGATCATCGATTGCTTGCCTCCTCGAATACCACAGTTGGAATGTCCTTCGACTGGTTTCACTGCATTAGCACCTAGAGCACCATAGACGAAATGCACGTCGTCTATATCTGCATCGAGGGCTCCCCCACTTGGACGCTTGCAATTCTCGCTCTGATACCACCTGTCATGGGTCAATTATGTTGAAAAACTCGTGCGGCACCCTTACATCCTGTGCAAGGGATAAAACTAGGTGTAGGATGAGCTCCACAAGTTGTATTAGGCGAAGATCGACTGGTTGCACGCCCATATGGGTCGCTCGTTCGTCTCCGCCCAAGGCAACCACTTTGTTTGCCAATGCTCTCCTATATTATACATGAGACCCCTAACCCCCAAGTGCCACCCCCAAGGTTCCCAAAAGCACGAGGAGCATGACAAAATCGTGGCCATGCGAGATAGTGATTTTTCATGGCCACGACCATGATGAATGCAGGAAAAATTGTTCTAAGATTGATCCGCATTCCAAGGTTTCGATATGGAAGATTCCCCATCCACGGCTCAAGGAACAACACAATGAATCATACAATTGGGTTTCTACCCCTTTTCCCTAACCCTAGCCAACCGGCCCTAAGGAATAGGGGCTGCCCTAATCTAGGAACACCATCCGAACATCTCAACTCACATCAAGCGTTATCAAACGTTAAAGAAACATAATCTAAGCCTAGGATTCATTAAAAATTTCGGCATGACCTTCCCTAAAATGATTCCTAACTGGCCTGCCCTAAACCACAAGAGAAAATCGTACAAAAATTCGTGAAAATGCGATCTACAACATCACTAGGAGTTTAATCATCGAAAGCATGCAAAAAATCAAAGAACAAGCATCAAATTCTGGATTTGTACCCTATCATAGGGTTCGGCCACAAGGGCCCTAATTCCTACACCAAGAAGTTCTAAAACCACTCACAGAAAGATGAAGGACTTGAGGCCTCGCAACCCCAATCTCCGACGACGACACAATGTCCGGCCACCAAACGCCCAGCGTCGCCCCTCCTCCACTCGCCTCGATGTGCGTGCGACTACTATAGTCGTACGGTCGTCTGAGGTGGGTAATCTTTCTTTTATATTTTTTTCAAAATTACCACAATACCCTTGGGACTTAAGTTGGACTCAAATAGACCTATTCTCATTCAAATTGGGTTCCGATTGAACCCTCGGACTCGGCTCGAACCCGACTCGAACCCAACATCATAATAAATCATGAAATAATTATTTTACATGTATGTTCAAGCCGTATCTTAAGTCATGCCTTCTGGCATTTTGCTCGACTCGATCAGATGCACCTCCAAAATCATCTCTCTAATATCAAAAATAAAATCCATCAAAATTGCGGGTATTACAAATGAACACAATGGCTCAAAATAGAGTCGTTGAGGCCTCGTCGGTCGATCACAGGTCGATGGTCGATCGGCAAACGATCGGCCAAGGGTCAATCAATAACTAGTATTCTGGCTAATTTTTGCAATTTTTTATTTTTTTATTATTTTGGGTTTTGGGGTCTTTTTGCATCATGAAGGGGATTATACAAATATACTAGACACCCTAAATCTAAACTCTATCTTCCTGACAAATCACAAGTGTCCTTTCGATTTCTCCTAAACCCTAAAACCCTAAACCCTAAACCCTAAAATGATTTCTCCTATTTCTCTAATTTCTCTTATTTTTCCGATCACGGACATCGTGCGCTACTCGACTTGGAACCTAAAAATATTTCTTCATAAAATCATTAGTTTCATGTTTGTTATCATCAACACCAAGATTAAGACCTAGGTTGAAAACCTTAGGCCACAAGCTACTTGGGTCCCTAATGACCCATCAAATTGACATGAGAAGTCACGATGAGGAAGAAGCAAAAGAAGATTCAAAAGGGAATCACATAGCGTTGAAGACTTCCCACCCTGAAGAATATTCCTCCAACTCCTTTGAAGAAGGCGGAGTTCCCAAAGAAGTCAACATGCTAGCCAAAAGGATGTGGAGGCTAGCAAGAAGGCCCTCCCACAATACAAAAAGAACAATGGAGAGTGGACATGCTTTCAATGCAAGACACCGGGACACCTAAGGAAAGATTGTCCTCTACTCAAGATCTCCAACTCTACCTCCCCATCAAAAGGACAAGAGGAAGAAAAAAGAAGAAGGCCTATGTTGCAACTTGGGATGAAAGTGAATCTTCATCAAGTGAAGAAGATTCCGGAAGTGAAGAGGCAAACCTTTGCCTTATGGCTTTGGATAATGACATACTTTCTACCATTACTATTAATGATGAAGTTTATACACAAGAACAACTTGAGCATGAATTTTACATGATGCATGAAGAATTTAGGGTTGTTTGAAAGACTATAAAAGAACTTGAAAAGGAGAATGTTATACTAGAAAATGAAAATGCATCCTTGCTTTCATCATATGTGTTGGCCCAAGGGTTGCCCCTAGGCTTTGATCTCTATTTTGATGATAACAAACATAAAACTAATGCATTTGTGTAGTTTTGAGTTCAGGTTGATGTTATATATGCGTGCAAACTTCGTTCGGAGAAATATCAAAAAATGTCAAAAATGGCTCCGAAGATGATTGTATAGAAAATCTAGGACTAGAAATAGAAATCATATAATATGACTCTAGGAATATATCCCAAGCTTGATTGTAATGTTATCCAAGTCAAATCTCATAAACAGAACCCGAAAACGAAGTTCAAGAAAAGAAATCAGCAAGAAAAAGCTGATTCCCAGGTTCGATCGCAGGGGCGATCGACCGACCAAAGCCTGGAATGCACAGAGAGCTCCGATCGATAGGGTGGTCGGTCGGTCGATCGACCGGCCTTCGATTGGACCAGCGATCAGGTGGCGCCAACGGGTAGAAAAATGCCCGTTGGGTGCCACAACCGAGTGAGGGCTTATATATACCCCTCATCAACCTTCACTAAAGGCTCTTAATCATTCAACAACCACTTCTAAGAGAGATTTGAGCCTTCCTAAGTAGATTTCAATGTGCATGCTTCGACAATCGTTCATCTACTCGAAGCGTTCTTCTCGCCTCAGCTCCGACTTCGATTCGAGCTCTACGACTTGTCGAGTTGGAGGCTTTGGAGGCTAAGGAAGGAGTTCTATTGTTTGGTCTACTCTTTTGCTCCTTTAGTTCTTGTTTTCTTCGTTATTAAACAAGATTTTCATTGATAGCTTGTAAGATGTGCTAGGTAAACATCTTAGGGTTCCCTTTGTAGATTTGTGTTTTGCCGAGGTGAATATGGTTGAGGCTTTCTCAAAGGGTTGAGAAGTGAGTCCTCATTTGTATTCAAAGGGAAACACTTAATCTATAAAGGAGTTGGTTAGAAATTCTTAGTTTGGAGCCAAGGTAGTGGAGTAGGGAGTTGGCCGAACCACTATAACTATTTGCGTTTGTGTTGCTTTGTCTGCTTGCTCTCATTTGATATTTATATTTGTCAAAGCATCTCAATTAGTCACACTTAGTTTTGATTGCATTTGGAATTGAATTAAAAGAAATCAAATTGAACGTAGTTTTAACCCAACACTATTCAACCCCCCTCCCCCCTTTCTAGTGTGGGTATTTGAACAACAATATGATTCCCTTGAAACGGAATTTGACAATTTGAAGAAAAGAGAGCAAACTTTTAGATAATGAATTACTTGTTTCCTATAACACCTTGAAAAAATGAAATTGAAAATTTTAAGATTGAGAAACTCATGTTAGAAAAGAAGAATGTTGATTTGTAAAATGCAAATGATTTATGTGAACAACAAAATAAACTTTTAAGCATACAAGTTGAGCACCTAAATAATGACATGCTTTCAATAAAGGAGTTATTTACTTTGAATTATAAAATGATAATACTAGAAAATTCTCAATCTAGGAATTCTCATGTCTTACATGCTAAGAATCCTAAAAATTAATTTCACTTTGCTAGACCATCACATGCTCATGTACACACTAGATTCCATGAACATTGCTATTGTTTTGGTACTTATGGGCATATAATAAGAGATTGTGCTTTTAAGAGGAACTCTTGTACTACCAAGGTACCATTGGTTCCGAAGGCTATTAACGCCCAAGGACCCAAGTTGGTTTGGGTACCTAAAGTATTTTTGTCTCCTATTGTAGGTGGAGACATCTCCTCGAACTACTAGATGCACATGGGTGTTTGATAGTGGTCGCTCCAAACATATGACGGACGATATCAATCTCTTTGCAACTGCATCAAGTAAAGAATGAGGAGTTGTGACTTTTGGAGACAATGCTAAAGGTAAAATTGTTGGCATTGAAAATATTGGCATACATCCCTATCCCTTAATTGAGAATGTTTTACTAGTTGATGGTTTAAAGCATAACTTACTTAGCATTTCTCAACTATGTGATAAGGGATATCTTGTGGTTTTTAGAACTTCAAAATGTTTTATTAAAGATGCCTTTATTAATGATGTTATTTTCATGGGAAGAGGAAGTGAAAATGTTTATACTTTGACATTGAATATTTTGTCTAATCCTAGTGTTGGATACATTGTTGTGATAGATGATATTCCTTGGCTTTGACACCGTAGATTAGGTCATGCTAGCAAGGGTCTTATCCAAGAAATATTTTGGAAAAAACTTGTAAAAGGTATTCCTAAACTAAAATTTGTATATGATTAGTTACGTGATGCATGTAAAAAGGGAAAACAAATCAAATCCTCGAACTAAGTTACCTCATCTAGACCCCTTGAACTAATTCATATGGACTTAATTGGACCTAGGTGGAAAATTGTATGTTTTTGTTTTGGTTGATGACTACTCTACATTTAGTTGAACTTATGTTCTTGCAAAGAAAAATGAAATTTTTGACTTCTTTAAAAAATTTATGAAGAGAGTTCAAATTGAAAAAGAAATATCTATTTCGAAAATTAGAAGTGATAATGGATGAGAGTTCAAAAATCAAAACTTTTTATAATTTTGTGATTCTCCTAGAATTAATCATACTTTCTCTTCTCCTAGTACCTCCAACAAAATGGGGTGGTTGAAAGGAAGAATAGATCCTTGCAAGAAATAGCATGAACTGTGTTAAATGAAAATGATTTGCCAAATATTTTTGGGCCGAGACCGTTAGTACTTCATGTCTTGATTCTCCCTAAGAAAACTCCTTATGAATTGTGGCATGATAGAGCTCCTAATGTAGGATATTTTAGAGTGTTCGATTGTGAATTCTATATTTTGAAAACTAAAGATCACTTGAGAAAATTTGATTCCAAATTCGATGAAGGAATTTTTGTTGGTTATTCCATTAGTTCTAAAGCTTATCGTATTTATAATAGTAGAACTTTGATTTGTGGAAGAATCTATGCATGTTGATTTTGATGATTTTAACAAATTGAGTAGAAAAGTTATAGTTGTGAATGTAGATGAAGAACTTGATGGGCTAAATCTTGGAGGAGATGAGGTTGTGCAAGAGGAAAATGAAGAAATTCAAAATGAGGAGCACACTCCTTCCACCTCACAAGTTCAAGAAGATGAACTACCACCACTACCCAAAGCTCACCCCACATCCTCCTCTTCCTCCACCACTACGGGCTCTTTCCCACACACACACTGCCCCAAGTACTCATTCTCCAATTGTCGCTCTTCTTTACAATTCAGAGGTGCTTGCATTGAAGATTGGGTCATCCCACCAGTTGTATATTGATTTTGAAATATCAGTTACATCAACTAGTAGTGTGGTGGTCACCTATACTTAACGATTTGGAAGTAACCACCTTTTCCTCCTCTCTTTCCCATATTGGGATTTCATGTGATGCCAGTGTAGTTAATCAACTCTTGAAAATATTTATAAGAACGACGAATGCGAGCTTTCTTTTGCTTACACTTCTCAGCCCCATATTTAATGCCAAAACCCTATCAGCAAATTCAAATTCAAAACCCTAGTAGACGAGCAAAGGGAAGAGACCGAAAGTAATCACGTGGCGACCAATTCAAAACCCTACTAAGAAATTCAAAACCCTAGCATAATAGACAGATCTGGTCAAAAGAAGGACTCGACAACAAGTGGAATATAACAAAGACAAACAAAAATATTGTCTCGCACGGTTATTCCACAACGATAGCAAAAGAAAAGGGTTACCTGAAAGGGTGGTTGTATTCTCAGTCGTCGGCGAACCAAGATTTGTCATCCGCGTACATAGATCAAACACGGGGGCTCGCGCAAAAAAATGTTGCCGCTCTCGCACTCAGGTCACGCGAGTAGGGTTTCATCACGAGAGTGGTTTCTTCACAGGTTTTGTTCGGACGGAGCGAAAATACGAAGATTTGGAAAAATAACAAGTTTGACACCTATTTTTTATCCATTTCATGAAACCGAACGGTTTCGACCCACGGGAGAATTCAGTGGTTTCGCGTCTCACGCCTGGTTTAACTCGTCAAATAAGGTTTTGGGCCTGGTTTCATTTTCGGGCAAAAACGAAACCTAAAATTGCCTGAAACTTCTTGAAACAAAATCAGCAAATTCATTAATTCATTCCCAGCCACATGTTACAGATGAAAAGTTGCAGCAAATTAATCAAAACAAAGTATTATTTGGAAAAGGAATTGTTATCCTATAATGCCAGTAAAGTTTTTATTATATCATTTCTATTTGCTAGTTTCAATTTGGAGGAGGCAAATCTTTCCATTCCTAAAATTAAATCTCATTCTGTCAATCTCCTTAGCATCAATCCGGAGTGTGTTAGGTTCACCTGCACCACTAAACTTACCGAAAAAATATTTAAATTCTTATTCTGAGACATCAACCTCAAGTTACAACACAACTGAGTTCAATGCATAGGTAACAAGGAAGAAAAAGACAATCTCAATCCCCGCATTACCTTCAAGCAAAAAGTCAATCGCATCTACTTGATATCAAACTAAGAAAGTCATCTACATCATTGAAGTCATTACTTAGCCTCAAAGTTCAGAAGGTTTCAAAAATAAATAAATAAATTTTCTTCAAAAAAAAGTTCAAAAGGTTTCCTCAACAGACAAGCCACTGATAAATAGTCAATCAGACCTACAAGCAGCATATGATCAAGATTCTGAAAGAGGATAAAATAATTGCAGTCGGTCTAACTATGCTCTGCTTGTCTCAGTCCTCTTGCTCATTTTTCTACTATTTTTCTCGTGCTCGCCATACGCCATAGATTTGTTTATTGCCAATCTCACCTCATATCCATGTATTGTGAGTTGGATCCGTGTTAGATTTGTAAACCTCAATTCCATGTTTAAAAACATTGCTTAGAAACAAATATGGAGGCCTGACTTTTGACCTCGAGTTCTTCACCTGCTCTGATCTTAATTTAATCTGTGAGTGAGCTGGATGCCGCACAACCTCATAAATATTCAACTGCCAGGCGCGTGGCCTCCACACTGCCCTCTACATCTTCTTCCTCTAATCCAAATCCAGGTTTTCCTTCATCTTCTTCCTCCCACTGATGTGCTTGTTCATGAGCAACTATTGCTACTGAGGTAAGAAGTTCTGCTTCAATGATATATAAGTTGGAACAATATCTCAAGTACTTCCTTCTCAAAAAAAATATCTGAATAATATTCTTCATTCTGCTACAATTTATGTGATTATGTCTCATTACCTAATTGAGATTGTCTCGACAGAAACAAATGTTCAGCAGAAACAGAAAGCTGAATCGGAATTTTAAGCTCTCACAACCCACCGGCAGCAGAATCAAAACCTGAATCAAAATGAACCACGGCTACATGCTGGACTTCCAGCAATTCGCCTTCGCGCACGCGAATCAATACTCGGTTGACGATCATGCTGGAGAGCAGTGGTGCTTTGAGCAGGGCAGTTCATCGAAAAGAGATCTGCGCGACAAGAAGCAGCTTCAGAAGAACCTGGTGAAGGTGAGGAACGAGTGGAGGAAGGTGAAGGAAGAGATAGGACATGCGAAGCAGCGCGGTCAGCATTTGAGCGAGGCAATATTGGAGACGGGTAGAAAAGTAGAGGTGATGCTTGTGGAGCTCGAACGCGCCGAGAAGGATGTAAGAGACTTGATGGCACAGAAGGATCGACTCCTGTAGAAGAATGTATTGTTAAGAGATTAGCTGAGATTTGATTTAGAATGATTGTGCATGTGTAGTTGTTCATCATATTCCTTTCTTGTTTCTTTAATTGATTCAGCACTATATATCATAAATCTAACATTAGTCGAGGAGATTTATCCGAATTAGGATCGAAGTAATCACTTAAAAGAGTTACATAACACCATAATTACGCTAATTAAAGCACAGATTCTGGGACTGCCTCGCCCTACATCATATCATTGAGAATATCCTTGAATTCTGACATTCCTCCTAACAGTTAAGTGGAATCAAAGATTAACTTAAATTGCTTCATCAATTTCTTGATTGGATCGGAACAAAACTTTACTATGGAAAATTTTAACTTCGATTTGTTTTGGTCAAATCGTTAACTTAGACTCCTGTTGTTGGCGACAAGAGGCCTCGATCTTACATGAGAGGAACTTCTTATAAAGAACCTAGTCAAAGTCAAGTGTTACTTTTATGATAGTTATTCTGAAACATCTGGATTGAATTAAGCTAAGAAATTTCTTATGAACTTCTTATAAAGAAGCATAAGTGGTGTCATACTTTTTGATCATGCTAAGAAATTTCTTGTCACCTGAGTTGAATTAAGCTAATCGATCTCCTAAATCTGGATTTTCCGCTGTAAGCATCAAAAGAAAAACAATGGGCAAGTGTTTGGAAGCAGTTGAGATGTGTATTACAACAATGAGCACGGCATCAAGTGGAGCGCTTACCGACGAAAGATAGACTCTCAAGTGGAGCGCACAAATTGATCCAAATTGCATTCTATGCCTTTCGAATGAGGAAAGCCATGATCATCTATTTTTGTCTTGCCCTTACACTGTACAAGGTTGGACACACCTATTGTCTGCTTGCAACTTCTCCTTCTTCCGTCTTGATTACAAACCGTGGCGTCACATACAAAGAAGGCTCTCACCAATAACAAGATTTAGAGTTCTCCTTCTGCAGATATGGAAGGGGAAAATTTGATTTGAACGCAACAACTGTATGTTTAACAACAAGTCAAAAAATATTGTGGAGTTAGCACTGGAGGCATCTCTTAGTACCCCACAAGGGGGGTTTGTATATTCATCTACTATTACTCTTTTCTTGTATTCATCAAAACTTATGATTAATACACATTTCATTAGTTCAAAAAAAAAACAATGAGCACAGCATTAAAAAAATAGAGACATTCGGAGACAACCATCTAGAAAGTGAAATCAAACTATATAACAGGAAGGCGATTTCAGATGGTCTCAGCAGCTCCGTATTGACTGACTTCAAGGAAGCTAATGTCAGTTGGATGCTCTTTATCGAGAGGAGGATGTCTTAAAGGTCAAGAGTTAAGAAGAGTTGGATTAGGGAGGGGGATATGAATATGCATTTCTTTCATCAATGATGCAAAATGGCTTCATGGATCTCGAGAAGCATTTGACTTATTGAGTTGGGATGGGATCGGGCAAGGCAATCCTCTTTAATCTTTCTCCCTACCTCTTTAATCTTGCAATCAATTGCCTCGATCTCAAGGCTTATTAAAATGCTATGGAGAATGGACACATCATAGGGGTGTAGGATCATAGAGATAATGGTGAAGTCACTCACACCCTCTTCACCGACGATTGAGTTTTGTTTAGCAAGAATGGTATGAAAAGCATTACAAACTTGAACCTCTTGCTATATTGCTTTGACCTTGTGACTAGACTGGAAGCCAATCCTGAGAAAACCTGCTTAGTCCACTTGAAGGCGAATGACATCGATCTTGACTCAGTATATGGGAATTGTTTTTGGTTGCAAGGGTGGCAGCTTTCCAATGATCTACTTAGGTCTTCTGCTTAAAATAGTAAACTAAGGAAAGTAGATTGGAGAAAATTCATCGTCATAGTTGATAAGACATTAAGTAACTAGCAAGGCGAATTGCTCTCGAGAGCAAGGCGACTCACATTACTTATTAGCACCATCTCCAGCTGCTCAGCTCACATCCTCTCCACTTCAAAGCTCCACTATGGGTGATCAAGCAAATAAATAAAAGGAGACAAAGATTCTTCTAGGTGGGTGTCCATATGACTTCAATCAAAGGAAAGTGCCTAATTAAGTGAAATTACCTAAGCTCTTCTAAGGAGGACGGTGGCCTTGAAATTCTAGATTTGAAAGCTCATAACATTGCCCGATTGGGATCATAGGCTCTGGAAGTACATTCAAATAATGAAGCTACTCTGGATTGATGTTGGTAGGGGAAGCACAAGTAGGTATAGAAATTGGTTTGAGCAATGGACGCAGCTAGATCTTTTACCAATATAGAGAAACATCATCAAGCTTCAAGGAATTTTCAGATCTAGCATCACATATGCGGTTGGCAATGGTAATACCATTAGACTTGGAGCAATGGTCAAGGCTAACCTTTAAGGATCCTCTTCCCTTCCAAATTGTGGAACAACCAAATATCACAATTTCCAATGCTGAGATAAGGAATGATGAGGGAGAATTTATAAGCTAGACCTTAATTTGACAGCCTCGTTGATGCCACATGTTTACAAAGTTTAGCTCACAACTTATTAATTTATTTCTTTTCGTGAGGATCTCTTGACCCTAGAGATGGCAATGGATCGTGCTTGGAATGGGCCCATTGTTGGCCTAAGGTTTTCAACTTTGATTTTAATCTCGATTTTGATGATAACAAATATGGAACTAATGTTTAAGCAAAAAATATTTTCAGGTTTCATATCAATTTGCGCGCGATGTTCCTAATCGAAAAAATTAGAGAAATCGACAAGGACGATCATCAACGCTCAGATTTCATCGAGAAGATAGAGTTTAGGTTTAGGTGTTTAGTATACTTGTATAATCCTCTATTTGATGCATAAGAACCCAAATTAGGGACACTCCGACGCCCAAGTTAGGATGACTCCAACGTGGAGGATTATGGAATTGGAACTTAGGGTTACTTGCGCGTCGTGTCTGTATATATTGCAGGTGGAGATGATCATGCTGCCTAGTAATCTCGCTAGGATCGTTGCCCAGAATGAGTAGAGGCCAATCCCGAGGATGGCGAACTTATGATGGTATACTCCTCGTGATGAGGAAGTGATGAACACATATTCGCCATCTGATAAAGCTACTTACTGATTGATATTGGTTTATATTCTTTGTTTCTGTTAATATCATTTGCAGTTCATTAAAATGAATTGATTCAATAGCTATTATCTATCATAATTAGTTTTCCATCTAATGACATGTGTAATTCAATCTGTTGACATGTGTATTAGTCAACGGTTGATATTAGCTTTCATTTTCGCGGGTTGTATTTAACCTGCGGAGCAATTTGAAAAGTTAATTCCATTATTATTATTATTATTTGAACAATTTAAGCTTTGTGTACAGAAGTGAAATGAATCAATAAGGAATCAGATCTCAGCAACTGGTTTCCTTTCTCTTTGATCCTTAGTTGGATTGTGTTTGCTGCTGTTGCGTCAAATTGGTATCAAAGTTGGGATGTTGCCGAGCTCGATGTCCAATCCAGAGGATGAACGAAATTCGTCCCCAAAATCGACGATACCGTTGGAGTTTCTCTGGAGAGAAATCCAGGAGATGAACCGTAAGCTTGATGACCTGACGATGGAGGTGCGCCAGGCTGTGTTGCGTCCACCTCAGGTGAATGACGCAACACTTGTTCCTGCGCGATCTAGGGTTCGAGAACCTCTTCGACCTCCCTTCTCTGGAACAACGATTACTGGCCCGATCCCCAATCGAATGGTGGAGTACCTTGATCCAGAAGAACAACCGTCATCTCTGTATCACTCCGCGATGATTCCACCAGATCTGGATTCAAATGATGAGTTCGAGGCACCTTACCAGGGCCTCCAATAAGGCGATTCGCAATGAATCAACAAGGCAGGAATTCACCTCCTTTTGCTCACCAAGGAAGGTATTCTACAAATTCTGAAACCTCTGAATATAAATTGAAGCTGGATATTCCCTTCTTTGATGGACAGCTCCACATTGAGAACTTCCTTGACTAGTTACATGGTGTCGAGACTTTTCTCGACTATATGAACATCCGTGATCACTAGCAGGTCAAGCTTGTCTCTTATAAACTCAGAGGAAGGGCATCTGCATGGTGGGATCAGTATCAGCAGAATAGGATTCGAGAAGGTAGAGAGAAGATCAGGACTTGGCCGCGAATGAAGCAATTGATGAAATTGAGGTTTCTACCAGCCAATTTTGAACAGATTTTGTACCAGCAATTTCATCATTTCCATCAGAGAGGACGAAGTGTTATAGAGTATACTGAAGAGTTGCGGGTGAATCTAGCCTTGCGGGTAGAAAAACAACTCTCTAGAATTTCTCAAACTGATAAGGCTAAACAAGTTGCATCTTACCAGGGTGCTTCTACTAGCCCACTCCACCAATCAAGAAACTTTAACCATGCTTCAGCTGCAAGGGTTGCTAACTCAGTTAAACCTGATGCAGAAAACACTTGTAATGAGAAGACTGTTACTCAGCCAACAAGGCCTCAAAATCCTTATCAGAAATCTTATCCATTCAAGTGCTACAAATGCAATGTTGTGGGGCATAAATCAAGTGATTGCCCTAGAAGAAGAGTTCTACAAATGACTGAAACCATTGAGGAAGGAGATGAAAGTGCAGGATAGTATGAAGAACAATTCGAAGGGGAAGAAACTCAGATTGAGGGTGATGAAGGAGAACCTTTGATGTGTATTTTGCAAAAATTATTGATCAGCGAAAAGCAACCCATCCTCACTCAGAGGAATGAAATCTTCAGGTCTAAATGCACTGTCTTGGGCAAGGTTTGTGACTTAATTGTTGATGGAGGCAGTAGTGAAAACATAGTATCAACAGTCATGGTTACTGCTTTGCAATTAGTCAGTACACCACATCCCAATCCCTAAAGAATAGGGTGGGTAAAGAAAGGAGTGGATATCAATGTCAAGCATCAGTGCCAAATACAATTTTCAATTGGGACAGTTTATAAAGACACCATAGTTTGTGATGTTCTTGAGATGGATGCATGTCACATCTTGTTGGAAAGGCCCTGGTTATATGACAGAGATGTAAGTCACAATGGAAGACAAAATACTTACTCTTTTACCTGGAACTTGAAGAAAATTACACTCCTACCTTTGGGTTCAAAATAAGCTTCAGCTACACCAAAACTGAAACAGACAGTTGCTAACTGTTCTCAGAAACAACAAGCTGAAGAACATCTTCCTGAACCTAAGGATATCATCATGGCACTAGTATTGAAGAACCCTGAACTAGTGGAGCAATGTCACATTCCAGAACTGGTGAAACCCATTCTAGCAAAGTATGCTGATTTGCATCTTGGAGAACTGCCAATAGCCTTGCCACCAATGAGAGAGATACAACATTGCATAGACATTTTGCCAGGATCTACATTGCCAAATTTACCTCACTACAGGATGAGTCCTAAGGATCATGAGATACTGCAAGACATTGTAGATGACCTTGTAAATAAGAAGCTGATTAGGCAGAGTATCAGCCCCTATGCAGTACCTACATTGCTTGTACCAAAGAAGGACAAAACATGGAGAATGTGTATTGATAGCAGGGCTATCAATAAGATTACCATAAAATACAAATTTTTCATACCCAAGCTTGAAGATATGCTTGATAAATTGGAAGGAGCCAAAGTGTTTTCAAAGCTAAATTTCAAGAGTGGTTATCATCATATAAGAATTAGGGAAGGGGACGAATGGAAAACTACATTCAAGACCAAAGAAGGTCTCTATGAATAGCTGGTGATGCCATTTGGCCTATGCAATGCACCCAGTACCTTTATGAGATTGATGAACCAAATCCTGAAACCCTTTATTGAAAAATTCTTGGTTGTTTACTTTGATGACATATTGATATAGAGTAAAAAGAAATCCGAACACTATCAATAGGTAGAGGCAGTCCTACAAGTCCCGAGAGAAAACCAACTATTCCTAAGCATACATAAGTGTGAATTTTGTACAAGTAGTTTATTATTTTTGGGGTTCATCATCAATCAATATGGAATTCATACTGACCCCAAGAAAATTCAAGCAATCAAAGAGTGGTCGTCCCCAACTAATGTCACTAAACTCAGAAGTTTTCTGGGATTAGCTACTTTCTACAGAAGATTCATCAAGAATTTCAGTGAGTTAGCTGGTCCTCTCACTGGCAACCTGAAGAAAGACCAATTCCTTTGGTCCAACAGCCAAGAAGCAAGTTTCAGTTTGCTAAAAGAAAGATTGACTCAAGCACCAGTATTGTCATTACCTAATTTTGATAAGGTATTTGAAGTAGAAACAGATGCTTCCAAGATTGGCATTGGGCAGTGTTAATGCAAGAGGGTAAACCAATTATCTTCTTCAGTGAAAAATTTAGTGAAGCCATGCAAAAGTGGTCAACCTATGAACTAGAGTTGTATGCAGTCATCATATCCTTTGATCATTGGACTCACTATCTGATACAGAAAGATTTTATTTTGCATAGTGACCATCAACCTCTAAAGTATCTCACATCCCAGAAGAAACTCAACTCAATGCATGCAAGATGGTCAAAATTTTCACAGAAGTTCCAATATACTTTTCAGTTCAAAAGTGGCAAAAGCAATAGAGTAGCTGATGCACTTAGCAAGAAGGTGATGTTACTAATAGAATCTAACTGACTTTACTCATTTGTAAGAATTATACCTTGTTGATGAGGACTTCCAAAGCATTTGGAAGAAATGCACTGAACATGAACAGAATGGTGACTTCAATATTTCAGAAGGTTACATCTTCAAGGGTCATAGGCTTTGCATTCTAAGAACATCACTTAGGGAATACCTGATGGAAGAACTACATAGTGGAGGCCTAGCGGCTCATATGGGCTGGGATAAAACAATAAAACTCATCACTGAAAGATATTATTGGCCTAAAATGACAAAAGACATTACTAGTATGATGGAGAAATGCATGGTCTGCCAAAGAGCAAAAGGCCATAGTCAAAATACAAGCCTTTACACTCCTCTGCCACTGCCAAACACCATATGGGAAGACCTCTTTATGGACTTCATACTTAGCTTACCCATGACTGTGAGAAGAGTGGACTCTATCTTTGTAGTAGTGGATAAATTCTCTAAGATGACACATTTCATATCTTGCAAAAAAGCAATTGATGCAAGCTATGTCGCTAACTTATTCTTTAGAGAAATTGTTAGATTACATGGGGTGCCTAAGACAATTACATCTGACAGATGTGAAATTTGTTAGCCACTTTTGAAAAATTCTTTGGCAGAAGTTTGGAACTCGGTTAAAGTTCAACAGTGCTTATCATCCCCAAACTGATGGGCAGACAAAGGTTGTAAATAGGACTCTTGGCAGCATGCTGGGTAGCTTGGCCATGGATAAGCCCAAGCAATAGGGCACCATACTCCCTCAAGCCGAATTTGCTTACAATAGCATGAATAGTAGAACAACAGAGTACTCTCCATTTGTTGTGGTTTACACTAAAACTCCTAATCATAGTAGCAACAGACAAGCCACTACATTTGCTACAAACTTTGTGGAACAACACCAAAAGATAAAAGCTTCCATTGAAGCAGCCAATGCTAAGTACAAAGCTGTTGTTGACAGACACAAGAAGCTCAAATTGTACCAAGTTGGTGACCTAGTGATGATTTATCTTCGGAAGGAGAGATTTCCAACCAGAACTTACAACAAGATCTACCCTAGGAAAATTGGACCTTTCTTAATATCTAAAGTATTGGGTGACAATGCTTATTTGATTGACTTGCCCGATGATTTAAAGATATCCCCAATTTTCGATGTTTCAGATTTATTTCCCTACATTCCACCTGATGCTGCTCCTATTAGCTGGTCAAAACTCGAGGACGAGTTCTCCATCTGATCACAGATTCGCCATCTGATCACGATACTTACTGATTGATATTGGTTTATATTCTTTGTTTCTGTTAATATCATTTGCAGTTCATTAAAATGAATTGATTCAATAGCTGTTAGCTATCATAATAAGTTTTCCATCTGTTGACACGTGTAATTCAATCTGTTGACACGTGTATTGGTCAACGGTTGATATTAGCTTTCATTTTCGCAGGTTATATTTAAGCCTGCGGAGCAATTTGAAAAGTTATTTCCCTGGTTATTTTTTTTAACAGTTTAAGCATCGTGTACAGAAGTGAAATGAATCAATAAGGAATCAGATTCTCAACAACTGGTTCCTTTTTATTTGAGTCTTCGCTGGATTGTGTTTGCTGCTGCTGCATGAGGAAGGATGTGAGATCAATCCATGTATGACTGGGTGGAGTCACCACATATATTCGTCTGACTTGGCTTGAGTTTTGCTCGAGAATGCAATTTGGGCGGAGCCCCCTAGCGGGGTCGCATGGTTTGGTTCGTGCGAAAGGCAGAGCGCTGCTGGTCGGGTCTAGTTTGACTAGGCCCAATAGTTCTAGTCCAGTCAAGTTATATTTATTTGTAATTTATTTGTAAATATTTTTTCAGTATTATGTTTTCAAGAATAATATATTGAATTTGTTTTGAGTTATCTAAATAATTGAACAATAAAGAATGTATAATAGTTTTTATTCATTATGTTTATTATTCTATCGTATCAAAATAATATAAAAGGACATTTAAGAGAATTCGAAAAAATATATATTTTTGATAAAATTATTTCGATTTTGTCGTTTTTAATTATAAAGTCGTTTGATAAATTGCTGACTAAAAAATAGCGGCTTCACCGGGAATTCGAATTGAATAAGATCGCCATCTCCGCACTCCGCGTAAAATGGTTCGAATAAAGACTAGGCCCATTTCTGGGCCGACCAACTCGCCGCACGACCCTAGTGCGGCCATCGCCACGTACATGACCAAAACGCCACGTGCCCCACACGCGGTCATCAATCGTTCCCTCCTCTTCCCTATATCCCACTCTCTTCCCCAACGACAACCATCGCTGGCAGTTCTCACTTCCTACTCTCTTCGTTAATGCTCTCAACTCTTGTTTCCAACACTGCTGTCCTCCCTTGTACACGTTCCACCCTTCGGCTTCTCCTCCACCACTCCGTCATCAACCTTCCCTCCGGAAAACCATATTCATCTATCATACCAACAGCCTCGCTCTCACTATTTCATCTTCGACGAAGCTCAACTTTTTCCTTTGAGTCAATGGCCTCTGGCGGTCAGCAGTTCCCTCCTCAGACGCAGGGTAGCCAGCCTGGGAAAGAGCACGCCATGGATCCACAGCCACAGGCCACCAGCGACGACTACAAGCCCGCCAACAAGCTTCAAGTCTTCTCTCTTTACCTCCTCCCCTTTCTCACTCTCCGTTGCTCATATTGTGGATTTGACGCAGGGAAAGGTGGCGCTAGTTACCGGTGGCGACTCTGGCATCGGGAAGGCGGTCTGCTACTGCTACGTGAAGGAAGGCGCGACGGTGGCGTTCACGTACGTCAAGTCTCAGGAGGATAAGGATGCGCGTGAAACATTGCAGATGCTTAAGCAGAATAAAGCGGATGATGCAAAGGATCCCATTGCCATCCCTGCCGACCTCGGCTACGAAGAGAACTGCAAAAAGGTGGTCGAGGAAGTGATGAAAGCCTTCGGGCGCATCGACATCCTCGTCAACAACGCCGCCGAGCAGTACAAGCGTTCGTCCATCACGGAGATCACCGAACAGGGGCTTGAGAGGGTCTTTAGAACGAACATCTTCTCCTACTTCCTCGTCACCAAGTAATTAATGAACGATTTTTCCGTCATTCTTTTGAGTCGAGTGATGTTGTTAAGGTTCTTGAAATAATTCCTTGATCTGTGAATTTAAGGTTCGTGGCCATGCACATGAAGGCCGGAGGATGCATCATAAACACGACGTCGGTGAACGCGTACAAGGGGCACGTCCAGCTGCTCGACTACACATCGACCAAGGGCGCGATCGTGGCCTTCACGAGGGCGCTGGCGCTGGAGATGGCAGAGAAGGGGATTCGCGTCAACGGAGTGGCGCCAGGGCCGGTGTGGACGCCACTGATACCGGCGTCGTTCTCGGAGGAGGAAGTGGCGAACTTTGGGAAGCAGGTGCCGATGGGGAGGGCGGGGCAGCCCATCGAGATCGCTCCGTCGTACGTGTTCCTAGCATCAACGCCGGATTCGTCGTACATCACAGGGCAAGTCATCCATCCCAACGGTATGTATCGGAAGTTCCTCTCCCTATATATGCATATGCTTGTGGGTTAGTAATTATTTCATATATGAGTTGAATTCACCGCTGTAGTGAATGGTTTATTTCACATATGTATGCAGGTGGCACTGTAGTGAATGGTTGATGGCGTTGAGGATGGAAGAAGATATATATAGAACAAGTGATCATAGAAACAATGTTCGAAGCGAGAAGTTCTTTGTAGTGGCCGGGTCTTCCGAATGTTTTATTTTGGTGTATTATGAGCATGTAAAAGATGCCCGTTTAATCAATAAACTATTCCACATGTGAAAATGTGTATTCCAATGCTTAATTTTATTTTTCTTAACCAATCAAAGGTTATAATTTCATTAAGAATAAAGTGACGATACAAAGAGCTGGGTGAAGATGCCAATTTGGGCACATTTATCCAAGATATATCATACATATATTGAATTTAAAATCACATGGTTAATTAGTGGCTCAATTCAGCAACTCTGGGTAACAGATAACAAAATTAGGATAACAAGATATATGCATGCAATAGGCGAGGAACTAAGGCAGCGAGACGACGATGGTGAAGGGGGACATGCAAAAATAATAATTCATAATTCAAGTAAGAAAGAATTTAAAGATAATATAAATTAAAATCTTAATTTACAAAAATTATGTTTAATCAGAATAAATAATGCCTCTCGGTAAAGATATAAGTGTCCTTAATTATATATGGTTGAGTGGAGCCCTCGAATTACCAAATGACATTTAATTAGTTTGACTTGTATTTGGTTCACGAGAATATGTGTTTCTAGGCTTAATTCGATAGGGTCCAAAGTACTAGTTCGGTCTATCCCTCGAGCTTAGTTGGAGTGTAAGAATTTCGTGTCGAGCTCAAAGTAATGTGTCCTCGTGTTTCTAGGCTTAATTCGATAGGGTCCAAAGTACTAGTTCGGTCTATCCCTCGAGCTTAGTTGGAGTTTAAGAATTTCGTGTCGAGCTCAAAGTAATGTGTCCTCTTTTGATCTCTGTTCGATAGATGGAGGTCGGCTGGATCTTCGACTGATGTGTTGATTAAAGTAATGTGTCCTCTTTTGATCTCTGTTCGATAGATGGAGGTCGCCTGGATCTTCGACTGATGTGTTGATCAAGAAATCTCGGTGAGTACTGGCGTTATTGCTTTGCGATCCTTTGACTTTCGAAGTAAATGCGACGGTTGCGCGTAATTCTAGCAAAAGATAATTATGATAGAAGATCCAATTGGTAATTTTTCGAAGCACTCGAGTGTTGGTCTAAGATTTTCAACATAGGTCTTAATCTCGATTTTGATGACTTATGAAAACACTTTCAGGTTCCAAGTCAGTTAATGTTCCTGCCTGAGAGTCGAGGTCTCTCGATCTGGTCTAGTGTATCTTCGTGTCTGGTTCAAAAATTGACTCCAAGTTAGGGGTGGGGAGGGGGGGCTGCAAAAGATACTTCGACGCCCAAGTTAGGATGACTCCAAGGTGGATGTTACAAAAATTGAAACTTAAGATTACCTAGCTGCGCCGCGTCTGTATATATTGCAGGTGGAGGTGATCATATTGTCCGATAATCTCGCTATAATTATTGCCCAGAATGGGTCGAGGCCAATCTCGAAGATGACAGATTTATGATGGTATGCCCCTCGTGATAAGAGAGGACGTAGGAGTACATGTTTGGCCGGGTGGGTCCCCCAGATGGAGCCACTTAACTTAGCTTGAGTCTGGCTCGAAGGAGTTGCTTGGGCGGAGCCCCACTACTGGAAACATGGGCATCAGTAACGGCTGAAGCCGTTGCTACGCCATTGCTGAAAACCATCAGCAACAGCTTGCAACAGCCTCACCCGTTGCAACGGAGCCGTGGCAGAAAAGCATGTTGCTGATAATTTAGTAACGGCTCAGCAACAGTCGCTCAAGCCGTTGCTAAAAATATTATCAGCAAAAGTTTTACCACGGACACAGAGCCGTTGCTGATAACTTTATTAGCAACGGCTAGTGAGCCCATAAAACGCTGTTAGTAAAAGACCGTTGCTAAGCCGTTGCTGTAGGTGAACCTGTAAACGAAAAAAATTAAAATTCCAAATTTCTATTGATACATTGATACATTATCTGATACATAACTCACACACCCATACACCCATACACACATTCATTCACACATCACAAATACACCAAGATATACATCAAAATAATTATACTTATATTTATAATTATCCACAATAGTATAAAAACTATTCAAATGCAAAATTGAAATATCAATATTCAAACAAAATAAATTAAACAAGTATAGTATCTCAGTAACAAAGTCAATATATAAAAAAATATCACGATCACGATGAAGGATGGTCTGGATCATATGGCGGAGTCTGGAGTGCTTGAGTGTACACCGGCATGGACTGACTCGAGGATGATGGATGAGATGATGCTTAAGAGATGCCTGCTTCGGGATGACCTGACATGTTGCGTAGCATAACTTGTATATCCGCCATCATCTGACTCTGGCGCTCCATCATCTCAGTCTGACGCACGACCGTCTCCTCTAGTGTCCTTATCCTAGTACTATGATCATAACTGGATCTGGAGGTGGACGGTCGCTCACCAGCGACCGGAGAGGTCGGTGCCCCAAGTGGCCCTAGCACGGCTCGCGCATGACCACTGTCTGCAAAGCCATATACGCGGCCATGCTCTCAGCCACCTGCGGCCTCGACCCACGCTGCTGCGTCAAAGTCCTTGGGGGTGCCCCCGCGCTGCACCACCGTCTGGCTGTAGGTCTCCTACTTGAGTTTAATTTTTTATTTAATATTTGTCATAAAACTTAAATTATAAATATATAATGAATAATTTAAACAGATATATAGTTACCATAACGTATGCAGCGCGGTGTCGATGTACTAACCCGTCCCATGTACTCGACGGTGAGTCCGCTCAAACACCGCCATCGAGGAGGGTCGCTGGACAGTCCCGTCATCCGACACCGTCGTCTACATTTACAAAATAAATACATTAATTAGTACACATAGTAACAAATAATATATATAATTAAAATGTATACTTACCATACGGTTTGCGTGCACTGCAAATGAAATAGAGCCATCGGTGTGACGCGCTGCTCCCCCCGCCATGCGATTTCTAGCCGCATTCCTAGAAACCTCCTGCCATCGATCCATCGACCATATTCCCACGAGCTGGTCCCATATATCCGGAGTGATCCAATCGGGGCCGTATCCCCGAGTCTCTGCGATGTTAGTAGTCCCAGCTCGTGCCATCGCCTGGGACCGGGCTTGCCCTAGCTGTCCGTTGTACCTCGCCCGGGAAATAGCCTCCCAGGCAGCGTAAATGAAGGACCTCTGGTCCTCAGCCCATGTATAGCGAGCCTGCAGAATAATAATATCAGTACCAATATTAATCATCATGCATGTATTAAAAAATAATAATACGTGCCTCAAACTCGCGCCATAACATGTCAACGTGCTCACTAGGCACGTGAGACCACGTAGGCCATGCCCCGTGCATGTATCATCGAATGGTAGAAGAAATGCTCCTTGGCACTTCTTCTTGCTCGAACATGCACAACAAAAATAAAATTCAATATTATATTATGATATAATGAATTTGTATAATTGTCGTAATTCATGATATATTACCACTCCCCAATCACGCTAATAAATCTACGTGACTCTGTGGCTGGTGGAGGCTGCCACCTGTTCGGCCCGCCTGGCCGCCTGCGTCTGGATGTACTAGCCTCAGCACTATCATCGGTAGGAGGATCAGGAGCAAGTGGATCAGCAGCACGAGTAAGTGATGCAGTCTCACTGATCGGAGACTCCGAAGCTCACCTGCGACGATAACCACGACCAGACATATCTGTAGTCGAATAGACATATAATCAGATTATTGTATAAATAGTAGAGATATATTTAATAAAATATATACTTTATAATTATTCCTCATCATCTGAGTAATAGTTTTCGAATTCTTCCTCTTCTTTCTCTTCTTCCTCTTCTCCATCTTCTTCATCTCCAGCTTCATCAATTTCATGATCATCATCATCAGCATATTCAACTTCTAATTGAATTGACGTTGTGTCTGCATCCTCGAGTATTGGAATAATACGATCTACAGCAGGAGGATCATCTTCTTGATAGAAACCATCTGTCATATCAGGTATCAGCTCATTTTCTCCTGCTATCGGATCAATTTTTCCTCTACCTTTAGTCTTACAGACTACACGCCAATCTGCTCTATCTTTATTTTGAGCCAGATACTTCGCGTAATATACTTGTTCGGCTTGTGATGCCAATATAAAAGGCTCATTTGTTGCCAATTTAGATTTGTAATTAACCTCAACAAGTTTGTATTTTAGATGAACTTTCATGCCCCGTTCTGTTGTATCGAACTAATGTCATCTAAATAGGATCACTGATTTCAAGCCGAAATAGTGCAACTCTATCACTTCTTCCACCAGTTCATAAAAATCCATATCACATTCAACATAGGTTGTCCCTTTCACGCAGATCCCTGCATTCATCGTCTTCTTTGTAAAGGCATATTCCATCGTGTGAAATTTGTACCCATTAACAAAATATCCACTATAGCACGACACTAGTCGCGACGGTCCACTAACAAACTCAAATATTCTTTCATCTATTTCAGCTCTATGATCTTTGCTATAAGTCTGAATCCAAGTAGGGAAATCATGATTCCCCTGAATCAGTAGACAACATTCCATTAATCAATCCTGCAATCCGATCATACGCAACCCCGCTGATATTACAATCGGCCTTGATATTTAGGAGCTGTGTCATTGCTGAAAACCTAGTGTATTTAGGACAATTCTCATACAAAGGTTCATCGGCAGCTTTCAACATCTCGTAAAATTCTGCAGCTTTTTTATTCGACAATTCAATCTCTACCGTAGTTTGTACTTCTGTGATATCAATCACTGTAGTATCTGGTGGGATTGATGTCTGAGTAACTGGCCGATCAACATTATCATTCAGGTGGAATTGGCCCCCAAGACTATCAATATTATAGTTCTATAGGGATTAGATTGACTGGATGAAGAAGCACCAGCAGAGGAAGATTCACCATATGTCTGAACGACAGGATTGCTCGACGTCCCGACTTCACGTGACTCCCCGTGACAAGTCCATAGAAAATATCTTGGTGCAAATCCTTTTCTATATAGATGTAAAGTGACAGTCTCCCGATCCAAATATCGTCCGTTCATACAAATGCGGCACGAATATCAGATTTTATCACCGACGCTAATGAATTTTCGATTCGAATAGGTGAAATTTAGAAAGTACGTTATGCCTAATCGAAACTCATTTGTTAAAGCTCCACGATCAAGACGTCGGTACATCCAACTTCGATTAGCCGACATGATTCTGTCAATCAATGACAATTTCTTTGGTTAATGCCTTTAGGTGAGATTGTCCTATTCCATTCGGGATTTATGTTATTCATATTGCACTAAGTACTTCTTTTAACCGCTAACTTCATTTTAAATTAATTTCGGCAGCATCTCCCTATAGTTCTCCGAATACGCATATCATCTGGGCGCGTATCGGAGAACAAGAGAGATGCTGCCTAAATTTAGAATAAGTTAACGGTTAAAAGAAAAACGTAAGTGCAGTACAAATAACTATATTCCCAAATTGTCCAATCAGGGACAATTCAAGAATTGTACGTCGTATAAAATATTATCTACTTCTTTTACACGAACATACAACCTCTGAACGGATCTAAGGTTTTGCTAAATCATATCCGACTCGTCAATGCGTACATGAAACATATCAACTAGTCGGATGAATGATTATTTTCTAAATGTTTCAAGTCATTTCGAGTCCATATTGGACAATTTCGACACGAGTCCAAATTAGACGATTCCGGTGGGAGTCCGAAATGAACTATTCCGGCGCGCGTCCGAAGTGGACGTTTCCGGCGTATGGCCGAAGTGGACAATTCTGACGCGAGTCCACTGAGGACAACTCCGGACTAATTAAAAATATTTTAACTAATTAATTAATATTAGTCTACACCATTTTCATTAATTTAAATAATTAACCTACCATTATTAAATATTAATCTAACTAAATTAAACTAAAAATTAATATAAACTCTAAAAATTAATCTAAACCTAAAAATTAATCTAACAAATTAAACAATTAATCTAAACAATTAATTAAATAATTAATCTAAATAATTAATTAACAATTAAATAATGATTAAAAAAAATCTAAAACTAATATTTTCGGCGCCGGAGTCCGCCGGACTCCGGTGTCGGCGTCCAGTATCTGGACACAGTGTCCGGATTTCATTAGGGATCAACGGTAAGAGATGGGCGGGCGGTGAGGAAAACCTAAAATCGGTGGTCGAGGACAGACGACAGCGGCAGCTCGGCGGCGTCGACATCGGTAGCAGCGGCGAGATGCGGGAGGAGCAGGTGGCGGCAGCAGCGGGAGGAAAAAGGAGGGCGGGCCCGATCTGTGACCTATATAAACTTATCAGGAACGGCTCACTTAGCCGTTAGAAAGCCGTTGCTGATACCTCATCATCAGCAACGGTTCACTTGTCCGTTACAAAACCGTTGCTGATAATTAACATCATCAGCAACGTCTCGCATGTCTGTTAGAAAGCCGTTGCAGATACAACATATCTGCAATGGCGTGAGCGGCCGTAAGAATGCCATTGCAAATAGCAACGGCTTGAATAGCCGTTGTTGAAGACCCAATTTCTAGTAGTGCCCCCTAGACGGGGTCGTGTGGTTTGGTTCAGAGTGAATTATGGGGTGTTGCTAGGTCTAATCCGACCGGACCCAATTGTTCTAGTCTAGTCTGTAGCCCCCGAGCTCGGTCGGAGTTTGGAGGACTATGTGCCGAGCTCTTAATTTGGTTTTGCCTTATGATGTTTTCGAGGAATTTTTCAGGAGAGTTGTGTTGGATGGCCTGGGGATGTCCGAACTACATGCTATTTTGGAGCGTTTGACCATAAGGTTAGAAACAAGTGACAAAGAAGGCCTTCCAAGGTGCATACTGTAAGGGCCGAGCTTAGGGGAGCCGCTAAATTAGAGTAGACGAGGTTATAATGACCAAGCAGGTGGCTGCTGGAGCTTGGGATGAGTGGATGGTCGCGGAGACCTGACTTGAGGTGAGTTGAGTCGGCGTATTTTTGTTGTGTTCGCTCTTATGTCCCCTCGGCTCTTGTGCTTTGTGAGATAGCTTTTTGCCGTGTGAGTTTCTCTCTCTTCACTGCGCTTCCCTATTGGCTCTTTGCTCCTTCGGTCAGAGAGGTAATCATGGCAGCAAAGGGGGTTTCACATGTTTCCCTCTATTCACTAGAAATCCATCGCTTTTATTTGAATGGCTCATATTTATTTCTAACGAGGAGACCAACGGTCTGATGAGAGGAGGTTCCTCGTCTTCCATACTGCCTTATAAAGCCTTTTTATTTTCTTGCCTCCGAAGTTAGCCTTTCTCTTGTCTTGGCAGATTTTAGGAGACTTTCCTCAGCGGTGACTTCGAATTTCTGCTTGATCGTTGTGTTGAAGAAATGACCTACACTAGAGGGGGGGGGGGGTGAATAGTGTGTTAACTAAATTCTTATTTCATAAATTCAATTTTAATCGTTTACTTAGATCACTTAGGCAAATTATAAATTTACGATTGGATGCGGAAGCAAGATAAACAATTAAGCACAAATAGAATATCAATGCAAACACACAAATTTATGGTGGTTCGGCCCCAATGCCTACTCCACTACCTAAGCATCCCGCTTAGGATTTCCAAACTAGGTTTACTAGATTAATCCTTGTTTCCCTTACAATGAGGACTTTGACTCGAAGAGTCGCACTCTCGACCTAAGGAACTTCCACACCCGGAAGTCTCTGCCTTCTTACTAAGAGCACTCTTCCACCTCGACCCTAAGGGACAACTCAACTAATCCTAGTAAAACTAAGTTTACACAAGTGGCTTTACACCTTCACAACAAGGATACCATTTCCACACGAGACCTAACAACCTAGGTCTTCTTACAAACTCAAATAAATAAAAAAATAGGTTCAAATAACAGTTAAAATTACAATGAAAAGAGCTTAGAATTGAAACCAAGGATCAATGCTCTTTTCCAAGCATTCGACGCCTTCAACGCGCTATGAAGTAGAGCTCGAATTAAATCCCGAGTTGAGACAGAGTGTGCGCTTGAAGCGGATTTTGACGGAAGATTAGGGCGCAACAATTAATTCTTTTGAAGGCTTAAATTCCTTCTTAAAATACTCAATAGAATCTGTAAGAGTCAGAGAGAGGTCATTAAAGGAGTTAGATGAGGTATATTTATACCCTCTCTAAGAAATGGTAGCTAAATGGGTAGAAAATGATATATTTATACCAATCGACCGCTGCCTCCCTCTCTCTATGCGGTCGATCGACGGGTCGACCGCCAGACGCAATTCCTACGATCATCAATTCGGTCGACCGATGCAAGTTGCGACTTCAACGATCCGTAGTCCGGTCGACCGATCGATCGACCGACGAAGCTACTGCCAATTTTTAGCCTCAGTCGATCGATTGCCCGATCGACCGAAGTAGCTACTGCCATTTTTTAACCATCTTCGATCGACCGAGTAGCTACTGCTGATTTGCGGCATCCTTCGGTCGACCTACCGGTGGACCGAACATAGTTTGATATTGATTTTTCAGCCATTTTTCTTACACGCTTTATTTTCGGGTTCCGACCTTCAACGTGCGTCAACTTGGAGAGTTTTCCATGTGATCTTTGGACTCGTCCAATACGTCTTTGGTGCACGCGTCGACTTTTGAGATATTCCATGATGAACCCGAGCGCGACGATCAATGTCCTTTCGATTTTCTGATTTCTTCTGATATTTTTGATCGAGGACATCGAACACTAACCAGAATGGAACCTGAAAGATTTCTCAATGAGATATTAGTCTCATGTTTGTTATCATCAAAACCGAGATTAAGACCAAGGTTGAAAACCTTAAGCCAACAATCTCCCCCTTTTTGATGATGACAAACATCCTTAAGAAAATATATTCATTAAAGCATAGAGGATATCAACTAAGGGATTTCTCCCCCTATCAACATGCATATCTATGGAAATAAACTCCCCCTATCTATATGCATGATTTTCCTATATTTTCCTCCCCTTTACCTATAATTTTGTCCCCCTTTACCTATAAATTTCTCCCCTTTTTAACATCAATCAAAAAGGGCAAGAAAGGTCAATTTAGTCAAAGTTGAGACTCTAAAGATTATTTTTCATGAAACATGAAAATCTCAACCAAAGGGATGGAAAACAAATATTTAATATGAAACTTAAATCATACATGATAGCGAAGAGTGATAGATAAAATCCAAACCTAAATCATGTATGAACACAAGTATGAATGTACTCATATCTTTTTCATGACATTTTTAGATTTCATTCAAACTTTCAAAATATCAAGATATGGTCATTTAAATCATGTATATCAAGTTTGAAGTGAAACTAATGTCATATAATCAAAATATGAACTTGGCACGTTTTCATTTGAAATAAGCGTGAAGACATGAAAATGCTAAGTATCAAGTTTTGCTATCTATTCATGTTTTGTCTATCTTAAGCTTCTAGACATCAAACATGAGAGAATGTAAGTCCATGAATCAAGTTTGGGCTTAAAATGAAATTTCTAAGTCACTTTGTTGACTTAGGTCAAACTATACTTCAAGTTTTCAAGAAATCAAACTTTTAAGTCCACACAAAATCATATTTTTGACAAATATTTTTGAAACTTTAACTGGACAAACTAGATTTTACAAGGAATCTAGAGGTCCAAGAATCAGTCAAAAACTCAATTTCCTATAAATTCATTAAATTCTTGAAAGTCTAGGGGTATTTTCATAAATTTCATGTATTTTTCGAAAGTTATCATTTTTTATTCAAACTTTCCAGATATCGTTGAATGGCCATTTGAAATGCATGTGTCAAGTTTGAACTCAAAATAAATTTTCAAGGTTTTTTTTTCAATCGAAGTCGATTTCAACTAAAAGCTAGATATATATATATATATACAAGATATCGCTCAAATTATCAAAATTATTTTTAGAAATAATTTTACTCAAAGAATAGAGAGACCGATATTATAAATAAAATCAAAATAGCATGCACAAAGTTTCATTTGAAGTTTTCGACGAAAAATCAAAGTATCAGAAAGATTAATATTTCAGAAAGGATGATACTTTGCATTTTTAAAATCCAACTTTAAAATTCCATTATAAATCAGATTCTTGATGAAGCTTTTCAAAATTTTACTGAAGAAACTAGATTTCTCAGTGAAGGTGCAGTTTCAAGAATCAGTTAAAAAGGATTTTTCTACATTTTTCTAGAAATAACTGAAAATGCTTAATTTTCAATGACATTTCTATAATTTTCAATTATTTTCAAGACATGTTCAGTTTTCATTCAAACTTTTATGACACCACATAATGGTCATGTAAAGAGTGTATGTCAAATTTGAAATGAAAGTTCTATCCTTAAGTCAAGATATCAACCTAGCATAGTTTTATTTAAAACTAAGCTAGTTATATGAGACTTGCTAAGTGTCAATCTTATCATTTACTCATGATTTTTTAAACTTAAATCTATGGACACCTAACATGAGTAAATCTAAACATGTTCCCCAATTATGGATTGAAAATGAGACCTTTAAGTCAACTTGTTGACTTGTGTCAACTTGGTTCAAAAGAGGTTTACAAGAAACCACCTCTATGTCATTTTATCCATATCCATATGAATTTTTCATTCTAAATGCATGGAAATATATCATACCTATTCCTAAACATGATTATGAAGTTTGGACTTAAAATGAAATGTCCAAGTCGATTTGTTGACTTGGGTCAAACTTCTCAAGCTTAAGTCCTCTAATATGATCTAGTTATCACATTTTTCATCTACTCATGAATTTTTAAGATTAAACACCAAGAGTCATATCATGTGTGTATCAAAACATGTTCATTTGGTGTTTACTCAAAATGAGGTCTCTAATAAGAAATTTCAAACTAGTCCAATTTCAGTTAGTATTAGTATCATGAAATTGTCTAGTTATCATGAAATTGACTACTCATGAAAATTCAAACATTTATAATGCAAAATTAATCGTGAGTATATAGAGACATCATTAAAGCATGAATATTCAAGAATTATACTAATATTTTTGCAAAACTAATTAATAGCTCTTTCAATAGAATTTTGCCAAACTTGTCATTTACTTTTCACTTTTCTTCATGATAGCATAGCCTTTCAATGTTTACCACTTTCTTAACTTGCAAGTAGGCTTCATTAGTATCAAAATGAAATTATATACCAACTAGCAAGCTAACATACTAAATAGCAAATGTTCAATGCAAAGTTTCATTTAAAAACCTTAACCTATGCTAGATAGTAGAGATTCATTTTAAATGAGTTGTCATGATATCAAAATGAATCAAAGAGATCTTAAGATGTGAAACATTTGAGGAATAAGATCTCTAAACATGTTTAACTAGTTTGGACTTAAGGAATGTCTCTAATAGTAAGTATCAACCTAGAGCAAGTTTCATTCAATGAAATTTGTCTAAGTACTAAAATCCTACCTACTCATGAGAATTCAAGGGTTTTAACATGCAATTCTAATCATGAGTATAGAGACATAATTTAAGCTTACACATTGAGGTATAACACTAAGATTTTGAATTTATCGAAGTTATACCTTATTCATGATGATTTAGCCAAACTAATCTTTTTCATTCTAATTAGCCTTCCTAAAATACTTATAATTTGCAAGTAAGCTACACTAATATTTTAGAGAAAATATAGCTACTTAGCAATCTAACCCAACCAAAAAGCAAAGAGAAGCATCAAGTATCATTATCAAAGTTCACTTTGCTAAATGGTTTGAAATCCGATTTAAATAAAATCAAGTGATACCAAAACGAATTTTAAGAGATCACAAAAATAATAAATATGAAAACATGATCTCCAACCCTTCCTATTGGTTGAAAATCGAAAGACCACAATTAGCCTACGATTTAGAACCGCAAGGTCGCTTAGGCCCATTACAGGCCACATAGGTCTCCAAAGAGACCAGAAATCAAAAATCAAAAATGTTTTTGAAACTTATCGAGAGCGGAAAAATCTACTAATATTAAGCATGTATCAAACTCCAACTATAATTTAAGCAAGAGGGTATAGGAGATGATACCAAAGTACCTTTTTGATGCCAACCTTACTAAGGCATCAAGATGACTTGAAGTTGCAACCTTGAGGTGGTGTATCCTTCAAGCCCTCAACCAACTTCAATCAACCAACTTCAATCAACCAACTTCATCTTACTCATGTGTGGTAGCTCCCCCTACAATAGAAGAAACCTTTGGTACCCAAATGCCTTTGGGTCCTAGAGGGTTAGTGAGCTTAGGTACCCAAAGTGTCTTCACAACACTTGAGTTCATTTTAAAGGCACAATCATAGATGACATGCCCATAAACACCACAACAAAAATAATGTCCATTAAATTTCTTTTTTTCATTATGGACATGAGATTTAATGTTAAAATGTTTGACATAAGAAGGATGATGGACATGAGCATTCTTAAGTGAAATATTCTTCTTTTGAACATGAGGTTTAAATGTGGAATGCCTAACATGAGAATGATGATGAACATTGACATTCACTACTAGAATTGTGGTCATCAGCGACGGTTGATACCGTGGCTGAACTGTCAGTGATGAATATCACGAACGGCTTAAACCATGGCAAATGACCGTCGCTGTTGTGTTCGTCTCAGATGTGTTGTGACGGCCACGCACGACCGTCGCACGTAATTATCAACGACAGCCTCGTGGACTGTCGCTGATTTAAAATCATCAGTGACGACTATTGGAGCTGTCACTGATACCAACACATCAGCCTCGGCTTTGAGCCGTCGGTGATACTATTAGCAATCGTGATATTTGATCCTACCGAGGGCATCAACCATTTACGATAGGCTTTCAGCCATGGCTTAGTGACGTTGGACCGTGGGTAAGCCGTGGCTAAAGGTGTATCCTGTAACTAAAAAAACTAAAAATTTTGTAAATTCCTGTATACAACGATATATCGACTACAAACAATTTTCAATCACATATTACAATCAGAAAATATCATACACATGCATTAGAAACCAAACATACAAGTTTTACATAAATATCATCAATATCAGCCTCAAACCGGAGGCAAACAATTATCAAAATATCAACTCGTGCATCCAAGTTTCAAAATATATCTAAGTATCAAAATATCATCTATATCAAGTATCAAAATATAAACAAAATACAATTAATCAAAATCTCACGACGGCGGCGGCGGCGGTGGAGGCGGTGGAGTCGACAACGATTGGGTTGGGAGCGTCGATTGGGTCGAGGAGGACGACGGCTACGACATCATAGGTAGAAGGCCGGACTGAGATGCAATCTGAGTGAGGAGTGTCTGCATGTTCTGGATCATCTGTCTCAACTCGTCTGTTCGATCGTCTCTGCTCCTGCATCTGCTACTCCATCGTCAGCCTCTACTCCTGCATCCTCTCCTCCATCGCGTGCCTCTGCTCCTCCATCGTCTGTCTCTGTTGGGTGAGCTCCAACTCCATGGCCGCTATCCGGCTCTGGTCCTGCGCTCGGGATGACAAGGGCCGCTCACCCACAGTCGGAGGGGTCGGTGCCCCAAGTGGCTTCAGCACGGCGTGTGCATGGCCACTGTCTGCAAAGCCATAAACACGGCCGTGCTCCCAGCCACCAGCGCCCTCTACCCAAGCTCCTACGTCGAACTCCTCCGGTGTCCCTCCACGCTCGATCACAGTCCTCGAATAAGTTTCCTACACATGTTTATATTTTAAATATATATAAACTATAAATAAAAATTGTGTAAATCAAATAAACATATATAAATACTTACCATTATGATCAAGGCTCTGCTATTAACGTAGTCCCCTGTTCCTCGTCGACGACGATGGGTGCGCTCAAACACCTCCATCATCGACGGGCGTTGGACGGTGCCGTCCTCCGTCACGCGCGTCTTACATTAGAAAACAAATACATTAGTATCATTATACACAATATATAATTTAATTAAAAGTAAGGAAATTATACATACCATACGACGCTCATGCACCGCAAAAGACACTGAGCCACCAGTGTGGCGCGCCCCCGTGCCGTCCCCCCCGGACATGCGATTTCTCGACGCAGTCCGAGAGACCTCCTGCCACTCTGGAGTGTCCCACCGCTCAACGAGCTGGTCCCACACGGGGCCAAGAATCCACTCGGGGGCGTGTCCCCGAGTTTGCCCTATCTGTATGGCCCCCATCTGTCTCATCACGGTCTAACGGGCCTACTGAAGCAGTCCGTTATAGTGAGCGCAGGCAACACGCTCCCATGCAGCCTCCACAAAAGTGGTCTGGTCCTCCGGCCTTGTATAATGACCCTGTAAAAAAAAATTATTCGATGAATATTTAACATTAACATTACTTTAATAAATATACTTACCATGAACTCTCGCCACAATAAATCCATATGCTCACGGGGCACGTGAGACCATGTAGGCCACGCCCCGTGCATAAACTTCTGGATCATCCCCGCTATCGTGCGGGGGACGTCCTCCTGCTCAAATCTGCACCAAATATAAATCCATATTATGATATTTTGAATTATAAATTAATTATAAGAAATAATTAATGCATATACTTACCTTCTTCCGCGCACAGTAACTGCTCTTCGCAGTTGTCCCTCGGGTGGCAGAGGGAGAATTCTGTTAGGCCCTCGTGGCCTACGTCTCGATGTCGACGAGCCTGGATCGACTGAAGGGATGGTGGCTGGAGGTGGGGGGATGGTGACCATATTAGGTGGGGGAATGGTGGCCGGACCAAGTGGGGGGATGGTGGCCAGAGGTGGGGGGGTGGTGGTGGAAGACGAAGGGTTGGTGGGTACAGGTGGGGCGGGTGGTAATCATTGGGGGGTCCTACGAGGAATGCCTCCTCGAGAACTGATATCTCGAACCATAGTTGTAAAAATTTAATATAATTAGATTATATATAATAGATTAATAGATATATTTAATAATTGAATATATACTTCACATTTACAATTATTCATCATCGTCATTAACATCATCCGTGTAATACTCTTCTTCTTGTTCTTCTGTATCTGAATCTTGAAATTCTTTTTCATCTCCCTCATCTTCATTATGTACTTCCTCAACTTCATTATCGTCCTCATCAACGTATTCTATTTCCAATTGAACTAACTCTGTGTCATCATCCTCGAGTATTGGACTAACTCGTTCCACTTCGGAAGGATCTTCTTCTTGATAGAAGTCATATGTTGGCTCATTATCTCCAACTAACAGGTCACTTTTTCCTCTGGCTTTAGTCTTACAAACTATACGCCAATCTGCCCTGTATTTCTTTCGAAACGAATATTGCATATAATATACTTGTTCAGCTTGAGATGCCAATATAAATGGCTCATTTGAAGCCAATTTTGATTTGTAATTGACCTCGACCAGCTGTTTATACTTCGGATGAACTCTCATGCCCCTATCGCTTGTATCTAACCAATGACATTTAAAAAGGGCAATTGATTTATATCCAAAAAATTATAATTCAATGAGTTCTTCTAATAGCCCGTAAAAGTCAACATCACATTCAGCATACGTTGTCCCTTTGACGCAGACCCCGACATTCATAGTCTTTTTTGTAGATGAATATTCAAGTGTGTGAAATTTATATCCATTGACAAAATAACCATTATAACACTGTACAAGTCATGTCGGTCCGCTAGAAAACTCAACGATTTGGTTATCTATTTCGCATCTGTGTTCTATGCTGTACGCTTGAAACCAATTAGGGAACTCATGATTCTGTAATTTTTCTAATTCCTCATCGCTGTAAATTGAGTATCTTGTCACCATCTCAATGTCAAATATTTCAATGAACATCTCAATCTCTGGACAGTTTAGTAAAATGTACAACTAGTACAAATGATACTCTTCATCGTTTAAGAATCGAGACGAACGAGAACCCAAAGCACGACCGGGGTAACAAAAGATATTTAAACAACCATCTGATAGTCGAGCTCCCCCGTCTGATGGTCGAGCTCCCCCGTCGTCATTTCGTGGAAGACGATTATATCTTGTCTTGATGGTTGATTCAAAATAAAATGAGCAGAAGGTTGAAATTTCTTGAATTATATATGCTTTTGATATGGAACCTTCAAGTGCGGCGGTGTTCTTTACTTTTTTCTTGAGACGATTTAAGTATCTTTCAAATAAGTATATCCAACGGTATTGAACAGGGCCACCAACTCGTGCCTCGTATGCCAAATGTATCGATAGATCCTCCATCGAGTCAAAAAATGCAGGAGAAAAAAACTGCTCCAGCTTGCATATGATTTCAACAATATTATTTTCAAGTGCTGTCATATCTTCGACTCGAAGTACATTTGCACAAATGTTTCTGAAAACATACTTAACTCTGTCAACGGATCCCAAATCTTATCATGTAGATGATCTTGAAATGCAACCAGAAGCAATCTCTACATGAATACATGACAATCGTGGCTATTCATCCCCAATATTTTGCATTCATTGACGTTTACACATCGAGATAAGTTTGAGGCATATCCATCGGGTAATTTGCGTTCTTTGATCCATTGATACACATCTTTCATCTGTTATTTCTTTAACATATACGACGCCCTTGGCTTATGAAATCGTTCGTTGACCTCTTGCAACTCTAACTCAGGGCTCTTACAAAGTATTTTTACATCATGTCGGGCCTTCACATTATCTTTAGTTTTGCCAAAAATATCCATCATTGTGTTAAAAATATTATCAAACACATTTTTTTTCAATGTGCATGACGTCCAAATTGTGCTGAATCAGTAATGAACTCCAATACGGCAATTCCCAAAAGATATTTTTCTTCACCTAGTTATGTGTTTGACCAAAGCTTGAGATTCTTACATTCCGACCAAAAGTAATATCTGGAAGCAATTGAACACGTTCTAACATCTGTTCACCAGACAACATCGGTGGTGGTTCATCTCTTTCGACTCTACCTTCGATAAATTTGTCACGATTCCTTCGATATTGATGGTTAGACGGTAGGAACCGGCGATGACAATCAAAGAAGGAAATTTTCCGACCATTCTCAAGACTGAAGGATTTTGAGTGTTCCATGCAATACGGGCAAGAGAGTCGACCATGCGTGCTCCAACCAGACAACATGCCATAGGCCAGGAAATCATTGATTGTCCACAATATAGCAGCTCGTAAAGTGAAGTTTTTCTTCCGGTAACAATCATAAGTGACAACTCTCTCAGCCCACAATATTTTGAGTTCATCAATTAGGGGATAGAGAAATATGTCAATTTCTTTGCGAGGACCCCTAGGACCCGAAATAATCATCGAAAGATAGATAAATTCATCTTTCATACACATTGAGGGCGGCAAATTATAAACTGTTAATAGCATTGGCCATACTGAATACGGAGTTGCCGAATTACAAAACGGATTAAAACCATCTGTGCACAATCCCAACCTGATATTTCTAGTCTCCCCAGTAAATGATGGATAGCACCTATCCAAATGTTTCCATGCTTCACTGTCGGATGGATGAGTCATTATTGTATCATCACGACTTCTTGTATGCCAACTCATATAGGGGTCAGTATTTTCTGACATGAATAATCTTTGAAGCCTCGGTGTCAGTGGAAAATACCGAAGCACCTTAAAGGGAATATTTTTTTGTCGGACCGATTTCTTCTCCTTGTAACGAGGATGTTCACATACCGGGCATTGTTCTAATTGTGCATTTTCTTTATAATATAAAATGCAGTTATTTGGGCACACGTGTATTTTTTCGTACCCAAGCCCTAATTTCCTCATCAACTTTTTTATCTTATAAAAGGTTGGCTCAAACTTGTTATTTGGAGGTAGCATATCATTGATAAAGCCTGCAATCTGAACAAACGCAACCCCACTGATATTACAATCGGACTTGATGTTCAGGAGTTGTGTCATTGCCAAAAATCTTCTATACTTAGGACAATTCTCATACAAAGGTTCATCGACAGCTTTCAACATCTCGTAAAATTGTGCAGCCTCCTTATTCGGCAATTCAATCTGTATCTCAGGTTGTTCTTTAGTGACTTCAACTATCATAGTATCTGCTGGCACTACCGTCTAAGTAACTGACTCAATATTATCATTTAAATAGAATTGTCCTCCAAGACTATCCAGAATCATTATTCTATAAGGATTAGGTGGATTGGAAGAAGAAACATCAGCTGAAGAAGATTCACCATGAGTTTGGACAACAGGATTGCTCGACGTCCCGACTTGACGTGACTCCCCGTGACAATTCCATATAAAATATCTTGGTGTGAATCCTTTTGTATACAGATGCAGTGTGACAGTTTCTCGATCCAAAAATCTTATGTTCGAACATTTTCGGCACGGACATCAATTTTTATCACCACTAAGGAATTTTGAATTTTGAGTAGGCGAAATTTAAGAAGTAAGTTACGCCTACTCGAAATTCATCCGTTATGGCTCTACGATGAATTCGTCGGTACATCCAACTTCGATCGCCCAACATGTTCTGTCAAAAAGTTTACAATATCTTTAGGTAATGTCTTTAGGTGGGATGGTCCTATTCCATTCGGGATTCACGTTATTCATATTGAACTTAGTATTTTTTTTAGTCATTAACTTCATTCTAAATTTCGGCAGCATCTCCCTATAGTTCTCCGAATACGCATATCATCTGGGCGCGTATCGGAGAACAAGGGAGATACAAGCCAAAATTTAAAAATGAAGTTAATGACTAAAAAAAATAAACTAAGTACAATATAAATAACTATGCTCCCAAATTATCCAATTACGGACAATTCAAGGGTTGTACGTCATATAAAAGATCATTAACTTCGTTTACACGAACATACAACCCCCGAACGGATCTAAGGTTTTGCAAAATTAAAACTTGACTTGTCGATCGTACGTGAAATGTATCAACTCGTCTTGATTCCGACGCGAGTCCACCGTGGATGATTTGGCCACAAGTCTAAAGTGGACGATTCCGGCGCGCGCGAGTCCATCCTTTATTGACGATTTCAGCGCGAGTCCAAAGTGGACAATTTCGGAGCGCACGAGTCCAAAGTGGATGATTTCATAATTATAATTACACCCAACTAAAATTAATCCTAACATTTATTCTATCCTAATTAAATCTAATTAACAACTAATTAACAATAATTAAATCTAATTGAAAACTAATTAATCTAATTTTTTAAAAAGTTAACACTAATTTACTAATTAAATCTAAAATTAATCCTAATTAATCTCTAATAACAGTAATTAATAGTAAATAAATCTAATTAATCACTAATAACAGTAATTAACACTAATTATATATATATATATATATATATATAATATTGGTCGGCGCCGGTCGAAACCCTATGGTTTCGACCGGTGCCGGACCGGAGAGGGGAGGGGGATGAACTCACTTGGTGGTGGCAGAGAGGGGAGAGGGATTGGTGGCGAGGGCGAGGGAGTAGGTCGGCGGCGGCGCGCGTGGGCAACGGAGATCGAGGGGGCCGGGAGAGGGGCGGCGGTCTAGGCGAGAGAGAGGGGGAGAGGGCCGGGGAGGCAACACGGTGAGGGCGAGGGAGCAGGCGGCACGGCGAGGGTGCGGCGCGGTGACGATCGGCAGCGACAAATCATCGGCAACGGTGGAGAGAGAAGAGAGCAGGGGAAAAAGGAAGGGTCGGGCGCGAACGCAAATAAAAACTATTTTCACCCACGGCTCGCTAGCCGTTGGAAAACCGTGGATTCATAATTTTAATATCTCCGATGGTTGACCCTCTCTAAGCCGTTGGTTCATAGTGTTTTAGTTTTCGTGCTACGTTCGTGCCATTAATTAATAAGCGACGACCGCTTCTAGCCGTGGCTAATGACTTATCCATATCACCAACGGCTCTCGTGCCCTCGCTAAGCCGTGGCTAATAACTTATTTTATTTCGCTCCCCGTTCACGCCATCAACTATGAGTGATGGCTGTAAGCGGCCGTATGTGAGCTGCGGCTGATTTGGTTACATCAGCCACAGTCACTATGGCCGTCGAAAAGTCGTGACAGATTCTGACGGCCGAGGCGGCCGTCGGTGATGCCCGTGGCTGATGTAGTATATTATAGTAGTGATACTTTACATAAGGATTTTTCATTCTAGTGTTCTTAGGTGATGAAACATTTTTTAATTCATTTACTTTCTTATTCAAGAAAATAATCTCACCTTTCAAATCATTCATGAATTTTTGAATAGCATGCAATTGAGTTTTTAACATACTATTTTCATTCTTTAACTTATCATTTTTATATTTCAAGTCCTTAATCTCAAATTCCATATCATCATGGCAAGAATTAAAAAAACTAGATTTCATTTTCTCATTTTCTAATTTGCATTCATGCAAATGAGAATTAAGCCTTATATTTTCCTTATCCTTTTTAATTAACAAGGCATACATGTTTTTGTACTCATCCATTAGTTCATCATAAAGCAAATCATGAGAGCTAGATGAGTTAATGCTATCATTTTCATTAACATGACTTGGAGGAGAATAGTGTACCTCATTGTTATCATTCATGAGGCAATCTTTTGATGTGGCTTCATAGTCATGGCAAGAGGACGCTTCACTTGAGTGGAATGAGGATGTGGAAGCATTCGACCTCTTCTTTGCCTTGTTCTTCATGGAAGGGAAATTTTTCTTCACATGCCCCTTTTTCTTGCATGTAGGACACACTACCTTCCCTTTTCGGCTCTTGGAGCTACTCCTTTGACTAGAAGAGCTATGGGCATCAAAACCAATATTAGTGGTAGGTGAATGACCATTGTCATCACTACCTTCATTTGAAGTGTCAATCTCTTCGGTCTTGGCATAATCATATATCATGCTTAGAGTTGCCCAAATATCAAAAGCCGAAGTACAATACATGATCTTTTCAAAAATATTATTTTTACAAGAATAGTATATGAAATTTATTGCCTTAGCATTTAATTCAAACCTATTAATTTGTTATTGTGTCCATGCATCCATGTTTTCCTTAGGTTCAATATATTTGATTTTTACCATGTTAAAGACACCTAAATCTTGAGTCTTTAGGAAAGTATACATTCTACTCTTCCAAAGACCAAAGTTAGACTCATCGAACCTAGGTGGTGAAGACGATACTGACTCTAGTGCCATTTTAAGATTGAGAGACAATGTAGAGGAGACGGTGAAATCTCAATCTACGACCTGCTCTGATACCAATTGTTGAAGAAATGGACTACACTAGAGGGAGGGTGAATAGTGTGTTAACTAAATTCTTATCGTCTAAATTCAATTTTAATCATTTACTTAGATCACTTAGGCAAATTGCAAATTTAAGATTGGATGCGGAAGTAAGATAATCAATTAAGCAAAAATAGAATATCAATGCAAACACACAAATTTATAGTGGTTCGGCCCCAATGCCCTGTTGGGTTTAGGTTTTCAACCTTAGCCTTAATCTCGGTTTTGATGATAACAAACAAGGGACTAATGATTTCATTGAGAATATATTTCAGGTTCCATATCAGTAGCGTTCGATGTCCTCGATCGAAAAAATTGAAGAAAACGGAAATCGAAAGGACATTGATCGTCGCGCTCGGGTTCATCGCGGAAGTATCTCAAAGATCGATGAGTGCACCAAAGTCGCATTGGACGGGCTCAAAGATCATATAAAAGTTCTCCATGTTGATGCTCGTTGAAAGCCGAAACCTAGAAACAAAGCACGGAAGAAAATCGGCTGAAAAACAAATCTCAGCCTAAATTTGGTCGACCGGGCGGTCGACCGAATAGGGTAAGGTATCAGGCAATAGCCTAATCGGTCGATGAACACTGCCTAAAACAAGCAGTGGCTACTTTGGTCGACTGATCGGTCTACCGACAAAGGCCTGAAATAGGCAGTAAGTCTGGTGGTCGACCAGTCGGTCGACCGAACTGTGTTTGCTAAAGACGCAAGATCGCGTCGGTCGATCGAATGGCGGATCACGAAATTTGCGTATGGGCAGTCGACCCGTCGGTCGACCGACCATAGGGAAAAAGGAAGCGGTCGAATGACCGGTCGACCGACCAATCGATCGGTGATCTGCAATGGATAGTTTTCTATCCGTTGAGCAGTCGTTTCTTCACGAGGGTATAAATACACCCTCAAATACTTCATTTAATCTTCTTCCTTGTCAATTATAGATTTTGTTGAGCCATTAAAAGGAAGATTTAAGCCTTCCAAGTGATTGATTGAAGAGCGCCTATTCTTCCGTCGAGTTCATCTTCAAGCGCCAGCTTTCTGCCTCAACTCAGAAATTGATCGAGCTCCACCTCTTGACGAGTTGAAAGCGCCGAAGGCTTGAAAAAGAGCTATGGTTCATCTTTTCATTCTTAGCTCTTTTTATTGTATCTTTTATTGTTTATTTAAACTGATTTTGATTTGTGCGTGTGAAGACGAGGTGTTTGGTCTTGTGGGTATAACTGGTTACCTAGTGTTAGGTGTAAAGCCACTTTTGTAAAATTAGTTGTTACTAGGATTAGTTCTAGTTGTCCCTTAGGGTTGAGGTGGAAGAGGACTCTCGATAAGAAGGCGGTGACTTCTAGGTGTGGAAATGCCTTAGGTCAAGAGTGCGTCTCTTCGGTGAAAAGTCCTCCTATGTAAGGGAAATGTTAATTAATCTAGTAAAACTAGTCTGGAAATCCTAAGCGGGGTGCTTGGGTAGTGGAGTTGGCATTGGAGCTGAACCACTATAAATTACTGTGTTTGCATTGATTGATTGATTACTTCGATTGCTTAATCATTTATCGCTTCCACATCCAATCGTTAAATTGCAAATTGCCTAAACTAATCAAGAAACGATTAAAATCAGATTTAGGCTAATCGAATTAGTAAACATTCTATTCACCCCCCCTCTAGTGTCATCATTTCACCCATATTTTATATCAGAGAGGGTTCGTAGCTTGAGATTTCACCATCTCTTCTACACCTTGTCTCGATCTTGAAATGGCTCTAGAGTCGGTATCGTCTACACCCCCTAGGTTCGATGACTCAAACTTTGGTCTTTGGAAATATAGAATGTACACTTTTTTAAAGACTAAAGGGTTTGGAGTCTTTAACATGTTACATTTGTAATTCATTGAACCTAAGGATGATATGCATGCTTGGAGTAAAATGGATAAGAAAATGTTTAGGTATAATGGAGATGCCATGAATTTAATTCTTTGCACATTACCAAATGACATCTTAGAAAAAGTCATGCATTGTTCTTCGGCTTTTGATTTATGGGCCTTGTTAAATGTTTTATATGATTATGCCAAAATCGAAGAAATTGGCACTTTTGATGATGGTGGTGATGACAATGGTCACACACCTACTACTAATCCTGGTTTTGATGCCCATAGATCTTCTAGTCAAAGAAGTAGCACCAAGAGCTGAAAAAGAAGAGTAATCTGTCATGCTTGCAAAGAGAAGGGGCATGTGAAGAAAAATTGCCCAAGCATGAAGAACAAAGCAAGGAAGAGGTCAAGTGCTTCCACCTCCACCTCTCTAGCAATGACTATGAAGCTACTTCAAAAGTTTGCCTCATAAGTACCAAACATGAGGTACACTCTTCTCCTTCTAGTCATAATAATAATGTTAGTACTAGCTCATCTAGTTCATTCAATATGCCATATGAAGAACTAGTTGATGAATGTCAAAAAATGTATGCCTTGCTTGTTAGAAAAGATAACGAAAATAAAAGATTGAAAAAGAAAAATGTGATGCTTAATTATCATTTGCATGAATCCAAACTAGAAATTGAAAAATTGAGATCTAGGTCATTTGATTCATGCCATGAAAATGTAGAACATGAGCTTAAGGATTTGAAGCTTAAAAATAACAATTTAGAAAATGAGAATTGCAAGTTAAAATCTCAATTGCATGCATTGCATAAATCCATAGATGATTTGAAAAATGAGATATTGATTTTGAGTAAGAAAGTAAATACTTCCTCTTTTAACTCTAAACATCAAAATGTCTAATTTAGAAAACCTCAAAAGAAAAATGTTTTATCTAAGAATGCCCATGCTCATCATGCCTCTCATACTTATCATATTTTACATGACAAACATTCTAAAAATAAATCTCACGTCCATAACAAAAATAAAAATAAATTTAATGGATAATGTTTTTGTTGTGGTATTTTTGGCCATGCTATTTTTGATTGTGCATTTAAGAAAAATCCAAGTGTAGTTAAGACACTTTGGATTCCTAGGCCAACTCACCCCCAAGGACCCAAAGCCATTTGGGTACCAAAAGTCTCATCTTCTTTTGTAGGGGGAGCTACCACACAAGGATGAATGAGAAGTGGTGTATTGGAGTTGACCATGGACTTGAATGATGAATCATCCCTTGGTTGCAACTTCAAGCTACCTTGATGCCTTAGGTAAAGTTGGCATCAAAATTATTTCGGTATCATCTCCTATATCCCATTGCTTAAGATTATAGTTGGAGTTGATATATGATTAATATTAGTTGATTTCCCCACTCTTAATATATTTCAAATATGTTTTTGATTTTTGATTTCCCGGTCTCTTCGGAGACCCAGGTGGCTTGTAATGGGCCTAAGTGACCTTGTGGTTCTAAATTGTAGGCTAATTGTGGCTTTCGGTTTTCAACCAATAGGAAGGGTTGGAGATCATATTTTTCATTTATTATTCTTGTGATTTCTTAAAATTCGTTTGATATGTCTTGATTTTATTAAAAATGAATTTAGAACTATTTAGCAAAGTGAACTTTTATAATGATATTTGATGCTTCTCTTTGCTTTTTAGTTTGGTTAGCTTGCTAAGTAGCTATATTTTTCTCTAAAAATATTAGTGTAGCTTACTTGCAAGTTATAAGTTTATTTTAGGAAGGCTAATTAGAATGAAAAGTTTGGCTAAATTCATGGATCAGGTATGTTTTTGGTTATTGCATATTTCTAGTCTAATACCTCAATTTTCATGGTTGATTGATGTCTCTATACTCATGATTAGAATTGCATGTTAAATAATTGAATTTTCATGAGTAGGTAGAATCTTAGCACTTAGGCAAATTTCATTAAATGAAACTTGCTCTAGGTTGATATTTACTAGTAGAGACCTTCTTGTAAGTCCAAATTAGTTTAACATGATAAGAGATCTTATTACTCAAATGTTTCACATCCTAGGATCTCCTTAGATTCATTTTGATATTATGGTATCCACCTTAAAATGAATCTTCGCTATCTAGCATAGGTTAAGGTTTTTAAATGAAACATTGCATTGAACTTTGCTATTTAGTATGTTAGCTTGCTAGTAGCCTTAATTTCATTGTCTACTAATGAAGTCTACTAGCAAGTTATGAACGTTAATGAAAGGATATGCTATCTAAAAACAAATGAAAAAGGAAATGAAAAGTTGGGCAAATTTCAAAAAAAAGAAAAATTATGGATTTAATTTTGGCACAAATCTTAATATAATACTTGAATACTTATGCTTGAGTGATTTCTCTATGCTAATGATTGATTATGCATGATAAATACTTGAATTTTCATGAGTAAGAAATTTTTTGTTAACTTAGCTCATTTCATGATATCATGATATTTATGAAATCGAACTAGGTTAAAATTCTTTTTTAGAGATCTCATGTTAAGTTAAAAATGAAACAAACATGTTTAGATACACATATCACATGAGTCTAGGTATTTAAACTTGAAAATTCATGTCTAGATGAACAAATACAATTGGTATCTCACTTTAGGGGACTTAAGCTTGAAAAGTTGGACTCAAGTCAATAAATCGACTTGGTCATCTCATTTTAAGTTCAAACTTCATAAATATGTTTAGGTGTGCTAATGATTAGTTGTCATGTGTTTAAGATTGAAAATTCATGTCTAGATGAATAAAGTGACAACTAATTCACCTTAGAGGACTTAAGCTTGAAAAATTTGACCCAAGTCAATAAATCGACTTGGTCACTTTATTTTTAAGTCCAAAACTCATAAACATGTTTAGGAGTAGGTATGACATATTTCCATGCATTTAGAGTGAAAAATTCATATGGATATGGATAAAATGACATAGAGGTGTTTTCATGAAAATCTCTTTTGAACCAAGTTGACCCAAGTCAACAAGTTGACTTAAAGGCCTTATTTTCAATCCATATTTAAGAAACTTGTTTAGATTTACTTATGTTAGGTATCCATAGGTTTAAATTTGAAAAATCATGAGTACATGTTAAGATTGAAACTTAGCAAGTTTCATAAAAACTAGTTTAGTTTTGAATGAAACCATGCTAGGTTGATATCTTGACTTAAGGACACAATTTTCATCTCAAACTTGACATATACTCTTTACATGACCATCATGTGGTGTCATGAAAGTTTGAATGAAAATTGAATAAGTTTTAAGAATAACTGAAAATTACATAAATACCATTTCAATCTACAATTGGTATAATTTCAGTTATTTCTAGAAAACTATAGAAAAATCATTGTTAAATGATTCTTGAAACTACACTTCCATTGAAAAATCTAGTATGTTGTGCAAAAATTTCAAAAAGTTTTTTCAAGAATCTAATTTATAATGGAATTTTAAAGTTGGATTTCAAAACACAAAGTATCATCATTCTTGAAACACTAATCTTTCCGATACTTTGATCTTTCTTCAAAAACGTCAAATGAAAACTCATATATACCATTTGGATTTCATTTCTAATATCATTCATACAATTTCTTGAGTAAAATTGGATGATAGCTAGAAATCATATTCTAGGAATGATTTTGATATATTGGATGATAGCTAGAAATATCTAGTGTTTTCATTAAAATCAATATAGGATGAAAAATGGTCTTTGAAAGTTCTCTTGAGTTCAAACTTTATTCATGTATTTCAAATGACCATTCAATATTTGGTATCAAGAATATGATTTTGTATAAACTTAAAAATGTGATTTTTGAAATCTTGAAGTATAGGTTGAACTAAGTCAACAAAGTGAATTAAAAATTTCATCTTAAGCCCAAACTTGATTCATAACTTATGTTATCTCATGTTAGATGTCCAAATGCCTAAGTTTAAGAAAACATAAGTAGATAGCAAAACTTGAAACTTTTCATTTTCATGTCCTTCATGCTTATTTCAAATGAAAACATGCTAAGTTCATATTTGGATTAAATAACATTAGTTTCATTTCAAACTTGATATACATGAGTTAAATAACCATATCTTGGTATTTTGAAAGTTTGAATGAAATCTAAAAATGTAATGAAAAAGATATGAATACATTCATACTTGAGTGCATACATGATTGACTTTTGATTTGTATCTATCATTTTTTTTATCATGTATGATTTAAGTTTCATATTAAATATTTGTTTTTCCATCCCTTTGGTTGAGATCTTCATGTTTCATGAAAAATCTTTAGAGTCTCAACTTCATGAAAAAATATTTGTTCTTCATCCCTTTGACTAGATTGTCCTTTCTTGCCCTTTTTGATTGATGTCAAAAGGGGGAGAAGAGTATAGGTATAAAGGGGGAGAAAACTATGGAGAAAATTATAGGATCATTGGGGAGTAAATTTTAGATAAAGGGGAGGAAAATATAGGAAATCCATGCATATAGATAGGGGGAGTTTAATTATACAAATATGCATGTTGATAGGCGGAGAAATCCCTTAGTTGATATCCTTGTGCTTTAATGATTATATATTTTCTTAAGGATGTTTGTCATCATCAAAAATGGGGAGATTGTTGGCTTTAGGTTTTCAACCTTAGCTTTAATCTCGGTTTTGATGGTTTCGATGATAACAAACATGGGACTAATGATTTTATTGAGAATATATTTCAAGTTCCATATCAGTAGCGTTCGATGTCCTCGATCAAAAAAATCCAAGAAATCAGAAATCAGAAGGACATTGATCATCGTGCTCGGGTTCGTCGCGGAAGTATCTCGAAGATCGACGAGTGCACCAAAGTCGCATTGGACGGGCTCAAAGATCACACAAAAGCTCTCCATGTTGATGCTCGTTGAAAGACGGAACCCAGAAACAAAGCGCAGAAGAAAATCGGCTGAAAAAGAAATCTCAGCCTAAATTTGGACGATCGGGCGGTCGACCGAATAGGGTAAGGTATCAGGCAGTAGCCTTATCGGTCCACCGAACACTGCCTAAAATAGGTAGTGGCTACTTCGGTCAACCGGTCGGTCGATCGACAGAGGCCTGAAATAAGCAGTCAGCCTGGTGGTCGACCAATCGGTCGACTGACCTGTGTTTGCTGAAGACGGAAGATCGCGTCGGTCGACCAATAGGTCGATTGGATGACAGATCGTGAAATTTGTGTCTGGGCGGTCGACCCGTCGATTGACTGACCATAGGGAAAAAGGAAGTGGTTGAATGATCGATCGACCGACCATTCGATCGACCAATCAACCGGCGGTCTGCAACGGATAGTTTTCTATCCGTTGAGCAGTCGTTTCTTGACGAGGGTATAAATACACCCTCAAATACTTCATTTAATCTTCTTCCTTGTCAGTTATAGATGTTATTGAGCCATTAAAAGGAAGATTTAAGCCTTCCAAGTGATCGATTGAAGTGCACCTATTCTTTTGTCGAGTTCATCTTCAAGCGCCAACTTTCTGCCTCAACTCATAAATTGATCGAGCTCCACCTCTTGACGAGTTGAAATCGCCGAAGGCTTGAAAAAGAGCTGTGGTACATCTTTTCATTCTTAGCTCTTTTTATTGTATCTTTTATTGTTTATTTAAACTGATTTTGATTTTTGCGTGTGAAGACCAGGTGTTTGGTCTTGTGTGTATAAGTGGTTACCTGGTGTTAGGTGTAAAGCCACTTTTGTAAAAATAGTTGTTACTAGGATTAGTTCTAGTTGTCCCTTAGGGTTGAGGTGGAAGAGGACTCTCGATAAGAAGGCGGTGACTTCCGGGTGTGGAAGTGCCTTAGGTCGAGAGTGCGTCTCTTCGGTGAAAAGTCCTCGTGTGTAAGGGAAACATAAATTAATCTAGTAAAACTAGTTTGGAAATCCTAAGTGGGGTGCTTAGGTAGTGGAGTAGGCATTGGGGCCGAACCACTATAACTTACTGTGTTTGCATTGATTGATTGATTGCTTCGATTGCTTAATCATTTATCGCTTCCGCATCCAATCGTTAAATTGCAAATTGCCTAAACTAATTAAGAAACGATTAAAATCAGATTTAGGCTAATCGAATTAGTAAACATACTATTCACGCCCCCTCTAGTGTCGCCATTTTGCCTACAATGCCTACTCCACTACCTAAGCACCCCGTTTAGGATTTCCAAACTAGGGTTACTAGATTAATTCTTGTTTCCCTTACAATGAGGACTTTGACTCGAAGAGTCGCACTATTGACCTAAGGCACTTCCACACCCGGAAGTCTCTGCCTTCTTACTGAGAGCACTCTTCCACCTCGACCCTAAGGGACAACTCAACTAATCCTAGTAAAACTAAGTTTATACAAGTGGATTTACACATTCACAACATGGATACCAATTCCACACGAGACCTAACAACCTAGGTCTTCTTACAAACTCAAAAAAAAAAAAACACGTTCAAATAATAGTTAAAATTACAATGAAAAGAGCTTAGAATTGAAACCAAGGATCAATGCTCTTTTCCAAGCCTTCGACGCCTTCAACTCGCCAAGAAGTAGAGCTCGAATTAAATCTCGAGTTGAGACAGAGTGTGCCCTTGAAGTGGATTTTGACGGAAGATTAGGGCGCATCAATTAATTCTTTTGAAGGCTTAAATCCCTTCTTAAAATGCTCAATAAAATATGTAAGAGTCAGAGAAAGGTCATTAAAGGAGTTAGATGAGGTATATTTATACCTTCTCAAAGAAACGACAGCTCAACGTGTAGAAAACTATCCGTTACAGCCGCTCGGTTGATTGGCCGATCGATTGACCGATCGACCGCTCGAGCGATCACTGCCTCCCCCTCTCTGTGCGGTCGACCGCCAGACGCAATTCCTGCGATGATCAATCCGGTCGACCGACACAAGTTGCGACTTCAGCGATCCGTAGTCCTATCGACCGATGAAGCTATTGCCAATATTTGGCCTTAGTCGATCGACCGCCCAGTCGACCTAAGTAGCTACTACCACTTTTTAACCATCTTCGGCCAACCGAGTGGCTACTGCCAATTTGCAGCATCCTTCGATCGACCGACCGATCGACTGAACATAAGCTGATATTGATTTTTCAGCCATTTTTTTTGCGCGCTTCATTTCTGGGTTTCGGCCTTCAACGTGCATCAACTTGGAGAGCTTTCCATGTGATCTTTGGACTCGTCCTATACGTCTTTGGTGGACAAGACGACTTTCGAGATATTCCATGACGAACACGAGCACGACGATCAATGTCCTTCCGATTTTCCGATTTCTTTCAATATTTCGATCGAGGACATCGAACGCTAACCGAAATGGAACCTGAAAGATTTCTCAATGAGATATTAGTTCCATGTTTGTTATCATCAAAATCGAGATTAAGACCAAGGTTGAAAACCTTAAGCCAACAATTGCTCATTGCTCCTAGGACTCCAGTGCTAACCAACGACCCCCAAACCAATTGGTGTGAGGAAAGGGCGCACCTTCACCTTATACCGTAGCAGACCTGAGTGCCCTCGATGTTCGAGTGTGACTCGATCTGCCAAGCCTACACACCACGAGGTGATTGATGACTCGGCCTGCCAGGCCTACACGCCAACAATTCTCGCTCAGCAATCGCAAGCCGAGACTCGAACCCGAGACCCAGGCTTTGATACCATCTCCTAGGACTCCGACGCTAACCAACGACCCCCAAACCAATTAGTGTGAGGGAAGGGCGCACATTCACCTTATACCATAGCAGACACGAGCGCCCTCGGCGTTCGAGTGTGACTCGGCCCGCCAGGCCTACACGCCACATGGCGATTGATGACTCGGCCCGCCAGGCCTACACGCCAACATGTTGTCGCCTTTGTTTCCTTTCCAAGTGAGTTCTTCTACTATATATGTAGTCTTAGGTTTGTAGGTTCAAACTCACTCGTCCCCGTTCTACGATTTCTAAAACGGCGAGAAGGGGTGTCGTAGTGAAATCAAAGGTTGGAATGCCAGCGAGGGATCCAAATTCCTACTCCTGGGTCCAAGGGGATGTAAAGTTGAGCGACTCGATGTTGAGCGATCATAATAACATCCATTCTTTCCATGTGAGCATCCACATTACCCATGAAGGCAACGAGGAGGACTTTGAGTGTCTTCCAAGCCTTTTGTCTAATCGGGTGTGTCATAACACAAACTCAGAGTTTGTCTTTATGTACCAGACCTTCTTTGATGAATTGGAAATTTGCCTTCCCTTCATCGGGTTCGAGCATGGCGTGTTAAATCTGGCCAATGTGGCTCCCACGCAGTTGCACCCGAATAGTTGTGCCTTCATTCGGTGCTTTGAGATAGTGATGGAGTGCTTTGATATCCAGCTGAGCCTTCATGTATTCTTTTCCCTCTTTCAGGCGAAGGGCACCCAAAAAGGATTGTGGGTGTCCTTCAACGGTGTTACAGGGTGAAAACTTTTTGCCTTATTCAAAAGTTCGTACAAAGGCTTCAAATCACGCTTCTTTCAAGTCCGATCGAGAGAAGGGGTCTGGCCCTTTTGGCTAGAGCCTGCGAATTGTGGAGAGAAAATTCCTTTGTCCTGGAGGCCGAATCCCTATCCTGTGCTAGATTCCGAGGAAGAGGGTATCCCAGTCAGGGATAAAGTTTTGATTGAGTTTCTAGAATAGAACTTTCCGCTTATTTCTCTTGCTCCCCAAGAAATTTTTGAGAGGAGTCACGACAAATCTTTGGTATTTGAATACATAAATGGGTCTTGTAGTGTAGTGTGCTCAGTGTTCTTTCTTTGTCTTGAAATTGCTGTACTCATTCCCTTCTTTGCCTTGTGTAGAGAAAATGTCTTCGTTATGGAAAGCTCCCGGTGCCCGTACTCGGTGGGTGGCGATGAAGAGGGGTGACTCAAAGAGTAACCCACTGGTGGAGACTTTGCGCAAGTTTGTGAATTCTCGGCCCGTAGTGCCTTTGGTGCCTCTTGCCTCAAAAGTTGCTCAACGGTCGGTGCTCTTAGATGCTCCCACTCCTCCTTGTTCCCCGTTGAGATGCAAGAAGAGGAATTGGAGCGTCGTAGAGGGATAATGGTTCCCAATCAGTCAACTTCCCAATAGGTGGGGTTATGATTACGCGGGGGAAACAATGGAAAGCCCTGCACTTGTTATTCCCTCTGGTGGTGGTTGTAGGCTTTAGGTTTTCAACCTTGGTCTTAATCTCTTAATCTCGGTTTTGATGATAACAAACATGGAACTAATATTTCATCGAGAAATCTTTCAAATTTCATATCGATTAGCGTTCGATGTCATCGATCGAAAAAATTGGAAGAAATCAAAAAATCGGAAGGACATTGATCGTCACGCTCGGGTTCGTCGTGGAATTTCTTGAAGATCAACATGAGCACCAAAGTCGTCTTGGACGAGCTCAGAGATCACATGAAAGCTCTCCATGTTGATGGTCGTTGAAAGTCGGAACCCGGAAACAAAGCGCGGAAGAAAATCGGCTGAAAAATAAATTTCAGCCTAGGTTCGGTTGATCGGGCGATCGATCGAATAGGGTAAGGAAATTGGCAGTAGCCAATTCGGTCGAGCGGTCGGTCGACCGAACACTGCCAAAAAACTGGCAGTGGCTACTTCGATCGACCGGTCGGTCGACCGAATTGAGGATCGCGTGATCGCGCATCTGCTTCCCCTACGTCGGTTGACCGATGGGTCGACCGGATTGATGGAACGCTCAGTTGCGTCTGGCGGTCGACCGACCTCAGAGAAGAGGGCAGCGATTGAATGAGCGGTCGATCGGTCTGTCGACCGACCAATCGATCGAGCGTTTGCAACGGATAGTTTTCTATCTGTTGAGCTGCCATTTCTTCGAGAGGTATAAATATACTTCAGCTAACCTCTCTAATGCTTCTTCACTCACTCCTACAGATTTATTTGAGCACTCTAAGAGGAGATTAAAGCCTTCAAAGAGATTGATTGGAGTGTGCTCTGTTCTTCCGTCAAGTTCTTCTTCAAGCGCCATCGGCTCCTCAACTCTGGAATTGATTCGAGTCTATCATCTGGCGAGTTGGAGGCTCTAATGCTTGCAAAAGAGCACGATTCCTTGGTTTTATTTTAAGCTCTTTTCAATTGTAATTTTAACTATTATTTGAACTATTTTTGAATTTGTGTGTGTGAAGACCTAGGGTTGTTAGGTCTTGAATTTGGAAGTGGTTACCTTGTTGTGAAGGTGTAAAGCCACTTGTGTAAACGTAGTGTTACTAGGATTAGTCGAGTTGTCCCTTTGGGTTGAGGTGGGAAAGTGCTCTCGGTAGTTTGAGATTTCACCCCCCCTCTAGTGTTGCCATTTCGACTTCAATTGGTATCAGAGCGGGTTCGTAGCTTGAGATTTCACCATCTCGTCTACATCTAGTCTCGATCTAGAAATGGCTCTAGAGTGTGTAGTGTCTATACCTCCTAGGTTCGATGAGTTAAACTTTGGTCTTTGGAAAGGAAGAATGTATACATTCTTAAAGACTCAAGGTTTAGGTGTTTTTAATATGGTAAAATCAACATACATAGAACCTAAGGAAAAAATGGATGCATGGACTCAAGAACAAATTAATAGGTTTGAACTAAATGCTAAGGCAACAAATTGCTTATATTGTTCCTTAGAAAATAACATCTTTGAAAAAGTCATGCATTATTTTTCCGCATTTGATATCTGGGCAACATTAAACATGCTATATGATTTTGCAAAAACTGAAGAGATTACTACTTTTGATGAAGGTGGTGATGACAATGGTCACTCACCTACTACTAATCTCTATTTTGATGCCCAAAGTGCTTCGAGTCAAAGAAGCAATTCTAAAAGCCGGAAGAGAAATGTAATTTGCCACTTGTGCAAAGAAAAAGGGCATGTGAGGAAAAATTGCCCTTCCATGAAGAACAAGGCAAAGAAGAGGTCAAACGCTTCCACATCATCATCCTACTCAAGTGAAGCATCCTCTTACCATGACGATGAAGCCATCTCAAAAGAATGCCTCATGAATGATAACAATGAGGTACACTTCTCTCCTTCTAGTCATGTTAATAATAATGATAGTATTAACTCATCTAGTTCTCATGATTTTGATGAATTGATGGATGAGTACAAAATCATGTATGCCTTGATGATTAAAAAGGATAAAGAAAACAAAAAATTAAAGAAGGAAAACTTGACTCTTAGCTCTCATTTACATGATGCTCAACTAGAAAACGAGAAGCTAAAAGTTAGTATTTCAAATTCATGCCATGATGCTTTAAGTATTAACACTAAGGATTTGAAAACAAAAAATGACATCTTAAAGTATTAACACTAAGGAGTTGAAGTTGACCATGAACTTAAATGAAGTATCATTCCTTGGTTGCAACTTCAAATCATCATGATGCCATAGGTATGGAAATTGGCATCTAGGTATACTTTGTATCATCTCCTAACTTTGATTTATTTTATTTAAGTTGGAGTTATGATACATGTTTAATTTGAGTTGTTTTTCCCCGCTCTCGATAAGAGTCTTTTGAAAAATGATTTTGATTTTTGATTTCCCGATCTCTTTGGAGACCTACGTGGCCTGTAATGGGCCTAAGCGACCTTGCGGTTTTAAAATCGTAGGCTCATTGTGGCCTTTCAGTTTTCAACCAATAGGGAGGGTTGGAGATCTATTTTTCAAAATTTCATATTTTGAGATCCCTTGATTCATTTTGTTATCATGAATGATTTATATGAAAATGAATCCATGCTATTTAGTGAAGTTGAATTTGGAAAATGATACTTGGTTTTTCACTTCGCTATTTAGTTTGATAGCTTGCATGTAGATCTGGTTTCATTTTCTATTAATGAAGTATACTTGCAAGTTATTGTAAATGGAAGGCTTATTAGAATATTTTTTTTTTTTAGTTTGGCTAAATTATCATGAATAAGGTATAACTTTGATAAATTCAAATATTAATGTTATACCTCAATGCTTAAGCTTAAATAATGTCTCAATACTCATGATGGTAATTGTCAACCCCGACTGAGGGTAGTGTGACCGGCCAGGGCCCACATCCTACCCTGTAGCCTACTGTCTACATTGACATCAAGAAACCAAAACATATCGACTGAAAGAAATTTAACATACTTTATAAAAAGTTTGCAAGTCACAATATATAAGTTTTTCAAAATAAGAAGAAACATCAACATCAAATCCAAATGGTCAAATATCAAGTTTTACAATTCTTTTCAATTACAACCGTCAGTGCAGAAATAAAACCAACATAACTAGGACTAGTCTAAGACTCATGAACGCCGCTACGAGATATGGCATCGTCTCCACCCTCCAACTGCACCATGTCGACACCAAACTACAACTCATGCTCTGCAAATATAAAAATAAACTATGAGTCCACTTGGGACTCAGTGAGTGGCTCAAATGAACCTCCACATAAGCCTCAGACATGCATATATATCATACAAGGCAATAAAGGAATGTACAAGGAGGTAAAGGGTGTTTCAAATGCAACTACAGACCCTCCACGGATCCATCAGTATCCACTGTACATGATAACCTGCCACCTTGGCTTATCACGCCTCTGGTATCCAGCCCTTGGGCCTACTCATAGCAATATGCAATATATTCCGGCTACAGTCATCCCTACCATATCAAGTAGTATCATACTGGCCATCGGCCACATCATCTCAAGATGCAAGCAACCAATCCCGGGCCGTCGACTAGGATGACCACTAGTCTCCGGACACCGTCTGGGGTAAGGATAGCTAGTCCCACCCAACTGGGGTTTGGCACCTAGCGAGCCCGTTGGCGCACCTCTAGACCCAACTGGCCGAGCTGAGCATTGGTCATTCCCGATCTCCTCGCTCCTTGGCGGACCATCTCAAGCACATTACACAATCAATATCATAGGGTTTCTATATATATATATACTTCGGGCCTTTGCCCGTATCTAGCCATGTCCGGCTACCGGGTCAACAATTCATGCCGCCCCTTTTTGTATATGTGCACCTATAATCTCTAAGTTTCCAAAAATATACAATCAGTCATAGAAGTGTTATCGTCTCATATCTAAGTTTTCATAAATGTGCTATGAACATCTAGTGACACCTTACATGTTACCTAGCCTTCTACACTATCTTAGGTGAGAATTTCCATAAGTCAAACTTGGAATACCATCCAAGGACATTTAGGGCAGCATGCATAATCTAAAGAAAAATGCTCAAGTATTACATCATTCATCATAATGCACATACCTAACAATTCTTATACTACCTTAGGAATATTAGCACAATAAGAAGCAACTATCTAGCATGGCAAGGTAGTAATAAATTTAAATAACATGTATGAATTATAAAACATGGTAATATTGTCAACATCCAAGTTTAAGGATCAAATGCTAAGTATGGTTATAATCTAGCATTTCTACAATTCAAATCAATTAAGCTACTAGCTAAGTTTGGTGTTCTTCCTATGTATTGTCATATCCCTATGTGTGATCCCTAAGATCATGAAATTTCCATCTAAGGCAAGTCTCACCTCCTCTCCCCAACCTTGGCTGAACCATGAGCAAGGGAAACCTTGCTCGGCCAAGGTCCTTGGGGTAGGGAAAAATGGAAGAGACTTTAGCTATACTTTGTCTCTTCAATTCCACATACTTCTTAAATACCAATGATCAACTTACCCTTCCCCTCACCCTTGGCCGAACCCTCTTCATGAATCTTAGGGTTCATTCGGCCACTTCAAGGGGCTTTAGAGGGGACATGCTTCATATTATGTGAGGAGTTCAAAGGACTACATCAAAACAGTGGTATAAGGGCATCTAAGGGCCTTCTCGCCGTCAAGGGAATCGGGGAAAATTTCGGCATGACCTTTCCCCTTTTCCCATGACTCGACATCCCCAAAAATACGCAAATCGGCAATTAAAACAGTGAGATCTAACAAGAAACATCATAAAACAGTTAGTACATATCATTGAAATCATGGACCGTCGGGAAAAATCACGAGAACTCGACCTATCATCTAGGGTTCGGCCACCCACCTCCCCCACACTGTTAAAGCCTTAACCACTCACCTAGATCGCCAAGAAATAAGGATCGGGTGACGACGACTTGAGAATTTCCGGCGACGACGCGAATTCCGGATCGATCCAAGCCCCAAGCCTCCTCCTTGCTCGTTCTCCTCTTTCTCCCTTGCGACCTTCCAAAGATGGTTTCAAGGCTCACTTAAGTCATACTCGGAACTCGACTAAACCCGAACTCGACTCGGGTTCCGACCCAACCCATAACATGACTCGAGTTAACTTTATTTAAGGTATGATTTTATAAAAGGAAAGTTAATTATCCAATAAACATCATGATTCATTTGCCGAGTCGTACCTTTTCACTCGAGGCAATGCTGAGGCTTGACTCGACTACCCCCGGGTCCGATGCGCTACACCAAAACAAATATATATATATATATATATATATTAGGAAACTTTTTTCGGGTCTTACAGTAATTACATGTAAAATCCTTGATTTCTCATGAGTAGGTAGAACTTTAGTACTTAGGCAAATTTCATTGAATGAAACTTGCTCTAGGTTGATACTTAATTACTATTAGAGACATTCCTTTAAGTCCAAACTAGTTAAACATGTTTAGGGATCTTATTCTTCAAATGTTTCACATCCTAAGATTTCCTTAGATTCATCTTGATATCATGTTAACCTCCTTAAAATGAATCTGTACTATCTAGCGTAGGTTGAATTTCTTCTGAAACTTTGCATTAAACTTGTGCTATTTAGTAAGTTAGCTTGCTAGTTGGCATATTATTTCATTATGCTACTAATGGAGTCTACTTGCAAGTTAAAAATGCTAATGGAAGGCTATGCTATCTAAAAGTAAATGAAAAAGGAAATGACAAGTTTGGCAAAATTCTAAAGACTAAGGTATGGACTTAATTTTGCAAAAATCTTTGTAAAATAATTGAACATTCATACTTTAATGATGTCTCTATATATATATTCATGATTGATTTTGCTTGATAAATATTTGAAGTTTCATGAGTAGGCAAAATTTTGATAACTTAGGCAATTTAATGATATCTTGATTGAATGAAACTTGCTCTATGTTAAAATTCTTATTAGAGACCTCATTTTGAATAAACACCTAATGAACATGTTTAGACACACATATCACATGAATCTAGGTATTTAAAATTGAAAATTCATGTCTAGATGAACAAATGTGATAACTATATCAATTTAGGGGACTTAAACTTGAATAGTTTAACCCTAGTCAACAAATCGACTTGGACACTTCATTTTAAGTCCAAACTTCATCAACATATTTAGGGATAGGTATGACATGTTTCCAAGCACTTAGAGTGAGAAATTCATATGGATATGGATAAAATGATATAGAGGTCAATTCATGCTTACCTCTTTTGAACCAAGTTGACCCAAGTCAACCAATTGACTTAAAAGACTCATTTCCAATCCATATTTGTGGAACATGTTTAGATTTACTCATGTTAGGTATCCATTGGTCTAAGTTTGAAAACTCATGAGTAAATGATAAGATTGAAACTTAGCAAGTTTTATAAAAACTAGTTTAGTTTTGAATGAAACAATGCTAGGTTGATATCTTGACTTAAGGATATAATTTTCATTTCAAACTTGACATATGCTCTTTACATGACCATCATGTGGTGTCATGAAAGTTTGAATGAAAATTGAAGAAGTTTCCAGAATAATTGAAAATTACAAAAATACCATTTCAACCTACAATTGGTATCAACTTCAGTTATTTCAAAAGAAATATGGAAAAAATCATTTTCAGATGATTCTTGAAACTGCACATTCACTGAAAAATCTTGTTTTATCAGTAAAAATTTCAAAAAGTTTCATCAAGAATCTGATATAAAATGGAATTTTGAAGTCGGATTTTGAAAATACAAAGTATCACTTATTTGAAATATCAATCTTTCCGATACTTTGATCTTTCTTCAAAAATTTCAAATGAAACTTTGTGCATGCCATTTGGATTCCATTTCTAATATCATTCACACAATTTCTTGAGTAAAATCATTCCTAGAAATGATTTCGATATCTTGGATGATAGCTAGAAATATCTATTTGTTTATTAAAATCAATATAGGATGAAAAGTGGTCTTTGAAAATTCTTTTGAGTTCAAATTTTATTCATGCATTTCAAACGACCATTCAATATTTGGTATCAAAATTTTCATCCAAAAATTGGTACCAAAGTTTTTCATCAAAAATATGATGTTGTATAGATTTAAAAAATTTGATTTGTGAAAACTAGAAGTATATACCTTGACCTAAGTCAACAAAGTGACTTAGAAATTTCATCTTAAGCCCAAACTTGATTCATGGACTTACATTCTTTCATGTTTGATGTCTAAATGCGTAAATATGAGAAAACATGAGTAGATAGCCAAGTTTGATACTTAGCATTTTCATGGTTTCGAGCATACTTTGAAGGAAATCATGCTAAGTTCATATTTTGATTATATGACATTAGTTTCATTTCAAACTTGATATACATGCTTCAAATGACTATATCTTTGTATTGTGAAAGTTTGATTGAAATCAAAAATGTCATGAAAAAGAAATAATATTCATGAAAATATTCATACTTGAGTGCATACATGATTTAGGTTTAAATTGTATCTATCACTCTTTGCTCTCACGTATGATTTAAGTTTCATATTAAATACTTGTTTTTCATCCCTTTGGTTGAGATTTTCATGTTTTATGAAAAATAATTTTTAGAGTTACAACTTCATGAAAAAAAAAATTTCTCTTCATCCCTTTGACTAGATTGATCTTTCTCGCCGTTTTTGATTGATGTCAAAAGGGGGAGAAATGTATAAGAAAAAGGGGGGGGGGAAAGTATAGGAAAATTGGGGAGAAAATTATAAGTAAAGGGGAGGAAAACATAGGAAATCCATGTTGGCTTAAGGGTCTCTCTTAAGCCTTGATCTTTATTTTGATGATAACAAACATGTATTTAATCCAAGTGTGAAATTTTGAGTTCAGGTTGAGGTTGCGATATGCATGCCAAATCCGTTCAAACGGGACGAAGGAAACAGAATAAGAAATCGTTGAAGAAAGACTCGAGATTAAATTAAGTAGAATTAATGTAATATGTCCCTAAGATAGTTTATCCCAATACAAAATTGTAAAGTTATCCAAGTTGAAACTTGGTAACCAAACCCACAGAAAAGGCATGAAAAAATTCAAGGAAGAAGCCATCCTCAGCTTGGGTTCGGTCGACCTGTCGATCGACCGAACAAGGCAATAGTATGGTGAGCAGCCTGTTCGATCGACTTACTGGTCGACCAGATGTCGATAAAAATAGGCAGTAGCCTATCGGTTGACCAGTAGGTCGATCGAAATTGGCGAAGGTAAAATTACAAGGCTACGTCGGTCGACCGGTTGGTCGACTGACAGATGCGAAAAAGAGGCAGAATGGTAGCGGTCGACCAACCGGTCGACCGAACTGGAGATAGCCTAATCGCGACCCTGGCTCCAGCCATTCGGTCGACCGAGAGGTCGACCGAATGTCGAAAGAAATTGATTAGCATCAGCCGGTCGACCCGTAAGTCGATCGAGCTCTCACAGACAGCCAGTGGTCGCACTAGCGGTCAATCCGCCGATCGATCGATCGGCTACGACAGAATGGCTCCAACGGTCGATTTTTCACCCGTTGAACGGGCCATTCGAGTGAGGGGTTATAAATACCCCTCACCTAACTTCTTTAACACTTCTTAGAAATTTCATTGAGCATTAAAGAAGTTTTATAAAGCCTTCAACGATCGACATCTGCGCGCGCCCTCTACTTCCATCTTTAACATAAAAAACTAGGCGCTGCTTCTGCTTCTTCAACTGTGCTGCAATCCTTTGAGTCATCCTTTTGCAAGTTGAAGACGAGAAGGCGGTGGAAAGAAGCTTGGTTCATCTTTCATTCTTTAAGCTCTTTCCTTGTATTTTTATTTTATTGTAAACTTGTTTTCAAGTTGAGATAGTTGCTAGGTGTGCTAGGAAACACTTAGGGTAGCTTTATAGAATTGTGTTTTGCCTAGGTGAATAGGATTGAGGTGTTCTCTGAGTGGTGAGAAGGGTGTCCTCATTGTATTCAAAGGGAAACATAAATTCTATAAAGTAGTGGTTAGAAATCCTTGGTGAGGAGCCAAGGTAGTGGAGTAGGTAATTGGCCGAACCACTATAAGCATTTTTGTTTGCATTGCTTTCTTACTTGGTTTTATCGCTGTTATTGAATTTTGATCACATTAATCAGTAAGTAACAATTGCATCAAGTAAAGATACTATTCAACCCCCCCATCTAGTGTCGGGTTTCACACAACATTTGGTATCAGAGCAAGGTCGTAGGTTAAGATTTAACCATCTTTCCTACATGTCGAGATGTCTAGTGAAATCCAATTAGCTCAAGGGTCCTCTTCTAATACTCCACCACTATTCGATGGTAACAACTATGCCTATTGGAAGATCTGCATGAATGGCTTCCTTGAATCCTTAGGCATGGATGTATGGAGGATGATCCTAGTAGAGTATAAAACAACCCGATAAGTACATGGATAAATAGGACCAAGAAGAAATTAGGCTTTTTAATGCTAATGTCAAGGCCGTCAATGCTCTATATTGTAGCCTATCAATTAATGAATTTAATAGAATCTCTACATATAAGTCTGCATATGAAGTACGGAAGGTCCTAGAGACCACCCATGAAGGGACTTCGCAAGTAAAGGAATCCAAAATTAATTTACTCATGCATGACTATGAAATGTGTAAAATGCTTTCACATGAGTCTATTGATGCCATGCATGCTAGGTTTCAAAATATTACGAATGGCTTAGCTAACCTTGGCAGGGAGATAAGGGAAGAGGAGAAGGTAAGGAAGCTCCTTCGTTTCCTTCCAAAATCTTGGGAGCCCAAAGTGACAGCCATCATGGAAGCTAAAGATTTGAGCATGTTGAAGATCACCGAGCTCATTGGGTCTCTCATGACACATGAGACCCACATGAAGCAATACCAAGAGGAAGATGCCCCCAAAGGCAAGGCCATTGAGTGGAAGAGTGGTCATCATCCGAGGAAGAGACGGATGATCTTGAAGAAATGGCGATGCTCGCAAGAAGATTCATGAGCTTCATGAGGGGAGGCATGAGGAAGGGAAGAGTTGGCTACACTTGCTACCATTGCAACAAGACCGGGCACCTAAAGAAGGATTGCCCACTTCTTAAGATGGCCACTACCTCCAACCCTCACAAGAAAGAAAAATACAAGAAGAAGAAGAAGGCAATGATGGCCACGTGGGACGAAAGCGAGGCCTCATCAAGTGAAGATGAAGCAAAAAGTGAAAAAGAAAACCTTTGCTTGATGGCAAAGTATGATGAGGTAAAATTTACTTTTGGTGAAGTTTGATTTACTCAAGAAGAGTTACAAAATGAATTTGAGCAAATGCATGACGAATTCAATGCAATTAGCAGAAAATTTAGAGACCTCAAAAAGGACAATAGATCTTTAGAAATTGAAAATGATAGCTTATTACTTTCATGCAATAACCTTAGGAAAGAAATAGACAACCTTAAGGAAGAAACATGCACCCTAGAAAAAGCTAAGAAGGACTTAGAGATTGACAACCAAAACTAGAGAATGAAAACAAGTATTTATGTGATCAAGTAGAGCATCTGAATAATAGCATGCTAACATTAAAGAAGGAACTTTGCATGCTTAATGAAAAAATGACAACCATCTAAAATGCCATGCCAAAGGTTATCCATGAAAGGAAATCATCACACTCCCATGCTCACACACACACACAAGGAAAATTTAATGGAAATTGCTTCTCTTGTGGCATATTTGGCCATATGGTCAAGGATTGTGCATTAAGAAGGAACCCACATGCAAGATTTACATGGGTTCCCAAAATGACTAACACTCAAGGACCCAAGAAAATTTGGGTACCTAAAGTGGTCTCTTCTCCTCTTGTAGGTGGAGAAGCATCCTCAAGCAAGTAGGAGTACTTGGATATTGGATAGCGGTTGCTCAAAGCACATGATGGGAGACATCAATTTATTTGCAACCCTATCAAGTAAGGATGGTGGACATGTCACATTTGGAGACAATGCGAAAGGTAAGATTGTTGGCATTGGTGACATAGGTATACTCCCTTAAAAATATGTTATTAGTGGATGGGTTAAAACATAACTTGATTAGTATATCACAATTATGTGATAATGGATACATAATAGTTTTTGAAGAATCTAAATGTATTGTTAAAAGTGCACCATCAAATGATATCATGTTTGTTGGAAATAGGCAAGAAAATGTATACACATTAGAATTAAATGTCTTGTCAAATCCTCATGTTAGATGCTTAGTTGCCATGGAGAATGACTCTTGGTTGTGGCATAGAAGGCTACGACATGCTAGCATGAGCCTCATCCATGAGATATCTAGGAAAGTATTAGTTAAAGGCTTACCTAAGATAAAGTTTGAAAAAGACAAACTTTGTGATGCATGTCAACTAGGTAAGCAAGTAAAATCTTCATTTCATAGTACTAATCAAGTTAGTACATCTAGAATCCTTGAGCTTGTGCACATGGATCTCTTTGGTCCATGTGATGTAGCTAGTCTAGGTGAAAAGCTATATTGCTATGTGTTGGTTGATGACTTTTCTGGATTTACATGGGTTTTCTTTTTGGGCAAGAAAAATAAAACTTTTGAGTTTTTTAAAAAATTTGCAAAGAAAGTTTCAAATGAAAAAGTAGTTTCAATTTTGAAAATTAGGATTGACAATGGAGGGGAGTTTTAAAATGAAATTTTTTTAGAGTTTTGTGATGATTTAGGTATTCAACATACATTCTCTTCCCCTAGGATCCCTCAACAAAATGGGGTGGTTGAGAGGAAGAATAGAACTTTACAAGAAATGGCTAGGACCATGTTATGCGAAAATAATTTGCCTAAATATTTTTGGGCCAAAGCCATAAATACTTCTTGTTATATTCTTAATCGAGTTTTATTAAGACCAAAAAGCAAGAAAACACCTTTTGAGCTTTGGAATGGTAAAATCCCAAATGTGGGATATTTTCATGTTTTTGGATGTAAATGTTTCATATTAAATACTAAGGAGAATTTAGAAAAATTTGATTCTAAATCCGATGAAGGAATTTTCCTAGGTTATTCCACTAAGTCTAAGGCTTATAGAGTTTATAACCGTAGAACAATGATTGTTGAAGAATCCATGCATGTTACTTTTGATGAAATTAATGATTCTTCTAGAAATGTCAAGATTGTTAATGTAGGTGAAGAACTTGAGGATCTCACACTTCATGATAAAGAAGTGGAGGATGAAGATAATGAGGAGACCCAACATGAAGAACCTCCATCCTCAAATCTACCTAAAGATGAAGATGAAGAAGAGGAAGAAGCTCTACCACATCTCCCTAAAGGATACCGGTTGGTAAGAGATCATCAATGGACCAAGTCATTGGAGAGCCTTCAACGGGAGTGGTAACGCGTTCTAAACTCAAAAATGTATGCAAATATGTAGCTTTTGTTTCTCAAGTAGAGCCTAAGAATATTAAGGAAGCAATAGAAGATGAGTTTTGGGTACTAGCTATGCAAGAAGAACTCAACCAATTTGATAGAAATGATGTATGGAACTTAGTGCCTAGACCTAGTGATCAAATATAATTGGAAGCAAATGGGTATTTAGGAATAAGCTTGACAAAGATTAAGAGGGCATTAAAATGGACGAAAAACGATATCGAGGTATGATCGGTAGCCTTCTTTATTTAACCGCAAGTAGACCCGATATCATGTTTAGTGTTTGTGTATGTGCTAGGTTTCAATCTTGCCCTAAGATGTCTCATTTAAGTGCGGTAAAATGCATATTGAGATATTTAAGGGGCACGGTTGACTTAGGATTATGGTATTCATGTCATGCATCATTTGATTTAATCGGTTTTTCGGATGCCGATTTTGTCGGATGTAAGGTAGATAGAAAAAGCACCAGTGGGTGTTGTCAATTCTTAGGAGCGAGTCTTATTTCTTGGTTCTCAAAGAAACAAAACTCGGTTGGGCTTTCAACTACCGAAGCGGAATACATCGCCGCGGCTAGTTGTTGTGCGCAAGTCCTTTGGATGAAACAAACCCTTTTAGACTATGGACTTAGGTATTCTTGCATACCTATACATTGTGATAATACTAGTGCAATAAACTTAACCAAAAATCCTATTTACACTCTAGAACTAAGCACATTGACTTGAGATATCACTTTCTAAGGGATAATGTGGCTAAGGGAAATATATCGGTAGAATTTGTATCCACCGATAAATAACTAGCCGATATATTTACAAAACCCTTGGTTGAAGAAAGTTTCACAAATTTAAGGATGCAATTAGGAATTTGTGCTTTTCCTAGTAATTAAAATGTATTTTCTTCAAAATATATATGTTTTCATAACTTGCATTCTATAAAGTATCATCACACTTATGTAATGCTCTGTAGTGGGGCTTTGCGACCTATTGGTGTTTGTCTTCTATAGGCTTACATTTATGGGAAGGACTATAGTGGTAGATGATACTTGGTTTTGTGACTTTCTTGGTTTCTTTTGGTTTTTATGGTGAAACTCATTAATTGTACCTTAAATCTTACCCTTTTTGATTTATGTCAAAAGCGGGAGAAAAAGAAATGTCACAGTTGGTTTTCACGAAGCATATAGTTAGTGTGAGTTTTATAGTTAAGGGGGAATTATATATAGGGGGAGTTAAAAATGATATGCACATTGATAGGGGGAGCATAGGTTGAGTTATAAGTAGTTGAATGCATATGCTAAGGTACCTAACTCTTGAATGCCTTAACTCAAACTCACAAATGCTTATGATTTCTTAAAATTTTATGTTATGTTTGTCATCATCAAAAAGGGGGAGATTGTTGGCTTAAGGGTCTCTCTTAAGCCTTGATCTTTATTTTGATGATAACAAACATGTATTTAATCCAAGTGTGAAGTTTTGAGTTCAGGTTGAGGTTGCGATATGAATGCCAAATTCGTTCAAACGGGACGAAGGAAACGGAAGAAGAAATCGTTGAAGAAAGGCTCGGGATTAAATTAAGTAGAATTAATGTAATATGTCCCTAGGATAGTTTATCCCAAGCCAAAATTGTAAAGTTATCCAAGTTGAAACTTGGTAACCAAACCCATAGAAAAGGCATGAAAAAATCCAAGGAAGAAGCCATCCTCAGCCTGGGTTCGGTCGACCGAACAAGGCAATAGTATGGTGTGCAGCTCGTTCGGTCGATCGACTGGTCGACCGGGTGTGCAATAGCGGTCGCACTAGTGGTGGATCCGGTCGACCGACCGATCGACCGATTGATCGACCAGCTGCGATCGAACGGCTCCAACGATCGATTTTTCACCCGTTGAACGTGCCGATCGAGTGAGGGTTTATAAATATCCCTCACCTAACTTCTTTAACACTTCTTAAAAATTTCATTGAGCTTTAAAGAAGTTCTCTAAAGCCTTTAACGATCGACATCTGCGTGCGCCCTCTACTTCCATCTTTAACATAAAAAACCAGGCGCTGCTTCTGCTTCTTCAACTGTGATGTAATCCTTTGAGTCATCCTTTTGCAAGTTGAAGATGAGAAGGCGGTGGAAAGAAGCTTGGTTCATCTTTCATTCTTTAAGCTCTTTCCTTGTATTTTAATTATATTGTAAACTTGTTTTCAAGTTGAGATAGCTGCTAGGTGTGCTAGGAAACACTTAGGGTAGCTTTATAGAATTGTGTTTTGCCTTGATGAATAGGATTGAGGTGTCCTCATTGTGTTCAAAGGGAAACATAAATTCTATAAAGTAGTGGTTAGAAATCCTTGGTGACGAGCCAAGGTAGTGGAGTAGGCAGTTGGCCGAACCACTATAAGCATTCTTGTTTGCATTGCTTTCTTACTTGCTTTTATTGCTGTTATTGAATTTTGATCACATTAATCAATAAGTAACAATTGCATCAAGTAAAGATAAACTTGAGTAAGTAGAAAATTATACAATGGGACGGACACTATTCAACCCGCCTTTCTAGTGTCGGGTTTCACACAACAATCCATGCATATAGATAAGGGGAGTTTATTTTCATAGATATGCATGTTGATAGGGGGAGAAATCCGTTAGTTGATATCCTATATGCTTTAATGTATATATTTTCTTAAGGATGTTTATCATCATCAAAAAGGGGGAGATTGTTGGCTTTAGGTTTTCAACATTGGTCTTAATCTCTTAATCTCGGTTTTGATGATAACAAACATGGAACTAATATTTCGTCGAGAAATCTTTTAGGTTCCATATCGATTAGCGTTCGATGTCCTCGATCGGAAAAATCGAAAGAAATCAAAAAATTGGAAGGACATTGATCGTCGCGCTCGGGTTCGTCGTGGAATTTCTCGAAGATCAACATGAGCACGAAAGTCGTCTTGGACTAGCTCAAAGATCACATGAAAGCTCTCCAAGTTGATGGTCGTTGAAAGCCATAACTCGGAAACAAAGCACGGAAGAAAATCGGCTAAAAAATAAATTTCAGCCTAGGTTCGATCGACCGGGCGATGGACCAAATAGGGTAAGGAAATTGGCAGTAGCCAATTCGGTCGAGCGGTCGGTCGACCGAACACTGCCAAAAAACTGGCAGTGGCTACTTCGATCGACCGGTCGGTCGACCGAATTGAGGATCGCGTGATCGCGCATCTGCTTCCCCTACGTCGGTTGACCGATGGGTCGACCGGATTGATGGAACGCTCAGTTGCGTCTGGCGGTCGACCGACCTCAGAGAAGAGGGCAGCGATTGAATGAGCGGTCGATCGGTCTGTCGACCGACCAATCGATCGAGCGTTTGCAACGGATAGTTTTCTATCTGTTGAGCTGCCATTTCTTCGAGAGGTATAAATATACTTCAGCTAACCTCTCTAATGCTTCTTCACTCACTCCTACAGATTTATTTGAGCACTCTAAGAGGAGATTAAAGCCTTCAAAGAGATTGATTGGAGTGCGCTCTGTTCTTCCGTCAAGTTCTTCTTCAAGCGCCATCGGCTCCTCAACTCTGGAATTGATTCGAGTCTATCATCTGGCGAGTTGGAGGCTCTAATGCTTGCAAAAGAGCACGATTCCTTGGTTTTATTTTAAGCTCTTTTCAATTGTAATTTTAACTATTATTTGAACTATTTTTGAATTTGTGTGTGTGAAGACCTAGGGTTGTTAGGTCTTGAATTTGGAAGTGGTTACCTTGTTGTGAAGGTGTAAAGCCACTTGTGTAAACGTAGTGTTACTAGGATTAGTCGAGTTGTCCCTTTGGGTTGAGGTGGGAAAGTGCTCTCGGTAGGAAGGCGGGATACTTCCGGGTGTGGAAGTGCCTTCGGTTTGAGAGCGGAGACTTTCTGGTGAAAAGTTATTTGTGTAAAGGAAACGAGAATTAATCTAGTAAACCTAGTATGGAAATCCTAAGCGGGGTGCTTAGGTAGTGGAGTAGGCATTGGGGCCGAACCACTATAAATGTTGTGTTTGCATTGATTTATTATTTGTATTTATTGCTTTACTATTTATCGCTTCTGCATCAAATCATTCAATCGTAAAATTGCCTAAACTAATCAAGAAAATGATTATAATCGGAATCTAGGCCAATTGAATTAGTAAACATACTATTCACCCTCCTCTAGTATTGCCATTTCGACTTCAGTGGTGGCATTTATCCAGGTGTTCTGGTGGCTTCTCTAGTGGGGGTGGACTCATGCGATCAAGATATTGTTAAGTATTGTGAGGAGTTTGTGGAGTCTTTATGTAAGAAGGTCGCTACTCATTCTAGTGAAGTTGGACCATTAAAGAGAGCCCTGGAATCCAAAACTGATTCTCGATTCCGAGCTTTCTCTTCTTCTGGGCCACAAGCTTGACACGAGGGTCGATGGCCAGCCGATGGCAGAGGACTTGTGGGTCTATTCCTAGCATGTTGGCAAGTGTCCATGCGAAGAGGTCGGTGTTGCTTTTGAGCAAAGGGCTAAGTCGAGCTTTGAGCTCGCCCGGGAGGTGTGCTCCCACGTATGTTACTTGTTCTGGGGATGTCTCGATCTACACGGCCTCTAAGTCATCAGCGGGTTGGGGCCGTTCTTGGATGTCTCCTCTAGGATCCAAGTTCAATATTCTTGGTTGGAGTTCAGCTGACCTGAGCTTTAGGCATTCGTTGTAGCACGCGCGAGCCTACCTATGGTATGCATGAATCACTCCCACTTCTATCTCCGAGATAGGAAATTTGATGGCGAGGTGGGGGGTCGACACGATGGCTCCTAAGTCATTCAAGGAGCGTTGGCCCAAGATAATGCGATAGGGACTCGTGCACTGGACGACAAGAAACTGTACATCTATCGTTTTTGTTCTCGGTGCTGAGCTAAATATTGTGGTTATCCATAAGTAGCCCTTGACGTTTATGTGATCTCCTGAGAAACTGACAAGTTCTCCATGTTATGGGTGTAGTGAAGATTCGTTGATGCCCATTTTCTCGAGTGTAAGGTAGAAGAGGACGTCGGCAAAACTTCCCTGATCCACCAAAACTTTCCTAACAAGGAAGCCATCAGCAAACACAGAAATAATGATAGGATCATGTAAATTCTTGTCAACCCCTTAAAAATTAGTATCATAGAAAGATATTACCGGGGTAGGTACGCGTGGCCTTTGTGGCCGAGCCGCTTCATTGACGATCAGGATGGTTCGGGATGGTTGTGTTTTAGAGCTGCCTTCTCCTACAAATCCTCATGTTATGTAGTCTATCCATTCAATGACTCCCTGGACGTTGGGGTGGGGTCGTTCACCTTCAAAGCCGTGGTAGTTGTTTGTGTCGCGAAGCGGTGGTGTCTCACTGGGACTCTAGCGTTGCCGGCGACTTTGTCGGCTTTGGCTACGACTCCGATTACACCAGATGTAGTGGTCGAGGTGACCTTCTCTGATTAATCGTTTAATCTGGTCACGTAGGACCACACATTCTTCGGTGGTTTGTCCATAGGTTCGATGGAACCCACACCTTTTGCCCTTGTCGCCTTTGAATGAAGATCTTTCACTTTCGGGGCGGCCGAGGGCCTAAGCAATTGCAGAAAATATACTTCTTGTAAGATAGTTTTTCTTGAGGTATTGAGGGGTGTGTACCTTTCAAATCGAGTACTTAGACGTGGTGAGGACATCGGTGCTAGGTTGTTGTTCTACTCGTGGAGATGACGATCTTTGCTTCTCCTACCTTCTTTTCCCGATTTCTTATCATCTAGGACAGCCTCAACATTTTGCTAGTTAGACTTTTTGGCTTCTCGGAGTTCTTTCATCTTTATGAAGTTGGTGATCTTCTCCATGTCTTTGGGCTCTGCCAGGGCGATTTGGTCGACGAAGAGTCCTGGTTTTTGCCCGAGCTAGATAGAGAAGAGTTCGATCTGTGGATCGAGATTGGGAATTTCGGCCGTTATGGCTTGTAACTTGTTCAGGTATTCTCTTAGGGGCTCATGTTGCCCTTGTAAGTCGAATGGCCTACACTAGAGAGGGAGTGAATAGTATGTTCGTTAGATTCTTTAGCCTGATTTCCAGGTTTAATCAATTCTTAGGCAATTCTCAATTTAACAACTAAATGCGGAAATAATAAGTAAGACAACTAAGCACAAATAATATAACAATGCTAAAACAATGATTTATAGTGGTTCAGCCCCAATGCCTACTCCACTACCTAAGCATCCTGCTTAGGATTTCACACACAATCCATTAGATATAGAGTTCTTTACAATGAGGACTTTACACCGGAGAATCTCCGCTCTAACACCAAAGGTACTTCGACACTCAGAAATCTTTGCATTCACACCAAGAGCACTCTCCCACCTCACTATCTCCTAAGGACACTCTAATCCTAGATTATAAGCACACCCGTGGACTTATGCCTCTACACCAAGGCAACCACCAAACCCTTTATAACTTAAATGTTTCCTAAAGAATATGAAGAGGACTTATTCCTAAACCCTAGAGGATACCTCAACTAATATTCTAAAGTCAAACACTCAATTACAAAGTAAACAAGGTGTATCACCTACACCTTCAAACCAAAGCTACAACTAAATGGAAACAAGCTTAAAATACAAGTAAATGGAGCTATAGATATAATAGCACAAGTACTTAGCTCCAATAGTGATCCCCTAGCCCTCTGGATGCCTCAAGATGATGAATCGATGAAGAATGAAGGCTCAATCAAGGTTTCAACGAAAAACTAGAGTTTGATCAAAGATTAGCTCAAGAAGGCTTAGCAAATATGTATGATTGTCTCAATGAAGCATTAGGTCAGTAAGGAAGACTCTCTTGGGAGTATTTATAGAGATCCCAAGGGTAGGGGCTAAAAAAGAGCCGTTCAACAGATCTAAATAGATCTGTTGAACAATTTGGTAAACCGATGTTTGGCCGCGGGTCGGCCAAATAGGTTCTGGAAATTTTCTAGAACACTTTCGTTCGATCCTCGGGTGATCGTCGGTCGATCGAGGATCTACCGAGATTCGACCGATACCTTCAGTTTTGGTAGGTTGATGATTTTTTTGGTTTGTTAATTCTTCACAAGTCTTGTTTAACATTTCTTAATTTTAAAACATAAATGTTAAATAAGGATTACCCCCCATTTGGATTCAATAAAAATATCTAAAAAATTAAAATCCTTAAGAATCAAAATCTAAATTTTGGGGTCTAGTGTTAATTTGCGAAAACTGAAAATTTTAAAGTTCCCCGGGTCAAATATGGATAGGTTAAAGATTTCCAATAATTCCTTAAAAATAGGTCGTTAACTAGTTTCTACCTAAGGAACAATTACTAGGACTTTGGGTGCCAAGAAAATGTCCAAGTCATATAGCCCTCCAAGGAGCTCCCTAGGCTTAGAGAGTTTCTAAGCTGTTTTTTGATTTTTTGGGTTTTCATGATTTGAGGTTCGGGTTTCGGTTTTTGGGTTTTACATCATAAAATAGGATTACACAATCATTTTAGATACCCTAAACCTAAACTCTTTCTTCTCGAAGAATCCTGAGCGTCGACGAGCGTCCTTGCCGATTTCTCCGATATTTCCGATCGGGGACGTCGTGCTCTGACCGATGTGAAACCTAAAAATATTTATCCATGAAATCTTTAGATCCATATTTGTTATCATCAAAACCGAGATTAAGACCAAGGTTGAAAAACTTAGGCCAACAATCTCCCTCTTTTTGATGACGACAAACATCATTAAGAAAATATTATAAATAAAGCATCAAAGATATCAAGCATGGGATTTCTCCCCCTATCATCATGCATATCTACATAATAGAACTCCCCCTATCTATATGCATGATTTTCCTATATTTTCTTCCTCTTTACCTATATTTTTCTCCTCCTTTTGATATCAATAAAAAAGGGCAAGAAAAGTCAATCTATAGTCAAATTTGAGACTTTAAAACTATTTTTCATGAAGTCAAAGTTGAGATTTAAAACTATTTTTCATGAAGCATGAAGATCTCAACCAAAGAGATGAAAACCAAATATCTAATATGAGACTAAATCATACATGATAGCATGAAAAGATAACTACACTACAAGAAAACAAGGCTTCACCGACGGATTTATTACCAACCGATGCTTTTTGTTGGTATTACCAACAAAATCACCGAAAGATATATATATATATATTTGTTGGTAAAATTTAGAAAATCTTATATTTTTTCATTCCCCTCTTAGTTTTTAGCCGACCAGCTCTTCCCACCCTATATTTTTTTCATTTCCCTCTTATTTTTCAACCGACCAGCCGGCGGACAAAACTCGCGCCTTTGTGCGGTTATTCCCATCCGACAACAGACGCGCGATTCTTCCCATATGACTTCCCCTTTGTGCCGCGTGATTCTTCTCCAGCCGTGACAAACTCGTGTCATGCGACTCTTCTCCAGCCACGACGCTTCTTCATCCGATGAATTTGTGCAGGCCCCTTTCTTCCCTTCCATCTGTGATCTCCAGAAGCCGCTCGTCGTAGAAATCTGCATTACCCGCCGCCGCAGTTGTCCTAGATATTCTCCGTTTTCTCTCGACGTAGTGGGAAGAGGAAGGATCGTTTCCTTCTCCCTATCTTTGCAGCCATGCATGCCCCGGTCTTCGCTCTCAGTAAGCCCCTCTCACTCCCGTCAAAATCTATGAATCTTGCAATTTTCTCTATCTTGATTGTTGAGGTCGGATGAGGTCATTTTTCCTTTCCAATCATTTTCAAAGTGGAGGTTTGGTCCTTGCTAATGATTTCAGTATATGCTCTTTCTGCTTCATTATCAGTATGTGCTCTCTCTACAATGAAGTTTATGGCTTGACAAATGTTGAGGATTTAATTGGATCTCGATTGCATGCCCTATTTTGCTGGAGATGTTCCACTTAGATGTTACAGAAATGGAGGAGAAACGTAATGTCAAAATGGAGGATAAGTTTCTGATGTCGTTACCTATTTTGAGATGAAGATTCTCATTTGACAGTTGAAATAAGGATTTTAGCAAACCCTAGCTCAACATTACTGATATTGCAGCTACTGCTATTTTGCTTGACTTTATTTAATCCCTTTCGGTAGAGATGTTGAATTTGAGATACTATATTGTAGAGTTTTAGTTTCGAACTATGGAAACAGATTTTGTTTGCTAACTGAACAAACCCTAATATATTGTAGAGTTTGTACTACTCAATTTCATTTTGACCAATGTGGATGGTGGTAAATGCATATAGTTTATATTTGTTTCATTTCACTTGACTTGTAATCAAGCTGATGTGTTAGGAACCAATAGCAAATAAGCTGTAACTTGACATTTTTAATTCAAAGAATTCCTTGCTACTTAAACAAATGTACCAAATCACCTCCATCATGTACGCTTTTCTCATTGAATATTTTATAGTGTTTCTACTACTTTTGTTATTCCAGAATAATTATGCCTCCTGTCCTTAGAGTGGCTAATCATATTCATGTCCACAATTTTTGTTGTCTTAGTTAGGACAAATTAGCAACACCTACTATCATTTGGCCACTATCATAATACACTGATTCTCTCATCTTCTTTCTATTCATTCAACTTCACCCGGAATTGTGGTCACCAATGATGGAAATGCTATAACCTTATAATGCATATTTGTTTTAATCATGTTCTTTTTTCTTGTGAATTGGTAGTCAATGATTGAATTAAGCTGCACACAGGGTGAAGAAGTTGGTGATGGCACAACGTTGTACTAGATATGTTTTATGTTTGTCTTATCTCCTATTATTGGCACAACAATTGTCCCATGCATAGTCGAAGTAAACTAAGCAAATCATTTTCTATTTATATAATTGTAAATAGAAAAGCGTCTTCGAATAGTCTGCTAAGTCTTTATGCTTAGAGCGAAACACATCCACATTATTTTGTTCTTTTGGTTGCTTGTTTGTTTCCTGAACTAATTTCTATAGACCTACCTTTTCTATGAGTCTAAGCATGGAAATTTCTTGGAGGGAATACTAATTCTTTTGTGTGTTTCTTAAGCTGGTGAGATGCTCCATGTTGCTACAGCTTTTGTTGACAAGAACTTTCATCCTACTGTTATATGTCGAGGTAATTTTGGAGAGAATAGACATTTGTTTGAATCTGTACCATGTTGGTATGTCCATAGTCATATGTTTGCATAACTGGTTGTTTTTAAGAGGGAATACTAAGAGATGATTTAGTTTACTTGAAATATGAATATTCTTATGCCATGATTTTAAATTTTAATATGCTATTCTATTTAGAATATAGAGTTAAAAAAGTGATGTCAATGTAATGATTAAAAAAGATCAATAGATTGACCTTGTAGTTTATTTGATTCTGTTCTATTTTTCTATCCCAATAATAGAAAATTGCTTACAAACTTTACCTATCTTTCTTTTTCTCTATTAGTTAAAAAGTCCTTTCCACCTTTGAGGCCTTAGTGTTGGGCAGAAAGTTTAACGGAGGAGGTCCTCCTCTGGGCATGGTGGAATTATTTTATTGATGCTATATTTGTAACACGAGTACTCCAAGTATGCTTGCTTGTTACAGCTTCAATCCATACTTTGGCCAAGGGCCCATTTACAGCTTCAAAGTTTTTTTCCTTTTTAACTATTTGCTCAAAATATATTTATTTCTTTTGTAGCCAAAAGGAGATAGTATTGGTAGCTGGGGATTATTTCTCTAGTGATGTACTATTCAAGTATTAGGATGTGTTTCTTGTTTCGTCCCAGTGATGTTACTTTTAATTGTTTGTTTGTTGTTTTTGTCTGATAAGCAAAATGAGATTAGATGTTCTTTTGTTATGAAAAAATGAGATGCTTGCAAAAATTTGTGATATTGATATTTGATAGTTTCTCTTGTATTTGGAAAATGTTACATTGATCTCAATGGAGATTAGTCTCAAATGCAGTTTTGCTAGTACTACTACTTCCTCCAGCCATTAATTAACAACAACCTTCTCGTCGCCTTCTTAGATCAGGTTAAAACAAGGGGCTCGCTCTTTTATCCTTTTTCATGGAGAGAGAGAGGGAATTAATTGAAGTAAGCTAATCAAAGCTGCTACAATTTCATTCTCAGAGACAGGTGGAGTGAAAGAATTCATTTAGCTTCATCCCAGCTCTAATATACTTTTCTATATTATATATCAGATTGTAGTTTTTCTCTGTATCACTTCTTCACTATTTAATTATAATACTTTGCTTGTTTGCTATAAGTTAATTAATAGGTATTAAAGAAGTGACTTTAATAGGTATCACTTCTTCACTCTTTTAGGAGTTACCTCAAATTACTTGTTTGCTATAAGTTTAAACATATCCTTTATTCCTACGAGTCATATAGTTTCCATAGAACAAAGGTTTCATGGTTGATTCAATCTTGTGTTGCAAGTGTCTTATTTTTCTCAAATATGGCTACTTTAATATACTTATGGAAAATGTGGTTCAGTAGTGAATATCGACCTAAAATTGCTATCAAGTTTTTTTCTCTGTCCAGACTTTCTGATGAAGTGAAATGCATTCTTTTTGCTCTAGGGTTAGTATGGTTTATTTTATGCCTCTATGTTGTTCAATCTTTCTTATCCTGATATTTTTGCTCTAGGATTGCTAAAATGTTATCTTTCAATATTTCTTATCCTGATATTTGGTGACCAACTTTTAGATTAATGATTTCTCTTGTAGGCATATTATTTAATGCAATCACCAGAGATAAAGGAAATAGATGTAGCCATTGGATTTGCATCTGCTTTTCTCTTTTCCTCTGTATTTGGTATGTAGTATTTTCTTTATTTATATCTTCTTAAGGCATCACAAATTAACTTGCATCCTTGTCTTATTGCTCCTTTCATAAAAATCAAGCTCGATATAACAATTTGTCCATTCAAATCTTTATGTTCATGTTGCAGCATTATTCTCAAATATTTTTAAAATAATGTTTTGAATTTCAAATTATTTTTCGCTAGGCATTTACTATATGAATATTTCCTGTAGCAAATTATTGGACATGCTATAACTATAGAGGCATGATCTTAGAGACATAACTACCCTATATTTGATCTGATTAAAAGAATGAAATTATGCATGTTAGTTTTTATGTTTCATATAGGAGTCACATTGGCCTCTCCGTTATGTAATTTTAGTAGTATAATTCTAATTATATTCATTAGATACTACAGGACTTAAATCACTCTAGATCTTATGCAATTTGCTGTGATGCCTTAGATAAGTGCATCAATGTAAACTTCCTAATATTTAATTATTAGTCGATCTTGTTTCTTTTGTTTCATAAACCCTAGAAAGTTACTTCTCTTTTCTTTCCGGTAGGAATTTAAAAGCCACATGGCAGTAGCATTTTAGTCTTGAGGATAACTTGTATCCAAAAACTGCATGACATATAGATAAATGTCTACCTCTTCATTTTGCCAATGCGTGTAAGCAATTGAAAGTTGTCTCTTTATCCCTTTCTCCTAACAAAATGCATTGAATACATTGGAAATAAACTGTTCCCCTCAGTTTGTACTCGATCAGTGTCAAAATAATTCATAGGAGCACAATCACCACGTTCTTCTTACTCGTTTCTTCAAGACCAAAGAAACCCAGATGAGCAAAGAAACCCCTCAGTTTTAATTTGGCCATTACCTATTAGTTGTTGTTCCATTCTAGATGACAGAACGTGGAACATAGAGGGAGAGGTCCAAGATGGCTAGAGGATTTTTTATGTTACTGTTCCAAATAAAGAAGCAGGTAATTTTATTGTATGTTTCATCATTTCTGAACCATATTTAAGAGGAGGAAAAAAATTGTTGTACATATCTCAAAGTTCATAAAAATATCTCACATAGTTTTAGTTGTTTACATATCTCAAAGTTCAAAGTTCATTTCAAAAGGGTTGGTCCTTCCTATTATAGTTGTGTTTTGAATGGTTGATCTTGCTAAATTTCTTTTCAATGCTGCTTCTTTTTCGAATGTTTGCACCCCATCCGCTAGAGTCTCATCCACTAGTTGGCACTGTTAGAAAATCAGCCTTGAATCTAACTCTACCCCAAAAGCTAGCTCAAAGGGGGAGGATTGCCCAATCTATTTAAAGGTCATCTAGACCACAACCTCAAGCAATGTGGGACTTTAACGGACCCCCCTCACGCCCAGAATCCACATCTGGAGCATGAAGTTCTGCAGGTGACCCACAATCAACAATAGGTCTGGCTTTGATACCATGTTAGAAAATTAACCTTGGACCTAACTCCTTCTTTGAGCTAGTTTCTGGGGTGGAGTTAGGTCCAAGACTGTTTTTCTAACATAATATTAGAGGCAAACCTATGGTTGAGAGTTGGCCACCTATAGAATTTCACGCTCCAGATGTGGATCCTGGGCATGAGGGGGTGTGTTAAAGTCCAACATTGGTTGAGGTTGTGGTCTAAATAGTCTTTAAATAGATTGGACAATACTCCCCCTATGAGCTAGCTTTTGGGGTGGAGTTAGGTCCAGTGCTGATAGGCACACCTCATTGCTTGCATCAGCAAGGAATCAATACAGAAGTTAAATATTAGGATCAAAGTGAAAGTATTTAACACTACCTTTTTTTAATTGTTTTGCACTAAACATTAATTACAGAATTAAGGGGATTGGGGTAGAATCAAACCCTTGAGCAGTATCAGATACTCCAGTAGCTTCTGTGATTTGGAGGCCTCCTTTGGTGGCTCTCTAAGAATAGTAGAGAATAGCATGTGGTTGAGGAACATTGCCATATGATCTACTTCTTGTCAACGGTGCCAGAACAATCCTGTAACATAACGAGACTAAAACTGGTTAATACAAATCTAGAAGATTATTTGGGAGATGATTAACTTAAAAGTCAATGGCTATTTATCAGGCTGATGACTTTATTGTAAGATCTACTCAATTTCAGTTACGCTGACAAACTTGTCTTTAGTGGCAAATTGTCTACTGTTTCCTGAAATGAAAGATGGCAAGTTGACTCTTGCCTTCTTTCCATTAACCAAACTGGAAGGCAACAATTTTTTTTGCAGAAACAGAGAGGAACTGCTTCACATTTGAAGCTGAAACCGAAAGAATTCTTTTTTACAGTGTAACCTTAAAGATTTGTGTTATTAACATGAGAAAGAACCTACACAAGATTACCATAAATAGAAATGAGTAGAAAATTGCCAAAGTCAATGGATTCAAGAAGGAACAGTGGTGCAAAAAGATCCAGTGCTGACCTGTGAGTGAGATCAAACTTGCCTAGCTTGTAGGAATCTAGAAGGGGGATGGTTGCCATTCTTATAATTGCTGAATAAAAGATGTCAGAAGAGATATCTTATATTTCTCTTTATCTTTGTCTGTGACCAAGAAAGGGTGTGGTGAGTGCTGGGTATTTATAGTTGCAGGGCTGAAAGCTGATGGTGAGTAAGAAGAAGATGATAGTGTTGCCATCCGTCTCTCTGTTGTCTCCATTCAATGTATTTGGTCTTAGACAACAGGCTGAATGTTTGACTTGGTCTATTGGTCGAAACCACCTTCCTTGATGATTCCTTGCTGATGCTTGCAATGAGGTGTGCCAATGCAAGGAACTTGCCATCTGTTGTTTCTATTACTTCTCAAGTTTGACTTCAGATTTTCTGAAGTCCTTGACCTATTGCTGCTTATGTAAGCATTGATTTCACACCTCATTCTGTCTATATCATCCTTTATCTTATATGAGAGATTAATATGAATAAAACCAGTTGCTGCAATTGAGCTGGCTGAGACCAGCTGAGCTTTGGCTGGCCCGGGCTCAACTTGGCTCAACAGATTTCTATTGATCTTGAACTCAAACTCTATATGCTTGCAAGAGTTAAGCTCGAGCTCAGCTTGGTAATCTTTTAGACTCAAGCTTAGCTTGTCTTGGCTCATTTGCTGCTTAATTAGCTTGAGTACTCAATCTCAAAGACTTAGATTAGGATGTGACTAAGGTTTAAATAAATTTGAATTAACATGACCAAATTGTTTCCATTTGAATTAGCTTAGATGAATTTGGGACTAATGCTGGTTTATAGCTCATTTAAGATTTTGATCTAGCGAGTTGAGCTCGAACAAGAAAAAGTTAAACATGATGAGCTCAAACACAAAAATTAAAGCTCTCAAACAAGCTCAAAAGAAAAAAGAGCTGGACTCAAACAGCCTAGTACTCTACCAAGTATTAAGGTGCTAAAAAAATTTAAACATCCACTTCATAAGTGTAGATAAGATATGGAAAACAGAATTCGCTTTGATATTAGTAATTTATCTTACTGAAATCAAGTACTTAGAATCACCAAGTGAAGTATTTAACAGTACCAGTCCAATCAAGTCAAGTACTTAGAATCACCGAGTGATTTATCACATTAGTTGCTTGCACAAATCACATTAGTTGTTTTAGGAGAGTGTGAAGTCTGATGCAATATTCATCTTCTACTTATGTTGATTGTTAGGGTTTAAAATCTATTACCTATCGCAATGTCCCCAAGCTAGTTAATTAGATTTATGGGTAATAATTTATCATCATGTAGCAATCCAAATGCCTCGTATAGTTGAGGATTTTATCTTTTGATTTTATTCATATTTCTTTTGTTTTTACATGCAGGTATAAAAAGGATGAAGTACAAGGATCTACTTTTTGGAAAAGACTATCACTCGTATGTATTTTTGAAACAATCTTAATGTATTTGAAACTCCGAAACAATATATTTTCTTGACTAGTAGAATGTATTTTGACTAGCACAATCTTAATGTATACAATGGTTTCCTTAAGTAATTTATGGTTGTGTGTGAATTTGTGTGTGTGTGTGAATTTAAAAATATAATGGTTCATATGTGGTTTCAAATTTTATTTTATGGTTTCATGTAAATGTGATATGTTTTAGGTGTTCAAGATTGATTTAGGTATTAGCCAAAAAAATGTATTACCGACGAGCATATTTTGTTAGTATTACCAACAGAAATATATCCGTTGGTATTACCAACGGAAAAACATATGTGTTGGTAATACCAACAAACGAAAAAATCTGTTGGTAATACCGATGGATTTTACCAAATCCGTTGGTATTACCGAGTAGGCTTTTACCGACGAATTTTAGCAACGGAGTGTCCGTCGGTAATACTATTACCAACGGATTTTGGAGTATCACTGACGGATTTCGTCCGTTGGTGATACACTATTTTCTTGTAGTGCTAAAATCCAAATCCGAAAATCGTGTATAAACTCAAGTATCGATCAAAATATCAAAAATCATTTTAGAAATGATTATTCTTAAGTAAAAGTGAGAACAATATCAAAAATAGAATTATGATATTATACTTGAAGTCTCATTTGAAAATTTCGATGAAAATCCAAAGTATCGGAACATTAACACTTAGGAAGTATGATACTTTAAAGTTTCGAAATACAGATTCAAAGATTCAAATCAAATCATATTATTACTCAAGATTTTTGAAATTTTTACACAATAAACTAGACTTTTTTGTTAAAAATGTAGTTTCAAGAATCAGCCAAAAATGATTTTTCTACATTTTTCTAAAAATAACTGAACATGCTTGTAAGACCCGGAGTTTCCTAATATAAAAGTTCCTTGGTGCAGCCCATTGGATCGGGAACTAGCCGGGCCGAGTCGTGAAATCGTCGCGAGTAAGAGGTATAATTTAAATTTCAGTCCTTTGGTTAATGCATTTTTGGAAGGTATGGGTTGTTGGACTCAAGTTGGATTGAAATCGGGTTCGCGGATTGAATTGGGGTTCAATCCGGGTTTAGGTGAGTCGAGTGAGAGGGTTTAAGTGAAGAGAGGTATTTCTATTAAAAAAAGGGAAATAAATCCCTCTCCCCAAGCTGCCGTGCAGCTCAAAGCAAGTCAAGCCGCACGTAGCCCAAGGTGAGGAGAAGGAGAGCTTTGGGATGCGCCGGATCTGTGCCGTTGTCGGAGAGATTAGGATCATCGTCATCTCATCCATCTTCTTCCCTAGTCAAGGTGAATGGATCGAACCTGGTTATGTAGGGTAGGCGGGTAGCCGACCCATGGTTTTAGGGATTTGCCTATTTCTCGAGTAATTTCGTCGATTCATCGATGTTTCTTTCGAGATTCGATTCTAATATTCATGTATGCTGTTTGTATGAAGTTTCTCATCGTTTTTCTTGATTATTCGGGCTGGCCGCACGAAGGAAAAAGGGGGAAGGTCATGCCAAAATTTTCCCCAATTTCCTAGAGTGGTCGAAAACCCTCGGATTGAGTTTTTGTAATATCCTAGATATTTAATTATATCATTTTCCTTTATGGTTGTATTTGTCATCCTAGCGGACTAGATCGTGGTCGAGCTGAGTCGACTCATGGTCCGATGCGAGTTTGCGAACTCGGGTAAGTAAGAATACGAGTTATGTAATTTTGCTTGTGTAGATTAATTTATTTAATCTTTTATGTTGCGTATGAATAAGTGTTTAATTATGTGGCATGTGGATGTGCATTTGCATTGTGTTTATATTATTTATGAATGGTTATGTGGAGAATAGAATTAATTAAGTTAATTTAAGTTAGCGGGTTCGGGATCGGCTTGAAGCGAATGTGGGTTGGATAAAGGGCTAGAAGGGTTAGGGTTGAGGAGGGAGTATAAACCCCCCTCCCCTTGGCTTGTGGCTCCCTATTGGAGCCACACAAGCTTTTGGAGAGAGGAGCAGCCACCAGCCGCCGCCCCTCCTTCATTCCTCTCCTTGGAACCGCCACCCTTGAGCCAGCCGCCGAGCCTCTCTCTCTTCCCCTCTCATTGGAGCCAAGCCGACGGCTTGGGTGGAGCCGCCACCCTTCTTGTAGAAGAGCCGCCACCCCTTGTTGAGCCAAGCCGCCTCCTTGAGGCCGGATTCGGAGGCCGCCAATTTAGAGTTCCTAGTATTCCTTCTTCCTAGATCAAGGTGAGTGGTTTTACCTTCCTTCTTCGGGATTTCTTCGAGTTTCTTGAAGCCGTTCTTGAAGGCTTGGATGATTTGATTTGTTTTCCAGTGAACTCTTAATTTATCATTGATCTTTTGTGTGTCGTGTTTGAGGAGGCCCTAAACCTCCCCCTATGTGGTTCGGCAGTCCTAGGATGTGCCTAGGGGTGCTCGGCCAAGGGGGAGAAAGGGGGTGCTCTCCAAGTGTTCGATGAATTGCCTAAGAGAAGGGTGTAGCTTTTTCTTACCTTCTATGATTTCAATTTGTTCATTAATCTTGATGATTATAATTTAAAAGCATGTTTGGTAATAAATATGTGATTATTGGTAGAAAACATGTTTCTAAAAATTAAGATCTTGATGTTGATGCCATGAAGGTTCTTGAAGGAAGTTTCTTGATCATGGTGCTTGTTCTTGTTCATGATATTGTTAGTGCTTGTTAGCCTTGTTGTTAAGCATAAAAATTGAGAAATTTATCTCAAGATTTATATTCTGTTTAAATGATAATTAAGGGCTTAATTTCTGGGAATTTCGGATTTATTTTTATGATGTTGCTGAAAATTTGATGTTGCTGAAATTACATGCTGAAATGATGAATCTGTGTTGTTTTTAAGTTGCTTGCTGTGATGTGTGTATTTATCTAAACATAGTCATGTAACCTATCATTGCGATCAGAAAATATAGTTTGGAAACATAGGACACACTCTGGAGACCAGATTCGGATTAGATACATCCTTTTTGGGCAGAACAATAAGCTAAAATAAAACCCTAAAACAAAACCCTAATTGTAGTGAACTAAATTTTAATTGTATAATAAAAATTGGGAAAGGGGTCAGCATAATCTGTTATGAACCAACATGATAAGTTTATGCATGAAATAAAACCACACGGGTTTATGACATTGCGAATCTAGGAGTTGGGGTTGGATTTGGAGTGTTGAGACACTTTCCAATAGGATCACCCCCTAAGACACCGTAGGAGAGTCATGACTGAGGTCATGGTGCGCCATATCTTTATGAATGGCAGAGAGACTCGTAGAGGAGCTGGATTATGGGCTAAGCCCGGGAGGTTGGATGGCTAATTCCCAACCTATAGAACAAGTTCGTAGGGCCTTCTCCGATTGTTCTGGTTTGGCCTTGTGGGATAAGTTTAGAGGGCCTACCTGATTGTCCCCGAGGCTGTTTGTTAAGGAATAAGTTCGGATGGCCTACCCGATTATTCCTGGGATATCTTAGGGGAGTAAGTTCGGAGGGCCTACCCGATTACTCCTATGATATATTAAAGGCGCAAGTTCGGACGGGCGAATCCCGATTGTCCCTACGCGTCTCGTCGAGCAAGTTCGGAGGGCCTTTCCAGATTGCTCCCGAGTGTTGGCTTTAGGTTTTCAACCTTAGCCTTAATCTCGGTTTTGATGGTTTTGATGATAACAAACATGAGACTAATGATTTCATTGAGAATATGTTTCAGGTTCCATATCAATTAACGTTCGATGTCCTCGATCGGAAAAATTGGAGAAATCAGAAATCGAAAGGACATTGATCGTCGTGCTCGGGTTCATCGCGAAAGTTTATCGAAGATCGACGAGTGCACCAAAGTCGCTTGGATGAGTCCAAAGATCAAGTCAAAAGCACTCCAAGATGATGCTCATTGAAAGCCGGAACCCGGAAACCAATCGCGGAAGAAATAGGCTGAAATTGCAAATTCAGCCTATGTTCGATCAACCACCTGGTCGAACACTGCCAAAAAACTGCAGTGGGCACTTCTTGTCGACCAGTCAGTCGATCGACAGTGGCTGGTGTTGGGCAGTAGTCTTGGCGGTCGACCGGTTGGTCGACCGACCTGCTGAAAGCTAAAGACGTGAGATCTCGTCAGTCGACCGACGGGTCGACTGAAGGTCAGGGATGAATAGTCGCGTCTGGGTGGTCAATCCATCAGTGGACCGACCACTGAGAAAATAGAAGCGGTCGAAAGACCGATCGACCAGTCGGTCGACCGACCGTTCGACCGGCGGCTTGTAACGGATAGTTTTCTATCCGTTGAACAGCCATTTCTTCATGAGGGTATAAATACACCCTCATATACTTCATTTGATCCTCTTCCTTATCTTCTGCAGCCTTCATTGAGCATTCTAAGATGAAGATTTGAAGCCTTCCAAAAGATCTAAAGCGCGCTCTGCTTCTTTCGCGAACATCTTCTTCAAGCGCACAAGCTTGGCTCAACTCGGGTTTCAATCGAGTTCTACCTCTTGAAGAGTTGGAGGTGCCAAAGGCTTGTTGAGGAGCTTGTACTATTGGTTTTATTCTAAGCTCCTTGGATTGTAATTTTTACCTGTTATTTAACGTTTTATTTGGATTTGTGTGTGAAGACCTTGTGTTAGGTCTTATTGTATAAGTGGTTACCTTGCAAGGTGTAAAGCCACTTGTGTGTATAAACGTAGTTGTTACTAGGATTAGTTTAGTTGTCCCTTAGAGTTGAGGTGGAAGAGGACTCTCGATAAGAAGGCAGTGACTTCCGGGTGTGGAAGTGCCTTAGGTCGAGAGTGCGTCTCTTCGGTGAAAAGTCCTCGTGTGTAAGGGAAACGTAAACTAATTTAATAAAACTAATTTGAAAATCCTAAGCGGGGTGCTTAGGTAGTAGAGTAGGCATTGGGGCCGAACCACTATAAAATCTCTGTGTTTGCATTGATTGATTGTTCATTTTTAATTGATTAATTATTTATCGCTTCCGCAATCAATCATCGAATTGCGAATTGCCTAACGATTTAAGAAAATGACTAAATTAGAAATTAGGCGATTAATTTAGTAAACACACTATTCATCTCCCCCTCTAGTGTTGCCATTTCGCCCACACCGAGTTCCTTTATACTAGGATAAGTTCAGAGGGCCATCTCGATTATCCTAGTATGTGCTGCCTTCGGGCACGTGGTGGTCGGATGGCCTGTTAGCTGGTAACTCTCTTATGACCTTTTCCCTATTTGAGTCATGAGTTTGCTTTATGCATCTTATCTGTGATGTTATTTTCTTGTGGGGGTTGGTAGAACCGCTCACTGAGTTCTTTGAACTCATCCGTTGTCATTGTTTTGTTTTGTAGAGCCTGACCAGTGAGGTGGGCTGGAGCACTTGGCGCAGCTGGAGGGTAAAAGAGCTACATTGATCTCATGGCAGTCTTAGTTAAGGGTCATAGTTGAGTCTGTAGTAGTTTGTCATGCACTTTTGTTTTGGTATTTTAGAGTTGTAGTCCCGTGGGGACATTCATGTTTTTATTCAGATTTTATTTAAATATGAGTATTGTTGCTCTTTGATTCATTTTATTCCGCACTCGAGCTTTTTGATAAAATCTATATTGTTTAATGAAATTTATTATGTTTCTCTTTATAAATAAAACTGTTGTTTCTTTCCGCTATCTTTTGTGAGTTGGCATGTGCATGAGTTAGGTTGCGGGGTATAGGCATGTATACCCTGGCCGGTCATGTGACACTGAGTTTGGGGCGTGACAATTTCTTTCGTGATTGATGGCTTGATTCCTCTCGATCATGGCCGAAAATCTTTTCCTCCTACCCTGGTTAATCTCGGCCGAGCATGAGTAACCTAGGATAGGCTCGGCTGAGTTGGGGTGAGGTGGGGAAAAGGGCTCGAGTTGCTTCACATTTACATGTAGAGTGTTAAATCCTGGATTAGATATGGATCACTCATTCAATATATGAATTGTTAGTAGTGGTAGATTGAGAATATCATGCTATAAGGAAATGTTCTTGATGGTATATACATGGTTAGGATTTAGTATGGCATGTGGATCATGGTAATGTTTCAATTATTTTCTATGTTAGCGCCCATTCTTTGCCTTGTTATACTACTTGTTTCCTTATTGAAATTTAGAATTTAATTATTGAATTAACCTCCTTATTTCGGCATTCACATGTTATCATCGTTTATAATTATTGTTGGTAGATATTGTTGGTAATTATTGTTGGTAGATATTGTTGGTAATGGTGGACCACATTTTCTTTTCTATGTAACATTTGCTCAATTAGATCAAGAAGTAAGAGTTTCTGTACCTACGAATGGTAATTACCCTAGAGGAACAAAGTGCATAAGCTAGGTTTTACACCTAGGGATGGATAGCAGACATTAGTGTTCGGATAGTGAGACCAAGGAAAGGGCCGGATATGGGCAATGTCCGGGAAACTTACGTGGTATTAATATAGACACTTTGATTGTGTATTGTATTTGAGATGGTCTACTAAGGATTGTTATTAGCTGAACGGCTACCACACGACTCAGCGGTGATTAGGGTATTGAGATTGCACCAGTGGGCCCGCTAGGTGTTAGACCCAGGTGACGGAGGGTCTTGAGATTTCGTCAGTGGGCCACGCTGATAGTAGACCCGAGTTGGGTGGGACTAGCTATCCTTAACCTGGAGGGTTCCTGAGACTAGTGGCCATCCTAGTCGACGGACCCGTGATTTGATTGTTTTGCATATTGTATGCCCTATGGGGCTGGTTCAAGGAGGCCGATCTAGCCTGGTTTGGTAGAGAGGGGAAGTCGGTATGGCCAAACCCTCCCTTACAAGTGTTTAGGCCTTTAGCGGCCGAATGGCATAGAGTTTAGGAAGGGCCAAGGAGGCTGATTTAAATTATTCAATGATTTGAAAAATTGGTTAACTTAAATTCCTCACTGTATCATACTGCCATATGTGTTACCTTACCGGGGATTTAAGTAGAGGTTCGAAAGAACCGCTCACTGAGTTCCTCGTGAACTCACGATTTATTATTTTGGTTTTTTGCAAAGCCCGGCCAGTGAGGTACGGCCTGGTGGCATGGTGCAGCTAGAGTTCAGGTGGAGGCACAGATCTCTAGCAGGCGGCCATGTAGTCGTAGTCATGTTGTTATAGTCGTTAGACATGCACTGTTCGATTATTTCTTTTGAAAACACATGTTGTTTTAACTTTGAGATGTTCTTGTGAAAGTTTGGATTGTTTCTTCGAAACTGAACTCTTCAAAAACTGTTTTAGCTTATAATAAAGGTTGACAATATTGTTTTCTTTTATTCGCGTTTTCCTTGATGTGGTGTATATTTTGGTGTTACTGTTTAATGCATGTGGTAAGCTTCGAGGTAACGACACATACCCTAGCCAGTCACGCGACCCTGAGTCGGGGCGTGACAATGCTAAAATTTCCAATGATATTTTCATAAATATCAGTTATTTTTGCAAATGTGTTCAGTTTTTATTCAAACTTTCCAGATACCAAGATAAGATCATGTAAAGCATGTTTATCAAGTTTGAAGTGAAAATGATGTCATTTGATCAAAATATCAACCTAGCACAATTTCATTCAAAAATAAGCATGATAACTAGGGTTGTAAACGAGCCGAGCCGAGCCGAGTACTGGCTTGTTCGAACTCGGCTCGTTTATTTCAAGCCATGTTTGAACTCGGCTCGAACTCGATTCGAGTATTTTAACTTATGTTCGAACTCGGTTCGTTTAATTTTAAAATTGTTCGAGCTCGACTCGAACTCTATTCGTTAAAGATAAATGAACAGATAGACAAGTACTTAAACGAACAGTAAATGAACCACCAAACGAACAGTAAACGAGCCACTAAATGCACAGAAACGAGCATATAACCGAACAAATAATCGAGTTGTAAGTGAATACATAAATGAACCACAAACAAACAAACAAACTTTAAATGAACAGATCCGACGAGATGATCCAGCGAGGGCACGAGCAGATCCGACGAGCAGATGCGAGATGAGAGAATCCGTGTGGGTGGGGAGGTCATCGAGATGCTCCGGCGAGAGGAGTCACGTGGCTGAGAATAGATCCGTCGAGAGTAGATCTGACGATGCACGAGCAGATCCACGAGCAGATACGAGATGAGAGGATTCGCGTGGGTGGGGAGGTCGTTGAGATGCTCCTGCGAGAGGAGTCGTGTGGCTGAGAGCAGATTCAGCGAGAGCAGATCCGACGAGAGTAGATCCGACGATGCACGAGCAGATCCGACAAGCACGCTGAGATGATCCGGCGAGCAGATGCGACATGAGAGGATCCGCATGGGTGGGGAGGTCGTCGAGATGCTCCGGCGAGAGGAGCGGCGTGGATGGGGAGGTCAGATGGCCGGGAGTTAGGATGGGTGAGGAGGGAGTCGGGATCTCGTGTGGGTGTGTGCTGTGAAGGCAGTCGGCAGCAGAGTGAGAGTGGGTGATGAAGGGACGAAGGGTGAGTGGGTGAGTGGGTGATGAGGGTGAGTGGGTGAAGTGTGAGAGGTTTGACTTTTAATGTTTATTGGTTTAATAAATAGGTAATGAGTTTGGGTAATATTAAAATTTAATATTATATTAATTAATCAAGTAATCTATTAATTAATAATTTATAATTTATAAAAGTTACAAATAGTTAAATAAGTATTTAAATAATTTGTTCGTGAACAATAAACGGGTATTTAAACAAGTATGTTCACGAACAATAAATGAGCACGTTCGTGAACATAAACGAGTCGAGCTTGTTTGTGTTTGAACTCGGCTCGTTTATTAAACGAGCTTACAAATTTGGTTCATACTTGTTTATTTAATAAATAATCGAACATAAACGAGCCCTAAACGAGTATGCTCACGAGTTATTAACGAGTGTACTGGTTCATTTACAGCCCTAATGATAACATGAATTTGCTAAGTATCAAATTTTATCCTTTACTCATGGTTTTTCAAACTTAAACCCATAGACACTTAAGATGAGTAAATCTAAACATGTTCCTCAAGTATAGATTGAAAATAAGATCGCTAAGTCAATTTGTTGACTTAGGTCAAACTTGATCAACTGAAGTTATCAATTAATGGCATTTATGTCATTTTATTCATATCCATATGAATTTTTCATTCTAAATGTATGGAAACATGTCATATTTATGCCTAAACATGTTTATGAATTTTGGACCTAAGATAAAGTCTCTAAGTCAATTTGTTGACTTAGGTCAACTCTTCTTAACTTTACGTCTCCTAAAGTGAACTTGTTATCAATTTTGAATTTACACATGAATTTTTAATTTTAAGCACATGAAAGCAAATCATGAGTATACATAAACATGTTCATCAAGTTTTGTCTTTATAATGAAGTCTCTAATAATGAATTTCAACCTAGCCCAACTTCATTCAACATTATGATAGCATGAAATGACATAAGTATCAAAATTTTATCTACTCATGAGATTTCAATCATTTATCATACATAATAAATCATGAGCATAGAGAACTCATTTTATCAAGAATATTGAGGTGTTAAATAGGAATTTGCCAAAATGAAAACCATACCTCATTCCTTAAGAATTTTCATTTTCTTTTCAATTTTCATCAAAATAGCCCTCCATTTTTAATAACTTGCAAGTATACTTCATTAGTAGTATAATGAAAACATGACTACTAGCAAGCTATTAAACTAAATAGCAAAGATGAGGATCAAATATCGTTTTCAAACACCTACTTTACTAAGTAGTAGGGATTCATTTAAAAGAAGTCAACATGATATCAGAATGAATCAAGAGATCTCAAAATATGAAATATTTGAAAATTAGATCTCCAATCATTCTCATTGGTTGAAAACCGAAAGACCACAATTAGCCTACGATTTAGAACCGCAAGGTGGCATGAGCCTGTTATAGGCTACTAAGATCTCCGAAGAGATCGAAAATCAAAATAAAAAAATCATGTATCAAAATTCCAACTTTAATATAAAAGTTAGAGTGATAGGAACGATACCAAAGTAGTTTTGATGCCAACCTTACATAGACATCAAGATGACTTGAAGTTGCAACCAAGAGATGATTATTCATTCAATTCCATGGTCAACTTCAACATTCACTTCTCTTTACCCTTGTGTGTAGCTCCTCCTACATAAGAGCATGAAACCTTTGGTACCCAAATGGTTTTGGGTCCTTAAGGGTTAATAGGCCTAGGAACCCAAAGTGTCTTAACTACACTAGGGTTCATTTTAAAAGCACAATCATATATAACATGATCATAAATACTACAATAAAAGCAATGACCATCAAACTTTTTCTTTTCATGAGGTTTAATGCTTGACATGAAGAGGATAATGTGCATGAGCATTCTTATAAGAAACTTTTTTCTTCCTAGGATTTCTAAAATATGAAACATTTTTATTTCTAGAATTCTTAGGAGAAGAAACATTAAGCTTCATACTCAAGACCAAAATCTGATTTTTCAAATCATTCATGGAATTATGTAAATCATACAATTGAGTTTTCAACATGCTATTTTCATTCTTTAAATTATCATTTTTATGTTTCAAGTCCTTAATCTCCAATTCCATATTATCATGGCATGAATCAAATGACTTAGATTTTAATTTTTTATTTTCAAATTTGAATTCATGCAAATGAGAATTAAGCATCACATTTTCTTTCTGTAACATTTTATTTGAATTCATGCAAATGAGAATTAAGCATCACATTTTATTTTCTTTCTGTAACATTTTATTTTTCTTATCTTTTCTAACAAGCAAGGCATACATCTTCCTACACTCATCTACTAACTCATCATATGATATGTCATGAGAACTAGTAGAGCTACAATTATCATCATTATTAGCATGACTCGGTGAAGGAAAGTGTACCTCATCATTAGCAATCATGAAGCTAACTTGGGATGTGGCTTCATAGTCATGGCTAGAGGGTGTTTCAAGTGAGTGAGAGGTGGAGGTGGAAGCACTTGATCTCTTCCTTGCTTTGTTCTTCGTACTAGGATAATTTTTCTTCACATGCCTCTTTTTCTTTATTTGCATGGAAAATTATCTTTCTTTTTCGGCTCTTGGAGTTGCTTGTTTAAGTAGAAGAGCTATGGGCAACAAAATCAATATTAGAAATAGGTGAATGGCCATTGTCATCACTACCTTCATTAAATGTACCCATCTCTTCGATTTTGGCATGATCATATAAAACATTCGAACGAGCCCATAAATCAAAAGTCGTAGAGCAATGGATGATATTTTCAAGAATGCCATTTGGTAAGGTGCAAAGTATGCAATTTATGGCATCTCCATAAAATTTAAACATTTTCTTGTCAAGTTCACTCCAAGCATGTATGTCAACGTTGGGTTCAATGAATTCTAATCTTAACATGTTAAAGACACCAAAACCTTTAGTCTTTAAATATGTCTACATCCTATATTTCCAAAGATCAAAGTTCGTGTCACACCCCAAACGAGGGCATGATGGGCCAGGGTACCACACGTACCCCGAAGCCTAACCCAACCAAACCATAAATGCAAATACAAGACCTAAACATGTTATAAAACCAATTTGATTGCGGAAAACATAAATAGAATATTTCTAAAATCACCAACGAATTAGTTCAATGTTTCAAGATGCTAAAACCCTTTAAAGAACGAAGTCTTTTAAACATAAAAAAATCCTTCAACATAAAATGCGGAAATAAACTTTAGACCCAAGTCCACATGACTCAAATAAAACAAATAAAAATCTAAGACTCGAGTATCCACCCCCGACCACAACACGTCACGAGATCCGCCGCCACCAGCTTTGCTACTGAATGTCAGTACCTCTCTGATCATGCTCAGATGCTGAAAAAAAAATAACATAACAAAGAGTAAACCCAAGTAGGAATTAGTGAGCGGATCAGTCCTCAAACCACCATATCCATAATAATAAATCCAGCGAGGAAATAAGCATATAATGAGTAGGTGCAAAACTCATAAGAAAATTACCAACATGCACAACTACTCATCCATACATGGTATAGCAACAAGCATAATAATAATATGTCAACCATGTAAGATATAATCGATACGCAACCCACCACCTGTACAACATAGTGCATCCAATAACAAGCAAGCCATCTGGGACCTGTCGGTCCAATAAAATATAGAACACATGTGCAACCAGCCACATGTGGCAGGTAGTCAGTGTGGCCTCTGTACTACAACCTGGCCTAGTACCGTCTCTTCAGTGTGTCCTCCGTCATCAGAATGGGCATCCAGACCATCTCTTCGGGGCACTCCCCATCACCGGTCGGGAATAGTACCCAACACCGTCTCTCCGGGGCATTCCCTCCCCATCACCAGAGGGATTCCCTGGATCTCACATCAAACCAAACACATACACATACTGTAACATATTATGGAAATAAATCACATCCACATGACGAGTAATAGTGCCCTAGGACCCTTAATGTCCCTAATGTCCACTGCACATGTATATCATAAATATGTCATGGCCATACCTCGGCCCCTCCTTGTTCTCATGCCATACATCGCATATCACATGTCCAAACGCCAAAATGTTACATAGTATGAATACGTAAGTCAACATAACCATAACATATGCTCTAGGGAAATAAATATGTTTCATACCCGGATACTATCATGGGCGCATGACATAGATATATCTCAATGTGAAACAACGAGTGAACAATAGCAATATCAAGCATGAAGAATAATTACACAAGGCATTAAAGCAAGAATAATTTAACACATAATGTTAGTAAGCTAAATATCCATATGGTCCATAACCCTAGCTCATAGGACCGGCCTACCCTTATCCGGGTATATTCCAAAGGGGGGTTCGCCCCCCATGTAGTTGCCTTAATGTAAAATCCATCCTAGAAACCATATGTCTCTATGTGTACCTAGGTTTCATAATTTCCCTAAGCATAGGTCTCTACCCTTAACCATACCTTAATGACATCTTGATAACTCCCTAATATGAAGTCTCTATGTTTTCCATGTTCCAAGGTTGCCTACATGAGCCATTAGGGGCCGACCTACCCTTAGGATCCTAGGGAGCTTCCTATGAGGGGGCAGCACACCCTAAAACTCCACCGTCAACCTCAAAACTCTCTTAACCACCATACTTTCCCTCCTATCAAAAATCAAGATTAGCACCAAGATCAAAGAATCGCTATCAAAAAACCAAGGAGGAAGGGGCGGCTCCATCAAATTCCGCAATGAACCATGGGGCCAATACCTCAAAACTAAAACAAAAAATCCATGACGACAACTCAAAAATCCATAAGCCTATTGTCTGAATTCAACACGAGAAAAACAACACAAAATCCGACAAAATCCCTTTCATAGGGGCAGCAGCAAGGAGAGGTATATGGGGGAAAGAGGTCTATTTCCACGCACCTTTTTGGAAGGGACGGGGAGGATGAAGACCCTTGAGACCTTCCCACGATCGACACAAATGAACTCATGGAATTCATCCTCCAAATGCCTCTCTCTCTACTCGGTGCCGCCTCTCCCTCTCAATCTTTTTCACCTCAGGTGGCGTGCGGCTAAACCCCCAAGCCGCATGGCCCAGGTGACTAAAATGCCCCCTATATGCAACTCGACTTATAAAATTCATATTTAACTCGTTCTAATTCCGATTCAAGTTTTGATTGAACCATTGGACTCGACTCGATATCCCCTATCATCATGGCATGCTAAATCACAAGGAAATTATAAATAAACTTTTTCATAATTTTTCCACGTTAGACGCTTACCAGAAATGAATCCCGAATTTTTTCGCTAGCCCGGGCTAACTTGAGCATAAAATCTCTTGCTGAAAAAAATATAATTATTAATTTTTTTATTATAAAAATTCGAGTCATCGAACCTAGGAGGTGTAGACGCTAAACTCTCTACTGTCATTCTAGGATCGATTCTAGATGTATACGAGATGGTGAAATCTCAATCCACGACCCACTCTGATACTAAATTTAAGTTGTATTACCTACACTAGAGGGGGGGGGGGGGTAAATAGTGTGTTCGCTAGATTCTTTAACCTAATTTTTGGTTTTAATCAATTCTTAGCTAAGGAAATTCTCAATTTAATGACTAAATGCGGAAGCAATAAGTAAGACAATGAAGCACAAATAGTATAACAATGCTAACACAATGATTTATAGTGGTTCGGCCCCAATGCTTACTCCACTACCTAAGCACCCCGCTTAAGATTTCACACACAATCCACTAGATATAGAGTTTCTTACAATGAGGACTTTACACTGGAGAATCTCCGCGCTAACACCGGAGACCATTCCACACTCGGAAGTCTCTGCCTTCACACCAAGAGCACTCTTCCACCTCACTATCTCCTAAGGATTCTCTAATCCTAGATTATAAGCACACCGGTGGACTTATGCCTCGACACCAAGGCAACCACCTAACCCTTTGTAACTTGAATATTTCCTAAAGAATATAAAGAGGAATTATTCCTCAACCCTAGAGGATACCTCAACTACTATTCTAAAGCCAAACACTCAATTACAAAGTACACAAGGTGTATCACCTACACCTTCAAACCAAAGCTACAACTCAATGAAAATAAGCTTAAATGTAAGACCCGAGGTTTCCTAATATAAAATTTATTTTTAGTGCAGCGCACCGGATCGGGAGTTAGTCGGGTCGAGTCGTAGAATCACCACGAGTAGAAGGTATAATTTAAGCCTAATGAAATTTTATTTGATAAATGTTCCTTCCTTCTTAATAAGAAGATATTTTAGTAGAGTCGAGTCTAAAATCGTGTTCGCGGATCAAATCGGTGCTCGAATCGGGCTCGGATTGAGTCGAGTAGGGGCTAAGTGAATGGGAGGGGCATAATGGTCAAGGGAAGATGAGGGAATAAATCCCTCATCCCCCTAGCATCCGTGTGGCTCATTATTGGAGCCGAACGTAGCCCGAGAAAGGAGAGGGAGGAGGAGAAAGTTTGCAGTCGGCGCTGGATTCGTGTCGCCGTCGAAAAGATCAAGATCATCGTCGCTCGTCCATTCTTCTTCCTTGATCAAGGTGAGTTGTCGAATCTCGGCTTGTAGGTGAGGCGTGTGGCCTAACCGAATAGATGTGATAAATCGAGGTTTTTGCGTGTCGTTTCTTGTCGATTGATGACGTTTCTCGAATTCTCAAGTCATGTTCTTCATCGTTGTATGGATTTTGTTGTTAGACGATCATTTTGTGGTGATTCAAGGGCCGACCGACTAGAGGAAAAAGGGGAAAGGTCATGCCGGAATTTTTCCCAATTCCCTCGAGTTGTTTAAACCCTTGGATAGATTCCTTTTTGATGTAGACAATTTTGTGCAACTAGATCTTGTGATTTCGTGTTCGAATTAACCTTTCTTCCCTTTCAAGATGGCTCGGCCGACCATGTACCCTTGGTTAGGGTTCGGCCGAGTGGAGAGGAGGGTAAATTCGATCGAGCATCTTGATTACATCTTTTAGGGACTATGTTCGTCAATTGAAATTGTAGATTTAGTGATTGACGAATGTATTATAATTTTGAGTAGATACATTTTTAAGAATTGTAGAAGAACACCTCCTTTAATGCGCAGGTATTACTAAATACTAGGTATGGTATATGATTTATGATATTTCCTTCATCGAAATCCTAATGCCATTATTGAAATTACCATGCTAGATCAATTGCTAGTTTGATGGAATTTACTGATTAAATGCATAATTTAATTACTATATTGTTGAAAGCATATTGTTAATTATAGTAGTAGTTGTAGAATAATTTCCTTATAACTTATGTGTTGTGGCATATATGTATTCAGACATTTCTACACTTATGACATGTAATCTACATTTAAGGAATATGGCAACGATGCTAGATGACTATAAGGAAATTATAGGGTGCTTAAATTGTCGGAAAAACTTGAATGTAGACAAGCTAGGTTTCACGCCTAGGGAATAATCAGCGGGTGCTAGTGTGCGGCTGATGTGGCCCGGAATAAGGGGACCGGATACGGGTGAATGCCCAGAGTTTTAAATAAGGAAACTTTTGAACAAGTGTTAGACCCAGGTGGAAGAGGGTCTTGAGATTCCGTCAATGGGCCACGCTGACGGTAGATCCGAGTTGGGTGGGACTAGCTATCCCTAACCCGATAGGTTCCTGAGACTAGTTGACCATCCTAGTCGACGGCTCGGTAATTGTTTGACTTTCCTTATATGATATGTGGGTCGTGCTGCCGGATTATTATTTGTGGTATAGGCTGAGTAGAGCCGAGCCACCAGTCCTTGAACAAGTTTTAGTGGCCGAGTGTTGCCCAATCTAGTGGGGCCAGTTTGGCTGGTTGTATGGTTTATATAGGTTGGCCTTTGGGCTGGTCGTCATATCATGACTAGATTAGATCGCTATATTTATAACTGCTGACTTATATGCATGAAGTTATTGGGGATTTATGTGGAGGTTCGGAAGGACCACACATTGAGTCCCATGTGGACTCACGGTTTATTTCTCTTGTTTTTGCAGAGCCCGATTAGTGAGGTGAGGCTTGGAGTCATGGTGCAGTTGGAGGGCAGGCAATGGCGTAGATCTTGTAGCAGCGTCCAGTAGTCGTAGTCGTGATGTCTAGGGTTGTGTTTTTTTTATACACTGAGAGATGTTAATTTAAAAAACATGTATTTGCCTTTAACTCAAGTCGTTCTTAATAGTTGGTTTGTTTTGCAACTCTTTTAAAATTGTTGAACCTTCTTTAAAATTAAATAAAAGTTTGCATCGTTGTTCTTTTACTCGTATGTTTTTTGATTAGCGTGTATTCTCAGTATTTTGTTATTCAGTGTATGTGGTAGGCTTCAGGGTAGGACATAGACCGTGGCCGGTCACGTGACCCTGAGTTGGGGCATGACAAAGTTGGTATCAGAGCTTTTGTTTAGGTCTTGACTACGACTAGGAGTTGGCTATCGTATGAGATATATGCTAGCGTGTTGACATACGACATAGGTATGCTACGAGATTTGGCAACCATGACTGCATTCAGCGCACCAAGTGGTTAGTAATTTAAATTACAGTTGAATGAATTGTTTATATTAATGGGAGAATTGTTTCTCTTTTTCTCTCTATGTTAGTGTGATGGAGACTCATAGTGTTGCACTGAGCGGTAGTGGCAGTAATTCGGCAGAGCGTCGAGGCTGAGGCCGAGGCCAGCGCCGGGGCAGGGAAAGAGAGCAATACGAAGAGTAAGGACAAAACTCTGTGATTGCTCAACTGCAAGCTTAGGTGGCTCAGTTAACAGAGGCGCTCCTTAGAGAGTAGGAGTTGAGACATCAATTGCAGCAGCAGCAGCCGCCACCACAGCTTGTACCTGTGGTTCCGGTGTTACCGGAGGTAGCTGAGAGAGTAGCACCAGTGATCAGGGTTCCAGGAGCCCCATCTTATGCAAACTTCATCATGCTGAAGCCGCCAGAATTCACTGGAACAGATCGGCAGGTGGAAGTCACTGAGTTTGTGGGGGGACTACTACAAACTGTGCATGGAACTAGGGTGCTAATCGGAAGCAGTGGTTCGTATGGTCGGGCTACAGATGAGGGGACCGACAAAGGTCTGACTGCACACTTGGTGGGATCGCAGGGCAGCAGGCGCACCGCCTCCAACTTGGGAAGAGTTTAGGGCGGCTATGGTAGAACAATACTTGCCAATGAGTGTTCGCAACAAGCGGGCATGAGACTTTGAGATGTCGCGCCAGTCTTGTGGCATGTAAGTGTTAGAGTATGAGATGGAATTTAACCAGCTTTCCAAATATCATCCGACCCTAGTGGCATCTGAGACCGCCAAGGTCAAGAGGTTCGTTGGGGGCTTGAGGCCTCAAATAGGCAGGCTCATCCACTACACCGAGGATTCCACTCTTGCCCGGGTGCTGGATAAGGCCCTTCGAAAGTAAGCTTTGGTGCTGTTCGAGAGGAACGACAAATCGACAAAGAAGAAATTTTGACCACCGGGTCACTCTGAGGGGACTGTAGCTACAGTACCAGTAGAGCTGAGAGCAGGGTGGTAGCCGGGGCCGTGGGGGCCCAGGGTCCGGGACAGGGAGGCCGACAGGGTCAGGGGGTGTTTCTCAAAAGTCAGACATGCCACAATGTGGTCACTGTAATCGGAGGCACTGGGGGGCTTGTTTTGGCCGCTCGGATCCCTGCTTTAAATGCGGTCTAGTTGGGCACTTTAAGAATGATTGTCCGGACAGAGTTGGCCAGAGATCTGAGCAGTCAAAAGGAAAGGCGCCTATGTCAGTAGGGTCAGTGGCTCAAAGAGGTCAAATGTAGAGCAGGGGACCGTAGGCTAGCCATTCAGAGAGACCGTTTGCTAGGGTTTTCGCCATGAACCGCGAAGGGGCAGAGGCATCAAAGGCAGTGGTGATAGGTGTTGTTTTAGTCAGTTCTTCTACTGCTTATATTCTGTTTGATCCGGGTGCCACGCACTCATTTGTATCTGCCAAATTTGCTGTCGGATTGCCTTTGGTACCTTCCTTGCTTGTTGTTCCGTATGTGGTGTCAACACCTACGGGTGATGCATTGATAGCAGAATCAATCTTCCGTGATTGCAAAGTGCTAATCTGTGGTCATGTGTTGAAAGCAGAATTGACACTTCGGCCTATGCTTGAAATTGATATCATCCTCGGCATGGATTGGCTGGCGGAGCACTTTGCGTCAGTTAACTGTAGGGCTAAGACTATCACGTTCCGTAAGCCGGGTTGCCGTAGTTCACCTTCCGTGGAGAAGGAAGGGATGAGCCAATGGGCGTCATTTCAGCCCTTAAGGCTCGTAAATTGCTGGTAGGCGGCTGCCAGTCCTTCTTGGCCTTTGTATCTGTGGCCGAGGAAAAAGGGGGCACAGATCAGGAAGTTAGTGGAACTCCTGAGATCTGTGAGTTCCCCAATGTCTTCCTAGAAGAATTGCCTTGATTGCCACCAAGAAGAGAAATCGAATTAAGTATTGAACTGCACCCCGAGGCGGCACCGATCTCCATCCCACCCTATAGGATGGCACTGGCCGAACTTCGGGAGATAAAGGCGCAGTTGCAAGAATTGCTGGACTTGGGCTTCATTCACCCAAGTGTGTCCCCGTGGGGTGCTCCGGTCCTATTTGTGAATAAAAAGGACGGGTCCATGCGCATGTGCATCGACTATAGGCAGCTCAATAAGGTGACAATCAAAAATCGTTACCCGCTGCCCACAATCGATGACTTGTTCGACCAGTTGCAGGGGGCACAATGGTTTTCAAAAATTGATTTGAGGTCTGGATATCATCATTTGAGAATCTGAGACTGTGACGTGCCCAAGACTGCCTTCAGGACTCGCTATGGCCATTATGAGTTCCTAGTGATGTCGTTTGGATTGACTAACGCACCTACGGCCTTTATGGAACTCATGAACAGAGTGTTTAAAGAATACCTGGATAGATTTATGATTGTCTTTATTGACAACATCCTAGTGTATTCCAAGAGCAATGAGGAGCACTCCAAGCATTTGAAGATGGTACGGGAAACCCTCAGAAAACATCAATTGTATGCCAAATTCACCAAGTGTGAGTTTTGGTTAGAAAGTGTGGAATTCCTAGGTCATATAGTGTCCAAGGAAGGAATCGGTGTGGATCCCACCAAGATAGAGGCGGTAAAGGACTGGAAGCGGCCGACCAGTGTGACTGAAGTCCGCAGTTTCTTGGGGTTAGCTGCGTATTACAGAAAGTTTATAGAAAATTTCTCCAGGATTGTAGCTACTTTGACTCGGTTAACCCAGAAGAAGGTCAAATTTGATTGGGACGGAAAGTATGAGGAGAGCTTCCTGAAGCTCAAAGAATGTTTGACGTCAGCACCAATTCTGGTCGTACCTTCAGGCTCGGGAGGATTTGTGGTATACTGTGATGCCTCTCGGGTTGGCCAAGGCTGTGTTCTGATGCAGTAGGGCAGAGTGATCGCCTATGCGTCTTCGCAGTTAAAAGTTCATGAAAAGAATTATCCAGTACATGATTTGGAACTGGCGGCGATAGTGTTAGCCCTGAAGCTATGGCGCCACTACTTATACGGTGAGGCTTGTGAGATTTATACTGACCACAAAAGCCTCCAGACTTGCTCACCCAAAAGGAGCTCAATTTAAGGTAAAGAAGATGGCTGGAACTTCTGAAAGATTATGATTATACCATCTTGTATCACCCTTGGAAGGCCAATGTGGTGGCACATGCGCTGAGCAGGAAGTCCATGGGCAGCCTGGCCCATTTGGCAGTCGGGAGGAGACCGCTAGCGCAAGAATTGGCACTATGCTTGGATGGGGGAGCAGTTCTAGCAGTGTCAGCTTCGGGTGCCCTAGTGGCGTATCTACAGGTACAATCCACACTGGTGGATATGTTGCGCATCGTGCAGGGGGAGGACGCCTTCTGTGCCCTGACAAAGGACTTAGTGCAGAGAGGCGATGCAGAGAATGGCTTTAGGTTGGACTCAGTGGGTGTCTTAAGGTTCAGAGACTGGATAGTGGTACCTGATATGGCAGAGGTGCGCAGGCAGGTCCTAGAGCTGGGGCATCGATCTACTTATACGATGCATCCAGGAGCCACCAAAATGTACCGAGACTTAAGGCAGCATTAGTGGTGGAAGGGCATGAAAAGGGAGGTAGCAGAGTTCGTATCCAAGTGTTTGGTCTACCAGCAAATGAAGGCTGAACACCTGAAGCCCGCAGGGCTGCTGCAAAACCTCAAAGTTCCTGAGTGGAAGTGGGAAAAGATTACTATGGATCTAGTGACAGGGCTATCTGAGTCAAGGCGCGGATTTGATTCCATTTGGGTGGTGGTAGATTGGTTGACAAAGATCGCTCATTTCATTCCTATCAAGACAACCTTTTCTGCTGAGCAGTACGCCAGACTGTTCTTGGATAGGATTGTGGCATACTGTGGTACCACAGTGATGATTATATTAGATCGAGGTACCCAGTTCAAAGCCCAGTTTTGGCAGTCCTTCCAGGAAGCCTTGGGTACTTAGGTGCGCTTCAGCACAGCTTTCCATCCGCAGACGGACGGACACTCAGAGAGAACCATCCAAACCTTGGAAGATATGCTGAGGGCCTGCGTTTTGGACCTAGCTGGTGGTTGGAAGAAACACCTGTCATTGATTGAGTTCGCCTACAACAATAGCTATCACAGTAGCATTGGCATGGCTCCTTTAGAGGCCTTGTATGGGCGGCGATGTAGATCTCCAGTTGGCTGGTTTGAAGCCAGAGAATCTCTCATCGTGGGTCCTGATCTAGTTGAGGAACTGGTGGAGAAGGTGAAGATCATAAAGGAAAGATTGTTGGTGGCCCAGAGTCGCCAAAAGGTGTATGCTGATAAGGAGGCCAGAGAGCTGGAGTTCGCGGAAGGCGACCTAGTGTTCTTGAAGGTCTCCCCCGCCCATGAAGGGGGTAGTTTAATTTGGGAAGAAAGGAAAGCTGAGCCCCTGATTTGTTGGGCCTTTTCCCATTCTCCGGCGGAGGAGTGTTGTAGCTTATGAACTGGCCTTGCCCCCTAGCATGAGCAGGGTACACCCGGTTTTTCATGTATCATTGCACAGATGATATGTGAGAGACGATTCGCATGTGATTGAACCTCCTGTGGTTGAGGTGGATTCGGCTGTCTCATTTGAGGAAAGGCTGGTGGAGATCCTCGACCGCCAAATTTAAAAGTTGAGGTCCAAATAAATCCCCCTGGTAAAGGTTAGATGGGAGCACCGCTCCGGGCAGGAAGCTACTTGGGAGGTAGAGCGAGACATGAGAGAGCGCTACCCTTCCTTGTTTGAAGAACCGATAAGTCCTTATAATTCAGCAAAATTCGAGGATGAATTTCCCTTAAGGGGGGAAGGTTGTAAGACACGAGGTTTCCTAATATAAAATTTATTTCTGGTGCAGCGCGCCGGATCGGGAGTTAGTCGAGTCGAGTCGCGGAATCACAGCGAGTAAAAGGTATAATTTAAGCCTTATGAAATTTTATTAGATAAATGTTCCTTCCTTCTTAATCATAAGATGTTTTGGTAGAGTCGAGTCCGAAATCGTGTTCGCGGATTGAGTCGGGACTCGAGTCCGGCTCGGATTGAGTCGAGTAGGGGCTAAGTGAAAGGGAGGGCCATAATGGTCAAGGGAAGATGAGAGAATAAATCCCTCATCCCCCTAGCAGCCGTGTGGCTCATTATTGGAGCCGCACGCAGCCCGAGAAAGGAGAGGGAGGAGGAGAAAGTTTGGAGACGGCGCCGAATTTGTGCCGCTGTCGGAAATATCGAGATCATCGTCGCTCATCCATTCTTCTTCCTTCATCAAGGTGAGTGGTCGAATCTCAGCTTGTAGGTGAGCCGTGTGGCCTAACCGAATAGATGTGATAAATCGAGGTTTTTGTGCATCATTTCTTGTCGATTGATGACGTTTCTTGAATTCTCAAGTCATGTTCTTCATCGTTGTATGGATTTTGTTATTAAACTATCATTTTGTGGCGATTCAAGGGCCGGCCGACTAGAGGAAAAAGGAAAAAGACCATGCCAAAATTTTCTCCAATTCCCTCGAGTGGTTTAAACCGTTGGATCAATTCCATTTTGATGTAGACAATTTTGTGCAACTAGATCTTATGATTTCGTGGTCGAATTAACCTTTCTTCCCCTTCAAGAAGGCTCGGCCGACCATGTACCCTTGCTTAGGGTTCGGCCGAGTGGAGAGGAGGGTAAATTCGATCGAGCATCGTGATTACATCTTTTAGGGACGATGTTCATCGATTGAAATTGTAGATTTAGTGATTGACAAATGTTTTGTAATTTTGAGTAGATACATTTTTAAGATTTGTAGAAGAACACCTCCTTCAATGCGCAAGTATGACTAAATACTAGGTATGGTATATGATTTATGACGTTTCCTTCATCAAAATCCTAATGCCATTATTGAAATTACCATTCTAGATCAATTGCCAACTTGTTGGAATTTACTGATTAAATGCAGAATTTAATTACTTTATTGTTGAAAACATGTTGTTAATTATGGTAGTAGTTGTAGAATAATTTCCTTATAACTTATGTGTTGTGGCATATATGTATTCAAACATTTCTACACTTATGACATGTAATCTACATTTAAGGAATAAGGCAATGATGCTTGATGACTATACGGAAATTATGGGGTGCTTAAATTATCGGAAAAACTTGAATGTAGACAAGCAAGGTTTCACACCTAGGGAATAATCAGCGGGTGCTAGTGTGCGGCTGATGTAGCCTGAAATAAGGGGGCCAGATATAGGTGAATGCCCGGGGTTTTAAATAAGGAAACTTTTGAACACTTTGCTTGTGCATTGTGATTGCGATGGTCGGCTGAGAAGCATGGACGGTCAGAACGACTAATGCTTGACTCAGTGGGTGTTTAGGGTCTTGAGATTGCACCAGCGGGCCCGTTAAGTGTTAGACCAGTGGGCCACGCTGACGGTAGACCCGAGTTGGGTGGGTCTAGCTATCCCTAACTCAGTGGGTTCTTGAGACTAGTTGACCATCCAAGTCGACGGCCCGGTAATTATTTGACTTTCCTTACATGATATGTGGGTCGTGCGGCCGAATTATTATCTTGTGGTATAGGCCGGGCAGATCCGAGCCACCAGTCATTGAACAAGTTATAGTGACCGTGTGTTGTCTGGTCTGGTGGGGCCAGTTTGGCCGGTTGTATGGTTTACATAGGTTGGCCTTTGGGCCAGTCGTCATATCATGATTGGATTAGGTTGGCCTTTGGCCTTTGGGCTGGATGTTGTTGGGGATTTATGTGGAGATTCGGAAGGACCGCTCACTGAGTCATGGTGCAGTTGGAGGGCAGACAATGGCGTAGATCTCATAGCAGCGTCCAGTAGTCATAGTCGTGATGTCTAGGGTTGTGTTTTTTATATACTCTGAGAGATGTTAATTTGAAAAACATGTATTTGACTTTAACTCGAGTCATTCTTAATAGTTGGTTTGTTTTGCAACTCTTTTAAAATTGTTGAACCTTTTTTAAAATTAAATACAAGTTTGCATCGTTGTTCTTTTACTCGTATGTTTTCTAGTTAGCGTGTATTCTCAGTATTTGTGTATGTTGTAGGCTTCAGGGTAGGACATAGACCCTGGCCGGTCACGCGACCCTGAGTTGGGGCGTGACATTAAAATATAAGTAAATGGAGCTATAAATATAACAACACAAGTACTTAGCTCCAACCGTGATCCCTAGTCCTCTTGATGCCTCAAGATGATGAATCGATGAAGAATGAAGGCCCAATCAAGGTTTCCACTAAAAACTAGGGTTTGTTCAAAGATTAGCACAAGAAGGCTTAGCAAATATGAAGGATTATCTCAATGAAGCATTAGGTCGGTAAGGAAGGCTCTCTTGGGAGTATTTATTGAGATCCCAAGGGTGGGGGCTCAAAAAGAGCCATTCAACGGATCTAAATAGATCTGTTGGATAATTTGGTCAGTAGTCGAGCGACCCTCGATCGACCAAGGTTCGGCCGCATGTCGACCGAATAGGTTCTAGAAATCTTCTAGAACACTTCTGGTCAATCTTCGGCGACCGCCAGTCGATCGAGGATAGGACGAGATTCGACTGATACCTGCAGTTTTAGTAGGTTGATGATTGTTCGTGTTTGTTGATTCTTCACTAGTCTTATTTAACATTTATGTTTTAAAGTTAATAACGTAAAGTTAAGAAATGTTAATAAGGATTACCCCCATTTGTATTCAATAGAAATATCTAAAAAATTAAAATCCTTATGAATCAAAATCTAAATTTTGGTGTCTAGTGTTAATTTGCGAGAATCGAAAATTTTGAAGTCTCTCGGGTCAAATATGGATAGGTTAAAGATTTCCAAAAATTCCTTAAAAATAGGTCGTTAACTTAGTTCTACCTAAGGAACAATTACGAAAACTTTTGGTACCATGAAAATGTACAAGTCATATAGCCCTCTGAACGGGGATAAAACCATTTGTCCCAGTTGGATTAGACCCAGCAGCGCCCCACCATTCATTTCAGGCCTTACCAAGCGGCTCCACCCAAGGGGCTTCACCCAACTACACCCCTGAACCAGACCCGAGCTAGATTAAGCAGCTCTTCCCAGGAGCCCTACCTGGCCATACAAGGATACTTACATCCTACCTTATCAACAAAAATAAGTCATTACGACTTCGCCATCTTCGAGATCGCCCTCGACCCATTCTGGGCAACCTCACCACGAGATTTCCGGGTGGCATCATCACCTCCACCTGCAATAAATATAGACATGGCACGTCTCAGGTAACCATAATTCCAATTTCCATAACCTCTACCTTGGAGTCCCACTGACTTGAGAGCCAGATCGTCAGAGCGTCGAACCAGACAAGGATAGACACTGTAACGGACAAGAAGCCCCCAACTCTCAGGCAGGAACATTTAGCGCTCATCGTGGGGATGAGTAAAGCTTACCTCTCCCGAAATGGTTGGAAATTGGAACCCGGGGCCAAGCGACCGTCGCCACACGCCAACGGCAACAACCCGACGGCGACGATCAACCACAGCCTGGTGATGTTAAAACAGTGAGGAACGGTGCTCTGGTACCATCCCACCTTCCCCCTAAAGAGCCCCAGTAGCAAGTAAATGAGTTGGAAGCATAAAACCAACAACTAGCAGCCCAAGTTGAGAGACTAACACGGTCTTAGGGGCAGTCCCCGGCTGACCACCAACATTGCCGCTCAGAGCATGGGGAGAGCAATCACTCAAAAATAAGAAGGTCAGTCTCCATCCTTCAAGGTGAGGTCTTCAGCACCCCTCGGTCGAAAAAGAGCGAACAGCCTAAAGCCCAAGAAACTGGGGCTGCTCTCCACTCGAAGCAGGACCCTTTGCCAAGCACATCATGACAAGCCGTCTCCAACTAAGAAGTGAGCTACCTACCACCCTCACAGCCTAGAATGGTAAAGGAAACCCCACGACTACACCTGACGACGCTCCGGACCACGATGCTCTATCACAGAGCAACCGATTTCGTACTCTGCAGAGCCTTCCCAACCTTCCTAGGGAAAATTGCCTTATTATGGTTTGCCTCCCTCTCGCTAGGATCGATTCACTCTTTCGACGACCTCTCCCGCATCTTCCTTAGCCAGTTCACCACGTCGTGGGTGTATCACAAGACATGAGCCGCCCTCTACTATTTTAGGTAGGGGCAACATGAGCCCCTAAGAGAATACCTGAACAGGTTTCAGGCCATAGTGACCGAAATCCCCAACCTCTACCCACAGATCGAGCTCTTCTGCATCCAACACGGGATAAAAACCGGGCTTTTCGCCGACCATATTACCCTGATCGAGCCTAAAGACATGGCCGAATTCTAGGAAAATGCGCCAAGTTTTATAAAAATGGAAGAATTCAACTTTCAAGGAACTAATCAGAACCTACACGACCAGGACGTAATCTCTGTGATTGCAGAAAACTTCATCGACAAAAAGGTTCTTGTCGACCAAGGGAGCTCGCGACATCCTTTTCTACTCCACCTTTGAGAATTCAATTAACAGAAGCCTTACTCACACCATGCAAAGGGGACCTAATAGGCTTCTCACGAGAGAGAGTCGATGTCCGTAGAGCCATATGGCTGAGGACGACGTTCGACTCTCAGCCAAAAGGGAAAACAATCGATGTACAGTATGTTGCCATCAATATCCCCAACCTATATCATATAATCTTAGGACGACCATCCTTGAATATTCTGGGGGTTGTCGTATCTAGTCCCCACATGGCGATAAAATTTTCTTTCTCAGAGACAGAGGTAGGCGTGTTGCACGTCGATCAGAAAGAAGTCCAATGGTGCTACAACGAATGCCTCAAACCAAAGGCAGCCAAACTGAAGAATGAGCTTATTGGTCTGCAAACACCTCCCAGGATCAAAGACAAATAGTCGACCAAAACCTCTGAACCAAACTCGGGACGAGTCATGCGGAAGCAACCCTAGCTCAACCCTTGAAAGCAAGTCCAGGCATGATCAAACAATCAATAAAGCTCAGGAAAGAGCACCCTCCTGTACACACAATTTCTTTATTATACTCAATAAAGTTACATTCTTCTCATTTCTCTCTGTGAATGATCAGTAAACCACTATGGAAATCTCACTATTTTAATGAATACTCTATTCGAAACTTGCTCGAGTCCTCATGCACGAAGCCCCTAAACGAGGACTTTCACCTTTAGGGCCATGGTATTTGGCTCCAAAGCCTAACACTCCACTCAGCGACTAGAACTCGGTCTTCACCGAGTCTGGTCCTTCGCTACCACGCCACTACTTTCGGCCTTAGAACCCTTATTCAACTCCTCGCATGGTTCCGCCTTACGCTCTTCGGCGAGCTCGGCCTGAACTCCCAAGTGCAATTCTTAGCTTCAACGCCATTACTTCCGGCCTTAGATCCCTTATTCAACTCCTCGCGCGCGGTTCCGCCTTACGCTCATCGACGAGCTCAACTTGAACCCCTGAGTAAAGTTTTTGGTTACCACACCACTACTTCCGGCCTTAGAGCTCTTATTCAACTCCTCATGTGTGGTTCCGCCTTACGCTCATCGACGAGCTCGACCTGAACCCCCCCGAGTATAGTTCTTGTCTACCACGCCACTAGTTCTGGCCTTAGAACCTTTGCTCAACTTATTGCACGTAGTTCTGACTTGACGAAGCTCGGTTTGAACTCCCGAATGCGGATCTTTGGCCACCACGTCATTACTTCTAGACTTGGGGCTCTCACTTGATTAGTAACACGTGATTAGTAACTCATATATTTCGATTTTTTTAAAAAAGTTCTTCATGATGGCTTTAAATTTTTTATTTTGCTCATTTCTTTTGTTTGGAAGAAAATGCTAAAACAAAAAGTATCCTTTTTGTTTTTTCGTTGAGTTTTTTTTTTTGGCAAAATGGTGCATATTTCTTTCTTAAAAGTTCTACAAAATGATTTTTTTTTAAAAAAAGAATACATAGAGAAACAAGTACCATGTGTCACATATTGGTAAAGGCATTCTTCTCTAACCTTGTTATAGAGAAGGCTAGACTAGGTGACTCACAAGTCCTTAGATCTAAAATCCTAGGAAAACCCATAGTTACCACAAATATCACCATTAGAGAGGCCTTTGGTTTTCCTCTGTTAGGGATCGCCATTAGAGAGGCCTTTGGTTTTCCTCCGTTAGGACCCCAGTGTATAACATGTCTACTCACCATTTTCATGAGGAGTTTCTTTAGTGCTGAGGTTGTGTCTGCTATATGTCCTGAGGGTTACCAGGGGATACTTCCTACTCAAAGCATCAAACTTCCCACTACTGCTAGGATTATGCATCTTATCATTGCTTATAACATTCTTACTAGAGCGGGATATTATGACGAGGTCACTAGTACGAGCACTAGAGTACTCTTCTATGCCATGACCCACAGATGCATAGACATCCCCGATCTTATGCTTCGTTACATAGCGGATGTTCATGCCTTTAGAAAGCAAGCCCTACCCTATGCCTTCGTAATCTCTCATTTCATTTATGCTACTGGGGTAAACAAGTCCAAATTTGAGATAGAACCTGTGCCCAAAACAATAGACACTTATACCCTAAACTGTACGAAAACAATAGAACCTACAGAGCATAGCGATGACGATGAGGACTGGAATGAGGAAGATGCTGGTGGAAGGTCGTCGGCTACTACTCCTATTGGGCGATTGGATGAGTTGGAGCATCAATTTGCTCAGTTTCATATTGACCAATTAGAATGGACCAGAGGTACAACTGGCCGTCTAGATGAGTACGACCAACTGATTGATTAGTATGGCCAGATAGTTGATGAGTACGATCATCGCATTGATGAGTACGGTCAACGCATCGATAAGTACGGCCAGAGAGTTGATTAGTACGGTCGCCGCATTGGTGAGATGTATGGTCGGGTGGATGAGATGTAGCAATACTATCAGACGCATCTGCCACCTTCACCACCTGAGGATGATTAGTCTCACTGTTGCATGATGTCACTTAATTGACTCATGTTTTATTTTATTTTTTTAGTACTCTTTTTTATTGATTCCAAAAGGGGAAGAAGAATGTTCATCATGATAGGAGTTAACATGTTTAAATTATGGCACGATGACAGGAGGAGAGTTAAAGATATGCATATTGATAGGGGGAGCACTAAATGTAATGTGTCTTCATCATTTTATGATGCTCTCATATATGCACTTATAAATTCATGCTTCAAACTTTAAGAATTCGTTAATACATTACATATAGATTTTGATCATTGATGGTTTGTCATCATCAAAAAGGGGAGATTGTTGGCCGAGGATTTCTCCCTTGTGCTCTACTCTCTTCATGATTATTTTGATGATAACAAACCAAATCTACCTAACTAAGTTCTTGAAGCATGAAGGTTGCAGGTTCGATAAAAGACGAAAGCCGATTTCGTGGTTCGTGACATCGGTCTTGATACGACGTACATTTTCGACGACTTATAGAAGTTTGATGATGACATGGAAAGCTCTTCAAATTGACGCATGCTGAAGGCTGGAACATGAAAATGAAGCGCACAAGAAGAAATCTAAAAAATACAAGCTCAACCCAGGTTCGGTCAACGAATGTGGTCAAAAATTGGAAGTAGCCAATTCGGTCGATCGACGGTCGGCCGAATGTTGCCAAAAAGTGGTAGTAGGCCTGCGGTTGCTCCGTAGGTGCTCGGTCAGTCGATCGACGATGGACCGACAAGTGACCAGGCGTCGACAACGGGTAGAAATATGCCTATTGTCAAACCCTTTGTTTGGGGGGGGAGGGTTTATAAATATCCACATCAAACTCTCTCCCAAGCCACCAATGATGCTTCTAAGACTCAAAGAGTGATATTTAGCATCCTCTAAGCTCTTTCTTGATCAAATCCATTGAACCTAGCTAGCTCTTAATCCCTCAATCTCAAGTGTTCTTCATTGGAGGGCTCATTAAGGATGCTAGACTCAGGAAGAAGAGACACTTTTATTGTGATAAGTTCTCTTCATCTTCTTCTTGTAATAGATTTGTTTTTACTTTAACTCACTAGTGCATGTAAGAAGACCGAGTGTTGGGTCTTGTGATTAAGTGGTATCCTTAGCAAAGAAGGTGTAAACTCACTTGTGTAAACTAAGTTAGGAGTAGGTCTTAGGAATTGAGGTGGGATAGCTCACTCGGTAGGAAGGCGGTATACTTTCTGGTGTGGAAGTGCCTTCAAGGTGAGTGTTGTGTTTTTCCGGTGTAAAGTCCTCGATTGTAAGCTACTTGTAATTTAGTAGATTTGGGTGTGAAATCCTAAGCGCGGTGCTTAGGTAGTGTAGTAGGCATTGGGACCGAACCACTACAAATTCTTTTGTTAGTATTGATATTTTATTTGTGTTAATTCCTTTTATCATTAATCGGTTTCGCATTTAAATATTCAATTGTGGATTGCCTAAGTAATCTAAGAAATAATTAAAATCAGATTTAGGCTAATTGATTTAGTTAACATACTATTCACCCCCCCCCCCTTAGTGTGTCCATTTCTCCAACACATCTCTCCTATAAAATAAGAAATGACCGAATAGTTCGTCCCAAGAAAACCGAAGGGAGGATTGTAAGGAAAACGAACCTAAGGCCAACAACGACAATACTGAAGCTAGAGACTAAAAAGACTTACTAGCAAGAGTTAACGACAGTAGAAGAGCTAACGACGAAGGAAGAAAAGAACCAATTGTGGAAAGCACCAACAAAGCATGCTAGAAACGAAGGCCAAAGAACACAAGGAAAAAACTCGCAAAAGAGAAAAAAAAAGACATTTTATAGGCTCAACTTCCTTATAGAACGACCAACAATGAAGCCGAAATTGAATCTCCACCGGCCAACTCAGCGATCAACGGCTATCTAGAAACGCCGATGGCATGAGCGGACACTTTTTTCGCCATGATGTCTTCCCCAAAAACGAGGGGACAAGAGCCAACCAGCAGTCGTCACGCAGGATGAGAAGATCTTTATTATTAAACCGATATATCGAGCGTATAAGCCATCTTGGTTCTTCGGGTTTTAGGGTCCTCGCCTTTTTCCGAACGGGGAGTGCTAGAGACTTCGTTGTGGGGAACAGGATTGGGTCCCCTCTTTCTCGAGTGATTGCTTTCTCCAAACTTTGAGCGGCAGCGCTCGTGGTTAACCGAGGGCTGTCCACAAGATCATGCCAGCATCTCAATTTGGGTTGCTAGCCATTAGTGTTTGGCTTACGGGTCATTTATCCGTTGTTGGGACTCTTTAGGGGAAAGATTGGCTAGTACCGAAGCATTGCTCCTCACTATTTTAGCGTCACCGGGTTGTGGTCGATCGTCGCCGTCAGGTCATTACCGTTGGCGTATGTGCGGCGATGATCGCTTGGCTTCGGGTTCCAACCATTATGGGGGATAAACATTAATCGGGCCCACGGTGGGCACCAAATGTTCGTGCTTGAGGGTTGGGGCCTTCTGGTCTGGTTCAGTGTCTCTCCTTCTCTGGTTCGACACCGACAAGGGGAGCCCCCCCCCCTTGCAAAAAATACCTCGACGCTCAAGTCGGTGGGACTCCAAGATGAAGGTAATGAAAATTGGAATTAGGATTACCTAAGGCGCACTATGTCTATATTTATTGCAGGTGGATGTGATGATGTCGCCCGAAAATCTTGTGGCGATATTATCTTGAATGGGTCGAGGTTGACCCCGGAGATGGCAGGCTCGTAATGGTGCATCTCTCCTGATAAGGTAGGATGTGGGTATCTTTTTAAAGCCGAGCGGGATCCTAGGGTAGAGCCACTTGGTCTGGCTCGGATCTGATTCAGGGGCGTAATTGGGCGGAGCCGTTTGTTCGGCCCGGGATGAGTGGTGGGGCACTATTCGGTCTAATCTGATAGAGCCCAATAGTCTTAGTGTAGTCTAGTATTAATGAAAATTTTAATTTTTAAATTTTTAGTTGCAGGATAACAACATCAATGATGCTTACCAACAACCATCTGTCTATAGGCTGTTGTTGAAAGCGTATCGTAATGCCTAGGCCGCATCGTTAATGTCGTTGTTGATCACCTATAGTGATGGCTCAGCAACAAGCCTTTAGCAACGGCCTTATCTCGGCCCAGTCGGTTGTAGTTGATAACTATATCAGCAACAACCGTGGCAGTTGTTGCTGATATATAAACACCAACGGCCGCTTCAGCTGTCGCTAAACTTTTGGCGACACCATTAGTTGCAACGACTTTGGTTGTCGATGACGGTCTTCACCGACGGTTTACCAACGAATTTAGCCATCGGTGAAAGTCACAATTCTATTAGTGTTGTGTGGTGCCTATGTACTATAGTAGTCTTTATGGAACCGTACAAATATACTAACTTTTATTATAGATATGCTCATTTTTATTCAAATATACTCACTTTATTATAGATATACTTAGTTTTTATAATTACACCCACTTCATTTGAAAGTGAGTATACCTAAAATGAGTAATATATTAAAGTTAGTATATCTAAAAGAAAATAAGTATATTTAAAGTAACTATACATAAATATAATGAATATATTTATAATATAAAAGCGAGTATATATATGATGCTTCACAAAGATTGAGCCTAAGCATGATATAAATTTTGTCCGATCATATAATATACATTCCAATCTCGAATATCTTAGCACTCGTACCCTATCACAGTAGAGAGAGGGGTGAAGGGACAAATCAAGGTCAAACCTCTAGTTTTGGGTTTGGTCTCCATTCTCTGGCAGAATTTTTCAACGAGAAAGAATATGAACCCAGAGGTGGCAACGGGTCGTGCTCGGCCCGGGCCCAGGCAGGCACGGCCCGAATGTTTGGCAGCCAAGCCCAGTCCGAGCCCGAGCCCGCCCGAATTTTTAAAGATTTAAAATTTAATTTTAAAGATTAATGGTTACGGGTGAATTTTGAACTTGGACCACTAATTTTATTAATCATTGTACTAAATTTTATTATATATTCTTTAACATATTTTTTATATGTAACATTGTAACGCAGTACAAATTAATAAAAAGATTTTTAAAATATTAAATTATAATTATATTTTTATTTATCTTTAATACAAAAATATTCATCCAATGATAAAATAATTTTTTTTAATATTATAATAGACTACACCTTAAAAGGTTGCCTACGTACCGTACCTTCTATAGCTAAACTTGTACTCCCCAATGATTAACTATAGAATGATCAGATCTACGTAGTTCTTTTTATATTTTTAATCACCCGTAGTCCCGGTGATTTAACTTGTACTTGGACCAGCAGCACCAGCTTCGCTTGTTTGAGCTTCCACCTCTCCCGATGATGAAGTGTCGTGTTCTCCCTTATCTTGTAATCTATCTTCAGCATCCAACCAGTCTTTTAAGCAAATGCTCATTTCAACCATTTCTTCACTCATTCGGCTCTTTTTTTCGTCGAGAATTCTATTTCATGCACTAAAACAAGACTCGGAAGCTACTGTAGACACAGGAACAGTTAGTATATCATGTGTCATGATGGAAATAATAGGATATGTATTTTCTTATTTTTTCCACCATGCTAAAATTTCATTATCATCTATTTCTTCAGAATGATTATGATCTAGAAAAAAAAGTAATTCATTAAAATGAGTAGATTTAGTTTTTTTTATTCTATGACTAAGTTGAGAATTAATACTATTTTCACCATCATCTCTTAATCTAGAAGAAGAAGATGTTGTCTTATTTTTGTAATTGTATCACCAAATTTTGAAGCGTAAAATACAAATATAGAATTCAATAAATTCGAAATTTTAATTTTTTTATCTTCAACATTATCTAATTCCATATTGTTATAATAATCATCTAACAACATATTTAAACCATCAATTTTCATTCTAGGATCTGACCAATACTTTTTAAATTTAGATTCCATTAAATAAATAATTTGTGCAAATAAAAGATGATGTCTATATGAAGAAAATACTTCACTAATACGAACTATATGTGAAAGAGTTAAATTATATGTAGGAAAATATATAAACACCGAAAAGTTGTTCGGTAGCTTTATTAAAAAGTTCTAAAATTTGAGTAATATGTCCAGCAACTAACCAATCATTATTATTAATTGGATCACCAGACATATTTTGATTATAAAACATTGTAAGGATCTCTTGATATCTTATAGTAGACATAAGCAAATGATATGTTGAATTTCATCTAGTAATAATATCACCATTAAATTTTTTAAATAGTTTATTAAAAGATTGACATAATTTTTTAAATTCTTGTGTTTTTACTTTTGAAGAACGTATATATCTAATAACATCTCTTATTTTTTCTACATGTATATTTACTTGTTTTAACCCATCTTATACACATAAATTAAGAACATGACAAACACAACGAACATGAATTAATTCACCATCTAATACTAGTTTAAATAACTGTATAAAGGGAGGAATAGCAGCATCATTATTACTAGCATTATCAAAACTAATCGAAATTTTTTTATCATTTATATTATAGAAATATGTTACAAATCTAATAGCATAAAAAATAGTAACAGAAATGTGTGGATATTCAAAAATTTTAAAACTAATTATTCTTTTTTACAAAATAAAATTTTCATCAATCCAATGTGCAGTAACACAAATGTAAGAATTAGTAGTACGTTGACTAGACCAAACATCAGATGTTAAAGAAATTTTTGATTTATTATTTTCAAAACTAGTCATTATATTTTCTCTATATATAAAAAATAATTTTAAAGCATCACTTTTCATTGTATTTCGAGTAATTTTTTTATATTTTGGTTGTAAAGTATTTTGAATCCAACTAGAAAATCTTGGTTGATCAACAAAACTAAAAGGAGATTCACTTTGAACAATTAATTTTGCAAGTTCTCGACGTTGAAAATCATGATCATACGAAAAAGTTGTTAAACCAGAAGAAGATAAATTAAGAATTTGTTGAGCTTGTGCAATCTTAGTGTCATGACCCTTTGTATGACGTAATAAATGACCAGTTCCTCCGGTTGTTGAAGCCGAAAGAATTTTTTGATATTTTTTGCAGCTGGATTTTATTATGGTGCCATAAGGTTCAATAATTTTCTCAAAATATTTTCAAACCATACTTTTTTTTCTACCCGATGAACATAAATTAATAAATGGACTTATCTCTATATTATGGTTTTGTTGAGTGGTAGGAGTAGCATGAGGCATTTCTTCTATCATCTTTGATCCAGCTTGTGGAGTACAACCTGAAAAATCTCCATCCGCCATTAGTAAAAAATATAAATATTATACTAATAAATGAAATAAATTGAAGAAATTAAAAAAAATTAACAACAATCTTGAATCTTTGTCTTCTTGATGAGCTTAAAATGTTATTGAGAATGATTGTAAATGAACTTAGATTGTTGAGAGTAAGAGAGTTGAGAGTTGAGAATTGAGAGTTGAGAGTTGAGGATTGAGAGAAAGAATTGAAGATGAAGATAAAATAAATAAAGAATGAGAGGGGGTATTTATAGGTAAATTTAATTTTTTTTATTTATAATATCTTCGTCGGCGCTGCCAGACCCTGGTCTGGCAGCACCGACCTAGGCCTGGCGTGTGCCAGGCCTCCCGTGCTCGGCCCGCGTGTCGTGCCGAGCATGGTCCGACTACGGGCCGTGCCTAGCACGGCCCGCGTGCCCAAAAGGCGAGCCCTGCCCGTCTTCTGGGCACAACCATGCCGGGCCATACTCGGGCCGGGCTCGTGCCGCCCATGGGCCGGCTCAGCCCGTTGCCACCTCTGTCTGAACCCACAACTAACATTAAAAAAAAAAAACCTAAAAAGAAGTGCTCTATCATCTGGTGCTTAGCTTAATTTCACTCTTGAAGAAATTTTATCTGGTGCTTAATTCTTCCCTCGTTTTGGACCTGTAGCTTAAATAAAAAATTGAAAAGCCAATGACTTCACTTTGATCTCAGGGGCGTGCAACATGTTCCTCCCTCATCTCTCTTCCCAAAATCAAGCTTCCAACCTGGTGACCAACAACCACCCCATGCATTCGACATGCATGCCTATTTTTTGCAGAGTTCAAGCATCACCTTTATTTCATTCCAACTTCATGGACCACGCTCTCTTTACGCTGTGCCTGCCTTTGTTTCCTTCCCTTCCCCCTTCTCCTGTTCATGGTGGTAGGGAGAAGAAACCTTTAATGCTCCTCCTCATTCATTACCCATTCACCGGCGGTACATCCCACCAATTTTAATACCCCTCCCCTTCACAATAACCGTTCCACCTAATCCTCCCTGCTCGCCCTTTTATATATACCACACAACGGTCATGAGGACAGTGATCATAGAATGATCACTGTCCTCCGCCATTAGTGGACCACTGTTTTCTTTCGAATGGATTAACCGCCGCCGTCCGCGATGACAACCCGCCGCCGCTGTTTCCTCTATCTCCGCCTCGTGCTTGCTTTCCTGCTATTTGGGTCGGCGCCGCCGCTGGCTGTGGCGCAGAAGGCGATACTACTCGAGTTCAAGGGCAACGTGACGTCCGACCCCGGCGGCGCTCTCGCGTCTTGGGATGCCGGCGGTGACCCCTGCCGCGATTTCGCCGGCGTGTTCTGCGATGGAAGAGCTGTGGTGAAGATCCTCATCCACGGGGCGGACCTCGCGGGCTTCCTCTCCGCCTCCCTCGCCGGCCTGCGGTCCCTCCAGATCATCTCCCTCTTCGACAACCGCTTCTCCGGCGGCGTTCCGCCGGAGTACGCCGCGATTCAGAGCCTCCATAAGTTTAATGTTAGCCGCAACCTCCTCTCCGGTGGCGTGCCGGGATTCCTCGGTGGCATCCCCGGGCTCCGCCTTCTCGACCTCTCCTACAATGCATTCTCTGGCGAAATTCCCGCCGCCCTCTTCAGCAATTGCGTCAAGACGCGGTTCGTCTCGCTCTCACATAACGCCCTCTCCGGTTCGATCCCCTCCGACATCGCCAACTGCTCGAGTCTCGTCGGTATTGATCTGTCGTTCAACAATCTTACTGGAGAGTTCATCCCTCAGATCTGCGAGCTGCTGGATATGAACTACGTCTCTGTAAGAAACAACTCCCTCTCGGGTACCTTCGCTGACAAGGTCACGAAATGCCAAAGCTTGGAGCTTTTTGATCTTGGGAGCAATGCTTTCTCTGGAGAGGTGCCTTTCGATCTCCTTAGATTACAAAACCTTAGCTACTTCAACGTATCGTCTAACAATTTTCAAGGGGAAATACCGGATATTAGTGTTTGTAGTGAGAAATTAATGTTCTTTGATGTCTCCGGCAACAAGTTGAGCGGTGCAATTCCGTCGACGATAGCCAATTGTCAAGAGCTGCGGTTTCTGGACTTGGGGTTCAACAATCTTTGCGGAAGAATTCCACTGGAAATTGCGAGCTTGAAGTCTCTCTCTGTTCTTAGGCTGGGAAACAATGCTGGGATCGAGGGTTCGATTCCAGCAGAGTTCGGTGGGATTGAACTGCTTCAGATTTTAGACATTCAAAACCTTCAGCTTTCCGGCGAGATTCCGATCACCCTGAGCCAATGTCAATTCCTTCTTGAGCTGTGAGTGCTCTCCTAAAATTTTTCCGATCCATACATTCTTTTAAGATAATTTCTTTCAACAATCAATTTGGTTTTGCGATTCTTCAGGAATGCTTCAGGCAATCAGTTGGTTGGAGGAATTTCTGACACCCTTTATAACATTACCTATCTCAAACATCTTGACCTGCACCGAAACCAGCTCAATGGAACCATACCCTCAACACTGGGTCAGCTCACAGAGCTTGAATACCTGGACTTTTCTGAGAACTCCCTAACTGGAACAATTCCAGACTCATTTGCAGGCCTGACACTGTTAACATACTTCAATGTATCTTACAACAATCTCTCATGTTCCATTCCTTCCACCACAATCCAACAGTTTGGACCTTTGTCTTTTTCAAACAACCCACTCCTCTGTGGACCACCGTTAAATACTGTTTGTGCATCAGGAAATGTCTCTCGAAGAACAAGAGTACTGACCATCCCTGCCATTGTAGCCATTGTTGCAGCTTCTATTATTCTCTTAGGTGTCTGCATGGTAGTAATCATGAACATCCAGGCATATCGAAAGAAAGTAGTGCAGAATGAGATTTTGGTCTCGGAAAGCACTCCAATTTCAACAGGATCTACTATGATAGTTGGAAAATTGGTTCTTTTCAGCAAGAATTTGCCATCTAAGTATGAGGATTGGGAGTCTGGAACCAAAGCGTTGCTTAATAAGGAATGTGTGGTTGGTCATGGATCCATTGGGACAGTGTACAAAATCACATTTGAAATTGGGGTTTCAATAGCAGTAAAGAAGCTTGAGACTCTTGGGAGGATCAGGAACCAAGAGGAGTTCGAGCAAGAGATTAGCCAGCCTGGTAGCCTCAACCACCCCAATTTGGTCAAATTCCATGGTTACTACTGGTCATCGACTTTGCAGTTAATGCTATCAGAATTCATTCCAAATGGAAGTCTATATGAGCACCTCCATGGTTCTCCTCATCTGTACTCAGGCAGCAGTAGCAGTGGTGGCAGCGGTAACTTACTTTGGTCCAGGAGGTTCAGTATAGCTCTTGGAACAGCAAAGGCACTTGCATATCTTCATGATGACTGCAGACCCCAAGTCTTACATCTTAATGTTAAGTCTACTAACATACTGTTAGATGAAAAATATGAGTCTAAGCTATCAGATTATGGATTGGGGAAGTTGCTACCAATCCTGGATAGCTATGCCTCATCAAAGTTTCATATGTCAGTTGGGTATGTTGCTCCAGAATTGGCTTCTCAAAGCTTTAGATATAGTGACAAATGTGATGTCTATAGCTTTGGGGTAATTCTGCTGGAGATTGTCACAGGGAGGAAACCAGTGGAGCGCTCAGGGGTAGGCAAGGTGGTAGTGTTGCAAGATTATGTAAGGGGTTTGCTGGCAGATGGAACTGCATCAGTTTGCTTTGATAGGAAATTGAATGATTTTGCAGAGGCTGAATTGATTCAGGTCCTTAAGTTAGGCTTAATATGCACTTCTGAAGCACCATCAAAGCGGCCAAGTATGGCAGAAGTAGTGCAGTTTCTTGAGTCAATACAATCCAATTCACTATCTGTCCGATAAAGCTAATAACAAATTGGAGGCAAAATCAGTGAATGTTTGGTGACTAATTGATGCAAACAGGAGACTTGAAGAACCCTTGAAGATTCTAGATACATCACATTCTTTTTGGATTTGAATTATTTTCTTCAATCACAGTTGCCATTGTATTTTCATGTGAACAATTCAGAGTTTTATTAGTAAAGTTTTTATTTCATTTATTGCAACTTTTTATCAGAATCTGTTGATATGAGCAAGAGACTCATGTTTTGGGGAACATTCAGTTATACTGGTTATGATGGTGTAGCAAGGACATTAAGATCAAGCAATAATTCAATCAACCTGTGATATGCTTCATAGTTTCTATATCATAGATATGTTCACAGTTCTATTTAATTTTTGGAATGATTCCAAAGGAAGATGTTCAATGTAACTTTATGAATGCCATAGAAATGTTCAGTGTATCACCCACTGCAAGGCAGCAAGTACTGTGGCAGATTTATCTTTCTGAAGAGATAACTGGCACATAAAGTAATAGAAGCTCCAAATCGATCCACAATTATAATGTAAGCTTCTTTGAGTGGATGAGAAGCCAGGTAAAGTAATTTAGCCAACTCAAGCAATTCCAAATTCATCACCTGTCCCTGATCTACCGGGTACAATCATTGTTCCCTATTAGCTTCATTATTGTCTAAATACTTCAAATGCATCAAAGCTTTAGTTGGTGAATAATCTTAGTGAATGGAAGATCAAAGATGTACCATTACATATCAAATTTGCTGTCCCCTTGTTCAACACGCTGCTGCATATTTAATTTACCTATCAAAAACTTGTGTGCAACACACAATCTGTATGCATGAGTTTTTCCAATTGGCTTGAGGACTGGGACTTTAACACTGGAATATTGCAAATCAATTCAAACATCTAAGCATCTAACTATATATTCGACGTGCTATGGGGTTTCATTATATATTAAACTGGCATAAATACTTAACTGCTTCACGCTGGCATGAACAGTTGAATTTGCTTTTGCTTGCACAATGCTATATCAAATCTGCGGTACGTTGTCTATAATAGTCTACAAAACTATTTATGATGTAGAAGTTGATTCCCGTTGTTGTCTATACATGATGTACAACATAGTAGATGATGCTCATACTTCTTTTCTTCTTTGATTGATTTTGATTCTTGCAGGTATACATTTATAAATAGGAAGAATCTAACTACTACATGCATTTTGATTCATCAGCTAGCTAGGGAAATAGAACATCAGTGGCTGAAGTTCTTTCCCAGGCATACTTTTTCTCAGCCTTGCTATGTTTATCTTGAATAAGTGCTTTCAAAATGGGGAGAAATAAACAAGTTCTTCATTGTTTCATTCAGAGATGATGTCAACAGCTTGAAAGATTCCGTAGAAAGACATGTACAGCTTTGTCAGCTTTAGCAGTAGGGTATATAGGAATACAGAACATTTAAAGATCATCATCACTGGTGAGATTCAACAAGAACAGAATCAAAACATAGTTGAATAGAGCCTTTGATATTTTGCATTAGTATTATTTGAAGAAGTGAATCAAATAAATTTGGCATGTTTGGTTAGCGAAACCAAGTCTGCATTTATAATTTTGGTTTAAATCAAAACTGCTTATGAAAATTTGTTTAATTCAACATTTTGTTTTCATGAAACTAAATCAAGATCAGAATGAAATAATGTTTCGATGAAACCAATTTTTTTAGTAATATATAAAAATGTCAGAAGGTTATTTTTTGTAGTTTTGAAACTGTCGATTTTAATATCAAAATATAATGATAAACTTGTAACTATAAATACTTTTTAATATAAAATCAATTAATTTACAAATAAATCAAACTATATCTAATTTATATTTTTTTTAAAAAAAATCATTATTTTCGACTCAAACTATTATTTTAAATTGACAAATTAATTAAAATAAGTTATATTTAATTGAGCCAAATCTAATTTTTAAAATAACTAAATTTTCTTAAAGTCGATCTATTATAATTTAGTCAAAATAAATTTTAGACCATTGAGCTTAATTTTTTAATTATTTGTTTTTATATTTAATTGAACAAAAATAATCTTAAATTATTAATAATTTAATCAAATCTTATAAAAATTTTACAATTATATTAGTAAATAATAATTTTGTAAACTAACTACAAATATATAAAAAGTCTCTTTTTCATTTTTATAATAATTTAATTATAAAATAAAATTGATAATTATGCTGAGAAGCTAATAACATTGATCACTAGAGTTATTCATTTTTTTCAATAGATTAAATTTCAACTTTTTTGAAAAATGAATACAAAATTCATATTTTCATTTTTTAGCAAATTTATCATAGTTGTTTATACTTTGTAGTCTAAATTATAGTGTTGAATAGTTGTTCCTATTACTTATATCATTATGCGATTTTTTTCTACCATCATATTAAGTTTTATAAATTATTTTCTATGAATTAGTTTAATATTTAATCAAAATTATACTACTATTAAAATTATTCAGTGAAAATTAATATTATTTTCTATAATTAAATAAATATTCATTGATTTTAACTAACTAAAATTGATATTGTTTTTATTAATCAAATATATTTTTTAAAAATTAAAGACTGAAATTAAAATTCAAAAATCAAATTTTTTTTTTCACTAAAATCAAATTAGAAAATAATTTTTACTGTCCAAACATCGGCTACAATTCCATGACATGGATCAACAACGAGCATTCGTAGACTTTGCATTAGGATTATTTTGTATGGACCATTCGTGCGCATCAATTTTGGATCACTTATTTAATATTTCTTGTTTGATTCCATTGTAAAGACAAAATTGTTTAATGCCCTATTAATTGGGATCACATGGCTATGATTTATTTTGTTTGCTTGAGTGTTACGACACATTTGTTTTAAGATTTAGGAAGGGTTCTATTTGATTTCCAAGGCTTAATTTAACTTTTTCCTTTGGCTTATTAGATATCTATTGTTGTGGAGTTTGGAAATAGTCTATCTGTGATTATAAATTTTATCGAGAATGCCCCTCCAAATGGTAAAATTCCATCTATAAATATCCATTAAAAAATTTAAACAAATTTAAGATACTGTTTAGAATTAATCAAGTGTGACATAGGTGCAAGAGTTCTGCGTTTTACAAAATAGTGTACTAAACTCAATCATAAAGGAAATTAATAGAAGATTGCAATTTACTTGTCCAATTAATAAGAGAAAATGCTTGCAGATGTCGATGATCATATTAGCATTTGCGGTAGGAGGTTATACATATACCTAGTAAATAATAAGGTAAAATATTTAACTCCTAAAAATCTTAATAAAAATATTATGTTAAGAAGAAATTGGGTCTTTTTGCAAGAATCCAAAAATTCAAACGCCAAAAGGAAAAAATATCAAAACAAGTAAATCCAAAAAATATAAAGAACACCAAAATTTACGTGGTTCAGCTCGACGGGGTACCGGGCCTACTCCACGGGGAGAAGATAGCACTTGATTTTATTAGAAGGGAGGAGAAAAATACGGCCAATACAAGAGCTGAATACAACTGATTAATAAACTGTAAAAGAAAAATATTGTCTGTACTCTAATATTTTTTTGCACCCTGAAATCTGAATTCTTGCTTCTTCCTGAAAATTATGGATACGGCGTCCTTGATCTTTTGCTTTTGCCTGAGATGGTGTGAAGGGGAAGAGAGCCGCTGGAAGGGAATCCTGCCTAAGAAACAAAGTAGATGGGATGCTCTGAGAATTATTGGGATTATTTGGAACTGCATATTAGGCCCATGTTTATAATAAGGGGGAAGAGCCAACCATGCATCATGTTCATCCGTTCAATTTAATCGGATGGCTGGAGTATATTGACCAATTAAATCGGATGAGAACACTTCAATTTGAGGCGGTGGTTTGATGCGAAAACAAGATCGACGACTGGCAAAAAATCCACACGACATCGAGCGGCTGAGAGCGTCTGATTTGAGCGATTAATTCGGTGGCGATCCGGTGCGAAGTAGTCAACAAAGGTGGCTGGAGAAAGGCTACACGCTGCAGGCGCATGCAAGGCAGCAGACGCCTACAGGTGTTGCTGCCATGTGCATTGCACGTGGGCGCTTGTAGGCTGCAGGCGCGTGCATTGCACGCGGGCGCCTGTAGGTTGTTGGTGCCCAGGGAATATATGGGCTCAGCCCATTGCTTGGCCCGCTTGGGCCGAGCCGAGCCCAGAACAGATGCTGCTCCTTTTTTTTTAATCAAGTTGGCCCATTTCAAAATCGGGTAGAGTTTAAAATGATTCAACCCTCATAATTTCCTCATTTGATGAATTTTATGCCCGATGTAGCCTTCCCTTCTTCTCCCAAGAGCCCTGTAGGGCTAACCTGCACCTTGAATCAATCTTACCAAGTTCAGACAGTGTTCAAATTTGGCCGTTGGTAGTACTTTAGTCAGCATATCTACAGGATTGTGAGTCGTGTTAATTTTTTGAAGCTTTATTTCTCCTTTTGAAACTATATATATCCCTAATGAAATGGAATCTGACGTCGATGCGCTTCGTCCTTTCATGGAACATCTGATCTTTTGACAAATGAATTGCACTTTGACTGTCACTATGCACGACTATGTCCCCATTTTGAGAAGTTAGCTCTTTTTTATCAGGTTCCCAAGCCAGATTGCTTCTTTAATCGCTTTTGTAATAGCCATGTACTCCGCTTCAATGGTAGAGAGGGCGATAGTGGATTGTAGACCAGCTTTCCAACTTACCGCAGTTCCGCCAATAGTGAAAATATAGGCAGTAATTGATCTCCTCTTATCAAGGTCACTGGCATAATCCGAGTCTGAGTATCCTGCAAACAATTCATTAGTTCCACCGAAAACAAGACTAGCTTTAGAAGTACCTTGTAAGTAGCGCAAGATCCATTTAACTGCTTCCCAATGTGTTTTTCCCGAATTTGCCATGTACCGGCTGACAACACTGACTGCATGTGCTATGTCTGGGCGGGTACAAATCATGGCATATATAAGACTACCAACCGCGCTTGCATAGGGTACCTGTGACATGTCAATTCTTTCTTTTTCATCTTCCGGGCATAGTAACTCTGATAATTTGAAGTGAGCGGCAAGAGGTGTCTTGACGGATTTTGCTTCTTGCATGCCAAAGCGCTCAACCACCTGCTTTACATAACTCTCCTGAGTTAGGTACAACTTTCTTACTTTGCATTCTCGCTTTATCTCCATCCTAAGGATTTTTCTTGCAGCCCCAAGGTCCTACATGTCAAATTAGCCTTTTAGGTGTTTCTTAAGCCTGTCTATTTCAGTAATATCTTTTGCCGCAATAAGCATGTCATCAACATAAAGAAACAGATAAATCATAGAACTAGTTATTTTCTTTAAATAAACACAACTGTCAGAAGATGATCTACTGAAATCAATACCAAGCATAAATTGATCAAACTTCTTATACCATTGTCTGGGAGATTGTTTGAGGCCATAGAGTGACTTCTTTAGGAGGCAGACATGATCAACTTTATCATGTAGATTTGTGCTTCTATGTCACCATGTAGGAAAGCTGTCTTTACGTCAAGCTGTTCTAACTCCAAGTCTTGCATTACTACTAATGCTAGAAGAACACGAATAGAGATATGCTTGACCATGTCGTAAGAATCTGCACACTAGAGGGGGGGTGAATAGTGTATTGTCTAATACTATTTGCCTAATTCGATTTTAATCGATTCTTGAATTATTTAGGCAATGTGTAATTCAACTACTAAGTGCTAAATCGATGAATGATGAAGCAATTTAAGAGCTAGCAAAATATCAAGCAAACGCACGGATTTATAGTGGTTCGGCTCCAATGCCTACTCCACTACCTAAGCACCCCGCTTAGGATTTCCAAACTAAGTTTACTAGATTAATTCTTATCTCCCTTACAATGAGGACTTTGACTTGAAGAGTCGCACTCTCGACCTAAGGCACTTCCACACCCGGAAGTCTTCGTCTTCTTATCGGGAGCACTCTTCCACCTCAACCCCAAGGGACAACTTAACTAATCCTAGTAAAACTAAGTTTACACAAGTGGCTTTACTCCTTCACAACAAGGGAACCACTTCCACACACAAGACCTAACAACCTAGGTCTTCCTAAAAATCAAATACAAAGAGTTTGAGGAACAAAATAGACAAAAACTTGTTACAAGAAGAGGAATAATACCTTATCACACTTAGACATCTCTTCTTCCCGTGCCTAACCGCTTGATGAACCCTTTTGAAAGTAAACTCTTTTTGACAGTAGGGGATCAAGACTCAACCGATGAACTTTAGCGCTTGAAGGTTTGAAGGATGCAATTGAATCACTCTTTGAAGCTTTTTATCATCCAAGAATCCGAGAGAGAGAATGATAAAAAAAGATTAGAAGGGAGATTTATAAACCCAGTTGAAACAGGGCATCAACGGGATTATTTTTTATCGTTACAGACGCCCGGTCGATCGTTCGGTCGACCGACCGATTGACCACTGGCTTACTGTAAGATTTTTCCCTTGATCGATCGATCGACGGGTCGACCGGTTGACGAAAAAATATCTACTTCCAATCCGGTCGACCGATTCCAGTTATTACACGCCAATCGGTCAACCGACGGGTCGACCGATTGTCGCGGGATTTGGCCATCCCGGCTCCAATCGACCGACTCAATGATGCCGGGATCCCCGACTTGCGCTATGCCATTCGATCGACCGATCGGTCGATCGATGAGCATTCTGCCAATATTTGGCATCGATCGGTCGACAGACGTAGCCATAGCCAAAATTTTCACCTACTTCGGTCAATCGACTGGTCGACCAAATGGCTACTGCTATTTTTCAGCGACATTAGGTCGACCGTCCGATCGACCAAATTAGAGCTGGAAACTTTTATCTTAGGATTTCTCATTTCGCACTTGGTTTTCAGCTTCGTTCTTCAGTGTGCTTTAACTTTAAAGGATTCTCCACGCTATCCGAACACTTTTGATGCACGCATTGATCTGTTTTGGGGATTGATCGAGAGACGTAAGGCTTGACGTATCTTTCACTGATCCTATAATTTTCATACTTCAAACACAAGTTAAATAGGTTTGTTATCATCAAAATAATCATGAGGAGAATAAAGCATGAAAGAAAAACCCTTCAGCTAACAAACCACAGGAGAAAAAATATCTTTGTAGTCAATACCTTCCTTTTGACTGTATCCCTTTGCCAACAGTCAAGCTTTATAGATACCGCCTTCTTTGAGTTTGTAGATCCACTTGCACCCAACAAGTTTCTTATACGGTGAAGGCTTCACAAGTTCCCAAGTATTATTTTTCTGTAGGGACTTGAATTCTTCTGCCATAGTTTCACGTCACTTTCTTGAATCTATCCGATTTAGGGCTTCTTTATAAGAGGCTGGTTCTTCAATGCACGGAGTTTCTTCTACCGCTACTAGAGCATATGCAGCAATATTTGCAAACCTAGGATTGGGACGTGGTGCTTGCCTAGGTTGGTTGAGGGCGATGGAATAAGGATTCTCCTCCTTAACTTGATATTGCTCCTCCTGGACCCTATGTGGCTCCTCTTGGACCCGGTGTGGCTCATCCTGGACCTGAACATGTTCTTCAGTGGTATGTTCTAATGGAGCAGTGTCATTGGCTTCAATGGAAAGCGGTCGAGGAGCAGGTGTAGGGAACTAGAATTCTTTGGTAACAGGCTGAGGAGTTGTTTCTTTTGGTGGCACTGTAGGTTCCTGTGAGTCCTCCTCTTCTTGGTTCTTCTTTTTCAATTTCAAGAGTACCTGTTCATCAAAAATTACATCTCTATGGATTTCTGCTTTACAACTATTTATGCACCACACTTTATATCATTTTACTCTGCTAGGATATCCTAAGAAAATATATATTTCTTTGATCTAGGTTTTAATTTTCCTTCATTCACTCTGACATAGACAGTGCTGCCAAAATTTTTATGATGATCATAGGAGGCTGGCAACCCGGTCCATTTTTCCTCAAGCGTCTTGAATTCAATGGATGAAGAAGATCGATTTATCAGGTAGCAAGCGGTGGATGCAGCCTATGCCCAAAAACTTTTAGAAAGATTAGCATTAGAAAGCATACTTCTTACCCTTTCTATGATGGTGCGGTTCATCCTTTCTGCTACTCCATTCTGCTGAGGTGTGTAAGGAACTGTGTGATGTCTTATGATCCCTTCTCTGGAGCAAAAATCTTTAAATTCTCCACTGTAAAATTCTAGGCCATTGTAGGTTCGCAGGGTCCGAACATATCTACCGATTTGCTTCTCAATTATTGCCTTCCAAGACTGAAATTTAGAGAAGTCATCAGATTTATTTTTAATAAAATAAGTCCATACCTTCCTAGAGTAATCATCAATAAATGTGAGCATGTATCGAGCTCCTCCTTGAGATTCAACTGGTGATGGCCCCCATAGATCAGAGTGGATGTAGTCCAATTTTTCTTTTGCATGATGTTGCCCTGTGGAGAATGAGATTCTTTTCTGTTTGTCATAGATGCAATGTTCACATAAATCTAGCTTAGCAAATTTCTGTTTTCCAAGTAGTTCCTTTTGTTCAAGAATTAGCATGCTCCTTTCATTAATATGCCCTAATCTCATATGCTATAATTTAGCAATATCATCATCAGAGTGTTCAAAAGTTACCATAGCTGCACCACTTGTTACTATTGTGCCTTGCAGGATGTAGAGTTTGTTTACTTTTAGTGCTTTCACTACTGTTAAGGACCCATTTGTGACTCTGAAAACTATATCTTGGCCTAAATACTTGTATCCAAGTGCATCTAGAGAAGATAAAGAAATTAAATTTCTTTTAAGACCTGAAACGTGCCATAGCTGAGTTAGAGTCCTTGTAATGCCATCGTGCAATTTGATTTTTACTGAGCCAACACTTGCTACTTTGCATGATGAGTCATTTCCCATTAGCACTTCCTTACCATCAACATGTTCATATGTGGTAAACCATTCTCGGTGCGGTGTCATATGATAAGAGCAACCTGAATCTAAAATCCATTCATCTTGAGATCTAGCATAACAAGCAGAAATAGTAAGTACCTCTACTTTTTCATCCTCATCTGCCTAGGATGCTTCCCCGTTCTGATTTTGTTCATCCTGTCTCCATTTCAGCTTACGACATTCTGATTTGATGTGTCACATCTTTTTGCAATAATAGCACTGCACGTTTTTGGACCTGGATTTAGATCTGAACTTATCCCGGTTTTTGTCTCGTGACCTGTTTCGTCCTGTAATGTTCAGGGCTTCTCCATGGCTTCTAGAGGATCCTGTGGTAAGTTGAGAGTCGACAACCTCCTTGGATACTAGCATTGTTGTCACTTTATCCAGTATAATAGTATTCTTGCCATACAATAAACTTTCACGGAAATTTTTAAAAGAAGCCGGGAGAGTAATTAGAAGCATAAAAGCTTTATCTTCTTCCTAAAATGTAACAATCATATCCTCAAGATCAGTAAGAATAGAACGGAAAGTGCTAATATGATTTTTAACTGAAGGGCCATCAGTCATGCGTAAAAAATATAATTTATGTCTAAGTGTCATCTTACTTGTAAGAGTTTTATCCTGGTAGATTGTAGCAAACTTTTTCCATACATCTGCGGTGGTCTTTTCTGATGCAACTTCTTGTAGTGTCTCATCGCAGACGCTCATGCACAAGGTGGTTTTAGCACTTTCATCGGTCCGGTCCTTTTCCCTTTCAGTGCCTTCCATTGCATCTCGCCCACGAATAGTGTCCTGAAGGTTCTCTTTGATCAAAATTGCTTTCATCTTTAAAGCCCATAATGAGTAGTTGACATTATGGTCCAATTTATGGATTTCATATTTTGCCCCTGACATTGTGGATTGTTGGCTCTGATACCACAACTGTTAGGAAGAAATTGGGTCTTCCTGCAAGGATCCAAAAATCCAAACGCCAAAAGGAAAAATACCAAAACAAGTAAATCCAGAAAATATAAAGAACACCAAAATTTACGTGGTTCAGCCCGGCGGGGTATCGGGCCTACTCCACGGTGAGAAGAGGGCACTTGATTTAATTAGAAGGGAGAAGAAAAACACGGCCAATACAAGAGCTGAATATAACTAATTAATAAACTGTAAAAGCAAAATACTGCTTGTACTCGGAAATTTTTCTGCACTGTGGAATCTGGATTCCTGCTTCTGCCAGAAAACTGTGGATACAACGTCCTTGATCTTCTTGCTTCTGCCTGAGACGGTGTGAAGGGGAAGAGAGCCACTGGAAGGGAATCCTGCTTGAGAAACGGAGTAGATGAGATGCTCTAAGAATTATTGGAATTATTTGGAATTGCATATTAGGCCCCTATTTATAATAAGGGGGAAGAGCCAACCATGCATCCTGTTCGCCCGTTCAATTTAATCGGATGGCTGGAGTATATTGACCAAATAAATCGGATGAGAACACTTTAATTTGAGGCGGTGGATTGATGTGAAAACAAGATCGACGACTGGCAAAAAATCCACACGACATCGGGCGGCTGAGAGCGTCTGATTTGAGCGATTAATTCGGTGGTGATCCGGTGTGAAGGAGTCAACAAGGCGGCTGGAGAAAGGCTACGCGCAGCAGGCGCGTGCAAGGCAGTAGACGCCTACAGGCATTGCTGCCGCGTGCATTGCACGCGGGTGCTTGCAGGCTACATGCGCGTGCATTGCACGCGGGCGCCTGCAGGCTATTGGCACCCAAGGAATGGGCTCGGCCCATTGCTAGGCCCGCCTGGGCCGGGCCGAGCCCAGAACAGATGCTGCTCCTTTTCATTTTTTTAATCAAGCTGACCCATTTCAAAATCGGATAGGGTTTAAAATGATTCAACCCTCACATTATATAAGCCTAGATCAATAAAAAAATCAGACAGTTGTCCAACTCAACCAAGTTGAACATAGCTCATTCTGATCCAACCTCTATGTGAACTTACCAAATACAATCGAACTTTACCTAGAATTTACTTGAATCGGTTTGATCAATGTTACGCCTAGTTGGCAGCCACGTCAACAGCCGCTACCCACGTCACCAACCAGCCAACTTTTACTTATTAGTGTCCAAGCCGAACGAGATGCTAGGTAAGTGTACAAGTACCAGCGCCGTTATAAAGAAACAGCATGCAACAACAATTAAAGAGCAGCATGTGAAAAAATAGAAGAATAAAGGAGTTCCTTCGGAAAATGAAAATTGCATGAAATCTACATTTATTAAACATCGTAAATGGTACAATTGCATTTTTGTTATTAGAATAGTACATTGTAATTGATACATTTTCACATCATAGATACATTATGGACTGGATTAGTTCTTTGGTGCTGGTCGGATCCGACTCGGAAGCACCTCTACTTATGAGCTAAACTCAGGTCCAATCAACTACAACTTAACCTGAGGGCTCCACCTGGCCAAACTAGGATATCAACATCCTACATTAATCACCAGGGATTCCACAGTAATACATTCGCGATCGCAGGGATAACAATCGATCTATTAAGGGTAATATACCCATGGAATTACCGAAGACATCCTCATCGAGTACCTAGACTTGTCTCATAAAATAGACACGATACATATCAGGTATACTCTCTGTTCCAATTTCATACTCATCATCTCAGATTCCCTCTCACTTGAGCGTCGAAGAGTCTTTGCAGGTCACCATTGGAGCCACAATAGATTAGGAGACACGAAGGCTTGAAGCACCCCGACTTCACGCGAGAACATTTGGGGTCCATCGTGGAGCCGAGTAAACCTTACCTGCCCCACGAGTGTAGACACGAGGAGTCAAGCAAATGTTGTCGTCAACAGGTAAGAACCTAGAAGCAGTATTCCCTAGGGCCGCTACCCTAAATACGCCAACACGGTGAGGAGAGAAGCTCCGGTGCCCAACGACTCAACTATAGAAGAGCTATGATCTCTGGTCGTTGATCTCCATGCATAGAACCAAAGGTTGACAGCCCATGTCGACACACTAACGTAGTCTAAAGAACAACATCCAACTGAGCGCGAGCCCTGCCGCTCAGAGCACGAAGAAGATAGCCACCACAATAGAACTAGTAAACTAGCCTCAATCTTCACAGACGAGATCTCCCACACACAACACCAGAGAGAAGGAACCAGGGCCACAGAGGACGTTCCTCCCTCCACCATCGACATAGGACCGTTCGCGGAACACATCAAAGTAGTCCCTCTCCTCGACAACTTCAAATTGCCGACTACTCTCCAACCTTATGACGACACGGGTGATCCGACAAACCATCTGAAGGTGTTCCAATTGATGATACTTCTCAACGATGCTACCAACTCCATCATGTGCTAAGGTTTTCCCAATTTCCTTGAGAAAGCCGCAATGTTATGGTTCTCCATCCTCCCATAAATCAAGATCCGTACACACCTTCCTAGAGCTCTCCAAGGCATTCATCAACCAATTCTCCTCGTCTCGGATCTATTCCAAGACCAAGGACTCCCTCCACTACATCAACCAGGGACAGAATGAACCACTAAGAGAAAATATGAAGAGATTCAATGTCGTGGCCATGGAGATCCCTAATCTCGACCCTCACGTCGAGCTATATTCTATCAAGCACTGCTTAAAGCATAGGCAGTTCGCGGACCAGATAGCTTTGTCCAAGCCAAGGACCATGGAAATGGAAGAACTTAGAGAGGCTAGAAAGGCCGACAGACAGACCAACAAAGATAGTGCCAATGAAAAAAAAAGCGAAGAAGTATGATAAGAAGGGAGAATGGCGAGATCGCCAAGAACAAGATAATGGCAAAAGAAAGAGATCGTCGCCCCAACTTAACGCTAGATATGACGAATACACCTCATTGAATACCAAAAGGGAGACAATTCTCCAAAAGACCTACGACCTGTAGCTTCTCAAACATCTCAGCAACTCTAGGAAGTAGAAGGTACCGCCCAACACTGACAAAAGTAAGAAGTGCGAATTCCATCGCACCTACGGGCACACCACCGAGGAATGCATGGTGCTTAAAGACTAGATCGAGAATTTGATATGCGAAGGAGAGCTTGACCGCTACATCAATTGCATAAGGAGCCACAGCTAGGATCAGAATGACCAAAGTCACCGATGCCAAAGTCGGAGTAGAACACCCCCAAGTAACACTAGGGGCAGTCGAGGCAGCGGAAGAACAAATTAGCCGAATAATGAGATCCGCAGGGTCAACGACCACATAGCCAGAGGATTCACAGGAGGAGGCGAGATGAGCTCAGCCAGAAAGAGGTCTCTCTAAACCATCATGGCAGTTCACAACACCACTCGCCCGCAGAGGCCCCTTACCAAATCCCGATAATGTCATTCTATAAATTTGATTTACAAGGAATTGATAAAAATCTACACAACCAGGTCGTCATTTCCATAATCGTTGGCAATTTCATTGTTAGGAAAGTCTTGGTAGACTAGGAAAGCTTAGACGACATCCTGTTCTACACAATATTTAGGAAGATGGAACTGACTGAACCCTCGCTCCACCAATACAATGGAGACTTTGTCGGGTTTTCAAGAGAACGAGTCAATATCCGAGGCTTCGTATGGATCAGAATGACGTTTAACTCCCAACCGAAGACCAAGTTGGTCATTGACGTCCCCAGCCCCTATTACATGATTATGGGGCGACCTTCACTAAACAACCTGGGAGCCGTCGTATCAACTCCCCCTCCTTTCGCTTAAGTTCCCTATTTTAGAGACAAAAGTGGGAGTGGTCCACGCCGACCAGAAGGAAGCTCGTTAGTGCTACAATGAATGCCTAAAGCAAATGTCGGCTAAGTCAAGTGAAGCACCAGCCACTTCATCTCAGCCGGTGCATTTAGTTTTCCACACAGAGCGGCGACCAAAAGTACTTGAGTCAGACACCAGGGGAGATGCCCAAAGACGGCCCCAACCCGCCAGCAGTCCAAGTCCTGCACATGCAGAAGTGTCACTCGAACAGGCAACGTTCAAGACTCGGCTCAGTACTCCTCCTGAAAACTATGCCGACCCGCTCACGCTACCCACCGACGTGCCAGGGAAAGACCCCAGAGTCATCTGAAGCAATCGCACCATCTACCATCGAGTCAACCGGTGGTAGGGGAAAGAAAGCTTAGAACTGAGCACAAGCAAGCATCTCTGGACGAGACCAAAGCAGAGTTCATCAGAGGAATCAAATTCACCCCATTGGTCAAAAATGCCGCGATGGTAAGGAAAAATTCAGGCAGGTGGTGTCGGTGAAATGGCCTATACTAGAAGGGGGGGGGTGCATAGTGTGTTAACTAAATCTTTTTGCCTAAATCCGGTTTTAATCTTTTCTTAAACTACTTAGGCAATTTACAATTCAACGACTAAATGCGGAAGCGAGTGATAAGTCAATTAAGCAAACACAAGTGAGACAATGCTAACACAATGATTTATAGTGGTTCGGCCCCAATGCCTACTCCACTACCTAAGCACCCCGCTTAGGATTTCCAAACTAGTTGAACGAGATTAATTAGTTTTCTTACAATGAAGACTTTTCATCGGAAAGTCTCCGCTATCAAACCGAAGGCACTTTCACACCCGGAAGTACCCCACCTTCCTACCGAGAGCACTCTCACACCTCAACCCTAAGGACAACTCAACTAATCCTAGTAATCTACATTTACACTAGGTTTTCACAAGATTGGCTCAATGAGGGCTTAGGATTAATCAAAAGATGGCTCAAGGAGGTTAGAAGTGATTAACAATATGGAGGAAGGCTCTCATGGCTTCCTATTTATAAGCCATGAAGAGAAGAGACTGAAACAAATAGTGCCATTGAGCCATTCACATGTTGATGTGTAGGAAACTATTTTTGGTTAATGAATAATATGAGACAACTTTTCATCATATGCTGCATCTATATTTTGATTTTGTAATGGACCCGTGGACACGGGCAGTTGATTCCAAGGCCATGATGAGATCATGCCAGAGAGCCTTGGAATCCAGATGCCCCTGTTCTAAATGTTCCCAGTCGTAGGATAACCAATTAGGGGATTGGTGATTCCGGATAGACTGGTGCACTTGGTACATGCCTTATACGATAAGGGGTAGCTGATATTACTGTTACCTATGAGCTGTCATTTAATGTACAAGTGCAGGTGCTCATTAGAGAATGAGTTCACTGAATGGACCTACACGAGGGACACAGAATGTTCCTCAGGTGATAGTAGGTGCAAGCAATCCTTAGACCCAAGGTTGTCATGGTTACCTTGTGAGCGTCGACCCATTGCTTTGGACTTATCCTTACATGGCCTTCAGTGTCATGTGCCGAATACCTTTGGGCATAGGAAAGCATGCATGGAGGTATGGAGCAACCAATATAGAATCGGTTACTCCTAGTAAGAGGAGATAATGTCCTATGTGTCCCTACAAGTGTCGACTCACGAATCTCTGACCAGAGTAGATATGAATGTCGGAAAAGGTTTTTTGACATGTCATTATTGAGACGATGACTTGGTAGGTAGAATACATATAAATCTGTCACGGGCCAATTATTTTGTGCGGAAGAACCCGTGCGGCACCCTTGCATCCCGTGCAAGGGATAAGCCTTTCATATCGAATCCGTCCCAAATTGGGCTTCTCGACTTAACATCGCGGGGCATGCATTGGTCCACGTGCCAACCTCGTGCTCCATATTCGCGCCCTCAAAAGACTATGCTGGTTGAATGGTATTGAAGGCGTAAAGTAAAACAACTCAATTGTTGATAGCTTAGATAATTATAATTGCATGAAGAAACCCTCCAATAATATTGAGTTTGAATGGCTAAAATATTAAGAATATCGGTTATGCCTTCCATCATTGTGAGGGACAAGTGTGTCTATTGTCACAATGGGTTTGTTGTGTACACACACAAGGCCTTTTGTGCTCATAGACACATTGTACCTCATATGACACATATCCCTTTTGTGTCTTTGCTACCGGCTTGAACATGACTTACCTTGTTGAGCTACACTCAAGGGAGGTTGTTTTCTTGCTAGGGCATACGAACGATGGGTCCGACTCAACTAGGGCTCCTTGGTTTGTTGTGCACACACAAGGCCTTGGTTGTCCTAGAGGCAAAAACATATGGAAGTCATGTTGGGATGAAATCAAAAACCCAGCAGAAATTAATAGCAATTTAAAAAATTCAAACTATCCCGAAAATAGCGACTTACTTTAGCAATCTTTAAGGAATTCAATCTACGAGTAGAAGTAGAAGATATACCTTATACCGCAGATGGTATGGTTGCTCCTATCCTAGTTTCAGATGCACGCACGCATGTCCTCCAACGTAAGTCCACACCAAGCGCCTCGCAACAAAGGGGCAGCGAATACTGGGACTCATTGTGGCTCAACAGAGAGGATATCTCAACCCCGAGACGCACCAAGGCGAAGCCGGCCCTTCCACCAAGAACCGAGCACCAAAAGGGAGGAAAAGGGGATGAGAAAATAACGGAACGAGAAGATAGATGAAGGAATACCTCGTTGTCCTTATTGGACTCCTCCAAGAAGGTGAAGTAGGTGGCACACCCAAGAAGAAGACACATTCGATTTGGCTTCGCAAAAACTGGGGATGGAGGATCCTGATGGTTGGCCACCCATGGAGATCAAGAGGAGTTCTTTGGAGTCTTTCTTTTCAAGAAGCCTCTCAAGAATCCAAACCTTAATCTTCTCCAAGATGAATAACCAATTTGCTTAACCCCCTTGAAGGAGGTTAGACCACCTATTTATAAGGGGCATAGGCGGCTACCAAGGTAGACCCGGCCCCCCTTTTAAAACCTCTCCCTAGAATTCAAAATTCCGTGGTTTTCCTCCAACGCAAAGATTTATATTTAATAGATTATAATTAATTCAAAATTAATTAAAGCCAAATAAATATAAACTTTAATTTATCTCCATAAATTAAGAGGCTATTAACATGAATGATAATTATCTAAATAAACCAATCCCCTAAACAATAAAAAAGAGATTTATCTAAATAATTTTAATTCATATTAATTAATAGAATTATGATTTATCCTCATAAATCATATATCTATTAATTTTATGATTTATCTCTATAAATCAAATTCCTATTAATTAGGATTTATCCCAATAAATTAATTCGTAATTAATTGGTTAGGCTCATGGTTAGAGACTAATTTTTCCACCATGTATATTTGATTCAAAATCAAATTGTATTTAATTCATAATTAAATACAGTCCCCGTTAAGTGGTTAATTAAATATTCAATTCATAATTAAATTTAATCAATCACATAAAATATTATTATGTGCCAATCCCTATAATTTAGGGATGCCCTATAAATTAGGGATACCGAGGAACTCCTTCCTCGTGCATTCGTTCCTATAGGGAACACCTTTTCTATTATGTTCGTAAACGAGATCCATGATCAAGTTATAGCATGTCCATGCTAGTAGACATATAATGCCGCATTCGGACTCTATCTCATAAAGCCGTTACGAGGTTAGTCTGTTGTGTGTGATCCATTGGGCCCCATATTAAGCCAGTAGTGAGTTGTGCATAACAGAAAGTCGGATCCGATAGAACGGCTACTATTCAAATCTTATGAGCCTCCACTAAACCCCTTTAGTGTGGTCATGAGAGACTCCACTCACAAGTCAAGGTTGAAGTCTAGCAATGTATCATGACTACCTAGATAGTGTGAGGTTTAATCTATAGGAATCGAACGCCGTTTGATGATTAGTTACTGTGCATCTGAATCCCTCAATTACAATGTCCCAAAGTCAGCTAGGGTACTAAAGAAGTGTCAAACCCTAATACTGATTCATATGTATTCCACCCGCCAAGATGTCGTCTCAATAATGAAACGTCAAAAATATCTTCCTGACTTTCAAGTTTACTCTGGCCATAGATTCCCGATTTGACACTTGTAGGGACACATATGACATTATCTCCTCTCACTAGGAGTAATCGAATTCATGTTGGTTTCTCACCTATCTCCATGAATGCTTCCCCATGCCCAATAATATCCGGCACATGACGTTGATGGCCACGTAAGGATAGAACCAAAGCAGTAGGTCGTCACTCACAAGGTAACCATGAATACCTCAGGTCCAAGGACTGCTTGCACCTACTATCACCCGAGGAACATCCTATTGACACTCATGTAAGGATTTCATTTTGTGTGCTCCTCATACAGGTCCGTTTAGTGAACTCATTCCCTAATGAGCACCTGCACTTGTACATTAATGACGGCTTATAGATAATCACTACAAGAAATATGGCGATTTCAGACGGTCATTATAGTGGAAAAGTGGTCGAAAGTTGGTCGGTAACAATTACTTACCGACCAAATTTCGACCGGTTACCGAGGCTAATATTTGCGTCGGTAAAACCTTGGTCGAAACGGGTACCGATAGTTTATCGACAAAAAATATTGTCGGTAATTATCGACCAAAGTTTTAATCGAAAAACTGTCGGTAGTTTCTCGGTAACTACCGACAAAAGTTGTGTCGGTAGCTCCTCGATAATTACCGACTACTTTTCTGACGACTTATCGACTAAATTTCATAACGTACGTATCTCCAACAATAGGTTCGTCAGTAATTTCCAACGACATGTCGTCGAAATTTCGGCGAAAATTTTAAGATTTTTTTTTAAATGATAATAATCCGAAATAAAAACATCACTTAGTCCGGTAATAGTAACAATTCAGTAGCATATACGACAATTTAAAACATTCCACTTTGATGTTTCAGTATTAATTAATTAATCAAACATTGCATCCCAACCATCAAAAGAAACATTTAATATCAGCCGTTCATTTCCTTGATTAAATCTCAGCCATCAAAAGAAACTTTTAATCTCAACCATTAAAATGAAAACCCTCTTTACGTAACATTACATCTTCTTCTCAAATGCATGGGTTCATTCTACAACCGCCGCTTACTTACTGCAGCATGTCTTCCTGCTCATCTCCGCGCCGCCCAGCCTTCGTCGCCGAACCGTCACCTGCCAGTACCACTACGCCTACGGAGACGGATCCAACGTCGACGGCGTCCTCTCCTCCGAGACCCTCACTTTCGCCACGACATCCGGCAGCAGCGTTACCATAAAGAACTTTGCATTCGGCTGCAACTCACGAAGCACCGGGCTCTTCAGCAACAGAACCGTTGGGCTCGTCGGACTCGGCGGCGGACCAGCGCAGGAGCGGCTACCTTCTCCTTGATTCTTTTCGAGCCCTAGCCGCCGTATGAATAGGAAGTGGTGCTGTAGCTGGGGTAGTCGTGGAGGCTGGAGGCCCAGCCCGACCTCCGTAGACCTCAAGCTGCATCGGACCGTCGTTGTAGGACCTCGGTCAGTAGTCCTCCATGAGAGCGGAGCAGAGCAGAGCTAAGAAGAGCTCTCTTTGGGGAGATCCCAAGGAGGAATTAGTCGGAGGAAGCATGGACTGGGAACAGGAAGAGCAGCCATGTCGCGGTCGACTTTTGTGCGGTCAAAAACAAGGTGTGGGAGAATTCCCCTTTCTCCAGCACGACAAAGAGAGGAAGAGAAGGGAAGAGAGGGAGAACGAGAGGGACAAAGAGGTAGCTGTGGGCGACGACGAGGATGACAGATTCACCTCTTTCACCGAGACGAAGCAAAAGGAAGGAAGAAAGGACGATGAAGGAAGAGATGCAGCAAAAGGATTAGGGCATTGGCAAAGAGTCATGTTGACTTCTAAAAAAAAAGAGCAGGAGGCGGGAAATCTCCCGCCTCCTACGGCACGCGCGCTCGCCCTCCTACCCACGCCGGTTTTAATTTTTTTTGAAAAATAATTTATAATTTCCGACTCATTTTGGTCGGAAATTTTTGTCGGTAACTATTTTCGACGCAAAGAGTCGTCGGAAATCTAACGAAAATTTTCGACGACATCTTCTCGTCGAAAGTTGTGGTCGATAAATCCAAAACTTTAACAAAAATTTTCGACGATGGATTTTCGTCGGAAATTGTGGTCGATAAGTTCAATATAAAAATATGTCATTAATATTTACGACGAACTTGCGAGTACAAAGTTTGTCGAAAATTATTTTCCACCAAATTTTCGACGAAAATTCATCGATAATAATATGATAATTTTTCGACACATTTTGGTCGAAAATTTTTGTCGGTAACTTTTTCCGACGCTATGGGTCGTCGGAAATATAATGAAAATTTTCGACCACACCTTCTCGTCGGAAGTTGTGGTCGATAAATCTAAATTTTCTTGTAGTGAATTGTGAGATCAACTACCCATTATCGTATAGGGCATGTACCAAGTGCACTAGTCTATTCGGAATCACCGATCCCCTAATTGGTGATCCTACGACTAGGAACATTTAGAACATTTAGAACATCCCCTAATTCAAGTCACATAGTGATGTGATCGGTAAAGAGTTACCTACCCATGAACTTATTAGGGTTTATCGTGTTACATGTGAGACCCGAGTAGGAGAAGTGGGGTTCTATTTTTCCCTTAAGGAAGTCTATCAACGAGGGCTTCCCACTTCCAAATCGGAGGGTATTAAGGAACCGCGAAAATTAGTGGGAGACATGATTAATTTAAAAGACCTCATTGATCATGCATGTAAAATGGTAGCTTATACTTGTCTTTCCTTTTGCTTGTAGCATATCATCGTCATCATGTCAAACACAATGTCATTATGTAGTATTCTTGATGCTAATAAACTCACTAGAACAAACTAAATCGATTGGTTGTGAAATTTGAGGATTGTCCTCACCCAGGAGCGTCTCTCCTATGTCCTTGATGACCGACCACCAGATGCGCCTACCCAAAGGGCTATCAAGGAAGTAAAGGCCACTTACAAGAAGTGGCAAGATGACAGCACTACTATTCTGTGCATTATGCTCGCCTCTATGTCCGATGTTTTGTAGCAACAAAATAAAAAGATGGACGCTAGGGCCATCCTCTCTCACCTCAAGGAGTTGTATGGTGAAGAGAGCCAGACTGCTAGGTTTGAGCTATCAAAGCAACTCTTCCTGGCCAAGATGACGACAAGGACGTGTGTTGAAACCCATTTCCTCAAACTAATTGATTTGATCGAGAGCTTAGAGAAATTAGGCCTAAGCATTGATAAGGGGCTAAGTGAGGACTTAATACTCCAATCCCTTCCAGGGTCATTTTCACAGTTTATAATCAACTACCACATGAACAAGGTAGATGCCTCATTTCGTGAGCTCCTAAATATGCTGAAGAGTGCTGAGTCTCACCTTTCAAAGGAAAAGGACAAAGTCTTGTTAGTGGGTAGTGCCTCGAAAAAGACAAAGAAGCGCTCTGTTAAGAACAAAGCGAAAAACAAAGGTGTGAAACCTAAGAAGAAGATTAAGAAAAAGGAAAAGACTGCTTCTAAAGGCACCTATTTCCATTGTGGTAAAGATGGTCACTGAAAGCGCAATTGCAAGAAGTACATTGCAGAAGTAAGGCAAAATAGGGCTTTTGAAGCCCCATCCGCAGATGCATTTGTGAATTGAAATAAATTTATCATTACATAATTCTACTACATGGGTATTGGATACCGATTTTGGTTCTCACATTTGCAACTCGTTGTAGGGGTTGAGAATAAGTAGAATACTAAACAAGGGTGACTATGACCTCCGGGTAGGCAACGATGCAAGAATTCCAGCTTTAGCCGTAGGAACCTGTTGTTTATGTCTGTCTTCTAGCAAGACCATTGAATTAAATAATTGTTATTACGTTCTAATTTTAATAAAGAATATTATTTCTGTTCCTTTGTTATTTGAACAAGGTTATGAAATATCTTTAAAGGGCAATTGTTGTCACATATATCATTCTAATGAGTTATATGGAACTAGATGCATTTCAGATGGTTTAATGGTCTTAAATGTAATTGATAATATTTTTCATGTTGAGTTTTCGACCGCGCAGTCGAAAACTCCATATGGGCTTACCTTCGGAGCCAAAGCCATGGTCTCAATAGAGACTGCAGAGCCTAGCCTCCTGAGGACAACCTTCGATCAGAAAAACAACCCAGAAGCCCATAAGGACAGACTTAACGTCGTCGAAGAAGGACTACAAATGGTCGCTGCACTCTTTTTCAATCTCTGCAGTCTTTTCCCATAGGGTTTTTCCCTTTGAAAGTTTTAATGATGCATAATCACGCGTAGGCCTAGCTATTGGGTCATGGAGGATTGGGTAAGTAACAAAAAATTATTACACTCAATAGGAAAAGAAACTGATCCCTTACCCAATAGGATCCATGCATCTTGGCTAAATCGATACTATGTCAAGAGTTATACCTTTGAAGACCGAATTTTGTATTCTACTATGTGAATCCAAGATCACGATCTTGCTCCGGATCCAAGGTGCTGCCAAGCGATGAACACCCTCTACGGTGAGCACACGGATGAACACTACGAACTAGGCGGCTTCCGAGTGCTAGCTCGGCTCTACCGGAACACCTTCCAATCTAGTTAAGTGTGAAACACCTTCCACTCTCTCTCTCTCACACTCTCTCTGTTTGGTGGAGGTCACTGCCACAAAAGGGAGCTCGGCTTCCTAAGAAGAGATTGGCAGCTTTCAGGAGATGATCACACACTCCATCTAAACTTCAGACGGGTATTTCAAGACTCGTCAATCATATTGAACATGTGTTGGTGTTTGGCTTGTGTGTTGGCTATATTTGGCAAAAGGATTCTCAGTTTTGTTGTCAGTTACAACTGCTTTTGTGTTTGAGGAGTTCTGCTTAAGTTACTCAGTTGTAAATATGGTTTACAAGTTGAAGGTTTGCTGCTGCGCTGATGCCTTTTTGGTTTCCAGTATTAATGATGATTCTATTTTATATCTCAGATATTTTTAAATCATCTTTAATTACTTGTTTATTGCCAATTGATTTATGGAAGAAATGAAGTAGTATTCATTGATGGGTTGGCGATTATCTTGAAGCCTTTATGACCGAAGTCAATTATGGAAAAAAGTGAAGTGGTCTTCATTAATGGGCTGGCGGTTTTTCTTGAAGCTTTTATGTCTGCTAGTTACAATTATGGAAGAAATGAAGTAGTCTTCATTAATGGGCTGACGATTTTTCTTGAAGCATTTATGGCCGAAGTATTATGATATGTTATGGCTATCTTTTGTGTTTTGAAACTACTGAAGTTAAGATCTTTTGTTAAGTGGCATTTATGAAAGTTGGTTGGCCTTCTCTATTTTTGAGGAAAGAGAAGATATGAATATGCAAGTCTCTTATGTCAACACAGTCAGTTATAACTGCTCTTGTTATCAGTTACAAATGTTCTTGCTGTTGTGTTGTTTACTCTGCTGCGATGTTGCTTGAATGTTGCCGAGGTTATTGATAATATATATATAATATATTTTGATGATATATATTATATATATGCATTTATGGTGGAGTCAATGTTGATTTGATCATTTATGATGACTTTTGGACTTGATCACTTATAGTGACTTTTGGACTTGATCATTTATGGTAACTTATGGAGTTTTGATCATCATGGAGCTACTGTTCAATGGCCTTGGTCGTTCACTTAGTGGATTTACGGTCATCATGGTGCTTTATGGAGCTATTGGTCATCATGGAGTTAGGAGTTTCCTCGAGTTTCTCTATTGGAGTAATAGCTTGGCTTTGCGGTTAAGCTTTTGTGGAGTAATGACTATGTCTTATGGGTTGCCTAATTTGCTTATAAAAGAAGTGAGAGAATGATTGAGTAGGTTGATCCACCCCTTATGGATCCACTCCTATCCACTCCAATGCGCTGAAATAGAGTTACCAGTTATATGAGGAGTTGAGACTACTAAGTGCAAAGACGACAATAATCTACCTTTCTTATCTTCAAGCTAAGATGGTTGTGGGTTGTTAACTGACTACAATACAAGGACTGTGTGGATGATAGAACTCTTTGGCTGGGATGTCATAGAGAGGCAAGTTAGTATGTACTTGTAATAGGAAATAAGTTTTTGTTATTTCCAAACAACTGTAGTACTGATAGTTGGATTTCAGTGTGTGAAATTTTGAAGCTAATATTGTACTTGTTGATAGTGGATTGGGCATCTATTTGGTGAGTGCCCCGCAGATTAGGTGACATGTTTTATCACTGAATTGCGTAAATAAATCTTTGTATGTGCATGTGATTTTTGTTTTGGTTCTTAGTTTGCAACTTGCAAGCAGTTGCAATAGAAGTTGCAATAGTAGTTGCAACTTCCTGTGCAACTATCCATTAACAGAAGTTCCATTAGAGACCACCATGTCAATTGGTATCAGAGTGGTCGTGCTAACCTTTACATGCACAGATCCTTGGAGTGTCTCTTTTCTTTCAGGCTCAAGATAGAAGGAATGCCTATGGGAAAGTTTATCAATGTTCCTCTATTGCTCATTGGAACAAACTATGCTTATTGGAAGGCTCGTGTGATAGATTTCATCATGTCTTTGGATGATCATTGTTGAGACAGTATTGAGACTAGATACACTCCACCCACAATTGCTAATGGGACTGAGCGCAAACCTAAAAGCTAGTATACTGAAGCAGAAATTATTGCAGCAAACTATGAAATAAGGCCCTTAATGCCATCTTCAGTGGAGTTGATTCTTCTCAGTTTAAACTAATTTCAGCTTATACTTTGGCAAAGCAGGCCTGAGAAATTTTAGAAACTAATCATGAAGGATCCCTGACGCTACGGAAGTCCAAAGTTGAAATTCTCAACACCAGATTTGAGAATCTAAAGATGGGAGAAGATGAAAGCATTCAAAACTTCCATGGGCGTGTCAAAGATCTTATGAACAATGCAACTAATCTTGGAGAATCATTTTCAGAAAAAAAAAAGTGATAAGAAAAGTTCTTAGATCTTTGCCTTCAAATTTGATGTGAAAGTTGCAGCTATGAGTTGGAACTGTCTGAAAAATACTCTCACAAGGAAAAGAAGAAAAATCTTGCTTTCATTGCCACTGAAGATGAAGTTAAGTCAAAATATTGTTCAGAAGATGAGATAGATGAAGCTTTTGAATTACTTTAAGAGGCTTTTGAATTACAAAAAATAAGTAGTTCCAACCAATTGGGTTTAACGGTTCAAAATCAAAATACACAGTGGGGGAAAACAAAAGAGGTCAGTCGATAGTACCCAAGAATGATTTAAAACAGGAATACAAAGGTGTGAAATGCTTTGAATGTGAAAGATATAGTCATGTCAGATATGAGTGTCCAAATTTACAGAAGAACTTAAGAAACCTTTCGCAGTTACATGGAGTGATGATGAAGAGGAAGATGTCTCAGGTAAATCTGAAAAATAATCCAGCAATTTTGTAGCTTTCAGAACAATGCAAGAAGAGTTACAACTGGAGTATATTTCTACAGATCAACAAGTGACAGACATTTTCACAAAGACCTTAGATGGAGGGAGATTTGAGCAGTTGAGATCTGCTTGGGGTTGCGTATTATATGATATGCATATTTTTTAAAAAAACAAGGGAAAGGGGTTTTTTATTTAAAGAAGAAGGTGTAACACCCTTTTGTTATAAATGCTTTCTCTCTCTCTCCACTAATTTTACACATTTAGGAGCATTTAACCCTCTCATTCAAGCCTTGAAGTAGTAACCCTCTCTTTCAAGGCTCAAAGCAGTATCCCACCTTCATTCAAGGTTTGAAGTTGTAACTGTCCTCTCATCTGCCTCCCTCTTCTTACAAATAGAGCAGCCGAGGTATGACATCCGTTCTCCCAAATTATCCATCTAGGGTTTCTGTTCTTGAGGGGGAGAATTTACTTGTTGAGGGGGAGAGTTCTATAGATGTCATTTCCTCTTCTGATACTAATGTTCACGAAGATCGAGTTGAGACTGCCTCTTTTGATGTTAACATTCTTGTTTCGACTCCAGTGATCACTAGTTCGGTTCATATTGAAAATACTCCTGTATACGATGATGTTCATGACTCAATTCCAGTGAAGACTGGTCCTTCTACAGCTTCTACAAGTTCTATTCTTGAGGACCAACATCAAGATCATACTCTTGTTCCAGAAACAATTTCAAAGGACTCAGTACCAAGTCCTGCCAATACTGCACCAGTTACAACTGTACAAGAACTAGTTGAAACTATCAATCCGATTCCTAAAGCAGATTCTGTTCCTGTACTTGAGACTAATATTGGACTTCCTGCTCTTTCTATCAGAACTGTACCTGTTGGGGAAGCAATGCAGCAGACTTCTGAGCACTACTAAAAAACTAGTAATTTGCGATAGCCATTTTGCTACGGTTGCGGTAGCGGTTGCATATGCGACGGCTCTACGACCGCGAACAACGGGGGGCGTGGCTACGGCTTTGCGACTACTTTTTGCTACCGCCTCGGTTGGTAGGAAAATCGTCACTAACTTTATTTTACTTAACCCTCCACACGATCGCTTTTTTTCCTTCCCGGCTCGCTCTTTCATCACTTGCACTCTCTCTACTGCATGCGCCACTCACCCCGTACGTTCGTCGCCTTTGGTATTTCTCTCTATATCTATCTCTTTTCTCTCTTTTGGGCCGCTGAAACCCATGCCCCCAGCTAGAGTTTCGGCTAACGACGACAAAAGAGGAGGGCTACCGACCCTCCCTAATGTCGCCGAAGAAGATCAATACTAGAGGAGGCCATGCTGCGTTCTCCATCGACTTCTCGTTGGCGTCATTGTCATGTGATAGAGCTCAGGGGAGCATTGCTGGATGATTGCTAAAACAGGAGCAACTCAACGCCGTCGGAGAAGAAAGATTCATGGAGGCGGCAACACCGAGATCCAATAGCGGCTATGATGAAGTAGATGATGAAGACAAGGTGTTTGTAAAGCGAGAAGGTTCATCCCGCAAGGTTCATCAATGGGTATAAGATATTCTGGCCTTGTTCTTCTCTGCTGCGAAAGAGATGAGTAAAAAGGAAGACATCAAGTTTCTCAAGATACAAGTAAACATTTACCGTCTTACCTTGTGTCTTTTTTTCACTCAAGATCTTGTGCTGCCCATTTCTTACATCCATTTATTGGCGTACCTTCTTAAATTTTAGTTCTTGATTCTTATGTTCTTTCTTTAATCCTTTGCTAGCAAGGTTGCCTAGTGATTGAAGGAAGCCGTCCATTCTAATCTTCCAACAGGCATAGTTGTTTCCATCGAAAAGTGATGGAGTATGAGTAGAAGACCCTTGAGCTAGTTGGATTTCATTAAACATTCTAAGTTGTAGAGTAGATGGTTAAATCTAGACCTACGACCTTACTCTGATACCAATTGTTGTTCAAATACCCTTACTAGAAAGGGGGGGGGGTTTAATAGTATGTGATCAAACTCTAGCTTCAATTTAATCTTTTCAGTTTTAAGAAACTTAATACTTTAGCATGAGTTCTTTGAATATGGATGCTAAGGATGATAAGCTAAGCACAATAAGCAAGTAAATAATCAAGTAAGAAACAATGCAAACAAGAATGATATATAGTGGTTCGGCCAACCCGCCTACTCCACTACCTTGGCTCCTCATTAAGGATTTCTAACCCTAACACTCTATAGATGAAATGTTTTCCTAAAAATACAATGAGGATTTATTTCTCAACCCTTTGAGAAGACCTCAACACCTATTCTCTAGTAAAACAAATCTCTACAACCACCCCAAGGTGTTTCACAAGCACACCTTGCAAGCTATCTTATCAAATCAACACAACAAGATGAAAACACAATAAAGGAGCAATAAATGTAAAACAAACTTGTTGTGCTCCTTTCTCTAGCCTTCTAAACTTCCAACGCCTCAAGTAGATGAAGAGCTTTTGCCTTGAGAGGGTTGAAGATTGAAGGCCACCACTTGAGAGTGTAGAAGTGAGAACTAGAGCTTTAGATTACGCTTTGAAGGCTCAAGCACTTAAGGATTTACTCAATGAAAAGTTAAGAACCAAGGGAAGGCAAATTTGGGAGCTTATATAGAGATCCCAAAGGTAGGAGCTTGGTTTCTAGCGATCTCAATGGGTAGAAATACAAAATAGAGTCGTTGTTATAAAAAAAATGACTAGTTGATTTTGGGAATACTTGTGGAGTACCGGTGCTCTCCAGGCTATTCCGAAATGTCAATCTGAGTTGTTCTGGGTTGTTCCGAGTTGTCTATCTAGATTGTTTTGGGTTGTCCATCCAGGTTGTTTAGGGTTGTCCACCGGATTATTCAGGGTTGTCCATCTGGGTTGTTCATCCAGGTTATTCTGGGTTATCCATTTGGGTTGTTCATCCAGGTTGTTCTGGGTTGTTCCGGGTTGTTTGACTTGGTTTCGACTCGATCACCATTGGAGCCATTTTTACTTGATTCTTTGCATTTTTCGGACCAACTTCGTAGGTGGATCATTCGATCAATCTGAAGTCAAAACTCACCAAATGGATTAGATACATGTTTGTTATCATCAAAATAGAAAGTGAGGCCTAGGTGGAATCCTTGGGCTAAGAATCTCCCCCTTTTTGATGATGACGAACTTAACATTAAAGATAAGCAATTCTAAATGATGTAAGTCCTCATTTGTGAGTTTATGATAAAAACTAACTTAGACTCCCCCTATCAACATGCATATCTTAGAGACAACTCCCCCTCTCTATATGCGTCATGAAACAAATGTGATCATGTCTTTTTCCCCCCTTTTGACATCAATCAAAAGGGCAAGAGTGCTAGGTACTATTAATGAGTTTCATCATGAAAATCAAGAAATCCATAAAACCAAGTCTCATCGACCACTATAGTCCTTCCTACCAATATGAGCCTATGGAACGCAAACATCGATAAGTCGCAGAATCCCCACTAAAAGACATTAATTACTTAAGTGTGATGATACCATAAAAACTGATTTTTCAAAGAGACATGCAATTTTTGAAAACATAAACATGTGGAAGAGTACAAATACCTAATTGCATTCTTAAATTGGTAAAGCTTTCTTCATTCAATGGTTTAGTAAATATATCCGCAAGTTGTTTGTCGGTGGGCACAAATTCTACGGAAATATTTCTGTTTGCTACATTGTCTCTAAGAAAGAGATGCCTTAAGTCTATGTGTTTAGTCCTAGAGTGCAATACCAGATTTTTTGTTAAATTAATTGCACTAGTGTTATCACAATGGAGAGGTATACATGAATAACTCAATCCAAAATCTATGAGGGTTTGTTTCATCTGAAGCACTTGTGCACAACAACTAGCCGCGGCGATGTATTCCGCTTCGGTAGTTGAAAGTGCAACCGAATTTTACTTCTTGGAAAACCAACAGACTAAACTCATGCCTAGGAATTGACAACAACCACTACTGCTTTTTCTATCCGTCTTACAACAGGCAAAATCGTCATCCGAAAAACCAATCAATTCAAAAGATCCATCATTTGGATACCTTAAACCTAAATCAATTGTACCCTTAAGATATCTCAATATGTATTTTACCGCACTCAAGTGAGACAACTTGGGGTATGATTGAAATCTAGCACATTGACATACACTAAACATCATATTGAGTCTACTTGCGGTTAAATAGAAAAAACTACCAATCATACATCGATATCGTTTTTCATCCACTTTGGCACCTTCTTCATCCTTATCAAGCTTGGTGGATGGACTCATGAGGGTTGATGCTATCTTTGCTTTATCCATCCCAAATATGTTAATTAGCTCTTTTGTGTACTTAGTTTGATTGATGAAGATCCCCTTTTTGGTTTGCTTGATTTGAAGTCCAAGCATGAAGGAAAGTTCTCCCATGATGCTCATCTCAAATTCATCTTGCATGCACTTAGCCAACCACTCACAAAAAATTTCATTAGTAGCACCAAAATTTATGTCATCAACATATATTTGGACTAAAAGGATGTCATCATTGTCAAGCTTAATGAAAAGTGAAACATCGGCTTTTCCAACATTAAAGCCTTGTTCTATTAAAAATTTTGAAAGTCTTTCATACCAAGCCCTAGGGGCTTGTTTTAAACCATATAAAGTTTTTCTCAATTTGTAAACATGATTTGAGAAATCAAAATTTTCAAAACCCGAGGGGGGGGGGGGTTGTTCAACATATACTTCTTCCATAATAAAACCATTTAGAAAAGCACTTTTAACATCCATTTGAAAGAGTTTAAAACCTTTGAACCTTGGAAAGGCTAAAAGCATACAAATAGCCTCTAATCTAGCTACGGGAGCATAAGTTTCATTATAGTCTATAGCCTCTTCTTGATTGTAATCTTGGGCCACTAACCTAACTTTATTTCTAACAACTAAGCCATCTTCATCTAACTTATTTCTATACACCCACTTAGTTCCAATTATGGTTTGCTTGCTAGGCCTAGGTACTAAATCTCAAACATCATTTCTTTCAAATTGATTTAGTTCTTCTTGCATGGCATTAACCCAAAATTCATCCTCTATAGCTTCCTTAATGTTTTTAGGCTCTACTTGAGAAATAAATGCAACATATTGACAAATATTTTTAAGTTTAGAGCGCGTTATCACCCACGTTGAGGTTTTTCCAATTACTTGATCAATTGGATGATTCCTTGACAACCGGTAAGCTTTTAACATGCAATTGACTGAGCGCAGGCACAAGTGAATCAATTGACTGAGGCGCTCTTTAAGGAGCAGGAACTGAGACAGCAAATGTAGTAGCAGATACAACAACAACAGCAATAGTCTCAGTAGCCACCGCCACAACCCGTGCCCGTGATTTCAGTGGTATCAGAAGTGGCAGAGGTGACAGCACCGGTGGTCAAAACCCCAGGGGCCCCAACTTAAGCAAATTTTGTCACACTGAAGCCACCAGATTTCATCGGGATAGATCGTCAGGTGGAAGTGACAAAATTTTTGGGGGATTACTACGAGCTATGTATGGAGCTGGGGTGTTCATCAGAGGCAGCTGCTCGTATGGTCGGTCTTTAGATGCGGAGACTAGCAAAGGTCTAGCTGCAAACTTGGAAGGCCCGCAGGGCAGCTGGCGCACCACCTTCCACGTGGGAGGAATTTCGGGTGACTATGGAAGAGCAGTACCTACCCATGAGTGTCCGCGACAAGCGCGCCCGTGACTTTGAGATACTGTGCCAGGATGAAGGCATGACAATATCAGAGTATGAGATGGAGTTCAACCGTCTCTCTAAGTACCATCCAACCCTAGTGGCGTTTGAGACCGCCAGGATTAAAAGGTTCGTGGTAGGATTGAGGCCACAGATTGGCAGGCTTATCCACTACATAGAGGATTCTACTTTGGCTCGGGTAGTGGATGAAGCCCTGTAGAAAGAAGCCTTGGTGTCGTTTGACAGAAATGACGGGCCAGCTAAGAAGTTGTTTCGATCGCAGGGTTCTGGTAGTCGGCCTTGGCACTCTGAGGGGGCAATGACTACAACAGATCAGTAGCAAAGCCAGGGGTAGAATGGCAACGGGGCCGTGGGGGCTCAGGGACCGAGTCAGTGAGACCAATAGTGTCAGGAGGTGGTTCTCAGAGGTCTGAGGCACCGCAGTGTGGCAGCTACAGTCGGAGGCCCTGGGGGTCTTCCTTAGCCGCACGAATGCTTGCTTCAAGTGCGGCCAAGTCGGACACTTCAAGAAGGACTTCCCTAAGGGAACTGGTCAGAAGCCTGAGCAGTCTAGGGGGAAGGCACCTATGTTAGTAGGGTTAGTAGCTCAGAGAGGGCAAAAACATAATAAGGGGCCGCAGACCAGTCGTTCAGAGAGGCCGCTTGAGCGGGTATATGCTATGAACCGTGATGGGGCAGAGGCGTCCAAAGCAGTGGTGACAGGTACTATTTTAGTATGTTCGTCTGCTGCATATGTTTTATTTGATACGGGTGCCACACACTCGTTTGTGTCTGCCATATTTGCTAAAAAGTTACCAATGGCACCCTCTATGCTCGACGGGCCATTGATGGTATCAACGCCTACAAGCGATGCAATCTTAGCAAATTCAATATATCAAGATTGTGAAGTGCTCATCTGCGGCCATGTGCTGAGTGCGGATTTGACACTCCTACCCACTCTTGAGCTTGATGTCATCCTTAGCATGGATTGGCTGGTAGAGCACTTTGCAATGTTGGACTGCAAAGCCAAAGCAATGATGTTTAATAAGCCGGGGCTGCCGCAGTTCACCTTCCAAGGGGAGGGAGGTAGCAAGCCAATAGGGGTCATCTCAGCCCTAAAGGCTCGTAAGTTGCTTTGGGGCGGCTGCCAATCTTTCTTGGCCTTCGTATCTGTGGCCGAGGAGGAAGGGGGTGAAGCAAGGGATGTCAACGGAATCCCAGTGGATTGCGAATTCCCTGATGTGTTTCCTGAGGAATTGTCGGGGTTGCCGCCCAAAAGGGGAGTCGATTTTTGCATTGACCTACAACCCTGGGTGAAACCAATTTTCATTCCACCTTATAGGATGGCATCGGCCGAACTCAGGGAGCTAAAGGTGCAATTGAAGGAAATGCTAGACCTAGGGTTCATCCGGCCGAGTGTGTCACCCTGGGGTGCCCCGGTTCTCTTTGTGAAGAAGAAGGATGAGTCGATACGCATGTGCATTGATTATAGGCAGCTGAACAAGGTGACTATTAAGAATCGCTTCCCACTGCTGAGGATAGACGATCTGTTTGACCAGTTGCAAGGGGCTCAATGGTTTTCAAAGATGGATCTGAGGTCCGGATACCATCAGCTAAGAGTCCGGAACTGCGATGTGCCGAAGACGGCCTTTAGGACTCGCTACGGTCACTATGAGTTCCTAGTGATGTCCTTTGGCCTAACCAATTCACCTGCTACCTTCATAGACCTAATGAATAGGGTATATAAGGAGTACCTGGATAGCTTTGTGATCTTCTTCATTGACGACATTCTGGTTTACTCCAAGAATGAGGAAGAGCACTCTAAGCACCTGAGAATGGTTCTGGAAAACCTCAAAGAGCACCGCTTGTTTGCCAAATTTTTCAAGTGTGAATTTTGGTTGGAAAGTGTAGGGTTCTTGGGTCATGTAGTGTCCAAGGAAGGAATAAGGGTAGATCCTGCCAAGATTGAAGTGGTGCAGAACTGGAAGCGGCCAACTAGTGTGACTGAGATTCACAATTTTCTTGGTTTGGCCGGCTATTACCGGAAGTTTGTGGAGAATTTCTCCAAAATTGCAGCCCCTCTAACTCGGTTGACCCAGAAGAAGGTCAGATTCGTTTGGGATGACAAATGCAAGGCGAGCTTTCAGAAGCTCAAGGCATGTTTGACATCTATACCCGTGTTGGTTGTACCCTCCGGCTCAGGAGGGTTTGTAGTCTTCTATGATGCCTCTTGAGTTGGCCTGGGCTGCGTCCTAATGCAGTATGACAGAGTCATTGCTTATTCGTCTCTCCAGCTAAAGGTTCATGAGAAGAACTATCCGACACACGACCTAGAATAGCGGCAGTGGTCTTTGCGCTGAAGCTTTGGTAGCACTACCTGTACGGGGAGACTTGCGAGATCTACACAGATCACAATAGCCTCTAGTACTTGCTTACCCAGAAGGAGCTGAACCTCAGGCAGAGGAGGTGGTTGGAGCTCCTAAAGGATTACGATTGCACCATTATGTATCATCCGTGGAAAGAAAATGTGGTAGCAGATGCAATGAGTAGAAAGACGATGGGCAGTTTAGCTCATTTGGAAGTTAAGCGGAGGCCCCTAGCTCGAGAGTTGGCTTTATGCCTAGATGGGGGTGCAACCTTATCAGTATCAACTTCAGGTGCCCTGATGGCACACTTGCAGGTACAGTCCACGCTGGTGGACATGCTGCGTGCCACTCAGGGGGAAGATGCCTTTTGTGCACTGACCTAGGACCTAGTGCAAAGAGGCGATGCAGAGAATAGATTCAAATTGGACTCAGAGGGTGTACTGAGGTTCAGAGACCGGATAGTAGTACCAGACATGGCTGAGGTGCGCGGGCAAGTCCTGGAACTGGATCATTGTTCCACTTACACGATGCATCTGGGGGCCACCAAGATGTACCAGGATTTAAGGCAACACTACTGGTGGAAAGGTATGAAAAGAGAGATGGCAGAGTTTGTTTCCAAATGTCTAGTCTGCCAGCAGGTGAAGGCCGAACATCTTAAGCATGCGGGGATTCTGCAAAACCTCGAGGTGCCCGAGTGGAAATGGGAGAAAATCACCATGGATCTAGTGACCGGATTGCCTAAGTCAAAAGGTAGTTTTGACTCCATTTGGGTGGTAGTGGACCAGTTAACCAAGACAGCGCACTTCATACCAGTGAAAACTACCTTCTCTACGGAGCAGTACGCCCGACTGTTCTTGGATAGGAATGTGGCATATCATGGTACCCTGGTGATGATTATATCCGACCGCGGTACCCAGTTCACAGCCCGGTTTTGGCAGTTCTTCCACGAAGCCTTGGGTACCTAGGTGCATTTTAGCACAGCTTTCCATCCGCAGACTAATGGGCTGTCAAAGAGGACCATCCAAACTTTGGAGGATATGCTGAGAGCATGTGTCCTGGATATGGCCGACGGCTGGGAGAGGCACCTACCGTTGATAGAGTTCGCCTACAACAATAGCTATGACAGTAGCATTGACATGGCTCCTTTTGAGGCTTTGTATGGACGGCGGTGTAGGTCCCCAGTGGGCTAGTTTGAGGCAGAGGAATCACTCATGGTGGGCTCCGATCTGGTTGAGGAAGCGGTAGAGAAAGTAAAGGCCATAAAAGAAAGATTACTAGCAGCTCAGAGTCGACAAAAAATGTATGCTGAGAAGAAGGCCAGGGAATTAGAATTTGCAAAGGGTGACTTAGTCTTTTTGAATGTATCTCCTATGAAAGAGGTGGTCCGGTTTGGGAAGAAGGGGAAGCTGAGTCCTAGATACATTGGGCCTTTTCCCGTTCTGAAGCGGAGGGGCTAGGTGGCCTATGAGCTGGCATTGCCTCCTAGCCTGAGCAGAGTGCACCCGGTCCTTGTTATTCAAGTAAATTCGAGGATGAATTTCCCTTAAGGGTGGAAGGTTGTAAGACACGAAAATTTTTTCTAATATAAAAATCTGTTTTGGTGCAGCATGCCAGACCCGGGGTAGTCGAGTCGAGCCTCAAGATCGCCTCGAGTAAAAAGGTATGAATCGACTAATGATTCATGGAATCTATTGGGATGATTAACTTTCCTTTTATGAAATCATACCTTAAATTAAGTTAACTCGATTCATATTATGGGTTGAGTCGGAACCCAAGTTGAGTTCGGGTTTAGTCGAGGATTGAGTGCGAGTTAAGCGAGTCAAGGGGCTTTCTTTGGAAAGCTAGATGAGGGATTAAAACCCTCACCTTGCAGCCGTGCGGCTCATCCCTTGAGTCGCACAAGGCTGCCTAAGGGGAGAGAGGAAGAGGAGCAAGGTGAAATCTTGGGGGGCTTGGATCGATCCGGAGCTTCGCGTCGTCGCATGGAAATTTCAAGTCGTCGTCACCCGATCTTTGTTTCTCCGCAATCTAGGTGAGTGGTTAAGTTTTGAAGTGCTAGTCTTATAACCATCCTTAGCATTAGATCTTTAAACTTTGAAAAGTTGAAATTGTTACCATGTTTAGTATGTCTTACATTTTATTTGAATTCATTACTACCTTGCCAAGCTAGATTGTTGTTCCTTATTGTGCTAAAATTCTTAAGGTGGTGTAAAGTTGTTATGTATATATATTGTGGTCATATATAATAGATGTTGAAATATTTGAATATTTTCCTTTGAATTATACATGCTGCCCTAAAATGGTCATGGGCCGGATTCCAAGGTCGACACAAGGATTTCCTCACCCAAGGGAGTGTAGAACGATAGATAACATGTAAGGCGTCACTAGACGTTCATAGCACTTATATGGAAACTTAGTTAGGAGATGATAACACTTCTGTGACTTGTTGTATATTTTTGGAAACTTAGAACTCGTAGGTGTTCACATTTTGAAAGGGCGGCATAAATTGTTGACCCTATAGTCGGAGTAAGGCCAGATACGGGCAAAGGCCCGAAGTGTATATATGGAAATCCTAGGATATTGATTGTGTGATGTGTTTGAGATGGTCCGCTGAGGAGCGTAGAGGTCAGAAATGACCAATGCTTAGCTTGGCCAGTATTGGGTCTTAAGGTGCGCCAGCGGGCCCGCTAGGTGCCAGACCCCAATTGGGTGGAACTAGCTATCCTTACCCCAGACGGTGTCCGAAGACTAGAGGATCATCCTAGTCGATGGCCCGAGATTGTTTGATTACATCTTGAGATGATGTGGCCAATGGCCAGTATGATACTACCTGATATGGTAGGGACGACTGTTGTCGGAATATTATTCTATGAGTAGGCCCAAGGGCCAGATGCCGAAGGCTTGATAAGCCGAGATGGCAGGTTATCATATTCAGTTGGTGCAGATGGACCCGTTGGGGGTCGGTAATCGCATTAGAAATAAACTTTACCTCCTTGTACATTTCCTTTGTTGCCTTATATGATATATATGCATGACTGAGGCTTATGTGGAGGTTCATTTGAGCCACACACTGAGTCCCAAGTGGACTCACAATTTATTCTTATTTTTGCAGAGCATGAGTAGTGTCTTGGCATGTCAACATGGTGCAGCTGGTGGACGGGAGGCGGTGCCATATCTCATAGCGGTGTCCATGAGTCTTATACTAGTACTTAGTAGTGTTTGATTTTGTTTCTGCACTGACAGTTGCAATTGAAAAAAAAATGTAAAACTTGTTACTTGAACATTCGGTTATTTTGATGTTGTTGTTTCTACTTGTTTTGGAAAACATATAGATTGTGACTTCGAAAACTTTTTATAAAGTATGTTGAGATTTCTTTTACTCGATGTGTCTTAGCTTTCTTGGTGTCAGTGTTGACAGTAGGCTACAGGGCAGGACGTAGGCCCTGGCCGGTCACTCTATCCTCAGTTGGGGTGTGACACAAAAACTTTAAAATATCCCACACTTGAGATTCTATCATTCCAAAATTCAAAATGAGTTTTCTTAATTTTTGGTCTTAACAAAATTCGATTTAAAACATAGCAAGATGTGTTAATGGCTTAGGCCCAAAAATACTTAGGCAAATTATTTTCACAAAGCAAAATCCTAGCCTTTTCTCGTAAAGTTCTATTCTTCTTCTCAACCACCCCATTTTGTTGAGGGTTTCTAGGGGAAGAAAAGGTATGTTTAATACCAAGCTCATGACAAAATTCCGAAAGTTTCTTATTTTTAAATTCACTTCCATTATCATTTCTAATTTTTAAAATAGAAATTCCTTTTTCATTCACAACTCTCCTAGCAAATCTTTTGAAGAAATCAAATGTTTCATTTTTCTTAGCTAGGAAGAAAACCCATATCAATCTTGAATAATCATCAACTAAAACATAGCAATAAAGTTTACCACCTAAGCTAGCAACATCACAAGGACCAAAAAGATCCATATGCACAAGTTCAAGTATCCTAGATTTGGTAACTTGATTTATGCTATGAAAGAATGACTTAACTTGTTTACCATGTTCACATGCATCACAAAGTCTATCCTTTTCAAACTTTATCTTGGGTATTCCTTTAACTAAATCTTTTTTACTTATTTCTTGGATAAGGCTCATTCTAGCACGTCCTAGCCTTATATGTCATAATCAAGAATAATTTTCCATTGCTACTAAGCATCTAACATGTGGATTAGGCAATACATTTAAAATTAAAGTGTAAACATTCTCATGCCTATTTCCAATGAAAACAATATCATTTGATGGTGAATTTCTAATTATGCATTTAGATGCCTCAAAGTCAACTAAATACCCATTATCACATAGTTGAGATATACTTATCAAGTTATGCTTTGACCCATTAACTAATAGAACATTTTTAATGCACGGGTAAGAAAGTATACCTATATTACCAATGCCAACAATCTTACCTTTGGCATTGTCTCCAAACGTCACATGCCCACCATCCTTGCTTGATAGGGTTGCAAATAAATTGATGTCACCCATCATGTGCTTTGAGCAACCACTATCCAAGATCCAAGTACTCCTACTTGCTTGAGGATGGTTCTCCATCAACAAAAGGAGAAGAGGTAACTTTAGGTACCCAAATCTGTTTGGGTCATTGATTGTTAGTCATCTTAGGAACCCAAGTAAATCTAGCATGGGAGTTCCTCTTAAGTGTACAATCTCTAACCGTGTGCCCAAAAATGTCACAAGAAAAACAACTTCCATTGAATCTTCTAGCACTATGAGTGTGAGCAAGGAAGTGTGCATGATCATGAGCATGTGTGGTTTTCCTAACATGAGTGTGAGCATTGAATCTTCTAGCACTGTGAGTGTGAGCATGAAAGTGTGCATGATCATGAGCATGTGTGGTTTTCCTAACATGAGTGTGAGCATTGAATCTTCTAGCACTATGAGTGTGAGCATGAAAGTGTGCATGATCACGAGCATGTGTGGTATTTCTAACATGAGTAGGCATGACATTTTGCAATGTTATCATTTTCTCATTTAGCATGCATAATTTCCTTTTTAAGCTAAGCATGCTATCATTCAAGTGTTCTACTTGAGAACTCAAAAACTTGTTTTAACATTCTAACTGCTCATTCTTATTTTCTAACTCATTTTTGACTTTCTCAAAAGTGTGTTTCTCATCCTTAAGATTTTATACTTCCTTTTTAAAAGCATTGCATGAAAGAAGTAAGCTATCATTCTCTTCTTCTAAGGATTTGTTGTCCTTTTTAATCTCTTTAAATCTCTTCCTAATAGTATTAAATTCATCAAGCATTTGTTCGAATTCTTCTTCTAGTTCTTGTTGAGTAAATGAAAGTTCACCAAAAGTAAATCTTACCTCATTGTCAATTGCCATAAGACAATGGTTTGGCTTCTCACTCTTGGTGTCCTGCTCGCTTGATGAGGATTCACTTTCATCCCATGAAGCCATCATGCCCTTCTTCTTCTTTTTGGTCCTGTCCCTTTTGTAAGGAGCGTAGGTAGAAGCCATCTTAAGTTGTGGGCAATCCTTCCTTAGGTGCCCCGATTTGTTGCAATGGTAGCAAGTGTAGCCTCCTTTGCCTCTCCTCAAGCCAACCCTTATGAATATAAATAAACCTTCTTGACATCATCGCCATTTCTTCTCGCTCATCAAAGTCTTCTTCAAATGATGAAGGTTCTTTGGCTCGGTGTGGTGCTTTTAAAGCAATGGTCTTGCTTTTGGGGGCATCTTCCGCTTTGTGTGCCCTCATGTGGATCTCATGAGTCATGATAGATCCAATGAGTTCGGTGATTTTCATAGTTGCCAAATTCTTGGCTTCCATGATGGCAATCACCTTTGGCTCCCAAGTCTTGGGAAGAGATTAGAGAAGCTTCCTTACCTTCTCCTCTTCTCTATTGTCTTTTCCAAGATTGCATGAACCATTAGTAATATTTTGAAAGCGTGCATACATTTCATCAATAGTTTCATGCAATTGTATTCTAAACTTTTTATGGTCATGCATGAGGAGATTAATCTAGGACTCCTTAACTTGTGAGGTACCTTCATGTATAGTCTCTAGGACATTCCAAAGTTGAAAGGCTGACTTACAAGTTGAGATCCTATTAATAGAAAGACCACAATACAAAGCATATATGGCCTTAGCATTTGCATTGAAGAGTTTGACCTCATCTTGGTTCCATTCATCCATGTTTTTTTGTAGGTTGCTTACATTCTACTTGAATCATCCTCCATACATCCATGCCTAGTGATTGAAGGAAGCCATACATTCTAATCTTCTAATAGACATGGTATTTCGTTAGACATTCTAAGTTGTAGGGTAGATGGTTAAATCTAGACCTACGATCTTGCTCTGATACCAATTGTTGTTCAAATACCCACACTAGAAGTGGGGGGGGGGGTTTGAAAAGTGTGTCATCAAACTCTAGCTTCAATTTAATCTTTTCGGTTTTAAGCAACTTAATATTTTAGCATGAGTTCTTTGAATATGGATGCTAAGGATGATAAGCTAAGCACAATAAGCAAGTAAATAATCAAGTAAGAAACAATGCTGTCACACTCCAAATTCAGAATAACCGACCAGGGTACGCCACATAGCCCGAAGCCTAACCTAACTCAACACAACATAGAAATAACCTGAACAAACTTATACATTATCAAGAGAGAATAAATCAACTTAATTACAACCAAACCATATATTCAAAAAAAACATAAAGTGCTCAAGTTATTTTAAGGAAGATAAATAAATAATCAAGACTCCTACAAGTAACAAATGCAGAAACATCGACCCGAGTCTACATGACTCAATAACACAAAGAAAAAGAAGAAGAAAAGACTTAGGTATCCCCCTCGACCACGACATGTCACGAGACCCGTTGCCCTGCCGCTATCAGCCGCGCTACTGCACCTCGGTACCTCTTTGATATAGATAAGGTGCTGCAAAATAATAAAAATGAGGGGGAAGTCCAATTAGGACTTAATGAGTAGATCAGTCCTCGATTTCACCACCTCATTTCTATGCAATAAGAGACCATAAACAAAGCAATAAATAGCATCATGACATAATAAGCATATCTACTATTCTCTGCATGATATCCACATCCATCACATGTAAAATATAAAAATGCAAGATAACATCCACATGAATAATCTCCAGACCCGTCGGCCCTCAAGCCACGTAGGGTAGGTAGACTGTGTGGCCTCCGAACTACCACCCAGCTGAATGTCATCTCTTTGGGGCATGCACTCCCCTCACCGGCACTAGCTCTTCTGAACTGTCTCTTTGGGGCATACATTCCCCTCACCGGTCGGGTCTACGGACTGTCTCTTTGGGGTATGATCTCCCATCAACAGTCAGACTTCCGGAATAAGGCGAACACTATCTCATTGGGGCATACCCTCCCCTCACCAGCGAGGCTACTGGGAAATTCAAAAGCACATCACACACGCAATAGATATAAGATGCACTATCAATAACAACAAGCTAGGTTAAGGACATACCTTAACCTCCTCCTCAAGTCATAATTCACAACCACGCATGTATATATAAACATATGACAAGGAAGGTACAACATATAATAAATGTACAACACATCCAAAAGCGTAGGGTAAAGGAAATGAAAAGCACATATAGAAAGCCCTAAAAATAGGGTATCACCACCTAGCAATCCTATACAATGTAACCCGCTCTTGGTGACCCTAACCCAATATCCTAGGGGCAGCCTACCTCCATCACCCAAGTGCTCCAAGGGCAAGGAAGGTTCGGCCCCATTAGGTGTTCTTAGGGTCAGCCCTTCCGATAGTTAAATAAAGGTCCTAGTGTCTCTAGGTGCCCTAGGGTTCCAAATTTCTAAGTATAGGTTCCTACAATGATTATACCATTAGGAATAAATTCAACGTACCCTAAAGTATATCTCTTAGGTGTGAAAACATGTTTAAATCCCTAAAAATATCTCATTTGGGTGGCCGGCCACCTTAGGGTTCCTAAAGAACCTTAAAGAGGGGGTGACATACCCTAGTTCTTCCCCAAACCTCCTCATTCCCTCAAGCTTTCAAGCAAGCACCAAGAAACCTCAACAACCAACAAGAATTTACAAGAAATCATAAAGTAATTGGAGGAAAAAGGGGGTGGCACAGCAAGGGTAGGGGCGGCCAAATCGCCCAAAATTCGATCCGACAAAATCACAACAATGATAGGAAAACTCTTTATACGAAACCTCAAACCAATACGACAAAATTGAATCAAAAATCGACAAAAACCCCATGACATAGGGGCGGTGGAACGATTGAAGAAAAGGGGAAAAGAAGGGCTAATCCACTCACCTCTTTGGAGAAAACAAGAAGGAAGAAGACAATAGGGATCCTCCTTCAATCGGTGCTGACGAACTTGCGGAATTCCGGCTCCAGCGGCTCCTGCTCCTCCTCCTTGGTGTCGCCCCTCCCCCCTCCCCTCTCTCTCTCTCTCTCTCTATCTATCTCTCTCTCTCTCTTGGGTGGCGTGCAGCTAAACCTGTAGCCGTACGCCCCAAGGGGTAGTTTATGGGCCCTAGTTGGCCCAAATTAAAAAAATGCCACCACTTACACGACTCGACTTCTAAAATCCATAATTAATTAAATCTAACTCATTCGAGTTTCGCTTGAACCTATAGACTCGTCTCGGGACCCTCTATCTTATTAGCAAGCTAAATCATAGAAACAAAATAATGGATTTTTTCTAAATTTTTCTATATTTAAAGCTTACCCGTGTTCAATTCCGCAGCTCTATGCCAACCCGCACTAACTCGAGCCCACGGTCCCCTACTTAAGAATAAAATATTATTATTTATTTATTTTTTGAATTTTGTGCATTACAATTTCCTCCCCCCTTAAAAAAATTCATCCTCAAATTTTGAGATGAAGAAGAGAAGCCCACCTCGGCATCAAAAAGGTACGAGTAGTTCTCTCTCATATCCTGCTCGACCTCCCAAATGGCCTCTTGCCCTAAGTCGCGCTCCCTATGAACTTTCACCAAGGAGACCTCTTTGGACCTCCGCTTCCTCACCTACTTGTCTAGGATCTCTATAGGCCGCTCCTCATAAGAAATGGCCGGATTGACCTCCATCGTAGTTATTGGTGAAATGGCCACACTAGAGGGGGGGGGGGGGGTGAATAGTGTGTTAACTAAATCTATTTGCCTAAATTCGATTTTAATCATTTCTTAGGTTACTTAAGCAATTCACAATTTATCGACTAAATGTGGAAGAGATTAATGATAAAGCAATTAATACAAACAAAATATCAATGCTAACACAATGATTTATAGTGTTTCGGCCCCAATGCCTACTCCACTACCTAAGCACCTTGCTTAGGATTTCACACCCAAATCCACTAAATTATGAGTAGCTTACAATTGAGGACTTTACACCGGAAAGACCCTAAACTCACCTCGAAGGCACTTCCACACCTGGAAGTATCCCGCCTTCCTACCGAGTGAGCTTTCCCACCTCAATTCCTAAGACCTACTCCTAACTTAGTTTACGCAAGTGGCTTTACACCTTCTACACCAATGTAACCACTTATACACAAGACCACACACTAGGTCTTTTTATAAACTCAAGTAAATCCAATCAAAACAAAATAAAAACACCTTAATCACAAGAAGTGAGTAAAGATGACTTATCACAATAAGGACACCTCTTCTTCTTGAGCTTGCGAACTTGAATACCCCTTCAATGAAGAACACTTCAGGATGAGGGATCAAGAGCTAGGTTTTGTGGATTTGATCATGAAAGGGCTTAGGAGATGCTTAGGATAACTCTTTGAGGCTTGGAAGCTTCAATAGTAGACTAGGAATAAGTTTGGGATGAGTATTTATAACCCCCCAAACACCAAGGCTCATCAACAAGCATTTTTTTGCCTGTTGGCGATGCCCGGTCGATTATCGGTCGATCGTCGGTTGATCGACCTAGTGACCACCGAGCGACCGAAGGCATTCTGCCCATTCTGGGCATCAATCGGTCGATCAGTCAGTCGACTGAAATGCCTTCTGTCGGTCGATCGAATCTGGGCAGGGCTATTTTTTTTGCGTATTTTTCTTACTCGCTTCGTTTTCGGGTTCCGGCCTTCAGCATACGTCAACTTGGAGAGCTTTCCACATGTTATCTAGACTCGTCCAAGATATCTTTGGTGCACACGTCGAACTTCTAGAAATTTCCCCGATGAACCCAAACACGTCGACCAATGTCCTTCTGATTTTTTGATTTCTCTAATATTTCTGACCAAGGACATCGAGTGCTAACATATATGGAACCTAAAAATATTTCTCAATAAAATATTAGTTTCATGTTTGTTATCATCAAAATCGAGATTAAGACAAAGGTAGAAAACCTTAGGACGACAGCAGCAACATCTAGAATATGAGACTCATCTCGAATACATCGGTTAAGCATGGAGACATGGAAAACAGGATGCACCCGGTCCATGCTAGGCGGTAGAGCCAACTCATAAGCAACCGCTCCTCTATGCTGCAAATTAGGGAAGGGCCCGATGAATCTAGGGCTCAACTTTCCTCTCCTCCCAAAGTGCACAACCCCCTTCATAGGGGACATCTTTAGGAAAATCGAATCTCCTTCTTGAAACTCCACGTCATGAGCTTTACCATCAGCATACATTTTCTAATGACTCTGAGCTGCTAGAAGTTGTTCCTTGATTAGCTTCACTTTCTCAATGACATCATGAACTAAGTCTGGCCCTAGCATTTGGGACTCACCGGACTCAAACCAACCTACCGGTGACCTGCACCTGCGCCCGTACAAAGCCTCAAACGGGGTCATACTGATGTTGCTCTGGTGATTGTTATTATAGGCGAACTCTACCAAAGGTAAGTGCCTCTCCCAACTACCCTCCCAACTACATGCCTCAGCATGTCCTCAAGCATCTAAATGGTCCTCTCTGACTAACCGTCCGTCTGATGATGAAAAGTGGTACTGAACTACACCTACAAACCCAGAGCCTCCTAAAATGACTGCTAGAACTGAGCGGTGAACTGAGTGCCTCTGTCATATATGATCAATACTGGGATCCCATAGTAAGCCACACTACGGTCAAGGAACAACCGCACCTGCTGCTCAGTAGAGAAAGTGGTCTTCACCAGAATAAAGTGCGCCGATTTGGTCAGGCGATCCACCACCACCCAAATAGAGTCATTTTCTTTTTCTGACCTCGGTAATCCGGTAACAAAGTCCATGGTAATCTTCTCCCATTTCCATTATGGTACCTCAAGATTCTGCAACAATCTTATGGGTCTCAAGTGTTCGGCCTTTACCTGCTGGTAGACCAAACATTTGGATACAAACTCTGCCACCTCCCACTTCATCCCTTTCCACCAAGTACTGCCTTAGATCTCAGTACATCTTGGTGGCCCTCGGATGCTTAGTGTAAGTGGAGCAGTGGGCCACCTTTAGTACCCCCGTACAAACCTCCTATAGTAGTCGGCCAACCCTAAGAAGCTACAGACCTCGGTCACGCTGGTCGGCCTCTCCCAGTTCTGAACTGCCTCAATCTTCGTAGGGTCGATTTTTACACTATCCCGGGATACAATATGCCCCAGGAATCCCACACTGGTCAACCAGAACTCACACTTTGAAAATCTTTGCAAAGAGCTGGTGTTGTCTAAGGGTCTCTAGAACTACCCTCAAGTACTCCCTATGCTCCGCATCACTCCTGGAATATATCAGAATGTCGTCAATGAAGACTATGACGAATCTGTCTAGAAAGTCCTTGAACATCCAGTTCATCAGCTCCATGAAGGCTGCCAGGGCAATAGTAAGCCCAAAGGATATGACTAGGAAGCATAGTACTGCATCCTGAAAGTAGTCTTCTAGATATCCTGATCCTTGATCCTCAACTAGTGATACCCTGATCTCATATCAACATTTGAGAACCACTGAGCCCCTTGCAACAGATCAAATAAGTTATCAATCTTGGGAAGCGGGTATCGGTTCTTGATTATCACCTTATTGAGCTGCCAAAATTCAATGCACATCCGCATGGACCCATCTTTCTTTTTCACGAATAACATCGGTGCCCTCTAGGGTGAGACACTTGGGTGAATGAACCCAATGTTTAACAACTCATGCAATTGCACTTTAAGCTCCCTCAGGTCGGCGAGTGCCATTCGGTATGGGGGAATCAATATAGGCTTCATCCCCGGCTGCAGCTCGAAATAGAATTCGGTCTTCCGCACCGGTGGTAGTCCCGACAACTCCTTAGGAAACACGTCTGAAAAGTCCATGAAAACTGGAGTACTCTCAATGCTACTAGTCGAGCCCTCGCTGGTAACTTCTGCAGAGACGAAACCCAAGAAGGACTGACAACCACCCATCATCAGCTTGCGGGCTTGGAGAGCAGAGATCACCCTGATAGAGTCCCCTCACCCATCGTCCTGAAAGATAAAGGGTGGTATTCCCGGCTTGCAAAATGTAAGCACCTTTGTCCTACAATTGACTGATGCATAATGGGCTGATAGGCAGTCCATGCTCAGAATCACATCCAACTCTAAGGTTGGTAATAGCATCAGCTCCGCTTTCAGATTGTGCACACTGTTAATAATTCAGCTAACCAACTTTTGTCCTTCCCCAACCTCAACGCCAGCAACTCAGATAGAAATGAATGGGTAGCACCTGGATCAAATAATGCATAAGCAGGTACTGTACTAACTGAAATGATACATGTCACCACTACATTGGATGCCTCCACGCCCTCAAGACACGAACAGGTGGTCTCCTTGAGTCCGAGTCTGCTGCGCCACTAAAGTTATCGACATAGGAGCTCTCCCTCTAAGTGGTACTACTGCTTGGCGGGCTACAGGGCAGTCACTCCTGATATGGCCTGGCTGGCAACACCCAAAACAGGTACTCGGACCATAACAAGATCCTTTGTGCCTCCTCTCGTACTATCCACACTCTGGCACCTCGCCTCTCTGGCCTCCTGGTACTATTGCACTCTAAGTAGACGTCGGTGGTCCCGTCCGCGTATGACCTCTAAAATTTTCCTGCCCCTGGCGTTGCTGGTGCGCCGTCCCGGTGTCGGCACCCTCAGACTGGGTGCGCTTGTCCTCTTGGCGGTGCTGCCTGAACCTCTTTCGGGCTGGTCCATCTTGCGGTCGGTAGGTACCTTGGCTTCCTTCTGCATTGCCTCATCCACCACCTGAACAAAGGTAGTGTCATCGGTATAGTGTATTAGTCTGCCAATCTGTACCCTCAGACCCTCCACGAACTGCCTCACCCGGTCCATCTCAGTCACCACTAGGGATGGGTGGTAACGGGACAACCATGAGAACTCGATATCATACTCCGACACCGTCATAGTGCCGGTCTGGCGAAGCTACTTGAACTCCCTAGCCCGCCTTTTGCAAATATTTGTGGGTAGGTACTTTTCAATGATAGCAGTCCAAAATTCTCCCCACATAGGGGCTGGTGCATGAGTCCCCCTACACGCCCTCCTTGACTAGTGCCACTCTTTTGCTGGGCCCCTAAGTTGTAGCCCAACTATGTGTGCCATCGCCTAAGAGGAGCACTCCAAGACTGAGTAAAACTCTGTATAGTCATTTAGGAATACGATCGCCTCCACGGCCTGATCTGTGCCTATGAATACTAGCGGCTTCAGCTTTACAAAATCGATGTACAACGAGCTGCGTACCATCGGCTCTCGCCGGTCCTCCTCCCCGTATCCAGACTAAACCAGCTCGGTCACTACAAGTGCCACTAGTGGTATTGGTGGGGTCCACTACTGTGCTAGTTCCCGTTGCTTACGAAGCTCCTCTCGCTCCCTACGAAACTCCTCACGTTCTGTACGGAATTCATCCCATTCTCTACGAAGCTCCTCGGTCAGCTCTATCACCTATGTCTCTAGCAGTACAACTCTAGGATCTTGCGATGCCTCCTCTTGAGCCACCTCGCTGGTAGCACGACCTCTGCCTCGGGAGTGACCCCAGCCTCGGCCTCGTCTGCCAGCGGAGTTACTTCCTCTTTCACTCATCATGGCATCATCATGTGCCTCCATTTCTATTAATATGAAAGCAAGTACTACACAATTTTAATATATGAACAACAACTTAATCAAAAATATGTACCACCGCTGGTGCACAGGTTCAGCTGTCGATCTCGTGACTAGGACATACCATATGTGAACACACTAGTAATGCCCCCATACGATACCCACTATCCTATTATCGTAACCTAGCTCTGATACCACATTGTCATATCCCAAATCCAGTATGATTGGCCAGGGTACGCCACGTACTTCGAAGCCTAACCCAACTCAACACAACACAACATAGAAATAACCTGAACATACTTTTACTTTATCAAGAGAGAATAAATCAACTTAATTACAACCAAACCATAGATTCAAAAACAACTCAAACTGCTCAAGTTATTTTAAGGAAGATAAATAAATAATCAAGACTACTAAAATTAACAAATGCGGAAACAATGACTCGAGTCTACATGACTCAATAACTCAAAGAAAAAAAAGAGAAGACTCAAGTATCCCCCTCGACTACGACATGTCGCGAGACCCACTGCCCTACCGCCACTAGCTGCGCTACTGCACCTCGTGCAGTACCTCTCTGATCTAGTTCAGGTGCTGCAAAACAACAGAAATGAGGGGTGATTCCAACTAGGACATAGTGAGTAGATTAATCCTCTATTTCACCACATCATCACCACGCAATAAGAGAACATAAATAAAGTAGTAAATAGCATCATGACATAATAAGCATATCTACTATTTTATGCATGATATCCACATCCATCACATATAAAATATAAAAATACAATGTCACATCCACGTGAATAATCTCTGGACCCGTTGGCACTCAAGCCACATAGGGTAGGTAGACAGTTTGGCCTCCGAACTATCACCCAACTCAATGCCGTCTCTTTGGGACATGCACTCCTCTCACCGGCACTGGCTCTTCTGAACCGTCTCTTTGGGGCATACGTTCCCCTCATCGATTGGGTCTCCGGACTATCTTTTTGGGGTATGATATCCCCTCACTAGCTAGATATTCGGAATAAGGCCAACACTGTCTCTTTGGGGCATACCCTCCCCTCACCAGTGAGGCTACCGGGAAATGCACAAGCACATCACACACGCAGTTATAAGAATAAATATAAGATGCACTATCAATAACAACAAGCTAGGTTAAGGACATACCTCAACCTCCACCTCCTCAAGTCATAATTCACAACCATGCATGTAGGGCTGAGCAAAAACGATCCGACCCGAAAAACCCAAAAAAACCGACTCGAAAATTCATTTCGGGTTGGGTTATTCGAGTATATCGGGTCGGATTGGGTTATATTTTTACAAATTTCATTTACTATTTAGGGTCGGGAAGAGTTCGGGTGAAAACCCTGTTTTACCCAACCCGACTCGATTTTAAGTTAAATATATGTTTATGATACAAGTATTAATAAAAGATAGTGTTGGTTTAATGGTTAGAAGTTTAGAAATAATGTTTAGGAGGTCTAGAGTTCAAGTCCTACTAGAGTTTTAATTTTAATATAATTATTCACCTTTTTTATCACCATTTCCAAGATGATTTTTTTTTTCTAAATCGAATTCGGGTTATTGGGGTCGGGCCCCGATTAAAAAATCAAGTCGGGCCAAGTATAAATTTTTTGAAATTTTCGAGTTAATACCGATCGGGTCGGGTCGGGTATTGACCCAACCCGCCCGATGCTCAGCCCTACACGCATGTATATACAAACATATGACAAGGAAGGTACAACATATAATAAATAAACATCACATCCAAAAGCGTAGGGTAAATGAAACACAAAGCACATATAGAAAGCCTTAAAATAGGGTATCACCACCTAGCAATCCTATACAATGTAACCTGCCCTTGGTGACCTTAACAGAATGCCCTAGGGCCGGCCTACCTCTCTCACCCGAGTGCCCCAAGGGCAAGGAAGGTTCGGCCCCCTTAGGTGTTCTTACGGTCAGCCCTACACGCATGTATATATAAACATATGACAAGGAAGGTACAACATATAATAAATGCACAACACATCCAAAAGAGTAGGGTAAAGGAAACAAAAAGCACATATAGAAAGCCCTAAAAATATGGTATCACCACCTAGCAATCCTAACCTTAACCGAATACCCTAGGGCCGGCATACCTCCCTCACCCAAGTGCCCCAAGGGCAAGGAAGGTTTGGCCCCCTGAGGTGTTCTTAGGATTGACCCTTCCGATAGTTAAATTAAGGTCCTAGTGTCTCTACGTGTCTCTAGGGTTCCTAATTTCTATATATAGGTTCCTACAATGATTATACCATTAGGAATAAATTCAACATACCCTAAAGTATATCTCTTAGGTGTGAAAACATATTTAAATCCCTAAAATTTCCTCCTTTGGGTGGCCGGCCACCCTAGGGTTCCTAAAGAACCTTAAAGGGGGGGCGACATACCCTAGTTCTTCCCCAAACCTCCTCCTTCCCTCAAGTTTTCAGGAAAGCACCAAGAAACCTCAACAACCATCAAGAATTCAAAGGAAATCATCATGAAATTGGAGGAAAAAGGGGGCGGTACAGCAATGGTAGCGAGTGGCCAAATTGCCCAAAATTCGATCCGACAGAATCACGACGATAGGAAAACCCTCGATACGAAACCTCAAACCAATACAACAAAATCGAATAAAAAATCGACAAAAAACCCATGATATAAGGGCGGCGGCCTGATTGAAGAAAAGGGGAAAAGAAGGGCTAATCCACTCACCTCTTTGGAGAAAACGAGAAGGAAGAAGACGATAGGGATCCTCCTTCAATCGGCTCCGACGAACTCGTGAAATTCTGGCTCCGGCATCTCTTCCTATGTAAGACCCGAGGTTTCCTAATATAAAATTTATTTTTGGTGCAGCGCACCAGAACATGAGTTAGTCGGGTCAAGTAGCGAAATCGCGGCAAGTAGAAGGTATAATTCAAGCCTTATGAAATTTTATTTGTTAAATTCTTCCTTCCTTCTTAAGAATAAGATGCCTTAGTAGAGTCGAGTTCAAATCGTGTGTGTGGATTGAATCGGAGATCGAATCAGACTCGGATTGAGTTGAGTTGGGGCCAAGTGAATAGGAGGGGCATAATGGTCGAGTGAAGATGAGGGAATAAATCCCTCATCCCTAGCCGTGCGGCTTACCATTGGAGCCGCATGCAACCCGAGAAGAGAGAGGGAGGAGGGGAAGCTTTGGAGTCGGCGCCGGATTCGTGCCGCCGCCGGAAAGATCAAGATCGCCGTCGCTCGTCCCTTTTTCTTCCTTGATCAAGGTGAGTGGATCGTACCTTGTTGTGAAGGGAGGCGGGTAGCCAACCCAAGGTTTAGGGATTTTCTCCAATTTCTCAAAAAATTCCGTCGATTCGTCGATGTTCTTCCAAGATTTGATTTGAACGTGATGTACATGCTATTTGTATGAAGTTTTTCGTCATTTTTGTCGATGTTTAGGGCCGGCCACATGAAGGAGAAAGGGGGAAGGTCATTCCAAATATTCCCCCAATTTCCTAGAGTGGTTGGAAGCCCTCGGATTGGGTTTCTCGCGCGATTGACGACTTGATTCTTCTCAATCATGGCCGAAACCATGCTCTCCTACCCTGCTTGCTCTCGGCCGAGCATGAATAACCTTGGGTAGGCTTGGGAGAATGGGTATTAGTGGGAGAAAAGGGCTTGTTATGTTTTATGCTTACATGTAGGGTACTATATCATATTTTTATGTTGTAGATCATTCACATTATATAAGAAACTTGGTAGTGCATTCATGGTTAGGATCTTAGTATGGCATGTGAATCATGGGAATGTTTCATTAATTTATAATATATATGCCCAATTGTCACCTTGTGAGATAGTTGCTTACCTTGTTGGAATTTCTTTATAAATGCATAATTTAATCATGTGTATAATCATGGTAGTAGTTGTAGATTAATTTCCTATTAAGTTATGTGTTGTGACATAATTGTATTCAGACATTTCTACACTCATGACCTCTAATTTACACTTAAGAAATCGGTGAATGACGCTAGATGACTAAATGGAAATTCTAGGGTGTTTAATTATTCGGAGAAACTAGAATATAGACAAGCTAGGTTTCACACCTAGGGAACAACCAGCGGGCAACAGTGTGCGACTATTATGGCCCGGAATAATGGGGCCGAGTATCGGTGAATGCCTAGGATTTTTTAATAAGGAAACTTTAGAACACTTTGTATGTGTACTGTGATTGCGATGGTGGGCTGAGAAGCATGAACGGTCGAAATGACTAATGGTTGACTCGGCGGGTGATTTGGGTCTTGAGATTGCACCAGCGGGCCCACTAGGTGTTAGACCCCGGTGGTAGAGGGTCTTGAGATTCCGTCAGTGGGCCACGCTGACGGTAGACCCGAGTTGGATGGGACTAGCTATCCCTAACCCGGTGGGTTCCTGAGACTAGTTGACCATCCTAGTCGAAGGCCCGATGTTTGTTTGACTTTCCTTATATGAGATGTGGGCATGGCGGTCGGGTTGTTATCTTGTGGTGTGGGACCGTTTTGGGCCGAGCGTATGGTTTATATTGGATGGCCGTCATGCCAGTTGTTACATCTTGTTTAGATTAGATCCTTACAATTACAAATTGCTGACTTTTATGCATGTTGTTATTGGGGATTTATGTGGAGGTTCGGAAAGACCGCTCACTGAGTTCCATGAGGACTCACGATTTATTTCTTTTGTTTTGTAGAGCCCTACCAGTGAGGTGAGGCTTGGAGTCATGGTGCAGCTGGAGTGCTGGCAGTGGCATAGATCTCGTAGCAGCGTCTAGTAGTCGTAGTTTTGGTGTCTAGATTTGTCCTCTTTCTTTACATACATTGAGAGATGTTGTTTTGAAAATTTTGTATTCGACTTTAACGCAAGCTGTTTGTTTTCATAGTTGGTTTGTTTGCAACTCTTTGAAAATTGTGAACATTCTTTAAAACTTAATAAAAGTTTGCACTGTTGTTCTCTTACTTGGATATTTTTTCTAGATATTTTGTTATATCAGTATGTTGATATTCACTGTATGTGGTAGGCTTCAGGGTAAGACAGATCCTGGCCGGTCACGCGACCCCGAGTTGGGCCGTGACAAAGTTGGTATCAGAGCTTTTGGTTAGGTCTTGACTACAACTAGGAGTTAGGTACCATATGAGACATATGCTAGCGTGTCGACATGCGGTATAGGTATGCTACGAGATCTGGCAACCATGATTGCACTCTGCGCACCATGCGGTTAGTAATTTAAATTACAGTTGAATGAATTGTGTATGTTAATGGGAGAATTGTTTATCTTTCTTTTTCTCTCTATGCTAGTGTGATGGAGACTCACAATGCTGCACTGAGTGGTAGTGGCAGTAATTCGACAGAGCACCGGGGTCGGGGCAGTGAAAGAGAGCAGTCCAAAGAGCAGGGACAAAATTCAGCGGTTGCTCAACTGCAAGCTCTGGTGGCATAGTTAATAGAGGCGCTCCTCAAAGAGCAGGAGTTGAGACACCAGATGTAGCAGCAGCCACCGCAGCATGTACCTGTGGTTCCGATGGTGCCAGAGGTAGTCGAGGCAATAGCACCAATTATTAGGGTTCCAGGAGCCCCATCTTATGCAAATTTCGTCACGCTGATGCCGCCAGAATTCACCGAAATAGACCGGCAGGTGGAAGTCATTGAGTTTCTAGGGGACTGATACGAAGTTTGCATGGAACTGGGTGCTCATCAAAAGTAGTGGCTCGTATGGTCGGGCTACAGATGAGGGGAGTAGTAAAGGTTTGGATACACACTTGGAGGGCTCGCGGGGCAGCAGGTGTGCCGCCTCCCACCTAAGAAGAGTTTAAGGCGGCCGTGGAAGAATAGTACTTGCCAATGAGTGTTCGCGACAAGCGGGCACGGGACTTCGAGATACTGCGCCAGTTTGGTGGCATGTCAGTGTCAGAGTATGAGATGGAATTTAACCGGCTTTCCAAATATCATTCGACCCTAGTGACATTTGAGACAACTAGGGTCAAGTGGTTCGTTGGGGGTTTGAGGCCTCAGATAGGCAAGCTTATCCACTACACCGAGGATTCCACTCTTACCCGGGTGGTGGATGAAGCCCTTCGGAAGGAATCTTTGGTGTCGTTCGAGAGGAACGACGGGCCGACCAAGAAGAAATTTTGGCCGCAGGGATCTGGAGGCCGACCGAGTTACTTTGAGGGGACAGTAGCTACCACAGATCACCAGCAGAGCAGAGAATAGGGTGGTAGTTGGGGCCATGGGGGCTCAAGATCTGGGATAGTGAGGCCGGCAGGGTCAGGGGGTGCTTCTCAGAAGTCAGATATGCCGCAGTGTGGTCGCTGTAACTAGAGGCACTGGGGGCTTGTTTTGGCCACTCAGATGCCTATTTTAAATGCGGTCAGGTCGAACACTTTAAGAAGGACTGTCCAAATAGAGTTGGCTAGAGAGATGAGTAATCAAAAGGAAAGGCGCCCATGTCTATGGGGTCTGTGGCTCAATGAGGGCAGATGAAGAGAAGGGGACCGCAAGCTAGTCATTCAGAGAGACCGTCGACCAGGGTTTTCGCCATGAACCGCGATGGGGCAGAGGCATCAAAGGCAGTGGTGATGGGTACTATTCTAGTCAGTTCTCCTACTGCTTATGTTATGTTTGATCCAGGTGTGATGCACTCGTTTGTATCTGCCAAATTTGCTGCCGGATGTGGTGTCATATGTGGTGTCAACGCCTACGGGCGACTCATTAGTAGTAGAGTCAATATTCCATGACTGCGAAGTGCTAATCTGTGGTCATGTGTTGAAGGCAAAATTGACACTTCTGCCTATGCTTGAAATTGATGTCATCCTTGGCATGGATTGGTTGGCGGAGCACTTTGCGTCAGTTAATTGTAGGGCTAAGACTGTCACGTTCAGTAAGCCCGGGTTGCCGCAATTCACCTTCCATGGAGAAGGGAAGGATGAGCCCATGGGCGTCATTTCAGCCCTTAAGGTTCATAAATTGCTGTTAGGCGGCTGTCAATCTTTCTTGGCCTTCGTATTTGTGGCCGAGTAAAGGGGGGGCACGACTCAGGAAGTTAGAGAACTCCGGTGATATGTGAATTCCCCGATGTCTTCCCAGAGGAATTGCCAAGATTGCCGCCTAGAAGAGAAATTGAATTCTGTATTGAATTGCAGCCCGGGGTAGCACCGATCTCCATTCCACCCTCTAGGATGGCTCTAGCCGAACTTCGGTAGTTAAGGGCTCTGTTGCAATAGCTGGTGGACTTAGGCTTCATTCGCCCAAGTGTGTCTCCGTGGGGTGCTCCGATCCTATATGTGAAGAAGAAGGACGGGTCCATGCGCATGTGCATCGACTGTAGACAACTCAATAAGGTGACAATCAAAAATCGTTACCCGCTGCCTAGAATTGATGATTTGTTCGACCAGTTGCAGGGGACACAGTGGTTTTCGAAGATTGATTTGAGGTCTGGATATCATCAGTTGAGAATCCGAGACTGTGATGTGCCCAAGACTACTTTCAGGACTTGCTATGGCCATTATGAGTTCTTGGTGATGTCGTTTGGATTGACTAACGCACCTACGGCCTTTTATGGACCTCATGAACAGAGTGTTCAAAGAATACCTGGACAGATTTGTGATCGTCTTTATTGACGACATCCTAGTATATTCCAAGAGCAAGTAGGAGCACTCCGAGCATTTGAAGATGGTCCTAGAAACCCTCAAAAAACATCAGTTGTATGCCAAATTCACCAAGTGCGAGTTTTGGTTAGAAAGTGTAGGATTCCTAGGTTATATAGTGTCTAAGGAAGGAATCAGTATGGATCCCGCCAAGATATAGGCGGTCAAGAACTGCAAGCGGCCGACCAGTGTGACTGAAGTCCGTAGTTTCTTGGGGTTAGCCGGGTATTACAGAAAGTTTGTAGAAAATTTCTCAAAAATTGCAGGTCTTCTGACTCGGTTAACCCAGAAGAAGGTCAAATTTGATTGGGATGGGAAGTGTGAGGAGAGCTTCCTGAAGCTCAAAGAATTTCTGACGTCAGCACCAATTCTGGCTATACCTTCAGGCTCGAGAGGATTTGTGCTATACTGTGACGCCTCTCAGGTTGGCCTGGGCTGTGTTCTAATGCAGTATGGCAGGGTGGTCTCCTACGCGTCTCGTCAGTTGAAAGTGCATGAAAAGAATTACCCAACACATGATTTGGAACTGGCGGCGGTAGTGTTTGCTCTGAAGCTATGGCGCCACTACTTGTACGGTGAGGCTTGTGAGATTTATACCGACCATAAAAGCCTCTAGTACTTGCTCACCCAAAAGGAGCTCAATTTAAGGCAAAGAAGATGGCTCGAAATTCTGAAATATTATGATTGTACCATCTTGTATCACCCCGGGAAGGCCAACGTGGTGGCAGACGAGCTGAGCAGGAAGTCCATGGGCAGCCTAGCCCATTTGGTAGTCGGGAGGAGGCCACTAGCAAGAGACTTGGCACTGTGCTTGGATGGGGGAGTAGTTCTAGCTGTGTTATCGTCGGGTACCCTAGTGGCGCATCTGTGGGTACAATCCACACTGGTGGATATGTTATGTACCGCGCAGGGGGAGGATGCCTTATGTGCCCTGACAAAGGACTTAGTGTAGAGAGGTGATGCAGAGAATGGTTTCAGGTTGGATTCAGAGGGTGTCTTGAGGTTCAAAGATTGGATAGTGGTACGCAGGCAGGTTCTGGAGCTGGGGCATCAATCCACTTATACGATGCATCCAAGAGCCACCAAGATGTATCGAGACTTAAGGCAACATTACTGGTGGAAGGGCATGAAAAGGGAGGTAGCAGAGTTTGTATCCAAGTGTTTGGTCTGCCAAGAAGTGAAGGCCGAACACCTGAAGTCCGCAGGGCTGCTGCAAAACCTCGAAGTTCCCGAGTGGAAGTGGAAAAAATTACTATGGATCTAGTGACAGGGCTGCCTAAGTCAAGGGACGAATTTGACTCTATTTGGGTGGTGGTAGATCGGTTGACAAAGACCGCTCATTTCATTCCTGTCAAGACCACTTTTTCTGCTGAGCAGTACGCCAGACTATTCTTGGATAGGATTATGGCATACCATGGTACCCTAGTGATGATTATGTCGGATCGAGGTACCCAATTCACAGCCCGGTTCTAGCAGTCCTTCAAGGAAGCCTTGGGTTCTCAAGTGCGCTTTAGCACAGCTTTCCATCCGCAGACGGACGGACAGTCAGAGAGGACCATCCAAACCTTAGAAGATATGCTGAGAGCCTGCGTTCTAGACATGGCTGGCGGTTGGGAGAAACACCTACCAATGATTGAGTTCGCCTACAACAATAGCTATCACAGTAGCATCGGCATGGCTCTTTCGAGGCCTTGTATGGGCGGCGGTGTAGGTCTCCAGTGGGCTGGTTTGAGGTCGGAGAATCACTCATGGTGGGTCCTGATCTGGTTGAGGAAGCGGTGGAGAAGGTGAAAATTATAAAGGAAAAATTGTTGGCAGCTCAGAGTCGCCAAAAAATGTATGCTGACAAAAAGGCCAGAGAGCTGGAGTTTGTGGAAGGCGACCTGGTGTTTCAGGAGGTCTCCCCCATGAAGGGGGTAGTTCGATTTGGGAAGAAATGAATGTTGAGCCCCAGGTTTATTGGGTCTTTTCCCTTTCTCCGACGGAGGGGTGTTGTAGCTCATAACACGAGCATGGTACACCCGATTTTTCATGTATCCATGCTCAAGCGATATGTGAGAGATGATTCACATGTGATTGAACCTTCTACTGTTGAGGTGGATTCGGTTGTCTCAATCGAAGAAAGGCCGGTGGAGATCCTCGGCCGCCAAATTAGGAAGCTGAGGTCTAAAGAAATCCCTCTGATAAAGGTTAGATGGTAACACCACTACGGGCAGTAAGCCACTTGGGAGGTAGAGTGAGACATGAGAGAGCGCCACCCTTCGTTGTTTGAAGATCCGGTAAGTCCTTATAATTCAACAAAATTCGAGGATGAATTTCCCTTAAGCGTGGAAGGTTGTAAGACCCGAGGTTTCCTAATATAAAATTTATTTTTGGTGCAGCGCACCAGATCAGGAGTTAGTCGGGTCGAGTCGCGGAATCATCGCAAGTTGAAAGTATAATTCAAGCCTTATGAAATTTTATTTATTAAATTGTTCCTTTATTCTTAAGCATAAGATGTCTTAGTAGAGTCGAGTTCAAATCGTGTGTGCGGATTGAATCGGGACTCGAATCGGACTCGGATTGAGTCGAGTAGGGGCCAAGTGAATAGGAGGGGTATAATGGTCAAGTGAAGATGAGGGAATAAATCCTGCATCCCAAGCCATGCGGCTCACCATTGGAGCTGCACGCAACCCGAGAAGAGAGAGGGAGGAGGGGAAGCTTTGGAATCAACGCCGGATTCATGCCGCCGTCGGAAAGATCGAGATCGCCGTCGCTCGTCCCTTCTTTTTCCTTGATCAAGGTGAGTGGATCGTACCTTATTGTGAAGGGTAGGTGGGAAGCCGACCCAAGGTTTAGTGGTTTTCTCCGATTTCTCAAAAAATTTCGTCGATGTTCTTCCAAGATTTGATTTGAATGTGATGTACACGCGGTTTGTATGAAGTTTTTCATCATTTTTCTCGATGTTTAGGGCCGGCCATATGAAGGAGAAAGGGGGAAGGTCATGCCGAATTTTCCCCCAATTTCCTAGAGTGGTCAAAAGCCCACGGATTGGGTTTCTCGCGCGATTGACGACTTCATTCTTCTCAATCATGGCCGAAACCATGCTCTCCTACCTTGCTTGCTCTCGGTGGAGCATGAACAGCCTTGGGTAGGCTCGGCCGAATGGGTATTAGAGGGAAAAAAGGGCATGTTATGTTTTATGCTTACATGTAGGGTACTATATCATATCTTTATGTTGTAGATCATTCACATGAAATATGAAACTTGGTAGTGAAGGATTGAGATTAGTATATTATAAAGAAATGTTCTTGGTAGTGCATACATGGTTAGGATCTTAATATGACATGTGAATCATGGGAATGTTTCATTAATTTCTAATATATATGCCCAATTGTTACCTTGTGAGATAGTAGCTTATCTGGCTGGAATTTCTTTATAAATGCATAATTTAATCATGTTATTGTAGAAATCATGTGTATAATTATGGTAGTACTTATAGAATAATTCCCTGTTAAGTTATGTGTTGTGACGTAATTGTATTCAGACATTTCTACACTCATGACCTGTAATTTACACTTAAGAAATCGGCGAACGACGCTAGATGACTATATGGAAATTCTAGGGTGTTTAATTATTCGAAGAAAATTGAATGTAGACAAGCTAGGTTTCACACCTAGGGAACAACCTGCGGGCAATAGTATGCGGCTGGTATGGGCCGGAATAAGGGGGCCGAGTACGGGTGAATGCCCGGGATTTTTAAATAAGGAAACTTTAAAATACTTTGTATGTGTAATGTGATTGCGATGGTCGGCTGAGAAGCATGAACGGTCGAAACGACTAATGGTTGACTCGACGGGTGATTTGGGTCTTGAGATTGCACCAGCGGGCCCGCTAGGTGTTAGACCGGGGTGGCAGAGGGTCTTGAGATTCCATCAGTGGGCCACGCTGACGGTACGTAGACCCGAGTTGAGTGGGACTAGCTATCCCTAACCCGATGGGTTCCAGAGACTAGTTGACCATCCTAGTAGAAGGCCCGGTGCTTGTATGACTTTCCTTATATGAGATGTGGGCCGGGCGGCCGGGTTGTTATCTTGTGGTGTGGGGCCATTTTGGGCCGGGCGTATGGTTTATACAGGATAGCCGTCAGGCCGGTTGTTACATCTTGCTTAGATTAGATCCCTACAATTACAAATTGCTAACTTTTATGCATGTTGTTATTGGGGATTTATGTGGAGGTTCGGAAGGACCGCTCACTGAGTCCCATGTGGACTCACAATTTATTTTTTTTGTTTTGTAGAGTCCGACCAGTGAGGTGAGACTTGGAGTCATGGTGCAGCTGGAGTGCAGGCAATGGCATAGATCTCGTAGCAACATCCAGTAGTCGTATTCATGGTGTCTAGATTTGTCCTTTTTCTTTACATACACTGAGAGATGTTGTTTTGAAAATTTTGTATTCGACTTTAACGCAAGATGTTTGTTTTCATAGTTGGTTTGTTTGCAACTCTTTGAAAAATGTGAACCTTCTTTAAAACTTAATAAAAGTTTGCTCCATGGTTCTCTTACTCGGATATTTTTTCTGGATAGTTTGTTGTATTAGTATGTTGATAATCAGTGTATGTGGTAGGCTTCAGGGTAAGACATAGACCCTGACCGGTCACGCGACCCCGAGTTGGGGCGTGACATCCTCCTCCTCCTTGGTGTTGCCCCTCGCCACTCTCTTGGGTGGCGTGTAGCTAAACCTGTAGCCGTACGCCCCAAGGGGTAATTTATGGGCCTTAGTTGGCCCAAATTATCAAAATGCCCCCACTTACATGACTCTACTTCTGAAATCCATAACTAATTAAATCTAACTCCAATTCGAGTTCCGCTTGAATCTATAGACTCGTCTTGGGACCCTCTATTATATTAGAAATCTAAATCATAGAAACAATATAATGGATTTTTCCTAAATTTTTCTTTATTTAAAGCTTACTCGGGTTCAATTCCGTAGCTATATGCCAACCCGCGCTAACTCGAGCTCACGATCCAGTGCTTAAGAATAAAATATTATTATTAGTATTATTATTAGGATTTTGGACATTCAAATACAAACAAGAATGATATATAGTGGTTCGGCCAACCTGCCTACTCCACTACTTCGGCTCCTCACTAAGAATTTCTAACCCTAACACTCTATAGATGAAATATTTTCCTAATAATATAATGAGGATTTATTTATCAACCCTTTGAGAAGACCTGAACACCTATTCTCTAGCAAAAAAATGTCTACAACCACACCAAGGTGTTTCACAAACACACCTTGCAAGCTAGTTTATCAAATCAACACAACAAGATGAAAACACAATAAAGGAGTAATAGATGTAAAACAAACTTGTTGTGCTCCTTTCTCTAGCCTTCTAAATTCCAATGCCTCAAGTAGAAGAAGAGATTTTGCCTTGAGAGGGTTGAAGATTGAAGACCACCACTTGAGAGTGTAGAAGTGAGAACTAGGCTTTAGATTACTCTTTGAAGGCTCAAGCACTTAAGGATTTACTCAATGAAAAGTTAGAAGCCAAGGGAGGGCAAGTTTGGGAGCTTATATAGAGACCCAAATGTATGAAGTCGGTTTCAAGCGATCTCAGCGGGTAGAAATTAAAAATAGAGCCGTTGGGGAATTTTGAGAATTCTGGAAAATTTGATTAGTTGATTGTGGGAATACTTGTTGAGTACCAGTACTCTTCAGGCTATTCTGAAATGTTAATCCGAGTTGTTTTGGGTTATTTTGAGTTGTCTATCCAGGTTGTTCCAGGTTGTTCATCCAGATTGTTCAGGGTTGTCCATCCGGGTTATTCATCCAGGTTGTTCCGGGCTATCCATCTGGGTTGTTCATCTAGGTTGTTCCGAGTTGTCCATCTGGGTTGTTCATCTGGGTTGTTCCGGGTTGTTTATCCAAGTTTTTAATCGGTTCTTTATCCAGGTTGTTAATTTGGGTTGTTCTGAGTTATTCCAAGTTCTGTGACTTGGTTTTGACTCGATCACCATCGGAGCTGTTTTTACTTGATATTTTGCGTTTTTCGAACGAACTTCGTAGGCGGATCATTCTATCAATCTGAACTCAAAACTCACCAAATGAATTAAATACATGTTTGTTATTACCAAAATAAAAAAATGAGACCTAGGTGGAATCCTTGGGCCAACAAGTTTTTCTTTAAAATGAAAAAAAAACTTGAACTATTTAACGGGCCAAATCCTAGTCTTGCACAATGAGCTTCACTTGTAAATGACTCAAGTCTAAGCTGTATTAGACAAAGCAAATGGAAGCTTGGATTGGGTCAAATGTCCTTGTCAAGATTGTTTTGACTAGCAACTTATTTTCCTTTGATATCATTTTGTCTTGGTAGGCATGAGATTTGGTACTTATGTTGTATGGTTCAGTAGAAGCATTTAACTTGGTTCTGATGATCAGCAGATCAAAATTATTTAATTTTCACATTTCTTGGAGCGAATCAGAATCTTTATAATAAAATTTTCTGCTAATATTTTTAACTTTCGATCTGTTGGAGGCTAACATGGCATATGACTTTGTAACTCTGTTGAAGTTATGGAATGGGAATTGGAATGTCCTTGAATGACATAGCCACAAAGCAGGGAACTAGAATTAGAAGAAGCTACCGTACTGAGTACCCTTCTGAAGGTACGAAAAATGAACAGGATTCTCCCCAGAATATTTTGGAGGAGATTATGTGGGTCAAAGAAATAGAAGTTGCACGGGTGTTACTAACTCTTTTTTAGCATTCAGAATGAAGATTTCGTCTCATGACTGGATCATATATAATTACACATTCTCTAATTTTGTAGTTTAAACGAATAAAACCTTTGGAAATGGTGAAGAAAGCTGTCGAGAGTGCTCCTCCTGTTAGAGATTTTATTGGTGCTCTAAAAGAATCCTAAGACCGAATTAGTTATCCTGCTCTCATAGCTGAGGTTAAAAAAGCTTCACCAAGCAGAGGTGTTCTTCATGAAAATTTTGTTCTTCTCTTTGCCTTATCTCCGATGCTTACAAGCATGTAATCGTTACGAGGCATTAACCCAAAGAAATTATTTTAATGGTTTTAACCTTACAATATGGAATAATGAGCTCTCTGCATTAACATGCACAAGTTGTTAATCCTTTGAGGTACTTGTCAATTGAGGTATCTAGTCATACCAGTTAGAAGCATCTTTGAAGGAAATTAATTTTTTCTGTTCTTGCAATGATTCTTTTAATGAATCATTTATTTTCTAGATTGAGAAGTTTATGCAATAATCTTTACTCTGTTTTCTAGACTTCTTATATGTGGCATGGCAATGCAAATGAAGAGTTATGGTGGGAATAAGTTTAATAACTTATCTTCATAAACATATTTAAAAAGTTACTTGTGTTTGTATAAACTGTTATTTGGAGTATCCATTATGAATTTTTTTTTTACATATAACAAAGATAGAAAATCACAATATGTGATCATACTAGGGATTGAATCATAGATTTCTAGACAACTTACAACATGTTGCCACCAACTATGCTACTCATAGTTGGCTTAAAAACAAAGATAGAAAGTCACAATAAGTGATTATATTAGAATTCGAACTCTAAATCTCTAGACAACATATAATATGTTGCCACCAACTATGCTACCCACCGTAAAATACTTGGTGGCTTGACTTGTGTGTTTATATAAAAAGTTATGGTGAATTTATTTTTGTGTGTTTTTCCCACTTGAAAATTTTAACATTTGATTGGAATAATCATTTAAAGAAAATATTTCTTCGATTAATATTAAACATCTGCTGTATGGTTTGATCCTCACTAAATTGATGACAGGTTGAAATTGTGAAAACTTATGAAAAACATGGAGCGGCATGCCTAAGCATTTTGACTGATCGACATTTTTTTCAGGTCAATTTTCTAGAGAAGACAATTGAGATTATTATTTGATTTTCGCAAATTGTCCGAATCTGGAATTATTCACTCTTCATTGATTTTTTACTGATTTAGGGAGGCTTTGAAAATCTTGAAGTTGTACGTAAAGCTGGAGTTGAGGTTTGTGTCGTACATAATTTTCTTGTCATATATCATTAACTGATTTTTAAAAGCATAATGAATGTATGTGGACTTTAAATTTAATGAATAATTGCAGTGCTCTCTTCTGTGCAAAGAATTCATCCAAGTTCTTTTTTGACAGACTTTATATACACTGTGTATATTGTATAATTGCATCTCACAATTAATTCTCATTAAGAGTTCTTTGACATTGGTGTAATCACTGATATATCTAATGTAAGGTTTCTTATTTAATCATTTATGTATATATTGACTTGATTAGATACTGATGTTTATAAAAAAAAATTATTTTTTATTTTTATGGTAGGCTATTGTTAGCATTTCATGGTTTGCTATTGTTAGCGTCAATTATTTTAAGAAAAGGATTGGAGAGATTTGGGAGTCATACCTCGACTGATTCTCCTTAGCGGTTGGTTAGCCGGTCTCCTGCCAGTTTTCTTTCTCAACTTGTGTCCTTGACCAGTTGAAGGAGGAGGCAGTGGCATTTCTTCGGTTGAAGGTCCAGCAGATGGTTGAGGCTCTCCGGGAGGGTTTAGAGATTGCATCTTCTTGGCTGAGGAAACATATACTTTTCTCACAAAGCCTTTCTTTCCTTTACCTCCGACCATCTTTAATAAGTGGAAATAGCAGTTGAAAGGACAAGGAAGTGGAGGAGAAGAGTTTGTTGCCGGTTAGAAGACGATCGAAAGATGTAGACAAGTAACGCCCAAAACTTTTACGGGCAAAATAAAAACTCCACTAACTTTTAGGGGGACACGTGGGACTTCAGAAGAGGAATTAAACTCCCGACGACTTTTGATGTAAAACGCATAAATGTGCCTTAAATTTTTTTTAAATAAAAACTTATTCATTCATCCTAAGATAAATGTGTCAAATGACACATAATCCAAGAGCAGACTTCAACTGCTCAACCCTTTCACCATTTAAGATTTTTGTAAAGATGTCTGTCACTTGCTTCTATGTTGTAATGTACTCCAGTTGCAACTCCCTTCTTTCAACTAACCTACTAATAAAATGAAACCTTATATTAATGTGCTTGGTACGAGAGTGCATAAGAGGATTCTTTGAAATATTTATTACACTGGTGTTGTCATAATAAACTATCATATCTTCTTGATTAAGATCATAATCAAGTAACATGTTCCTCATCCAGATCAACTGTGTGCTATAACTGCCTACTGCCAGGTATTCTGCCTCTAAAGAAGAAAGAGAAATAGAATTTTGCTTCTTGCTTTGCATCTTTCCAAGATATTCTCTATCATTTAGCTCATAACACCTGCTGCCAAAAACATGAAAATAATGAAAGGTTAGGGCGTGTTTGTTTGCCCAGTTTTCAGTTTTCGTTTTCGCGAAAACTGGGTCCGAAACGGTGTTTATTGTGGAAAACTCGTCCCGTTTTCGAATCTATTCCGTGAAATTGGAGTTTTCCCGAAACACTATTTCAACTCAATTCGCGAAAATGGCTTTCGCTCGTTTTCACATTTTTACGAAAACTGGAGAAACGAGCGGTGGCATACTTGTAATTACGATGCAAAACCCGCTCGTTTCGCCCGTTTTGATCGAAAATCAAACAAAACCCGAGTCCTCACGCGTCGGCTCCATCACGCGACCTCCCTCACTCGACCCAAACACCTCGATACTATTCGGCTTCTGCTGGCGACACAGGCGATAAGTTGTCGCCACCTTCATTTTCGATCTAGGGTTTGCGATTTTCGTCGCCGACTTCGGTGAAAAAGATCCGGCTCATCACTCATCAGCGATCTCGTTCATCAGGTATATTTTTTTTTGATTTTAGGCATTTTCCAAGTTAGGGTTTTAATGTTCTTGCTTTCTTCCGAGATTTTTGATGTTCGGGTTTCTTCGATCTATGTTTTCTTTCTTACAGTTAGGCTTTTTTCGAGTTGGTTTTGATGTTCTTGAGTTTTTCTGAGATTTGATGTTCGGGTTTTCCCGATCTAGGGTTTCCAATCCAATAATGTTTTCGATGTAGGGTTTTCGATCCATGTTTTGGATCTAGGGTTGTCGATCTAGGGTTTCTGATCCATGTTTTGGATCTAGGGTTTCCGATCCATGTTTTGGATAATGCATTTTCCGATCCATTGATGATGTTTGGACCTAGAATTTGTTCGAGCTGGTTTTAATGTTCTTGAGTTATTCCGAGATGTAATGTTTGGGTTTTTTGCTAGGGTTTATGATGATGTGGTTTTGGCATATTTGTATTTGCAATGTATTCTGATATAAGAGTTCTAACTGTGTAATTGGCAATGTTATTCTGATATAATTGTATTTACTTGTATTCTGATATAAGAGTTCTTGAGTTCATTTGTTTCGGATCTAGGGTTTCAATGCATGTTATTATGATATAATTGTATTTGCAATGTTATTCTGATATAATTGTGCTTGTATTCTCATATAAGAGTTCTTGAGTTCTTCCGAGATGGATCTAGGGTTTCAATGCATGTTATTCTTAATTAATTGTATATGCTTGTTATAAAATCATTCTAACTATGAAAAATTGAGAATGATGGTGTATTCTGATGCATGTTATTCTAATTTGACTAATTGGATGAGTGAATCAATAATCTTCAGTTGGACTTTTTAAATAGATATTATATGTAATATTTAATATTCATGCATGCTTCTTGATATTTTCCTGTTATTTGTCAATAGACTATTTAATTGTTTGCTAATACTCAATTAAGCATCTGTAATGTATTAGTTTGCTAATAGAGTTTATTTTCATGCATGATTGGCTCAGTCTGCTAAGTAATTTATTTTCATGCATGCTTGGCTCAGTCTGCTATATATGTTTGCTATTTGTTTCATGTTATTTTCATGCATGTATATATGTGTGGCTATTTGTTTCCTACTCAGTCTGCTGTGTAATCTATTTTTCTGTAATATTTAATATTCATGCATGCTTCTTGCTATTTTCCTGTTATTTGCCAATAGACTGTTTAATTATTTGCTAATACTCAATTAAGCATCTGTAATGTATTAGTTTGCTAATAGAGTTTATTTTCATGCATGCTTGGCTCAGACTGCTTGGTAATTTATTTTCATGCATGCTTGGCTCAGTCTGCTATATATGTTTGCTATGTGTTTCCTTTTATTTTCATGCATGTATATATGTGTGGCGATTTGTTTCCTGCTCAGTCTGCTTTGTAATCTATTTTTCTATAATGTTTAATATTCACGCATGCTTCCTGTTATTTTCCTGTTATTTTCCAATAGACTGTTTAATTGTTTGCTAATACTCAATTAAGGCTCTGTAATGTATTAGTTTGCTAATAGAGTTTATTTTCATGCATGCTTGGCTCAGTCTGCTCAGTAATCTATTTTCATGCATGCTTGGCTCAGTTTGTTATATATGTTTGCTATTTGTTTCCTGTTATTTTCATGCATGTATATATGTGTGACTATTTGTTTCCTGCTCAGTCTGCTATGTAATCTATTTTTCTGTAATGTTTAATATTCACTCATGCTTCCTGTTATTTTCCTATTATTTGTTAATAGACTGTTTAATTATTTGCTAATACTCAATTAAGGCTCTGTAATGTATTAGTTTGCTAATAGAGTTTATTTTCATACATGCTTGGCTCAGTCTGCTCACTAATCTATTTTCATGCATGCTTGGCTCAGTCTGCTATATATGTTTGCTATTTGTTTCATGTTATTTTCATGCATGTATATATGCGTGGCTATTTGTTTCCTACTCAGTCTGCTCTGTAATCTATTTTTCTGTAATATTTAATATTCATGCATGCTTCTTGATATTTTCCTATTATTTGTCAATAGACTGTTTAATTGTTTGCTAATACTCAATTAAGCATCTGTAATGTATTAGTTTGCTATTAGAGTTTATTTTCATGCATGCTTGGCTCAGTCTGCTATATATGTTTGCTATTTATTTCCTGTTATTTTCATGCATGTATATATGTGTGGCTATTTGTTTCCTGCTCAGTCCGCTCTGTAATCTATTTTTTTGTAATGTTTAATATTCACGCATGCTTTCTATTATTTTCCTATTATTTGCCAATAGACTGTTTAATTGTTTGCTAATACTCAATTAAGGTTCTGTAATGTATTAGTTTGCTAATAGAGTTTATTTTCATGCATGCTTGGCTCAGTCTGCTCAGTAATCTATTTTCATGCATGTTTGGCTCAATGTGCTATATATGTTTGCTATTTGTTTCCTGTTATTTTCATGCATGTATATATGTGTGACTATTTGTTTCCTGCTTAGTCTGCTCTGTAATCTATTTTCCTGTAATGTTTAATATTCATGCATGCTTCCTGTTATTTTCCTATTATTTGTCAATAGACTGTTTAATTATTTGCTAATACCTCAATTAAGGCTCTATAATGTATTAGTTTGCTAATAGAGTTTATTTTCACGCATGCTTGGCTTAGTCTGGTCAGTAATCTATTTTCATGCATGTTTGGCTCAGTCTGCTATATATGTTTGCTATTTGTTTCTTGTTATTTTCATGCTTGTATATGTGTGTGGCTATTTGTTTCCTGCTCAGTCTGCTCTGTAATATATTTTCATGCATGCATGCTTCCTGTTGACTATTGCTTGTATTATAATTCACGTTATATAATTCATGAATGTTATACACTATTCATGCAAGCCGTTGACTGTTATTTTCCCGTTGATTATTGCTTGTATTATAATTCATGTTATTTATTGCCCTATTTAATATTTTATGAATGTTTCATAGATATAATTATTGTTCACTTATTTTTCAAATAGATATAATTAATTAGAAATGGGTCTCCATCGTAATCCGAGGGAGATGTCGGAAAATTGGTCCAAAAATGCTACGGAGGACTTTTTGTTTATACTGCATAATAAATAAATTGAATTAGACACTTTGAATTTTGACAAGCCTGTATGTGAAGAAATTAGCAATAGGCTCCTGAAAAAATGTGACACTAGATACGGGGTTGATCAGTGTAAGTGAAAGAAGAATCGCCTTCATCGTATGTGTAAAGACTTTAAAGAATTGATTAACCATACTAGGGTCACCTAGAATCCCGACACAAGGAGGATTGAGGCTGACGAAATGGTGTGGAATACCACGGTAAGTTTTTCATAATAGAGTAAGGTTGAAGTTGGGTAGCATTTTAATAGAGTTTATTTCGTGTGCATAAAGAAGGAAAAAAAGAGTGTTTCAAACAATTTTAGAATGGATTACCTGCCAACTACACATTGTTGGAAGAGGAGGACGCGGGGGATAACGACCATGAAATCCCTCGACGTCCATATGTTTCTTCAAGTCGTAGTCGCAGTAAGAAACGAGGTAAAACATCGGTGAGAACATCTCTAGAACAAGAGAGGCAAAAGATGTATGAACTCATTAGTGAACACTTTGCAGCCTGTCGTGTTCGAAGTAAGGCAACCTCAATATGTACTACACCCCCACCGGCAGATCCATATAGCCTAGCAAATTGCGTTGAGCACATTACTAATTTGCAGGGGCTATATGCAGAAACTCATACTAAGACTTGTCATTTCATGCTTGCTAATGCGGAATCTCGGATACTTATTATGACGTTGCAAGATGACAAACTAAATAATTTCTTGGAAACTTTGTAGTGAGTGAGTGAACTGTCTTTTAATTTGAACAGAAGACTTTGTGCACCCTTGTCTGTGCACCTTTGCATTTATTTGATGTTGTTGCTTTATATTTCAGATACTTATTTGTTTGTTGTGATATTTGTTTGCTTATTTCAATTTTAGATTGTTTGACTATTTCAGTAATAATTTTTGCTTATTTAAGTTTAAGATGAATTGCATATTTGTATGATATTTCTTTCTCTATGTTGTCGTAGAATGAATCATCCACCAAATACATCACATGAATCAGATAGTGATGAAGAGCAATACTGTGATGATGTTTAGTTAGTAATAATGTTGGATATAATAGAATCATTAGACAACCAACTAAATGCTCCTCCACGAAGAGCAGTACACACTTCTATGTTGAGAGGTGCTCACTACGTCCAAGAGTTGATACATAGTCCAATTAGATGCTACGAAAATCTTCGTATGGAACCACCTCTCTTCCTAAGATTATGTGGTGAGCTTAGGAGATTAGGCTTAGAGGACAAAAATATTTATTTGGAAGAAGCTGTCGCTATGTTCATGTATACAATTTGTTACAATGAACGAGTTCGAGTAGTTGCAGAGAGATACCAACACTCAACTCAAACATGCCACAAATGGTTCAAGTATGAACTTAAAGCAGTTCTAAGGTTGGGAATTGAACTTATACAACCTCGTGAACCACAAACAATTCAACCGGAGATTCATGGATATCCACGGTGGTTTCCATATTTTAAGGTAGTGTACAACACTTAGACACATTATTTTAGCCTTAAGGGGTCTTACTAATCGAAGAATGGTTTTGTAGAATTGCATAGGGGCAATTGATGGGACTTATGTCTCCGCTTTTGTTCCCGCCAACAAATCATCTTTATATCGTGGCCGTAAGGGAACAGCAACACAAAATGTGATGGCGGCCTGTGCCCATAATATGCAGTTCACATATGTGAAGGCGGGTTGGGAGGGAACCACAAATGACTCGCAGATTTTTGCACATACAATATACTCTCCTAACACAGATTTTTCGATGCCAAACGGAGGTAAAATTCATGAACCATAATCACATTCTTGTATTGGTTTTATTACTAATGCATTTTATACATTGTATTGATAGATGAATATTATTTGGTCGATGTCGGATATCCTAATGTACCCGGATTTTTGGCAACTTATCGAGGTGAAAGATATCATCGGTCAGATTATCGTAGTCGAGGCCCAACGTCTAAAAGAGAATTGTTCAACCAACGACATTCATCTTGTTGGAATGTTATCGAACGATGCTTTGGACTCTTGAAAGCACGTTTTCTGATCCTAAAGATGATGCCGAACTACGGGGTTTCAAGACAAGGAAGTATTGTATTGGCTTGTTGTGCAATTCACAACTTTATTATTAAATATAAATTTTTTGATGAATTAGTAGAAATTTAGAACAATGAAGAAGTTATTATTGATGATGATAATGAACCTACATCATCAATAGGTGAACCTTCTACTAGCCAAAATGTAATGCATGGTATTTGTGAGGGTATCGCTAATAAACTTTGGGTGCATTGTCGGTGATGTATTTTCATTTTTTATGTTAATAGATATAATGATGTTCTTTTCATGATGCTTTGAATTTTATTAGTTTTGTTAGTGCATAGTACCAATAATATACTAACATACTTGCGATACCATAACAGAATAGTATGGCAGCTTCCTCACGTCGCATAAGTGAAAATACAACATATTTGCGACACCATAATAGAATATGTTATTGTGGTATAAAAGCTGTAGTACGGATAAGTGAAACTTCAAAAACTCTTGGCCGTTTATTTGCGGCTTGCTCTTCAACCCCAAAGGTTGTGGATTCTTTCAATGCATCATGCAAAGACTCCCATTGCATCAACCATACGCGATGGGGAAGAAGAAGTGAACCAAAGCTTCCATCAACCGTTTCATCAAATAGAGGCCAAAATTGACAAGCTCCTTGATATGGGATTCAAAGGGTTACTAGTACTTATTTTTATTGCTATTGTATTTTTGTGTAAGTAAGATGTTATTGTGATGGTGTTTTTGGATATACTGTTGTTGTATATATGCTGTGATGATGTTATTTTTTGGATATATTGCTGCTGTGATGTTGTAATTATAGGGAGTTGTGCTTTTTTTATATTTTTAATTTTTTTTCATCAGCAAGGAATTGGAGGTGATAACTAATTAATGGTTATGCACACTTTCCTCCTAAAGCCGTAAAGTAATATTGCTCATTATTATGTATTTATATGCATTGTTGTTATCAATTTGTTATTTGTTTTCCAATATAGGGTTTTGATATTATTGCGTGGTTGTGGTGATAATTTACATTGCGTGGTTGTGCTGATTTTAACCTTGCGTGGTTGTCCTATTTTTATCCTTGCGTGGTTATGCTGATTGTGTGATTATTAAATAATGAGCAAACCAATTTTTGATGGACTATGAATTGGAGGCGGTCACCAACAAATGGTGATAGACATTTTCCTTCATAGTCCTACATTCATATAATTCTGATGCCAAATACACATTTATACCAATCATTCATCTTCTTCTCCAACTCGGTGCTGCTGGAGGTGGTGGAATCGGGCCTTGACTATTTTCGAGCGAGCTGAGGTTTACTTGTGCTACCAAAAATATTTGAATTCATTGGATTAGAATTCAATTGGATGTATTTAAATTCATTACATAAGTTTGTTTTTAATTTTTGTGGTACATATGTAAATTTATTTGGTTACTTGTTCTGCAAATAGATGTTGCAAATATTCAGAAAAAAAATTCTCTCAGAAATTCTACAGCAAAAAAAAAAAAAAAAGACTTAACGATATATAATTAATTAGGTAATTCTCTACTACTCGTAGCTTTTGTTAGGCGTGCTACTGCTTTAGGAAGACATCAAATGGGCTCCTCCATGCGAGTGGGCAGCTCTCTCTCTCTCTCTCTCTCTCTCTCTCTCTCTCTGATAAAGAAGAATGATCTTTTTTTAATCAAACAGGATATATTCGCATTTTTACCCACTTGCCTTCTTTTTAATACTTCAGTTTATATATTATACGTAGGAATCATAAGTTATTATTTTTATTGAATAACTTATTTATTAATTTTTTATTAAATGAGGTGTAGATGCAAATGCAGTGTATATATATTCGCATTTGAATGCGGTACGGATATGAATATATTCAACAGATGCGATGTGAATATGGATGTGTGATGTGAATGTGCGCGATGTAGATAATATAATATTTGCACCGTATCTAATTCGTAATCATCCCTAATTATTTTATTTTAAATTAAAAAATAAAATAAAATAATTTAATATTTTAATATTTATATTAATTAATAAAATAATATTTATTTACTGATTAACATAATTAATATTACTAAACATATTTTTTAATTTTGAAAACAGATACTATGTTTGATAAACAAATGTAGTTTTAGTTTTCGTCTTGAAAACAGTCATCGAAAATAACACACAACAAATGATTTTTCGTTGTTTTTGTTTCGCGAAACATGAAAAACATGATATGTCAAACAAACACGTTTTCGCCAAACACAAAAACCAAAACCAAAAACTTACAACTCGAAAACTCATTTCAATTTTCACCAAACGAAAATTGCTTCTAAATTTTCGTAAACTAACGCGCTCTTAGGTTTTCTTCCCTTCCATAACTCAAAGGTATTTTTGTAGTTTTTGGTCTGAGATAGGCTTTATTTATAATGTAGTAGATTGTATTGATTGCTTCAGCCAAAAATCTTTCAGAAATCTTCTTAGAATTTAGCATGACCCACTACAACAAAAGCCTCTATTAGAGGTAATTATTTAGAAACATATAACAATTTGTCTCTAAATATAAGATTTAGAGAGAATAAAAAAAAAAATTGTCTTTAATTCTTATTTTATAGGTATCATTAGTCTCTAAAGCTATCATCATTATCACTTAATCATATAAAAATTAAATTAAATTAAATTAAATAATTATATGCAGCTGGCTTTATCTCCGAAATTTTCCCCTTCTCCCTCATTTTATTTCAGACGTGCGCCTTTCTCCTCTAAAAATCGTGCGACACCCGCAGCCCAAGCTATCACCAAATCTCGCCCCTCTCACGCACCTTCTCCATCGACTACGCCCTCCACCCGTCGTTCGTCACCGCAGTCACGGGACCAATCATCCCTCATCTCCGCGCCTGTATCCGGCCCGTGACTACGCCCTACATCTGGCCGTCGTCCGTCGCTGCAGTCACAATACTAACCATCCCTCATCCCGTCGCAACCCGAAGCAACATGTTCATCATATACTCTCCCTTCTCTAATTTCTTGCTCAATACCTTTGTTGAGAATCTCGGATCGTCAACACCCTATCTCTAGTTGGTTGCGTCCCTATAGTCTCTAATTTCTGATATCAAGAATGAGCATCTCCAGAAAATTCAATATGCTTTATTATCTAATATTAGAGGATCCTTCTAGAGTTAATTGATTTCAACATTCTAATTTTTAATTATTCATGTTGCTTTGTTCTTATGCTCGATGCATGATGCAGGTGTTTAGTAAGGGGCCTTCATTGTCTTATTTGTAATTTAAGTCTTTGAGACAAATATGCATATATTCTGCTATACCCGGTCAAAAATTTGATAGTTTAGTTGACCTTTTCTGGTTTTAACTCTATGTACAACTTATATATAATTAGAAATGAGAACAATGTTGAGAAATATTGATGGATTTATATCTATCTTTCTTGAGAGTTCTTTATATTACCATATCAATTTGATGCCTTGACTAAGCATGATAATTATAATTGTAGGGCTTTTGACTATCTATCTAGAGTTAATTGATTTCATCATTTCAAACTTTTTGAAATAAGCTAGTCCTGTTCCATAATGAATCGTGATCAGCATATCAGAAGACTAAAGTACGAACGTAATATTGTTTTTCTAAGACATGAAACCACATAGAACTGGAGAAATAGCATAGCAGTTTTGATGATCATATTTCCTATTTGATTACTCGCTTGTGGTTCTGTAGACATGTATAAGTAAATCTACTTAATCCTACTAAATGGTAAGATGAAGGTTTTTGACCTTCTATTACTTTTGTGAATTTGGGATGTTCACAAGCATAATTTATTGCCACATGACTCCTGGAGTTGGACGTGATAGATTAGTGGCAGTTGCATTCTTTACATTCTCATGGAATACTAGGTTATACTACAAACTTGTAAGTGAATCACAAATCTTTCTTCTTAGTTTGACTTGCATGTATAGAGAAGAAAACAATAAATAATTGGATGCTCACTTGCTGTGTCTAGTATTAGAAAAGAGGATGATGTTTACACTTGAGAGAGTTGTCAATTGCTATCCTTATGCACAGAAACAGCTTGATAATTTATTTTAGCTCTGCATTTTGAATTAGTTATTTAATTATACATGATTATATTTACTAAAGTATTTATATTTTAATGCAGAAAAACTTTGATGTAGATGAAACTTCTTATGCTTGGACAATGAAATCACTTGCAAAGAAATGGAAGGTTTTTAGGAATAATTTAAAGAATAATTACTTTGCTACTAATTTGACAAATGATCAACTTATGGCTACACATGATGAAAGGATTAGTAGTGAGGATTGGAAGACTTTAATTGACTATTGGAGATCATCAAAAGCACGAGTATAGATATTTCAGAAATCTTAATTTGAATAGATGCAATCTTCAAAATATTTTTTACTTAATATAGATTTATTAATTTTAAAATCATTTAATGAAATTTTATAATTGCTAACTTTATAATCGGCACATAGTGCTACAAATAAGGCAAATCGAGCCATGCTAAAAATAGTGCATTGTTCTGGTAAAAAAAGTTTTGCAAGAATTCGTGAAGAAATGGTAATTTTTTTTAATATTTTTTTTTGCAAGAATTCGCGAAGAAATGTAATTGATATTCACATTGTAGTCTTGTTTATATAATTTTTTTTAATTTCATGTAAGTATTTATAATTTTGTTTTGACAGCAAGCAAAAAATAGTAAAGAGTCAACTCGAGCTGAAATGTTTATTGCAACATATAAAAGAAATTAAAAGCTCGTGGATGATTTCTCGAGAAATGCAATTATGAGTTAGAAAATTAATCATTATAACATTATATTATATATCAGTTAGTTTTAATTTAATATTCATTTTTTATTAATTCATTTTATTATAAAAGTTATTATTGATAATTTTTTAAATAGGCACAAATGGAAAACCTTATGGAAGAACAACTAGAGAATTTTACAGGAGGTGCATTTGATGATGATATTTTCTCTCGAGTTATGGGACAAGAAAAACGTGGATGTGTGCGCACATATGGCCTTGGCCCAAGGTCATCTAATTTATGTGGTCCACTTCTTAGCAAAACTGAATGCATGAGAGAAGTTATAGCAGCCAGGAAAGAACTAGAAGAGGAGTGTGCATTAAGTTTAAAGTGCATGCAAGAAATGGAGCAAAAACAAAAGGATTAGAAAGAATCTATGGAGCAAAAACAAATTGAATTATAAAAATCTATGGAAGCAAAGCAAAATGAGTTGCAAACTCAAGTTAATGAACTTCTACAGTTACTTAAATCTACGCGACAAATAAGCATGGAGCAACCACTTGAGCATATAAGATAATCAAATGCACCATTGGATTTTAATGAGGTACTGTATATGTATATATATTCCATAGCTTTTTCTTTTCAACTAATTTAATTTTTTTTATTTTAATGACATAAGGATATACATGTTCATAATGCTACTGAAATATCACCACGAAGGAATGTTTTATGATCGACTTCTCATTATCATGTTCGTGCAATTCAAGCTCATAAGGTTATTGTCATTCAAGTTATAAAAGTGTGTGTGTATATATATATATATATATATGAAGTTCTTAAATGATATTATTTTTCAATCTATATTGCAGAGGCAATATTTAAGAAGAAAGGATGGAAATAATTTTATTAAGGTACATAAGTTAAAATATTTTTGCTACATGATTAAGCTATTAAACAAATTTTATTTGTAATAATTTATTTATTAAGTAGGTAATTCTATTTTACATTTTGGTAAAATGATATATTTTTTATTTTCTTTAAAATTCTAATTCCAATAGAGAAAAGACACGAGTACGTCCTTCTATTGAGGTAAATATGATATTAAATATAATTTTTTCTTATCTTAAACTACATTGTTACAAATATTAGTTTTTAAATATTTTTTTAATTATATTTAAATAATAGATTGGAAGTAAAGTTGTATTGAAGAGTTCTAAGCCTCCTCATGAGCTAGATACTAGTAGCTAAAGGTATTTTGAAGAGTACACATCAAACTACAAGAGTTGGAGGGCATGAATAGGGAGAAGAATGGTATGAGGTACATATTGAAGAAACATTGATTAAGAACGAACCACTATTATGGCTTTTTGGATCTACCAAGACCATTCGACAAGTTGTTGGGCTAAGTATTGCATGATCACATAATTTGGTATGTGTTAAAATATTTATATATAATTTATTTAAAATATTATTGTATCAAACTTCTAATTATTGTTTTCTTTATTTTTTTGTAGGTTGAACGTGTCCCGAATGACAGTTGATTGAACAAGCATGCATCTTTATATTTTTAATGAACTTTAGAAGTTTGAAATTTAAGTGAACTTTAGATGTTCGAGATTTATGTGAACTTTAGATGTTCGAAATTTAAGTGAACTTTAGAAGTTTGAGATTTAACATACTTATTTATCAATATTAGTTTTAGAACAAACATGTCTACCTTTTTCGTAGAATGTTTTGCTTTTATGTTTACAAAGTTTATAGTTGAGTACAAATTTATACATATGTGAAATGTGGTTGTTTAAGTTGTAATTATATTTTTCTTATTAATTATAATATTTTTAGTTAAAAATATATTGTCTCTAATCCTAATTAATTTTCTGAGTAAAATTAATTGCCTTTACATAATTTTTATAGGTAATTAAATATTTAAATTATCTATTAATTAAATATAATGCGAAAAAAATTAGCCTAATTTTCAATTTAGAGTCAATAAAATTTACTTTTATAAAGACAAATATATATGCCTCTATTAATATTTTTAGAGGCAATTGTATATGCCCCTAATGATATTTATATATATTAAAGACAAATATATACGCCTTTAATAATATTTTAGAGGCAAATATGAGACATGCTTCTAATCATGTATATATTAAAGACAAATATAAATGTCTCTATTAATATTTTTAGAGGCAAATATAAATGCCTTCACTAATATTTCTAGATGCAAATATATATGACTCTATTAATATTTTTAGAGGCAAATATTTACGTCTCTATTAATATTTTTAGAGGCAAACGTATATGCCTCTATTAATATTTTTAGAGGCAAATATATATGCCTCTATTAATATTTTTAGATGCAAATATATTATGTTCCTCTAATAGTATTTATATATTAGAGGCAAATATATATGCCTCTATTATATTTGTAGAGACAAATACATTATAGGTCCCTAATACTATTAGGGACGGGGGCTCTAGAGACTAATAATTTTATTTATCTCTAAAAGTTATAGAGACATTTAATTAACTTTTAGAGAGAAATTTGGTTCTCTAATTGTCACTTTTGTTGAAGTGACCCGAGCCATTTCTTGGATAGTGCGATTCTTCTTTTCAACAACATCGTTCTGTTGAGGAGTCTTTGGAGCAAAGAATTCATGCAGTATTCCATTTTCATCACAAAATTCAGAAAAAGAAATGTTCTCAAACTCTCTCCCATGATCATTTCTTATTCTAATCACCTTTAGAATAGGAAGTTCTTGTTTATTCTGAAGTCTCAGGCATAAGGATCTGAAGTTGCTGAAGGCATTTGATGTTTCCCTTAGAAATTCTATCCAAGTGAAACGAGAGTAATCATCTACACAAACAAGAATATATTTTTTACCTCCAATGCTTTCAACTTGCATAGGACCAACCAAGTCCAATTGAAGAAGTTCTGAAGGCTTTGATGTGGTCACCAGTTGCAATTGCTTATGGGACTGCCTTCTCTGCTTTCCTTCTTGGCAAGCACCACAAACTAATTTTGGTTCTCCTGAAAGTTTAGGAATTCCTCTCACAACTTTAGTATTAACAAGTTTCTTTAGGTCTCTATAATTGTCATGACCTAACCTTCTACGCAACAAATTTATATCAGAGGAAACAGATGAAAGATATATTCACTACAACATAATTGACCTATAGAGACACAAAATTAGAGACAAAATATATTTTTATTTCTAAATCTTCACATTTAGAGACTAATAGACACAAAATTTACTCCTAATTAGCCTCTAAAGATCTATAGATACAACAACAATAGAGTCACTTAATTGATTTGACTCTAAGCTATAGAAACACCAGCAACTGAGTCATTTAATTGATCTGACTCTAAAGCTATTTTTGTAGACTAATTAAGGATAAATTTTGTGTCTATTAATATCTAAATGTGAAGATTTAAAAATAAAAATCTAATTTATCTCTAATTATGTGCCTCTATAGGTCAGTTGTGTTGTAGTGATAAAAGAATAGGCAATCTTACAGCAGTTATCTCTAGCTCTACTCCCTTCAAGAATACAATCACCATCTTTATCGTAGACCTTGCAATTATTTTTGTTGAATTGAACATTTAAATTTTGGTCACACAATTGATTGATACTAATAAGACCATCCACCAGCAGGACATATTTCAGACTGGGGATTTCTAGAACATTGAGTGTTCCAATTCCTATAACATTTTCATATCTTCCATCTCCAAAGGTTATAGTTTCACCTTCATGTCTCTGGATGTTTTTTAAATTTTTTGAATTTTCTGAGAATAACCACTACAGAAATACCATGATTAGAAGAAATGGTCTTTGACATAAAAATAACTTTGTATTTAAGATCAATTTTCCTTACCCAGACTTGTTTAACTTTCTGCTTTGGAAGATTTCCATGCTTCTTTCTCCTTAGTTTGTCAGCAAGCTTGAAACAACTTGCAATTATGTGTCCTCTACACTTGCAGTAGTAACATGTGGATACTCTACTTCCCTTCTTTGTAGTGGACTGTTGATGACTTGAGAAGCCTTTATGGAAGTTCTTCATTTGAATGGGTAGTTGAGATTGGAGTTTTGACTACCTAGAGCTAGTGTATCCAAGTCCAGCATAATTTGAAGGAGAGTTTCCTGCACTTAAAATTTTATTTAGAGTACCAGTGGAATTCATCATTCTGGCTTCTTTCTTTACCTATTCAAGTTCAGAAATGAACTTGAATTCTTTATCAAATTTTTCAGCAACCTGATTTTGGTAGGTCTCAACTTCCTCCTCAAGTTTTTTCTTTTGATCAACCAAGAGTTTGTTTTAATTTTTGAGGGTCTTGTTGAGTTTTGTCACATCAACTCATTTATCAAACATCTCTTGATAGGCTTCTTCATGACTGTTGGCACATTCATTCTTGTTTCGTTCATCATCAATGTCAGGATTACAGGCAGTTTGAACTGTGTTAATTATGTAGGCAACAAAAGCTCTATAGTTTCCTCGCTGAGATTCTTTTGTGTCATCTTCTTCTTCATCATCACTCCAGGTAGCAATAAAAGACTTCTTAAGATTTTTCTATACATTTGGACATTCAGATCTCATATGTCCATATCCTTCATATTCAAAGCACTGAACACATTTAGACTTCTGTTTGAGATTAGTAGAAGATTGACTTCTTCTATTTTATCCAAAAGAAGAATTTGTTTTGGAGCCGGTTTGAACTGAGAATTCTGATTTTGCTTGTTCTTTACCCTTAGAGATCTTCTAAATTTTTTTGTCATAAGCGCATATGTCGTATCCATCTCTTCTTCATAACAGTCTTCAGACTTGTTCTTATCTTCTTTAGTATTGAAGGCAAAGTTTCTCCTATTCTCTTTATAAGAATAATTCACAAACAATTCCAACTCATACGTTTGAAGTTTACTCATCAAAGTGTCAAGGGTAATGGTTGAGGGATCATGAACTTCATGTCAAACTTGTTAGGCATGGATCCTAGAACTTTTCCTACCACATTTTCTTCAAAGAATGGTTCTTCAAGGTTGGAAGCATTGTTTATTAAATCTTTTATGCGCTCATGAAAGTCTTGAATGCTTTCATCTTCCCTCATTTTCAAGTTCTCAAATCTGGTATTGAGAATCTCAACCTTTGACTTACTAAGAGTCAAGGATCCTTCATGATTTGTTTCCAAAATCTCCCATGCTTGCTTTGCAAGAGTACAAGCGGTAACTTCTGCATATGGCATTCAGGGCCTTGTTATCATGGTTTGCAACGGTAACTTCTGCTTGAGTATACTGGTTCTTTGGTTTCTTATCAATCCTATCAAAAGTTAGAGGAGTATAGCCATCTTCTATAGAGTCTTAGCAACGATCATCAATGGACTTGATAAATGCCCTCATCCGAGCCCTCCAATAAGCATAGTTTGTTCCAACAAAAAGTGGAAGAATATTGACAGAATTTCCCAATGGTATTCCTTCCATCTTGAACCTGAAAGAATAAGAGACACACCAAGGATCTTGTGCAGGTAAATGTTAGCAAAATAGCTTTGATACCAAATGAGAGTATATGTCTCTTAGGGAACTTGTATAAAAGACAGTTGCTTAGGAAGTTGCAACTGTTATAACAACTACCTAAAGCACCAGACAAATAACCAAAATAAAAACATACGCAAACACAAGTATTTGTTTATGCAGTTCAGTGACAAAACATGTCACCTAATTTGCGGGGCACTCACCGGACAAATGCCCAATCTACTATTAGAAAGTACAACTTTTAGCTCTAGGATTTCACACACCGAAATCCAGCTATCCGTACTACACTGAATTGGAAATTACAAAACCTATTGTTATTACAAATACATACCAACTTACCTCTCTATGATGTCCCAGCCACAGAATCTTGTCCTCTACATAATCCTTGTGTTGTACTGAGTTAGCAACCCACAATCATCTCAGCATGAAGATATGATGAGTAGATTGTTACCTATTTCGCACAAAGCAGTCTCAACTCCTATGATGAGTTGTCGACAACAAATCCATTCTTGAGTATTTATAAGAGACAACTAAAGGATCTGAATAAATGATGACTTCAATCACTCACCTATTCGCAGACTTCAGTTTGAAACAATCAATATAAATAGGCATTATAAACATACGAACATTTAAGCAAACAGTAACACCTGGAAAATAAAGATTAGACAGACTCTTCAAAACTCAATTGAACAAAGCCATAAATAATGATGATTAAATTATCACTAATATCAAAAGAATCATCATTAAACCAGAAATTCATGAGCCATCATATTCGCACCGAAAGAACTGTCCAGAATACAATAAACTGGTAGATGAAAACTATCTCTCCATAGTTGAAATTGCTTTGAGATTGCCAATACATAAGTAGAGCTAAAAGCTTCTTTTTGCGAAATATAGCCAACAACAAACAAAACACTAACAATGTCCTTCTAATTTTTTGATTTCTCCATATATATCACATCTGCAACGGCCTACTTACTGCAGCTCGGGCCGTTGCAAACAAGTAGATGGCGCGAACGTGACGCGCAAATAAAATAATTCATTAGCAATGGCTTACTTACGATTGCGTCGGCCGTTGCAAATGATATTATCACATTAGCAATGGCTTACTTACGGTTTTTGTATCTGTAACTCCTTAGTCGATGGCGCACTCGTGACGCGAAAATAAAATACTTATCAGCAACGATGTTGCAACAGATAAGTGAGCCGTTGGTGATGAGTTGTATTTATTAGCAACGACTTTGCAACGGATAACGGAGCCGTTGCTGATGAGTTTATTTAACTCATGATCGTGCCTGACCCCTTTCTTCCCCGCTTCCTTCTTCCTTCTCTGTCGATGCCACCGTCGCCTACTGCCACCGATTATTCGCCCACCGACGCCGCCTGCCAACGCCGCCACCGCGCCCTTCGACGCCGAACCATTATTACCAGTTATTAGCTCCCCCCTTCTCTTCTCCTTTACTAGGGCTGTCTAAAACCCTAAAACTTAGGATTTTAGCCGGACGCCGGACCAATGTCCAATGTTGGACACTAAACAACGACGTCGGAACACTTTAGGTTAGGGTTTTATTAAACCCAAATCAAAAGATTATTCGGGTTTAATTAAACCCTAATAAAATTTGATTAGGGTTTAATAATCTATGTTAATTGTTTACTGTTTAGATAATTTTTTCATATTTTAGACTAATTTAACATGTTTTAGGTAGAGGTGGCAACGGGCTGGGCTAGCCCATGGGCGGCGGCACGGCTGTGCCCAGAAGACGGGCCAGACTCGCCTTATGGGCACGCGGGTCGTGCTAGGCACGACCCGTAGTCGGACCATGCTCGTCACGGCATGCAGGGCGACCAAGGCCTGCGGGCCCGTGCTTTGGGTGAGCACGGGAGGCCTGGCGCGCGGTAGACCAGGGTTTGGCGCGCGCCAGGCTTTGGTCGGCCCGAGCCAAGTCTGGCTCGGGCCGACGAATATATTATAAAAAAAATTAAATTAAATTAAATTTTCCTATAAATACCCCCTCTCTTTCTTCATTTCTTTTATCTTCATCTTCAACTCTTTCTCTCAATCCTGTAAGACCCGGAAAAAAAAAAGTTTCCTATTATAAAAATCTATTTTGGTGCAGCGCGTCGGACCCGGGGGTAGTCGAGTCGCGCATCAGGATCACCTCGAGTGAAAAGGTATGACTCGGCTAATGAATCATGAACTCTATTTGGATAATTAACTTTCCTTTTATAAAATCATACCTTAAATTAAGTTAACTCGAGTCATATTATGGGTTGAGTCGAAACCCAAGTTGAGTTCGGGTTTAGTCGAGGTTTGAGTGCGAGTTAAGTGAGTCAAGAGGCCTCATTTGGAAAGCTACATGAGGGATTAAAACCCACATCTTGCAGCGTGTGGCTCATTCATTGAGCCGCACAAGGCAGCAAGGGAGAAAGAGGAGCAAGGGAAAAAAAGGGGAGGCACTACTCGGATTCTTGGTCAGAGATCTTGCCATTGCCGGAGCCGATCACTTTGAGGATGTGGGGATCTTCTTCCTCACTATTTTATCTTCTTAAAAAGGTGAGTGGTTAAGTCTTTAACAGTTTGGGGGAGGCGGGTGGCCGAACCCTAGATGCTAGGTTGAGTTCTCGCGTTTTGCCAACGATCTATGATTTCAACGATAGGTACTCACTGTTTTATGATGTTCTTGTTGGATTTCGCTGTTTTAACCATTGATTTGAGTGTTTTAGGGGCTGCTGAGTCAAGGGAAAAGAGGAAAGGTCATGCCAAAATTTTCCCCGATTCCCTTAACGGCAAGAAGGCCCTTAGACGCCTTATACCACTGTTTTGATTCAATCCTTTGAACTCCTTGCGTAACATGAAGCATGTCCCCCTCTTAAGCCCCTTGAAGTGGCCGAATGAACACTAAGATTCATGAAGAGGGTCGGCCAAAAGGCGAGGGGAAGGGTAAGTTGATCTTTGGTATAGTTAAAGTCTCTTCCATCTTTCCCTACCCCAAGGACCTTGGCCGAGCAAGGTTTCCCTTGCTCATGGTTCAGCCAAGGTTGGGGAGAGGAGGAGAGATTTACCTTAGATGGAAAGTTCATGATCTTAGGGATCACATAAGTATATGACAATACTTAGGAAGAACACCAAACTTAGCAAGTAGCTTAATTGATTTGAATTGTAGAAATGCTAGATTGTATCCATACTTAGCATTTGATCCTTAAACTTGGATGTTGACAATGTTACCATGTTTTATAATTCATACTTGTTATTTAAATTATTACTACCTTGCCATGCTAGATAGTTGCGCCTTATTGTGCTACTATTCCTAAGGTAGTATAAGAATGGTTACGTATGTGCATTATGATTAAATATGGTGAATGATGTAATATTTGAGCATTTTTCTTTCCATTATACATGCTGCCCTAAATGTCCTTGGATGGTATTCCAAGGATGACTCATGGAAATTCTCACATAAGACAATGTAAAAAAAGCTAGGTAACATGTAAGGTGTCACTAGATGTTCATAGCACATTTATGGAAACCTAGATATGAGATTATCACACTTCGATGACTGCTTGTACATCTTGGAAACTTAGAGATTGTAGGTGCACATATACTAACAGGGGCGACATGAATTGTTGACCCGGTAGCCGGACATGGCTAGATACGGGCAAAGGCCTGAAGTGTATATATATATATATATATAGAAACCCTAGGATTTTTATTGTGTAATGTGCTTGTGATGGTCCGCCGAGGAGCGAGGAGGTTGGAAATAACCAATGCTCTGCCCGGGATTGTGAAATGTGCTAGTCGACGGCCCGGGATTGTTTGCCTTCATCTTGAGATGATACTACCTGATATGGTGGGGATGGCTGTAGCCGGGATATATTGCTATGAGTAGGCCCAAAGGCCGAATGCTGGAGGCTTGATAAGCCAAGGTGGCAGGTTATCATGTACAGTTGGTACTGATGGATCCGTTGAGGGTCTGTATTTATATTAGAAACACACTCTACCTCCTTGTACATTCCTTTATTGCCTTGTATGATATATATGCAGGTCCGAGGATTATGTGGAGGTTCATTTGAGCCACTCACTGAGTCCCAAGTGGACTCACAGTTTATATTTTATTTTGCAGAGCATGAGCAGTAGCTTGGTGTCGACATGGTGCAGCTGGAGGGAATAGGTGGTGACATATCTCGTAGCGGCGTCCATGAGTCTTAGACTAGTCCTAGTTATGTTGGTTTTATTTCTGCACTGACGGTTATCTTTGAAAAGAATTGTAAAGCTTGATATTTAACCACTTGGATTTGATGTTGATGTTTCTTTTTGTTTTGAAAAACTTATATATATTGTGATTTGCAAACGTTTTATAAAGTATGTTAAGTTTGTTTCAGTCGATATGTTTTGGTTTCTTGATGTCAGTGTAGACAGTAGGCTACAGGGCAGGACGTGGGCCCTGGCCGGTCACACTACCCTCAGTCGGGGTGTGACAAAGTTGGTATCAGAGCCCTAGGTTAGGTCTTGTCTATGACACATTGTTGGGTACCGTATGAGGCATATGCTAGCGTGCCGACTTACGGTATAGTTATGCTACGAGATTGGGCGACCACTCCTGCACTCAGCGCACCATGCAGTTAGTAGTTTAAAGAGCTTGTGTTAATAATTTCCTATATGTCATACACTTTCCTTTCTCCCTTGTAATAGTGAAATGGATGCTCGAAATGCTGCTTTGAGCGGTAGTGGCAGTAACTCGATGGAACGTCGAGGCCGGGGGCGAGGCCGAGGTCGGATCCGGGGCAGAGATAGAGAACTGTCTAAGGGGCAAGGACAAGAGTCAGTGGTTGATCTACTGCAGGCTCAGGTAAACTAATTGATTGAGGCGCTCCATAAGGAGCAGGAACTAAGACAACAGTTGCAGCAGCAGTCCCAGCAGCCACCGCTACAGCCAGTACCTGTGGTTTCAGTGGTACCAGAAGTGGCGGAGGTGGTAGCACCAATGGTCAAAACCCCAACTTATGCAAATTTTGTCACCCTGAAGCCACCAGAGTTCACTGGGATAGATCGTCAGGTGGAAGTGATGGAATTTTTGGGGGATTGCTATGAGCTATGCTTGGAACTGGGATGTTCATCAGAGGCGGCTGCTCGTATAGTCAGTCTTCAGATGAGGGGATCGGCAAAGGTCTGGCTGCAAACTTGGAAGGCCCGCAGGGCAGCTGGAGCACCACCTCCCACATGGGAGGAATTTCGGGCGGCTGTGGAAGAGCAGTACTTACCCATGATTGTCCGTGACAAGCGCGCCCGTGATTTTGAGATGCTGCGCCAAGCTGGAGGCATGACAGTGTCGGAGTATGAGATGGAGTTTAATCGTCTCTCCAAGTACTATCCCACCCTAGTGGCGTCTGAGACCGCTAGGGTCAAGATTTTCGTGGCATGATTGAGGCCACAAATTGGCAGGCTTATTCATTTCACCGAGGAATCTACACTGGCTCGGGTAGTGGACGAAGCCCTGCGAAAAGAAGCTTTGGTGCCGTTCGAGAGAAATGACGGGCCAGTTAAGAAGAAGTTCCAATCACAAGGTTCTGGTAGTCGAACTTGGCACTCTGAGGGGGCAATGCCCATAGCAGATCAGCAGCAAAGCCAGGGGCAGAATGGCGATCGGGGCCGTGGGGGCCAAGGGACCGGGTCAGTGAGGCTGGCAATGTCAGGAGGTGGTTCTCAGAGATCTGAGGTGCCGCAGTGTGGCAGCTGCAGTCGGAGGCACTGGGGGTTCTGCCTTAACCGCACTAATGCTTGCTTCAAGTGCGGCCAGGTCGGTCATTTCAAGAAGGACTGCCCTGAGGGAACTAGTCAGAAGCCTGAGCAGTCAAGGGGTAAAGAACCTATGTCAGCAGGGTCAGTAGCACCGAGAGGGTAGACTCAGAATAGGGGGCCGCAGACCAGTCATTTAGAGAGGCCACCTGCGCGGGTCTATGCTATGAACCGTGATGGGGCAAAGGCTTCCAAAGCAGTGGTGACAGGTACTATTTTAGTATGTTCGTCTGCTGCATATGTATTATTTGATCCGGGTGCCACGCACCCATTTGTGTCTGCCATGTTTGCTGCAAAGCTGCCAATGGCACCCTCTATGCTTGATGGGCCATTGATGGTATCAACGCCTACGGGTGATGCAATCTTAACAACCTCAATTTATCAAGTGTGTGAAGTGCTCATATGCGGTCATGTGCTGAGTGCGAACTTGACACTCCTACCCACTCTTGAGCTTGATGTCATCCTTGGCATGGACTGGCTGGTGGAGCATTTCGCAATGCTGGACTGTAGAGCCAAAGCAGTGATGTTTAATAAGTTTGGGCTACCACAGTTCATCTTCCAAGGGGAGGGAGGTAGCAAGCCGATAGGGGTCATCTCAGCCCTAAAGGCTTGTAAATTTCTTAGAGGCGGTTGCCAATCTTTTCTAGCCTTTGTAGCTGGGGATGAGGAGGAAAGGGGTGAAGCAAAGCATGTCAGCGGAACTCCCGTGGTCTGTGAATTCCCTGATGTGTTTCCTGAGGAATTGCCAGGGTTGCCGCCCAGAAGGGAGGTCGATTTTTGCATTGATCCGCAGCCTGGGGTGAAACCAATTTCCATTCCCCCTTACAGGATGGCACCGACTGAACTCAAAGAGCTAAAGCTGCAATTGCAGGAAATGATAGACTTGGGGTTCATCCGGCCAAGTGTGTCACCCTGGGGTGCCCCGGTTCTCTTCATGAAGAAGAAGGATGGGTCAATGCGCATGTGCATTGATTATAGGCAGCTGAACAAGGTGACTGTTAAGAACCGCTACCCACTGCCGAGGATAGACGATCTGTTTGACCAGCTGCAGGGGGCTCAATGGTTCTCAAAGATAGATCTGAGTTCCGGGTACCATCAGTTGAGAATCCGGGACTGCGATGTGCCAAAGACGGCCTTTAGGACTCGCTATGGTCATTATGAATTCCTAGTGATGTCCTTTGGCCTAACCAATGCACCTGCTACCTTCATGGACCTAATGAACAAGGTATTTAAGGAGTACCTGGACAGCTTTGTGATCGTCTTCATTGACGACATTTTGGTTTACTCCAAGAGTGAGGAAGAGCACTCTAAGCACCTGAGAATGGTCCTAGAAACCCTCAGAGAGCACCGCTTGTTTGCCAAATTTTCCAAGTGTGAATTATGGTTGGAAAGTGTAGGGTTCTTGGGCCATGTAGTGTCCAAGGAAGGAATAAGGGTAGATCCCGCCAAGATTGAAGTGGTTCATAACTGGAAGCGGCCGACTAGTGTGACCGAGGTCTGCAGTTTTCCTGGGTTGGCCGGCTACTATCGAAAGTTTGTGGAGAATTTCTCCATAATTGCATCCCCTCTATCTTGGTTGACCCAGAAGAAGGTCAGATTCGTTTGGGATGACAAATGCGAGGCGAGCTTTCAAAATCTCAAGGCATGTTTGACATCTGCACCCGTGTTGGCTGTACCTTCCGGTTCAGGAGGGTTTGTGGTTTTCTGTGATGCCTCTCGGGTTGGTCTGGGCTGCGTCTTGATGCAGTATGGTAGAGTGATTGCTTATGCGTCTCGCCAGTTGAAAGTTCATGAGTAGAACTATCCGACGCATGACCTAGAACTAGCGACAGTGGTCTTTGCGCTGAAGCTTTAGAGGCACTACTTATACGGGGAGACTTGCAAAATCTACACAGATCATAAGAGTCTCCAGTACTTGCTTACCCAAAAGGAGCGGAACCTCGGCAGAGGAGGTGGCTGGAGCTCCTAAAGGACTATGATTGCACCATTGTGTATCATCCGGGGAAAGCAAATGTGGTAGCAAATGCGCTGAGCAAAAAATCCATGGGCAGTTTGGCCCATTTGGAAGCTAAGCGGAGGCCTCTAGCTCGAGAGTTGGCTTTGTGTAGATGGGGGTGCAACCTTATCAGTGTCAGCTTCAGGTGCCCTGATGGCCCATCTGCGGGTACAGTCCACGCTGGTGGACATGCTGCGTACCGCGCAGGGGGAAGATGCCTTTTGTGCACTAACCAAGGACCTGGTACAAAAAGGTGATGCAGAGAACGGTTTCAGATTGGACTCAGAAGGTGTGCTTAGGTTCAGAGACCAGATAGTAGTACCAGACATGGCTGAGGTGCGCAGGCAAGTACTGGAACTAGGTCATCATTCCACTTACACGATGCATCCGGGGGCCACCAAGATATACCGGGACTTAAGGCAGCATTACTGGTGGAAGGGCATGAAAAGAGATGTGGCAGAATTTGTTTCTAAATGTTTAGTCTGTCAGCAGGTGAAAGCCGAACACCTTAAGCTTGCGGGGCTCCTACAAAATCTCGAAGTGCTCGAGTGGAAGTGGGAGAAAATCACCATAGATCTAGTGACTGGATTGCCTAAGTCAAAAGACGGTTTTGATTCCATTTGGGTGGTGGTGGACCGATTAACCAAGACCGCACACTTTATACTAGTGAAAACTACTTTCTCAGGGGAGTAGTATGCCTGACTATTTTTGGATAGGATTGTGGCATATCATGGTACCGCGGTGATGATTATATCCGATCGCGGTACCCAGTTCACAGCTTGATTTTGGTAGTCCTTCCAGGAATCGTTGGTACTCAGGTGCGTTTCAGTACAGCCTTCCATCCGCAGACTGACGGGCAGTCAGAGAGGACCATCCAAACTTTGGAGGACATGCTGAGAGCGTGCGTCCTGGATATGGCAGATGGCTAGGAGAGGCACCTACCGTTGATCGAATTCGCCTATAACAACAGCTATCACAGTAGCATTAGCATGGCTCCTTTTGAGGCCTTGTATGTGCGGCGGTGCATGTCCCCGGTAGGCTAGTTTGAGACGGGGGAATCACTCATGGTGGGCCCCGACCTGGTTGAGGAGGTGGTAGAAAAAGTAAAGGTCATTAAGGAAAGACTGCTGGCGGCTCAGAGTCGACAAAAAATGTATGCCGACAGAAAGGCCAGGGAATTGGAATTTGCAGAGGGTGACTTGGTATTCCTGAAGGTCTCTGGAATTCATCAGCAATGGCTTACTTACGGCCGCGTCGATCGTTGCTAATGATATTATCACATTAGCAATGGCTTACTTACGATTTTTGTAGCTGTTACTCTTTAGTCAATGCCGCGCTCGCGACGCGAAAATGAAATACTTATCAGCAACGATGTTGCAACGGATAAGTGAGCTATTGGTGATGTGTTGTATTTATTAGCAACGTCTTTGCAACGGATAACGGAGCTGTTGCTGATGAGTTTATTTAACTCACGATCGCGCCCGGCCCCTTTCTTCCCTGCTTCCTTCTTCCTTCTTTGTCGATGCCACCGACACCTACTACCACCGATTCTTCGCCCACCGACGCCGCCTGCCAACGCCGCCCGTCGCGCCCTTCGACGCCGAACCATTATTGCCAGTTATTAGCTTCCCCGTTCTATTCTCCTTTACTAGGGCCGGCCAAAACCGTAAAAATTAGGATTTCAATCGAACGCCAGACCAATGTCCAGTGTCCAATGTCGGACATTGGACAACGACGTCGGAACACTATTGGTTAGGGTTTTATTAAACCCTAATCAAAAGTTTATTCGGGTTTAATTAAACCCTAATAAAATTTGATTAGGTTTTAATAATCTATGTTAATTGTTTACTGTTTAGATAATTTTTTCATATTTTAGAATAATTTATCATGTTTTAGGTAGAGGTGGCAATGGGCTGGGCCAGCCCATGGTCGCTACGGCTGTGCCCAGAAGATGGGTCAGGCTTGCCTAATGGGCACGTGGGCCATGCTAGGCACGACCCGTAGTCAGATCGTGCTCGTCACGGCACGCGGACCGACCACGGCCCGCGGGCCCGTGTTCTGGGTGAGCACGGGAGGCCTGGCGTGCGGCAGACGAGGGTCGGCCCGAGCCGACGAATATATTATAAAAAAAATCAAATTAAATTAAATTTTCCTATAAATACCCCCTCTCCTTCTTCATTTCTTTTATCTTCATCTACAACTCTTTCTCTCAATCCTGTAAGATCCAAAAAAAGAAAAAGTTTCCTATTATAAAAATCTATTTTGGTGCAGCGCGTCGGACCCGGGGTAGTCGAGTCGAGCCTCAGGATCGCCTCGAGTGAAAAGGTATGACTCGGCTAATGAATCATGAACTCTATTTGGATAATTAACTTTCCTTTTATAAAATCATACCTTAAATTAAGTTAACTCGAGTCATATTATGGGTTGAGTCGGAACCCAAGTTGAGTTCGGGTTTAGTCGAGGTTTGAGTGCGAGTTAAGTAAGTCAAGAGGCCTCATTTGGAAAGCTAGATGAGGGATTAAAACCCTCATCTTGCAGCCGTGTGGCTCATTCATTGAGCCGCACAAGGCAGCAAGGGAGAAATTGGAGGAGCAAGGGAAAAAAAGGGGAGGCACTACTCGGATTCTTGGTCGGAGATCTTGCCATTACCGGAGCCGATCACTTTGAGGATGTGGGGATCTTCTTCCTCACTAATTTTATTTTCTTAAATAGGTGAGTGGTTAAGGCTTTAACAATTTGGGGGAGGCGGGTGGCCGAACCCTAGATGCTAGGTTGAGTTCTCGCGTTTTTCCAACGATCTATGATTTCAACTATAGGTACTCACTGTTTTATGATGTTCTTGTCAGATCTCGCTGTTTTAACCATTGATTTGAGTGTTTTAGTGGCTGCCGAGTCATGGGAAAAGAGGAAAGGTCATGCCGAAATTTTCCCTGATTCCCTTAATGGCAAGAAGGCCCTTAGATGCCCTATACCACTGTTTTGATTCAATCCTTTGAACTCCTTGCGTAACATGAAGCATGTCTCCCTCTAAAGCCCCTTGAAGTGGCCGAATGAACACTAAGATTCATGAAGAGGGTCGGCCAAAGGGTGAGGGGAAGGGTAAGTTGATCTTTGGTATTTAAGAAGTACGTGGAATTGAGGAGACACAGTATAGTTAAAGTCTCTTCCATCTTTCCCTACTCCAAGGACCTTGGCCGAGCAAGGTTTCCCTTGCTCATGGTTCGTCCAAGGTTGGGGAGAGGAGGAGAGATTTGCCTTAGATGGAAAGTTCATGATCTTAGGGATCACATAAGGATATGACAATACTTAGCATTTGATCCTTAAACTTGGATGTTGACAATGTTACCATGTTTTATAATTCATACTTGTTATTTAAATTATTACTACCTTGCCATCCTAGATAGTTGCTCCTTATTGTGCTACTATTCCTAAGGTAGTATAAGAATGGTTAGGTATGTGCATTATGATTGAATATGGTGAATGATGTAATATTTGAGCATTTTTCTTTCCATTATACATGCTGCCCTAAATGTCCTTGGATGGTATTCCAAGGATGACTCATAGAAATTCTCTCCTAAGACAGTGTAAAAAGAGCTAGCTAACATGTAAGGTGTCACTAGATGTTCATAGCACATTTATGGAAACCTAGATATGAGATTATCACACTTCTATGACTGCTTGTACATCTTGGAAACTAAGAGATTGTAGGTGCACATATACTAACAGGGGCGGCATGAATTGTTGACCCGGTAGCCGGACATGGCTAGATACGGGCAAAGGCCCGAAGTGTATATATATATATGGAAACCCTAGGATTTTTATTGTGTAATGTGCTTGTGATGGTCCGCCGAGGAGTGAGGAGGTTGGAAATAACCAATGCTCAGCTCGGCCAGTTGGGTCTAGATGTGCGCCAGCGGGCCCGCTAGGTGCCAGACCCTAGTTGGGTGGGACTAGCTATCCTTACCCCAGACGGTGTCTGGAGACTAGTGGTCATCCTAGTCGACGGCCCGGGATTGTTTGCCTGCATCTTGAGATGATACTACCTGATATGGTAGGGATGGCTGTAGCCGGGATATATTGCTATGAGTAGAAAAAAAAAGAGATGTTATTAGATATATACGTTCTTCAAAAGCTAGAACACAAGAATTTAAAAAATTATGTCAAGCTTTTAATAAACCATTTAAAAAATTTAATGGTGATATTATTACTAGATGGAATTCAACATATCATATGCTTATGTGTACTATAAGATATCAAGAGATCCTTACAATATTTTACAATCAAAATATGCCTGGTGATCCAATTAATAATAATGATTGGTTAGTTGTTGGGCATATTACTCAAATTTTAGAACTTTTTAATAAAGCTACCGAACAACTTTCTGGTGTTTATTATCCTACATGCAATTTAACTCTTTCACATATAGTTCGTATTAGTCAAGTATTTTCTTCATATAGACATCATCCTTTATTTGCAAAAATTATTTCTTTAATTAAATCTAAATTTAAAAAGTATTGGTCAGATATACCTACTTTATTTTGTTTAGCAATATGTTTAGATCCTAGAATGAAAATTGATGGTTTAAATATGTTGTTAGATGATTATTATAACAATATGGAATTAGATAATGTTGAAGAAAAAAAAAATTTCGAATTTATTGAATTCGATGTTTGTATTTTACGCTTCAAAATTTGGTGATACAATTACAAATAAGACAACATCTTCTTCTATATTAAGAGATGATGGTGGAAATAATATTAATTCTCAACTTGGTCGTAGAATAAAAAAAACTAAATCTACTAATTTTAATGAATTACTTTTTTTTCTAGATCATAATCATTCTGAAGAAATAGATGATAATGAAATTTTAGCATGGTGGAAAAAACAAGAAAAAACGTATCCTATTGTTTCCATCACGACACGTGATATACTAAATGTTCCTGTGTCTACAGTAGCTTCCGAGTCTTGTTTTAGTGCAGGAAATAGAATTCTCGACGAAAAAAGGAGCCGAATGAGTGAAGAAACGGTTGAAATGTGCATTTGCTTAAAAGACAGGTTGGATGCTGAAGATAGATTACAAGATAAGGGAGGACACGACACTTCATCATCGGGAGAGGAGGAAGCTCAAACAAGCGAAGCTGGTGCCGCTGGTCCAAGTACAAGTTAAATCACTGGGACTACGGGTGATTAAAAATGTAAAAAGAAATACGTAGACCTGATCCTTCTATAGTTAATCATTGGGGAGTACAAGTTTAGCTATAGAATGTACGTAGGCAACCTTTTAAGGTGCGGTCTATTATAATATTAATAAAAATTATTTTATCATTATTTTTTTGTATTAAAGATAAATAAAAATTTAATTATAATTTGATTTTTTAAAAATATTTTTATTAATTTGTACTGCGATATAATGTTACATATAAAAAATATATAATAAAGTTTAGTACAATGATTAAGCTATCTCAAATAAAATTAGAGGTTCAAGTTCAAAACTCACTTGTAACCATTAATTTTTAAAATTAAATTTTAAACCTTTAAAAATTTAATTTTAAAATTTTAAAAATTTAAATTAAATAATTAATTTTCGGGCCGGCCCGAGCCCAGCCTGAGCTCGGGCCCAGACTGGGCTTGGCTGCCATACATTCGGGTCGTGCCAGGCACCGTCCAAAATGTGGCCGGGCCTAGGCTGTCCTAGGCACGGCCCATTGCCACCTCTAGTTTTAGGTTAATTTTTAATGTTTAGATTAATCTAGGTTAAATGTTTAATGTTTAGATTTATTTTCATGTTTAGATTAATGTATTTTAATGTTAATTAGATTTAGTTTTAGATTATATCTCTTAATTAATTTTAGTTTAGATTAATTTTAATTTTAATATTTAGATTTAGATTAATTAGAATCGTCCACTTTGGACTAGCGCTCGAATCGTCCACTTTGGACTCCTGTCGGAATCGTCCACCGTGGACTCGAACCAACATCGAAAAATTTAGAAAATAATCATCCATCCGACAAGTTGATACATTTCACGTACGCATCGACGAGTCAGATATGATTTAACAAAACCTTAGATCCATTTAGGGGTTTTATGTTCGTGTAAAAGAAGTTGATAATCTTTTATACGACGTACAATCCTTGAATTGTCCCTAATTGGACAATTTGAAAACATAGTTATTTGTGTTGCAGTTAGTTTTCTCTTTTAACCGTTAACTCATTCTTAAATTTTTGCTATTGTATCTCTTTTGTTCTCCGATACGCGCCCAAATGATATGCGTATTCGGAGAACGATAGGAAGATGCTGCCAAAATTTAGAATGAAGTTAGCGGTTAAAAGAAATACTTAGTGCAATATGAATAACATGGATCCCGAATGGAATAGGACCATGTTAGCAATAAAGACATTGACTGAAGATATTGTCATTGATTGACATAATCATGTCGGGTGATCGAAATTGGATGTACCGACGTTTTGATCATGGAGCTTTAACGAATGAGCTTCTCTTAGGCGTAACTTACTTCCTAAATTTTGCCTATTCGAATCAGAAATTCGTTAGCGCCGATGATAAAATTTGATGTTCATACCGCATTTGCATGAATGCATGATTTTTGAATCGGCAAACTATCACTCTGCATCTGTATAGCAAAGAATTTGTACCAAGATATTTTATACTAACTTGTCATGGGGAGTCACGTGAAGTCGGGACGTCGAGCAATCCTTTCGTTCAGACACGTGGTGAATCTTCCTATGCTGGTGTTTCTTCATCCAATCCATCTAATCCGTATAGAACTATGATATTTGATAGTCTTGGGGGTCAATTCCAACTGAATGATAATGTCCATCAGCCAGTTACTGAGACGCCACAAAATTGCCATCAGAAGTACAAGCTGCAGTAGAGATTGAATTGCCAAATAAAGAAGTCACAAAATTTTATGAGATGTTGAAAGCTGCCGATGAACCTTTGTATGAGAATTATTCTAAATACACTAGGTTTTCGACAATGACGCAACTCCTAAACATCAAGGCCGATTGTAATATTAGTGGAGTTGCGTTTGATCGGATTGCGAAATTGATTAATGGAATGTTGCCTACAGATAACAAGTTTGAGCCAACATTTTATAATACTAAAAAGTTGATGAGAAAATTAGGGCTTGGGTACGAAAAAATAGATGCGTGCCAAAATAACTATATTTTATATTATAAAGAAAATGCGCAGTTGGGTAAATGCCATGTATGTGAACATCCTCGTTATAAGGAGAAGAAATCGGTCTGACAGAAAAATATTCCTTTTAAGGTGCTTCGTCATTTTGCACTAACACCGAGGCTTCAAACATTATTCATGTTGGAAAAGACAATCCCCTACAAGAGTTGACATGTAAGAAGTTGTGACGATACAATAATGACTCATCTATCCAACAGTGAAGCATGAAAATAGTTGGATAGATGTCATCCTTCATTTGCTAGGGATACTAGAAATATCAGATTGGGATTATGCACGGATGATTTTAATCCGTTTGGTCATTCTGCAACTCCTTATTCAGTTTGGCCAGTGTTGCTAAAAGTTTATAACTTGTCGCAGTCAATGTCTATGAAAGATTAATTTATTTATCTTTCGATAATTATTCTGGGTTCTAAGGGTCCACGAAAAGAAATTAACGTGTTTCTCATACCCTTGATAGATGAATTGAAAATATTATAGACTGAGGGAACTGTCACCGGAAGCAAAATTTCAATTTAAAGGCTGCGGTCTTGTGGACAATCAATGATTTCCCGGCCTACGGCATGTTGTCTGGTTGGAGCACTCACGGCCGACTCTTTTGTCTGTATTGTATGGAACATTCTAAATCATTAAATCTTCAGAATAGACGAAAAATCTCATTCTTTGATTGTCATCGTCGATTCCTGTCGGCTAACCATTAGTATCGAAGGAATCGCAATAAATTTACTAAGGGTAGAGTCGAAAGATATGGGCCACCACCGATGTTGTCTGGTGAACAAATGTTAGGACGAATTTCAACACTTCTAGGTATAATGTTTGGTCGGAATGAAAGGGTGTCGGGCTTTGGTCAAACACATAACTGGGTGAAAAAAGGTATCTTTTGGGAATTGCCGTATTGGAGTTCATTACTAATTTGGCATGATTTGGATGTCATGCACATTGAAAAAAATGTGTTTGATAATATTTTCAACACTTTGATGGATGTTTTCGGAAAAACTAAAGATAATGTCAAGGCCCGATACCTAATAATATTTTCCCTCCTGCCTTCTTTGACTCGATGGAGCATCTGCCGATACACTTGGCATACGAGGCACGAGTTGGTGGCCCCGTTCAATACCGGTGGATGTACTTATTTGAAAGATACATGAATCATTTGAAGAAAAAAGCAAAGAACACCGCAGCTGTTGAAGGATCAATATCTGAATCGTATATCATCCATGAAATTTCAACATTCTGCTCATTTTACTTTGAATCAACAGTACAGAAAAGATTTGATCGTCTTCCACATAACAACGACAGGGGAGTTCGACATTCAGATGAACGTTTAAATATATTCTGTCACTCTGATCGTGCTTTAGGTTCTCGTCCATCTTGACACTTAAGTGACGAAGAGTATCATTTGGCATAATTGTACGTATTACTCAATTGTCAAGAGATTGAACAATTCATTGAAATATTTGACATTGAGATGATGCAAAAATACTCTATTCACAATGATGAAGAATTGGAGAGAATATGAAATCGTGATTTCCCTACTTGGATTCGGGCTTACAGGAAAGATCATAGAGCTGAAATAGATGAAACAATATTTGAGTTTGTTAGTGGACCGTCGCGACTCGTGTCAATGTGTCATGTTATAGCGGATATTTTGTTCATGGGTATAAATTTCACACGGTTGAATATGCAATTACAAAGATGACGATGAATGTCGGGGTCTGCGTGAAAGGGACAACGTATGTTAAATGTGATATGGATTTTTATGGACTGGTGGAAGAAGTGATAGAATTGCACTACTTCGGCTTGAAATCAGTTATCCTATTTAGATCTCATTGGTTCGATACAACAGAAAGGGGCATGAAAGTTCATCCAAAATACAAACTTGTTGAGGTTAATTACAAATCAAAATTAGCAGCAAATGAGCCTTTTATATTGGCATCACAATTAGCCGAACAAGTATATTACGTGAAGTATCTGGCTAGAAATAAAGATAAAGCAGATTGGCGTGTTGTTTGTAAGACTAAAGCTAGAGTAAGAATTGATCCAATAGTGGGAGAAAATGAGTTGATACCTGATGTAATAGATGATTTCTATCAAGAAGAGGATCCTCCCGTAGTAGACCGAATTATTCCAATACTCGAGGATGCGGACACAGAGTTAGTTCAATTAGAAGTTGAATATGTTGATGATGATGATCATGAAGTTGAGGAAGCTGGAAATGAAGAATATGAAGAAGATTAAGAAGATGATGAAGAAGAAGAATTCGAAGACTATTACTCAGATAATGAGGAATCATTGTAAAGTATATCTTCTATTAAATATATCGCTACTATATATATAATATAATTATATGCTTATTCGACAGATATGGTGGGTCGTGGTTATCGTCAGATGAGAGTTTCAAAGTCTCTGATCTGTCAGACTCCAGCACTTCCTCCTGCCGATGATACTCCTGCTGCTGATCCTCATGCCATCGAAGCTAGTTCATCGAGACGCAGGCGGCCACGCAGGCCGAACAGGTGGCAGCCTCCGCCATCCATGGAGTCACGTAGACTCATTAGTGTGATTGGGGAGCGGTAATGTATCATGAATTATGAATTATTACAAATTCATTATATCATAATATAATATTGAACTTTATTTTTGTTGTGCAGGTTCGAGCAGGAGGATGTGTCGAGGACCATATCTTCTACGATCCGACAATACATGCATGGGGCATGGCCCACGTGGTCTCACGAGCCTAGTGAGCATGTCGACATGATGCTATGGCGCGAGTTTGAGGCATGTATTAATTTTTTTTTTATATACATGATGATTAATATTGATACTGATATTATTATTTTGCAGGCTCGCTATACATGGGCTGAGGACCAGAGGTCCTTCATTTACATTGCCTGGGAGGCTATTTCCAGGCAAAGGTACAACAACCAACTGGGGCAGGCTCGGTCTCAGGCGATTGCCCGAGCTGGGACCACAAACATCGTAGAGACTCGGGGATACGACCCCGATTCGATTACTCTGGATATATGGGACCAGTTCGTGGCATTATGGTCGACAGATCAATGGCAGGAGGTTTCTAGGACTACGGCTAGAAACTACATGTCCGGTGGAGGAAAGCGTCACATTGATGGCTCAATATCATTTGTAGTGCACGCTCGTCGTATGGTAAGTATTATACCTTAAATTCAATTATATATTTTGTAATGTCCTAGATATTTTTATTTATTTTTCCCTTTTATTGTTTGTGTTTGCCAGCCTAGTGGGCTAGTTCGAGGTCAAGCCGAGTTGACTCGTGGTCCGGTGTGAGCTTGCGAGCTCGGGTAAGTTGAATTATGAGTTATAATTATATAGTTAATTTATTTGATTATGTTACATGTGGATGTGCAAGTGTTTATTGCTTGTATTTTATCATGGGGTTTGTTAGGGTTAGCGGATTGCGGATCCGGGTTGAGAAGAGTGCGGGTTAGGGTGTGGTTAGGTGGAAGTGGGAGGGGATTATAAAAATCCCCCCCTAGGGCTAGCGGCTCCCTATTGGAGCCGCACTAGCCAAGAGAGAGAGGAGAGTAGCCGCCGAGCCAAGCCAGCAGCCGCCCTTCCCATCTCCCTTCTTGGAGCCGCCGAGCCAAGCTGCTGCCAAGCCAAGCCTTCCTTCCCCTTTCCTTTCCCTGTGGAGCTGAGTAGAGAGGAGCCGCCTGAGCGAAGCTACCCCCTGTCTCTCCCTTTCCCTCTTCTTTCTCTTCTTAGAGCCGGCGGCTTGAGGAGGAGCCGCCACCCCCTTTTCACGCTTGGTGGAGCCGAGCCGCTTTCTTTGAGGCCGAATTCGGAGAACGCCGCTTGGAAGGTCTTCTCCAATTCTTCTTCCTAAATATAGGTGAGTGGTTTACCCCTCCTTCTCGGGTTTTCTTCTTGTTCTTGAAGGCTAGGATGATTTTGATTTATTTTTCGATGATCTCTCGATTTATCGTTGATCTTTTGTATGTCGTGTTTGAGGAGGCCCTAAACCTTCCCCTATGGGGTTCGGTAGCCCTAGGATGACCCTAGGGGTGCCCGGCCAAGGTGGAGAAAGGGGGTGCCCTCCAAGTGTTCGATGAATTACCTAAGAGAAGGGTGTAGATTTTTCTTGCCTTCTATGATTTCAATTTGTTCATCAATCTTGATGCTTATAATTTAAATGCATGCTTGATATTAAATCTATGATTATCTTGAAACTATATCATGTGTTTCAAAGATGGATTTGATCTTGAAGGGTTCTTGAACTAAATTCTTGAGTATAAAGGTTGGTTCTTGGGTAAAGAGGATGGTGATGCTTGTTATTCTTGCATATTAAATATGGTTTTTGTAAGATTTATTTTAATGATCATGAATCTGATGTGATGGAAATTGTGGTAGTTAATTTCTGTGAATTTTCGGATTTATTTTCAAGATATGCTGAAAATTCAATGTTGCTGGAATTTCATGTTGTGATGATGAATCTGTGTTGTTTTTGAAATGCTTGTTGTGATGTATATAGTTTACTGAACACAGACGTGTAACCTATCGTTTTGACCACAAAACATTGTTTGGAAACATAGAACACACTCTAGAGACCAGATTCGGGCATAACAGTAAGCTAAAATAAAACTCTAATCTTGGTAATCTAAATTTTAATTGCATAATTAAAATTGAGCAAGGGGTCAGCATAATCTGTTATGAACCAACAAATAAAGTTATGCATAAAATAAAACCTCACGGGTTATGACATTACGGGTCTAGGAGTTGGGGTCGGGTATTGGACTATTGAGACGCTTCCCAATAAGGACACCCCTAAGACACCATAAGAGAGACTTGACTTAGGTCATGTTGCGTCATATCTTTACGAATGGCAGAGAGGCTCATTGAGGAGCCGGATTGCGGGCTAGGCCCGGGAGGTTGGATAGCTAATTCCCAACCTGTGGAACAAGTTCAGATGGGCAAATCTCGATTGTTCCGGTTGGGCCTCGTGGAATAAGTTCAGAGGGCCTACCCGATTATTCCCGAGGTGCTTTTAAGGAATAAGTTCGGACGGGCAAATCCCGATTATTCCTGTGATATCTTAAAGGAATAAGTTCGGACAGGCAAATCCCGATAATTCCTATGATATCTTAAAGGGCCAAGTTCGGATGGGCGGTTCCCGATTGTTCCTTCGCGTCTCGTGGAGCAAGTTTGGATGGACCAATCCCGATTGCTCCTGAGTTTCTTTATATCAGGATAAGTTCAGAGGGCCTTTCGATTATCCTAGTATGTTTTGTTGCCTTAGGGCATGGTAGGCTTAGGCCTGTTATACTTCACCCTTGGGCTGTTGGATGCCTTAGGGCATGTGGTGGCCAGATAGCCTGATAGCTAGTCATACCTTCGTGACTTTATTCATGTTGAGATAGATGTTATGCTTATACTTTATCTTTGTGTTGTTTATGGGGGTTGGTAGAACAGCTCACTGAGTTCTTTGAACTCACCCGTTGTCGTTTTGTTTTTATTTTGTAGAGCCTGATCGGTGAGGTGGGTTGGAGCATTTGGCGCGGCTGGAGGGCAGACAAGCCACATGATCTCATAGTAGTCCTAGTTAGGGGTTGTAGTCGAGTCTATAGTTGTTTTGTCATGCACTTCTGATTTGATATTGGAGTTGTAGTCCCATGGGGACATTCATATCTTTTATTCAATTTTTATTTGTTAAAAGAACTGTTACTCTTTGGTTTATTTATTTCTGAACTTGATCTATTTCTTAAAAACTTTGATGTTTTGAAATAAAAATATGTTTTAGCTCGTTTTATTGATAAAAGCTTATATTCTTCTGTTGTCTTTATGAGTTGGCATGTGGATGAGTTATGCTGCGGGGTATAGGCACGTATACCCTGGCCGGTCACGTGACCCTAAGTTGGGGCGTGACATATTTTATTTGTTACTCTGTGTAATAAATAATATATTTGTTTTATAAATGTAGACAACGGTGATGGACGACGGGACTGTCCAGCGACCCTCCCCGATGGAGGTGTTTGAGCGAACTCACAGTCGAGGACATGGGGTGGGGGAGTACATCGACAACCGTGCTGCAATCATTATGGTAAGTATATTTATTTAAATTATTCATTATTTATTTATAATTTCAGTTTTAGGAAAAATATGAAATAAATAATCAAACTCAAGTAGGAGACCTACACTCAAATGGAGAAGCAGTGTGTGGGCACCCCCGAGGACTTTGACGTAGGAACGTGGGTCGAGGCTGCAGGTGGCTTGGACCACGGCCGCGTATATGGCTTTGCAAATAGTGGTCATGGGGCACTGACCCCTTCGGTCGCTGGTGAGTGGCCGTCCACCTCCAGGACTAATTATGATCAGAGCAGCAGGATAAGGACACTAGAGGAGACGATCGAGCGTCAGAGTGAGATGATGGACCGTCAGAGTCAAATGATGGTGGAGATGCATGCTATGCTACGCAACATCTCAGCTCATACCGGAGAAGGCTTTCCTTCGGCATCACTAGATCCATCGTCCCCGAGCCAGTCCATGCCGGTGTACACCCAAGCACTTCAGACCCTGCCATATTATGATCCAGACCTTCCTCCACCGTCGTCGTGAGGTTTATTATTTTGTTTGGATATTGACTTTGTTATTTGGATACTATTTGATTGACTTGTTTTGTTTGGATATTGATACCATAGTTTTGAATTTGAATAGTTTTGATATGATTGTGGATAATTATAAATATAAGTCTAATTATTTTGATGTATATCTAGGTGTATCTATGATGTGTATGGGTGTGTGAGTTATGTATCAGGTTAAATGTATCAATGTATTAATGGAAATTAGAAATTTTAAAACTTTTTAGTTACAAGTTAACATCATGAGCAATGGCTTTTTCACGGCTGTCCGTGGAAAAGCCGTTACTGAAAGTGTATCGTATTTTTTGGGCCGCAATTTGAAAGACGTTGCTGATGACCTACAACAACGGCTTAGCAACAGGCTTTCACTAACGGTCTTGCCACGGCAACCTGATCGTTCCTGATGTATATATCTACAACGACCCTGCAGCCGTGGGAGAACCGTTGCTGATACTAATATCAGCAACAGTTGTGCGTTGTTGCAGAGCCATTGTTGATAAGCATAGCAACAATGGCGCTGGCCCGTAGCAGAACCATTGGTGATAATATTATTAGCAACGGCCAGAGCGGTCGTTGTTGATCTGTTGCTACGTTATCAGCAACGTGATTTTCTGGCACGGTTGCGTTGCAATGGGTCGGGCCGTTGCATGCCGTTGCACACCGTTGCTGATGGCTTTCAGCAACGGCTCAGCAACGATTGGAGCCATTGCTGATGCTTATTATTCCAGTAGTGATTGTTGCTCTTCATTGATTGATTTTAGTATTCAATTACCTTATGCATTGGACTTGTATGTCTCTAATTTCTTTAAGTTATGAATAATAGGCTATAGTTTTATAATTTAGTCTATATCTATGAACCACATGATTTGTTAATGATTTTATGCTTCCTACTGTTATTCTCAGATGACACAAATGTATTTGCTGCTGTACATGGACCAAAAGCTGGGACAAAGAAGGGTGAGAACCCTGAGAAATCGTCTATTGAAGTAATATGGAAGCCTAAAACTGGATAGATAGGTATTCCACATTTGCTCTCCAATGTGCAGCAAGTTAGGACATTTTTTTACACCGAGTATAACATTGCCCAGCCCGACCAATTATTCAATGAACTGAACCTTAGGTAGAACTTGGATACTTATTTTCCAAATGTTTTTTTTTAAAAGAAATAATCTGTAACATTGGGGTTTTCCTTGCTATTGGTCTCTATGTTAACCATAAACAATGTCATAATCTTGATCTGATGTTGCCATATTGATTATTGACAACATTTGTGACTAATATCCTTTTGGCCTAACTACAGGACAGTGACCCATTGCTTATAACATTTCATTTATTCTTCAGGAAAGCTGGAGAAGGAATATGAGATGGTCCTGAAAAGAACTTTGCAAAGCATATGCTTATTAACTATTCATCCAAATACAACAGCCTCTATCATTATTCATGTAATATCCTAGAAATTTTAATTTTATTTTCCTTTTATGGTTGTGTTTGCAAGCCTAGCGGACTAGTTCGAGGTCGAGCCGAGTCGACTCATGGTCCGGTGCGAGCTTGCGAGCTCAGGTAAGTAAGATATGAATTATGTGAATTTTGCTTGCATAAATAGATTTATTTAATTATATGTTATGTTGCATGATTATTTAATTATGAGGATGTATTGGTTGATTACGTGGAGAGTAGGATTAATTAAGTTGAATTAAGTTAGCGGATTCGGGTTCGGCTTTAGGTGGATATGGGTTGGATAAAGGGTTTAGAGCGATTAGGGTTGAGGAGGGAGTATAAAACCCCCCCCCCTTGGCTTGTGACTCCCTATTTGGAGCCACACAAAATTTTGAGAAAAGGAGCCAGGTGCCAATCGGCCCCCCTTCCCTCTCCCCTTGGAGCCGGCGCCACCAAGAGCCGAGCCGCCACCCCAAAGCCTTATTCCCTTCCCTCTCCTCTCCTCTTCCTCCCCTTTGGAGCCAAGCCGAGAGAGCCAGCCAAAGCCAGCCCCTCTCTCTTCTCCTCTCCCTCTCTCCTCAAACCGGCGGCTTGAGGTGTGCCGCCGTCTGTCCTTCCTCTTCTTTGGGTTGATCCGCCGAGTTTCTTGAAGCGATTTGAGGGTCCTTGTCCGAGGTTCTCTTCTAATCATCGTTCCAAATATAGTTGAGTGGTTTTACCCTCCTTCTTTCGGGTTTCTTCGAGTTCTTGAAGTCAATCTTGAAGGCTGTTGAAATCTTGATTTGTTTTCCCACGATTCCTCAAATTCTAGACATTCTTTTTGTGTGCTGTGTTTGAAAGGACCCTAAACCCTTCCCTATGGGGTTCGGCAGCCCTAGGACGGCCCTAGGGGTGCTCGGCCAAGGGTGCCCTCAAGGTGTTCAATGGAATGCCTAAGTGAGTGATCTTGATTATCTTGTAGTTTATATCTCCAATTGATGTTTGAAATGAGTTCTTATATGTTCAAGCATGCTTAGTACTAAATCTGTGATTTTAGACAAAAATCATGTTTGAGAAAAATTTGAATCTTGAGGTTGATGCCTTGAGGGTTCTTGATCTTAATGCTTGTTCTTGATATTGTAAATTCTTCTTAATCTTGATTAATAAGTATGAAATATGTGAAATAAATCTTGAGATTAGTATTCTGTCCTAGTGATAATTAAGGATTTGATTTTTGTTAATTTTTTGATTTAATTTCATGATATGCTGAAAATTGAATGTTGCTGGAATTTTATGTTGAGATGATGAATCCATGCTGTTTTTAGATTGCTTACTGTGGTGTATGTATTACTCTGAATATAGTCATGTAACCTATCGTTTCGACTAGAAAACATAGTTTGGAAATATAGGACACAATTTGGAGACTTGATTCAGGTTAGATACATCAGTTTCTGGCAGAATAGTAAGCTAAAATAAAACCCTAATTGTGGTGAACTAAATTTTAATTGTATAATTAAAATTGGGAAAGAGGTCAGCATAGTCTGTTATTTAATTTTAATTGTATAAGAATGTTTTATTTTTTATTTTTATGGTATGCTATTGTTAGCATCAATTGTTTTATTATAATTGTTATCATCTACTATTGATACGAAAGCATTTAGAAATAATTAGAAAAAATCATGAACAATAATGATGGAGAAGATTGGCAAAGAAATGATACTAGGAAATCAGTTTGGAGATCCACCTAAATCAGTATTCTTATTCGTGGAAGCTCCATGTCATGCAATCTAAATAAAATTAAAGCAAATCGACAAATCTAAACTGAAAATGAACCTCCAAAATCGAATGGGAAACCAAGCGCTCGAAACCCGTAGAAGGGAAGGAATCCACTAGTCGGGTCAGCTATCTGTGACGACCTGCGCTTCCTCTAAACTGAGTGTTTCCTGCGCTTCGCTATTTGTAACGACCTCAGAGAATTAGGGCACGAGGAGGGGAAGAAACCTATAGAAGGGGAGGGAAGAAAGAAAAGGTCGGATCGGCTACGGGGAAGGAACCTGCGCTATCTGTGATGACTCGAACCGATTATTTTGTCGGCTGCGGGGAAGGAACCGGCGGGGAAGGAGCCTGCGGGGAAGGAACTTGTGGCTGGGGAAGGAACTTGCGCTATCTAGGAAGAATGAAGTGTTGGCTTAAGGTTTTCAACCTTGGTCTTAATCTCGGTTTTGATGATAACAAATATCGAACTAATGTTTCATTGAGATATCTTTCAGGTTCCATATCGGTTAGCGAACGACGTCCTCGATCGAAAATATCAAACAAATTGGGAAATTCGGAGGATGTTGGTCGACGCGCTCGGATTCGTTGGGAAGATATAGTATAGGTTTAGGGTGTCTAGTTTATATTGTAATATCATCATGATGATCCATAAGAACCCAAAAACCATCCCCGAATCCCAAAACATGAAAACTCGGAAACTGTCCTGAGATAACCTAGGGAGCTCCTTGGAGGGCTATATGACCTAGATAGTTTCTTGACATAAAAAATAGCGGTAATTATTCCTAGGGTCAAAACTAGAGAACGAGGTATTTTTAAAGAATTTTTGGAAGCCTTTAGCATACCTATACTTGACTCGAAAAGTTAGGAAATTTCCGTTTTCGGAAAATTTGTACTAGACCCTAAAAACAAGATTTTGATTTTTAAGGATTTTGATTTTTTAGATATTTTTATTGAATCCAAATGGGGGGTAATCCTTATATAACATTTATGTTTTAAAGTTATTGACTTAAAGTTAATAAATGTTATATAAGTAGACTTAGTGAAGACGGAACCACAAACGAGTACACACAGCCTAAGCAAACAGGTCTGCCCAGTCTGTTAAATGGCAGTGTGTGCGTCGGTCGACCGAACTGCTGATGAAAAGAATTGCGAGTGCATCGGTCGATCGGATTGTGGATCGCTCATCTCGCGACTCTGGCGGTCGACCCTCCGGTCGACCGATTAGTGCGATTTGTTCACATAAGGCGCAGCGGTCGCGGGTGGTCGATCGGTCGATCGACCGACGATTGATCGGCATGCGACCGAACGACGAAAATGGCTAGTTTTCTGCCCGTTGAGTCGTCCATTGACGTATTGTTTCTTATGGGGGTTATAAATACCCAATCACAGCCTTCCTTAAACAATTTTTTGATCACTCCTAACCTTGATTGAGCCATCATTGATCAATCACAAGCTTTCATTGAGCCACTTCATAGAGAAATCCTAGTTCGATCTTCCATTTCTTAAGATTGCCTTCAAGCCTGACTCGATTCATCATCAAGGCATCAAGAGGAGCTAGGATTCATCTTGTTTGAGAGCTAAGTTTACATTGTTCATTATTTGCTCTCATTAGTGTTTATTTCAATGTATTTTGATTTTGTGTAAACCTAGAGTGCTAGGTTGATTGAGTGGTATCCTTGGTGTATAAGGTGTAAAGCCACTTGTGTAAAATAGTTTACTAGGATTAGTTGAGTTGTCCCTTAGGGTTGAGGTGGAAGAGTGCTCTCGATAAGAAGGCGGAGACTTCCGGGTGTGGAAGTGCCTTAGATTGAGAGTGAGACTCTTCGAGTCAAAGTCCTCTCTGTAAGAAGAACATCATTTAAATATAGTAAACTAAGTTTGGAAATCCTAACCGGAGTGCTTAGGTAGTGGAGTTGGCATTGAGGCCGAACCACTATAAATTCTTGTATTTGCATTGATATTTTGCTTGTCTTTATTGCTTTATCATTTACCGCTTCCTCATTTAGTCACTTAACTTGTAACTTGCCTAAGTAACCAAAGAAACGATTAAAACCGGATTTAGGCAACAAGAATTAGTAAATACACTATTTACCCCCCCTCTAGTGTGGCCATTTCACCCAACAAGAAGAGGCTTTGTCGGGGTGGCTGGGGAAGAAAGATGACGAGTGGGAGGGTATTTTGTCGAGGCGGCTTGGGAAGAAAGAAATGACTGCGGGGAAAATGTATTTTGTCGGGGTCGCCTAAAAAAAATAGGGTGCGAGAAATTATTTTGACGAGTGGGACGAGGGAAAATAAATTGGTCGGTTGAAATAAAAGAGGGAAAAAAAATTATGCTGATTTACCAACCGATTATTTATCCGTTGGTAATTTTGTTGGTAATATCAACAAATTGGATCCGTCGGTAAAAATTCTGTCGATGATACTATGTTTTCATGTAGTGGAGCATACTGAGTTTGAGAAGCAAGCTTTACTAATGCCAATACCATTAGTATCAGCAATGTAAGCACCAAAACTTGTAGCTACCTCTTTACTTTTCCAAGCTGCATCACAAAAAATCTTATATTCACATAAACTTTTCTGTAAATGCAAGTTATCCTCATGAACATTACTCTTGCATCTGGTTCTGATAGGTTTCATAGAAGGCTCACCAGACCATTGGATATCAGCAATACTTTTGAAGAATAAGGTGTTATAACCTGACCTGTTGCTATTAAAGCAATAGTTATTTCTATTCTTCTAGATGTTCCATAGTGATGTAGCAATAAGTTCAACTATCCATTTGTTGAAATTAGGATTCTCATGTATGATTTCTTCAATCCATTTGCCTTCATTCCATGCCTCCCTGTATTTAAATTTGAGCCCAAACTATATTTCCAAATTGTCCCAATAACCTTTAGCATAGGAACAATCAAATAATAAGTGATCTGAACTGTCAGTATAGCCACCACATACAAAGCATATAGTTGTAGTCACCTTACTGATTTTTGCAAGGTATTCAGTGGTTGGAAGCCTCTTCCAGAACAATTTCCAAAGGAATATTTTGACCTTAGGAATCACATTCACATGCCAAACTTTCTTCCAATTACCACAAGGAGAAGCCATATCAGAATCCCTTTCTTTAATGGAGTTGTAAGCAACTTTACAACTTAGCATCCCACTGTCATGTTGACTCCAAATCCATTTATCCTTGATTTTCTCTTTAGATATATGGATTAGAGACATATTGTTGAGATGGAATCCCCCAAGAAGGTCCAGTATTAAATCATAGTTCCAAGAACCATTCAATAGCACCTGACATACCTTTTGATAGTCATCACAAATATCCATGTTTATGTAAGTTGGCCATTTGCTAAGAGGAATATTAGAAAATAGAAATCCAAGGATCATTCCATAAACTAGTGGAAGAGCCATCACCCAGTCTGATGCGAAGACCCTCCCTTAGCTTCAAGATAGCTTCATGAAGACATTTGAAATTCCAAGATAACTTACTACAAGAATTAAAGAACCAAGTATGATAATTGCAGTATTTTTCAATTAAAATTCTAGACCAAATATGCTTTTCTTTGTTTAAAAAAGGATGGATCCTTTTAGCTTGAATGGAATACTTGACAATGCCTTGGTCTCTGACTTCGAAGCCACCCATGGTCTTTCTTGTTGTGACTTTTCCCCAACTAATAAGATGAAAGCCCTTCCTCTAGTTATTTTGTCTCCAAAGGTAGCCATTAGCAATCTTCTGAAACTTATTCACCACTGCTATTTATCCATGAGGAAGATAAATTGTGCATTGGAATTGAGCTGAGAACAGAATTAAGAAGTACTAATCTCCCAGCCTGAGAAATACATTTACCAGCCCATCCCTCAGTCTTGGTCAAAGCCTTGTTAAGCATAATTTCTTTGATGATTTAAGTCAAGCTTTTGGGGACCAATAAAAGTCCCAAGATATTTCATTGGGTAGGTGCCTTCAAAGACTCCAAATTCTTTACAAATATCCTTTCTGATACTATCATTACATTCTTTAGGAAATTAAACTTCCGACTTGCTTAAGTTAACCTTTTACCCAGTTAACCGATAATAGGAATTAAGAGTCTTCATAACATTTTTGCAATTCACTGAGTTCCCTTTTGTTACTATTAATATGTCGTCAGCAAAAAACAAGTGGCTTATCTTTATTCCCGTATAGCTGAAGCTCTTTATAAGGCCCTTATCAACCTTCTCTTTCAGCATTCTTCATAGGAGCTCTTGCATTAAAATGAAGATGTAGGGAGACAAAGGGTCTCCTTGTCTCACTCCCGTTTGACTACTAAATCTTTCAGAGTTTGCTCCATTGACAGAATAACAAATCCTGGCTGAATTCAAACAAACAAGGATCCATTCAATGAAGGTGTCAGGGAACTTCATAAATTCCATTATTGATTTTACTGCTTTCCAGGAAACTCTATCAAAAGCCATTTCTAAATCCAATTTAAGGAGAATATATGGCATTTTCCTTTTGGACTTGTGAATAATACTTATCACCTCACTTATAGTGCTTATGTTATTGTAATACCCAAAATCTTAATAATAAAATTTTATTCTTAGGCGGTGGATCGTGGGCCCTAGTTAGCATGGATTGGCGGGAAGCTTCGGGATTAGACCCCAGTAAGCATTTAATGTAGAAAAATTAAGGGAAATTTTTTTTGTCTTATCTCTGTGATTTAGCATGCTAGGATGATAGAGGATCTCGAGATGAATTTAGAGGTGTAATCAGATCTCGAATCGGAGTTAGAACGTGTGAGTTATGGCCTATTTAAGTCGGATAGCTTGAGTAGGGATATTTTGGTCATTTGGACCCAATCGGTGTCTATAAATTAGACACTGGGGTGTGAAGCTAGGGGTTTTGGTGCCGCACGCCATCCGAGGATAAAGAGAGAGGAGAGAGAGGGTGCCGTCGAGGAGAAGGAGCCGTTGGAGCCGGATTTTTGCGAGTTCGTCGGTGTCGATCGGGGGAAGATCCTGCGCGTCTTCTTCTTCCATTTTCTCTCCGTCCGGTGAGTGGATTTAGGTCTTCTTTTCTCCAATTCTTGATTCATGTCGCTATTCTTATGTTTCGGGGTTTTTCGTCGATTTTTTATGCACTTTCCCGTATCGGATCGGAAGTCGGATTGGTCGTTTCTTAATCGAATCATGTGGTTTACCCCTCTTTTGGAATAAAATATTCTTTTTTTCCTTTCTTGGTTTTTCCCCTTCCTTTGCAGTCGGCCGGTCGGCATTGGTTGCGCCGGGAGGCGACGCTCGATGAGGCACCGCGAGGGAGGCGGCACCCGACGAGCAGCGACGCCCGGCGTGGCATCGCTGCCACAGATGGGCAGCCGCACGAGGAGCCACCACTCGGGCAACTCGACGGCGGCCGGAGAAGGGGCGGCGGCGACTGGGTTGGGTGAGGAGAGGAGGAGAAGATGACCTAAGGGGGGTGAGTTAAATGGAGGGTTGAGATTGATTTGGGTAAGATGAAGGGTTGGATTGAGTTGGTTGAGATGAAAGGATGGGATTTGATCTTGTGTAGATGTAAGGTTTAGATTGCATCATGTAGATGGAGGGATGAGATTGCATCAGGATAGATGTAAGGATGTGGATGCATCATGTTAGATGTAAAGTTGAGATTGCATCTGATTAGATGAAAGGCTGAGATTGCATTAGGTTAGATGAAGGGCTGTGATTGCATCTGGTTAGAGGGAGGGATGTGATTGCATCTGGTTAGAAGAAAGGCTATGATCGCATCATGTAGATGGAGAACCGTGATTGCATCTGGTTAGACGGAGGGTTGTGATTGCATCTGGTTAGATGTAAGGTTGAGATTTCATCATGTTGAATAGAGGGCGGTGATTGCATCATATTAGATGGAAGGCTGTGATGTGATCCTATTTAGATGAAGGACTGAGATTTCATTACTAGTTTATTGATTGAAACACCGTCACATTTATTCGTAACAGTGATTTATTAAATAAATTATGACATTTCTTTCATTATTCTAAATAATTAAAGCTTTAAAGTTAGCAAAAATATCCATGTTATATATGAATTTCACCTAATCGACGTTCCGGATTCATTGGTGAGGTCTGTTTCGCTATCAGACATTTGAATTTTGAAAATAGTAGCTGGGCGTCGCCTCATTTTGCGTGCCAAGCTGAAAAAATATATTATATATATTTTTATGATTCGACCTGAGATGATTCATGGATATAGTATTTAATGAGGTGAATTTTATCCTAGATCAGTGGTTTTCTATGACGAGTTATTTTATCATGTTCTAATTCATTGATGTATAGTAGGAGTTTCTTTTTGCACTGCTTTTATGATACACGTGCATCCATTCTTACAGTGCTATCATTCTATTTTATGGTTGTTTAATTGTGCTGCGCATTCATGATTTATGAGCAATATTTCTACATATATATCTATTTGTGATTGTGATGTATGGTGTTGTGATGTGCTTGTTGCATTTCCCGGAAGCCTCGCTGGTGAGGAGAGGGTTTGCTCCAAAGAGAGAGCGTTTGCCTTATTCCGGAAGTCCGCCTGGTGAGGGGAGATCATACCCTAAAGAGACAGTCCGGAGACCCGAGCAGGTAAGGGGAACGTATGCCCCAACAGGCTAGCTCGAAAGAGCCAGTGCCGGTGAGGGGAGGGCATGCCCCAAAGAGACAGCACTGAGCTGGGTGGTAGTTCGGCGGCCACACGTCTACCTGCCCTAGTGCAAATATCAAGTTTTACAAAAATTTTCAATTACAACCGTCACTGCAGAAATAAAACCAACATAACTAGGACTAGTCTAAGACTCATGGACGCCGCTACGAGATATGGCACCGCCTCTTCCCTCTAGCTGCACCATGTCGATACCAAGCTACTGCTCATGCTCTGTAAAATAAAAATAAACTGTGAGTCCACTAGGGACTCAGTGAGTGGCTCAATTGAACCTCCACTTAAGTCTCAGTCATGCATATGTATATATTACAAGGCAATAAAGGAATATACAAGGAGGTAAGGTGTGTTTCAAATGCAACTACCGACCCTCAACGGATCCATGAGTATCCATTGTACATGATAACCTGCCACCTTGGCTTATCATGCCTCTGGCATCCGGCCCTTGGGCCTACTCATAGCAATATATATATCCAGGCTACAGCCGTCCCTACCATATCAGGTAGTATCATACTGGCCATCGGCCACATCATCTCAAGATGCAAGCAAACAATCCCGGGCCGTCGACTAGGATGGCCACTAGTCTCCGGACATAGTCTGGGGTAAGGATAGCTAGTCCCACCCAACTGGGGTCTAGCATCTAGCGGGCTCACTGGCGCACCTTTAGACCCAATTGGCTGAGCTGAGCATTGGTCATTTCCGACCTCCTCGCTCCTCGGTGGACCATCTCAAGCACATTACACATTCAATATCCTAGGGTTTCCATATCTATATCTATATATATATATATATATATACCTCGGACCTTTGCCCGTATCTAGCCATGTCCGGCTACCGGGTCAACAATTCATGCTTCCCGTTTTAGTATATGTGCACCTACAATCTATGAGTTTCCAAAAATATACAAGCAGTCATAGAAGTGTTATCGTCTCATATCTAAGTTTCCATAAATGTGCTATAAACATCTAGTGGCACCTTACATGTTAACTAGCCTTCTACACTATCTTTGGTGAGAATTTTCATGAGTCAACCTTGGAATACCATCCAAGAACATTTAGGGCAGCATACATAATTTAAAGAAAAATGCTCAAATATTACATCATTCATCATATATAACCAAAATGCACACACCTAACAATTCTTATACTACCTTAGGAACATTAGCTCAATAAGGAGCAACTATTTAGCATGGCAAGGTAGTAATAAGTTTAAGGATCAAATGCTAAGTGTGGTTACAATCTAGCATTTCTACAATTCAAATCAATTAAGCTACTTGGTAAGTTTGATGTTCTTCCTAAGTATTGTCATATCCCTATGTGTGATCCCTAAGATCATGAAATTTCCATCTAAGGCAAGTCTCTCCTCCTCTCCCCAACCTTGGCCGAACCATGAGCAAGGGAAACCTTGCTCGGACAAGGTCCTTGGGTAGGGAAAGATGGAAGAGACTTTAGCTATACCTTGTCTCTTCAATTCCACATACTTCTTAAATACCAAGGATCAACCTACCCTTCCTCCAGTTCAAGGGGCTTTAAAGGGGACATGCTTCATATTACGTGAGGAGTTCAAAGGACTACATCAAACAACGGTATAAGGGCATCTAAGGGCCTTCTCACCATCAAGTGAATCGGAGAAAATTTCGGCATAACGTTTCCCCTTCTCCCATGTTTCGGCAGCACCAAAAATACGTAGATCGGCGATTAAAACAATGAGATCCGACAAGAAACATCATAAAACATTGAGTACATATCGTTGAAATCATGGATCGTCGGGAAAAATCAAGAGAACTCGACCTATCATATAGGGTTCGGCCACCCGGCTCCCCCAAACTGTTAAAGCCTTAACCACTCACCTAGATCGCCAAGAAATAAGGATCGGGTCAGGACGACTTGAGAATTTCCGGCGACGACACGAATTCCGGATCGATCCAAGCCCCAAGCCCCCTCCTTGCTCCTTCTCCTCTTTCTCCCTTGCGGCCTTGTGCGACTCAATGGTTGAGTCACACGGCTGCCATATGGGGGGGTTTTATCCCCTCAACCATCTTTCCAAAGATGGTTTCAAGGCTCACTTAAGTCATACTCAGAACTCGACTAAACCCGAACTCGACTTGGGTTCCGACCCAACCCATAACATGACTCGAGTTAACTGAATTTAAGGTATGATTTTATAAAAGAAAAGTTAATTATCCAAATAGTCTTCATGATTCATTAGCCGAGTCATACCTTTTCACTCAAGGCGATCCTAAGGCTCGACTCGACTACCCCCAGGACCGACGCGCTGCACCAAAATAGAGTTTTATATTAGGAAACTTTTTCCGGGTCTTACAACTTTTCCCCCTTAAGGGAAATTCGTCCTCGAATTTACTTGAATAACAAGGACTTACCGGCTCCTCGAACAAGGAAGGGTAGCGCTCTCTCATGTCGTGCTCTACTTCCCATGTGGCCTCTTGCCCGGAATGGTGCTCCCATCTCACCTTTACTAGGGGAATTTCTTTGGACCTTAGCTTTCTGATTTGGCGGTCAAGAATCTCTACCTGTCTTTCCTCAAATGAGATGACCGATTCTACCTCGATAGAAGAGGGCTCGATCACATGTGAATCATCTTTTACATACTTCCACAACATGGATACATGGAAGATCGAATGCACTCTGCTCAAGCTAGGAGGAAATGCCAGCTTATAGGCCACTTCGCCCCTCCGCTTGAGAACGGGAGAAGGCCCAATGTATTTAGGGCTCAGCTTCCCCTTCTTCCCAAACCGGACCACCCCTTATGTAGGAGAGACCTTCATGAATACTAAGTCACCCTCTGCAAATTCCAATTCCCTGGCCTTTCTGTTGGCATACATTTTCTGTCGACTCCGAGCCGCCAACAATCTTTTCTTAATGACCTTTACTATTTCTACCACCTCCTCAATCAGATCGGGGCCCACCCTCAGTGATTCCCTTGCCTCAAACTAGTCCACTGGGGACCTGCACCGCTGCCCATACAAGGCCTCAAAAGGAGCCATGTCAATGCTACTGTGATAGCTATTGTTATAGGTGAATTCGATCAACGGTAGGTGCCTCTCCCAGCCATCTACCATATCCAGGACGCATGCTCTCAGTATGTCCTCCAAAGTTTGGATGGTCCTCTCTGACTGCCCGTCAGTCTGCGGATGGAAAGCTGTGCTGAAATGCACCTGAGTACCCAAGGATTCCTGGAAGGATCGCCTAAACCGGGATATGAACTGGGTACCGCGGTCGGATATAATCATCACCGGGGTACCATGATAGGCCACAATCCTATCCAAGAATAGTCGTGCATACTGCTACGCAGAGAAGGTAGTCTTCACTGGTATGAAGTGCGCATTCTTGGTTTACCGATCCACCACCATCCAAATGGAATCAAAACCGCCACCCCTTGACTGCTCAGGCTTCTGACCAGTTCCGTCAGGGCAGTCCTTCTTGAAATGTCTGACTCGACCGTACTTGAAGCAAGCATTAGTGCGGTTAAGGCAAGACCCCCAATGCCTCCGACTGCAGCTCCCACACTACGGCACCTCAGATCTCTAAGAACCACCTCCTGACACTGCCGGCCTCACTGACCCGGTCCCTGGGCCCCCATTGCACCAGTTGCCATTCTGCCCCCGGCTTTGCTACTGCTCAGCTGTGGGCATTGCCCCCTCGGAGTGCCAAGGTCAACTATCAGAACCCTGTGACCGGAACTTCTTCTTAGATGGCCCGTCGTTTCTCTCGAACGGCACCAAAGCTTCTTTTCGTAGGGCTTCATCCACTACTCGAGCCAGTGTAGATTCCTCGGTGTAATGAATAAGCCTGCCAATTTGTGGCCTCAATCCTGCCATGAACCTCTTGACCCTAGCAGTCTTAGTCGCCACTAGGGTGGGATGGTACTTGGAGAGATGATTAAACTCCATCTCATACTCCGACACTGTCATGCCACAAGACCTGCGTAGCATATCAAGGTCTCATGCCCGCTTATCACAAACACTCATTAATACATGACATGCTCATGAATGCCAAAATCACTCGGCCCATGCCGGCCCCACAGAAAATAATACATTCATACGACCCAACCCGGCCCAAACCTAGCAATCATACAAGTCGGTCGCTAGAATCTATCTAGCGAGCCTTCTACCCGGGGCCTCTCTGGTTGGGTACGGCCCACCCAACCAAAGTTAGTGTGGCTCCCCTTGGGTCTAACGTCAGCGTGGCTCACTCACGCAGTATCAAAACCCAAAATCAACTCGCTGAGTCGGGACCAACTTGCCAAGTCGGTACGCTTCTGGGCTCGGCCATCGCTCATCCACAAGCACAACCACAATCAATATCCATAAAGAATATTTTCTACCGACAACCTGGGTACGCGTCTACGCACCCCAACTCGACCCTCTCTTGGGTCTAACCTCTTGGCTCTATGTTTCATCACCCAATTTACTGCCACTGTTGCTCAATGCAGCATTGGGAGCCTCCATTACACTATCACAGAAAAGAAAAAGTTTCCTGTCACATAATAAATTTTTAACATAAGCTTTGAAAAGTTACTAACCGCATGGTGCGCTGAGTGCAGGAGTGGTCATCCAATCTCGTCGCATAACTATACCGTATGTCGGCACGCTAGCATATGCTTCATACGGTACCCAACACTGAGTCGTAGACAAGACCTAACCTAGTGCTCTGATACCAACTTTGTCACACCCCGACTCAGGGTAGTGTGATCGGCCAGGGCCCACATCCTGCCCTGTAGCCTACTGTCTACACTGACATGAAGAAACCAAAACATATCGACTGAAAGAAGCTTAACATACTTCATAAAAAGTTTGCAAGTCACAATGTATAACTTTTTCAAAACAAGAAGAAACATCAACGTCAAATCCAAATGGTCAAATATCAAGTTTTACAATTCTTTTCAATTACAACCGTCAGTGCAGAAATAAAACCAACATAACTAGGACTAGTCTAAGACACATGGGCACCGCTACGAGTTATGGCTCCGCCTCTGCCGTCCAGCTGCACCATGTCGACACCAAGCTACTGCTCATGCTTTGGAAAAATGAAAATAAATTGTGTGTCCACTTGGGACTCAGTGAGTGGCTCAATTGAACCTCCACTTAAGCCTCAGTCATTCATATGTATATATTACAAGGCAATAAAGGAATATACAAGAAGATAATGTGTGTTTCAAAAGCAACTACCGACCCTCAACGGATCCATGAGTATCCATTGTACATGATAACCTGCTACCTTGACAGCATACATAATTTAAAGAAAAATGCTCAAATAATACATCATTCATCATATATAACCACAATGCACATACCTAACAATTCTAATACTACCTTAGGAATATTAGCTCAATAAGGAGCAACTATCTAGCATGGTAAGATAGTAACAAATTTAAATAACATGTATGAATTATAAAACATGGTAACATTGTCAACATCCAAGTTTAAGGATCAATTGCTAAGTCTGGTTACAATCTAGCATTTTTACAATTCAAATCAATTAAGCTACTTGGTAAGTTTGATGTTCTTCCTAAGTATTGTCATATCCCTATGTGTGATCCCTAAGACCATGAAATTTCCATCTAAGGCAAGTCTCTCCTCCTCTCCCCAACCTTGGCTGAACCATGAGCAAGGGAAACCTTGCTCGGCCAAGGTCCTTAGGTAGGGAAAGATGGAGGAGACTTTAGCTATACCTTGTCTCTTAAATTCCACATACTTCTTAAATACCAAGGATCAACCTACCCTTCCCCTCACCCTTAGCCGAACCCTCTCCATGAATCTCAGGGTTCATTAGGCCACTTCAAGGGGCTTTAAAGGGGACATGCTTCATAGTATGTGAGGAGTTCAAAGGACTACATCAAAACAGCAGTATGAGGGCATCTAAGGGCCTTCTCACCGTCAAGGGAATCGAATAAAATTTTGGCATGACCTTTCCCCTTTTCCCATGACTCGCCAGCCCCAAAAATACCTAGATCGGCAATTAAAACAGTGAGATCCGACAAGAAACATCATAAAATAGTGAGTACATATCGTTGAAATCATGGATCGTCGGGAAAAATCGCGAGAACTCGACCTATCATCTAGGGTTCGGCCACCCGCCTCCCCCAAAGTGTTAAAGCCTTAACCACTCACCTAGATCGCCAAGAAATATGGATCGGGTGACGATGACTTGAGAATTTCCGGCGACGACGTGAATTCCGGATCGATCCAAGCCCCAAGCCCCCTCCTTACTCCTTCTCCTCTTTCTCCCTTGCAGCCTTGTAGGACACAATGGTTGAGTCGCACGGCTACCATATGGGGGGGTTTTATCCCCTCAACCATCTTTCCAAAGATGGTTTCAAGGCTCACTTAAGTCATACTCAGAATTCGACTAAACCCGAACTCGACTCGGGTTCCGACCCAACCCATAACATGACTCGAGCTAACTTAATTTAAGGTATGATTTTATAAAAGGAAAGTTAATTATCCAAATACTCTTCATGATTCATTAGCTGAGTCATACCTTTTCACTCATGGTGATCCTGAGGCTCGACTCGACTACCCCCGGGTCCGACGCGCTGAACCAAAATAGATTTTTATATTTGGAAACTTTTTCCATGTCTTAAGGAAAGAAACGTGAAGAGGATGAACTAATGTGTCGAGGCCTCATCCTGAATTCAGTAACAGATAATCTATACGATCTCTATTCCACCAAGGACTCACCTAAAGAAATCTGGAATGCTTTGGAGACCAAATATCAGATCGAGAAGAAAGCTACTGACAAGTTTTTGACTTTAAATTATTTCGACTACAAGATGACTGATGACAAAATAGTCATGGATCAAGTCCATTAACTCCAAATACTTGTTTCTAGAATGAAAGACTTAGAAGTGAATGATCCTGATGCACTTCAAGTTGGAGCAATTCTGTCCAAGTTGCCTCGTTCATGAAACAACTACAGAAAGAAGGTTCTACATCAAGCAGAAAATTTCACTCTTGACCAGTTTCAAATTCATCTACAAATTGAGTGCAAAACTCAAATGGGGGAAGAAAAGTTCCAAAAAGATATTGCTATTGCAGATTCAAATATGAAAATGCAAGTAAATGCAATGGGGACAAAGTATAGAAACAAGTTTGGAAAGAATCCGAACAAACTTAAAGCCAATAATGATGCTTTCAAAAAGAACGGCAAGAAGTGTTGGCTTTAGGTTTTCAACCTTAGCCTTAACCTCGATTTTGCTGGTTTTGATGATAACAAACATGGAACTAATGATTTCATTGAGGATATCCTTCAGGTTCCATATCGGTTAGCGCACGACGTCCGTAATCGGAGAAATCGGATAAATCGACAAGGATGCTCGTCGGCGCTCGAGAATCTTCAAGAAAAGGAGTTTAGGTTTAGGGTGTATAGATATGTTGTAATTCCTCATCACAATACATAAGAATCCAAAAACCTATCCCAAACCCCAGATCATGAAATTCCGAGATCGCCCTGAAATTCACTAAGACTAGGAAGCTCCTTGGAGAGCTATATGACTTAGATAGTTTCTTGAGATAAAAAATGGCGGTAATTGTTCCTTGGGTAAAAACTAGATAACGAGGTATTTTTAAGGAATTTTTGGAAGTCTCTAGCATACCCATACTTGACCCGGAAAATTAGAAAAAAATTGTTTTACACTAGATCCCAAGAACTAGATTTTGATCCTTAGGGATTTTGATTTTTTAGATATTTTTATTGAACTCAAATGGGGTATAATCCTTATATAACATTTATGTTTTAAAGTTATCATGTTATAAAGTTATTTAACTTTAAATTAATAAATGTTATATAAGTAGATGTAGTGGTGAAAACAGAAGCAGAAAACCCAAGCAAAGACCCAGTCTGCCCAGTCCAGACCAATCGGTCGACCTACCTGCAAGCAGCCGTGATGCAAGATCGCGTCGGTCGACCGACGGGTCGATCGCCCACAGGGAGATGAGCAGCGGTCGAATGACCGGTCGACCGATGCTTTGGTCGGCGCTTCGACCGACGGTCTGTAACGGATAGTTTTCTATTCGTTGAATAGCCGTTTCTTCCGTAGGGTATAAATATACCTATTATAACTTCTTCTCTTACTTTCTATAGTTAATCAATGAGCATCCATAAGAGAGATCAAAGCCTTCCAAAAGATAAGGTGCTTGCGTTCGATTCTTCAGGCGACAACTTCTTGCGCACACTCTGCTCCTCAACTCGGCTTCTACTCAAAGCATTTCTTTTGACGAGTTGGAGGCTGCAAGACTTGAAAAGAGCATTCATTATTGGTTTTATCCTTAGCTCTTTTCATTGTAACTTTTGTTATTATTTAAACTGTGTTTAATTTGTGCGTCTGTAGAAGATCGGGTGTTTGGTCTTCTGTGTGAAGTGGTATCCTGGGTGAAAAGGAGTAAAGCCACTTGTGTAAACTTAGCGTTTACTAGGATTAGTTCTAGTTGTCCCTTAGGTTGAGGTGGGATAAGTGCTCTCGACAAGAAGGTGGAGACTTCCGGGTGTGGAAGTACCTTAGGTCAAGAGTGAGACTTTCCGGTGAAAAGTCTTCGTGTATAAGGGAAACTCAAATTAATCTAGTAAAACTAGTTTGGAAATCCTAAGCGGAGTGCTTAGGTAGTGGAGTAGGCATTGGGGCCGAACCACTATAAATTGCGTGTTTGCATTGCCTTATTGTTTTGTGTTAATTGCTTTATCTTTATATCGCTTCCGCATTCATTCATCGAATTGCAAATCGCCTAAGTTAGTCGAATTAAAGAAACGATTAAAAGATAAATTAGGCGAATCGTATAGTAAACATACTATTCACCCCCACTCTAGTGTGGTCATTTATCCTTCAAGAAATTCAAGGCTTGCTTTCACTGTGGGAAGAAAGGCCACTACATTAAAGAATGTAGAATAAAACTTGCTGAAGAAAAGAAAAGGGCCATTGTCAACACCAATCAGGCCAACATGATATTTATGAAAACAAAGGCTTTGTGGCCATTGTGACTGAACTTAATGCTGCAGTGAATGCACGAACCACTGAATGGTTCCTTAATTTCGGGGCAACCATTCATGTATGTAATAACAGAGCCCTTTTTAGCACTTATGTTGAAGAACACACTGAGATCCTCATGGGAAATCATGCTCTTGTTCAAGTGTTGGGAAAGGGAAATGTGATTCTGAAGTTCACATCAAGACAAAAACTTACTCTTGTAAATGTGTTTCATGCTCCTGTTGTAAAGAGGAACTTAGTTGCTGTGAGTCTACTAGTCAAAAGAGGCTTGAAAATTGTTCTGGAATCTGATAAGTTTGTATTATCTAAGAATGGAATATTTGTAGGCAAGGGTTAGACAATATAAGCATAAGCAACATCTAAGAATGGAATGAAAATTTAAGGATTTTAAGGCTATGGTCGAGAATAAAAAAGAACGTAAAATAAAGATATTAGAAAGTGATAGAGGTGGTGAATATTTCTCTATAGAGTTTTATACTTTCCTCCATTACCAATTTACATGAATTGCATTATATATGATAGAGATTGTGTACATTAAGTATATGTGATCACTTATCTTATATGAAATATATTTAATTTTTTTCAACTATTTTTATCTTATTTAGATCTAGACATGCTTGAAATTGGTAATGAAGGAATGACAAATAATGAGTATGTAGTACATTTTAGCTTATAGGCTCTTTCTAAGGTAACTTTGTATCTTACACAATTACAAATTACCAAAATAAATAGCTAATTATTGACCTAGTATTAAGTCGAATAGTTTTATGTTAAATTTTGGTAGGCCCCCCCTTCTTATTGGTTGTGATGTAAGGGACATTCCTAAGGAGACCATGGACATTATTGCCAATGAAGAGGTCATTGCTATCAATCAAGGTAAGTCTATATTGTATTCTTCAATAAGTATAAATGTTTTATCATTTTATTATCCTAATCACATCCTTAATCAATATTAATCCATGTTAAATATAAAATATCAATGGTAACCTATTCTTATTAGTAATATGAATAGATACTATTGGAGTTCAAAGGAAGAAGGTGAAAAACTATGGAGACATCGAGGTAGCTTATATGCTCAATTTTCCAATTGTTATTATTTTTCCTACATTGTTGATTAATTAATAATATAAAACTACGCAGGTATGGGCTGGTCCTCTTTGTGAAGGTAGGACAGTAGTCCTCTTGTTGAATAAAGGCTCAAATGAATCAAGTCCAATCACAGCCCATTGGTAAGATTTAGGTCTTGATCAAGAGGCACTTATGGATGTTAGAGATATTTGGAAGGTATTTATAGTAGAACTTGATAAGTTTTACTAGTGCATGTTTGTCTTTCGATTTTATTTGTTAAAATGATGCATCATCTTACCTATTTAAAATATATATGGTTATTTGGATATTTTCTTGCAGCATGAAACACTCGAATAGAAATTTTCAAGGAAGCTAACAACAATGGTTGACCCTCATTCATTTAAGATGTTTGTTTTAAAGCCGGTATCTTGAAGTCCACTTAGAGAATGGACGTCTTTCAGCAGAGTTGTCTTAGCATTTTGTTTTGATTTCTAGCACTTTTTTATTTTATTTTAGAGGGAGAGAGTAAGCTATGACTTAGCATAAGATACCTTTGTGTCTGTGTGAGGGGTGTATTTTTCCCTCATACCTTTCTTTGATGCCTCTACCTAATTCACTCAAGATGTTTGTTTTGAAGCCAATATCTTAAAATCCACTTGGAGAGTGTAGCATTTTGTTCTGAATTCTAGCACTTTTTTGATTTTAAAGGAAGAGATTAAGCTATGACTTAGTATAAGGTACCTTTGTGTGTTCGTGTGAGGTGTACTTTTCTCTCATAACCCAATCATGACAACTAGAATAATACGATAATTCCTGTGCAGTTTATAAAACCAACATGGTTTGCAGAAATATATAAACTAAAGAAATTCCAATCCAACATTTAAAACAAATTCTTTCTAGAAGGAAAACCAGTTTAACTTAATAAAGTATCTCAACATCAAAAGTGTAGAAATAAGAAAAACAAACCCAAGTCTACATGACTCAAAGAAAATATAAAACCCTCCACAGATTTCGGTAAACATGTAATATCCTAGATATTTAATTATATTCTTTTCCTTTATGGTTTGTGTTTGCCGGCCTAGCGGACTAGATCGGGGTCGAGCCGAGTCGACTCATGGTCCGGTGCGAGCTTGCGAGCTCGGGTAATTAGGAATATGAATATGAAAATTTTTCTTGCGCAGATAAATTTATTGAACTTTATGTTGTGTGTCACGCCCCAACTCAGGGTCACGTGACCGCCCAGGGTATACGTGTCTATACCCTGCAGCCTAAACCATGCATATGCCAACTCAACAAATAATACAACGGGAAGAAATAACAAGTTTTATTTTAATGAAAAGTGAACCAAAAAAAAGTTTAATTCAAGTAGCTTCAATGAAACAAAAAGTGTGGAATAACATTTTAAGTTCAGCAGTTCAAATGTTCATATACAATAAAACCTGAAATAAATAACATAAATGGCCTCAGGGCTACAACTCCAAGTCAAGCTATTACAAGTACATGACTACCACCAAAGGACTCGACTACGACACTAACTAGGACTGCTATGAGATCATGCGGCTCCTTTGCCCTCCTGCACCACCAAGTGCATCCGGCCTATCTCACCGGTCAGGCTCTGCAAAATAGAAATCAAACGACAACGAGTGAGTTAAAAGAACACAGCGAGCAATTTTACCAACCCTCACAAATAAAAATCATAGAGATAACAAGAATGAAATCTATCTGTACGGAATGCAAGGTCACGAAAGTGTGACTAGCTAACAGGCCAATAGGCCACACATGCCCCAAGGCATCTAACCCTCCAAGCAAGTGCATCAGGACGAAGCCTACCATGCCCGAAGGTAACAACACATACTAAAGAAGTGCATCGGGCCGAAGCCCACCATGCCTGACGGCAACATCACATACTAAAGAAGTGCATCGGGCCGAAGCCCACCATTCCCGAAGGCAACAACACATACTAGGATAATCGGGAAAGGCCCTCTGAACTTACTCCACGAGACGTGACATCACAAGAGTAATCGGGAAGGCCCTCCAAACTTACTCTTTTAATACATCACAGGAATAATCGGGAAAGGCCCTCCAAACTTATTCCTCTAAAAATCACCTCGGGGGATAATCGGGAAAGGCCCTCCAACTTATTCCACGAGGCCAAGATTAGAACAATCAAGAAAGGCCCTCCGAACTTGTTCTGCAGGTTGGGAATTTGACGTCCAACCACCCGGGCGTAGCTTGAAATTTGGCTCCTAATTGAGCCGCTCCGCCATTCTCAAGGATATGGCGCATCAAGATCTAAGTCAAGATTCTCCTACGGTGTTCTAGGGGTGTCCTCATTAAGAAGCGTCTCAACACTCCGAATCCGACCCCTATCCCTTAGACCCGTAATGTCATGAACCCGTGTGACTTTATTTCATGCATACTTTATAAGTTGGTTCATAATAGATTATGCTCACCCTAACACCAATTTTAATTATATAATTAAAATTTAGATCATCTCAATTAGAGTTTTATTTTATGGTTTTGTTTTAGGTTACTGTTCTACCCAGAACTGGTGTGCCTAATCCGAATCTAGTCTCCAAAGTGTGTCCTATGCTTCCAAACTATGTTTTCTGGTCGAAACGATAGTTTACACGACTATATTCACACATATACACACATCACAACAACAAATTAAAATCAGAACATATTCATCATCTCAGCATACAATTCCAGAAACATGCAATTTCAGCAACATGCAATTTCAGCATACTTATAGAATTAAATCCAAAAATTAACAAAAATTAACCCCTAAATTACCATTAGTTGTCACATCCCAAATCAGCGTACGCGTGACAGGCCACGGTACGTGTCGGTACCACAAAGCCTACTCTATGCACTGACTAACAACTCATGAAAACGCAAGAGACTGACATCAAAAATCATAAACAAAGCAATGGTACCCAACTTTATTAGATGATTAAAAATAGTTCAACCAAAACAAGTTCAGAGACATCACAAGTTTAGAAGTAACCATTTAAAAATTTTCAAAGACACATCTCAATGTTTTACATAAAACAACACAGTGCATACTTCGACTCTACTAGAACACGACTATGACTAATAATTGCAAGCTACGAGATCTGTACCCACGTTTGCCCTCCTGTGCGCCATGCCACCGAGCCATACCTCACTGGTTGAGCTCTGCAAAACAAAAATAAATAAATTGTGAGTTCATGAGGAACTCAGTGAGCGGTTCTTTCGAACCTCCACTTAAACCTCGGCAAGATAACATATACAAGGTATGACAGAAATAAGGAAATTAAATTTGATCATACCATAGAAGCTAACCAGTTTGCCAAGACAGAAGAATGGATGAACCGGCCTCTCGAGCCCTTATCCATTTCACTAGCTCGGCCACTAATGGCCTAAAATATATATGGAAGGTTCGATTCTTCCCTCTAAATAACCAGGTCGGTTGGCCTACCCAAAACCAGCCCCTAAAGGCATCTTAATTAGAACTTTCATGATTCGGATCCGTCGACTAGGATGACCACTAGCCTCAGAAATCCTCCGGGTTAGGGACAGTTAGTCCCACCCAACTCGGGTCTACCGTCAGCGTAGCCCACTGACGAAATCTCAAGACCCTCCGCCACTCGGTTCTAACACCTAGTGGGCTCGCTGGTGCAATCTCAAGACCCTATAAACCGCTGAATCGTGTGGTAGCCGCTCGGCTAATGACACTCCTCAGTAGACCATCTCAACCACAACCAGAACTAGGTTGTGCAAGTTTTTCTGTGTTTTTGCTTTCCGGGCGTTGCCCATGTCCGACCCTCCTCCTACGGTCACCCTAGTAAGTGTACGTTGTCTCTAGGTTAAATGTCACCACTAGGTAACGAGACCATTCTTGCTAGGTTGTTAGAACTTGCCGACTATAAATGAGTACTCGGCCTACCATTGTCAACGACACTTACCTAAATTAATCATGAGCCACAATTATCACATGGGAGCCGGATGAAGAAGGATACATTTCACTAATTTAAACCGATAAGGAACATGCAATATATAAATAGCAACGATTGAATATAATCTTTGACAATTAATGAAACCTTTACTATGATTCATATACCATAACCATCCTATCCATGTATGCATTAGCAAGAACATTTCCAAAATCATGAAAATATAGATCATTAGTTGCAACAATCCCTAAGATGAAACAACAATCATATAATATAATTTCAACATATCTATAAGCAAGTATGTATGAATCAAGATAACATAACCCGAAATCAAGCATATTAATAAGAGCAGCCCACATCTTCCACCCTTGCCCTTGCTCGGCCGACTCAAGTAGGGTAACCCCCTGTTCGACCGAGCCCTCTAGTTAGGTGGCCATGGTTACGATGACTACGCAAACATCGAATCAAGAATCGACCATTTAAGTTGCAAGAATCGACCATTTAAGTATCATGAGTTGCAAGCCGAGCGAGAAAATTGGGGAAAATTTCGGCATGACCTTTCCCCATTTTCCTCGACTTGACCAGCCCATAAAAATGCAAAATAATCATGTTTTGAAAACATAAAATTGCAGGTGCACAGATCGTTTAAGTTCCAAATCGAGAGAACACGTCGGTCGATAAAATAACTCGTGGAGAAACCCGATTTCAAGATCCATAGGGTCGGCCACCCGCCTCCATTCACAATCATAGTAACCACTCACCTTGTTTAAGGAAGAAGAAAGGTGGACGTTGGCGATCTTGAACCTTCAGACAACGACACGATCTTCGGTGCCGACCAAGATCTCCTCTCTCTCTCTCTCTTGCTCGGGCTGTGTGAGGCTCCAAGATGAGCCGCACGACTCATGATGAGGGATTTTATTCCCTCATCCACTAATGACCCATTTGCCCCTCTAAATGACTTAGCCTCTACTCGACTCGATCCGAGTCCGATTCAGGCTCCGATTCTATCCATATGCACGAGTCAAACTTGACTCAAATAAGACATCTAATGCATAAAAGGAAATAACCATTTAACCAATTTAAACTTCATACTTTCATAGGTCGAGTTATACCTTCTACTCGAGGCAATTCCGTGGCTCAACCCGACTAACCCTCGGTCCGGCACACTGCACCAAAATAGATTTTTATATTAGGAAAAAAAATTTCGGGTCTTACAACCTTCCCCCCTTAAGGGAAATTCGTCCTCGAATTTAGTTGGGTTACAAGGACTTATCGGCTCTTCAAACAAGGAAGGGTAGCGCTCTCTCATGTCTTGCTCTACCTCCCAAGTGGCCTCTTGCTCGTAGTGGTGTTCCCATCTAACTTTCACTATGGGAATTTTTGTGGACCTTAGCTTCCTAACTTGGCGGTCGAGGATCTCTTCCGGCCTTTCTTCGAATGAGGCAGCCGAATCCACTTCAATCAAAGAAGGTTCGATCTCATGCGAATCATCTCTTACATATCTTCGGAGCATTGACACATGGACAACCGAGTGAACTCTGCTCAGGCTAGGAGGCAAAGCCAGCTCATAAGCCACCCCGCCCCTCCACTTGAGAATAGGGAAAGGCCCAATGAACCTAGGGCTCAATTTTCCGTTCATACCAAACTGGACCACCCCTTTTATTAGGGAAACCTTAGGAACACTAAGTCGCCCTTAGCGAACTCTAACTCTCTAGCCTTCTTGTCGGCATACATTTTCTGATGACTCTGGGCCGCCAGTAATCTTTCCTTTATAACTTTCACCTTCTCTACCACTTCCTTAACCAGATCAGGACCCACCATAAGTGACTCTCTGGCTTCAAACCAGCCCACAGGAGACCTACACCGTCGCCCATACAAGGCCTTGAAAGGAGCCAAGCCAATGCTACTGTGATAGCTATTGTTGTAGGTGAACTAGGTGGCAGGTGCTTCTCCCAATGGCCATATCCAGGACACAGGTCCTCAGCATGTCCTCCAAGGTTTAGATAGTTCTCTCAGACTGTCCATCTGTCTGCGGATGGAAAGTCGTGCTGAAATGTACTTGATTACCTGAGGCCTCTTGGAAGGACTGCCAGAATCGTGTCATGAACTGGGTACCTCGATCGAATATGATCATCATTGGGGTACCAAGATAAGCCACAATCTTGTCTAAAAATAGTATGGCGTACTGGTCCGCAATAAAGGACGTTCTTACTGTTATGAAGTGTGCGGTCTTAGTTAACCGATCCACTACCATCCAAATGGAGTCAAACTCGCCTTTCGACTAAGGCAACCCAGTCACCAGGTCCATGGTGATTATCTCCCACTTCCACTCAGGCACCTCGAGATTCTGCAGCAGTCCCGTAGGCTTCAGGTGTTCGGCCTTCACCTGCTAGCAGACCATACATTTGGATACAAACTCTGCTACTTCGCTTTTAATGCCCTTCCACCAGTAATGTTGCCTTTAATCTCGGTACTTTGTGGTGGCTCCCGGATGCATCGTATAAGTGGAACGATGGCCCAGCTCCAGGACTTTTCTGTGCACCTCTGCCATATCCGGAACCACGATTCAGTCTATGAACCTCAGCACACCCTCTGAGTCCAACCTGAATCCATTCTCTGCATCGCCTCTCTGCACTAAGTGCTTTGTCAGCGCGCAAAAGGCGTCCTCTCCCTACGCGGCACACAACATATCCACCAATGTGGATTGTAACCGTAGGTGTGCCATCAAGGTACCTGAAGCTGACACCGTCAAGGTTGTACCCCCATCTAGACACAGTGCCGGCTCTTGAGCTAGGGGCCTCCGCTTGATTTCCAAATGAGCCAAACTACCCATGGATTTTCTGCTTAAAGCATCTGCTACCACATTGGCTTTCCCCGGATGACACATAATGGTTCAGTCATAATCCTTTAGGAGCTCCAGCCACCTCCTCTGCCCGAGGTTCAGCTCCTTTTGGGTAAGCAGGTACTGGAGGCTCTTGTGATCCGTATAGATCTCGCAAGTCTCCCCGTACATATAGTGCCGCCAGAGCTTTAGTGCAAAAACCACCGCCGCGAGCTCTAGGTCATGCGTCGGGGAGTTCTTTTCATGAACTTTCAGTTTGAAACTATAGGACACATTCTGGGAATCAGACTCGGGGTGTACGGGCCAAAAACGGACATGTATAGTAGGCTAGAAATCCTAATTACAGAATTATGATTTTAAATGTAGAAATTGATTCCTAATTGCAGAATTAAATTTCTAAGTAGAGAAATAAAATTGTTAAATATTAAAAATTAATGGTTTCATGTTAATATATATTAGTAGGGTTGCTCTGAGTCTAGAACATTGGGAATGGAAATATGCATGTTGTGATTATTCTAGAAAGAACGTTCTCAAGACATCGCCTCTACACTTTTGACATTTAATAAACCAAGCGGTTTGTAGAGACATTTTGACTTGTAGGACATGGCATGGCATCATATCTCCTCCTGTATGGTGGGAATGCTCGGAAAGGAACCGGTTGCGGGCTTATACCCGGAAGGTCGGATGGGCGAATCTCAATCTTAGAATAATTGGATAGGTTGGATGGGAGAATCCCAACCGATATATTTATGTCTATGTAATGAAATGCCTACAGGCAAGTGGTGGCCGAGCGGCTTGGTTCCGGGTTGAGGCGAATGCGGGTTAAAAGAGGCGGGAAGGGTTACAAATTCTCTCTCTCGCTCTCTCTCTCTCCCTTCTTCTTCCTTGGAAGCCAAGCCATTGGCTTGGGGAAGAGCCGCCGCCCATCCTTGTCTTCTTCTTGGAGCCGTCAACTTGAGGAGGAGCTACCGCCCCTCTTCCCCCTTGGTGGAGCCGAGCTGCCACCTCTTGGAGCCGGATCCGGAGGCCGTCGATTGGGATTTCTCCTCTAGTCTTCCTTCCTATTTTTTTGTGAGTGGTTTTACCCCTCCTTCGGGGGTTTTCTTTGAGTTCTTGAAGGCTAGGATGATTTTGATTTGTTTTCTGATGATCTCTCGAATTATCATTGATCTTTTGTGTGTCGTGTGTGAGGAGGCCCTAAACCTTCCCCTATGGGGCTCGGCAGCCCTAGGATGACCCTAGGGGTGCCCGGCCAAGGTGGAGAAACGGGGTGCCCTCTAAGTGTTCGATGAATTTCCTAAGAGAAGGGTGTAGACTTTTCTTGCCTTCTATGAGTTCAATTTGTTCATCAATCTTGATGCTTATAATTTAAATATATGCTTGAAATTAAATATGTGATTATTTTGAAAATATATCATGTGTTTCAAAGATGGGTTTGATCTTGAAGGAATGAGGGTTCTTGAATTAAATTCTTGAGTGTAAGGGTTGGTTATTGGGTAAAGAGGGTTGTGATGCTTGTTGTTCTTGCATATTAAATATATTTTTTGTAAGATTTATTTTAATGATTATGAATATGATGTGATGGAAATTGTGGGAGTTAATTTCTGTGAATTTTTGGATTTATTTTCAAGATATGCTAAAAATTCAACGTTGCTGGAATTTCATGCTGTGATGATGAATCTGTGTTGTTTTTGAAATGCTTGTTGTGGTGAATATAGTTTACTGAATATAGTCGTGTAACCTATCGTTTTGTGCAGAAAATATAGTTTGAAAACATAAGACACACTCTGTAGACTAGATTCGGGTTATACACATCAGTTTCGTGCATAACAGTAAGCTAAAACAAAACCCTAAAACAAAACTCTAATTTTGGTGATCTAAATTTTAATTTCATAAATAAAATTGAGCAAGGGGTCAGCATAATCTGTTATGAACCAATAAATAAAGTTATGCATGAAAAAAAACTTCACGGGTTATGACATTATAGGTCTAGGAGTTGGGGTCGAGTATTGGAGTGTTGAGATGCTTCCCAATAAGGACAACCCTAAGACACTGTAGGAGAGACTTGACTTAGGTCATGTTGCGACATATCTTATGAATGACGGAGAGGCTTGTTGTGGAGCCGAATTGCGGACTAGGCCCGAAAGGTTGGATGACTAATGCCCAATCTGTGGAACAAGTTCGGATGGGTAAATTCCTATTGTTCCTGTGTATCTTGTGGAACAAGTTCGGATGGGCAAATCCCGATTATTCCCAAGATTCAATATTTAAAAGGGGTAAGTTCGGATGGGCAAATCCCGATTACTCCTACGTTATTTATTGGAACAAGTCAAGATGGGCAAATCCCGATTGTTCCGGTTTGGCCTCGTGGAATAAGTTCGGAGGGCCTATCCCGATTATTCCTGAGGTGGTTTTAATGAATAAGTTCGAACGGGCAAATCCTGATTATCCCTGTGATATCTTAAAGGGGAAAGTTCGGATGGTCGATTCCCAATTGTCCCTTCGCGTCTTGTGGAGCAAGTTCGGATGGGCCAATCCCGATTGCTCCCGAGTTTCTTTATATTAGGATAAGTTCGGAGGGCCTTCCCGATTATCCTAGCATGTTTTGTTGCCTTAGGGCATAGTAGGCTTAGGCCTATTGATCTTCACCATTTGGGTGTTGGCTGCCTTCGGGCAGGTGGTGGCCAGATGGCCTGTTAGCTTGTCACTCCCTTGTGACCTCTCCTGCTTGAGTAAGGAGTTTTGCTTTATGCATCATATCTGTGTTTGGTTTTTTCGTGGGGGTTGGTAGAACCGCTCACTGAGTTCTTGAACTCACCCGTTGTCATTTTATTTTATTTTTCAGAGCCTGACCGGTGAGGTGGGCTGGAGGGCAGAGAAGCCATATGATCTAATAGTAGTCCTAGTTAGGGGTTGTAGTCGAGTTTTTGGTAGTTAGTCATGCACTTGTGTTTCAGTGTTTTGGAGTTGTAGTCCCTTGGGGACATTCATCTCTTTATTTCAGATTTCATTGTAATTAAACAGTTGAACCGATTTATTATTTTCGCACTTTATATTTTTGCTAAACTTACTTATAATGAATTTTGTTTGGTTTTCCATTTGAAATAAAATTTGTTTATTTCTTTCCACTATATTTTATTGTTGGGTTGGCATGTGCATGGTTTAGGCTGCGGGGTATAGGCATGTATACCCTGGCTGGTCACGTGACCCTGAGTTGGGGTGTGACAATTCATTTCACCGAGTGAATATGCTAAGAATCTAATTCACAGGTTTGGACTAGATAGTTCTACGGCAGTTAGAACTCCTTTCACTACCCATGAGAAACTATGCAAGGATGATGAAGGGATGAGTGTTGATCCCACCCCCTACAGAAGCATGATTGACAACTTATTATATTTGACAACTAGCATATCTGACTTATGCTTTAGTGTTGGATTGTGTGCCAGATATCAAGCAAATTCAAAGGAGTCCCACCTTTAAGCTGTTAAGAGAATTCTCAAATATGTGAAAGGTACTTTGGACTTTGGTCTTTGGTATTCTATTGATTGTAATCCTTGTCTAGCTGTATTTTCAGATGCAGATTTGGTTGGAAATATTGATGACAAAAAGAGTACATCAGGCAGTTATTTTTATGTCGGAACAAATCATGTGCCTGGTTAAGCAAGAAACAAAATTCTATTTCTCTTTTTCTTCAGCAGCGGCAGAATATTTGGCAGTAGGCAGTTGCAGTATGCAGTTAATTTGGATGAAGAGTATGTTGCTTGATTATGGTCTAAATCAAGAAGAAATGGTACTTTATTGTGATAACACTAGTGCTATCAATATTTCAAAAAACCCTATTATGCATTCACGTACCAAACACATTTGTCACGCCCCAATCTCAGGGTCACGTGACCGGCCAGGGTAAGTGTCTGTACCCCAAAGCCTAACTCATGCATTTAATAACATAGATATATGGATGTAATGGAACTGACATGAAAGCAATGAAATCCACTGGAACAAATATAATGTTTTGAAATCAAAATTTACAAACTCCAAATGACATAGTAACATGACTCAAATGCATGAAAAATAACTCTCAACATGACTACAACTCTCTATACAGCCTGCTACAAGATCATCGACGCCATTTTCCCTCCAACTGTGCCATGCCACCAAGCCGTACCTCACTAGTCAGGCTCTACATGACAAAATTAAGAAAACCATGAGTCCATGAAAAACCCACTGAGTGGTTCTACCGAACCTCCGCCTAGAACCCCAGTATAAAAATCATGTAGTTAGCTGTATAACATGCGCATAAAAATCATACTGGTTCTAACACAATAACAGGCCAATCGGCCGCCCCTTGCAAGGAAATATATCAGCCAATCATGGCTTGTACTATGAGAACCACTCGGCCACTATGGCCGTACCCTGCAAGAAAAAAAGTCTTGGCCATACCCGACCCTCATCATAAAATCACTCGGCCTTGCTAGCCCACAAAATCAATCAATACTTAAATACAAACCATGGTAGGTTATATTTCACATAAATTCGCATTTAAGCGATTTCATCAGCGGGTTCGTCAACTAGGATGGCCAACTAGTTTCTGGAACCCCCACCGGTCTAGGGATAGCTCGTCGTACCCAAAACACTCGGGTCTAACGTCAGCGTGGCCCATTGACGTAATCTCAAAATCCCTGCCACTCGGATCTAACACCTAGCGTGGCCCATTGGTGTAGTCTCAAGACCTTATATCCACTTGCTGAGTCGAGCAATAGCCGCGCTGGCTAAGTACGCCCTCAGCTCGGCCATCTCCACCACAATACACATACAAGGTATTCCTCACTTTTCTAAACACTTTACGGGCTTCCACCCGCATCTTGCCCCTTTCCCGGGCCTTCACAATCAATACCTTAAGTATTTAATTTCCCTAGATGTGAGTACCTAATGTCTCTATGTCATATGTCCATGCATAATTTCTAATAGTTTGTGACATCAACTTGGGAGGCTCCGCCTCCTACCTTTAAGTCCACAAGGTTAGAAACCTCACTCATATTTTCTTCTAATAAAACTCATGTCACATACAACATACCACCATTATTCTTTGGCACATGATAAGCATATTAATTGCAAAAATTATTAAATCACAACATGTAATTTATACAATAATTCCATACTTAAGTCACCATATTAATCTACATAATTTCAGCAATTGAACATTAATTTTCTGCATTTAACATATAATTTCAGCACATCTAAATTAAATTCCAGCATTTACAAATCAATGTAGGAAGTCTCAAGTAGATGAATTATACAAGAAAAGTATCTCACAGTTAAGCTAACATAGGAAGAATATCCTACCCAATGGAATTTCACATAAAACACCCTACGAGTAAAAAAACATGACAATCTTTCATATACCAATCCCTATTCATGGATCTCTAAGGGAATCATAATTTCTAACCCAATTTCCCTCATTCTCCTACTCGGCCGAACACTTAGGGGTGGAGGAGAATCATATCTCATTCAGAACATGCTTCTCCTTAATCTCTACCCTAATGAAGCATGCAAGAACTAAAATTTTCAAGCCTTTACGAGTCGTGGAAATTGGGGAAAATTTTGGCATTACCTTTCCCATTTTTCCTTGATTTGGCCGGCCCCTAAAACAATAGAAGTCGATGCACAAAATTCGTGGAAACAACGTAGATTTCAAGAAGAATCATCAAGGATCAAGAAATCACACGAATACAACATGAATCACCCTCGATCATCAAGAAACCATACCACAAGGGTTGGCTAGGGCCTTCCTTCTAAACCTAGGTTCTACCACTCACCTTAGCCTTAATGGAAGGAAAAGGGAAGCAGATCGATGACATTCCGGCCTCCGGTGATGACTACGTGCTATGGCGCAGCCCCCTTGATCGCCCTCTCAGTTTCCATGTGGCTCCCTTGAGCCTTATGGCGGCTGGTGAGGGATTTTATATTTTTATTTATTTACAACAATGCCATTAGTTCACTTAACCCCCAATCCGACTCAACCAGTGCCCGAATTAAGCCTCGACTTAACCCACAAACCCGGTTCTAATCCGACTTGAGCCAAATATCTATTTATAAAATACAAGAGCATAAATTGCATAACCATACAAATTAAAGTATACCCGATTATACCTTCTAGTCACGACGATCTAACGACTCAACCCGGCTAGTCCCTGAACCAGCTCGCTGAACCAAACAATAAATTATATTATGAAATCTCGGATATTACAACATTGATATAATACTTAATTATAGATCTAGTTGAAAGGAAGCAGTTGCAATAGGAATATATTGCAACTGAGAAACAAGTTGCAAACATTTTTACAAAGGCACTAAGTGGAGAAAGGTTTGAGTAGTTGAGGTCTTCTCTTGGATTATGTGTCATATGACACATTTTATTTCGGGTTAAATAAAATTAAGTCTTTATTGTGATGAAATTTGAAAAGTTTTTTCAGTTTTTATTTCTTATTTTCATCATTTATTATTTTATAGGTTAATATTTATTTATGGAAGTTATTTTTCACCCTAAAGCCAACACGTGTGCCAATCCTATTAAGTGGGGTTTTATTTCGCCCTAAAGACTCTGGGAGTTACTGTTTCGATCAATTGTCAACCGTCGATAATCTCTCCTCCACGTCTTCATCTGTTTGTCTGCTTGAGGATCTGTCTTCTTTTAAAGATGTCGGGACGGAAAGGAAAGAAAGGTTGCACGAGGATGTATGTTTCCACTACCAATAAAATGCAATCTCTAAACCTTGCCAAAAAATCACAACTATATGCTAGACCCTCCATCGAGAAAATGCCTCCTCCTCCTTCAACAAATCAAGGACACAAATTGAGAAAGAAAATTATGACCACACCGACTGATCAACAGTTAAGGAGAAGTAGTCGAGGTATGGAACCCAAAACTTTTCATGCGTCCTCTAGGGTTTAGCCACAATTTAGCAATTTATGTAGAGTATAGAGGTTCAATTGGAACTCAAATCGGAGTTACAACGGGTTAGATATAGAATTTATAAGTCGATTCACTAAAGAGGAGCATTTTGGTCATTTGGGCCCAACCAGGGCCCATAAAAATACGACCTGGTGCGCACGGCTAAAGGTTTAGCCGCATGCCACCTGAGGCAAGAGAGGAGAGAGAGAGGGCGACGCCGAGAGGGGAGGAGCCAATCTGGAGGCCAGAATTTGCAAGTTCGTTGGCGTGCATGGTAGGAAGGACCCTAGCTTCTTCTTCCTTTCTGTTTTCTCCAAAAAGGTAAGTGGATTATGCCCTCTTTCCCTATTTTCTTCATAAAGCCGCTGCCCCTATGAGAGGGGCTTCTGTCAAATATTTGGATGATTTTTCTCGTATCGGATTAGATGAATGAAATAAGGGATTTCGCGTTGTCATCGTTGATTTCTCGGTCCGAATTTTTGAAGCTTTGGACACGCGCCTAATGGCGAATCTTTGAGGCCCCCCCCCTCCCTCCTTTTCTTCTTGACCATTGATGGTTCTTCTTGATCTTGTTTCTTCTTTGATCTTGGTGGTCCTTGATCTTGTTGATTCTTGATTCTTGGTAGAGAAGGAAACATGGGGATTAGGGGTGTGACCGTCCCCTTAAGAGGTTCCTTAGGAATCCTAAGGGGTGGCCGGCCTTAATAAATTAATTATAAAATTTTGAGACAAGTTACCCATACAGACTGCACTTTAGGGAAATTATCATACGTCATTAGATTTTATGTAAAAGTGTAGGGACCTATAATTGGGAAAAACAAGGACTTAGGGAAACCTAGAGACATAGGGACCTTAAGATAGCATTTGGTTGAGATTACCTATGGAAAACCCATTTGGTTGAGACAGCATTGACGTAGATGTGTTACTTCCTTTATATATGCATGTTATTATGTGTGTGTGATGTGATTGGTGCATTTTCCCAGAAGTCTCGCCGGTGAGGGGAAGGTATGCCCCAGAGAGATGATGTTGCACTACAGCATTTTAGACCTATGGGAATGGTTGAAAACTGTTCCCAAAAGACAAAAAACTATTCCCATAGACCTACGGGAACAGTTTCCCACGTGTACTCAAATCAACCATTCTGTTAGGTTATAGGAACGGTTTTTGTCTTTTAGGCCACGCTGCCAAAAAAACCGTTCCCATAGGTTCAGCCTATGGGAACAGTTGTAAAAGTGTTCCTGTACCATGCCTATAGGAACGGCTAAAAATCTGTTCCTGTAAACCTAGCTTATAAACGGTTCAAAAACCGTTCCTATAATGTTTACCTATAGGAACGGTTCGACAACCATTCCTATAGGTAAAGCTTATAGGAACGATTTTTAGCCGTTCCTATGGGTACACATTACAGGAACGGTTTAAAACCGTTCCTATAGGATGAAATATAGGAACAGTCAAAAACCATTCCTAAAAGTCAGACATATAGGCACGGTTGAAAACCGTTCCTATAGGCCGAAACTATAGGAACGGTATAGAAACCGTTCCTATAATTCGTGCACAGGTTCATATTTGTTCCTAAATATATTACTGTAAACCATACAATTTCACAGACAACCATACAATTTCACAAACAACCATACAATTTCACAAACGTAGATTCGAAAACATAAATTTCATTCAAACGTAGAATATATTTAATTGTTGACAAAATAACAAATTCACAATTATACTATTCTCCTTCCACAATTTCACAATTAAGTCTAAATAAAGTTCACAAACACGTGAAATTGTTCTATCAAGCCTAGCATTCCCATTAGCCAAGTCCTCTTGATCATCTCCTCCGTGAAATTCATCTTTCTTCTCTCAATTCATCATTTTCCTGCAAAAATCAATTAATAATTAAAAATGATCAAAAGACTCCATAATCATATATTAAACTAAAATTACCTGATTTTGAGGATGATGTGTGGAAGTGGAAGAACCAAAGATGCTATTAGCATCCCTTGGAGTAGTTGGTGGTGCCAACAGAGTTGTTATAGCCTCTATGTCCAAATCTGGGTTCGCCTATGAAATAAATGTCTTCAAAAGAGATTGCATTAATTGCATTTGGCGTTGCATCTGGTTCTATCTCTCTTCCATTTTTGTATGTCTTTCTTCCATTATTGCATGTTGCTCCTTCAAAGACTTCACCTCTTGATCATGTTTTTTCTTGCATTGCTGCCATTTCTTCATTTTTTTAAAGATTGTGGGTGTAATTGTTCCTCCATAACAACGCACCCTTCCTGACTTCTCTTTCCCAAACATAGATTGAAAGGCCTCAGCAGCAGGTTTCCCATCATACTCAACCATGGTTTTAAGCTTTTCCTAAATGTGCATTTAATAATGTTAGTGATAATAATAAATAATTAAGTATAAAACAATAGCTAGAAGAAAAACTCACAATTGCCTCTTCAGTTTCATCATCTAAGGCTTTTCCATCCTTAGTCTGAGTTTCAACAAACATTTTAACTTCACTGGGTTCTTAATTCTTTTGAGCATGCTTTATATAAATCACAAGAATGAGTTAAAACATAATATCGATATTACTTTAAAATTCAAAATATGAATCTGTTTATGCAAAAAAATATTACCAATTTTTCTTTTATTAAATAAAATCTTTTATTGCCCATCCGATGCCTCCATTTTTGCTGTGATCTGTTCAATCAATTTTGTTGGCACATATCCTACATCAATAACAAAGAAACTAAATATATGCAACCAGAAAAATTTACAAGTATCAGTGCACATATCCTACATCAATCAATTTTGATAGGAATGACTAGCTGTCCAAACTGAATAAGAAGAAGCTCCAGCTTATCCTGATACTAATATTAGTATCAGGACTGATATAGGAATGACTGGCTGTCCAAATTCTAAGAAAATAAAGTAACTAGAGAATAACAAGTAAGTGGCCTATACTAATACCATTAACATCTATTTGGCCTGCTCATAACAAGTATGCTGCCCATAAGCTATTCTAATACCATAGCCTGTTCTAATACCTTTAACATCTATATTTACCCATTGAATTACACAATTCCTCCATAAGAAATGAGTATTGAGATTTGAAGAAGCCTTCTCTATCAAGCACTAGAAATTTACTTGGACTTGGTTGCTTCACATAGGCTAATTTACTTGGACCTGGTTGCCTTCTCTATTAAGGTAATGAAGGAAACAACCAGGTTCTTAAAGGCCAGGTTGGAAGTGTACCCCAATCTTTTCTTTTTCTTTTTCTTTCTTTCTGTTACCAGACTTTTCTTTCTGTTTCCTTTTGCAGGATTTATCACAGAGATCATCATCTCTTTTGTCAAAGTACCATCAATTGCATTCATTCATTTATAGCTAGGGGGCAAATCTAGTCTGACTCCAGAAAAAACTTAGTTTGTTGGTTTCTAATTTGAATCTGAGATCATCTGAAGTGCAGAAGAAGAACCTATAACCTATAGCTAGGTTCAAAATCAAGTCTTTATGGCATGCTTTGTGTCATTTGATTAATTAGTATCAGATTTTCTTTTCAAAAGATTGTTTTGAATATAATTAAATAGAATAAATGCTGCTAAACCAGAACATACTAATTAGAACTGGATGAGCTTTTGAGTCAAACTGGTCATGTCATGGTTAAAATTCAAAATCAACACTATGGTTAAAATTCAAACTGGTTCTCAAGAAGCTATTTAGTTTTTTAGGCCTTTTCAATTGCTAACTCTGATCATAGTATCCTGATAATGGATACTATTAGTATCCTAATATCATTATCAGGATATTGATACCCTGATACTAATATAGGAAGCTCCAGCTTATTCCTTGGTTGTAGCAGCATGATTCCAATAAAGAGGTGGTTGTCAGTCCTCTTCAAGCTGAGCTAAAATCCTGTTCAAGTTTGGATATTTTTCAAAATTGCCATAATTTGTTCTTGTTGCAGATATGTTAAATAGAAATAGCTTTAATAAGGATGAGGATAGCAGGGAGAAACTTAGAAGATTGAAGGGGGATATCTATATCCATATTATTAGGATCAAGCTTCTACTTGTTTTTCATTTGCTTCCACCATTAAGTAATCCATAGAAAAGTGACAAGAAAAAGCTTCACACTGATATTAGTATCCCGATATCAGTATTAGGATACTAATATCCTGATGTCAGTCTCAGGAGATATTAGTATTACTAATATCCTGATATCAGTATTAGGATACTGATATCCTGAAATCAGTATTAGGATATTGTATAAGGATACTGCTATCCTGATACTGATATCTTGCATGCTTCACTCACCTTCACTAGTGCTTCAAGGAGGTTGAGCTTATCATCTCAATCAGCTAGCTTCTTTTTTTTTGGTATTTTGGGCATCCTCATTATTGGTGGAATATATTATATGGCTCTTAAAAGAAAATTAATTAAATAGCAACAACAATTAGTAGAAGAAAGTGTTTATATATAATGGTTGATCATAAAATTCAAGCTTCTACTTGTTTTTCTTTTGCTTCCACCATTAAGTAATCCATAGAAAAGTGACAAGAAAAAGCTTCATACCCCAATCTTTCAGCAGCTGCACCAAACAACAAAATCCTCTCACCTTTTGCTATTTGATTGGGATTGTGAATATCTTGTGGTCGACCAGTTAATTATAATGTCAAATTAGTGCCTTTGGCCACACATATGGTGCCTTTTGTCTCCTTCAATATAATTCCAAATTTTGATCCTGCATCTCCTAACTTTTGTTTGCTGAATGTGCACTTCCAATATGTATTCTGATACTGGATACTGATATCTCCTGATATTAGTATCCTGATATTGGATACTGATATCTCCTGTATCAGGCCCCTGATATCAGTCTCAGGAGATATCAGTATCAGGATACTGTATCCTGATATCCTGAAAGGGTCTACTGCTTATTTTCCTAGGGAATATGTAGGACCAGTTATTTTAGCACTTGTTTTTCTTATTAGTGGTTCAATTTTTGACTTAGCAGCAAGGTCATCAGAGATAGAAAGCTTATAAGCACACTTAAGCCTGTTTAGAGGTTAAATCTTAATTATAAGCATGTGCAAATTCTACATGACCTTTTGCAAAAGCATAATGAATATATCCTGCTAGATGAGGGAAGAAGATGGGATAAAGGTATGAGTTGTAAGCAAACAATAGCATTAAGTAGAAAAAGGTCATGGTAGCAAGCCTTAAATTTCATGTGTTGATAAACTAGATAGAGCTGAAACAATTGTCAACATAGTTAGAGACTATAAGTAATGGACATAAAGCTTATTCTTTAACAACTATTAGTTTAAATAAAAGAAACCTAGCTAGCTACTTACTTGGATGGGTTCATAGCTCCAATAATCAATCACTTGCTTGAAGTGTTCGAGAGGAATGTCTATAGGATGATTTTTTATCCTCTCGTTGTTTGTTGCGTAATTGTCAAAATGTTCCTTCTTGATTTTTTATTTGTGTTTCCTCCAAGATTCATCCATAATTTTGAACACAACCCCTTTTCCTATTTCCGGAAGGATGAATTTTTTCTACAAAATGAAGCAAAACAAGCATTAATATTGACATGCAAATGTAAATGAACAATATAAAAAAATATCATACATTGATATATTTCCATATGTCATTCTTGGTTGGTACAGCCTTCCAATTGGTGTAAATCAAGGGACACCAATCTGAATTTCATGCCACGGTTCTTAAAAATTGGCTCAAGTCTAAAACATCTTTCTCATTGGGCCCAACTGGTTGTGCTTCACTATTGAAAATTATTTCTTGTCGCTCCTCTAGCGATCTTCTATGAATTTTGTAGCACATTGTCTTCCCTCTTGCTTTCTTTTTTGGTGTTCCTAATTGACATAACAATAATGATTTAAACATAAGCTAATTATAGAATTACATATAATGACATAATATACCTTGAGATGTATCGTGTTCCGGCTCATCGGGTATATTGTGCTCTTCCTCAACATTTGCTTCTTCTTCCAGCGCATCAAGTATATTGTGTTCTTCCTCAACTTGGTCCATGTCTCTACATTCCTCTTCTAGTTGATCTTCTTCTAGCACTTGCATACCCATCTTCTCACGATATTCAACCACTGACATTGATGGATGCAAAAGTGCAGACTTTATCTTATTTGTTGCATACTCATCTCCTTGCTAATGGTTAACTTCTCTTTGTTGATCTTGAATGGTTGGCATTTTTTGCTGCTGCACTTGGGTAGATCTTTGATATTGAATGATTGGTCTTTGTTGTTGCACTTGAGAAGATCTTGTATTGGAATTGGAAGGAACTTGCTTTTGAGTAGACGATATGGGTTTAGTGATGCTGCATTAATTGGTTTTTTCCCTCTATCTTGCACATTGGAAATGGCCTGTCTCATAGTAGAAACACTATGTTGAGTGGGGACTGCATCCTTTGGCTTTTCATATGGTGTTTTTCCTCTCTCTTGCACATTGATATTCTTCTTATTGGCCTCTGAAGCATGTCTTTTCAGCACAGTATGTTTGTTTCCTGGCTGACTCTTGAATTTAACTTCTTATTATGTTCAATCTTTTCACATTTAATTTTGTAATGCTTGGCTAACTCTTTGCCTGACTTTGCTTTTAGTGGAAAGTCCATATCACTTGTATCATCTCACTGCATAAATCATAGAAAAATTGAAGAATAATATTCAACCACGCTAAAAGAACTAGTTGCATTTATTATATACACTATCCACAAAATATGCAATCCATTAATGAACGGAGGACGGATCAACTTCCACACATACATACTTATATATCTTGATATATGTATCCTGGTATCAATTTATATGTATCCTGATATCAGGATACTGATATCAGGATTCAGTATCATGATATCAGGATATTATGCAAGAAAGAAGTACACGATACACGCATTGTTCATGCATTAGTTTTTATGATCATGTATTGTTCTAAAGCATTAGTTTTTATATGACCATGCAGTATATTGATGTATATTATTCTAATATTAGGATACAGATACCTGATATCAGGTATCAGTAATATCAGGATACTGATATGAGTATCCTGATAGATATCAGGATACTGATATGAAAACCAATATCTATAAAGTGAGAAAATAGTTTCTTACTACTTTTTAGAGTTCTGTGATCTGAATCAAGTTATTGGCTGCTAGCAAACTCTCAAAGACCTGTAGTTAAAGATGTAATGCAAATGAATCATGGAGATATATGTATTAAAAGAAAGCAAGGTGCTTCTTTACCTCTCAAAATCTTGATAATATGCCAAAATATAGAATTGCAGTATCCTTCAGTATGGTGACAGCTTCATGAATAAAGTGAAAGTGGCTGCATAAAGGAGGCAATGCAAATTAAGTATCTACTATCAAGATGATAAACGGTCCAGCAAAAACCAGAAATATTTACAAGCAGTATGAGCTATTAGCTTGAACTTTGGTTGTAAACAGAAGGTGCCAAGAAAACAAACATTTTATGTACTCCATATGCTTGAGCTCAGTTAATTTTTTCTTCATTAATTACACCCTCAAGTGGTTTAGGCAAGGTGGATAATTTATGAGCGGCATGAATATCTAAGTAGGCTTCAAAGAAATACATGAAGATCATAAAACATGCACAAATGTGGAACACCAATCAATCATCATATAACAGAAATTTAGCTTAAGCATGAATAACCAAAAAGATAACCATCAAGGCATTGGAATCCTTATCAGCCACATGTATTAAAGGATAAATAGAGAATTGAAGTATCACCATTGTATAGGAATCCTACATGAATTGGAATTGAAAAGGAAAAAAGTCTAAGTTTAACCTGATTGTGCAAATCACATACTTGCCGATGGGCCACTATAACATAATGTGATAGAATCATTTGCTTCATCGATCAACCAGAAAATGCGAAAATACAAGAATATCAATCAAAGTAGTCCCAGAGTGTGTCATCAAAGTTGGACTCTTCTTCAGACTCAATTTCATTTGAAATAGCTGAATAATTTTTTACAATGGTGGGCTCTATGTCGTCCCTTGCCCATTCAACATCAATTTCATCATCAGGGAAAGACAAATTAGTTGTTGGTTCAGATGACTCAGTATTATATATATATTTTTTGACACAATATGATTGGTCATTCACATTAGAAATCTCTTTATGAAGAGTTTTCATAACGTAATACCTATTGTCATTAGAGGGATCACGAACATAGAAGCACTGTTGGACTTGAGAAGCGAGCACAAATAGATCATCCATATAACATTTTTTATCGAAGTGAACACAAGTCAACCCATACTTTTCTGATTCTACTTCAAACCAATCACATCTAAACAAGACAAACTTGAAATTACCATAATAGTCTAGCTCAATTATTTCATTAATTTCACCATAATAAGTAACTGCATTCGTCGTCGGATTTTGATCCTTAGTACTAGCAAAGCTTTGAGTGATTGATACCAAAGTGACACTACTGTTTTGTGTCCTGCGACTTGCATCACGCTGCCTAGTATGGAATTTACATCCATTGATGACATAACCTGAAAACCTTCTTGCAATTTTATTTGGGCCTCTACATAACTCCTTCAGTCGATCAGGGACATCCTCCTCCATTGCACGATTTTTAAACCAATCAATGAAATCATGGCTTTGACTTTTTGCTTTGGTCCACTTTCTTCCTCTCTTCCGATTTATGATATTTTCATGTTCACTACAAAAAAATTATTTTGTTACAACAATTATTCAAATGAGTTTATAAACAAATTTTTAAGGGCAAAGAATAGTTATTTACCTAATGTAAGGTTGAACTTCATCACAATTGAACAGGATATACCGGTGAGCTTGGTTCTTTTCATTGTTGTCCATCTAAAATAAATTACCTTTTTTCTTCCCTCCTATAGGACGACCCATGGGTAAAAAAAAACTAGACAGCTCAGCATCAAAAGACTCACATGTGTCAGCATTTCTTGTCACTTTGTTCCACCGTGTCTCCACATTAGACTTCATATAATTTGAGCAAAATGTCAAGCATTCCTCAACCAAGTAACCCTTAGCTATTGAACCTTCAGGACGAGCTTTATTGCGCACGTAAGCCTTCAGCTTTCCCAACTCTCTTTCTGGTGAATACATCTACCGAGAATGAACAGGGCCACCCAATCTTATCTCACTTGGTAGATGAATGGGCAAATGAAGCATTACATCAAAAAATGGAGGAAAAATCCTCTCTAATTGGGAAAGTGTTTCAGCAATCTCAAATTCCAAGGTCTCTAAATCATTCATATCAATAACTCTTTGACATATGGAACGAAAAAAAGAACATAGATGTATCAGAGGATAGGCCACTTGGTGAGGAAGTGTGTTAATCATTGCTACTGGGAGCAAGTAGTGTAGCATGAAATGAGCATCATGACTCTTGTACCCTGAGACTGTCAAGCCATCTTGGTGAACACATCTTGAAATATTTGTTGCACAACCATCGGGTAATTTTGCTTCCTTGAGAACGCTACAGAAAATAGACTTCTCATTTTTGTTCATGTTAAAGCATGCTTTTGCATACTTTACTTTCTTTCCTTGATCCACTGGTTTCGGATGAAGTTTCTTTCTAATTCCCAACTCTTGCAAATCTAAACGGGCATTAACATGATCTTTTGTCTTCCCTATTATGTCCAACAAAGTCCCTATCACATTGTCAAATATGTTCTTTTCAATATGCATGACATCAATATTATGTCATAGTTTATTATGCTTCCAATATGACAATTCAAAAAAAATGGACCTCTTCTTCCAAGGACCACCAATGCTTTTCTTTTGCATCTTCCCAAATGAATTGACAAAGTCTTGCAACAAGTCCAAGATCTCTGTCCCTTCTAACAAATTAGGAGCATGTCTACGTTCTTCTTTTCCATTGAAATCCCGTGTGTTTCTTCTATAATCATGACTCATCGGCAAGAAAATACGGTGATCCATATAACACATCTTTCTACTATGCTTCAAGTAAGCCGAATTAGTGTTATAATTACAAGATGGACATGCTAATTTTCCCTTTGTGCTCCAACCACTCAACATAGCATATCCAGGAAAGTCGCTAATAGTCCATAAAAGGGCTGCTCACAACTTAAAAGTTTGATTCTTTGAAGCATCATATGTGTCTACTCCCAGCTCCCACACAATTTTCAACTCTTCAACCAATGGTTGCAAGTACACATCAATATCAGTCCCAGGAGAGTGAGGTCCAGGGATAATTAAAGACAATATAAAATACTCTGACTTCATACATAACCATGGTGGAAGGTTGTATGGCATAAGTATTACCGGCCATATACTATAAGAAATAGTCATGGTCCTATATGGATTGAATCCATCGCTAGTCAACCCAAGTGTTATGTTGCGTGGGTCACTAGCAAAATCAGGATAACGCTCATCGAAGTCCTTCCATGCTCCGCCATCAGCAGGATGTCTTAACTTTCCATCTCTTATTTGCTCTTCCTCATGCCACCTCATTAAATTTGAAGTCCTCTCACACATGAACAACCTTTGAAGTTTAGGAATTAATGGAAAGTGTCTTAAAACTTTAGCCGCTATTTGTGGCCTTGCTTGGGATTTTCTATCTCATTCTCTGCCCATGAATTCTCAACCCACCGTGAAGCACCGCAAATATGACAAGACTTGTCTTTCTCATGCTCTTTCCAATATAATATACAATTATTGGGACAAGCATCAATCTTTTTATAATCAAGGCCCAAGTCCCTTATCATGGCTCTTGTTTTATTAAAAGATTGGGGGATGTTCAAATCTTTTTATAATCAAGGCCCAAGTCCCTTATCATGGCTCTTCTTTTGGTAGCTCTAAGAGTGCATTGAATGATACATTACTCCAGCCAAAGAGACACTTCATCAAATATAACTGAATGGTGAAGGTCAAGGTAGAGAAATTTTTACAACCGGGGTACAATTTCTTGTTTGCCTCCTCTAATAAATTATAAAACTTTTTGGCATCTTCATTAGGACCCTCTGTAACTCCATTTTCTTCTGCCACTTCTCTAAATCTATCATGCAACAATCCATCCATATCATCCATGTCATCCATGCAATTCTCTGCTTCATCGATGTCATCATCCTCCTCTGTGGGCATTGTTATCTCCTCACCATGGTTTACCCAATCAGTGTAGCCTTTTAGAAATCCATAGTCTATTAAATGTTCGAAGACTACATCTTTTGTCAACCAACGACTATTACCACATTTCACACAAGGGCATAAAGTCTCCCCTCCCTGAGGCCTTCCTTTATTATAAGCAAAATCTAGGAAACATTGGACACCATTGATATACTCTATACTATATCTTGGCATTTGAACCCATTCTTTATCCATTTATTTCACTTAACTACATAAATAAAAAATGCAAAGGGTAAGAAACGACGACATCAACTTGATGAGTTATACATGCAACTCCAACATAGTGCAAAATCACTTAGAACATGTAGGCATAAATATGATCATCTTTAAAGTAAGTGATCATCTTGAACTCAACATTAATTAAATTTAACGGTAACTATGAGAAAAACATGTAGAACAAAGTGCTCATTTCCAAATACTTAGAACAAAGTATGAGAAAAACCAAAGTGAATGTGATTGTCCTATGATTTTAAGTCAAACCTGATGAAAACCTAAGAGAAAGGAAATGTAATGGCATAAATCAAATCTAGCTAGTTTTTGGTTAATGATTTACAACCTAACTCAGGTTCAGCCAAACTTGATATCCAATTTGAGCTTACAACCTAACTCAGGTTCACACCACTTCATAGAATCAAACTGAAAGAAAGCTAGTCTTGAGAAGGCTAACTATTAAGTGGGATAATGTTGGTAAGAAAGATTATTACTTTAAGATGTTCTTTCTTCCAAGTTATGATTTGTCTTATTTGATATGCAGCTGGTCTTGAGACCTATTTATAGGTCTTCGCAACTATTTATAATTCTACCAACTAAAAGAAGGGATCTATCTATAGGTCTTCGCAAGCCAGCTAGAGGTGCAACTTTAGAGGCAATTATTTAGCGTGAACTATACACTTTGGCAAAAGTATTTAGAGGTGATATTTATGTTGCTTAGGTTTGCTTCTCTTTGGCCCTCCTAGCAATGGGAAAACAATACTTTGTTTGTATATGTGAACCTTATTATTCTAATATGAGAAACTCTTTGGCCAAATATCTAGTTCTTTTCATCAATAAACAATCATTGGATTGCTTAAAATGGAATCAAACTTCAAATCTAAAGTAGAACATTAGGTCACAAAAACTTGTAACTTGGTTGGCTATGAGGACTACCGGATGAAATTAGATTGAGATAGTCTTAACAAAGGAGTCTTGAACATCATAGGTCTTGATGAATTTTTCTTGAGGAAAGGGATAGTCAGCAAGCTAGTTAATTTTGGTTAGGAGTGCAAGTACGGTGTATTAATATACTTGGTTTTGCTTGCTGGAATTAGAGTTGGCAGCCCAAAACACCTTAAAAATATCTGATAAAACCCTAGACTGACTAACAGATGACAACGCTTCCCTGCTTCAGGATGCTCCAATCTGCTTCAGGATAAAAACTTTCTTGTTATTTGAATTTAGATGATTTTCATTCATGTTGGTCTACCTTGTTTTTATATCATACGATCCAAAATTGTATGATGTTATCTAGCTGGCTTGTAGAACTAGTTAGTTGATAACATGGAACTAAAGCTCAAATAACAACTTGCATCCAACTGGCGTATGTTATGTACGCACAATACATTAGAATGTTCAATTAGATTCGAGTAAGATAGATGATGAGCACCTCCTTTTGAAGCACTTCTTGTCTATGAATGGATATAGCTCCAATTGCTCTTTCACCTAGTCAGACATAATAAAATGGATGTTAGTTGAGACTAGAAGTGCCGATTGATTAAATAAGACTATAAGTACCAAGTATAAGACTATAAGACTATTGTGATAATGGATTACCAGCTGTGATAGATCAACGAGCAGGACTACAGGACGCGATAGAGGAAAACCAGGACTGCAGGATGCGAGACAGGACTGCAGGACTGTAGGACACGAGTAGGAGGATTACCAGCGGCGATATATCAAATTGCGATAGAGAAGGAGGATTACCAGCAGCGATAGATCAGGGCACGAGCAGGAGGATTAGGCGCACTTATCAGCGACGATAGAGCAGGCTAGAGGATTTGGACGCGAGCAGAGGGAAAAAAGAAACAAGGAGGGGATTAGGCTTATCAGTGACGATAGAGCAGGAGTTACCAGCGGCGAGCAAGAGTTACAAGCGACGAGGAGGAGGATTAGGGTGCGAGCAGGAAGTACTAGCGGCGATAGAGCCGGAGTTACCAGTGGCGAGCAAGAGGATTAGGATGCGAGCAAGAGTACCAGCAGCGAGCCAGAGGAATTACCAGTAGCGAGCAGGAGGAGTTACCATCGGCGATAAAGCAGGAGGAGGGTTTTAGTCGAGCAGGCGGAGGGCGGGCAGAGGGAAACAAGCTTGAAAGGCGGGATTTTTGTCGATCACAGCTGACAAAGAGCGGGTTTTGAAACTATTTTAGGGATTTAGGAACGGTTCAATTTTATTGTTCTGTTTTTGACATATTGGAACAGTTTTGGGTATTTTAAAGAGAACGGTTTTTATCGGTGTTCCCATAGTATTTGGCTACGGGAATAATTTTGAAAACCGTTCCCATATATTGGCTACGGGAATGGTTTTTATTAGTGTTCCCATAGTATTTGGCTACGGGAACAGTTACTAAACCGTTCCCATAAGTGATGTATGGGAACAATTTTTTAATCGTTCCCAAAAGTGGCGTAGCCACTGTCACAAAATGTAGTAGTGTTGGCATTATTCTGGAAGTCCGGCCGGTGAGGGGAGATCATACCCCAAAGAGACGGTCCGGAGACCCAACCGGTGAGGGGAACGTATGCCCCAAAGAGACGATTTGGAAGAGCTCGGGTATCCTTAAATCTGAAATTTTTATAGCATGATAAGGTAGGCTGAAATTGACGTTGTTGTACGATATACGTGCTGGAATTATTTTTATACATGCTGGAATTATTTTTATGAGTGTTGGAATTATCTTTATACATGCTGGATTTACCTTTATACATGTTGGAACTATTTTTGTACATGCTGGAAATATTTCTATACATCCTCAAATTATTCGGACATGCTGAAATTAGTTGATACATGCTCAAATTATTTGGTACAAGATGATATGGATTTAATATATGCTTAAATGCATTTTTGGCTGACAAAATATAAAGCTGAGATGTTGGGTCCAAGATAGGGTTGGATTGGGGCTCGTAGACGCGTACCCGGATTATCGGCAAAAATATTAAAATCACCCAAGAGATATTTATGTACCTGTGTGTATGGTGTAGAAATGTTGATTGTGTTTGTAATTTTGTATGAGCGATGACTGGACCGAGAAGCGTACCAACTTGATTCCGTCTGTGAGCCACGTTGACGAGGGATCCGACTGGAATTGGTTGGAGGGCTATTCCCAACCAGAGTGGGCATTGAAACTAGTAGGTCATCCTAGTTAAGAGGGCCCGGGATGGAAGCTCGCTAGATAGATATTCTAGCGACCGACTCGTGTGTTTGGAAGTTTGGGACGGCATGGGCCGTGTGGTTATTGTGCTTCTAAGAACCAGTATGTGGATGAATGCATTTTTGTTACATGTTGTATTTCAGCACTTCCATATTTATAATCTATGTCTGATTAAGTTTATGCTCGGGGTAGCTTGGAGAGGGCTCGAGTAGAGCCACTCACTAAGTTCCTTTGGAACTCACCACTTTATTTACGTTTTTTTGATCCTAACCAGTATGGTACGGCATTGTTGGTATGGCACAACAAGGAGAGCAAGCTTGTACGGCATATCTCGGGGCGAGTCAAGTTGTAGTCGAGTGGTAGTCATTTCCTGTCACGCATTTGGAATTGTAGTTTTCATAAATTGTGAGCACCTGGAGTCTATTATCATACTCTTGATTATACATATTTACGCATTATGGATCTTGCATATTATTACTTTAGTTGTGTCAATTATATCTGCATGGTATGTATGTTCATTGGTAGGCTACGGAGTACAACCGCATAGTCTGGCCGGTCACGCGACCTTGTAAATCAGGGTGTGACACAGTGGTTTCAGAGCATGGTTAGAGTCTGACTACGACTTAGTGTTTAGTTAACGTATGAGGCATAGCTAGCATGTCGCCAAACGGTGTGATCGAGTAACGAGATCGGGCGATAGAGCTTGCACACTAGCGGCAGCATGTGGTGTACTTGACTCTGGTAGTGACACATTTGGATATATTGTCAATGGATCAAGGGTTTGATCCCTAGTTGTAGCTATTTATGCGCCTATTTCCGCGTCTATGTGTACGCCTTGTAATATCTCGTGTGCATATATTCTTACGTCTATTTATGCTTTGTAATGGCTATATTATAAAATCTTTTTTTATATAAAAAAATAAGGATCAAACTCCAATTTAATGTTTATAATTGTATTTTATTTTCCTCCAATCAACAAAACTCTCTATATAAACACTTTAATTCTCATTATTAATTAATGAAGTCGGCTTAAAAACTTTATGCACGCTATTAGGTAGACTTTATGCTCTTTATTATATGCCACCAAAATGATTCTTAAGTCACCTGTATTAATTATGCGAAAATATAATATATCAACTTTTGAGATATGTTATGCAAAAAACTCTTGATATTATTAATTATCATTCTGAATATTCAATACATTCAATGTCACATATACATATAATATTTACTAATATAATTCTTGACTTCAAATCCACAAATATAGTTCACCACTCTTTGATTATCTTGGTCATTTCGGAATATATATCTGCATATCATATAATATTTAATTAATTATGATCATATAACGAAATTAGCAAAATTAGACTCGTCACAGCTTATTCGCATGGTGACTTTTATTAATTAGTATCATGTTAAATCCATATAATTAGTTTATAAGCTCTTTAATTAATTAAGTTATTCAATTTTAATATTTATGCATTCAAATATTTATCCACTACATAATTTATTAGATGACCCTATCCAAATCCCCAAAACTAAGCTACTTATATAAGACCCGGAAAAATTTCCTAATGTTGTGGGTTGAGCCGGAACCCATGTCGAGTTCTGGTTTAGTCGAGTCTTGAGTAGGAGTCAAGTGAGTCAAGAGCCTATATGGAAGGCTAGATGAGGGATTATCCCTCATCGTTGTGCCGTGCGACTCATCTTTGAGTTGCACAAGGCAGCCCCTAGGAGAGGGGGAGAAGCAGCAATGGGAAAAGGGATTTGGTCGATCCGGGATTTCGTGCCGTCGCCGAAAGACTCGAAGTTGTCGTCATCCGATCTTTCATCCTCCTCAATCAAGGTGAGTGGTTGGATAGATGTTGAGGGGAGGCGGCGGCTCCATAGATTTTGAAATCAGGATTCTTCTTCGCGAGTTTTGCCGATCGAGTTGTTTCTCCATGTTGGATTCAATTTGAAGTTTATGTTTACTGTTCCATTGGTTAAAATACATAGATTCCAGCCCCTTTCCAAATGGATTGATCGGCCGAGCAAGGGTGACCTTGCTCAAGCTTCAGCCAATCAAGGAAAAGGGGGAGGAAGCGAACGATTTTGTGTAGTTATTCATATGCCTCCGTTTAATGTTTATTCATATTCACGTAACTGTTAATCCATATTCATGTTGTGTAGATTCTGCGAAATGAGCAAAGCCCTAAGAAAGGCGGATAGAGCAATCTTCTATTCACTTTGTGAATGGTAAATGATATTTGAATGCTAATTATGGGAAAATTTATTTTTACAATTAATTTAATATAAATCTAAATTTTTTATTTATTTAGGGGATATGATGAGGTGGCAAAATGGGGTAGCTTGGTGGGAAATAGTTGGAGAACAACCGGCGACATTGAGAATAATTAAAAGGTGAGATGATCCAAATTATCAATCGAATTGTTGACATCAAATTGATATTTTTTTATAAAACAAATATTCAACAATATGTTTTAATATATTTTGTGATGAAAATAAATTATATTTTTCTCATTCAGCATGATTACAATTGTTGATTTGAATGAAGCCAATGCTGATTATACAAGACCATGTGGATGGAATGGTTAGCTTCCTATCCAACTTTTAGAATATGAATAAATAAATGTTAAATTAAAAAAGTATAAGATTGAATGATCGGAATCACTTTTACTTTACTAAAAGTTTTTACGCACTTAGATATAGTTGACATGAATTGCATTACATATGATAGAGATTGTGTACATTAAGTATATGTAATCACTTATCTTATATGAAATATATTTAATTTTTTTCAACTAATTTACCTTATTTAGATCCGGACATGCTTGAAATTGGTAATAGAGGAATGACAAATAATGAGTATGTAGTACATTTTCGCTTATGGGCTCTTTCTAAGGTAACTTTATATCTTACACAAATTATAAATTACCAAAATAAATAGCTAATTATTGACCTGGTATTAAGTAGAATAGTTTTATGTTAAATTTTGGTAGGCCCCCTGCTTATTGGTTGTGATGTAAGGGACATTCCTAAGAAGACCATCGACATTATTGCCAATGAAGAGGTCATTGCTGTCAATCAAGGTGAGTCAATATTGTATTCTTCAATAAGTATAAACATTTTTTCATTTTATTATCCTATTCACATCCTTAATCAATTTTAATCCATGTAAAATATAAAATATCAACGATAACTTTTACTTGTTACTAATATGAACAGATACTATTGCAGTTTAAGGGGAGAAGGTGAAAAAGGATGGAGACCTCGAGGTAGCTTCTAACAGATACTATTCCAATTTTTATTATTTTCCCTACATTGTTGGTTAATTAATAATATAAAACTACACAAGTATGGACTGGTTCTCTTTGTGAAGGTAGGACAGTAGTCCTCTTGTTGAATAGAGGCTCAAATGAATTAAGTCCAATCACAGCCCACTGGCAAGACTTAGGTCTTGATCAAGAGGCACTTATGGAAATTAGAGATCTTTGGAAGATATTTATAATACAACTTGATAAGTTTTACTAGTGCATGTTTAAAGATATCTGACATCTGGTAGTTTCAACTTTCAACAGATAATAGCTTCTATATAGAAATCTGCTATTTCAGACAAGAATAGCTTAAAGATATATGATGTTTGGTAGTTTCAATAGATAATAGCTTCTTATTTAGAAATATGCTTTTTTGACAACGCATGGTTTTTTTAATGCATGCTTGTGTACTTATACTCTACAAAGATATAGGTAATCCAAGAAGCTATATAAGAAGAGAAAAGAATGATTGAACTTTCCATTGAATGAATGAGCAATTTAGCAATGCTATATGGGTAAATAACAGCAAATGACAACAACATCAAACTATGTTGGGTGTAAGTAGCATAGCAAAGAAGTTAATAAATTATGCTATAGTAGAAGAGAAAAATCATCTTAATAGCCGGGGGCAAAAATATTATACTATCTTCCCATACAACCCCTCTCTCACGATCTTTCATATAGTGAATTTCATCGAAAATAACCCAAGCTACCTCTTTTATCACCTCAGAGCCATATATAGCATTCCCTTAAGAATTTCTTAGATGAGATATTAGATCATAGGATGAATGGTTTATGATGAGTAAAATTTTGATTCCTTCTTAATTGAAGATATCCTAGCTAAATTTGGAAACAAAGTTTTGAAAATGGGGATTAGAGGATTGTATGATAAAGCTATCCAAAAAAAGGCTGAAGCAAAGCTACATCTATTCCCTTTTAAAATATAACATTTAGAATATTTGAATTAAATTATCCTATATCTAATTGGCACCATTGACACAAAAAAAGAGTGCTTAAATTGACTGCCACCATGCTGAAATTGATGATCAACATGTATTGATATCTACAATGAAGTCCATCAATGCTGATCAACGCATGTATTGACTGCCACCATCCTAACTATAATTATCTAAGCTAAAACTATCTACCAGGATGGGAGGAAGAAATCAGTATTCTAAGTATTCTCATGATGCTATTTTCTTCCTAGAATTACAAATTTTAAGTGTAATGAACAGAACATGAGTCATGATATTACTCTGAAACAAATTCAGAACACATTCAACATAGATTTGCAAGTTCAAAGAGAATGTAAAGGAACAAACTTATACTTGAAATCTTAGAAAAGAGAATGTAAAGAGAGTGTAAATGGAATTAACTTGAGACAATAATTATTAACATCCACAACATAGAAAGGGAACCTTAGAGTTAGAAACTCTAGCGTCAACTTATGCTATGTCCAAACATATAGTTGAAATTTGACTTATGGAATTTGACTTAACAATGAACTCCAAGGATAATATAAACTCTAAATACGACTTATCATAGAACAAAGTATAACATATAAGATCAATCAAAGCATTGGACATGAAATTTTAATGAAAAAACTAATGCCAATGCTGCCATGAATATTAACAAATTTTGCTCAGTGTTGAGAGGGAAAAAGCCCTATAACACTTCACTGAACTTTTAAAAGTGACCAAACCAAATAATAAATGATTAACTTCATTACAGAATTAGCCGATTACTAAATATCAAGTATATTGACTGGCATCTTAACTTTTGTAGCAAGTTACTTCAGGTGTATAGTAAATACTATTAGCTTGCGAGCAACAGAACTATAAGCATAACAAGCCTTTGCTAATGAAACTAGTACAACCCTTATTTTATCATGCTTCTCAAATTAACAAGCATATAATAATTCAGTGTGTAGCTATTTCATAAGTCCATTAACTTGTTAATAGACCAACACTAATTTAGGCAAGGGAGAAGAATTGCAACCACAAATAAGAATACTGAAAGATACGGAATAGGTTTACAGGTAATGCATCAAAATTCAAGAACATGCTTTTTAAAAAAAAGTAAAGCATTGTATTAAATTCAAGAACATGCTAGTATGATCTCTGGAAGTTTACAACCAAAAAGGGGAATGATGCCTATACAACCACCTCATTGGGGTGTTTATGTTCATGTCATGCTATGTTCTAATTTACCTACTTAGCATAATTAAAAATTAATGATAGTTAAGTGTTCACATTGAAAATAATTAAAAAATCAGCCCAAGCTGTCATCCTCACCTTCGATTGTTGGGATGAATGCCACCTGTCATCCGAAAGAAATCAACCTTCAATTATATTTGTTTGCGTTGCAAAAACTGAGATCTTGAATCACAATTAAGCTCAATCATGTAACCTTCTACATAGTGAGCATATCCCAATTGATGCTTTTGAAGAAAGGATGAGCTTTCACCTGTCCTAGGGTTTAAAATCGTGTCAGGTTTTTCTGCACTAATAAGAGATGTTCATCAAGGCTAACTGAGATCAATTTACCTCTCCAGCCCTAGTTACTCCAAGTCTTTGGACTGGATTCGGAATTAGCAACCTAAAATGCAATGAAAACATGCGTTGAGATTGATAGAGAAATATAAGCTCAACAGATCAAATAACTTACAATGACAAAAGCAAATTATGGGTTATGTTGTAACTTAGCATACACTTTGCAAATAAGGAGCAATGTACTATAACCTGAACAGAATTAGTCTACATTAATCCTTTGCAATATGATAATTCTGGGAGACACTTTTTAGTAGTTCAATTGTTTCCTGATTGCATACCTGTGGATGCTCTGCATTGAATGGTGGAATGCCTAATAGAAGTTCAAAAAGAATAACACCCACTAACCACCAATCTGTAGTTTGGCATACAAATGCACAACAATCCAGACATCATAAGTTAAGATATTCATATGTAGATGAAAAGCGATATGTGATGCTAAAACAGAACAGAATGCATATAAATATTGATCTTGGTTAAAGTTCAACAGCAAGGAAGCATAAGTTCAACATGACAAAGCATGTTGCATTCCCAGAAGTATCTATAGTGCCAAATAATCATGAGTAGTTCCAACAGTTGATTGTTTTTGCCTCTGCTCTCGTTTTTGTGCTCTTTATTCGGCTGGCAGTTCATCATCATCTTCTAAGAGGCCAGAACCGCTTACATCGGGACCTGATAAATTATCAGTGCTATTGATGAGGCCATCCTTAGAAAGCCCAAAATCTGTCAACTATACCAAAAGATAAATGTTATCATAAGAAGAACTAAAATGGAATAGCAGATTTAGTTATTAGCTATGCTTGCATGCACCACAAAAAAAACAAAAATAAAATAGAATCTGGAATTGTCCCAAGAACATTCAACTTGATGCACGAGATGCAATTAGAATATCAAAAAGCAAAAGTAAAAAATAAAATTTGTCTTATTGAAACCATACAAAAAATCAACTAAGATAACTTCTCTAAGAATAGAGTCCAAACCTGAGGTTTTATAAGAGGAACAGGTTATTATCAATTTAGAATAGAAACCCTGAACCCCAATTTCTATGTAATTATTCATAATTACCTTAACAATCCTTCGTAGATTGTCATTTGACAATAATTTTAGCCCACAGTTAATATTTTATTGCTAACAATTTTAGCTTGTGGTTAATGTTTTGTTAAATTTATCATCTATCTAGTGACATCATAGCTTGCTAACTTACATTAAAATAATAAATTTTATTGAAATTTGACCTATTTAGATCAGGATTCTTTTTTCCTTCCCGTTGAAGTTGTGAAACAACACTAGCAAATTGTTTGTTATTATCAAAATAAATATCATGTCCAAGATTAACATCCTTAGGCCAATAAAAGCTGATGTTAACCACGTAGTTCTGATGCCAATGAAGGTGCCGTGGGAGAAAGGAATGAAGATGGTGGTCATTAAGGTGGTGAAATTTATTTGCTCTAACAAGAAAGGAAAATGAATAATTTTGGGCCAGATTGGTTAATAGAACAAGAAGGGGAAAGTGATAATTTTGGACCACAATTTTTAGCTAAATGAAAAAATGAACTGGAAATTAACCACGTTATCTGCATACTAATTACAACATTTAAGAAAATATTAATGTGCTTGAAATTTTTTCTTTCTCCTTCTTGTTCGAGCACATAAACTCCACCATCTTAATGGCCAACATATGCATTACCTCTCCCAAGGCACCTCATCGGAACTACATCATTTGGCCTCTATTTTTTTTTGCTATAAAGCATTGTATTCGATACAAATAAGGAATAGAAATCATTTGGCCTCTATTGGCCCAAGGATTTTAATCTTAGACTTGATCTTCATTTTGATTATAATAAACAAGTTACTAATGTTGCTCCATGGTTTCAAGTTTCAACCTTGAAAAAATAAATCCCAATTGAAATAGCTCAAATTTGAATAAAATTAGTACTTTATTAGTAAGCAAACTATTCATCAAACATATGATAAACTTAATATAATATTAGCCGTAGACTAAAATTGTCACCAACTTTGTATTACAAGCTAAGATTAATATAAATTTAAAGATTGAATTATATTTGCAAATTTTGGTAAAATATATTATCAGCCAGATAAACATATTTTTTTGTTCCAAGTTCCTATGTAAAAGATTTGAAGGGTTCAATGATTATGACTTCGTGGAGAATTATTAATATAATTGCAGCTTTCAAAGCCTGCATCCTTGTAACAATCTCTGATGAAAAGGAAACTTACTTTTCATTTATATATATTTCAAACATCCAATATTTTTAAGCAAGAAAATGTAAAAGGACACTGACCTTGATGTGGCCATCCCGAGCAACCAACAAGTTATCTGGCTTAAGGTCTCGATGAATTACGTTCAAAGAGTGCAAGTATTCCAATGCAAGGACCTGGAACATTTTATCCACAGTTATACTACCCACATGGCCTTTTCCCTGACAACGTAACAAAATGAGTTATATCTAATTATTTAAATACAAAAAGTTACTTACTACTTCTGCTATATATGTACGTGCCATATCTTCATCCAAACAACCTAGATTTCTTAGTAACGAGTATAGATCCCCTCCATTTAAGTACTCCATGACAAGATAAAGATTTTCCTGACTTGTAAAAGAGTAGAAGAAGCGCACCTGTTCATTCACAATAAAATCTTAAAACACATCCAGGAGCAATTACAAAATTAAAAGTTTGCTAGAGCTGCTTACCACAAAAGGATTTCGAGCTGATATGAAGATGTTACGTTCAGCTAGAAGCACAAGTGACAACTGACCACCACCTCAAAAGAAAAGAGAAAAGAAGATCTAGAAAGAAAACAAGAAGGAGAGGGATTACCTTCTACTTATCCCATTCCTTTTGGATCTAGGATTCTTGTTGGAACTACAATCTCTAAATTCAGTAACATGCCTTTTGCCTAATTTGACACTTGTACTTGCTTCTCCTAGATTAATGTATAAAAATGAGTGATAGGCTGATAGCAAGAAGCATCAAACATGGCCTAAGAAAATAAGAAGTAGCATAAGATATTGCACAACAAAGTCTAATTAAGTATACAAGGAACTCACTTGAGAACACGATGTTGTAGCCAAATCGTGTTCCCTAAAATTTGTTCTTCTAAGGTAATCACATAGCAAGTCAGATATATCAACAACCTAAAAAAAGAGCACAACAAAACATACACTAAATATATAAGCAAAGTTCATTTAAAGTATTAGGCAATGTAAGAGTAACCCATTGAAGATATGTGATAGATAGTAAGTAACTTGGAGAACAAACTAAATGATCTACTTATCAAACTTATAAATTTGAGTACAAAAAGTTGGCAACATCGAAATGAATAGAACAAAAATAGAGAGTTGATTAGTTTTTACAACTATTTCATCATTCCAAAAGATCCTTTTATGTTCTCTGACGAAAAGATAATCAATGAAAGAAGTTGCTTATAAAGATAACAAGAGATGTAGTGTTTAAATGACATGTTAATAACAAAAACCTGCCCTCAAACTAATAGTACATAATTAGACTAAACAACATTAACGAATTGTTAATAATAGATAACAAGATGATGTAGTGCTTTGATGAAAAAAATTGGTGTTTCCATGCAACCTTCTCAACTTGTTGATGAATCCGATCCTGAGTGGAAGGTGCGCATGCAATTGATATTGATAAGCTTGTTTTCACACTCTTCCCCCATCATTCACTGTAACCCTCATTTCTTATGAATGGTATATAGTTCTCATTTCTCAAAAAAAAAAACATTAACAAATTTGTTTCATTCCAATGACAACCCAAATATAACATAAAGTTGTTGTGAGGTAGTCTTAAGCAATATATAAGTAATGCATACATTTACTTCAACCCATTCAGCTTGAAATTTAGAAAGTGGTGGTCGATTTACCCTAACGTGCGTGGTGGCGGCGCTGGCTAGCTAGTGGTCAGACTTCTTGCGGAAGAAAGGGGCATGGCGACGGGCCTCCGTGAGAGTTTGTGCCAGCCGGGGGAAGAGTCAATGCGAGACTTCTATTGGCAGGGAGAGCTTGCGGAAGAAAGGGGCCTGGCGACGGGCCTTGGCGAGAGTTTGTGTCGGCTGGGGCACGCTGAATCAGGGGAGATCGTGCAGCTGGAGAAAACAAAGAGGCATGGTGTTTGTGTCCGAGTTGTCGCAGGGAGAGAGGTGTCGCGGAGGTGAGGATAAGTCACGGGAAGAGAGGTGTCGTGAGGAGAGGGCAGTGTTGCAAGGAGAGGGAGATTTCACAGGAAGCCAGGGGAAGTCGTGGGGAGAGAGGTGTCGTAGGGAGCCGGGGGAAGTCACACGGGGAGATAGGTGTCGCGAGGAGAGGAGCTTGTCGACTGGGAAAAAAATACAGAGGAATTTGTCCGGGTCGACTGAAGCAGACAAGGCGCCAAAATAATATTTCAGCTGACATAGAAGAGGGAAATATTTTTTAGTAGGGGGGAAAGTATTTAGTCGGCTAAAATTGAAGGGGGAAAAATTATAGGTTGATTTACCAACCGATTTTTTAATCCATTGGTAAATTTGTTGGTAATACCAACAAATTAGATCCGTTGGTAACAAATCCGACGGTGATGCTATGTTTTCTTGTACTGTTAGTAAGAACATTTCCATAATATGATAATGTAGATCTATCACCAAATATTTCATATGACAAGCGAGAAATTTCATAACATGAATATGAATTAGCATCGAATGGGAAGGTATGAACAACTACTCGAATCATTCGGTTTCCCCCTTTACCCTTGCTCGGCCGAAGCTTGAGCAAGGTAATCCTTGCTCCGCCGAACCCTATAGATGGGAATGGGCTAAAATTTCATCCACAATTTACATGCATCGGTCTACAGATCTAATGTTTAACAAAAAATCATAACACGGAACCATGCATTCTAACTCGAGCAGTCCACACTCTCCACTCATGCCACTGCTCGGCCGACTCAAGCAGGGTAAACCCATGCTCGGCTGAGTCCTCAATTTGAAGGGACATGGTTGCAACAATAACACAATATAAATCCATAGATCTAACATATCATGAACACCAAGCGATCTACGGGCTGCGAAACGAGCGAGGAAAATTTGGGGAAAATTTTGGCATGACCTTTTCCCTATTTCCTCAACTCGGCAACCCAAAAAATGCGAGAAAACATGATCTAATACATAAGATCACAGGTACATACTTCGATTTAAAACTCTACTAAAAGAAACACGTCGAATCGGCTAGAACTCGCCAAGAAAAATCAAATTTCAAATCTCTTAGGGCCGGCTACTCGCCTCCCTTCAAAAGCTATACTAACCACTCACCTCGATTTGATCTAAAGACAAGACCGAAGAAGATGAACTCTGAGATCCCAGCGTTGAAGCGATCTCAGCACCGATCTCCCTCTCCTCCTTGGGTTGCATGCGGCTCCCCCATTGAGTCGCACGGCTGCCAAGATGAGGGGTTTTATTCCCCTCATCACTAGACTCTTTTAACCCTACGCAATGACTTAAACCCCTATCATACTACTCCACCTAACCCGGTTCGAGTCCCGACTCAATCCGCGGACTAAACTCAACCCAAACTTGAGTCAAACAATATGATCATCCACTCAACCACTAATACTTCAATAAAATTTTTACTTGCTATACAAGGCAATCACGCGACTCGACCCGACTAGCTCTCGACTCGATGGGCTGCACCATGAGAAATTTTTATATTTGGAAACTCCGGGTATTACAACCTGTTGGCTTTAGGTTTTCAACCTTAGCTTTAATCTCATTTTTGATGGTTTTGACGATAACAAACATGGGACTAATGATTTAATTGAGAATATGTTTCAGGTTCCATATCAAAAGCGTTCGATGTCCTCGATCGGAAAAATCGAAGAAATCGAATATCAGAAGGACATTGACTGTCGCGCTTAGGTTCGTCGCGGAAGTATCTCGAGATTGACGAGTGCACCAAAGTCGCATTGGATGGGCTCAAAGATCACACAAATGCTCTCCATGTTGATGTTAATTGAAAGCTGGAACCCGAAAACAAAGCGTGGAAGAAAATTGGCTGAAAAGGAAATGTCAGCCTAGGTTCGGTCGACCTGGCGGTCGATCGACTGTAGGTAAAAAGGGGTAGTAGATATTCGATCGACCTGACGATCGACCGGGCGGTCGACCTGACGATCGACCGGGCGGTCGACCCGTCGGTCGACCGATCTGCATTTGCTGAAGATGCGAGATCGCGACGGTCGACCGATGGGTCGACCGAAGGTCGGATCGATAGATTTGTGTTTGGAAGATCGACCCGTCGATCGACTGACCACAGAAAAAAAGGAAGTGGTCTAATGAACGATCGACCGACCATTCGACCGGTGGCCTGCAACGGATAGAAATCTATCCGTTGAGCAGCCGTTTCTTCACGAGGGTATAAATACACCCTCAAATACTTCATTTAACTTTCTTCCTTATCAATTACAGATTTTATTGAGCCATTAAAAGGAAGATTTAAGCCTTCCAAGTGATTGATTGAAGCGCGCCTATTCTTCTGTCAAGTTCTTCTTCAAGCGCTAGCTGCTTCCCTCAACTCTGCTGCAACACAAGATTTATCTTCCAGCAAGTTAGAGGTTCTAAGGCTTGGAAAAGAGTAGATAATTTTGTTTTACTTTAAGCTCTTTTCCCCTGTAATTTTATTTGTTGTTTGAACTCGTTTTTGATTTTGGTTTGTGAGAAGACACTTGTGTTAGGTGTTGCGTATAAGTGGTATCCTTGGTGTAGAGGGAGTAAAGACACTTGTGTAAATGTAGTATTTACTAGGATTAGTTTAGTTATCCCTTAGGGTTGAGGTGGAAGAGGACTCTCGATAAGAAGGTGGTGACTTCCGGGTGTGGAAGTCCCTTAGGTCGATAGTGTGTCTCTTCGGTGAAAAATCCTCGTGTGTAAGGGAAACGTAAATTAATCTAGTAAAACTAGTTTGGAAATCCTAAGCGGGGTACTTAGGTAGTGGAGTAGGCATTGGGGCCGAACCATTATAAATTATGTGTTTGCATTGATTTATTATTGTGCTTAATTGCTTTATCATTTATAAGATTCCACATCAAATCGTCAAATTTTATATTGCCTAAATAATCTAAGTAAACGTTTAAAATCGAATTTAGGCTAATTGAATTAGTAAACACACTATTCACCCCCTCTCTACTGTTGCCATTTCGACCACATTTGGTATCAGAGCGGGTTCGTAGCTTGAGATTTCACCATCTCTTCTACACCTTGTCTCGATCTTGAAATGGCTCTAGAGTCGGTAGCGTCTACACCCCCTAGGTTCGATGACTCAAACTTTGGTCTTTGGAAATATGGGATGTACACCTATTTAAAGACTAAGGGTTTGGAGTCTTTAACATGTTACATTGGGAATTCATTGAACCTAAGGATGATATGCATGCTTGGAGTGAAATGGATAAGAAAGTGTTTATGTATAATGGAGATGCCATGAATTGTATTCTTTGCACATTACCAAATGGCATCTTAGAAAAAGTCATGCATTGTTCTTCGGCTTTCGATTTCTGGGCCTCGTTAAATGTTTTATATGATTATGCCAAAATCGAAGAAATTGGCACTTTTGATGAAGGTGGTGATGACAATGGTCACACACCTACTACTAATCCTGGTTTTGATGCCCATTGCTCTTCTAGTGAAAGAAGTAGCACCAAGAGCCGAAAAAGAAGAGTAATCTGTCATGCTTGCAAAGGAAGAGATCAAGTGCTTGCACCTCCACCTCTCACACATTTGAAGCACCCTCTAGCAATGACTATGAAGCTACTTCAAAAGTTTGCCTCAAAAGTACCAAAGATAAGGTACACTCTTCTCCTTCTAGTCATAATAATAATGTTAGTACTAGCTCATCTAGTTCATTCAATATGCCATATGAAGAACTAGTAGTTGAATGTCAAAAAATGTATGCCTTGATTATTAGAAAAGATAACGAAAATAAAAGATTGAAAAAGGAAAATGTGATGCTTAATTATCATTTGCATGAATCCAAACTAGAAAATGAAAAATTGAGATCTAGGTCATTTGATTCATGCCATGAAAATGTAGAACATGAGCTTAAGGATTTGAAGCTTAAAAATAACAATTTAGAAAATGAGAATTGCAAGTTAAAATTTCAATTGCATGCATTGCATAAATCCATAGATGTTTTGAAAAATGAGATGTTGATTTTGAGTAAGAAAGTTAATACTTCATCTTTTAACTCTAAACATCAAAATGTCTCATTTAGAAAACCTCAAAAGAAAAATGTTTTGTCTAAGAATGCCCATGCTCATCATGCCTCTCATGCCATGCATTCTACCATTAGACCTCATAATTATGAGAAGATGAATGAGGTTTCTAAGAATGCTCGTACTTATCATGTTTCACATGACAAGCATTCTAAAAATAAATCTCATGTCCATAACAAAAATAAAAAGAAATTTAATGGACATTGTTTTTGTTGTGGTATTTTTGGCCATGCTATTTTTGATTGTGCATTTAAGAAAAATCCAAATGTAGTTAAGACACTTTGGATTCCTAGGCCAACTCACCCCCAAGGACCCAAAGTCATTTGGGTACCAAAAATCTCATCTTCTTTTGAAGGGGGAGTTACCACCCAAGGATGAATTAGAAGTGGTGTATTGGAGTTGACCATGGATTTGAATAATGAATCATCCCTTGGTTGCAACTTCAAGCTACCTTGATGCCTTAGGTAAAGTTGGCATCAAAATTATTCCGGTATCATCTCCTATATCCCATTCCTTAAGATTATAGTTGGAGTTGATATATGATTAATATTAGTTGATTTCCCCGTTCTTAATATATTTCAAAAACGTTTTTGATTTTTGATTTTCCGATCTCTTCGAAGACCCAGGTGGCCTGTAATGGGCCTAAGCGATCTTGTGGTTCTAAACTGTAGGCACATTATGGCCTTTCGGTTTTCAACCAATAGGAAGGGATGGAGATCATGATTTTATTTATATTTCATTTCTGATCTCTTAAAATTTGTTTTGGTATCACTTGACTTCATTTAAAACGGATTTCAAACCATTTAGCAAAGTGAACTATTTGTTAATGATACTTGATGCTTCTCTTTGCTTTTTGGTTGAGTTAGCTTGCTAAGTAGCTATATTTTCTCTAACAATATTAGTGTAGCTTACTTGCAAGTTATGAGTATCTTAGGAAGGCTAATAACTAAGGAGATCTTATTAATCAAAATTTCATATTTTGAGATCTCTTGATTCATTTTATTATCATGAATAACTTATTTGAAAATGAATCCATGCTATTTAGTGAAGTTGAAGTCGATAAATGATACTTGGTTTTTCTCTTCACTATTTAGTTTGATAGCTTGCATGTAGATTTGATTTCATGTTCTATTTATAAAGTATACTTGCAAGTTATGATAAAATGAAAGCTATGCTATCTAAAAGCAAATAAAAAAGGAAATGAAAATAGTTTGGCAAATTTTCAAGAAAAATGTATGAATTTAATTTTACAAAAATCTTAGCATAATAGTTGAATATTCAAGCTTTAATGATGTCTCCATACTCATGATTGTTTTTGCATGACAAATATATGAAATTTCATGAGTACGAAAATATTTTGATAACTTAGGCAATTTCATGATATCTTGATTGAATGAAATTTGCTCTAGGTTAAAACTCATATTAGAGACCTCATGTTGAGTAAACACCAAATGAACATGTTTAGATACACATATCATATGAATCCAGATATTTAAAACTTGAAAATTCATGTCTAGATGATCAAATACAATTGGTATCTCACTTTAGGGGACTTAAGCTTGAAAAGTTGGACTCAAGTCAATAAATCGACTTGGTCATCTCATTTTAAGTCCAAACTTCACAAAAATGTTTAAGTGTGTTAATGATTAGTTGTCATGTGCTTAAGATTGAAAATTCATGTCTAGATGAATAAAGTGACAACTAATTCACCTTAGAGGACTTAAGCTTGAAAAGTTTGACCCAAGTCAACAAATCGACTTGGAAAATTCATTTTAAGTACAAAACTTAATAAACATGTCTAGGAATAGGTATGACATGTTTCCAAGCACTTAGAGTGAAAAATTCATATGGATATGGATAGAATGACATAGAGGTGGTTTCATGAAAACCTCTTTTGAACCATGTTGACCCAAGTCAACAAGTTGACTTAAAGGTCTCATTTTCAATCCATATTTGTGAAACATGTTTAGATATACTCATCTTAAGTATCCATTGAGTTAAATTTGAAAAATCATGCATAAATGTTAAGATTGAAACTTAGCAAGTTTCATTAAAACTAGTTAGTTTTGAATGAAACCATGCTAGGTTGATATCTTGACTTAATGACATAATTTTTATCTCAAACTTGACATATAGGGCCCGTTTGATTTGCTAAAAAACGGGGGACTGGACTGGACATCCGCCCATGTCCGCCGTTTGGTTTGCAAAAGAAGCTTCGGGACAAGGACTTCTCCTTGTCCGGGATAGGATTTCCACCCATTTCGGTGTACCGAGAAATTTCTCGGTACACCAAAATCGGGCGGAGGACAAGGGCTGCAATGGTCAAAATTATCCCTTCCTTCGACCGAGCCGGGCCACCATCGTCGGAATGGTCGCGGAGGTCGGGGAGAGGGCGGACGTGTCACCGGGGTGATCGCCGGCGGCCGGGAGGACCGGCCGGCGTGGGTCCGAGCGGAGCAGAGGAAGGCAGCGCTCGGACGGGAGGAGGCGGTAGGATCGGGCGTAGAAGGGGCTAGCGGTGAGTCGGATCGTGTCGCCATGAGTGATCGTCGACGGCCGGGAGGACCGGCCGACGTGGGTCCGAGCGGAGCAGAGGAAGGCGGGGCTCGGGCGGGCGTCGGGTGGAGAGGGAGACGAGTGAGGGAGAGGGTATTTTAGATTTAATGTATTTAATAAATTGGGTAATTAAAGAAGAGAGCTGTATCGCATAAAATGAGATTGAATTGTGAATTATTAGCGTATTTTTGTAGTTGATCAAAGAATCGTCGCATCGAGTCGAGGTGAATACCAAAGTTGTAAATTTTCGTGTGCTGAACGCGATGGTGGTGTCAAATTTCAGATTGGAGATTGTTTGGTATGATTTTTATATTTTTGAGTATTATCCTACTGTTATACTTTTAGGTTAATTGAAAATTAGTTGAAAACTTATTAGTTAAACTAAAACTTCTTATTGTATTAAAGTATTTGATACTATATATTAATATTTTTTTACATATTAATTAATTTTAATACTAATTTACAAGGGTATTTTACTCATTTTGTCATGTATAGTACTTTGTTATAGCGAAACAAATGCAGGATAGGACGGAATATCATGTCCTATTCTTGACGAAACAAACATGGTATAGCTATTGTCCCAGGACATCTGATGTCCTGTACTTATCCCTGTCTGGTGTCCTGTGATGAGCAGTTTGCGAACCAAACGAGGCCATACTCTTTACATGACCATCATGTGGTGTCATGAAAGTTTGAATGAAAATTGAACAAGTTTTAAGAATAACTGAAAATTACAAAAATACCATTTCAACCTACATTTGGTACAAATTTCAGTTATTTCTAGAAAAATGTAGAAAAATCATTTGTAGATGATTTTTAAAACTACAAATTCATTGAAAAATCTAGTATGTTGTGTAAAAATATCAAAAAGTTTCATCAAGAATCTAATTTATAATGTAATTTTGAAGTTGGATTTTAAAAATGCAAAGTATCATCCTTATTTGAGATATCAATCTTTTCGATACTTTGATTTTTCTTCAAAAACATCAAATGAAACTTTGTGCATGCTATTTTGATTTCATCTCTAATATCGTTCTCATTATTCCTTGAGTGAAATCATTTCTAAAAATGATTTTGATATATTGAGCGATATCTTAAAAATAAGCTTTTGATTAAAATCAATATAGGATGAAAAATGGTCTTTGAAAATTCTTTTGAGTTCAAACTTTATTCATGCATTTCAAATGACCATTCAATATTTGGTATCAAAAATTTTCGTCCAAAAATTGGTACCAAAGTTTTTTCATCGAAAATATAATATTGTATAGTTTTAAAAGTTTGTTTTTTTCAAATCTTGAAGTATAGGTTGACCTAAGTCAACAAAGTAACTTAAGAATTTCATCTTAAGCCCAAACTTGATTCATAGACTTACATTATCTCATGTTTAATGTCTAGATGCCTAAGTTTGAGAAAACATGAGTAGATAGCAAAACATTGAGACTTAGCATTTTCATGTTCTCATGCTTATTTCAAATGAAAACATGCTAAGTTCATATTTGGATTAAATAACATTAGTTTCATTTCAAACTTGATATACATGAGTTAAAAAACCATATCTTGGTATTTGAAAGTTTGAATGAAATCTAAAAATGTCATGAAAAAGATATGAATACGTTCATACTTGAGTGCATACATGATTGAGTTTTGATTTGTATCTATCATTTTTTATCATGTATGATTTAAGTTTCATATTAAATATTTGTTTTTCCATCCCTTTGGTTGAGATCTTCATGTTTCATGAAAAATCTTTAAAGTCTCAACTTCATGAAAAATTATTTGTTCTTCATCCCTTTGACTAGATTGTCCTTTCTTGCCTTTTTTGATTGATGTCAAAAGGGGGAGAAGAGTATAGGTATAAAGGAGGAGAAATATGGAGAAGAGTATAGGTATAATTGGGGAGAAAATTATAAGTAAAGGGGAGGAAAATATAGGAAATCCATGCATATAGATAGGGGGAGTTTAATTATATAAATATGCTTGTTGATAGGGGGAGAAATCCCGTAGTTGATATCCTTGTGTTTTAATGATTATATATTTTCTTAAGGATGTTTGTCATCATTAAAAAGGGGAGATTGTTGGCTTTAGGTTTTCAACCTTAGCCTTAATCTCGGTTTTGATGGTTTTGATGATAACAAACATGGGACTAATGATTTCATTGAGAATATGTTTCAACTTCCATATCAGTAGCGTTCGATGTCCTCGATCGGAAAAATTGAAGAAATCGGAAATCGGAAGGATACTGATCGTCGCGCTCGTGTTCGTTGCGGAAATATATCGAGATCGACGAGTGCACCAAAGTCGCATTGGAGGGGCTCAAAAATCACATAAAAGCTCTCTTTGTTGATGCTCATTGAAAGCCGGAACCCGAAAATAGAGCGCGGAAAAAAATCGGCTGAAAAAGAAATCTCAGCCTAGGTTCGGTCGACCGCCAGGTCGACCGACTATAGGTAAAAAGGGGCAGTAGACATTCGGTCGACCCGTCGGTCGACCGAAACTTAGTGAAGAAAATGCAGCAGCTACGCCGGTCGACTGGGCGGTCGACCGATTGAAGCCCAAATTTGGCAGTAGCTCGGGCGGTCGTGGAAAGTGTCGGATAATATGAATTAATGTGATCCTTTGCACATGTGTAATATTTTTATTTTATGTTTTGGATATTAGTCGAGTCAGGTCGAGTCCGATGATTCGATCATAACCCAATTCGGACGAGTTTTGGTCGAGTTAAGTGGTAATCGGGGGTTGGGTTGAGTTAGGGGTAGAAGCTTAAAAAAATATATATAAAAAGGGAGTTATTAGACCGTGCAGCTGCTAGGGCCGCACGCATCCAAGAACTCGACAGGAGGGGGCGACGCACGGAGGCGACGAAGTGATTGCCACCGGATTGTTGCCGACGCCGGCGATCATCGGCGCAAGGGTCTTAAGGAGTGTCTTCTATTTGGTTTTCCCTTGCCGGTGAGTGGTGAAAACTTTGCTAAAACCCTGGCTTTCTTCCTTTCCCTTGTGGCCCCAAGTCCTAAAGAACTTGGAGATTTCTTAATGATTTTAATCCCCTCTTCAATGGAATTTGATGATGGATTATTGTGTTAAATTTGAGGTTTATTGTATACATCATTAAGCATTGGAAAGTTGAATTTTTGTGGTGACCGCTTGCTGCCATTGGATTGATGGTAAAATGCAATTATGAAATCAGAAAAGTAATGGGTGGATTAAGTGGTAACAGTGGGTGATTGGAAATTGATTTGGATGAGCGAAAAAAAAAAAATGATGTGCGGCAGCCAAAAGGGGGGGGGGGTTTATCAAGGCTTTAATTTTTATTTTTATTTATGTTATCTTTTGATTAGTATCTACTGTTAGTGTAATTATAATGGCATGAAAAATTAAACTATCTTTCAAGCCTTAGTATACATTTAAAGTATAGTGGTTAAGCATCCTTTTGTGAAGGGGGGGGGTTATGTCATGAGTGTTATCTATAAATTTTAGACATTCGTGTAGAAATCTCTAAATTTAGATATTTCATCAGTTTGGAGATCTTTAAACTACACTTTTGTAGGAAACATGTACTTGGAACTATATGGTGTAGAAATACTAATTTACATTAAGTGTTTTTGGTGTTGGTGCATTTATTTTCTTATTGTACATGTTTGTGTATATGGATGAGATGGGGGTTCGATTGGGTTGATCAGCCGAGGAGGTTTGGATCGGGAAGCTCGTCAGCGAGCCACACTGATGATCGACCCGGAGTGGCACTAGTTGGAGGGGTTTCCCAACCAATTGGGGTTACTGAGGCTAGAGGGCCTTCCTAGCTCAGGAATCATGTGCGGGAAGCACACTAGGCATATCCTAGTGACCAACTTGTATTGTTTGGAAATATGCTTGTGTGAATATGTGGTTTCTTTTCTGTATGGGTTATATATGAATTGTTTAGGAATTACATAGATAAAATGGATTATTTCTAGATTTAAGAAATCATTCATCGTGTTATGGAAATTATCTGTTATGTGGTTATTATGCATCTTATACAACTGTTTAACTGTGGATCGTGGTAGGCTCAGGACTGACCGAGCCATTCACTAAGCCCAATGTGGACTTACAATTTTGTTTTGTTTTTTTTTTTTTTGCATTAGGTCGGAACCAGTAGCGATACTGGGGTACTGGGTAGTGCGGATGGGAGGAGCAGGTTCAGGGCAGAACTCGTGACAAGTCGGAGTTAGAGTTAGGGTTGTGGTCGGGTTTAGAGAGAGTCCTGTAGTGATATTTATTGTTTCTCTTGTCCATTCATTTTTTTAAAATATTCTTTTAAGTTTGTTTCAGTTGGGTATTCTTGTTTCCGCACATTCTTTTATGGTGGATTGGACTATTTCGTTTCTGTCATTTTATTGGTCATTGGTAGGGGTGAGCATGGACCAGTTAACCAGTCCATTAGCAATTTTATTAACCGGTACACTAACTTCAAATTTTCAAAATCATTAATCGTAATCCGGTCCATTAACTTCGGTTAACCGTCATTTCGGTTTCAATTTTTTTGATTCGGTTAACCGATAATTTCTGGTTAACCAATAAAAGTTTTTAACCTGTAAACATAATAATATTATGAAAATCACATATGGGAGAAAAATACAAACAAATACCGAATTCCGATTGAGAAAAAAAAAGTGAAACCACTTGAACCAAGACAATGCGCTGCACACACTAATGTTTTTATTTTATAATTTTTAATAATATTTTATAAATTTTTAATAATTTTTAATAATTTTAATAATTTTAATAATTTTAATAATTTTTATAATTTTTTATAATTTTTATCTAATTTTCTTATAACCTTCTTATAATGTTCTTATAACTTTTTTGTAACTTTTTGTAACTTTTTATATTTTTTTTATAATTTGTAAATAATTTGGTTAGTTTTTAAATTTGTTATAATTTATAAATCATTATATATATATATATATAATATTAAAAAATTAAAAATTATATTGAACTCGTCGGTTAATCGAAACCGGTGGACATTTTACATCTCGAACCGAAACCGAAATCGAAAACCTATTTTTTCAAAAACATAAACCGAAATCGAAAAAGCTGGTTTGGTTAACCAGAAAAATCGATTCGGTTTTAGACTGGTTTTTCTGTTAACCAAAAAATCAGTTTTTCTCTCACCCCTAGTCATTTGTGTTTTAATAAAATAAAAGTTTGGTTTATCTCAGTGGTTTGTGGTTTTCAGTTTGGCTTTGGAATATGGTTGTATACCCTGACCGGTCACACCATTCTAGAATTGGGATGTGATAACGTGGTATTAGAGCATTTGGTTTAGGTCCTGACTTCGATTAGGACATTGGGGTAATGTATGGGGCATTGCTAGTGCGTCGGCATACAGTGTGTCCTAGTCACGAGATCGGGGGACTGAGCCTGCGCACCAGAGGCGGTACGAATAAGCACTTTAATTATTCATTGTTAAATTAATTTAATTGTTATTGGTTACTATTCTTATTAGTGATGGAGGCCATTAATGATGCTAAGGTGAGCGGTAGTGGGAGTAATTCCACAGGTGGACGTAGACGTGGTTGTGGACGTGGGCGGGGACGCGGTTGTGGCCTTGGACGGGGCCGGGGTCGTGGTGGTAGGCAGCCTGCTGAGGTTGGATAGGATCCTAGGGTAGCCATGCTAGAGGCCCAGGTGGCCGAATTGACTAAGGAGCTCGGTAGGGAGCGGGACTCGAGGCAACAATAGCCTCAACTTGCGTTGCCAGTGGCCCCGGTGGTACAGGGGGCGGCGGAGCCTGTACCCTTAGTTGGCAAGGAGATGGACAGACGGGATGCAGTGGCGGGCAGCATTGCATATATGAATTTGGTTAAATTGAGGCCACCAGAGTTTACAAGCATGGACCCTAGCGTGCAGGTGAAGACTGCTAGGAGTTCTGTGAGGTGTAGGGATGCTTGTTAGTAGCCATGGAACACATGGTGGGTTTGCAAATGAGGGGACCCGCTAAGGAATGGCTCCACGCATGGAGGTCCGTTGCGGGGTTGATGCACCACCCCCTGCATAGGAGGAGTTTCGAGCGGCTATTGTGGAGAAATATCTACCCAGGAGTGTACGAGAGAAGAGAGCAAGGGAATTTGAACAGCTCAAGCAAACCGGTAGACTATTAGTGGCAGAGTACGAGGTGGAGTTCACCTGCTTATCATGGTACTATCCTATGCTAGTCGTGACTAAGACAAACAGGGTCAGGCGGTTCGTTGAGGGGCTGAGAGAGGTAGTTCACTTCACTGAGGACACCACTTTCATCCATGTCATGGATGAGGTGATGCGGAAGGAGTCGATGGTACCGATTGATCGACCGGATGGGCCAGCCAAGAAGATATTCAAATTGTAGGGATTTGGAGAGAGGTAGGGTTTTTTTAAGGGTATTGTGACTAGAGCAGCCCGTCCGCTGGAGGGGGACAAGGTAGTGTCATGGGTCACCAAGGTATAGGGCCGGTGGCCACTCAAAGGACCATGGTGTTTGAGGTGCAGACGAGGCTTGAGGTACTGTAGTTTAGGCGGTGTGGCAGGAGACACACCGGGATATATTTTGGCCGTACAGATGTCTACTTCAGGTGCGGACAGCCGGGTCACATCAGGACGAACTGTCCAGTCGGGGGTGGTTCTAGTGCAGCACATGGTCCTAGTGCACAAAGGGGTCAGCCTCAGGGTTTGGGGCAGCAGTGTGCCAGTGGATCTGGGAGAGCTCCTGTGCGGGTGTTCACTATGACCCGATACGATGCTGAAGCGTCAAAGACGGTGGTGTCAGGTATCCTTGCAAATTGTTCGTTACCTGCATTTGTTCTATTTGATCCTGGAGTCACACATTCCTTTATTTCTGATAGTTTTGCTTTGAAACTTGATAAAGATAAAGATTTTCTTGTGGTACCCTTGGTTGTATCAACACCTATGGGTCATTCCGTCCATGTGGAGATTGTATTCAGGGGCTGTGAGGTGTCTATCTTTGAGCATGCTTTGGAAGCGGAATTGGTAGTTCTACCCACTTAAGAACTGGAATTGGTCTTGGGCATGGACCAGTTTTACTCTCACTATGCCTCTATGGATTGTTTCAGCCTTCAAGGCCCGGAAGTTACTCGTTAGTGGTTGCGAGTCATTTGTGGATTTTATATCCGTGAGTGAGGAGGGTGATGTTTCGGCCAGGAAGGTGGAGGAGACACCGGTGGTTAGTGAATATTTTGATGTTTTTCCATGTGAGCTTCCAGGATTGTCACCAATTCGAGAGATTGAGTTCTGCATTGATTTGCAGCCGGGGGTGAAGCCAATCACAATTCCCCCATATCGTATGACACCAGCTGAGTTGAGAGAGCTTAAGGCTCAATTGCAGGAGTTGATGGATCTGGATTTCATTCGCCCGGGTGTGTAACCCTGGGGAGCCTCGGTACTTTTTGTTAAAAAGAATGATGGATCCATGCGGATGTGTATTGATTACCGACAGCTAAATAAAGTGATGATCAAGAACCGCTACCCACTTCCAAGGTCATGACTGCCATTCACACTTGGAGAATTTATCAAACAAATGAAGCTTCCTGAGGGTCTCCAAAATGACCCTCGAATGCTCACAGTGCTCAACCTCACTCTGGGAGTAAACCAGGATATCATCAATAAACACAATGACAAACCTATCGAGAAACTACTTGAACACTCGGTTCATCAAATCCATAAATGCGGCCGGTGCATTAGATCATCAATCCTCGAAAGTGGGTAGCGGTTCTTGATCGTCACTTTATTTACCTGCCGGTAATCAATACACATCTGCATGGATCTATCCTTCTTTTTAACAAAAAGTACCGGCGCTCCCTAGGGTGATACACTCGGGCAAATGAAACCCAAATCCATCAACTCCTGCAACTGACCCTTAAGCTTTCTCAACTCAGCTGGTTCCATACGATATGGGGGAATTGAGATCGGCTTCACCCCCAGCTGCAAATCAATGAAGACTAAATCTCTCGAACTGGTGGCAATCCGGGAAGCTCATCTAGAAAAACATCATAATATTCACTAACCACCGGTGTCTCCTTTACCTTCCTGGTCGAAACTTCACCTACTCAGCCACAGATACAAAAGCCAAAAATGATGGGCAACTACTAACGAGTAACTTTCAGGCCTTGAGGGCTAAAATAACCCAAAAAGTTTCCCCCCTACCCTCACCTAGAGAGTAACTTGAATAGCCGTATGTCAGACTTATTAAAAGTAATAGCCTTCATTATACAATCCATAGAGGCATAGAGAGAGGATAGCCAGTCCATGCGCAAGACCACATCAAGTTCTAAAGTGTGTAGAACTACCAATTCTGCTTGCAAAGTATGTCCACAAATAGACACATCACAGCCCCTAAAAACTATCTCCATAAGGACTGAATGACCTATAGGTGTTGACACAACCAAGGGTACCACAAGCGACTCTTTCTCCTTATCAAGTTTCATGGCAAAGCTATCAGAAATAAAGGAATGTGTAGCTCCAGGATCAAATAAAAAAATGCATGTAAGGAACAAACTGCGAGGATATCGGTCATCACGGTCTTTGATGCCTCGACATCATCTCAAGTCATAGTGAACACCCACGCAGGAGCTCTCCCAGATCCACTAGCACACTACTGCCTCTAAACCTGACGGTGACCCCTCTGTGCAATCAAAGCTATGGATACAAGTGCTTTCCCTCTGCACTACGGTGCACTAGGACCACGCACTGCACTAGAACCATCCATGATGGGACAGTCCCTCCTGATGTGACCCAGCTGTTCGCACACGAAGCACGCAACTGTACAACCGAAATATATCCCGGTGTGTCTCCTTCCACACTACCCACACTGCGATACCTCAGGTCTCCTCTGCACCTCAGACACCACGGTCCTACGAGTGGCCACCGGCCCTGCACCTGGGAGACCCCTGAAACTATCCTATCCCATCCCAGTGGATGGGCGGCTCCAATCGCAATACTATAATATCCTAGATATTAATTCTAATTTCCATTTATTGTGGATGTTTGCCAGCCTAGCGAACTAGTTCAAGGTCGAGCCGAGTCGACTCATGGTCCAGTGCGAGCTTGCGAGCTCGGGCGAGTAGATTTTGTAGTTTCTTTCCATGATTGGATGAATTTATTTAAGTTTTATGCACGATTGTTTAATTATGTGATTTGTGAATGTGCATGTGGTTGTTGCTTGTAATTTGTCATGGGATTAGAATAGGATTAATTAAGCATAGTTGGGTTAGCGGGTTGAGAGGTTAATGGGTTTGGATCTGGGTTGAGGTGGATGCGGGTAAATGAAGGTTAGGGTTGAAGAGGAGGGGAAGAGATTATAATTAAAATCCCGCCACGTAGGGCTTGCAGCTCCCTATTGGAGCTGCACAAGCCGCATAAAGAGAGGAGCCGCCCAGCCAAGTCAAGCCGCCGCCGAGCCTCTCTCCCTCCCCTCTCTTCCTTTCTCTCAGTTCCCCTCTCCATGGAGCCAATCCGGTGGCTTGGGTGTAGCCGGCGCCCCCTTGAATCTTGAAGCCGGCTCCTCTTCTTCCTCTTCTTGGTGCCGGCTCCCCATCACTCTCTTGGTGGAGCTGAGCTGCCACCTTTTGGGGCCGAATTCGGAGGCCGTCGATCGGGATTTCTCCCCTAATCATCCTTCCTATTTAGGTTAGTCATTTTCCCCTCCTTCTTACGGGTTTCTTCGAATTCTAGAAGCCAATCTTGAAGGCTTGGTTGTTCTTTAATGTTGCTGGAATTTCTTGCTGAGAATGATAAATCTGTGCTGTTTTTAAAATGCTTGTTGTGGTGTATGTATTTATCTGAGAATAGTCATGTAACCTATTGTTTCGACCAGAAAATATAGTTTGGAAACATAGGTCACACTCTGGAGACCATATTCGGGTTAGAAACATCAATTTTAGGCATAATAGTAAGCTAAACAAAACCCTAATCTTGATGATCTAAATTTTAATTGCATAATTAAAATTAGGCAAAGGGGCAGCATAATCTGTTATGAACCAGCAACTAAAGTTTTATGCATGAAATAAAATCACACGGGTTATGACATTACGGGTATAGGAGTTGGGGTCGGATATTGAAGTATTGAGACGCTTTCCAATAAGGACACCCCTATGACACCGTAGGAGAGACTTGACTTAAGTCATGTTGCGCCATATCTTTGTGAATGGCGGAGAGGCTCGTTGAGGAGCCGGTTTGCGGGCTAGGCCCGGGACATTAGATGTCTAATTCCCAATCTGTGGAACAAGTTTGGTTGAGCAAATCCTAACTGTTCTGGTTGAGCAAGTTCGGAAGGCCTACCCGATTATCCCCGAGGTGGTTGTAAGGAATATGTTCGGAGGGCCTACATGATTATTCTTGTGATATCTTAAAGGGGTAAGTTTGGAGGGCCTACCCAATTACTCATGTGATATCTTAAAGGGGCAAGTTCAGAAGGGCGAATCTCGATTGTCCCTACGCGTCTCGTGGAGCAAGTTCGAAGGCCTTTTCGATTGCTCCCAAGTTACTTTATGCTAGGATAAGTTCGGAGGGCCTTCCCGATTGCTCCCAAGTTACTTTATGCTAGGATAAGTTCGGAGGGCCTTCCCGATTATCCTAGTATGTGTTGTTGCCTTAGGGCATGGTAGGCTTAGGCTTGTTGATCTTCACCGTTTGGGTGTTGGCTGCTTTTGGGCAGGTGGTGGCCAGATGGCTTGTTAGTTGGTTACTCCCTTATGACTTTTTCCTGCTTGCGTCAGGAGTTTTGCTTTGCACATCTTATATATGTGCTATTTTATTGTGGGGGTTGGTAGAACCGCTCACTGAGTTCTTTGAACTCACTCATTGTCATTGTTTTGTTTTGTAGAGCCTGATTGGTGAGGTGGGCCGGAGCACTTGGCGCAGCTGGAGGTCAAAGGAACCATATGATCTCATAGCAGTCCTAGTTAGGGGTCGTAGTCGAGTTTGTAGTAGTTTGTCATGCACTTTTGTTTTGGTATTTTGGAGTTGTAGTCCCGTGGGACCTTCATGTTTTTATTCAGATTTTATTTAAATATCAGTATTGATACTCTTTGATTTATGTTATTCTGCACTCGAGCTTTTGACAAAAACTATATTATTTAATAAAATCTGTTTATGTTTCTCTTTATAAACAAAACTGTTGTTTCTTTTTGCTATCTTTTGTGAGTTGGCATGTGCATGAGTTAGGCTGCGAGGTATAAGAATGTGTACCCTAGCCAGTCACGTGACCCTGAGTTTAGGGAATGACAGGCTTTGGCGTGTTGATCTTCACCGTTTGGGTGTTGGCTGCTTTCGGGCAGGTGGTGGCCAGATAGCCTGTTAGCTGGTCACTCCCTTGTGACGTTTTCCTGCTTGAGTCAGGAGGTTTTGCTTTGCGCATCTTATCTCTGTGTTGTTTTATCATGGGGGTTGGTAGAACCGCTCATTGAGTTCTGTGAACTCACCCGTTGTCCTTGTTTTGTTTTGTAGAGCCTGACCGGTGAGGTGGGCTGGAGCACTTGGCACAGCTGGAGGGTAGAGGAGCCACATGATCTCATAGCAGTCCTAGTTAGGGGTCGTAGTCGAGTCTGTAGTTGTTTGTCATGCAGTTTTATTTTGGTATTTTGGAGTTGTAGTCTCGTGGGGACATTCATGTTTTTATTCAGATTTTATTTAAATATCAGTATTGATACTCTTTGATTCATGTTATTCCGCTCTCGTGCTTTTGACAAAAACTATATTGTTTGATAAAATTTGTTTCTGTTTCTCTTTATAAATAAAACTGTTGTTTCTTTCCGCTATCTTTTGTGAGTTGACATGTGCATGAGTTAGGCTGCGGGGTATAGGCACGTATACCCTGGCCGATCACGTGACCCTGAGTTTGGGGCATGACAATGTGGTATTAGAGCATGTGGTTCGGTCTGACTACGACCTAGAGTTGTCACCGATAGGGAATACTAGCGTGTCAGTATACAGTAGGGGTATGTTATGAGATCAATGGGCTAAGTCTGTACCTCAGTGCGACTCTTAGTTTAGTTTGCAAAATGTTAGGGTGAATTCAATTGTCTGATTATGATTTATTTCTTTTCTGGTGATTCCAGATTGATGGAGGCCTTTGATGCCGCTAGGAGCGGTAGTGATAGCAACTCTACTGAGCGTCGAGGTCGGGCCGAGGTCGAGGGAGACCAGCGCAGGCCTGGAAGGAGGTGGGACAGGATCCCTTGGTTGTGCAGTTGCAAGCCCGGGTGGCTAAGCTGATAGAGGCACTCCGCAGGGAGTAGGAGTTGAGACAGCAGCCACAACCAGTACCGACAGCACCTGCAGCACCAGAGGTGGTCCATCCAGTGGCACCGGTGGTCAGAGCCCCCATAGCACCTTCATACGCAGATTTTGTTGCATTTAGGCCATCGGACTATACAGGGATAGATCAGTAGGTGGAGGACACCAATTTATTGGGAGATTGCTATGAGCTATGTAGGGAGCTAGGTTGCTCTTCTGAGATGACAACTCGAGTGATCGGGATACCGTTGAGAGGTCCAGCCAAGGATTGGCTTCACACCTAGAGGGACCGCAGAGCAGTACATGCACCAACCCTACCTAGGAGGAGTTTAGAGCTGCTACAAACAAGATATTAATGCAAACACAAGGATTTATAGTGGTTCGGCCACAATGCCTACTCCACTACCTAAGCACCCCGTTTAGGATTTCCAAACTAGTTTAACTAGATTAATTAGTTTTCTTAAAATGAGAACTTTACACTGGAAAGTCTCCGCTCTCAAACCGAATGCACTTCCACACCCGGAAGTATCCCTCCTTCCTACCAAGAGCACTATCCCACCTCAACCTATGGACAACTCAACTAATCCTAGCAAACTACGTTTACACCGGTGGATTTAAACCTCAAACACCAAGGCTACCACCCAATTTCAAGACCTATATTCTAGGTCTTATACAAACTCAAATCCAATGAAAACAAGTTCAAATAACAATTAAAATTACAATGAAAAGAGCTTAAGGAATAAACCAAGACGTTAAGCTCGAATCGAAGCTCGAGTTGAGGGAAGATGAGCGCTTTGAGAAGTCATTGATCGGAGAAGCGAGAGCAAGTCAATCAAGCTCTAGAAGGCACAAATCTATCTTTTGAATGCTTATGTTAGTTGTTAAGAGAGGTTAAAGGAGTTAGGTGAGGGGTATTTATAAACCCTCAACCGAACGGCTCCACAACGGGTGTTATTTTCGCCTGTTGGACGTCGTTCGATCGCTTGCCGATTGATCATTGGTCGATTCACCGATCGACCGCCCAGCGATCGCTGGCAATTCTTGCTTCTACCGCTCTGTTCGTTCGATCGGAGGGTGAATCAACTGAGTCGCGATTATGTTCCTCTACTTTCCCGTCGACCGATCGATCGACCGAAGCAAGCACTATCAGTTTTTGTCCTCTGTCGGTCGACCGACTGGTCGACCGAAGTAGCCACTGCCGATTTTTAACCATCTTCGGTCGATTGAATTGGCTACTGCAAATTTTTAACACCATTCGGTCAACCGAATCTAGGCTGGAAAATTTTCTTTTTGATCTTCTCGTTGCGTACTTTGTTTTCTGGTTCCATTCTTCAGCCTCCTTCAACTTGAAGGACTTTCCTTGTTATCTTTTGATTTGTCCAAGCCATCTCTGGTGCACGCATTGGTTTGTTTCAAGATTGATCGCAAGACATGAAACTTGACTTGTCATTTATCGATCCTGCGAGGTTCATACTTGAAGAATTTTGAGCTTCATACTTCAAGAATTTTATTAAATAGATTTGGTTTGTTATCATCAAAATAGTCATGAAGAGAATAGAGCATGAAGGAAGAAACCTTTAGCTAACAATCTGCCCCTTTTTGATGATGACAAACCATTGACGATAAAGAGCAACAGAAAGTAATGTATTCGTCAATTTGTATGAAGCATGAGTTTATGAGAGCATTAAAATAATGATGTATACATTTTGTATTTAGTGCTCCCCTTATCACCATGCATATATATTTTTAATTTCTTATTTCTCCCCCCTTTGTCATCTATCAAAAAGAATAGCAAGCAAAGTGTAACTATTACCATGTTTCAAAAATAACAGGACATTGAAGCATCAAATAATATTCAGAAAGAAGGAGTTTCAAATACCAATATAAAGTCGATCAAGTAAAGTGTAGTGTTACTACAAGTCATCCTCAGGTGGTGGTTGATCAAATAATACTAACATCAAAACAACAAATAATACTAATCATCCTCAGGTGGTGGTTGAGGTGGTAGATGCCATTGATAGTATTGCCACATCTCATCCACCCGACCAAACATCTCATCAAATCGATGATCGTACTCATCCACTCATTGACCGTACTAGTCAACACGTTGACCATACTCATCCATACGCCGGCCATGCTCATCGATCATCTGACCATACTGATCGATCCGTCGGCCATACTCGTCTAGGCGTTCTCTTGTGCCTCTATTCCAATCCACCTAGACGATACGAAACTGTGCAAAGTGATGCTCTAGATCTCCCAAACGCTCAATTGCAGTGCCGGTCTGTGAGCTTCCACCAGCATCTCCTGCCTCCATGACTATGTCAAGTTTAGTGTGCTCTACAGGTTCCCCCCGCACTCTTTTACCATGCTGATTTTCATGCGGTTGATAGAGGATAAATCTATGGCTTTGGGCACAGGTTTAATTTCAAATCAACATTTGTTTACCCAGCAGCATAGATAAAATGAGAAATCACTAAGGCATTGGGTAGGGCTTGTTTCTTTGAGGCATGAACATCCGCTATGTAGCGAAGCATGAGATCAGGAACGTCTATGGGAATGCGGGACAAAGCAAAGAAGAGTACTCTAGTACTCATAGTGGTTACTTCATCATAGTAACCTACTCTAGGAAGAATATTATATGCAATGATAAGGTGCATAATCCTAGCTGAGGTTGATAGTTTGATGCTTTGGGTAGGAAGCCTCCCCTGATAGTCCTCAGGACAGATGGCTGATATGACTTCATGGCTAGGAAAATCCTCATAAAAGAGGTGTGTGGACATCTTATATATTGACCTTCCTAGCAGAGGAAATCCAGAAGCATCTCTAATGTCTGACTCTGTGATTACTATGGATTTGCCCAAAATTTCAGATCAAAGAACTAGTGAGTCACCTAATCTGGCCTTATCTATTGCAAGGTTGGAGAAAAAGGCTTTTATCAGGATGGGACATACTGGTACTTGCTTTCCTATGAACTCTACCCAACCCATGCTTGCAAGTTTACCTCTAATGTCATATTGTTATAGGTCACCTAAATTAACTAGATGAGTCTATAGAATGGCCCTGTCTGCAAACCTAGGAGCTTGAGTCTTGCCTATAGGGGTCAAAAGGTTATCGGGCAAACTTGGGAGCTTTGTCTTGCGTGCCATTCTGCAAGACAATTAGGATGATGTGTAGATGATTAGCTTTGATGAGTAATGCATGCTCTTAAAGCAAGGAGAGGAAACACTTTTAAGATCGACATAAATGCATGCAAGGCCTCCCATTTCAAAAAATTGATTTTAACATTAAATCTCAATGTACGAGTCCAAAAAGAAATAAAAAAAAAATAAAAGATAGGATCCAAATAGGTCACAAATAAAAGAGCAAACATATATTTGAATTATTTATATTCTCCAAAGAAAAACTTTTGTTTTGGCTAGATGAGGATGAGAAATTTTTAATTAACCAAAAGTAAAAAAAAATCCTTTTAAGAAAGACAAAACAAATGTTAAGGATAACTCATGAAAGAAAGCAAACTTTTTCTTACACAACAAAAAAAATGAGAAATTTGATATTCCTTTCCTAAAACTTGTTTTTGAGGTAAGAATACCAAAGAAAATCATCATCCAAGAAAAAGAAACATGAATCTTGAGTTTTATGAATGAATCAAGACATTGAGAGAAGAAAGGATGAAGAATCCACTCAACATTGTGTATTAACTCATGAATGGTAGCTAAAGATTGAATATTTTACCTTGGAGATAGAGTAGAAACCTTAGAACCAAGAGAAGAGAGGTTGAATGGCCTGTTGAATGGTCAAGGAAGTCCTAGTTTCGGGCTTAAGAACTTGGGTTGAAGGGCTGGGATTAAAACTAGCAGTTAAATGGGTGGACAAGATGATTTTTCATCCGCCAATCGATCGGGCAGTCGCATGTCAATCGACCGCTCGAGCTTCCATGAGTTTTTAACCCCCCAAAATAATTGTTTTTGAGAGATCTATATATATTGAAACTTTATAAAAAAAATTTCACATGAACTAGGCTTCATGAGGATTCCAAAGAATCAAGAATCACTCAAAAAGGATATTTCTACAATTTTCTAAAAAATCTACAAGTTCTCAATGGCATTCTTGTAAATATGAGTCATTTGTCAAATGTTTTGAAATTTTTCCCAATCTTTTTAGATACCAAAATATGATCATTTAAAACATGTATATTGAGTTTGAGACACACATAGTATCATTTGGTCAAAATTCTATCTCAGCATCATTTAGTTCAAAGACAAGCATATTAACATGAAGTTGCTAATTATCAATCTTTAACTTATACTCATGGTTTTTCAAGAATACACATATGAATACCTAACATGAATAAATCTAAACATGTTTACCAAGTTTCAACTTCAAAGTGGAGTCTCTAAGATGAAATTTTACTTAGAGCTCATTTCATTTAAACATGGTTTCATGAAATTTCTTAAGATATCAGAATTTTACCTACGCATGTAATTTCATAGATTTGGCATTTAAAAATAATCATGAGTATAGAGACATCATTAGTGCATGAATATTCAATATTATACTAAGATTTTTGCAAAATCAAACTCATACCTCATTCCTAAAAAATTTCCCAAATTTTTCATTTCCTTTTCAATTTTATTCACAATAGCCTTCCATTTTCAATAACTTGCAAGTATACTTCGTTAGTAGTAATCAAACCATATCTACTAGCAAGTCATCGTACTAAATAGCAAAAATGATGATCAAGTATCATTTTCAAATACCTACTTTGCTATGTAGTAGAAATTCATTTACAAATAAGTCAAAGTGATACCGGAAATAATCAAAGAGATCTCAAAATGTGAAATTTTAAAAAATAAGATCTCCAACCCTTCCTATTGGTTAAAAACCGAAAGGCCACAATGAGCCTACGATTTAGAACTGCAAGGTTGCTTAGGCCCGTTATAGGCCACATAGGTCTCCGAAGAGACCGGAAATCAAAAATCAAAAATCAAAAATCATTTTAATAAAATTGTATTAAGAACGGATATGATCAACTCAAATTAATCGAGCGTCATAAAACTCCAACTTAAATGAATTCAAATAAAGTAAAGGAGATGATACCAAGTTTACTTAGATGCCAATATCCATACCTATGACATCATGATGGTTTGAAGTTGCAACCAAATGGAGATTTTTCATTTGAATCCAAGGTCAACTTCAATGTTCCATTTCCCATTCATACTTGTGTGGTAGCTCCACCTACAAAAGAACAAGACACTTTTGGTACCAAAATAGCTTTGGGTCCTTGGGGTGAGTTGGCCTAGGAATCCAAAGTGTCCTAGCAACACTTGGATTTGTTTTAAAGCACAATCATGAATAGCATGGCCATATATACCACAACAAAAACAATTTTCATTAAACTTTTTGTTTTCATTTGTCTTTTGAATGTCTAACATGAGATTTAACATTAGCATGAACATTCTTTTTTGAAAAATCATTTCTACTAAAATTCTTAAACGAGGAAATATTTTTCATATCATTCACTTTCTTGTTTAGGTTTAGAATCTCATTTTTCAAATCAATCATGGAGTTATGTAAAGCATGCAATTGAATTTTCAACATGTTATTTTCATTCTTTAACATGTCATTTTTGTTTTTCAAATTGTTAGTGTCGATACTAAAAACATCATGGCATCGATTAGAGACACTAATTTTTAGCTTCTCATTTTCTAGTTTAGCAACATGTAAATGAGAGCTAAGAGTCAAGTTTTTCTTCTTTAATTTTTTGTTTTCTTTATCCTTTTTAACCATCAAGGCATACATGATCTTATATTCGTCTAATAATTCATCATAAAGAAGATCCGAGGAACTAGATGAATTAGATCTATGATTATGATTATCATGACTAGAAGAAGAGCATACCTCATCATCAACGTTCATGATGTTAGCTTCGTGATCATGGTATGAGGATGCTTCACTTGATGCAGGTGAGTGAGTGGAAGCATTTGACCTCTGATTTACCTTGTTCTTCATACTAGGGCAATTCTTCTTCACGTGCCCTTTCTCATTGCATAGGTGACATATCACCTTTCTCTTCCGACTCTTTGTACTTCTTTGGCTAGATAAACTAATAGCTTCAAGAACGTCATTAGATATAGGAGTACGACAATTGTCACCGTCTCCTTCATTTAGAGTAACGAGTTCTTCAATTTTAGCATAATCATAAAGCATGTTCAAAGCAGCCCAAATATAATATGCAGAAATAGAATGCATAACTTTTTTAAAAATGTTATTTTCCAAAGAACAATATATGCAATTTGTTGCCTTATGATTTAACTCAAATCTGCTAATTTGTTCTTGGGTCCATGCATCCATGTTTTCCTTAGGTTCTATGTATTTTGACTTTACCATATTAAACACACCTATACCTTGAGTCTTTAAGAATGTATACATTCTTCCTTTCCAAAGACCAAAGTTTGACTCATCAAACCTAGGTGGTACGGACGCTACACACTCTAGTGTCATTTTTCGGATCGTAGCAAAGTGTAGAAGAGATGGTGAAATCTCAAGCTACAGACCTGCGCTGATACCAATTGTTGGGTGAAATGGCCTACACTAAAGGGGGGGTGAATAGTGTGTTATCTAAATCTTTCGCCTAATTTCGATTTTAATCATTTTCTTAGATCCCTTAGGCAATTCACGATTGAAAGACTAAATGCGAAAGCGATAAATGATAAAGCAATTAATACAAAAAAGATATCAATGCAAACACAATGATTTATAATGGTTTGGCCCCAATGCCTACTCCACTACCTAAGCACCCCGCTTAGGATTTACAAACTAGTTTAACTAGATTAATTAGTTTCCTTACAATGAGAACATTACACCGGAAAGTCTCCGCTCTCAAACCGAAGACACTTCCACACCCGAAAGTATCCCGCCTTCCTACCGAGAGAACTCTCACACCTCAACCTAAGGACAAATCAACTAATCCTAGCAAACTTCATTTACACCGGTGGATTTAAACCTCAAACACCAAGGCTATCACCCAATTTCAAGACCTACACTCTAGGTCTTATACAAACTCAAATCCAATGAAAACAAGTTCAAATAACAATTAAAATTACAATGAAAATAGCTTAAAGAATAAACCATGACCAAATGCTCTTTTCCAAGCCTTCAAAGCCTCCAACTCGCCAAGACGTTAATCTCGAATTGAAGCCCGAGTTGAGGGAAGATGAGCGCTTTGAGAAGTCGTTGATTGGAGAAGCGAGCGCAAGTCAATCAAGCTCTAGAAGGCACAAATCTCTCTTTTGAATGCTTATGTTAGTTGTTAAGAGAGGTTAAAGAAGTTAGGTGACGGGTATTTATAACCCCTCAACCGAACGGCTCCTCAATGGGTATTTTTTTCGCCTATTGGACGTCGTTCGGTCGCTTGCCATTCAATCATCGGTCGATCGACCGATCGACCGCCTAGTGACCGCTTGCAATTCTTGCTTCTGTCACTCTGTTCGATCGACCGGAGGGTCGACTGATTGAGTCGCGATTCTGCTCCTCAACTATAAGGTCGAACGAAGCAGGCACTGCTAGTTTTTGGCCTCGGTCGATCAAATTGGCTACTGCCAATTTTTAACACTATTCGGTTGACCGAACTGGCTACTGCCATTTTTTAACACCATTTGGTCGACCGAACCTAGGTTGGAAATTTTTCTTTTTGATCTTCTCGTTGCGCGCTTTGTTTTATGGTTCCGTTCTTCAGCGTGCTTTAAGTTGAAGGACTTTCCATATTTTCTTTTGATTTGTCCAAGCCATCTCTGGTGCACGCATTGGTTTGTTTCAAGATTGATCGCAAGACGTGAAACTTGAATTGTCATTTATCGATCCTGCGAGCTTCATACTTCAAGAATTTTATTAAATAGATTTGGTTTGTTATCATCAAAATAGTCATGAAGAGAATAGTGCATGAGGGAAGAAACCTTTAGCCAACAGACTGTGGTGTGCGGGTTCTCTGACGAGTTTCGAAGGAGTTGCCAGGGTTGCCTCCAGATAGGGAGATTGAGTTATGTATTAATTTGCAGTCTAGGGGTGAAGCCGATCTCCATTCCGCCATATTGAATGACACCAACTGAATTGAGGGAGTTGAAATACTAGTTGCAGGAGCTGCTTGAATTGGGTTTCATTCGTCCAAGTGTTTCTCCTAGGGGTGCTCCAGTGCTCTTTGTGAAAAACAAAGATGGGTCCATGCAGATGTGCATTGATTACCGATAGCTTAACAAGGTAACAGTGAAGAATTGGTACCCGCTGCCCAGGATTGATGACTTATTTGATCAGCTTCAGGGAGCTCAGTGGTTTTTTAAAATTGACCTGCGGTCAGGGTATCATCAGTTGAGGATCCAGGATAGTTAGATCCCTAAGACTGCTTTCAGGTTGAGGTATGGGCACTTTGAGTTCCTGGAGATGTCCTTCGGGTTGACTAATGCACCTGCAGTATTTATGGACCTGATGAACCGAGTATTCAGGGAATACCTGGATAAATTTGTGATAGTATTTATTGATGATATCTTGATTTATTCCAGGAGCAGGGAGGAGCATGCTGAGCACTCGAGGGTGGTCCTAGAGACTCTCAGGGAGCACCGCTTATATGCTAAATTGTCCAAGTGCGAGTTTTGGCCGGAGTGTGTAGGTTTCCTTGGCCATGTGGTATCCAGGGAAGAGGTAAAGATGGACCCCGCAAAGATAGAAGCAGTTCAAAATTGGAAGAGGCCGATGAATGTCATTGAGATTCGCAGTTTCCTGGGATTGGCAGGTTATTATAGAAAATCTGTGGAGAACTTCTCCAGGATTATAGCACCATTGACCCGCCTGACCTAGAAGAAGGTCAAGTTCGAATGGGACAGTACCCTCAGGAGAGCTTTCTGAAGCTCAAGGACCGCTTGACGTCGGCACCAGTTCTAGCAGTACCCTCAGGCTCGGGAGGATTTGTTGTTTATTATGATGCTTCCCGGGTCAGCTTGGGTTGTGTGTTGATGCAGAATTGCAGGGTGATTGCTTATGCCTCTCGGCAATTGAAGGTTTACGAGAAGAATTACCCAACCCATGATCTTAAGCTAGCAGCAGTGGTGTTCGCATTAAAGTTGTGGCGTCACCACCATTATGGCGAGGCTTGTGATATATACACTGATCATAAGAGCCTCCAGTATTTGCTCACACAGAAGGAGTTGAACCTGAGGTAGAGAAGATGGCTTGAGCTTTTGAAGAACTATGACTGCATGATCATGTACCATCCGGGAAAGGCTAATGTGATGGCAGATGATCTAAGTAGGAAGTCTATGAGCAGTCTAGCACATTTGGCGGTCAGGAGGAGGCCGTTGGCTCAGGATTTGGCCCTATGTTTGAATGACAGGGTAGTCTTGTCAGTGTAAGCTTCTGGTGCATTGGTGGCTCACCTAAGGGTGCAGTCCATGTTGCTTGATATATTGTGGGTAGCGTAGGAGGAGGATGCTTTCTGTGCTCTCATTAAGGATCTTGCCAGGAGAGGTGATACCGATAATGGGTTCAGTGTGGACTCGGAGGACGTTCTAAGGTTTAAGAATCGAATAGTGGTGCCTGATATGGCTGCGGGTTTGCATGCAGGTATCGGAGATGGCCCATCGATCTACATACACTATGCACCCGGGAGCCACGAAGATGTACCGTGACCTACGGCAGAATTATTGGTGGAAAGGAATGAAAAGAGAAGTGGCCCTGTTCGTATCTTGGTGTCTGGTGTGTGTCAGTAGGTGAAGGCTGAACATTTGAAGCCAACAGGGTTGCTCCAGAACCTCGAGATACCAGAGTGGAAGTGGGAGAAGATAACCATGGATTTTGTGATGGGGTTGCCAAAGTCTGGGAAGGGCAATGATTCTATTTGGGTTGCAGTGGATCGCCTAACCAAGATGTCACATTTTATACCTGTCAGGACAATCTTTTCAGCTGAGCAGTATGCGAGGTTGTTCTTGGATCGAATCATTGCTTATCATGGTGTCCCGGTTATGATCATCTCAGATCGGGGTACTCATTTCACAGCTCGATTCTGGTAGTCTTTTCAGGAGGGGCATTGGGCACTCAGGTTTGGTTCAGTACTGCATTTCACCCTCAGATAGATGGTTAGTCAGAGCGGACTATTTAGACATTGGAGGATATGCTGAGAGCATGTGTCCTAGATTTGGAGCGCAGTTGGAAGAGACACTTACCCCTGATTGAGTTTGCCTACAATAACAGCTATCACAGCATCATCGGGATGGCCCCATTTGAGGCATTGTATGGGTGGAGATACAGGTCGCCCATAGGCTGGTTTGAGGCATGGGATTCCCTCAAGATGGGGCCTGACCTGGTGGAGGAGGCAGTGGAGAAGGTGAAGCTAATCCAGGAGAGACTGTTTGCATCTCAGAGTTGCCAGAAGATGTATGCAGATGGAAAGGCCAGGGAGGTAGAGTTTGCTGAGGGGGACATGATGTTCCTCAAGATGTCCTCTATGAAAGGGGTGGTGAGATTTGATAAGAAAGGAAAGCTAAGCCATAGGTTCATTGTGATGTTTCCTATTCTCAGGTGCAGGGGAGCTGTGGCCTATAAGTTGGCCTTACCTTCTAGTATGGAATGAGTGCATCTAGTGTTCCATGTGTCTATGCTAAAGAAGTACATTCGGGATGAGTTATGTGATTGAGAATACCACAGTAGAGGTGGATTCAACAGTTTCCTATGAGGAGCGACCAGTTGAGGTGCTAGACCGGCAGATCAAAAAATTGAGGTCCAAGGATTTTCCCTTGGTTAAGGTCAGGTGGGATCACCATTCTGGGCAGGAGGCCACCTGGGAGGTGGAGCAGGATATGAGGGAGCATTATCCTTCATTGTTTGATGATTTAGTGAGTCCTTAATTATCTTTTTTCTAAAATTCAACGATGAATTTTCTTTAAGGAGGGTGGATTGTAATATCCTAGATATTAATTCTAATTTCCATATATTCTGGGTGTTTGCCAGCCTAGCGAACTAGTTCGAGGTCGAGCCGAGTCGACTCATGGTCTGATGCGAGCTTGCGAGCTCGGGTTAGTAGGAATTTGATTTTATAGTTTCTTTCCTTGATTAGATGAATTTATTTAAGTTTTATGCACGATTGTTTAATTATGTGATGTGTGGATGTGCATGTGGTTGTTGCGTGTAATTTGTCATGGGATTAGATTAGGATTAATTAAGCTTAGTTGTGTTAGCGAGTTGAGAAGTTAGTGGATTTGGATCCGGGTTGAGGCGGATGCGGGTAAATGAAGGTTAGGGTTGAAGATGAGGGGAAGGGATTATAATTAAAATCCCGCCCCCTAGGGCTTGCGGCTCCCTATTGGAGCCGCACAAGCCGCGTAAAGAGAGAGGAGCCGCCCAGCCAAGCCGAGCCACCCCTCTTCCTCTTCCTTGGAGCCGCTGCCCCCAAGCTAGCCGCCGAGCCTCTCTCGCTCCCCTCTCTTCCTTTCTCTCTCTTCCCCTCTCTTTGAAGCCAAGCCGACGGCTTGGGTGTAGCTGGCGCCCCCTTGAATCTTGAAGCCGGGTGCCTCTTCTTCCTCTTCTTGGAGCCGGTGGATTGAGGAGGAGCGGCCGCCCCCTCACTCTCTTGGTGGAGCCAAGCCGCCACCTCTTAGGGCCGGATTCGGAGGCCGTTGATTGAGATTTCTTCCCTAATCATCCTTCCTATTTAGGTGAGTGGTTTTACCCTCCTTCTTACGGGTTTCTTCGAATTCTTGAAGCCGATCCTGAAGGCTTGATTGTTCTTATATGTTTTCCATCGATCTCTCAAGTTTTCGCTGTGCTTTTGATTGCTGTGTTTGAGGTGACCCTTAACCTTTCCCTATGGGGTTCGGCAGTCCTAGGATGACCCTAGGGGTGCTCGGCCAAGGGTGGAGGAAGGGTGCCCTCAAGGTGTTCGATGAAATGCCCAAGTGAGGGATCTTCGTATCTTGTAGTTTATGTCTTGAATTACTTATTAAAATGAGTTATTATATCTTCAAGCATGCTTTGTATTGAATCTGTGATTTTTGAAAACATCTTGTTTTTACAAAATATGGATCTTGATGTTGATGCCATGAAGGTTCTTGGAAGATGGGTTCTGGTTCTTCGTGTTTGTTCTTGCTTATAGTGTTGTTGGTGCTTGTTAGCCTTATTTTAATATTGTGAAATTTGAGAGATTTATCTCAAAATTAGTATTCTGTTTTGATGATAATTAAGGTTATAATTTCTGTAAATTTCGGATTTATTTTCATGCTATGATGAAAATTTAATGTTGTTGGAATTTCATGGTGAGAATGATAAATCTGTGTTGTTTTTAAAATGCTTGTTGTAGTGTATGTATTTATCTGAGAATAGTTGTGTAACCTATCGTTTCGACCAGAAAACATCATTTGAAAACATAGCTCACACTCTGGAGATCAGATTCGGGTTAGATACATTTGTTTTGGGTATAACAGTAAGCTAAACAAAACCCTAATATTGGTGATCTAAATTTTAATTGCATAATTAAAATTGGCCAAAGGGGCAGCATAATCTGCTATGAACCAGCAAGTAAAGTTTTATGCATGAAATAAAACCACACAGGTTATGACATTACGGGTCTAGGAGTTGGGGTCGGGTATTAGAGTGTTGAGACGCTTTCCAATAAGGACACCCCTAAGACACCGTAGGAGAGACTTGACTTAGGTCATGTTGCGCCATATCTTTGTGAATGGCGGAGTTGAGGTGCCGGATTGTGGGCTAAGCCCGGGAGATTAGATGGCTAATTCCCAATCCGTGGAACAAGTTCGGTTGAGCAAATCCCGAATGTTCTGGTTAGCCTTGTGGGCTAAGTTCGGAGGGCCTACCCGATTATTCCCGAGGTGGTTATAAGGAATAAGTTCGGAGGGCCTACCCGATTATTCATGTGATATCTTAAAGGGCTAAGTTCGGAGGGCCTACCCGATTACTCCTATGATATCTTAAGTGGGCAAGTTCGGATGGGCAAATCCTGATTGTCCCTACGCGTCTCATGGAGCATGTTCGGAGGGCCTTCCCGATTGCTCCCGAATTTATTTATCCTAGGATAAGTTCAGAGGGCCTTCCCAATTATCCTAATATGTGTTGTTGCCTTAGGGCATGGTAGGCTTAGGCCTGTTGATCTTCACCGTTTGGATGTTGGTTGCTTGAGTCAGGAGTTTTGCTTTACACATTTTATCTCTGTGCTATTTTATCGTGGGGTTTGGTAGAACCGTTCACTGAGTTCTTTGAACTCACCCGTTATCATTGTTTTGTTTTGCATAGCCTGACCGGTGAGGTGGGCTGGAGCACTTGGCGCAACTGGAGGGCGGAGGAGCCACATGATCTTATAGTAGTCCTAGTTAGGGGTCGTAGTCGAGTTTGTAGTAGTTTGTCATTCACTTTTGTTTTGGTATTTTGGAGTTGTAGTCCCATTGGGACATTCATGTTTTTATTCAGATTTTATTTAAATATCAGTATTGATACTCATTGATTCGGGGTATAGGCATGTGCATGAGTTAGGCTACGGGGTATGAGCACGTATACCTTGGCCGGTCACGTGACCCTGAGTTTGGGGCGTGACAAATACCCTCAAAAAAACTTTGTCACTCTCCAAATCCCTGCGGTCTGAATCTCTTATTGGCTAGCCCATCATGTTGACCAGTCGGTACCATCGATTCCTAACGCATAGCCTCATCCACCACTTGGGTGAAAGTGGTGTCCGTAGTGAAGTGAATCATCCTACCGATCTAAACTCTCAGCCCCTCTACGAATTGCCTGACCCTGTCCATCTCAGTCACCACTAGCAAAGGATGGTACCATGATAAGCGGGTGAACCCCACCTCGTACTCTGCCACTGACATACTGTCGGTATGCTTGAGCTATTCAAATTCCCTTGCTCTCTTCTCCTGTACACTCCTAGGAAGATATTTCTCCACAATAGCAGCCTAGAACTCCTCCCATGCAGGGGGTGGTGCATCAAGCCCCCTATGGGACCTCCATGCGTGGAGGCATTCCTTAGCAAGTCCCCTTAGCTACAAACCCACCATTTGTACCATGGCTACTAACGAGCATCCCAACACCTCGCACAACTCCTAACAGTCGTTCAAAAAAGTCGTCACCTCCACACTAGGGTCTATGCCTGTAAACTCCGGCGGCCTCAGTTTAACAAAGTTCACATATGCAATGTTGCTTGCCACTACGTCCCGCTTGTCTGTCTCCCTGACAACTGGGGGAACAAGCTCCGCTGCCCCTGTACCACCAGTGCCAGTGGCAGCACTTGTTGAGGCGGCTGCTGCCTCGACTCATGCTCCCTACGGAGCTCCTTAGTCAATTCTGCCACCTAAGCTTCTAGCATGGCCACCCCTTGGATCCTGTCCAACCTCCTGTTGAGCTGGCTACCTACCGCCACAGCCCCGGTCCCGTGACCATAACCACGACAGCGTCCACGTCCACGACCATGTCCACGTCCACCTAAAGAATTACTCCCACTACCGCTCACCACAGCACCGTTAAAGGCCTCCATCACTAATAAGAATAGCAACTAAGAAATGGTAAATTAATTTAACAAGGAATAATTAAAAAGGCTTAAACGTACCCCAACTGGTGCACAAGCTCAGTCCCCCGATCTCGTGACTAGGACACAATGTATGCTGAAACGCTAGCAATGCTCCATACAGTATCCCAATGGCCTAAAATTGAAGTCAGGACCTAAACCAAATGCTCTGACACCACTTTGTCACACCCCAATTCTATAATGGTGTGATCGGCCAGGGTATACAACCATACCCAGAAGCCTAACTTAAAACCACAAACCATAGAGATGAACCAAACTTTTTATTTAAAACGCCAATGACTGACAAAAAGGATATAAACGAAACAATCCAATTCACTATTAAAGAAAGTGCGGAAACATGAATATTCAGCTGAAACAATCTTTAAAGAATGTTTTAAAACAATGAATGGAAAAAGAGGAACAATAAATCTCACTTGAGGACTCTCGCTAAACCCGACCACTACACTAACTCTAACTCCGACATGTCAAGAGATCTGCCCTGAACTTGCTGCTCCTAGTTGCGCTACCTAGTACTCCAGTATCTCCATTGGTTTTGATCTATTGCTACAAGAAAACAACAAAACAAATGGTAAGTCCACATTGGACTTAGTGAGTGGCTCGGTCCTGAGCCTACCACGGTCCATAGTTAAATAGTTATATAAGATGCATAATGAATAATTTCCTAATTCTAGAGATAAACCATTTTATCTATGTAATTCCAAAATAGTCCATATATAACCCATATAGAAAAGAAACCACATATTCACACAAGCATATTTCCAAACAATACGAGTCGGTTACCAGGACAGACCCAGTGAGCTTCCTGCTCATGGTTCCTAAGGTAGGCAGGCCCTCTAGCCTTAGTAACCCCAATTGGTTGGGAAAATCCTCCAACCAGTGCCACTCTGGGTCGGTCGTCAGTGTGGCTCACTGATGAGCTCCTCGATCCACACCTCCTCCGCAGATCAGCCCAATCGAACCCCCATCTCACCCACATACACAAACATGTACAATAAGAAAATAAATGCACCAAGACCACAAGCACTTAATGTAAATCGGTATTTCTACACAATATAGTTTCAACTACATGTTTCCTACAAAAGCGTAGTTTAAAAATTTCCAAACTGATAGAGATTTCTACATTAAAATCTAAAATTTATAGATAACACCCGTGATACAACCCCCCCTCCCCCTCCCTTCACAAGTAATTTATAGATAACACCCATGGTATTATAATTCATTGATTCTCTATTTAATTGTTTAAAAAAAACATACAAGAGAATGCTTAATTATTAAACTGTAAAAGTATACTAGAGCTTAAGGCATACTTTAATCTTTTCCATACTAATACAAATACACCAACAATAGATGCTAATCAAAGATTATATAAATAAAATTTAGAAATGAACTTAACAATTCTTTTATGGCTACTGCACAAATCATCTCCCTTTTCTTCCTTCACCAACACTAATCTTCCAATCACCCACTGTTGCAACCCAAATGCTTAATTGATTTCATATCCAATTTACCACTTACCTGTACATTGCAGCCATAAGAGAAGAACATGCGGCACTTTACCTAAGAGTATGCGGCACTACAAATTATTCCTAGGTTCTTCACTACTAAGTTATTTAAGTCAAAAAATTCAATTCAAACAAATCCAATGAAAATCTATTCATGGATACCATCCACACAATCAAGAAAACAATTCAATTCAAATAAATCCAATTTAAATAAATCTAATTTATTTAAGTGAACAATTCAATTCAAACAAATCCAATTAAAATCTATCCACGGATACCATCCACACTATATTTGGATAAATTCGAGTAAGTGATTTGGAGGGGGAGGGATTTGAAGGTTTTTTGGAAGAGTTTTAAAAATCTTATTTGGTTAGACTTCATAAGGTGTTTTGAGAGATTTGGTAGACCACTATGCCCTCGTTTTTAATAATATATATTTTTGTTTTAGGGATATTTTTGTAATTTAAGTTTTTCTAATTCATTAATATTTCAAGGGGTTTCAAACTCATTTAAAAAAGTTATCCAAACAGGATGTTTTAAACCCCTCCAAAACTCTCCACCTTCAAAACCCTCCTTAACCCTCCAAAACCTTCAATCCAAACATAGTACAATTGCAGCAGGCGGTCACCCCAAAGAAATTAACTTTCCAATACTTAATAATATACACATTGAACCCCAAATTTAACACAAGAATTTACACAAAAAGTCATCATCAAATTCCATTGAATAGGGGATCAAAATCATCAAGAAATCTCCAAGTTCTTCAAGACAGGCAGCAAGGGAAGGGAAGAAGGAATGGGTTTTAGCAAAGTTTTAACCACTCACCGGCATGGGAAAACCAAAGTAGAAGATGCCCTTAAGGTTCCTTGTGTAGATGATCACCGGCGTTGGCAACTGGTCCAACGGCACCCCCCCCCCTCCGTTGTCTCCTGCGTCGTCCCTCTTCAAGCGTTGGGTTTTTTTTCTCTCTTGGATGCGTGGGGACCTAGCAGTCGAACCATCAAATAACCCCTTTCTTTTATTTTATTATTTTATTTTATTTATACGATTCTACACTCACTTAACCCAACCTCGGTTTCAACTTAACTCGACCAAAACTCGTCTGAATTGGGTTCCAATCAAGTCATTGGACTCGTCAGACTAATACTCCATACGATTATTGTTTATCTTTTCCATTCATTGTTTTAAAATATCTCTTAAGGTTTGTTTCAGTTGGGAATTCATGTTTTCGCACTTTCGTTAATAGTGGATTGGATTGTTTGGTTTCTTTTATTTTATTGGTCATTGACATTTTAATAAAATAAAAGTTTGGTTTATCTTTATGGTTTGTGGTTATGAGTTAGGTTTCGGAGTATGGTTGTATACCCTGGCCAGTCACACTATTCTAGAATTGAGGTGTGACATGAATATTCAATACATTGAATAGATATATATATATAATATCTACTAATATAATTCTTGACTTCAAGTCTGCAAATACAGTTCATCACTCTTTGATTATCCTGGTCATTTTTTAATATATACCTGCATATCGTATAATATCTAATTAATTATGATCATATAACGAAATTAGCAAAATTAGACTCGTCACTGCTTAATCGTATGGTGACTTTTATTATTTAGGACAATGTTAAATCCATATAATTAGTTTATAGACTCTTTAATTACTTATGTTATTCAATTTCAATATTTCAGCGTTCATATATTTATCCATATATAATTTATTAGATGATCCTATGCAAATCCCCAAAACTAAGCTACTTTTATATATCTTAATACTTATCAATTAGTAATTCTTGGTATATTATTTAATCAGACAAAATATTTATCGACTAAATCAATTTCTATTAAAACTTGTAGATATTTATCCATTAGTTTTTCTTGGTATGTTATTTAATCAGACAAAATATTTATCGACTAAATTAATTCCTATTAAAACTCGTAGAAATAGTCTTGACTCTTGAGATCTTATTCAATTTTTGCACGTAATTAAATAATATATTTATCCACTAAATAAGATCTTATCCAAATCCGCAAAAGTAGGCTTGCCACTAAAATACTATTAATTAGGTGTAGAATAAAAGGTAAAAAGCTTTAACTTAATGATACTTATGTAGTATAAATAGGAAGAAAATGCATACATTTTTAACCACAAAGTAACTGATTGAAGGTAAAGGTAAAAAATGGAGAAGACTTACAATCCAATGATCTCTTTGATAGTGGTGTTGTGCTTGAGTGCATGTATTGCTACTATAGAATGCAGAAACCTTACCGATGATCATTCACGTAGAAATCTACTCACCAATGGCCTTGGGTTGACTCCTCAAATTGGGTAATTAACTAGGTTTAATCTTTTACCTTTTATTGTTATTATTATGCAAATTTTTACGAAGACTAAACTTGGTTATTCTTCATAATGTAGGTGGAATAGTTGGGGTGTGACAGGAGTTGACGGCGAAGGAGAGCTTAGAGGCAAGGCAGACTGCGGAGGTAGGGTGGAGTGGCTGACTGCGGAGTGTGGAGTCAGGGCCTCGAGATTGTCAGAGGCAAGGCAGACTGTGGAGGAGAGTCAGAGGTCGAAGGCGGACTACGGACGAGGATCTGATTTAGGGCTACATAAGAGAGTCGGAGGAGAGTCCAAGGCGGACTGCGGACTGCGGAGGCTTGTCAGAGGCGGGCATTCAGCGTCGGCGATGGAGTCTTAGAGATTTAGGGCGAAGGGAAGTTGCGTGAGGCTGAGGTGTGAGGGAAGTCACGGCGGGCAATCTGTTTGACTTATGGAGTTAGGGTTTTAAAAAATAAAATAAAATTTAATTTAATTTTTTAATACCTCGCGGGCGTAACGGGCCGGCCCGACATGATAAGAACCAGCCCGCGTTGGCCCTCAATAATTGCGGGCTGGGCCGGCTCGACACGATAAGAATTAGCCCGCGTCGGCCCTCAATAACTGCGGGCTAGGCTGGCCCGACCCGATAAGTTTATCGAGCTAAATTTTTTGGCCCAACGCACAGTTATCTTGCCGTGCTTGTGTCATGCTATCGTGTCGTGTCTATTTTTGCCGAGTCTAGTTGAAACCCTAGCTTTGCGCCTTGTCTTTCTTGAGTTTGCCTTCAAGCTTGATTTGATTCATTATCAAAGCATTAAGAGGAGCTAGGATTCATTGTTTGGAGCTAAGTATAAGTTGTATTATTTATTTGCTCCATTGTTTGTGTATTTTCACGTTTATTTCATTGTACTCTCAAGTGTGTAAACCTAGAGTGCTAGGTTGATTGAGTTGGTGGTTGCCTTGGTGTTAAGGTTTAAATCCATCGGTGTAAACATAGTTTACTAGGATTGGTGATTGTTGTCCCTTAGGGTTTAGGTGGAAGAGTGCTCTTCGTAAGAAGACGGAGACTCTTTGGGTAAAAAGTCCTATTTGTAAAGGAAATGATATAATCTAGTAAAGCTAAGTTTGGAAATCCTAAGTGGGGTGCTTAGGTACTAGAGTAGGCATTGGGGCCGAACCACTATAAATCATTATGTTAGCATTGCTTTTCTAGCTTGTGTTTAATTGTCTTATTTATTGCTTCCGCTTGCTATTTGAATTAATGTATTCCCTAAGTTGTAAGAAACGATTGAATTTGATAAAATTGGAATTTGGTGAAAAGATTGCATAAAACACTATTCACCCCCCTCTACGTCTAGCCTCGACCCGGAAAATGACACTAAAGTTGGTAGCATCTATACCACCTAGGTTCGATGAGTCTAACTTTGGTATTTGGAAGAGTAGAATGTACACTTTCCTAAAGACTAAAGGTTTAGGTGTATTTGACATAGTAAAGACTAAATACAATGAACCTAAGGAAAACATGAATGCATGGACCGAAGAACAAATAGATATATTTGAGTCAAATGCTAAAGCTATGAATTGCATATTTTGTTCCTTGCTTTATAATTATACAAAAACCGAGGAGCTCAATACACTTGATGAGGGGAGTGATGACAATTGTCTCTAGTGCCTCTAGTCATAGGAGCGTACTAAAAATCGGAAAAGGAAGGTGATTTGCCATGTATGCAAAGAAAAAGAGCATGTGAAGAAGAATTGCCCTACTATGAAGAATTAACAAGGCAAAGAAAAGGTCGAATGATTCGACATCCTCATTCCACTGAAGTGAAGCATCCTCTTGCCATGACTATCAAGCCATCTCAAAAGATTGCCTCATGAATGATAACAATAAGGTGCACTATTATCCTTCTAGTCATGTTAATGAAAATGATAGCATTAACTCATCTAGTTCTCATGATTTGCTTTATGATGAATTAATGGATGAGTACAAAAACATGTATACCTTGCTAATTAAAAAGATAAGGAAAATAAAATGTTAAAGAAAGAAAATGTGACGCTTAATTCTTGCTTGCATGAATTCAAATTGGAAAATGAAAAATTGAAATCTAGGTCATTTGATTCATGCCATGATGATATGGAATTTGAGATTAAGGACTTGAAACATAAAAATGATAATTTAAAGAATGAAAATAGCATGTTAAAAACTCAATTATATGCCTTACATAAGTCCATAAATGATTTGAAAAATGAGGTTTTGGTCATGAGTAGAAAAGTTAATGGTTCTTATCCTAAGAATTCTAGAACTAAAAATGTTTCATCTTTTAGAAATTGTAGGAACAAAAATGTATCACCTAAGAATGCTCACTTCCATTATGCACATCATGTTAAGCATTCCAATCTCACACCTCATGTCCATAAGAATAATGAAAAGAAGAGATTTCATGGACATTGTTTTTGTTGTGATGTTTACGGGCATGCCATTTATGATTGCCCTTTAAAATGAACCCAAGTGTTATGAAGACACTTTGGGTACCTAAGCCCATTAACCCCCTAGGAGCCAAAGGCATTTGGGTACCAAAGGTTTTTTGTTCTCTTGTAGGGGGAACTACCACACATGGTTGAAGGAAAGTGATGTGTTGAAGTTGACCGTGGACTTGAATGATGAATCCTCCCTTGGTTGCAACTTGAAGCTACCTTGATGCCTTATGTAAAGTTGGCATCAAAACTATTTCGGTATCATCTTCTAACTTGATTTATTTTACCTTGATTGAAGATTATGATACTATGCTTAATTGTAATTTATTTCCGCACTTGATATGAGTTTCAAAAATGTTTTTGATTTTTGATTTCTGGTCTCTTCGGAGACCTTACTAGCCTATAACGAGCTAATGCGACCTTGTAATTATCAATTGTAGGGTCATTGTGGTATTTCAGTTTTCAACCAATGGGATTCATTTTGAGATCTCACGATTCATTTTGGTTTCATGTTTTATGTATTTGAAAATGAATCTATGCTATTTAGTGGAGTTGAATTTGGAAAATCTAACTTGGTTTTTCACTTTGCTACTTAGTTTAATAGCTTGCATGTAGATTTGGTTTCATTTTCTATTATTGAAGTATACTGGCAAGTTATGTAGAATGGAAGGCTATGTCAATGAAAAATGAAAAGTTTGCCTAAATTCGCATCGATGAGGTATGTTTTTGGTTATTGCAAATATCTAGTCCAATACCTCAATTTTCATGTTTTATTTGTGTCTCTATACTCATGTTTGAAGTTGCATGTTAAATTCTTGAAATTTCATGACCAGGAAAAATTTTAGAACTTAGGCAAATTTCATTGAATGAAAGTTGTGCTAGGCCAAAACTTCTTATTAGAGACCTCCTTTCTAAGTCCAAACTCATCCAACATGTTTAGAGATACACATGACATGCTTCTAGTTGTTTAGAGTTGAAAATTCATGTGTAGATCAACAAGATGATAACTAGTTGACCTTAAGAGACCTAAACTTGAGTAAATTTGAACTAAGACAACAAATTGACTTAGAAACTTCATTTTAGGTCCAAATTTCACAAACATGTTTAGATTTACTCATATTAGGTGTTTGAAAAACCTTGAGTACAGATTAAAAATTGATACTTAGCAATTACATGTTAACATGATTGTTTTTGAATGAAATCATGCTAAAGTAAAATTTTGACCAAATGACATTATTTTCTTTTCAAACTTGATAAACATGCTTTAAATGATTATATCTTGATATCTGGAAAGTTTGAATAAAAATTGAAAACTTTTGAAAAATAGTTAATATTTATGAAAATGCCACTAGATTTCAGTTATTTTTAAAAAATGTAGAAAATTGATTTTTGGATGATTCTTGAAATTGCATGTTCGATCAATAGGGAGTAGTGGACTAGGCGGTGTTGGCCGAACCACTAAAATCCCTTGTGTTTGCATTGTCATGTTTGATTGCTTATAATTATTTTTCATATTTGCTAACGAATATCATTTAGTCGCACTTAGTTTCAGTTAAAGTTTGAATTGTTTCAAAAGAAATTGAATTGAAGGTAAAATTAACCCAATACTATTCAACCCCCCTTCTAGTATGGATATTCGATCAATAGCCACAAGCCAAGGGGAGGGTGTTTGATATCCCTTCCTCAACCCTAACCCTTCTAAACCCTTTATCCAACCCGCATCCACGTCAAGCCGAACACGAACCCGCTACCTTAAATTAACTTAATTAATCCTACTCTCCACATAACCATCCAATGCACGCACACCCACATACGACATAATAAAGCAATGCAACATAGAAAAATTAAATAAATTTAACTACTCAAGCAAAATTTCATATTCAAAATCCTACTAACCCGAGCTCGCAGTCTCGCACCGGACCATGAGTCGACTCGACTCGACCTCGATCTAGTCCGCTAGGCTGGCAAATACAAGCAGAAAGGAAAATAATATAATTAAATATCTAGGATATTACAAATGTATTCATGAAGAAATATTTTCATGATCCAAGTCGATTAGCGCTCGACATTTGTGATCGGAAAAATCGGAGAAATTCGAGAAATCGATAAGGACGCTCGTCGACGCTAGGGATTCTTAGGAAAGTTAGAGTTTAGGTTTAGAGTGTCTAGCCTTTATTGTAAATCCTCAAATTGATGCTTAATAACCCAAAACTCTGAATCTTGAAACCCGTAAATGAAGAACGCAACAAGAAAATAGCAAAGGTTAATTTCCCAAATTCGGTCGTAGGGGTGGTCGACCATATGGAGCCCATAGTCCACAAAGGGCTCCAATCGCTCGGGCGGTCGCTTGGTCAGTCAACCAGCGCTCGATTGGACCACCGATCGGGCGGTATAACGGCTCGAAAAATAGCCATTTATACCCATTGTGCCCGACCACCACTTGGTGTTTTGCCTATTTAAAGGCCTTCTAAGCCTTCCTATGATATCTGAATGCTTCATGAGACATCCTTTGACACCTACAAGCTTTGATTGAGCCATCTTTGTTGAAACCCTAGCTTTCCACCTTGTTTTTCTTGAGTTTGCCTTCAAGCTTGATTTGATTCATCATCAAGGCATCATGAGGAGATAGGATTCATTGTTTGGAGCTAAGAATAAGTTGTATTATTTATTTGCTCCATTGATTGTGTACTTTAATGTTTATTTCAATGTATTCTCAAGTGTGTAAACCTAGAGTGCTAGGTTGATTGAGTTGGTGGTTGCCTTGGTGTTAAGACTTAAATCCACCGGTGTAAACATAGTTTACTAGGATTAGTGATTGTTGTCCCTTAGGATTGAGGTAGAAGAGTGCTCTCGGTAAGAAGGCAGAGTCTTCTGGGTGATGAAGTGCCTTAGGTTGGGAGACTCTTCGGGTAAAAAGTCCTCTTTGTAACTGAAATGATATAATCTAGTAACGCTAAGATTGGAAATCCTAAGTGGGGTGCTTAGGTAGTGGAGGAGGCATTATGACCAAACCACTATAAATCATTGTGTTATCATTGCTTTTCTAGCTTGTGTTTAATTGTCTTATTTTTTGCTCCCGCTTGCTATTCGAATTAGTGTATTGCCTAAGCTGTAAGAAATGATTGAATTTGATAAAACCAAAATTTGGCAAAAAGATTAGATAACACACTATTTACCCCCCTCTACTATGGCCATTTCACCAACATTGTCATAATTTAAGGGGATTATTAGCTATAATATGCTCGCAGGGAGGCCACGTTCCAAGATCGTGGGAGTTCCTGCTCAGAGGGTTCTGCTATTCTATTGGTGCCTTTTCCTTGGACCTCTGTGATCCGATAGGGGTCTTCCAAGTTTGGGGCAAGCTTGCCCTCTCCGGTTCGTTTTCTTTGTGGTTCGATCTTACGGAGAACTAGATCGCCTTCTGCAAAGCTCCTTGGCCTGACATGTTACTCGTATTTTTGGATGATCCTGAGCTTCATTGCCTCTTCTCTGATTTTTGCGATCGAATTCTTGCTCTTCTTCAATGAACTCGAGTTCAGTGACTCGAGCTTCTGTGTTTCCCTGTTCCTCAAAAGCAATTCTACGGAGGCTAGATTCTACGATCTCGACGAGGATCATGGCCTCTACTCCGTAAATGAGGCGGTAAGGGGTTTTCAGGGTAGAAGACTGAGTTATTGTGTTGTAACTCCAATGTACTTTCGGTAATTCATTGATCCAATAGGCCTTGACTCGGTTGAGCTTTTTTCTTTAACCCGATTAGGATTACTTTGTTGGCTGCCTCAGCTAAGCCATTCGGCTGCGGGTGCTTAACCAATGAGAAGAGTTGTTTGATGCCGAGGTTCGAGCAGAACTCTTGGGATCGCCGATCCGTGAACTAAGTCCCATTTTCGCTAATGAGTTCTCGCGATATTTCAAATTTGCAGATGATATTCTTCCAAAATAACTTTTGGACTTTATCTGTTGTAATCGTCGTTAGGGGTTCTCCTCTATCCACTTGGTGAAGTAGTCGATTGCTAAGATCTAGAACTTGAATTTCCTAGGTGCTTGGGGAAAGGGACCACAAGTAACTTACGAGCCTTCATGGCTGAAATGACTCCCATAAGCTCACCTCTTCCGTCTCCTTAGAAGATGAATTGCGGCAACCCGGGATTACTGAAAATAACATTCTTAGCCCTACAATCCACTGACGTAAAGTGATTCGCCAGCCAATCCATGCCGAGTATGACATCTAGTTCAACCATTGGTAGAAGTGTCAACTCTACCCTCAAGCATGCCCGAATATGAGCACCTCGCAGTCGCGGAAAATTGTTCCGGCTATTATTGTATTGCCTGTAGCCATCGACACCACATACGACACATTAAGCAAAGAAGGTGCTACAGGTAACTTAGCAGCAATCTTAGCATATACAAATGAGTGCATAGCACCCGGATTAAACAATACATAAGCTGCGGATAAACTAAATAAAATAGTACCTATCACCACTGCCATAGATGCCTATGCTCCATCACGGTTCATGGCGTAAACTCGAGCACACGATCTCTAAGAGTGACTAGCCTACGACCCCCTACTCTGCATTGGACCCATCTAAGCTACTAACCCAACTAACATCGATGATTTTCCTTCCTGAGTGCCTCATCCACTACTCGAGGAAATGTGGTGTCCTCGGTATAATGGATGAGCCTGCTGATCTGGGGCCTCAACCCCCTCGGTGAACCTCTTCACCATGGCGATGTTAGTAGCCACTAGGGTTGGGTGGTACTTAGAGAGCCTAGTCAACTCCATCTCGTAGTCTGACATGGTCATACCGCCCATCTGACGCAGCATCTCAAACTCCATTGCCTGCTTATCGCAGACACTCAGTGGTAAGTACTCCTCCACTACAGCCGCCCTAAACTCTTCCCACGTAGGGGGTGGTGCATCCGCTGTCCTGTGGCCCCTCCACGTGTGTAGCCAGTTCTTTGCCGGTCCCCTGAGATATAAGCTTACCATGCGAGCCGCTAACTCGGATGAGCACTCAAGCTTCACACACAGCTCGTAGCAATCACCAAGAAAATCGGTGACCTCTACCTACCTATCTGTCCCGGTGAACACCGACGGCCTCAACTTTACGAAGTCTGCATATGTGGGCGCCCGTGGGACTTTGACCACCAGCGCTACTAGCTCAGTCACTTCTGGCACTACGGGTACCACTAGTACCGATTGCGGCTGCTGCTGCTACCTCAACTCTTGCTCCCTGCGGAGCGCTTCTATCAACTGAGCCACCTGAGTCTGCAGCTGAGCAACTATGGGGTCCTGTACACCCTCCTCTGATTGCTCTCTTCCCCGCCCCCGACCCCACCTCGGCCTCGGCCCTGGCATTCGATGGAATTACTACCACTGCCGCACAACGCAGCATTGTGAGTCTCAATCACACTAGCATAAAGAATTCTTTTTTACCATTAATTCCAATAAATCATAACTTAAATTTAAATTACTAACCGCATGGTGTGCTGAGGTGCAGTCGTGGCCACCTGATCTCGTAGCATAACTATATCGTATGTGGACATGCTAGCATATGCCTCATACGCTACCCAATTCCTAGTCGTAGTCAAGACCTAACCAAACGCTCTGATACCAACTTTGTCACGCCCCAACTCATAGTCGCGTGACCGGCCAGGGTACGTGTCAGTACCCCGAAGCCCACCACATGCACTGACCAATCATACACAGAAATAACACTGGACCAACAAGAGAGTCATGAAATAAAATGGCGACCAAATATTATTAAAGTCTAAAGAGTTTTAAGTTTAAAGAAAGCAACTCAGCTTTTCAAGGAGACATTTCAAGTTTGAAAGCAGTAAATGTTTTACAAAGACCACTCAGTGCATGACCAACAACTCAAATGACACGACTACGACTACATGGATGCCTGCTACGAGACCTATGCCACCATCTGCCCTCCAGCTGCCCCATGCCACCAGGCCGTACCTCACTGGTCGGGCACTACAAAAATAAAATAACAAACCGTGAGTTCACGAGGAACTCAGTGAGCGGTTCTTTCGAACTTCCACTTAAATCCCTGGTAAGGTAACATATACAACAGAATAATACAATTAAGGAGTTCAAATTAACCCATTTGACAGGTCAAATAAGTCAATAAACCGACCTCTTTGGCCCTTATCAAACTCAGTGTCATTCAGCCACTATAGGCCTTAACATATGTAAGGGGGGTTCGGCCATACCAGGCTCCCCATCTCTACAAAAACATGCCAGACCGGCCCCCACAAATCAGCCCAATGAGGCATGTATCATGTAAACAATCAAATCACCGGGTTTGTCGACTACGACGGCCACTAGTCTCAGAAACCCTCTGTGTTAGGGATAGCTAGTCCCACCCAACTCGGGTCTACCGTCATCATGGCCCACTAACAAAATATCAAGACCCTTCACAACTCGGGTCTAACACCTAGCGGGCCCGCCGGTGCAATCTCAAGACCCTAATCACTGCTGAGTCGTGTGGTAGCCGTTCGGCTAATAACACTCCTCAGTAGATCATCTCAATCACAATACACAATCAGAGTTTCTTTAATAATTCCACTCTAGCTTTTCGGGCATTGCCCATACCCGGCCCTTCCCTCGGGTCGCACTAGCCGAACACTAATGTCTGCTATTTTTCCCTAAGTAAGTAACCTAGTTTTATGCACTACACTTATTTAGTGTAGCTACCATTCATAAGTACGGAAATACCTACTTCTTGATTCATTTCAGCATATGAAACATAGGAAAGATGTTGTCTACAATTACCAACAATAATAACCATATGAATACTGAAATAAGAGATTAAATTCAGCAATTAATTTCTAAATTTCAATAAGGAAGCAAGTAGTATAACATGGCAAGGATTGGGCACTAACATTAAAAAGTAAATGAATCATTTCCATGATTCACATGCCATACTAAATCCTAACCATATATGTGCATTCAAAAACATTTCCTTACATCATGATAATCTCAATCTACCACTATTAACAAATTATACATCGAGTGAGTAATCTATAGCATGAACAATGAAATAATCTCTACATGTACGCATGTACTAAGTTGAGCCCCTCTCCCCTCCTCACACCCACTCAGCCGAACCTAATCTAGGTTACTCATGCTCGGCCGAGATAAAAACATGGTGGAAGAAGAGGGTTTTTGGCCATGATCAAGAATAAGCAAGCCACCAATCATGAAAAGAACTCGATCCGAGAGGTTACGCGCTCTAGGAAATTGGGGAAACCTTTTTCCTTCATGCGATCGGCCTTGATCATCAAGGAAAACTTCGAGAAACTTCATAATAACGACATACACACACACTAGAATTGAATCTCAGAGAAAACTTTATGAATCGACGGAGTTATTCGAGAAATCAACAAATCCCTAGGACCTTGGGTCGGCTACCCGCCTACCCTACATAACTATGTTCGACCACTCACCTCGACTAGAGGAGATGATGGACGAGATGAAGACGATCCCGATTTCTCCGACGACGACACAGATCCGGCGCCGCCCAAGAGCTCCTCTTATCCTCCTCGGGCTGCGTGTGGCTCAACTTGTCTTGAGCCGCACGGCGGCTTGCGGTGAGGGATTAATTATCTCTTCTTCTTTTTTTGACAATTATGCCCTTCTTCACTTAACCCCGTAACTCGACTCCACCTAAGCCCAGATTGAACCCCGACTCGATCCGCGAACTTGATTTCAACCCGACTTGAGTCAACCCAACATATACATTTCAAAAGCATTAACCATGAGTCTAAAATTTAACTCATACCACCTATTCGCGGCGATCTCGCGACTCGGCCCGGTTAGTTCCCGATCCGATGGGCTGCATCAATGAAATTTTATATTAGGAAACCCCGGGTATTACAAGAAAAAAGAAAAATATTTATTTATTTATTTTGAAAGGGGTAAACAACATGATTTAATTAATAAACGACCAATCCGACATTCGATCCGATTCGAGAAAACTCGTCCAAAATCGATGAAAAACCCCTAGACAAGAGAATAACGACATGAATCAAGAATTGGAGAAAAGAAGGTATAAATCCACTCACAGGACAGAGAGAAAATGGAAGGAAAAGACGCGCAAGATCTTCCCTCGATCGGCACCGATGAACTCACAAAAATTTGACTCCGACGGCTCCTTCTCCTCGGCGGCGCCCTCTCTCCTCTATCCTTTGCCTCGGATGTCGTGCAGCTATAACCCCTGGCCGCACACCCCAGGGTCTAATTTATAGACACTGGTTGGGTCCAAATGACCAAAATACCCCTACCTAAGCCATCCGACTTAAATAGCCCATAACTCACCCACTCTAACTCCGATTCGAGATCCTATTGCACCGCTAAATTTGCCTCGAGACACTCTATCATCCTAGCAATCTAAATCACAGAGGCAAGGCAAATAAAATTTTCCTTAACTTTTTCTACATTAAATGCTTACTCGGGTCTAATCCCGAAGCTTCCCGCCAATCCCCGCTAACTAGGGCCCACGATCCCTCACTCAAGAATACAATATTATTATTAAGATTTTGGGTATTACAGCTCTGACCTCCGGCTCTGCCTCCAACTCAAGGTCAGCACTCTATTTTTGGCATTTGAAGTTCATATCATTTCCATATCATGTTGTAGACTGCATCTGTTGTAAACTATGTAGTTTCTACTTAGAAGCCTAGAGAAGACGGCATATATCGGGAGGCCTGTGTGGATTATTCGCTCCACATTGATATCCTAGGTTAATATACCCGATCCAAACTGAACTCCTAGTCCAAGCAAAATAGTGAGCCCTATTCCCAAGAGAATGCTGAACTGCAAGTTGAGCATTTTGTTGCCATCACTCATGAACGTCTAAGAGTTGAACAAATGAGAATTTATACTTATGAGGATTCTTGTTGTACCTGCATTACCCTCACTATAGCAACAACCACCTTGGCATGATCCCCTTTGGCAAATGATGTGGCTAATATTGCCTGCAAAAAATTGAAATTTTGTCCTCTGAGAGTGACCGAAATATACTGAATTATTAAATAAAGCAACTCTAAGATTTGCAAAGAAAGTGTGAGTCTATAAATATTATTGATAAAGATTGAACTATATGATTATTAAAGAAAGCAATTCTGTCTGATAGATGACCTGTACGAGGAAAGTCCTATTTCAACTTCAACTTCTTTATCATACATACTACTAATATGTGATGCAACATCAACCACGGGTACTCACTTCACTGGCATAATGAAAAATGGTAAAGTCAGAACGTCATAATTTTGGCTTGTTGAAGTGCTTATGATTTTTAAAGGTCTGGTATAATTTCTGAGCGAAAGTTTCATGTGTTGATCTTGGTAACATGTTGCATTAAGATTAGCAAATACAACTAAGGTATCTATAAATAAAACAAATTCATTAAAGACTCAATGATATGCCACATATACCAAGCTTCACCTAGAAGAGCAATGATTCTACCAGGTTTGTGGTAGAGAATAAATAAAAAAGTTAATAACCAAATGTAGAACTGCTAGGATCACATGTGTGTGCATCATTAAACCAGAGATAAATCTGCTCAATTCATAAAACCTAAGGATGCACAAGTTGCTCAGTTTACTCAACCCATGAGTGTTTTGCATCTCACAAAACTATAAAATTTTATATATTTTGTATTTATGTACTTTCTATTAAACAACACCTGAAAGTGCAAAAATCTGAAACCATCTCAAGAAAGTCTATCTACACAATGTTTTCTTTGCAAGACAATTGTAGTTTGAGTATATCAATTTCAACTAGTTGTATAATGAGAACTGTTATATATTTACTCTAAAATTTCAAAAATAGTACAACCAGTATAGCAGTGGATCACTCATGTTAAAACAAACCTTTTCAATAAGATCGAGAATGTCTTGGTTATCAACAAACACAATATAACTCCAACTGATTTCTTCTTTAGTGTACTCTTCTTGTTCCATCTTAAAAACATGCTATAAGAATGAACCACGATGAGTTAAAAACCACGTGATAACTAGAAATTTCCACTATCTTCAAATAGAGGTATGAGATGTATCAAACATGGTTAAAATGTTGATGCAATTTTTAGTTTGTGAGATTGATACAGAACTGTTCAAAGCTGTGAAAAACGAACATGTTAAAGTCAATTCATCTATAGGCCACTACAACATTTAGGGCTTTCTATAGCATTTAAAAGTAACGTTTTAACAAAATGCTATCGTTAACCAATAACCATGGCTAAAATTTCAGCGCGCGGGATAAGTCCCTCCTTTTTTTCCCATCGACAACAAAAAGCCCCGCTCACTCAACAAAACCTCAGCCCACGCCCCCTTCTCCTCTAGCGACAAAATCTCAACCCGCGTTCCCCTTGTCCTCTGGCGACCAAACGTCACCCCGACCACCGCCGACGAGAGTCCACGTACGCCTCGTCTCTCCTGCTCGCCGACAGTCATCATCTCTCGTGATCGTCGGCGCCCGCTGGGTGGACCTAGAAGGTTCGATTCACTTTCTCGTGCCCTAGTTTATCTTGGCTCCTTGCTTCTGGTTTCAATCGTGATGTCGCAGTGTGCATTCTAGGGTTTATTTTTCTTGCCCTTTGTTTGATTTCGGTTTCCTTCTTTTGAGACGCCGATGATACCGATGCTAGTTTTCCATGAAACCTCGTCGCCTTCTTTTGATTATTTCTGGTAAAATAATCACCATGGTTCCAATGCTGATTGGTCATCAAGTATTTGTAGGCTTTTTACGTTGTCTTTATCTTCTTGAATCTACCCTTCCTAACTTGCATGTTGTATACTTGTTTTTTTCTTCAAGTCTATATCTTGTACATTCCAAAACTTTTGAAATGAACCATGTGGTCTTTAATTAGGCCTCACATATCCTAAAAGAATAGTCCAAGAAGTTGAATGCTTTCAAAAGCGTCTAAATTTCTATTCGGGCATTTATTTATCGCCAGTTTTTTAACTGGACGTGATGCCCTTTTTCAATTTAAATTTTGTAGTACTTGAAGATCCTGTACAATATTTTCTTTTTATCTGAGGAAAAACCTTTACAAGATCCAAGAAAGGTAACTAGTCAAAGGAACTAGAGTCAACCAAACAACTAGACTAGGCCACATTTTCATCATGGATGGTGGTGATCAATACCTATAACAAAACACACAAAGGTCCACTTGATTTGAGTCGCAATACTCGGAACTCGACTAAACCCGAACTCGACTCGAGCTCCGACCCAACCCATAACATGACTCGAGTTAACTTAATTTAAGGTATGATTTTATAAAAGGAAAGTTAATTATCCAATAAATTTCATGATTCATTAGCCGAGTCATACCTTTTCACTCAAGGCGATCCTGAGGCTCGACTCGACTACCCCCGGGTCCGACGCGCTACACAAAAAAATATATATAACAAGGAAACTTTGTCCGGGTCTTACAACCTTCCCCCCTTAAGAGAAATTCGTCCTCGAATTTACTTAAATAACAAGGACTTACTAGCTCCTCGAACAAGGAAGGGTAGTCCTCTCTCATGTCCTGCTCTACCTCCCATGTGACCTCTTGCCCGGAATGGTGCTCCTATCTGACCTTTACCAGGAGAATTTCTTTGGACCTTAGCTTCCTGATTTAGCAGTCAAGAATCTCTATCGGCCTTTCCTCGAATGAGATGGCCGAATCTACCTCGATAGAAGAGGGCTTGATCACATGCGAATCATCTTTTACATACTTCCGCAACATGGATACATGGAAGACTAGGTGCACACTGCTCAGGCTAGGAGGCAATGCCAGCTCATAGGCCACTTCGCCCCTCCGCTTAAGAATGGGAAAAGGCCCAATGTATCTAGGGCTCAACTTCCCCTTCTTCCCAAACTGGACCATCCCTTTCATAGGAGAGACCTTCAGGAATACTAAGTCACCCTCTACAAAATCCAATTCCCTGGCCTTTCTGTTGGCATACATTTTCTGTCGACTCTGGGCCACCAGCAATCTTTCCTTAATGACCTTTACTTTTTCTACCGCCTCCTCAACCAGATCGGGGCCCACCATGAGTGATTCCCCTGCCTCAAACTAGCCCACCGGGGACCTGCACCGCTGCCCATTCAAAGCCTCAAAAGGAGCCATGCCAATGCTATTGTGATAGCTATTGTTATAGGCGAATTTGATCAATGGTAGGTGCCTTCCCAGCCGTCGGCCATATCCAGGACGCATGCTCTCAGCATGTCCTCCAAAGCTTGGATGGTCCACTCTGACTGCCCGTCTATTTGCGGATGGAAAGTTGTGCTGAAATGCACCTGGGTACCCAAGGCTTCCTGGAAAGACTAACAAAATCGGGCTGTGAACTGGGTATCGTGGTCGGATATAATCGTCACCGGGGTACCATGATATGCCATAATCCTATCCAAGAACAGTCGGGCGTACTGCTCTGCAGAGAAGGTAGTTTTCAGTGGTATGAAGTGTGCGGTCTTGGTTAACCGGTCCACTACCACCCAAATGGAATCACAATCGCTTTTTGACTTAGGCCACCCGGTCACTAGATCTATGGTGATTTTCTCCCATTTCCACTCGGGCCTCGAGGTTTTTGCAGAAGCACTGCAGGCAGACCAAACATTTGGAGACAAACTCTACTGTCTCTCTTTTCATACCTTTTCACCAGTAATGCTGCCTTAAATCCCGATGTATCTTGGTGGCCCCCGGATGCATCGTGTAAGTGGAACGATGACCTAGTTCCAGGACTTGCCTGTGCACCTCAGCCATATCTGGTACTACTATTCAGTCTCTGAAACTCAGTACACCCTCTGAGTCCAATCTGAAATCGTTCTCTGCATCGTCTCTTTGCTCCAGATCCTTGGTCAGCGCACAAAAGGCATCCTCCCCCTACGCAGCTTGCAGCATGTCCACCAGCGTGGACTGTATCCGCAGGTGTGCTATCAGGCACCTGAAGCTGACACTGATAAGGTTGCACCCCCATCTAGGCACAAAGCCAACTCTCGAGCTAGAGGCCTCTGCTTAACTTCCAAATGAGCTAAACTGCCCATGGACTTCCTGCTTAGAGCATCTGCTACCACCTTTGCTTTCCCCAGATGATACATAATGGTGCAATCATAATCCTTTAGGAGCTCTAGCCACCTCCTTTGCCCGAGGTTCAGCTCTTTTTGGGTAAGCAAGTACTGGAGGCTCTTGTGATCTGTGTAGATCTCGCAAGTCTCCCCGTACAAGTAGTGTCACCAAAGCTTCAGTGCAAAGAACACTACCTCTACTTCTAGGTCATGCGTCAGATAGTTCTTCTCATGAGCTTTCAGATGGCGGGACGCATAAGCGATGACTTTACCAAACTGCATTAAGACGCAGCCCAGGCCAACTCCAGATGCATCACAGAAGACTACAAACCCTCTTGAGCTAAAAGGTACAGCCAACACGGGTGCAGATGTCAAACATCACAGAAAGCTTGCCTCGCATTTGTCATCCCAAACGAACCTGGCCTTTTTCTGGGTCAACCGAGTCAAAGGGGCTACAATTTTGGAGAAGTTCTCTACAAACTTCCGATAGTACCCAGTCAAACCAAGACAACTGCGGACCTCAGTCACGCTAGTCGGCCGTTTCCAACTCTGCACCACTTCTATATTGGCAGGATCTACCCTTATCCCTTCCTTGGACACTACATGGTCCAAGAACCCTACACTTTCCAACCAAAATTCACACTTGGAAAATTTTGGCAAACAAACGGTGCTCTCTGAGGGTTTTCAGGACCATTCTCAAGTGCTTATAGTGCTCTTCCTCACTCTTGGAGTAAACCAGAATGTTGTCAATGAAGACGATCACAAACCTGTTCAGGTACTCCTTAAATACCCTGTTCATTAGGTCCATGAAGGTGCATTGGTTAGGCCAAAAGACATCACTAGGAATTCATAGTGACCATAGTGAGTCCTAAAGGCCGTCTTTGGCACATTGCACTCCCAGATTCTCAACTGATGGTATCCGGACCTCATATCTATCTTTGAGAACCATTGACCCCCCCTGCAGCTAGTCAAACGGATCATCTAACCTCGGTAGTGGGTAGCGATTCTTAACAGTCACCTTGTTCAGCTGCCTATAATCAATGCACATGCGCATCAACCCATCCTTCTTCTTCATGAAGAGAACCGGGGTACCCCAGGGTGACACACTCGGCCGGATGAACCCCAGGTCTAGCATTTCCTACAATTGCACCTTTAGCTCCCTGAGTCCGGCCGGTGCCATCCTATAAGGAGGAATGAAAATTGGTTTCACCCCGGGCTGCAGATCAATGCAAAAATCGACCTCCCTTCTGGGCGGCAACCCTGGAATTCCTCGGGAAACACATCAGGGAATTCACAGACCACGGGGGTTCCGCTGACATGCTTTGATTCACCCCCTTCCTCCTCGGCCACAGATACAAAGGCCAGGAAAGATTGGCAACCGCCCCTAAGCAATTTGCGAGCGTTTAGGGCTGAGATGACCCCTCTCGGCTTGCTACCTCCCTCTCCTTGGAAGATGAACTGCGGCAACCCAGGCTTATTAAACATCATTGCTTTGGCTCTACAGTCCAACATTGCAAAATGCTCTACCAGCCAGTCCATGCCAAGGATGACATCAAGCTCAAGAGTGGGTAGGAGTGTCAAATCCGTACTCAGCACATAGCCGCATATGAGCACTTCACACCCTTGATAAATTGAGGTTGCAAAGATTGCATCGCCCGTAGGCGTTGACACCATCAATGACCCATCAAGCATAGAGGGTGCCATTGGCAGCTTTGTAGTAAATATGGCAGACACAAATGAGTGTGTGGCACCCGGATCAAATAATACATATGCAGCAGACGAACATACCAAAACAGTACATGTCACCACTACTTTGGAAGCCTCTGCCCCATCACGATTCATAGCATATACCCGAGCAGGCGCCCTCTCTGAATGACTGGTCTGCGGCCCCTTATTCTGTGTTTGCCCCCTCTGGGCTACTAAACCTACTAACATAGGCACCTTTCCCTTAGACTGCTCAGGCTTTTGGCCAATTTCCTCAGGATAGTCCTTCTTGAAGTGCCCGACTCGATCGCACCTGAAGCAAGTATTTGCACGACTAAGGTAGGCCCCCCCAGTGCCTCCAGCTGCTGCTGCTACCACATTGTAGCACCTCAACCTTTTGAGAGGCACCTCCTGGCACTATCATACCACCAGACTTGCGTGACATCTCAAAGTCTCGTGCACGCTTATCACGAACACTCATTAATACATCTCATGCTCATGAAGGCCAAGATCACTCAGCCCATTCCGACCCAACAGAAAACAATACATTCACACGACCCAAATCAGCCCAAACCTAGCAATCCTACTAGTTGGTCGCTAGAATCTATCTAGTGAGCCTTCTACCCGGGCCCTCTCTGGTTGGGAATAGCCCACCCAACCAAATCCACTGAGGTCTAATGTCAGCGTGGCCCCCCCTTAGGTCTAATGTCAGTGTGGCTCACTAACGCAGTATCAAGACCCAAAATCCACTCACCGAGTCGGGACCAACTTGCCAAGTCGGCACGCTTCTCGGCTCGGCCATCGCTCATCCACAAGCACAAACACAATCAACATCCATGCATAGTACATACAAGTAGATAAAGAATATTTTCTGCCGACAACTGTCACTGTTTATGTTTTATCCAACCTCTCGACCCTCTCTTGGGTCCAACCTCTTGACTCTATGTTTTATCACCCAAATTACTGTCACTGTCGCTTAGTGCAGCATTGTGAGTCTCCATCACACTATCATAGAGAGAACAAGGAAACAATTATCTTGCTAACATAAATAATTCATTCAACTATAATTTAAATTACTAACCGCATGGTGCACTAAGTGCAGGGGTGGTCCCCAATCTCGTAGCATAACTATACCGTATGTCGACACACTAGCATATGTCTAATACGGCACCGAACACTGAGTCATAGACAAGACCTAACCTAGTGCTCTGATACAAACTTTGTCACACCCCAACTGAGGGTAGTGTGACCGGCCAGGGCCTACATCCTGTCCTGTAGCCTACTATCTACACTAACATCAAGAAAACCAAGACATATCGATTGAAAGAAAACTCAACATACTTTATAAAAGTTTGCAAGCCACAATATATAAGTTTTTTTTCAAAACAAATAGAAACATCAACATCAAAACCGAATAGTCAAATATCAAGTTTTACAATTCTTTTCATTTACAACCGTCAGTGCATAAACAAAACCAACATACCTAAGGACTAGTCTAAGACTCATGGACGCCGCTACGAGATATGACACCACCTCTGCCCTCCAGCTGCACCATGTCGACACTAAGCTACTGCTCAAGCTCTGCAAAAATAGAAATAAATTGTGAGTCCATTTGGGACTTAATGAGTGGCTCAATTGAACCTCCACATACGCCTTAGTCATGCATATATATATATATATATTACGAGGCAATAAAAGAATGTACAAGGAGGTAAAGTCTGTTTCAAATGCAACTACAGACCCTCAACGGATCCATCAGTATCCACTGTACATGATAACCTGCCACCTTGCTTATCACGCCTCTGGCATCCGACCCTTGGGCCTACTCATAGCAATATATTCCGGCTACAGCCGTCCCTACCATATCAGGTAGTATCATACTGGCCATCGGCCACATCATCTCAAGATGCAAGCAAACAATCTCGGGTCGTCGACTAGGATGGCCACTAGTCTCCGGACACCGTCTGGGGTAAGGATAGCTAGTCCCATCCAACTGGGGTCTGGCACCTAGAGGGCCCGCTGGCGCACCTCTAGACCCAACTGGCCGAGCTGAGCATTTGTCATTCCCGATCTCCTCGCTCCTCGGCGGACCATCTCAAGCACATTACACAATCAATATCCTAGGATTTCCATATATATATATACTTCGGGCCTTTGCCTGTATTTAGCCATGTCCGGCTACCGGGTCAATAATTCATGCTGCCCCTTTTAGTATATGTGCACCTACGATCTCTAAGTTTCCAAAAATATACAAGCAGTCAAAGAAGTGTTATCGACTTATATCCAAGTTTCTATAAATGTGCTATGAACATCTAGTGACACCTTACGTGTTACCTAGCCTTCTACATTGTCTTAGGTGAGAATTTCCATGAGTCAACCTTGGAATACCATCCAAGGACATTAGGGAAGCATGCATAATCTAATGAAACATGCTCAAATATTACATCATTCATCATATATAATCATAATGCACATACCTAACAATTCTTATACTACCTTAGGAATATTAGCACAATAAGGAACAACTATCTAGCATAGCAAGGTAGTAATAAATTTAAATATCATGTATGAATTATAAAACATGGTAACATTGTCAACATCCAAGTTTAAGGATCAAATGCTAAGTATGGTTACAATCTAGCATTTCTACAATTCAAATCAATTGAGCTACTTGCTAAGTTTGGTGTTCTTCCTAAGTATTGTCATATCCCTATGTGTGATCCCTAAGATCATGAAATTTCCATCTAAGGCAAGTCTCTCCTCCTCTCCCCAACCTTGGCCGAACCATGAGCAAGGGAAACCTTGCTCGGCCAAGGTCCTTGGGGTAGGGAAAAATGGAAGAGACTTTAGCTGTACTTTGTCTCTTCAATTCCACATACTTCTTAAATACTAATGGTCGACTTACCCTTCCCCTCACCCTTGGCCAAACCCTGTTCATGAATCTTAGGGTTCATTCGGCCACTTCAAGGGGCTTTAGAGGGGACATGCTTCATAAAATAACTGGCGCGAACACAATGCAAAAATAAAACACTCTTCATCGACGGCGTAGAGAGGGTGAACCGTCGGTGATATTAAAATTACATATCCATGGTTTTCCAACGGCTGGCGAGCCGTCGGTGAAAATACTTTTTATTTGCGTTCGCGCCCGACCCCTCCTCTTTCTTCTGCTTCTTCCTCTTTCTTCTCTGCTCCCGCCGCTGTCGCTAGTTGCCGCCACCCTCCGTGGTTGCCAGTTGTCGTCCGTAGCTGTGTGTTGCCGCTACTGCTAGTCGCCGTCGGTGTCCCTCTCCCTGCCGGTAAGCATCTCCTTCGATCCTCTCAATCCCCGTCTCCCTCCATCTCCCCCTATCCAAGCCGGCGTCGATTCGGTCATCTCTGCGCCGGCGTCGATCCGCCCCTCTTTGCGCCGGCGTCTACACGCCGGTGCCATGATTTGGGGCCGATTACCATCGGCCCCAATTCAATGCAATAGTAGCCGGCAGTGATGCCGGCTAATGTTGATTATTAGGGTTAAATTAACCCTAATCAATTACTTGATTAGGGTTTAATCAAACCCTAACCAAACTGTGATTAGAGTAATCATAGTTTGATTAGGGTTTAATTAAACCCTATTATTTTTTTAAAAAAATTATTGTTAATTATTAGAAATTAATTATTAATTAGGAAATTAATTAGTTTGGTTAATGTTAATTAATGGTTAATGTTGATGAGGATTTAATTATTTTTAGGTTATTTAATGAAATTAGTTTAATATTAATTAATTAGTATTAATGGAATCGTCCACTATGGACTCGCGGGCAAATCATCCATGGTGGACTCGGCCCAAATCGTCCACTTTGGACTCGTGGCCAAATCGTCCACGGTAGACTCGCGCCGGAATCGTCCACAATGGATGGACTCGTGCCGGAATCGTCCACTTTGGACTTGCGCATCGATGAGTTGAAACATTTCACATACGCATCGACGAGTCAAGTTTTAACTTTGCAAAACCATAGATCCGTTCGGGGGTTGTATGTTCGTGTAAACGAAGTAAATGATCTTTTATACGACGTACAACCCTTGAATTTTCCTTAATTGGACAATTTGGGAACATAGTTATTTATATTACACTTAGTTTATTTCTTTTAATCATTATTCATTTTTAAATTTTGCCTTGTATCTCCCGTGTTCTCCGATACACGCCCAGATGATATGTGTATTCGGAGAATTGTAGGGAGATGCTGCCGAAATTTAGAATGAAGTTAATGACTAAAAGAAATTCTAAGTACAATATAAATAACATGAATCCCGAATGGAATAAGACCATCCCAACTAAAGATATTGCCAACTTTTTGACAGAACATGTCGGGCGATCGAAGTTGGATGTACCGACGAATTCATCGTGGAGCTATAACGGACTAATTTCGAGTAGTTGTAACTTACTTCTTAAATTTCGCCTACTCGAATAAAAAATTCCTTAATGGTGATAAAATCCGATGTTCGTGCCAAAAATGTTCGAACATAATATTTTTGGACCGGGAAACTGTCACAATGCATATGTATACAAAAGGATTCACACAAAGATATTTTCTATGGAATTGTCATTGGGAGTCACGTCAAGTCGGGACGTCGAGCAATCCTATTGTCCAAACTCACGGTGAATCTTCTTCTATTGGTGTTTCTTCTTCCAATCTACCTAATCCTTATAAAACAATTATTCTGGATAGTCTTGGAGGACAATTCCATTTAAATGATAATATTGAGTCAGTTACTGAAATGATAGTACCACCAGATACTACGATAGTTGAAGTCACTACAGACCAACCTGCGATACAGAATGAATTACTGAATAAGGAGGCTGCAGAATTTTACGAGATGTTGAAATATGCCGATGAACCTTTGTATGAGAATTGTCCTAATTAAACAAGATTTTCGGCAATGACGCAACTCCTGAACATCAAGTCCGATTGTAATATCAGCGGAGTTCCGTTTGATCGGAATGCAGGCTTTATCAATGGTATGCTACCTCCAAATAACAAGTTTGAGCCAACTTTTTATAAGACAAAAAAGTTGATGAGAAAATTATGGCTTGGGTACGAAAAGATACATGCATGCCCAAATAACTACATTTTATATTATATAAAAAATGCGCAGTTGGAGTAATGCCCGGTATGTGAACATCCTCGTTACAAGGAGAAGAAATTGGTCCGGCAAAAAAATATCCCCTTTAAGGTGCTTCGGTATTTTCCACTGACACCGAGGCTTTAAAGGTTATTCATGTTGGAAAAGACTGCCCCCTATATGAGTTGGCATGCAAGAAATCGTGATGATACAATAATGACGCATGCATCCGACAGTGAAGCATGGAAACATTTGGATAGGTACTATCCTTCATTTGCTAGGGATACTAGAAATATCAAGTTGAGATTGCGCACGGATGGTTTTAATCCGTTTGGTAATTCAGCAACTTTGTATTCAGTATGGCCAGTGTTGTTAACAGTTTATAATTTGCCGCCCTCAATGTGTATGAAAGATGAATTTATCTATCTTTCAATGATTATTCCGGGTCCTAGGGGTCCTCACAAAGAAATTGACGTGTTTCTTCAACCCCTAATTGATGAACTAAAAATATTGTGGGTTGAGGGAGCTGTCACTTATGATTATCATCGAAAGCAAAACTTCACTTTATGAGCTGCTATATTGTGGACAATCAATGATTTCCCGGCCTATGACATGTTGTCTGGTTAGAGCATGCATGAGTGACTCTCTTGCCCGTATTGCATGGAACACTGAAAATCCTTCAGTCTTGAGAGCGGTCGGAAAATTTTCTTCTTGATTGTCATGGCCGGTTCCTACCATCTAACCATCAGTATCAAAGGAATCGTAATAAATTTACCAAGGGTGGAGTCGAAAGAGATGAGCCACCATCGATGTTGTCCGGTGAACAGATGTTAGCACGTGTTCAATTTCTTTCAGAGATTACTTTTGGTCGAAAGGTAAGAATTTCAGGCTTTGGTCAAACACAAAACTAGGTGAAAAAAAGTATATTTTGGGAATTGTCGTATTGGAGTTCATTACTGATTTGGCATAATTTGGACGCCATGCACATTAAAAAAAATGTGTTTGATAATATTTTTAACATTGTGATGGATATTTCCGGAAAAACTAAAGATAATGTGAAAGCTCGACATGATGTGAAAATACTTTGTAAGAGGCATGAGTTAGAGTTGCAAGAGGTCAACGGACGACTTCATAAGCCAAAGGATGATGTGAAAATACAAGAGGATGTTTCATTTGAATAAGATGATGATGTAGAAGCGGTTGACCTTTTATTTGCCTTGTTCTTCATGGAAGGGCAATTTTTCTTCACATGCCCTTTCTCTTTGCACACATAGCAAATCACCTTCCTCTTCCGACTTTTAGTGCTCCTATGGCTAGAGGCACTATGGGCTTCAAAATCCAAATTAGTATTGGGTGGATGACAATTGTCATCACTCCCCTCATCAAATGTTTTGAGCTCTTCGGTTTTTGCATAATTATAAAGTATATTTAAGGTAGCCCAAATATCGAATGCGGAAGTACAATGCATGATCTTTTCAAACACATATTTTCCAAAGAACAAAATAAGCAATTTGTAGCTTTAGCATTTAACTCAAACATGCTAATTTATTTTCCTTAGGTTCTATGTATTTTAACTTTACCATATTAAAAACACCTAAACCTTGAATCTTTAGGAAAGTGTACATTCTACCCTTCCAAAGACCAAAGTTAGACTCATCGAACCTAGGAGGTGTAGACGCTACCAAATCTAGAGCCATTTCAAGATCGAGACAAGGTGTAGAAGAGATGGTGAAATCTCAAGCTACAAACCCGCTCTGATACCAAATGTAGACGAAATGGCAACACTAGAGGGGGGGGTCAATAGTGTGTTTACTAATTCAATTAGTCTAAATTTGATTTTAATCATTTTCTTAAACTAATTAGGCGAATTACAATTTTACGATTGGATGCGGAAGCAATAATAAAACAATTAAGGACAACCAAATATAATAATGCAAACACAAGATTTATAGTGGTTCGGCCCTAATGTCTACTCCACTACCTAAGCACCCCGCTTATGACTTCCAAAGTAAGTTTTACTAGATTAATTAGTTTCCCTTACACAGAGGACTTTGACTCGAAGAGTCGCACTCTCGACCTAAGGAACTTCCACACCCGGAAGTCTCCGCCTTCTTATCGAGATCACTCTTCCACCTCAACCCTAAGGGACAACTTACTTAATCCTAGTAAAAACTAAGTTTACACAAGTGGCTTTACACCTTCACAACAAGGTAACCACTTTCACACAAGACCTAAACAACCTAGGTCTTCACACTCACAAATTCAAAGTAAACAAGTTCAAATAAACGTTAAAATACAATCAAAAGATCTAAAAAGATAAACCAAGATTAAATGCTCTGTTCAATCCTTTAGAATCTCCAACTCGCCCAATCGTAGAGCTCGATTCAATTTCTGAGTTGAGGCAGCAGCTGGCGCTTGAGGAAATGTTCGCGAAAAGAGCAGAGCATGCTTAATCAATCTCTAGAAGGCTCAAATCTTCCTTTCAATCCTATAGAAGTCAAGGAAGAAGAATTAAAAGGAGTATATGAGGAATATTTATACCCTCACGAAGAAACAGCAGCTCAACGGATAGAAAATTATCCGTTGCTGACGCCCGGTCGATTGGTCGGTCGACCGACCGATCGACCGCTCAAAGTGACCTTACTTCCTCTCTGTGTGCGATCGACCAACAGGTCGATCGCCCAGACGCAAATGGGTCGATCCCACATTTGTTCGACCCATCGGTCGACCGACTCATGGAGCCTGGGTCGCGCGACTGTGCGATCCTAAATTCGGTCAACCGATTGGTCGACCGATGAGCATTCTGCTCATTTTAGGCCTTTGTCGATCGACCAACCGGTCTACCGAAGTAGCCACTATCGGTTTTCGGTAGTGTTCGATCGACCAACCGATCGACCGAATTGGCTACTACCAATTACTTACACTATTCGGTCGACCGCCCGATCAACCGAACCTAGGCTGAGTTTGATTTCTTCAGCCTTTTTCTTCCGCGCTTCATTTTTGGGTTCTGGCTTTCAACGAGCAACAACTTGGAGAGATTTTCATGTGAACTTTGGACTCGTCCAAGACGTCTTTGGTGCACTCGTCGAACTTCGAGAAATTTCTGCATCGAACCCGAGCGCGATGATCAATGTCTTTGCGATTTTCTGATTTGTCCGATTTTTTCGATCGAGGACATCGATCGCTAACTGATATGGAACCTGAAATTGATTTCTCACCGAAATATTAGTTCCATATTTGTTATCATCAAAACCGAGATTAAGAGATTTAAGACCAAGGTTGAAAACCTGAAGCCAACACGATTGTCATGTATTCATGCAGAGATTGCTTCCGGTCAAAATTAAGTATGTTTTTTAGAAACATTTGTGCAAATGTACTTCGAGTCGAAGATATGTCAGCACTTGAAAATAATATAGTTGAAATCATATGCAAGCTGGAGCAGTTTTTCCCTCCTACATTTTTTGACTCTATGGAGCATCTATCGATACACTTGTCATACGAGGCACGAGTTGGTGGCCCCGTTCAATACCGATGGATGTACTTATTTAAAATATACATGAATCGTTTGAAGAAAAAAGTAAAGAACACCATCGTAGTTGAAGGTTCCATATCAGAAGCATATATAATTCAAGAAATTTCAACATTCTCTTCATTTTATTTTGAATCAACCATCAAGACAAGGCTTAATCATCTTCCACGGAATGACGGCGGGGGATCTCGACCATCCGATGGTTGTTTAAATATCTTTTGTTACCCTGGTCGTGCTTTGGGTTCTCGTCCATCTCGATTCTTAAACGACGAAGAGTACCATTTGGCCTACATGTACGTTTTACTAAACTATCCAGAGATTGAAAAGTTCATTGAAATATTTGACAAAATACTCAATTTATAGCTATGAGGAATTAGAAAGATTATGGAATCATGAGTTCCCTAATTGGTTTCAAGCTTACAACATAAAATACAAAGACAAAATAGATAACCAAATCTTTGAGTTTGCTAGCAGACCGACACGACTTGTACAATCTTATAACGGTTATTTTGTTAATGGATATAAATTTCACACACTTGAATATTCATCTACAAAAAAGACTATGTATGTCGGGGTCTACATCAAAGGGACAACGTATGCTGAATGTGATGTTGACTTTTATGGACTATTGGAAGAAGTCATAGAATTGTAATTTTTCGGATGTAAATCAATTGCCCTTTTTAAATATCATTGATTCGATACAAGCGATAGGGGCATGAGAGTTCATCCAAAGTATAAACAGATGGTCGAGGTCAATTACAAATCAAAATTGGCTTCAAGCTGAACAAGTATATTATATGTAGTATCTATCTTGTAATACCGAAAAATGTTAATACTAATATTTTATTCTTGAGCGGGGGATCGTGGGCCGTAGTTAGCACGGATTGGCGGGGAGCTTCGAGATTATACCCGAGTAAACATTTAATGTAGAAAAATAAAGAGAAATTTTATTTGTCTTATCTCCATGATCTAGAATGCTAGGATGATAGAGGGTCTCGAGGCAAATTTAGCGGTGCAATCAGATCTCGAATCGGAGTTAGAAGGGATGAGTTATGGCCTGTTTAAGTCGGATAGCTTAGGTAGGGGTATTTTGATCATTTGGACCCAATTGGTGTCTATAAATTAGGCCCTGGGGTGTGCAGCCAGGTGTTTTTAGCCGCACGCCATCCGAGGCAAATGACAGAGGAGAGAGAGGGCATCGTCGAGGAGGAGGAGCCGTCGGAGTCGGATTTTCGCAAGTTCATCGATGTCGATCGGGGGAAGATCCTACACATCTTTTCTTTCCATTTTCTCTTCATCCGATGAGTGGATTTAGGCCTTTTGGACGCATTCTCTCATATCGGATAGGAAGTCGAATCGGTCATTTCTTAATTAAACCATGTTGTTTACCCCCTTGTGGAATAAAATATCCTTTTCTTTTTCCCTTCTTTGCCCCTTCTCTGTTCGCCCTGCCGGTTGGCGCCGGCCGCGCCAGGAGGCGGCGCCCGACATGGCGTCGCTGCCACGCGCGGGCAGCCGTGCCACGTGGCTGGGCGGCCATGCGAGGAGGCGCTGCCACCGCATCGGCGCCAGCACTACTGGGGGCTCGGCCGGCCAAGGAAGGGCGGCGACGACGGCTGGTTTGGGGAGGAGATGGGGAAGATGACCTAAGAGAAATGAGATGAAATGAAGGGCTGAGATTGATTTGGGTAAGATGAAGGGCGGGATTGAATTGGTTGAGATGAAGTGCAGGGATTTGATCTTCTGTAGATGAGGCTTAGATTGCATCTGGTTAGATGGAGGGCTGTGATTGCATCTGGTTAGATGTAAGGCTGTGATTGCTTCATGTAGATGGAGAGCTGTGATTGCATCTGATTAGATGTAAGGTTATGATTTCATCATGTAGATGGTGGGTTGTGATTGCATTTGATTAGATCTAAGGTTATGATTTCATCATGTAAATGGAGGGCGGTCATTGCATCTGGTTAGATGTAAGGCTGAGATTGCATCATATTACATAGAGGGCTGTGATTGCATCATATTAGATGGAAGGCTGTGATGCGATCCTGTTTAGATGAAGGGCTGAGATTTCATTATCGATTTATTGATTGTAACACCGATATATTTATTCGTAACAGTGATTTATTAAATAAATTAAGGCATTTCTTTCATTATTCTAAATAATTATTTCGAGACCTTAAAGTTAGCAAAAATATTCATGTTATATATGAATTTTCACCTAATCGACATTGTGAATTCATTGGCGAGGTTTGTTTTGCCATCAGACATTTGGATTCTGAAAATAGTAGCCGGGCGTCACCTCATTTTGTGTGCCAAGCTAAAAATTTTATTTTATATATTTTTATGATTCGATCTGAGATGATTCATGGATATAGTAATTAATGAGGTGAACTTTATCCTAGTTCAGTGATTTCTATGATGAGTTATTTTATTATGTTCGAGTCCATTATTTTTGCAGTTTGCTTTTCCACTACTTTCATGATACACGTGCATCCTTTCTTACAGTGCTGTAATTCTATTTTACGGTTGTTTATTTGTGCTGAGCATTCATGATTTATGAGTACTATTTCTACATATATATATGTATGTGATTGTGATGTATGGCAGGAGGAGGTAGAGGATGAGGTATGCACTTGACATACCCTTAATTAGTTGTTGATAGAACATCTTTTATATACTTATATACTTGCGTGTGTGGTGTTGTGATGTGCTTGTTGCATTTCCCAGAAGCCTCGCTAGTGAGGGGAGGGTATGCCCCAAAGAGATAGCGTTGGCCTTATTCTAGAAGTCCGGCTGGTGAGGGGAGATCATACCCCAAACAGACAGTTCGGAGACCCGAGCAGGTGAGGGGAACGTATGCCCCAACAGGCTAGCTCGGAAGAGCCAGTGCCGGTGAGGGGAGGACATGCCCCAAAGAGATGGCACTGAGCTGGGTGGTAGTTCGGTGGCCACCCTTCTACCTACCCTATGTGGCTATGTGGGACCGACGTGTCCGGGGAGCATGCATATCATTGAGATATTGCATTGTATGCATATGATTGAGGTGTTGCATTCATCCTGTTTTATTGCTGCAGATATTTTACAATTGTTAATGGATGTTGATTTCATGCATAGAATTGTGAATATATTATTGTCGATTTCTTCTGACATTGCTATTACGTTATTTATTTGGGCTATTTGTATTTTTATACATGATGATTGATTTGGTGAATTGATGACTAATCTACTCACTAAGTCCTTGTTGGACTTACGCCTCATTATTGTTGTTTTGCAGCACCTGAGTTAGATCAAAGAGGAACCGAGGTGCAGTAGCGCGACTGGTGGCGGCAGGGCAGCGGGTCTCGTGACATGTCGTGATCGAGGAGGATACCTTAATCATTTTAGTGTCTCCTTGAGTTGTTGAGTCATGTTTACTCGGGTTGTGGTTTCCGTATTTTATTTTTAATTGGGGAGTCCTCTTTATTTATTTGAACTCTTTTTTATAACTTGTTCATTGTATTCATATTGAGTTTTGGTTTGGTCTGGTTCGTGATGTCATGTCTATTCTTTTCAAAAAAAAATATCCCACTGTTTAGGTTATTGTTGTTGTGTTTGAATTAGGTTAGGCTTCGGGCTATGTGGCGTATCCTAGCCGATCATACCGGATTTGGGGTGTGACACGTCTCGAAAGAAAGATAGGGTAGATTGTCATGTAGTTTGTAAGACTAAAGCCAGAGAAAAAATTGACCCAATAGTTGGAGAGAATGAGCCAGCAGATGACTTCTATCAAGAAGAGGATCCTTTCGAAGTGGAACGAGTTAGTCCAATACTCAAGGATGATGACACAAATTTAGTTCAATTGGAAATAGAATACATTGGGTACCAAAGGTTTCTTCTATTGTAGAAGGAGCTACCACACAAGGGTAAAGGAGATTGAAGAATTGAAGTTGACCAATGAGTTGAAGGAAGGATCCCTACATGGTTGCAACTTCAAAGTCTTCATCTACACTGGATGCCTATGGTAAAATTGGCATCAAACACTTTGGTATCATCTCTTTACTTTAATTGATCCATCAATAGTTGGAGTTCATGATACTTGCTTAAATTGATTGTTTTTCCCGCTCATGACATGTTTTCAAAAACGTTATTGATTTTTTGATTTCCGGTCTCCTCGGAGACCTATGTAGCTTGTAATGGGCTCATGCGACCTTGCAGTTTTAAATCGTAGGCTAATTGTGGCTTTCGGTTTTCAACCAATAAGAAGGGTTAGAGATCTTATTTTTTAAATATTTCATATCTTGAGATCTCTTGATTTATTTTAGTATCATGAATGATTTATTTGAAAATGAATCCATGCTATTTAGTAAAGTTGAATTTGATAAATGATACTTGGTTTTTCACTTCGCTATTTAGTTTGATAGCTTGCATGTAGATTTGGTTTCATTTTCTACTTATAAAGTATACTTGCAAGTTATAAATATTTTAGGAAGGCTAGTTAGGAAGAAAAAGATTAGTTGACAAATTATCATGAATAATGTATAACTTTGATAAATTCAAAATCTTAGTGTTATACCTCAATGTTTAAGCTCAAACTATGTCTCTAAACTCATGATTAGAATTGCATGTTAAAACCTTTAAATTCTCATAAGTAGGTAGAATCTTAGCACTTAGGCAAATTTCATGAAATGAAACTTGCTCTAGGTTGATACTTACTATTAGAGATATTCCTTTAAGTCCAAACTAGTTAAACATGATTAGAGATCTTATTCATCAAATATTTCACATCTTAAGATCTCTATGATTCATTTTGATATCATGAAAACTTTCTTAGAAATGAATCTTTACTATCTAGCATAGGTCAAGTTTTTTTATGAGACTTTGCATTGACCCTTTGCTATTTAGTATGTTAGCTTGCTAGTAGGCATATTATTTCATTATCCTACTAATGAAGTCTACTTGCAAGTTGTGAATGTAAATGGAAGGTTATGTTATTTAAAAGCTAATGGAAAATGAAATGAAAATGTTTGGCAAAATTTCTAAGAATAATGTATGAATTTAACTTTGGCAAAAATCTTAATATAATACTTGAATACTTATGCTTAAGTGATTTATCTACTTGAATACTTATGTTTTGAATGATTGTGGCATCGTTGAGAAGTTATCTTCGTTGACATTGGATAGTGCTTCTACAAATGATGTGTGTGTTCAATACTTAAAGGCGAAGTTGAATAATAGAAAATGACTTGTGTTGAATGGAGATCTCTTTCACTTGTGTTGTTGTGCACACATCTTGAACTTAATTATGCAAGAGGGATTGAAAGATGTTGATAATGTGGTAGAAAAAGTGTGGCATAGTGTGAAGTATGTTCATGGCTCTCAATTAAGGAAGGAGAAGTTTCTAGAATGTGTTAAAAGTTTATGTTTGGGTGATAAGCAAGGTTTGAGATAAGATGTTCCAATGAGATGGAATTCTACCTTTCTTATGTTGAAGAGCACTCTTTATTGCAAGACTGCATTTTAAACACTTGGCAATGAGTAATTCGAGTTATACAAATTGTCCTTCTATGTGAGAATAGAGCAAGTTGAAAAATTATGCACATTTTTGGGTACGTATTATAATCTGACTTGTTTATTCTCTGGAACGAAGTATCCAACTTCAAACTTGTTCTTCCCCATGGTGGTTAAGATTTATCATAATTTGAGAATGGAGTGTACAAGTGATTATGAGTCTATGAGGAGATTGGCCACTAGGATGATGGGGAATTTTGAGAAGTATTGGTCCAATTTTAATGAAATGTTGGCCATAGCGATTGATTTGGATCCACAGTTCAAAGTTTGAATTTCTGGAGTGGGGATATAGAAAGATGTATGGAAGTGATGCAAAACCTTATATTGAGGCGGTTCATAGTAGATTGTTCAGTCTCATATGAGTATGTTTAGCGGTCATCTTCAACTTTGGGGTCATCTTCCATGGCTTCTCAAAGGAATTTTGAGTCTCAAGAAAGTGAAAGGGAATTGCAAGCAGAAGCTGAAGATGAGACATTCTATGGGGTATGATAAATCTTTTATATAGTTTTTGTTTGATTCTTCATATATCATTAATAAGTATAACTAATCTTGTGTTACATTCTATGTAGGATTTTGACACAACTGGTGAGATGGACGGTGAAGTACAAAAGTCGAACTTAGATGCCTACTTAGATGAGATGAGGATCAAAAGGACCGAGAAGTTAGATGTTTTGCGATATTGGGCGAAGCATCACCCTCGTTATCCAATCATGGCTTCTATAGCTCGTGATTTTCTATGCATTCCTATTGTTGGTGAAATGGCCACACTAGAGGGGGGGTGAGTAGTGTGTTAACTAAATCTATTTGCCAAAATTTGATTTTAAACGTTTCTTTAATTACTTAGGCAATGCATGATTGAATGACTAAATGAGGAAGCGATAAATGATGAAGCAATTAATACAAACAAATTATCAATGCTAACACAATAATTTATAGTGGTTTGGCCTCAATACCTACTCCACTACCTAAGCACCTCGCTTAGGATTTTTAAACTAGGTTTACTAGATTATATCGTTTCCCTTACAAAGAGGACTTTACAGTGGAAAGTCTCCGCTCTCAAACCGAATGCACTTTCACACCCAGAAGTATCCCGCCTTCCTACCGAGAGTAGTCTCCCACCTCAACCTAAGGGACAACTCAACTAATCCTAATAAACTACGTTTACACTGGTGGATTTAAACCTCAAACACCAAGGCTACCACCCAATTTTAAGACCTAACAACCTAGGTCTTTACAAGCTCAAATACAATGAAATAAATCACAAAAAAACACAAAAAATGGAGCATATAAATAATACAACAAATACTTAGCTCCAAATATGAGTCCTATATAGTTCCTCTTGATGCCTCAATGATGAATCATTCAAAGTTTGAAGGCAAGATCAAGGATGTATCATGGAAACTAGGGGTTATCAAGGGGATGGTTCAAGATAAGCTTTGAGAATGATCAAGAATGGCTTAATAGAAGAGAGTTTTTTGCCCGTTACCGATAGCCAATCGCTTGCCGGTCGATCGACCGAGCGATCGCCGAGTGACCAAAGGCTTTCTGCCGCTTCCTAGTAACCTTCGATCGACCGACCGGTTGACCGAACTGGCTATTACTAATTTTTGACCACATTCGGTCGATCGAACCTGGGCTGAGCTTGATTTTTTCAGCCTTCTTCTTGCGTGCTTCATTTCTAGGTTCCGGCCTTCAACATGCGTCAACTTGGAGAGCTTTCCATGTGTTATTTAGACTCGTCCAAGACGTCTTTGGTGCACACATCGAACTTTGAGAAATTTCCGCAACGAACCCAAATGTGTCGACCAATCAAGGACATCGAGCGCTAACCGACTTGGAACTTGAAAGTATTTCTCAATGAAATATTAATTCCATATTTATTATCATCAAAATCGAGATTAAGACCAAGGTTGAAAATCTTAGGCCAACACCTATCACCACTGTTGCTTTAGAATCCGCATTCAACTGTAGCGGCCGCATCATTGACTGCTTTCGTAGTACGATTAAGAATGAAAATGCCGAAGCATTGTTGTGTCTAAGAGATTGGATTTATGGAGAGGAAGGTAAATTTACAATGTTTTATAGTTTAATTATAACTCATATATCAATAATTTGTTTTTTGACTTTTCTCTTCTATTACAGATCTTGCGGAGGCCATTGCAGAGTTTCAAGAATACACCGAATATATTTTAAATCCAAATTATGCAAATAATTCATCCATGCAAGGATCTAACTTTGTTTTGTAATTTTATTTATTTTTGAAGCTAGTAGAACTTTGCATGTGGTTGGTTTTTGGTTTGGATTTTGGACTCATGTAAATCATTTTGACTGATGTTTGGTTTGGTTTAGTTTGATGTTAAGTATTGTATGCAAATCATTTTGTTTGATGTTAAGTATTGATGTTTGGTTTAGTTTAATGTTAAGTATTGATGGTTGCTTTCATTGTGTTTAGTGTTTACATTAAGGGGGCGTTTGGTTGCTCGCAAGTGCAAATGCTGCAACTCTAGTTGCAGCATTTAGGTAACATATTTGTTTGGTTGGCTGCAAAAGTATTTTGCAATATTTACTAATTGCAACTTGTATTTCTAAATCATTTGCGGGCCGATAAATGCAATTGCAGCCCAAAAAGCTCGCAATACAAGATTGCGGGCTGAAAATGCAATAATTTAAGTACTAAAAAATAATTAATATTGACGACGACTCTGTCAGATGGAGATAGGATAAATATCAAAGTTGTAGATTTTCGCGCGCTGAACGCGATGGTAGTGATAGATTTTAGATCTGATATCGTTTGAGAGATATTTTTTATATATATTCAATATTATACAAAAATTAAAAATTATCAATTTATCATACTAGGTCTGGAAATGGTGTCGCGCCTAAGTACTGAAAAATTCGTGCCCAGCCTGACCAGGCCCAAAAAAATTCATTCCCGGCCCAGAAAAATTCGTGCACAGCCTGTCCCGACCCGAAAAAAATCGTGCCCGACTCGGCTCGAAAAAATTCCTGCCCGGCCTGACCCGAAAAAAATCGTGCCCGAGTCGGCTCGAAAATATTCCTGCCCGGCGTGACCCAAAAAAAATCTGTGCACGGCCCGGCCCGACCTGAAAAAATTCGTGCATGGCCCGGCCCCACTCGGCCCGACCCGAAAAAATTCGTGTCAGAGTCGCCCCAAAAAAATTCACTCCCAACCCAGCCCGAAAAAATTCGTCCACAGCCCGGCCCGGCCCAACCTGAAAAAAATTCGTGCCCGGCCCAGCCTTGCCCGGAAAAATTCGTGCACAGCCCGGCTCGACCGAAAAAAATTCGTGCCCGGTCCGGCCCGAAAAAGTACGTGCTCAGCCCGGCTTGAAAACATTCTTGTTCGGCCCAGCCCAAAACAATTCGTGTCTGGCCCAGCCTATCCGAATAAATTTGTGCCTGGCCCAGCCTGTACGAAAAAATTCGTGCACAGCCCGGCCCGGCCCGACCCGAAAATTTTGTGCCCGGCCCGGCCAAACAAAAATTCGTGACCAGCCCGGCTCGGCCCGAGAAAATTCGTAAGATGCAAGTTGCAAGTGTAATTGCAACTTCCATTTGCAACGAACCAAACGCTTGCAAATAGAAGTTCGAACTCTACTTGCGGGCAACCAAACGATAGGCTGTAAAATTTATTTGCGGATATTTATTTTTGCAAGTAAATAGATTTTGCAGTATTTATCGTTACGGGCAATCAAATGCCCCCTAAATTCATATGATAACTCTGTGTCCATGTGCTACTGTTGTTCATATGATAACTATTAACTCATTCTGTTCATAGTGCATGTTCATGTCATGTGTACCTAAAAAGAACCTTGTGAGATGCATGGGCACATGGCCCAGCTCAAGGAAGTCCACAGGTGAAGCTCTTTCGATCCTTAGCACATAAAAGCTGATAAACTGTTATTAGTTCAACTTAATTCGCAGTGTGCCAACTTGTTTGCTTTCATATTTTTATTTATTGGCTGAAGTATATAACACATTGTTATGACTTTATGCATTCAAGAAGTCTTTGTCTTGCCAAATTGGCTGGCATTCCATCCTTCAAAGTTCAAACTCCAAACTCCAGTGTGGAGAATTTGAGATCTTAAACACCCATGTGAAACAATTCTTTTTAATAAAGGTATTACCCAGGTGACCTCAATTTTTAGGTACATCCTTAGACTAGTAGACCATATATATGAAGCAATTAGTTGCATGAATGCTTGGGATTTCTTAAAACCTTGCATAGATCACACTCTAATGTACTTTAAAGCATCCAACTTTGCTGAGTGTTTTGTGGTCCCGTAACTGGTGGTGTCTTTATACACAAACGGCAAATTTGGTCCCTGTTCTGTTGCTAAAAAAAAAATGTAAAAATTTGCGGGCTCGCGAGCCATGCTGGGCAGCTCGCAAAATATTGCGAGCAGGGCCAAGCGGCAAATTTCCGGCTCGCAGAGTTAGCAGGCAGAGCCGCCCCTCTATCTTATCGTGCCAGGCTGGCCCGGCCCACTAACTGTGGGCCGATCTGTTTTGCCACCCTTAGTTTTAACAAAGATGACTCAATCAAAGCCTGTAATTGTCAAAGGATGTCTCATGAAGCATTAAGAGATCATAGGAAGGCTTAGAAGGCCTTTAAATAGGCAAAACACCAAGTGCTGGTCGGGCACAATGGGTATAAACGGCTATTTTTTGAGCCATTATATGGCCCGGTCACTGGACCGGTCACTGGTCCGGTCGAAGGTCGATCAACCGACCCAGTGACCGCCCGAGCGACCGGAGTCCTCTGTGGACTTTGTGCTCTGTTTGGTCGACCGCCCCTGTGACTGAATCTGAGAAATCAGCCTTTGCTGATTTCTTGTCGCATTCTTCATTTACGGGTTTCGGGTTTCGGAGTTTTGGGTTCTTAAGTATCAATTTGAGGATTTACAATAAAGGCTAGACATCCTAAACCTAAACTCTAACTTCCCGAAGAATCCCGAGCGTCGATGAGTGTCCTTGCCGATTTCTCCAATTTTTTCGATCGCGGACGTCGAGCGCTAATTGACATGGAACCTGAAAATATTTGTTCATGAATACATTAGTTCCATGTTTGTTATCATCAAAACCGAGATTAAGACCAATGTTGAAAACCTTAGGCCAATAGACAAGGTTGGGGTTCTCTTTTCCTTACTTGGTAGTTTTTCCCCACTGGGTTTTCCCCATGGAAGGTTTTTAATAAAGCCATACTTAGTGTAAGCCGAGTCTAGCTCCTGGTGGGGTATGATGTATCTTTATTTCATAACAAAGTTACTTTCTCTATTACACACACATCTTTTGAGTCTAACCTCCCTCTTAGTTATCGCATACTTTGTAGGATGAATTTATACGGTCTCACAAGTGGCACAAAGTGCCTAAGCTCGACATAACCAAGCGCCTAAGCATTGAGACTTGGTTGTCACCAGCTCAAGCTCAACCCAGTGTCTCATTTAGCAACTAGAACTCGATTTTCACCAGACTGGCTCATCGACCTCAGTGCCTATCTCAGGTTCCTACGCCCTCAATGACCCTGAGCGTGCCTATCACGAGCTCGATTTTCAACGAGTTTGATCCTCGGTCTTACATACGACCTCCGGCTCAGTACATCACACTGCTAGCAAGCAATATGACCGCAAGCACACCTATCGCGAGCTCAGTTTCCAACGAGTCTGGTCCTCGACCTTACATACGGCCTCCGGCACGCTCCTAGTGAACAACACGACCCCAATCACGCTTATCGCAAGCTCGATTTTCATCGATGCTGGTCCTCGGCTTTACATACGACCTCTTGCTCAGCCCAGCACACACCCAGCGGACAACACGACCCTTAGCGCACCCTATCATGAGCTCAGTTTTCACCGAGTCTGGTCCTCAGCTCTAAACAGGACCTTCGGCCTAGCTCGACGCATCCCCAAACAAATAGCGCAATCCTAAGCGTCTTCATCACAAAAGGTAAAATTACACTTCACATACTACACCAATCCAAACATGCAAGAAGCAGCCTTTTCGGCCAAAAAGGAAGACATATCTTATATTTCATGAAATCCCATGAAAGGGGTACATACAAGCCCACACGGGGCTATTCAAAGACACTTCTAAGCAGCACATCCGACATGGACATCAAGCGAGATGAGCAAGAAACAAATTTATGGCTCAGACTCCTGCTCCCAGGATCCGGCTGTGTGCGCAAATTGGGTCGGGGAAGCCCCTGCCACCCAAGAGTTGGAAGGACAAGCAGAAGAGAAGTTCAAAGTAGCAACGGGAAAATCCACGAACCACTGACAAGAGTTCTAAGGCAGCACAGTGTTTCTTGAAAACTAGGCAAGCAGGCTTCGCCTTCACCTTAAGCCCGATTGTACAGACCAACGCCTAGAACTTCTTCTCCCGCTCAAATCCTCAAGCTCTAAGGTACAGACCCATGACAATCGGCGAACCTCTCACTGGCCAAATACAAGCAACCTCTGACAGGATGGTAATCTCTGACACCTCTCAATTCATGATTTTCATAAACAAGTAGGGGGCTATTTATAGACCCAGAATGCAAACCATCACTATAACTGATGGATCCACATGGCATTGTTCTCCGTCAAAAATAACTGACGCTTTGGAAACTGATTGTGTAATCTTTGTGTCACGACCTAAACTCGGGTCACTTGACCGGCCAGAGTACGCGTCCGTAGTCCGAAGCCTACCAACTCATGCAAAGAAAAATACGGAATAAATGACAATATCCATGCAATATACTCATAAACAGAATCATAATATCAATTATGAGTACAAGAACCAAGTACAATGACTGAAACCACATGACTCAAATACAAGTTCACATGACATTATACTACACGACTATGACCCAATGCGTCACAAGATTCGCTGCCTGAGCTTGCAACCCCTAGCCGCACCACACAGGTACAATTTTTCATCTCTAAGTTAGGATCTGCAAAACAACATAAATAAAGTGGTGAGTTCTAAGAAACTCAGTGTGTGGCTCTATCGAACCTCCACTTAATCCTAATTAGGATATATATATATATGGTAATATGGAATAAATCAAAGCAGTTTATAAACTTTGGGAATCATGATACCACACAGCCATAGCCGGCCAACCAACATAAAGTGTGTTCACCTGGTCATAACCGGCCAACTATATAGTATGTGTCCACTTAGCCATAACCAACCAACCAATAAATATATATACCCGACCATAATCGACCCATACAATACATCAAATTACATAAGGAAATGACTAAATCAAGTCACCACGTCTGCACATAACAATCCAATAACACGGGCCCTTTAACTAGGATGGCCATCTAGTTTTAGGTGCCCTAACCGGATTGGGGATATCTCATCCAACCCAAAATTAAGCCAGGTTTAATATCAGTGTGGCTCACTAAAGCAATCTCAAGACCCCCGCCACTCGGGTCTAACACAAGCGTGGCTCACAAGTGCAATCTCAAGACCCATCAATCACTCATTAAGTCGGGCAACAGCTGTACCAGTTAGAGATGCTTCTCAACCCAGCAAACTCAAACATAATACACAATGCACAATTTTATTCCACAGTAATATCATACTGTTCAGGGCTTGCGCCCAAACCGAGCCTTGCTTCATTCTTCGTCATCTTTTTTTCTAAATTGTTCGTCCACTTAGGAGTTATTGTAGGATATTCTCTACTTCATATAATCGTCCTTAACATGTGAATTGTCACACCCCAACTAAGGGTAGTGTGACCGGCCAGGGCCTTCATCCTGCCCTGTAGCATACAGTCTACACTGATTGACAATAAAATAGAACATATCGAGAAAGAAAATCAAAACACAATCTTTATTTAAAGTTTTCTAAATTCACAAATATATATTTTTCAACCCAAAGAAGAAAACCAACATCGTCACAAATAGAATGTCTCATGTATCAAAGTTATTACAAACTTTTCAAAACACAACTCTCAGTGTAAAAACGGAAAATAACTACTACAAGACACTACACTATGACCAAAGGACGCCGCTACGAGATATGGCACCACCACCTGCCCTCCAGCTGCACCATGACGACAAGCCTCGATCACTAATCATGCTCTGCAAAAACAAAGGAAACAAACCGTGAGTCCACTTGGGACTCAGTGAGCGGTTCTTTCGAACCTCCACATAATCCGCAGTTAGTCATGCATAACATATAAATAGCATAGAATATAATTAGGGAGGTAAGCTACTTTTTGATGTGACTATCGACCCCATGGGTCACTCTGTATAAACCATATAGGAGAAACTTGTCATAACGGCCAAACCTTGCCACCTGGCATCCAGCCCTTAAGGCGTACTTATGGTGTAAGAATCCCGGCTACAACCGGCCCTACCATACAAGGTAGAATCACACAGGTCGTTCGGCCACATCATATCAAGATATAAACATGGAATCTCGGGCCATCGACTAGGATAGTCTACTAGTCTCCGGACACCGTCTGGGTAGGGATAGCTAGTCCCACCCAACTAGGGTCGAACACCTAGCGCGCCCGCTGGTGCATCTCAAGACCCAATCACTGCCTGAGCTAAGCATTGGTCATTTCAGACCTCCACGCTTCTCGGCGGACCATCTCAAGCACATCACACAGTCAAATGTCCTAGGGTTTCCTTATATACACTACGGGTGGATGCCCATATTCGGCCCTAATCCAGTCTGCAGGGTCAAAAAATTAGTGTTGCCCTTCCAAAAATGTGTACACCTAATAGTTCTAGGTTTCTAAAAATGAATACTAGAAGTCCTAGAAGTTGTGTCATTTCCTAACTAGGTTTTCATATATACTATGCATCTTGCAACGTCCTACATGTTATATAACCCATTCTTCCTAGAACGAGCGAACTCGCCGACTATGTAGGCACTCGACCTACCATTTCCACATCACTTACCAAACTAATTACGGATAGTAACATCATGAAGAACTGAAATAAAAAGAAAGTAATGTAGAGGTAAAACCAATATGGAACATACACTAAGCATAGCAACAATTAAACATGATATGAGCAATTAAATGAAACCTTTCTTGACTACATATACCATATAAGCATTGGCAAGAACATTTCTAAAATGATAATATAGATCTACCCCAACAAATCACAACATGAATATGGATTAACATTAACATGAATATGAATAAACATTAAGCGGAGGGATATGAACAACTACACAAAATCGTTCATTTCCTCCCCCATTCCCTTGATCGGCCGATGCTCGAGCATGGTAAAACTTGCTCGGCCGAACCATCCATGTGGGAAGGGGTTGGAATTTATGCATATTAACCAGTAGGACAGTAAACATAAACTTCAAATTTAATCTAACATTTAAACATGAAGGTGCGAGTTAATGCAATAAAATAAGCGACCCAACAATCCATTATAAACTGCCCAACTTTTCCCCCTTCTACTGCTCGGCCAACACGAGCAGGATGATGACCATGCTCGGATGAACCCTCTAGAGGTGGTGGACTTGGCTACGGCATCCACTCGAGCACCAATCCAAAACCTAAAACAAAACGAATACAAGTCGATACGCGAGTTACGAGACGAGCGAGGAAATTGGGGAAAATTTCGGCATGACCTTCCCCCTTTTTCCTCGACTCGACTAGCCCCTTAAAGCGAGAAATCGACAAGTTTTCAAACATGAAATCATAGTATGTACAACGATTTAAAAATCTAACATTGGGAAACAACCTGATCGGCAAAAACTCGCGGAGAAAACCTCAATTTCAAAATCTATGGGGCCGGCGACCTGCCTCCCCTTAACATCTACTCTAACCACTCACCTTGAATTGGAGTTTGAAGAAATCTTGATGAAATGAGATTTCGATCTCCTCGAGCGTTGTTGCGAACTCGGCGTCGACAAGATCTCCTCCTCCTCTCTCCCTTTCTCCCACTTAGTAGGCTGCGTGCGGCTCTCTCTTTTACCCGCACGGGTGGCTTGGGCGAGGGGTTTTATTCCCCTCATCCAATGACCCATTTGTCCGTCACTTGACTTGACTCCTTCTCGGTTCGATCCGAGTCCGATTTGGACTCCGATCCTATCCGCACTCATGAGTCGAACTCGACTTTAATAAGATATCATAAGCAAGAAAGGAAATAACCACTGAACTAATTCAACTTCATATTTCCATGGGTCGGGTTATACCTTCTACTCGAAGCAGTTTCCGCGGCTCGACCCGGCTAACCTCCGATCCGGTGCACTGCACCAGAAATAAAATATTTTTCTATTAGGAATTTTTTTTCTGGTCTTACAACCTTCCCCCCTTAAGGGAAATTCGTCCTCGAATTTAGTTGGGTTACCAGAACTTACTGACTCTTCAACCAAGGAAGGGTAGCGCTCTCTCATGTCTTGCTCTACCTCCCAAGTGGCCTCTTACCTGGAGTGGTGCTCCCGCCTAACTTTTACCAAGGGAATCTCCTTGGACCTCAACTTCTTGATTTGGCGATCAATGATCTCTATCGACCTTCCCTCAAATGAGACGGCCGAATCTACTTCAATTGAAGAAGATTCGATCACATGCGAATCATCTTTTACATATCTCCGAAGCATGGATAAATGGAAGACCGGGTGTACTCTGCTCAGGCTAGGAGGCAAAGCCAGCTCATAAGCCACCTCGCCCCTCTGCTTGAGAATAGGGAAAGGCCCAATGAACCTGGGGCTCAGCTTTCCCTTCTTTCCAAATCAGACCACCCCTTTCATAGGCGAGACCTTCAGGAAGACTAAATCACCCTCGGCGAATTCCAATTCTCTGGCCTTCTTGTCGGCATACATTTTCTGTCGACTCTGGACCGCCAGCAAACTTTCCTTTATGGCTTTCACCTTCTCTAACGCCTCCTTAACCAGATCAGGACCCACCCTGAGTGATTCCCCGGCCTCAAACCAGCCCACCAGAGACCTACACGGCCACCCATACAAGGCCTCGAAGGGAGCCATGCCAATGTTACTGTGATAGCTTTGTTGTAGGCGTACTCTATCAGTGGTAGGTGTTTCTCCCAGCCGTCGGCCATATCCAGTACGCATGCCCTCAGCATATCCTTCAAGGTTTGGATGGCCCTTTTTGACTGACCGTCAGTTTACGGATTGAAAGCTGTGCTGAAATGCACCTGGGTACCCAAGGCTTCCTGGAAGGACTACCAAAATCGGGCTGTGAACTGGGTACCTCGATCGGATATGATCATCATAGGGGTACCATGGTATTCCACAATCGTGTCCAAGAATAGTCGGGCGTACTATTCCGCGGAGAAGGTAGTATTCACTGGGATGAAGTGCGCGGTCTTGGTTAACCGGTCCACTACCACCCAAATTGAGTCAAAGCCGCCTTTTGACTTAGGCAACCTAGTAACTAGGTCCATGATGATTTTCTCCCACTTCCACTCGGCACCTCGAGGTTCTGCAGTAGTCCCACGGGCTTGAGGTGTTCGGCCTTCACCTGCTGGCAAACCAGACATTTGGAGACAAACTCTGCTATCTCTATTTTCATACCTTTCCACCAGTAATGCTACCTTAAATCTCGGTACATGTTGGTGTTTCCCGGATGCATCGTATAAGTGGAACGATGACCCAGCTCCAGGACTTGCCTGCGCACCTCTGCCATATCTGGCATCACAATCCAATCTTTGAACCTCAGCACACCCTATGAGTCCAACCTGAATCTATTCTCTGCATCGCCTCTTTGCACAAAATCTTTTGTCAGCGCACAGAAGGCGTCACCAAGGTACCTGGGACTGGCATCATTAGGGTTGTACCCCCATCTAGGCACATCGCCAATTCTCGTGCTAGAGGCCTTCTCCTGATTTCCAAATGAGCCAAACTGCCAATGGATTTTCTACTTAAAGCATATGCTACTACATAGGCTTTCCCCGGGTGATACATAATGGTGCAGTCATAATCCTTCAGGAGCTCCAGCCACCTCCTCTGCCTGAGGTTCAGCTCTTTTTGGGTAAGCAGGTATTGGAGGCTCTTGTGGTCCGTATAGATCTTGCAAGCCTCACCATACAGATAATGACGCTAGAGCTTTAGAGGAAGGACCACTGTTGCCAGCTCTAGATCATACGTCGGGTAGTTCTTTTCATGAAGTTTCAACTGACGGGACGCATAGGCTATGACTATACCAAACTGCATCAGAACATAGCCTAGGCCAACTCGAGAGGCATCACAGAAGGCTACAAATCCTCCAGAGCCGGAAGGTACGACCAACACGGGTGCCGACGTCAAGCATTCGTTGAGCTTCAAAAAGCTCGCCTCGCACTTGGCGTCCCAATCAAATTTAACCTTTTTTCCAGTCAACCGAACCAAAGGGGCTTCAATCCTAGAGAAGTTCTCTACGAACTTTCGGTAGTACCCGGCCAGACCAAGAAAAACTGCGGACCTCAGTCACACTGGTTGGCCGCCTCCAGTTCTGCACTGCCTCCACCTTTGCAGGGTCTATCCTTATCCCTTCCTTGGACACCACATGGCCCTAGAACCCTACACTTTCCAATCAGAATTCACGCTTGGAAAACTTAACAAACAACCGGTGCTCTCTGAGGGTTTCCAGGACCATCCTCAGGTGTTGGAGTGCTCTTTCTTACTCTTGGAGTAGACCAGGATGTCATCAATGAAGATGATCACAAAGCTGTCCAGGTACTCCTTAAATACCTTGTTCATTAGGTCCATGAAGGCAGCAGGTGCATTGGTTAGGCTAAAGGACATCACCAGGAACTCGTAGTGACCATAGCGAGTCCTAAAGGCTGTCTTAGGCACATCGCACTCCCGGATTCTCAGCTGATGGTATCCGGACCTTAGGTCTATCTTCGAAAACTATTGTGCCCCCTGCAGCTGGTCAAACAAATCATCTATCCTCAGCAGTGGGTAATGATTCTTGACCGTCACTTTATTCAGCTGCCTATAGTCGATGCACATGCGCATCGACCCATCCTTCTTCTTCACGAAGAATACCGGGGCACTCCAGGGTGACACGCTCAGCCGAATGAAACCCAGGTCTAGAATTTCTTACAATTGCATCTTTAACTCCCTGAGTTCGGCCGGTGTCATCCTATAAGGTGGAATGGGAAATCAGTTTCACCCCGGGCTACAGATCAATGCAAAAATCAACTTCCCTTCTTGCGGCAATCCTGACAATTCCTCGAGAAACACATTAGGGAATTCACAAACCACCGGGGTTCCACTGACAATCCTTGCCTCACCCCTTTCCTCCTCAACCACGGGTACGAAGGCCAGGAAGGATTGGCAGTTCCCCTGAAGCAGTTTACGAGCCTTTAGGGCTGAGATGACCCATATCGGCTTGCTCCCTCCCTCCCCTTGGAAGGTGAACTGCGGCAGCCTAGACTTACTAAACATAACTGTCTTAGCTCTACAATCCAACATCGTAAAGTGCTCTGCCAACCAATCCATGCCAAGAATGACATCGAGCTCAAGTGTGGGTAGGAGTGTCAAATCTGCACTCAGTACATGGCCGCAGATAAGCACTTCGTAGCCTTGAAAATTTTGATTTGTCTACGATTGCATCGCCCGTAGGTGCTGATACTACAAATGGCCCGTCGAGAAATGAAGGTACCATTGGTAACCTAGCAGCAAATTTGGCAGATACAAACGAGTGCGTGGCACCCGGATCAAATAGAAAATAAGCAACAGATGATCATACTAAGATAGTACCTGCTACAACTACTCTAGACGCCTCTGCCCCCTCACGGTTCATGGCGAACACCCTGGTAGACGGTCTCTCTGACTGGCTAGCTTGCGGCCCCTTATTCTGCATCTGCCCTCTCTGAGCCACTGACCCTATAAACATAGGTGCCTTTCCTTTTGGCTGCTCCCACTTCTGGCCAATTATCTGCGGACAGTCCTTCTTGTAGTACCCGACCTGACCGCATTTATAACAAGCATCTGCGTGGCCAAGACAGCCCCCCCCCCTCAGTGCCGCTGACTGCAACTGCCACACTGTGGTACCTCATCCTTTTGAGAAGCACCACCTGACCTTGCCGGCCTCACTATTCCTAACCCTAGCCCCCCACGGCCTCGGCTACCACTCTGACCTCAGGTCTGCTGGTGGTTTGCGGCGGTCACCACCCCCTCTGAATGCCATGGTCGACTCCCAGATCCCTGCGGTCGAAATATCTTCTTGGCCGGTCCGTCGTTCCTCTCGACAGCACCCAGGCTTCCTTCCGAAGGGCTTCATCCACTACCCGGGCAAGAGTGGAGTTGTCGGTATAGTGGATGAACCTGCCAATTTGAGGCCTCAAGCCTCCAACGAACCTCTTGACCCTGGCGGTCTCATATGCCACTAGGGTCGGATGACATTTGGAAAGGCGGTTGAACTCCATACTAGCTCCCAGAATCGGGCGCTACCAACTTTCCCCAAACCAATTGGTGAAGGAATGGGCGCTATCCTCATCTTATACCGTATAGCAGCCCGAGCGCCCCCCGCGTTCGAATGTGACTTGGCCAAACTTGGCCTCCGCCACGGGACAATTGTTGGCACAACCCGACCAACAATCTCCCCCCATCAGCAATTACCCGCTGGGATTCGAACCCGGGACCCCGACCTCGACGCTTTGCCGAATTACTGCCGCTGCCACTCAGTGCAGCATTATGAGTCTCTCTCACACTATCACAAGAAAAGAACAACTCTCCTATCATATAATTTTATTTTATTTTTACAACAGAATCAAATAAATACTAACCGAATGGTGCGTTGAGTGCAGTAGTGGTCGCCCGATCTCATATCATAACTATACCGTATGTCTCATACGATATCCAACACTTAGTCATAGTCAAGACCTAACCAAGTGCTCTAAACCCAACTTTGTCACACCCAAACTAAGGGTAGTGTGACCGGCCAGGGCCTACATCCTGCCCAGTAGCCTACTGTCTACACTGACTGATAATAAAACAAAACATATTGAGAAAGAAAACCACAACACAATCTTTATTTAAAGTTTTTAAAATTCACAAATATATGTTTTTTCAACCCAAAGAAGAAAACCAACATCGTCACAAATTGAACGTCTCAAGTATCAAAGTTATTACAAACTTTTCAAAATAAAACTGTCAGTGTAGAAACGGAAAATAACTACTACAAGACACTAGACTATGACAAAAGGACACCGCTACGAGATATGGCACCACCAACTGCCCTCCAGCTGCACCATGACGACAAGCCTCGATCACTGATCTTGCTCTGCAAAAACAAAGGAAACAAACCATGAGTCCACTTGGGACTCAGTGAGCGATTCTTTCGAACCTCCACATAATCCGTAGTTAGTCATGCAAAACATATAAACAACATAGAATATAATCAGGGAGGTAAGCTAATTTTTGATGTGACTATCGGCCCCATGGGTCACTCTGTATAAACCATATAGGAGAAACTTGCCATAACGGCCTAACCTTGCCACTTGGCATCCGTCCCTTAAGGCCTACTTATGGTGTAAGAATCCCGGCTACAACCGACCCTACCATACAAGGTAGAATCACACTGGCCGTTCGGCCACAGCATATCAAGATATAAACATGGAATCCCAGGCCATCAACTAGGATGGTCTACTAGTCTCCGGACACCGTCTGGGGTAGGGATAGCTAGTCCCACCCAACTTGGGTCTGACACCTAGCGGGCCCGCTGGTGCATCTCAAGACCCAACCACTGCCTGAGCTAAGCATTTGTCATTTTCAACCTCCACGCTTCTCGGCGGACCATCTCAAGCACATCACACAGTCAAATGTCCTAGGGTTTCCTTATATACACTTCCGGCGGTTGCCCGTATCCAGCCCTAATCCGATCAGCAAGGTCAACAAATTAGTGCCGCCCTTCCAAAAACGTATACACCTAATAGTTCTAGGTTTCTAAAACTGAACACTAGAAGTCCTAGAAGTTGTGTCATTTCCTAGTTAGGTTTCCATATATACTATGCATCTTGCAACGTCCTACATATTATCTAACCCACTCTTCCTAGAACGAGCGAACTTGCCCACTATGTATGCACTCGACCTACCATTTCCACATCACTTACCAAATTAATTATGGATAGTAACATCATGAAGAACCGAAATAAAAAGTAAGTAATGTAGAGGTAAAACCAATATGGAACATACATTAAGCATAACAACAATTAAATATGATATAAGCAATTAAATGAGATCTTTCTTGACTACATATACCATACAAGCATTGGCAAGAACATTTCTAAAATGATAATATAGATCAACAACAACAAATCACAGCATGAATATGAATTAACATTAACATGAATATGATTAAACATTAAGCGGAGGGATATGAACAACTACACAAAATCATTCGTTTCCTCCCCCTTTCCCTTGATCAACCGAAGCTCGAGCAAGGTAAACCTTGCTCGGGCGAACCATCCATGTGGGAAGGGGCTCGAATTTATGCATATTAACCAGTAGGACAGTAAACATAAACTTCAAATTTAATCTAACATTTAAACATGAAGGTGCGAGTTAATGCGATAAAATAAGAGATCCAACAATCCAATATAAACAACCCCAACTTTTCCACCATCGACTGCTCGGTCAACTCGAGCAGGATGATGACCATGCTTGGCTGAACCCTCTAGAGGTGGTCGACTTGGCTGCGGCGTCCACTCAAGCATCAACCCAAAATCGAAAACAAAACGAATACAAGTCGATACGCGAGTTGCGAGACGAGCGAGGAAATCGTGGAAAATTTCGGCATGATCTTTTCGCTTTTTCCTCGACTCGACCAGCCCTTTAGAGCGAGAAATCGACATGTTTTCAAATATGAAATCACAGTATGTACAATGATTTAAAAATCTAACATGGGGAAACAACCCGATCGGCAAAAATCGTGGAGAAAACCTCGATTTCAAAATCTATGGGGCCGTCCACCCGCCTCCCCTTAACATCTACTCCAACCACTCACCTTGAATTGGATTGCGACACAATCTTGATGAAACAAGATTCTGATCTCCTCGAGTGTCGTTGCAAATTCGGCGTCGACAAGATCTCCTCCTCCTCTCTCCCTTTCTCCCACTTGATGGCATGCGTACGGCTCTCTCTTTTAGCTGCACGGGTGGCTTGGGTGAGGGGTTTTGTTCTCCTCATCCAATGACTCATTTGCCCTTCACTTGGCTTGACTTATTCTCGGTTCGATCCGTGTCCGATTCGGACTCCGATCCTATCCGCACTCATGAGTCGAACTCGACTTTAATAAGATATCATAAGCAAGAAAGTAAATAACCATTGAACTAATTCAACTTCATATTTTCATGGGTCGGGTTATACCTTCTACTCGAGGTGATTTCCACAGCTCGACCTGACTAACCTCCGATCCTGTGCACTGCACCAAAAAAAAGAGATTTTTATATTAGAATTTTTTTTCGGGTCTTACATGATTAAAGTTTCCCTTTTTGCTATCATTAGCATCTCTAGTGTTTCTAAATTTATAAATACCACATCATTGGGATATACATAATATCTAACTTATAACACATTTCGTCATTGACAAATATCGTATCATGCATTTATTTACACTCGAAATGATAAACACAGCTTCAAATATTTATCCACAACATGAACACAATAAATACTGCATCTAATAACTTATTTCAGCTTACCAAAAGGTAAATACAACATTAAATAATTAATTACAGCATATAAAATTGAATAACAGCCCATGTATAAAAATTCCAGCATTTATCTAATTAATTTCAGCATTAACTAGAATAACTCCAGCATCAATAAAACAATTCCAGCATCAATAAAATAATTCCATCATCAATTAAAATAGTTCCAGCATCAAGTAACATGAATTAACATATACTAACATGCTAAAATTTATTTTAAGATCCTAAGAATAATCTTAGCGTTCCTAAGATAATTGCAACCTTCTAAATTAATTATGGCATAACAAGAATAGATATAACTTCTAGGAAACATCTTATCTATCTATGGCTAAATAGACCAAATATTTACAACTAAATACATCAAAAAAATTTCTAAATGAAGTGAGTTAAAATAAAAAAGAGATTTTTCTATTTTTTGTATGGGTTGCCCGGGACTCGAACCCGGAACTAGTCGGATGGAGTAGATAATTTTTCCTGGTTGCAATAGAGAAAAAACCGCTCCCCAAAACGTGCTTGCATTTTTCATTGCACACGACTTTCCCTATGTATACATATACAAAATATCCCGAGAATAAAGTAAAAGTATAAGAATTTTTACTACTTAGTTGAAACCTTCCACATGCATTCGATAATTACTACTTATGCAAGATAAATACCACATATTTATAGATAAACATAACACGCCTCGATTTGCCATAAGGAATTTGGAAAAAAGATTTAGCGATACTACTTCATATATTTCAAGGAATTAAATCCACCTATAGTTTATCCAAAATAGGGATATTGTCAACAAGAGCTTTCTCTCCTTTTTCCTCTATTCGGCCGGCCCTTGTAATTTAGGGGAAAAACCCCAAGGTGGCCGGCCTCAAGGAGAAGGGGCTGCCTATACCCGGCACACCACACAAATTCCCCATCCAAGATATAAACAAAATCAAATTTTCTTATTAATCGAACGAAGTCAAGAAATCAAGAAAAAAACCCGACATGACCTTTCTGATTTTCATCTCTAGTCGTCCGGCCCTAAAATTCGCAAAAGCTTTCATAAAATCTCAAGGAATCATGAAATTGATCTCATCATAAAATCCATATGGCGTAAAACCAACGAGAAACCAAAGATCATTACAAGAAAACTCAGATTACTAATTTCCCACAACAAGGGTCGGCCACAAGGCCTCTTTTCCTAAACTTCGAAACCTAAATCAATCACCTGAAGAAGAAAACAAGGGGAAGAAGATGGTGACGATGCCTCGCGACGACGACAACCGACGACGACGAAGATCTGGCCAAAAGGGGGCTGCACCTCCTTCTTCTCCTCTCGACTATATATGCTTAGGGATGTGTGCAGTTCTATATCCAGCTGTATGGTCCCTAGTAGTTGTTATATAAATTGTTTTGTTTTTAGAATTACCTTTTTGCCCCTCTTACTTAAACGGACCATAACTCGACCCATACTCGACCGAATTGAGTTCCCTTTGAACCTACGGACTCAACTTGACTCGACCCAACATCTCATCCCGACTAGATTGAAATAATTTTCCTCATCTTTAAATGTCACATCACAAATCGTGCCCTTCGATGAATTCTCGGCCCGCTCCGCCGCGCATCTCAACTTTCCCACTGAAGCCAAAGTAAATTAATTATATATATATATATAATGGGTATTACACTTTGATCATGATTGCTTTTTCTGCCAAAAGATATATCTACTAAACAGGTGGCACATGCTGAAAGAACCACCTCAGGTGTCACAACCAACCCGAATACCAAGGCAACGCATCGGAAGCCGCATATTCATCCATGAGTAACCGAGGTAATAAAGACCGACCTAACCTAGAGCTCGGCACGTAGTCCTACAGACTCCAACCGAGCTAAGGGGCTGTGGACTGGACTATAACTATTGGGTCCGATCGGACTAGATCCAACAACAACCAATCCTTCATCTGAACATAACCAGGCATCCCCGCTCATGGTGTTGGGAATAGATCTAGCGCAATAGACAAGAAACGAGAAGAAAATGAATCACACAGAATAACACACAGGATTTACGTGGTTCGGCAAAAACTATCTACTTTCACAACCGCACTACAAGTTTTCACTATTAGGGTTTTCTTCAGATACAAGGCAAATAATACATGTGAGATTATATAGGGCGATATAGGCCCACAGCCCAAAGGGCCTAAAAAATCTCTGGGGGCTCCGTCCCCACACCCCTGGCAAGGATTTGGGCTGCCGAAAAACTCTGCGTAGCGCAACATAATAGGATTTGGGCATATCAATCGCCACACATCCCAACAATCTCCCACTTGGAGATTGATCTAGGGATACCAACAATGCTCACATAAGCTTTCTCTTCTTGTACAAGATCCATCCACTTCTAGTGCGACACCTCCTCATCACTAACCATGGAGGCCAACTGAGGTCTTGCATAACCTCAACTTATCTGTGGTGACGACGTTGGTCAACATATCTGCAGGGTTCTTTGATCCAAGAATTTTTTTTAGCTGTAGTGTTCCATCATCTATCAAATGACGAATATGATGATACCTCAGTTGAATCTGCTTAGTCCTTGAATTAAATACCGGATCTCTAGTAAGATGGATAGAACTCTGACTATCACTGAATAGCTCGTTGTTGCCCTGTGTTTTTCCCAATTCATTCAAAAGACTCTTCAACCAAATCATCTCCTTTCCAGCCTCTGAGATAGCCATATATTCTGCTTCTGTGGTTGAGAGAGCAACACTCTTTTGAAGTTGGGACATCCAACTTACAGCAGTACCTGCTACAGTGAAAACATAACTTGTAGTACTCTTCCTACTATCCAATCACCACCAAGATCTGCATCAGAAAATCCCTATAGAGTAACACTATTCCTTTTAAACTGAAGTGTTGTACTTAATGTACCTTTCAAGTATCTCAATAGCCACTTTATTGCTACCCAATGCTCCTTTCCTGGATCAGAAATAAACTTGCTTACAACTCCCACTGCATGTGCTATATCTGGTCTAGTACAGACCATAGCATACATTAGGCTTCCTACTGCAGATGCATAAGGCACTTTGGACATCTGCTCATGCTCTTCATCTATCCTTGGAAACTATTTCTTACTGAGATTGAAGTGATTTCCTATAGGAGTGCTTCTAGGATTTGCATCCTGAATGTTGAATCTGATGAGCACTTTCTCTATGTACTTTTCTTGAGATAGGTTGAGAATTCCTTGTGCTCTGCTTCTACTGATTCTCATTCCAAGTATCTGCTTAGCTGGTCCGAGGTCCTTCTTCTCAAATTTCTCTGCCAACTATTGCTTCAATTTGTCTATCTCCTGCAAATTTGATCCTACAACTAGCATGTCATCAACATATAAAAGCAAAATAATGTAACAGTCACCAATTCTCCTTGTATAATAGCAATGATCCATCTGACACCTTGTGAAACCAATGCTCAAATTTCCTATACCATTATATGGGAACCTACTTTAGCCCATATAGATTTTTCTTCAACTTGCACACGAGGTTTTCTTTACCAGCAATTTGAAAACCTTTTGGTTGTACCATGTAAATATCTTCCTCAAGGTCGCCATGCAAGAAAGCTATTTTTACATGCTCAGCACTAATCTGATAGTGGTTAGCTTCACTACAGGAGCAAAAATCTCTGTGTAGTCAATCCTCCATTTTTGCTGGAAGCCTTTTACTACCAGTCTTGCTTTGTATCTTCTTCTGCCATCAGGTTCTTCCTTCATCCTATACACCAACTTATTTTGCAATGCTCTTTTTTCTTTTGGTAACTCGGAAAGCACCCATGTATTGTTCTTTTGTAGGGACTTCATCTCATCTTTCATTGCTAGCTCCCACTTAACAGAATCTGTCACCTGCATTGCCTCACCAAAACATTATGGTTCCTCAGCATCAGTCAGAAGCAAGTAATGCAGCGAGGGAGAGTACCTTTGTACGTGCTTGGGTATTCTTGTAGACCTTCTTAACTAAGGTTCTGTTGTATATGGATCTGACCCAATTTCATCTTCAGCCTCTTCAAGATCATCTGGCATTTCTTCAGTCCATCCACTTATATCATTCTCTGATATTTCTTCGAGTTCAACCTTCTCACTTTCATCTCGTTGTTTTCCTACACTATTAGATTTTGGTCCATGTCTGCCTTTGTACATTACATTCTCATTAAATGTAACATCCCTCTACATAATGACTTTCTTATTCTGATCATCCCAAAAGTGATAACCAAAATCATCAGAACCATAGCCAATGAAATAGCACTTTTTGGCCTTAGAATCAAGTTTATCTCGAATATCAGAACTTAAATGTACATATGAAATATTACCAAAGACCTTTAAGTGTGAGAAGTTTACCTCTTTACCTGTCCATTCCTCCTCAAGTATTTTAAAATTCAATGGAACTATAGGTCCTCTGTTTATTAGGTAGGCTTATGTGTTAACTGTGTATGCCCATAACATTTTTGCTAATCTTGAACATATCCTCATGCTCCTAGCTCGCTTGTTCAAGGTCCTATTCATCCTCTCAGCAACACCATTCTACTCATGTGTTCCAGACTTCCAGGAACTGTCTTGATCATTCTGATCCCATTCTCATAACAGAAAGTCTTGAACTCTTCACTGCCATACTCCCCTCCATTATCTGACCTCAAGCATTTGATTTTTAAGCTTGTTTAATTTTCCACTTCTACTTTCCACCTCCTAAATACAGAAAACACGTCATATTTATTTTTAAGAAAATAAACCCATACCTTTCTGGTGGATTCATCAATGAAAGTAACATAGTAGCGTGAGCCACCAAGGGAAGCCACTGGAGCTGGTCCCCATACATCTGTATGTACCAATTCCAACTTCTTAGCCTTTGAAGTTCTTCTGGCCTTCAATAATTTTACTCTTTTCTACTTCTCATATACACAGTCTTCACACAAGCCAAACTCAACTGATTGCAAGTATGGTATTTTCCCTTTTGAGGAGAGCAACTTCATTCCTTTTTCACCCATATGACCCAACCCTCGGTGCGACAATGTTGACTTCATTCCACCACTGATACTGTATTATTGGTTTTCATGGTTGTGTACAATGTTCCAACCTTTTTACCTCGAGCTACAATGTACCCTTCTTCATCAATTTGCCCCATGGAGATAAGATTCTTCTTCAGGCCTGGAACATGTCTGACATTCTTCAGCTTTAGTTGATTTCCATGGGTAGTATGTATATAGACATCGCCTTTACCCAAAATATCTAAGGGCTCATCATCTGCAAGGTACACCTTTCCGAACATACCAGAAACATAATTATTGAATAATTCTTTGCGCGGAATAGCATGGAATGATGCACCTGAATCGATATGCCATGAGTCAGTACCATTGTCCATGCTACAAATCAGAACATTTATGATATCATCAGTAACAGTGTTTGCTAAATCGTCATACTGATTCTTCTTGTTCTTCTTCGTTTCCTTGCACTGGTTTCTGAAATGATCATTCTTATCGCAATTCCAGCAAGTTATTTCTTTGCGATGCCTAGACTGACTTCTGCCCTTAGTTTGGGTCTGTCCTGGCCTTGATTTTGGCTTCGATGAGGGTTTCTGCCCCTGGCTTCGCTGTTGAAAGCAGAACCTGAAGATTCACCTGACTCCTTTCTACAAATATCCTCGTTAAGAATCAAGTCATGAACTTCAGACAGATTTAGCTTTTGATCTCACGTCGAACTGCTCACCGCAGTCATTGTCGCTGACCAACTTTTAGTAGTGATGATAACAAGATCAATGCTTTAACTTCGTCATCAAACACGATCTTCACCAAGCTCAATCCATTTGTGATATCGTTGAACTCATTGATATGTTCTGTAACAGACGCACCCTCAGACATCTTTAAATTAAAATAAACGACGCATCTGATATACCTTATTTGGAGCAGAAGGCTTCTCGTACATATTTGATTGTGTCTTCATCAAACCCTAGGTAGACTTTTCATGGATAATGTTGAACGCAATGTTCCGTGTCAGCGTCAATCGGATCACCCCAAGTGCTTGGCGATCTAACAGATCCCAAACTTCTTGCTTCATGTTATCTGGTTTCTCCCCCGATAGAGGTTCGTGCAACTTTTTCTAGTACAGCTAATCCTCGATATGCATCTTCCAGAAACTAACATCTATTCCATCAAACCTGTCAATCTTCACCTTCCCATCTTCTGACGTCATCTTTCCCACAGATCCTGTGCAAACCTGATTGCTCTGATACCAGTTGTTGAGAATAGATCTAGCGCAATAGATAAGAAACGAGAAGAAAATAAAATACACAGAAGAACACACAAGATTTACGTGGTATGGCGAAAATTGCCTACTTCCACGGTCGTACTAGAAGTTTTCACTATTAGGGTTTTCTTCAGATACAAGACAAATAATACATGTGAGTTTATATAGGGTGACACAGGCCCACAACCCAAAGGGCCTAAAAAATCTCCGAGGGCTCCGACCCCACACCCCTGGCAAGGATTTGGGCCGCCGAAAAACTCTGCGTAGCGTAACATAAAAGGATTTGGGCAGATCAGTCGCCACACATCCCAACACAGGGGGCTCAGCCCAAGCAACGCCCTTGAGCTAGACTCAAGCCAGGTCAAATAACTTTATCCGGGGGACCCACCCGGCCAAACATGGACTCCTACGTCGTCCCTTATCAGTAGGGACTTGCCATTGTATACCTGTCGTCCTCGGGATTGGCCTCAACCCATTTTGGGCAACAATTCTAGCGAGGTTACCGGGTAGCATGATCACCTCCACCTGCAGTATATACAAACACGACACACCCAGGTAACCCTAGTTCCAATTTTCGTAACCTCTACTTTGGAATCATCCTAACGTGGGCGTCGGAGTGTCTTTTGCAGGACACCCCCTCCAGCGTTGAACCAGACACGGAGATATACCAGACCAGACCGAAAGCTCCTGACTCTCAAGTAGGAACCATTGGAAAATTATTTCAAAGACTTTATTCTTAAGTCCAAACTTGGTACACATATCTAGGTTTGCTTAGGATATGCTTCTAGGTACCAAAGTTTGAATATTCATGTCTAAATGATTGAATTAATACTTAGATAACTTCATGATACCATGTTTCATGACATAATGCTAGGATTGATAAATGCATTTAAATAATACTTTTGAATACAAACATCATATATATCATATCTTGGTTGTATGAAAGTTTGAATAAAATCTAAAAAGATTGTGAAAATTTCAATTATATACAAAAATGCCACTAACATTTAGTGAATTTTATAAAAATGGTTGAAAAACTATTTTTGGTTGATTCTTGAAGTTGCACCTTCGTTGAAAAATCTAATTTGTGAAGTTAAAGTTTTAAAAAAATTCACAAAGTATATGATTATATATACATTTTTGAATTTGGACTTCAAAACCTTGCAGTATCGTTGTTCTCGAGTATTCATTCTCAGAAACTTAAGGTTATCATATAGATTTCATATTTTGATTTCAAGAATGACATTTTGATTCCACAACTAGTATCGTTTTCATTATTAGTTGACTAAAATCATTTCTATAAATTATTTTGATAACTTGAGCAATACATGAGAAATATTGATAACTTGAATAATACATGGTTCTTAAATCTGGATTCTAAGTTTGTCCACTACTTTTGATATCATGTATTCATTACCTTTGATATAAACTCTTGAGTTATTGCTTTCAGATTCTTGAAGGATCCTTTAATATCAACTTTGATACTTTAGGAAATTTCATGATACAATAAAAATCATTTGTTGAGATAGAAATAGATTGAAAAATGAATTTAGAAAACTTATTCTTTGTTCAAACTTGATATACATGCTTTAAATGATGATATATATAAGTATATGGAAAGTTTGAATCAAAGTTGAAAATTATTGAAAAAGTAACAGATATTTACGGAAATGCCACCTAATTTTCATTAAGTTTATAAATTTGCAGAAAATTAATTTTTGTCCAATTCTTGAAGCCCCGAATCTTGAGAAAAAACTAGTTTATCCAGTTAAACTTTCAAAACTTTTCATTAAAAATATGATTTAATACAGATTTATAAGTTTGGATTTTGTAAACTTGAAGTACCACTTGATATGTGTAATCAAGTTCGGATACTTTGATTTATCATTCATATTTTCCAACTTGATAGATTATTTTAACAAAATCACATGCTTAGAATCATTCATGATATTACTTGTGCAAAATCATGACTAAAATTGATTTTGATACTCTGATCGATACTTAGGAAACCTTTCCAAAAATGAATGAATTTGACCTAAGTTAACAAATTGACTTAGAAATATCATTTTAAACCCAAACTTGATTGACATGCTTTGATTCACTCATGTTATATGTTTAGGTGTCTATGTTGGAAACCATGAGAAAAATGATAAAATTAACACTTATCAAATTTCATGACATATAAATTATCGTTGAATGAAATCTTGCTAGATTTACATTTTGGTTAAATGACATCTTTTTTATTTCAAACTTGATATAAATGTCTTACATGATCATACTTTGGTGTTTGAAAGTTTGAATGAAGATTGAACATGATTTGAAAGAATAATTGAAAATTACGAAGATGCCTTTGAAATTCAGCATATTTAGTTATTTTTAGAAAAATAGAAAAAATTGATTTTTGATGGATGCTTGAAAATGCATCTTCTATGAAACATCTAGATTGTGGCATATTTTTTTTTTAAAAAAAATCATGAATAATATGATTTATTATAAATTTTCAAAGTTGAATATATATATATATGTTGAACGATTATTAAAATATACCTTGCCATGGTTAACCTCATTTTGAAATTGCTCGTGTGGTTTGAAAAGGATCACTTTGTCCACTTGTGGTTAAAAAATGATGATTTGAAGATAAAAATGCCACCAGCCGCCCCTCTCTCCTCTTCTTCTTCCTTGGAGCCGCCGCCCTTAAGCCAGCCGCCGATCTCCTCTCCTTCCCCTCTCTTCCTCTCTCTCTCTTCCCCTCTCCTTGGAGCCAAACCGACGGCTCGGGTGGAGCCGCCGCCCCTTGTTGAGCCGACCCGCCCCCTTGAGGCCGGATTTGGAGGCCGCCGGTATAGAGTTACTCGTATTCCTTCTTCCTAGATCAAGGTGAGTGGTTTTACCCTTTCTTCTTAGGTTTTCTTCGGGTTCTTGAAGCCGTTCTTGAAGGCTTGGATGATTTGATTTGTTTTCCGGTGAACTCTCGATTTATCATTGATCTTTTGTGTGTCATGTTTGAGGAGGCCCTAAACCTTCCCCTATGTGGCTCGGCAGTCCTAGGATGTGCCTAGGGGTGCTCGGCCAAGGTGGAGAAAAGAGGTGCCCTCCAAGTGTTCAATGAATTGCCTAAGAGAAGGGTGTAGCTTTTTCTTACCTTCTATGATTTCAATTTGATCATCAATCTTGATGCTTACAATTTAAAAGCATGCTTTGTAATAAATCTGTGATTATTGGGTAGAAATCATGTTTCTAAAAATTAAGATCTTGATGTTGATGCCATCAAGGTTCTTGAAGAAAGTTTCTTGATCGTGGTTCTTGTTTATAGTATTTGTTGGTACTTGTTAGCCTTGTTCTTATGCATGGAAATTGAGAAATTTATATCAAGATTTATATTCTATTTAAATGATAATTAAGGGCTTAATTTCTGCAAATTTTGGATTTATTTTCATGCTATGCTGAATTTTTGATGTTGCTGGAATCCTATGCTGAGATGATGAATCTTGGTTATTTATAAATTGATTCTTGTGGTCTGTGTTTTTCTCCGAACATAGTCGTGTAATCTATTGTTTCAACTAGAAAATATAGTTTGGAAACATAGGACACACTCAGGAGACCTGATTCGGGTTAGATACATCAGTACTGGGCACAACAGTAAGCTAAAATAAAAACCTAATCTTGGTGATCTAAATTTTAATCGCATAATTAAAATTGGGCAAAGGGTCAACATAATCTGTTGTGAACTAACAAATAAAGTTTTGCATGAAATAAAACCACACGGGTTCATGACATTACGTGTCTAGGGAATGGGGTCGGGTATTGGAATGTTGAGACGCTTTCCAATAGAGACAGCCCTAAGACACCGTAGGAGAGACTTGACTTAGGTCATGTTGCGTCATATTTTTATGAATGGCGGAGAGGCTCGTTGAGGAGCCGGATTGCGAGCTAGGCCCAAGAGGTTCGATGGCAAATTCCTAACCTGTGGAACAAGTTCGGAGGGCCTTTCCCGATTGTTCTATTTTGGCCTCGTGGGATAAGTTCGGAGGGCCTACCCAATTATCCCCAAGGTGGTTTTAAGGAATAAATTCAGAGGGCCTACCCGATTATTTCTGAGATATCATAGAGGAGTAAGTTCGGAGGGCCTACCCGATTACTCCTGTGATATCTTAAAGGGGCAAGTTCAGATGGGCGAATCCCGATTGTCCCTACGCGTCTCGTGGAGCAAGTTCGAGGGCTTCCCGATTGCTTCTGAGTTTCTTTGTACTAGGATAAGTTCGGAGGGCCTTCCCGATTATCCTAGTATGTGTTGTTAACTTAAGGCATGGTAGGCTTTAGGCCTGTTGATCTTCACCGTTTGGGTGTTGGCTGCCTTCGGGCAGGTGATGGCCGGATGGCTTGTTAGCTGGTCACTTCCTTGTGACATTTTCCTGCTTGAGTTAGGGGTTTTATGCTTGATGCATCTTATCTGTGATGTTCTTTTTGTGGGGGTTGATAGACTCGCTCACCGAGTTCTTTGAACTCACCCGTTGTTGTTGTTTTGTTATGCAGAGCCTGACCGGTGAGGTGGACTGGAGCACTTGACGCGGCTGGAGGGTGTAGGAGCTAGATTGATCTCACAGCAATCTTAGTTATTATCATAGTCGAGTCTTTTGGTAGTGTGACATGCACTTGTGTTAGTTTTTTTTTGAGTTGTAGCTCTTGAGGGCATTTATGTCATTTTACTCAGATTTCATTGTATTTGGTATGTTGAACTTGATTTATTATTTTTGCATTTTCATTCTTCTGCTAAAATTTGTTTATGATGAACTCTGGTTTGATTTCTATTTGAAATAAAAGCTTGTTTATTTCTTTCTGCTACTATTATTTCTTATGAGTTGGCATGAGCATGGTTTAGGCTGTGGGGTATAGGCACATATATCTTGGCCGGCCACGTGACCCTGAGTTGGGGCGTTACAGTTTCTCAATATTGTCTGATACTATTATCATAATTGTTTAGTGAAGTTGAAGAATTAGTAGATTAGAAACTAAACTGGTCAGTGGAAATTTGTATTCACATATATTTTCTCTTTCAACTTTTATCTGGATAGAGCTTTTTTGAGTTTCTTTAAATATGCTTAGATTGCTGATTTGAAGAGAAAGAAGATGGAGAACAGTGTGACAAAAGTACAATTATTCAAGTTGGTGTTGGATGAACCGTCCTATGAATTGACAACTTTGCATTGAATTGTTATTTCTAGTTTTTTCTCATCAATATATTTCACTTGGCCAAGTGTTGAAAGTTGAGATCATTAGTAAGGGAAAATAGATTTAGTGTTTCCTAGGGAAAGAAAAAGTGTAAGAATACTCTTAAACTTTCTATGGTTGACCCTTAAGTTGTCTAAAACATCAAACTGATTCCGTTGTTCTCATGAACATAGTCCTTTCCTTTTTCTTTTTCTTTTTTTTTATTTTTAAGATTTATCAAATGAGCCAAGATTCTTTCCCCTTGGAATGGAGATTCTTTCATTCATTTGACTCATTTGCATCCTATGTTTTTATACTTGGAATGGAGCTTCATCCAAAACACAACTTCATCATCCATTAGAATGGAGTTTCATCCAAAACACAGCTTCACTGAAAGCATTTATCATCATTATTAGAATAGTGTACTTTACCGTAGATGATTTGTAATAGATATAAATCACATGTAATAAAGTAGCAAATGTAGTATTATTAACCTTGATGTAATAACACAACATTGTATTGAACATTAAGTGGAAAACTTGTAAGTAATGAGGGCAGTACTGTAATTTTTTACTTTCTTTACTTTGCACGGTATATAAGCGCAGCACTAGGTTTTTGGAAGTAATTTTTTAAAGAATAAAATTTCCTTTTTCTTTCCTTCTCTGTTCATTGTTTTCTGTTCTCTGCTTGAACTGATACAAATTAGGGCTCAAAGCTTATCAATCATTGAGGCCAAAAGAAAGGATCTTCTCAATTAATGATTCATTGGCTATTCCCATGAATGCCTGATTCCACTAATGACGGAATGTGCTATAGATAAAAATTGTCATGATGAAAATCTCCAACAAGTATTTGCCATGTTCTTAAGCTTCTTGTCTCAATATCCTGTTTTTCTTGAACTCACCATCTCATCATTGTACTTAACTGATCTTATTTATATTTTCTCTTATATTCCAAATGGTGCTGGCATGCTTTTATCTGCATTAAATAGTGTTGTATCTCTAGTACATTAACCTACTATTTCACGTTTTTTATCATGATTAGAGATACTATGATTATGCTTTGCAGGTGGACCTTTTTGCTACTACTTTTAATAATTGATTCACTGATTATTTTTATACCTACCAATTTTTGTTGTCAATAAATGAGCATCGAAATGACGACTTCTATTTACTTTCTTTACAATGATTATGGCAGAAATGTGAAGGCAACATATCAGTTGTAGATGTTCGATGTGTTCCCGCAGATTTTCATGCTAGATTCAAGGCCCTAGAGCGGACATAGATAGCAGAAAATTTGTCTTCAATATGAAGTTTTCATAACTTCTCAGCTCGTACACTATTATCCATAGTAAATAGTATGATTTTAAAGTCATATATATATATATGATGAATCATATAGTTATTATTGTTGATTCTATTAATTAATTAATAGTAGGATCTAGTTTTTGATGTTAAAGAAAATAGTACAATTTTAAAGAGTTCCATGTACTCCTATAATAACTTTTGAACTTTGTATTTATCCTGAGACATTTTCATGTGGTTAATGTTTCACGAATTATCCTGAGAAATATTTAGTTATTGAACCAAGTTTTTGAGATGTTAAAATTTCAGTCATCAGTTCTGCATTCACAACCAAAGTCAATAGTTGGAACTTCTGCAAACATTGTTCCTGAAGTGCTTCTCAAGAAAGTTTACGGAGGCAATGTATTTCCTTGAAGTTGTAGTTTTATTTTGTAAGTACATATCAGTTTAAAGATATTTGAGATTCTATATTATTGCCTAAAAGTTTATTATTTTTTACAGATATCTTGTGCATTAAAGAAGCAAACTTGATTGTTGAATGAATGATATAGACTCACCTTGTTGGCATCTTGGTTAGATTTGTTATATTCCCAACAAGGCAACAACCAAGAATCAACATGAGTTTAACATGTAACAAATTGCTTGGAGTTACCAATGTTGTATTTGGATTAATGTTGAACTTATTTTGGATTTATTGGTGGTTAGGATTGGATTTGTAGGTGGTTGGTTGTATACTTGTTAAGTTGTAAGAGTTTTGCTACTAGCAAGTGGATTATTATATCAATGAATGGTCAATTTTTGAATTGTGTGTTTATGGCAAATTTATTTATCACATATTCTCGAAGTTATGGCAAAGTCATCACATATTGTGGCAAAATTATCATTGATATTGTGGCAATAATCCAAATTTGAAATGGTGATAGTGGCAAATTTATTTTAACGTTTAATGACAAAGGATTAAACATATAGTGACAAAAAAAATTTGTAGCAAATTTGATATGTAATGGAAAAATATAACACATTATTGGCGGCAAATTTCATATATTTTTGCCACAAAAAAATTCTAGAAATGGTAGAATAGTGACAGAATTTTTGCCACGACAGCAAGCTCCGTTTGCCACAATAGAGTGAAGGTATTTTGATTTTTTCATTTGCCACTAAAGAAATTGCAATTTGTGGCAATCCGCTAAAGCTCGCCACGAAAGCCAAAAATGACTTTTAGCGGCGGACCTAACGTGACAAACGGGTGGCAAGAACTTTTTTGCCACTGAATCATCATTTTGCCCCTGTATATCACTACGGTGGCAAAAACAGCTTGTTACTAATTCCAATTTTTTTGTAGTGTTTCAAAATCTCAAAGTTTGGCTCTTTCTAAGTGCTAACTTTACCGATACTTTGGATTTTCAACAAATTTTCAGATGAGACTTCAAGTATGATATTGAGATTCCATTTTTGGTATCTTCCAATTATGAGTTAAGGAAAATCCTTTATAAAATGATTTTTTATATTTTGACCGATACTTAAAAATATTGATACTTGAGTTAGTACATGATTTCTAGTTCAGATTTTGTCTATCATTCATTGATATCATGTATTACTTAGTCTCACATTCGATGTTGTGTTCTGTTCCCTTGAGTTGATTGACTTTGGGTTAATGAAAAATGTTTTTAAAGACTCAAGTTTGACTTTTGATTGACTTTTCTTGCCCATTTTGATTGCTGCCAAAAGGGGAGGAAAATAAAGGATGAAAGCGGAGAAAATATAGAAAAATCATACATATCGATAGGGAAGTTCTATTATATAAATATGCATGTTGATTATTATTTTTTGAAAAAAGCAGGACAAATCCCTAAGTTATACTCTTTATGCTTAAAGTGAAATTATTTTATAAGAGTGTTTGCCATCATCAAAAAGGGTAACATTGTTGGCCTAAGGTTTTTAATCTTAGTCTTAATTATCTCAATTTTGATGACAACTAACATAAATTGGAATTTATGTTTTCATTGAATAATAATTTTAGATTTCAAGTTGGATTGCGTGCAATATCTGTGATCAACAAAAATGATGTAATCAGCAAAAATCGAAAGGACTCTCGTCGATACTCGAAATTCGTTGGAAAGTTAGAGTATAGGTTTAGGGTGTTTAGAATTCATGTATATCCCCTTAATGATGCAAGAGAAACCACCAAAACCAGAAATTGACACCCAAAAACTTGAAATGATGAAAAGGCTGAAAAAGGTTGAAATGTTGAATTTCGGTCGAATCTAGGCTGATGTCAATCAACCCGGGATCAGCCCAGGGATCGACAAAAATCACCAACGGCTCTTTTTCCAGTTATTCAGTGCCGTTGAACATGACTTTTAACCCATGCTTTCTATATATACTTGGGTTACCTGTAATACCTGAAATTTTAATTAAAATGTTTGTTTGGTTTAGCAGGCCGATTCGAAGACGCGCCGGGATGAGTCGCGAGATCGCCGCGATTAGAAGGTATGACCGAGTATTTAATTAATTGCAAGACTCTAAATTTTATGCTATTATTAATTAATTTGGATGTTGGGTTCATACCAGGGTAGAACCGAGTTCGTGGGTTCAATCGGGGCTCAATTAGGATGCAGATTAAGTCGGTTAGAGGAATTTAAGTGAGAGGGGCAATTATATATATATATAACCTCACCCAGCCGCCGTATGGCTTAAGAAGAGTCGCACACACACCGAGGTGAGAGAGAGGGAGAAAGGGGGCGGCGCTAGAGTGAGTCGTCGCCGGTATTAGGAGTCGAGGAGTCGCCTTCATCTCGTTTTCTTCCCTTCAAATCAAGGTTAGTGGTTGAACCTTAGGTGTAGGGTAGGCCCTTGGCCGAACCCTTTTGTTGTGATTGACTTAGTTTTCTTGTCGATTATTTGATGGGTCTTGTGATTTCTTGTTCTTGATCCTTCCTCATGTTGTTGATGTATTTTCTTGAGGTTTTCGCGGTGTTTTTCTTGATGATTGGGGCCGGCAGAATAGAGGAAAAAGAGAGGAGGTCATGCCAAAAATTTTCCTAAATCCTTGAGTGCTTAGAACATGTAGAATTGATTAAAATATATGTATGAACACCCTAGGGATCAACAAGAACATAGAACATGGGGAAGAATTATTTTCCTAAAGCCCTAAGGGCCGACCGCATGGTGAATTCCCAAATGCTAGGCTCGGCCGAGTGGGGGAGGAGGAGATTTAAATTAGGAAATATCTTTCTTAGGTAATCGACATGTAGAGTGAGTTTTATATGTTGTTTAAAGAGGAACCATGGTGTGCTTGGGTAGGAGGGTTCGGCCAAATGCCCTACAAGGGGTAATTGTTGTTAGGGTCGGACAAGCGAAGTACTCGTGGGTTGATAGTGACTTCTATTTCATTATATTGTCGAGATTATATATTAGAGAACATATATTTTGTTGTTGTGCCAATTATGATTTTAATTATGTTGTGTAGACTATTTACTTGCCTTGAGATATGCTAAATGGTTTCTTACATACTTTTATTCATGCTGAAATTTATTTTTGTATGTTGTACTTAAATATTTAATTGTAGGAAATAATTAGATAAGGGCTGGAATTATTGTTCATAGGCTGTCCTAAATTATTAATTGATGTGATTAATTATTTAATGGAGTGATTATCCCTATACATGCTGAATTAGATGTCTGATTGCCATGTTTATCGTATACTAGTGTAGATAAATGCTAGAGGCAAAGATTTAGCAGGATGAGCATAATATATGGTATGACACCATGTCAGTACATGACGGAAACTGCTAGAAAAATTAAAATTTATTTCTAAACATGGAAAACATATGTGTTGGGTGACACATAGAAATCAAATGATAGAGTAGGGCTGGGTACGGGCGCATTGCCCGATTAGTTTTGGTTGAGTAGAGAAATCTTGTGTGCACTGTGTTTGTGATGGCCTGGCTGAGGAGCGTCTTTAGCCAACATGATTATTGTCCGACTCAGCAAGCGATAAGGGGTCTTGAGATTGCACCAGTGAGTTATCCTGGTGTCAGAGCTGAGTGGCGAATGGTCTAGATACGCCAATGGGCCACGCTGACATTTGACATGAGTTTGGGTTGGATGAGCCATTCCCAACCCGATGGGGTACCAAAAGCTAGCTAGCCATCCTTGTTGAAGGACCTGGAGATTTTCTTTATGCAGAACGAGTTGAAAAGTGTACATTGTGAAATCATGAAATTATATGCTTGTGAGGCCGGTTGTGGCCTAATGTTCTCATGTTGTGCTGGGCCATGTATTGCCAAATGTTTTCATTCACGCAGGTTGGCCAAATGGCTAGGTTGTGTACCAAATCCCCAAGTTTATACAAGAATTTACTTAATGTTATATATTCATGTATTGGGGATTTATGTAGAGGTTCGATAGAACCACTCACTGAGTTCCTCAATGACTCACGTTTTGTTAAATTTTTGTTTTGCAAAGCCAGACCAATGAGGTACTGGCTAGTAGACATGGTGCAACTGGAGGGGCAAACGACACCGATGATCTCGTAGCAAACTGAGTTTAGGGAGTCGTAGTCGAGTCTTGATTTTTCTTTCATGCATTGAGATGTCTTTGTTTAGAGATGTTAGAGTTTGTACTTTCCTTTGAACAAACGCCTATTCATTTTTGAGCACTTGTTCCATTTTTGTCAGTCTCTTTATTGTCGCTCTGTGGTTGTGATGCATGAGTTAGGCTTCAGGGTCTTTACATATATTCTGGCCAGTCACGTGACCCTAAATTGAAGCGTCACTACTAAAAAACCGCTCTTCTGCGATGGACACTGCTATCGCAAAACGATCGCTAAAGACCAACTACGACGGCAAGGGGCGGTCGCAAAGAAGGGTCACAAAAGAAATGGTTGCTAAAGCTTTGCGACCGCCGCCATAGCGGTCGCAACTTAATAATTTCGGCGACTGTTCTGCGACGGAACTAAGCCGTCGCTGCATGTGGTCACGCAACACTGCGACAGCTCTACGACCACAGTGGCGGTCACAAAAATAACGTATGCGATGGTTTGGCGACTGCCGCTGCCGTCGCAGACTTGATCGCCAATTGCGACCGCTTTTGTCGACCAGGTCAACAAATCTTTTGCAACGGCATCGCAGTCACACTGTTGTTTACAGTATTTAATTAAAATGCCTATAATATATCTAACGAGACATCAAATTCTAATATAAACCATCATATTTATATCAAAATGTAATATTTACATCGTATCAAAACCTATTTACATCCAAATAGAAAATAAAGTAGACATCAATCATGAAACGCATCATGTGGCGACGAGGGATGCGGTGAGGAGAGGGGCTGCGTCTGAAGAGCATCAGCTGGCGTTGCGTCGAATGACGAGGGAGGCGGAGGGGCCGAAGCACCAGACAAGGAAGAAGCAATATGTGTCTTGTGCTACCTCATAGCGGCCACCTCAGTGATGAGGCGTGCATAAGAAGCCTCTAAGGCTGCAAATGGATCCTGGCCCGCATTTGATGTTGATGGACCAGCGGTGGAAGAGGTGAAGGCAGACGACCCCGCACCATGTGGCTGCAACAAAGTCTATGCGTGGGCCATTTTGCCAATGCCATACACAGCCATGGTCGACTCCTGTCACTTGCATCCATGCGTCAGCATCAATCTGATGCTGCGCAGGATCACCTCCCCGCTGGGTCACCAACTCAGTATACGCGACCTTTAAAGATTGATTAATTAAATTAATTATATATAACTGAACTAATATAAATTTTTTAAAATATGAACTTTATTAAATATTAACTTACCAGGATCGTCTCCGGCCTCCCGCTAATGAACTTACCCTGGCCAGGACCATGCATATATCTATGTGTCTCCTCGAAGACCCTTAAATGATCAGCCGGGTTGAGCGTCCCCTGCTCGTCTCGCGTCGCCTGCAATAAAATAAATATAATAAAATTTTCTATAATAATAATAAATAATACAAATAATTAATAAATTACTTACCAACCAACGCTCGTGGCTAGTAAATGGGATGGACCCACCGGTATGACGGGCCACGGATCCCTCAACTAGTGTCAGTCGATTCCGGTGCGCCGTTCGGGAGGCACCCTGCCACACCTCGGATGCCCAGATATCGCATAGTTGATCCCATATGTGGCCCGTTATCCAGTTGGGCCCATTTTCCTTCAGCGCATCTATAGGCGTATCCCAATTACCGCCTACATTTGCCTGCGCCTCATCCTGCGATGGAGGATATCCTTGAAAAGCTTTTTATCATAAGCTTCCCAAGTATCCTCCACCTGAGCTTGAATGGCGGGGTCCTAGGTATATCGGGCCTAAAAAAAATACTAATACAATCATTTAAAGCTATCACTGAATTCAAGTAATACAATCTTATACGCAAAAATAGTAGTGAGCAAGAAAATTCAGAAGTTATAAAATTTTTAATACAATGTTATATGTTATTTACTTATTTGTCTATACATATAAATCCAAATGGAAGAATCTACGCTGTATTATTCAGAAGTTATTTGTCTATACAATGCCAACTTCTCATATAAGTCAGAATTTGAACATTTGGAGCCAAAAACCGTAGGTTTGGTCATTGAATACACCGTCTAATACCTTAAGTTTGGTAATCTCAGTGCGGAGGAAGTTTTATTAGATATGGTAGTATCAAATAAATTGAATTTAGTGTCATGACAAGATAAGAGCTATGATAGTGAAATAAGAGTTGGTGTTTCATTAGCATTAGTATATTATTTATCCTTTGATTGAACGAATGGGAATATATATATAATCTCTGTTTTTTTTTTTTGCAGATGGAAGAGCAGTGAATCAAGAGTTATAGAAAGTGGTGACATCATTTTCAGGAGTAGGAATTCTTATATGTATAGTATGATGTTTGTTGTTCAATTAGGCTTTATTTAGGTTTAATTAATATTGTTTCAGGTTAGGTTAACTTGTATTGAGTCAATTACTTGGGTACGGACAGGAATACTCTGTTCTTGTATAAGTTTGTGTATTCTTTCAATGAGAAATTTTACCTCAAATTTTGTGTATTCTTTCAAAGAAAGCAGGACTTAATTCTTAACTCACTATCATTGGTAGAGGATTTCTGCAAGCTAAATTAGATGACACCTTCAAAATTAGAATCTCATATTAACAATTTAATCTTAGGAATCTCATATTAACAAGGACTAGCAACTGTAAGTAGAAGGGAGAAGAAACCAAAAAGCACAAGTCAAAATACAAGAATTGATGCTAAATGAAAGCATAAGCAATTCAAATCCCTAAAATGATCACTTCCCACCAACTCCTCACAACCTTGGAAGCTATCACAACATAAAGCAACATAAATCACATGCAAAGGAAGACTTTAGTCTTTATGTAGTATCAGGATTCACACTTGAATCCTGCTCTGCTTAATGAAAGAAAGAAGACAGTAATTATTCATTGGGCATGCCTATTGACAGCATGATATCATACTTGTCCGCTGATGTTTCAAATGCAATTTTTAAGTAAATTGAAGGCTACAACAATTTTTTTTAGCATCAAACAATCATGATCAAGAACATAGCATCAATTGAAGGCTATAACTCATAGCAACAATTATTCATTAGTATTGACCATGAACACTAGCTAAACCAAGTAATCTTCTTCTGCATGATTACAAAAAAGCTCTCAAATTTGTATTGGCTGCAGACCATCATGATCAACTATTGCATTTAGAATATACAAAGTGATATATGATCAATAGACAAAAGAGGAGCACATGACAAAGACCAAGTATAATAATAACCATCATGAACTTTAATATTATATAACGTCAAGCTAACCACTATTCAATCACTGATTGAACTAAACATGTGGATATAAACACATCAAAGTCCAAAGAAATTTCATAAATAGCAAAGCTACTCAATCTTACTTGATGATTAGTCAATGAAGCAACATTTAAAAATTCTAACTGCTATTTAAAAATTAGTCAATGAAGTAATCATTTAATTCTCACGGAGTCTTTGAGTAATAACTTAATAATTATATATTTGCTCTAACATCAAGTAAAACACAATACACCAAATGATAAATGAGCTTAGTTCTTAAGATTGTTTTATCTAAAGGTTTAATATAAAAATTTGCATCATACAACAATTTAGAATAGAAGAAATCAATTTGAACTTGAACTACGTACCTCGAACTCGATACATAATAAATTTCAATAATGATTCGACACCCTGGTCCATGAAGTCCACGGCTAATGAAAGAAACTCTTAAGCATAACGGTCATGGCGCGGGTGACATCATCCTACTGAAATTTACAACTCAAGTATAATAACATTATAATAAATAAGTTTTGATATTTACTTTAGACCATTCAGCGATATCCGTCGACGCTGGTCGGACGATGAAGGTGCATCACACACCCCCCCCCATTAGGCCCACGAGGCCTACGACGACCTTGACCAGGTGGTGGTGGTGGTATGAATTAATAGAAAAAAAGATGAAATATATATATATATATATATATATATATATATATTTATTTATATATTACACATTAATCATCGATATCATCTGAATAATAATCGATTGAGTCATTTTCTTCTTGTCACGCCCCAACTCAGGGTCACGTGACCGGCCAGGGTATACGTACCTATACCCCGCAGCCTAAACCATGCACATGCCAACTCAACAAATAAATATAGTGGAAAAGAAATAACAAGTTTTATTTTAATGGAAAGCGAACCAAACATAGTTTATTTCAATAGCTCAAATGAAACGAAAAGTGAGGAAATAACATTTAAAGTTCAACAATTCAAAAGTTCAAATACAATAAAGTCTGAAATAAATGACATAAGTGACATAAATGACATAAATGACATAAATGCCCTCAGGGCTACAACTCCAAATCAAACTAATACAAGTGCATGACTACTACCAAAAGACTCGACTACAACCCTAACTAGGACTGCTATGAGATCATGTGGCTCCTCTGCCCTCCAGCTGCGGCAAGTGCTTCAGCTCACCTCACAGGTTAGGCTCTGCAAAATAAAATAATTACAACGGATGAGTTCAAAGAACTCAGTGAGCACTTCTACCGACCCCCACAATAAAAATAGCACAGGGATAAACAATAGCATAACATCCAACTCTACAAGAATAGGGTCACGAATGTGAAACTAGCTATCAGGCAATATGGCCATTACTTGACCGAAGGTAGCCAACACCCATATGGTGAAGATCAACAGGCCTAAGCCTACCATGACCTAAGGCAACAACACATACAAGGATAATCGGGAAGGCCCTCCGAGCTTATCCTAGTATAAATTAACTCGGGAGCAATCAAGAAAGGCCCTCCGAACTTGCTCGACGAGACGCGTAGGGATAATCGGGATTCGCGCGTCCGAACTTGCCCCTTCAAGATATCAGAGGACTAATCGGGTAGGCCCTCCGAACTTATTCCTTAACAAACCACCTCGGGGATAATCGGATAGGCCCTCCGAACTTATCCCACGAGGCCAAACCAGAACAATCTGGAAAGGCCCTCCGAACTTGTTTTGTAGGTTAGGAATTAGCCATCCAACCTCCCCGGCTTAGCCCGCAATTCGGTTCCTCTACGAGCCTCTTCGCCCTTCACAAGAATATGGAGCACCATGACCTAAGTCATGACTCTCCCACGGTGTCTTAGGCATTATCTTATTGGAAAGTGTCTCAACACTCCAAACCCGACCCCAACTCCTAAACTCGTAATGTCATAAAACTGTGTGGTTTTATTTCATGCATACTTTATAAGTTGGTTCATAACAGATAATGTTCACCCTTAACCTAATTTTAATTTTACAATTAAAATTTAGATCACCAATATTAGGGTTTTGTTTTAGCTTACTGTCCTGCCTAGAATTGATGTGTCTAACCCGAATCTAGTCTCCAAAGTGTGTCCTATGTTTCCAATCTATATTTTCTGGTTGAAACGATATGTTACATGACTATATTCACAGAAATACACACACCACAGAGAATAATCTAAAATCAACACAGATTCATCATCTCAGCATACAATTCCAGCAACATATAATTTTCAGCATACTATGAAATTAAATTCAAAAATTATCAGAAACTAACTCCTAAATTATCATTAGGACAGAATACTATTCTCAAGATTTATTTCACAGAATTTATGCTTTTTAATCAAGATTAAAAAGAATCTACCATGCTTAATCAAGAAACAATATCAAGATTAAAACTCCCCCTTCTCAAGAATCCCCATGGCATAAATTATAAGATCTTGATCCTGTAAGACCCGGGAAAATTTCCTAATATAAAAATCTATTTTTGGTGCAGCGCGCCGGACCCGAGGATAGTCGAGTTGAGCCTCAAGATCGCCTCGAGTGAAAAGGTATGACTCGACTAATGATGCATGAAACTTTATTGGGTGATTGAATTTCCTTTTATGCAATCATACCTTAAATCAAGTTTAAATCGACTCAAGTTGTGGGTTGAGTCAGAACCCAAGTTGAGTTCAGGTTTAGGCGAGTCTTGAGTATGAGTCAAGTAAGTCAAGAGCCTATATGGAAGGCTAGATGAGGGATTAAAACCCCTCATCCTTGTGTCGTGCGACTCATCCTTTAAGTCACATAAGGCAGCCTAGGGAGAGAGGGAGAGAGGGAGAAGAGCAAGGAGAAGGCGGGACTTGGATCGATCCGGGATTTCGCGTCGTCGCCGAAAGATTCAAAGTCATCGTCATCCGATCTTTCGTTCTCCGCAATCAAGGTGAGTGGATAGAATTTCAAAGCTTGGGGGAGGTGGGTAGCTGAACCCCTAGATGTGATAGTATGAGTTTTATCGCGATCATTCCGACGGATCTTGGTTTCATCGATGCGTATTCACAGTTTTGTACGAGTTTTTGTCAAATCATCTTGTTTCTTCGCCGATTTCTTAAGTACTATGGCTGCCAAGTCATGGGAAAAGGGGAAAGGTCATGCCAAAATTTTCCCCAATTCCCTTGACGGAAAGAAAGCCCTTGGACGATCTCATGTTCATGAATGATGTAGTCTTAATCGTCAATTTTACGTGTTATGAAGCATGTCTTCCCTAGATACCTTTGATGTGGCTGAATGAACCCTACACCTCATGAAGAGGGTTCAGCCAAGGGTAAGGGAAGGGGTAAAATAGTCCACTTGATATTAAGTTATATTGGAATCGAAGAATTAGAGGCATAGTTAGAGTCCCCTTTCCCTTTTCTACCTTAAGGGCCATGGCTGAGCAAGGTTTTCCTTGCTCATTGCTCGGCCAAGACTAGGGAGGGGGAAAGAGGGTAGCTTTAGATGGAAACTTTCATGGTTATAAGGTTCAACAATAGAGGTATGGCGATACTTAGGAAGAACACCAATCATAGCAAGTAAATTGATTGATTATGAGATGGTAGGAATGCTAGCTTTATGACCATCCTTAGTATTAGATCTTTAATGTTGCAATTGTTTACCATGCTTAGTATTTCCTACATTTTTGAATTCATTACTACCTTGCCATGCTAGATAATTGTTTCTTATTGAACTTAATTCCTAAGGTAGTGTAAAGTTGTTATGCATGAATATTGTGGTTATATATAGTAGACGTTGTAACATTTGAATATTCTTCGTTAGATTATACATGCTGTCCAAAAATATTCATGGGCGGAATTCCAAAGTCGATACAAGGAATTCCTCACACAAGGTAGTGTGGAAGGTTAGATAACATGTAAGGTGTCGTGAGACGTTCATCGTACTTATATGGAAACTTAGCTAGGAGATGATATCACTTATAGGACTTTTTGTAAACATTTGGAAATCTAGAACTCTTAGGTGTACACATTTTGAAAGGGCGACATAAATTGTAAACCCTGTAGCCCGGATTAGGGCCAGATACGGGCAATGGTCCGAAGTGTATATATGGAAATCGTAGGACATTTATTGTGTGATGTTCTTGAGATGGTCCACCGAGGAGCGTGGAGGTCGGGAATGACCAATGCTCAGCTCGGCTTGTGTTGGGTCTTGAGCTGCGCCAGCGGGCCCGCTAGGTTGCAGACCCCAGTTGGGTGGGACTATCCTTACCCCAAGCGGTGTCCGAAGACTAGTGGACCATCCTAGTCGACGGCCCAGGATTGTTTGCTTACATCTTGAGATGATGTGGCCGATGGCTAGTATGATACTACCTGATATGGTAGGGAAGGCTGTAGCCGAGATATTTATTCCATAAGTAGGCCCAAGGGCTGAATGCCGGAGGCTTGATAGGCCGAGATGGCAGGTTATCACATGTCCAATTTGTACAGATTGACCCATTGGGGTCGGTAGTCGCATTAGAAGTAGTTTACCTCCTTGTACATTCATTTTGTTGCCTTATATGATATGCATGCATAACTAAGGCTTAGGTGGAGGTTCACTAGAGCCACTCACTGAGTCCCAAGTGGACTTACAGTTTGTTCTTTATTTTTGTAGAGCATGAGCAGTGACTTTGGAATGTTGACATGGTGCAGCTGGTGGCGGGAGGTGGTGCCATATCTCGTAGCGGCATCCATGAGTCTTAGACCATTGTCTAGTAGTTGCTTTTAGTTTTGCACTAACAGTTGTATTTAAAAGAGTTGTAAAACTTGTTACTTGAAACGTTCGGTTATTTTGATGTTGGTGTTCTTACTTATTTTGGAAAACATAAAATTGTGACTTTGAAAACTTTTAATAAAGTGTGTTGAGATTTCTTTTATGGATACGATTTGGTTTTCTTTATGTCAGTGTAGACAGTAGGGTACAGGGCAGAATGTAGGCCCTGGCCGGTCACACTACCCTCAGTTGGGGTGTGACAAAGTTGGTATCAGAGCACTAGGTTAGGTCTTGTCTATGACTTAGTGTTGGGTACCATTTGAGACATATGCTAGCGTGTCGACATACGGTATAGTTATGCTACGAGATTGGGCAACCACTCCTGCACTCAGCGCACCATGCGGTTAGTAATTTAAATTACAGTTGAATGAATTATTTATGTTAGCAAGATAATTGTTTCCTTGTTCTATCTATGATAGTGTGATGGAGACTCACAATGCTGAACTAAGCGGCAGTGATAGTAATTTGGGTGATAAAACTTAGAGTCAAGAGGTTGGACCCAAGAGAGGGTCGAGTGGGGGCGCGTAGACGCGTACCCCGGTTGTCGGCAGAAAATATTCTTTATGTACTTGTGTGTATTGTGCATGGATGTTGATTGTGTTTGTGCTCGTGGATGAGCGATGGCCGGGTCGAGAAGCGTGCTGACTTGGCAAGTTGGTCCTGACTCGGCGAGTGGATTTTGGGTCTTGATACTGCGTCAGTGAGCCACATTGACGTTAGACCCGAGGGGGGGGCCGCACTGACATTAGACCTGAGTGGATTTGGTTGTGTGGGCTATTCCCAACTAGAGAGGGCCCGGGGAGAAGGCTCACTAGATAGATTCTAGCGACCGGCTAGTATGATTGCTAGGTTTGGGCCGGTTTGGGTCGTGTGAATGTATTGTTTTCTGTTGGGCCGGCATGGGCCAAGTGATCTTGGCATTCATGAGCATGAGATGTATTAATGATTGTTCGCGATAAGCGGGCACGAGACTTTAAGATGCCGCGCAAGTCTGGTGGCATGTCACTGCCAGGAGGTGCCTCTCGAAAGGTTGAGGTGCTTCAATGTGGCAGCAGCAGCCGGAGGCACAAGGGGCCTACCTTAGTCACGCAAACACTTGCTTCAGGTGCGGCCGAGTCGGGCACTTCAAGAAGAACTGTCCTGATGAAATTGGCTAGAAGCCTGAGCAATCTAAGGAAAAGGCGCCTATGTTAGTAGGGTCAGTGGCTCATAGGGGCCAGACACAGAATAAGGGGCCACAGACCAGTCATTCAGAGAGGCCGCCTGCTCGGGTATATGCTATGAATCGTGATGGGACAGAGGCATCCAAAGAAGTGGTGGCAGGTACTATTTTAGTATGTTCGTTTGTTGCATATGTTTTATTTGATCCGGGTGCCACGCACTCATTTATGTCTGCCATATTTGCTGCGAAATGGCCAATGGCACCCTCTATGCTCGATGGGCCATTGATAGTATCAACGCCTACGGGCGATGCAATCTTAGCAAAGTAAATATACCAAGACTGTGAGGTGCTCATCTGCGACCATGTGTTGAGTGCATATTTGACACTACTACCCACTCTTGAGCTTGATGTCATCCTTGGCATGGACTGGTTGGCAGAGCACTTTGCGATGTTGGATTGCATAGCTAAAACGGTGATGTTTAGTAAGCCTAGGCTGCCGCAGTTCACCTTCCAAGGGGAGGGAGGTAGCAAGCCGATAGGGGTCATCTCAGCCCTAAAGGCTCGTAAGTTGCTTCAGGGCAGCTGCCAATCCTTCCTGGCCTTCGTATATGTGGCCGAGGAGGAAAGGGGTGAGTCAAGGAATGTCAGCGCAACCCTAGTGGTCTGTGAATTCCGTGATGTGTTTCCCGAGGAATTATCGGGATTGCCGCCCAGAAGGAAAATTGATTTTTGCATTGACCTACAGCTCGAGGTGAAACCAATTTCCATTCCACCTTATAGGATGACACCGGCTGAACTCAGGGAGTTAAAGGTGCAATTACATGAAATGCTAGACCTGGGTTTTATCCGGTTGAGCGTGTCACCCTGGGGTGCCCCGGTTCTCTTCGTGAAGAAGAAGGATGGGTCGATGCGCATGTGCATCGACTATAGACAGTTGAACAAGGTGACCGTCAAGAACCACTATCCACTACCGATGATAGACGATCTATTTGACCAGCTGCAAATGTGGTAGCAGATGCTCTGAGCAGAAAGTCCGTGGGCAGTTTAGCTCATTTGGAAGTTAAGCGGAGGCCTCTAGCTCGAGAGTTGGCTTTGTGCCTAGATGGGGGTGCAACCTTATCAGTGTCAGCTTCAGGTACCCTGATGGCACACCTGCGGGTACAGTCCATGCTGGTGGACATGCTGCGAGCCGCGCAGGGGGAGGATGCCTTTTGTGCGCTGACCAAGGATCTGGTGCAAAGAGGCGATGCAGAGAACAGTTTTAGATTGGACTCAGAGGGTGTACTGAGGTTCAGAGACCGGATAGTAGTACCAAATATGGCTGAGGTGCGTAGGCAAGTCCTGGAACTGGGTCATCGTTCCACTTACACAATGCATCCGGGGGCCACCAAGATGTACCGGGATTTAAGGCAACATTACTGGTGGAAAGGTATGAAAAGAGAGGTAGCAGAGTTTGTCTCCAAATGTCTGGTCTGCTAGCAGGTGAAGGCCGAACACCTTAAGCCTGCAGGGCTTCAGCAAAACCTCGAGGTGCCCTAGTGGAAATGGGAGAAAATCACCATGGATCTAGTGACCGAATTGCCAAAGTCAAAAGGCGGTTTTGATTCCATTTGGGTGGTAGTGGACCGGTTAACCAAGACTGCATACGTCATACCAGTGAAAACTACTTTCTCTGCATAGCAGTACACTCGACTATTCTTGGATAGGATTGTGGCATACCATGGTACCCCGATGATGATTATATCCGACCACGGTACCCAGTTCACAGCCCGGTTTTGGCAGTCCTTCCAGTAAGCCTTGGGTACCTACGTACGTTTCAGCACAGCTTTCCATCCGCAGACTGACAGGCAGTCAGAGAGTACCATCCAAACTTTAGAGGACATGCTGAGAGCATTTGTCCTGGATATGGCCGACGGCTGGAAAAGGCACCTACTGCTGATAGAGTTCGCCTACAATAATAGCTATCACAGTAGCATTGGCATGACTCCTTTTGAGGCTTTGTATGGGCGGCGGTGTAGGTCTCCGGTGGGCTGGTTTGAGGTCGGGGAATCACTCATGGTGGGCCCTGATCTGGTTGAGGAAGCAGTAGAGAAAGTAAAGGCCATAAAGGAAAGATTGTTGGCGGCCCGGAGTCGACAGAAAATGTATGCCGACAAGAAGGCCAGGGAATTGGAATTCGTCGAGGGTGACTTAGTCTTTTTGAATGTCTCTCCTATGAAAGGAGTGGTCCGGTTTGAGAAGAAGGAAAAGCTGAGCCCTAGGTATATTGGGCCTTTTCCCGTTCTCAAGCGGAGGGGTGAGGTGGACTATGAGCTGGCATTACCTCATAGCCTGAGCAGAGTACACCCGATCTTCCATGTATCCATGTTGTGGAAATATGTGAAAGATGATTCGCATGTGATTGAGCCATCTTCCATCGAGGTAGATTCGGCCATCTCGTTCGATGAAAGGCCGGTAGAGATCCATGACCGCCAAATCAGGAAGGTAAGGTCCAAAGAAATTCCCCTGGTAAAGGTCAGATGGGAGCACCATTCTGGGCAAGAGGCCACTTGGGAGGTAGAGCAGGACATGAGAGGGCGCTATCCTTCCTTGTTCGAGGCGCCGGTAAGTCCTTGTCATTCAAGTAAATTCGAGGATGAATTTCCCTTAAGGGAGGAAGGTTGTAAGACCCAGGAACATTTCTAATATAAAAATCTATTTTTGGTGCAGCGCGCCGGACCCGGGGATAGTCGAGTCGAGCCTCAGGATCGCCTCGAGTGAAAAGGTATGTCTCGACTAATGATGCATGGAATTTTATTGGGTGATTGACTTTCCTTTTATGCAATCATACCTTAAATCAAGTTTAGATCGACTCATGTTGTGGGTTGGTTCGGAACCCAAGTTGAGTTCGGGTTTAGTCGAGTCTTAATTATGAGTCAAGTAAGTCAAGAGCCTATATGGAAGGCTAGATGAGGGATTAAAACCCCTCATCCTTGTGTCGTGCGGCTCATCCTTTGAGTCGCACAAGGCAGCCTAGGGAGAGAGGGAGAATAGCAAGGAGAAGGGGGGACTTGGATCGATCCGGGATATTTTGCGTCGTCGCCAGAAGATTCAAAGTCGTCATCATCCGATCTTTCGTTCTCCGCAATCAAGGTGAGTGGTTAGAATTTGAAAGCTTGGGGGAGGCTGGTAGCCGAACCCCTAGATGTGATAGGATGAGTTTTCTCGCGATCTTTCCGATGGATCTTGGTTTCATCGATGTGTATTCACTGTTTTGTATGAGTTCTTGTCGGATCATCTTATTTCCTCGCTGATTTCTTAAGTACTAGGGCTGCCGAGTCATGGGAAAAGGGGAAAGGTCATATCAAAATTTTCCCCCATTCCCTTGACGGAAAGAGAGCCCTTGGACTATCTCATGTTCTTGAATAATGTAGTCTTAATCGTCAATTTTACATGTTATGAAGCATGTCTTCTCTAGAAACCTTTGATGTGGCCGAATGAACCCTACACCTTATGAAGTGTGTTCGGCCAAGGGTAACGGAAGGGGTAAAATAGTCCAATTGATATTAAGTTATATCGGAATCGAAGAATTAGAGACATAGTTAGACTCCTCTTTCCCTTTTCTACCTTATGGGCCATGGCCGAGCAACGTTTCCCTTGCTCATGGCTCGACCAAGACTAGGGAGGTGGAAAGAGGGTAGCTTTAGATGGAAACTTTCATGGTTATAAGGTTCAACAATAGAGGTATGACGATACTTCGGAAGAACACCAATCATAGCAAGTAAATTGATTGATTATGAGATTGTAGGAATGCTAGCTTTATGACCATCCTTAGCAGATCTTTAATGTTGCAATTGTTTACCATGCTTAGTATTTCCTACATTTTTGAATTCATTACTACCTTGCCATGCTAGATAATTGTTTCTTATTGAGCTGAATTCGTAAGGTAGTATAAAGTTGTTATGCATGAATATTGTGGTTATATATAGTAGACGTTGTAACATTTGAATATTCTTCTTTAGATTATACATGCTGTCCAAAAATGTTCATGGGCGGAATTCCAAAGTCGATACATGGAATTCCCCACCCAAGGTAGTGTGGAAGGTTAGATAACATGTAAGGCATCGCGAGACGTTCATCGTACTTATATGGAAACTTAGCTAGGAGATGATATCACTTCTAGGACTTCTTGTAAACATTTGGAAACCAAGAACTCTTAGGTGTACACATTTTGAAAGGGCGGCATAAATTGTTGACCCTGTAGCCTGGATTAGGGCTAGATACGCGGAATGGCCCGGGGTATATATATGGAAATCGTAGGACATTTATTGTGTGATGTTCTTGAGATGGTCCACCAAGGAGCGTGGAGGTCGGGAATGACCAATGCTCAGCTCGGCCAGTGTTGGGTCTTGAGGTGCGCCAGCGGGCCCGCTAGGTTCCAGACCCCAGTTGGGTGGGACTATCCTTACCCCATACGGTGTCCGAAGACTAGTGGACCATCCTAGTCGACGGCCCAGGATTGTTTGCTTACATCTTGAGATGATGTGGCCGATGGCCAGTATGATACTACCTGATATGTTAGGGAAGGCTGTTGCCGAGATATTTATTTCAAAAGTAGGCCCAAGTGTCGGATGCTAGAGGCTTGATAGGCCGAGATGGCAGGTTATCACATGTTCAGTTTGTACAGATTGACCCATTGGGGTCGGTAGTCGCATTAGAAGTAGTTTACCTCCTTGTACATTCATTTTGTTGCCTTATATGATATGCATGCATAACTAAGGCTTAGGTGGAGGTTCGCTAGAGGCACTCACTGGGTCCCAAGTGGACTCACAGTTTATTCTTTATTTTTGCAAAGCATGAGCAGTGACTTTGGCATGTCGACATGGTGCAGCTGGTGGGCGGGAGGCGGTGCCATATCTCGTAGCGGCGTCCATGAGTCTTAGACCAGTGTCTTGTTGTTGCTTATAGTTCTGCACTGATAGTTCTATTTAAAAGAGTTGTAAAACTTGTTACTTGAAACGTTCAGTTATTTTGATGTTGGTGTTCTTACTTGTTTTGGAAAACATAAAATTGTGACTTTGAAAACTTTTAATAAAGTGTGTTGAGATTTCTTTTATCGATACGATTTGATTTTCTTTATGTCGGTGTAGACAGTAGGCTACACGGCAGGATGTAGGCACTGGCTAAACACACTAGTCTCAGTTGGGGTGTGACAGATCCTAATCATGATTTCTACCCAAAAATCACAGATTTAATCCTAAGCATGTAATCCACATATCAAGAACTCAAATTAGGTGAAAAGATCAAGATTTTCATGTCATGAAAATAAGAAGGCTCATTCGGGCTTTTCATCGAACACCTTGAGGGCGGCCCTGGTTTCTCCCTTGGCCGAGCACCCCTAGGTTTACCCTAGGGCTGCTAAGCCCCATAGAGGAGAGATTAGGGTCTCATCAAGCACAAACTCCAAGAAAATATGGCAAGAACTCGAAGAACGATTCAAGAACGAAACATAAACACCAAGTCGCCAAGAACGGATTCAAGAATTCGAATAAAAACCTGAAGAGAGAGGGTAAACCACTCACCTTAATTTGGAAAGATGATTAGAAGCGATCCCGGACGATGGTCCTCGAATCCGGCTCCAAAAGTGTCGGCTCAACTCAAGAAGGGGAAGAGAGGGGGGGCAGCGGCTCACCTCAAGCCGCCGGCTTGAGGAGAAAGGGAGAGAGGAAGGGAGAGGGGCTAGCTTCGGCTAGGTTCTCTCGGCTCGGCTCTAGAGGTGAGGAAGAAGGAGAGGAATGAGAAGGAGAGGGCGACTGGCTCAGGTGGCTTGGCTGGCTTGGTGGCTCCAAGCAGAAAAAAGAGAGGAAGGGGCGGCTAGCTTAGGCGGCTTGGCTCCTCCTCTCAAAAATCTTGTGTGGCTCCAAACAGGGACCCACAAGCCATGGAGAGGGAGTTTTATATTCCCTCCTCAACCCTAACCTTCCTAACTCTTTATCAGACCCGCATCCGCCTAAAGCCAAATCCAAACCCGCTAATCCAATAAGACTTAATTAAAGTTATTCTAATCATAAGCAATTAATTAAGCACACACCCACATTTTTTTTTGAAAAAATTAGAAACTAATTCATATTAACGAAGGTAATGGGGACCATAAAAATCCCGTACATAGATACTTTGTAGTTCGGGCGGTCTCACATTGGACCAAACCTGCGAGACTCCATTACAACGCGCAAAATTTGCAGCCCAATGAGCTGCTTGATTACATTATTTGAAAACAAACTCAAAATGAACTGAGGTACATGCTAGAGCAAAGGAGCATATATCATCAAAGATGTGTTGGATTCTCCTATCTGGATTTTTCCTTGTTTTTAGCCCGTCCATCAACAGCTTGGAGTCAGACTCAATGATGACCTTATCATAATGTTCCTGCAAAACCAACACAGGGGCTTGCCTTACAGCTAAGGCTTCGGCCATTAGAACAGAGGAGGCTGTAATAGAAGAACTTTCAGCTAAAATAATATGACCTATACAGTCACGAATAATAATACCAATACCAGAACCATCAATGGAATAAGAAGCATCACAGTTTAATTTAATGCAATCAGAAATTGGAGGATTCCATTTATACAAGATTTGGTTTTTCAGTTTATTGTTTCCCTCAGGAACAAAAGTAAAGCCGACCAAACCAAGGTATGAGGTGAGTTTTCTCATGAGGCACATGGGGGAAAGCTGTCGTGCCTGTTGCAGCGTCTTGTTTCTCCTGTACCAAATGAACTACTAGGAGACATCAACAAACTTTTTTATCGAGCAACTAACATTCAAGTCACTCAAGATAAGCAAGTCGCTACCACGAATCCAAGTAGCTCAATTTGGCAACACAATTTTGAAGTAACTTTGAAGCAATTACCAAATATTGATCGTAAAAGATCATTTACAGAAAATGTGCTCAAAAGTTTCAAGAGCCGATTGAGATAAAACACAAGTTTTATCAGAAATCAGTTTTAAATCAAATAAACGAGCCCGAGTAAGCAATCGGCCATATTTTAGTTTCCAAATAAAGAGTTTAATTTTTTCAGGAATGCACAAAGACCAAATACAATTCCAATTGCAGTCAAAATCAGAAATAGGCACAAAACAATTGTGTTGAAGGAGACAACGATAAGCTGATGCAATGGTAGCATTTCCCACAGTGCTATCATTCCAAACCCAGTAATCATCACGGGGAGTTAAAGGAAGGACAATCTTGTTAATGGAATCCCCAATTTCATTTGAGAAGACATTATCACATATGTTTCATTTCCAAGCTTGGTTTTCAATCAAGTAATCAACATTTATATCCAAAGGCAGCATCTCAATATTAATAAATGTAGGTTTGATGGAAAGAGGCAAATCAAAAAGCCAAGTATCATGCATAAGGGAGGGAGTAGTCCCATATCTAATTACTTTATTAAAACCAAACCTTAAATGCATGAAAGCTTTAGAAAAAAGTTTCCAGGACCAGGAATAGTGGTTGGGAAGGGTGGAGGTATTGGTAATGAATAGCTGAGGGTATTTATTAAAGACAAGGTTGATCCAAGTGTTGTTATCCCTCCTAAGGTAGGCTTCCACTCTTTTAGCATTAAGAGAGAGGCTTTGAAGAAAAATGTTATGGACCCCTAGGCCACCCTGCTCTATAGGAAGAGTAATTTGATCCCAAGATATGAGATGCATCTTTTTATATTCAGGGGTGGAACCCCAAAAGAAGTCACTCACAATCTTAGAAATCTTATTCATCATTTTCTTAGAAAGACAAGTAACCGAAAGGGTATAGAGGGGGATAGAAGTGAGGACAGAATTAATTAATGTAAGTCTGCCCGCCTACGATAGATAGTTTGCCTACCAGGAACCTAGCTTCTTTTGGATGGAATCAACAAAGTAGTCCAAGGAGTTATCAGAGGCCCTACGAGGAGAGATAGGAGTTCCTAAGTACTTGAAAGGGAAGAGCCCTTCATTCATACCTAAAGATAGGCAAATAGAATTTTTAATAGAAGAAGGGGTGTGCTTGGGAAAAAAGATAGAAGATTTGAGGGGGTTGACTCTTTGACCACTTAGGAGATGATAGTGTTCTAAAATATTTTTAACTGTACTAATACTCCTACTGGTAGCCTTGAAACAAAGCATAATGTCATCAGCATAAAGAAGATGGCTAAGCTGAAAGTTGTTCTTAAAATGATGGGAATAAGGTCTTTGTTAAGGACGGCTTGGTTAACGAGAAGTGAGAGGGTTTGAGCAACTAAGATGTATAGGTAAGGAGAGATGGGGTCTCCTCGCCTAATACCTATACTAGATTTGATGAAACCCGAGAGGTTTCCATTAACCAAACAGGAAAAGGAAGTAGAAGACACGAAAGTGTAAATCCGGTTGATGAAAGAAGGAGGAAAGTTGCTGATTTCTAAACAGTAAGAATAGGTTGCCAAGAGATGGAATCAAAATCTTTTTCAAGGTCTAATTTCACCATAATAAAAGGTTTCTTACTTTTGGATTTAAAAATGGTATGAGCCATCTCTTGATCAATGAGAATGTTTTCATAGACGTTTCTACCTTTTATGAAGGCAGATTGCTCATGAGAGATGAGGTAGGGAAGAACCTCTTTCATTCTATTAGCAATCATTTTAGAAAGAATGCGATAGTTTAGATTGCAAAGAGAAATGGTTCTATAGTCTTTCACCTTAGAAGGGGAATTAGTCTTAGGAATGAAGGTAAGAAGGGTTTGGTTCCAGGAGTAGGGTAGGAAAGCTATATTCTGGAAGTTAAGGCAACAATCCAGGAAGTCATTTTCAAGAATAGGCCAATAGTGCTTGTAGAATTCAGCTGTAAAGCCGTCAGCCCTAGGGCTCTTACCATTGGCCATAGATTTAACAGTAGACCAAAGCTCGTCTTTAGTGAAAGGACAGATGAGGTTTTCACAATAAGGAGGGATAGTAGAAAAATTTGGCCATAATTGAGTAGTGAAAGGATTAATATGATTTGGCTGCCATAAAAGTTGATAGTGGTTGGCAAAAGTTTGGAGGATATCAGCATCACTAGTGAGGGTGTTGCCAGAATCGTCAATAATTCTAGTAATGAAGTTGACTCTTCTGCGAGTGGTAACTCTTCTATGAAAATAGGCAGTATTCCTATCTCCCTCTAGGAACTATTTGATTTTAGCCTTAGCCCACCATTTGAGGCTAATCTGGTTTTGAAGGTTGCTAATAAGGGAGTAATAGAAATCAAAATTTGCTTGGTCAGTAGAAGAGAGACCTGAGGCTGCTTCCTTATCCTCCAGCCTAAGGGCCTCGGCCTTAGCAATCTTAAGGTTGGTTTCAAGATTGCCCACGGTGTCTTTTTTCCATTGGGAAAGGGCTTTTCTGGTGTCTTTTAGATGTAAGGCAAACATAGATTGAGGAATGGGGGCCGGAATGTGATGAGACCAGGCTTCCTTGACAATGTAATTGGAGTCAGGGTAGTTGGTCCAGAAATTATGGAACTTGAAAAGTTTTCATCTCACACTAGACTTGGGATTTAGGGTGAGGAGAATGGGGCAATGCTCCGACCCATATCTGAGCAAATGCTTGACCCTAGATGTGCCATAGAAGTGTCACCATACAGGGTAAGCAAATGCCCTATGAAGTATAATAAGGATTTTTTTGTCTCCTTTCCTATTGTTACACCAGGTGAACCTGGGGCTAGAGAAGCCAAGATCAATAAGAGTTGTATTATTGATGAACTCCTTAAAGTATTTAAGAGGTTGGATGATCCTAAAAGGAAGACCACCTTTTTTATCAGATGCATCTAAAATACAATTAAAGTCACCAACAAGCAACCAGGGGCAAGAAGAGAAATCATAACTTGAAAGGGAGTGCCATAGGGAATTTCTAATATTGGGGTTAGTGTTGGCATAAGTGTTGTAAAGTAAAAAAGGAGGAGAATTTGAAATAGAAATAATGGCATGCACAACATCAAATTGTGTATGAATGATATTAGCATAGACAACAGGAGTATTCCATGCAAGTATGAGCCCACCAGAAGCACCAGAAGAAGAGAAAGATGCACCAGTCCAATTGAAACCAATATGGGAAATTAATAAGACAGCATTTTGATCATTTACATGAGTTTCCTGAAGAGCAAAAATGTTAACATTGCAAGTTTTGATAAGAGAATGAATGTGCTAAAGGATTGGGGGCTTGAGCACCCCTCTAACATTCCAATAGACTATATTCATAAGTTAACTTCGTCAGTGCTCATTTCATGGTTACAGGAATCATTTAAAAGAAGGGAAGGGGGATCACTTCTAGGCCTTTTGCTGGAATTAAAGCTAGAAGTGGAGGCTTCAAAGAAACTCATGGAGGTAGGGGTTTTTAGAGGAGTAACGGATTTGCCTTTCCTAATATTTGAAGGTGAGGAATTAGGATTAGGAGGGGTTGAGTTGAAGATCAGAGAGACTTCCCTAGATAGCTATTCAAAGAATTTTTGGATGAAATTTGAGGAGCCAGGAAGGGGGGTGTCACCAATTCCAAGTTTTGGTTGATTTGAGGTATTAGGCAAGTTATTGGACTTGGTTTTATTTTTAACGGAAGTAGATGAAAAAGGAGACTACTTTGAAGCAGTGTTATTTAAGTTAGTATTTTTAGAGGTGGTAGTTTTGGCAGCATCTCCTTTAGAGGATGGGTAGGCTTTATTCCTTTCCTTATAGTTTGGTTTATATCTAGTATCGGGAGGAGGAACATTTTGGCCATTTCTAATGGAGGCGTCCTCGAGAGGGTACTTAGCTTTAGAGGAGTTCAGGTTAGAAAAAATTCTGGGACCATCCTGAGATGGGGGGGTAGCATGGGGTTTGGGAATATTACGACGGTCCCTTCTTTTTCTACCTTAGATCCAAGGACCACAAACTGGTTGCTCTATATCAGTAGTGGCTTGGGGAGTTCTATCCTCCTTGGAGACAGGGGAGGGGTTTGGGTTGCTTGTTCTATCTCTAGGCGGGGGTTGATGTTCATTCATATTGTTTGCAACGGGATTAGATTTCTTAGTGGAACAGGAGTTCTCTCTATGGCCAACAAGCCCACATAAGAAGGAAATTGAAGGTAAGTTCTCATATATAACAGGTTGAAAGAATTCATTTCCAGGAACTGATATCCAATTGCCTTGTTTGATAGGCTTGGATAGATCAATTTCAATGAAAACTCTAATATATTTACCCCTATTAAATTCAAAAGATCTAGAATCAATGGTTATAAGCTTGCCTAAACTATTAGAAATCATGGAGACAAAGGTATTATTCCATAATTCTAAAGGAAGGGCATGTATTCTAAGCCAAACTGGGGCTGAAGTAAATTCTTCAAGCCATGGCCTGAAGAAAGGCTTCCAAGGAACAAGTCTAATGACATCTCCTCTACAAGACCAAGGTCCTCATATGAGGACAGTAGTAGCATTTTGGTGTTCTTTGAATCTAAATACAAAATAACCTTCTTCAAGATCTAATACATTACATAAACCATAGGTTGACCAAAGATTGTAAGCCAAGCGAGTAACAACATGCAAAGGGGGCGGGCGACCCAAAAACTTTCCAACCAGACTAGCATGCCAAGCAGATTGCCATTCAGATATTTGCTCATGAGTAAAGGAGACCTTACTAGAGGCGTTGTTACCAATTTTGAGAAAGTTGTGGATTCAATTGTCTTCTGGTTTTTAAAATTTGAACCTCTTAGGATTTGGGCCCAGGTGAGGGAGGAGGGAGTGGGGGACTTGCTGTTCGGTGGCAGGGTGGTTGGTATTGAATTGTTCGGCAGATGCGCCTCCAAGTGATCAGGTTCAGTAGGGCTGCAATCGGGGAGGGCAGTAGAGTTAGTAACAAGATTTAATTGAGGGGAATTACCACAATGTTGAAGTCTTCCTGCCAAGAGGGAAGGAAGCCCTAGATTTAATATCCTACTTACCTGAGCACGCAAGCTCGCACCGGACCATGAGTCAGCTCGGCTCTAACTCGAACTAGTCCACTAGGCTGGCAAACATAAACATAAGAGGAAAGGATAAAATTAAATTTTTAGGATATTACAATCCTCTCTCCTTAAAGAAAATTCATCCTCGAATTTTAGAAAAGAAAAATAAGAACTCAGCACATCATCAAACAATGAAGGATAACGCTCCCTCATATCTTGCTCGACCTCCTAGGTGGCCACCAGGCCGGAATGGTGCTCCCATCTGACCTTAACTAAGGGGATCTCCTTGGAACTCAACTTCCGGATCTGCCGGTCTAGCACTTCAACTGGCCGCTCCTCATAAGAGACTGCTGAATCCACCTCCACTGCTGTAGGCACGATCACATGGGACTCATCCTGAATGTACTTCTTCAGCATAGACACATGGAACACCGGATGTACTTGGTTCGTACTAGGAGGTAAGGCCAACTCATAAGCCATAGCTCCCTTGCGCATGAGAATAGGAAACGACCCAATGAACCTAAAACTTAGCTTTCTTTTCTTACCAAACCTCACCACCCCACTCATAGGGGACACCTTGAGGAACATCATGTCCCCCTCATCGAACTCTACCTCCCTAGCCTTTCCATCAGCATACATCTTCTGGAGACTCTGAGCTGCTAACATTCTCTCTCTAATTTGCTTCACTTTTTCAACAGCCTCCTCCACCATTTCAGGTCCCATCATAAGGGAATCCCCTATCTCAAACCAACCTACAGGCAACCTGCATCTCCGCCCAAACAATGCCTCAAATGGGGTCATCCCAATGCTGCTGTGGAAACTGTTATTGTAGGCAAACTCAATCAGAGGTAAGAGCCTCTCCCAACTGCTCTCCAGGTCTAGGACACATGCCCTCAGCATATCCTCCAGCATCTGAATAGTCCGCTTTGACTGACCATCTGTTTGAGGGTGAAATGTGGTACTGAATCAAACCTGAGTGTCCAACGCCTCCTAGAAGGACCGCCAAAATTGAGCCGTGAATTGAGTACCCTGATATGAGATGATCAAAATCGGAACTCCAAGATAAGCGATGATCCGATCCAAGAACAACCTCGCATACTGCTCGATTAAAAAGGTCGTCCTGACTGGTACGAAATGCGACGTCTTGGTTATCTACCACTACCCAGATAGAATCATTGCCTCTCCTGGACTTTGGCAACCCAGTCATAAAATCCATGGTTATCTTCTCCCATTTCAACTCTAGTACCCCTAAGTTCTGGAGCAACCCTGCCAGCTTCAAATGTTCAGCCTTCACCTACTGACACACTAGGCACTTAGACACGAACTCGGCCACCTCTCTTTTCATGCTTTTCCACCAATAGTTCTGCCTGAGATCTTGGTACATGTTCGTGTCTCCTGGATGCATAGTGTAGATAGATCGATGAGCCATCTCCAACACTTGCCTGCGAACCTCAGCCATATCGAGTACCACAAGTCGGTTCTTCAACCTCAAAACGCCCGACCCTTCTTCCTCCCGTTGCTGCCGCCGCCGCTCCTGCCGACTCCTCTCGCCGCCGCTGCTTCTTCCTCAAAACGCCCTCCGAGTCCACACTAAACCCATTATCTGCATCTCCTCTCCTGACCAGACCCTTAATGAGTGCACAAAATGCATCCTCCTCCTGCGCTGCCCGCAACATGTCAACCAATGTGGACTGCACTCTCAAGTGAGCCACCTGCGCACCAGAATTTGATATTGATAAGACTGGCCCGCCATCCAAAGATAGGGCCAAATCCTGAGCCAACAGCCTCCTCCTGACTGTCAAATGCGCCAGACTGCCCATGGACTTTCTGCTCAGAGCATCAACTACCATATTAGCCTTCCCTGGATGGTACATGATCATTCAGTCATAGTCCTTTAACAGCTCAAGCCATCTTCTCTGCCTCAGGTTCAACTTCTTTTGGATGAGGAAATACTAGAGGGTCTTATGATCAGTGTATATATCACAAGCCTCGCTATAAAGGTAGTGACGTCACAGCTTCAAAGCGAACACCATCACTGCCAGCTCAAGATCATGGGTTCGGTAATTCTTCTCGTGAACCTTTAACTCCTTGGAGGCATAAGCTATCACCCTGCCATTCTGCATCAACACACAACCTAAGCTGACCGAGGAGGCATCACAATAAACCACAAACCCTCCCAAGCCCGAATGTATTGCTAGAACTGGTGTCGATGTCAAGCGGTCCTTGAGCTTTAGAAAGCTCTCCTCACACTTACTGTCCCAGTCAAACTTGACCTTCTTCTGGGTCAGGTGGGTCAATGGCGCTGCAATCCTGGAGAAATTCTCCACAAACTTTCTGTAATAACCTACCAACCCCAGAAAACTACGAATCTCCGAGACATTAGTCGACCTCTTCCAGTTATGAACTACTTCAATCTTTGCAGGGTCCACTTTTATTCCTTCCTTGGACACCACATTGCTAAGAAACCCCACACTCTCCAGCCAGAACTCGCACTTGGAGAATTTGGCATACAATCTGTGCTCCCTGAGAGTTTCCTGAACTACTCTCAAGTGCTCAGCATGCTCCTCCCTGCTCCTGGAATAAATCAAAATATCATCAATGAACACAATCACAAGCTTATCCAGGTATTTCTTGAACACTCAGTTCATCAGGTCCATAAATGCTGCAAGTGCATTAGTCAGCCCAAAGGACATCACAAGGAACTCAAATTGCCCATACCTCAACCTGAAAGCAGTCTTAGGGACGTCACTATCCTGAATTCTCAACTGATGATACCCTGACCGCAAGTCAATCTTAGAAAACCACTAAGCTCCATAAAGCTAATCAAACAAGTTATCAATCTTGGGCAACGGGTACTGATTCTTCACTCTTACCATGTTAAGCTGTCGATAATCAATGCACCTCTGCATGGACCCATCCTTCTTCTTTACAAAGAGCACTGGAGCACCCCAAGGTGAAACATTGGGGCTAATGAAACCCAAGTGAAGCAGCTCCTGCAACTAGGACTTCAACTCCCTCAACTCAGCTGGTGACATCCGATACAGTGGAATGAAGATCAGATTCACCCTTGGTTGCAAATCAATACAGAATTTAGTCTCTCTTTCTTGAGGTAACCCTGGCAATTCCTCTGGGAACAAATCAGAGAACCTGCATACCACGAACGTGCCCCCGATGTTCCTGGCTGCACCTCCACCTTGCTCTGCCACTGACACAAAGGCCAAAAAGGACTGACATCCGCCAAAGAGTAACTTCTAGGCCTTAAGAGCTGAAATTACCATCAACGGCTCACCACTTCCCTCACCATGGAAGGTAAACTACGGTAGTCCGAGCATTCTGAAGGTCAAAGTCTTAGCCCTGTAATCTACTGAGGAGAAATGGTTCGCCAACCAGTCCATACCCAAGATCACATAAAGCTCCAACATCGGCAGGAGTGTCAAATCGGCCATCAGCACATGCCCACAAATGACAATCTCGCAGTCTTGAAAGACTATCTCTACCATCATAGAAACACCCGTAGGTGTAGACACCACAAGGGGCAAATCAAGCACAGGAGATACGCCTGACAACTTAGCAACAAACAAAGTAGATACAAAAGAGTCATTCGTGCTTTTCCCCATGGCCGAGCACCCCTAGGTTTACCCTAGGGCTGTCGAGCCCAATAGAGGAGAGATTTTGGTCTCCTCAAGCACAAACTCCAAGAAAACATGATAAGAACTCGAAGAACAATTCAAGAACGAAACATAAACACCAAGCCGCCAAGAATGGATTCAAGAATTCGAATAAAAACCCGAAGAGAGAGGGTAAACCACTCACCTTAATTTGGAAAGATGATTAGAAGCGATCCCGGATGATGGCCCTCGAATCCAGCTTCAAAAGGTGCCAGCTCAACTCAAGAAGGGGAAGAGATGGGGGGCGGCGGCTCACCTCAAGCCACTGACTTGAGGAGAAAGGGAGAGAGGAAGGTCGAGGAGCTGGCTTCGGCTAGCTCCTCTCGGCTCAGCTCTAGAGGTGAGGAAGAAGGAGAGGAAGGAGAAGGAGGTTTGGCAGCTCCAAGCAGAAAAAAAAGAGGAAGGGGCGGCTGGCTTAGGCGGCTTGGCTCCTCCTCTCAAAAATCTTGTGTGGCTCCAAATGCCACACGCCAAGGGGAGGGGCTTTTATACTCCCTACTCAACCCTAACCCTCCTAACTCTTTATTAGACCCGCATCCACTAAACCAATTAGACTTAAGGTATATACTCCATCCGCTAAGCCAAATCCAACCCCGCTAACCCGATTAGACTTAATTAAACTTATTCCAAACCCAAATCCAAGCAATTAATTAAGCACACACCCACGTAAACATAATTAAACAATTATGCACACACAACATCAAGTTAAATAATTTTAACTACTCAAGCCTACTTACATCAAATTAAATTATCCTACTTACCCGAGCTCGCACCGGACCATGAGTCGACTCAGCTCGACCTCGAACTAGTCTGCTAGGCTGGCAAACATAAACATAAGATGCAAGAATAAAATTAAATATCTAGGATATTACACTTCTTCACTTGTCTCTTCATCTTCACAACTATTCTCATCATCTTCGTTCTCTGCGTCATCTGGTTCAACATCAACACTTTCTTCAGATGGACCTTGTGCAACGACTAAATTTTCATCTTGAAGTGTTTGACCCACAACTTCAACTACAAGAGGATCATCCTCCTGATAAAAATCACCTAGTACAAATCTTGTAGTATCATTATCCTCTGCCATTGGATCAATCCTCAATCATGCCTTAGCCTTACACACTGCCTGCCATTCTGATCTATCTCTTCGTCTGCCTGAATATTTTGCGTAATATACTTGTTGTGCTTGTGATGCCAAAATAAAAGGCTCGTTCGATGCTAACTTTGATTTGAAATTAATGTCAATAAGTTTATATTTTGGGTGAATTTGTCTCCCTTGAGATGATGTGTCAAACCAGTGACATTTGAATATCACTATTTTTTTGCGCCCAACATAGTGAAGCTCAAGTACTTCCTTAAGCAGTGCGTAGAAATCACAATCACAATCAATCCAAGTGGAGCCTTTGACACAAACATCGGCATTCATTGTCTTCTTTGTGCTTGAGTACTCCATTGTATCAAATTTATATTCATTCACAAAGTATCCGTTATAGCATAAGACTAGTCGTGATGGTCCACATGCTAACTTGAGTAATTTGTTGTCTATTTCTTGTATACGTTCACTCGACCAAGTTTGGTTTCCTCTGTTAGAAAGATCAGTATATAAGATGTCCACACATCACTTTCATGAGGATTTTCCTAGTCATGAAGTTGTGTCAGTCATCTGTCCTGAGGGTTATCAGGGGATGCTTCCTACTCAAAGCATCAAATTGTCAACCTCTGCTAGGATCATGAATCTTATCATTGCCTATAATATTCTTCCTAGAGCAGGACATTATGAAGAGGTAACCAGTATGAGCACTAGAGTGCTCTTCTTTGCTATGTCCCGCATACCCATAAATGTTCCTGACCTTAGCGGATGTCCATGCTTCAAAAAAGTAAGCCCTACCCTATGCCTCAGTAATCTCTCATTTCATCTATGCTGCTGGGGTAAACAAGTCTAGATTTGAGATAGAACCTATGCCCAAAGCAATAGATTCCTCCTCTCTAAACCGTATGAAAATACTTGAAAAACAGCATGGTAAAAGAGTGCGGGGGGAACCTGCGGTGCACAGTGATCATGATAAAGACATGGACGAGGGAGATGCTGGTGGAAGCTTGTCATCCGGTACTCTATTGAGCCTCTGGGAGATCTGGAGCATCGTTTTGCTCAGTTTCATATCGACCAGTTGGAATGGAATAGAGGCACCAAAGGGCGTCTAGACGAGTACGACCGTCGAATCGATGAGTTTGGTCAGATAGTCGATGAGCATGGTCAACGCATGGATGAATATGGTCAACATGTTGACCAGTACGATCAGAGAGTGGATGAGTACGATCATTGGGTCGATGAGACGTATGGTCGGGTGGATGAGATGTGGCAATACTATCAGTCGCATCTGCCACCTCCACCATCTAAGGATGATTAGTCCCACTAATGCTTGATGTTATTCATTCTATGGACTTGTATCAACACCATATTTTGCTTGGTCTACTTTGTATTTTTATTTGAAACTCCTTATCTTTAAGTATTTTGTGATGATTGAATGATAGTGTCTCCTTATGTTATTTATATGACTCGTCTCTTTGTACAATTCTTTTGTGTCTTGCTATTCTTTTTGATCGATGACAAAAAGGGGAGAGTTAACATGTTTATGAGTTAGCATGATGATAGGGGGAGAGTTAAAGAATATTCATAATGATAGGGGGAGCTTTAAATACAATATGCCTGTATACATCTTCTTATAAACTCATGCTTCACACAAGTTGACGAATACATTACATATAGATTCTTTATCGTCAATGGTTTGTCATCATCAAAAAGGGGGAGATTGTTGGCCGAAGGTTTTTTTTTCCTTCGTGCTCTATTCTCTTTGTGATTATTTTGATTATAACAAACCAAATTTGTTTAACCAAGTTTTTGAAGTGTGAAGCTTGCATGATCGATAAATGACAAGTCAAGTTTCACGTCTCGTGACATCGGTCTTGATATGATGACTCATAAGAATCTGGTGCGTGCACGAGAGACGGCTTGGACGAATCAAAATAATACATGGAAAACCTTTTAAGTTGGAGCACGCTGAAGGGCAGAAATAGAAAACAAAGTGCGCAACGAGAAGATCAAAAATAAATTTTCCAGACCATGTTTGATCAATCGAATGATGCTAAAAATTGGCAGTAGCCAATTCGGTCGACCGAATGTGATGGAAAATTGACAGTAGCGAATTCGGTCGACCGGTCAGTCGATCGAAGTGTGCCAAGAAGTGGTAGAATGTCGCGATCGCTTGGGTGGTCGATCCATCGATCGACCGACAAGTGATCGGGCATCGGCAACGGGCAAAAATATGCCCGTTGACGGGCCCTTTGGTTAGGGCAGTTATAAATACCCACCCCACTCTCTCTCCCAAGTGGATGTTGATGCCAATAAACCTCAAAGAGTGATCTTTAGCATCCTCTAAGCTTCTCAATTGATCAAATCCTTCAAACCTAGCTCTTGATTCCCCATCATCAAGTGATCTTCATTGAAGGGCTGCTCAAGGGTTCTAGGCTCAAGAAGAAGAGATGTTTTCGTTGTGATAAGTTCTCTTCACCTCCTTCTTGTAATAGATTTGTTTTTATTTATTCTTACTTTAATTTACTTGAGTTTGTAAGAAGACCTAGTGTGTGGTCATGTGTGTAAGTGGTTACCTTGGTGTATAAGGTGTAAAGCCACTTGTGTAAACTAAGTTAAGAGTAGCTCTTAGGAATTGAGGTGGGAAAGCTCACTCGGTAGGAAGGCGGGATACTTCCGGGTGTGGAAGTGCCTTCGATGTGAGTGTAGGGTCTTTCCGGTGTAAAGTCCTCAATTGTAAGCTACTCATAATTTAGTGGATTTGGGTGTGAAATCCTAAGCATGGTGCTTAGGTAGTGGAGTAGGCATTGTGGCCAAACCACTATAAATCTTTGTGTTAGCACTGATACATTGCTTGTGTTTAAATTGTTTTATTATTGCTTTTGTACTTAGTCGATAAACTGTATTTTGCCTAAGAAGTCTTAGAAACACACTATTCACCCCTCCCCCCCCTCTAGTGTGGCCATTTCACCAACATCATGTACCATCCAGGGAAGGCCAATGTGGCCATTTCGTCATCACCGCTGATCTGACATGGTTCAACTCACCATTACTTCAAGCATGGGAGATTGACTCTCCTCTGCTCTCTATAAATGGAGGCTCATCCTTAGACTAAGTATAGCGAACTAAAGAGATAAATAGTTATGTTACTATAAGTATTTATACATACAAAAATAATAAAATATATTTTACCTTAAACTCATTCAACACACTATAATATTTTAGGTTTTGTATAGAATTTTATGATAGCATTCTACCTGAACGCTATGTTAAATGGTGGCTAAAATTTAAGCAGCAAAGCCTAAATTAAGGCAAAACACTCTTCCCTCCAACCCCCGCGCGACTCTCTTCTATTTTTTTCTTAGCTGATGAGAACCCCGCGCGACTCTCACCCCTAGTTTACATCCCCAAAGTCGCACATGACCAGGAGTCGCGCCAAACTGCATCGCCCCAACTTCAGGCAAGAACATTTGGTGCCCACCATGGTGTTACAGGCCAATTGTTTTGGGCGGAAGAACCCATGTGATACTCTTGCATCCCGTGCAAGGGATAAGCCGATCATCCTGAACCCTTCTCGAATTGAGCTTCCTATTTAATATCGCGGGGCATGCGTTGGTCCACGTTCCAACCTTGCGCTCCATATTTGCGCCCCCAAAAGACCATGTTGGCCAACGATATTGAAGGCGTAAAGTAAAGCAACAATTACAGGACTATGGATGCAAGAAAACATAAAACTGGGTGTAGGACGAGCTCCGCAAATTGTCTTAGGCGAAGATCGACTGGTCACACGCCCATTTGGGCCGCTCGTTCGTCTCCGCCCAAGGCAACCACTTTGTTTGCCAACGCTCTCCTACATTATACATGAGACCCCTAACCCCCAAGTGCCACCCCCAAGGTTCCCAAAAGCACGAGAAGCATGACAAAATCGTGGCCATGCGAGATGGTGATTTTCCATGGCCACGAGCATGACGAATGCAGGAAAACTACTCCGCTTAGCCGTGGTGCACGCACCAAGCGCCGAATGACCTCAAAATGCATCCAACTCGTACTGTGGGGCCTCGGGGATCGCACAAAGGATTTTACAAGTACGAACTATAATAAAAGGAAAAATTACATGGACGTGCGTGAAAACATATTTACAAACATGTAGGAACATTCCGCTATGATTCATCGTTGCTTGGGAAAACGAAAAGTCCCTAACATCCTCCCCCACTTCAAGCTTCAACGTCCTCGTCGAACTCTCCTCGGCCGCATCGCCTTTCTACAAAGGCTGCAATTGCTAAAGTGAATTCTTCACATGTCGAGTTTCGCTGTGTGAAGTCCGCCACCAGGAAATTACTACTTGTAACATCATTGAGTTTCATCATCTCCTATTGTTGCGAGAAATGGTTCTGACATTCCCAAACTCGTTGTTGCTGGGCAATGAAAGTCCTAGACTTGTGCAGCAGACGAGCGACGTTGAGCAACACTCGCTTGAAGGGACACCAAGAAGAGGCTACTTGATTCACCAAGTCTCGATCTTGCTGGGTAATGAAAAGTCCTAGACTTAAAGAGCATATGAGTACCGTTGAACAACGGTCATCTCGGGAAAGATCCGGGTGTCATTGTGCAACACCCAAGGGATGAGTAGATCAGTGGTCGCACCACACTGGAGCATTGCCTCCACTGTCGTCTTGAGACAATGACTGCTTGCTCAATCGCCCCCCGTAGGAGTCATGGCGCTCTCCTCCGAGCCCATCTCAATGAGCTTCAAGTCTTACGAACCAGTGCTTGCTCACTCATCCCCCGCAGAGGTCCTTGGCGCTCTCCTCCAAGCCCATATCAACGAGCTTCAAGTCTTATGCTGCTCCTTAAATCATGACTCGGGGGATCTTCTCCAATCGGTTCATGACGTCTGCCAACTCTCTACACTAAGAGCATTACTGTCGCACCACAACTGTTCTTCAGTAGTGCTTGGTTCAGATGTGTAAATCTTGCATGTTAGAGGCCATCTTGCCTTGCGCACCAACCTTGCGACTTAGAGACCATCGCCCTACGCACTATCCCCGCGTCTTATGAAAGAGTTTGCTTTGGGCACAACGTGCATCTTACTAGATATCTGCTCTGCGCACACGACTTAAGAGCCATCTGCTCTGCGTGCAAACGACTTTGCATCTTAGGGGCCCATCTGCCCTGCACAAAAGGTACGAACTTTGCATCATTCAACGAATGCTTGCCTCCCCGAATAAAACAATCAAAATGTCCATCGACTGGGTTCACTACATCAACAACTCGAGCGCCATAGAGGGAATGCACGTCGGCTATGTCTGCATCAAGGGCTTTCTCAGTTGGAGGCTTGCAATTCTTGCTTTGATACCAACTGGTACAGGCCAATTGTTTTGTGCAGAAGAACTCGTGCGGCACCCTTGCATCCCGTGCAAGGGATAAGCCTATCATCCAGAATCCATCTCGAATTGGGCTTCCCGACTTAACATCAAGGGGCATACGTTGGTCCACGTGCCAACCTTGCGCTCCATATCTGCACCCCTAAAAGACCATGTTGGTCGAATGGTATTGACGGTGTAAAGTAAAACCACAATTATAGGACTGTGGACACAAGAAACATAAAATCAGGTGTAGGATGAGCGCCGCAAATTGACTTGGGCAAAGATCGACAGGTCGCACGCTCGTTCGTCTCCGCCCAAGGCAACCGCTTTGTTTGCCAATGCTCTCCTACATTATACATGAGACCCCTAACCCCCAAGTGCCACCCCCAAGGTTCCCAAAAGCACGAGGAGCATTACAAAATCATGGTCATACGAGATGGTGATTTTTCATGGCCACGGCCATGACGAATGCAGGAAAACTGCTCCGCTTAGCCGTCGTGCACGCACCAAGCACCGAATGACCTCGTAATGCATCCAACTCATACCATGGGCCCACGGGGATCGCACAAAGGATTTTACAAGTATAAACTATAATAAAATGCAAAATTACATGGACTCGACAATATATTTACAAACATTAGGGAACATTCCACCATGATTCGTCGTCGCTTGGGCAAATCGAAAACTCCCTAATAATGGGATTGAGTAAATCTTACTTGTCCCGCAATGGTTGGTACTTGGAGTCAGGCGAACACAGTAGCACGTTGGCAACACCCTAGCAGAGACATTCCCCCGCTACCTGGAGACACTGAAACAGTGACGAGTAACGCTCTAGCACGAGCCAACCTTTCACCAATAGAATCCCAGCGCCTGATAAACGACCTTCATGCGAAGAATCAATGGTCAGCATCCTAGGTCGTCGCGTTGATGCCGTCCCATGAAAAATACCAGGCCGAGCACAAGCGCCACCACTCAAAACATGATGAAGACAACCATTTAGAAAGACCTGAGAGGCTGACCTCTATCCTTCGGGATGATGTCTCCCGCACGTATTATCCGAGAGAAGAGGAGGACACTAGGGTCACAGAGGCCACTCCTCCTCCAACCCTTGATCAGGGACACTTTCCCGAGCACATTGATAGTTCATCTTCCCGACAATTTCAAACTGCCGACGATACTCCAGCCCTGTGATGGCCTAGGCGATCCGACCACTCACCAGACGATGTTTAGGTCCATGATGCTCCTTACCGGCGCAATCGCTCTTATCCTCTGTTGAGTCATCCCAACTGGCACGCCCCAAATTAGGGTCACGTGACCAGCCAGGGTATATGTGCCTATACCCCGCAGCCTAAACCATGCACATGCCTACTCAACAAATAAATATGGCGGAAAAGAAATAATTAGTTTTATTTCAATGAAAAATGAACCAAAACAGAGTTTATTTCAAGTAGCTCAAATGAAACGAAAAGTGCGAAAATAATATTTTAAGTTCAACAATTCAAAACTCCATATACAATAAAGTCTGAAATAAATGACATAAATGCCCTCAGGGCTACAACTCCAAATCAAACTAATACAAGTGCATGATGTAATATTCTAGATATTTAATTTTATTCTTTCCTCTTATGTTTGTGTTTGCCAACCTAGCGGACTAGTTCGAGGTCGAGCCAAGTCGACTCATGGTCTGGTGCGAGCTTGCGAGCTCGGGTAATTAGGATATGAAATTTATGAATTTAGGCTTGAGTAGTTAAAATTATTTAATTTGATGTTGTGTGTGCCTAATTGTTAATTATGTTTATGTGGGTGTGCTTATTTAATTGTTTATGAGATTAGAATAAGTTTAATTAAGTTAATTTAAGTTAGCAGGTTTGGGTTCGGCTTAAGGTGGATGCGGATTGGATAAAGGGTTTAAAGGGGTTAGGGTTGAGGAGGGAGTATAAAAACCCCTCCCCTTGGCTTGTGGTTCCTATTTTTGAGCCACCCAAAGCTTTTTAGAAAGGGAGCCAGCCGCCAGCCAAGCCAGCAGTAGGCCCCCCTCTCTTTCTCCTAGGAGCCGCCATCACCTAGAGCCGAGCCGCCGCCAACCAAGCCTTCCCCTTCTCCTCTTCTTCCTCTCTTCCCTGTGGAGCTAAGCCGAGGGAGCCGCCGTCCAGAGCCGAACCTCCCTCTCTTGCCCTCTCCCTTCCCTTTGAAGCCGACGGCTTTGGAGGAGCCGCTGCCTACTTCTTTCTTCCTTGGGGTTGATCCTCCGGATTTCAGAGCGAAAATCGAAGGCCGTCGATTGGATTATATTCTCCAATCATCTTTCCAATTATGTGAGTGGTATACCCTCTCTCTTCAGGTTTTTATTCAAATTTCTGAAGCCATTTGTGGCGGCTTGGTGTTTATATTTCGTTTTTGAATTGTTCTTCGAGTTCTTATCATGTTTTCTTGGAGTTTGTGCTTGAGGAGACCCTAATCTCTCCCCTTTGGGGCTCGGCAGCCCTAGGGTAAACCTAGGGATGCTCAGCCAAGGGGGAAACCGGGGTCGCCCTCAAGGTGTTTGATGAAAAGCTCGAATGAGCCTTCTTGTTTTCTTGGCATGAAAATCTTGATCTTTTCACCTAATTTGAGTTCTTGATATGTGGATTGCATGCTTAGGATTTAATATGTGATTTTGGGTAGAAATCATGATTAGGATCAAGAACTTGTAATTTATGCCATGGGGATTCTTGAGAAGGGGGATTTTTAATCTTGATATTGTTTCTTGATTAAAGCATGGTAGATTCTTTTTCATCTTGATTAAAAAGCATCAATTTTGTGAAATAAATATTGAGATTAGTATTCTGTCCTAATGATAATTTAGAAGTTAATTTCTGATAATTTTTGGATTTAATTTCATAGTATGCTGAAAATTGTATGTTGCTGGAATTGTATGCTGAGATGATGAATCTGTGCTGATTTTGAATTATTTGTTGTAGTGTGTGTATTTCTGTGAGATAGTCTTGTAACCTTTCGTTTAGACCAGAAAATATAGTTTGGAAACATAGGACACACTTTGGAGACTAGATTCGGGTTAGAAACATAAGTTCTGGATAGAACAGTAAACTAAAACAAGATCTTAATTATGGTGATCTAAATTTTAATTGCATAATTAAAATTGGGTTAAGGGTGAGCATAATCTGTTATGAACCAACTTATAAAGTATGCATGAAATAAAACCACATGAGTTTATGACATTACGGGTCTAGGAGTTGGGGTCAGGTTGGAGTGTTGAGACACATTCCAATAAGATCATCCGTAAGATACCGTAGGAGAGTCTTGACTTAGGTCATGGTGCGCCATATCCTTGTGAATGACGGAGAGGCTCGTAGAGGAGCCGGATTACAGGCTAAGCCCGGAAGGTTGGATGACTAATTTCCAACCTGCAGAACAAGTTCGGAGGGTCTTTCCCGATTGTTCTGATTTGGCCTCGTGGGATAATTTCGGAGGGCCTACCCGATTATCCCCGAGGTGGTTTGTTAAGGAATAAGTTTGGAGGGCCTACCCGATTATTCCTGGGATATATTAGGGGAGTAAGTTCGGAGGGCCTACCCGTTACTCCTATGATATCTTAAAGGGACAAGTTCAGATGGGCGAATCCCGATTGTCTCTATGCATCTCGTCGAGCAAGTTCAGAGGGCCTTTCCCAATTGCTCCCGAGTTAATTTATACTAGGATAAGTTCAGAGGGCCTTCCCGATTATCCTAGTATATGTTGTTGCCTTAGGGCATGGTAGGCTTAGGCCTATTGATCTTCACCAATTGGGTGTTAGCAGCCTTCTAGTAGGTAGTGGCCAGATGGCCTGATAGCTAGTCACATTTTCGTTACCTTGTTCCTATATAGTTGGATGTTATGATATTGTTTTTCACTGTGCTATTTTTATAGTGGGGGTCGGTAGAACTGCTCACTGAGTTCTTTGAACTCACCCGTTGTAGTTGTTTTGTTTTGCAGAGCCTAACTGGTGAGGTGGGCTGGAGCACTAGCCGCAGCTAGAGGGCAGAGGAGCCAAATGATCTCATAGCAGTCCTAGTTAGAGATCGTAGTCGAGTATTTTGATAGTAGTCATGCACTTGTATTAGTTTGATTTGGAGTTGTAGCCCTGAGCATTTATGTCATTTATTTCAGACTTTATTGTATCTGGACTTTTGAATTCTTGAACTTAAAATGTTATTTCCGCACTTTTCGTTTCATTTGAGCTACTTGAAATAAACTCTATTTTGGTTTGTTTTTCATTGAAATAAAACTTGTTTTTTTTTTCCTCCATATTTATTTATTGAGTAGGCATGTGCATGGTTTAGGCTACGAGGTATAGGCACATATACCCCTTGCCGATCACGTGACCCTGAGTTTGGGCATGACAATATGGTATCGGAGCATGTGGTTCGATCTGACTGCGAGCTAGAGTTGTCACCATATAGGGCATTGGTAGAGTGTCAGTATACGGTAGGGGTATGCTATGAGATGAACGGGCCAAGTCTGTACCTCAGCGCGACTTTTGGTTTATCTATTTAACGACTTAGGGTGAATTAAATTGTTTAAAATTTTGATGTTTTCTTTTTGGTGATTCCAGATCGATGGAGGCTTTTGATGCCGCAATGAGCGGTAGTGACAGCAACTCTACAAAGCGCCGAGGCCGAGGTCGAGGCAGGTGCCGGGGTCATGGGAGACCACCGCAGGCCCGGGAGGGTGTGGGACAGGATCCCATGGTTGTTCAGTTGCAGACCCGTGTGGCTGAGTTGACGGAGGCACTCCACAGGGAGCATGAGCTGAGGCAACAGCCACAACTAGTACCGGCAGTACCCGTAGCACCAGAGGTGAATCAGCTAGTAGCACCGGTGGTCAAAGCCCCAAGAGCACCTTAATATGCAGACTTTGTTGCATTCTAGTATAAATTATCTCGGGAAAGGTCCTCTGAACTTGCTCGACGAGACTCGTAGGGACAATCGGGATTCGCCCATTCGGACTTGCCCCTTTAAGATATCATAGGGTAATCGGGTAGGCCCTCCGAACTTACTTCTAAAAGATATCCCAAGAATAATCGGGTAGGCCCTATGAACTTATTCATTAACAAACCACCTGGGGGATAATCGGTAGGCCCTACGACGTTATCCCACGAGGCCAAACCAGAACAATCGGGAAAGGCCCTCCGAACTTGTTCTGCAGGTTGGGAATTAGCCATTCAACTTCTTGGGCTTAGCCCGCAATCCGGCTCCTCTACGAGCCTCTCTACCATCCACAAGGATATGGCGAACCATAACCTAAGTCATGACTCTCCTACGGTGTCTTAGGGGTGATCTTATTGGAACGTGTCTCAACACTCCAACCCGACCCCAAATCCTAGACCTGTAATGTTATAAACCTGTGTGGTTTTATTTCTTGCATACGTTATAAGTTGATTCACAAAAGATTATGCTCACCCTTAACCCAATTTTAATTATGCAATTAAAATATAGATCACCAAGATTAGGGTTTGGTTTTAGGGTTTTATTTTAGTTTACTGTTCTGTCTAGAACTGATGTCTCTAACCTGAATCTAATCTCCAAAGTATATCCTATATTACTAAACTATATTTTCTGGTCAAAACGATAGGTTACACGACTATATTCACAGAAATACACACACCATAGCAAACAATCCAAAATCAGCATCGATTCATCATCTCAGCATACAATTCCAGCAACATACAATTTTCAGAATACTATGAAATTAAATCCGAAAACTATCAAAAATTAAATCCTAAATAATCATTAGGATAGAATACTAATCTCAAAATTTAATTCACAGAATTCATGCTTTTTAATCAAGTTTAAAAAGAATCTACCATGCTTTAATCAAGAAACAATATCAAGATTAAAAATCCCCCTTCTCAAGAATCCCCATGGCATAAATTACAAGATCTTGATCCTAATCATGATTTCTACCCAAAATCACATATTTAATCCTAAGCATGCAATCCACGTATCAAGAACTCAAATTAGGTGAAAAGATCAAAATTTTCATGTCAAGAAAAAAAGAGGGCTCATTCGGGCTTTTCATCGAACACCTTGAGGGCGACCCCGGTTTCCCCCATGGCCGAGCAAACCTAGGTTTACCCTACGGCCGCCGATCCCCATAGGGGAGAGATTAGGGTCTCCTCAAGCACAAACTCCAACAAAATTTGACAAGAACTCGAAGAACAATTCAAGAACGACACATAAACACCAAGCCGCCAAGAACGGCTTCAAGAATTCGAATAAAAACCCAAAGAGAGAGGATAAACCACTCACCTAATTAGGAAGATGATTGGAGAAGATAATCCAACCGACGGCTTCCGATTTCGGCTCCGAAATCCGACGGCTCAAGCCCAAGAAATAAATAAGCAGGCGGCGGCTCCTCCCAAGCCACCGGCTTCAAAGGGAAGGGTGAGGGCAAGAGAGGGAGGCTCGACTCTGGACGGCGGCTCCCTCTGCTCGGCTCCACAGGGAAGAGAGGAAGAAGAGGAGAAGGGGAAGGCTTGGCTGGCGACGGCTCATCTGTGGGTGACAGCGACTCCAAGGGCAGAGAGTGGGGGCCGGCTGGTGGCTGGCGGCAGGCTCCCTTTCCCAAAGCTTTTGGGTGGCTCCGAAATAGGAGCCACAAGCCAAGGGGAGGGGGTTTTATAGTCCCTCCTCATCCCTAACCCCTCTAAACCCTTTATCCAACCCGCATCTAGCTTAAGCCGAATCCAAACCCGCTAACTTAGATTAACTTAAACTTATTCTAATCTCATAAGCAATTGAATAAGCACACCCCACATAAACATAATTAACAATTAGGCACACACAACATCAAATGAAATAATTTTTACTACTCAAGCCTAAATTTCATATCCTACTTACCCGAGTTCGCAAGCTAGCACCGGACCATGAGTCGACTTGGCTCGACCTCGAACTAGTCCACTAGGCTGGCAAACACAAACATAAGAGGAAAGAATAAAACTAAATATTTGGCATATTATAATCCTCACTTCTTAAAGAAAATTCATTCTCGAATTTCAGAAAAGAAAAATAAGTATTCACCACATCATCGAACAATGAAGGATAACACTCCCTCATATCCCGGTCCACCTCCCAGGTGGCTTCCTTGCCGGAATGGTGCTCCCATCTGACCTTAACCAAGAGGATCTCCTTGGACCTCAACTTTCGGATCTGCCGGTCTAGCACCTCAAGTGGTTGCTCCTCATAAGACACTGCTGAATCCACCTCCACTGTGGTAGGCTCGATCACATGGGACTCATCCCGAATGTACTTCTTCAGCATAGAAACATGGAACACCGGATGAACTCGGTCCATACTAGGAGGTAAGGCCAACTCATAAGCCACAACTCCCCTGTGCCTGAGAATAGGAAACAGCCCAATGAACCTAGGGCTTCGCTTTCCTTTCTTACCAAACCTCACCACCCCTTTCATATGGGACACCTTGAGGAACACCATGTCCCCCTCAGCGAACTCTACCTCCTTGGCCTTTCTATCAGCATACATCTTCTGGCGACTCTGAGCCGCTAATAGTCTCTCTCTGATTTACTTCACTTTTTTCGCAGCCTCCTCCACCAGATCAGGTCCCATCAAAAGGGAATCCCCTGCCTCAAACCAACCTATAGGTGACCTGCATCTCTGCCCATACAACGTCTTAAATGGGGTCATCCCAATGCTACTGTGGTAACTGTTATTGTAGGCAAACTCAATCAGAGGTAAGTGCCTCTCCCAACTGCCCTCCATGTCTAGGACACATGCCCTCAGCATATCCTCCACCATATGAATAGTCCGCTATAACTGACCATCGGTTTGAGGGTGAAATACGGTACTAAACCGAACCTGAGTGCCCAGTGCCTCCTAGAAAGGCTACCAAAATTGAGCCGTTAACTGAGTACCCCGATCTAAGATAATCATAACCAGATCTCCTTGATAAGCAACAATTCGATCCAAGAATAACCTTGCATACTGCTCAGCTGAAAATGTCATCCTGACCGGTATAAAATGCGAAGTCTTGGTTAGGCGATCCACCACTACCCAGATAGAATCATTGCCCTTCCCAGACTTTGGCAATCCTATCACAAAATCCTTGGTTATCTTCTCCCATTTCCAGTCTGGTAATTCTAGGTTCTAGAGCAAGCATGCCGGCTTCAAATGCTCCGCCTTTATCTGCTGACACACCAGACACTTGACACAAATCGGCCACTTCTCTTTTCATGCCTTTCCACCAATAATTTTGCCTTAGGTCACGGTACATCTTCGTGGCTCCCGGATGCATAGTGTAAGTGGACCGATGAGCCATCTCTAGCAACTGCCTACAAACCTCAGCTATATATGGCACTATTATCTTGTTCTTAAACCTCAGAACGCCCTTCGAGTCAAGATTGAAACCATTATCTGCATATCCTTAGTGAGTGCACAAAAGGCATCCTCCTCCTGCGTTGCTCGCAGCACATCAACTAATGTGGACTGCACTCTCAAGTGAGCCACCAGCGCACCAGAATCTGATACTGATAAGACTGCCCCACCATCCAAACATAAGGCCAAATCCTGAACCAACGGCCTCCTCCGGACTGCCAAATGCGCCAAACTTCCCATGGACTTCCTTCTTAGAGCATCAGCTACCACATTAGCCTTCCCTGGATGGTATATGATTGTGCAGTCATAGTCCTTTCAATAGCTCAAGCCATCTTCTCTGCCTTAGGTTCAACTCCTTCTGGGTGAGCAAATACTGGAGGCTCTTATGATAAGTGTATATCTCACAAGCCTCGCTAGAAAGGTAGTGACACCACCACTTCAATGCGAACACCACCGCTGTCAGCTCAAGTTCATGGGTTGGGTAATTCTTCTCGTGAACCTTCAACTTCCTGGAGGCATAAACTATCACTCTGCCATTCTGCCTGAGCACACAACCCAAGCCAACTCGGGAGGCATCACAATAAACCACAAATCCTCCCGAGCCCGAGGGTACTGCTAGAACTGGCACCGACGTCAATGGTCCTTGAGCTTTAGAAAGCTCTCCTCGCACTTATTGTCCCATTTGAACTTGACCTTCTTCTGAGTCAAGCAGGTCAATGGCGCTGCAATCTTGGAGAAGTTCTCGACAAACTTTTTGTAATAACCTACCAAATCCTGGAAATTGTGGATCTCAGTGATACTAGTCGGCCTCTTCCAATTCTGAACTGCTTCTATCTTTGCGAGGTCCACTTTTATTCATTCCTTGGACACCACATGGCCAAGAAACCCCACACTCTTTGGCCAGAACTTGCACTTGGAGAATTTGGCATACAATTTGTGCTCCCTAAGAGTTTCCATAACTACCCCCAAGTGCTCAGAATGCTTCCCTGCTCCTGGAATAAATCAAATATCATCAATGAACACAATCACAAACTTATCCAAGTATTCCTTGAACACTCGGTTCATCTGGTCCATAAATGCTGCAGGTGCATTAGTCAGTCTGAAGGACATCATCGAGAACTCAAAGTGCCCATACCTCGACCTGAAAGCAGTCTTAGGGATGTCACTGTCTCGAATCCTCAACTGATGATACCCTGATCGCAAGTCAATCTTAGAAAACCACTAAGCTCTCTGAAGCTTATCAAACAAGTCATCAATCCTGGGCAACGGGTACCGATTCTTTATTGTTACCTTGTTAAGCTGCCGGTAATCAATGTACATCCGCATGGACCCATCCTTCTACTTTACAAAGAGCACTGGAGCATCCCAAGGTGAAACACTGGGGCGAATGAAACCCAAGTCAAGTAGCTCCTGCAATTGGGACTTCAACTCCCTCAACTCAGCTGGTGACATCTGATATGGTGGAATGGAGATCGACTTCACCCTAGGCTGCAAATCAATGCATAACTCAATCTCCCTCTCAGGAGGCAACCCTGACAACTCATCCGAAAACACATCAGAGAACCCGCACACCATGGGCGTCCCCCCGATGTCCCTAGCCGCACCTCCGCCTTCCTTTGCCATAGACACAAAGGCCAGGAAGGACTGGTAACAGCCCAGAAGTAGTTACTGAGCCCTAAGAGCCGAAATCGCCATCAACGGCTCACCCCTTCCCTCACCCTGGAAGGTAAACTAGGGCAATCCGGGCTTACTGAAGGTCACAGTCTTAGCCCTGCAATCCACTGAGGCGAAATGGTCCGCCAACTAGTCCATGCCCAATATCACATCAAGCTCCAACATCGACAGGAGTGTCAAGTCTGCTATCAACACATGCCCACAAATGACAACCTCGCAGCCTTGAAAGACTATCTATGCCATCACAGAAACACCCGTAGGCGTAGACACTACAAGAGGTAACTCAAGCATAGAAAGTACCCCTGACCACTTAGTAGCAAATAGAGCATATACAAAAGAGTGCGTTGCACCCGGATCAAATAAGACATATGAAATGGCAGAACCAACAACAATATTACCTGACACCACTGCCCCGGATGCCTCAGCGCCCTCTTGGTTTATAGCAAATACCAGTGCAACGGGCCTCTTTGAACCACCAGCTCGCTGGCCTCCTCCCTGAGTGTGACCCCTCTGAGCCACATAACCCACTGACATCAGTGCCCTCTGGTCTGATCAGGCTGTTGACTGCCCATACTAGGACAATCCTTTTTGTAATGCCCAGTCAGCCCGCAGTTGAAACATACCTCCGAACGTCCCCAGCAAGCCCCGTAGTGCCTCCTGTGACATTGATTACACTACTGCGGTCAAATCCTGCTGCGAACCTCCAGATGATGCCTCTGGTCCTGAACCAATGTGGCCTCTAGAACTGTTATGACCTCTGCCCTGTGGTGGATCTGTTGACCTGAAAGTCCCATTTGAGTGAGCTGGCCGATCCCCCGAAGGCTGGGGCTGAAACTTTTTCTTCTGGGCACGATCATGCCTATCTATCGGTACCAGCCCCTCCTTTTGGAGCGCCTCATCAACGACGTGGGCAAATGAAGTCTCCTCTATGTAATGCATCAGTCTGGCGATCTGCGGCCTCAACCCCTCAACAAACCTCTTGACCCTGGCGATCTCTGTGGCTATCAGGGTGTGATGGTACTTCGAGAGCCGAGTGAATTCCATCTCGTAATCTGACACCGAAATACTGCTCGTCTAACGAAGTAGCTCGAACACTTTCGCCCGTTTGTCCCGGACGCTCATCGGCACGTACTTCTCCACCATAGCAGCTCTAAATTCCTCCCAGGTCGGGGGTGGTGCATCTGCTGCTGTGCGGTCCCTCCAGGTGTAAAGCCAATCCTATGCTAGACCTCTTAGCTGTAACCCGATCAGTCGAGCAGTCGTCTCAGAAGAACAACCAAGCTCCCAGCACAGCTCATAGCAATCTCCCAGTAAACTGGTGACCTCCTCCCGCTGATCTATCCCTATATACTCCGGTGGCTTGAATGCAACAAAGTATGCATATGAAGGTGCTCTAGGGGCTCTGACCACCTACTAGCTGAACCACCTCTAGTGCTACGGGTACTACCGGTACTGGTTGTGGCTGCTGCCTCAGCTCCTGCTCCCTGCGGAGCACCTCAGTTAGCTCAGCCACACGGGCCTGCAACTGAACAACCATGGGATCCTATCCCACATCCTTTTGGGCTTGCGGTGGTCTCCCACGACCCCAGCCACTGCCTCGGCCTCTACCACGGCGCTTTGTAGAGTTGTTGTCACTACCGCTCCTTGCGGCATCAAAAGCCTCCATCGATCTGGAATCACCAGAAAGAAAACATCAAAATTTAAACAATTTAATTCACCCTAAGTCGTTAAATAAATAAACCACAAGTCGCGCTGTGGTGCAAACTTAGCTCATTTATATCATATCATACCCCTACCGTATACTAATACCCTAGCAATGATCTACACGGTGACAACTCTAGGTCGTAGTCAAACCGAACCACATGCTCTGATACCACATTGTCACGCACCAACTCAGGGTCACGTGACCGGCCAGGGTATACGTGCCTATACCCCATAGCCTAAACCATGCACATGCCTACTCAATAAATAAATATGGCAGAAAAGAAATAACAAATTTTATTTCAATGAAAAATGAACCAAAACAGAGTTTATTTCAAGTAGCTCAAATGAAACGAAAAGTGTGGATATAACATTTTAAGTTCAATAATTCAAAAGTCCAGATACAATAAAGTCTGAAGTGAATGACATAAATGCCCTTAGGGCTACAACTCCAAATCAAACTAATACAAGTGCATGACTACTACCAAAAGACTCGACTACGATCCCTAACTAGGACTGCTATGAGATCATGTGGCTCCTCTGCCGTCCAGCTGCGCCAAGTGCTCCACCCCACCTCACCGGTCAAGCTCTGCCAAACAAAACAACGACAACGGGTGAGTTCAAAGAACTCAGTGAGCGGTTCTACCGACCCCCACAATAAAAATAGCACAGGGATAAACAATAGCATAACATCCAACTCTATAAGAATAAGGTCACGAAAGTGTGTCTAACCCGAATCTAGTCTCAAAAGTGTGTCCTATGTTTCCAAACTATGTTTTTTGATTGAAACGATAGGTTACATGACTATATTCATAGAAATACACACACCACAGCAAACAATCCAAAATCAGCACAGATTCATCATCTCACCGTATAATTTCAGCAACATACAATTTTCAGCATACTATGAAATTAAATCCGAAAATTATCAGAAATTAAGTCTTAAATTATCATTAGGACATAATCCTAATCTCAAGATTTATTTCACAAAATTCATGCTTTTTAATCAAGATTAAAAAGAATCTACCATGCTTTAATCAAGAAACAATATCCAGATTAAAATCCCCTTTCTCAAGAATCCCCATGGCATAAATTACAAGATCTTGATCCTAGCCAAAGATCTACAAAAATTAAAAATCAGTGAGTCTTCTGAGAAGAAAATCCCTAAACCACCAGGGAAGCTTTACGTATTCAAAGATCCCAAGTTAATCTTTGAACAAGAGAAAGCCAAACTCAAACAATGACTTCTTCAAACCGAACAACCACAAGAACAGAGGTCCTTGCACCGATGCCCTCTATTTCGGGAAATGATAACAGACAACCAACGATAGATGACCAAATCAGAAACTATCGTTTGAGTAACCGTCTCCGTCATGAAGTTCAAAGAAGAGAAACCACCTCAGGAATATGCATCCATAGCAGACAAGGTAAATCAGCCAAAAGGGAAAAGAGTGTTGAATAGATTATACAACATGACTCTTACCATGGAAATACCACAATGCAAAACCTTCAAGCTTCAAGCTATCTTAGATACAGGTGCTACTGTCTGCTGCATAGATCAAGAATCTATCCCTGAAGAAGCCCTCGAACCAAGCGCCTACCCAATTCTCATTAATGGCGTAAATTCACAACAACTCAAATTAGGTGAAAAGATCAAGATTTTCATGTCAAGAAAACAAGAAGGCTCATTCGGGCTTTTCATCGAACACCTTGAGGGCGACCCTGGTTTCCCCCTTGACCGAGCACCCCTAGGTTTACCCTAGGGCTGCCATTCCCCATAGGGGAGATATTACGGTCTGCTCAAGCACGAACTTCAAGAAACACGGCAAGAACTCGAAGAACAATTCAAAAATGAAACATAAATACGAAGCCGCCAAGAATGGTTTCAAGAATTCGAATAAAAAACTGAAGAGAGAGGGTAAACCACTCACCTAATTGGAAAGATGATTGGAGAAGAGAATCCAATCGACGACCTCCGATTTCAGGTCCAAAATCCGATGGCTCAACCCCAAGGAAGAAAGAAGCAGGCGGCGGCTCCTCCCAAGCCGCCAGCTTCAAAGGGAAGGGAGAGGGCAAGAGAGGGAGGCTCGACTCTGGACGACGGCTCCCTCGGCTCAGCTCCACAGGGAAGAGAGGAAGAAGAGGAGAAGGGGAAGGCTTGGCTGGCGGCGGCTTAACTCTAGGTGATGGCGGCTCCAAGGGGAAAGAGATGGTGTTGGCTTTAGGTTTTCAACCTTGGTCTTAATCTCGGTTTTGATGATAACAAACGTGGAACTAATATTTCATTGAGAAACCTTTCAGGTTCCATATCGATTAGCGTTCGATGTCCTCGATTGGAAAATTCGGAAGAAATCATAAAATCTGAAGGACATTGATCGTCGCGCTCGGGTTCGTCGTGGAATATCTCGAAGTTCGATGTATGCACCAAAGACGTCTTGGACGAGTTGAAAGATCACATGGAAAGCTCTCCAAGTTGACACTCGTTGAAAGTCGAAACCCAAAAATGAAGCGCGTAAGAAAAATAGTTGAAAAATCAATATCAGCCTATGTTCGATCGACTGAATAGAGTTAGGAAATTGGCAGTAGCCAATTCGGTCGACCCGTCGGTCGACCGAAGATGGTGTAAATAATTGGCTAAGGCTACTTCGGTCGATCGACAGAGGCAAAAAATGGGCAGTGCGTGCGTTGGTCGACCAGATTAAAAATCACACGGCGTGCGTCTCTGGCTTAACTGCGGGAATGCAAGAATTGCATCTGGTGGTCGACCCATCGATCCACCGTACAGAGAGAGTAAGGCAGCGATCGCTCGAGTGGTCAATCGGTCGGTCGACCGTCCAATCGATCGAGCGGCTGTAACGGATAATTTTCTATCCGTTGAGCTGTCGTTTCTTCGAGAGGGTATAAATAAACCTCATCTAACTCCTTTAATTCTTCTTCCTTCACTCTAACAGATTTCATTGAGCAATTAAAAGGGAGTTTTGAGCCCTCTAAAGATCGATCAATACTGCTCGGCTCTTCTTTCGACAATTTCTTCAAGCGCACACTCTGCCTCGACTCGGGATTTGGTTTGAGCTCTACTTCTTGGCGAGTTAAAGGTGTTGAAGGCTTGGAAAAGAGCACTGATTCTTGGTTTCATTTCTAAGCTCTTTTCACTGTAATTTTATTATTACTTGAACGTGATTACTTTGGATTTGTGCGTGTGAAGACCTAGGATTGTTAGGTCTTCAATTGGGTGGTAGCCTTGGTGTTTGAGGTTTAAATCCACCGGTGTAAATTAAACGTAGTTTACTAGGATTAAGTGAGTTGTCCCTTAGGGTTGAGGTGGAAGAATGCTCTCGATAAGAAGGCAGAGACTTCCGGGTGTGGAAGTGCCTTAGGTTTAGAGTGAGACTCTTCGAGTCAAAGTCCTCTGTGTGAGGGAAACTAATTAATCTTGTAAAACTAAGTTTGGAAATCCTAAGTGGGGTGCTTAGGTAGTGGAGTAGGCATTGGGGCCGAACCACTATAAATTAGTGTGTTTGCATTGATACTTGTTTGTTTTAATTGCTTTATCATTTATCGCTTTCGCATCTAGTCGTAAAATTACAATTTGCCTAAGTAATCAAAGAAATGATTAAAACCGGAATTAGGCAAATAGATTTAGATAGCACACTATTCACCGCCCCCCCCCCCCTCTAGTGTGTCATTTCATACAACAGAGGGGGCCGGCTGCTGGCTTGGCTGGCAGCTTGGGGCTGGCTCCCTTTCTCAAAGCTTTAGGTGGCTCCGAAATAGGAGCCACAAGCCAAGGGGAGGGGGTTTTATACTCCCTCCTCAACCCTAATCCCTCTAAACCCTTTATTCAACCCGCATCCACCTTAAGCCGAATCCGAATCCGTTAACTTAAATTAACTTAAATAAACTTATTCTAAACTCATAAGCAATTAAATAAGCACACCCACAAAAACATAATTAACAATTAGGCACACACAACATCAAATTAAATAATTTTAACTACTCAAGCCTAAATTCATAAATTTCATATCCTACTTACCCGAGCTCGCAAGCTCACACCGGACCATGAGTCGACTCAGCTCGATTTCGAACTAGTCCGCTAGGCTGGCAAACACAAACATAAGAGGAAAGAATAAAATTAAATATCTAGGATATTACACCAACTTTTCTTGTAAATGTCACACTACTATAGTTCTCTACTCTTCCAACAGGGTCCATGCATACCTTCCAAGAGCTCTCCTGAGTCTTCACCACCCAGTTCTCTTCATCGCGGATCTACTCGAAAACCAAAGACGCCCTCCATTACATCAAGTGTTCCTGTCTGAGGATTGAAGTACTCTGGTCCGGTTTGGTGTCTCTCCTAGTTAGGTTCAATGCTGGCGGGGGGGGGGGGAAGGGTATACAAAAGACACTCTGACGCTCAAGTCAGTGAGACTCTAAGGTGGAGGTAATGGAAATTGGAATTAGGGTTACCTAAGGCGTGCTGTGTCTATATTTATTGCAGGTAGAGGTGATAACGCTGTTTGGCAATCTCGCAGGGAATGTTGCTCAGAACGGGTCATATCCATGTATGACCGGGTGGGGTTCCCCGGAGGAGTCATCTGACTCTGGTCCAGGAGCACAGCTGGGCGAAGCCCCCTGGGCAGGGCTATTTGGTTCAGCTCGAGGTGAATTGTGGGGCGTTGGTGGGTCTAATCTGACCGAACCTCATAGTTCTAGTCTAGTCCACAGCCCCCGAGATCGGTCGGAGTCTGGAGGACTATGTGTAGAGCTCTTAATTAAGTGGAGTTAACTTCCTTGTCCTTTCGCGTCTCTGAGGAGCTTCCAGAGATTTTACCAAGTTATGTGGAGTAGCCAGTGAGGCTGACCAAGGATAGATGTTTTTAACTTCCTTGTAAACTTTGCATTGGAGCAGTTGTTTGTAGTGGCCGAGCAGGAGGCTGGAAAATCCATGTCGGTGTGGACGGCTGCGGAGGCCAGGTGGAAAGGACTAGCCGTGGAAACCAGGTTGGAACAAGTGGTTGTGAAGGCCAAACTAGAACAGGTGGCTAGGGAGGCCATGTCGAGGTGGATGACCGCGAAGACCGAGCTAAAGGAAATGGCCGTGGAGGTCGAGTTGTAGCGATTGTGAAGACCAAGTTTAGTTGGCACGTGGAAACTTTGTCTTTTCTTTGAGCGAATCTCATTGTCATATCTTTATCGTGTTAGTCTTGCCTTCTCGTCTTTCGTACTTAGTATGGCGGCTCACTGGTAGGGTTTGCTTCCTTTCGTGGCATCTTTTGGTTGGCTTTTGCCTTTTCAGTTCAAGGGAGTAATCATGATAGAAAAGTGTTCCCGTCACCATTACTAGCCTTGGATTTTCCAATACTGGGGAATTTGGAGATTCCAAGGGCAAGAGTCGTGAGCCCTTGATTGGCAGGTGTAGTGGAGTTGTCTAGTTCTTCCGACTCAACTACTTCCGTTCCTTTCATACGTTCAAAGGAACATACTAGGAATAAAAATTCCTCATCTTTCGAGATGATGGCCTCGGCAGGGAAGAATACCCCTGCGCTTAGTGTGGAATCTGCAGGAGATTCTTCATTCTTGGGCCAGTGGTTGGCCTTGGTTCCATATACGAGATTTTCTTTTTGCCCGAGGAACCTATTGTCTTCGGTAGAAAAATCAGAGATATGAACTCAGCTTTTGGCTATGGCTGATAGGGTGAGACAATTTGAGTCAGATAGGTCTGCGACCTATATGCGGGAAGCGGAGCTATTGGAGCTTGAACTGGCCAGGGTTAGGAGAGTGAAGAGCCATAAGATTGAGCATTTGATTTTTTTTTTATTCGCCGAGCAAAATCTTGGATGCCTCATCAAAAATTCAAAAGAGCCTAACTTATATCTCTGTGTAAAATGTTCACATTTGATTTTTGGTAAAATATGAAGTTTTGCTTCAAACAACACAATAATCTAAAAAAAGGAGCAACTTTGTACAAGCATCTCTCTCGTGCCATACAGGGGCTTCCCCTCGCTAATCCAATTCTTCTCCGAGACTGAGGCTTTGGCATTTGCTTGCATATTAGTTTCGAAGACAAAAACTATTTGGTATACTGATGTCCGAAGAACGTCACCCATGGCATAAGCTTTGTCAAGCAGCACTAGAAAACGGAAATTTTAATCTCTCGGGTCAAATATGGTTATGCTAAAGTCTTCCCCCCAAAAATTCCTTAAAAATACATCGTCATCTAGTTTTTACCCAAGGAACAATTATCGCCATTTTTTATGTCAAGAAAATGTCTAGGTCATATAGACCTCCAAGGAGCTCCCTAGGCTTAGTGAATTTTAGGGCGGTTTCTGGGTTTTCATATTTTGGGGTTCGGGTTTGGTTTTTGGATTCTTTGCATCATAAAGAGGATTACATCACATGCTAGACACCCTAAACCTAAACTCTAACTTCCCAAAGAATCCCAAGCGCGTCGACCAACGTCCTTCCGATTTTCCAATTTCTCCGATATTTTCGATTGAGGACATCGAGCGCTAACCGACTTGGAACCTGAAAATATTTCTTCATGAATGCATTAGTTCCATGTTTGTTATCATCAAAACTGAGATTAAGACAAAGGTTAAAAACCTTAGGCCAACACAACTAAGTCCCTCGGTTATAACGTCCCGACGTCGACTAGGGTATGGAAGAAGTGTCAAACCCTAATATTGATTCATATGTATTCCACTCGCCAAGATGTCGTCTCAATAATAAAACGTCAGAAACATCTTCTTGACTTTCATATCTACTCTTGCCAGAGATTCCCGAGTCGACACTTGCTGGGACACAAAGGACACTATCTCCTCTCAGTAAGAGTAATCGATTCCATGTTGGTTGCTCACATACCTCCATGAATGGTTCCCCATGCCTAGCAATACCCGACACATGACGCTGAGGGCCACGCAAGGATAGAACCAAAGCAATGAGTAGTCACTCAAAAGGTAACCATGACAACCTTAGGTCCCAGGACTGCTTGCACCTACTATCACCCGAGGAACATCCTATTGATACTCGTGTAAGGATTCCATTTTGTGTTCCTCGTGCAGGTCCATTCAATGAACACATTCCCTAATGAGCACATGCACTTGTACATTAATGACGTCTCATAGGTAACTTTGAGATCAGCTACCCCTTATCATATAGGGCATGTACCAAGTGCACTTGTCTATTTGGAATCACTGATCCCCTAATTGGTGATCCTACGACTAGGAACATTTAGAACATGGGCATCTAGATTCCAAGTCTCACTGGCATGATCTCATAATGGCATCGGAATCATTTGCCCGAGTTCATGGGGTTCATCACAATCTTTATGAATAAAGACGCAACATATGATGAAAAGGTTGCCTTACCCTTGAATAGTCCCTAAACATATTGACATGTGATTGGCTTAAGGGTACTATTCCTTTCAATCTCCCACTTGCACTTTAGCCAATCAACCTAGTATTTGTATACCAAATTTCAGTGGTGATCGAATCTGCTGGTGTGGTAATCAGTTTAATCTACATCAATGTCTTTCAGTCATCACCTCTTACCAACAACGAGGTGATACCATCTTTTAAGAGAAGCAATTATCTTCACGGGATGTTAGTTCCTTAACTTTGAGCAACAGTCCTAGTACTGTCATACAATACCGGTGCTGAATTGGCAACCTTAGGAATAACTCCCACTAAATGATAAACTCTTTTATTTGGTTCTATCCTAAGCGGCAAAGTAAGTAGCAAAGCACAAAGCCTTAGTCACCTTACCGGATACAGTACCCAGCTAGGAACATTTTTTTGCTTACTACACCACCATTAAAGGTATCCTCATACCATCATATGGTTTCATTGTCGTATAGAACGCCTCTCATCCTTCTCACGTACCAGAGAGAGTTTTCCATTTGCTTTTCAATGTTATTCTCCAGGGTTTTGCCTGAAATCTGCTAGATACCTCTAAGGTATAAGCAATATCAAGCTAAGTGCAAAGCATCGCATGATGGATTCCACTGCCAAGCATAGTGGATCTTACTCATCTTTTATCTCTCCTTAGTTGTCTTAGCAGACATCATCTTAGAAAGACTAATGCAATCACTCTTAGGCAAGTAACCACTTTTACTGCCTTCGATGCTAAAACTCTTTTAGCACTGTATCAACATACATGGGTTGGGGTAAACCAGACATCCTTTCATACCTATCTATATAGATCCTAATGTCAAGCATACAAGAGGCCTTTCCCAGATGTACCATAGCGAATCAGTATGGGAAATAACTGGAGAGTGAGAACGCTTTTCCCACAAGTATGTCATAAAATATGACTACACTCCCACTAAACACCTTGTCTACACAAGGTTCATCCACAGTTTTTGATAAAATCAAAACTCTTCGATGCTAGATATAGTCCATAAATGGACCTTTGCAGCTCGCATACCTTACTCGGTCCAACCGAGGATATGAACTCGTCTGGCTATGTAATATAGACATCTTCATAATAGAAGAACATAGTCTAGACACCCAATAGCCAGATTTTGTATTCATAGTACGCACTAATGGCTAGCAATATCCTCATGGACTTGAGTGTTGGAACTTCACCAAGTTCAACATATATTCCTCTCCCACTTTCCTCAACTAACTCCTTTTCTAAGAAAGTGGTGACAAGACTCATTTTGTTCAGTAGAGAGAACTTGATACCCAAAACACTTTTAAGGGTATTCCTCAAAATTTTGCACTTGGTCAAGTTTGTCATACGCTAGGCAACCCCAAATCATGAAATGTCTTAGACTCGATTTTTTGCCATTCGATATCTTATATGGTGCATCAGTGACAAACAAAATTATTGCCTCTACAATAGCTTATCCTCTAAAAGGAGATTGGAAGCTAAGTATGGATTACATCATATCCAATAAGGTGTGATTCCTCCTTTCAGATACACCATTGTGTCAGGAGGGGTCCATATAGAGATAATCTTATTGTCTTCGAGGTAATTCACAAACTTAGTGAATAAGTATTCTCTGCCTCGATCCAATTGAAGGCCAAAAATAGGTGGGCGTACCCGTGCCTAATCATATCGTAGGAATATCCTTTTCTGGCTTGAGTTGTTATCGGCCTGCATACACCTATGTAGGCCAACTCTAATCAACTCAGTGAGCCTTTCGCCAGGTCTGGTGAACAGAGACTCGATCAGAATCTCCTTGAGACACACTTCTCAAGTTCTGACTGTGATTCATAATCACCCAAAGTCACAAAAGTCGAAAGTAGGTGAGGTTAATTTTATCTCTTTGTGCGTTCGTTCAAAAATATTTATCATTTACTCCAAAAACCACTAAACCAATTTAAATTGGTCTAGTCGCATGTAACTCATTAGAATGGTCCATGTGGCAACTATTGCCTATTTAAGAACTTTTCCCAACCTTGTTCAGAGAACAAAGGAAAAGGATGTTCTTTTATTAACACTGGAACAAATCAATATCAATGGTCTTGTCGAATAGAAGACTTGTACAATAGGTTCCTACAGCTAAGGCTGCAACTCTTGCGTCATTCCCTACCCGAAGGTTGTAGTTGCCTTTTGTCTAGTCTTCTACTTTTTCTCTTATACTGCAACACCTTGCAGATGATGATAGGTATCAAATCCTCAGTAGAGTTAATGACGAAGTATTCTTATAACGTACGTACCTAAAGCAGCGGTTTTTTAAAACTGAAGAACATCTTCAGGTTCATCTCTACAAAATATTACTTGTAGTTGTGCTTCCAGTGGCCATGTTTACCATAATGGATGTAGGTGCCATTGGGAACAACTTTCCCTTTCTTCAAGATATTAATCAAAGGTTTCACAACTTTGTTTTTCACTTTGTTCTTAACAGAGTGCAACTTTGCCTCAAAGGCATCTCCCACTAATGAGACTGTGTCCATATCCTTCATAAGGTGGGACTCAGTAGTCTTCGAGAAGCGAGTCATCCTGCTAGATTATGTGGAAGTTATCATCAAACTATGAAAATGAATCCGGGAGGGATTGGAGTGCTAAGTCTTGACTTATCCCCTTAGCTATGCTTATGCCCAATTTCTCTAACCTCTCGATCAAATCGATTAGTTTAAGGACATGGGTTTCTAAAGGGGTCCTTGCCGTCATCTTGGCCTGGATGAGTTGCTTTGACTACTCAAACCTAGCAGTCCGGCTCTCTTCACCATACAACTCCTTGAGGTGAGAGAGGATGGCCCTAGCCTCCATCTTTTCATGTTGTCGCTGCAACACATCAGACATAGAGGCGAGCATAATGCACTAAATAGTAGTACTGTCATCTTGCCACTTCTTGTAAGTGGCTCTCACATCCTTGGTAGCCCTTTGAGATGGAACATCCGGTGGCCGGTTATGAAAAGAGAGACATAAATGAGCAGATATGTTATATGCAAGATTAATAAGGTCTTATGATTAATCATGGCTCCGACTAATTTTCGGTGTTCCCAAATGACCCTCCTGTTGAGAAGCGGGAAGCCCTTGTTGGTAGACTTCCTTAGGGAAAGATGGAACCCCACTTCTCCTACTCAGGTCTTGCATTTAACACGAGAAACCCTAATAGCTCCATGGGTAGGTAACTCTTTACCGATCACATCGTTATACGACTTCCAACAAGTTTTGCATCTATGGTTACCATGGTCTTGTGTTTGCACAACAAACCAAGGAGCCCTAGATGAGTCAGACCCATCGTTTGTATACCCTAGCGAGAAAACAACCACCCTTAAGTTTGCTCAACAAGGTAAGTCACGTTCAAGCTAGTAGTAGAGACACAAGGGTATGTGCCATATAAGATGCAACGTGTCTATTAGCACAAAAGTCCTTGTGTTTGCACAACAAACCCGTTGTGACAATAGACACACTTGTCACTCATAACGATGGAAGGCATGACCGATATTCTTAATATCTTAGCTATTCAGAGTCAATATTATTTGAGGGTTTCTTCATGCAATTATAATTATCTAAGCTATCAACAATTGAAGCGAAAGCAATAAATAAAAGCTTAAAGTAAGGATGATTATGGATGTTCTAAGGGTTCCACCCGAGCCATCGAGCGAACCAAGGCCATCATCCTAGGGTTTTAGAGAGCTCTATCTGGCCAAGGTGCTGCCCAAAAACATCCTGTAGGTTGCCGATTCCATTATTGCCTTCCCGGGGTCCAAGCCGTCATCATCGTGGCGCCGAACACCTCCTCTCCGTGCGCGCACCAAAATGAGATAGCAAGCAAGCTCAAACTAAAAGGTCTAAGGAGAGGGAAAGGTTTAAGGAGAGGGAGAAGAATATTACAATCAGAATTCTCAAGAGGAAGATAGCGGTACGCATGCCCTATTCAAAAGTTACAATGCTGAAATTTCATAAATTTACAAGCAATCAACACAACCACGTTTTACACATAGTCACGGCACATAGGGCACATCCATAATCATCCTTTCATACATCTTAACAATTAATTAAAGGAAAGGAAAAAAATAGAATCCGAAACACGCTAATCGGGTTACGTTTCCTCCCAAAACGGTCCAAACAACACATTCTGAAAATTTCAGTTTGTGGGGCTCTTCAACCATGAACCCATGGGGTTCTTGAGTTCGAAATCTGTCCAAGACATGTTTGCACCGTAGGCTACCACCCCGATTCATCATATGAACCGTGGAGTCAAAAGAACGACTCAAGAAACCCCAAAAATAAAAACCGGGAAGCATGACGTTTAGGGAGCGAACGGTACGTAAACACAACAATAACGCATAATGAAAATTCCAAAAAATTGGTAATGGTGGCTCTGATATCACTGTTGGGATAGGAATCGAAAATGCTGCAGAAAAAATAATTTAAAAAATTCAAACTATGCCAAAATCAACGATCTACTTTAGCAAACGAGGGCAAGAAAAGTCAATCTAGTAAAAGTTGGGACTTGAAAACTAGTTTTCATAAAAACGAAGTCAACCAACTCAAGGGACAAAAACAATATATCGAATGATACACTAATTAATACATGATATCATGAAGAGATAGTCAAACACCAAATCTAGGAATCATGTACTAACTCAAGTATCGATATTTCCAAGTATTGGTCAAAGAGTCAAAAATCATTTTAAAAATATTTTTTCTCTCTAAAATATTAGAACGATACCAAAAGTTAATTCAAAATATCATACTTGAAGTCTCATTCGAAAATTGGACCAAAAATCAAAGTATCGGAAAAATGAACATTTCAAAAGAACGATACTTTAAAGTTTTGAAATCCAATTTCAAAAATCCAAATCAAATCACATTCATACTCAAGATTTTTGAAATTTTTATGCCATAAACTATATTTTTCAAGGAAGATGCAGATTCATGAATCAAGAAAAATTCATTTTTTTGCATTTTTCTAAAATTCATTGAGTTCTAGTGGCATTTTCGCAAATAACTAGAATTTTAAAAAGTTTTTAGTTTTCATTCAAACTTTCTAGATACCAAGATATAGTTATTTAAAGCATGTTTATCAAGTTTGAAATAAAAATGATATCATTTGGTCAAAATTTTACCTTAGCATGATTTCATTCAAAAGTAAGCATGTTAACATGAATTTGCTAAGTATCAAATTCTAACATTTACTCATGGTTTTTCAAATTTAAACATATGGACACCTAACATGAGTAAATCTAAGCATCTTTGTGACGTTTGGACCTAAAATGAAGTTTCTAAGTCAATTTGTTGACTTAGGTCAACTTTACTCAACTTTAGGTCTCCTAAAGTGAAATTGTTATAAATTTATCCATTTTCTCATGATTTTTCAATTTTAATCACCTGGAAGCAAATCATGAGTGCACTCAAACATATTTATCAGGTTTTAACTTAAAATGAGTGCACATTTCATTTTCATGCAATATCATTCATGAGCATAGATAAATCATTTTACCAAGAAGATAGAGGTGTTATGCAAGAATTTTACCAAAATGAAACTCATACCTCATTTCTTGAGAAATTTCAAAATTTCTACATTCTTTCTATTTTCCTTTAGCCTTCCGAATTTTACCACTTTCTTAACTTGCAAGTAGGCTTCATTAGTATCATAATGAAATTATATACCAAATAGCAAGCTAACATACTAAATAGCAAAGTTTAATGCAAAGTTTCATTTAAAATCTTAACCTATGCTAGATAGTGGAGATTCATTTTAAAGAGTTGTCATGATATCAAAATGAATCAAAAAGATCTTAAGATATGAAATATTTGGAGAAATAAGATCTCTAAACATGTTTAACTAGTTTGGACTTACAAATAGGGTCTCTAATAGTGAATACTAACCTAGAGCGGGTTTTATTCAATAAAATTTGTCTAAGTACTAAAATTCTACCTAATCATGAGAGTTCAAAGATTTATCATGTAAATATTGAGGTATTATGCTAAGATTTTAAGAAATTCAAATACATACCTCTTAGAAGAGATATTTGCCAAACTTATCTTTTTTCTCCTAATTACTAGCCTTCCATTTTCATAAATGTTAACTTGCAAGCCAAAATCATTAGTAGCACAATGATATAATAACTAGCAAGTTAGCATACTAAATAGCAAAGGTGAAATAAAAGTCTTCATTTGAGAATTTCAACCTAAGCTGGATAGTGATAAATTCGTTTCAAGTAGAATTGACATGAAAGCAAAACGAATCGAGTGATCTCAAAATATGAATTTTTTGAAAAGTATGATCTCCAACCCTTCCTATTAGTTGAAAACCAAAAGGCCACAATGAGCCTATGATTTAGAACCGCAAGGTTGCTTAGGCCCATTCAGGCCACATAGGTCTCCGAAGATACCGAGAAATCAAAATAAAAAATCATTTCATAAAACTAATCGAGAGCACGGAGATCAACTAGAGTTAAGCATAGTTTCATATTCTTCAACTAAGGTAAAACAATGCAAGTTAGAAGATGATACCGGAATAGTTTTGATGCCAACTTTACCTAATGCATCAAGATGACTTGAAGTTGCAACTTTGAAATGGTACAATCTTTGAATCCTCAAGCAACTTAAATCAACCACCTTCATCTCATCCTTGTGTGGTAGCTCCCCCTACAATAGAGCAAGGGACCTTTGGTACCCAAATGGCTTTGGGTCCTTGGGGGTCAATGGGCTTAGGTACCCAAAGTGTCTTAACAACACTAGGGTTTACTTTAAAAGCACAATCATAGATAGCATGCCCATATATACCACAACAAAAATAATGTCCATAAAACTTTTTCTTTTCATTTTTAACATGGACATGAGATTTAATGTTAGAATGCTTAACATAAGAAGGATGATGGGTATGAGCATTCTTAAGTAAAATATTTTTCTTCCTAGAGTTTCTAAAGGATGAAACATTGGATAAATTATGTGTTTTGTTACTCAAGAGAACAACCTCATTTTTCAAGTCATTCATGGACTTATGCAATGCATGAGATTGAGATCTCAACAAACAATTTTCATTTTTCAAACTCTTATTTTCCATTTTGAAAGCATTTGAAGAATCATTACCCTTAAGATTTAATCTATTTTTCAAGCTCTCATTTTCATTTCTAATTTTGGATTTCTTGTTTAATAATTCATCATTTTCAATCTCTAACTTTTCATTTCTATGTTTTAAGTTCTTAATTTCAAGCTTCAAATCATCATGGCATGTATCAAGTATACTAGTGTTCAATTTTTCATTTTCAACTTCTAAGGAATGCAAGTGGCTAGTAAGCTTAGAGTTCTCCTTTTTAATTTTCTTTATTTCCTTGTTCTTTTTCATGAGCAATTCAAATATTTTTCTATATCCATCAACTAGTTCATCATAAGACATGTCAAATGAGCTTGAATTGCTAGAATCACTATTATGACAAGAAGCGAAAGACTATACCTCATCGTTAAGACCCATGAGGCAAAAGTTTGATGTAGCTTCATCGTCATGTCTAGATGAGGCTTCACTTGATTTGGATGTGGATGGAGAAGCACACTTCTTATTTTTGGATTTCTTCTTCAAGAGAGGACAATTCATCTTCTTGCGTCCCGTCTCTTGGCACAGGAAGCACCTGAGTTTTCGTTTCTGATTCTTGCTTGTGCTTCTTTGGCAAGAAGTGCTTTGGGCATCAGAACCGAGGTTAGTACTAGGGGGATGTCCATTGTCATCACCACCCTCAACAAAAGTATTAAGCTCTTCGGTTTTAGCATAATCATATAACATATTTAATGTAACCCAAATATCAAAAGCCGAAGTGCAATTCATGACTTTTTCAAGCATGCTATTAGATAAGGTACAAAAAATGCTATACATAGCATCTCCATTAAATTGAAAGGTTTTCTTATCATGTTCACTCCAATCATGCATGTCAATCTTAGGTTCAATATATTCTAGTTTAATCATGTTATACCTCTAGTCTTTAAGTAAGTGTACATCCTAGACTTCCAAATACCAAAGTTTGATTTATCGAACCTAGAAGGTGAAGATTGTACCGACTCTAGTGTCATTCTAGGATCGAGACAAAATGTAGAAGGGATGGTGAAATCACAATCTACGACCCGCTCTGATACCAATTGTTGGGTGAAATGGCACACTAGAGGGGGGGTGAATAGTGTTTTTACTAATTCTTATTGCCTAATTCTGATTTTAATCATTTCTTTGGTTACTTAGGCAAATCGCTATTTATCGACTAGATGCGGAAGCAATAAATGATAAAGCAATTAATATAAACAAGATATCAATGCAAACACAAGAATTTATAGTGGTTCGGCCCCAATGCCTACTCCACTACCTAAACACCCCGCTTAGGATTTCCAAATTTATTTTATTATATTAAATAGTTTCCCTTACACAGAGGACTTTGACTCGAAGAGTCTCACTCTCAACCTAAGGCACTTCCACACCCGAAAGTCTCTGCCTTCTTATCGAGAGCACTCTTCCACCTCAACCCTAAGGGACAACTCAACTAATCCTAGGGACGTTTATATCGGTGGATTTAATCCTCAAACACCAAGGCTGTCACCCAATTTCAAGACCTAACAATCCTAGGTCTTTACAAGCACAAATCCAAAGAAAACAATGTTCAAATAACAATTAAAATTACAATGAAAAGAGTTTAAATAGTAAACCAAGATTAAATGCTCTTTTCCAAGCCTTCAAGCCTTCAACTTGCTAGTAAATGAGCTTGAGTCGTAGTAGAGTTGAGGAGCAATTGGCGCTTGAAGAAGAACGTTGACGGAAGAGCAGAGCGCGCTGCAATCGATCTCTTTGAAGGCTTAAATCACTTCTTAAAATGCTCAATTAAATTTGTAAGAGAAGTTAACAGAGATAGATGAGGGATAGTTATAACCTCTCAAAGAAACGATAGCTCAACGGGCAAAAAACTAGCTGTTATCGCCGATCAGTCGCATGCCGTTCGATCGTTGGTCGACTGACCGATCGACCGCTCGAGCGACCACTGGCTCAATCTCTCTGTGCGGTCGACTGACGGGTCGATCGCCAGACGTGATTCCTGTGATCCGCAATTCGGTCGACTGACGCAAGTTGCAACTTGAGCAATCCGCAGTCGGGTCGACCGATGCGCCCTTTACCAAATTTTGGCACACTTCAGTCGACCGACTAGTCGACCGAATTGCCTACTGCCAGTTTTTAGCAGCATTTGGTCGATCGATCGGTTGACCGAACCTGGATTGGGCTGGGCTGTTTGGTTCTGTTTGTTCGTTTTCTGGTTCCGTCTTCACTAAGTCTACTTATATAACATTTATTAACTTTAAGTTAATAACTTTAAAACATAAATATTATATAAGGATTACCCCCCATTTGGATTCAATAAACATATCTAAAAAATCAAAATCTAGTTTTTGGGGTCTAGTACAAATTTTTCGGAAACGAAACTTTTCTAATTTTTTGGGTCAAATAAGGATAGGCTAAAGGCTTCGAAAAAATTCCTAAAAATATCTCGTTATCTAGTTTTAACACATGGAACAATTACCGCCATTTGTTTTTGTGAAGAAACTATCTAGGTCATATAGCCCTCCAAGGAGCTCCTTAGGTTATTTCAGGATGGTTTCTGGGTTTTCATGTTTTGGGATTCGGGGATGGTTTTTGGGTTCTTATGCATCATCATGAGAATATTACAATATAAACTAGACACCTTAAACCTATTCTCTATCTTCCTGACGAATTCGAGCGCATCGACCAACGTCCTTCCGATTTCCTGATTTCTTCGATATTTCCGATCGAGAACGTCGTGCGCTAACCGATATGGAACCTAAAAGATATCTCAATAAAACATTAGTTCCATGTTTGTCATCATCAAAACCGAGATTAAGACAAAGGTTGAAAATCTTAAGCCAACAATATACCAACTCCCAGGACTCCGACGCTAACCAACGACCCCCAAACCAATTTTTGTTATATCGTAGCAGACCCGAGCACCCTCGGCGTCCAGTGTGACTCGGCCCACCAGGCTCCCATGTTTGTTATACCGTAGCAGACCCGAGCTCCCTCAGTGTCCAGTGTGACTCGGCCCACCAGGCCTATCTTCCACGAACGAGATTGCTGACTACGCCCGCCAGGCCTACACGCCAACAATCTCCCCCTCAGCAATCACCGCTGAGACTCGAACCCAGGACCCGGCTCTAATACCAGCTCCCAGGACTCCGGCTCTAACCAACTACCCCTAAACCAATTGGTGTGAGGGAAGGACGCACCTTCACCTTATACTTCTCAGCGGGCTCAGCTTGAACCCCCGAGTGTGGTCCTCAGCCCCTAGAGCCATTACTTCCGGCCTTAGAGATCTTACACGACTCCTCGCGAGTGGTTCCGCCTTACGCTCCTCAGCGAGCTTAGCTTCAACCCCTGTGTACGGTCCTCGACCACTAGAGCCATTACTTCCTGCCTCAGAGCCCTTACGCGATTGCGCGCCAGGGGTTATGCCTTAAGCTCCTCAGCGAGCTCGGCTTGAAACCTCGAGCGCTAACCTCGGCCACTAGAGCCATTACTTCTGGCCTCAGAGCCCTTACAAGTCTCCTCATGGTGTGGTTCCGCCTTATGCTCCTTAGTGAACTCGGCTTGAACCCCCGAGTGCGGTCCTCGACCCCTAGAGCTGTTACTTCTAGCCTCAGAGACCTTAAATGACAACTCGCGAGTGGTTCCGCTACACGCTCCTCAACGTGCTCAGCTTGAACCCCCAAGTGTGGTCCTCGGTCCCTAGAATCGTTACTTCCGGTTTCAGAGCTCTTACGCGACTCCTTGCGATTGGTTTTGCCTTATGCTACTCAGCGAGCTCTTGAACCCCTGAGTGCGGTCCTCGACCCCTAGAGCCGTTACTTCCAGCCTTAGAGTCCATATACGACTTCTCACGAGAACTTCTGCCTTATGCTCCTCTGCGAGCGCGACTTGAACCCCCGAGTGTGGTCCTCGGCCCTTAGAACCGTTACTTCTAGCCTCAGAGCCCTTAAACGATAACTCACGAGCGGTTCTGCTATACGCTCCTCAACGTGCTCAAGTTGAACCCCTTGAGCGTGGTCCACAGTCCCTATAGTCGTTACTTCCTGTTGGCGTGTAGGCCTGGTGGGCTGAGTCAGCAATCTCATTCGTGGTGGATAGGCCTGGTGGGCTGAGTCACACTGGACGTCAGGGACGGTCGGGTCTGCTACGGTATAAGGTCCTGGGAGCCTGAAGTAATGACTCTAAGAACCTAGGACCGCACTCGGGTGTTCAAGCTTAGCTCATTGAGGAGCGTAAGATGGAACCGCTTGCGAGGAGTCGTGTAAGGTCTTTGAGGTCGAAAGTAACGGCTCTAGGGGCCAAGGACCGCACTCGGGGATTCAAGCCGAGATCGCTGAGGAGCATAAGGTAGAACCGCTCATGAGGAGTCATGTAGGGGCTCTAAGGCCTGAAGTAACCGCTCTAGTGGCCGAGGATTGCGCTTGGGGTTCCAAGCCGAGCTCGCTTACGATCGTATGGCGGAACCGCTGGCGAGGAATCATGTAAGGTATCTGAGCCTGGAAGTAACGACTCTAGGGGCCGAGGACATGACTCGGGGGTTGAAGCCGAGCTCGTTGAGGAGCGTAAGGCGGAACCCCTCTCGAGGAGTCGTGTAAGGGCTCTAAAGCTGAAAGTTACAGCTCTAGGGGCCGAGGACTGCACTAGGGGGTTCAAGTCGAGCTCACTGGGAGCGTAAGGCAGAATATCTCACGAGGAGTCATGTCAGGGTTCAGAAGCTGGAAGAAACAACTCTAGGGGCCGAGGACAGCACGTGGGGATTCAAGCTGAGCTCGTTGAGGAGCGTATGGCTAAACTACTCACTAGGAGTCGGGTAAGGGCTCTGATGTAGGAAGTAATAGCTCTAGGGTCCGAGGACTGCACTCGGGGGTTCAAACTAAGCATGTTGAGCAGCGTAAGGCAGAATCACTCGCGAGGAGTCGCGTAAGGGCTCTGAGGCCGGAAGTAACGGCTCTGGGTGCGAGGACCGCACTCGGGGGGTCTTAAAAATAATTTCCCTTTAATGAGCAAAACTTGACTTTTGAGAAATAAACTTGACTGTTCTTTGCTATCTAGTTTATGATATTTCTAAGTCAAAAAATGTTTATTGTTCTATTTATGATTCAATTACTTGCAAGTTGAGCATTGATTACGAGGCAAATGGTTTAGAGAACACATGCTAAATACTTGAAATTCTTTGAGATAGTTGTTTCATCTTTGCACGATGTAGTATGGTACCTCATAAAGCATGTAGAAACTCTTGCACCTTGCTCATGATAAAGTACTTGATTGTGTCTATATGAAAATTCATGAGTATTTAGGAAAATGACTTATAGACAATTTCTTGATATATCATGTTTGTTGGCCTAAGGTATTCAACTTTGGTCTTAATATCTGTTTTGATGATAACAAACATGGATCTAATGTTTCATTGAGAAATATTTTAGGTTCCATATCGATTAGCACTCAATGTCCTTGATCAGAAATATCAGAAGAAATTAGAAAATCGGAAGGACCTTGGTCGACGCGTTCGGGTTTGTCGCGGAGGTTTCTCAAAGTTCGACGTGTGCACCAAAGACATCTTGGATGAGTCTAAATAACACATGGAAAGCTCTCCAAGTTGACGCACGTTGAAGGCCGGAACCCGAAAACGAAGCGCCCAAGAAGAAGGCTAAAAAAATCAAGCTCAGTCCAAGTTTAGTTGATCGGTCAATCGACCAAATGTGGTCAAAAATTGACAGTAGCCTATTCGGTCAACCGAAGGTTGCCAGAAAGAGGAAGAAAGCATTTGGTCGCTCAACCAACAATCGATCGGCAACCGACCGACAATCGGTAATGAGCAAAAAACTGCCCGTTCAGAAGAGGGGAGTTCTCTCTTCTCTTCATGGTCTATAAATACAAGACCATGAGAGCCTTCCACCCCTTATCCAACATACCTTGAGCCATATTCTAATGATTCTTGAGCTTGATTGAGCTACCATTCTTGAAAACCATAGCTTTGATCTCTCAACTCCTTGAGTAAGCCTTGACTTCATTAATTTACCATCAAAGGCATCAAAAGGCAGCTAGGAAACTTTGTTTGGAGCTAAGTATTTGTTGTATCATTTATTTACTCCATTATTTGTGTATTTTATTGTTTATTTCATTGTATTAAAGCTTGTGTAAACCTAGGTTGCTAGGTTTGATTGAGTTGGTGATTGTCTTGGTGTTACGGCTTAAATCCACCATCGTAAACTTAGTTTACTAGGATTAGTTGAGTTGTCCCTTATGTTGAGGTGGGAGAGTGCTCTCGATAGAAAGGCAGGATACTTCCGGGTGTGGAAGTGTGTTCGGTTTGAGAGAGAAGACTTTTCGATGTAAAGTCCTCTTTGTAAGGGAAACAATTAATCTAGTAAATTTTAGTTCGGAAATCCTAAGGGGGTGCTTAGGTAGTGGAGTAGGCATTGGGGCCGAACCACTATATATCATTGTGTTTGCATTGCTTCTACTTGTGTTTACTTCATTATTGTATTTGCACATTATAGTATTTACTTTGCTTCCGCTTGCTACTCAATTTGTAATTTGCCTAAGTAACTAAAGAAACGATTAAAACCGGATTTAGGCAAAAAGATTAGTAAACACACTATTCACCCCCCCCTCTAGTGTGGCCATTTCACCATCATTTGGTATCAGAGCGGGTCGTAGCTTGAGATTTCACCATCTCTCCTACACTTTGTTTTGATCCGAAAATGGCACTAGAGTCGGTTGTTTCTACACCTCCTAGGTTCGATGAGTCTAACTTTGGTCTTTGGAAGAGTAGAATGTATTTGACATGGTAAAGATAAAATATATTGAACCTAAGGAAAATATGGATGCATGGACCCAAGAACAAATTAATAGGTTTGAATTAAATACTAAAGCTACAAATTGCATATTTTGTTCTTTGAAAAATAATATCTTTGAAAAGATCATGCATTGTACTTCGGCATATGATATTTGGGCAACTTTAAACATGCTTTATGATTATGGAAAGGCCGAAGAGATTGGCACTTCTAATGAAGGTAGTGATGACAATGGTCATTCACCTACCACTAATCTTGGTTTTGATGTCTATAGCTCTTCAAGTTGAAGGAGTAACTCCAAGAGCCGAAAAAGGAAGGTAGTGTGTCATGCATGCAAGGAAAAGGGGCATATGAAGAAAAATTGCCAATCTATGAAGAACAAGGCAAATAAGTGGTCAAACGCTTCCACATCATCATCTTATTCAAGTGAAGCATCCTCTTGCCATGACTATGAAGCCATCTCAAAATATTGACTCATGAATGATAACAATGAGGTACACTATTCTCCTTCTAGTCATATTAATGAAAATGATAGCATTAACTCATCTAGCTCTCATTATTTGCTTTATGATGAATTAATGGATGAGTACAAAAACATGTATGCCTTGCTAATTAAAAAGGATAAGGAAAGTAAAATGTTAAAGAAAGAAAATGTGATGCTTAATTCTTGCTTGCATGAATTCAAATTGGAAAATGAAAAATTCGAATATAGGTCATTTGATTCATGCTACGATGATATGGAATTTGAGATCTAGGTCATTTGAAATCTAGGACCGCCATCGGGGGTTCAAGCCGAGCTTGCTGAGGAGCATAAGGAAGAACTGCTCGCGAGGAGTCATGTAAGGGTTGTAAGGCCGAATGTAATGTCTATAGGGGCCGAGGACCACACTCGGGGGTTCAAGCCAAGAACGCTGAGGAGTGTAAGACGGAACCACTCGTGAGGAGTCATGTAAGGGCAATGAGGCCAGAAGTAACGGATCTAGAGGCTGAGGACCCCAATCGGGGGTTCAAGCCGAGCTCGTTGACGAGAGTAAGTTGGAAGTGCTCACGAGGAGCCATGTAAGGGCTCTGAGGCTGGAAGTAATGACACAAGGGGTCGAGGTCCGCGCTTAGGGGTTCCAGCCGAGCTCGATGAGGAGCGTAAGACAGAACCACTCGCGAGGAGTCGCGTAAGGTCTTTTAGGCCGGAAGTAACGACTCTAGGGGCCGAGGACCACACTCGGAGGTTCAAGTTGAGCTCGCTGAGGAGCATAAGGCGAAACCGCTCCTGAGGAGTCATGTTATGGCTCCGAGGACGTAAGTAACGATCCTAGTGGCCGAGGACTACACTCGGCGTTTCAAGCCAAGCTCGCTGAGGAGCATAATGCAGAACCGTTTGCGAGGAGTCGTGTAAGGGCTTTGAGACCAGAAGTAATAGCTCTAGGGGCCGAGGACTGCACTCAGGGGTTGAAGCCGAGCTCGCCGAGGAATGTATTGTGAATCCACTCGCTAGGAGTCGTCTAAGGGCTCTGAGGACGAAAGTAATGGCTCTAGGGGCTGAGAACCGCACTCGGGAGTTCAAGCCGAGCTCGCTGAGGAGCGTAAGGTAGAACCACTTGCGAGGAGTCGCATAAGGGTATTGAGGCCGGAAGTAATGGCTCTAGGGGCCGAGGACTACACTCGAGGGTTCAAGCCGAGTTCACTGAGGAGCGTAAGGTGGAACCGCTCGTGAGGAGTCGTGTAAGGGCTCTGAAGCTGAAAGTAATGACTTTAGGGGCCAAGGACCGCGCTCTGGGGTACAAGCCAAGCTTGCTGAGGAGTGTAAGGCAGAACCGCTCACAAGGAGACACGTAAGGGCTCTAAGGGCGGAAGAAATGGCTCTAGGGGTCGAGGACCGCACCCTAGTGTTCATGCCGAGCTCGGTGAGGAGTGTAAGGTGGAACCACTCGCAAGGAGTCGTGTAAAGTCTCTGAGGCTAGAAGTAATGACTCTGGGGGCCGAGGACTGCACTCGTGGGTTTAAGCTGAGCTCGCTGAGGAGCGTAAGGCAGAATCATTCGCGAGGAGTCACGTATGGGCTCTCGAGCTGGAAGTAAGGGCTCTAGGGGCTGAGGACGAGACTCGATAAAAATTGAGCTCACGAGAAGTGCACTTGGGGTCATTTTGGGGTGCGGGAACTCGTAATAGGCACTGAGGCCGGTGAACTAGATCGGTGTAAACCAAATTCTAGTCACTGAGTAGAGCATTCATGCTTTGAGACCGGAGGTGATGGCTCTGTAAGTCGAAAACTTGTGCAAGAGTTTCGAGCTTGCTGAGGAGCATTTAGGCAGGGACCGTGCACGACATCTTTTAAATAATGAGGTATTCGTTAAAGCAACAAGATTGCCGCTGAGTTCCCTTAGCATATACAGATAGAAAATGCAAGAAATTTAATTTTATTTAAGTTATGAAGGAATTATGCGTGCATAAGTGTGGCGATTTGATTGCGACTTGAGTTCTTTCAAGAATTGAGTCAGGGTTGTCTGCGTACGTCTCGCCCTGGGCTTGGTTCGGAGCCCTTTACCAGTTCTTTGCCTTTGACTGTGGAAGATACCTGTGGGACATTAGAATCTTTCATTCATTTTGACCTCAATCATTGATTGTAGCACCATCGAGCTTCCTTCTAGTTGGCATGGAGCACGAATAGTTCTATTGCCGAAACAAGAAACTTTATTGCCAGATGGGGAGTGGATACAGCGCCTCCCGGTTTATTCAAGGTCGATTATCCTAGAATCATATGATATGGGATGGGAATGTTGATGACTAGGTATTTTACGTCAATGGTTTTGCCCCTTAGCTGAGAGTTGAACATTGTGCATAGCCATATAGCTCCTCGGACGTCAACCCTTTCTCCTAAGAAGCATGGGATGAGCGAGGCTTCTGTCAATTGCATTCTCTCAAAGGTCGAGCATAAAAAGATGTCGGCAGAGCTTCCTTGGTCATCTAGGACCTTTTTTATGATGAAATTTATGGGGTTCTAGGGGTAGGCTGGAATGGGCGAGTGGCTCTATCAACCATAATTATTGTCTGGAAGGATCTTTCTTCAGCCGAGTTTGCTTCTCAACCTCTTGAAAGACCGCTTGCAACATAGTTGATGATCCCTGAGGGCTCATTTTCTAGGCGATAAGCTCGGCTATATTCCCTATGACCGAATAGGATTTTGGGGGTTTTTGACTTCATCGTCTAGGGTCGTGACTTCTGCTCCGACCTCTCTCTCATTGGTGCTGGATATATTTGTCCAGGTGTCTTGCACGAACTAAATCTTCAAGTTGGTCACTGAGTACTATACACTCCTCGGTGGTGTGACCGTAGGTGTCGTGAAATGTTCACTTCTTGGTCCTATTAGCATTGGGTGGTAGCTTTGTTTTCCCACATTGGCGGGGTATCTAATGAGCTTCAAGTGGTAGATGTCGTGAAGAATGATTAACTTCCTAGTATTTAGGGGAGTGTACCTTTTGAATCGGGCATTCAGATGAGGTGGTTACCTCGACCCTCGACCATTTTTCTGCATGTGGCGGTTGGGATCTTCACTCTTTCTGTCTTCCATTCTAGACTTTTTATCCTCGACAATGGCCTCGAGATTTTTCTAGTCAGTCTTTTTAGCTTCTCGAAGTTCTTCCATTTTTATGAAGCTAGTGATTTTCTCCTGAGTCTCGATCATGTCCTTAGGCTCTACCAGGGCGATCTAGTCGGCAAAGATTCACGGCTTTAGCCCGAGCTTGATGATGTAGAATTCGATTTGTGGGTCGAGATTGGGAATTTCGGCAAGCTATGGCCTGAAACTTGTTTAGGTATTCTCTTTGGGGCTCATGTTGCCCCTACCTAACATTGTGGGGCAACCTCCGTCTTCTGATATACCCGGGATGTGGTGAACCGGTTGAGGAAGATGCGAGAGAGGTCCTCGAAGGAATGAATAGATTCTGGCGGGAGGGAGGCGAACGATAGCAAAGAGGTTTTCCCCAGGAAAGTTGGAAATGCTCTACAAAGCTTGGGATCAATTGCTCTGTCATAGAGCATCGTAATCCTGAATGCCATCAGGTGTAGCGTGGGGTCACCTGTACCATCATAGGGTGTTAGGGTGGTTGGGAGCTCACTTCTTGGCGGGAGGCAGGTTGCCATGATGTGCTAGACAAAGGGTCCAGTGTCGAGAGGGAGGGCAGTCCCAGTTTTTCAGGCTTTGGGATTTTCATCTTTTTCTAAGCGGTGGGTGCTGGAGACTTCATTGTGAAGGATGGGAGCCGGTCCCCTCTTTTCAGAGTGGTTTCTTTCTCCATGATTTGAGCGACAACGGTCATGTTCATCTTGGGGTTGTCCACGAGACCGTGTTAGCATCTCGATTCGGGCTATTAGTTGTTGTTTCTCAGCCTCCAAATTGTCTCTTCAGCATTGGGGGTCTTCAGGGGGAGGATGGGCTAGTGCCGGAGCGTCGCTCATTACTATTTCAGCCTTACCAGGCTGTGGTCGATCGTCGTCGTCAAGTCATTGCCATTGGCATGCTGCGGCGGTCACTTGGCTCCGTGTTCCAACCATTGTGGGGGAACACTGTTGGGCGCCAAATGTTCCTGCATGAGGATTGGGGTATTCTGGTCTGATTCGGTGTATCTCCTGGTCAGGTTCAACGCCGGCGCGTGGGGGGGGGGGGGGCACCAACAAAAGACTTCAACGCTCAAGTCAATGGGACTCCAAGGTGGAGGTAATGGAAATTGTAATTAGGCTTACTTGAGGCATGTTGTGTCTGCATTTATTGCATGTAGGGGTGATGTCGTCGTCCGATATTCTCGCGGGGATGTTGCTCAGAATGGGTCGAGGGCAATCCCTGATATGGTGGGCTTGTTATTGGCGTATCCCTCGCGATATGGAAAGATGTGGATATCCGTGTATGACTGGGTGGGGTCCCTGTGAGGACTCATCTGACTCGAGTCTGGTCCGAGAGCACAACCAGGTGACGCCCCCTTTGCGGGACTGTTTGGTTTGGCTCGAGGTGAGTTGTGGGGTGCTTGTGGGTCTAATCTGATCGGGCCCGATAGTTCTAGTCCAGTCCATTAAGCAAGGGCAATATGAATCACTACGACACTACTTGAAGATATTCCAAACCACAACCATGGAAATCCTGAATCTCGACCCACGCATCGAGCTATTCTCCATCAAGCATGACCTGAACCTTAGGTACTTTGCGGACCAGGTCACCCTAGCGAAGGCAAAACACATGAGCGAGTTCCGAGGAAATGCCAAGTGTCACATAGAGATGGAAGAACTGCGAGAGGCCGGAAAGGCCGACTTGCAAAACACCAAGGACACCACCGAGGACAAGAAATCCAAGAAACCAGACAAAAAAGGCGAAGACCAAGATCACCATGACCGGGACAACAACAAGAGGGCAAGCTCGCCACTCTGACCGAATGCCCGATATGAGAAATATACTCCACTCAACATGAAGAAGGTGGCCATTCTCCATGAGATTTACAACCTAAAACTTCTTAGACACCCTGTTAATGCTCGAAAGCAGAAGCTGCCACCCAATGCCAATAAGATCGAAAAGTGTGCCTTCCATGACACCTTTGGGCATACCACAGAAGACTGTGTGGTGCTAGGAGATCAGCGTGAGGACCTAGTTCGTGCTGGGCGGCTCAACCGATACGTTAGTCATATAAGGGAATGTGGCTGAAGTAGAAGCCACAACCACCGATGCCGAAGCAAAAGTCGTGTTGGCCCAAGGGTTCCCCTTAGGCTTCGATCTTTATTTTGATGATAACAAACATGTATTTAATATACGTGTGTGTAGTTCTGAGTTCAGGTTGAGGTTGTGATAAGCACGCGAACTTCGCTAGGAAAATCGCAAAAAATCATCAAGAAAGTCTCTGATACAGATTAAGTAGATTCCTTGTAATATATCCCTAGGATATCATCCCAAGCCTATTTGTAAAGTTATCCAAGTCAAAACTTGGTAACAAAACTCGTGAAAAAGCGTGTAACAAAGCAAATATAAAAATCAGCCTTAGCCCAGGTTCGGTCGACCGAACAAGGCAAAAAAATGTCAGTAGCCACTTCGGTCGACCGGTCGGTTGACCGAACAAAGCCAAAATCTGGTAGTGGCTAATTCGGTAGATCGATCAATCGACTGGACAATAGAGGATTTAAATCGAGATCAATTTGGTCGACCAAACATGGTTGCAGAAAGGCAAAACGCCAGCGATCGTCGGGCGGTCAAACGGTCGGTTGACCGACGATCGACCAGCAAGTGAATGGTCGGCGTCCAATGGGCAAAAAAATGCCCATTGAAGAGCCGTTTCGTGGGAGAGGTTATAAATACCCCTCACCAACCTTCATTAAACACTCTTAACCATTGAGACAAGCTTCCAAAGTGTGATTTGTGCCTTCTAAGCTTGATTTGCTCATGCTTGCTTCTCTGATCGATGACTTCTTTCAAGCGCTCATCTTCCCTCAACTCCGGCTTCGATTCGATCTCAACGTCTTGTGGAGTTGGAGGCATTGAAGGCTTGGAAAAGAGCTCTTTGTTGTGGTTTACTCTTTAGCTCTTTTCATTGTAATTTTACTTGTTACTTGAACTTGGTTTTCATTGATTAGCTTGCTAGGTGTGCTAGTGTAAACACTTAGGGTTTTCTTTATAGAATTGTGTTTTGCCTAGGTGAATAGTTTTGAGGAGTTCTCAAAGGGTTGAGAACCGAGTCCTCAGTTGTATTCAAACGGAAACACAAGGTCTTTAAAGAATTTGGTTAGAAATCCTTGGTGTGGAGCCAAGGTAATGGAGTAGGATGTTGGTTGAACCACTATAATTTATTGAGTTTGCATTGCCTTGTGTGATTGCTTATAATTGTGTTTCATACTTGTTAACGAACATCATTTAGTTGTACTTACTTCCGTTTGAAGTTGGAATTGACTTAAAATAAATTGAAGTATATTGTTAAAAGTCACCCAACACTATGCAACCCCCCCTTCTAGTGTGGGTATTCACTCAGCAATTGGTATCAGAGCAAGGTCGTAGGATTAGGTTTAACCATCTACCCTACAATTTAGAATGAGTAGTGAAATCCAACTAGCTCAACGGTCCTCTACTCATACTCTACCATTGTTCGATGGAAACAACTATGCCTATTGGAAGATATGCACGAATGACTTCGTACAATCACTAGGCATGGATGTATGGAGAATGATTCAAGTAGAGTATAAGCAACCAACTAAGGATATGGATGAGTGGGATCAAGAAGAAATTAAACTCTTTAATGCAAATGCAAAGGCCGTCAATGCACTATATTGTGGCCTATCAATTGATGAGTTTAATAGAATTTCTACTTGCAAGTCTGTATATGAACTCTGGAAAGTCTTAGATACTACACATGAAGGAACTTCACAAGTTAAAGAATCTAAGATAAACCTACTCATGCATGATTATGAAATGTTTAAGATGTTATCACATGAATCTATTGATGCCATGTATGCTCGTTTTAAAAATATTACAAATGGATTAGCTAACCTAGCTTGGTAGAGATATAAGGGAAGAGGAGAAGGTAAGGAAGCTTGTTCGTTCCCTTTCAAAAGCTTGGGAGCCCAAGGTCATCGCAATCATGGAAACAAAGGATACAAGCACCTTGAAGATCACCGAGCTCATTGGGTCTCTCATGACACATGAGACCCATATGAAGCATACAAGGAGGAAGATGCTCCCAAAGGCAAGACCATTGCCTTAAAAGCATCACACCGGGGTGAAGAACTCTCATCATCCGAGGAAGAGACGGATGAGTTTGAAGAGATGGCGATGTTGGCAAGAAGATTCATGAGTTTCATGAGAGGAGGCATGAGGAAGGGAAGAGGAGGCTACACATGCTTCAATTGTAACAAAACAGGGCATCTAAGGAAGGATTACCCACTTCTCAAGATGACTTCCACCTCCAACCCTCACGAGAAAGACAAATACAAGAACAAGAAGAAGGCGATGATGGCTTCTTGGAATAAAAGCGAGTCTTCGTCAAGTGAAGAAAACTCCAAGAGTGAAAAGGCAAATCTTTGCCTCATGGCAAATGACAACGAGGTAATATTTACATTTGGCGAGCTTTCATTCATGCAAGAAGAACTAGAAAATGAATTTGATCAAATGCATGATGAATTTAATGCTATTAGGAAGAAGTTTAAAGAGCTTAAAAAGGACAACAAATCTTTAGAGATTGAAAATGATAACTTGCTACTTTAATGCAATGCATTAAGGAAAGAAGTAGATACCCTTAAGGAAGAGAAGCATGCCTTAGATGATGCTTAGAAAAACTTAGAAAATGAAAATGAAAAGTTGGAAAATGAAAGCAAGTTCTTAAGTGATAAAGTAGAGCACTTGAATGATAGCATGCTAAACTTAAAAAAAGAACTTTGCATGCTAAATGAAAAAATGACAATCCTACAAAATCTCAGGCCTAAGGTTGTACATAAAAAAGGGTCATCAAACAATCATGCTCATACACATTTCCATGCTCACACACATAGCCCAATGAAGTTTAATGGAAGTTGCTTTTCATGTGGTATTTTTGGCCATATGGCTAGAGATTGTGCACTAAGAAGGAACCCTAATGCTAGATTCACTTGGGTTCCTAAGATGACTAACACTCGAGGACCCAAAAAATTTTGGATACCTAAAATTGTCTCTTCTCCTTTTGTAGATGGAGAAGCATCCTCAAGCAAGTAGAAGCACATGGATATTGGATAGTGGTTGCTCAAAACACATGACGGGTGATATCAATCTTTTCGCAACCCTATCAAGCAAGGATGGTGGACATGTGACATTTGGAGACAATGCCAAAGGTAAGATTGTTGGCATTGGTGATATAAGTATACTCCCCTACACATGCATTAAAAATGTCTTACTAGTTGATGGGTTAAAGCATAATTTGATTAGCATATCTCAATTATGTGACAATGGATATGTAATCATTTTTGAAGCATCTAAATGCATCATTAGAAGTGCACCATCTAATGATATTGTGTTCATTGGAAATAGGCAAGAAAATGTTTACACATTAGTTCTCAATGTTTTGCCTAATCCCCATGTTAGATGCTTGGTTGCCATGGAAAATGATTCTTGGCTGTGGCATAGAAGGCTAGGACATGCTAGCATGAGCCTCATCCAAGAAATATCTAAAAAGGACTTAGTAAAATGAATACCTAAGATAAAATTTGAAAATGACAAACTTTGTGATGCATGTCAACATGGTAAACAAGTTAAGTCCTCATTTCATAGCATTAATCAAGTGAGTACATCTAGAACACTTGAACTTGTGCACTTGGATCTCTTTGGTCCTTGTGATGTAGCTAGTCTAGGTGGAAAATTATATTGCTATGTTTTGGTTGATGATTTCTCGAGATTTACATGAGTTTTCTTCTTAGTTAAGAAAAATGAAACTTTTAACTTTTTCAAAAAATTTGCTCGGAAAGTTACAAATGAGAAGGGAACTTCAATTTTGAAAATTAGAAGCGATAATGGAGGAGAATTTAAAAATGAAAAGTTAGATCAAATGGGTATTGAACATATCTTTTCTTCCCCTAGTACCCCTCAACAAAATGGGGTGGTTGAGAGAAAGAATAGAACCTTACAAGAGATGGCTAGGACCATGCTTTGTGAAAATAATTTGCCCAAGGACTTCTGGGCCAAAGACGTAAATACCTCTTGTTATGTGCTTAATCGTATTTTATTAAGACCTAAAATCAAGAAAATACCTTTTGAGCTTTGGAATGATAAAATCCCAAGTGTGTGATACTTTCGTGTTTTTGGATGTAACTGTTTTATCTTAAACACTAAGGAGCATCTAGGAAATTTTGATTCTAAATCCGATGAAGGTATTTTCTATGATTGTTGAAGAATCTATGCATGTTACATTTGATGAAACTAATGATTCTTCTAGAAATGTTAGGATTGTGAATGTAGGTGAGAAACTTGAGGAACTCATATTTCATGATAAAGAGGTTGAGGAACAAAACAATAAGGAAACTCAACATGAAGAACTCTCATCCCCAGCTCTACCTTAAGATGAAGAAGAAGAAGAGGAAGCTCTACCACCTCTCCCCAAAGGGTACCGGTTGATTAAAGATCATCCAATGGATCAAATCATTGGAGAACCATCAACGGGAGTGGTAACACGATCTAAACTCAAGAACATTTGTCAATATGAAGCATTCATATCTCAAGTAGAGCCAAAAAATATTAAGGAAGAAATAGAAGATGAATTTTGGGTAATAGCTATGCAATAAGAACTTAATCAATTTGTTAGGAATGAAGTATGGGACTTAGTACCAAGACCTAGCGGACAAACAGTGATTGAGACTAAATGGGTATTTAGAAACAAGTTAGATGAAGGAGGTTTAGTTATTAGAAACAAAGCTAGATTAGTTGCCCAAGGGTACAATCAAAAAGAAGGAATTGATTATAATGAAACTTATGCTCTCGTAGCTAGATTAGAAGCAATTCGCATGCTTTTAGCTTATGCTAGTTTTAATGGCTTTAAACTTTTTCAAATGGATGTTAAAAGTGCATTTTTAAGTGGTTTTATTGATGAAGAAGTTTATGTTGAACAACACCCCGGATTTGAAAGTTTTGAATTTCCAAACCATGTTTTTAAACTTAAAAAGGCTTTGTATGGTTTAAAACAAACCCCTAGAGCTTGGTATGAAAGGCTTTCCACGTTTTTGATCGATCAAGGCTTTGTATGGTTTAAAACAAGACCCTAGAGCTTGGAAAAATCGATGTTTCGCTTTTTATAAAAAATAATGAAAATGATATTTTACTCATACAAATTTATATTGATGATATAATATTTGGTGCTACTAATGAATTACTTTGTGAGTGGTTTGCAAAATGCATGCAAGAAGAGTTTGAGATGATCATGATGTGAGAACTTTCCTTCATGCTTGGTCTCCAAATGAAGTAAATCAACAAAGGAATCTTCATAAATCAAGCTAAATACACAAAGGAGCTCATCAAAATGTTTGGAATGAATGAAGCCAAGATAGCTTCTACACCAATGAGCACATCCTTCAAGCTTGACAAAGATGAAGGTGGTGTCAAAAGAGATAAAAAAGATATTGAGGTATGATTGGTAGTCTTCTCTATTTAACTACAAGTAGACCCGATATCATGTTTAGTGTTTGTGCATGTGCTAGTTTACAATCTTGTCCTAGAATGTCTCACTTTCGATTTAATTGGTTTTTCGGATGCCTATTTTGCCGGGTGTAAAGTAGATCGAAAAAGCACTAGTGGGTGTTGTCAATTCCTAGGGATGAGTCTTGTTTCTTGGTTTTCAAAGAAACAAAACTCGGTTGCACTTTCAACTACCAAAGCTGAATACATCGCTGCAACTAGTTGTTGTGCACAAGTCCTTTGGATGAAACAAACCCTTTTAGATTATGGACTTAGTTATTCATGTATATATACCTATACATTGTGATAACACTAGTGCAATCAATCTAACAAAAAATCTAGTTTTACACTCTAGGACCAAACACATTGATCTATGGCACCATTTTCTTAGGGATAATGTAGCCAAGGGAAATATGTCCGTGGAATTTGTATCCACTAACAAACAACTTGCGGATATATTCACAAAACCCTTAGGTGAAGAAAGTTTTACAAACTTAAGACTGCAATTAGGAATTTGTGCATTTCCTAGTGGTTAAAAATATTCAAAATATAGATGTCTTTTGAAAAATTGCATTTCATATGGTATCATCACACTTATGTATTGCCTTGTAGTGGGACTTTGCAACTTATTGATGTTTGCCTTCTATAGGCTTACATAGATAGAAAGGACTATGGTGGTAGATGATACTCGATTTTATGGTTTTCTTAGTTTTAATGATGGAACTCATTAATAGTGCCTTAGTTCTTGCCCTTTTTGATTGATGTCAAAAGGGGGAGAAAAAGTAAGGTCACATTTGTTTTATGATGCATATAGATAGGGGGAGTTATAAGCATAATATGCATATTGATAGGGGGAGTATATGTTAAGTTGTGAACTAAGTTGTGTATGCCTTAACTCAAACTCACAAATGATACTTAGAGTCTTCTTTTATATAAAATATCATGTTGTGTTTGTCATCATCAAAAAGGGAGAGATTGTTGGCCCAAGGGTTCCCTTAGGCTTCGGTCTCTATTTTGATGATAATAAATATGTATTTAGTATACGTGTGTGTAGTTGTGAGTTCGGGTTGAGGTTGTGATAAGCATGTGAACTTCGCTCGGAAAATCGCAAAAAATCATAAAGAAAGGCTCGGATGCAGATTAAGTAGATTCCTTATAATATATCCCTAGGATCTCATCCCAAGCCTATTTGTAAAGTTGTCCAAGTCAAAACATGGTAACAAAACCCATGAAAAAGCGTGTAATAAAGAAAATGTAAAAATTAGCCTCAGCCCAGGTTCGGTCGACCAGTCGGTCGATCGAACAAGGCAGAAAAATGACAGTAGCCACTTCGGTCGACCGTTCAATCGACCAAACAAGGCCAAAATCTGGCAGTGGCTAATTTGGTCGACCAGACAATAGAGGATTTAAATCAAGATCAATTCGATCAACCATCTGGTCGACCGAACATGGCTATAGAAAGGCAGAACGACAGTGGTCGCTCGGCGGTCGATCGGTCGTTCGATCGGCAAGCGACCGGTCGGCGTCCAACAAGCGAAAAAACACCCGTTGAAGAACCGTTCCATGGGAGAGGTTATAAATACCCCTCACCAACCTTCATTAAACACTCTTAACCATTGAGACAAGCTTCCAAAGTGTGATTTATGCCTTCTAAGCTTCATTTGCTTGCGCTTGCTTCTCCAATCGATGACTTTTTTCAAGCGCTCATCTTCCCTCAACTCTTGCTTCGATTTGATCAACGTCTTGTGGAGTTGGAGGCATTGAAGGTTTGGAAAAGAGCTCCTTGTTGTGGTTTACTCTTTAGCTCTTTTCATTGTAATTTTACTTGTTACTTGAACTTGGTTTTCATTGATTAGCTTGCTAGGTGTGCTAGTATGAACACTTAGGGCTCGTTTGGTACACCGTATAGTATTAGCCTGTATAGTACTAGTCTGTATTATACTATTATTATATAGTGTTTGGTGCACACATGTACTAGCCTGTATAGTACTAGTATGTATTGACTAACCTGTATAATATAATATAATATAATATAATATATATTATATATAATATAATATTATATATTATATATAATATTATATTATATATAATATAATATTATATATAATATTATATATTATATAATGTAATATAATATAATATAATATATAATAATATACACTATAATATTATATTATATGTAATATATTATAATAATATAATATAATATAAAAAATTATATAATATTTTTTATCATTAAAAATATTTTATAAATTAAAATTATTTTTATAATATTTTTATAATATATTTTTAAATTTTTGGTCGGAGATAAAATTAGTATCCAAAATATTGAAAGTTCTAGTGCAGGCTAATGAAGAGCTTTGAGAGTGTATTACTAATACACCTTATGACAGCTTTTGGGGTACTATTTTTAGTGCAGGTATTAGTTAACACCCTTCCCAAACACTGTATAGTACTATCATAATACTATACAGGATGCTTATACAGGGTACCAAACATGCCCTAAGGGTTTTCTTTGTAGAATTGTGTTTTGCCTAGGTGAATAGTTTTGAGGAGTTCTCAAAGGGTTGAGAACCGAGTCCTCGATTGAATTCAAAGGGAAACACAAGGTCTATAAATATTTTGGTTAGAAATTCTTGGTGTGGAGCCAAGGTAGTGGAGTTGACGGTTGGCCAAACCACTATAATTTATTGAGTTTGGATTGCCTTTTGTGATTGCTTATAATTGTGTTTCATACTTGTTAACGAACATCATTTAGTTGCACTTACTTCCGTTTGAAGTTGGAATTGACTTAAAAGAAATTGAAGTATATAGTTAAAAGTCACCCAACACTATTCAACCCCCCCCCCCCCTTCTAGAGTGGGTATTCACTCAACAAGTCGAACACCCCCGGGCCACCTCGGAAGTCAAAAAGACAACGACCAAGCCAACCACCCAAGTAACGAGGTCCAGGGAGTCATCGACTACATAGCCGGTGCATTCATGGGAGGAGGCGAGACGAGTTCGGCCAAGAAAAGATCCATGCAAGCAATCATGGCAAGAATATTCGACTTATGTGTGTTGGTTAGATTTGGCAAAAGTATTCCCAAATTGTTCTCAGTTGAAAAGATAGTTATAACTATTGGGTGAAATGGCCACACTAGAAGGTTATAGATTCGGTCAAGAGGAAGAGACTTATAATATCGTAGCTGCTCATGGTTATTTTGGCCGATTGATCTTCCAATATGCTAGTTTCAACAACTCTCGTTCTTTACATTTCTTCTTGGCTGCTTGGTCTGTAATTGGTATCTGGTTCACTGCTTTAGGTATTAGCACCATGGCTTTCAACCTAAATGGTTTCAACTTCAACCAATCTGTAGTTGACAGTCAGGGTCGTGTCATTAACACTTGGGCTGATATCATCAAACGTGCTAATCTTGGTATGGAAGTAATGCATGAACGTAATGCTCACAACTTCCCTCTAGACCTAGCTGCTGTCGAAGTTCCATCTATAAATGGATCAGGGATAAGCCTTTTTTTCTGAGTGTATACGAATCGTTGAAACTGAAATAAAGTAGCAATACCCCCTATCTTTAACAAGATAGGGGGGGTGAATAGTGTGTTTACTAATCAATTAGCCTAAATTTGTTTAATCGTTTCATTGGTTACTTAGGCAAATTGCAATTTTTCGATTAGATGCGGAAGCAAAAAATAAATAATTAAGCACAAACAGAATATCAATGTAAACACAATAATTTATAGTGATTCGGCCCCAATGCCTACTCCACTACCTAAGCACCCCGCTTAGGTTTTCCAAACTTACTTTTACTAGATTAATGATTTTTCCCTTACACAGAGGACTTTGACTCGAAGAGTCTCACTCTCGACCTAAGGCACTTCCACACCTAGAAGTCTCCGCCTTCTTATCGAGAGCACTCTTCCACCTCAACCTAAGGGACAGCTCAACTAATCCTAGTAAACTATGTCTACACAAGTGGCCTTACATCTTCTACACCAAGGATACCACTTACACACAAGACCTAATACTAGGTCTTCTTACAAGCTTGAATACAATGAAAGAAAACACAAAAATATACAAGTAATGGAGAAAATAAATACTACAACAAATACTTAGCTCCAAACACGTGTCCTAGTTCCTCTTGATGCCTTGAGATAATGATTCAATAAATCTTGAAGGCTAAATCAAGGTGTGTATCTTGGAAACTAGGGTTATCAAAAGGATGGTGCAAGAAAATCTTTAGAATGATCAAGAATGGCTCAATGAAGTTTTTAGAGTGATCAAAAAGTTGTTTATGGAAGGCTGAGTTTGGGTATTTATAGAACCAAGAAGAAATGGAATGTAACGGGCGGCTCAACGGGCTAAAAATTAGCCATTTCCGTCTTTCGGTCGAGCGACCACTAGCTTTCTATCGATTAATCGCTCTGTCCGGTAGACCGATGGGTCGACCGAATGAGACGCGATTCTTCACATCTGCGATCCGGTCGACCGAAGCCTAGCCAGAGACACGATTCAGCGATCCTCAATTCATTCGACCGATTGGTCGATCGAAGCAGCTACTATTTGTTTTTATCAACATTCGATCGACCAACCGATCGACCGAGAATTGGGCAGACTAGGTAGACTGCTAGTTTGCTTGGTTTTCTTTGTTTGTTTTGGTTCCGTCTTCGCTAAGCCTACTTATATAACATTTATTAACTTAAGTTAATTACTTTAAAACATAAATGTTATATAAGGATTACCCCCCATTTGGATTCAATAAAAATATCTAAAAAATCAAAATCCTTAAGAATCAAAATCAAGATTTTGGGGTCTAGTACAAATTTTCAAAAAATGGAAATTTTCTAACTTCCCGGGTCAAGTATGGGTAGGCTAAAGGCTTCTAAAAAATCCTTTAAAATACCTCATTATCTAGTTTCTACCCAAGGAACAATTACCCTCATTTTTTATATCAAGATAATGTCTAGGTCATAAAGCCCTCCAAGGAGCTCATTAGGGTATTTCAGGATGGTTTTCGGGTTTTCATGTTTTGGGATTCGGGGAAGGTTTTTGGGTTCTTATGCATCATCATGAGGATTTTACAATATAATCTAGACACCCTAAACCTAGACTCTATCTTCCTGACGAATCTGAGTGCGTCGACCAACGTCCTTCCGATTTCCCGATTTCTTTGATATTTTTGATCGAGGACATCGAGCGCTAACCGATATGGAACATGAAAGATTTCTCAATAAAACATTAGTTCCATGTTTGTTATCATCAAAACTGAGATTATGACCAAGGTTGAAAACCTTAAGCCAACAATCTTCCCCTTTTTGATGATGACAAACATCCTTAAGAAAATATCTACAATTAAGCATAGATGATATAAGTCATGGGATTTCTCCTCCCATCAATATGCATATCTATATAATAAAACTCCCCCTATCTATATGCATGATTTTCCTATATTTTCTTCTCCTTTACCTATATTTCTCTCCCCCTTTTGACATCAATCAAAAAGGGCAAGAAAAGTCAACCTGTAGTCAAAGTAGAGACTCTAAAATTAGTTTTCATGAAGCATGAAGATCTCAACTCAAGGGATGAAAAATCAAATATCTAATATGAGTCTAAGTCATACATGATATAGCGGAATGATAAATGAGATCTTTTACTTAGAATCATGTATGCACTCAAGTTTGGATATTTTCGTGAATAAGTGAATCTTTCATGACATTTTCATAGTTCATTCAAACTTTCAAAATACCAAGTTATGATCATGTAAAGCATGTATATTAAGTTTGAAGTGAAACTAATGTCATTTGATCAAAATTTCAACATAGCACGATTTCATTCTAAATAAGCATGAAAATATGAAAATGGCTAAGTATCAAATTTTGCTATCTACTCATGTTTTCTCAAACTTAGGGATCTAGACATCAAACATGAGTGAATCTAATTATATGAGTCAAGTTTGGGCATAAAATGAAATTTCAAAGTCACTTTGTTGACTTAAGTCAAAGTATACTTCAAGCTTGCAAAAATCAAACTTTTTTATCCTTATAAAATCATTTTCTTAATGAAATTTTTTTGAAACTTTAACTAGACAAACTATATTTTTCAAGGAATCTAGAGGTTTAAGAATCATCCAAAAATTAGTTTTCTAGAAATTCATAAAATTCTTGAAAGTCCAGGAGCATTTTCATAAATTTCAGGTGTTTTTCCGAAAGTTATAATTTTTGCTTCAAACTTTTCAGACATCGTTGAATGATCATTTAAGATGTGTGTGTCAAGTTTGAGCTCAAAATGAATTGTCTAAGTTCATTTTTCATCATATATTGTTTTCAATGAAAAAGTGAATATTTCTAGCTATCATTCAAATTATCAAAATCATTCCTATGAATGATTTTACTCAAGCAATGGTGTGAATGATATTAGACATTGAATCAAAATAATATACTTGAATTTTCATTTGAAGTTTTTGATGAGAAATCAAAGTATCGGAAAAGTGAGTATTTCAAGTAAATGATACTTTGAGTTTTCGAAATTCAACTTCAAAATTCCATTTTAAATCAGCTTCTTGATGAAATTTTTTAAAATTTTTACACAGCATACTAGATTTTTCAATGAAAGTGCAACTTCAAGAATCATCTCAAAATCCATTTTCTACATTTTTCTAAAATTCATTGAGTAAATTTTTTTAAACTTGAAATTTCAATGGCATTTTCGCGATTTTCAGTAATTTTTCAAAACATGTTCAATTTTTATTCAAACTTTTATGACACCATAAAATGATTATGTAAAGAGTGTATGTAAAGTTTGAAATGAAATTTATGTCCTTAAGTCAAGATCTAGCATGGTTTATGACACCATAAATCAACCTAGCATGGTTTCATTCAAAACTAAGCTAGTTATCGTGAAACTTGCTAAGTTTCAATCTTATCATTTACTCATGATTTTTCAAACTTAAATCTATGGATACCTAACATGAGTAAATCTAAACATATTCCTCAAATATGGATTGAAAATGAGACCTCTAAGTCAATTTGTTGACTTGGGTCAACTTGGTTCAAAAGAGGTAACATATCCATATGAATTGACCTTTATGTCATTTTATCCATATCCATATGAATTTTTCACTCTAAGTGCTTGGAAACATATCATACATATTCCTAAACATGTTTATAAAGTTTGGACTTAAAATGAAGTTTCTAATTCGATTAGTTGACTTGGGTCAAACTTTTCCAAATTTTAGTCCTCTAAAGTGAACTAGTTATCATTTTGCTCAATCTCTCATGAATTTGTAATTTTAAGCACATGACAACAAATCATTAACACACCTAAACATGTTCATCCAATTCTCAACTTAAAATGAAGTCTCTAAAGAAAATTTTTAACCTAGTCCGATTTCATAAATATCATGATATCATGAAATGAGCTAAGTTATTAAGATTTTTCTTACTCATGAAAATTCAAATATTTGTCATGCATAATCAATCATGAGCATAGAGAAATCATTTAAGCATAAGTATTCAAATATTATACTAAGATTTTTGCAAAATCAAACTCATACCTTATTCTTAGAAATTTTGACAAACTTGTCTTTTTACTTTTCAATTTTGTTCATGATAGCATAGCCTTCCATTAACATTCTCAACTTGCCAGTAGACTCCATTAGTAGATTTAATGAAACTAAAGGCTACTTAGCGAGCTAACCAAACCAAATAGCAAAGAGAGATTCTAATATCATTTTCAAAGTCCACTTTGCTAAATAGTTTGAAATTCGTTTCAAAATAAATTATCGTGAATCCTATATGAATTAATAGATCTCAAAATATAAAATGTTTGAAAAATAAGATCTCCAACCCTTCCAATTGGTTGAAAACCGAAAGGCCACAATGAGCCTACGATTTAGAACCGCAAGGTCGCATGAACCCATTACAGGCTACCTAGGTCTCTAAAGAGACCGGAAATCAAAAATCAAAAACGTTTTTGAAACTTTATCAAGAGCGGAAAATCTACCAATATTAAGCATATATCAAACTCCAACTATAATTTTAGCAAGAGGGTATAGGAGATGATACCAAAGTCTTTGATGCCAATTTCCATACCTATGGCATCATGATGGCTTGAAGTTGCAACCAAAGATGGATTCTTCATTGAAGTCCATGGTCAACTTCAATTCTTCAATTTTCTTTACCCTTGTGTGGTAGCTCCCCTTGCAATAGATCAAGAAACCTTTGGTACCCAAATGGCTTTGGGTCCTTGGGGGTTAGTTGGCCTAGGTATCCAAAGTGTATTAGCAATACTTGGATTCTTCTTAAATGCACAATCATAGATTGCATGGCCATATGTACCACAACAAAAGCAATGTCCACTAAATTTCTTTTTGATTTTGCTATGGACATGAGATTTATTATTAGAATGCTTGTCATGTGAAACATGATGAGTATGAGCATTCTTGGAAACATCACTCCTCTTATTATGATGATGAGGTTTAACATTAGCATCAACATTCCTTTTTGAAAAATCATTTCTACTAAAATTATAAAATGAGGAAATATTTTTCATTTCATTCATTTTCTTGTTTAGGTTTAGAACCTCATTTTTCAAATCAATCATGGAGTTATGTAAAGCATGCAATTGAGATTTCAACATATAATTTTCCTTTTTGATTTTTGAGTTTTCATTTTTCAGAATCTCATTCTCAATTTTTGAACCCATTTTTCAAGTTTTCATTTTCAAGATTTAAGTCCTTAAGCTCAAGTTTCAACATATCATGACAAGGATCAAATGAGCTAGATTTCAATTTCTCATTAATTTTCTAATTCTAGACCATGCACATGTGAACTAAGTCTAGAATTCTCATTTTTAATCCTTTTGTTTTCCTTATCCTTTTTCAAGAGTAAGGCATACATGATTTTATACTCATCCATCAATTCATCAAAATAATTAGAGCTAGATGAGTTAATACTATCATTATTATTAACATGACTAGAAGAAGTGGAGTGTACCTCATTGTTATCATTCATGAGGTATTCTTTTGAGATGGCTTCATAGTCATGAAAGAAGGATGCTTCACTTGAGTAGGATGATGTGGAAGCATTTGACCTCCTCTTTGTCTTGTTTTTTGTGGTAGGGAAATTATTCTTCACATGCCATTTTTCTTTGCACACATGGCAAATCACCTTCCTTTTCCGATTTTTAGTGCTCCTATTACTAGAGGCACTTTGGGCTTCAAAAACAATATTAGTATTGGGTGGATGACAATTGTCATCACTCCCCTCATCAAACGAATTGAGTTCTTCAATTTTTGCATAATTATAAAGCATGTGGTAGCCCAAATATCGAATGCGGAAGTACAATGCATGATCTTTTCAAGAACATTATTTTCCAAGGAACAAAATATGCAATTTCTAGCTTTAGCATTTAATTCAAACATATCAATTTATTCTTGGGTCCATGCATTCATGTCTTCCTTAGGTTCAATGTATTTAATTTTTACCATGTTAAAAATACCTAAACCTTGAGTCTTTAAGAAGGTGTACATCCTACACTTCCAAAGACCAAAGTTTGAGTTATCGAACCTAGGAGGTAAAGACGCTACCAACTCTAGTGTCATTCTCAGATCGAAATAAGGTGTAGAAGAGATGGTAAAATCTCAAGCTATAAACCTGCTCTGATATCAATTGTTGGGTGAAATGGCCACACAAGATGGGGGGTGAATAGTGTGTTTACTAATCAATTAGCCTAAATCCGATTTTAATCATTTCTTTGGTTACTTAGGCAAATTGTAATTTATCGATTAGATGCGGAAGCAAAAAATAAACAATTAAGCACAAACAGAATATCAATGCAAACGTAAGAATTTATAGTGGTTCGGCCCCAATGTCTGCTCCAATACCTAAGCACCGCTTAGGATTTTCAAACTTAGTTTTACTAGATTAATGATGTTTTCCTTACACAGAGGACTTTGACTCGAAGAGTCTAACTCTCGACCTAAGGCACTTCCACACCCGAAAGTATCCGTCTTCTTACCGAGAGCACTCTTCCGCCTCAACCTAAGGGACAACTCAACTAATCCTAGTAAACTATGTTTACACAAGTAGCTTTACACCTTCTACACCAAGGATACCACTTACACACAAGACCTAATACTAGGTCTTCTTACAAGCTTGAACACGATGAAAGAAATCACAAAAATATACAAGTAATGGAGCAAATAAATACTACAATAAATACTTAGCTCCAAACACGAGTCCTAGTTCCTCTTGATGCCTTGAGATGATGAATCCATAAATCTTGAAAGCTAAATCAAGGTGTGTATCTTGGAAATGAGGGTTATCAAAAGGATGGCGCAAGAAAAGCTTTAGAATGATCAAGAATGGCTCAATGAAATTTTTAGAGTGATCAAAAAGTTATTTAAGGAAGGCTGGGTTTGGGTATTTATAGAGCCAAGAAGAAATGGAATGTAACGGGCGGAAAACTAGCCATTTTTGTCGTTCGTTGCTTGTCGGTTGATCGTCAGTCAACCGACTGATCGATCGCTCGAGCGACCGCTGGCTTTTTGTGGATTAATCGCTCTGTTCAAGCGACTGATGGGTCGACCGAATGAGATGCGATTCTTCTCATCCGCGATCCGGTCAACCAATCGGTTGACCGAAGCCTAAAGCCAGAGATGTGATTCAACGATCCTCAATCCAATCGACTGATCGGTCGACTGAAGAAGCTACTGTTTATTTTTAACAACATTCGGTCGACCAACCGATCGACCGAAAATTGGGCAGACTACTAGTTTGCTTGGTTTTCTTTGTTTGTTTTGGTTCCGTCTTCGCTAAGCCTACTTATATAACATTTATTAACTTAAGTGTTACCCCCATTCGTTAATAACTTTAAAACATAAATGTTATATAAGGATTACCCCCATTTGGATTCAATAAAAATATCTAAAAAATCAAAATCTTTAAGAATCAAAATCTAGTTTTTGGGGTCTAGTACAAATTTTCAGAAAACGGAAATTTTCTAACTTCCCGGGTCATGTATGGGTAGGCTAAAGGCTTCCAAAAAATTCTTAAAAATACCTCGTTATCTAGTTTCAACTCAAGGAACAATTACCACAATTTTTTATGTCAATATAATCTGTAGATCATATAGCCCTCCAAGGAGCTCCCAAGGGTATTTCAGGACGGTTTACGGGTTTTCATGTTTTGGGATTCGGGGATGCTTTTTGGGTTCTTATGCATCATCATGAGGATTTTACAATATAATCTTGACACCCTAAACCTAGACTCTGTCTTCCCGACGAATTCAAGCATGTCGACCAACGTCCTTCCTATTTCCTGATTTCTTCGATATTTCCGATCGAGGACGTCAAGCGCTAACCGATATGGAACATGAAAGATTTCTCAATAAAACATTAGTTCCATGTTTGTTATTATCAAAACCGAGATTATGACCAAGGTTGAAAACCTAACAACAACTACTTTTGCCTATGAGGAGTTCTGTTAAGTTTTCAGTTGTAAAGACAGTCACAACTCCTCTGGTTGCTGAGTAGTTTTTGCTTAAGCTTATGATACTATGTATGATGTCTAGTAACTCTTTGGTTGTGAATATTGTGACTGGGATATACTTTGGATATTCTTTTGATAGCTTGTGTTTTACTAAATAATCCAAAGGGGGAGATTGTTGTTGTTTGGATTATGTTGTGTTGGTTATATTTGGCAAAAGGATTTTTGGCTAGTTCTCAGTTGTATGACAGTTGCAACTACTACATAGTTTATACTGGAGCTCTCAGTTGCACGCCAGTTGCTGCTACTATATTTGGCAAAAGGATGATCAGTCAGTTCTCAGTTGTATATTAGTTGCAACTACTGTGGAGTTTATGCTGAAGTTCTCAGTTTATACTTACAGCTTACATTCTGTTGTTTAACTGTTACTTGCTCTATGGTTGCTTAAGCAAAAGTATTTCAGGTTATTCTTAGTTAAATGGACAGTCACAACTATGAGGAGTTTTACTTATGTTGAAGAGAGTTACAACTATGTAAGGATAGTCTAAACTGCGCTTACAGACTTTGGTTTTCTAGATAAAGATGATGTAGATATGATGACTTTTGTTTTCTAGTATTAATGATGATTCTATTTTATATCTCGGATATTTTTAATCATCTTTAATTGCATGTTCATTTATGGAAGAAATGAAGTAGTATTCATTGATGGGTTGGTGGTTATCTTGAATCCTTTTATGGAAGAAATGAAGTGGTCTTCATTAATGGGCTGCCGGTTTTTCTTAAAGCTTTTATGGCGGTAATTTTTCTTGAGACTTTAAGGCCGAATTATTAGGATGTGTTATGGTTGTCTTTTGAGGTTAAAACTGATGATGTTAAGACCCTTTGTTATGTGGCATTTATGGAAGCCGAAATTGTTGCAGCAATTTATGACAAGACTCCAGAAAACTGAGATGTAGAAGTTGATCACTACAATGTTCAATGGGTTGATCGTCTTCGACCTATTTCAATTGAAGAAGCACCAATTGAAACTCTTTGTCAAGTTCCTGAGGATGAATCTACTCCAGTTCTTGTGTCTGAGACAGTTCCAGTTAAAACTATTGTTGAAACAGTCGAAACTGCTGTTAGAGCTCCACATGCAGTTGAAACTGCCACACATGAACCTAAAATAGCTATAACTGAGTATATTTCTTCAGATCGACAAGTGATAGACGTCTTCACAAAGACCTTTGATGGAGGGAGTTTTGAGTAGTTGGGATATGCTTTGGGTTGTGAAATTTTGTGATATGTTAAAAAAACAATAGAGGAAAAGAGGTTTTTATTTAAAGAAGAAAGTGTAACCCCCTTTTGTTATAAATATTTTTTTTCTCTCTCTCTCTCTACTAATTTTGCACATTCAGATATTATAGCATTAAATCTGCTCAATCAAGGCTCGAAGCAGTAACCCCATCTTTTAAGGCTCGGAGTACTAACCCCCTTCATTCAAGGTTTGAAGTTGTAATTGCTCTCTTGACTGCTCCTCTACTTCACCTCTATTCTTCATCTTATTTCTACAAATGGAGTCGGCCAAGCCTCCCTCTAGTCCGCAGCGAAAAGAGTTTATGGGAATAGTTTACAATAAAACTACTTTTGCTCTGGATAAGGGTGTGTCATCTTCTAATCTTGAAGAAAAGGCTGTGACGACTTCCAATCCGATGTCAAATGAAGAAGCCTCTTCTCCTCCCTCTTGTGGTCACCCAATACAAATCAAGCTTGGCCATCGTCCTATAGATCACCTTCCAAGAAAGGGTAGAGGTTTCTAGTTTAATATTCATGATTCTCTATCTAGGCTTTCTATTCCTGAGGGGGTGAATTCTCTTGTTGAGGGAGAGATTTGTTTGGTAATCATTCCCCATTCAGGCAATTGTTCTTTTCAGACTGACCAAGTTGAAATTGCCACATTTGTTGTCACTGTTCATGATTCCACACTTGTGGATACTGGTCCCTCTAAAATTGCTACAAGTTCTGCTCATGGGGAACAACAAACAAATCTTGTTCCTGCACCAAAGTCCTTCTACCAATATTCCCCCAGTTACAACTAAGGAAGAACTAGTTGAAACTCCATGTACAGTATCTGAGGGTGATTCTTCTCCTGTACCAAATGTCGTCGTAGTTACAACTGTACTAGAAGTAGTTGAAACTGCTACTCCAGTGTTTGTTCCTATACCTGAATCTGAGATTGAACATCAAGTGCCTGCTGAGGAAGCTGTCTAGCAAACTACTGAGAATGCTACTGAGTTGCAAAATAATTTAAACACAAATCTTGTTAAGAAAGAAATCCTCGAAATCTATTAGGAAGACTGAAAAGAAAACAATCACCAGCAATCTTCACAAAAGACTACTTTCTAATGATCTCTACCCTCTTTAGAAGGCTCTTCAATTAAGAGGTATTATCTCACAAAGACCTCTAGTTTTAGAACAGTTTTCTTTAAAGTGCAAAGTAGTTCGGGACATTCTTGAGATAAGGAATTTATCTACCTCTTTCATGATTGTTACTCCATACTGCAAATTACCTATCTTGGAGTTTTACTGTAATCTTGCTGAGGATATATCTGATCCTGAAAGCAGTCACCTTTAACGAATATTTGCCAGAGGAAAGTGGTATTCTTTCAGTCTTGAGATCATTAATGAGTTTCTTGATTTTACTCCTCCTTCAATTGATCTTCCTGATGAATCTAATATTGATTTTCTGAAAGTTGTTGGGCCAAAGGTATCAAATGGTAAAATTATAGATTGGGCAGGTGGACATGATATCAAATCTTCTTCTTTGAATACCTTCTATGCAGTGTTGTTTCTAATTGCAAGGTATTTGTGAAAAGAGAAATGGTGATGTTGTTCAAGATAACCAATAGGATACATTTTGATCTAGGAAGTTTAATTTTTGAAGAAATTACAACTCTTAGATGTAGATTAAATTCTAATTCCAGGATGTTTCTGATATGTCCGAACTTAATTTTTGGAATTCTGGAAAGGCAAGGGTTCAAATGCACATCTGAAGAGTTTCTTGAATCAATTGGTTCATACCTGAAGATTCATCACAAGCTCTTGAAGAGGGTGAGTACTATTGTGAAGTCTCAACCAGATTCTATTTCAAACAAGAAATCCTCTGGTGCTTCAATTGCTAGTGAAAAGTATATTCTTGAGGAACTTTTTAATGCAAGGGAAATCATGTCTATGCTTCAACAACAGCTTATTTCTATTGAGAAGAAAGTCATTGAGCACTTCATAGCAACTTCAACAGTTCATGTTTCTCCCTCCTTTATTAATCTTTCAGATTCTTCAAGCTCTGATTGATCTTGGTACTCTCACTACTTCTCCTTTGGCTTATTATGCCAAAAAGGGGGAGAAATGGTACATCCAGTTGCAACCTTATTTATCTTGTCTATTCTTTGATTGCAACTATATTCAGGTTTGACTACTGTGACTATTTGTTTGTCTGTGTGACTTTATTGGTTGTAATATTTTGTCTATGGCAATGAATGAGTGGATAACTGTTGTGTTTTGCCAAATAAATCAAACGGGGAGAATGTTAGTATTCGATTTATGTGTGTTGGCTATATTTGACAAAAGTATTCCTAGATTGTTCTCAGTTGAAAAGACAGTTACAATTGCTTTTGCCTATGAGGAGTTCAATTTATAGGATTTTAACCTAAATTCACTATTCAATTTATGGTTCCTACAACCAAGAATTTTACACCGAAAGCTCTCCGACTTCTCACGCCACTCTACTAGGATGTCCTAAATCAGTGTACAAGAGTGGATTTACCAAAGTATCAAATGTCAATCCAGATGATTAAGACAATAACATAAGGAAACAGATTCAAAGGAAGTGACACAATATAAAGGTTCAATATGTTCAATGACTAAACATAGGACTCATGATACGACTCCACTAAATCATCTAGTTTCACGAGACTCGCCACCAAAGCTTCCCGCCACCAGCCGCACCATACCTCAATGATCGGGATCTACAAAACAACACAAAAGAGTGGTGAGTTACTTGAACTCATTGAGTGGCTACTCCAACCACTACCAGGCCAAACCACATAAAAATGAAATAATGTGAATCATCAGGACATAAATAAATTGATATAAAGAATGTGAGGATCTTTAGTACATCACCCGTGCGTGTTGTGCACCCTCCAGCCTAACTCGGCCCAAACAAGGAATCCTCATATACCACTATACATAACTCGCAAGTCACTCACTGGGCTGGCTTCCCTAGTGAACTTCCCACATCAGGCTCGCTGAGCTAGGAAGGCCCTCTAGTCTCAGTGCCCTAAATACTCGGTTGGGAAGACCCTCCAACCAGTGCCACTTGGGTCAGTCATCGACGTGGCCCACCGATGAATATCTCGACCCAATATCAACTAGTTGGGTCGGGCATTAGCTTCACATGCTAACGCGCTTCCCAGCTCGGCCATCACAATCACAACCACATGCACATCAAATTAATGGAAAGAAACATACATTATAAATAGAATGTAGTTTACTTGGGTGGGTACGGCTACATTCACGTTCCTCGGGTGCATGTGCATGCGCACCCCACACAGCCTCATCTCAGCCCCAAACCCTTGGCTACCCGCCGTACCACCCACCATCCACACATACTGAAATTTAGTTTCTGGCTTTCCATCCAAAGGAATATTATATGGCAGGTTATCGTGCATCGAATTTCAGCACAACGCACCTCTACGCCATCAACCATTCCGCACTCAAAACTTTATCCAACCACCCGGAAATTTCCGGACATCCAAGCATAATTCCATAACTACCCAATGGTTTCAAAGTTCAGCACAAACAGTAATATAAACTATAGATTTCATACCTCTTCAACCCCTCGCTGAAAATTTCAGCTTAAGGCTGACATTTCAGCCTTACAACGGGTAAAATTTCTGCACTTTGTTTTATAAGGTTTAGGACCACTCTAGAGTTTATGGCAATCCAATGACAATGATAACATCAACATGTATTCCTATGGAATTCCAGCATACATCTATATGGAATTTCAGCATACAACTATATGTAATTTCAGCCTACTTAGTCATGAAATGTTAGGATGTAGAATTAAGTAGCTTCAGCATACTCTATCATGAAATTTCAGCATATAGAATCAAGTAATTTCAGCATACAACTTATATAAATTTCAGCTTACTTAAATAATAAAATTCAGCACATACATTATGGAATTCCAGCCTATTCGATCAAGGATAATTTCAGCAATATAAATAGTACGTTTCGGTCTAGGTAATTCCCACATGAATCATGCCATGGCTACCCACAAGTTAAGGGTTATTCGGCCCATCCCTTAGACAAGAAATTTTCAGATTTTTAAGTAGGGTTTTAGCATGCGTTTTACCATGTAAAAATTCGGAATTAAATCAATGAAAATTCACTAACCAAAATACATCCACCTCACTTTGCCTCAACCACAAGGGCCGGCCAACCCTAAGGCTCAAGGGCGTGCCCTAGGGCTGCCGCCCACCCTCTACATCAAAAACACCTTGATTGAAAACAACAAAGATTCATACGCGGAAGATATGTTGGCCGAGGGTTTCACCCTCGCGCTCTATTCTTTTAATAATTGTTTTGATGATAACAAACTATGGTTAAAAGTTTTTAGCATGAAAGTCGCAGGTTGAAATCGGGTTGAAATCGATATCATCTCATGCGGCAACATCTTGATACGAAAAGTCTCTGTGCCGTTTCCTAGACGCTTGATGAGTGCACCGAAGAAATTTAGGAAGAGCTTAGAGTAAATGTAAAAAGACTTGGGTAGCTCTCCAAAATGGATGAACTTCACAAAACTTCGAAAACCAAAACCCAATAACGAACGTCGCGGGAAAAATTAGCAAAATGCAGCATTTACTGGGTGTCGGTCGATCGGCGATCGACGGCTGATCGACCTGCCATCAGCCAAACACCGACCGACAGAGCCCGAATTTTGGCAGTGGGCTCGGGTCGGTGGCCGATCGCTTGGTCAGTCGATCGGCGATTAGTGAATGTTTTTGTTGGAGAAATGGCCACACCGACCGGGCGGCGCCAACGGGCAGAAAAACGCCCGTTGGTGTGATGTTTTTGTTGGAGAAATGGCCACATTATGGGGGGGTGAATAGTGTGTTATCTAAATCTTTTTGCCTAATTCCCGTTTTTCAATTTTAATCATTTTCTTACAACTTAGGCAATTCACAATTAGATGATTAAAAATGGAAGCGATAAAATAAAGTACTTAAGCAAACACAAGAACAACAATGCTAACACAAAGAAATTTATAGTGGTTCAGCTAACCGCCTACTCCACTACCTAAGACCCGTGCTTAGGATTTCACACACAAATGCACTAAATTAATAGTGGCTTACAATTGAGGACTTTACACCAAAAAGACCCTACACTCCCTTCGAAGACACTTCCACACCCGAAAGTATCCACCTTCACACCGAGTGAGCTTTCCCACCTCAATTCCTAAGAACAACTCCTAATCTAGTTTTACACAAGTGGCTTTACACCTTAAGCACCAAGGTTACCACAAACTCCCTAGACCCTACACAAGGTCTATTATGCAATCAAGTTAATACAATGAAAAACAAACTAAAAACACTATAATCACAAGAAGAGAGAAATGAGGACTTATCACAATAGGATCACCTCTTCTTGTTGAGCCTAGCAATCTTGAAGGACCCTCAAATGATGAACACTTGAGATTGAGGGATCAAGGGCTAGGTTTTGAAGATTTGATCAAGAGAGAGCTTAGAAGATGCTTAGGATCACTCTTTGAGGCTTAGAGGCATCAACCATCATGTAGGAGAGCGTTTTGAGTGGGTATTTATAACCCCCCAAACTCAAGGTGTCATCAACGAGCATTTTTCTAGCCATTGGCGACGCCCAGTCGTTTGCCAATCGATCGTCGATCGACCGACCGAGCAATCGTGGGCATACTGCCGCTTTCTGGCACTAGTCGGTCGACCAACTAGTCGACCAAATTGGCTACTGCTAATTTTTGACCAAATTCGGTCGACAGACCGGTCGACCGAATTGGCTACTAAAAATTTTTGGCAGCATTTGGTCGACCAAACCTGGGCTAGAAACTTCTTCTTTGGATCTTCTTATTGCGCGCTTTGTTTCGGGTTTCGACCTTCAGCGTGCATCAACTTAGAGAGTTTTTCATATGTTCTCTAGACTCGTCCAAGATGTCTTTGGTACACGCATCGAGCTCCTATGAGTCATCGTAAATGTATGTTGTATCGAGAACGATGTCGCAAACCGCGAAATCAGCTTTTGTCTTTTATCGTACCTACGACCTTCATGCTTCAAGAACTTGGTAAGATAGACTTGATTTGTTATCATCAAAATAATCATGAAGAGAGCAGAGCACGAATGTAAAAACCTTCGTCCAATAGTTTTGAGTGAATGGTTATAAATACCCCTTCTAAACTCTCTCCAAATAACTCACTGATGCCCTAAGCCTATATTGTGTTAATCTTTGCATCCCTAAGCTCTCATTTGCCCAAATCATTAATCTCTAGCTCTTGATTCCTCATTCCAAAGTGCATCATCTTTGGAGGGACATTCAAGGTTGCTAGGCTCAAGAAGAGCATGTGTTCTTGTTGTGATAAGTCATGTTTACTCTCTTCTTGTGTTAAAGTTGTTTTTTTTTTGTTTTAAATTGATATACTCAAATGTGTAAGATGACCTAGTCTGTGGTCTTGTGATTTGGTGGTTACCTTGGTATAGAAGGTATAAACCCCACTTGTGTAAGCTAGGTTAGGAGTATTCCTTAGGAATTGAGGTGGGAAATCTCACTCGGTGGGAAGGTGGATACTTTCGGGTGTGGAAGTGCCTACGAAGTGAGTGTAGGGTATTTCCAGTGAAAAGTTGTAATATCATATATATTGTTATTTATTTATTTTTCTTATTGTTTGTGTTGCCAGCCTAGAGAGCTATTTTGACGTCGAGCCGAGTCGACTCATGGTCCAGTACGAGCTTGCAAGCTCGGGTGAGTTGAGTTATGATTTACAATTATATAGCTAATTGATTTGATTATGTTGCATGTGGAATGTTGCATGTGGATGTGCATGTGCTTGTAAATTGTATTTTATCATGAGATTAGTTTAGGTTAGTAGGTTGCGGATCCGGGTTAAGGAAAATGCGGGGTTAGGGTGTGGATAGATGGTTTTGGGAGGGGATTATAAAATCCCTCCCCTAGGGCTGGCAGCTCTCTATTGGAGCTGCACCAGCCGAGTGAGAGAGGAGAGCAACCACCGAGCCAAGCAGCAATCGCCCTCCCCATCTCCTTTCCTTGGAGACGCCGAGCCAAGCTGCAGCCACCGAGCCTCCTTCCCCTTTCCCTCCCCTTTGGAGCCGAACAGAGAGGAGGCGCCTAAAACCGAGCTGCCGCCCCCCTCTCTCTCTTTCCCTCTCATCAAGCCAGAGGCTTGAAGTGGAGCTGCCACTCCCTCTTCTCCCTTCTTTGAGCCGAGCATATTTTTGGAGCCGGATTCGAAGGCCGTCGATCAAAATTTCTCTTCTAATCCTCCTTCCAATATAGGTGAGTTGTTTACCTCTCCTTTCTCGGGTTCTCTTGTAGTTTTGAGCCAATTTGGGTATTTTCTTGATTCTTGTGATTTCTCACCGAATCATGGGTTTTGATTGCCGTGTTCTTGTGCTGATTCATGGGAGGAGGGCCGAGACTCTCCCTTTGTGGCTCGGCAGCCCTAGGTTTACCCTAGGGGTGCTCGGCCAAGGGTAAAGCAAGGGTGCCCTCAAGGTGTTCGTCCAAATGCCCAAGTGAGGTTCTTGAATTGTTTATATCTTGAGTTGCTTGCCTATTTAGGTTCTTGAATTATTGTGCATGCCTTAGATTTAAATCTATGATTTTTGGATGTAGAGCATGTTTTATAAAAATGAGATATGATCTTGAAGCCTTGAGTGTTCTTGATATGAGATTTTTCTTGGTTCATGCTACTCTTGGTTAAACAATCATAACTTGATTCTTGAGTAGTCTTGTCTCAATGATATAATTATGTTATGTTGATAATTAAGGAATTTACTTCTGAAATTCCGGATTTATTTATCTTGAGATGCTGAAAACTCAATCATGCTGAAAATTGTATGCTAAATTGTTGATTTAGGGCAGATTTTAAAATTCTGTTTGTGATGTGCATAGTTTGCTGAATATAGTCGTGTAACCTATCGTTTTGACCAGAAAGTATAGTTTGAAAACATAGGTCACACACTGGAGACCAGATTCGGGTTAGATAGATCAGTTTTGGGCATAACAGTAAGCTAAAACAAAATCCTAAAATAAAACTCTAATCTTGGTTATCTAAATTTTAATTGCATAATTAAAAATGAGCAAGGGGTTAGCATAATTTGTTATGAAACAACAAATAAAGTTATGCATGAAATAAAACCTCACGGGTTATGACATTACGAGTCTAGGAGTTGGGGTCGGGTATTAGAGTGTTGAGACGCTTCCCAATAAGGACACCCCTAAGACACCGTATGAGGGATTTGACTTAGGTCATGTTGCGCCATATCTTTATGAATGACGGAGAGGCTCGATGAGGAGCCGGATTGCGGGCTAGGCCCGGAAGGTTGGATGGCTAATTCCCAACCTGTGGAACAAGTTCGGATGGGCAAATCCCCATTGTTTCTAGGTATCTTGTGGAACAAGTTTGGACGGGCAAATCCCAATTGTTCCCAATATTTTATATTTAGAGGAATAAGTTCGGATGGGCGAATACCGATTATTCCTACGTTATCTTTTTGGAACAAGTTCGGATGGGTAAATCTCAATTGTTCTGGTATGGCCTCGTGGAATAAGTTCGGATGGACAAATCCCGATTATTCTTGTGATATCTTAAAGGGGTAAGTTTGGACGGGCAAATCTTGATTATCCCTGCGATATCTTAAAGGATCAAGTTCGGATGGGCGAATCCCGATTGTCCCTATGCATCTCGTGGAGCAAGTTCGGATGAGCCAATCCCGATTGCTCCCGAGTTTCTTTATATTAGGATAAGTTCGGAGGGCCAATCCCGATTATCCTAGTATGTTTTGTTGCCTTAGGGCATGGTAGGCTTAGGCCTATTGATCTTCACCATTTGGGTGTTGGCTGCATTCGGGCAGGTGGTGGCTAGATGGCCTGTTAGCTGCTCACTCCCTTGTGACCATTCCTGCTTGAGTCGGGAGTTTTTCTTTATGCTATTTATTCTGTGTTGGTTTCTCGTAGGGGTCGGTAGAACCACTCACTGAGTTCTTTTGAACTCACCCGTTGTCATTTTGTTTTTGTTTTGCAGAGCCTGACCGGTAAGGTGGGCTGGAGTGCTTGGTGTGGCTGGACGGTAGAGGAGCTACATTGATCTCATAGCAGTCCTAGTTAGGGGTCGTAGTCGAGTCTGTAGTAGTTTGGTCATGCACTTATGATTTGATGTTTTAGAGTTGTAGTTCTGTGGGGACATTCATATTTTATTTCAGTTTTTATTTGTTAAAAGAATTGTTATGCTTTGGTTCATTTATTTCCGCACTTGAACTATTTATTAAAAACTTTGATGTTTTTGAAATAAAAATCTATTTTAGTTCTTTTTATTGCTAAAAGTTGTTGTTCTTCTGCTATCTTTATGAGTTGGCATGTGCATGAGTTAGACTGCGGGGTATAGGCACGTATACCCAGGCCGGTCATGTGACCCATGTTGGCTTTAGATTTTCAACCTTAGTCTTAATCTCGATTTTGATGATGACAAACATCCTTAAGAAAATATATTCATTAAAGCATGGACGATATCAACTAAGGGATTTCTCCCCCTATCAACAAGCATATCTATGAAAATAAACTCCTCCTATCTATATGCATGGATTTCCTCCCCTTTACCTATAATTTTCTCCCTATTTACCTGTACTTTTCTCCCACTTTTACCTATACTCTTCTCCCCCATTTGACATCAATCAAAAAGGGCAAGAGAGGTCAATCTAGTCAAAGGGATGGAAAATAATTTTTTTTTTTTATGAAGTTGAGACTCTAAATATGTTTTTCGTGAAACATGAACATCTCAACCAAAGGGATGGAAAACAAAAATTTAATATAAAACTTAAATCATACATGATATGTTCAAAACTAAATATTTGAATCCAAAACTAAATCATGTATGTTCTCATATCTTTTTCATGACATTTTTATATTTCATTCAAACTCTCAACATATCAAGATATGGTCATTTAAATCATGTATATCAAGTTTGAAGTGAAGCTAATGTCATTTGATCCAAATATGAACTTAGCGCGTTTTCATTTGAAATAAGCATGAAAACATAAAAATGCTAAGTATCAAATTTTGCTATCTACTCATGTTTTCTCAAACTTAGGCATCTAGACATTAAACATGAGAGAATGAAAGTCTATGAATCAAGTTTGGGCTTAAGATGAAATTTCTAAGTCACTTTGTTGACTTAGGTCAAGGTATATACTTACAGTTTTCAAAAATCAAATTTTTAAGTTCATACAAAATCATATTTTTGACGAAAAATATTTAATATCAATTGTTGGATGAAAATTTTGATACCAATTGATGAGTTGTCATTTGAAATGCTTGTATCAAGTTTGAACTTCAAAATGAATTTTCTAAGTTCATTTTTCATCCTATATTGATTTTAATAAACAAATGGATATTTCTAGCTATCATCCAAGATATCAAAATTATTTCTAGGAATAATTTTACTCAACAAATTGTGTGAATGATTTTAGAAATGAAATTAAAATGGTATACATGAGTTTTTATTTGAAGTTTTTCAAGAAAAATCAAAGTATCGAAAAGATTGATATTTCAAGAAAATGATACTTTGTGTTTTCGAAATCCAACTTTAAAATTCCATTATAAATCAAATTTTTGATGAAATGTTTTGAAATTTTTACTGAAGAAATTAGATTTTTCAGTGAAAGTGCAGTTTCAAGAATCATTTTAAAAGGATTTTTCTATATTTCTTTAGAAATAACTGAAATTTATACCAATTGTAGGTCGAAATGGTATTTTTGTAATTTTCAGTTTTTTTTTTAAAAAAAAAAAACTTGTTCAATTTTCATTCAAACTTTCATGACACCACATGATGGTCATGTAAAGAGTATATGCCAAGTTTGAAATGAAAATTATGTCCTTAACTCAAGATATCAACCTAGCATGGTTTCATTCAAAACTAAACTAGTTTTTTTATGAAACTTTCTAAGTTTTAATCTTATCATTTACTCATGATTTTTCAACTTTAAGCTTATGGACACCTAATCATGAGTAAATCTAAATATGTTCCCCAAATATGGATTGAAAATGAGACCTTTAAGTCAACTTGGTTCAAAAAAAGTTTTCATTAAACCACCTCTATGTCATTTTATTCATATCCATATGAATTTTTCACTCTAAATGCATGGAAACATGTCATACCTATTCCTAAACATGTTTATGAAGTTTTGGACTTAAAATGAAATGTCCAAGTCGATTTGTTGACTTGGGTCAAACTTCTCAAGCTTAAGTCCTCTAAATTGAACTAGTTTTCAATTTGCTCAATCTCTTATGAATTTTCAATTATAAGCAAATGACAACTAATCATTAACACACATAAACATGTTCATCAAATTTTTTAACTTAAAATGAAATCTCTAAAGAAGAATTTTAACCTAGTTCGATTTCATAAATATCATGATATCATGAAATAAGCTAAGTTATCAAGATTTTTCCTACTTATGAAGATTCAAATATTTATCATGCATAATCAATCATGAGCATAGAGAAATCACTTAAGCATAAGTATTCAAGTATTATACTAAGATTTTTGTAAATTTAAAATCATACCTTAGTCTTTAGAGATTCTCATTAGTCGAGTATCATATTGATATTTATAAGGAGTATAACCACTTGTGTAAACTTAGTTTTGCTAGAATTAGTCGAGTTGTCCTTAAGGTTGAGGTGGGAAAGTGCTCTCAGTAGGAAGGCGGGATACTTTCGGGTGTGGAAGTGCCTTCGGTTTGAGAGTGGAGACTTTCCGGTGCAAAGTCCTCATTGTAAGGATTCTCATCTAGTTAAACTAGTTTGGAAATCCTAAGCGGGGTGCTTAGGTAGTGGAGTAGGCATTAGGGCCGAAGCACTATAAATTACTTGTGTTTGAATTGATCTTTCTTTGTGCTTAATAGTTTATCTTGCTTCCGCATCCAATCGTAAAATTGCAAATTGCCTAAACAATTTAACAAACGATTAAAATTGGAATTTAGGCTAATTGATTTAGTAAACACACTATTCACCCCCCCCCTCTAGTGTTGCCATTTCGACTACAAGCCTGAGTTTGGGGCGTGACAAAAGTCCTCGATTGTAAGCTACTATTAATTTAGTGTATTTGTGAGTGAAATCCTAACCACGGTGCATAGGTGGTGGAGTGGGCGGTGTTGTCGAACCACTATAAATCTTTGTGTTTGCATTGGCTATTGTGGTTATATTTAATTGTTGTATCTATTGTTTCATCTTATTGCTTTAAATTGATAAATTGTCTAAGTAGTTTAAAATACGATCAAAATTGAAATTAGGCTAAAAGTTAGATAACACACTATTCACCCCCCTCTTGTGCGACCATTTCTACAATAAGATACACAAGAGATATGCACCCAATCATGCAAAAGTCGCATCTTAAGATCCTTACTATAAGGATCGACAACCCTAAGTATCAAAGTAGGGATTGCAGAAAGAACCACTCACCTAGGGCAAGGTTTAAAGGAAAGAAAGGTGAAGATAAAGCCCCACGACGAACCGATTCCAGCGATGTCTTCAATTCCGACCAAATCCCTCAACTAAGCTCCTCCTCCCTATCACCACCTAGGGATGTGTGTGACTCCTTTGGAGCCGTACTATCACGGACTTACTGTTTGGGCGGAAAATGTCCGTGCAGCTTCCTCACTTCCCGTGCAAGGAATCAGCCTTAAGCCAATCTGCTTAGCCAGTGTCGAAAAGTCACGGGCTCCCACTTCACGTGAGTCGGAACCTCTCAGTGCTTGGATGCAAAAACGTTGTTGGGCCAAATGGTTGATTGAATGAAAATGCTGGAAAATGCGTAAACAAAAGTTAGAAAGAAAGACTAGAGTGTGCCCAGGCTATACCTGGGTACTATACTTGTGGAGCCTAACCCCCAAGTGCCACCCCCAAGGTTCCCTAAATCTCGAGGAGCATGACAAAATTTCTATGTTCGCACACCCCAACCGTCCATTCCACACCTAGGCAAATGAGGCTGTTTGCCTAGGCGTGAGCAAGAGAGGTGGGCGGTGCACGGACGCGCTTTACAATGCATATTTACATGGATGCTCATGATGCGATATTTACAATGCATGTTACGGACCGTCATGACACATACACGACTTGACAACCCCGAAGGTCCTTAATATTCTCCACTTACGAAGTCGACGCCCTCGTCGACTCGTTTCTTGAAGGTGTTGGAGAGCCCTTGATTGTTGATCTTCCATTTCTTCATCATATGGACTGGGTACCATCGCTCCGTGTCATTCGACATTCGACTCTCGTAAATGGTGGAATGTCCTTCCTGCTTGCAAATGCCTCCAACTGCGAAGTCCGCCAACTCTGATGGGGCCCTTCTATAAGGAGGTCGATATGGGGCTTGCTCCCCAGTCCCTGTTGTGGGTTTGCGCCGTGCGCTGCTCCGTACGAGCCATTTGCCCTGCACGGGTGCCTTACGAGTCATTTGCTCTGCACGGAAATATTGTGACTTAGAGGCCATATGCCATGCGCACAAGCTTTTCGTCTTATGAGTCATCTGCTCTACGCACAAATATTACGACTTAGACGCCATCTGCCATGCGCACTCTTGCGTCTTATGAGACATTTGCTCTGTGCACACTTGTCGGACATCTTCCTTCACTTGTATGGCAGAAAGGAGTTTGTTCTGGCTTCTTGGTGCTGAATGCGCTGTTGGAACGATACTAGGGTTGTCCTCCCCCATCAAGCATATCATGTCGAGGAAGGGCATGGCTACCACCTTTGCCGCTTTGAGGAACTCTATCCCTAGAATGACTTGATAGTCATCGAGGGGCACGACCATCAGGTTGATCTGCCCTCTCCATTCTCCAACTTTCAACGGAATCACTCTTGCAATGTCGTCGATCTTCCATGTTTTGGAATTCACTGCTTTGACATGACTTGAACTTTTTCCTAGTTGGAGTCCAATTCATTTTGTCTCCTCTTTGGCAATAAAATTATGAGTTGCTCCCAAGTCTACCATCACTCTGGTGGTTCTGCCGTTCAGCTTGATGTCAATGAACATCAGCTTATTCGTCGCTTCTGGATTCTTTGTCGCGGGTTTTCGCTCTCCCACTTGAGTCTTGAGATAATTGAGCAGTCGTACTGCTCCCATGTTTGTTCTCCCACTGTACTCATCTTCGCTAGAGTGGTCACTCGATGACCCCCCGTGTGGCTCATTGAGGTAACTACTTTTTCCTTTGCCCTTGTCTTTCTTTGCTAAGACGTTGGACATTGTCTCTACCATGGTTTCTGCTATCAAGGCATTCAAGGCTTGTCGTTACGGACATCCTTGGGCTGAGTGAGGCCCTTTACACAATGCACAAGTAGGCGAAACTGTCGAATGGTTCCCTCTCGGAGAGTTCCCCCTTTGAGGATGTTCTCTCGGGACGTATGGTTTGTGGGTATGATTCCTCCACCTTTTATCGCCTATGAATCCTTTGCCTTGAGAGTTGTCAGTTTGAAGGGTGTCACTTTAGTCGTATTCACCTTTGAGCTATAGCCATTGGAGTTGTTGGGTCCCCCAAATATCGGCTTGCAAGTTGCTAACTTAGCCGTATACTCCTCTAGGCTATAGTCGGTGAGTCATTCTGCTGCGATCTTTGCTTCCGACAAACTCTAAATGTTCCTCCTAGAGAGTTCCTATTGTGCGTACGACTGCAGTCCTTCCAAGAAGGTAAATAGTTGATCAGTCTTGGCCATGTCAAAAATGTCCAACATGGTAGTCGAGAACTTCTTCACATACTCTCGAACCGAATTGTCTTGACGAAGTTGTCGTAACTTCCGTCGGGCGATAAACTCCACATTCTCGGGGAAGAATTATGATCTCAGTTCATGCTTGAGTTATCCCAAGTGTCAATCTTGGCTTGCCACCAAAGTTTTGCATCTTCAGACAGATACATGGTTGCAACAGACACTTTCATATCATCATCAATCGTCCTCGTGACCTTGTAGTCCTGCTCCAAGTCGAAAAGGAAGTTTTCCACCGCTTTGGCATCCCGGGCCCCATTGTAAGGCTTTGGTTCGGGTGCTCTGAGATGGTGTTGTGGCGCTTCGTTCTGCCATGAACTGCCACCACCCGAGTGTATCTCTCGGATAAGAAATTTGACTGTAGCCTTCAGCTCCGCAATCTCATCTTGCAGATGTTTGACTACATCTTTTGTGTCATCATAGAGTCCCTCTAGTCTCGACTCCAAGTTTTCTTGCGCGTCGGCTATCTTGCCGACTAGGGCCATGCCGACCGTATGAGCATCACAAATTCTCTCCAATTCTCCAAGTCATTGGACAGTTGTTCTGGTCTTCCCGAGTGGTTGTGTTCGCGTTGGCTCTTCCACCAACGCTTCCTCCGGAATGATCGTCATCACGTCGACAATGCCACTCAATTCACCGACTGTCTTGTGACCCATGATTGGTCACGAAAATCTCTCCTGCGAGATTGCTGAGTGCCCCAACGTCGTTTGCCTTCAACGACGAAGGCACGAGTCTTTTGACAGTTTGCGTCGATCGCTTGCACCAAAGCTTTGCGAGCTTGCCTCGCTATGATACCAACTATTATAGACTAACTGTTTGGGTGGAAAATATCCGTGTGGCTCCCTCGCTTCCCATGCGAGGAATCAGCCTTAAGCCAATCTGCTTAGTCAATGTCGAAAAGTCGCAGGCTCCCACTTCGCGTGGTTCGGAACCTCTTAGTGCTTGGATGCAAAAATGTTGTTGGGCCAAATGGTTGATTGCATGAAAATGCTGGAAAACGCTTGAACGAAAGACTAGAGTGTACCCAGGCTATACCTGGGTACAATACTTGTGGAGCCTAACCCCCAAGTGTCACCCCCAAGGCTCCCAAAAGCTCGAGGAGCATGACAAAATTCCTATGTTCGCACACCCCCACCGTCCAAGCCACGCCTAGGCAAACGAGGCTGTTTGCCTAGGCGTGAGCAAGAGCGGTGGGCGGTGCGTGGATGCGCTTTACAATGCATATTTACATGGATGCTCATGATGCAATATTTACAATGCACGTTAGGGACCGTCATGACACATACAGGACTTGACAACCCCGAAGGTCCCTAGTAGCCCCTTTTATTTTATTTTTTAAAAAAAGGAATTTACTTGAATGCCTTTCACTTAAGTTGGTCTAACCTGGTCAAAACTAGTCCGAGTCGAGTCCCAATCGCGACCCTAGACTTAGCTCAAACTCAACTAGGACTTGACACATCAACTAAATTAAATAAAGAAATTTCCTTTGCGTGAGGGTCTAACCTCAAGTTGTGCCCTACAGCGATCAACTCCGCATGCACTGATGCGCGCCTCAATCTTCCCTCTGAAACCAAATCAAAATTTATTAAATTTTACGGGTATTACACCTTGATGATGAATCAAATCAAGCTTGAGGACAAGAACAAAAAGGTATGCAAACAAAGCTAGGGTGTTCAAAAGAAATGAGTCAATCAAATCTTTGAGATGTTAAATGATGGAACAAGGATCATTAAGGACACTTAGGAAGGCTTAAAATTGCATTTATATAGGCAAATATGAAGAGGAGGCTCACACTCAACATGTATCAACAGCTCTACACTGCACAACAGTTCGAGTCTCGATTCTTGAATTTGGTTTCCTTCATCATCAACATGAATTTTGAGGATAATACATTAGATGTAGGCCCAAAAATCTAAACCTAAGTCTTCTCCATCTTCCGAGCATCAATGATCGTCATTCTTAAATTTTCTTATTTCACACCGATCTTCTAATCGTGGACGTCATGCCTTTATACATGAACCCGAAATTATTTCTCATTCAATCATTAGTTCTGAGATTATTATCATCAAAGCTGAGATTAAGACTAGACCAGACTAGCACTTTTGGCCCGATAAGAATAGGCCCAGAAGTGCCCACACTCATGAATCAAACTCAAATCAAGCCAAATGGCTTAGCCCAGGGGCTCCACCCGTCTATACAAGGACACTTCTATCCTCATTAACTATGAGGGATTCGTCATTCACGAGCCCGACATCTCCGAGATCAGTCTTGACCCATTCTGAACAACATCCCTACGAGATTATTGGGCGGCATCATCGCCAAATACCCCTCATTATGTACTATATACAGATATGATGCTCCCAGGTACTTGTAGATTCCAATTTCTATTACCTCAAATGGAACTCATTCTTACTTGAGCTTTGAAGTATCTTTTTGCAGATCCCCCCCCCTCGTCGGAGTTGCACCGGACCAGGAGACGTGTGGTCCCACATCACTCTAACTTCAAGCAAGAACATTTGGTGCCCATCGTGTGACCGAGTAAATCTTACCTGTCCCACAATGGTTGGTACCAGGAGTCACGCGAATGCCGCCTCGCACAGGCAACACTCTAGCGGCGACGTCCCTCCGCTACCTGGAGACGCTGAAATAGTGAGGAGTGATGCTCTGGCACCAGCCAATCCCTCACTAGAAGAATCCTAGTGCTTGATAAACGACCTTCAGGTGGAGAACCGATGGTTAGCAACCCAAATTGAGGCACTGACGCAGTCCCTGGAACAACACCCGACTGAACACGAGCGCTATTGCTCAGAACATGATGAAGACATCCACTTGGAAAGACCCGAGAGGCTGGCCTTTGTCCTTCTCGATAAGGTCTCCCACACATATCATTCGAGAGAGGAGGAGGACACCAGGGTCACAGAGACCACTCCTCCTCCCCCCGTCGACTCGGGACCCTACGACGGCACGGGCGATCCAACCACTCACTTGAAGATGTTTAGGTCCATGATGCTCCTTAACGGTGCAACCAATCCCATACTCTCTTGAGCATTCCCAACTATTCTGGAGAAGGCAGCGCTGCTCTGGTTCTCTACCCTTCCATCGGGGTCTATTCATACCTTCCATGAGCTCTCTCTACCTTGCAATTTCACGATTGGATGCAGAAGCAAGATAAACAATTAAGCACAAATAGAGTATCAATGCAAACACATAAATTTATAGTGGTTCGGCCCCAATGCCTACTCCACTACCTAAGCACCCCGCTTAGGATTTCCAAACTAGGTTAACTAGATTAATTCTTGTTTCCCATACAATGAGGACTTTAACTCGAAGAGTCGCACTCACGACCTAAGGCACTTCCACACCCGGAAGTCTCCGCCTTCTTACCGAGAGCACTCTTCCACCTCAACCTAAGGGATACCTCAACTAATCCTAGTAAAATAAGGTTTACACAAGTGGCTTTACACCTTCACAGCAAGGTAACCACTTCCACACAAGACCTAACAACCTAGGTCTTACTCAAACTCAAATCCAAGAAAACAAGTTCAAATAACAGTTAAAATTACAATGAAAAGAGATTAGAAATAAAACCAAGAGTCAGTGCTCTTTTCCAAGCCTTCGACGCCTTCAACTCGCCAAGAAGTAGAGCTCGTATTAAATCCTGAGTTGAGACAGAGTGTGCGCTTGAAGAAGAGGTCGGCGGAAAAAATGAGCCCAATCAATTGATCTTTTCGAAGGCTTAAAAATCTCCTTTGAATGCTCAATTAAATCTGTCACAGTGAGAGGAAAGAAATTAAAGAAGTTAGATGACGTATATTTATACCCTCTCGAAGAAATGGCAGCTCAACGGATAGAAAACTATCTATTACAGCCGCTCGGTCGATTGCCCGATCGACCGACTGATCGACCGCTCGAACGACCATTGCCTTACTCTCTTTGTGCGGTCGACCGACTGGTCGACCGCCAGACGTAATTCTGCGTTCCCGTAATTCGATCGACCACCCGATCGACCGACGTAGTTAAGCCAGAGATGCGTGCCATGCGATTTTTAATCCGGTCGACCGATCGACGCACACACTGCCCATTTTTTGCATCTGTCGGTCGAAGGACCGATCGACCGAAGTAGCCTTAGCCAATTTTTTACACCATCTTTGGTCGACCAACGGGTCAACCAATTGGCTACTGCCAATTTCCTAACTACATTCGGTCGACCGACGCGCCGACAGATTGGCTACTGCCAATTTCCCAACTACATTAGGTCGGCCGACCGATCGACCGAATCTAGGTTGAACCTGATTTTTTTAGCCTTCTTCTTCCACTCTTAGTTTCCGAGTTTCGGCTTTAAACGAGCATCAACTTGGAGAGCTTTCTATGTGATCTTTGGACTCGTCTAATACGTCTTTGGTGCATACGTCGAACTTTGAGATGTTCCACGATGAACCCGAGCGCGACAATCAATGTCCTTCCGATTTTCTGATTTCTTCCGATATTTTTGATCGAGGACATCAAACGCTAACCAAAATAGAACCTGAAAGATTTCTCAATGAAATATTAGTTCCATGTTTATTATCATCAAAACCGAGATTAAGACTAAGGTTGAAAACCGTCAGCCAACAATCTCCCCCTTTTTGATGATGACAAACATTCTTAAGAAAATATATACATTAAAGCATAGTCTTCCTATATTTTTTTTTTTCTATCAACATGCATATCTATGAAAATAAACTCCCCCTATCTATATGCATGGTCTTCCTATATTTTTCTCCCCTTTGCCTATAATTTTCTCCCTCTTTACCTATAATTTTCTCCCTCTTTTGACATCAATCAAAAAGGGCAAGAAAGGTTAATCTAGTCAAAGGGATGAAAAACAAATATATATTTTTTTTTTTTCATGAAGTTGAGACTCTAAAGATTGTTTTTCATGAAATATGAAAATCTCAACCAAAGGGATGGAAAACAATATTTGATATGAAACGAAATCATACATGATGTGTTCAAAACTAAATATTTCCATGATATGTTCAAAATAAAATCTGAATTAAATCATGTATGTTCTCAAGTATGAATATTTTCATGAATATTGATTCTTTTTCATGATATTTTTAGATTTCATTCAAACTTTCAAAATACTAAGATAGGGTCATTTAAAACATGTATATTAAGTTTGAAGTGAAAAGAATATCATTTGATCCAAATATGAACTTAGCACGTTTTCATTTGAAATAAGCATGAAAACATGAAAATGGCTAAGTATTAAATTTTGCTATCTACTAATGTTTTCTCTATCTTAAGCATCTAGTCATCAAACATGAGAGAATGTAAATCTATGAATCAAGTTTGGGCTTAAATTGAAATTTCTAAGTCACTTTGTTGACTTAGGTTAAACTATACTTCAAGTTTTCAAAAATCAAACTTTTAAATCTATACAAAATCATATTTTCGACGAAATTTTTTGATATCAATTGTTGGATGAAATTTTTTGAAACTTTAACTGGACAAACTAGATTTTACAAGGAATTTAGAGGTTCAAAAATCAGTTTTCTATAAATTCATAAAATTCTTGAAACTCCAAGGGCATTTTTGTAAATTTTAGGTATAAAAAATTGTCAATTTTGCTTCAAACTTTTCGGTCATCGCTGAATGGTCATTTGAGATGCAGGTGTCAAGTTTGAGCTCAAAATGAATTTTCAAAGTCCATTTTTCATCCTATATTGATTTTAATAAACAAATGGATATTTCTATCTATCATCCAAGTTATCAAAATCATTCCTAGAAATGATTTTACTCAAGAAATTGTGTGAATGATATTAGAAATAGAATTCAAATGGTATACATGAGTTTTCATTTGAAGTTTTTGAAGAAAATCAAAGTATCGAAAAGATTGATATTTCAATAAGGATATACTTTGTGTTTTCGAAATCTAACTTCAAAATTCCATTATAAATTAGATTCTTGATGAAACTTTTTAAAAATTTTACTGAAGAATCTAGGTTTTTCAGTGAGGGTGTAGTTTCAAGAATAAATTAAAAAGGATTTTTCTATATTTCTCTAGAAATAACTGAAAATGCATACCAATTGTTGGGTGAAATAATATTTTCTTAATTTTCAATTATTCTTGAAACATGTTCAATTTTCATTCAAACTAATTTTATGACACCATAAAAAGATCATAGAAAGAGTGTATGTCAAGTTTGAAATAAAAATTATGTCCTTAAGTCAAGATATCAACCTAGCATTGTTTCATTCAAAACTAAGCTAATTATCAAGAAACATGCTAAGTTTCAATCTTATCATTTACTCATGATTTTTCAACCTTAAACCTATGGATACCTAACATGAGTAAATCTAAGCTTGTTCCCCAAATATGGATTGAAAATGAGACCTTTAAGTCAACTTGTTGACTTGGGTCAACTTAGTTCAAAAGAGGTTTTCATGAAACCACCTCTATGTCATTTTATCCATACCCATATGAATTTTTCATTCTAAGTGCATGGAAACATGTCATACCAATTCCTAAACATGTTTATGAAGTTTGAACTTAAAATCAAGTGTCCAAGTCGATTTGTTGACTTGGGTCAAACTTTTCCAAGTTAAGTCCTCTAATATAATCTAGTTATCACATTTTTCATCTACACATGAATTTTCATGATTAAACACCTTGAATCATATCATGTGTGTATCTAAACATGTTCATTAGGTGTTTACTCAAAATGAGGTCTCTAATAAGAAATTTCAAACTAGTCCAAATTCTTTCAATATTAATATCATGAACTTGCCTAGTTACCCATGAAATTGCCTACTCATGAAAATTCAAACATTTATCATGTAAAATCAATCATGAGTATATAGAGACATCATTAAAGCATGAATATTTAAGAATTACATTAAGATTTTGCAAAACTAATTCATACCTCTTTCAATAGAATTTTACGAAACTTGTCATTTACTTTTCACTTTTCTTCTTGATAGCATAGCCTTCAATGTTTACCACTTTCTTAACTTGCAAGTAGGCTTTATTAGTATCAAAATAAATTTATATACCAACTAGCAAGCTAACATACTAAATAGCAAAGGTTCAATGCAAAGTTTCATTTAAAAACCTTAACCTATGCTAGATAGTAGAAATTCATTTTAAGAAGTTATCATGATATCAAAATGAATCTAAGGGATCTTAATTAAGGTCCCTAAACATGTTTAACTAGTTTGGACTTAAGGAATATCTCTAATAGTAAGTATCAACCTAGAGCAAGTCCCATTTAATGAAATTTACCTAAGTGCTAAGATTCTACCTACTCATGAAAATTCAAGGATTTAACATGCAATTCTAATTATGAGAATTGAGACATTATTTAAGCTTAAGCATTGAGGTATAACACTAAGATTTGAATTTATCAAAGTTATACATTATTCATGATAATTTGCCAAACTAATATTTTTCATTCTAATTAGCCTTCCTAAAATACTTATAACTTGCACGTAAGCTACACTAATATTTTAGAGAAAATATAGCTACTTAGCAAGCTAACCCAACCAAAAAGCAAAGAGAAGCATCAAGTATCATTACCAAATTTCACTTCGCTAAATGGTTTGAAATCCGTTTAAAATAAAATCAAGTGATACCAAAACAAATTTTAAGAGATCACAAATGTAATATTAATGAAAACATGATCTCCAACCCTTCCTATTGGTTGAAAATTGAAAGGTCACAATTAGCCTACGATTTAAAACCGCAAGGTCGATTAGGCCCATTACAGGCCACATAGGTCTCCGAAAAGACCGGGCAATCAAAATCAAAAATTTGAGCATAGTATCATAGTCTTCAACTAAGGTAAAACAATGCAAGTTAGAAGATGATACCAGAATAGATTTGATGCCAACTTTACCTAAGGCATCAAGATGACTTGAAGTTGCAACCTCTTGGAGATTTTTTCATTTGAATCCAAGGTCAACTTCAATGATCCATTTCTCATTTATACTTGTGTGGTAGCTCCCCCTACAATAGAAGATGAAATTTTTGGTACCCAAATGGCTTTGGGTCCTTGGGGGTTAGAGGGCTTAGCTACCCAAAGTGTTTTAACACCACTTGGGTTCATCTTAAAATCACAATCATATATGGTATGCCCATGAACACCACAACAAAAACAATGACCTTGAAACTTTTTCTTTTCATTTTTAACATGGACATGAGTTTTAATGTTAGAATGCTTGATATAAGAAGGATGATGGACATGAGCATTCTTAAGTGAAACATTCTTCTTTTGAACATGAGGTTTAAATGTGGAATATCTAACATGAGAATGATGACGAACATTGGCATTCTTTACATAGGCATTTTTTATTCTAGTGTTCTTAGGAAATGAAGCATTTTTTAATTCATTTACTTTCTTATTCAAGAAAGTAATCTCACCTTTCAATTCATTCATGGATTTATGCAATGCATGTAATTGAGATTTTAACATGTAATTCTCATTTTCTAAATTATTGTTTCTAAGCTTCAAATCCTTAAGCTCAAGTTCTACATTATCGTGGCATGAATCAAACGACCTAGATTTCAATTTTTCATTTTCTAGTTTGGATTCATGCAAATGAGAATTAAGCATCACACTTTCCTTTTTCAACCTTTTATTTTCCTTATCTTTTCTAACAAGCAAGGCATACATTTTTTGACATTCATCAACTAGTTCTTCATATGACATATTGAATGAACTTAAAGAGCTGGTACTAACATTATCATTATTATGACTAGAAGGGAAAGAGTGTACCTCATCATTGGTACTCATGAGGCAAACTTTTGAAGTAGCATCATAGTCATTGCTAGAGGGTGCTTCAAATGAGTGAGCGGTGGAGGTGGAAGCACTTGACCTCCTCCTTTCTTTGTTCTTCATGCTTGGGCAATTTTTTTTCACATGCCCCTTTTCTTTGCAAGCATGACAAATTACTTTTCTTTTTCGGCTCTTGGAGCTACTTCTTTGACTACAAGAGCTATGGGCATCAAAACCAAGATTAGGGTTACGTGAATGACCATTGTCATCACTACCTTCATTAAATGTACCAATCTCTTCGGTTTTACATAATCGTATAAAACATTCAAACTAGCCCATAAATCAGCAATGCATGACTTTATCTAGGATGCCATTTGGTAATGTGCAGAGTATACAATTCATGACATTTCCATTATACTTAAACATTTTCTTATCAAATTCACTCCAAGCAAGCATATCAACCTTAGCTTCAATGAATTCCCAATGTAACATGTTAAAGACATCAAAACGTTTAGTCTTTAAATAAGTGTACATCCTATATTTCCAAAGACTAAAGTTCGAGTCATCGAACCTAGAAGGTGAAGACGCTACACACTCTAGTGCCATTTTTCAGATCAAGAGATGATGTAGAGGAGATGGTGAAATATCAATCTACGACTCGCTCTGATACCAATTGTTGTGGAAATGGCAACACTAGAGGGGGGTTGAATAGTGTGTTAACTAAATTAATTAGCCTAAATTCGGTTTTAATCGTTTCTTAAGTTATTTAGGCAAATTGCAATTTCACGATTGGATGCAGAAGCAAGATAAATAATTAAGCACAAATAGAGTATCAATGCAAACACATAAATTTATAGTGGTTCGGCCCCAATGTCTACTCCACTACCTAAGCACCCCGCTTAGGATTTCCAAACTAGGTTTACTAGATTAATTCTTGTTTCCCTTACAATGATGACTTTGACTCGAAGAGTCGCACTCACGACCTAAGGCACTTCCACACCAGGCACTTCCACACCCGGAAGTCTCCGCCTTCTTACCAAGAGCACTCTTCCACCTCAACCTAAGGGATACCTCAACTAATCCTAGTAAAACAAGGTTTACACAAGTGGCTTTACACCTTCACAACAAGGTAACCACCTCCACACAAGACCTAACAACCTAGGTCTTACTCAAACTCAAATCCAAGAAAACGGGTTCAAATAACAGTTAAAATTACAATGAAAAGAGCTTAGAAATAAAACCAAGAGTCAGTGCTCTTTTCCAAACCTTCGACGCCTTCAACTCGCCAAGAAGTAGAGCTCGTATTAAATCCCGAGTTGAGACGGAGTGTGCACTTGAAGAAGATGTCGGCGGAAAAACCGAGCGCAATCAATTGATCTTTTAGAAGGCTTAAAAATCTCCTTTGAAATCTTAATTAAATCTGTAACAACGAGAGGAAAGAAATTAAAGGAGTTAAATGAGGTATATTTATACCCTCTTGGCGAAACGACAGCTCAATGGATAGAAAACCATCTGTTCTAGCCGCTCGGTCGATTGGTCGATCGATCGACCAATCGACCACTTGAATGACCGCTGCCTTACTCTCTCTGTGCGGTCGACTGCCGTGTCGACCACCATACGCAATTCTGTGTTCCCGCAATCTGGGCGACGGCCCAATCAACCGATGCAGTTAAGCCAGATATGCGCGCCATGCGATTTTTAATCCGGTCGACCGAAGCACGCACTGCCCATTTTTCACCTCTGTCAATCGACCGACCGGTCGACCGAAGTAGCCTTAGCCAATTTTTTACACCATCTTCGATTGACCGACGGGTCGACCGATTGGCTACTGCCAATTTTTGGCAACATTCGGTCGACCGAATTGGCTACTGCCAATTTCCTAACTACATTTGGTCGACCGAATCTAGGCTGAACCTGATTTTTTTAGCCTTCTTCTTCTGTGCTTGATTTTTGAGTTCCGGCTTTCGACGAGCATCAACTTGGAGAGCTTTCCATGTGATCTTTGGACTCGTCCAATACGTCTTTGGTTCATACATCAAACTTTGAGATGTTCCACGACGAACCCGAGCGCGACGATCAATGTCCTTTCGATTTTCTGATTTCTTCTTATATTTTTGATCGAGGCCATCGAATGCTAACCAAAATGGAACCTGAAAGATTTCTCGATGAAATATTAGTTCCATGTTTGTTATCATCAAAACCAAGATTAAGACTAAGGTTGAAAACCTTAAGCCAATAATGTTAACCTTTAAAATTTCTAATTTCAATTAATACATTGATACATTTAACTTGATACATAACTCACAAACCCATTAATACATTAATACACCCATACATAACATACACATCATAGATACACCCAGATATACATCAAAATAATTATACTTATGTTTATAATTATCCACAATCATATAAAAACTATTCAAATTCAAAACCATCGTATCAATATCCAAACAAAACAAGTCAATCAAGTAGTATCCAAATAACAAAGTCAATATCCAAACAAAACAATAAACCTCACGACGACGGTGGAGGAAGGTCTCGATCATAATATGGCAGTGTCTGGAGTGCTTGGGTGTACACCAGCGTGGACTGGATCGAGGATGATGGATCTGATGATACCGAATGGATGCCTACTCCGGTATGAGATGAGATGTTGCGTAGCATAGCATGCATCTCTGCCACCACCTGACTCGGACGCTCCATCATCTCACTCTGACGCGCGATCGTCTCCTCTAGTGTCCTTATCCTGCTACTCTTATCATAATTAGTCCTGGAGGTGGACGGCTACTCACCAGCGATCTGAGGGGTCGGTGCCCCAATTGGCCCGAGCATGGCTCGCATATGACCACTATCTACAAAGCCATATACGCGGCCATGGTCCCAGCCACCTGCAGCCTCGGCCCACGTTCTTGCGTCAAAGTCCTTGGGGGTGCCCCCGCGCTGCATCACCGTCGGAGTGTAGATCTCCTACTCGAGCTTGATTTTTTGTTTTATATTTTTCCTAAAACTTAAATTATAAATAAATAATGAATAATTTAAACAAATATACTTACCATAATGATTGCAGCGCTGGTGTCGATGTACTCCCCCGCCCCATGTCCTCGACAGTGAGTCCGCTCAAACACCTCCATCGGGGAGGGTAACTGGACAGTCCCGTTATCCATCACCGTCATCTACATTTATAAAACAAATACATTATTTATCACAGAGAGTAACAAATAAAATATATAATTGAATTTAAGGTATAATACTTACCATATGACGATCGTGCACTACAAATGATACTGAGCCGCCAGTGTGATGCGCTCCTCCCCCGGACATGTAGTTTCTAGCCGCAGTCCTAGAATCCTCCGTGTTGTATTAATATTATAGATGGACTTATTAGTTTGTTCCAAGTTTAGAATATAAAGACCATTCGACATGAGAGCATTACCATAATGCATGTCTCTATTATAGATGAAGCAAATATTATTCTTAATAATAAAGTGAAATCCATCCAAATCTAAACATGAAATTGATATAATGTTTCTGCTTACAGTAGGCACATAATAACAATTATTAAGTGACAAAACAAGTCCACTAGGCAAAGGTAAATCATAAGTCCCTACAGCTAGCACATCAAATCTTGCTCCATTGCCAACTCGCAGGTCCACCTTGCCTTTAGCCAATGATCTACTCATTTACACAAATGTGAGATCCACATCCGGTATTAAATACCCAGGAAACAGAAGTAGATAGATTGACTTTTATAACAAAAATAACTTATCGAAGCAGTAGTCTCACTACTCTTCTTCTTTTTCAGATCTTTTAGGTAGAGTTTATAATTTCTCTTCCAATAACCTGGTTCATTGTAGAAAAAGCAGACTCCCTCTTTTGAGGATTGGGTTTAGGCTTAGAGCCTCCATCTATGTCTGAACCTTTCATCCCTTGATGCAAGTTCTTTTGGGCCTTTCCCTTACCCTTACCTCTCTTCTTAGTACCTTTTCCTTTTTGAACCATAAGAACATTATGAACCATCTTAATGTTATGTTTAGCATTCTTTAGCATCCCATGTAATGCAAAAATAGATTTCTCCATGTGGTGCATGTTATAGTTCACCACAAACTTATCAAAGGTATCAGGTAATGAACTAGTAGCCAACTCTTGGCTAATAGGAGCACCAAGCTTCTCAAGATGGTCTAAGTAACCTTTCATCTTTAGAACATTAGCACTTACAGAAGTTCTAGGAGTCATCCTATAAGAGTTCAATAACTTTATGGTAGCAAACCTTTCTTGTCGTGCTTGCTCTTGGAACATTTCCTTGAGATGCACAATCATGTCATAAGCCCCCATTTCCTCTAGTTGTTATTCGATGGTGCAAAGCATAAAGCAAGGGACATCAACAGAGTCATTCAAATGCTTACTATAAGCATCCCTCTCTACCTTCGGGGCATTTCTAGCAGGTCCATCAGGGATAGGTTCTTCCAGGACATACAACTTCCTTTCTTGCTTGAGAATAATTCTCAAGTTCCTGAACCAGTAAAGGAAGTTTGTCCCTTTCAATTTTTCCTTCTCAAGGACAGATCACAGGTTTAAATTTAGGTGTGTTGTTTGATGCCACAGAACAAATATGCAAAGTAATGAGCAAATAACTCCCACTAATTATATTGACCCTCAAACAATTAATATGTAAATATCAACACTTGGTATTTATTAGTGGGCCAAGATCCATATTTCACTCAAATCTTAAGTAAGCTTTGGCTTACCACTTAGAGCCAAGTTATTAGGTAGGAAACTCCTTTCCAATCACATCCCTATATCATTCTTGGATATTCATGGGATTGATATCTCATGTCCTGGTAATCCAAATCTCATATTATGCCCAAGTCCCAAAACCATTTTGGTGGACTAGTTAAGTCCAACCATATCAAACTCTTGGATATCACCATTATCCAACTCCTGTCTTACTATGATGGTCCAATACACCCTGCTTTGTTAGGACCTATATTAGGACAATCGAAGTGTTGATAGATATTTGAATTATAGGAGGCATTTTAATTTCTTACTATTATATGAGGGTATTAAAACAATTTTAAAATATGCATCTAATGCTCATGCATTCTAAAATATATCGCATCACAAGCATATAAATAAACTATATAAAGTAAACGTGACATAGTATAGCCCCAAAACCTAACTGATCTTCATGAGCCAATGTGAAGATCAAAGATCAATCTAAGGGAGTCTTCATCTCCATGAGCTCGCCTGATGGCATCCGGTGACTACCTCCTCATCCTCCATCAAAGTAGTAACTAATCAAATAAATCTCTCGGGTCAAATATGGATAGGTTAAAGGTTTCCGAAAATTCTTTTAAAATAGGTCTTTAACTTGTTTTTACCTAAGAAAAAATTATCGGGACTTTTGATGCCAATAAACTATCTAAATTATATAGCCCTCCAACGAGCTCCCTATACTTTGAAATTTTTAGGGTTGTTTTCTGATTTTTCTAGTTTTCGATGTTCGAGTTTCGGTTTTTGGGTTATAAATTGAATGAGGACATCAAACTAAGGCTTATGAACATTTACAACAAAAGAAACTAAACCCTAAACTAATTTTGATATCCTCGACTCCGAAGCCTCTGATTCTGGATTTTTCACAATTTTTTTGACGAACTCTAGATGTGTATCATATGTCCAACATAAGACCAAACCTTGATGAAACTATATACAAACACATCTATACGAGATTTTCGGGCAACATCATCGCCAAATACCCCTCATCTTGCACTATATATAGACACAATGCTCTTAGGTATATTTAGATTCAAATTTCTATTACCTCACTTGGAACTCATTTTAACTCGAGTGTAAGATTGTCTTTTGCAACCCCCCCCCCCACCCATCGAAGTTGCACCTAACCAGGAGACGCGCTAGACCACATCGTTGTTAGCTTCTTATATGCCCTAGTGTCAATGTATGTTTTGAATAATTCCTTTAATTGGCAGTTTACTATTCTTATAAGCATAAGCTATGTATTTAATAGAATAAATTCATAACATACTTGTTAGAATACTTCATTCTCAAGAGTTGAGAATACGAGTGACAGAGTATTATACTACAAGTTGTTAAATCAGTTCACAATCGTAGGAATAATAACTAGGCATTATTATTTCGAAAGATTGTCACCTCTGTCTGTTTAATTTTATGATTAGTATGAGATACTAATGAGGATGAAATAATTAGTCTCATGCTACATGACATTGGATGTCAAAATAGATATGTGGACACTTATGAGATAAGTAGGTCGAACGTGATGCATAGATAGTGTTCACATGGTATTTTACCAATGTGACTGAAACGTTATCTAGATCATATTAGTGCATATGATCCTTTGACCTGAGATGACATGGTTATCTTGTGCATAGGTGGCTAGAGTTTGCTACTGCTTATATGCTCGTGCTTTGCATGCGCATTCGGCTTTAGTTAGTTATGTATGGAGATAGGGGGCAAGTCAAGATGAGATTCATTTGAATACTTGCTTTATTAAGTTTGAATTGAGCATTAACCTAACTAATCAAGAAAATGATTAAAATCAAGTTTGAATTGAGCATTAACCTAACTTGACCATTTATCAAGTTTGAATTGAGCATTAACCACATTTATCGCTTCCACATTCATTTGAATACTAGCTTTATTATCGCTTCCACATTTATCAATTTTTTATTTTCTAATTTCAACTCATGAAAATGACTACTAAGTTTTAAATTTTCCTATTTAATTTATTTATTTTCATGACTATGACATACATTTTCTTAGGTTCTTCTAATAGCTCATCAATAGACATATCAAGAGAACTAGAGCTGCTAGTATCACAATTATCAATATGACTAAAGTGAAATATTTTATCTCGTCATGAAGACCCTGAAGCAAAAGTTTGATGTAACTTCGTAGTCATGACACAAAGATGCTTCACTTGATTTGGAGGGGAACATGGAAGCATTCTTTTTCTTCTTGGAATTCTTCTTTAGTTGAGCACAATTTCTCTTGTTATGTTCTTTTTCTTGGCATAGTTTAGCTTTCTTTTCCGATTTTTTATTGTGCTCCTTTGGCTACTCACTCTTTGGGCATCAAAAACGATATTAGTAGTAGGGGGATAACCATTGTCATCACCACCTCCATTAAAAGTAATAAATTCTTTGGGTTCTGCATAATCATACAACATATTTAATGTAGCTCAAACATCAAAAGTCAATGTGCAATGCATGACATTTTCAAAGATATCATTTTGCAAAGAAAAAAAATGCAATTCATAGGTTTTGCATTCAAATTAATAGAATCAATCTCAATTTGTGTCCAAACATGCATTTCACTTTTATGTTTGATATATTCAACTTTTAACATGTTAAATACTTTTAATCCTTGAGTCTTTAAGAAGATATACATCATTTGTTTCCAAAGACCAAAGTTAGAGCTATCATACCATGGAAGGTGCAGAAACTATCGACTCTAACGTCATTCAAAGATCAAAGTTTACTGTAGTAGAGAGGGTGTAATCTCAAAATACGAACCCATTCTGATACCAAATGTAGAGTGAATGACCACACTAGAGGGGGGTAAATAGTGTGTTATAAATAAGTTAAGCCTAAATTCAATCTTAACCACTTCATGAATCCTTAGGCAATGCACAATTCAATCAATGAAGTGGAAGCAAATAATGATATAATTAAGCACACCCACACAATAATCAATGCTAACACAAAGAAATTTACACTGGTTCGGGAACCTTTCCTACTCCACTACATAAGCACCTCGCTTAGGATTTCAACCTAAATTCACTATTCAATTTAAGGTTCCTACAATGATGAATTTTACACAGGAAGCTCTCCACTTTCTCCCTGAAGGAAACTTCCCACCCCATTCTACTAGTACACCCAAAATTTATCGTACAAGAGTGAATTTATGCCTCTACACTAAGGCAACCACTCAATCAAGACCTACACCTAAGGTCTATCAAAGCAAGCATTAAATACACAAAATAAATCACAAAATACACAAGGAAATGGAGCAAACATTACAACACAAAACAACTTATCTCCAATGACGAATCCTAGCTCCTCTCTATGCCCTGATGATGAATCAAATCAAGCTTCAAGGCAAAAACAAGAAGGTAAGCACACAAAGCGAGGGTTTTGAAAGAAATGACTCAATCAAAGCATTGGGATGTCAACTGATGGCTCAAGGATTATTAAGGACTCGTATTAAGGCTTAGAATGCACTTATATAAGCAGATATGAAGAGGAGGCTTAGGCCCAACGGGTATCAACGGCTCTATATGCGACCGTTGTACTCGTTGGACGAAGATTGACCGATCAACGGTTGACCGAAAGAGTGACTGAAATTGCACTATGTGCAGTTTTAACACAGGTTTAAGTCTCGGTTCCGATTTTGGGTTTTGACACTACTAGATATGTGACTTTCATCGACGGCTAACATCGATGACCGACAGAGCCGTCGATAAGAGCCACGATTTACTTACGGTTGCTCGGGCTATGGTAGATGTAACAACATCTACAACGGCTCCCTTACGACGGTTATGGCCATCGCTTATGATTCGATGGTGTGCACGTGGCACGAAAATGAAATAACTAATCGGCAATGACATAGAGGGCCATGGCGGCCATCGGTGATTTGATAAATCAATAGCGGCGGCTCTCTTACGGTCGCTACCGTCGTCACTTATGAGTCGATGGTACTCACGCGACGCGAAAATAAAAAAACTAATCAACGACAGCTTAGAGAGGGCTGCGTCGGCCGCCGGTGATTTAATTAGTCCATAGCCACGACTTAGTGAATGCTACATCAGCCGTTGATGAAGGTTCCTTTATTTGTGTTCGCTCGCGTTTGTGCCCCTTCTTTCTTCCTTCTTCTTTCGTCCCTGCTACGCCGCTTCTTCTCCGCCCGCTGCTGCCCCTTCTTCTCCGGCAGCTGCTTCCCCGCCTCCAAGTAAGAACTCTGTCGCTTCTCCCCTTCTCCGCCTCTCCTCTCGGTGGCCCTGAGTTGCCGGTTGATTTGGGGTTTGAAACCTAGGGTTTCGGCCCCAACCAAAGAGTAGATTTAATAATTTAATTAGGGTTTTTTATTAGGTTTAACCGTAGGTTTTTATTAGGGTTTAATAATCTAATTAGGGTTTTTGTTAAACTGGGTTTAATAATCTAATTAGGGTTTTTTATTAGGTTTAACAGTAGGGTTTTTATTAGGTTTTTTTAATAATTTAATTAATTAGGTATAGTAATTCGTAGTTTACGATTTTAATTGGTAGATTAATGTTTTAATTAGGTTTTAATCTTGATTTAATAATTATTTTTAGTAATTAGGTTTTAATCTTGTTTATTTAATAGATCGTTAATGTTAATGTTGATTAGTAAATTAGTTATTGTTGAATTATTGTTTAATTAATTAATTGTTGTGTAATTAGGGTTTTCATCTTAGATTAAACATGATATCGACGAGTTGATACGTATCACGTACGTATCGACGAGTCAGACATAAATTTGTAAAGTACCCTTATATCCATTCCGGGTTTGTATATTCGTGTAAACAATGTTAATGATCTTTTATATGACCTATAATCCTTGAATTGTACAGTTTGGGGACATAGTTATTTATATTGCACTTAGTTATTTCTTTTAGCCTTTTTTATTCATAAACTTTGGCTATTGTATCTTCTTGTTCTTCGATACGAGCCCAGATGATATGCGTATTCGGAGAACTAAAGGGAGATGTTGTCAAAATTTAGAATGAAAAAAGGGTAAAATAAATACTTAGTGCAATATATGACTAACATGAATTCCGGGTGGAATAAGACTATCCCACCTAAAGATATTAGTTGAAGATGTTGCCATTAATTGACAAAATTATATCGTGTGATCGAAGTTGGATGTACCGATGTTCTGATCATGGAGCTTTAACGAATGAGTTTCGATTAGGCGTAACTTACTTATTCAATTTTGCCTATTCGAATCGCAAATTCGTTAGCGATGAAAGAATCCGATGTCCATACCGCAATTGCACGAACACAAGATTTTTTGATCGGGAAACTATCACTCCGCATTTGTATACAAAATGATTCATGCAAAGATATTTTCGATGGACTTGTCACGGTGAGTTGCATGATGTTGGGACGTCGAGCAATCTGATTGTTCAAACTCATGGTAAATTTTCTTATGTTGGTGTTTCTTCATCCAATCCATCTAGTCCATATTGAATAATGATACTTGATAGTCTTGGCGGTCAATTCCACTTGAATGATAATGTCGAGCCAATTACTGAGATGATAGTGCCACTAGATGCTACGGGTGTTGATGTCACAGAAGTACAACATGTGATAGAGATTGAATTACCGAATAAAGAAGTCGTTGAATTTTACGAGAAGTTGAAAGCTACGGATGAACCTTCGTATGAGAATTATCGTAAATACATTAAATTTTCGGCAATGATGTAACTTCTGAACATCAAGTCCAATTGTAATATTAGCGGGTTTGTGTTTGATCCAGACCAACCTCTACCGCAGTCGTAAGAGTTTATATATTTGACTTGTGTTATGACTTGACTTATATATGTTACAATATACTTGTATTACGATATATTTTTGTTTTGATACGATAGTTTTGATTTGTATCGTGTTGATACGATAGTTTTTATACGATTGTGTTACGATTGTTTTGATAGTTATAATTATAGATATAATAGTTTTGTTGCTTATCTGTGATGTGTATTTGTATATCTGTGATGTATGGTGTTATATATGGTGTTATGATGGGTGTGTGTGAGTTATTTACCAGGGAAATTATAAATGTATTAATGGAAATTTCAAAAAATTTAAATTTTCAAGATCAGGATAACAGCATGAGGGACGGCTTACCAACAGCCATCTGTCTGTAAGTCATCGCTGAAAGCATATTGTAATGCCTATGCCACATCGTTAATGTCGTTGCTTATGACATATAGCGACGGCTCTGCAACATGTCTTCGGCAACGGCCTTACCTCGGCCCAGTCCGCTGTTGTTGATAACTATATCAGCAGCAGTCGAGGCGGCTGTCGCTGATATATAAACACCAACGACCGCTTCGGTTGTCGCTAAACTATTAGTGACGCCATTAGTTGCAACAGCGTTAGTAGTGTCACCAGCGAATTTTGATAGTAAATGACTTTTGTTGTCAGTGAAAGTTGTCACCAGCGGCTTACCAACGAATTTAGCCGTCGGTGAAGCCTATATATTTAGTAGTGTGAGTTTGGTTTCGTTCATCATCAACATATATTTTGAGGATAGTACATTAGATCAAGACCTGAAAACCTAAACCTAAGTCTTCTCCATCTTTTGAGCATTGATGAACGTTGTTCTTGAATTTTCTGATTTCTCACATAGCTTCCGATTGCGGACATCACACGTTATTTGACTTGGAACCTAAAATTATTTCTTATTCAAACATTAGTTCCGAATTTGTTATTATCAAAATCGAGATTAAGACCAAGGTTGAAAACCTTAAGCCAACACACACTACAAGAAAATAGACTGTCACCAATAAATAATTACCAACAAACTAATTTTGTTGGTATTACCAATAAAATTGCCAACAAATATATCATTTGTTGGTATTACCAATAAATTACCAATTCATTCGTTGGTAATTACCAACAAATATATCTTTATCAGAGTATCACCAACGAATTTTACCAATGAAAATTTGTTGGTATTAATATTACCAATGGATTCTTGATTATTACCAACAGACTTTTGACTATTACCAATAGATTTAATCCGTTGGTGATACTCTAATTTTTTGTAGTGACATCGACGTAGAGAGAGAGAGAGATGAGATAAGAGATGAATTTTAATTCATTATTTATATAGTGTATGAATTAAAAGAAATAGGATTAGAAGAATATAAAATTGATTATATCTATTGAACACTGGATTTAAAAATCTTATATGGTATATTTGTTTCATTGGATATGATATGATTGGATTGGATAATAAATGATGAAGGATGGGAAATAAAAATTTTATATCCGATGTACATCAGATATAATATCAATTTTATAATCTTCTATTCTCATTTTCTTATAATCAATGCACTAAATAAATAATGAATATTAATTCATTCCTTATTATATCATCCTTTATCCTATGCAGCAAATATGATCATATAATATTATCTGTTATTTGTTATCTTATCTAATCATATCTTATTTTTTAAAGTAAAGATATCATAAAAGAATTCATGTTTTAACTTTTATTTTGGATATTATTTTAAGGGCAAAGTTATGTCCTATTGATATGCTGTAAATCTGTTTTGGGTTGTGGCCTGTATAATACACATTCTAAACAATATATTAAATGAATGCTATATAAGTAGCTTATATTCATACAAATATGAATTTTAGTAGAATTTGGTTTACTTCATTTAAATAACTAGTTTATCTATGTGACCCATTCAATCATACTGATTGGTTTGAGCCATAGATGAAATCTTTCCAAGTCAATTTGACTTTGATACTACAACCTAATTACTTACCATAAAAATCTCAAGCACACGTAGACGTGTCTATTTTATAAAGGGTATCTTCCGGGCAATATTCAATTAATGACCAAAAAGTTAAAGTAATCAGTATGCTTTTGGCTGAAAGATTTACGCACTTAATGTATTACCAAACGAGCAATCAAATGATCCACCCACTTCCAAATATAGGAACCCACTTTGACCCTCCCATCAAATCAGCACTTTACATGTGGCTTAGCCATCATAATTGGCAATTAATAAACATTAAGAATATAGTGTCTTCATAATATAATCTTAGTTAATTATAACCATTAATATATTACATTGGGCGGCTGGATTTGCTCCGAGAACAACAGCTTTTTACTAGCGGGGCAACCAATAGAAGAAGCGCGTGCAACCCAACATATTCTTACTCCTTTTTCACCTTTCACGCTCTCTCCCCGCGCTGACACTTCACATTGTTTCTTACCCCCCTCCCCTTCTCTCTCTCGATCGAACACCTTAAATGCACCTCCGCATTCTCTTCTCCCATTTGGCCTTCTCTCGCTCTATCACATCATCATCGACCGACGACGGCCATTCTTTCCCGTTGCATTTGCACTCTTCATCTTCATCTCTTCTTCTTCATGCAGAATCATGGCTGGACAACCTTCGAGCATGCGCACCGACCCGGAGTTGGGAGAGGGCGGCCGGCCGCCACCGCCTCAGCAGCAGGAGCAGCAGCAGTCCGCTAGCGCTCCCGAGCAAGCAGTCGATGCGCCAACGTCGCCGGAGGCGGGGCAGCCGAGCGAGAAGCGAGGCCGGCGGAGCTACCGCGGCGTCCGATACCGGAGCGGGAAGTGGGTGTCCGAAATCCGGGAGCCCTGCAAGGCAAGCCGAATCTGGCTTGGCACCTACCCGACCGCCGAAACAGCTGCGGTGGCCTACGACGTCGCTGCTCGGGCGCTCCGGGGCGCGGACGCAGTTCTGAACTTCCCGGACGAGATTGCCTCCCGCCCAGCGCCGGCCTCGGCCTCCCGGGCCGACATTCGCATGGCCGCGGCGGAGGCAGCCGCTTCGCTGATACCAAAGCCGGGGGCCGGCGACGTCGAGAAGGAGGGGGCTGGCTCTTCGCAGCCAGCAGAACAGGGGAAGGATCCGAGCGAGTCGTCAGCTCCGAGGGAGGAAGCGAAGTACATGGATGAGGAGGAGATATTTGGCATGCCGCAGCTGCTGGTGAACATGGCAGAGGGGATGATGATGAGCCCACCGAGGCTGAGCCCGCAGGGGTCGGAGGACTCGCCGGAGGCCTCGGAGGGGGAGAGCTTGTGGAGTTATCCTTAATTACGAGAAGTAGTAGTACATAGTACAATAAAAGAATGGCGTTGGCTTTCCAGTTTCTATTGACTATTTAAGCTTTTCCCTTATAGTGGTTTGTATGTATGGAGCTTCATTGCGGTGTTTCTCCAGAGAGTATAGTAATTTAATAAACCTTTTTTTTTTCATGGCTTCGCTACTATGCTATTTACTTTTTCCAAGTATAAATATTTCTTTTTATACAATTTTAGTTTTATTTTACCCCAATTATTGAATTGATCAATTCAATCTGTTCAAATTTTGATCTGGATTTAAAAAGTCTAGTCTGTATCTGATTTTGGTGCAAATTAGATATAATATTTATTACTAGTCTGTATCTGATCTTTGAACCCCCCAACCTAAAGATGGATTCTGGTGGGGAACCACATTACTCTGAATATAACAGAAAAAACTGAAAGCCTATAATAAGCTTTTTCAGGTTGAACTATTTCTCATGCAAACCAATATAGATAATTCTCTCATAAATCAGGCTTAATGCAGGAAATCAAATGCTTACAACAGATTATGAATATAATTTCATTAGAATGACGTTAGCGGCGAAAATTCTCGGGCGATTGGAGGCGCCAATCTTGAAACCCAAAGGACCTCTTGATCCAACGGTCAGAGGGGATCTAGAGGATGAAACTTGGTGGGAAGGGGGAGTTCGAAGGTTTCAAATATTGGAGGGGAAGCTTCATCGTCTGCTAAGGTGGTACTGGAAAGCGATTCTTAGCTTAGGCAGAACCCTAGATTGGAAAAGGTACCTCTTATTTGGGCTAGTTTGTTTAAGCTTTCTGATAAGTAAAATAATTGGAACTCTTTGGAAGAACTGGCAAAGAAAATTGAAATAATACAAGAAAATTCGAAAGGGAAAGTGAAAATTGATAGAAAAGATTTGGAGGAAACTAGAAAGGAATGCAGGAGGATATATTTTATATGGAAAGTTTTTTGAAAGGACTCCGCGGTTAGAGCTGGTGAGGAGTTATTTGCCTAAAATCTGGAATTTGAAAGCTAGGTGTTGTATTGTAGATCTTTTATTTGGATTTTTAGCATTTAAATTCGAAAATGAAGAGGACTACTAGAGTGTATTGTCAGGTGGTCTGTGGTTTTTGAGGGGACAAGTTATTTCAATTATTCATTGGAAGGATAATTTTCAGCCTATAAAGGAGAAAGTGAGCTTAATACCAATGTGGATTCAGCTCCCAGGTATGTGTTTTGAGTATCTTCATTGCAACATTTTACCTCAGTTGGCAACAGTGATAGGAAGATCTTTAAAAATAGATGAGTATACCATGGCAGGATCGAGTGGAAAATTTGCTAGGGCTTGTGTGTTGCTGGACATTTCAAAGCCAACTGAATAAGGATTTTGGATTGAAATTGCCAAACAGTAGCATATGAAAACGTTCCTGTTATATATTTTGGGTGTGGTAAAGTGTGTCATGACTAGGCATTATGTCAAAGCTTGGGAGGAGAAAAAAATAAAGATAAATGTGTAGAGAAGGATGAGAATGGTAGAGGAAAAAATGAAGAAGATTTACTTAGACCCTGGGTCCAAGTTCAGAGAAGAAGAAGAATGGGGAATAGACAAATGGTGAATAAAAGCAATGATGGTAGTAATTTTTTTGTGGTGCTAAACAATCCAGCATTTGAAGAAGAGGGCAAAGTTACTATTAACCAGAAGGATGGTGACAAAAGTAAAAGATGAGAAAAGTGACTTAATGGATAGTTAGTAATGGTTAAGAAGTTTGAAAAACACATCAATTGTTGGCGGCTCTAATTAACAAGTAGAGAGAAGAACCAATGAAGAGGATGTAAAAGGAGTGGATGAAAAAAGGGATGTATCAAGAAAGACAAAGAAGGGTGCTTAGAGAAATAGGGTTGACAATAATGGTGGTTTGTTTCAATTCAAATCATGTGAAGGAGATTCAGATAAAATGTGTTGGCGTGTAGGCCTGGCGGGCCGAGTCACACTTGAACGTCGAGGGCACTCGAGCCCTATACGGTATAAGATGAATGTGCGCCCTTCCCTTTCACCAATTGGTTTGGGGGTCGTTGGTTAGCGCCGGATTCTGGAAGCTGGTATCAGAGCCAGACCTATGGTTGAGAGTGGGCCACCTACCTGGGCGTGAGGGAGGTGTGTTAAAGTCCCACATTGGTTGAGGTTGTGGGCTAGATAACCTTGAAATAGATTGGACAATCCTTCCCCTTTGAGCTAGCTTTTGGGGTGGAGTTAGGTTCAAGACTGATTTTCTAACAAAATGGACGTGAATGATAATCTACTGGTGAAGGGTAATAAAACTGAGAAGCTGTTTTAAAAGGAAAAGAAGGAGATATCCTAAAGTGTGTAGTGCTCTTGGAGATGAAGGAGATCTAGGGGAAAGTAGTAGTTAGAGGTCAAAGGGTTAAACATTAAAATGAAGATGGGATTTCTTAGAATATTAGAGGAGCAGCTAGGATAGAAGCTTTAGAGTACTTGAACATAAACTAGAAATAGTCTATTTACAGGAGGCTCATTCGGAGGAAAAAGAGGCAATTGAATTTATCAAAAGGCAGTGGGAGGGAGATTTTGTCTCAAGTATAAGAAGGTCTGGATGAATTATCTTATTATCGAAAATATGTGGAAGTTAGAATTATCTTTAAAAAAATCAAGTCATAAATGGTTTGGTAAGAATGAGAAATAATAAGTGTTTCTTGTTATCTAGGGTGTATGTAAGCAATTATGTAAGGCAAAGAGCGCTGTTATGAAAAATCTTGAGGGGACTGGAGGTTGATGACTTGGCATGGGTAATAATGGGGGAAATTGTATCAATAATGCTGATGAGAAAAGTGGAGGAAGGAAATTTTAGAATACGAAATCTGTTACGAATTTCAGAGAATTTATAGAAAATGTTGGATTATTGGATGCTGGTTTTAAGGGACCAAGGTTTACATGGGCAAACAACAAAAAAGGAGGAGAGAATCAAAAGGAGGAGAGTTGATTCGAACAAGAATTCATAGGGTACTATATAATACAGCCTGGTCGGGATGGAGATACAAAATTGATGTAATCCATTTATAGAAAATTGGTTCAGATCATAGACCTTTGCTGGTGCATTGCAGAAAGGAAAGAAGATTTTAAAAGAAAGGAGAAAGCTTTGTATTTGAACACTTTTGGATGGAATATCCTAAATTGTCTGATGTTGTAAGAAACAACTGGAATGATAACAATACAATGAAAATGAATCTAGTTGACAAACAGAAGATACTATTTGAAAAGTTGAAAATATGGAATAAGGATTGTGTGGGTCATCTAGAGGAGAACCTTAAAAAGAATCTGGCTTTTCCTTAGAGAAATGGAGCTGAAAGAAGAGTGTGGGATGCTTTGTGAAAGGGAATCAGTAGCTAAACATGAAGTGGCAGAGAAGATAAAAGAACTTAACGAGCAGATCCAAATCAAGTGGTGGTCTAAGTCAAGGAAGAAATGGATAGAAGAGGGAGAGAAGAATACAAGGTATTTTCACAATCTAGTGAACATTAGAAGCAAAAGAAGTCAACTGGAGTGTTTGGTAGTTGATGGAGATGAAATTAAGGAAGGGAAATATATGGTAGAAGCTTTTGCAAATTGGTATGAAAATCTATAGAATAACTCTGTGGATTCTTGTGGCAGAATTTAATGAATTTGATATGGTAAGATGGATGAGTATTACTGAGGAAGCAATTGAAATGAGTAGAGAATTATGTGTAGAGAAAATATGGATGAAAAATGTGAACAAGCTTTCGAATAGCTCAAACACTTTCTTACTAGCCCATCGGTTTTGGACAAGCCGCAACAGGGAGAAAACCCTTTTTCTCTATCTCACAGCCAAAGAAAGCACCCTCAGCTCGATCCTGATCCAAGAAAAAGAAAAAGATTAAAAACCGATCTACTTTGTCAGCAAGGTTCTCCAAGGACCAAAAATCAGATACTAGAGGCTAGAAAAGATTGGGCCTTCGCCTTGGTCATCTCAGCCTAAAGATTGAGGCCACATTTTCAGAGCCACCACATTCAGGTGTGTACCTAGAAACCGATTAGATAGGTACTGGCTAAACTCAAACTCGCAGGACGAATGATACCCTGGTCTGTAGAACTCTTAGAATTAATCAGCATCGAATACTAGCCAAGCGGTCCCATCAAAGCCTAGGCTCTGGCCGACTTTGTCTCCTAATTCACCAACTAGGAAGATACTTCCTAATAGGTCGAAACTTAGACGCTATTTGTAGATGGCGCCTCTAACGAAAAGGGAAGCGAGGCAGGCATCATTCTAGAAAACGACCGAGGAATTGCCTTGGAATAGTTGCTTCAATTCCAATTCAAAGCCAACAACAACTAGGCAGAGTATAAAGCTCTGATCACTGGGCTAAAACTTGCTCATGAAGTGAAGGCTCGGAACATAGTCGTGAAAAGCGAGTCACAACTTGTTGTAGGATAGGTCAACGACACTTGCCAAGCCAGGGACCCCTCCCTTGAAAGGTATCTCTCACTAGTACTTTCTTTAATCACTAACTTTGATAGTTGCGTATTTCAGCACATACCTCGGGAAGAAAACACCCGAGCCGACTGCTATCCAAACTCGCTAGTACCACAAAGCCTCAAAATAATAGGTCGGTCATTCAGTATGTCCTCAAACACCCGAGCATCCAACCAACCAACACCTCGGTCGAGGTCCAAACAGTCGAACAAAGCACAGACTAGAGAACTCCTTACATCAATTACCTCAAACGAGGTGCGCCCTAGAACACATTCCCAATCTAAGTAAATTTAAAAGAATGGCAAGCTATTATACACTCATTGATAACCAGCTGTACAAGAGAGGATAATCCCGACCACTCCTCAAGTGTGTCGCCCAACCTCGGATAGCCACCATAATGGCCAAAGTCCATGACAACATTTGTGGCAACCATATCGAAGGAAGATCTCTAGCGGCCAAAATCCTTCGGCCCGGCTACTTTTGGCCAAGCATGAAAGTAGACTGCAGCCTCTATGTCAAAAAAAGTGACAAATATTAAAGGTTCTCTGAGGTCTCACAATTGCACCCTAAACCGCTACATAGCTCGGATACTAGTTGGCTGTTCCACAAATGGGGCATCGACCTCCTCGGCCAGTTCCCCCAAGCACCGGGGCAAATCAAATATTGGTCGTAGCAATTGACTACTTACAAAATGGATAGAGGTTGAACCCTTGTCTTCAATTGTGACTAACAAAGTTCAGAAGTTTATTCGGAAAAACATCATTAGCATATACGGAGTACCATGCAAACTCGTCAGCGACAATGGGACACAATTCACAGATAACTGATTTTGAGAATTCTGCTCAAACCTCGGCATCAAACAACTCTTTTGGTTTGTCGAACATCCATGGACAAACGGCTTGGCTGAAGCAGCCAACAAGGTCATCCAAACAGGACTAAAGAAGAAGCTTAACGAGTAAAGGGATAGCGGGCCGAAGTGTTGGGATGGGAATAAGAAACGCAATGGAAATAGCAATTTAAAAAGTTCAAACCATCCCGAAAATAGCAATCTACTTTAGCAACAATTACGGAATTCAATATATGAGTAGAAGGATAAGGTATACCTTATACCACAGTTGGTATGGCTACTCCTATCCCCGTCTTGAGACACACACGTGCACGTCCTCCAATGATAGTCCACACCAAGCACCTCGCAACAATAGGGGTAGTGAACACGGGGCTCGTTATGGCTCAACAGAGAAGCTTTCTCATTTCCGAAATCCACCAAGGCAAGGCCGACCCTTCCACCAAGAACCGGGCACCAAAAAGGGAAGAAGAGAGGATGAGAAAACACCGAAACGAAAGAGAAGATATGAAGATACCTCACTGTCCTCTTGGACTCCTCCAAGAAGATGAAGATTGCGACACAACCAAGAAAAGAAGACACCTTCAATTTTGGCTTCGAAAAAATCGGGGAAGGAGGATGTAGATGGTCGGCCACTAATGAAGAGGACGAGGAGTTCTTTGGAGCCTTTCTCTTCAAGAAGCTTCTAAAGAATTAAGTCCTTAATCTTCTCCAAGAAGATCAAGAACTAAATAACCAATCCCTCCTATGGGGTGTTCGGCCACAATTTATAGAGAGGGGGGGGGGGCTACAAGAGTAGACCCGACCCCCTAAAAACTCTATCCCCGTAATTCAAAATTTCGGGGTTTACCTCCAAAAATAATTTATATTTTAATGGCTTCATAATTAATTCGAAATTAATTAAATTCATTTAAATATAAACTTTAACTTATCTCCATAAATTAAGAGCCTATAAATAAGAATGATAATAATCTAAATAAACCAATCCCCTAAATAATATGAAAGAGGTTTATCTAAATAATTATTAATTAATAGAATTATGATTTCTCCTCGTAAATCATATATCAATTAATTTTATGATTTATCTCCATAAATCAAATTTTTATTAATTAGGATTTATCCAATAAATTAATTCCCAACTAATTGATTAGACTTATAGTTAGAAACTAATTTTCCCACCATATATATTTGATTCAAAATCAAATTACATTTAATTCATAATTAAACACATTCTCGATCAAGTAGTTAATTAAATATTTAACTCATAATTAAATTTAATCAAGTACATTATCATGTGTCAATCACAACATTTTATGGGTGCCCTACAAATTAGGGTTACCGAGGAACTACTTCCTCGCGCATTCGTTCCTACAGGAAACTTCTTTACTATCATGTTTGTAAACGAGATTTGTGATCGAGTTGCAGTATGTCCATGCTAGTACACATATTGGGCCGCATTCGGACTTTATTTCATAAGGTCCGTTACGAGGTTAGTCTGTTGTGTGTGATCCATTTGGCCCCACACTAAGCCAGCAGTGAGTTATGCATAACGGAGAGTAGGATCTGATAGAACGACTTCTATTCGAATTTTACGAGCCACCACTAAACCCCTTTAGTGTGGTCGTGGGAGACTCCACTCACAATTCAATATTGATGTCTAGCAATGTGTCATGACTACCCGGATAGTGTGAGGTTCAATCTATCGAGATTGAACGCCCTTCGGTGATTAGTTACCGTGTAACTAAATTCCTCGATTACAACATCCCGAAGTCGGGTAGGCTACGGAAGAAGTACCAAACCCTATGTACTCCACCCGCCAAGATGTCGTCTCAATAGTGAAACGTCAGAAACATCTTTCTGACTTTCATATCTACTCAGGCCAAAGATTCTCGAGTCGACACTTGTAGGGACACACAGGATATTATCTCCTATCACTAGGAGTAATTGATTCCATGTTGGTTGCTCACCTACCTCCATGAATGCTTCCCCATGCCCAGTAATACCCGACAAATGACGCTAAGGGCCACGTAGGGATAGAACTAAAGCAATGGGTCGTCACTCACAAGCATTACAACATTTAGGATTTCTATAGCATTTAACAATAGAATTCTACCGAAAACTTGGAAGAGTGAGAGCACTTGGAAAAGGAGTTACTCTTACTAAGCTACAAATTTTAACACAGAGTGAAGACCATTCAAATGAACTCAAAAAAAATGTAAAGGATTTAGAAGAGAAAGTGATGCAGCTACATCACTTGGTTGAGACTTTAATGAAAAACTAGGTAATAACATAATAAAATAAAATCTTGTATTTTCTATTGCATTATTAGTTTAACGATATTTTGAATTCTTAGGGATAAAATCAGCAAAGTCAAGATAGTTTAAATCAACCTCTGCCTTCCCCTATGGTAAATATATATTTACTTTATCTTTTCAAGATGAATGTTGTATGTATATGTTTAATTATGTTATCGGGTATGTGAATCTTTTCTAATGCATTTTTTTCTATTTTTTGTCTTTTGGAGAGTGTCAATACTAGGGCATCTAGCAGTACGTGCAAACTGTTAGATTTGCCTTGTTCAGGAGTAGTGGCTGAAGGTTGTTGGTCTTCAAGTGATCCAAAAGTCTTGGTTCATCATGTTCCTTTAGGACCAAATGCTGTGAGAGTTTGGTTGGATGAAATGTTTTTATGGAGACCTACATCTGATATGAGTTGCCTTGAAGATGCTATAGGATCTACCATTGTATGGGCTTCAGACAAAGTTGTTATGATTGCATCACAATGGTATATTTTTATGATTGCATGCTCTCTTCTTAGAATTTCCATTGTCTTCAATCATTTATATGCATTGATGTGTACAATATGTTAGAAAATCAATGAGTGGTGAAGTTCTAAATTTGACAGCTTTCCCTTTGTTTTTAGATTTATTATCCATTTCATTTTTTCTAGGGCTAGCATTAAATCTAACCAAAGAACTAGAATCTTTTTTTGTTACTGGGTTGGCATCATAAAGAATTATGACACTTAATATATGGAGTTTCTCTTAATCAAGTTAGTATAGGTAAGCTTTTGTTTTATTGAAATGTGTGAACTTTTTCCTTGTTTGAATGAAAAAGTTGGCATTTAGATCATGAGTTGAGAAACTGATAACCAGTGTTCTAGAGAAAAAACTAATTTTTCAATTAGTTATTTTTCTTATCTTGGGTTGGGCTTGATTTTGTTCTACATATATTTATTTTGATATGTTCCTCTCTTTATTGCTATCTTACCATCTTAATTAGGATTATGTTCCTATTGTCTAATATCTATAATTAATTACCAAACCAAGCATGCATCTAAGTTCGATATAGTTGTATAAATTTACTTGCAGCCATTATTTCCTAAATATGTGAAACAATGACACTAATAAAATATTTTTTTTATCTTATGCAGTTCTGGAATTAGAACTTAAAGGGTGAGAGCACTTGGAGCACATTTGTTGGAAGATTTCGTAACAAGCAAGCTACTTTTATTTTAGAAGAAAATTCAATCTACTTTTGTTGACTATAACAAACTAGCTATCGTGTACACTTAATATTTAATCTACTTTTGTTGATATTGACTAAGTTCGGATAATGTTATATTTTAGTAGTTTGGATTTATGTAATATACTCTTTATTTAATACAAAAATGTTTTTTATATATTGATCTACAAAATGTTCTTGATTTTAGTAGTTTGTATGACAGCTTTAAATTACTCTTTTTAGTGACAGATAATAGTTTGAATATAGATAACTAAATAATACTGCTATTGTAAAAATAAGTAAAAGCAAGCCAAGAATGTTATAACAATAGTATATAATAACGGTTTGCAAATGCTATATAAATATATATGATAACAAACTAATTATGTTATTGTAGAGAGAAGTAATGACATGTTATGAATGCGATAAAAAACTAATCATAACAGATAAAAAATATTATAAAATAACTTTCATATAGCATTTGTAATTGCATTTGCGAAACGCTATTTTATCCTCCCTACAGAAGATAGCGTGCGATTTGACAGTATTTCAGATAATGCTATACACTACCTATGATAGCGTTTATGACATGCTATTAATGATGATTATTGCTGCAGTGAAGGTAACCATGACAACCTCAGGTCAAAGGACTGCTTGCACCTACTATCACCTGAGGAATATTCTATTGACACTCATGTAAGGATTCCATTTTGTGTTCCTCATGCAGGTCTGTTCACTAAACTCATTCTCTAATAAGCACCTACACTTGTACATTAATGACAGCTCATAAGTAATTGTGGGATCAGCTACCCCTTTTGGTATAGGGCATGTACCAAGTGCACTAGTCTATCCGGAATCACCGATCCCCTAACCGGTGATCCTACGACTATGAACATTTATAACATGGGCATCTGGATTCCAAGTCTCACTGGCATGATCTCATAATGGGCTTGGAATCATTTGCCCGAGTTCATGGGGTGTATTACAATCTTTATGAATAAAGATACATCATATGATGAAAAATTTGCCTCATTAAGTTGATTACCCTTGAATAGTCCCTGAACACATCGACATGTGATTGGCTCAATGGCATTATTCCTTTCAATCTCCCACTTGCACTTTAGCCAATCATCCTAGTATATGTATACCAAATTTCAGTGGTGATCAATCTGCTGCTGTGGTAATCATTTTTATCTACATCAATGTCTTTCAGTCATCACCTCTTTCCAACGACGAGGTGATACTGCCTTTTAAGAAAAGCAATGATCTTCACAGGATCTTAGTTCCTTAACTTTGAACAACAGTCCTAGTATTGCCATACAATACCGGTGTTGAACTGGCAACCTTAGGAACAACTCTCACTGAATGATAAACTCCTTTAACCGATGCTATCCTAAGCGACAAAGTAAGTAGCAAAGCACAAAGCCTTGGTCACCTTATCGGTTACAGTACCCAGCTAGAAACACTTTCCTGCTTACCGCACCATCATTTAAGGTATCCTCATACCATCATATGGTTTCATTGTCCTATTGAAAGCCTCTCATCCTTCTCAAGTGTCTGAGAGAGTTCTTCATTTGCTTTTCAATGTTATTCTCCAAGGTTTTGCCCGAAATCTACTAGATACTTCTAAGGTATAAGCAATATTAAGCCAAGTGCAAAGCATTGCATGATGGATCCCACTGCCGAAGCATAATGGAATCTCACTCATCTCTTATTTCTCCTAGGTGTCATAGTAGACATCATCGTAGAAAGACTGATGCAATGACTCTTAGTCAGGTAACCTCTTTTACTACCATCGATGCTAAAACTCTTTCAACACTGTATCAATATACATGGGCTGGGGTAAACTAGGCATCTTTTTAGACCTATCCAAATAGATTCTATTGTCAAGCATATAGTAGGCCTTTCCCAGATGTACCATAGAGAATCAGTATGGGAAATAACTGGAGCATGAGAATGCTTTTTCCACAAGTATGTCATACAATATTACTACACTCCCACTAAACACCATGTCTACACAAGGTTCATCCATACTTTTGATAAAATCAAAACCCTTTTGACTATCTTATCAAAACGGATGTTTCAAGTCTTCAATGTTGGTTGCAGTCCATGAATGGACCTTTGCAGTTTGCATACCTTACTCGGTCCAACTAAGGATACGAACTCCTCTAGCTATGTCATATAGACTTCTACATAACGGAAGAACGCAGTCTAGACACCCACTAGCCAGATCTCGTATTCATAGTATGCACTGATGGCTAGCAATATTCTAATGGACTTGAGCGTTGGAACTGGTGAGAATGTCTTATTGCATACAATCTATTGTTTGGGTTAGATCTCATTCACAACTAGTCTGGTCTTATAGGTCCACACCTTGCCAACTGCTCAGATCTTTCCTAAAGATCCACCAGCACCCTATAGGAGTTATCCTTTTTGAGCTGGTCAACCAAAGTTCGTACTTGGTTTGAGTCCAGTTTGTATTTGCATAATGCCACCACATGGTGTCAACACATTTGACCATTAAGAGATCGCGGATTGGCTGAATCTAGGTCATACCCTATGGCTAGATATCATCACTCAGGCAGTCTATGTAGTCTCCTAGAGAAAGTAATAATTACATGGATTGATTTAACCTGTGAACTTTCCACTAGTTGTTGCAATTTTATTCGTGGTTGTTGAACTTCACCAAGTTCAACATATCTACCACTCCGACTTTACTCGACAAACTCCTTTTCTCAAAAAGTTGTGACAAAACTCCTTTTGTTCAGTTGTGAGAACTTGATACCAAAAACACTTTTAAGGACATGCCTCAAAGTTTGCACTTGGTCAAGTTTGTCATACGAGAGGTCTCAAACTCGATTTCTTGCCATTCCATATCTTATATGGTGCATTAGAGACAGATGAAATTATGGTCGCTACAATAGCTTATCGTTTGAAAAGAGATTGGAAGCTAAGTATGGATCACTTCATATCCAATAAGGTGAGATTTCTCCTTTCAGACACACCATTGTGTCAGGAGGGGTCCAAACAAAGACAATCTTATTGTCTCCGAGATAATTCATGAACATAGTGGATAAGTATTCTTTGCCTCGATCCAATTGAAGGCCTATAATACCTTTTCCAATATGTTTCTTTAACTTCACCATCATACTCCTTAAAGGATTCAAAGCTATCGGGTTTGTGCCAAAACAGGTGGACGTACCCGTGCCTAATCATATCGTAGGAGTATCGTTTTCTGGCTTGAGTTGTTATCAGCTTACATACACCTATGTTGGCCAACTCTAATCAACTCAGCGAGCCTTTCACTAGGTCTGGTGAATAGAGACTTGGTCAGAATCTCCTTGAGACACACTTCTGAAGTTCTGACAGGGATTCATAATTACCCAAAGACATAAAAGTCAGAAGTAGGTGAGGTTAATTTTATCTCTTTGTGCATTTTTTAAATATTTATCATTAACATTCAAAACCATTAAACCAATTGAGATGTGTCCAATCTCATACAACTCATCAGAATGGTTTATGCGGCAACTATTGCATTTTAAAGAACTATTCACAACCTTGTTCAGACAACAAAGGAAAAATGACATTCTTTTATTAACACTGGAGCAAATCAATTATACAATTCAATGGTCTTTGCCGAATAGTAGACTTATACTATAGGTTCCTACAGCTAAGGCTGCATCTCTTGCGCCTATCACTTTCCCGAAGGTCGTAGTTGCCTTTTGTCAAGTTTTCTACTTTTCTTCTTCTCCTGTAACATCTTGTAGATGATGATTGATATCAAATACCTGATATCAAATACCATAAAGTAATATTTAATGACGAAGTATTTTCTATAACATACGCACCTGAAGTGGGGTTTCAAAAACCATCTTCAGTTTTAACTCTGCAAAATACTCCTTGTAGTTGTGCTTCCAGTGGCCATCTTTACCACAATGGTAGCATGTGCTTTTCTTTTTCTTCTTCATATTTCTCATGGGTTTCACAATTTTATTTTTCACTTTGTTCTTAATAGAGTATAACTTTTCCTCAGAGGCATCTCCCACTAATAAGACTGTGTCCTTATCCTTCATAAGGTGGGACTCAATAGTCTTCAGCATATTAAAGAGCTCGGGAAGCGAGATGTCCTACTTGTTTTTGTGGAAGTTATCAACAAACTATGAAAACGAATCTGAGAGGGATTGAAGTACTAAGTCCTCACTTAGTTCCCTATCCATGGAGAACCCCAACCTCTCTAACTCCTCGATCAAGCTGATTAGTTTGAGAACATGGGTTTCAACAAGAGTGTTATCCTCTATTTTGGCACGATTTTTAGATAACTTGTACCTAGCTATCCTCATATGCTCACCATACAACAACTTGAGGTGATCAAGGATAGCTTCGATATCCAAATGTTAATGCTACTTTTGTAACTCATCGGTCGTGGATGCCAGCATTATGCATTGAACAGTGGTGCTATCTTCACTCCAAATTTCATGCAGCTTCTCGTAAGCCGTCCTCTCTTCCTCGGTGTAATCCTCTCCCCGAAGGGGTGGCATCGGTCTCGGAGTATCAAGAATGTGAGACAGATTCTCATAAATGAGGGCAATCCTCAAATTTCGCATCCAATCGACGTAATTTGGTCTTGTTAATTTATTTTCATTGATGAAGCAATCTAACCACGGTAAAGGTGACATGATGTGCTATAAAGAAAATAAAGACATGAATGAGTAGATATTCTACATGCATGTTTATTGAGGTCTTTTAATTAATCATGTCTTCCACTAATTTTCATGGTTCCATAATACCCTCTGGTTTGGAAGCGGGAAGCCCTCGTTGGTGGACTTCCCTAGGGGAAAAAGGAATTCCAATTCTCCTACTCAGGTCTCACATGTAACATGACAAACCCTAATAGGTCCATGGGTAGATAACTCTTTACTGATCACATCACTATGTGACTTCCATAAGTTTTGCCTCTAGGGCAACCAAGGCCTTGTGTGTGCACAACAAACCAAGGAGCCCTAGTTGAGTCGGACCCATCGTTCGTATGCCCTAGCGAGAAAACAACTACCCTTGAGTGTAGCTCAACATGGTAAGTCATGTTCAAGCCGGTAACAGAGACACAAAAGGGATATCTGCCATATGAGGTGCAATGTGTCTATTAGCACAAAAGGCCTTGTGTGTGTACAACAAACCCGTTGTGACAATAGAAACACTTGTCCCTCATAATGATGGAAGGCGTGACCGATATTCTTAATATCTTAGCCATTCGAACTCAATATTATTGGAGGGTTTCTTCATGCAATTATAATTTGTTGGCCCAAGGGTTCCCCCTAGGTTTCGATCTCTATTTTGATGATAACAAACATATATCTAATATATGTGTGAAGTTCTGAGTTTAGGTTGAGGTTACGATACGCGCACAAACTTCTCTCGGAGAAACACAAAAATCGTCAACAAGGCTCGAATGTAGATTAAGTATAGTTCATAGATCATCAAGTAGATTCTATGTAATATATATCTAGGAACTCATCCCAAGCCTATTTTTAATGTTATCTAAGTCAAAACTTGGTAACGAAACCCATAAAAAAGCACGTGACAAAATAAATGTAAAAAACCTCAGGTAACCATGACAACCTCAGGTCAAAGGGTCATCACTCAGAAGGTAACCATGACAACCTCAGGTCAAAGGACTACTTGCACCCACTATCACCCGAGGAACATCCTATTGACACTCATGTAAGGATTCCATTTTGTGTTCCTCATGCAGGTCCATTCAGTGAACTCATTCCCTAATGAGCACCTGCACTTGTATATTAATGATGGCTCATAGGTAACTGTGAGATCAGCTACCCTTTATCGTATAGGGCAAGTACCAAGTGCACTAGTCTATTCGGAATCACTGATCCCCTAATCGGTGATCCTACGACTAGGAACATTTAGAATATGGGCATCTAGATTCCAAGTCTCACTAGCATGATCTCATCATGGCGTCGGGATCATTTGCCCGGGTTTATGGGGTTCATCATAATCTTTATGAATAAAGATGCAACATATGATGAAAAAGTTGCCTCATTAAGTTGATTACCCTTGAATAGTCCCTAAAGACATCGACATGTGATTGGCTCAATGGCACTATTCCTTTCACGAAGAACTACCAGAAGTAATCTACAGTTACAACACAACTACCCAATCCTCCACCTCGGAGACCCCTTATCAGCTCGTCTATGGAGAAGAGGCCATGATCCCCGTCGAGATTGTAGAGCCCAGCCTCCACAAAATTACCTTCTAGGAAGAGGACAACGCGAAATCCCGACTCGTCGAGCTCGATCTCATTGAATTAGAACAAGAACTCACCAAAATCAGAGAAGAAGCAATGAAACTCAAGATTGCTCAAAAATAAAACAAGCGCGCCAGGCCTCGAAATTTTGTAGAGGGAGACCTTGTTCTCCAAAAGATTGAACCACAAAGAAAACCATTCGGAGAAGGTAAACTCGCTCCGAATTGGGAAGGCCCCTACCGGATCACAGAGGTCCTCGGAAAGGGCGCCTACAAAATTATTGAACTCTTTGGACGAGAACTCCCACGATCATGGTACATGGCCTCTCTTCGGGCCTACTACAACTAAGCTTTCACCCTTAAATTGCAAAAAGACTAGAGTACTCTTTTACCTACTTAATTGGTGGTTTTTCCCACCAGGTTTTCCCAATGAAAGGTTTTAACGAGACTCCACCATGTGTAAGCCGAGCTTAACTCTTGGTGGGACACAATGTATTATTGTGATATTTCACAATAAAATGACTCTTTCTATTTTGCACTTTTCCTTTGTGTCTAATATCACTTGCAGTCATTGCATCTCTGTTGGAGAAACTTATATGGTCTCACAAGAGGCCCTTGACCCACGTGACGCACCGCTCCCCCTCGGCTAATCTCCACTATTCTCGACGCTACAAAGCCTTCATAAGCAATTGTCTAGTCCTCGACAATTAGCCTCAGCGCCACATTCAATGACCAAAGCTCGGTTTTTACCAGTCTGACTCACTGACCTCAGTGCCTATCTTGGGCTTCAACACCCTAAACGACCCTAAGCACGCTTCTCGCGAGCTCAGCTTTCACTCAGTGTAGTCCTCGGCACTAAATGCGGCCTCCGGCTCAGCCCACCACGCTCTCAATGAGTAAACATGACACCAAGCACGCTTCTCGCGAGCTCGGTTTTCACCGAGTCTCGTCTTCGACCTAAATGCGGCCTCGGCTTAGCTCGACATAGTCTAAATGAGCAACATGACCCAAAGCGCACTTCTCACGAGCTCGGTTTTCATCAAGTCTGGTCCTCGGCCCTAAATACGACCTCTAGGTCAACCCAGCATGCTCTAAATGAGCAACATGACCCCAAGCGCGCTTCTCGCGAGCATGGTCCTTGGCCCTAAATGCGGCCTCCGCCTCAACCCAGCACACTCTAAATGAGCAAACATGACACCAAGCGCGCTTCTCGCTAGCTTAGTTTTCACCGAGTCTAGTCCTCGGCCCCTAAAGCCACTACTTCCGGCCTCAGAGCCCTTACTGGCATGCGGTCCTACCTTAGCTCCTCGGCGAGCTCGACTTGAACCCCCGAGAGTAGTCTTCGGCTCCCAAGCCACTACATTTGGCCTCAATGCCCTTAAACGACCAGGACTCAGGTCTTCACCAGCCTGGCTCGTTGGTTTCACGACACTACTTCTGGTCTCAGATCCCTTACTCAACCTCTCGCGTGCGGTTCCACCTCATGCTCCTCGGCGAACTCGATTTGAACCCCCAAGTGTAGTTCTCGGTTGCTAGAAGCCGATACTTCCAACCTTAGCGTCTTACTCACAATCACCAAATAGGTAACCCCAAATTTAAATATGATTTTTCTAAAGGCATGCAATTAATAGAGCCTCAGCAAATCGAGGAGCCGACCAAACTCGGCAAAAACGCAACAAGGATGAAACACAGAAGACATCCTTTATATTCATAAAGTTCCATGAGGGATATTTACACTTACAAACCTATAAAGGGAATCTCATGAAAATACAACTGGCCTGTTGGTAGAGAGCATCCCAGTAAACATCATAACCAACCAAGCTGCACTGACAAAAACCCCAGATCATGGTTCTGCTACTAGGATATAACGCCATACGCAGATTTGGTTGAAAAATCGCTCACAACCCGGGAGTTAAAGGGGGAGGAGGGGAAGGAGTGGAAGCCTCGGCTTGGCAACACAAGGACCATGGAAAAGGTCCCAGCCAGCCAAAGTGCACAACACACTACTAGAATTATCGTCAGCATCGACGGCTCAAGCCGTGGATGAACCATCGGTGACAACTATCACGAACGGCGTTAGTCGTGGCAAAATGCCATCACTGATGTGCGCATCTCAGATAAGTTGTGACGGTCTCTCCCAGCCGTCACAAGTAATCATCAGCGACAACCACGAGCGTTATCACTGATTTAAACACATCAGTGATGGCTGTAGGCGACTGTCACTGATACAAACACATCAGCCACGGCTTCGGGCCGTCGGTGATACTATTAGCAACCATAATATTTGTTGTTGTCTAGGCCATCGACCATTTATGATAAGCTTTCATCCACGGCTTAGTGACGGTTAACTGTGGATAAGCCGTGGCTGAAGGTATATCCTGTAATTGAAAAAAATAAAAAATTTATAAATTCCTAATACATGATATTTATAGATTACAATCTATTTCCAATCACAGATTACAATCAGAAAACATCATACACATGCATTTGAAACCAAACATACAAGTTTTACATAAATATCATCAATCTAAGCCTCAAACCGGAAGCAAACAATTATCAAAATATCATATATATACAACCATAAGTATATAAACAACTATCAGTATACAAACAAGTATCAAAATATAAACAATAAATAATAAACCAAAATCTCACGGCTGCGGTGGAGGCGGTGGAGTCGACAGCGACTGGGTCAGGAGCGTCGATTGGGTCGAGAAGGACGACAACTGCGACATCATCGGTAGAAGGCCAAAGTGACATGTAATCTGAGTGAGGAGTGCATGCATGTTCTGCATCTCCTGTCTCAACTCTTCATTTGTCCGTCTCTGCTCCTCCATCACCAGCCTCTACTCCTCCATCTCCTGTCTCTACTGGGTGAGCTCAGACTCCAAGGCTGCTATTCGGCTCTGGTCCTGCACCCGGGATATCGAGGGCCGCTCACCAGCAGTCGGAGGGGTCGGTGCCCCAAGTGGCCCGAGCACGACGCGTCCATGGCCACTGTCTGCAAAGCTATAAACACGACCGTGCTCCCAGCCACCGGCGGCCTCCACCCAAGCTCCTGCGTCGAACTCCTCCGGTGTGCCACCACGCTCGATCACAGTTCTCGTTTATGTTTCCTATACGTGTTTATATTTTAAATATATATAAACTATAAATAAAAATTGTGTAAATAAAATAGACATAAATATTTACCATTGTGATCGAGGCTCTACTATCAATGTAGTCCCCCGCTCCTCGTTCACGACGGTGAGTGCGCTCAAACACCTCCATCATCGACGAGCGTTGGACGGTTCCGTCCTCCACCACGTGCGTCATATATTAGAAAACAAATACATTAGTATCATTAGCATCATCACTCTTGGTGATAGTAAAGGACTTCTTGAGCCTCTTCTGAATATTTGGACATTCTGATCTGACATGTCCATATCCTTCACATTCAAAACATTTGATAACTTTGGACTTCTGTTTTGAATCATTTTTGAGAGCACGACTGACCTCTTCTTTTCTCACCCACTGTAAATTTGGATTTTGAACTATTGAAACTACTCAGTTGAAACTGTGATTGTGACTGCAATTGCATTTGAGAACTCTAATTTTGCTTATCTCTGGCTTTTAGAAATCTTTTAAAATTTTTCGTCATAAGAGCAAAAACAGAATCCATCTCATCTTCTGACTTCACCTCATCTTCAATAGCAATGAAAGCTAAATTTTTTTTCTTCTCCTTGTGAGAGTATTTTTACAGAGAGTTATAACTCATATGTTTCAAGTTTTCCCATCAATATGTCAAGAGTCATAGTCGATGGATCATGAACTTCACTGCAACTTTCATGTCAAATTTTGAGAGCATAGATCTAAGAATTTTTGCTCACAACTTTTTCTTCTAAAAATGATTCTCCAAGATTGATTGCATTGTTCATAAGATCTTTGACACACCCATGGAAGTATTGAATGCTTTCATCATCACCCATCTTTAGGTTCTCAAATCTGGTATTCAGGATTTCAACTTTTGACTTCCATAGCGTCAGAGATCCTTCATGATTAGTTTCTAAAATTTCTCAGGCTTGCTTTGCCAGTGTGCAAGCCGAGATCAGTTTGAACTGAGAATGATCAACTTCACTGAAGATAGCATTAAGGGCTTTATTGTCATAGTTTGTTCCAATAATTTCTACTTCAGTATACTAACTTTTTGGCTTGCGCTCAGTTCCATCTGTCGTTGTGGGTGGTATGTAGCCAATCTCAATAGTATCCCAGCAATGATCATCCAAAAACTTAATAAAAGCTCTCATCTGAGCCTTCCAATAAGCATAGTTTGTTCCTATCAGCAAAGGTGGGACATTGACTGAGTTTCCAATAGGCATTCCTTCCTTCTTGAGGTCGAAGGGGTAGAGACACTCTAAGGATCTGTGCTGGTAAAGGTTAGCACAACCGCTCTAATATCAATTGACAAGATAGTCTCCAAGGGAGTTTTCTATTAATGGATAGTTACACAAGAAGTTGCAACTGCTATGGTAACTGCTTTAAAACATAATGAGTAATAAATAAAAATAACCACAAGGAAACACGCAAATACAAAAGGATTTATTTATGCAGTTCAGTGACAAACTTGTCACCTAATCTACGGGGCCCTCATCGGACAGATGCCCAATCCTTAATCAACAAAATACAATATTAGTTCGACAATTTCACACTCTGAAATCCAACTATTAGTACTAAATTGAATTGTAAATAACAAACAAACTATTTGTTATTACAAGTACTAGCCAACTTGCCTCTCTATGACAACTCAATCATAGAGTTCTGTCCTCCATACAGTCTCTGTGTTGTAGTGAGTTCAAGAACCCAAGTCCATCTTAACTTGAAGATAATTGAAGTAGTTTGTTGCCATCGACACACTCAGCATTCTCAACTCTACATATAACTGGCAACTCTATTTATGCACATAGGAGACCTACCTATCCATCTATTCTCTTTCCTCATATATAGAGAAAGCCAACCAACTCGCATAAACGTCATTTAATACAAGACCTTAAATACATCAGCTTCAAACTCAAAAGACAACCATAATATATCATAATGCTTCGGCCATAAAAGCCTCAAGAAAAACCGTCTAGCTCATCTATAAAAATCACATCACGTCTTCCATAAACGACCAAGTAATTAAAGATGAATATTAAGATAATAATAACTACTCAAGAAGCATCCATAATTTTAGGAAGTAGAAAGATATCATTACAGCAGCATTATTTTCAGCAAAAACTCTACAGTATTTAGAGTAGTTATAACTCACTTTACAACTGAGAACTTAATTGCTATTTTTTTTGCCAAATATAACCAACACAGCATAAGCCAAACACCAACATAGAATTGCATTGAAATCACCCCCAAGGAGGGCTGATGCGCTCTACCATGAAATATATCGCGGAGTTTAATAATTTGCAACCAACGAAGGGATCTATCATAGTGGAGGTGAATGCCGAGAAAATCCCGTGTTAGAGCTTGTGTATGATATAAAAAATAAGCAATAAGAAACGCAAGGTAAATAATTCTAACACAATTATTTATAGTGGTTCGGCCTCAATGCCTACTCCACTACCTAAGCACCCCACTTAGGATTTCCAAACTAGATTTACTAGATTATATCGTTTCTCTTACAAAGAGAACTTTACACCAAAAAGTCTCCGCTCTCAAACCGATGGCACTTCCACACTCGAAAGTATCCCGTCTTCCTACCGAGAGCACTCTCTCACCTCAACCTAAGGGACAACATAAACAAATCCTAGTAAACTAAATTTACAATGGTGGATTTAAGCATTAACACCAAGGCAACCACCAACTCAATCAATCTAGCACTCTAGTTTTGCACAAATCCAAATACAATGAAATGAACAACAAAATACAATAATAAATGTAGCAATAAATCAAACAATAAGTACTTAGCTCCAAAAGAAACTCCCTAGTCCTCTTGATGCCTTGAGAACATGAATCAATCATGCTTGAAGGCTAAATCTACAAGTGGAGATCAAAACTAGGGCTTTTGCCAGGATGGCTCAATGGAAGCTTGTAGAAATGCTTAGGATCACTCTTTGAGGCTTGGAAGCATCATAGAAGGCTTGGAAGAGAGTTTTGGGTGGGTATTTATAACCCCCCAAACAAGATGGCTCGTCAACAGGCTAATTTTTGCTCGTTGGCGATGCCCGGTCGATCATCGGTCGACCGACTGATCGACCGCCGAGTGACCGAAGGCAAACTGCCAATTCTGGGCGTCGATCGGTCAACCGAAATGCCTTCTCCTTCTGCCGGTCGACCAGTCGGTCGATCGAACCTAGGCTGGGCAGAGTGCTTGGTTAGTCTAGTTTTTCTACTTGTTTGCTCGTTTCTGAGTTTTGTCTTCGCTAAGTCTACTTATATAATATTTTTAAATTTTAAGTACATAAATATTATATAAGGATTACCCCCTATTTGGATTCAATAAAAATATCTAAAAAATCAAAATCCTTAAGATCAAAATCTAACTTTTGGGGTCTAGTACAAATTTCCGAAAAACAAATTTTTTTTAATCTTTCGGGTCAAATATGGGTAGGCTAAAGGCTTCCATAAAATCATTAAAAGTACATCGTTATCTAGTTTTTACCTAAGGAACAACTATCGGCATTTTTTGTGTCAAGAAAATATCTAGGTTATATATAGTCATCCAAGGAGCTCCCTAGGCTTAGTGAATTCAATGGTTATTTTCTAATTTATCGATTTTTCATGTTTTGGGGTTCAGGTTTGGTTTTCGGATTATTTTGCTTCATCATGAGGATTTACAACACATACTAGATACCTTAAATCTAAACTCTAACTTTTCGAAGAATCCCGAGCGTCGACGAGTGTCCGTGCCGATTTCTCCGATTTCTTTAATTTTTCCAATCGAGGACGTCGTACGCTAACCGATATGGAACATGAGAATAACTCTCCGTGAAATCATTAATTTCATATTTGTTATCATCAAAACCGAGATTAAGATCAAGGTTGAAAATCTTAGGGCAACACGGGCTGGCCACCTCCACTGCATATTGAGAGGGTGAACAAGAATAAGACATTAATCGCTTGGCAGCAGTAGTTTCAGATAAGATCGCCATCAGATCATATTGCAGAAAATAGAGCAGGAAATTCCAAAGAAAATCTCATGTTTGTCCTCGTAGGGAAGAGGGTTACCCGATTAGGAAAACCATCTACCCGTTTGGGACATCCTTTCCCCGCATCGTGGTTTGTGGAGCTGGCGAATCAAGGGAGACAACTAGGCGATCGGATCTCCAGCGTTCCTCTTGTTGTATGGCTGCGGATCTCTAGCTTCGTGTTGGAGTGGTGTACCGGCGGTAGCGATCTTGGCAGTTGCACTCCCTGTGTAGGTCTTGATCGGCGTTTTTGACTCCGTGCAAGAAGATACGTCAAGCACAGTGGACTGCAGAAAACAAAGCCTGGTGACATTGTAAACAAAGCAGGAGGATAACACAGGAGATGGAAATCCCGACGAACGGGAAGGGAAGACCCGATAGAAATCCCAACGAACGGCAATGGAAGACCCAATAAAAAGGAAGTGGAGTCGATGACCGGAAAAAGTTGTACTTCCTTGTTTGGAAGACAAAGCGATAGATAGATTGTAAATTAGTATTATATTTGATGCATACAGAATAAAAAAATTATATGAATTTTTTTTTTGTTATTTATTATTTTATCATATTGATATCTATCAAGCGAAAGCAAATTAGACCAATAAAATACTCTATTATTTATTTACAGTAGATGAAACACACAAAGACTTTAAATTCTAAGAATGGTAAATTTTACTTTCATGCATTGTCACCATTAGGTCTTGTCAACTAATCATCAAATATCCAAGGGATTCAGACAACTTATTAAGGGCATATTAATTAGAAAGTCATAAACCTCCTACGATATATTTTACTTTTTGATTAACACTATTTAATAATGAATCAATTTTCATATAAAAATTGTGAGATTTAGTTCAAATAAATTAGGTAGTAAATATTTTTTATTCCATGTTCATTAGGAACTTGGTTTAATCTTAGGGTTAATTATATTTTGTTCCCAATGATTTGGGTCATTTTAATTTTTCTCACTTGTTTTTTAAATTAATAAGTGAAGTTTCTTTTATTTATCTCACTTGTTCCCAATGATTTGGGTCATTTTTCTCACCTGAATGTTGAATCTCGCGGGGAATCACAATCGGATGCTGACCCGACGATGGGATGCCCTTTATTACTGCCGCCTCCGGCGCCACAACCTCATCCTCCGCAGATAGCACAATTACACTCTTATCCTCATGCGGGATCCTCCCGTCCTCAAAATGCATGATAGGCCTACGATCCAACCTCCATGACAACGGGAACCTCTTCATTTGAGACGACTCATCTAGAAAAAACTACCAGAGATCTTATCGAGACCTAACATTGAAAAAGTACGTATTGAAATTCTTTTAACGTCTCTTGAATAAAATAAAAATCTTCTTTCTGGGGACACCGCTGAAGGACACCCATAAACCTTTCTGGGTCCCTTTCACTTGAAAGAAGAAGAAGAATACATAGGGGCTCAGGTTGATCCCGAGAAAATCTATCAAAATCTCAAAGCAGCGGACAAACGCCCAACTATTCAGATGCAACAGTGTTGGGGCAACGTTAGCCAGATTCAACACCTCATGCTCAAAATCAGTGAATGGAAGTCAGACCCCAAGGTCCTTGATCAAGGTTCGGTGCATGAAAATGGACCTAGACGCCCCTCTATGGTACCCTATCTACTGGGGAACAAGGAAGACAATCATAATCTTTGTCGATGCCCTCTTAGGAAGTGGATACACCTTCCCGAAAATACATAATGCTATTCAAGTTGGTCATCATCGAACCCTACAGTTGTATCTCCTCGTTGATCAACGAATAAGGGTCATCATCGAACCCTCCCGACAGCCCTACCTCCAACTTAATGCCACCACCTCTCCTCGCCATCTATCCGGCTAAGATTGCAAAACCCTAACAAACAGGGACAAGTCAGTACAGCCTACCATCCTAAGGCCAATCCCGACAACACAAAGTCAAAGCAAGAACCAAAATACTCACCAGAGAATAAACAACAGACGCATAAAGCGATCAACAAAACCATGACCAGCAAAAACCTCCAAAGAGCAAGCTCCGAACAGCAAGGAATGCGAGAAAAATTTGAAATGAAGAAGAAAGAGCCACTTTAAAGGTAGAGAGACAGTAGCCTCCCCATCGAATGACCGATGATCACACCATGATTAAATCTCAGCCGACCAGCTCAGCAACGACGGTTCCCTAGAACCCTCAAAAGGCACGAATGGATGGTTATCCCTATTATGATTACTCTTCAAATGAGAGTTAATGCCGCAAAGGACAGAAGCCAATCAGTAGCTACAATGAAAAGGGAAATCCCCCCCACCACATAGTCGCCACGCTAGGAGCGGAAATTGAAGAATCGTAAAATGACATAGCAAAGATACGTTGACTTGACCTATCCAGGTTAATTAAAAGCAATGGGAACGTGCTTTCCACGATCCATCCAAGTATCATCACCCATAGAAGCTCGGCACCCTGAACAACTCAGCAAGAAGTTAATACACTCCCAAAATCCAAACGACGCCTCTCTATCAGACTGAGGCCAGAAGCCAGTGCTACTTAGAGCTCAACACGAAGTCCTCTGACTTCGACCAAGCTTGGCAGCTTGTCACACCCCAACTGAGGATAGTGTGACCGGCCAGTGCCAACATTCTACCCTGTAGCCTACTGTCTACACTGACCGTCAAGAAAACCAGAACATATCGAGAAAAAGAAAACCACAATGCAATCTTTATTTAAATTTTTCAAAGTTCACAATTATATATTTTTCAAACCAAAGTAGAAAAACCAACATTGTCACAAACTAGGACATCTCAAGTATAAAGTTTAATACAATCTTTTCAAAACACTAACTGTCAGTGTAGAAAAATAAAAGAAACTACTACATGACACTGGATTATGGCCAAAGGACGCCGCTACGAGATATGGTCCCACCACCTGCCCTCCAACTACACCATGACGACAAGCCTCTATCACTGATCATGCTCTGCAAAAACAAAGGAAACAAACTGTGAGTCCACTTGGGACTCAGTGAGTGGTTCTTCCGAACCTTCACATAATCGTCAATCAGTCATGCATATCATATAAGGCATCATAGTATATATATTCAGGGACATAAGCTACTTTTTAATATGACTACTGACCCCATGGGTCGTTCTGTATAAACCATATATGAGAAACACCTACCATAACGGCCTAATTGAGCCACCTGGCATCCGGCTCTTGAGGCATACTTATGGTATAAGAATCCAGGCTATAACCGGTCCTACCATACAAGGTAGAATCACACTGGCCGCTCGGCCACATCATATCAAGATGAAGTCAAGAAATCCCGGGCCATCGACTAGGATGGTCCACTAGTCTCCGGACACCGTCTGAGATAGGGATAACTAGTCCCACCTAACTGGGGTCTCACACCTAGCGGGCCCACTGGTGCATCTCAAGACCCAATCACTGGCCAAGTCAAGCATTGGTCATTTCCGACCGCCCATGCTTCTCGACAGACCATCGCAAGCACATCACACAATCAAAATATCCTAGGGTTTCCTTATATACACCGTGGGCAGTTGCCCGCATCCGACCCTCACTCGGCCTATAGGGTCAACAATTCAATGTCACCCTTCCGAAAAATATGTACACTTAATAATTCTAGGTTTCCAAAAATGAATACAAGAAGTCTTAGAAGTTGAGTCATTCCCTAGTTATGTTTCCATATCTAATATGTACCTTGCAAAGTCCTACATGTTATCTAGCATTATACGCTATCTTGGGTGAAGAATTTTATGTACCGGACTTGGAATTTCACCCATTAACATTTTCGGACAGCATATGTATACAAAAGAAATGTAATTATAATTCACAACAACTACCATGCATAACTACGAGATTCAACGATAACAATTTATATACTGCATATAGAATATTTTTCAATATGGAACATCGTATCTAGCATGGTAAAATATCAAATAATTCCCACAAGGAATATACTATCTAGCATGGTAAAAATATCCCAACGACACTTACCAAATTTAATCATGAGCAACAAACATCATGAGGAAGCCGAATTAAAGAGGTAAATAATCCATTGATTACACCAATAAGTAACATGCAATAAATATAGCAATAATTAAACATGATATATGGAATTTAACGAAACCTTTCCTTTGATGCATGTACCATAACCATCATGTCCATGTGAGCATTAGCAAGAACATTTCCATATTCATGAGAATGTTGATTCACATTTGCTATCAATTACTAAGATGAACAGTAATCATGTATTATAATTTGTACCTAACATTAAGCATGAAAGCGGGAATTAAGATGACATAACATGAGATCCGGCGTGTCGATCCGAATAGCCCCAATTTCCCTCCCCTATCCACTGCTCGGCCGACTCAAGCAGGGTAATAACTAGCTCAGCCGAGCCCTCTAGGGGTGGTAAACATGGTTGCGGCAACAACGCGAGCATCAATCCAAAAGTCTAAAACATATCGAACGCAAGACGATCCACGAGTCGCTAGACGAGCGAGGAAATTAGGGAAATTTTCGGCATGAGCTTTCCCCTTTTTCCTCCACTCGGCCAGCTCACAAAGAAACGAAATAAATTCGATTTAAACCATCAAATCACAGGTATACATATCTATTAAGGTTCTAACACGAGAAGACGTGTAGATCGGCAAGAAACTCGTGAAAAGAACCCAATTCAAAACTGCTATGGTCAGCTACCCGCCTCCCCTCATAAAATTCTAACCACTCACCTTTGCTTGATGGAAGGAAGGATCGGACGCTGGCGATCTCGAATCCTCCGACGACGACGCGATCTTCGGCCGACCAAGATATCTCTTCCCCTCTCTCCTTTCTCCCTTGCTCGGGCTTTGTGCGGCTCCAAGAAGAGCCGCATGGCTCAATGATGAGGGATTTTATTCCATCATCAACAGTGACTTAAATGCCCCACTTACACGACTTAACTTTGACTCGACTTAGTCTGAGTTCGACTTGGGTTCCGACTCTAACCGCAACACGAGTCGATCTTAACTTAACTAAAGCATCAATGCATAAAAGGAAAGAGTCATTCACCCAATTTAATTGCATACATCATTAGTCGAGTCATACCTTCTACTCGAGTCGATCCTGAGGCTCGACTCGACTAACCCCGGGTCCGACGCGCTGCACCAAAATATATTTTTTTAAATTAGGAATTTTTTCCGGGTCTTACAACCTTCCCCCCTTAAGGGAAATTCATCGTCGAATTTACTTGAATGACAAGGACTTACCGGCTCTTGAAATAAGGAAGGGTAGCGATATCTCATGTCCTACTCTACCTCCCAAGTGGCCTCTTGCCCGGAATGGTGCTCCCATCTGACCTTTACCAGGGGAATTCTTTTGGACCTTAGCTTCCTAACTTGGCGATCAAGGATCTCTACCAGCCTTTCCTCAAATGCAACGACCGAATCTACCTCAATAGCAGAAGGTTCGATCACATGCGAATCATCTTGTACATATTTCCGAAGCATGGATACATTAAAGACCGAGTGTACTCTGCTCAGACTAGGAGGCAAAGCCAGCTCATAAGCCACCTCACCCCTCTGCTTGAGAATAGGGAAAGACCCAATGAACCTAGGGCTCAGCTTTCCCTTCTTCCCAAACCGGACCACCCCTTTCATAGGGGAGACCTTCAGGAAGATTAAATCACCCTCGGCAAATTCTAATTCTCTGGCCTTCTAGTTGGCATACATTTTCTGTCGACTTTGGGCCACCAGCAATCTTTTCTTTATGGTTTTCACCTTCTCTACCGCCTCGCCAACCAGATTAGGACCCACCATGAGTGATTCCTCGGCCTCAAACCAGCCCACCGGAGACCTACACCGCCGCCCATACAAGGCCTTAAAAGGAGCCATGCCAATGCTACTGTGATAGCTATTGTTGTAGGCGAACTCTATTAGTGGTAGGTGCTTTTCCCAGCCGTCGGCCATATCTAGGATGTGTGCTCTCAGCATATCATCCATGGTTTGAATGGTCCTCTCTGACTGCCCATCAGTCTGTGGATGGAAAGCTGTGCTGACACACACCGGGATACCCAAGGCTTCCTGGAAGGACTGCCAAAATTGGGCTGTGAATTGGGTACCGCGATCGGATATAATCATCACTGGGGTACCATGGTATGCCACAATCCTGTCCAAGAATAGTCGAGCGTACTATTCCGCAGAGAAGGTAGTCTTCACTGGAATGAAGTGCGCGGTCTTGGTTAACCAGTCCACTACCACCCAAATGGAGTCAAATCCGCTTTTTGACTTAGGCAACGTAGTCATTAGGTCCATGATGATTTTCTCCCCTTCGACTCGGGCACCTCGAGGTTCTGCAGTAGTCCCGTGGGCTTGAGGTGTTTGGCCTTCATCTGCTGGCAGACCAGACATTTGGAGACAAACTCCTAGATGAGCCGCACGACTCAATGATGAGGGATTTTATTCCATCATCAACAACAACTTAAATGCCCCACTTACACGACTTAACCGTGACTCGACTCAGTCTGAGTCCGACTTGGGTTCCGACTCTAACCGCAACACGAGTCGATATTTACTTAACTAAAGCATCAATGCATAAAAGTAAGGAGTCATTCACCCAATTTAATTGCATACATCATTAGTCGAGTCATACCTTCTACTCGAGGCGATCCTAAGGCTCGACTCGACTAACCCCGGGTCCGACACGCTGCACCAAAATAGATTTTTTTATATTAGGAATTTTTTTTTCCGGGTCTTACAGAGCTGTAGACTCTAATACATTTGGTCCCGATCGGATTACGCCCAGAAGCGCCCACTTATATAAATAAGACTCAATTCAAGCCAAACGGCTTATGAGCCCAGTGGCTCCACCCGGCCATACAAGGTTATTTATATCAGCATTAAATATGAGGGATTCCACCATGATGAGCCCGACATCTCCGGGATCAACCTTGATCCATTTTGAGCAACATCCCTACGAGATTATCGGACGACATAATTGCCAATCAATATGTTGGCCCAAGAGTTCTCCCTAGGCCCTGATCTCTATTTTGATGATAACAAATATGTATTTAATATATTTGTGAAGTTTTGAGTTCAGATTGAGGGTACGATACGCGTGCGAACTTTGCTCGAAGAAATGCAAAAAATTAGCAAAAGAGGCTCCAACATAAATAATGTAGAATTCATAGATTACTAAGTAGATTTCACGTAATATACCTCTAGGAATAAATCCCAAGCCTATTTGTAATGTCATCGAAGTCAAAACTTGGTAACGAAACCCGAAAATAAAGCACGCAGCAAAATAAGTGTAAAAAATAGCCTCAGCCCATATTCGGTTGAACTCCTGGTCGACCGACGAAAGCAAAAAAGAACCATAAAGTAAGGAGCTCGGCATTGGGTCGACTAGTTGGTCGACCGCCTAAAGTGTGAAAAGAATAGGGGAAATTCGGTCGACCGAAAGTGTCTGGTCGACCAAAAGTGACCAGAAAAGGGCAGTAGCCTCACGGTAGCTGGGCGGTCGATTAGTCGATCGACCGACGATCGACTGACAAACAATCGGACGGTGTCCAACGGGCAAAAAAACACCCGTTCGACTGTACTACTGAGTGAGGGGTTATAAATACCCCTCACCAACCTCTCTTAAAGCCTCTTAACAGTGATTAGTGCATTTCTAAGAGAGATTTAAGCCTTCAAAGATCGATTTGTGCTCGCTTGTTTCGCCAATAGCTTCATCTTCCTCAAGCGATCTTCTCATCTCAACTCCGGCAACGATTCGAGCTCACCATCTTGAAGAGTTGAAGACTTAGAAGGCTTTGGAAGGAGCTCACACTTGTGGTTTCATTTTTAGCTCCTTCTTTGTTATTTTTCATCATTTTTAAAAGTGGTTCTCATTGATAGTTTGCTAGGTGTGCTAGTGTAAACACTTAGGGTTTACTTTGTAGAATTGTATTTTGCCTAGGTGAATAGGATTTCCACTTGTAAGTCGGCATATGAACTTTGGAAAGTCTTAGAGGCTACACATGAAGGGACTTCACAAGTTAAGGAATCTAAGATAAACCTACTCTTGCATGATTATGAAATGTTCATAATGTTACCGCATGAATCTATTGATGCCATGTATGCTCGCTTTCAAAATATTACGAATGGCTTAGCTAACCTTGATAGAGACGTAACGGGAGAGGAGAAGGTAAGGAAGCTCATTCGTTCCCTTCCAAAACCTTGGGAGCCCAAGGTCACCGCAATAATGGAAGCAAAGGATACAAGCACCTTAAAGATCACCGAGCTTATTGGGTCTCTCATGACACATGAGACCCATATGAAGCAATACAAGGAGGAAGATGCCCCCAAAAGCAAGAATATTGCTTTAAAAGCATCACACTGAGTTGAAGAACCCTCATCATCTGAGGAGGAGACAAATGATTTTGAAGAAATTGCAATGTTGGCAAGGAGATTCATGAGCTTCATGAGAGGCGGCATGAGAAGGGGAAAAGGACGCTAGACATGCTATAACTGCAACAAAGCCGGGCACTTGAAGAAAGATTGCCCACTCCTCAAGATGGCTTCATCCTCTCACCCCAACAAGAAGGACAAGTACAAGAAGAAGAAGAAGGCGATGATGGCCTCATGGGATGAGAGTGAGTCCTCATCAAGTGCAGATGAGACCAAGAGCGAAAAGGCAAACCTTTGCCTTATGGCAAATGACAATGATGTAAGGTTTACATTTGGCAAACTTTCCTTTATGCAAGATGAAATAGAATTAGAATTTGAACAAATGCATGATGAATTTAATGCCATTAGGAAAAAATTTAAAGAGCTAAAAAATTATAACAAATCTTTAAAACAAGAAAATGATAGTCTACTATTTTCATGCAATGATTTAAGGAAAGAGGTAGATAGACTTAAGGAAGAAAAGCATGCTTTAGATGATGCTAAGAACAACCTAGAAAATGAGAACAAAAAATTAGAAAATGAGAACAAATTCTTAAGTGATCAAGTAGAGCACTTAAATGATAGCATGTTAAATTTTAAAAAGGAGTTATGTATGCTAACTGAAAAGATGACAACCTTACAAAATTTCATGCCTAAGGTTGTAAATGCTAGAAAATCGTCAAAAAATCATACTCATGCACACTCTCGTGCTCACACACATAGCACTAGAGAGTTTGATGGAAGTTGCTTTTCATGTGGTGTGTATGGTCATGTGGCTAGAGATTGTGCTCTTAGGAGGAACCCCAATTCTAGATTTACTTGGGTTCCTAAGATGATTAACACTCAAGGATACAAGAAGATTTGGGTACCTAAAGTTGCATTCTCTCCTTTTGTAGATGGAGAACCATCCTCAATCAAGTAGGAGCACATGGATCTTGGATAGTGGTTGCTCAAAACACATGATGGGAGACATCAACTTGTTTGCAACACTATCAAGTAAGGATGGGGGATATGTACGTAATGTTTGGAGACAATGCCAAAGGTAAGATTGTTGGCATTGGAGATATAGGTATTCTTTTCTACCCATGTATTAAGAATGTTTTACTAGTTGATGGATTGAAACATAACTTGATTAGCATATCTCAATTATGGGATAATGGTTACTTAGTTATTTTTGAAGCATCTAAGTGCATCATTAGAAGTGCACCATCTAATGATATAGTGTTCACATGAAATAGGCAAGAAAATGTTTACACTTTAGTCTTGAATGTTTTGACTAATACTCATGTTAGATGTTTAGTTGCCATGGAAAATAATTCTTGGTTGTGGCATAGAAGGCTACGACATGCTAGCATGAGCCTCATCCAAAAATACCAAAAAAGGCAAAATGCAAAAAATCGGCAAAACAGGCTCCGACGTAAATAGTGTAGAATTCATAGATTACTAAGTAGATTTCATATAATATACCTCTAGGAATAAATCCCAAGCCTATTTGTAACATTATTCAAGTCAAAACTTGCTAACGGAACCCAAAAACAAAGCGCACAACAAAATAAGTGTAAAAAATAGCCTCAGCCCAGATTCGGTCGACCGCCTGGTTGACCGATGGAAGCAAAAAAGAAGCAGAAAGAAAGAAGCTCGACATTCGGTCGACCAATTGGTCGACCGCCGAAGTCTGAAAAGAATAGAGGAAATTCGGTCGACTAGACAGTCGACCGAAAGTGGTCATAAAAGGGCAATAGCCTCGCGGTCGATTAGTCCGTCGACCAACGATCAACCGACAAGCGACTAGATGGCGTCCAGTGGACAGAAAAACACCCATTGGAGTGTACTACCGAGTGAGGGGTTATAAATACCCCTCACCTATTGTTTAAATGGCCACACTAGAGGGGGGAGAGAATAGTGTGTTAACTAAATCTTTTGCCTATTCTGGTTTTTCGAGTTTAATCATTTGCTTACAACTTTAGGCAATTCACAATTAGATGATTAAATATAGAAGCAATAAAATAAAGCAGTTAGGCAAACGCAAGAAGAACAATGCTAACACAAAGGAATTTGTAGTGGTTCGGCTAACCGCCTACTCCACTACCTAAGACCCGTGCTTAAGATTTCACACACAAATGCACTATATTATGAGTAGCTTACAATTGAGGACTTTACACTGGAAAGACCCTACACTCCCTTCGAAGGTACTTCTACACCCGAAAGTATCCACCTTCACACCCAGTGAGCTTTCTCACCTCAATTCCAAAGTACAACTCCTAATCTAGTTTTACATAAGTGGCTTTACACCTTAAACACCAAGGTTACCACAAACTAGCTAGACCCTAAACAAGGTCTATTACACAATGAAGTTAATACAATAAAAAACAAACAAAAAAATACTTTAATCACAAGAAGAGAGAAAAGTGAACTTATCACAATAGGATCATCTCTTCTTTTTGAGCCTAGCAAGCTTGAATGACCGTCCAATGATGAACACTTGAGATTGAGGGATCGAGGGCTAGGTTTCGAAGATTTGATCAAGAAAAACCTTAGGAGATGCTTAGGATCACTCTTTTATACATAGAGGCATCAACCATCAACTAGGAGAGAGTTTTGGGTAGGTATTTATAACCCCCCAAACTCAAGGTGTTGTCAACGGGCGTTTTTCTGCCCATTGGCGATGCTCGGTCGCTTAACAGTCGATCGTCGATCGATCGACTGATCGACCAACCAAGTGACTACGGCAATCTGCCACTTTTGGGCATACTTCGGTTGACCGACTGGTCGACAAAATTGTCTACTGCCAATTTTCTATAACATTCGGTCGACCGAACTTGGGCTGGAAATTTCTTCATTGGATCTTTTTGTTGCGCGCTTTATTTTTGGGTTCCGGCCTTCAGTGTGCATCAACTTGGAGAGCTTTCCATATGTTCTTTTGACTCATCCAAGTCATCTTTGGTGCACGCGTCAAACTCTTGTGAGTCATTGTATCGAGACCTATGTCGCAAATTGTGAAACCGACTTTTGTCTTTTATCGAACCTGCTACCTTCATGCTTCAAGAACTCGTTTAGATAAATTTGGTTTGTTATCATCAAAATAATCATGAAGAGAATAGAGCACGAAGGAAAAACCTTCGGCCAACATCACCAACCTTTCTTGAAGCCTCTTAACAGTGATTAGTGCATTCCTAAGAGAGATTTAAGCCTTCAAAGATCGATTTGTGTTTGGTTGCTTCGCCGATAGCTTCATCTTCCTCTAGCGATCTTCTCGTCTCAACTCCGACAATGATTCAAGCTCACCATCTTGAATAGATGGAGACTTAGAAGGCATTGGAAGGAGCTCACACTTGTGGTTTCATTTTTAGCTCCTTCTTTGTTGTTTTTAATTGTAGTTCTCTTGGTTTCATCAAAATAATCATGAAGAGAATATAGCACGAAGGAAAAATCTTCGGCCAACAATCTCCCCCTTTTGATGACGACAAAGCATTGACGATAGAGAACAAAAAATCTATATGTAATGTATTAGTCAATTAGTGTGAAGCATGAGTTTACAAGTGCATATTTGAGAGCATTAAAATATGATGAATACAAGACATATTATATTTAGTGCCCCCCTATCTATATGCATATCTTTAACTCTCCCCCTATCATCATGCCTAACATGTTAACTAGTAATGATGAACACTCTTCTCCCGCTTTTGTCATTGATCAAAAAGGGTACTTAAAAAAATAAGAAAAGAAAAGAGTCATTCATGATAAGTCATATGATCAAGTGCAACATCATGCAATCCTCACATACATAATTAAGTGCAACAAAAATAAGTTCAACGTAGCCACATAAATATAAAGGCAAGCAGTCTCAAAAACAAATACAAAGTAGTCTGAGCAAAGTATAGTGTTAATACAAATTCATAGAATGAATGACATCATGCAATAGTGGGACTAATCATCCTCAGGTGGTGGAGGTGGCAGATGTGTCTGATAGTATTGCCACATCTCCTCCACCCGACCATACATCTCATCAATGCGATGACCATACTCATCAACTCTCTGACCATACTAATCTATGTGTTGACCATACTCATCAATGCGGCGACTGTACTCATCGATTATCTGACCATACTGATCGATACGTCAGCCGTACTCGTCTAGATGCCTTATCGTACCTATGTTCCATTCCAGTTGGTCTATATGAAATTGAGCAAATCGATGCTCCAAGTCTCCCAAACGCTCAATATGAGTAGAAACTAATGAGCTTCCACCAGCATCCACCTCATCCCTGTCCTCATCATCACCGTTGTGCGCCTCAAGTGCCCCCTGTACACTCTTACCACGTTGGTTTTCAAGTATTTTCATCCGGTTTAGGGTATAGGTGTCTATTGCTTTGGGCACAGACTCTATCTCAAATTTGGACCTATTTACCCCAGCAGCATAGATGAAATGGGATATTATTGTGGCATAGGGTAGGGCTTGCTTTCTAGAGGCATGAACATCCTCGCATAAGATCAGGAACGTTTATAGGTCTACGGGTCATAGCATAAAAGAGCATTCTAGTGCTCGTACTGGTTACCTCATCATAGTGTCCTGCCCTAGGAAATTATTATAAGCAATGATAAGATGCATGATCCTAGCAGTAGTTGATAGTTTGATGCTTTGAGTAGGAAGCATCCCCTGGTAACCTTCAGGACAAATGACTGAACCTCAAAACTAGGAAAATCCTCATGAAAGTGGTGTGTGGACATGTTATATATTGATCTTCCTAGCAGAGGGAATCCAAAGGCATCCCTAATGACTGTTTCAGTAATTACTATGTGTTTTCCTAGGATTTTAGATCTAAGGACTAGTGAGTCACCTAGTCTAGCCTTATCTATAACTAGGTTAGAGAGGAATGTGTTCACCAATATAGGGCACACTGGTACCTGTCTCCCTATGTATTCTACCCATCCTAGGGCTGCAAGTTTGCTTCTAATGTCATACTTTTCTAGGTCTCCTAGGTTCACTGGACGAGTTTGTAAGATGGTTCTGTCTATGAACCTAGGGGCTTGAGTCTTGCCTATGGAGGTTTGTCTTGGGTGTCATCTGCAAGACAACTAAGATAATGTGCATATAATTAGCTTTGATGGGTAATGTATGCACCTAAACCAAAGAGAACAGACACCTTTAAGATCAACATGAATTTTTTACAAGAATATTTTTCCTACGTTTCTTCTTGAGAGAAAAGCATTATAATATTAATATTAAATATCAATTTATGAGTCCAAAATTTTATTTTAGTTCCCCTTTTTTTTTTTAAGAAACAAAATTTTAAAACACCAATATGCATCATTTAAAAAAAAAATAAAAATCATCAAAAAAGAAAAACCAATACTTCTTTTAGAACGCTCTTTTGTTTTGGCATTTTTTCCTTTTCTTAAAAAATTGGCAAAATATAAATGAGAAATTTGAATCATCGTGAAGATCCTTTTAACAACAACAAAGATAACAAAATAAAAAATGATATTTCATGAAGAGAAAGCTTTTAAACACACAAAAGACATAAGAAATTTGATTTTTAATTCTTCCCTAGAACTTGCTTTGAGCCAAAAATATCAAGGAAAAACCACCATGCATAGAGTAGAAAAGCATGAATCATGATTTTTATGAGTAAATTTAGACATAGAGATGAAGGAAGATGAATGATCTACTCAACATGATGAACTAACTAATGTATTAGAGCTAAGAGTTGAATTTTTACCTTAGAAGTGAAGAAGAAATCTTAAGATCCAAGAAATGGGGGTGAGTGGCCGGTTGGAATGGTGAGAGGAGCCCTAGTTTCGGGCTTAAAAGCTTATGTTGAAGAGCTCAGATTAAAATAGCCGGCCAAATGGGTGGACATAATCATTTTATGTCCGTCGGTCGACCGGGCGGTTGCATGTCGTGCGACCGCTCGAGCTGAAGTGTGTTTTCTAGTGCTTACAAATAAAATTATTTTGAGAGATATCTAAATATTTGAGTTTTATGAAACTTTTTCCACATGAACTAGGCTTCATGAGAATTCCATAAAATAAAGAATCACTCAAAAAGGATCTCTCTACAATTTTCTAGAAAATCCTCAAGTTCACAGTGGCATTTTTGTAAATATTTGGACGTTATGTGAAATCTTAGATTTCCATCGTAGGATCCCTTGATCTGGTAAGATCTTGTCTAGATTACTTATAATGATGTTTTTTAGCATATAGAGTTTTACTAAAAATTTTATGCAATTTTAAGCATATATATCAATTTTTCAATACATCCACTCATCACATTTTTATTTGCCTGAAATGGGAATTTCTATGTATTCATCAAGATACTTGTTTAAGTATAATTATTTTGCAATTTATTCTCATGACAAATTTTTCAATCAAGATATGGGTTCCAAATTTAAAATCTATCTATATTATGTAATCACAAAGAGAGTCAAGATTTTGGAGTTTGTTTATAATCCAAATTTCTTATTTGAGCTATTTTATTCAAACAACATACAAGATCATTCATAAGCATATGGAATTCACTTAATCAAGAGAAAGAGGTGTCATGCAAGAATTTTTAACAAATTAACGCTCATACCTCATGTCTTAAAGAATTCCATAGATTTTATTTTCTTTCCCCAATTTTTGACGATACCCTTCCATTTTCAAAAAATGTTAACTTGCTACCCGAAAATCATTAGTAGCTCCATGATATAACAACTACCAAGTTAGCATACTAAATAGAAAAGGTGAAAAAAGAAATCTTCATTTGAGAATTTTAACCTAAGCTAGATAGTGATAAATTCATTTTAAGTAGAATCGTCATGAAACCAAAACGAATCGAGAGATTTCAAAATATGATATTTTGAAAAGTAAGATCTTCAACCCTTCCTATTGGTTAAAAATCGAAATGCCACAATGAGCCTACGATTTAAAACTGCAAGGTCGCATGAGCCCGTTATAGGCTATATAGGTCTCCGAAGAGACATGAAATCAAAAGTCAGAAGTATTTTTGAAACTTATCAAGAGCGAAAAACCTACTAATATTAAGCATATATCAAAAACTCCAACTATAATTCAAGCGAGAGGGTATAGGAGATGATACCAAAGTCTTTGATGCCAATTTCCATATCTATGATAGCTTGAAGTTGTAACCTCTTGGAATATTTCTCATTTGGATCCAAGGTCAACTTCAGTATTTTATTTCTCACTCATCCTTGTGTGGTAGCTCCCCTTACAAAAGAGCATGAGATCTTTGGTACGTACGTACCCAAATGGCTTTGGGTCCTTGAGGGTTAGAGGGCTTAGAAATCCAAAGTGTCTTTGCCACACTTAGATTTTTCTTGAAAGCACAATCATTATTGGCATGGCCAAAAATGCCACAACGAAAACAATATCCATTAAATTTCTTTTTATTTATGCTATGGACATGGGATCTAGCATTGGAATGCTTAGTGTGTGAGTTATGATGAACATGAGCATTCTTAGAAAAACCATTTTTGTTTTGGGGTTTCCTAAATGAATCATTTTGATTTTTAGATCTTTTAAGAGAGGAAGCATTAATCTTCCTATTCAAAATCAATATTTCATTCTTTACATCATTCATAGATTTATGCAATGCATGCAATTGAGTTTTTAACAAGCTATTTTCCTTTATCAAAATGTCATTTTTATTTTTCAAATCCTTAGTGTCAATGTCTAAGATATCATGACATGAATTAGTGACACTAATTTTTAGTTTCTCATCTTCTAATTTTACTTCATCTAAATGAGAACTAAGTGACAAATTTTCTTTTTTTTAATTTTTTATTTTCTTTATCCTTTTTAATGATCAAGGCATACATAATTTTACTTTCGTCTAATAATTCATCATAAAGAAGATCCGAGGAACTAGATGAATTAGATCTAGGATTAACATGACTAGAATAAGAGCACACCTCCTCATCAACGTTAATGATATTAGCTTCGTGATCATGGGGTGAGGATGCTTCACTTGATGCACGTGAATGAGTGGAAGCATTTGACCTTCATTTTGCCTTGTTCTTCATACTAGGGCAATTTTTCTTCATGTGCCTTTTCTCATTGCATAGGTGACATATCACCTTTCTCTTCCGACTCTTTGTACTTTTTTGGCTAGATACACTATTAGCTAAAAGAACTTCATTAGATGTTCAATTGTCATCATCTCCCTCATTTAGGGTAACAAGTTCTTCAGTTTTAGCATAATCATAAAGCATGTTCAAAGTAGCCCAAATATCGTATGCTGAAGTACAATGCATGACTTTTTCAAATATGTTATTTTTCAAATAACAATATATGCAATTTGTTGCCTTAGCATTTAGCTCAAACCTGTTAATTTGTTCTTTGGTCCATGTATCCATATTGTCCTTAGGTTCTATGTATTTTGACTTTACCATATTAAACACACATATACCTTCAGTCTTTAAGAATATATACATTCATCCTTTCCAAAGACCAAAGTTTGACTCATCAAACAAAGGTGGTACAGACGTTACCAATTCTAGTGCCATTTTTCAGATAGAGACTAGATGTAGAGGAGATGGTGAAATCTCAATCTATGACCCACTGTGATACCAATTATTGTTTAAATGGCCACACTAGAGGGGGGGTGAATAGTGTGTTAACTAAATCTTTTGCCAAAGTCTTGTTTTTCGAGTTTAATCGTTCTCTTACAACTTTAGGCAATTCACAATTAGATGATTAAATAAATAAGCAATAAAATAAGGCAGTTAAGCAAACACAAGAAGAACAATGCTATCACGAAGGAATTTATAGTGGTTCGGCTAACCACCTACTCCACTACCTAAGACCCGTGCTTAGGATTTCACACGCAAATGCACTATATTAAGAGTACCTTACAATTGAGGACTTTACATCGGAAAGACCCTACACTCCTCTCGAAGGTACTTCCACACCTAGAAGTATCCACCTTCACATCGAGTGAGCTTTCCCACCTCAATTCAAAAGTACAACTCCTAATCTAGTTTTACACAAGTGGCTTTACCCCTTAAACACCAAGGGTACCACAAACTAGCTAGACCCTACACAAGGTCTATTACGCGATCAAGTTAATACAATAAAAAACAAACCAAAGAATACTTTAATCACATGAAGAGAGAAAAGAGGACTTATCATAATAGGATAACCTCTTCTTGTTGAGCCTAGCAAGCTTGAATGACCCTCCAATGATGAACACTTGAGATTGAGCGATGAAGGGCTAGGTTTTGAAGATTTGATCAAGAAAAAGCTTAGGACATGCTTAGGATCACTCTTTTAGACTTAGAGGCATCAACCATCAGCTGGGAGAGAGTTTTGGGTAGGTATTTATAAACCCCCAAACTCAAGGTGTCGTCAACAGGTATTTTTCTGCTCGTTGGCAACGCTCGGTCGCTTGCCAGTCGATCGGTTGATCGATCGCCCAAGTGACCGCGGCAATCTGCCACTTTTGGGCACACTTCGATCGACTGACTAGTCAACCGAATTGGCTACTGCCAATTGGCTACTGCAGTCGATCGAACCTGGGCTAGAAATTTCATCTTTGGATCTTCTTATTGCGCGCTTTGTTTCCGAGATCTAGCCTTCAGTGTTCGTCAACTTGGAGAGCTTTCCATATGTTCTTTCGACTCATCCAAGATGTCTTTGGTGCATGCGATAAACTCTCGTGAGTCGTCGAATCGAGACCGATGTTGCAAATCGTGAAACCGACTTATGTCTTTTATCGATCTTGCGGCCTTCATGCTTCAAGAACTTGGTTACATAAATTTGGTTTGTTATCATCAAAATAATCATGAAGAGAATAAAGCACGAAGGAAAAACCTTCAGCCAACATCACCAACCTCTGTTGAAGCCTCTTAACAGTGATTAGTGCATTCCTAAGAGAGATTTAAGCCTTCAAAGATCGATTTACACTGGCTTGCTTCGCCGATAGCTTCATCTTCCTCAATCGATCTTCTCGTCTCAACTCCGGCAATGATTCGAGCTCACCATCTTGAAGAGTTGGAGACTTAGAAGGCTTTAGAAGGAGCTCACACTTGTGGTTTCATTTTTAGCTCCTTCTTTGTTGTTTTTCATCATTTTTAAAAGTAGTTCTCATTGATAGTTTGCTAGGTGTGCTAGTGTAAACACTTAGGGTTTGCTTTGTAGAATTATATTTTGCCTAGGTGAATAGGTTCGAGGCATTCTCAAACGGTTGAGAAGCAAGTACTCGATTGTATTCAAAGGGAAACACATAGTCTATAAAGTGTTTGTTAGAAATCCTTAGTGTAGAGCCTAGGTAGTGGAGTAGGCGGTTGGTCAAACCACTCTAATTACTTGTGTTTGCATTTTGATGCTTATTTGTTATTAATTACTATCCATAATTGTCAAGCATCGTATTTTAGTTGCACGATCAATTTGGTTGCATTAGAAATCGAATAGAAGTTAAAACTCACCCAACACTATTCAACCCCCCCCCCCTTTCCCCCCTTTAGTGTGGGTATTTGATCAACACATTCGTCATCCTGCACTATATACAGACACGACGTGCCTCAGGTACCATAGATTCTAATTTCTATTACCTCCATCCCCCCCCGTCGGAGTTGCACCCGACCAGGAGATGCGCCGTGCCGCACCGTTTCGACTTCTGACAAGAACAGATGTTAGGAAAATTTATTCTTAAATTATAAAAAAATAAAAAAGACTTCTACAATGGTTTTTCAATAGCTTTACCATCACAGAGGGTGTATCGACCTATTGCATACAGCGTCGCAAAATGTTTAGGTGATGCCATTTAAACGACAAGTCGTAGTCGCATGTCATTACAAGGTTAATATCTCGTGATGGCAAAAGAGCATTGCAGTTGGTCCACGGTTGAGCCTCATACTCCCACTTGCCGTTTTGTCAGTAGTCGCATTTTATATTTTTTGCGACAGTTAGTTTAGCGATCGCAAATTATTTGCAACGATGTCATCTGCCATAGACTTTTGTGATCGCGAGCTGCCGTTGCAGAAGCACTTCGGCGACGATTATGCGACCGCTAAAGACGTCGTAGGAGACATGATTTTTGATAGTGCAATAATTTTCCTAGACATGAATCAAATTTAGAATCAAATTTCCCTAGATCGCCCTTAGTGTTTAAAATAAAACATTCACATCCAAAAACTCTAAAATATCTTACATTTGGTACTTTATTATGTCAAAGTTCAAAAGGTGTTTTCTTCATTTTAAATTTTAATAAAACATGGTTTAAAACAAAGCAAACAATATTTATGGTTTCAGTCCAAAAATACTTAGGCAAATTGTTTTCACAAAGTAAAGTCCTAATCATTTCTTGTAAAGTCCTATTCTTCCTCTCAACCACCCCATTTTGTTGAAGGGTTCTAGGGGAAAGAGAAAGTGTGCTCAATTTCAAAATTCTCACAAAATCCAAAAAAAATCATTTTTAAATTCTCCACCATTGTCGCTTCTAATTTTCAAAATAGAAAGTAATTTTTCATTCATAACCCATTTTGCAATATTTTTGAAAATATCAAAAGTTTCATCCTTCTGGCGAGAAAGAAAACCCAAGTAAAATGTGAGAAATTGCCAACCAAAATGGAAGCAAAGAGTTTGTTACCATCAAGGCTAGCAACATCACAAGACCAAAAAGATTCATGTGCACAAGTTCAAGATCTCTTGAAGTGGTAATATGATTAATACTTTTAAAAGATGATTTTATTTATTTTCCAAGTTGACATGCCTCACAAAGCCTATCTTTTTCAAAATTTAATTTTTGAAATACCTCTAACCAAATCAGTTTTACAAATATTTTGTATCAAATGCATGCATGTATATCTACGATGTCATAACCAAGAATCATTATTTAAAACTACAACACATCAATCATGAGGATTAGTCAAGACATTTAAATTTAAAGTATAAATATTTTCAGGCGTATTTCAAATGAAGACAATATCATTTGATGATGCATCTTTAATTATGCATATTGATTTTTCAAACATTACAATATAGCCATTATCACATAAATGGGAAATACTATGTAGGTTATGTCTTAATCCATCAACTAGTAATACATTTTCAAAACATGGGTAAGGGAGAATACCTTTGTCATCAATCCCAATTATTTTTCATTTTGCATTATCTCCAAATGTCACATATCTTCCATCCTTGCTTGATAATGTTGCGAAAAGATTGATGTCTTCGATCATGTGTTTTGAGATATTGGATGAATGTCCACACTAAAAGGAGGGGTTGAATAGTGTGTATCCACTTTTATGATTAATCTAGTTCTTTTCCGATTTTAATCAACTCAACTACTCGATTCAAGTTTCTTGATTCTTAGTGCGACTAGATGCAATCACAATTATATCAAGCACAAGTAAGAATCAAATTGAGCAATAAAGATAGCAATGCAAACAAGAAATATATAGTAGTTCAGCCAACACCGCCTACTCCACTACCTTGGGTCCTCACCAAGGATTTCTAACCTTAACAATTTATAGATTGATAGTTTTCTAAGAATACAATGAGGACTTATCCCTCAACCCTAGAGGTGAGAATCAACACCTATTCTCTAGCAAAAACAATAATCTACAAGACACCAAGGTGTTTACATGCACACCTTGCAAGCTACCCTTAAAATCGATACAAAGCAAGATGAAAACAATATAAATGGAGCTTAAATGTAAAATAATACTTGATGAAGCTCGATCGCGTATGCTCCGAGCACTTCGAGTATGAATTTCTCGATGAAATTAACGCTTGATGAAGTGAGGAGGGATTAGGGCACAAGATCACTCTTTCAAGCTCAAAAACACTTAGGATGGACTTTATTAAGATCAAGAAGGCGTAGGAGGTTGTTATGGGACTCCTATATATAAGCCAAGGGGAGGAGCCCAAACAAGGACCATTGCAATGGGCACAAAATCGCCCGTTGCCGACGCTCGGTTGCTCCCCGTTTGATCGTCGATCGACCGACCAAGCGATCGCCCGAGTGACCGGAGCCCACTGTGCGATCCGGGCTCCGTCCGGTCGACCGAACCTAGGAACAGGCTGATTTTTCTATTTTTCTTCTTGCGCACTTCGTTCCCAAGTTCTATTTCCATGTTTTGACTAGAATAATATTAAAATTAGGTTTGGGATGTATTTCTAGGGTCATATTACATGATTTCTATTTCTAACCCTAGATTTTCTATGTGATCGTGGTCGAAGCCAACTTTGACATTTTCTGGTATTTCTCCGAACGAAGTTTGTGTGTGTATCGCAATATCAACCTGAGATCAAACACTTGATAAACTCATTAGAATAAGTTTGCTATCTTCAAAATCAAGATGAAGACCAAGGTTGAAAACTTAGTCCAACAATCTCCCCCTTTTTGATGATGACAAACTTCTCAATAAATGCATTAAGGAATCTATCAACAAGCATAGCATTTTATCAAGTGAATGTATAATGCTCCCCCTATCAACATGCATATCTAAAATAAACTCCCCCTAACTATATGCATGTCTATGTCTAGATTCTTCTCCCGCTTTTGACATCAATCAAAAAGGGTCTAAGTTAAGCATTTCTAGGCACCCCTTAAGTTACCCAATGAAAAGTTATAAATATACATGTTATCAAGAAACTTTGGAATAATAAGCATAGAGATATAGATATGTCAAGAGAGTTATAAACAATCAACTATGGAATATCCAAAAAGTATTTACACGATAAAGACAAAGTTTCCGATTTTTGATAAAGATGAACCCAAAATCATATAAAATTGAATTCTCCATGAAACTTTTTGAAACCTTTTCAGCGGAAACTAGATTCTTTAGGAAAAGTGCATAAACAAGAATTTTCCATAAATTATTTCTGCATTTTTTAATAAATTGCTGAAATTTTAGATTTCGTATTTTATCGACAAATACTCATTTTTCGCAATGATTTCTAATTTTGATCAAACTTGTATATGACACCAAGGCAACCACCAACTCAATCAAACCTAGCAACCTAGGTTTACACAAGCTTTAATACAATAAAATAAATAATGAAATACACAAATAATGGAGCAAACAAATGATACAACAAATACTTAGCTCCAAACAAAGTTTCCTAGCTTCCTCTTGATGCCTTTGATGGTGAATCAATGAAGTCAAGACTTACTCAAGGAGTTGAGAGATCAAAGCTAGGGTTTTCAAGAATGGTGGCTCAATCAAGCTCAAGAATCATCAAAATTGGCTCAAGCTACTGCCAAATTTTGACCACATTTGGTCGATCGATCGATCGATCGAACCTGGGCTGAGCTTGATTTTTTCAGCCTTCTTCTTGCACGCTTTGTTTTTGGGTTCCGGCCTTCAACGTGCGTCAAGTTGGAGAGCTTTCCATGTGTTCTTTAGACACGTCCAAGACGTCTTTGGTGCACACGTCGAACTTCGAGAAACCTCCGTGACGAACCCGAACGCATCGACCAATGTCCTTCTGATTTTTTGATTTCTTTTGATATTTTCGATCGAGGACATCGAGTGCTAACCGATATGGAACCTAAAAATATTTCTCAATGAAATATTAGTTTCATGTTTGTTATCATCAAAACCGAGATTAAGACCAAGGTTGAAAACCTTAGGCCAACAATCTCCCCCTTTTTAATGATGACAAACATCCATAAGAAAATATATCATTTCAACACAAAGGATATCAAACATGGGATTTCTCCCCCTATCAACATGCATATCTACATAATGGAACTCCCTCTATCTATATGCACGATTTTCCTAAATACTATATCATTAGTTCCATATTTGTTATCATCAAAACCGAGATTAAGACCAAGGTTGAAAACCTTAGGCCAACAATCTCCCCCTTTTTGATGATGACAAACATCCATAAGAAAATATATCATTTCAGCACAAAGGATATCAAACATGGGATTTATCCCCCTATCAACATGCATATCTACATAATGAAACTCCCCCTATCTATATGCATGGTTTTCCTAAATACTATATCATTAGTTCCATGTTTGTTATCATCAAAACTGAGATTAATACCAAGGTTGAAAACCTTAGGCCAACAAACATGATATATCAAGAAATTATCTACAAGTCATTTTCCAAAATACTCATGAATTTTCATATAGACACAGTCAAGTACTTTATCACAAGCAAGGTGCAAGAGTTTCTACATGTTTTATGAGGTATCATACTACATTGTGCAAAGATGAAACAACTATCTCATAGAATTTTCAAGTATTTAGCATGTGTTCTCTAAACCATTTGCCTCCTAACCAATGCTCAACTTGCAAGTAATTGAATCATTAAAAGCACAATAAACATTTTCTTACTTAGCAACTTCATAAACTAGATAGCAAAGAACAATCAAGTTTATTTTCCAAAAGTCAAGTTTTGCTAATTAGTGGGGATTCATTTTTCAAAATAGAACCATAATTGAAATCAAAATGAATCAAGGAGATCTCAAGAAGTGAAAACATTTTAAAATCAAGATCTCAAACCCTTCCTAAGGTTGAAAACCAACACAGCCACAAGTAGCCAAGGTTTCAAAATCAAAGGTTGCATAGACCCATTATAGGTCACAAATGGCCTCCAAGGAGACCGAAAATAAAATGAAAAATTGAAATCCAAAACTTGATACCACAAGGATGTTAATCAAGGGTGAACACACGGACAATTCAAGTATCAAGTGAGTACTAAATAAAGCATATTCACTAATTATCATACTCCAATAACGATGTAAGCAAGAGTAGAGTTAGGAGTTGATACCAATCACATTAGTCAAGAAGTTGCAACAATGTTAATTCCTCTTTCTTTACTTCCCAAGCAACTTCAAGCCATCAATGTGTCTTCATTTAGGTGTAGTGTCTCCCCCTACATTTAAGCATGAAGACTTTGTACCCAAATTTCTTTGGGTCCTTGGGGGTTAGAAGCTTTTGGAACCCAAAGTGATTCAGCATTGGGGTTCCTTTTTAATACACAATCCCTAATCATATGTCCATACATGCCACAACAAAAATAATGACCTTCAAATTTAATAGAAGCATGATGAGCATGGGAAGATACTTTAGAAAATTTTGCATAAGAGGCATGGGCATACATATTTTTCATTTTCTCATTTAATGAAAGTAATGACCACTCATTTTTTAGAAAATAATCACTCATTTTTTAATGGGCATACACTCATCACTTTAGAAAATAATGACCACTCATTTTTTAGAAAATAATGGGCATACACAATCACTTTAGAAAATAATGACCACTCATTTTTTAATGATAGCATGCCAACATTAAATTTTCAACTTGTGAGCATAATAAGACATTTTCAATTTTCAATGAGTCGTTCATATTTTGTAAATCTATATATTTCTTTTCTAAGGAACTTTTATCGTTTTCTAGGATTTCAACCTTCATTCTTGACTCATTACAAGAAAGCAAGAGATTATCATTTTCTTGTTCTAGCATTTTATTATCCTTTTTAAGCTCCTTGAATCTTTTTCTAACAATATTAAATTCTTCATACATATGCTCAATTTCATTTTCTAATTCTACTAGTAAAAGTATTATCACCTATAGTGATAGTGGGTACCTCATTATCCTTTGTCATGAAACAAAGGTTTGCATTCTCCATTGTGTTTTCTTCCCCACTTGAAGGTGATGATGACTCGGTTTCATCCCAAGTGGCCATTAGTGCTTTCTTCTTGATCCTTCTCCTTTTATCTTTCTTTGAGGATGATGGGGAGGTGAGCTTGGACTTAGGACAATCGTTCTCCAAGTGTCCATGCTTGTTTGCCCTTCTTCTTCTTGAGAGGCTTTCCCATAAGCTCCATCAACATCCTTCCAAGGTGAGCTATATCTTCTTGGTACTAGCATTCTTCATTCTCCGATGATGATGACGAGGTCCTATCACCATATGATGCTTTTAAGGCAATGTTCTTGCCTTTGGGGGCATCTTCCTCCCTTTTTGCCTTCATATGGATCTCATGGGTCATGAGGGATCCAATGAGTTCGGTGAGCTTCATGATGTCAAGATTCTTGGCCTCCATGATAGCAACCACCTTTGGCTCCCATGCTTTGGGAAACGATCGAAGAAGCTTCCTCACTTTTTCTTCCTCTTGTATGTCCCTTCCAAGGTTAGTCAAAGCATTCACAATATTTTAAAAGTGAGCATACATTTCATCTATGGTCTCATTAGCATGCATTTTAAAGAGTTCATAATAATGCATAAGCAAATTAATTATAGACTCTTTGACTTGGGAAGTTCCCTCATGAGTAGCCTCTAAAACATGCCGAATTTCAAAAGAGGATTTGCAACATGATATTCTATTAAATTCATTTATAGATAAATCACAATGTAATGCATTCATTGTTTTCCCATTTGAATTAAACAATTTGATCACTTCTTGAGACCAATCTTCCATGCTTTTGGAGGGTAGTTCATAGTCAATATGAATAGTTCTCCAAGCATCTAATCCTAGGGATTGCAAGAAAATACTTATCCTAGTTTTCCAGATAATTGTTTCCATCAAAAAGAGGACCATATTTTTCACAATAATAACAATGTCCATTAAATCTATTTGAACCATAAGTATGAACATGAGTAGAGAGGTGTATTTTCTCATTTCTATCATTAGATGCATTTGTAGACAATAGTTGCAATATTTTCACATTTAAAATGCATAATTCCTTCTTCAATGTAAGAATGCTATCACTCAAAATTTTAATTTATGAACATAAGTAAGCATTTTGATTTTACAATATCTCATTTGATTTTTTGTAAATCAAGATTTTTCTTCTCTAATGATGCTTTGTAATTTTTTAGATTCTCTACTTCTTTCTTTAAATTATTACATGAAAGCAATAGTTCACCATTCTCTTGTTCAAGTAATTTCATTTTCTTTTTAATTTCCTTAAATCTTTTTCTAATAGCATTAAATTCATCATGCATTTGTTCAAATTCATTTTCTAAAGAAGAGTAAAAGATAAATCACCCAAACTAATTTTTGTTACCTCGTCATTCTTTGTCTTAAGGCAAGCTCTTTAGTCTTCGGTCTCCTCTTTAGTTGACGATGATTTGCTTTCATCCCAAGAAGCCATGAGTGACTTCTTCTTTTTTCTTGTATTTGTTCTTCTTTGTGGAGGTTAGCTTGAGTTGTGGGCAATCCTTCTTTAAATGTCCGATCTTGTTACATTGGAATCATGTGTATTCACCTCTAGGTTTTCTCTTGTTCTTTGATCGGCTAAGAAATTTCACAAACCTTTTAGCTACTAGTGTCATGTCTTATTGATCATCAAGTTCTTCTTCTTCTACTTCTTCTTCTTCTTCTGATAATGGGTCCTCATCCCGATGTGAGGCTTTTAGGACAATGCTTTTACCTTTAGGGGCTTCATCCTCCTTGTGTTCTCTCATGTGGATCTCATGAGTCATGAGAGATCCAATGAGTTCGGTAAGCTTCATGGCACCAAGATCCTTGGCCTCCATGATAGCAATCACTTTAGGTTCCCATGCTTTAGGAAGAGATCAAAGTAGTTTTCTATCTTTTTCTTCTTCCCTAATTTCCTAGCTTTCATCAACAGTCTCATGGCATTGCATTTTAAACAATTCATAATCATGCATGAGTAAAATTTATTTTGGACTCCTTAACTTGAGAAGTCCCTTCATGGATAATTTCAAGAACATGCCAAATTTCATATTCGGATATACAAGTAAAGACTTTATTGATTTCATTAATAGACAAGCAACAATGTAAAGCACTCATAGAGGTAGCATTAGCATTAAACAATTTTACTTCATCTAACTTGTTGTTGTAAAAATATGTTCATCCAAAATTTCGAATATTCATAGTTATTCCCATCAAATAAGGAGGTGCATGTGTAGAGGTTCCTTGTGCTAGTGTGAATTTAGTGGCTATTAATGTGGAGGATAGATGGTTAGATCTAGACCTACAAACCTTGCTCTATTACCAAATGTTATAGAAAGACACACTAGAGGGGGGTTGAATAGTGTGTGCAACTTTGTCAAATTTAAATTTTCAAGGTAATTAAGCAAGTCATTTAAAATATTCAAGCTTGGAGTAAAATGAGAATCAAAAATTTCAAAAATTTAGGCACAATTGGATCCTTCTCTTCGTTCGAGAATCTCCTCCCTTATTCCACTCCGTCCCGAAGAGTAACTAAGACCAATTCAGTCACGTTTTCATGTTCCAATTGAACACTTTCCATTTATGATCAAAGGGGAAGATTATTCTTTTTACCAAACATATGCGGATCAAATCACGATCTTTTAATTTTAATAAGAACAAGAAATCTTTCTCGATCAATCCCCTTGCCCCTTATTTTTCGAGAATCAGAAAGATCCTTTTCGAGTTTGAATTTGTTCATTTGGAATCTGGGCTCTTCTATCTTCTACTTATTTTGTTTTGAATATCTCATACGATCAACGCTCGTCTTAGACAACATCTGGGTGTCGTTGTGCAACACCCAAGTGATGAGTAGTTTCGTGGCTGCACCACACTAGAGCATTGCCTCCACCACCGCTTTGAGCTGATCTCTGCTTGCTCACTCACCCCCCGCAGGAGTCATGGCGCCCTCCTCCGAGCCCATCTCAATGAGCTTCAAGTCTTATGGATCACTGCTTGCTCACTCGCCCCCCGCAGAGGTCATGGCGCCCTCCTCTGAGCCCATCTCAACGTGCTTCAAGTCTTACGCTGCTCCTCGATCATGACTTGAGGGATTTTCTCCAACCAGGTCACAACGTCCGCGAACTCTCCACACTAAGAGCATTGCTGCCACACTACAGTTGTTCTTAAATCATGCTTGGTTCGGACGTGTCAATCTTGCGACTTATGAGCCATCTGCTCTGCGCACAAATCTTGCATCTTAGAGGCCATCTTGCCATGCGCACCAACCTTGCATCTTAAAGGACATCTTGCCATGCACACAAATCTTGCGATTTAGGGGACATTAGCCCTGCGCACCAACTTAGCGTCTCACGACCAATCTGCTCTGCGCTGCGTCTTATGGGATATCGCCCTGCGCACAAACTTTGGCAACTCACGAGCCATCTGCTCTGCACTGCGTCTTAGGGGACAATGCCCTACGCACTATCCTTGGTGACTCACGAGCCATCGGCTCTGCACTGCGAATTAGGGGACAACGCCCTCCGGACCATCCTTGGCGACTCACGAGCCATCGGCTCTGCGCTGCGTCTTAGGGGACAACGCCCTGCACACCATCCTTGGCGACTCACGATCCATCGGCTCTGCGCCGCATCTTAGGGGACAATGCCCTGCGCACCATCTTTGGCGACACACAAGCCATAGGCTCTGCGCTGCGACTCAGGGGACAACGCCCTGCACATAAACTTTGCGACTCACGAGCCATCGGCTCTGCGCACACGAGTTAAGAGCCATCTGCTCTGCGTGCAAATGACTTTGCGTCTTAGGGGCCCATTCACCCTACGCAAAAGTCACGATCTTCAAATCCATCAATGCATGCTTGCCTCCAGGAATACAACAGTCGGAAGGTTCATCGACTGGGTTCGCTACATCAGCAACTCGAGCACCACAGACGAAATGTAACATCGGCTACATCTGCATCGAGGGCTTTGTCAGTCAGAGGCTTGCAATTCTCGCTCTGATACCAACTGTCATGGGCCAATTGTTTTGTGCGGAAGAACCCGTGCGACACCCTTGCATCCCATGCAAGGGATAAGCCTTAATCCCGAATTGGTCTTCCCGATTTAACATCACGGGGCATACGTTAGACCACGTGCCAACCTCGCATTCCATGTCTGCGCCCCCAAAAGACCATGTTGGCCGAATGGTATTGAAGGCGTAAAGTAAAACAACTACAGGACTATGGACACAAGAAAATATAAAATCGGGTGTAGGATGAGCTCCGCAATTGTCTTGGGCGAAGAACGACATATCGCATGCCCATATGGGCCACTCGTTCGTCTCCACCCAAGGCAACCGCTTTGTTTGCCAACGCTCTCCTACATTATACATGAGCCCCCTAACCCCCAAGTGCCACCACCAAGGTTGCCAAAAGCACGAGGAGCATGACAAAATCGTGGTCATGCGAAATGGTGATTTTCCATAGCCACGGCCATGACAAATGCAGGAAAATTGCTCCGCTTAACCGTGATGCACGAACCAAGTGTCGAATGGCCCCGAAATGCATCCAACTCGTACATGGGCCCCCCGGGGATCGCACAAGAGATTTTACAAGTACGAACTAGAAATAAAGGCAAAATTACATGAATGCAAATAAATATTTACAAATATGTAGGGAACACTCCGTCATGATTCGTCATCGCTCGGGCGCATTGAAAAGTCCCTAACAATGTGGTGTCCAAGGAAGGAATAAAAGTGGACCCTGCAATGATTGAAGCAGTTCAGAATTAGAAGAGGCTGACTAATGCCTCGGAGATTCGTAGTTTTCTGGGGTTGGTAGGTTACTACAGAAAGTTTGTGGAGAATTTCTTCAGGATTGCAGCATCATTGACCTGCCTCACCCAGAAGAATGTCAAGTTCGAATGGGCCACTAAGTGCGGGGAGAGCTTTCTGAAGCTCAAGGAACGCTTAACGTCGATGCTAGTTCTAGCAGTACCCTCAGGTTCAGGAGGTTTTATTATTTATTGTGATGCCTCCCGAGTCGGCTTGGGTTATGTGCCGATGCAGAATGACAGAGAGATAGCCTATGCCTCCAGGCAATTGAAGGTTCACGAGAAGAATTACCCAACCCATCATCTTGAGCTGGAAGCGGTGGTATTCACTTTGAAGCTATGGCGTCATTACCTTTATGGCGAGGCTTGTGAGATATACACTGATCATAAGAGCCTCCAATATTTGCTCACCCAGAAGGTGTTGAACCTGAGGCAGAGAAGATGACTTGAGTTGTTGAAGGACTATGACTGCACGATCTTGTACCATCCAGGGAAGGCTAATGTGGTAGCTGATGCTCTCAGCAAGAAGTCTATGGGCAGTCTGGCGCATTTGGCAGTCAGGAGGAGGCCGTTGGCTTAGGATTTGGTCCTATGTTTGGATGGCAGAGCAGTCTTGTCAGTATCAGGTTCTGGTACGCTGGTGGCCCACCTGAGAGTGCAGTCCACATTGGTTGACATGCTGCGGGCAGCGCAGGAGGAGGATGCCTTTTATGCACTCACTATGGGTCTGGCCAGGAGAGGAGATGCAGAACATGGGTTCAATGTAGACTCGGAGGGCATTCTAAGGTATATGAACCAGATAGTGGTACTCGATATGGCCAAGGTTCGCAGGCAGCTACTGGAGATGGCTCATCGATCTACCTACACTATGCATCTGGGAGCCACGAAGATGTACCGATATCTCAGACGGAACTATTGGTGGAAAGGCATGAAAGGAGAGATGGCTGAGTTCGTGTCTAAGTGCCTGGTGTGTCAATAGGTGAAGGCTGAGCATTTGAAGCCGACATGGTTGCTCCAGAACTTAGGGGTACCGATGTGGAAATAGGAGAAGATAACCATGGATTTCGTGACTAGGTTGCCAAAGTTCGGGAAAGGCAATGATTCTATCAGGGTAGTGGTGGATCGCCTAACCAAGACTTCGCATTTTATACCGGTCAAGATGACCTTTTTAGCTGAGCAATATGCGAGGTTATTCTTGGATTGGATTGTCTCTTATCATGGAGTTTCGGTTATGATCATCTCAGATCGGTGTACTTAGTTCATAGCTCATTTTTGGCAGTCATTTCAGGAGGCCTTGGGCACCTAGGTTCGGTTCAGTACCGCATTTCACCCTCAGACAGATGGTCAGTCAGAGCAGACTATTCACACGCTGAAGGATATGTTGAGGGCATGTGTCTTAGACCTAGAGGGTATTTGGGAGAGGCACTTACCTCTGATTGAGTTTGCCTATAATAACAGCTACCACAGCAGCATTAGGATGGCCCCATTTGAGGCATTGTATGGGCGGAGATGTAGGTCGCCTGTAGGCAGCTTTGAGGCAGGGGATTTTCTTACGATGGGACCTGATCTGGTGGAAGAGGCAGTGGAAAAAGTGAAGTAAATCAGAGAGAGATTGTTAGCAGCTCAGAGTCGCCAAAAGATGTATGCTGATGGAAAGGCCAGGGAGGTAGAGTTTGCTGAGGGGGACATGGTGTTCCTCAAGGTGTCCCCTATAAAAGGGGTGGTGGGATTTGGTAAGGAAGGAAAGCTAAGTCCTAGGTTCATTGGGTCATTTTCTATTCTCAGACGCAGGGGAGCTATGGCCTATGAGTTGGCCCTACCTCCTAGTATGGACCGATTACATCTAGTGTTCCATGTGTCTATGCTTAAGAAGTCCATTTGGGATGAGTCCCATGTGATTGAGCCTACCGCAGTGGAGGTGGATTTAGCAGTCTCTTATGAGGAGCGGCCAGTTGAGGTGCTAGACCGGCAGATCTGAAAGTTAAGGTCCAAGGAGATCCCCTTGGTTAAGGTTAGATGGGAGCACCATTCCAGCCAGGAGGCCACCTGGGAAGTGGAGCAGGATATGAGGGAGCGTTATCCTTCATTGTTTGATGATGTGGTGAGTTCTTATTTTCTATTCTAAAATTAGAGGATGAATTTTCTCTAGGGAGGGAGGATTGTAATATCCTAGATATTTAAATTTATTATTTTTTCCCTTATGTGTGTGTGCCAGCCTAGCAGACTAGTTAGTGGTCGAGCCGAGTCGACTCCTGGTCTGGAGCGAGCTTGCGAGCTCTGGTAAGTAGGATATGAAAATATGAATTTTACGCTTGGGTATTTGAAATTATTAATTTGATGTTGTGTGTGCATAATTATTAATTATGTTCATGTGGTTGTATTTAATTAATTGCTTCTGATTTATTAGAATAAGTTTAATTAAATTAATTAAGTCTATCGGGTTAGCGGGTTTGGTTTTGGCTTAAGGTCGATGCGAGTTTTGGATTAAAGTGTTTAAGGGGTTAGGGTTTAGGAGTGAGTATAAAAACCCCTCCTCATGGCTTGTGGCTCCTATTTTGGAGCCACCCAAAGAATTAAGAAAGGGAGCGAGCCGCCAACCCCCTTTCCCTTTTCTCCTTGGAGCCGTCGCCACCCAGAGCCGAGCCAAGCCACCTGTTTTCTCTTCCTCTCCTCCTTCCTTTCCTTTAGAGCCGAGCCGAGAGGAGCCTGCCGAAACCAGCCCCTCTCCTTCCCCTCTCTCCTTCTCTCCAAGCCGGCAGCTTTGAGTGAGCTGCCGCCCCCTTGTCCACTTTTCTCGAGTCGAGCCGCCACCCTTTTGAAGCCGGATTCAAGGGTAGTCGTCTTGGATTTCTTCTTTAATCTTTCTTCCAATTAAGGTGAGTGGTTTACCCTCTCTCTTCGGGATTTTAATCGAATTCTTGAAGTCGTTCTTGACAGTTTGGTATTTATGCTTTGTTCTTGATTTATTCTTCAAGTTCTTGTCCTGATTCTCAGAATTTGTGCTTGGGATGACCCGAATCTCTCCCCTAGGGGGCTCGGCAGCCCTAGGGCAAACCTAGAGGTGCTTGGCCAAGGGGGAAACTATGTAAATCCTCAAGGTGTTTGATGAAAAGCCTGAATGAGTTTTCTTGTTTCCTTGATATGTAAATCTTGATCTATTCTTCTAATTTGGGTTCTAGATTTGTGGATTTCATGCTTAGATTTTAATCTGGGATTTTTGGGTAGAAATCATATGGTAGGATTAAGATCTTGATATTGATGCCTTAGGGATTCTTGAGAATGGGGTTCTTGATCTTAATGCTTGCTTCTTGATTTAAGTGTTGTGGGTTCTTGCTAATCTTGATTAAAAGCATGAAATCTGTGAATTAAATCTTGAGATTAGTATTATTTGATAATGATAATTTAGAGGTTAATGGCCAATTGGCCTATTAGCTAGTCACACCTTCGTGACTTACCTCCTGTAGAGATAGATGTTATTCTTGCTTATCTCTGTGTTGTTTATTGTGGGGGTTGGTAGAACCGGTCACTGAGTTCTTTGAACTCAACCATTGTCGTTTGATTTCTGTTTTACAGACTCTATCCGGTGAGGTGGGTCAGATGCACTTGGCGCCGCTGGAGGACAGAGGAGCCGCATGATCTCATAGTAGTCCTAGTTAGCAGTGGCGGAGCCAGAAATTAAATTGGAGGGAGGCAGACTCTCAAATGAACAGATATTTTCTAAATCATAAAGCTCAAACAACAAATTAATTGATTGGGGGCAACAAATCAATCTTAAAGCTCAAACAATAAATCCTAAAATTACCTCCGGACTGGGCGTACGCGGGACGACAGGAGATCAGGAGGGAGACGCGGGACGCCGACTTTGGACTGGGCGGACGTGCGATGGCAGGAGATCGCCGAGTAGAGGGAAAGGAGCATGCGGGACGCCGACTCGCCGAGTAGAGGCGCCATAATGATCGCTTCGCCGAAGCACACGGATGAGACCGGGAGATTGGGAGCGGTGACATCTGGAGATTGGGAGCGGTGACATCGGGAGATTGGGAGCGATCGGTAGGAGATTAGGAGGGGGGTTAGGTATCCGGAGAAAGAAAGAGGAAAATAGTATAATTTCGGGATAGGGGAGAATTTTATAATTTGTAGGGGACAAATCATGATAAAAAGTTCAAAATAGGATAGTAATTCTCTAAAATAAATGGAGGCAAAATCGTCATCATCCTATAAAAGTTAAGTATAAGACAAAAAAAATCAAATTTGAGTGGGGGTAATTCCCCCCCATCTTGCTCTACTAGCTTCGCCCCTACTAGTTAGGGTCGTAGTCGAGTTCTTTGGTAGTAGTAATGCACTTGTATTAGCTTGATTTAGAGTTGTAGCCCTGAGGGCATTTATGTCATTTATTTCAAGTCTTATTTTATCTGAACTTTTGAACTGCTGAACTTAAAATGTTTTTCCACACTTTTTGTTTCATTTGAGCTACTTGAATTAAAGTTTGGGGCATGACATCAAGTGATTGCTCTAAATGTGTGCAGTGTGCAATTTTTTATTTTTTTAAAGAGTATTTTTGTCCAATCACCAATAGGTCCCTTAGTTAAATCCCTAATTCTCAAATCCCTCATTCACTTTCACCCGTTCAACTTCATAGTCGTTGATCGCCCTTTTGCTCACAATCGAGGACGCCTCTGACACTCCACCAAACTCAGGCAAGGATTCATCCACAAAAATTAGGAAATGTTGTATGTAATCTATAGACTGTAGTTTCAAATTATTATTTTAGAGGTTAGGAAATTCTATATGTAATCTGTAGACCGTAGTTTCTCGATTTCTTCACAAAATTTATAAACAAGTTGTTGCAACACCCGATGGTAAATAGTGTCATAAAGTATTAGTTTAATTCCTCCATTGTTAGATTCCATAATAAACTATTTCTTTTTACTGTAGATTAATATGGTGTAGACCCCAAAAATCATATTCATATATATTTGTTATAAACAAAAGCAATTATATTTTCTAATTTGATAGATTGATAGGCATCCTTTAATCCTTTATACACGAGTACTAATATTTCAAATTTCAATCAACACACTGAGTTATTTTCAACAAGCTTTTTTTTTTTAATTGTTAACAAGTTTGGTGAATGTTTTGAAATTATTGACATTTGAAACTCAATGCTTCAGAAATAAAGGTAAATAAAAATGAAAATTATTAATTATTAATTGTTTGAACAAGTTTGTTGTTGATTGTTACAATGCTTGCATTTAATTTTTAATTATTAATTGCTTGACGCCAATTTTTTAATTTGTTATTTTTATAATTACTTGTTACCCATTTGTTTTTAGTTTTGTATATTTGTCTTGTTATAAATTATTAACAAGCTTAGATTCTTATTTTAAACGTCTTAAGCCCACAGTCGTACAAGATGAACTTCCAGATGAACAACAAAAAGCTTCTAATAGTATTCCAACACCAATTCTTGTTCGAGAAGAATCTTCTCGAATTCCAGTAGTACTTCCTCAGCTTCAAATCGAGATAAATCTCAAGAAAAAAATAAATATTGAGAATCTTGAGACGGACCCAGAAAAGAGAATTTCAATTTATTTGATGAGAAAAGAATCGACAGAAAGAAAGAACATACAGAGAGCATATTTGCTCAAAGGTCCAACTCAACCAATGCTCAAGAATTATCCTCAAAGAGAAGTCTACAAAAAATTAGGAGATTTAATCCAATGTGGTATGATGAATTCGGTGCTTGGTTGGAATACATTTAAGTAGAAGATGCGTGCTTTTGTTTATATTGCTATCTTTTCAATCTAGAATTTGGGAGTTCAAGATTTGGTCATGATGGCTTTGTTGTGGCTGGTTTAAACAGTGGAACAAGAAAGATAGAATCAAGCTTCATATGAGAGATCCTAGCAGCATTCATAGGAAAAGTTATGAAGCTGGGCAAGACTTGATGAACAGCAAAAAGCACATTGACATTGCTCTTTCTAATATTTCTGAACAATCAAAAGTTGATTATGGTCTCCGGTTGAAAGCATCTTTGATGTGCACAAGACATCTACACCATCAATTCGAAAAGATATTGTTCGAGCTTGTGTTGATTTAATAGTAGAAGCAATTGTTGATGATATTGAAGATGATTACTTTGTCTTACTTGTTGATGAAACTCGTGATGTGTCAATTAAAGAGCAAATGGCTGTCATGATACGTTATGTGGACAAAAAAGTATCAGTTCTTGAGCATTTTATTAGAATTGTTCATGTTCAAGATACTACTACAATGTCATTGAAAACAGTAATTGATCGTCTCTTTTCTAAACTTGGTTTAAGTTTATCAAAATGTCGTGGCCAATGCTATGATGGTGCAAGCAATATGTCTGGTAAATTTAATGGGCTTAAGAGCTTGATTTTGGCAGATAGTAAATCTTCATACTACATTCATTGTTTTGCACATCAATTACAATTGGCTCTTATAACGACAGTGAAACATCACAGTTGATAATAAGAGTTGATCACCCAAAACATTGCTTCTAATGAAACAACAACTGGAAGAGGCCTGAATCAAGAAACAACAATGAAATGTCCAGTTGATACACGCTGGAGTTCTCATTATGCCACAGTTGCAAATGTCATCTCACTATTCTCTCCCCTTGTTTCTTTAATGTATGAAATTGAAGAAGACCCGGATAATACTTCAGCGAGAACAAAAGCTGCCTATATTTCATATATGATGGATAACTTTGAGTTCGGATTCTTATTGCATCTTATGCATCTTATCTTGGGTATGAGTTTTGAGATATCACAAGCATTACAACGGAAAGATCAAGATTTTGCAAATACAATTGCTTTTATTGGGGTAGTGAAGCGTCGATTGCAAGACATAAGAGATAGTGGCTTTGATAGTTTGCTCAAAGAAACTATTAATGTTTGTAACAAACATAAAATTATGATTCCAAAAATGGATGAGACCTATTATCCTAAAGAAAAATCAAGGCATATAGTGGAATTACATACCTTCTCCAACTACTTTAAGGTCGAATTATTCAATCAAGTCATAGATAGTCAGCTTCAAGAGTTGAATGACCGCTTTGATAATGTCAATACAAGCTTGATTGAGTGCTTGAGTTGTCTTGACCCGCGTGAGAAGTTTGCCTCTTTCAATACACAGAAATTGGTTAACATTGCTAAATTCTATCCTTTGGAGTTTGATGAGTATGTGGATCTCCCTTTTCTTTCTTTAAGTCTTAATAATTTTATTGTTGATGTAAGAAGTTATGATGATTTTTCTAATCTACAAGGAATCGGTGAACTTGCTCGAAGGATGATTGAGAAGAAAAAAGATATTGCTTATCCAAATGTCTACTTATTGGTGAAGTTGATATTAATTTTATCGGTTGCAACTGCAAGTGTTGAGCGAGTATTTTCATCAATGAATTTCGTGAAAGATAAACTATGCAATCGGATGAGTGATGATTGACTTAATTCTTGTTTGATGGCTTACATCAAGTATGATGTATTTGACAAAGTAGAAGATGAAGCTAGTATGCAATATTTTTAAGAAATGAAGCCTCGAAGAATGACTTTGTACTAGAAAGAATTTATGTTATTTTGATAAACATCTATAAAACTTACTATTAAATTTTAAAAAAAAATTGTCTCTTTTATTTTTTTAAATGTGACTACACTATTCAAAGATCATGGATCCGCCACTGGCCTCAACCACTATCCCAAAGAATAATAATTAACAAGCAAACTCCTAAGTTGTATCACCTACACCTTTACATTTACAAGACCAAGAAGCAAAAAAGTAAATACAATAAAAGAAAAGCATAGATTAAAACAAACTCTTCAATGCTCCTCCTTAATTTGCTGCCTACTAACTCTTCAATGGCCTCAAAATAAACACTTCTTGAAGGCTTGTAAGGCTAATTGAATAGTGGAAAGGCTTGAGGAAGAAAAAGGGAGAATGAGGGCTTCATGGATCACTCTTGTAGGCTCAAGAACTTAAGAATAGGTTTATGGAAGAGTTGTGCGTCAAATCGTGAAGATTTTAGGTCTATTTGTAGTGAAAAATTTGAGGATGGATACAAAATGGCCGTTCAACGTCGAAAGAAAGATATGTTGGGAGTTTCAATCGATCGTCAGTCGAATGCCAATTGATTGAGGTTCGGCTGAGATTCGACCAAACAGCTATTGCAAATTCCAGTAGCATCTCGATCGATCTCCAATTGACCTTCGATTGACCAAGGATTCGCCGATGTTCGACCAAAACTCCAATTTCAGCATTTTTCGACTTTTCAAGTTTCGAGTTTCGATTTTCATGTTTTTGTGTTTGGATCAAGGTACAAACATACGAAATGAACATTTAAGGCCTTTGAGGAATCTATGATAATTTTCTAAACCCTAAACCTTACTTAAGCACCGAACATGTCGATTCTTGATTTATTCGATTTTTTATTTTTTGAGTGACAACTTTTGTGTGCGATATTGTTCTCCCAATCTGAAATCAAAACTTGGCAAATTTATTAGTTTCATATTTGTTATCATTTAAATAAAAATCAAGACCGAGCATGAACCCTTGGGCCAACACATCCCTACTTTTAATTAGGCTCTGGACGCCTAAAGGGTTGAATAGGTATGGAAAGTTCCTCATGCATATATTTTCAGCATTATAATTGCCCTTCTCCCACGACGTCTTCCTCTTCCTCTTCCTTGGTCCTCTCCCTCCATGTTTGCTAGAATCATGAGGGATAGTTGTTCTCACCCTATATATATAGTCTCTAAATAAAGAAATGAAGATATAATATATATAGATTATATAACAAGTATCATAAAATCGATTAAATAACTAAACAGCTAAATATGCATCATATAATGAGATTAAATGACTAACAAATATCATCTATAAAACGACTGACAAGTATTATATATGAGTAACAAGAGAATATAAAATATTTAGATCATATTTCATATATTGCGCAATACTGTGATATATTTTTTTTATCTGGTTGGTCATGATTATGTAATATATATTATATTGCGCGATTAATGCTTATCGATGCAAAGACATTTATGTTCTTTCAGAATCCAGAGTGACTTTCGCAAACATGTTTTGATCACCTAATTAAATTCTATTTATATAAACCCATCAAACTTGAATGATGGCTGTGTGCAATATTGGTACTACTCGCTCGCTTATGTCCACAGTTTGCTTCTTCAAGTTACGACAAACGAGGAACTCGGCAATATATAGTAATATTGATGCTACCCTACCTGCCTACCATTCATATATGAAAGCTCCTGCAAATCCTTCTAAGGACGTAAAAGGCTTGTTCCCAACCTGTCTGACACAATTACATCCTTCTTTCATTAGATATTCCCCGGCCATTTAAGTTCTCCCTAACACCAGTACAACTGTTCTCGTCTAATTGGATCCAAACCCAGGCAAACAAACATTTGATATCATATCAATTGAATTAGTATTTATCCACCGTAAGATCAGATTAGCATTATGTAATTACATACCTCACATGGTTGCATTCAATGGCATTATTCTTCCTTCTGTTTAGCACAATTACTCAGCTGTATCATATTCGTTTAAGTAACGCACATGGTTGCATTAATTAACGAAGAGTAATGTCATTATCCCTTTAATTTGTGAGCATGCATATAATTAACACTGCACCGGCCATTCGGCCAAACACAGCTACCCTTGGATCACTTTATACGGGGAGAATAATTAATCCTGTCTCTGGCTTCAACTTGTAGGTGAAGTCAGTATAAATTATATACTTTATTGTTATTAATCCTGCTTTTTCTCTAGATAAGGTTAAGATGCAACTGTAGATGTAGAAAGTGTTGCAGTGCGTGATTTGTAATTTTGTATATATAATTAAGCACTCATATTACATACATATTGAAGTCCATTTTAAAAGTAGTCAGGAGAGAGTCAACCATAACAGAGATGGAGACTTACAGGAAAACAACAAAGAAGAAAAATATATAGGGCATAGGAGGTTGCCAAAATGGAGAGACACTGAACTGAAGCAAAACAACAAACTAATTAAGAAACGGATATAGGTGGGATTACGCCGGAATTGGGCGGTGAAGTACACTCCAGATGTGGATCCTGGGCGTGAGGAGAGTGTGTTAAAGTCTCACATTGCTTGAGGTTGTGGTCTAGATGTCTTTTAAATAGATTGGGCAATCCTCCCCCTTTGAGCTAGCTTTTGGGGTGGAGTTAGGTCCTAGACTATTTTCTAACAGAGTCTGACATGCAGATACGTACAGCTCATTAATTGAAAGTGTGAAGAAGTTCTTGGTGGCCCTAATCGATCGAAAAGCAAAGAGGGAAGAACAAGAAATAGAGAAAAAGCTTTTCTTTCATTTATTTTTCCGTAAATGAAAAGTTGTAAAAAATACAAAGGGCATCACCTGCCCTTATATAGTTTATGTAAATGAAAAAAGAATGACAAGAGTACCCCTATATGTATACAACAACTACTTATACCATAAATGTAAATTCATATTTTATTCATTTAACTATCTCCTTTATTAGTTGATATTGCATTCTATTCCTTCCTCACTTCCTTATTTCAACACCCTCCCCTCAAGCTGGTGCTGGAGAAGTCTCCAGACCCAACCCGAAGCACATGTTATGATGTTGTTGCGCAGGCAATGACTTGGTTAGTACATCTGCACGTTGTTGTTTCCCTGAGATGTAAGCTGGCTTTACAATTCCCTGCTGAAATTTTTCGCGAACAAAATAATAATCGATTTCCAAATACTTTGATCTTTCGTGAAATACTGGGTTTGCAGTGATATGGAGAGCACTCTGGTTGTCACAGTAGACTGGTATTGGCTTCTCATAGGCTATACCTATGTCAGTCAACAATTTGCTTACCCAGGTTACTTCAATTGTAGCACTCGACAGGGCCCTCAAATCACTTTCTGTGCTTGATTTGCTCACTATTTGTTGCTTTTTACATTTCCAATTTATCAATGCTAAACCAATCTTAACCAGATATCCTAAAACTTTGAGTTGCAACCTCCCCGATTAACATCATAGTATGCTACTACTTGGGATACAGATTCTGCTTTATATGTCAGTCCTAATCCTGGTTCCCTCTTAAGGTATTTCAAAATACCTAGAGCAGCTTGCCAATGTGATTGATTTGGCTTTTGAGAAAACTGACTTAAAAGATTAACACTGAAAATTATATCTAGTCTGGTTATTGTCATATACAGCAATTTGCCAACCAGATTTTGATACACACTATTATCAGGTAAAGCACTGTCATCTACAGATTCTTCATAAGTCAACTTGACATTTGCTTGCATTGGAGTTTTCCTTGGTTTGCAATCTTTAAGATTGTATTCAGCCAATGTATCAAGTATATACTTTCTTTGATATATGTGAATCCCCTTTGCATTTCTGAATACTTCCAAGCCAAGAAAATACGTCAGTTCACCAATATCTTTAATGTTGAACTGTTTCATTCAACTTTATCTTTAGGCATGAGATTTCATTTTCATTTGTTCCTTGTCAGGATTATATCATGCATCCACATATACGAGAATAATGGTTATTCCTTCTTTTCCTTCCCTTTTGATGAACATACAAGAATCAGCTAGGCTTTGACTATATCCTAACATGTTGATACTTGATGAAAGTTTTTGGTACCATTGCCTTCCTGCTTATTTAAGCCATAGATAGATTTTATCAGTTTACAAACTCTTCTATCATTTGGATTGCCATAAATAGGTGGCTTATCCATTTACACCTCCTCCTCCAAAGTGCCATGTAGGTTAGTATTGTTAATGTCTAGTTGATGGAGTAACCATCCCTTTGAAGCAACTATGGCTAACAAAGCTCTTACAGTGGCCATTTTCGAGACTGGAGCAAATGTCTCTTGCTAATCAACACCCTCAACTTGGGTGAATCTTTTTTGCCATTAACCTAGATTTGTTCCTTTTAACTTTTCCTTCATTGTTGAACTTGGTACGATACACCCATTTACAACCTACTATTTTCTTCCCATAAGGTAGCTCACATAACTTTCATGTGTCATTGGCAATTAAAGCATTTAATTATTGCTGCATTGATTCTACCCAAATATGATTTTTAGAAGCGACTTCATAGGATGTAGGATCACTATTTTTGTCTATGATGCCAAGAAATGATTGGTGTTTGATAGGGAGTTTTGTAGGGTTTATGTATTTTTCAATAGGATAAGGTGTGATTTTTTTTTGTCTAATTTGAGTTTTGGTTTTTTAGTGAACTGTTACGTTGATAATCCAGGAGCTTCACTGGCTTTATTGTCACTCTACTACTTCTTCTAAGTGGAATTTGGGAAGGAATGGAGTTACTACTTGTGCTTGTTGTACTATCCTCATTTTCTTCTTCCTCACTGCTTTCATTCAACCTATTATTTGAGTTTTCTCACCAGTTTTAGTAGATGACAACACAGGATAGTTGCAAGGAATGAAAGTTGTGATTTCATGGACATCAGTATCAGCAATGATTGGAATTGGAAAGATGGTTTTTTGTGGTGCTTCAATATTAAATAGGAACACATGTTCTATAAAGGTGATGTCTCGAGATATCAGAATGGAATTGGTTTTTAGGTCAAATACCTTGTAAGCCTTTGTACCATATGGATACCCAATAAACATACCTTCTGTTGACCTAGGTTCAAACTTTGTTCTTCCCTATTTTAGGGTGTTTGCATTTAGGGATGTCAACGGGGCAGGGCGGGTACGGGGGGTGTCTACCCGTTACCCGCCCCGCGAAATAAATGGGTACCCATTTAATTACCCGTGGGGGGACGGATGGTATTGGCGGGTACTCATTTAATTTCCCTAAACCCTAAGTCAAGAAGAAATGGTAGTAGCCATCTACTGTCTTAAACCCTAAACTCTTAACAGAAAGAATCTGAAACTAGAAAAGATTATGTTGATAATAAAGATTATGTTGCAGTTTTAATCTAATTCGAGATTATGTTGTAGATTGGGCAAATCATTACCTGTGAGGCATTGAAGATTGGGCAAATCAGATGCTACTCGGGCAAATCTGACGTTGCTGGGCAAATCTGACGATCGGCCTCTCAGGGAAGCCGACGCTGTGAATCTTGGGTGAAGTCGACAGCTGAAGTAGTGGGCGTCGAGCGTCTCGCGTCAAGTGTCCAGGTGTGGGGCGTCGGGAGATGGTTTTGACGAGTGAGAAGGCGAAGTAGGCGAAGCTGGCGGAGGAGTGAAGGACTGGCCGGTGGAGAAGGAGTGAAGGACTGGCCGACGGTCGCTGGCTTGCGCAGCGGGAGTCGAGTGTCGCGCGTCGGGTGTCGGGCATCGGGTGAGTTTTGACAAGTGAGGACTGAGGTCTGAGGAGGCGTGCGGCGTGTTGAGTAGTAGTGGGGGTTGGGGAATTGATTTAGGTTAGGAAATTAAGGGCTTTTAAAAGTATATATACAGGGGTAATTATGTAATTTAATAAATCTCACGGGTAACGGATACTCGCGGGTACAGGTACTATAATACCCATACTCGCCCCATTTATTAAACGGGTAATAAAAATTACCCGTGAAATACCCGCGGATAGAAAACTACCCCCCATACCCGTCATAAATGGGTAAATACCCGTGGGTACCCGCCTAAACGAGTTTTTTTGCCATCCTTAAGCACAAACAACCAAAGGCTTTGAGGTGGTTTAAATTGGGTAACTCATGGTATAACAGTTCATATGGGCTTTTGTTGTTGAGAATTGAGGTAGGTAGTCTATTGATGAGATAGGTGGCAATGAGTATACAATCACCCCAAAACTTTAATGGGAGTTTGGACCGATACTTTAGGCTTCTTGCTACCTCAAGCAAGTGCCTATGTTTGCGTTCAACCCTAGCAATTTGTTGTGAGTTTCAACAAAGCTATACTAATGGACAACTCCATTTTCACTAAGAAAGGAATGAATAGAAGTATTATTAAACTCACTGCCATTGTCAGTGCGAATGGTTTTGACAGTGGTATTAAATTGGCTTCTTATCAATTTAATGAAATTGATAAGCAAATTTGGAACTTTATCTTTGGATGTGAAGAGATAAGTCCAGCAACTTCTTGTGTTGTCATCTACCAAGGTTAGGAAGTCAGAAAACTTATTGTAAGTAGGAACTCTATGCGGCCCCCAAACATCACAGTGAAGAATATCAAAGGGATTTTTTGCTTTATTCAAACTTTGTGGCAAATGTGGCCTACATTGTTTTGCCAAAGGAAAAATATTACAGAAAAATTTTGAATTATGCCTCAACTCAAGTATTACAATAGAAAGCAACTTCATTCTAAAACTCGACATATGTCCTAATCTCAAATGCCAAATTGAAACCCTATCTAATGAAATAGCTAAAGCTTTAATTGCTTTATTTTGTTTTTCAGCTGGTTGAGCTCCTGAAATCAAGTATAACTCATTCACTTCTTTACCACTCCCCAAAGTTTACTTCGAATTCAGGTCCTGTATGATAAAATTTGTGGGGTTAAAGGTAATAGAATAATTCAATTCTTTTGTCAATTTACTTACTGACATTAAATTGAATTTAAAAGCTAGGGATGACAAAGTGTTAGGTAGTTGTTTGTTTTTGTTCACATATGTTGTTCCTATATGTGACACATCAGTTGTGGAGCCATTTGGTAATGATATTTTGCTTTCTAACATACGTTTGGAGGTTTGATCTAGGGTTATATGGCTTGTGGCTATATAACATTGACTGCCTTCATGGAAGATAGTTGTCGTGTCCAGATAGATTCACCAAAACAAGTATCATACCTGAGTGATCTCTGCTCAACAGCGTGAATGGGTTATAATCAACATCTGATGCCTCTAAAGCAGTTCCCCCTTCTTGATTTGCCTGCGATTCGCCCGATGCAGATCTCGAAAAGTTAGATCTACGATTGCATGCCATCTCGCCTCGATCAATTTGTATCTACTATTGATTAGATCGACGTGATTCACCAGGAATTACTTTCCTACTCTAATACCATGAAGAAGTGCTTGGTGGCCCTAATCCATCAAGAAGCAAAGAGGCCGGGAAGAACAATAAACATAGATGAAGAGAAGAAAGTTTTTTTTTTTTTTTTTTTTTAACGAAAAGCTGTAAAAAATACAAAGGGCATCACCTGTCCTTATATAGTTTTTATAAATGAAAAGAGAATTACAAGAGTACCCCTGTAGGTATACAACAACTTATATTTTAGCTGATACTGCATTTTATTACTTCCTCACTTTATTCATTTAACTATCTCCTATTACATTCTATTAGTTGAAAATATATACAACAACAACCAGAAATGTAAATTCCTATTTTATTCATTTAACTAACTCCTTTATTAGCTGATACTGCATTCTATTACTTCCTCACTTTCTTATTTCAACAAAGTGTGATTTCATAGTGGGTTCAATTTATAATGATTTTGAATAAAGATTAATTAAATATATAGGTAAGGGGTCCTTAGGCTATTTGATGAGCAAAAACAAAATTGATACCTTCACCTGTTTCGCCACCACTATGGTCCAATAAATTGATTTAATACATTTGATTTAATTAATTGCTAAATGGGACATGGAATATAAAAGATGGAGAATTTGCCATCTTCAGAATTATCCTCGACTCATTTTGAGCAATATCCCCACGAGATTATCGAGCGGCGTCATCACCTCCACCTGCAAGAAATACAGACACGGCACGCCTCAAGTAACCTAAGTTTCATATTCTATAACCTCCACCATGAAGTCCTACTAACTTGAGCATCGGAGTGTCTTTTGCAGGTCCGATCCGAAGTTGCACCTGACAATGAGAGACACAGAATCAGACCACAGCACTCCGACCCTCAGGCAGGAAGATTTGGCGCCCACCATGGGGCTGAGTAAAGCTTACCTCCCCCATAAAGGTTGGAACCCGGAGCCAAGCAACCGCCATCACATGCCAATAGCAACGACTCAACGGTGACGATCATCTGCAACCGAATGACACTGAAACAACGAGGAGCGACGCTCCGGCACCAGTCCAGCCTCCCCTAGATGAACCCATCGTCAGATAAACGACTTGCAGGCGAAGAACCAACATTTAGCAGCCCAGGTCGAGATGCTGACATGGTCCCCAGGACAACTCTCGGCTGACCCAGAGCACCGCCGCTTAGAGCAGGAAGAAAGCAACCACTCAAAAAGGAGAAGGCCGATTTTCGTCCTTCACGACGAGATCTCCAACACTCCCCCCCCCCCCCCCCCCCTGTCAAGAAAAGGAGAAGGATCCCAAAGCCAGCGAGGTCACGATTGCCCTTCCAATCGATGCAAGACCTTTCGCCGAGCACATCATGGCAATACGCCTCCCATTGAAGAGTAAGTTGTTGTCTACCACTCTAAGACCCTATGATGGTACAGGCGATCCTACAATACACTTGACGATGTTCAGGACCAAGATGCTCTACCACAGAGCAATCGACCCTGTATTGGCCTAAGATTTTCTACCTTGGTCTTAATCTCGGTTTTGATGATAACAAACATGGAACTAATGTTTCATTGAGAAATACTTTCAGATTCCAAGTCGGTTAACGCTCGATGTCCGCAATTGGAACAATCAAAGAAATCAGCAAGGACGCTCGTCGATGTGCTCGAATTCATCGGGTAGTTAGAGTTTAGTTTAGGGTGTCTAGAATGTATATGTAATCCTTTTTTATGATGCAAAGAACCCAAAAATTAAACTGGAAATCTGGAAGCGAAGAACGCGATAAGAAATCAGCAAAAAAGATTATTTCTCACGGGCGATCGTAGGAGCGACCGATCGAACCTAGCCCAGAAAGCACATAGTGCTCTGGTCGCTCGCTCAATCGGTCGATCGACAATCGACCAGCGAGTGACCGACGGTCGATAACGGGCAAAAATCTGCTCGTTGAAGAGAGGAGTGTTGCCTCTTCTCTTCATGGTCTATAAATACAAGACCATGAGAGCCTTCCTCCCATGATCCATGATTCCATTGAGCTATTCTTGATCATTCTCAAAGATTTTCTTGAGTCATCCTTTTGATAACCCTAATTTCCAAGATACATCATTGATTTTGCCTTCAAGCTTTGAATGATTCATTATTGAGGCATCAAGAGGAACTAGGACTCATGTTTGGAGCTAATTATAAGTTGTATTATTTATTTGCTCCATTACTTGTGTATTTTATTATTTATTTCATTGTATTTTCTAGTGTGTAAACCTAGGTTGCTAGGTTTGATTGAGTTGGATGGTTGCCTTGGTGTTAAGGTTTAAATCCACCGGTGTAAATGTAGTTTACTAGCATTAGTTATTGTTGTCCCTTAGGGTTGAGGTGGATGAGTGCTCTCGGTAAGAAGACGAAGACTTCCGGGTGTGAAAGTGTCTTAGGTTGAGAGTGAGACTCTTCGGGTAAAAAGTTCACTTTGTAAGGGAAACGATATAATCTAGTAAAGCTAAGTTTGGAAATCCTAAGTGGGGTACTTAGATAGTGGAGTAGGTATTGGGGCTAAACCACTATAAATCATTATGTTTGCATTGCTTCCACTTGTGTTTGTTTAATTAGCATATTTACTTTGCTTCCACTTGCTACTCGATTTGTTAACTGCCTAAGTAGTTTAAAGATAAGATTAAAACCAGAATTAGGCGATAAATTTAGTAAACATACTATTCACCCCCCCTCCCCTCTAGTGCAGATCATTACACCAACATGTGGTATCAAAGCGGGTCGTAGATTGAGATTTTACCATCTCTTCTACATCTAGTCTCGATCCGAAAAATGGCACTAGAGTTGGTAGCGTTTATACCACCGAGGTTCGATGAGTCTAACTTTGGTCTTTGGTGGAGTAGAATGTATACTTTCCTAAAGACTCAAGGTTTAGGTGTATTAGACATGGTAAAGACTAAATATATTGAACCTAAGGAAAACATGAATGCATGGACCCAAGAACAAATTGGCATGTTTAATTTGAATTGTAAAGCAATGAATTGCATCTTTTATTCTTTGGAAGATGACGTCTTTGAAAAGGTCATGCATTGCACTTCCGCATTCGATGTTTGGGCTAGCTTAAATGTCTTATACGATTATGCTAAAATCGAGGAGTTAGCAACTTTTATTGAAGGTGGTGATGACAATGGTCATCTCTCTAATTCTAATATGGTTTTTGAAGTTCATAGTGTCTCTAGTCAAATGAGCACTAAAAGTTGAAAGAGAAAGGTGATTTGTCACCTATGCAAAGAAAAATGGCATGTGAAGAAGAATTGCCCTACCATAAAGAACAAGGCAAAGAAAATGTCAAATGCTTCCACGTACTCATCGTCATCAAGTGAAGCATCCTCTTGCCATGACTATGAAGCTAGCATCATGAATGTCAATGAGAAGATATACTCTTCTTCTAGTCATGATAACAAAAATGGTAGCATTAACTCATCTAGTTCTCGTGACATACTTTATGATGAATTAATGGATGAATGTAAAAACTTGTATGTCTTGCTTATTAAAAACTCATCTAGTTTTTGAGTTTTTGATTTTTGGTCTTTTTGGAGACCTCAGTAGCCTAAAGGGCTAATGCGACATTGCGGTTCCAAATCGTAGGCTCATTGTGGTCTTTCGGTTTTCAACCAATATGAAGGGGTGGAGATCTTACCCTTTTAAAATTTCACATTTTTAAGATCCTTTTGATTCATTTTGGTATCATAACATTTACTCTTGAAATGAATCTTTACTATATAGCTTAGATTGAGATTTTTAAATGAAACTTTGCATTTAACCTTTGTTATTTAGTATGCTAGCTTGCTAGTTGGTATACGATTTCATTATGATACTAATGAAGTCTACTTGCAAGTTGAGAAAATGGTAAATTTGGAAGGCTAAAGAAAATTTGGAAAGAAAATGAAAATTGTGGAATTTCCCAAGAAATGAGGTATGAGTTTTATTTTGGAAAAATTCTTGCATAACACCTCAATTTTCTTGATTAAATGGTTTCTCTATGCTCATGAATGACTTTGCGTGGTAATTGATTGAAATCTCATGAGTAGATAAAATTTTGATACTTAGGCTATTTCATGTCATCTAGTTTGAATAAAATGTGCCCTAGGTAGAATTTCATCTTAGAGACTTCATTTTAAGTTAAAACTTGATGAACTTGTTTGAATTCACTCATGATTTACTATCATGTGATTAAAATTGAAAAATCATGTGAAAATGGATAAATTGATAACAAGTTCACTTTAGAAAACCTTAAGTTGAGTAGGGTTGACCTAAGTCAATAAATTGACATAAAAATTGCATCTTAGGTCCAAACTTCACAAACATATATAGATTTACTCATGTTAGGTGTCCATGTGTTTAAATTTGAAAAACCATGAGTAAAGATTAAAACTTGATACTTAGTAATTTCATGTTAACATGCTTGTTTTTGAATGAAATTATGCTAAGGTAAAATTTTGATCAAATGACATTATTTTTATTTCAAACTTGATAAATATGCTTTAAATGATTATATCTTGATATCTGGAAAGTTTGAATGAAAATTGAAAACTTTTGAAAAATAGCTAATATTTACATAAATGCCACTAGATTTCAGTTATTTTTAAAAAAATACAGAAAATTTATTTTTGGATGATTCTTGAAACTGCATGTTCTCTAAAACATCTAGTTTCTTCGATAAATATTTCAAAAAAATTCAGTTAGAATATGATTTGAAATGGATTTTTGAAATTGGATTTCAAACTTTAAAGTATCGTTCTTCTCAAACGTTCATTTTTCTGATACTTTGATTTTTTTTCCAATCTTCGAATGAGACTTCAAGTATGCTATTTTGAATTCACTTTTGGTACCGTTCTAATAATTTAGAGAGAAAAATCATTTTTAAAATGATTTTTTTGACTCCTTGAGTTAGTACATGATTCCTAATTTTCGATTTTGACTACCATTTCATGAGATCATATATTACTTAGTCTCTCATTCGATATGTTGTTTTCGTCCCCTAAGTTGGTTGACTTTGTTTTCATGAAAACTAGTTTTAAAGTTCCAACTTTGACCATATTTGACTTTTCTTATCTTTTTTGATTGATGTCAAAAGGGGGAGAAAATGTCACGCCCCAAATCTCAGGGTCACGTGACCGGCCAGGATATGTGGACATACCCTAAAGCCTAACTCATGCAACACAACTCATACAGATATATGACAACCAAACTGAATCAAAATACCAAAAAACAAAATATCCACTAGAATGCAGTGAAAATAAGAAACGAGAACACAAACTCCAAATGTTCTAAACAAGAACTTCATCTCCAATACATGAATAAAATGACGCTACACGACTATGACTCGACTCGATATGCTACGAGATCATCGGTGCAGTTTTCCCATCCAATTGTAGCATGCCGGTTCAGTCATACCTCACTGGTCAGGTTTTGCAAAACAAACATAATAAACCATGAATCCATAAGGAACTCAATGAGTAGCTCTACTGAACCTCCACTTAAATCCCAGACATGAATAAATATATATATATATATATAACAATTATGGGATTCATGATACCACTTGGCCAAGGCCCCTGCCACTCGGGTCTAACACCAACGTGACTTACTGATGCAATCTCAAGACTCGTCAACCACTCGTTGAGTCGAGCAATAGTTGTACCAGCTAGAGACGCTTCTCAGCTCGGTCATCTAAAACACAGTACACAACACATTAATTTATTCCATAGTGTCAACACACTACTTTGGGCATGTTCCCCAACCCTGCCTTACCTCGGGCTTAATTTCACCATGTACCCCAAGCTCATCAAACATATGTACATTCTAGACTTGCTCATGAGAGTGAATACCATATGTACTTGGAATGACACTAGGTGGATATGCCACCGACAAGGTGAATCTCTATTTTCATCATGTATATCAGTTATCAATGTACACAAATCAATACTGGATGAACATGTATCAAACAAAATGAATCTACTGCACATGTCATAACAGTAAAAAGAGTGGATATGAGGCAATATTGGGTAGATATACACCGAGACTGGGTGGATATACCCCCTAAACCGGGTGGATGTGCGATGTTCCCAAGTCAAAATATAAAGTTAAGTCTCTACTTTATAACATATTACAAATATAAATAGGAACTAAGTCTTTTGCACATGAACATTTAGTATCAACAGTAGCAATAACAAAACATATAATTTCAGCGTACTATCATTTCAGCGACAATAAAATTTCAGCAATATATATCCTTGCAGTCGACAAGACAGAATTAAATTGTAAGATGCAATCTGCAGAACTCTATCTTATAAAAACACATTCCCTTATCTTTTAATTAAACCAGCACTAAAGAACACAATGTGCCCTTCATGCTCGCCGCATACACCATTTTCCCCAACTTTATCCAAATGCAAATTTTCCACCAAGAGCCTACTGTTATAACCCTACTCGAACAACGTTTCATTGACTGTACAATTTAGTCAACATATACCTAGTACACCAAGCGGCTACAAGAGGAAGAGAAACATGCGGCCATACAACATATTTTAAAGTCTTCAATTGCTTCATTCAACCACACTTACCAATTAAGCCAAGAATGTAATTTACCTATCAAGAATGCTAATCACATAACCAAAGAAGAAATTCATTCAACAAGAAAAACTTCAAGATTCCTTCACGACAGTGGGCGGCCACATTGATATCATAAACCATGAGTCATATCTTTTCTACATTCTAAATCATCAATATATGCTATGTAACATAAGTTAGAATTCCAGTTAGCACTACAACTAGGAAGTTTCTAAACATTATCCTAGAATTCATTTGACCAATAAAATGTGAATAACCTCTGCCTAAGGACAAAAACATTCAACTTCCTGCAACATTAAGTACTTCCTAAAGTACCAGATATCACATTAGATAATAAAATAAACAAGGATCAACAACGTATATAACCTCTTCCCTTTGAAGCAATTATATGCACATGTTATTGTGCTCAATAACTTCTTCCTTTTGAAGCATAAGAAAAGTTAAGCAAGAGATTAGACTTTCATGAGCTTTTCGCTAGAGCAATGGTTGCAGACGTGCAATTCCAATATCATTGCTAATAAATTTCCCAACTCATTCAGTACCTCTAATAAATTTCCCAATTCCAATAGCAGCACCGCTTCAAATTAACATTCTATAATACAAAGTTTCATATTAGGACAAACCCATGATCCACGAATGATGCACAAGGGTGGAGGACAAGAAGGTCTCAAATAGGTCAAAAGGATTGATCAAAGATAATTTAATATAAATTAGTCATCATCTCTTCAAAGTTCCAAATTATCTCACCTTGTATCTCACCCTTCAAACGAGAGTGCAGCCGGCCTTATCATCATACAAACCCTAAGCTATATGGCCGATCGTCAAGAGGAGAAAACAAATACATCATGTTGGTGAAATGATCACAATAGAGAGGGTTGAATATATAGTGTGTTATCTAAATCTTTTTGTCTAATTTCGATTTTAATCATTTACTTGATTACTTAGGCAATTCACATATCGAGTAGTAAATGGAAGCAAGATATAAATGATAAACTATAAGAAACGCAAGGTAAACAATGCTAACACAATTATTTATAGTGGTTCGGCCCCAATGCCTACTCCACTACCTAAGCATCACGCTTAGGATTTTCAAACTAGCTTTACTAAATTATATCGTTTCCCTTACAAAGAGGACTTTGCACTGAAAAGTCTCCACTTTCAAACCAAAGGCACTTTCACACCCGAAAGTATCCCGTCTTTCTACCGAAAGCATTCTCCCACCTCAACCTAAGGGACAACTCAACTAATCCTAGTAAACTAAGTTTAAATGGTGGATTTAAGCCTTAACACCCAAGGCAACCACCAACTAAATCAAACCTAGCAACCAAGGTCGAAATAAACACCAAAATACAACAACTAATTGAGCAATCAATCAAACAACAAATACTTAGCCCCTAAAGAAACTCCCTAGTCCTAGTGATGCCTTGAGAAGATGAATCTTAAAGGTTCAAAGGCAAGATCAAGCTTGTATCATGGAAGCTAGGGTTCTTTGCAAAAATGGCTCAAGAATTCTTGTAGAGATGTAAGAAGTGGCTCTTTGATGATTAGGGCATCAACAACTACAAAGGAATGAGTTTGGGATGGGTATTTATAACCCCCCAAACACCAAGGCTCATCAACGAACATTTTTCTACCTGTTGGCAACGCCCGATCGCTTGCTGATCGATCATCTATTGATCGACCGAGCGATCGAAGGCATTCTGCCCATTCTGAGCATCGTTCAGTCGACCAGTCGGTTGATCGAAATGCCTTCTACCCATTTTTTCCTTCTGTCGAAATTTCGATCGAGGACATCGAGTACTAACTGATATGGAACCTAAAAATATTTCTCCATGAAAATATTAGTTCCATGTTTGTTATCATCAAAACCGAGATTAAGACCAAGGTTTGAAAACCTTAGGCCAACAATCTCCCCCTTTTTGATGATGACAAACATCCTTAAGAAAATATATCATTTATGCATCAAGGATATCAAACAAGGGATTTCTTCCCCTATCAACATGCATATCTAAGTGAATTTACTCTCCCTATCTATATGCATGGATTTTCTATATTTTCTTCCCCTTTACCTATATTATTCTCTCCCTTTTAACATCACTCAAAAAGGGCAAGAAAAGTCAACTTATAGTCAAAGTTGGGACTTAAGAACTATTTTCATGAAACCAAAATCACCCAACCCAAGGGACGAAAACAGCATTGAATAAGAGACTAAGTCATACATGATAGCATTGCGTGATAAGTAAATTCCATGTCTAGAAATCATGTATAAGCTTGAGTATTGATATTTTCATGTATCAATCAATGAGTCAAAAATTATTTTAGAAATAATTTTTCTCATCAAATGAGTAGAACGATACCATAAGTAAATTTAAATTATCATACTTCAAGTCTCATTTGAAAATTTCAACGAAAATCCAAAGTATTGAAAAATTAGCACTTGGAAAGAATGATACTTTAAATTTTCGAAATTCAATTTAAAAATTCCATAACAAATCATATCTATACCCAAGATTGTTGATATTTTTCTGTCATAAGCTAGATTTTCTAAGTAAGATGCAAACTTAAGAATTAACCAGAAATCATTTTACTACACTTTTATAATATTTATATATTAATTTCTAGTGGCATTTTCGTAAATAATTAGAATTTTTCCAAATGTTTCCAAATTTTACTCAAACTTTCTAGATACAAAGATTCATCTAAAGCATGTGTATCAAGTTTGAAGTGAAAATAATATCGTTTGATCAAAATATGAACTTAGCAAGATTTCATTCAAAGTAGTATAAAAATATGAAAATGCTAAGTATCAAATTTTGTTATCTACTCATGTTTTCTCTAATTTAAGTACCTAGATATCTAACATGAGTGAATCTAAGTGTGTCAATCACGTTTGGGTTTAAAATGAAATTTCTAAGTCACTTTGTTGACTTAGGTCAAAGTATCTTCAAGTTTACAAAAATTAAACTTTTAAATCCATATAAAATCATATTCTAGACAAAAAAATTTGAAACTTTAACTGAACTAACTAGATTTTTCAAGGAATCTACAGTTCAAGAATCAGTCAAAAATAGTTTTTAATAAATTCATAAAATTCCTAAATATCCAGGGGAATTTTTGTAAATTTGAGGTATTTTTCCTAAAGTTATCATTTTTTATTCAAACTTTCCAAATATCTCTGAATGATCATTTTAAATGCATGTGTCAAGTTTGAACTCAAAATGAATTCTCTAAGTCTATTTTTCAACCGATCTCGATTTCAACCAAAATCTCATTTTTCAAGATATCGCTCAAGTTATCAAAATCATTTTTAGAAATGATTTCACTCAAAGAATAGTGAGAACGATATTAGAGATGAAATCAAAATAGTATACACAAAGTTTCATTTGAAGTTTTCGACGAAAAATCAAAGTATCGGAAAGATTGATATTTCAAGAGGGTGATACTTTGTATTTCTGAAATCCAACTTTAAAATTTCACTATAAATCATATTCTTAATGAAAATTTCTGAAATATTTATTGAAGAAACTAGATTTTTCAACGAAGATGCAGTTTCAAGAATCAATTTATAAGGATTTTTCTGCATTTTTATAGAAATAACTGAAAATATTGAATTTTCAATGGTATTTTCGCAATTTTCAGTTATTTTTTAAAACGTGTTCAGTTTCCATTCAAACTTTTATGACACCACAAAATGGTCATGTAAAGAGTGTATGTCAAGTTAGACATGAAAATTATGTCCTTAAGTCAAGATATCAACCTAGCATGGTTTCATTCAAAACTAAACTAGTTATCATGAAACTTGCTAAGTGTCAATCTTATCATTTATTCATGGTTTTTCAAATTTAAAACTACAGACACCTAATATGAGTAAATCTAAATATGTTTCTCAAATATGGATTGAAAATGAGACCTCTAAGTCAATTTGTTGACTTGGTTCAACTTAATTGGTTCAAAAGATGTTATCATGAAATGGCCTCTATGTCATTTTATCCATATCCATATGAATTTTTCATTCTAAGTGCATGGAAATATGTCATACCTATTCCAAATATGTTTATGAAGTTTACACTTTAAATGAAGTGTCCAAGTCGATTTGTTAACTTGTGTCAATTTTTTTCTAATTTAAGTCCCCTAAAGTAATCTATTTATCACCTTGTTCATCTACACATGAATTTTTAAGTTTAAACACCTAGAATCATGTCATGTGTATATCTAAACATGTTTATTGGGTGTAGACATAAAAACGAGGTCTCTAGAGACAAATCTTAACTTAGAGCAAGTTTCATTCAATGAAATTTGTCTAAGTACTAAAATTCATCATACTCATGAGATTTCAAGAAGTTATCATGCAAATTCAATCATGAGTATATATAGACATTATTAATGCATGAATATTGAGTATTAAACTAAGATTTTTGTAAAACCAAAATCATACCTCATTCTTGAAAATTTTGCCAAACTTTTCATTTCCTTTTCCATTTTCTTCACAATAGCCTTCCATTTCCAATAACTTGTAAGTATACTTCATTAATACTAATCAAACCTTATCTACTACCAAATTATCGTACTAAATAGCAAAGATGATGATCAAGTATCATTTTCAAAGACTTACTTTGCTAAGTAGTAGAGATTCATTTACAAATAAGTCAAAGTGGTACCGGAATGAATCAAAGAGATCTCAAAATGTAAAATTTTGAAAAATAAGATCTTCAATCCTTCCTATTGGTTGAAAACCGAAAGGCCACAATGAGCCTACGATTTAGAACCGCTAGGTCACATGAGCCCGTTATAGGCTATATAGGTCTCCGAAGAGATCGAAAATCAAAAATCAAAAAACATTTTTGAAACTCATATCAAGAGCGAAAAATCTACAAATATTAAGCATATATCAAAACTTCAACTCTAATTTAAACAAGTAAAGGAGATGATACCAAAGTGTTTGATCCCAACAATTTCATTACCCAAGACATTATGATGACTTGAAGTTTTGTCACGCCCCAACTCAAGGTCCCGTGACTGACCAGGGTATACGTGTCTATACCCCGAAGCCTAACCCTTGCACATGCCAAAACAAATAGTGTAGCAGAAAAAAAATAACAAGTTTTATTTTAAAGGAAAAGTGAATCAATAACAAGTTTAGATTAATAACTCAGAAGTAAATAAAATGTGGAAATACGATTAGGTTCAACAGTTCAAAGTTCAGTCAAATAGAACCTGAAATAATAACATAAATGCCCTCAGGCTACAACTCCAAAACAAGCTAATACAAGTGCATGACACTACCAAAAGAAAAACTCAACTACGATCCTAACTAGGACTGCTATGAGATCCAACGGCTCCTCTGCCTTCCAGCGACGCCAAGTGCATCCAACCCACCTCACCGGTCAGGCTCTGCAACACAAAAATCACACGACAACGGGTGAGTTCAAAGAACTCAGCGAGCGGCTTTATCCGCCCTCACAAGTAAACATAGAGATAACATAAATAAATTCTATCTCTAAAAAGGTCACGTCGAAAAAACATGACTAGCTACCAGGCCTGAAGGCCATCCATGCCCACGGCATCTATCTCTTCAAAGAGGTGCATCCGGCCAAAGCCCTACCATGCCCGAAGGCAACGTCACCTAAAAAAATGTGCATCGGGTCGAATCCCTACCATGCCCAAAGGCAACATCACCATCAATGAGGTGCATCGGGTCGAATCCCTACCATACCTAAAGGCAACATCACTGTCAAGAGGTGCATCGGGTCGAATCCCTACCATGCCCAAAGGCAATATCACCATCAAGAAGTGCATCGGCTCGAATCCCTACCATGCCTAAAGGTAACCACGCACATATCAGGATAATCGAGAAAGGTCCTCCGAACTTATCCTGTAGGTTGGGAATTGACATCCAACCACACAGGCGTAGCTCGTAACCCGACTCCTAAATGAGCTGTTCCGCCATTCCCAAGGATATGGTGCATCAATACCTAAGTCAAGATTCTCCTACGGTGACCTAAGGGTGTTCTCACTATGAAGCGTCTCAACACTTCAAACCCGACCCTTACCCCTTAGACCCGCAACGTCATGAACCCGTGTGGTTTTATTTCATGCATACATTGTAAGTTGGTTCATAACAGATTATGCTCACCCTTAGACCCAATTTTTAATTATAGAATTAAAATCTAGATCATCTCAATTAGGATTTTGTTTTAGAGTTTTGTTCTAGGGTTTTGTACTGCCCAGAAGTGTTGTATATACCCCGAATCTACTCTTCAAAGTGTATCTTATGTTTCTAAACTATGTTTTCTGGTCAAAACGATAGGTTACACGACTATAATCAGATATCTAATCACATAATAACAGAGAAATCAAAAATCAGCCCAAATTCAATAAACATCACATAAATGTCACAGATTAAATTCCTAAATTTCTAACATCACAGATTCATGTCATCAAGCCAATCATGCATACAATCTCATAATTTTTATTCAATAAAAGCTAGCATATACATCAAGAATCCCTAACCAAGAATCAAGGAGATTAAATTAATTCTTTAGCATTAAGAATATCTAGATTCACAAGATTTAATTGTAAAATCACATATCTTCCCTTAAACATAAATTCCATGATATGAGATCAAAATTTAAGATCTAAGCATGGCATAGAAACCCAGAAAATCTCAAGAACACAAAAGGACATTATCAAAATCAAGAATCCTCAAGGCGGCTTCAAAAAAATTCAAAGAAAACCCGAATAGAAGGGATAAAACCACTCACCTTGATTAGGAAAATGATTTAGAGAAGAACTTCCAAGCAGTGATATCCAAATCAGGCCTCAAAGGGGGCGGCTCAACTCAACAAGGGAGAAAGAGGGACGGCGGCTCCACTCAAGCTGATGGCTCAAAGAAAAGGAAGGAAGGAGGGGCGGCGGCTCCTCCTCTCACAATTGTGTGGCTCCAAAATTTGGAGCCACAACCTAGAGGAGGGGGTTTTATAATTCCTCCTCAACCCTAACCCTTCTAACCCAAGCCCAACCCGCATCCACTTAAGGCAAGACCAGCCCGCTAACCCGATAACTTAATTAAATTATTTTAGGCTTGATTAAACACACAATTAAATCATAAGTATCTAATTAAATGCACCCACATAGGCATAATTCATACTTATCCAAACACCACAATAATTAAAAATAATTCCAATCACTCAAACCTAATTTCATAAATTTATATTTTTCTTACCCGAGCTCGCAAGCTTGCTCCGAACCATGAGTCGACTCGGCTCGACCACGAACTAATCCGCTAGGCTAGCAAACACACGCAACATAATAATAAATTAAATACCTAGGATATTACAAGTTTCAACTTTGAAATGGTACAATCTTTGAATCTCCAAGCAACTTCAATCAACCCACTTCATCCCACCCTTCTGTGGTAGCTCCCCCTACAATAGAGCATGAAATTTTTGATATCCAAATGGCTTTGGGTCCTTGGAGCGGGTACGGGCGGTGCCTACCCGCTACTCGCCCTGCGAAATATATGCGTACCCGCTATCGGGTATAAAAAATGGGTACACATTTAATTACCCGCAGAGGGGGATACCCACGGATATTGGCAGGTACCCATGACATTTTAAAAAATATAAATTATAATATTTTGATAACAACTTCAAATATCAACACACTACACAAGGTTATAAACATAAGATCCTGAAATATAAACTACAAATATTTCTCAACATTATCATAAGGTTTTAAAACATAAGGTCTTCAAATATAAATTACAAATTATTTCTCAACATCATCATAAGATTTTAAAATATAAAGTCTTCAACATAAGGTCAATTTACTTATTTTCATAGGTAACGGGTACCTGCGGGTATGGGTACTATAATACTTGTACCCGCCCCATATAATAAACGTATAGGAAAAATTACCCGTGAAATTCCCGCGGGTAGGAAACTAACCACCATACCCGTCATAAACAAGTAAATACCCGCGAGTACCCGTCTAAACGGGTATTATTGTCATCTCTAGTCCTAGCCACACTTGGATTTCTTTTCAATGTGCAACCATATATGGCATGACCAAAAATATTGCAAAAAAAATAATGTCCATTGAATTTCTTTTCATTTTTGCTATGGACATTAGATCTATCGTTAGAATGCTTGACATGTGAAACATGATGAGTATGAGCATTCTTAGAAACATCATTTTTGTTCTTATGATCATGAGGTCTAATGGTAGAATGCATAGCATGGGAATGATGATGAATATTGGCATTCTTTACATAAGCATTTCTAGTGCTCTTAAGAAAGGAAACAATTTTCAATTCGTTTACTTTCTTATTTAAAGACACAACCTCATTTTTCAATGAATAAGAGATTTATATAAGGCATTAGATTGAGATTTCAAATTGTTGTTTTCACTTATAATTTTTGAATTCTCAAGTTTCAAATTTTCATTCTCAAGCTTTAAGTCCTTAAGCTCAACTTCTAACCTATCATGGGAAGAATCAAAAGAACTAGATTTCATTCTCTCATTTTCTAATTTTAATTCATCCACATGAGAATTAAGCCAAATATTATCTTTCTTCAATCTTTTATTTTCGTTATCCTTTTTAACAAGGAAGGCATACATTTTCTTCTATTCATCTACTAACTCATTATATCATATGTCAAGAGAACTAGTAGAGCTAGCATTATCATTATCATTAGCATGACTAGAAGGAGAAGAGTGTACCTCATCATTAGCATCCATGAGGCAAACTTTTGAAGTGGCTTCATAGTCATGAAAAGAGGATGCTTCATTTGAGTAGGATGATGTGGAAGCATTTGACCTCCTCTTTGCCTTTTTTTTCATGGTAGAGAAATTCTTCTTCACATGCCATTTTTCTTTGCACAAGTGGCAAATTACCTTTCTCTTCCGGCTTTTAGAGTTGCTTCTTTGACTAGAAGCACTATGGGCATCAAAACCAAGATTAGTAGTAGGTGAGTACCATTGTCATCACCACCTTCGATTTTGGCATAATCATATAAAACATTTAAACTGACCCATAAATCAAAAGCCGTAGAACAATGCATGACTTTTTCAAATATGTTATTTGGTAAATCACAAAATATACAATTCATGGCATCTCTATTAAATTTAAATATTTTCTTGTCATGTTCACTATAATCATGCTTGTCAACCTTAGGTTCAATGTATTCTATTCTCAACATGTTATAAACACCAAAACCTCTAGTCTTTAAGAAGGTATACATCCTAGACTTCCCAAAACCAAAGTTCGATTCATCAAACCTATGGGGTGTAGAAACTACCGACTCTAGTGTCATTCTTCGGATCGAGGCTAGATGTAGACGAGATGGTGAAATCTCAATCCACGACTCGCTCTGATACCAAATGTTAGTTAAAAGACCACACTAGAGGGGGCAAGATATAAATGATAAGCAATAAGAAACACAAGGTAAACAATGCTAACATAATTAGTTATAGTCGTTCGGCCCCAATGCCTACTCCACTACGTAAGCACCACGCTTAGGATTTCCAAACTAGCTTACTAGATTATTCATTTCCCTAACAAAGAGGACTTTACACCAGAAAGTCTTCACTCTCAAATCGAAGGCACTTCCACACCCGGAAGTATCCCGCCTTTCTACCGAGAGCACTCTCCCAACTCAATCTAAGGGACAACTCAACTAATCCTAGTAAACTAAATTTACAATAGTGTATTTAAGCCTTAACACCAAGGCAACCACCAACTCAATCAAACCTAGCAACCTAGGTTTACACAAGTTCAAATACAATGAAATAAACACCAAAATATAACAACTAATGGAGCAATAAATCAAACAACAAATACTTAGCTCTAAAAAAAACACCCTAGTCCTCGTGATGCCTTGAGAAGATGAATCTTGAAGGTTCAAAGGCAAGATCAAGCTTGTATCAAGGAAGCTAGGGTTCTTTGCAAAGAAAGCTCAAGAATTCTTGTAGAGATGCAAGGAGTGACTCTTTGAGGCTTAGAGGCATCAACAACAACAAAGGAATGAGTTTGGGATGGGTAATTATAACCCCCCAAACACCAAGGCTCGTCAACGGGCATTTTTCTGCCCATTGGCGACGCTCGGTCGCTTGCCGGTCGATCGACCGAGCGACCCAAGGTATTTTGCCCATTCTGGGCATTGTTCGATTGACCAGTCGGTCGATCAAAATGCCTAATATCCATTTTTTCCTTCTGTCGATCAACCAGTCGGTTGACCGAATTTGGACAGGGCTGAATTCTTGTGTATTTATTTGGCGTGCGTCAACTTGGAGAGCCTTCCATATGTTCTCTAGACTCGTCCAGGACATCGTTTGTGCACATGTCGAACTTCTAGATATTTTTGCGACGAACCCAAATGCGTCGACCAATGTTCTTTTGATTTTTTGATTTCTCCGATATTTCTTATCGAGGACATCGAGTACTAACCGGATATGGAACTTAAAAATATTTCTCCATGAAAACATTTGTCTCATGTTTGTTATCATCAAAACCGAGATTAAGACCAAGGTTGAAAACCATAGGCAAACACATCATTCGGCCCCAATCCACGAGGCCTTCACCCAAACGTGTGAATCATTCAGAAAAATTTCAAAATCTACAGCATCTAATAATCCCCAACCATCCCCTTGGTGATTCACCACCAAGGAGCAGCCGACCTTGCCACTCACCTTAGAATTGTTGACACCGAAGAAGAAGATCCAAATGAACGAGTGCAATAAATCCTCGGCCCTTCTAGCCAGCCCTCTTGTTCGAACGACTTCTCCTCTTCCTTGGCAGCGTGTGTTTCCTCCCCCTAGGGAGGAGTGCGCTGCCCTCTCTTCTATTTTGATTTTTTTTCACTTAACTTAAGGCCAAAATTACAATCCTGCCCTTAGCTTAAGTCTACAACCAATTTGAACCATGGACTCAACCCAATCGCACCCAAAGCGACCTCCAGACTCGACTCAAACCCAAACTTAAGTTCAATGCTTGATTATGATCATTTTCCGCACATAGGAGTTGAACGTCTGATCGCGTTCGCTAGCATTTTTTTTTTCCGACTCACTCCGATGTGCAACCCGAGTCCCCAGCTAAAACCAAAATTTAAAACAAGGGTATTAAAGAAAAATATAGGTAAAACGGAAGAAAATATAGGAAAACTATGCATATAGATAGGGGGAGTATAATTATTTAGATATGCATGTTGATAGGGAGAGAAATCCCATGTTTGATATCCTTTGTACTTTAATTGAATATATTTTCTTAAGGATATTTGTCATTATCAAAAAGCGAGAGATTGTTGACCTAAGATTTTCTACCTTGGTCTTAATCTCGATTTTGATGATAACAAACATGAGACTAATGTTTCATTGAGAAATACTTTCACGTTCCAAGTCAGTTAGCGCTCGACGTCCGTAATTGGAAAAATAAAAGAAATCAGAGAAATCGAAAAGGATGCTCATCGATGCGCTCGGATTTGTTGGATAGTTAGAGTTTATGTTTAGGGTGTCTAGAATGTATATGTAATCATTTTTTATGATACAAAGAACCCAAAAACCAAACCTAAAATCCGGAAGCGAAGAACGCGACAAGAAATCAGCAAAAAAGCTTATTTCTCACGGGCGGTCGTAGGAGCGACCGACCGAACCGAGCCCGGAAAACACATAGTGCTCCGGTCGCTTAGTCGGTTGACTAACGATCGACCAGCGAGCGATCGGCGGTCGGTAATGGGCAAAAATATGCCCGTCGAAGAGAGGAGTGTTGCCTTTTCTCTTCATGGTCTATAAACACAAGACCATGAGAGCCTTCCTCCCATGAACAATGATTCCATTGAGCTATTCTTGATCATTCTCAAAGCTTTTCTTGAGCCATCCCTCTGATAACCCTAGTTTCCATGATACATCCTTGATCTTGCCTTCAAGCTTTGAACGATTCTTCTTTGAGGCATCAAGAGAAACTACGAATCGTGTTTGGAGCTAAGTATAAGTTGTCTTATTTATTTGCTCCATTACTTATGTATTTTATTATTATTTCATTTTATTTTCAAGTGTGTAAACCTAGGTTGCTAGGTTTGATTGAGTTGGGTGGTTGCCTTGGTGTTAAGGTTTAAATCCACCGTTGTAGACGTACATAGTTTACTAGGATTAGTTATTGTTGTCCCTTAGGGTTGAGGTGGAAGAGTGCTCTCAGTAAGAAGGCGAAGACTTCCGGGTGTGGAAGTGCCTTAGGTTAAGAGTGAGACTCTTCGGGTAAAAAGTCATTTTTGTAAGGGAAATGAGGTTCCAATCACTCATAGAATGTTCTTCGTCTGCTGATGCTTAGTCCATCTAAAATTACGAACGTGTGGGAAATCTTCACCTCGTTTGGGCTACTGTTATCCCCTTTATCGCCTATTTTGGGCTTCGTAAGCAGAAACAAAGGAAAAACACGCGTAAGTAATCAGGGAACTTCCTAGAAGCATGTACCTTGTTGATCGGTAGTATGTAAAACCAAGCTCTGATACCAAGTGGAAATGTTGGTGAAAACGGCGGGCGCGCGGAGAGGATCGGGGAATTCGCGGGTCACGTAGGACACTGGAATTTTCCGGAGAATAGTTGATGAAAGGATTGATTTATTTAAGCATAAAAGCTTACAAGCTTACACGCTCGAAGAAAACACACTTGGAAGAGAAAAACACACTCTGGTCGGTTATAAAGGGGAGTTCTAGTTGTGAACCTTCCGTAACCAAGATCCGTTCATCAGAGTAGTGTTGATATACTCTGTGGTTACGTTCGGACCAGCCTGCTCGATAGAGTGTTTCGACAGGTACTTGTTGTGCCCTTTGATATTGCGAAATAGTTAGCTCCGCATTCGGATCTAACTGAGACTCAAGGCTTCTGTTGAAGCCGGTTCGTCGGTTGTTGGAAGAGACTCGTCTCTGCATCTCGTGACATTCCTTTAATTTCTGAAGTAATGGCTGGAATCTCTTCTTAAATCGTTCAGATTCTTTCTCTTCATCATAAGTCGTAGCTCTTAACACATCCAGATATTCTTCTTTGGTTAAGTGAAGCTCATCAATGGCTGCTGTCGCAGATACCTCTGTATCATTTTTGGTTACGATGGTTGTAACCTTCTTATAGAAAGTGATGGACTGTTCTTCTATACGTACCCCTCCTTGCATTGCTCGTATGAAATTACATCCTATGAGCATTTGTATACCATCCTTTTTGCTCATGGGAAAAGCGTAGGTGAAGGGTATCTTGAACCTGTTTTCTTCAATTATCATTTGGCCATTTTTTAGCTTCTTGCTTGCTAGTTGCTGCGAGTTTACCCCATTAATGAGTATGGGATAGGCACTTGGTTCTAGTGCCTCCTGGGGTATGGAGTCCATATCGATACAGCACACAGTTGCGCCCGAAATGTTGGTGAAAACGGCGGGCGCGCGGAGAGGATCGGGGAATTCGCGGGTCACGTAGGACACTGGAATTTTCCGGAGAATAGTTGATGAAAGGATTGATTTATTTAAGCATAAAAGCTTACAAGCTTACACGCTCGAAGAAAAACGCACTTGGAAGAGAAGAGAAGTAAAGCTCTTGGTTATGCCAGGATGCCTTGCAACTCCTAGGACTGAGCTATTTATAAGCTTATGAGATGGTCCAAGGGGGGAAGCATAAGGCGTAAGTGCGGGTGCTCTTTCTGGGCCCCATCGTCCACTTACTGCTTTAGCTTTTGACAAAGTGAACCTCTCGTACAATAATGCACATACTTTTATATTTTACAGCTCGGCTGACTGGGACTGATGATTCCTTCTTATCTCCTTAGCTGGGAGCAACTGAATTATTAGTGTCTTTATGTCACCTCCTCCTTATCGTCTGAATTATTGGTGCATGCCTTTATGTCACTACACATCATAAGTGATGCTTTCGCGTGCACAACTGATCATCTGGTGACATTGCTCGAGATTCTTGATGTGATGTGTCACAAGTTCTAACACATCCTCTTCCCAGTGATGGTTTGTGCTTAGTTGCTCTATCCTTGCTTTCTGCAGATAAGTCACTGCTATGAGCCTATCAAGTTCTGTGATAGCTTTCAGGGCTTGGGCTTTGTGAAGGTTCTGGATTTTATCAGCCCACTTCGTCTTCTTTTGGGGCGTTTGATTATGTTTAAATAAAACCTTTCCAGTGAGCCGCTCGAGCTCCATTAGGCCCGTAGATGTTTCAGTGACGAATCCCAATACTGCCCAGTGCTGTGCAGTAGAGAGGCTTTTCTTGGTACTCCATAAGGTGCCTCTATTTGTTATGGCTTGTAGCTGCAGGCTGTCAAATATCATCTACAAAAACAAAAGAATTGATTATTAATGTACATTAGTAATGATGGATTTTTAATGAGGATCCATCGCCTCAATCCTTTGCTTTGGCCGTGATCCTCCGCGGGATATTTTCCTTTCCTGAGGGTTTCAGGATCCCATGGTTCGCTGCTTGATGTTGTAGGTATATTCCGTAGGAATTCCTCATTATCTTCATATAATGTTATCATGGCCTTTGTGAATAATTGTTGTTCTTGAAATAATTGCTGAGCGTATTCTGCCTGACGCTCAGCATCACTCATTCGGAAATAAGAACATTCTGGTTTATCTTCATCCTTTTCTTTGAGTCGTTTCAAATCCTTCTCAAGGCATATGCTTGCGAGATTTGCTTCAAACTGGGCTTGAGCTTGGGCTTCTTCTTCTTTTGCCCGTTGTATTGCTTGACTCATGTAATCTTCCCAGTAGGGGAGCTCCTCCCATCGTAATGGGCTGTCCGAGAAGTATTGTCTGGCCTCAGGATAGTAATCATAATACTCATACCTTTGAAGGGTCATTTCTTCCATTAGGATACTAATAGCTTCATTGTTGTCTTCAATGTTGTCTTGAGTCTCGTCATCCCAAGCAATGAGAGTATTTACGGTTGTTTCAGGAACCATCTGGTTGCTTAAAGCATTGATGGTGGTACTTAGTGCTTGTAGTACCTGTAAAGGTGCTTCTTGAGTTTCAGAAATTGCTTCTTCAAGATTCTTCAGATGTTCTATCATTGGTTCCGAAACCTCTTCAAGTATTACTAACTTCGTGGTTAGCCGAGATAGAGCATCGGCTAAGACGTTCAACTTTCCGTCTATATGTTCGAAGTTAACTTGAATTCCCGTGCCTGTGATGAAGTCAATAAAATTAAGCCATCTTACCCTTGAAGGCTTATTTTGGTTAGACTTATTGTGGAAGCTGATGATGGCCTGACAGTCTGTCCTCAATGTTATTTCCTTCTTGTCCAAATAATGTATCTTGAGGGAATTTAAAGATTCCATACAAGCATGGATTTCTGCGTCAATCGTGGATTTGACCACCGAAAATTTACCGCTGGCGTAGGCGCAGACTCTTTCTGACTGTCTTTTGTCATATTTTTGTTTCTTCCACTTGCAAACTCCACCCCACCCCTCCATACAGCCATCTGTTTCAAGAATAATATAGGCATCTGGGGGTGGTAACTCAAGGTCTGGTAGGCTTTGAACCAGGCTTTTTACCTTTGCAATTATGGTTCTGTCCGAGGGTTTGATTCTTTTATCACCGTGAGGTCCCGTTTTGGAGTATAGGGGCCCCAGTAGAGTTCCCATATTAGGGATGTAACTTCGAGCATAGTTAAGTATGCCTAGCCAGGCTCTCAAACCAGACTTCGCCTTTAGCTCTTCCTCATCGAAATTTACGATCTTCTTGATGATATGAGGCTGGAGTCTGATTTTGTTCTTCCCTATTATGGCTCCTAGGAACTCAATTTCTTCAGCTGCAATTTTCATCTTTGAGGGTGATAAGACTAGCCCCCATTTTTCACATATTTGTAACATCTTCTTAAGATGTCTTGCATGTTCGTCTTCAGTAGCTGAAAAGACTAAAATGTCATCGATATATACAGCTATAAAGTCTTCTGTACCTTCAAAACATTGGTCCATCTTTCGCTGGAATATTGATGGAGCATTCTTCAAACCAAAGGGCATTACGAGCCATTCATATAGCCCTCCAGGTACTGTGAAAGCGGTCCAGGGAATTGAGTCTGGGTCCATCGCCACCTGGTGGAACCCACTTTTGAGATCAAATTTCGAGAAGATTTTGCTGTTCCCAACGCGCTTCAGGATTGTGTTGATTCCAGGCAGGTTGTACTGGTCTTTATACGTGTTGTCATTCAGAGTCCGGTAGTTAAAGACCATACGTTCCTTTCCTTTGATTTCCTTCTTTGTTATAGGATCAATGGTAGTGCCTGAATTAACTAATATTGCCATTGTGCGGTGCCGACTGGAGCTAGGTCTAATTGCTCCTAGTTGTAAGAGACTCTGTATGTGCTGATCGAACTGATCTTTCATGGCAGGTGTCACGTGCTTGAGTGGTTTGTCTTGGATAGTAAGATCCGGATTGATGATATCAATCTTTCACGTTACTTGATTTTTCTGCCAGTGAGCTAAGGGATTTTCTCCAATATACCCTTGTTCCTTTAATTTCTGAAGTAATGGCTGGAATCTCTTCTTAAATCATTCAGATTCTTTCTCTTCATCATAAGTCGTAGCTCTTAACACATCCAGATATTCTTCTTCGGTTAAGTGAAGCTCATCAATGGCTGCTGTCGCAGATACCTCTGTATCATTTCTGGTTACGATGGTTGTAACCTTCTTATAGAAAGTGATGGACTGTTCTTCTATACGTACCCCTCCTTGCATTGCTCGTATGAAATTACATCCTATGAGCATTTGTATACCATCCTTTTTGCTCATGGGAAAAGCGTAGGTGAAGGGTATCTTGAACCTATTTTCTTCAATTATCATTTGGCCATTTTTTAGCTTCTTGCTTGCTAGTTGCTGCGAGTTTACCCCATTAATGAGTATGGGATAGGCACTTGGTTCTAGTGCCTCCTGGGGTATGGAGTCCATATCGATACAGCACACAGTTGCGCCCGTATCTAAAATTGCTTGAACTCTAAATGTCTTGACCTGCAGGATTTCCATGATCCAGAATACGTTTACCTTTCGGGTGATCTATCTTGTCTGCGATTGTAGCGTACTCCTGAGGAGTATTACATTCATCTTCTGTGGACATTTTGTTTGCAGACTCTTTGAATATTATCCCACCTTGTTGTTTAGGATTAGGACCTTCTTGATTATCATCTTTAGAGGCTAGAGGTATCTTTCCTTTCCTCTTTCTTTCTTCTTCTATACTTAGCAAGTTAAATTCCTCCTCCAGATCTTCTATCTCAGTCTTGACTTTGAGGCGCTCGATTTCTTGCACGAGCTTTGTATTTTCTGCTTTGAGGAAGTCGTTTTCAGCCAGTAGGTATTTTGTATAGTCCAATAATTCCTTGATCAGACTATCTGTATCTTGGTAGGCTGGAAAATTAGACTTGATGATAGTTAACTTCCGTCCAAGATTAAATCGTGAACACATTGGGCAGACGGTCAAAAGGCAGTTTCTGCAGTGAGCACGCATTTTTGGGTTTGTGAACTCTTTGCAGCAGGTGCAACGTTCACAGCCTTTTGTAATCTCCGGACTGTTGTCCTCCCATCTGTGTACGCAATTGTTCATGATGTCTGGTAGTGTAATAGTTGTTCTCCAATTATTTTCTGTTGCAGTGGTTGCGGGATCAGTAGTTTTCACTACCAAAATGTAATCTTCTGCTGGATCTTCTGGGTCTTCAATTATTAAGACAAAAGCTGATTCATAGGGGAGTTCTGATGTATCCAGAGATAGGGCATTTTCTCCTTCTGAAAACGAGCATATCGCATCACTATCAGGCTCGTTCAGATCTACTGATAATACATCCCAGTCTTCTGGAAGATCAAGGTTTTCTATAATAGCCGCCCTGGCTATATTACCCTGTTTCCTTTTGCATTCTCTAGGAAAGTGGCCCTCCTCGCCACAGATAAAGCACTTGCACTTCTTTGTGCGATCAGAATGCTTCTTCTTAAATATTCTTATGTGGGTATCATGAGGCTTACCCTTGTAGTTTTTGGCCTTCCTTAGGCCGAATTTCTTTTCTTTGTGGTAGTATCCCGGAATAGGTACCTTTCGGCAAATTGATAAATCTTTGAGGCTGCGCTGAAATGCAGCACGCTTGCACTGCTCTTCAATGTATTGATAGGAGAAGTGAATTCGTGGTATCACTCCAACTGAGTTTCCAGGGTGTCTTAGCTTAAATGCCGCTTCAATTTCATTCCCAATTAGGGGGGGCATTTTCCGGAATATCTTTTCTGAGAGTTCTGTAGAGACGTACATCCTCCCAGATTTTGCTGCTAATACCTTATAATCATTGAGGTAGTCAAACAGATCCCTTACGTTGGTGCAGGACAATCTTTCTAAGTCTTCATATGCCTTGTTTTGCTCATCCGTAGAGCCTGTTGTGGGATCCTCTAATAGAAACATCCTTCTTACTTGCGATAGTACGTTTTGCGGGTCATCCGCAATATTCGTGAGTTCATCATACTCTGCTGGGTAGGCCATTCGCCATTGAATCCAGGTTTTCTTTTCTGTTTCTCCCAGCAGGTTTTCAATAAAGCACATCTTTGCCTTATTGTCTATCCAAGTTTTCTCATTAACTAGATTAAGGGTGACTGATTCCCAACGAGCTATGACATCACTGTATTGGCCCAATTGCTCTGGCAGCACTAGGATAGCTCCAGTATTTATTTGGGCTGAAGGCAGATTGTATTTTTCATTATGCGCCTTCGCATATCCTCCCTTCCATCCACCTACTCTTGCGTGGATGAAACTTGTTGTTCCGGCTCCCATGGTGCCTGTATTACTGGGTGGATAGCCTGCACTGGGTGGATACATAGCGGGTCCCATAATGGGTTCTCTGGGAATTTGTGTTACTGATGATTCACCAGTTGTTGCAAAGGCTGATTCAATTTTTTTTGCTAATTCTTTCTTATTTACGGACTCTGCGAATTTGCGGAATACTGGATATTCCAATTCTGCAGCATATACCGTTTCTCCTGTTGTTTCTCCTGTTGCAGTTGATTGATTCATCCATTTGCTACATCTTTCTTCGAAATCATCTTCATCTTCTTCGTCATCCGCATCATCATCGGAGGCATCAAAAATTGGGACATGAACCTCCTCTTCCTCCCCATCCGGCGAGATTAGGTCCCACCTAATCTTCGTTTGGTAGGTATCATCGTCAGGGGAATCGTCAGATGTATCCCAGCGGGTCGGCTGGTTATAGAGGTCTGTATGTGTAAGCGTAAGAAACTGGTGGTATTCATTGGAGTCTTCTTCTTCATAGTCACTACTCCAGTCCAGTATAAAAGGGTCGTCATCGCAGTATATCATTGCTGCGAATTCTTCTTGTAAATCCTCATCTTGTGTTGCAGCTTCGGGTGTAATTGCATAATCTGCAAACTGTATTGCAAGGGAGCCATCCGTTCGAGTGCGGATGCTCGATGTCTGAGGATTCCTTGTGTTGCCCTTGAAGGCTCTCCGTTGATCGTACTTGACCAGGAATCGCCCGGATTCCTTTGCTAGCCAGATGATCCGCTACATGTTGGACGTTGTAGCGAAAGTTGGTATGGCTGGAATTGGAGAGTCGGCCAAGAAGTGAACGGGATAGCAGGAGATTACTTTCTCCTCCCTGCCATCCTGTGTACCCGTGCGTCTGAATGACTAGTTGGATGTGTTCACGAAAATCGTGAATACTAATGGTTACATCCGGGGCTGAATAGGCAAGTTGTGTGCCTGTTGTAAGATCCACCTCCATAGAGCTAATGATGGATCTGTCATCTGCCCATCTGGTGTCTCGTAATAAAACGAGGGCATTGACGCCGGCACTTCGTCGGTGCAGAGTATGTAGCCGCACCATAATCATCCCGATATGAAGGTGTTGTAGTCCTTCCTGTACTAAAACTGCATAACTCTGGTCAGTTATAACCAAGAGCTTTACTTCACAAAGACCATGATAACATTATATGAAGATAATGAGGAATTCCTACGGAATATACCTACAACATCAAGCAGCGAACCATGGGATCCTGAAACCCTCAGGAAAGGAAAATATCCCGCGGAGGATCACGGCTAAAGCAAAGGATTGAGGCGATGGATCCTCATTAAAAATCCATCATTACTAATGTACAATAATAATTAATTCTTTTGTTTTTGTAAATGATATTTGACAGCCTGCAGCTACAAGCCATAACAAATAGAGGCACCTTATGGAGGGATGTAACTTCGAGCATAGTTAAGTATGCCTAGCCAGGCTCTCAAACCAGACTTCGTCTTTAGCTCTTCCTCATCGAAATTTACGATCAATAAAGCACATCTTTGCCTTATTGTCTATCCAAGTTTTCTCATTAACTAGATTAAGGGTAATCTAGTAAAGCTAAGTTTAAAAATCCTAAGTGGGGCACTTAGGTAGTGGAGTAGGCATTGGGGTCAAACCACTATAAATCATTGTGTCTGCATTGCTTCCACTTGTGTGTGTTTAATTAACATATTTACTTAGCTTCCGCTTGCTACTCGATTTGTTAATTGCCTAAGTAGTTTAAAGACGATAAGTTTAGTAAACACACTATTCACCCTCCCCCTCTAGTGTAGGCCATTTCACCAACACCCTGCACTCTAAAGAGCTTTCCTAACTTTCTTGGGAAAATTGCTTTATTGTGGTTTGCTTCCATCCCGTCGAGGTTTATCCACTCCTTCGGGGACCTCTCCCGCGTCTTCCTCAACCAGTTCATCACATCGCGGGTCTACCACAAAATGGAGGACGCCCTCCAATATGTCAGGCAGGGGCAACATGAGCCCTTAAGGGAGTACATCTGTCGATTTCAAGCTATAGAGGCCAAAATCCCCAACCTCGACCCTCGAGTCGAATTCTTCACCATCAAATTCGAGCTGAAGCCTGGACACTTTGCCGACCAGATCACCTTGACGAAGCCCAAGGACATGACTGAGTTCCAAGAGAAAACCGACAGCTTCATAGAGATGGAAGAACTTTGAGAACCCAAAAAGACCGATAGGCGGAACAAAGGCCACTATTGAAGATTGAAATCCAAACAGGTGGACAAAAAAAGCAAAAACCATAACTGCCACGAATAAAATAATGGCAGAGGGCCAAGGTCGCCACCTCATCTGAATGCTCGGTACGAAAGGTATACTCCTTTCAACACTAGGAAGCATCCTGGGTGGCTATATGGTCGATGATCTCTTGAACTTTGTTTCCTTGGAGATTGGCTTGGTCATTGTCTCTCTAACCTCCTTGTTGGTTCGAAGGCATCTGGCTTCAACTTTGGTGTCGGTGCTCTCATCTCCTACTCTGACCACATTCTCTTCCTCGATTGATGTATCGATCGAGGCATCCTGTGTCACGCCCCAACTCATGGTCACGTGATCGGCCAAAGTATGAACTAGTACTCCAAAGCCTAACAACAACACATGAATCAATGCAAACAGAATCAAGTATAACCATGCATGTTATCCAAACCAAGTCATGAAATCAAGTAACAATTTAGTGAACAAGTCCAATATCAAATGAAACTACATGTTAAAAATGAAAACAATAGGACACTCTACTAATCGACTACGATGCAACAGACCACCAGACCAGCCACCAGAGTTTGACACTTCTAGCCGCACCACACCAGTACGAACGTGCCTTAATAATTAGGATCATAAATACAATAACAAAAGAATGGTGAGTTCAATGAACTCAGTGAGTGTCTCTCCTAAGCCCTCGCTAAGCGAAACCGTGGAAATAAATAAATAATAATTATATCTCAGCAGCATAAGATCTACCATGAACATATATGAACAATCTAGTGAATATCTCGTGCATACTCCCGCACAGCCCGGCCTCCCTCGGCCATAACACAAAGTATGCACAAAATTCAAGCAAATAGATCGGTCACTAGGTTGGCCTCCCTAGTAATCTTCCCGCCCTGGGCCCTTTGAGCTAGGATGGCCTGCTAGCCCCAGTGGCCCCTTTGGTTGGGAAAGGCCCTCCAACCAATGCCACTCGGGTCAGTCATCAGTGTGGCCCTCTGACGAGTGCCTCAACCCAATATTATACTAGCTGAGTCGGGCATTAGCTTCACACGCTAACACGCTCCTTGGCCCAGCCATCCACCAAGCACAAGCACATAACAAGAGAAAGGAAATATATATTATTCCTACCTGAGGATCGAAGTACTCTGGTTTGGTGTCTCTCCTTTTTTGTCAACGCCGGGTTTGATCCGATCCATCCATATAGTTATGGGGCGCTTATGGGTTTGATCCGATCGAGTCCAATAGTTCTAGTCTATTCCACAGCCCCCGAGCTCGGTCGGAGTCTAAAGGATTGTGTACCAAGCTCTTAAGTAGAGTTGGTTTTCTCGTCCTTTGGCGTCTCTAGGAGTTCTCGGAGATATTTACCAAAATGTGTTGGGTGGCCAGTGAAGCTGAGCTGAACTGTTATGCCCAAAAATCTTAAATAATATTTTATTCCTTAATAGGGGACTGTGGGGCCGAGTTAGCGCAGATTGGCATAGGATCACAGAACTTAATTCGGATAAGCGTTTAAATGGATAAAAATTTAGGGAAAATATAATTATTTTATTTCTGTGATTTAGCATGGTATTATGATAGAGAGTTCCGAGATGAATTAAGCGGTTCAATCAGAACTCAAATTGGAGTTAAACGGGTTAGATACGGGCTAGTTTAGTCGGTTAAGTTAAGTAGGGGCATTTTGTCATTTGGACCAAACAGAAGCCTACAAAAATTGAACTTGGGGCATGTGGCCAGGGGTTTTTTCCACACGCCACCCAAGGCTCAAGAGAGGAGGAGGAGAGGTGCTGCCGAGAGGAAGAGGAGGGATTCCGGTGCCGGATTTCACAAGATCGTCGGCGTTCAACGTAGGAGGACCCTTAGTTTCTTCTTCCTTCCCATTTTCTCCAAAAGATGTGAGTGGATTAGCCTTCTTTCTCCTCTTTTCTCCATCAGCCATGCCACCCCTATGTCACGGGGTTCTTGACAATTTTCGTTGGGTTTTTCATGGATTGAATCGGATATTCGCGTTGAGTTTTTTTATCGTGATCGCGATGATTCTATCGGAGTGATTTTTGGGGCCACTTGGCCACACCTTTTCCTTGCTGTGTCACCCCCTTCTCTTTGAATTCTCGATGGATTCTTTGTGTAATCTTGATGGTTGTTGAGGGTTCTTGGTGGTGGTTGGGTATCTTGAGGAAAGGAAGGGTTTTGGGGAAGAACGAGAGTAGGCCGCCCCCCTTAGGACCCCTTTTGGTGCCTTAGGGTGGCCGGCCAATTAGGGACAGCTTGGGATAAAACTAAAAAGATGATTTTTACACCTTAGGGACATACTTTAGGGTACATTAGATCCTTCTACACTTTAGGAAAATTGTAGAGACATATATATAGGGAATTGAGTGCCCTAAGGACACCTAGAGACCCTATAATCCTAGGACGACCTTAGGGTAAGACGACCCTTAGGGAAGCCAAGGAGGGCCGAGCCCTCTATGCCCCTAGAGTATTCAGATAGAGGGGAAGGCCGAGCCTAGGGTACATGGCTAGGGGAGGGCTAAGGTCGGGTCTAAACCGCATAGGAAAATTAGGAGATGTTGTGTTGTTTTCTTCTTATACATGCATGTTTTTCCTACGATGACTGGAGGTGTTGTACTTAAATTTTATGCTCATTATGTACGCTGTGAATTCATGATTTGAGCATCATTATATATGTATATTTACCTATGTGGTTGTGATATATTGCGTGAGGAGGCGGAGGTGAAGGTATGCCTAGACATACCCTTGTTACTTATTGTGCACATCATTGTTATGCGGGAAAATACCTAAATATAGCCTGTACTTTGGACTTTTTCTCAATTGTGGCCCGTAGTTTACTTTGTCTCAATTGTATACACGTACTAAGATATTTGTTCCTATTGTAGCATTCTGTTAAGACTCCGTCGACCGTGCCGTTAACCTGACGACGTGGCATGCTGACGCGTATTAGATAAATATTTTTTAATACCCACTTGCCACATCATCAAACTTCGATCCTTAATTATTTTTTTAATCCCAAACGCCACATCAGCGTATAATATTTTATTTTTCAAATTCCACATCAGCCCGTAATTACCCAGCTACTTTATACACCACCCGACTCCTTCGTCAACCCTAAATGTTGGGCGCCTCTCCACATCGACAGTCGCAGTCGTCGGACTCTCTCGTCGAAGCTAGTCGCTGAAGCATTGGTCGTCGAAGGTTTTCCACCAGCCGAAGGTTAGCCACTTTTGTTCGTTGTTTATATTCTAGGGCATAATCTATCCACATTCATTCTATCCACATCAAGAGCAAGAACAGAGATGCCCTAGAATATGGATTGTTTATATATAGGGCATAATCCACATTTATTGTTGTGTTTTCCACCAGCCAACTTCAATCATATGGCATCAAGAGCAAGAACATAGATTGAGGATGCATCTATATCCTCAGGTTTTGCTAGGCCTAAGTGCTTTCATAAAATTGAAGCTAAGTTGTTAACTTCAAAAACCCGAAAAAATCATGGAAGAAAATTTTGGAATGTGGACATTGGCAGGTAGGGGCTAATCATTTTTTTGGACATCCTGGAAGAACTACTGAAGCTAAGTTGCTTACTTACTATTTTTTGTGTAGATATTGTGTACTTACTTCACTTACCTTGCCTCTTTTTTTTGTAGAGGAATGACTGTGGATATTTTCTTTGGCAAGGCTCTGAATTTTCAGAAGGAGGACAGGAGATTATATCGTATCAAACAAAGAATATTGAAGCTATTCAACGAAAGATGTATCAACTTGAAGAGAAGATCAACCTACTAGAGCACAAATATGAACATTTGAAGTCACAGAATAAGATAATGAAGATGTATATTTGGGTTATTATTTGTGCTTGGATTGTGTTTGCATGGTGCAAGTAATGTAGGAACTTCAGTTGAAATTGATTAATGTTTAATTATGTGTATGGATCAATGTGTTTGGATTAATATTGTGTATGGATTAATGTTTAATTATGTGTATGGATCAATGTGTATGGATTAATGTTGGTAAATGGATCACTGTTGTGTATCAATTATGTGTAGGTGAATAGATCACTATTGTGTATGAATTCTAGCCAACTTTTGTGAATGTGTATCAATTCTAGCCAACTTCTGTGAATGAATTAATGTGTATGAATGCATCAAATTGTATCTTAAACTGCTGTGAATGTGTATAAATTCTAGCCAAATTAAATCAGGAGCGACAAGCTCTTTTTCAGGATCAACATGCTCTTTTTCTCTGAAACATATATCACTGAACTCAAACAATGAACTAAAACAGTTAGCTATACTAAACTAACTGATCAGTGAACTCAAACACTAAACTCAAACAGTGAACTGAAACAGTTAACTATACATCACTAAATTGATATATCACTAAACATATATCCAAGACTGAAAAATATACTGAAATCAGCACATATTATACTGATCAGTGAACTGAAATCAGCACATAATATACTGGTCAGTATACATCACTGATAGAGCACAAATCAGCACAAATCACCAGGACTAAAACTGACACAACTTTCTAGGACTCCTAGTAAATATTTTTGGAAATCTAGAACTATTAGGCGTGCATAATTTTGGAAGGGCGGCATTAATTTGTTGACCCTGTAGCCCGAATTAGGGCCGGATACGGGCAAGGGCCCGAAGTGTATATAAGGAAACCCTAGGATATTTGATTGTGTGATGTGCTTGAGATGGTCCGCCGAGAAGTGTGGAGGTTGGAAATGACCAATGCTTAGCTCGGCCAGTGTTTGGGTCTTCAGATGCACCAGCGGGCCCGCTAGGTGTTAGAACCCAGTTGGGTGGGACTAGCTATTCCTAGCCCAGACGGTGCCCGGAGACTAGTGGACCATCCTAGTCGATGGCCCGGTATTTCTTGTTTATATCTTGCTATGATGTGGCCGGGCGGCCAGTGTGATTCTACCTTGTATGGTAGGGCCAGTTGTAGTCGGGATTCTAATACCATAAGTAGGCCCAAGGGCCAGATGCCGAAGACTTGATAGGCCAATATGGCAAGTTTTCACATATATGGTTTTTACAGAATGACCCATAGGGTCAGTAGTCACACTAGAAAGTAACTTACCTCCCTGAATATATATTATGTTGCCTTATATATTATGCCTGAATAACTGAGGATTATGTGGAGGTTCGCAAGAATCGCTCATTGAGTCCCAATTGGATTGACAGTTTATTTCCTTGTTTTTTTTGCAAAGTATGAGCAGTGATTGTGACCTGTCGGCATGGTGTAGCTGGAGGGCGGGTGGTAGTGCCATATCTCGTAGCGGCGTCCTTGGGTCATAGTCTAGTGTCTTAGAAGTTGTTTTCTTTTCTGCCCTGCCAATTGTGTTTTGGAAAAGTTTGTAAAACTTTGATATTTGAGATGTTCAGTTTGTTTCGATGATGGTTTTCTCTTTGGTTTGAAAACATATATTGTGAACTTTGAAAAACTTTAAATAAAGCTTGTGTTGAGGTTTCTTTTTATCGATATCTTCTGGTTTCTTACATGTCATTGTAGACAGTAGGCTTCAGGGTAGGATGTAGGCCCTGGCCTGTCACACTACTCTCAGTTGGGGTGTGACAAAGTTGGTATCAGAGCACTAGGTTAGGTCTTGACTATGACTAAGTGTTGGGTACCGTATGAGATAGATGCTAGTGTGTCGACATACGGTATAGTTATGCTACGAGATCGGGCGACCATGACTGCACTCAGTGCACCATGCGATTAGTAAATTTTAAAAGCTTTTGTTAAAAATTTATTATGTTGACATACCAAGCTACTGCTCATGCTCTGCAAAATAGAAAGAAATTGTGAGTCCACATGGGACTCAGTGAGTGGCTCAAATGAACCTCCACACAAGCCTCAGTCATATATATATATATATATATATATATATATCATATAGGGCAATAAAGGAAATGTACTAAGAGGTAAAATTTATTTCTAATGCGATTACCGACCCCCTACGTGTTCGTCTGCATCAACTGAACATGATAACCTACCATCTCGGCTTATCTAGCCTTCGACATCCGGCCCTTGGGCCTACTCATAGAATCATATCCCAGCTACAGCCGTCCCTACCATATCTGGTAGTATCACACTGGCCCTAGGCCACAACATCTCAAGATGTAAACAAATAATCCCGGGCCATCGACTAGGATGGTCCACTAGTCTTCGAACACCGTCTGGGGTAAGGATAGCTAGTCCCACCCAACTGGGGTCTGGCACCTAGCAGGCCCACTAGCGCACCTCTAGACCCAATATTGGCCGAGCTGAGCATTGGTCATTTCCGACCTCCTCGCTCCTCGGCGGACCATCTCAAACACATCACACAATCAATATCCTAGGGTTTCCATATATACACTTCGGGCCTTTGCTCGTATCTGGCTACAGGGTCAACAATTTATGCCACCCTTTCAAGATATGAAAAACTACGAGTTCTAAGTTTCCAAAAGTGTACCAAATGTCATAGAAGTGTTATCGTCTCCTAACTAAGTTTCCATATAAGTGCTATGAACGTTTACTGACGCCATACATGTTACCCAACCTTCTATACTACCTCGGGTGGGGAATTTCGTGTGTCAACCTTGGAATCCTGCCCTAGAACATTTAGGGCAGCATGTATAGTCCAAAGGAGAATATTCAAATATTGCATCATTCATCATATATAACCACAATGTATATATATAGCAACTTTACACTACCTTAGGAATTTTAGCACAATAAGAAACAACTATCTAGAATGGCAAGGTTGTAATGAATTCAAAAGACATGTAGGAAATACAAAACATAGCAACAATTTCAACATTCAAGTTTCAAGATCTAATGCTAAGGATGGTTACAAGACTAGCATTCCTAAAGTTTCAAATCAATCAAGCTACTTGCTATGTTTGGTGTTCTTCCTAAGTATTGTCATATCTCTATGTATGATCCTTATAGTCATGTAATTTCCATCTATAGCTAATCTCTTCTCCCCTCCCTAGCCTTGGCCGAACCATGAGCAAGGAAGACCTTGCTCGGCCATGGTCCTAATGGTAGGAAAAGAGGGAGGAGACTCTAGCTATACCTCTACCTCTTCAATTCCGAATGTAACTTAAATGCCAATGAACTAATTTACCCTTCCCTCACCCTTGGCCGAACCCTCTTCATGAGTGGTAAGGTTCATTCAGCCATTCAAGGGACTCCTACGGAAGACATGATTCAATATACGAAAGATATACAAGTAGAACTACATCGAACATTGATCTAAGGTCATCTAAGGGCTTCCTTGCCATCATCTAAGGGCATGACCTTTCCCCTTTCCCCATGACTCGGCAGCCCTAAAAACTAGCAAATCGATGAAGAAACAGTGAGTTCCGACAAAAAATTTCATAAAATAGTGAACGAACATCATAGAAATCAAGATTTGTCGGAAAGATCGTGAGAACTCAACCTATCTAATTTAGGGTTCAGCCACTCGCCTCCCCCAAGCTTCAAAACTTAACCACTCACCAAGGTTGCGGAGAAACAAGGATCGGGTGGTGACGACTTGAAATTTTTCCGGCGATGATACGAATCCCGGATCGATCCAAGCCCCAAGCTTCACCTTGCTCCTCTTCCTCTCTCCCCTTAGGAAGCCTTGTGCGGCTCAATGGATGAGCGGCATGGCTGCAAGATGAGGGTTTTAATCCCTCATCTAGCTTTTCAAATGAGGCCTCTTGACTCACTTAACTCGCACTCAAACCTCGACTAAACCCGAACTCAACTTGGGTTCCGACTCAAACCATAATATGACTCGAGTTAACTTAATTTAAGGTATGATTTCATAAAAGGAAAGTTAATCACCCAAATAGATTCCATGAATCATTAATCGAGTCATACCTTTCCACTCGAGGCGATCCCAAGGCTCAACTTGACTACCCTCGGATCCGGCATGCTGCACCAAAATAGATTTTTATATAAGGAATTTTTCCGGGTCTTACATGTCATTCTTGACATAGATTGGTTGGCAGAGCACTTTGCGATGTTGGATTGTAGAGCCAAAACGGTGATGTTTAGTAAGCCTGGGCTGCCGCAGTTCACCTGCCAAGGGGAGGGAGGAGCAAGCCGATAGGGGCCATCTCAGCCCTAAAGGCTCGTAAGCTGCTCAGGGCGGCTGCCAATCCTTCCTGGCTTTCGTATCTGTGGCTGAGGAGGAAAGGGGTGAGGCAAGGAATGTTAGTGGAACCCTAGTGGTCTGTGAATTCTCTGATGTGTTTCCCGAAGAATTGTCGGGATTGCCACCCAAAAGGGAAGTTAATTTTTGCATTGATCTGCAGCCCGGGGGGGAACAATTTCCATTCCACCTTATAGGATGGCACCGACCAAACTCAGGAAGTTAAAGGTGCAACTACAGGAAATGCTAGACCTGGGTTTCATCCGGCCGAGCGTGTCACCCTGGGGTGCCCCGGTTCTCTTCGTGAAGAAGAAGGATGGATCAATACGCATGTCCATCGACTATAGGCAGCTGAACAATGTGACTGTCAAGAATCGTTACCCACTGCTGAGGATAAATGATCTGCTTGACCAGCTGCAAGTGGCACAATGGTTTTCAAAGATAGACTTAAGGTTCAGATACCATCAGCTGAGAATCTGGGACTGCGATGTGCCTAAGACGGCCTTTAGGACTCGCTATGGTCACTACGAGTTCTTAGTGATGTCCTTTGGCTTAACCAATGCACCTGCTACCTTCATGGACCTAATGAACAGGGTATTTAAGGAGTACCAGGACAGCTTTGTGATCGTCTTCATTGACGATATTCTGGTCTACTCAAAGAGTGAGGAAGAGCACTCTAAGCACTTGAGAATGGTCCTGGAAACCCTCAGAGAGCACCGCTTGTTTGCAAAATTTTCCAAGTGTGAATTCTGGTTGGAAAGTATAGGGTTCTTAGGCCATGTAGTATCCAAGGATGGGATAAGGGTAGATCTTGCAAAGGTGGAAGTGGAGCAGAACTGGAAACGGCCGACTAGCGTGACTGAGATCCGCAGTTTTCGTGGTTTGGCTGGGTACTATCAGAAGCTTGTGGAGAACTTCTCCAGAATTGCAGCCCCTTTGACTCGGTTGACCCACAAAAAGGGTCAGGTTCATTTGGGACGACAAATGCGAAGCGAGCTTTCAGAAGCTCAAGGAATGTTTGGCATCTGCACCCGTGTTGGTTGTACCTTCCGACTCAGGAGGGTTTATAGCCTACTGTGACGTCTCCCGGGTTGGCCTGGGCTACATTTTGATGCAGTTTGGTAGAGTTATAGCTTATGCGTCCCGCCAGCTAAAAGTTCATGAAAAGAACTATCCAACGCACGACCTAGAGCTAGCAGCAATGGTCTTTGCAATGTAGCTCTGGCGGCACTACCTGTATGGGGAGACTTGCGAGATCTATACGGATCACAAGAGCCTCCAGTACTTCTTATCCGAAAGGAGCTAAACCTCAAGCAGAGGAAGTGGCGGGAGCTTCTAAAGGGTTATGACTGCACCATTATGTACCACCCGGGAAAAGCAAATGTGGTAGTAGATGCTCTGAGCAGAAAATGCATGGGTAGTTTGGCTCATTTGGAAATTAAGCAGAGGCCTCTAGCTCGAGAGTTGGCATTGTGCCTAGATGGGGGTACAACCTTGTCAATGTCAGTTTCAGGTGCATTGGTGGCACACCTGCGGGTACAATCCACGCTGGTGGACATGCTACGTGCCGCGCAGGGAGAGGATGCCTTTTGTGCGCTGACCAAGGATCTGGTGAAAAGAGGCAATGCAGAGAATGGATTCAGGTTGGACTCAGAGGGTGTGCTGAGGTTCAAAGAACGAATCGTGATGCCAGATATGGCAGAGGTGCGCAGGCAAGACCTGGAGTTAGGCCATCGTTCCACTTATACGATGCATCCGGGAGCTACCATAATGTACCGAGATCTACGGCAGCATTACTGGTGGTAGGGCACGAAAAGAGAGATAGCAAAATTTGTATCCAACTGTTTGGTATGCCAGCAAGTGAAGGCCGAACACCTGAAGCCCACAGGGCTGCTGCAAAACCTCGAGGTGCCCGAGTGGAAGTGGGAGAAAATCACCATGGACCTATTGACCAGATTACCTAAGTCAAGAGGAGGCTTTGATTCTATTTGGGTGGTAGTGGATCGGTTAACCAAGACCGCACACTTCATTTCGATGAAGACAACCTTTCCGCAGATAAGTACGCCCGACTATTTCTAGATCGGATTGTGGCTTATCACGGTACCCCAGTGATGATCAAATTAGATCGAGGTACCCAGTTCACAGCCTAATTTTGGCAATCTTTCCAAGAAGCCTTGGGCACTCAAGTACAGTTTAGTACGGCTTTCCATCCGTATGCAGACGGGCAGTCTGAGAGGACCATCCAAAACTCTTAAAGATATATTGAGAGCCTGCGTTCTGGACCTAGCAAGTGGTTGGGAGAAGCATCTACCGTTGATTGGGTTTGCCTACAACAATAGCTACCACAGTAGCATTGGCATGGCTCCCTCTGAGGCCTTGTTTGAGTGGCAGTGTAGATCTCTTGTGGGCTGGTTTGAGACCGAAGAAGCTCTCATGGTAGGCCCTGACCTGATAGATGAGGCGGTAAGGAAGGTGCAACTGATAAAGGAAAGGTTGTTGGCGGCTCAGAGTCGCCAGAAGATGTATGCCGATAAGAAGCAAGGGAGTTGGAGTTCGCCGAGGGTGACTTGGTGTTCCTAAAGGTTTCCCCCGCGAAACGAGTGGTCCAGTTTGGGAAGAGGGGAAAGTTGAGCCTTAGGTTCATTGGGCCTTTTCCTATTCACAAGCGAAGAGGCGCGGTGGCTTATGAGTTGACTCTGCCACCTAGTCTGAGCAGAGTTCACCCAGTTTTTCATCTGCTAATGCTCCAGAGGGATGAGTCCCATGTAATCAAACCGATTATGGTTGAGGTGGACACGACGGCCTCATATGAGGAGAGGCCAGTGGAGATACTTGACCGACATATCAGGAAACTGAGGTCCCAGGAAATTCCCATGGTAAAAGTTAGGTGGGAGTATCACTCCAGATAGGAAGCTACCTGGGAAGTAGAGCAAGTCGTGAGGGAACGTTACCCTTCCCTGTTCGAAGATCTGGTAAGTTCGTATGAATCTTCAAAATTTGAGAATGAATTTCCATTTAGGGGGGAAGGTTGTAAGACTCAAAAATTTCCTAATATAAAAATCTATTAGGAAATGCATCATGAGAATATAAAAATCTTCAAAATTGGTGCAACGCTCCGGATCGGGGGTTAGTCGGGTCGAGCTGCAGAATCGCCTCGAGTAGAAGATATAACTCGACTCATGAGAATATGAAGTTTAAATTAGCTCAATGATTTTTTCCTTTTATGCATAAGATGTTCATTAAAGTCGAGTTCGACTCTTGAGTACGGATTGAATCGGAGCCCAAATCGGACTCGGATCAAATCGAGTAGAGGTTAAGTCATATGAGGGGCACTTGAGTCATTTGTGGATGAGGGAATATAATCCCTCATCATGAGCCGTGCGGCTCATCTTGGAGCCGCACACAGCCCGAGCAATGGGGAAAAGGGAGAGAGGGGAGATCTTGTTGGCGCCGAGTCCTCATCGTCTCTCGAGGAGATCGGAGCTCATCTTCATTGAGGCTTCCTCAGGATCCAATCAAGGTGAGTGGTTAGCATAATTTTTGAAGGGAGGCGGGTGGCCGGCCCTATAAGATTTGAAATCGGGTTTTCTCTCGCGAGTTCTTGCCGATCGATACGTTTCTTCGTATTAGAAATTTAATCGTTGTGTATTCCTATGATCTTGTGTTTTAAACGTGTTTATTTCGCGTTCTTGAGGGCTGGCCGAGTAGAGGAAAAAGGGGAAAGGTCATGCTAAAATTTTCTCCAATTTCCTCGCTCATCTCGAAACTCGTAGATCGCTTTATGTTCGTATATGTTAGATCTATGGATTTATCACTCGTGTATTGTCGCAACCATGCTCGTTCATCCTTGTGGACTCGGCCGAACAGGAGGTCACCCTGCTTGAGTCGGCCGAGCAAGGGCAAGGGTGAGAAAAAGTGGACTGCTCAGATTTAACATGCTTGGTTTCAGGTTGTGTTGTTTTGATTCATGATCGTACGCTTATAGATAAGTTGAACTTGTATCATATGATTGATGTTCGTCTTAGAGATTGTCGCAACTATAGATCTATATTTATCTCAGTTATAGTAATGTTCTTGCTAAAACTATAGAGGCGTGATGATACTTAGGAAGAACTCTAACCATTGCAAGTAAATTTATTGATTTATGTAATTGTAGGAATGATTGCTTAGTGACCATCCTTAGCTCATTCATCTTTAATTTTTGAAATGATGAAACATGTTACCATGCTTAGTATTTCGTGCGTTGTGAATTTATGGTTATCTTACCATGCTTTATAAGTTGCTAATTATTGAAATAAATTCTAAATGCAGTGTATAAATGATTATTGATGAATCTTGTAGGTATATATAGTAGTTGTTGTAAGTTATTCTTGTTTTTCTTTAAATTATATAAGCTGTCCTAAAATATTCATGGGTAGAATTCCAAGGTCGGTACATAGAATTCCTCACCCAAGGTAGCCTATTACGCTAGACAACATGTAGGACGTTGCAAGATGCTTAGCATATATGGAAACTTAGCTAAGAGATGACACAACTTTCTAGGACTCCTAGTAAACATTTTTGGAAACCTAGAACTATTAGGCATGCACAATTTTGGAAGGGTAGCATTAATTTGTTGACCCCGTAGCCCGAATTAGGGCCGGATATGGGCAAGGGCCCGAAGTGTATATAAGGAAACCCTAGGACATTTGATTGTGTGATGTGCTTGAGATGGTCCGCCGAAAAGCGTGGAGGTCGAAAATGACCAATGCTTAGCTTGGCCAGTGTTTGGGTCTTGAGATGCACCAGCGGACCCACTAGGTGTCAGACCCTGGTTGGGTGGGACTAGCTATCCCTAGCCCAGACGGTGCCCGAAGACTAGTGGACCATCCTAGTCGATGGCCTTGGATTTCTTGTATATATCTTGCTATGATGTGGCCGATCGGCCAATGTGATTCTACCTTGTATGGTAGGGCCGGTTGTAGCCGGGATTCTAATACCATAAGTAGGCCCAAGAGCTGGATGTCGAAGACTTGATAGGCCAAGATGGCAAGTTTTCACATATATGGTTTATACAGAATGACCCATAGGGTCAGTAGTCACACTAAAAAGTAACTTACCTCCCTGAATATATATTATGTTGCCTTATATATCATGCCTGAATAACTGAGGATTATGTGGAGGTTCGCAAGAATCGCTCACTGAGTCTCAAGTGGACTCAGTTTATTTCCTTATTTTTTTGCAGAGCATGAGCAGTGATTGTGACCTGTCGGCATGGTGCAGCTAGAGGGTGGGTGGTGGTGACATATCTCGTAGCGGCATCCGTGGGTCATAGTCCAGTGTCTTAGTAGTTATTTATTTTTCTGCCCTGCCAGTCGTGTTTTGAAAAAGTTTGTAAAACTTTGATATTTGAGATGTTCAGTTTGTTCTGATGATTGTTTTCTCTTTAGTTTGAAAACATATATTGTGAACTTTGAAAAACTTTAAATAAAGCTTGTGTTGAGGTTTTTTTTTATCGATATCTTCTGGTTTCTTATATGTCATTGTAGACAGTAGGCTTCAAGGTAGGATGTAGGCCCTGGCCTGTCACACTACCCTAAGTTGGGGTGTGACAAAAATAAATCACTAAACTGAAACAGTGATGTATACCCTGACTGAAACATATCACCAGGACTGAAACAAATCACTAAACTGAACTGAACACAAATCCATGACTGAAACATACCCTGAATTCAGCACATACTATACTGATCAGTATACATCACTGATCAGTGAACTGAAATCACTGAAAACATAAACTGAAACATCACTGAAAACATAAACTGAAATATCACTGAACTACTTTGAAACATCACTAAACTAAACATAGTATGCTATATTGAAACATCACTGAAAACATAAAACTACTCTGAAACACCACTGAACTAAAAATCAGTGAACTGAAACATCACTGAACTAATACTGATTAGTATACAACTGAAACATATCAATAGTCTGTCCACATCCAATCTATATCCAAACCAAAATACATCCAGTATATATCCAGTCTATCCACATCTAAAAAATATCCAAAATATCCATCCAGTACATCATGTGATGCTTTGAAATTAGTAGTCTGTGATGCTAATCCTGTGATGCTTGGAAATCAAAAGTCAGTGATGCTTGGAAATCAGTAGGGATAACTTCTTGATGATCACTCCTTTGTTGTGGAAGAACTGCCCCACTCCATTGTCCTGTTGATGATGAACAAATAGCTAATCCACTTTGAGGCATCTGTCACATGAAACCACACATAGTTAAATGACCAATATAAAATGAAGATGAGAATTAAGATAGTCAAATCGTACTCTAAAGTATGTGTTCCCAGTTTCTTCACCAACATAAACCCCAAAACCTTGTAATGCAATTGATCTTTCTCTAGAAAGTACCTACATAATGAAACTTACATTATGAAACTTAAATAATAGGGAAAGTTACATAATGAAACTTACCGTTGTTCTTTCTCTACTAGTTGAGGGTCTAATTGTTCTACCGCTACCTCTACCCCTACCTCTACCTCTACCTCTCCCTCTCCCTCTAGTAGATGGTCCTGCTATAGATGGTCCTGCTGTAGATGGTCTTGTTGTAGATGGTCTTATTGTAGACGGTCTTATTGTAGATGGTCCTGTTGTAGATGGTCTTGTTGTAGATGGTCCTGTTGTAGATGGTCCTTCTTGTTCCTGCAAAAGTGCAATATAGGATGAGCATATCTATCAAATTATCATAATAAAAGTACAATATAGGATCTTACTTATTGTGGCCCAAGTGTACACCTCCTTCTATTATGACCTTGCTAAAAACATAGTGTACAGGTGATTTTGGAACCTTGCCGAGAGTAGTTTGTACGTTGGATGGTTTCCTCATTTAGTTCTCTTCTTCTTACTTTCTTTGGCCTACCAGGCATTTTCTTTACAACAGGTGGCAACATAGGAGGGCCCTCCACATTTGGCCAAGCCTCTTTTCCCCTCAATGGCTTCATAAAATGTGCATATGTTTTCAAATAAGTCTCTCTCTTATAAAAATCACTTACATATTTATCAGGATCTCCTTCATCCATGCAATGCATGAAATGGCATGCTTAAATGGCATGCTTACAAGGTATGCCACATAAATCCCAGCTCCGACAAGAATAACTTTGATTTGAAAGATTGACAACATGGACCTTATCTAAACATTGAACCTCAAACTTCATGTTCCCGGATGGTGTAACCATGCAATACCGGCTGTCTTCCTTAAATTTCTCAAGCTTCTTTCTTATATTTGGACAAATTTCATCTGTACACTTCAACATTATGTCCTTCTTCACAAACATTCTTTGCATTAACATACGCCTTATCTCCTCAAGCGTATCCACTATTGGTTATGATCTTGCTTGCATGATATAACTATTGAAAGTCTCTGATATATTATTTATAATGTTATCAGACTTACAAGCTGTGGAGACGTATGCTTGACAAAAAATTTGCATCCCAATTGATATGAATGCTTCATGGGCCTCTGGAGATGCAACTTGCAATTCACATAAGATTCTATTGAGCTCTAGTTCATCCATTGACCTCACTGCTCTCCAAAATAGAGCTTTGAAGTAATGATTGTTAAATCTCTTCTTCCAGTTGGCATACAAATGTCGAGCACAATTGCTATGCTCGGAAAATGGAACTCGCTCTCGTAGTGCATACTCGAGTCCCTACACAATAATAAAATTCAAATGATAAAATTAAATATATATTCTTACTTTTTGTTGATCACTAATAAATGTCCAACCATAGCCTTCGCCAATTTCAAGGTCATCACATAAAGTTCCTAAGAACCACCTCCACGAATTAAAATTCTCTCCTTCAACAACTGCCCAAGCAATTGGGAACATCTGGTTGTTCCCATCTGTACCAATCGCAGAAAGTAACTGCCGACCTAAAAATGTTTTCAAGAAACATCCATCCAATCCAATGACAGGTCGACAACCATCCAAAAAACCTCTTTTCAGTGTTTCAAACCCAATGTAAAGTCTTTTAAAAATTGGTGGTGCACCAGTAAACTCTCTATCACAAACAATAGAGAATGTACTTCTAGGGTTGACCTTTCGAAGTTCAGCCAAATAGGGACCCAACAATGCATATCTTGTTTGTGATAGAGAGTTTACTGGTGCACCACCAATTTGGATAGTGACCCAACATGTTACATAGTGGTCCTCTAGAGAACAGAGAGTTGATCTTACTTTGTAACATTTAGCTCTAGGCAAGGGGATGACAAATTTGGATTGAAAATCCGCTGTCATTTGTTTGACATCCCAATTTGGATTTCTTCTAAATGTATTCATGTAGTAATTAACCAACCACTCTGTTGTTGCTTGTCTATTTCTCATGCTTCTAGAACACCTATGTTCATCAATGTAAGTCTTCACAATGAATGTGGTTTCATTTTGCTTATAACTACCATAGATCTTCCATGGACAATATTTAACAGACTTGGCTTCCATTCTCCCTTTGGTACTTCGGGACCATCTAATATTCACCCCATTGTGCAAGGCATAGGACTGTACTGCATCTTTAAATTGTGAAGGTGTCTCAACTTGCATTCCAATTTCAAATCTGATATCTTGAAGATTACAATTGGAATTGAAAACTTTGTAATGTCTTCTTTTCCTTTTAGGAGCAATACCCAAGGATGCATCACTACTTTCAGGTGTGATTACTTCATCATCATTTTCTTCATAATCACTACCATTTTGAGGATGGGCAGATGCATCAGTAGGCTCAGGTGTATGGACTCTTCTTCGAGATTGAGTATTGTCAGCTCCAACTTGGGTCGGTATTGAAAATGATTCATTGAAACTACTTGGAGGAATGTCTGCTCCAAGTTCAACTGTCACAGGTATTGATTCATTTGGTTGACTAGATGGAGGAATGTCTACTCCAAGTTCAACTGTCACAGGTATTGATTCATTTGGTTGACTACATGGAGGAATGTTTGCTCCAAGTTCAACTGTCACAGATTGTTTTCTGAGATTTCTAGCTTCTATGTATTCATCATCATTGGTATCTTCAAACTCACTTGACATTAGTTCATCTTCAGTTTCACCCATAGGCATAAAATCTGATGACTCTGGTGACTCTTCAGCTTGTATTGCCTCCCTAGGTTCCTTTGGCACAAATTGAAACCTATCACAACTGCTATTGGAACTACTACTCGATTCATGATGCACATAATCAAGATGAACAACTACCCTCTCATAACCACTGCTTGAAGTGCTATCCACTGCTTATTTTCCCTTCTCAACATCAGGAGCAACAAGCTCTTTTTTAGGATGAAATTGACTACTATCCATTGCTTGTTTTCCCTTCTCAACATCAAGAGCAACAAGCTCTTTTTCGGGATGAACAGGCTCTTTTTCAGGATGAAATTGACTACTATCCATTGCTTGTTTTCCCTTCTCAACATCAGGAGCAACAAGCTCTTTTTCAACACTTGAACTACTGCTAGAACTACTGCTGGAGTTACTATTGGAGCTACCCTTATCACTTGAGCTACTAATATTACCCTATAATTCAAAATTAATCATCATCTTAATAGTAACACTGACAGTAAGAAAATAGTAAACCAAAATCAATATCAATAATATCCATAAACCCTAACTTACATCAAATCCATAAACCTTAACTTACATTAAATCCACAAATCAATTAAAATCAATTAGGGGAAAAATCTTACCTGTACTAGAGGAGGCGGCGGAAGAACGCTCTTTCACACCCGGGTAGACCGTCTTACAACCTGCTTCTAGCGCATTCTTACAACCTGCTTCTAGTGCATGGTTGTATGCATTGAGGGAATGACGCTTTCCCAAATAGAAGACGTCAGAGATGTTGTCGGAGTTGTCGCCGGAAACGAGCGGGATCGCCTATTGTTGTCGAGAAGTCGGGAGCGAGAGGTGGGGTAGGGTTTGATTTTTGTGGCGGGGGGACCAGCAGAAGTATTTAAAATTAGGGGCTGATGTGGCGTTTGAAAAATAAAATATTATGGGCTGACGTGGCGTTTGGGATTAAAAAAAATTAAGGATCGAAGTTTGATGACATGGCAAGTGGATATTAAAAAATATTTATTTAATACACATCAGCATGCCACGTCGTTAGGTTAACGGCGCAACAGACGGAGTCTTGACGGAATGCTACAATTTGAACAAATGTCTTAGTACGTGTATACAATTGAGACAAAGTAAACTACGGGCCATAATTAAGAAAAAGTCCAAAGTACATGCTATATTTAGGTATTTTCCCTTGTTATACTGATTATATATGTATATACCTGCGTGTGTGATGTTGTGATGTGTGTGATGCATTTCCCGGAAGCCTCACTGGTGTAGGGAAGGTGTGGCCTAAGGAGACAGTGTTGGCCTTATTCCGGAAGTCCAGCTGGTGCGGGGAGATCATACCCCAATGAGACAGCCCGGAGACCTGAGCAGGTGAGGGGAACATATGCCCCAACAAGCTAGCTTGGAAGAGCCAATGATGGTGAGGGGAGAGCATACCCCAACAGGCCGATACTGAGCTGGGAGGTAGTGCGGCGACCACCCGTCTACCTGCCCCTTGTGGCTATGTGGGACCGACGGGTCCGGAGGTGATGCATGTGGACGATTTCATTGTGCATGTGGATGATTGCATTGAGCATATTATATGTTGTGGTATTTTCTGCAGGGTTGCTAAGCATTAACGAGGATGATTGCACTGCTAAAAATAAATGCTCAAAATAAATATGTTTTATGCTCTTATACTTACCTGTATGTTTTGATTATTGCATGATGATGTTGATGTGTTGGAAATTGAGGACTGATCTACTCACTAAGTCCCAATGGACTTACCCCTCATTTTATTGTTTTTTTTTCAGCACCTGAGCTAGATCAGAGAGGTACCGGGGTGCAGTAGCGCGGCTGGTGGCGGCAGGACAGCGGGTCTCGTGACATGTCGTGGTCGAGGGGGATACCGAGTCCTTTCTTTCTTTGTTTTCTTTGAGTCATTGAGTCATGTCGACTTGGTTTAATTGTTTCCACATTTTTATTACTTGAGAAGTTTTGATTAGAAATTGAACTTTGAAACAAATCTGGACTTTTCTATTATTGAGTTGGTGAGGCTTTATTGAAATTAAAAGTTTCTTCTAAAATCCTTGAGTTATTATTAAATGTTCAAGTTTGATGTATATGTAATTATGGTTTGAGTCAGGGTTACGCTTCGGGGTACATGGCGTGCCCTGGCCGGTCATACCGGGTCTGGGGTGTGACATGAACACTGGTTGACTTTAGGGTGATCAGACATGGCTGCTAAACTATGGTGAGTAGCTGTAGAAGTCAGACTGAGCAAGTGGCAGTGGGGGCCGATCTGAAGCCAGTGGCCGTAAGAGCCGAGCTAGAAAAAGATGATCATGGTGGCCAAGTCAGAGTAAGCAGTTGTGAAGGTTGGGCGGGAGCGAGTGGTCGTGCGTCATCTTTGATTGGCACGTAGCGACTCTTCGTGTTGCATCGAAGTAAGTCAAATCGGCATATTTTTGTCATGTCATCCATATGCCCTCTCAACTTCCATGCTTGCATGTCGGTTTGATAATGAAGATCTTCTCATCTTTGGGGAAGACATCATGGCGAAAAAAGCGTCCACTCGTGCCGTGGAGGGTTTCTATAGAGCCATCGCTCGCTAAGCTGGTCGGTGGAGATTTGATTCCATCTTTGTTGTTGGTTGTTCGATGGAGAAGTTGTCATTCTTGAGCCTATAAAGTGACTCTTTCCCTCCCTATTTTCGAGTTTTTCTTTCGTTCTTTGGCTTTCGTCCCTAGCAGGCTCTGCTGGTGTTTTTCTTAGTCAGTTTCTTCTTCCTTCGTCCTTAGCTCTTGACGATAAGTCTCCTTGCTTTTCAGCTTTAGTTTCTATGTTATCGGTATTGGCTTTAGGTTTTTCTTCCTTATGATCCCTTCGGTAATATCGCGATCGTCGGGTGTTCTTCCACAGTAATATCCCTTCAGTAATATTCTCTGGAATTTTTCTGTTATACAGTTGAGATGTCCTCATTGTTGAAGGTGCCAGGCATGCGCGCCCGTTTGGCTAAAATACAGGAGAGTACCTCAGGCGAGAAGGGAAAAAGTCCCTTGGTGGATAGCTTGCTGAAGCCAAAGAGGACTTCACAGTCTCAGAGGCCGAGAAACTCTGGGGCTAGGGAGGAGGCGGTTGGGTCGTCGGCATCCTCGGATTCTCCGGTTTTTCTTGGCTCACCGATGGGGTGTCGAAAGAGAGCCAGGTGCTCTAGCGAGAACCTGCTTCCTCAAGTGGTCGTCTGCTCCCGGGGAAATGAGTTCGTACTGCCAGAGACAACAGTGATGGCTGGTGCATCAGCAGGAGTTCAACAGCCAAGTTTGGTCTTATGCCTCCGTCCCGGCAATCAATCAGTTTTTCCCGAGGGGGTGGATCCCTAGAAACACGTTCAACTTTTGATATATAAGTTGAGGGAGTCTACGTCAAGAGATTGTGAGGCGCAGTATCGAGAGTTTGAGGCCTTAGGATTCAAGATAATTGAAATGGAGAAGGCCTTGGTGGCGAAGGCTGATGAAGTTGCGAACTTGAGTGTCATTATTTCTGAGTCTGCTGCCCGAATAGCGGAGGTGGAGAACAAGTCCAGAACGGAAATGGAAATGCTCTACCTTGACCTTTCCATAGAGGTGGCGGAGGGATCCCATTTGAAGATACAAGTTGAGGAAGCTAGGGCCGAGATTGGGAGGTGCAACCTGGCCAGGCAAAACCGTGAGGAGGAGGAGGTGAAATGCTTTCGAGACCATGCTCTCGCCATGTACATGGAAGGATTCGAAAGGGCGACGGAACAAGCTAAGCTCCTTGCTCCTGGTGTTGACCTTTCTGGGATGGATTTCCTCAAGGAAGTCAAGGATGGTGCTCTGGTGAACCCTGGAGCTGGAGAGGATTTTTCTTGGTCTGTTGGAGGAGAACCTTCATCCGCGACTCCACGTCAATGTTCTTTTTCTCCACGGGGAGATGTTGTTCTGGGGAGGGATGAACTCGTCAAGTGCATCAAGGCTGGCGCAGTTTCTCCTCACTAGTCGTATTAAGCTCTTTGTTTGTATGTACTGGTTTCTAGAAATTCTGGGGTTAGTTATTCCCCTCTTTTGTTTGATAGTTGCCCCTTTATGGGCACTTTTTGTTTGAAAATTGTCCCTTCGTGGGCTCTTTTTGTTTTGCAATATGCTCCAGTCGATTTTGTGGTTTTAATTCTTTCCGCTTGGTTCCCTATGAGGGGAAAGCCTTGCTCTGCAATCTTTGGTTGAACCATCTAAAATCTAGTTCGATGTTGAATCTTCTGAAATCTTGTTTGAGGTTGAACCTTCTATATTTCTTGTGTTTGTATTTAGGAGTGGTGGCTTGCATTTGTGGGTCTCAATCGAGCTCGCTAAGGTGCATAAGGTGAGATTGTACGCAGGGAGTTGTACAAGGGTTCTGAGGCTGGAGGTAATGACGTAATAACTAACGAACTAGGCTGGTGCGAGTCTAATTCTAGTATTGTATAGGCGCTGAGGCCGAAAGTAGCGACGTGATAGCCGAGGACCGAGCTCGTGGGAGTTGCGCTTGGGGTCGTTGAGGGCGTAGGAGCCCAAAATAGGCACTAAGGTTGGAAGTGGTGGTGTGATAGCCAACAAGCCAGGCTGGTGAAAACCGAATCCTGGTCGCGTTAGGGCGTTGAGGCCACAGGTGATGGCGTGATAGCCGATGAGCTAGGCTGGTGAAAACCGAGTCCTAGTCATGTAAGGGCGTTGTGGCAGGAGTTGATGGTGTGATAGACGAGGACTGCACTCAGGGGTTCTAGCCGAGCTCGCCAAGGAGCGTAAAGCGAAGCCGCGCGCAAGGAATTAAGTAAGGGCTCTAAGGCTGAAAGTAGTGGCGTGATAGCCGACGGGCCAAGTTGGTGAAAACTGAGTCCTGGTCCTGTAAGGACGCTGAGGCCAGAGGTGGTGGCGTGATAGCTGACGAGCCAGGTTGGTGAAAACTGAGTCCTTATTGTGTAAGGGCGCTGAGGCTGGAGGTGGTGGCGTGATAGTCGACAAGCTAGGCTGGTGAAAACCGAGTCCTGGTCGTGTAATTAAGGGTGCTGAGGCCAGAGGTGGTGGTGTGATAGCCGAGGATTGCACTCAGGGGTTCAGGCCGAGCTCGTCGTGGAGCGTAAGGCGAAACCGTGCGTGAGAAATTGACTAAGGGCTCTAAGGCCGAAAGTAGTGGCTTGATAGCCGACAAGCTAGGCTGGTGAAAATTGAGTCCTGGTCATGTAAGGGTGCTAAGGCCAGAGGTGGTGGCGTGATATCCAACGAGCGAGGCTGGTGAAAATCGAGTCCTGATAGTATAAGGGGGCCGAGGCTGGAGGTAGTGGCGTGATAGAAGAGGACCAAACTCAGTGAAGACCAAGCTCACGAGAAGTACGCATGGGGCCATTGAGGGTGTAGGGAGCCCAGAATAGGCGCTAAGGCCGGCCAGCTAGACTGGTGAAAACCGAGTTCTAGCCATTGAATGGAGTGTGGGCTCTAGGGCCGGAAGTAACAGCTTTGAGGGCGAAAAATCTGAGCTCGTGCATGAGGACTCAAGCTGGTTTTGAATAATGAGATACTCGTTTATGGTGGCGAGATAACCGAAGGTTTTCCTAAGCATATATAGAGAAAAATGCGGGGAATACAATTTTATTGAGTAATAAGGAAATTGTGCATATAGGAGGAGTGCTCTATTTTAAGTTTTAATTTGATGATTTGATCATGACTTGATTTCTTTTCAAAGGTTGAGTTGGGGTTGCTTTCGTATGTCTCGTCCCGAGCTTGGTTCGAAGGCATCAGCTAGATGTTTGCCTTTGATTTTTGGAAGTGTTTGTAGGCCAATAAGCTCATTCTTTGGTTCAGTCACCTTTAGCTTGAGGCATTCATTGTAGCACCATCGGGCTTCTTTCTGGTCGGCGTGCAACACGCCTACTTCTGTCTCCCAAATAAAAAAATTTAACACAAGGTGGGGAGTGGTTACGATAGCCCCTAAACTATTCAAGGATGATTGTCCTATGATCATATGATATGGGCTGGGGATATTGATGACAAGACACTGCACATCGATTATTTTCGCTTTTGGTTGAGAGTTGAATGTCGTCCTCATCCATATGGCTCTGCGGACGTCAACCCTCTCTCTCGAGAGGCCTATCAAGTTTCCCTTGCATGGTGTGAGCAAGGCTTCCATTGATTGCATCTTTTCAAAGGTTGAGTAGAAAATGATGTCGGCCAAGCTCCCTTGGTTGACAAGGACTTTTTGATGATGAAGTTTCCTGCAATCACAAATATTACGATGGGTCGTGTAGGTTTTGATCAATTTTGCAAAAATTGGATTCATAGAATGATACTACTGGGGTTTTGGGGCTAGGCCGGCATGGGCGAGTGGCATTGCCAACCATCATAATCGCCTAAAGAGACCTCTTTCTCACCTAGCCCGACTCTCCACCCCAACTTTTTATAAGACGAAAGAGTTGATGAGGAATTAGGGCTTGGGTACGAAAAGATACACACGTGCCCAAATAACTACATTTTATATTAGAAAGAAAATGCACAGTTGGATGAATGCCCGGTATGTGAACATCCTCGTTATAAGGAGAAGAAATCGGTCTAGTAGAAAAATATCTCGTTTAAGGTGTTTCAGTATTTCCACTGACACCGAGGCTTCGAAGATTATTCATGTCAGAAAAGACTACCCCCCTATATGAGTTGGCATGCAAGAAGTCATGATGATACAGTAATGACTCATCCATCCGACAGTGAAGCATGAAAACATTTGGATAGATGTTATCCTTTATTTTCTTGGGATACTAGAAATATCATATTGGGATTGTGCACGGATGGTTTTAATCTGTTTGGTAATTCGGCAACTCCGTATTTAGTTTGGTCAGTGCTACTAACAGTTTATAATTTGTTGTCGTCAATGTGTATGGAAGATGAATTTATCTATCTTTCGATGATTATTCGAGGGGTCCTTGGAAAGAAAATGACGTGTTTCTCCGCCCTTTAAGAGGGTGTTGTCACTTATGATTGTCACAGGAAGCAAAACCTCACTTTACGATCTGTAGTATTATGGACAATCAATGATTTCTCGGCCTATGACATGTTGTCTGGTTGGAGCCACCGTCCCTTCGCCGACTCCCACCATCCCCCGACTGTAGCCACCGTCCATTCGCCGACACCCATCATCCCCCCACCTCCGGCCACCATCCCTTCAGCTGATCCAGGTCTGCCGACATCGAGATGTAGGCCACAACGGCCTAACAGAATTATCTCTCCGTCAGGCGAGGGATAGTCGCACATAGTAGTTAGTGTGTGCGGAAAAAGGTAAGTAGATGCATTATTTATTGCTTATAATTTATATATAATTCAATATATCATAATATATAATTGTACTATATTTGGTGCATGTTTTAGAAGGAGGATGTCCCTTACATGAGAGTGGGGACGATCCGACGATTCATGCACAGGGTGTGGCCTACATGATCTCACGTGCCCCGTGAGCATGTAGATCTGTTGTGGCGAGAGTTCCAAGTACGTATATTTATTAAATTAATGTTAACTATAAATATCATTCGGTAATAATAAATTTGTTTTTTTTACAGGCTCATTATACATAGTCGAAAAATCGAGCCACTTTTGTAGAGAGTGCATGGGAGTACGTTGCCCGCGCTCGCTACAACGGACTGCTGAACCAGGCCCGGAAAACCGTGATGAGACAGTTGGGGGCCACACACATTGTGAAGACTCGAGGGCATGGCCCTGAGTGGATTCCTATACATGTATGGGACCAGCTCGTTGAGCAGTGGTCAACGCCTGAGTGGCAAGAGGTCTCAGGGGCACGGGGGCGCACCAGTGGCACGCCACACTGGTGGCTTCATATCTTCTGCGGTGCATGAGCGTTGTATAGTATGTATAATTTCCTTACTTTTAATTAAATTATATATTATGTATAATTATACTAATGCATTTATTTTCTAATGTTAGACGCGGGTGGAGGAGGATGACACCGTCCACCGCCCCTCGCTTTTGGAGGTGACACACACCGTCGGCGACATGGGGCGGGGGAGTACGTCGATGGGAGGGCCGCGGTCATCATGGTAAGTATATATATGTGATTTACGCAATTTATATATATATAGTATTTAAAACCTAAACTCATGTAGGAGACATACACAAGGACAGTCACCTAGCGCGGAGGAATGCCGCAAGACTTTGACCCTATAGCGTGGGTCGATTATGAAGGTGGTTGGGAGCAGGGACGTGTTTATGGCTTTGCCAACAGTGCCCATGCATGAGCCGTGTTAGGGCCACTTGGGGCACCGACCCCTCTCGTCGCGGGTGAGCGGCCCTCCACATCCCGGGCGCAGGACCAGAGTCGAATAGCGGCCTTGGAGTCTAAGTTTACACAACGGGTACAATCGATGGAGGAGCAACGATAGGCGATAGAGGAGCAGAGACGGACGATGGATGGGCAGAGACAAATGATGGAGAACATGCAGGCGCTCTTGACTCAAATTGCATCTCACTTCGGCATTCATATACCTCAAATTTCCGAGCCGTCTCCTCAACCTAGTCGACGCTCCCCACCCAATCTCTATCGACTCCATTGTCTCATGTTCCAACGCCTCCACTGCACCCGTGAGATTTTGTTTTATTGTATTTTGATTATATTTTGATACTTGATACTTGATAACCTCCGTTTTGTTGGCCTAAGATTTTTAACCTTGGTCTTAATCTCGGTTCTGATGATAACAAACATGGAACTAATGATTTCAGTAAGAAATATTTTTAGGTTCCAAGTCGATTAGCGCTCGACGTCCGTGATCCAAAATATTGGAGGAATCGGAAAATCGAAAGGACGTTGGTTGACGTGCTCGGGTTTTCGTCAGAATATAAAGTTTAGGTTTATGATGTCTAGCATATATTGTAAATCCTCAAATTGATGCTTATGAACCCAAGACTTCGGAACTCAAAACTTGAGAACGAACGTCGCGAGAAAAAATCATGAAATACCTCGTTTCTCGGTGTCGATCGATGGGCGATCAATGGGCTGGTCGACAAGGCCATCAGTCGGCCACCAACCGGCCACAGCCCAAAATGGACAGTGTGCTCCAGTCGGTGATCGGTCGCTCGACCGACCACCGATCGGGCGGCGCCAACGGGCAAAATTTTCCCCATTGGGATGGCTGTAGAGGCCATCTCTCTTCATGGCTTATAAATACAAGCCATGAGAAGCCTTCGCACTTGATGTTGATCACTTCTAACCCTCTTGAGACACCCTTTTGATCAATCTTAAGCCTTCATTGAGCCAATCTTTCTTGAAACCCTAGTTTGATATTTCATCTCCTTGATCTTGCCTTCAAGATTCATCGATTCATCATCTTTGGGCATCAAGAGGACTAGTGAGTTTCTTTTGGAGCTAAGTATATATTTGTTGTTTGATTTATTGCTCCATTTAGTGTTGTATTTTATTGTTTATTTCATTGTATTTCTTGAGTGTGTAAACCTAGAGTGCTAGATTGATTGAGTTGGTGGTTGCCTTGGTGTTAAGGCTTAAATCCACCGGTGTAAACGTAGTTTACTAGGATTAGTTGAGTTGTTCTTAGATTGAGGTGGGAGAGTGCTCTCGGTAGAAAGGCAGGATACTTCCGGGTGTGGAAGTGCCTTCGGTTTGAGAGCGGAGACTCTCCGGTGTAAATTCCTCTTTGTAAGGAAACTCTAATTAATCTAGTCAAATTAACTTGTTTGGAAATTCTAAGCGGGGTGCTTAGATAGTGGAGATAGGCATTGGGGTCAAACCACTATAATCGGTGTGTTAACATTGATATATTGTTTGTGTTTAATTGTCTTACTTATTGTTTATGCATTTAATCTTTGAATTATGAATTTCCTAAGGTGTAAGAAACGATTAAAAATGATAAATCAATTTTAGGCAAAAAGTTTTAGCAACACACTATTCACCCCACCCCCCTTCTAGTGTAGGCCATTTTACCAACACATTTGAGGCTTAGATACTTGATATTTGTATATATATTTTAGTTTTGTTATTTGATACTTGTTTGCCTCCATTTAACGCTTAGATTGATGACATTTAAGTAAAAATTGTGTGGTTGCTTGTATTTGTATGTGTAAGATGTGTTTGTGGTTGTAAATTGATTGTTCGTGTATAATGTATCGTGTGAATATTGATTTATACAGGAATTTCCAAAATTTTAATTTTTTTCAATTACAGGATATAACATCAATGACGACTTACCAACGGATGACCATCACTAGGTCGTCGTCGAAAGCATATCGTAACTAGCTGATGGCCTAGGTAGTAGCATATATCACGGTTACTAATAATATCAACGACGGCTCTCAGTCGTTGTTGATAATTAAATGTCAGCGAAAGCCGTTTGGGACTGTCGTTGATGATTACTTGGGACGGCTGTCCCGCACTGTCACAAATCATCTGAGATGTGCACATAAGCGACGACTCGTTGCAACAGCTCTCACCGTCCGTGATAGTCATCACCGACGGTTCATCAACGGCATCAGCCGTCGGTAATAGCGACTATTCTAGTAGTGTTTCTTGATAACTTAGACAAGTGTTCAATTCAACTAGATGAATGCAAAAGCGAGTAAATAATACAAGTAATCAAAACACAATATGAGACAATGAATACAATAAGATTTGTAGTGGTTCGGTCTCAATGCCTACTCCACTACCCAAGCACCCCCGCTTAGGATTTCCAACTGAGCTTTACTAGATTATAATTATTTCTTTACACTTGAGGACTTTTCCCCGGAGAATCTCCGCTCTCACACCAAGGCACTTCCACACCCGAAAGTCTCCACCTTCACACCGAGAGCACTCTTCCACCTCAAAAACTAAATGACAATAAAAATTAATCCTAGTAAACTAAGTACACCGGTGCATTTGGGCCTAAAACACCAAGGCTACCACCCAACTCAAACCTAGCAACCTAGGTTTTCACACACTTGTAATACAATGAAAATAAACACAAAATATAATAATAAATGGAGCAATAACAAAACAATACAACACCTAGATCTAAACAACAAATCCTAGCTCATCTTGATGCTTTGATGATGAATCGATTAAAGCTCAAAGGCAAGATCAAGAAAGTATGTTACAACCCGCTTGATGAGATAGCTGACCCATCAACTTCATAGACCAACCTATTGGCCTAATTAAAATGCTTAAGCTGAAGTTGATGGTAGCACACTCATTAACCCTTATAAGCCAACACCACATCCAACATACTCCCGATGTGGGACTAAATCGGGGTATTACAATATCCCCCACTTATGTCTTGACGTCCTCGTCAAGGCCCAACTCGAGTCTAGCACATAGCCCAGAATCACACCCAAGTCGGCGGCATATGAGGCCTGGCCCAGTAGCGGCTCCACCCCATCACCTGGGCAGCCCTTTCTCACATAGGCTCCCTCACTATGCTTAGGACTAGGTCTTGCTCTAATACCATTTGTTACAACCCGCTTGATGGGATAACTAACCCATCAACTTCATAAGCCAACCTATTGGCCTAATTAAAATGCTCAAGCTGAAGTTGATGGTAGCACACCCATCAAGCCTTATAAGCCAACACCACATCCAACATACTCCTGATGTGGGATTAAATCGGGGTATTATAATGTAAGGTTCAAAGCTAGGGTTTAGAAAGAATATCTCAATCGAGACTTAGTTGAGGATCATATGGTGGCTCAATAGGTTCCAGAAGTTCATAAGAAGGCTGGGAAAGCTTTTTTATAAACAGAACACAACTCAAGGCTCGGGCACAATGGAATGAAATGACTATTTTTCAAGTCGTTGGCCCGCCGATCAATCGGTCGGTTGATGGTTCGATCAACCGAACATTCAATCGGACGTCAACTGAATGTCTATTATGGGTTTCTGCCTCAAGTCGGTCACTCATCGATCGCAGGTCGGTCGACCGATCCAGAGAATTCAAGATGTTCTGGAAAAGGTGGAAGAAAAACAAGCAAAAGTATAAAAGGCAATACAAATCTGGTGAATGTGCCTATCATGATCAGAAATACAAAGGTTAAGAAGAGAAGACACATGAATGAAACAAATACAATAGGGGATGAAGGGGACCCAAATGCAATGGCCAGTTCAAGTAATGAACCACAAGTATAAGATGAAGTTGGTATCATGGAATATCATGGGAGCTAGTAAGAAGGATGCAAACGAATATCTCTGGTCAATTGTCAAAGAAATAGGAACTAATATGATATTACTGTTGGAAACTCACCTGGAGGAAATTGAAATGAATAAGTACATTTCAAAAAATTGGAGTAATTGAGATACTGATGCAGTTCATAGTAATGGAAGAGCTGGGGGGTATTCTATTACTACGGCGAAAAAATAGATTCAAAGTGAATATTGTATATAAAGATGAGCAATCAATTAATGCAGTTGTTCAGATGAGCAATGGAAATGTATTTTTATTAACTGGAATCTATGCAAGTACAAACAAAAAGAAAAGAGGCCAACTATGGGAGATGTTAGGAGAGTTGGAGAGGCTTGACATTCCATGGTTAGTTGTTGGGGATTTGAATTGCATAAATAAAACTAATGAGAAAAAAAGTGGTAAGTCATTTGTCCTAAAAAAATATGTGGTAGATTACAGAGATTTTCTGCTGAAAACTGGGCTAATTGAAGCTGACTTTGAAGGTCCTCAATATACTTGGACTAATAAAAGAGATGAAGAGAAGAAAGTTAGTGCAAGGTTGGATAGAGCTTTGTTCAATATAAATTGGGCTGAGTGGAACTATGCAGTAAATGTGGAACACCTTCAAATGCTAGCTTCGGATCATAGACCTATTATTGTAAGTTGTGATCATAAAAATAGCAGAAGAAGAAAAGAAAAACAATTTGTGTTTGAGCAGTTTTGGTTAGAATATCCGGAATTGAAATGTATTGTGAAGGATCACTGGGATGAGGAAAGCAATTCAAATTCAGAGGTCATGCAAAGGCTCAGCGGTTTAAAAAAGAAATTGGAAAGTTGGAATAGACAAAAAGTAAGATGTTTAGAAAAGAATTTGAAGGATTCAAGGCTAGAACTGAGAAGGCTTGAAATAAAAGAAGAGAGTGGTGAGTTGACTAATAATGAAAGAATGCTGATGAGATGTTTATTAAATAGGAGTGTTGCTTTATGCAAGCAAATTCAAATTAAATGGTGGACAAAATCAAGGAAGAATTGGATTGAGGGAGGTGAAAAGAACACAAGGTATTATCACAATGTGGTTAAGATAAGAAGACACAAAAATGAGTTAGAAGAACTCAGCTAGAGATGGTGACTTGGTCAGAAAGGATGGAAAAGAGATGGCAAACCGGATGGCAGGATGGTATGAAAAACTGTGGAACAAAGAGAAGACAGAGATGAGGGAATGGGATAGTCTTGATGATTCGGACTGGTCTAAACTGACTGATGAAGAAGGTAGTGACCTGAAAAAGGAAATATCTATTAGTGAAATCTGGAAAGCAATGAACTCTATGGGGAGGGGTAAAAGTCCAGGGGTAGATGGCTACACTCTGGAATTTTACTTCAGTTGGGAAATAATGAAAGAGGACTTGTTAAAAGAATTCCTTTGCTTTGCAGGTGATATTGTTATAGTTGCAAAAGGAAACAAAAAATCTTGTTTAGGAATAAAAGAAGCCCTGAAGAAATACTGCAGTATTTCAGGACATAAAATAAATGTTCAAAAATCTGAGTTACTTTTTCCAAAGGGATGCAAAGCAGATATTAAACATGAGATCTGTAAGATGTTTGGAATGAAAGAGGGGTGTTTTCCTATGAGGTATCTAGGTTCATACATATCCCCTAGGAGATTGAAAACAGATGTTGAAATGAAACTAGTAGACAAGGTAATAAAGAGAATTGAACCATGGGCTAAAAGTGTACTTTCTCAAACAGGAAGGTGCTGTTGAATTCTACAATTAATTCAATTCCAACATATTCTTTTATGACATCCTGGACCAGTGAAGGAGAAGTGAAGAAGATTACCAATATCACCAGAGAGTTTTTTTGGGGATCAAACAACAAAAGGAAATCAGTAAAAATGATGAGTTGGAAGAAAATAACAACAAATAAAGGAGAGGGGGGGATTGGGAATTAGGGACCTAGTTACTATAAAAATGCCCTGATTGCTAAGAGAATCTTGCCTATATTGAATAAAGAGAATCTGACTTGGTCTTCTTTAATGATTGAGAAATATGGTAATATACATCCTTGGGATGGAAATGGTTCTAAAAAACAATCATGGACTATGAAATTAGTAATGAGAAGTATGGATGTTTTGAAAGAAGGCATAAGAAGGAAAGTACAAAATGGCAAAGAAACTGATTTATGGAATGATCCCTGGTTGGGAAATTATCCTCTATGCAGATGGCCAACTTATCTCAATGTTACAGAATTAGAGAAATATAGAAAGGTTGAAGAGCTAACATCAGAGGTGGATGGAATTATGAAGTGATTGATACTTGTTTTGGCACTTGGTTGAAACAGGAAGTAGCTGGTATTCATCTAAACCTGAAAGATGGCATGGATAGCTAGATATGGACTGACAATTGGCGAGGAGTCTTATCAGTAAAGAATGTGTATTTGTATTTGAAAAAACAAGAAGGAATAGTAGAGGGACCAAACATAAATTGGAAATCAGTATGGAATACAAAGCGTTCAGAAAGAACAAAAATGTTTGTTTGGAAATTCTTATGGGGAAGGCTGTCAACCTCAGGGTGGTTTGCTAGATTCTCAGGAACAGAAGTGGAAAGTGTCACATATGTAAAAATGGTGCTGATGACATATCTCATATATTCTTTGATTGCAAATTTGCTAAGGCTTATTGGGATATGGTTGAGAGTGAACTAAATATCAGATTCAAGTATTATGAGGACTGGATGAGAGGAAAATGGTTGGAGGAGGCAAATGTGTTTGATACTGATTCTGCAACAAAACTGAAGGCTTTTTTGGCTGCCTCTATGTGGCTAATTAATGTGGAAAAAAGGGAAGTTTGATGCTAAAGGCTGGGAATTGAAAAGCTTGTTTAATAGGGCTTTAAGAGAGATGTGGGTATAACAAGGGGAATGACTGTGAAAACATAAAAGTAAGAAATGAATAGGGAAGGGAGGAAGTAACTGAGAAGGATGATTGGCAATGGGAATTACTAAGTGATGCTGCCTGGAAAGGGAAAGAACAAGCTCTGTGTGGTGTAGTAATCAAAGACAAGAATGGTAGAGTAACATGGGAGGGGAAAAGTACTGAAATAGCTGATAGTCCTTTGGTTGCGGAGGCTAAGGCAATATGATTTGGACTAGATAATGTGAGAAAGAAAGAGTTGACACAAGTAAGGGTTAAGTCAGATTGCCTAAGGTTGAAAAAAATTATGAGAAATAAATTATGCAGTCCTTGGAAGTTATCAACTTTGATTTCTGAAATCAGAGAATTAGCTGAATTGGTGGTTGTTACTGACTGAATTCATATCAGGAGAGAAATGAATACAGAAGCTCACATTATAGCAAAGGAGGGTATTGAGAATCAAAGATCAGTTAAACAAGAAAATGCAGGATTGAAGGAAAGAACTGCAGCGAGTACCGTCTATTTAGAAGCTCTTACAGCTACAGAACCTCTTGGTTCTCCCGCTGAAGGATTTGTGAAACCTGCTTCTATAACTTCCAAACAATCGGAGGTTATCTTTAAACAACTAAATACCCTCATACAACTCACCTGCAAAATTAGAGAGCAAGTAGCTGACTTAGCTCTAGAAGTCAAATTGCTTAAGGCATCCAAAGTAATTCAGAAAGACTCAAAGTCCATCACAGACTCGAAATCCGCAGTCTTCCAGCATCAAGACTTCTCTACTTGTAAGGCTTTCTCTTGTAAGCTTTCCAGAGTCCTGTAAGCTTTTAAGCCTTCAATATATCAGCTTGCTTGCTTGTTTGTGTTTGCTAAAATCGTCATGTTGTATAACCTGTTGGAAAGCTTACAAGAGAAAGCCTTACAAGTAGAGAAGTATTCTTTGTGGAAAATTTACTTGGTGAAAACGAAAAGAAGATGTGGATACAATGGAGAATGGCGTATCCCGCAGAGTATGATGAAATAGTAAACATTGCAGATGACCCTAAATTCGCAGGTCGTTAGAGACGCGGGAATTTAGCAAACACAAACAAGCAAGCAAGCTGATATATTGAAGGCTTAAAAGCTTACAGGACTCTGGAAAGCTTACAAGAGAAAGCCTTACAAGTAGAGAAGTAGAGATTATTGGGTGTTGCCCGATGTCTCTGCAACTCCTAGTAGTTGGCCTTATATAGGCCGGATAGCTTACAACATACGCAAACGTAGTAGCTAAGCAAGAATAAATGGGTGGGGTCCCCAATAATTCATGCTAATATTCGTTTGTACAATAGTAGCAACTTTACAGCCTGGTGAAGCTTATCGCGAATCTTGTGGGTGGTACTGAGGGTCCTTTATGTCATGTCACGCACGTTCATCTGTCGGCAAACCTGACGTTGCAGTAAGTGTTACTGTTTTTACTGCTGGAAATCAACTTATGGCATAACTCCAAATTTTTGATGTGATGTATCACGGATGGCAAGAAGTCGAGTGTGTAGTTGTCATCCGGTGCATCTTGCTCAAGCCTGGCCTTTTGCAGATAGGCCATGGCTAATAGGTGTTCAAGCTCAGTTAACGTCTTCTGAGTTTGAGTCTGATGGAGTTTAAAGATTTTATATGCCCACTTATCTTGTTGATCCATGGACTGTGGAACTTTGAACATTAGTTTGCCAGTTAACTTCTCAAGTTTCTCGAGATCTGGTGTTGTCCCTCCAAGAACGGCCCAGTGTTGCGCCGTCATGATTGCTCTTTTCGCAGTAGCATAAGTGCTTCTGTTGGCATCTGCAAGTTTCTTTAATTCGTCTAGAATCATCTGCACAAAAGATCAAATTATTAGTAAAAATTGCGTATTTTGTTATAGGGTTTCGCATCCCTAGCGATATGTTTGAATGGGTCATCGCCTCCCATGTTGGTCATCTTATTCGTCTCTTGCTGGGAATTTACCCTTTCTGAGGGTATTCAGATCCCAGTCTCGCATGAACTCCTCATGCAGTTCATTGAGTAGTTCATCCTCTTCAATAGGTTCAGGTCTCCATTGTGCTACTTCCGGTACCCAGCGGGGTACCCGCTCAGGGTTTTGATGAGCTAATTCTTCAAAGAATTCAATTGTTTCATAGTCTAACTTTCGCATAGCCTTTTGATAAAGAGTTTCTTCTTCTATTATTTGTTGCTCACTCTTTGTCGAAGACTCTGGCGCTTCATTGATTGAGAGACTGGAATGAAAGGTCTCTCGAATTCTTCTTAGTTCATTGTCTGTTTCAAACTCATAGATCTTGTGATTTAAATCATCCATGTATTCCGCCCAGTCCTGAACACTTAAGAATCGTCCTGTCTCAGGATAATACTCGTAATGCTCATAAGGTACTCTGACTGCTTCTTCCAGAGACGAATAAGATGACCAACATGGGAGGCGATGACCCATTCAAACATATCGCTAGGGATGCGAAACCCTATAACAAAATACGCAATTTTTACTAATAATTTGATCTTTTGTGCAGATGATTCTAGACGAATTAAAGAAACTTGCAGATGCCAACAGAAGCACTTATGCTACTGTGAAAAGAGCAATCATGACGGCGCAACACTTGTATTGGAAAGCCTTACAATTGGAGAACGAAAATCACACTACCAGCTCAAATGAATTCATGCGTTCACAGATGGGAAGATAACTCGCCTGAAATCACAATTGGAAGTGAACGGTGTACCTGCTGTAAGGAGCTCACCAACCCTAAAATGAGGGCACACTGCAGGATTTGCCTGCTCACGGTATGTCCCATGTGCTCAAGATTTACTATTGGTAGGCGATTACACATTATTAAGCTTGATTTTCCACCCTATCAAGAGAAGGATCTCTTGATAAAAGAGTTGTTAGAATACTCTAACCATTTGATTACTGAGGTTAACTACCTCAAAACTGAAAATGCATGCTTAAAGGCAGAGAATATCAACCTCAAAGCAGAAATTGTTCAGTTGCAAGCCCTCCAAGTCGAAGATCTAGAGGAAGAATTCCACAATTTAAGTCTGGAGGAGGACAGTAGACAAAGAAAAGGAAAAGGAAAAATGTTGGAGAGCCTCATAGAGGAGGCTGAAGAGCATATTGAGCTACAACAAAAGAAAGGGATCCAGATACAGGAGTTCACAAATAAGCTATCAACAAGTGAAACTGAACTACCACAAGAGTATGTATCCATAGCAGACGAAAAGGTAAATCAACCCCATGGAAAAAGAGTATTAAACAGGTTATACAACATGACGATTACCATGGAAATACCAAAGTGCAAAACCTTCAAGGTTCAAGCTATTCTGGATACCGGTGCCACAGTTTGCTGTGTTGACCAAGACTCCATTCCTCCAGAAGCCCTGGAACAAAGCGCTTATCCGATCCTTATAAATGGCGTTAATTCGCAACAGTTAGCCAACAAGAAAATCAAAGGAGGCTACATGATCATAGAAGAAAATAAATTCCCAATTCCCTTCACATACGCTTTCCCTATGAGCAAGAAGGATGGGATACAAATGCTGGTAGGATGTAACTTCATCCGATCTATGAAAGGAGGAAAGCCTTCAGAAAAGAAAACCCCTAAGCCTCCAGGGAAACTGTACGTTTTCAAAGATCCCAAATTAATCTTTGAACAAGAAAAGGCCAAACTTAATCAATGACTTCCTCTAATCAAACTGCCACAAGAACGGAGGTTCTTGCGCCAAGACCTTCTATTTCAGGTAACAACAATAGGCAGCCAACAATAGACGATCAGATCAGGAACTATCGCCTGAGCAACCGTCTACGACATGAAGTCCAGAGGAGAGTTGCTTCAAATAACAGACGAAGCGGCTTCAGAAGAAGCTTGGAGTCTCAGCTCGACCCTAATGCTGAGCTCTCTATATCCTAGTACCAACGGGCGCAGTAAGTGCCCGCAGAGACTTTGTACCAGGCCGGATGGAATGAACGCAACCACCGGGTTTATCAACATTACTCGGATGAAAGAATCCTAGTAACCGAAGGTTCGCAACTGGAATTACCATTTATTACTGACAACAGTTAGTATAGAAAGAAGATGCAGAAATCAGATGAAGCTAGTTGTAGAAGAAGAGAGTATTGTAAATAAAGATGTAGAGAGTGTTAGAGATGATATTTGTAATATAGTCCAATTTAGGACTGAGAATGTAATGTTTGATGTTGATTCTAATAAAAAAATTATGATCTGGGGGAATATACTGTTCAGTTTAGAGGCGATTGTAGTACGGTCAGTGACCCTCTGCCCCCCCTCTCTCTCTCTCTCTCTCTTTGCCCTCTAACTGAATAGGGGGTGACCTTTGTTCTTGGACATTTATAATAATAAAATAATAATAATAATAATAAGATCTTATATGGTTTCCAGGTTCCAAGCAAATGGATACATGCTGTCAAATATGGCTCCAATTATATGCTTACGCTTACATATCTACCCAACACTCAATCTACATAAAAGACTAGGATTCAACACTAGGGTTGTCCAAACAATTAGGTAATCAAAATTCAATAATATTTTGGATGATACAAGGTAACTTGATTCAATATAGTCAAGCAATAGCTAGTTAAAGTTGAGACCAAGAATGTCATTAATAGATCAAGGATCATGTGTTTAACCTTCACAGGAGATAATCCTATATCAGACTTTTCAAAGAACTATACCATATATACAATTACAGTGATGTCTATGGGTCTATATGGCTAAGATACAACTTGAGTATTGTTGATTATTACACGTGATTAAAAAACTCTATTAGAACACGAGCTAAAAATTTTAAGCAACACTCAATCTACAAAAAATTCTATCCCAATTGGAGCTCTTTTCATCAAAAAATTTAAGCAAAAAATTTTATTAGAACACAAGAGCAGAAGATTAGCAAAAAAAATGTTAATCTTCATCCATGCATCATCCATCATTATTTTGTTTATCTATATGTACTAGTTTCATGGTTCTCAGGTGTTCTTACACGTGAGTATTGTTGGAGCATTTTTGAAGATATTCCTCTACCTTTAGACTTGCAAAAAAAAAAGAATAGTTTCAATTAAATGCTGTTATTTCACATTTCAACATCAAACCTCAGTTATGCAAAATTTTAAATAGCTTCTTTCCAAAAAACTGCTACATATTTTCCGTTAGGAAAAAGCTTAATAAGCATCTTTTTTAAGTTTTGGAAGATAAAATCTTCTAGTTCAATAGAATGGTTGAGCCAATGAGCTGCAGAAGTATAACGTAGCTTGACATGAATATTTCTTTTGCTTTCGTTTGCTCAAGCATACAGAAAAGGACATAATTAATAGACTAATTGGCAACATAACATGAGTGTAAACTTGATGACAATAGCATTCAATGTTTAACATTGCAATGCATCCAAATTTTTGGCATTTCAAACCTTGTCTATTCAACATTACAAATGAAAGGAGCCCAAATGTACGTATCATATAAATCAAAGCAGCCCATGATGAAATGAACATGAGCCTAATGAAGCCTAAGTAAGAATTAATGCTATAACCAACATGTGTGCTCAAGTCAAGGCTTGCTTAAGGCAGAATACCTTAGTCTAATAAACAAATAACAATTTAGTCCAGCAATCTATGAAAGCTAGCTCTGTGGACAAAAAACAAAACTGAGCCGTCCCTAAACAAAGCACTAGTAAGCCTTTGTTTTGCTCCCCCCTAATTGATTGACATTTCGAAATGACAAAGTTGGATGAGATATAAATATTAGGATAAATGACTGGGAGATAAGTGTGTGTGAGAGAGAGGGGGGGGGGATACCAACGGCGAGGGGCAGCGCAAGTGGTGGGTGGAGGCAAAGAGAAATAGAGATCTAGAGAATGTGTGTGTGAGTGAGAAAATGAACCGGGAAGAAAAAGAGATTGCAGGTGAGTTAAATATTGTAATCCCTAACGGTTTTGCGACGACAAAAGGTGGCCATCGTGCCATCGCAAGGTTATTAATTTTGTAACGGCAAATGTTTCGATTGCATGGCATGCAGATGTGGCGACTTTGCGACCCCCGTTGCCCGCGGTCACTAAACCATCGCATCTGCGACCGCTACCCTTGTCGTCGGAAAAGGGTCGTCGCAGATCCCCTAATTTCTAGTAGTGGATCGAAGCGTGCTAAAACTACACACTATGCAACTATCGATCGCAGCTTCAGTCAGTTGTTGATCGATCGACAATCGACCTACGTGCGACCGGCGAGCCCTACGACTCTTTTTATTTATGTTTCAACTCGTTGAGTCCAGTTTTGAAGGGTGTTCTGCCTATCTAAACACCTTTTAAGCCTTCCTTTGACATGTTGAATCTTCATTGAGCTATCCTTTGCTAAGCCACATGCTTCTATGAGCTATCTTTCTTGAAACCCTAGCTTTCTACCTTGTTCTTGAGATTGACTTTGAGTTTGCTTTGATTCATCTTCAACTCATCAAGAGAATTTAGGATATCTTGTTTGAGAGCTAAGTTTATATTGTTTGTTATTTGCTCTACTTGTGTATTTTGTGGTTTATTTTCATTGTATTGAAAGTTTGAAGACCTGAGTTGTTGGTCTTGTAAGTTTGGTGGTTGCCTTGGTGTAGAAGCATAAGTTCATCAGTGTAAGCTCAGTCTACTAAGATTAGTTGTATGGTCCTTGGGAGAAGAGGTGTTGGAGGTACTCTCGGGAAGAGGATAACCCTTGGAGGAGATGGTCAGAGCCTTAGCTTGTACATCCTCTTATATGATGCTTTTTAAACTAGTAAATTAAGTTTGAAATCCTAAGCGATGTGCTTAGGTAGTGGAGCAGGCAGGTTGTCGAACTACTATAAATCCTATTGTGTTAGCATTGGTTTGTTTGTGTGATTACTTGCTTACTTATACTTCCGCATTTATCAAGTTGACTAATTGGGAACTTGCCTAAGTAATCAAGAAAATATTTAAAACCGGTAATTAAGTTAAATATTAGCATAACACACTATTCCCTCCCCCTAGTGGTAGGCTATTCGCCCAACAATTTCAATATCTATTTCTAGTTCTTTTGGGTAATTAATTTAATTAAATTTACTTTTGAAGTCTACATATATATAGTTGGTGACCCAGTGGGGAGATGATCTTGGCGCAACATCAGCTTGATGTTCGGCATCGACCATGGATGTGTTTATGGCATTGGCACAACGGTCCACGCACGGGCATTGTTGCAACCACACGATGCGGGGGCATCTGCCATCATGTCCTCGTCTGCTGGTCCATCAATGTCATCTATGTCTAGATGCATGGATTGGGATCAATTAGTGGACATCAAGACTAGTTAAGTACATCTCATCATCGACGTGTCCACTCTTCGAGATTAGATGACGTAGGTGATTTGATATCTATGACATCTTGCTTCACTTTTGCCTAGTGCTCCATCCCCTCCATCAATTGGCGCGACGACATCAACTTTAGATCCATCATCATCGTTGACAACGATTGATGCGCTCCCCACGCAGTCCCTCTCCTCACCGCAGCTGCCGCATGATCCTGCATGATGATGTTTATTTTGTAATTATACATTGATGTATATACATTTTTTATTGTCTTGGATACTATTTTGATACATTCGATGTAAATACTAAATTTTGATATCTATATATGACACTTATTTGATGCTTTCCGTGTTCGTTGATGTTTATTTTTTGTTTGATTATAAATTTAAATATAGATGTAAAGAAAAATTTTTATTTTTATAATTATATTAAAAAAATCATAATTGACTTTCTACGATTGCTCTGCTACCGACGTGCCATCGCAAAAGGTGTATCAACATGTCGTATCAGCGGTCGTGTATAGTTGTATCATCCGTTGCAAATTAATTCGGCGACAGCTAGCAGCGGTGGTTGTGCCTTAGCAAAGTTAAATATCCTTTGAGAACCCATGGATGCTCGGTTTGTCATAATTGAATTGGTTGCAAGGAGTTTAGGCATGAACAACATGCCTACTGTGGGTAATTCAGTTGACAATTCTTCTCTTACTTTGTTTCAATACTCTGTTGCGGCTATTTTTACATAAATACGGTCTAGTTTTATTTTATTCTGTAAAATTATTGCTTTGATGGTAAACTACGCGGATAGATCCAAATCTCTGAGAAACCTTCATACTATCAATTCCAGAGAAGTTCGGTGCCCACCTCCCAATGGTTGGGTCAAATATCTGCTCTTTCTTTCCTCCAAATGAGTAGAGTAGAAAGTAGGGGTGTAATCGAGCCGAGCCGAGCCGAGCTTGGCTCGGCTCGAGCTCGGCTCGTTTGGAAAATAACGAGCTCGAGCTCGGCTCGAGCTCGATCGAGCTTTAGTCTATCGGCTCAAGCTCGGCTCGAGTTACATTCAAGCAACTCGAGCTCGGCTCGGCTCGGCTCGGGAAAAAAATCAAGGCTCATGAGTCGAGCCGCACGAGCCGAGCTCGTTCGCGAGCTCGATCGAGCTCGAGCTCGACTAAGCTCGGGTTCATTTTAGAGGGTAACGGGTTCATAAAATTTAAAAATCAAACCCGGTATATAATATATATAGAAGGCTCGATTAGGCTCGATTAGGCTCGCGAGCCGCTCGAGCCGAGTATAGGTTAGCTCGAACTCGGCTCGCTCGAATGTTTGGCTCGGCTCGGCTCGGCTCGAGCTCGATAAGTTCGAGTCGAGTTCGAGTTTTTACCGAATCGATCTCGAGTAGCTCGCGAGCGGCTTGGCTCGTTTACACCCCTAGTAGAAAGTGACCTTTTTCCTCAACAATTTTGTTTTTTTAAAAAAATGATCAGCCTTCTCATTTGAAGCATATTGTTAATAAAAACCTTCCGGTACTTGATGACACTATCGATTATTAATCCGTAATAATATGTTTTTAGCAATAAATCAATCAATGAATTTAAAATGGATTCAGTTTTAATTAACCCCGGCTGAAAAAGAAATTAATGTACATAGAAACACAGCCGCAGCTGATCCCCTCATGCAAAATTGGTTGGCCTCGCAATCCTAATTAATTTATTACAACAATTAACATGACATCCATCCTTCATTCGCTAAATCCGCCACTAACTCCTCCACCAGCGACCTCAAGAGGAAGCCCTCAAAATCCAACGTTATCTCCCTCTCGTCGGAGCAACATCTCAGCCACCCGTCGTTGTCCATCTCGCGGAGCGTCGCCTCACCGTGGTAATCCTCCATGGCGTCCCCCGACCTCACCCCCTCCACCCAATCTATTCCTCTTCTTAGCAACGCTTCTTCTTTTTCCTCCGCCAAGAGTCTCCGCTGTAATGAGCTGCCGCTGTCGTCGGCGCGGGAGAGCTCGCCGATGAAGTCCATGAGGAGCTTCTCCATGCTCGCATCCACTGCGCCAACGTGGCATGATGATGTGAACTGTTCCAGTAGGACCCACGCTTTCCTCTCTGGCTCGCCGATCGCTTCTTCTGAGTCATCATCGGCCTGCTCCTGCTCGTCGTTGTCGGAGGACAAAGAGCGGGCATCATGAATACAGGATGCGAAGCGACGCTCGAGATTGATGGGGTTCAGATCGGCCAGGCTCTCGAACCGTCCGATCTTGTGGAGAAGCTGCGACTTCGTCCCTGCAACATTAATTGATCCACGTTAGATTAATAAATGCGCCTCTTTCTTTCTTCATCACTAATTAATCATGCAATTAATCTACTGGAGACTGGAGTAGGGCAACGTCCCAATATATGCACGTGGAGAAGGCAAACCTTAGTTTATTACAAACAATACTTAATACTAGAGATGAGTAGGTTTATTTATGACATGCATGGTCTCTACAAGCCACCGACATGGGAGCAGATTCAGGCAGATCACATATGAACCCAAGTCATCTTGTACTACGAAGAATGTAGAGATAAAAATTTAACTCAAACCTGGTGGCTTACTTTCAAGGTTCACGACGTTACGACGGAAGGAACTTGATGCAAGATCGCAGGCTTCATCTTCCTCATCGTCATCTTCTTCAGAGGGAAAATCCATTATCGACACTGGGCTTAACTGCTCCTCCTCATCCTCCGACGATTGACATTCTGGCAATATCTTGTCATCTCTCTCCGTCACCTTTATTTTTCCATGCAAATACAAATTACACTTTGTTCTCAAAGAAAGAAAGAAAGAAAAAAAGATAAATCAAAGCATATATGCAGTCAAAAATCTAAACACTTAAGCAAAGTAAATATCATCATCCTTCATATTCTCCGTCCGAAAGAACAGACCAACAAGATTTGGTCCACAAAACCTACGGTAGGTGCGACTAATAATAGTAATACAAAGAGTTGAAATTAACTTCACGACTCTTTGTGCAGACGAGGCAGACCTAATTAATGTATTTTGCATTGATATATTATGTAGGAGGATTCAGATGAGACAAATGAATTCAATTCTTATGTTCAAGTCGTAGTAGTATTCGGTACGTTGCCTAGATTTTAAGTTTATTTTTTAATTATAGCATTTTGTGCGTCTTTTTCATGTATTTATATATCTTGTAATAAGCTTTGGGCATATATTATAACGTTAAAGCTGTGTAACGACGGTGTTATAAAGCATTTGTTTTTTTGGAAAAAAACAAAAAAAAGCCAAATGAATTCAATTCTGAGACAGGGTTCGCAGAAAATGAGTGGCCCCCCTACGCACGATTACGAACAGTGATGGAGATAGATGGAAACCGGGGGCCACACTAAAATAATAATCTGCGTGGGCCCCTTTTAGGCGTTCCATTTTTTTGTCTTTGGTTGGTAATTAATAACTCAGAAGGGAGTGGTGTTGTGTACTGCATCAAATAATTCAATGGCAATTAAGAGACCCCCTTACCTTGATGCTCACGTCGGAGACGTCACCGGCGGCTGTTTTCGCCTTTGGGCTGCAGTGCAGGCATGCTTTGCCATCGTTTATGACTTCGCAGGGTATGTCATCGGTGGCGTCGGTGCTAGAGATGGACGAGGCGAGAAAATATGACCCGAAGGATTCGAACTGCGACCAACTGCTGCATCTGCTGACGGCTAGCGACGGAAAGTCGCACGATCTCCGCGTCTCGTCGAAATGTCTCGATTCTTCTTCTTCAGCCGTTGCCGCAGCCGGCTTATTTCGCTTCCGCCAGAAGCTCACGCTCATTCGCCGCGAGAAGCTCCGCGCCAGGAGCCCGCCTTCGGAGGCCGAGGAGTCGGAGGCGCTGGCGAAAGGAAGCAGCTTGAACACGGCGGAGATTCTCTTCAGAGCACTCATGGAGCGGGTCCGAGGCAGCCTTCGTGCGCCGCCTCCGCGGCGGAGCTCGGCGTCAAGGAGGCGCCGCATTGTGTCAGCGTCATTGGCCCGGCGCGGGGCGCACCGGAATCCGGCGCCACTGGACTCGGAATCGAAATCCAACTCAAGGTAATCCTTGAGCATTAGCGGTTTCTGCGTCGTCATTATTACCAACACTAACGCCCAGAAGAACAACCTTTTGCTCTCTCTTCAAAAGAAAGGGTAGAGATTTGGGAAGTGGGAAGGAGATAGAGAGCGCGCCAACTCTATTTAAGGGGTGCGCTTGAGGAGAATGAAGCTAGAAAAGGAAGGAGAGATGATGCTTCGAGGCAGAGATCTCTAGATCAATATCTGGGCGACAACAGCGTTTAAAATAACAGAGAAGAAGATGAATGCAGAGATAGCAGCGGAGACTCGTGGAGATCTCTTTAATAATAATACCCCAGCCAGGTTGAGTTTTACCCGTTCACGTACATATGGGGCCCTTTGGTCAAAGCCAATCGTTCGGAGGAGTTTACTGTAGAAATATTTGAGTGAGAGTGGGAAGAGGGCGCGTGAAACCTTTTCGACGTCTTTTTATTTGTACGCATCTGCAGCGAGGACGACCGCCATTTGACTTTACCCAAACAACAAAAAGGGTAAAAATGGGGGGCGATTCGAAAAGATTTGAACTCGTCCCGTGGCGAGGGGGTGTCGGCAGGACGCGTGGCGGCACTGGATTGGGACCGTGGGCGTGGTCCACTACGAGGACGGGATCCGATGCGTTCGCGAGCGGCGGAGTCGGTGCGCGCGCTCGTGCGCGCGCAGGGTCCCGAGTCGCGACTTGACGACGGAGGAAAAGGCGAGCATGGACGGCGGAGATTAATTTTTGCTCTCTTACACGTGCGGATGGCGCGACGATCGCGGACGATCCGTGTGCGCGAGGCCCATTTCCGTACGATCGAGTCGTGAATGGTGATGGATCAACTGACGCATATTGCACGTCGCGAATTTAACAACGACTTACGCTACGACATGATCTAGTGATCAAGGACATGAAAGGGATTTATTGCTTCTTTTTTAACGAAAAAATCTATTATGAACACTTTTAGCAAACATTTATATTTGATTAATTTAAATCACTAATATTTATTTGCAAAGAAACAGTTTTTAAAAAAATCATCCTTTTTCTAGCCAACCAAGTCTTAAATTTTACTTTTTTTATTTATTTTGTCAATCTCTCTTAATTAATTAAGATATTGAAGTAGCTTATCAAAAGTGCAATTTTCTTAACCATAATTTAATTTGATCATCTATTTGACCCCTCGACCTTGAGAATATTTTGTTGATTGACTATTTTGACGCAAATAAGTATTTTTAAAGCAATAATTTTATTTATATATTTATTTTCTTTAATAAAAAATTTATCAGAAATTGCGAGTTCCCGATTAAATCATTTTATTTGGATTTTTTTTTCTTACGAGGAAAATAGTGGAGTAAAAATTGAAAGTTGGGGGAATGAATCTACATGCGAAGTGATGCATGCATTTGGGTGCAATCATTAATTTTGTTGTAGTTTTATGCGAAAGAATAAATTAAGTAATAATAAAAGCTTGTACGATCAAGATTGCTTCCAAAACTTGAAATAGCAATCGGTCGGTACTCCTTAAATCTTATTAAATGATTGGAATTGTTGTCGACCCAAACCATAAAAAATCAATCATGAGAATATTGATTCAAATCATACAAATTATTTTCCAAATTAATACAAATGATTGCAGTTTTCATTATTTTGATTTAGATTAGAACCTCTAAACTTATTGGTTAAGGATTTCGGCTTTTCTTTAAATCAATTTCAATTGAAAATTCAAAGTTTTACATTTAATCATTTTTATTTTAGAATGTCTTGACTAATCAAGCAATATTTAATTATATTTTTGCGTACCTAAATTTTATTTGGATCCCATCAACAAATTATAAATCTCACTTTCACCCTCATTAATTTACGGTAGAGTGTCATAGTTTCAAGAAAATGAAGTCAATCTCTTGTATGCTATTTTTTCGTAGCAAAGAACAAAAATATTGTCAACTGTGGGTAGTATAGTTGATGACAATATGTTATATGTTGTCTAGAAATTTATGATTCGATTTTTAGTATTGTCACTTATTATGATTTGTTGTCTTTGTCTAAAAAAATAAGAAAAATAATTATTATTTTTTCTAAATTCGATTTGCATATATATAAAACTAAGTTATTTCAGTCGATTTATATATGTGAAAAATAAAAATAAATACAATTAAAAAAATGAGGAGGGCCATGAATGTAATTGTTACAATAATTGACCCATCAACTTCATTGGTCATTCTATTGACCTAATTTAAATACTTAAGCTAAAGTTGATGATAACACACCACATCCAACATACTTCCTATGTGAGATTAAACTAAAGTATTACAATCCCCCCACCTTATGTCTTCGCGTCCTCGTCAAAACCTAACTCAAGTCTAACACATAGCTCAAAATCACACCTAAGTCAACGGCATATGAAGCTTAGATTAGTAGCGGCTCAACCACAATTCATGGACAGCCCTTTCTCATATAGACTTATTCACTATGCCTAGAACAAGGTTCTGCTTGATGGGATAACTAACCCATCAACTTTATAGGCCAACCTATTGGCCTAATTAAAATGCTCAAGCTGAAGTTAATCGTCCACTTAAATCTTAATCGCGTTATCAAGATCCAAGTTGAACTAACACATAGCACCAAATCATACACACATAGTACTAATTATAATTTATCAATTTTATAGACCTTAATCACTCGCCTAATACTTAAGCTGAAGTGAATCATCTATTTAGGTCTTGATAGCGAGATCAAAGTCTATATAATGTGTGTGTTAATTAGTGATAGGATAATTGATTTAACTTCATTGGAATCTTGAATGAAGATTTATTTCGGCATGCATCACCATATCCTTCTACAAGGAATTAATTAGATAATAAATATATAAATGTGTGAGCATTCATGAATGATTAATTAATCACCTGACCGACCGACACTAAATGTCAAACATGAAATGAGTAATTCATGTCACGACAAATCAAAATTAATATGTGCACACCAACACGCATCGTCTTAATTTGTGCCCTAATTCGTAACTTAAGGCTTACATATATTTATTAATTTGAGAAAAAAAATATAGGATATTCAAAAAAAAAAGAAGATGAGAAATATACAATAGAGGTGTGCATTGGTGCCAATTAGACTCGGAATCGATTAAAATCTAATTAATCGGATAGGTTTTGAATAGACCCGAATTAAATTCGGATAGGATCCGAGACAAAAATTAAGAAATCGGTTCAAGTTGATTTTAGTTCCGAATCTAACACATCGGATACTCGAAATTGGAACCGAAATCGATATCCAAAATTTATATTCTAGAACCTGTATATTTATAGGTTACAGAATAGGTTCCAACAGAGTATCCTGTTGGAACCTATTCATTTACAAGTTTCAACATGGTATAATTGGTCGAGTAGATTTCAAATAGACCCGAATTAAATTCGGATATGATCCGAGATAAAAATTAAGGAATCGGTTCAAACTGATTTTAGTTCCGAGTCCAACACATCGAATACCCAAAATTGGAATCGAAATCGATACCCAAAATCTGTATCCAAGAACCTGTATATTTATAGATTACATAATAGGTTCCAACAAAGTACCTTGTTGGAACCTATTCATTTACAAGTTTCAACATGATATCTTGTTGGAACATATCTATTTATAGGTTCCGACAAGATACCCTATTGAAATCTGTCCTAGAACATATAAATGTACATGTTCCAACATAGTATTCAGAACTTGTGTCTTGTAACCCGTAAATAAATAGGTTTGATCAATACAGTACTCGGAATCAAAACATGTGATTTCGAGTAGCTAGGTTCGATTTCAGGTTCCAACAGGATTGGAATCGATCCTATACAATGTAGAGTCCGAGTATTATGAAAAATATAAGATATTAAGATCCGTTCAACTTTAATTTGCAAGAGAAGGGAATAGTAATCAAACTAGTTCCTCTCATTTAATTTATTTTTTTTTCTATGCAAATTAAACACACACAGAAAAACAACGTTATAAAAAAAATGAAGAAAATTGGAATTAGACATTTTAATTATTATTATTTGTATGTTTTTAACATTTATAATTTTTTTTTACTTATGAAGAACTAAAACATAAAATATACATGAAACTTTGGAGGTGGCCATAACTCAAGCTTGAGCAAATTTTAATAAAGTTCAATTTATAGGGTCACGTCTATTTTGTTAAAAGTCTGGTTAAGGTTATGGTCTAAATATTTTTTAAATAGATTGAATAATACTTTTTCATGAGCTAATTTTTTGGGTGGATCTAGGTTCAAAATTGATTTTCTAATACATTTAAGCTTAGGCTATACACGGCTTATGAGCTTATATACCATATATATAAATACAAAAATTATATGTATTTTATTAGGCAGAACACTTAAAAAATAAGTATATATAGGGTGGAACCTTATAAAGTCCAACCTCTATGCAAACTTGGGTGCACATATTTTCTTTTTTCTTTTTATTTTTTAATCACTTGTAATCAACTTGAATTTTTATACATAAATATTACATCTTACTTAAAATTTTACTTTACATTAACTTTGTTTTTTATATTTTTAGAATACGTAAAATTATAATTTTTTGTAAAAATTATAATTTTTTAAAATAAAAGAAGGTTTTTTTTTTCTTTTCTGGTCGTACCTCAAGTTAAAAAAGGTGATTTATTTTAGCATTTCTTCACCAAGCTAAGTTCCGAACAATTAATTACGAAAAGGTGGTCAAACGAGTCAACCACCAAAGACAAGTTAATTGCCTCGCTAAACCAAATATATTGGTTGAAACTCGGATCATTTCTCAACTATGTTTGAGCTAAACGACAATTAACCTCCTCCTCGTCCCACCTAATTAGTATACATAATGAATGATGCTGTTCATGCTTCCACCAACATATCCCACAATATAATCCTCGATCCAGAATTAATCAGCCCCTAGTAATTAGTATTAGATTAATTGTAGTAGTATAGCTGTGTAAGTTCATTGGCAATTGAGCTGCCTCCTCCTGTTGAACCTTCCCTGCTCCTTCTCTTAATTAGATTACTGATTACATACATGTGCACTTGTCTTCTACCCAATACCCAGGTTGGAATGTTGTCTTGTAGTTAATTTTAAGATTCCAGAACAGCTACTAGTAAAATTAACTTAGCCAGCTTGATCACTGCACGCAAATGGAATAATTAATACTGCAGTCAATGGTGTTTGTATACGTATATATAAATTAGTTAATATTGGGGCAATTTAAATATATTGACCTCGAGATGGAAGAGGTGAAGGATGCAATTATGTCCGTACTGAGGTCCACAGAAAATCCCAGTACTAATAATATGATATAATACTAGGCATTGACTGTTCTAAATTGATTAAAGCAAGTCGTGTTAATAGGCTGCAGAGTAAATAAGCATGGCGGAGGACAAGCGCATGTGCAGGAAGCCATGCGTGTTGGGTGTCCACTTCTACGTAGCTTCGCTTTTGTGGAAGCTTTCTTTGCCACATTTCTTTCTTTCTTTCTTTCTTTTTTAAATAAAGAAATAGCAAAATTTAAACATGAAGAATGTGCACAAAATTAGAGCATGAAGTCTGACGATGACAAACTGAGCCCAGCAATGTTGGTCTTTTCAGGGGACTGCACTTGGACTACTCTGTTGTGATCAATGGATTTGCATATATCTGGCTGTCGGGGATCTTCAATGGACCTGTACCAACCTCTCTTCTTTTCTTTTTTGGAAATAACACAATTATTGCCTTAGCATGTTTCAGAGACATAGTAGTTTTTTTTATTTCTTTTCTCCAAGGAATGAAAAATGCATTAGGTGCATACTTGAGTTTGGTACCCAAAAGTAAATGCACCATGCACTGTTCGGAAACAAGGAAATTTAGATGTAAATAATTATCTGTTTAAACAACAAGACAGGTGACTCATTTCACCTCGCCTCAGACTTCGGTTGACTCATGAGTCAACTCAAAATTTCCCTCTTCCTTGCACTCTCATATTCATGTGTTTTCGTCAAGAAAGAAATTAAAACTCACATCACAACAAGTCATAAGAAGAATTGACCAAGATGCCTCACAACATATAGTTCAGTTGTCTCTGCAAACGTAGCCGTGAACAAATATTCATTAGCATGTCTCACTCTTTGGTACAAACACTATTCCTAGAACAATTCTTGCTCTTATTAACTGGAGCAAGAGAGAAGAAAGGAAATGTTCATAAATCAGAAAAGAAAATTACAATGCCCACGTGGCACCTAAAAATACTGAGTTGAAGATGTCATTCTCTGCCTCCAGTTTTCTTCTAGTGTGATCTTCACAGCTTGACAAAAATCTCATTAATGAAGAATAGAAGACAGTTGACTTAGTTCTTCACTAAAGATTTATCCAAACTTCCAGACTAAACTGGTCTGCCAACAGCCAATATGGTGATAGCCAACCAGCAGCAGCGGGTAACATCCCATGATGAAATTTTTATCAGGATGAGCTCTTGCAAGGCAGCTAAAAATGGATCAAATGCCGAGATGGCAAACAATGGCAGGCAAATGTCCTCACTTTTTGAGCAGTTTAGTCATTAGTGAATCCCTTAAAGCTTACATCAAAGGATACCATAAATAGGAAAACCTAGCTATTCTTTCATCATGAATTTGGCGCATCATTGGCCAACCACTTCCACACCCTAAGCTCACCTGTTGCATCTCCAGTAAAAAATAACCCACCAGGGCCAATTTGAATCGCCCTAACTTCTTCTTTGGAGAATATCTTACCCCTCTCGCTGAATCTGAAAAACAAGACAACAATTCCCCTTAAATTCACAACAGGTCTGGAAAACTTTGAAAAATGGCTATATTAACATTAACGTACGATGGCAGGTCATATACGCGGACACTGTTATCATTGCAAGAACATAGCAAGATGGGCTTCGATTGAGCATCAAGCATACCACACAAAAAAAGCACCCCCTGAAACACAAAACAAAATCAATTTAGAGTAATTTGTTTAAAAATGTATTCAATGTGGTAAACCAGCAAAACTAAATAGTAAATTGCCAAATGCAAATTTAGGCTGAGAACAAATATCCAATAGAAAACTTGTCCTAAAGGCCTTCTCATAGAGCGGCTGTGGTTTTGCAAAAGCAGTAACAACATATTGGAAAGAATCTTGAAAGTCTTTCATAATGGTGGTTTTGCAACTTCATTGTCTTTATAAGAATATCATGAAAGTCTATCTTGTATATGGCTAGTGAGTTCAATTATCACATAAAAAATACAGCTGATGCTGAAACTCACAATACTCCTGCAGTCCTGCTAACTATATCATTTCATATATCTTTTAACACATTACACATCAACAAAATTACAAGATAATTTCTTTTCAAAATTTGAACAAAATTAACATCAGAAACCCTATAATCAGCTTATGTTAAATTAATAAAGAAAATTTTTGGAAAACTATAAAAAAATTTTCCCAAATTTATCAAACCCATAAATAGACTTGAGGAATTAGGAAAACCACAAGGGTTTGGTTAGCGAAATCAAGTCTGTTTTCAGGTATCGATTTCACTGAAACCAAATTGCTTACGTAAGCATGTTTGGTTCAATATTTTCACGAAACTAAATCGAAACCAGAATGAAAATAGATTTCAATGAAACCAATTTACTTAATAAAAATGAAAACACCAGAATGTTATTTTATGTGGTTTCGAGATTGTCGATTTCGTTATCAAAATACAATGGCAACTTTGTAATTATAAATATTTTTATAAAATTAATTAATTTAAAATAAATCGAACTATATCTAATTTATAAAAATAAAAATAAAAATAAAATCATCATTTTCAACTCAAATTATTATTTTTGACAAATTAATTAAACCAATTTATATTTAATTGATCCAAATCTAAATTTTAAAATAACTGAATTTTCTTTAAGTTAATCTATTTATAATTTAATCAAAATTAATTCTAGATCATTGAACTTAATTTTTTTAAAAATTTATAATATTTATTAATTGATTTTATATCTAATTGAATAAAAAAATTAAATTACCAATAACTTAATTAAATCTTACAAATATTTTACAACCATATTAGCAAATAATAATTTTGCAAACTAACTACAAATAAAATATGCGACTTTCTTCTACAACCATATTAATTTTATGAACTGTTTCATATGAATTAGTTTACTATTTAATAAAAAATCAAATTACTACTAAAATTATTCAAGGAAAAATGATATTATTTTCTATAACCAAATAAATATTCACTAGTTTCAACCAACCAAAACTGATGTTGTTTTCATTAACCAAACGTGTTTTCAGAAAACTGAAAACTAAAAACCAAAACCAAGTTTTTGAAACCAAAGTTTTAGTGAAATTTAACTAAAACCAAACCAGAAAATAGTTTTCGCTAACCAAACAACACCTAACATTTTCGATAAAGTCACCAAATTATCCCACAAATTTCATAAGCCAACAGGTTCACCCAACAAATCAGTTCATTGAGAAGCCGATTTTGGTTCTTTTTCCATTTCTGATTCAATCTCAAATCAATTAATTTTTTTTCTTTTTTTTTTCATTTCCAATTCAATCTCAAACCTATACAAGGCATTTCAAACGTCACCAACGCATAATCTATACATCTCATGCAAAAATCAGGTTCAAGCTAAGTTGAACAGGTTTGAGATTGAACCAAAAATGAAAAAAAATAATCAAAACCGGCTTCTCAATGAACGGGTTTGTTGGGTAAACTGGTTAGCTTATGAAATTTCTTTTGAAACTTGAGGGGTAATTTGGGATTGATAAAAAATATTATGGTTTTCCTAATTTCTAAAATCTTTTGACAAATTTGGGAAAAAATTTATGATTTTCGCAAATTTCCCATTAATAAAATAGACACAAATTTTTGTATTGTCTCTTTTATAAAATTATTTGTCTTTATTACTAAGTATAACATATAATTGATCTTCCAAACCACAACTAAATTCCTTTCTAGATCATCTATAAATAACTCCTTTATTCTTATAAACTAGTAATTAAAAAAACTAACCTATCAGGCATATCTATACTCTTAAAGGTTTAGTACAATAAACTGGTCAACCAAATTATTCCTGGATGTTTGTATAACTGGATCTAATAACTTTACCTATTCTTTCCTCTTTAAAGCTTTCTTTTATTTCCTATGATTTAATTTCACAAACAAATTATAATTTCTAATCTAATAAGTCTTCAAAAATTCATAAAAATAATTGTCACCAATTTCCGAAAGAAGTTCATTAAGGTGTAGTCCCTGATATGTTTGTAAGTTGATAAAAAAAATCATATGAATCAACTGTTTTACTTTTGACTAACAAAAAAACCTGAAAGAACTGTGTAGTGACTCTCCAAGGAATAATGGCCCGGTAACAAATACAATAAGAAATATCTACATGTATTTTATCAATATTCATCTCGTAATTCTTCTTCAACTGTTCTGCTGCAGTCACCTATCTACACAATTGTGGAGACAGAATGAAAAGAATGCAAATCTACAAATAGGTTCATTCCCCTCAGATGTGATTAGGTGAAACGGGCTCAGCTAAGTCAGCAAGCTTCTAAAAACAACTGGAGCTCTCAATCATAGGTGAGGAAATGCACATTCTAAGGTTAAACTAGATTTCCTAAAAGTGGACTTACAAACCTATGTTTCTGCAGCTTTTGGGGTAATCAAAAAGAACCATCATCACTCCTTGGGATGACTAGCATAGGGGAAAATCATCATTGCCACCTTAACTCAAGCCCTTACTAGTTGAAGAAGAATTTCAAAAACAACCCAATATGCATTGTACATAGCATGACTGGTAAGAACCCATAAATACCAGCATTTGCCACCATCTATACCAATTCGTATATCCCAAATAATATATAAATATTTATGGGTATATGTTTGAGACTAATACCAATACCAGTTCTTATTGGGCCCCAATAAAATACTGATGGGACTGGTATGGTACCATGGATATTTTAATCCTTGGCTGTAATATTCATTTCTTTCCCTTCATCATCCTTTTCTACTTCAGCAGCATAGTAATCATGCCAGCAGCTATGACAGCATAGGATATAAACAGTTATAGAAACCGCGCAAGAAATCTCTTGCAACTGGAACTAAAATCCTTGATCAGATTAACTCTAAAAGTCTTCCAAAACAACTGATTTTAGGGTCAACAGAATTGTCCTCAACAGATGATCAAATTGAAAAAAATATCCTCTGATTCCATTTTTCACATGTATAATCCAAAGAAATAAAACTTATTAAAGATACACTATAGGAAGTCAGTAACAACCTAAGAGCTAGACTGAATAGAATACAACCATGGAATTTGTTACCTACATTAATAATAATGAAGCTAATTTATTAGATTTTTCCCCCATATTATTTACTCAATCTAATCAACTACAGGGTAATTATGAATAATTCCAGTCCAATCAAAGTATAATCAAATTCTAAAAGAAAAAAGAGAAATATTAATTATCTAAAAGCTTCACATGCTCAAAAATATCAGAAATAGAGCCATGACAAAACAATTATAACCACAGCAATCATTTAGAAACCAACTGAATCATGGGAGAATTTTTTGTGATCCAAAAACTTAGTCCAAAGTTTGCTTACATTGTCTTCATTGTGAGTATATGTTACTTCTAGGTTTCCACTATCTGTAGTTACCCAAACCTGCACAAAGAAAATTATGAAGGTACACAAACATCAACAAATATCCAAGAATTGTGTGCAAAACTAAAATAAACATTTCTAGTGAATAAGGCTAGAATATAGATGAAACTAACTTTTATTGTTTTGTCCAATGAGCATGATAGCAAAAATTGATCCCAACAAAGCAATGACATCACAACTGACGTATGGTCAGTAAGCGTCTGGATACACTGTAAAGTTGCAAGGTCCCACACCTGAAACAGAAGACAATAAATGCTATGAAAAAACATGCTTTTGTTGTGACAAGACAAAAGAAACAAAATCAGATTAAACACAAAAAAATTCAATAGTACTGTTTGCAACCAAAACCAAGACTATAAATATAATACCTGAATCTTCACTCAAGTACTGGCATCATAGAAAAGACACTCACATAACAGCACAAAGCAATCAAATGCTTCCAAAATGAAATATAAAAAAATAGACAAAACAAGATGTAAAAGGAGCAAAAACAAAAATCCCAGTTCTACTAGAGGGAAAACTACAAAAATTAAGAAAATGATAAACTAGCCTGAAAAAATTGCAAGTCTATTAAACAAAACTTATTATAGATAATAGACATTTTATTGAGAAATTACTTTCATATAAACTAGAGACAACATTATTGAAGCCATAACATAAACTTGATAGCACATCCTGTTAGCATTCAAAGTCAGATTAAGTCTGATATAGGTTTAGATTGACTCTTTAATACTACAGGTAAATGGATGTGCCTCGATTTTTATATTTGGATCAATTGAGTTATAGTACTTATATCTCTGTTTGGTTTATGACACAGTCTAGACAAACCACAACCTTGAATAACATCCCAATTCAGCATTCAAGGTCACACCAAGTCAAATTAGGTTTAGACTTAAGTTAAATCCACATGATTCATTTTTTTCTATTCAGGTCCTCAAATCTCTGTTTGGTTTACAACAGAGTCTAGCCAAGTAGAATCCTAATTTCAAATTATTTCTTGTTTTGGACATTTAGGAGAGATAAAAGATTAATAATTTGAGTCTCTTATACAGTTGGATGTTCACCATTATTTTTTCCAAATATGACTAGTTTAGTACTCCAAAATTGTTGATTGAAGGGATGAATGTTATCAAAAGGCAAAAAGATGCTTGCCTAGGCACCCAAATAAGGTGTAGCATGAATTGAGCACCACAATTTAATCTATGAAGACGACTTGTATTGGGCCCCACCTAGGCTCGGTGGACATTCAAGCAGTTAGTAAGTAAATTTTGAAGCCTTTACCATTAAGCTACTGTCAGCTGATGTCTTATTTACATATATATCATAGAAGTTACAACAAATCAACAATATATAAAAATAAAGATGCCATGGTGTGTAACACTTGGTCAAGGGTTTTATTATTTGGGTGATAGCATCAGTCACAAGAAGTAGGTGGTCAATGGTGAACAAGCAAACAAAGGGCCTTCCTTCCTCTTACAACTTTTTCCAGGCATTATCGTTCTCACTCTTCCTAACATCTTTTTCTTCCTCTTCCTTCTTTTTTCTCCCTCCTTTATTACTCTCTTCTGTCCCATCAAGACCTAATAATAAATTGCATCTATAATTCCTAATCTTCTTTAAGTTGTAGGATTGTCAGGAAACATACTGTTTATGCTAGATAGATTCTTTTATTGCTTTCTTTTATAAGTCCTCAATCTCAATTCTCATGTTACATTCTGTTGTTAAATATTGGTGTTTTTTATGTTTTGCAGCTTAGTATGCTACATTATTAAAAAAATTGCTGATGTTCATAAATTTTTTTTTATATTTATTATTTATGCATATCTTTATATTAGAGATTCATATTTGGATTATTAGTATTTTATTGCAGCTTAGAAAATACCTACGAGATGCAAATTTTTCTAAAACTTATTTGCAAAGTTTTCTACCATGGATATGATTCCCCTTGATAAGTATGTTTGTACATTTTAAAAAAATAATTGCCTTGGTTTTCTCAAGCAAGCACCTATGTGGCTATGCCAGCACCTAGGGCAATAGTGCCTTATACTGACATTACTCAAAGGTAAACAACAACTACTTTAGAGGATTAAGATCCTTAGCATACAGAGTCCTAGGAGTCTTAATTTATCTAGAAAGAAGATATTCTTAGTCCAGGCAGGAAAAGATAAAGCACTAGTCCCTTTGTTAAAGGTACATTACATTCTAAAGTAGGAATATGGTTTGGTTGTTGTAAGTATCTAGCAATAAGAGGAGTCTGGTACCCTTTTTATACTTTCTTTTTCTTGGAACTAGAAATTGACATATTATGATTCCTTGTTTGATTAGTATAAGAGATTTCATATTAAGGTAATACTTCAACCACCAGCCACCACATTATTACAACCAAATATCAGCTGACAATAAAATAAATTGAAATAAGTTCACAGAACCAAATATACTATTCTGTTTCAATTTCTTTTAGGAAAAGCAAAGGCTGCAGGATTAAGTCTAGACAGGTTGACTTGCTTAGATGCAAAAAAGCATGTATTTTTGGAAATTGGAATTACCAGGATTTGATGCACATATAATATTACTTGAAATAGTGGTCTCATAAAGTAAGCTTATATCAAAAGAGTAACTAAGTGGATGTGCATTTAGATAATATAAAACCAAAATTATATATATGGCATGAATCTTACTCTAATTGTATTATCCATGGAACCAGAGTAAAGCCTTGCAGCTCCGACCACCAATGAAACAACCGAAAGTTGATGGCCAACTAGAGATGCTGCCGGTTCAAAGCAATTTCCAACTGCACTAAATTTCCATGCCAATATTCGTCCATCCTGTAGCAGGAAAAAATAATTAGGTTTTGTATACTTTCAAGGTACCCTCATTCTCAGAAATAAAACAATAATAATTTTTGAGTGTAAACAAGTAAACAATAAAGATAAGCACCTGAATGCCAGCAAAGAGAAACTCATTGCCAACAACCAGAGAATAAACTTGTCCAGTTGGTCCATCAAGACTTAAATCTGTTGCAGTTTGCGAATTCCATGCCTGCACCAGCAAAGAACATTTCCAATAAGGTTTTATCTTCAACCAAAGATATCTCTTAGCATCAACATCATTAGAATCAGATTAGAATTAGAAGCTAACTTTGACAGAATTTGGAACACCGATAAATATCCAGGGTCCTTCGCTGATCATGCATCCAACTTCACCTCCCATATTGATAACACCAACACACTACCAGAGACACATGTAAAATTAGATTGAAAGGTTAATGCTGTCAGGTTCCCAAAAAGAATAGCCAAGAACATCTATACCTGCCCAGTCTGGCAATCCCAAGCCCTAACTGATTCATCCTTGCTTCCAGAATATAACTTGTCTGATCCAGAAGGAAGTGTGATGCCTGAAACAGCCTGCAAAAACCCTCACCCAATCAGAGTATAAAAACCAAGACGGATAAGAAACCCCAAGAGTAATACCTACTAAGCAAGAAATAATCACCTTTTCGTGGCCCTGAAGTGGGGCAAGAAGGGAGAAGCTGTCGCTGATGAACCACGAGTGCAAGTAGCGGCAACGCTCGCCATACGTGCAATTCCCAGCCAGAAAGTAATTACAGACTTTGTCAGGCGCCTTGCCAGGGGGCCGCCCGGGAGCGCCTCCCCCGCGCCCCTTCCCCCATTTCGAGGGAGGGCCGGAGGCTGCGCCAGCAGCGCTAGGGTTTTTCCAGACAAGGCTCCGTTTCGCCAACCCGGCGCCTCCATCGGGGGCGGAGGAGTGCTGCTGAGGCGCGGGGAGTTCGCTGTGGAGGAAGGGGCAGGGGTGGCGGTTGCACCGCCCCGCCCGCCAGTGGTAGCAGACCTTGTTGTTGGCGGCGCGATCGGCCGCCGTCGCGTGGGCCGGCTCCAGCCTCTGGTGAACCCGCTTGTTCCCGTTGCCGTAGCGGCCGGAGGCCTCCATGTCGGCGAATCGAAGGACGAGAAAACAAGAAGCTGATTCAGGAGATAAGCGCAGAGCGATTGGATCGAACCGAGGGAGAGAGGATATGTGAGAGTTGGGATCGGGAAGGAGGGAGGGAAGCGGGGAAGCGGGGAAGTAGAAGGGCAAGTCGCGAGGGCTCTTCTGCTTCTCCACGAGATGGGTTTTCCTCTTTCCTCTCTCCGCTGTTTGTCCACCTTTTTTATTTTTTTGTTATTTCAGCCGCCTTTCTTTTCTCCGAGTTATGCTCGATTCGGTTTCGATTTACTTGTACGTTGGGGAGCACCGAGTCCATGTTCCCTGTCGGTCGGTTTTGTAAAGGCCGAGTTCGACCCTCATCGGTGCCTTGAGTTAAATTTTTCATTTTAATTCAATTCAAATTTATCGAGCTCATCAAATGCAATTAATTTAACTAGCTCGAACTCGGTTCCGTTCAAATTTTACATCAACTAGTTAAGTATACACAATGCCAATTGTGGATAGCACAGTTGATGACAATATGTTAAACGTTGCCTAAAAATCTAGATGATAAAAAAAAAGAGTTAAGTATGCGTAGTTGTTGTTAACTCATTAATCAATTTAACGATTGGTGTTGAGCTATTGTAAAGATTGAGGTATCGTTTGGTTAATATAATTTTTTATAAAAAATTGTGCTTCTCAAAAATTATATTTTTTTATCTTATTTGATTGACATATTTTTTGTATTTTGCAGGAAGTACAATTTTATCAGGAAATGACTTCCTACAAAATGCAGGAAGTAACTTGTGTAGGAAGATCTAGGTAAGTTGTAATTTTTGTGTTTTATTTAAAAGAAATTAGATAATTCATACATTTTTTTATTTTTTTATTTTATTTTAATTTATATTTAAATAAAATATGTATTTTTTATATTAACTTCAAATAAAAATTAATTTTTTTATATATAATAAATTATATATTATATTAGTTACATATGAAAATATTATATTATATTTTAGATATATTGTTAAAATAATAATTTATAAATAAATTTTAATTTTTTCATATATTCCAACATATATTTTATTTATAAATATTTTTTTCATATATTTTAATTTACAAATAAAATATTAATTTATAAAAAGAATGGTATATTAATCATTTGATGAATACTTCCTAGGAAGTACCCATGTCAACCAAACATGTTACGGATAAAAAATTACATTTTCTATCAAGTAATTTTTTTTGTCAACCAAACACATTTTTGATATTTTTCAAAAAATATAGGTAGAAAGTTAATTAATAAGAATTGCAACTTCCCAAAAGAGTTTACTTCTCATGTCAACCAAACGAGGCCCGATTGTTATATGCAGAAACAATATGTTAAGATTAAAATCTTTGGAATCACTTTTCAACGATCAAATTAGAACTCTCGAATGGATAAATAGTATTGGTATAGTATTCAAAGGACATGTTCGGGACACTGTATAAGCATCTTGTTAACTAATCTTGAACATTTTTAAACATTTCAAAAGATTTAGAAGAGACATTAATTTCCAAAACTTAAACCACATACTCAATAAATGTCTAAATGTTCAAATCAATTTCAAAACTTTAATTAACTAAACTGTGACACCTCAACATAAAAGAAAATGCGGAAACATATAACCCGAGTTTACATGACTCAACAACTCAAAAATAAAACATGGCTCGACTCAGGTATCCCCCATGATCACGACATGTCACGAGACCCCCTGCCTTGCCGCCGCCAGCCGTGCTACTGCAACCCGGTACCTCTATGATCTCACTCAGGTGCTGAAAAACAACATCAAAAGAGAGGTAAGTCCAACTAGAACTTAGCGAGCAGATCAGTCTCAATCAACCATAATAATCATCATGCAAATCCAACATGAAGCAGGTATATAAACATAAGCATAAACCACAAGAATAACATCACATGCTTATCTACTACCCTGCGCATGATAAAGCATCCATCAATAGTGTAAGACCCGAAAAAGTTTCCTAATATAAAAATCTATTTTGATGAAGCGCGTCGAACCCGGGGGTAGTCGAGTCGAGCCTCAGGATCGCCTCGAGTGAAAATGTATGACTCGGCTAATGGATCATGAAGTCTATTTGGATAATTAACTTTCCTTTTATGAAATCATACCTTAAATTAAGTTAACTCGAGTCATGTTATGGGTTGAGTCGGAACCCAAGTCGAGTTTGGGTTTAGGTCGAGTTCCAGGTATGACTTAAGTGAGCCTTGAGGCCATCTTTGAAAAGATGGTTGAGGGGATAAAATCCCCCATATGGCAGCCGTGCGACTCACCCATTGAGTCGCACAAGGCCGCAAGGGAGAAGAGGAGGAGCAAGGAGGAGGATTGGGGGCTTGGATCGATCTGAAACTCGCGTCGTCTCCGAAAAATGTCAAGTCGTCATCACCCCGATCCTTGTTTCTTGGTGATCTAGGTGAGTGGTTAATGTTTAAAAGGTTTGGGGGAGGCGGGTGGTCGAACCCTAGATGATAGGTTGAGCTCTCGTGATTTTTCCAACGATCCATGATTTCAACGACATGTGTTCACTGTTTTATGAAGTTTCTTGTCGAATCTCACTATTTTAATCGTCGATTTGCATGTTCTTGGGGCTGTCGAGTCATGGGAAAAGGGGAAAGGTCATGCCGAAATTTTCCCTGATTCCCTTGACGGCAAGAAGGCCCTTAGATGACCTTATATCACTGTTTTGATGTAGTTCCTTTGAACATATCGCGTGTTATGAAGTGTGCCCTCTCTAAAGTCCCTCGAAGTGGTCGAATGAACCCTACAACTCATGAAGAGGATCCGACCAAGGGTGAGGGGACGATTAAGTAGTTCATTGATATTTAAATTGTATGCGGAATTGAAGAGGTAAAGGTATAGCTAGAGTCTCCTCCCTCTTTTCCTACCCCAAGGACCTTGGCCGAGCAAGGTCCTCCTTGCTCATGGTTCGGCCAAGGTTAGGGAGAGGAGGAGAGACTTGTTTTAGATGGAAATTTCATGATTTTAAGGATCATACATAAAGATATGATAATACTTAGGAAGAACACCAAACTTAGCAAGTAGCTTAATTGATTTTGAATTGTAGAAATGCTAATTTTGTAACCATACTTAACATTAGATCCTTAAACTTTGGGTGTTGACATTGTTACCATGTTTTGTATTTCATACATGTTATTTAAATTCATTACCTACCTTGCCATACTAGATAGCTGCTCCTTATTGTGCTAATATTCCTAAGGTAGTATAAGTATTGTTATGTATAAACATTATGGTCATATATGATGAATGTTATAATATTTGCACATTTTTCTTTGGATTATACATGCTACCCTAAATGTTCTCGAATGGTATTCCAAGGTCAATTCATGGAAATTCTCACATAAGACAGTGTAGGAGGATAGGCAACATGTAAGGCGTCACTAGATGATCATAGCACATTTATGGAAACTTAGTTATGAGACGACAACACTTCTATGTCTGCTCGTATACTTTTGGAAACTTAGAGCTCGTACGTGCATATATATTGAAAGGGTGGCATAAACTGTTGACCCGGTAGCCGGACATAGGCCCGATGAGTGTATATATGGAAACCCCAGGATATTGATTGTGTAATGTGCTTGAGATGGTCCGCCGAGGGGCGAGGAGGTCGGAGATGACCAATGCCCAGCTCAGCCAGTTGGGTCTAGAGGTGCGCCAGCGAGCCCGCTAGCTGCCAGATCCCAGATGGGTGGGACTAGCTATCCTTATCCCAGACGGTGTCCGAAGACTAGTGGACCATCCTAGTCGACGGCCTGAGATTATTTGCTTGCATCTTGAGATGATGTGGTCGATGGCCAGTATGATACTACTTGATATGGTAGGGACGGCGATAGCAGGGATATGATTCGATGAGAAGGCCCGAGGGTCGAATGCCGAAGGCTTGACAAGCTGAGGTAGCAGGTTATGTACAGTTGAGGTTGATGGATCCGTTGAGGGTCTGTAGTCGCATTAGAAATAAATTTTACCTCCTTGTACATTCCTTTATTGCCTTATATGATATATATGCATGACCGAGGCTTATGTGGAGGTTCATTTGAGCCACTCACTGAGTCCCAAGTAGACTCACAGTTTATTTCTATTTCTGCAGAGCATGAGCAGTAGCTTGGTGTCGACATGGTGCAGTTGGAGGGCGGAGGCTGTGTCATATCTCGTAGCGGCGTCCATGAGTCTTAGACTAGTGCCTAGTTATGTTGGTTTTGTTTATGCACTGACGGTTGTAATTGAAAAGAATTGTAAAACTTGATATTTGACTATTCGGTTTTGATGTTGATGTTTCTATTTGTTTTGAAAAACTTATATATTGTGACTTGCAAACTTTTATAAAGTATGTTGAGTTTTCTTTCAGTTGATATGTCTTAGTTTTCTTGCTGTTAGTATAGATAGTAGGCTATAGGGCAGGATACAGGCCCTGGCCAATCACACTACCCTCAGTTGGGGCATGACAAATAGATATATAATTAACCACATAAATAAGATATGACGAATGCAACATCTCAATCACATGAATACTCCCCGGACCCGTCGGTCCCACGTAGCCACATAGGGTAGGTAGAACGATGGCCGCCGAACTACCACCCAGCTCAGTGTCGTCTCTTTGGGGCATGCTCTCCCCTCACCGACACTGGCTCTTCCGATCCATCTCTTTGGGGCATACGTTCCCCTCACCGGTTGAGTCTCCGAACTGTCTCTTTGGGGTATGATCTCCCCTCACCAGTCGGACTTCCGAAATTAGGCCAACGTTGTCTCTTTGGGCCATACCCTCCCCTCACCAGCGAGGTTTCTGGGAAATGCAACAAGCACATCACACACACAGGTATATATATAATGAAAGATTCGCTACTCAACAAACAAATCAGAGATATGTTAAGGACGTACCTCAACCTCCACATCCTCATGCCATACATCACAACCATATATAGATATCATAATAAAGCTCATAATTCATAATTATTCAATATGAATAAGCAAGCCATAAATAAAGGAAATATAGTGCATCCAACAACGTACAATATGCATAACACCACAAGTATACAACATAAGCACGTAGGTAAGGAAAATAAAGAGCATAAGGTGACCCTAGAACAAGGTAATACCACTTAGCGACCCTATGCAATTTAAACCCGTCTTAGTGACTCTAGCCGTGTACCCTAGGGCCGGCCTACCTCCCTCACCCGAATGCCCTAAAGGCAAGGAGGTGTCGGCCCCCTTGGGTTCCCTTAGGGTCAACTCATCCAATTGTTATCCTAGGGTTCCAATGTCTATAGGTGTCCCTGGGATCCTTAATTTTCTAATTGTAGGTCTTTACAATTTTACAATAATTAGATATAATTTAATATACACTAAGAGTGTATTTCCTAGGTGTGAAATTGCGTCTAGGTTCTCTAAAATGATTTTAACATGACCTGCCACCCTTAGGGTTCTTAAGGAATCACCTAAGAGGGGGCGACATACCCTAAACTCTCAATTCTCCCTTCGTTTATCAAGACACCAAGCCAGGCATCAAGATCACATAATTACCATCAAGAATACCAAAGAATTCATCAAGAATTCAAGGAAGAAAGGGAGCGGCCAAAGCTCCAAAAATCAATATGATAAATCGACCACAACGACAACGAGAAAGCCCTTAATCCGATTATCCAATCTGATACGAGAAAAACCCATCAAAAACCAAGAAAACCCCATGACATAGGGGCAGTGGCATGAAGAGGAAGATGGGGAAAGAGGGCTTAATCCACTCACCTTAAGGAAGAAATCAGAAGGGAAGAAGACGCTAAGGATCCTCCTACGATCGACGCCGATGAACTCGTAGAATTCTAGCTCCAATTGGCTCCTCCCCTCTCCGGCATCGCCCTCTCTCTCTTCTCACTTTGCCTCGGGGGGCGTGCGGCTAAATCCCTGGCCACACGCCCAGGTAAAATTTTGTGGGGCCTGGTTGGGCCCCAAATGACCATATTGCCCTCCTTAAGTGAATCGACTTAAAAAATTCATATCTATTTCGTTCTAACTCCGATTCGAGTTCCAATTGAACCGTTAGACTCGACTTGAGGCCCTCTATCATCCTAACATGCTAAATCATAGAATTATGGCAAATCAAATTTTCCTAAATTTTTATACATTAATTGCTTACTCAGATTTAAATCCCGAAGCTCTCCGCTAGTCCACGCTAACTTAGGCCTACGATCCCCTGCTTAAGGATATAATATAATTATTAAAATTTTGGTCATTACAGCTTGGCAACGGGTAGGGATCTTTTGGGCAGGCTTTGTTGAGGTTTGTGAAGTCGATGCACATTCGTCATTTTCCCGAATACTTTTTGACTGTCACAATGTTTGCAAACCATGTTGTGAAATGAATCTCTCTGATGAATTTCTCTTTTAGCTGCTTCGTGGTCTCCTCAAGGGATGCCTGTTGTCGCTCGGCTCCGAGCTTTCTCTTTTTTTTGGGCGATAGGCTTGACACGGGGCTCGATGGCCAGTCGGTGGCAGATGACCTGGGTGTCTATTCCTGGCATGTCAACAGGTGTCCATGCAAAGAGGTCGGCATTATTTTTTAGCAGGGTGCTAAGTCGAACCTTGAGCTCACTAGGGAGGTGTGCTCCAATATAGGTTACTTGTTCGGGGGATGTCCCGATCTGTGCGGGGTCCAGGTCGTCAGCGGGCTGGGGCCATTTTTAGATATCTTCTCCGTGATTCAAATCTGATATCCTTGGCTGGGGCTCTGTCAGCTTGAGCTTCAGGCACTCGTTGTAGCATGTGCAAGCTTCCTTTGGTCTGCACGAATGACTCCTACTTCTGTCTCTGAGATGGGAAATTTAATAGCGAGGTGGGGAGTTGATATTACGACCCCTAAATTGTTCAAGGAGGGCCGACCCAGAATCATGTGGTAGGGGCTTGCACACTGGACAACAAGAAACTTTACGTCTATCGTTTTTGCTCTCGTTGCAGAGGTGAATGTTGTGGCTATCTGTAAGTAGCCCTTGACGTTCACATGATCTCCTGAGAAGCTGACAAGATCTCTATAGTACGTACGCAGCGAGGATTCATTGATGCTCATTCTCTCGAGTGTTGGGTAGAAGAGGACGTCACGGAGCTACCCTGGTCAACCAAAACTTTCCTAACAAGGAAACCAACAACGAACGTAAAAATAACGATAGGATCATGCAAGTTCCTATCAATCCCTTGATAATTAAAGTCGTAGAAAGATATTATCAGGGTGGATACGTGTGGCCTTTGTGACCAAGCTGTTTTGCCGATGATCATAACAGTTTGGAGCAGCTGTGTTTCGGGACTACTTTCTTCGGCAAATCCTCTTGTTATGTAGTCAATAACTCCTTGGACGTACACTAGGGTAGGATTGCTCGCTTCTTGGGTCGCGGTCGTTACTTGTGTCACTGAGTGGTGGGGTCTTACTGGGGCTACGACTCCGATCACGCCCGATGTAGTGGTCGAGGCGGCCTTCTCTGATCAATCGTTCAATCCGATCATGGAGGACCACACATTCCTCACTTGTGTGCCCAAAGGTCCGGTGGAATTCACACCTTTGCTCTTGTCGCCTCTGTATGAAGACTTTGAACTTTTGGGGCGGCCAAGGGGCCTGAGCAATTGTAGATAATGTAATTTTTATAGGATTGTTTCCTTTGAGGTATTAAGGGGTGTGTACCTTTCAAATCACGTACTCGGATGAGGTGGTGACCTCGGCATTAGGTTGTAGCTATGCTCGCGGCGACTCTGATCCTCATTTTTCTCGTCGTTCTTCCTAGATTTTTCAACGATGACCCTAAGGTTTTGCCAATCGATCCTCTTTGCTTCTTGTTGATCTTCTATTTTTATAAAATCAATCGTCTTTTCCTAAAATTCGGCCATATCTTTAGGCTCGATTAAGGCGATTTGGTCGGCGAAAGGCTTGGGTTTTAGCCTGAGTTGAATGTAGAAACCTCGATCTATGGGTCAAGATTGCGGATATCAGCCGCTATTGCTTGGAACCTATTCATGTACTCCCTTAGGGGCTCATGTTGCCCCTGTCTAACATAACGGAGGGTGGCTGCCGTCTTGCGGTATATTCTCGTGACGTGGTGAAACGGCTAAGGAAGACACAAGAGAGGTCTTCAAAATAGTGAATAAAGCTCAGCGGGAGGGAGACAAACCATAGTAGGGCGGTGTTCCCTTAAAATGTCGAAAATGCTCGGCAGAGTGCGGAGTCAGTTGCTCCATAATAAAGCATTGCAGTTTAAAACACCGTCAGGTGTAGTGCGGCGTCAGGGTATTAGGTAGTTCGCTCCTCGGTGGGAGGTGGGTTGTCATGATGTGCTCCGCAAAGGGCCCCACATCAAGAGTGGGAGCGTCCTTGGCCTTCTGGACTTTGGGATCTTCGCCTTTCTCAGGATGAGGGGTGCTGGAGACTTCGCCGTGGAGAGTTGGATCGAGTCGCGTTTTTCCCGATTAGAAGTTGCCTCTAGGTTTTGAGCGGCGGTGATCGTGGCCAGCCGAGGGCTACCCCTGAGGCTGCGTTGGTGTCTTGGCTAGTGCCATCAGTTGTTGGTTTTGTGCTTTCAACTCGTTTACCCACTGTCGGGGCTCTTCGGGAAAGGGGGGCTGGTAGCGGAGCGTCGCTCCTCGTTGTTTCAATGTCACTAGGCTGCGGTTGATCATCGCCGTCGTGTCATTTCCGTTGGCATGCGGCGGAGGTCGCTTGGCTTTGGGTTCTAACCATTGCAAGGGAGGTAAGCTTTACTCGGTCCCACGGTGGGCACCAGATGTTCCTGCCTGAGAGTTGGGGCTTTCTGGTCCGGTTTGGTGTCTCTCCTTGTTTGGTCCAACACCAGTGGTATGGTTCGAAATGAGGGATGGGGTGTTGCTGGGTCTAGCCTGACCAGGTCCATTAGTTCTAGTCCAGTCCAAAAAGAATGGCAAGTTATTACACACTCTTTGATAACCATCTTTACAAAAGGGGCTACTCCTGACCGCTCCTCAAGTGTGTCACCCAATCTTGGATAGCCACAATAATGGCAGAAGTCCATGACGGTATGTGGCAACCACATCGGAGGAAGATCCCTGATGACCAAAATCCTCCCTGCAGGCTACTTCTGGCCAAGCATGAAATTAGAGTGTAGCTTCTATGTCAAAAAATGTGACAAATGCCAAAGATTCTCGGAAGTTTCTCAACTGCACCCTGAACCATTGCACAACTCAGACATCAGTTGGTCATTCCACAAATGGGGCATAGTCAGTCTATTTCCCCCTGCACCGGGGCAATTCAAATACTTGGTTGTAGTGATCGACTACTTCACCAAATGGATAGAGGCTGAACCCCTATCCACAATTGTGACTGACAACTATTTATAAGCCCGGAACAAGAACCGTCGCCGTAACTGACGGATCCACGAAACCTCTCTTCCGTCAACTTACAGTTGGCACTCAATGCTTTGGGAATTGCTTATTGAATCTTTACTCATGATTGCTTTTCTGTCAAGACATATCTACCACACAGATGGAGAACATCTGGAAGAGCTCACATAGATGTCGCATTCGTCTCGGACATCTAAGCGATACATAAGAAGCTGTGCACCCACCACGTGATCAACCGAGGTCAAAAAGCCGATATCACTTAGAGCTCGGCACGTAGTCCTACAGACTCCGACCGAGCTCAGGGGCTATGGACTGGACTAGAATTATTGAGCCTGGTCTGATTAGACCCAGTATCGCTCCACAACTCACTTCAAGCCAAACTAAATGGCTCCAACCTAGGTGTTCCACCCGACTATACTCCTGGACTTGACTCGAGCCAGATCAAACGGCTCTGCCCGATGGCTCCATCCAGCCAAACAAGGGCATCCACGTCCTCCCTTATTACGAGGGATATGCCATTACAAGCCCGCCATTTGCGGGATCATCCTCGATTCATCTAAACAATATCCCTGCGAGATTATCGGACGGCGTCATTACCTCCACTTGCAATAAATACAAACACGCGCACCTCAAGTAACATTAAGTTCCAATTTTATTACCTCCACCTTGGAGTCCCACTGACTTAAGTATCAGAGTGTCTTTTGTAGGTCCCCCCGTCGACGTTGAACCTAACTAGGAGAGACACCGAACCGAACCAGATTACTCTGATTCTCAGGCAAAAACAATAGTATTGTCATAATACTGTATAGTATTGTTGTGATTTGTTTTGGGTTAGGCTTCGGGGTACGTGGCGTACCCTGGCTGGTCATATCAAATTTGGGGTGTGATAATGTGATATTAGAGTAAGTACGATAATATGATAGTGGGTATCGTATGAGGGCATTACTAGAGTGTTCACATATGATATGTCCTAGTCACGAGATCGATAGCTGAACCTGTGCACAAGCGACAATATGTATTTTTAACTTAAGTTGATTGTTTATATGTTAAATTGTTTGGTTATTGCTTTCTTATTAAAAGAAATGGAGGCACATGATGATGCCATATTGAGTGGAAGCGGAAGTAATTCCATTGGGAGACGAGGCCGAGATCGGGGTCGCGTCCGAGGCAAGGGTCGTGCTACCAGCCAAGCGGCTCAAGAGGAAGCAGCGCGAGACCTCAGAGTTGTACTGTTAGAGACCCAGGTGACTGAGCTGACTGAGGAGCTTCACAGGGAATGAGATGAATTTCGTTGAGAACGGGAGGAGTTTCGTAGGGAGCGGGAGGAGCTTCGTAAGGAGCGGGAGCTAACGCAGTAGTGGACCCCACCCGTACCACCAGTGGCACCCACCATGACAGAGCCGGTTAAGCTAGTTCAGTTTGGATATGGGGAGGAGGATCAGCGAGAGCCGGTGGTACGCAGCTCGTTATACATGGACTTTGTGAAGCTGAAGCCATCGGTATACACAGGCACATATCATGCAGTGGAGGCGACAGCGTTCCTGAACGACTGCACATAATTATGCTCGGTATTGGAGTGTTCCTCTAAGGCGATGGTGCACATAGTTGGGCTACAACTCAGCGGCCCAGCTGTTGGCCTAAGGTTTTCTACCTTGGTCTTAATCTCGATTTTGATAATAACAAACATGATACTAATGATTTCATGGAGAGTTATTTTCAGGTTCCATATCAGTTAGCGCACGACGTCCCCGATCGAAAAAATCAAAGAAATCGGAGAAATCGACAAGGACGCTCGTTGACGCTTGGGATTCTTCGGAAAGTTAGAGTTTAGGTTTAGGGTGTCTAGAATATAATGTAGTCCTCTTTATGATGCAAAGAACCCAAAAACCATACCCGAATCCCAAAATATGAAAACCCGAAAATCGCCTTGAAATTCACTAAGCCTAGGGAGCTCCTTGGAGGGCTATATGACCTAGATATTTTCTTGACACAAAAAATGGCGATAATTGTTTCTTGGGTTAAAACTAGATAACGATGTATTTTTAAGGATTTTTTGGAAGCCTTTAGCCTACCCATACTTGACTCGGGAGATTAGAGAATTTCTGTTGAATTAATTATGCCATTATGTTACCAATGATTTCTTCATGCAAGTTGACTCTAAGGTTAAATAGAAGGCTAATTAGAATGAGAAAGATTAGTTTGGCTAAATTTTATGAGGTATGATTTTGATTTTCATAAAATCTTAGTTTATTACCTCAATATTAACGCTTTATCGGTGTCTCTATACTCACGATTAGAATTGTATGTTAAACCCTTGAATTCTCATGAGTAGGTAAAATTTTAGTACTTAGGCAAATTTCATTGAATGAAACCTGCTCTAGGTTGATATTCATTATTAGAGACCTTGTTTTTTAAGTCCAAACTAGTTAAACATGTTTAGAGATCTTATTTTTCAAATATTTCATATTTTAAGATCTCTTTGATTCATTTTGATATCATGATAACTCCTTAAAATGAATCTATACTATCTAGCATATGTTAAGATTTTTAAATGAAACTTTGCATTAAACATTTGCTATTTAGTAAGTTGGCTTGCTAGTTGGTATACGATTTCATTATGATACTAATGGAATCTACTTGTAAGTTGAGAAAATGGTAAAATTTGGAAGGCTAAAGGAAAATGGAAAGAAAGTGAAAATTTTAAAATTTCTCAAGAAATGAGGTATGAGTTTCATTTTGGTAAAATTCTTGCATAATACCTCTATTTTCTTGATTAAATGATTTCACTATGCTCATGAATGATCTTGCATGATAATTGATTTAAATCTCAAGAGTAGATAAAATTTTGATACTTAGGCAATTTCATGAAACCTTGTTTGAATGAAATGTGTCATAGGTAGAATTTCATCTTAGAGACTTTATTTTAAATTGAAACTTGATAAACATGTTTGAGCTTACTCATGATTTACATCCATGTGGTTAAAATTGAATATATGTAAATAGATAAAATGACAACTAGCTCACCTTAAAAGACTAAAAATTAAAAAAGTTTGACCTAAGTCAATAATTTGACATAAAAATTTCTTTTTGAGCTCAAACTTCACAAACATGTTTAGATTTACTCATGTTAGTGCAACGGTTAAAACTTGATACTTAGCAATTTCATGATACAATGCTTGTTTTAGAATGAAATCATGCTAAGGTAAAATTTTGACCAAATGACATTATTTTCATTTCAAACTTGATAAACATGTTTTAAATGATTAGATCTTGATATTTGGAAAGTTTGAATGAAAACTGAGAACTTTTAAAAAATAGTTAATATTTATGAAAATGCCACTAGATTTTAGTTATTTTTAGAAAAATGCAGAAAAATTAATTTTTCGATGATTCTTGAAACTGCATGTTCTCTAAAAAATCTAGTTTCTTCAGTAAAAATTTTAAAAATTTTCAGTAAGAATATGATTTGATATGAGTTTTTGAAATTGGATTTCAAAACTTTAAAGTATCATTCTTACCAAATGTTCATTTTCCGATGCTTTGATTTTTGGTCCAATCTTCGAATGAGACTTCAAATATGATATTTTAAATTCACATTTGGTATCGTTCCACTCATGTGATGAGAAAAATCATTTCCATAATAATTTTTGATTCCTTGATCGATATACGAAAATATCAATACTTAAGCCTATACATGATTTCTAGACTTGGAATGTATTTATCATCTAATGCTATCATGCATGATTTAGTCTCATATTAGATATTTGATTTTTCATCCCTTTAATTGAGATTTCATGTTTCATGGAAAATAATTTTAGAGTCTCAACTTTGACTATAGTCTGACTTTTCTTGCCCTTTTTTATTGATGTCAAAAGGGGGAGAAAAATATTAGTAAAATAGAAGAAAATATAGGAAAACCATGCATATAGATAGGGGGAGTTTATTTTCATAGACATGCATGTTGATAGGAGGAGAAATCCCTTGCTTGATATCCTTTGTTCTTTAATATATATATTTTCTTAAGGATGTTTGTCATCATCAAAAAGGGGGAGATTGTTGGCCTAAGGTTTTCTACCTTGGTCTTAATCTCGGTTTTGATGATAACAAACATGGAACTAATGATTTCATGAAGAGTTATTTTTAGGTTTCATATCGGTTAGCGCACGATGTCCCCGATCGGAAAAATTGAAGAAATCGGCAAAGACGCTCGTCGACTCTCATAATTCTTCGAGAAGTTAGAGTTTATGTTTAGGGTGTCTAGAATGTAATATAATCCTCTTTATAATGCAAATAACCCAAAAAATATACCCGAACCCCAAAACATGAAAACTCGAAAACTGACCTAAAATTCACTAAGCCTAGCGAGCTCCTTGGAGGGCTATATGACATAGACATTTTCATGACACAAAAAATGGCGGTAATTATTCCTTGGGTTAAAACTAGATAACGAGGTATTTTAAAGAATTTTTTGGAAGCCTTTAGCCTACTCATACTTGACCCGGGAGATTAGAGATTTTCGTTTTTCGAAAATTTGTACTAGACCCCAAAAACTAGATTTTGATTCTTAAGGATTTTGATTTTTTAGATATTTTTATTGAATCCAAATGGGGGGTAATCCTTATATAACATTTATGTTTTAAAGTTATTAACTTTAAGTTAAGAAATGTTATATAAGTAGACTTAGTAAAGACGGAACCCAAATGAGCAGAAAATCCAGCATAACCAAACTGCCCTGCCCAGATTCGGTCGATCGACTGGTCGATCATTTCGGTCGACCGAACATTGCCCAGAACGAGCAGAATGCTTCGGTCGCTCGGGCGGTTGCTTGGTTGGTCGACTGACGATCGACCGGACAAGCGATCGACGGGCTGTAACGGGCAAAAAATCGCACATTGAGAAGAGAGAGCTCTCTCTTCTCTTCATGGATTATAAATAGGAAGCCATGAGAGCCTTCCTTCATGTTGCAGATCACCTCTAACCTCCTTGAGCCATCTCTTGATCAATTCTAAGCCTTCATCGAGCAAATCTTGTGAAAACCCTAGCTTGAACCTTTCACCTCCTTGATTAAGTCTTTACTTCATTGCTTCATCATCAAAGGCATCAAGAGGAAGCTAGGAATCTTGTTGTGGAGCTAAGTAATTTATTGTTTGATTTATTGCTCCATTTAGTGTTGTATTTTCTTGTTTATTTCTTTGTATTTGAGTTTGTGTAAGACCTAGAGTGTAGGTCTTGAAATTGGGTGGTAGCCTTGATGTTCGAGGTTTAAATCCACCGGTGTAAATGTAGTTTACTAGAATTAGTTGAGTTGCCCTTAGGCTGAGGTGGGAGAGTGCTCTCGGTAGGAAGGTGTGATACTTTTGGGTGTGAAAGTGCCTTCGGTTTGAGAGCGAAGACTTTTCGGTGTAAAGTCATATTTGTAAGGGAAACGATATAATCTAGTAAACTTAGTTTGGAAATCCTAAGCGGGGTGCTTAGGTAGTGGAGTAAGCATTGAGGCCGAACCACTATAAATAATTGTGTTAGCATTGTTATCTTTGTGTATTGCATTATTTATCTTCATTACTCGCTTCCACATTTAGTTGTTGAATTGTAAATTGCCTAAGTAGTTTAAGAAAAGTTTAAAACCGAAATAAGGTGATAAGATTTGTTAACACACTATTCACCCCCCTCTCTAGTGTGGCCATTTCACCAACACCAACAAAGAAGTGGCATCAGGCATGGAAGGCGCATAGGGGGACTCATTCACCAACCCCAACGTGGGGAGAGTTCTGGAGTGCCATCATAGAAAAGTACCTACCTAGGAATGTCCGCGAGAGGCGGGCAAGGGTGTTCGAGCAGCTTCGCTAGACGGGCAGCATGACGGTGTTGGAGTATGAGATCGAGTTCACACGGCTGTCCCGTTACCACCCATCTCTGGTGGTGACAGAGGCAGACCGGGTGAGGCGGTTCGTTGAGGGTCTGAGGGTACAGATTGGAAGAATAATACACTACACTGAGGACACTACCTTTGTTTAGGTGGTGGACGAGGCGATGCGGAAGGAAGCCTTGGTACCTTTTGACCGACAGGACGGACCAGCTCGGAAGAAGTTCAGACAACATCGGCTGGATGACAAGCGCACCCAGTTTGAGGGTGGTGGCACTGGGATGGCGCGCCCGTAGAGTTAGGGACAGGGGAACTTTAGGGACTGTACACGGACGAGACCACCGACGGCTACTTAGAGTGCTACAGTACCAGAAGGGCAAATAAGCGAGGCACCAGAGTGTGGGCAGTACGGGAGGAGGCACAGGGGAGCATGCTACGGTCCGAGTACCTATTTTGGGTGTGGCTAGCCAGGCCACATCAGGAGGGACTACCCTGTAGGGGGCGATCAAGTAGCAGTACCACCCAGAGGGAGAGGTCCTATGTCTACGGCTTCGGTAATGCAACAGACTCAGATTTAGGTGACAGGGCAGTAGCGTACGGCGGGTCCACGGAGGCCACCTGCTTGCATTTTTTGCATTGACTCCTGAGGGTGTAGAGGCGTCCAATGCAATGGTGACAGGTATCATTTCAGTTAGTACATTACCCGCTTATGCACTGTTTGATCTAAGTGCTACACATTCATTTTTATCTGAGTTGCTGGCATTAAAGGTGGGAAAGGACAAGAGTTGCCTTGTTGAACCTTTAGCAGTGGCTACACTTACTGACGACACTATTATTGCTAAAACGGTCTTCAGGGACTGTGATATCTCCATAGGTGGCACTACAACAAAAATGATATTTAGGGGTAATTTTTTAGAACCATTTAATTATTTGCCTCTAGATATAAGATTTAGAGGCAATGAAATATTTTTGTCTTTAATACCCATTTAATTAATCTTTAGCCCCTAAATCTTATATTTAGAGGCAAATAATTAAATGATTCTAAAAAATTGCCCCTAAATGTCATTAATTAAATCTTATAATCGTAAAACATATAATTATATTAAAATTAAAAAATAAACACATTAATTTACCTAAATCCTAATGTTATTTCCCTCTGCATTGTTTTACATCTCGCGCTCATCTGAAAGGTAAGGATTCTATGATTTATTTTTTTCACTTCTACCGGTATTTCAGATACTGTCTAAATATATTCAGATACTGTCTTATTTTGGGGGTAATCTAAGACTAGGATATCCCTGATCAGAAACAATTGGAACTTTTATTAGTTGAATTCATACTTTATGTTAGTTATTCGCTTAGAAGTTATTCCCTTGTTTTGATCAGTTCTTTTGTTGGAGAACTTCCTTAAATGGGCTCTTATTTTTTATTATATACCAGCATATTCTTCTTTTGTCTGTTCATATGTGCTTATTGTCATTGCTGGTTTCTTGCTTTTACTTCATCATATGATCTAGCATTATATCTATTGTAAATTAATCAGTCTCATCGTCTCCAATCCGTGTGACGCAAATTGTATGGATTATGAATTGTGAATTTGTTTTCTCTGTATTTTCTAAGAACCAGTATTGACGGTACTGTCCTATTTCTTGGTAATGTCATTTTATATACTGGCTATGCACATTACTCAAAGTAGAAATTAGGTAAATTGCAAGCTACTCTGCTTGTTATCGTACGATATTTGGTTTTACAAGTTACTGATTTTCTTGTCTGAAAGATGCTTGTGCTAAATTGAGATTAAGAAGTGCATGATGATGATCTATTTGCTGACAACATTGTATTTTTTCCAACCGTACAAATTCTTGAATGCCTTCTATCATTCTCTGTTTCAAATAAATAAATTTGCTATGAGAAGAATAACAACTATGCTTTAAAACTTCTCAAGCATTGCATTCAACTAGGTTTTCATCACTTGCACCAAATTTCCCTGATAAGCACCATATCTGATTTAAAACTCCTCCTTTGTACCTTCACGTTCTCTGATGAGGTTAGACCTTGATTCTCTATGTCAAAGAATTGATTCATTATTGAATCTAGTAGGATTGAGGAGAACATTTGTTTATAATGTCGTAAGATTTTAATTAAATGAAAAACAACTTCTCGACCTCCAAGACCTTGATTCAATCCATTGCATATGTTTTCAATCAAGAGTTATTTATCTTTAGAGATGGTAATCGAGGTATTGCTATCGGGATGAAGAGAGAAAAAAGAATGGACTGGCTTGAACTGGTAGACACTCCAAATCAGTAATTACTAGCATCTTGAAAAGATAGCCTTCAATTCAGCTAGAAAGTGTTAGCTAAACTAGCTAGTAGAGAAGTCTTTAAGGTTAAGTCCCACCTGGACCACTTACCCTTGCAAAATAATTAAGCCATATAGGATATAATGGAGCATGATTTTTGAGAAATGGAATGACTGAAAATATAATCCAGCGATGGATGCAGTGGAGAAGTGAGCAAATCTTCAGTTAGAGAACAAAATATGCAGAATGCTACTATTTAGTTGACCAAGAAATAGTTGTTAGAGCATAGTTTTTTGAACCACTAACACTAGGTCTCAAGCATTTGATCAAAATATTTTAACTCAAGTTAACATTAGATCAAAATACAAGCAGGGGGAGGCAAGATGCACCTTGCAAATGACTGTCCAGATCTTGACAAGATGAGATAGCTGGCACTTTATGAATGATTTCAAAGTACTACATGATAATGCTTGCAGAAAAAAATCACAAATATACTACCAATCAAAATAATCATTCATTCATGATATCCATCCACAAAACAATCTTTTTATTCTTTTCTCAAAAAGTGACACGTTTCTTCTTCCATGAAGTCGTCTGAAACATTTATTGGAAAAATTCAGAGGTATTATTATCAAGAGGTTAGGATGTATGGGAACATAAAATAAATTGGAATCATTATGTAAGAGATAGAATGATAATGAGCTTTTAGATATATGACAATATCACTAATCATTAGCATATTTACCGTTTCAGGATTGAGTCAAATTTTTCTACTTGGTTGTATTCATTTCTTTTAATTGTTCTTAAAAGACAAGGTAATTTTTAAACTTGAGTGATCCATAAGTTTTCTTTTATTTCCTTTTTATTCTTTGAGGTTCTTAACTAATTTGAAATATGCCGTGCTTGGTTGTATGAGCTTGTAAGCTTCTTGTGTGCAAATATAAAATTGTATTGGTCTAGTCCAGAACTAATTTTTTGAAGTGTAGAGTCTAAAATTGTATTGGTCTAGTCCAGAACTAATTTTTTGAAGTGTAGAGTCTGTAGACGGATTTGAAATAATTTGATTTTATATTTTCAAACTTTTATCTAGTAGTTTGATTTTGCCCACTGGTATGATTAAAATTGTACAGGTACGATACCAGTCCACTCAAGACTGAGTGGAGAACCATACAATAAAAGTCCCAATTAGAGCTAATTATTTAGAAACACATAATTATTTGTCTCTAAATATATGATTTAGAGACAATAAAAAATATATGTCTTCAATTTTAGTTTTATAAGAAAGATTAGTCTCTAAATCTATACCCATTAAATTTTAATTAATCAATAGATTAGTTGAATAAGAATTGGTTGAATAATGATCAATTTTAGTCAAGCTACGGAATAATGATCCGTTGCTATATGAGCAATAGATTAGTCAAGAATTGGTTGAATAAGAATTTGCACTTAATATTCATCTTATAGGATACAATTAGACATCTGACTCTCGGAGCCTTAAAGTGAAAAGGGCATTGATCAATTTGAGTACATCATTTACTTGAATTTATATGTTGCCTCATATGGTAGAGGTAGAGTATAAACCGGAAATGTGTGCTATCTTTTGAGCCAAATCGTTGTCATAAGAGGACCCAATATATGCACATAAAATAGTTTTCTTACGGTAGAATATGATAAATTACATTGACTTTTTCTCTATTTGTAATTTTGTCTTGTAACTCCCCTGAGTTTTGTAAAAGATTACACAAACCTCCCATGAGTTTTATAAAATATTACACAAACCTCCCCTAAAAAAATTACTCAGGGGAGGTGATTATAACCTGAACAAATAGAGGGGAGGTTAATGTAATTTCACTAAACCTCAGGGGAGGTCAGTGTAATTTACCCTAGAATATATTTGAGAGGTAGACAATAGGTGACGACATTATTAATTAATTTAGACTGTCTTTATCAATATGAGTACATCATATAGTGAAATTTATCTAAATTGCTTAATTTTAGATAGAAATCACAAACGGTCTTCTTTTTCACAAGAATCATGTGTTATCTTTCTTGATGAAAAACATCATCATAAGAAGATGCAAACAAATGCTTGTTTGGAGTGTGATACCTACACGGCTATACCTATATATCATTGTGATTTTTTATTGTCCAACACTTGCAAACTTTATATTATCCGATCTCCATTTTAAAAAAAATCTGTTGTATTCAAATGGGAAATTTCCTTTGAGAGTTTTATTTTCAACATTCTATCATTTGTGTACAACTGTACATGATTTTTTTATTATATGTGCTTCCTACCTAAGACAATTTAAATACAAAAATTCTCACTTTACATTTCTATGATCTTTTCAAAAGTTAAAGATGCTGTTATTTTTTTTAGCGCGAAAAAATCAATCAGCAAGGTAATGCTTCTGTAATTTGTTTTACTAAATTTGATTATTTATTGTAAGATTTTCTTGCAATGCTAATTAATAATGTTGGAATGGATTTATTTACCAGAGGGATATATTTTTTGTAGTGTCCTAAAATTTTCTCACGTTCCTCTGAAGTATTATTGAATTTTGTTAATAATTTTGGACTACTGAGATGAAATGGCTTCCTATCTCATATAAAATCATTTTTCTAAAAGAAAGTTGAGCTTGAACAAAGCCATTTTGGTGCGGTTAGTAAAATTTGATAATTTGAATCCAAAATTCCAAATCTTGTATGATTTCTATATGATTTGTTTTATTAGAATAACTTTCAACAATGGAGGTTACGGATACAATGATGAGACATCCCAACTTTTGATGTCTTTTTTATTCTTCTAATTTTTAACACATGTTCTATACTAATATACTTCACTTTGTTGCAGTACATTTATTTGCTTATGATGCATGTCTATTTAACTTTATTTCAAGGTTTTTAATGAAATAAGCATTTACTGTGATGTACTCTTTTTGGCTAAATAGAAGGAATATTTGATAATGAATTAACTTTAATAATGTTTGTGAAAACTATCTAGATTGTTTGGAGTTTATTATGTCAATATGTACTTTAACACTAACATCATAGTATTCCTGTAGTAATCTTAGATGGATAAAAAATGCATTGCAAATAATTTAATATTCTTAAACCCTATTCTTTAATGTTAAACAACCCTTTATGTTGTTGTATAGAATTGAACCATAGAAAAAATAATGTAGGTTTGTTCATCTGGTTATGAGATATGTTTTAGGGATCTGTCCAAATAAATATTATGCTTATAAATTCTACAAAAATCTATTTGGCAAATCTTTCTCCTTATCTAGGAAGGTCTGAGCTTCCCTTTTTGCTAAGTAACACACAGGTACTCTTAAAAATTCAGTAAGCAGTTTTTGTTTTTTTTCATCTACCAGATATTAAGTACATATCTTTTTCTGCTTGAAGTTCTTTTTATGTGTTACTTGTTATAATATATTGTTTGCATCCCAAATTCAAAACTATGCCACTTATACTATGACCTTAGGGGAGCTGCCTGCATAATGGTTTGACCTATCAGTAGACAGAAATGTAATATGTCACATGGAAGATATATTGCTTGTGGTAGGAATGATAAAAGACTGGAATTTGTAGGGATTCATATTTTTGTCAATTTGCATTACAATCCTTTAAAATTATTGGTTGAGATTACAAATAAATTAATATAACTTTAGAAGTAGGGATTCATGTTTCTGTCCAAGCTTGTATGAGCCTGTAAGATTCTTGTATGCAAATTTAATTTTTTTTTGGCTTATTTCATTAATTTTTTATATTATTATATGTTTTAATGGATAATAACTATTTATATATTGATTTTATTGACAGAAAATAAATCATATATAACACTTCATGGATAAAAGTTGGATTGACCTTCATAGAGCAAGTGATGAATACATACACGGTGTTGATCGATTTTTTGATTATGCATTTTCTAATACAAGCAGAAGAGGATTGATCTTATGCCCACGCAATAATTGTTGCAATTGCATGTGGAAGAATCGAGAAATTATTCAAGAACACTTAATATGTGATGGATTTTTGAAAGGTTATAGAGATTGGATATTGCATGGAGAAATAACCTCTGCTAATGATCAAGACATACACGTACCAGATAATATGCATGATATGTTACATGATATGTTTCCAATACCCAATCTAGATACTCTAGATAGTGGTTTAAGTGATCATTCAAGTAAAGATACTACTCCAAACGAAGAAGCAACAAAATTTTATAAGTTAGTTAAAGATGCAAATCAAGAATTGTATCCAGGATGCAAAAGTTTTTCGAAGTTATCATTCATAGTCCAGCTTTATCATTTAAAATGCATTGGTGGATGGACTGATAAATCATTTAGCTCCTTATTGAAGTTATTAAAAAAAACATTTCCTCAAAGAGAGTCACTTCCAGAATCCTTCTATGATGTTAAAAAGATAATTGGTGAATTGGGTCTTGGATATCAAAAAATAGATGCATGTCCTAATGACTGTATGCTATTTTGGAAAGATAATACAGTGAAATTAGTATGTGATATATGTGGTAGTTCAAGATGGAAGGAGATTGAAAATGAATCTAATGATGATGCAGGTACTACATCGAAAACTATTGGAAAAAATTTAGTAAAAGTTTTACGCCACTTCCCTTTGAAACCACGACTTCAAAGACTATTTATGTCATCACAAACAGCCAAAACAATGACATGGCATTCTGATAGTAGAACCAAAGATGGTATTATCAGACATCCTGCAGACTCTCTTGCTTGGTCTACTTTTGATTATAATCATCCTGATTTTTCTACAGAGCCACAAAATATAAGATTGAGATTAGCAAGTGATGGGTTTAACCCGTATCGAACTATGAATGTTTCTTATAGCACTTGGCCTGTTATTTTGATGCCATATAATTTACCTCATTGGACGTGCATGAAACATTCATATTTTATAATGTCTCTACTTATTCTTGGACCATTTGCACCTGGAAATGATATAGATATATACTTGCAACCATTGATAGAAGAGTTGAAAGAGCTATGGATAGGCGTTGACACTTATAATGCTTCACGTTGTGAGAATTTTTGCATGCATGCAACATTACTTTGGACTATAGGTGATTTTCCCGGCTATGCAAATTTGTCAGGTTGGAGCACTAAGGGTCATTTGGCTTGTCCTTCATGTAACAAAGACACTTGTTCTTACTATTTGACAAAAAGTAGAAAGATATGCTACATGGGTCATCGACAATTTTTGGAGCAGGGACATAAATTTTGTTTTGATAAAACATCATTTGATGGTACTTCGGAATTTCAAAATTCGCCTTTGACATTATCTGGATATGAAATATTCAATCAAATAGAGCATATAAATGTCATTTTTGGAAAGCATAACAAAAAAGGTGGTAAGAGAAAATGTGTTGATAGCTCTTTGCCATATAATTGGAGAAAAAAAGTATTTTCTTTCAACTACCTTATTGGAAAAGTCTTTTACTGCGACATAACTTAGATGTCATGCACATAGAAAAAAATATTTGTGACAGTTTGCTTGGTACATTGTTAGATCTTGATGGAAAATCTAAAGATAATATAGTCACGCAATGATCTACAAGATATGGGTATAAGAAATGCACTTCATCCAATTAATGTTGGAGGTAACAAAATGTACATGCCTCCTGCATGCTTTACAATGACTACAGATGAGAATAGTACTTTATGTAAGGTGTTAAAACATCTCAAGTTTCCAAATGGATATGCTTCAAATATTTCTCGATGTGTCTCAATTAAGGAGCGTAAAATTTTAGGGCTAAAAAGTCATGATTATCATGTCATTTTACAACAATTACTTCCTTTGGCTGTCAAGAAAGTTTTGCCTAAGAAAGTTAGTTTAGTACTTATTAAGTTCAGTAACTTTTTTAGAGAACTATGTTGCAAATCTCTTAAACCAAAAGATCTTCAACGATTAGAATGCCAAGTTATTTTAACACTTTGCAAATTGGAAAGGATATTTCCACCTTCATTTTTTGATATTATGATGCATTTGCCTATTCACTTAGCAAATAAGGCTAGAATAGGAGATCCAGTGCAATATCGTTGGATGTATCCAATTGAGAGGTAATAATATGTAAGAATTTTTATGACTTTATTTATAAAGTAATTTAATTAAAACTAATCTTTTTAATCTCTTTTAGGTATTTGCTTAGATAAAAGTCATATGTACGTAACAGGAGTCGTCCGGAAGGATCAATAACTGAAGGATATGTTGTAGAAGAATGCTTGACTTTTTGTTCTAGATACTTAAAAGATGTTGAAACAAGATATAATAGACCTGCGAGGAATGACGACATTATTCATCATGATTCACAAGATCAATCACACACATCAATGAAAGTAGGTTGTGCTATAGGGAAGGTTGAAAGAGGTAAAAAGTCCACCGGTTTCGGTTAACCGACCGGTTGGATATAATTTATTAATTTTTAATTTTATATATATATAAAATAATTTATAAATTATGAAAAATTATAGAAATTATAAAAAATTATAAAAATTATAAAAAATTATAAAAAAATATTAAAAAATATTAAAAAATATTAAAAAATATTAAAAAAATATTAAAAAATATTAAAAAATATTAAAAAAATCAAAAAAATATTAAAAATATTTTAAAAAATCAAAAAATATTTTAAAAAATAAAAATAAAAATATTAGTTTTTGTAGAACATTATCTTCGTTCAATGGTTTCACTTGTTTTTTCTTTTTTCTCAATGAGAATTTGCTATTTATTTAGATTTTTCTCCATGATTTGCATAATATTATTATGTTTGTAGGTTAAAAAAATTTATTGGTTAACCAAAATTTATTGGTTAACCGAACCGAAAAAACTGAAACCGAAATAGCGGTTAACCGAAGTTAATGGACCGGTTTACGGTTAATGATTTTGAAAAACCAAAGTTAATGAACCATTTTTTTTTTGTGCTAATGGACCGGTTAACTGGTCCATGCTCACCCCTAGACACAAGCACATCGATATATTCTATTTAACCATGAGCAAATTATTCCATATATTGAGTAAGAAATATAATCTTTTATAATTTTTTTAATATGAATTATTAATTTATATGTTTTTAATTTATTTTTTTTTAGAAAACATAAAAGTGTTATCAAGGCTAGTAATCCTCGTGCAAGACCAATGGTAATAGAACGTACACACAGTCAAACATTTGACAAATGGTTTTAGCCTTATGTAAGTAATGATAATTATCGTAGCATAGTCATTTCTATTGTTGAAATTAAAATTTTAGATTACTAATTACAAAATTTATTTTAATACAAGTAGAGCAACAACATGAAGTCAATCGGGAAATTGTACAAGAGGAAATTAGATGGCTAGCTAATGGCCCTAGTAAAATGGCAAAACGATATAATGATTTTCTTATAAATGGATTTAGATTTCATACTAAATCTCGCGATGAACAAAAAAAAACTCAAAATAGTGGTGTTATGGTGATTGCGAGGACATCAAGTTTTTCAAGTGCAAAAGATAAAAATCCTATTGATGGAGATATTACATATTATGGAAAGTTGACAGATATCATTGAAGTCAACTACTATGATCAATTGACATTCGTATTATTCAAATGTGATTGGGTAGATGTCCGAGCTAAAGGTAGAGGAATTAAACAAGATGAATTCGATTTTACCCTTGTAAATTTTAAATATCTTCTAAGTCGTGGACAACAAATTTCTGATGAGCCTTTTGTCCTAGCATCTCAAGTGCAATAAGTTTTTTATGTTCAAGATCTACAACAAAGAGATTGGCATTCAATTGTAATAACAAAACCCAGAGATTTTTTTGATATGCAAGGAGAGACTTCTACTTATGATGCTGAAATATATATAGAGAGGAACTTGGTCGAAATGGTAGGAAGCAATGATGAATATGTTGTAGATTGGAGAAGGGAGGATATTCAAGGAACCACTATTGAGTCACCTTTACTATTTAGTCAAGCAAAGCCAAATAGAAATGAAGATGATTCTGATTCTAGTGATGATTGAAGGACGATGTTCTTTTTGTTCACTTTATTAAACTTTGCAAAGTTTACACTTATTGGAATTTAGTTAGAAAGTATCTATTATATTGTTCATTTTATTTAATGTTCATATTTTTCTCATAGAAATTGATTATTCAAGTTCCTCATTATGACATTGATTATTTATATTATTGTTTGTATATTTATATTTTTTGCATTTATTCACATTTCAGACTCTTTGTTCTAATTACTCGATCATTTGAATTGTATGATTATATGTATAATAAATATATTTTATTATATTAGAACAGATGTCTGGAAAAGAAAATCGATTGAATATTGAAGGAATTTGGCCAAATGTTGCACGACGATCTCGACCAGGCTTTAGACAACTATTGCAACCACCAACAATTACAACAAAAATTGGTTCGGAACCAAGTTCAGACGAGTCAGACAACATTGAGCTACAAGATGTAGAGGAAGAAGATACAGGTAAATGAATTAGTTTTTAAAATGCAAATTATAATGCATTCATAGTAGACTTATTGATTGTATGATTACATATCTTTTTTTTTCATTTCTTATTTTATATTTAGAGTATATTATTATGCATCTTAATGTGTACATTTCTACAAGTAATAAATATGAGATTAACATAAGTACATAACTTGTTTTATGTTTACCATATATCTTTTCTTAGTTTACTATATGTGTGTTTATAATAGATATGCTTTTGGAGTTTATCATGGTTATACTTACATTTTTTACTTTTTAAAAAATTATTTTGTTCATTTTGAAAAAGGAAACGTGGTTAAGAAAAAAGGAAGGGGTTACACAATAATGCATAATGTGTGGAATAAGCCACCGGGGAGCTCATTCATGTTGATTTTAACTAATATGGTCAACCTATTGGTCCTGGTCCTAATGCATCATACTTTATGAGCTTTCTTGAAACTGTAGCCCGAAGTGGATTTATTCCACTAAAGTACATTGATTGGAGAAATGTGCCAAAATAAAAAAAGCTAGATGTTTGGGCACTTGTAAAGGTAATAAAGTTTCAAATTTTGAATTAGTTATTTAATTATACATGATTATATTTACTAAAGTATTTATATTTTAATGCAGAAAAAGTTTGATATAGATGAAACTTCTTATACTTGGACAATGGAATTGCTTGCAAAGAAATGGAAGGCTTTTAGGAACAATTTAAAGAAGAATTACTTTGATGCTAACTTGACAAATGATCAACTTATGGCTACACATGATGAAAGGATTAGCAGTGAAGATTGAAAGATTTTAATTGACTATTGGAGATCATCAAAAGGATGGGTACAAATATTTCAGAAATTTTAATTTGAATAGATGCAATCTTCAAAATATTTTTTACTTAATATAGATTTGTTAATTTTAAAATTTTTTAATAAAATTTTATAATTGCTGACTTTATAATAGGCACGTAGTGCTACAAATAAGGCAAATCGAGCCATGCTAAAAATAGTGCATTGTTTTGGTACGAAAAGTTTTGCAAGAATTCGTGAAGAAATGGTAATTGATATTCACATTCTAGTCTTGTTTATATATATTTTTTTATTTCATTTAATATATATAATTTTGTTTTGACAGCAAGCAAAAAATAGTAAAGAACCAACTCGAGCTGAAATGTTTATTGCAACACATAAAAGAAATGAAAAGCCCGTGGATGATTTCTCGAGAAATACAATTGTGAGTTAGAAAATTAATCATTATAATATGATATTATTTATTAGTCAGTTTTAATTTAATATTCATTTTTTATTAATTTATTTTGTTATAAAAGTTATTGTTGATAATTTTTTAAATAGGCACAAATGGAAAAACTTATGGAAGAACAACCAGAGAATTTTACAAGAGGTGCATTTGATAATGATATTTTCTCTCGAGTTATGGGACAAGAAAAACGTGGATGAGTGTGTACATATGGCCTTGGCCGAAGGCCATCTAATTTATGTGGTCCACTTCCTAGCAAAACTCAATGCATGAGAGAAGTTATAGTAGCCAGGGAAGAACTAGAAGAGGAGCGTGCATTAAGTTTAAAGTGCATGCAAGAAATGGAGCAAAAACAAAAGGATTTGAAAGAATCTATGGAGCAAAAACAAATTGAATTACAAAAATCTATGGAAGCAAAGCAAAATGAGTTACAAACTCAAGTTAATTGTAATACCTGCAAATAAAAAAAATATTTATTTTGGCTTCAGCAAGAAAGTAGGGATGCGCATCAGAGCGGGCCGAGAGATCGCCGGAGGGCGCGATTAGTGATATGACCTTTACGCGTGAGGAAAATTAGTTTATCTAAGTTGGGATGGAAGGTTGGGTTCGAGTCGAGTCCGTAGGTTCAAACAGAACTTGATTCAGACGAGTATAAGTCGAGTTTTGGTTCACTTAAGTCAAGAGGGGCAGAATGGTAATGTTGAGAAAAAAAATGATACTTGGGATGCCGTATGGCTCATGAGAGAAGCCGCAAGAACACCCCAGACGAGAGAAGGGGAGGGCACAAGTTTGTGGCCAGAGTTCTCAAGATCGCTGGAGCCGATCGTCGTGAAACTTAAGGGTCTTCTTCCTCACTGGTTTCCCCTTCTTTTGGTGAGTGGTTCTTGGCCTAAACCGTTGATGATTTCCTCTTGCTTGCTGGCTGAAATTTTCATGAGGATGTGTGTGCTAAAATCTTCTTTCTTCTTGATGATTAGGTGGTTGATGACTACCCTTTTGATGTGATTCGGTAAGGAGATAACTCCCTTAAGGAAACTTGAGATTGAGCAGCCCTAGAACCTCCTTAGGGCCGACCAATCAAAGGAGGGGTCTTGAGAGGGTTCTTGTTCGGTTTGGAGAAGGGAAGAAAATGGGTGGATTTGACGTTGGAGGAGGAAGAGTGAGGCAATGTGGATCACCCATTCCACGATGAGTTCCGCACTTCCGCTAACTATGACAGTCATGTGAATAGGGGCAGCGGAATAGGATCATCCCTATGGTAGCCAATCGGATACGAGATGTGGGTGAGTTTGGTGTAGGACAATCCAACTCAAGTGTCCTATTTGCTTGCGGAAATTCCTTAAGTTTTAGAGTAAGACTCTTAGTTTGATTTCCTTAGTTGATGTTGGAATGGGTACTTGAGCTCTAGGGTGTAGAAATAATGGATTTCTATCTAGTTGGTTACAATGGTCTCATGCTGAAATTTCTCTGCTATGAACATTATGCTTCCTGAAATTTTCTACCAATAACATACTAATTCCTGTATACTTTATTTCCTTGAAACTGTAATATACACTCTACCTTGTAAGTTGTTATGCTGAAATGCATGCTGAATTTATATCATGTATGATGAAAACATATGTTGATTTCATATCAAATATGCTGAAAATATATGCTGGAAATATATGCTGAAATCTATAGCAAGTGTGCTGAAATCTATCTCATGTGTGCTGAATTTCCTATAGAGATGTGCTGAAATTTCCTATAGATGCTTGCTGAAATTTCTTGAGAATATATAGAGGCTGAAATTTTAGGATTGATAGTTTATATTCATGTTGTAAACTCGTGATTTATTCATCACTGTTATGGTTGTGAACAATGCTTGTTAGGGTTGGTTAAGAGCTAGATAAATCAGTACCTTAAGTATGAATATTTTGGTGTTCATAAAGCCATAAGAATAGAAACTGCTCAGAATTGTATTTCTATGCAAAATGGACACTTAGTTCGGAGACTCATGTGTGCTGAATTTCCTATAGAGATGTGCTGAAATTTCCTATAGATGCTTGCTGAAATTTCTTGAGAATATATAGAGGTTGAAATTTTAGGATTGATAGTTTATATTCATGTTGTAAACTCGTGATTTATTCATCACTGTTATGGTTGTGAACAATGCTTGTTAGGGTTGGTTAAGAGCTAGATAAATCAGTACCTTAAGTATGAATATTTTGGTGTTCATAAAGCCATAAGAATAGAAACTGCTCAGAATTGTATTTCTATGCAAAATGAACACTTAGTTCGGAGACTGAGAAGTCGTTCGTTTAGTGCAAATTCTTGGGGTAAGATTGTAGGATACTAGTGTAGCGTCCACACCAAATTTTAGTGAATTCCGAGTCGAATAGACTGAGTTTAGAAATTTAGTTTGAAGGCTATCTAAAACTATCTATTTCTGCATATAGCAGAAATTGTAAAAAATTGAAAGTTAGATACAATATTCGGGGAATGAAACCTTGTCCAATGACATTGAAATTTTGGAAATTCATAGTGGGGTATGTGAACACCCATACGAATCTGGTTTGGAGGAAAAAGAGTAAGAATTGATTTAGTTATGAATTTTCTAAGACAACAACTCAAACTGAAAAATCTGCTAGTGGATGTAAAAATTTGAGGATAGCCAGTTCGACACGCCGTTTCGTGGTCGACCAGTCGTCAAAATGATATGAAATTTTGCAGTTAGATTGTATGATATTCATACTTGATATTCTATGAGTTTTGTAGCCATTTCATTTAAAACATTGGTTTGGTAAAGGTAGCAATATTGGAACGGTTAACCTTTGAGCAATGCAGAAATTTGGCTAAGTGTTGGGTGCTTGCCTAGTTTTCACTTGAGCAATGAAATTATTTCGATGTTCTTATCTTGCCGTTATGGTAGAATTAATATACATTGAATTACTACTTGCTTTCATATTAATTTTATTTCAATTCATGCTTGCTCTAAATGCTCAGTCGATTATTATATTCCAAATTATGTGTGTGGACTTATATTGATTTCGGTACTTGAATAAGTCAACTGGACATGCATTCTATTATTGTATGGAGGGCTAGATTGTTAATTTGTTGTACTTACTCGAGGTAATAGTCAAATTAAGCCATGATGGTGGCTGAAAATGTTGACTAAAATGGTTATCTTGTATGCTAAAAATCTAAGTTTTTGGGTATTTAATGTGTGTGGGTCTTACATCTTGAGGTACCCATATAGTGTTGGAATTATATGAATTCGGGTGATAATTGCATACTCACCTAGATGTTGTGACTTGTACATGATATGATAAAATTTATTTTTACTCAAATGTTGTGGCACCAAAAAGGGTGTGTGCTTATATATTGTGCTTGTGATGTCGTTAGAGGGCTTTCCCAACAGGAGAAGGGCAGCAGCACTAGAGGGCCTTCCTAGGCTGTCTGACCCATGAATGGGTACGTGCTAGAGGGCCGTCCTAGCACCGTACCCAGTGGAGACTCACTAGAGGGCCTTCCTAGCGTGAGACATGTTGGAGGGCTTTCCCGACAGGAGAAGGGCAGTAGCACTAGAGGGCCTTCCTAGGCTGTTTGACCCATGAATGGGTACGTTCTAGAGGGCCTTCCTAGCACCGTACCTAGTGGAGACTCGCTAGAGGGCCTTCCTAGCGTTGAGAAATGTTAGAGGGCTTCTCCTAGTGTCATCCCCGACTTGTATGCTTGTTATTGCATGGTCTATGAATATGGTATTGGCCGAGATTGGCCGGTGTAGGTGCGTACGCAAGCGCTCACGAGAGGTGGGCATGAACATTGCGTTAATGTTTTTGATGGTCTACTTGGATATTTATATCTATGATATGTTGGTTTGCAAGGGGCAATTTTACAATATTTAATTAATATGGTTTTGCTTAGCGAGGGCTCAGTGCGAGCCACTCACTGAGTTCATTAGAACTCACCACTTTCTTCATGTTTCTTTTGCAGATCCTTACTAGTAGAGGTAGAAACATACCATGCGTCGCAGCTGGGGGTTGCAAGCTCAGGCGACGAGTCTCGTGAAATATATGGGTCATAGTCAAGTTGTAGGGAGTTTTGGTCATTGCATATTATCATGTGTATGGTTGCAGAACCTCGATTATGTACACATATTTAGTGTCTTGACATTCTTATTTGATATATGCATAATTTTCATTTCATTCTGTATTTGGCATGTGTATGTTGGTAGGCTTTGGAGTACGAGTGTGTACTCTAGCCGGTCACGTGACCCTAGAATTTGGGGTGTGACATTAATGAACTTCTACAGTTACTTAAATCTACGCGACAGACAAGCATGGAGCAACCACTTGAGCATATAGGAGAATCATATGTACCATTGGATTTTAATGAGGTACTGTATATGTTATTTATATTCCATAGTTTTCCTTTTCAACTAATTTAATTATTTTTATTTTAATGACATAAGGATATACATGATCATAATGCTACTGAAATATCACAACGAAGGTATGTTTTATCATCGACTTCTCATCATCATGTCCGCGCAACTCAAGCTCCTAAGGTTATTATCATTCAAGTTATAAAAGTATATATATATATATATTGGAAGTTTTTTAATGATATTATTTTTCAATTTATATTGCAAAGGCAACATTTAAAAAGAAAGGATGGAAATAATTTTATTAAGGTACATAAGTTAAAATATTTTTGCTGTATGATTATGCTATTATACAAATTTTATCTGTAATAGTTTATTTATTAAGTATGTAATTCTATTTTACATTTTGGTAAAATGATATATTTTTTATTTTCTTTAGAATTCTAATTCCAAGAGAGCAGAGACATGAGTACGTCCTTCTATTGAGGTAAATATGATATTAAATACAGTTTTTTCTTATCTTAAACTACATTGTTACTAATATTAGTTTTTAAATATTTTTTTAATTATATTTAAATAATAGATTGGAAGTAAAGTTGTATTGAAGAGTTCTAAGCCTCCTCATGAGATACTAGTAGCTAAAGGTATTTTGAAGAGTACACATCAATCTACAAGAGTTGGAGGGCATGAATTGGGAGAAGAGTGATATGAGATACATATTGAAGAAGCATTGATTAAGAACGAACCACTAATATGGCCTTTTGTATCTACTAAGACCATTCGACAAGCTGTTGAGTTAAGTGTTGCATGACCACATAATTTGGTATGCGTTGAAATATTTATATATAATTTATTTAAAATATTATTGTACCAAACTTTTAATTATTGTTTTCATTATTTTTTTGTAGGTTGAATGAGTTGGATGACAATTGATTGAACAACCATGCATCTTTATATTTTTAGTGAACTTTAGAAGTTTGAAATTTAAGTGAACTTTAGATGTTGGAGATTTAAGTGAACTTTAGAAGTTTGACATTTAAGATACTTATTTGTCAATATTAGTTTTAGAACAGACATGTCTACCTTTTTAGTAGAATATTTTTTTTTATCTTTACAAAGTTTATAGTTGAGTACTAACTTATACATATGTGAAATGTGGTTGTTTAAATTGTAATTATATTTTTCTTATTAATTATAATATTTTTAATTAACAATATATTGTCTCTAATAGTAATTAATTTTTTGAGTAAAATTAATTGCCTCTATATCATTTTTATAGACAATTAAATATTTAAATTATCTATTAATTAAATATAATGTGAAAAAAATTAGCCTAATTTTTAATTTAGAGTCACTAAAATTTATTTTTATTAAAGACAAATAAATATGCCTTTATTAATATTTTTAGAGGCAATTGTATACCTAATGATATTTATATATATTAAAGACAAATATATATGCCTCTAATAGTATTTTAGAGGCAAATATGATACATGCTTCTATCCGTGTATGCATATTAAAGGCAAATATAAATGCATTTATTAATATTTTTAGAGGCAAATATAAATGTCTCAACTAATGTTTCTAGAGACAAATATATATGCATCTATTAATATTTTTAGAGGCAAATATATACGCCTCTATTAATATTTTTAGAGGCAAACGTGTACGCCTCTATTAATATTAATAGAGGCAAACGTATATGCCTCTATTAATATTTTTAGAGGCAAATATATTATATGCCTCTAATAGTATTAATATATTTGAGGCAAATATATATGCCTCTATTATATTTGTAAAGATAAATACATTATAGGTCCCTAATACTTTTAGGGACGGGGGCTCTAGAGACGAACAATTTTATTTGTCTCTGAAAGTTATGGAGATAAATATTTAACTTTTAGAGATAAATTTGGTTGTATCTAATTGTCACTTTTGTTGTAGTGTGGGCACGATCTGAAAGAGGAGATGATGTTATTACCAACCCTAGAGTTGGATGTGATTTTGGGCATAGATTTGCTATCAACCCATTATGCGTCTCTTAATTGCTGGACAAAGGTGGTCATATTTTACAAGCCAAGAATACCACCCTTTACCTTTCAGGGCGGCGGGAGAGGGGACTCTATCAGGGTGATTTTCGCTCTCCAGGCCCGCAAACTGATGGTGAGCAGTTGTCAATCTTTTCTGGCATTTGTCTCTGCAGATGTTATCGGCGAGGACTCGGCCACCAGCATAGAGGGTACCCCAGTAGTCATGGACTTTCCTGAGGAGTTACCGGGGCTACCATCGGTGCGGGAGACCGAATTTTGTATCGAATTGCAACCCGGGGTGAAACCCATATCTATACCCCCATACCGGATGACACCCGCTAAGCTGAGAGAGCTTAAGGCACAACTGCAGGAGTTGTTGGACGTTGGGTTCATTCGCCCAAGTGTCTGACCTTGGGGGCGCCTGTGTTGTTCATTAAAAAGAAGAACGGATCCATGCGGATTTGTATAGACTACCGATAGCTCAATAAGGTGACGATCAAGAACCGTTACCCGCTTCCCAGGATAGATGATTTATTTGATCAGTTGCAGGGGGTGCAGTGGTTCTCAAAAATTGATATGAGATCAGGATACCACCAGTTGAGGATTCAGGACCAGGACATTCAAAAAACCGCCTTTAGGACGCGGTATGGTCATTATGAGTTCATGGTCATGTCTTTTGGGCTAACCAAAGCCCCCACAGCCTTCATGGAGCTGATGAACCAGGTGTTCAAGGAGTTTCTGGAGCACAGGAGCAAGGCGGAGCACAGGGAGCATCTGAGGCTTGTTCTAGAAACCCTTAGGCAGCACCAGCTCTTTGCAAAGTTTTCCAAATGTGAGTCCTCGGACACCCAAGAATACAACCGACTGACACCTCGGCCGAAGTCGAGACAATCGAACAAGGCACGAATTGGAGAACTCCCTACATCAATTATCTCAAGCAGGTTGAAATCCTGGAAGGCATCCCCAATCCAAGTAGATTCAAAAGAATGGTGAGCTACTACACACTTCTTGATAACCAACTCTATAAAAGAAGGCTCTCCCGATCACTCCTCAACCGTGTCGTTGAACCTCGAACAACCACTATAATGGCAAAGGTTCACGACAACATCTGTAGTAACCACATCAGAGGGAAGTCACTAGTAGCGAAAATCCTTCGAACCGGCCATTTCTGGCCAAGCATGAAGATAGATTGCAGCCTCTACGTCAAAAAATTCAACAAATGCCAAAGGTTCTTGTGGATATGTGACAACGGGACCCAATTCGTGGATCGGCGATTCCGATAATTTTGCTTTGACCTTGGCATCAAACAACTCTTCTCATTTGTTGAGCATTTACAAATGAATGGCCTGGCCGAAGCGACCAACAAAGTAATCCTAATTGGGTTAAAGAAAAAGCTCAATCGGGTTAAGACCTACTGGGTCGACGAATTACCTAATGTGCTCTGGAGTTACAACACAACCACCTAGTCTTCTACCTCGGAAATCCCTTACCGCCTCGTCTACGAAGTAGAGGTCATGATCCAAGTCGAGATCGCAGAGCCCAGCCTCTGTAGGATTGCCATTGAGGAACAGGGTAACACAGAAGCTCGAGTCACCGAGTTTAATCTCATTGAAGAAGAACGAGAACTCGATAGGATCCAGGAAGAGGCAATGAAGCTTAAAATCGCCCAAAATATGACAAACACGTCAGGCCAAGGATCTTTGCAGAAGGATATTTTGTTCTCCGGAAGATCCAACCATAGAGAAAACCAGTCGGAGAAGGCAAGCTTGTCCCAAACTGGGAAGACCCCTATTGGATCACAGAGGTCCTTGGAAAGGGCGCCTATAAAATAGCTAACCTCTCAGAGCAGGAACTCCCACGACCCTCGAACGCGGCCTCCCTATGGGCCTATTACAACTAAGGATCCCCCCTTAAACTACAACAAGGCTAGGACGCTCTTTTCCTTACTTGGTGGTTTTTCCCACACGGTTTTTCCCATAGAAGATTTTTAATGAGGCCCAGTCAAGTGTAAGCCGAGTTTAGCTCTTAGTGGGGTATGATGTATCTTTATTTTACAACAAAGTTACTTTTTCTATTACGCACATATCTTTGTATCTAACATCATCCCTTGTAGCCATCGCATATTTTTGTAGGAGGAATTAACACGGTTTCACAAGAGGCTCTTTAACCACGTGACACACCGTCCCTCCTCGGCTAAAATCTTTCCTCGGCACTGTCGAACTCACGAGCGACCAAAGCCCGATTACCACCAATCTAAATTCGAACTCAACACTCCACACATCAACCATAATTCGGCTCTCATCGATCTGGCTCGCCAACCTCAATGTCTATTTCGGGCACCCACGCCCTCAATGACCCCAAGCGCGCCTCTCACGAGCTTGATTTTCACCGAGTCTGATCCTCGGCCCTAATTGTAGCCTCTGGCTTAGCCTGACATGCTCTCGACAAGCAACATGACTCCAAGTGCGCCTCTCGCGAGCTCGGTTTTCACCGAGTCTAGTCCTCAGCCCTAAATGCGGTCTCCGGTTCAGCCTGACACGTTCTCAACAAGCAACATGACCCCAAGCACGCCTCTTGTGATCTCGGTTTTCACCGAGTCTGGTCCTCGGCCCTAAATGCGGCCTCAGGCTCTAGCCCGATATGCTCTCAACGAGAACCATGACCCAAAGCGCGCCTCTCATGAGCTTGGTTTTTACCGAGTCTGGTCTTCGGCCCTAAACATGGCCTTCAGCTTAGCTTGACACACTCTCAGCGAACAACATAATCCTAGCGCGTCAATCATAAAAATACCAAATAGGTAAAACCGCAGTTCAAATGCTACACTAATAAAAAAGTGCAGGGAACAACCTTTCAAGTGAAAAGGAAGACATCTCTTTTATTGCATGAAACCACACAAAGGGAATAGTTACATTTACAAACCCATAGAAGGCTATTTAAAGAAAGAAACACTTTCAAACAAAGCATCAACTTGGAGAGAGTATCGAAAATATGGTCGCCGACCAAGCTGAGCAAAAAAAAGAAGTTCAGGCTCAGAGTCCTACGACCATGATTCAGCGGTGTGCGCAAACTGGGACAGGGAAGCTCCTGCAACCCAGGAGTTGGAAGGGTAGGCGAAAAAGGAATTCAAAGTGGCAGCAGGTAAAACTAAGAACCACTATCAAGAGTTTTAAGCCAACACGGTATTTCCTATTAACCATGGAAACAAACTTTGTGTTCGCCATAAGCCAGATTATACAGACCTATACTTGGAACTCCTTCTCCTGCTTAAATCCTTGAGTCGGATGGTACAAACCTATGGTAAACGGTGAATCCCCCGAGCGAATAAAAGCAACCTCTGATATAATGGTAATCTTTGACACCTCAATCCATGATTTCCATAACACACAACAAGTAAGGGGGTATTTATAGGCCCGGAACACAAACCATCATCGTAATTGACAGATACACGATGCTTCTTTTCGTCAAAGATATAATTGACATCTAATGCTTTGGGAAACGATTACCAAATCCTCATCATGATTACTTTCTGCCAAGATATATCTACAGTACAGGTGGTGAACATTCGGGAGAGCTTTAATAAACATCACATCCAGCTCGAATACCAAAACAAAGATCGCGACCCCATCTCAGGACCAACCAAGGATATAAAGACTAATATCACTTAGAGCTTGAGACGCAATCTTACAAACTCCAGTCGAACTCGGGGCCTGTGGACTGGACTAGAACTACTGGGCCCACTCAGGCTAGACCCAACAACGCCCCATCCCTCATTTTGATCCAGACCGCGCTGTTAGGGACTTTTCGATTTGCCCGAGCAACGTCAGATCATGGTGGAATATTCCCTACATCTTTATAAATATATTTTCAAGTCCATATAATTTTGGCTTTCATTATAGTTCATACTTGTAAAATCCTTTGTGCGGCTCCCGAGGGCCCACGGTACGAGTTGGATGCATTTCATGATTATTCGGTGCTTGGTACGTGCGCTGCGGCTAAGCGGAGCAGTTTTCCTGCATTCGTCATTGCCGTGGCCATGGAAAATCACCTTCGCGCATGGCCACGATTTTGTCATGCTCATCGTGCTTTTGGGAACCTTGGGGGTGGCACTTGGGGGTTAGGGGTTTCATGTATAATGTAGGAGAGTGTTGGCAAATAAAGCGGTTGCCTTGGGCGGAGATGAACGAGCTGCCCATATGGGCGTGCGACCAGTCGATCTTCGCCTAAGACAACTTGCGGAGTTTATCCTACACCCGGTTTTATGTTTTCTTGCGTTCATAGTCCTGTAATTGTTCTTTTACCTTTATGCCTTCAATACCATTCAGCCATCATGGTCTTTTGGGGGCACATATATGGAGTGTGAGGTTGGTACATGGACCAATGCATGCCCCGCGATGTTAAGTCGGGAAGCCCAATTCGACACAGATTCGGGATGATAGGCTTATCCCTTGCATGAGATGCAAGGATGTCGCAGGGGTTCTTCTGCACAAAACAATTATCCTGTGACAGTTGGTATCAGAGCAAGAATTGCAAGCCTCTAATTGAGAAAGCCCTCGATGCGAACATAGCCGATGTGCATTCCGTATGTGGCGCTCAAGTTGTTGATGCAGTGAAGCCAGTTGATGGATATTTCGACTGTTATATTCGAGGAGGTAAACATTCGTTGATCGATACGAGGACTATGATTTGCATGTAGAGCAGATGTCTCTTAAGTCATGTGCGCAAAGTAGATCTCTCATCAGACGCAAAGTGGTGCGTAGAGCAGACTCTCTCATAAGACGCAAAGTCCTATGCATAGCAGATCTCTAGTGAGACGCACATTATGCGCAAAGCAGACTCTCTCATAAGACCCGCCGATGGTGCGTAGGGCGATGTCCCCTAAGACGCAGCGTAGAGCCGATGGCTCATGAGTCGCAAAGTATGGTGCGCAGGGTGTATGACCCCTAAGATGCAGCACTGAGCAGATGGCTCGTGAGTCACCAAGTTGGTGCGCAGGTCTAATGTCCCCTAAGTCGCAAGGTTGTTGCACAAGGTAAGATGGCCTCTAAGACGCAAGTTTGTTCATGCGCAGAGCAGATGGACTCGTAAGTCACAAGATTGACATGTCCGAAACAAGCACTAGCGAAGAACAACTGTGGTGTGGCAGCAATGCTCTTTATGCAGAGAGTTGGCGGACGTCGTGACCTGGTTGGAGAAAATCCCTCAAGTCGTGGTTTGAGGAGCTGCGTAAGACTTGAAGCTCGTTGATATGGGCTCGGAGGAGAGCGCCATGACCTCTATGGGGATGAGTGAGCAAGCAGTAATTTGTAAGACTTGAAGCTCATTGAGATGGGCTCGGAGAAGAGTGCCATGACCTCTACGGCGGGCGAGTGAGCAAGCAATGATCGGCTCACGGAGGCAATGCTCCAGTGTGGCGCGGCCACGGAATTACTCATCACTTGGGTGTTGTACAATGACACCCAGATGTTATTTGAGATGAGCGTTGCTCGTATGCTCTTCAAGTTTGGGACTTTCCATTGCCCAACAAGACTGAGACTTGGTGAATCAAGCTAGTAGCCTCTTCGTGGTGTCCCTCCAAGCGAGCGTTGCTCAACGACGCTCGTTTGCTCCATAAGTCTGGGATTCTCATTGCCCAACAACAACGAGTTTGGGAATCTCAAAGCCCTTTCTCGCAACAACAGGAGATGATGAAACTCAATGATGTTACAAGTAGTCATTTCCTAGTAGCGGACTTCACACGGCGAAACTCGACATGTTGCGGCCCACTGCGGCATGTCATTACTCAGGTGGTGTTCCCTTCAACTACTTGTGAAGAATTCAATTAAGCAATTGTAGCTTATCTAGAAAGGCTGTGTGGCCGAGGCGAGTTCGACGAGGACGTTGAAGCTTGAAGTGGGGGAGGATGCTAGGGACTTTTTGATTTGCCCGAGTAATGATGGATCATGGCAGAATGTTCCCTATATGTTTGTAAATATGTTTTCGAGTCTATGTAATTTTGGCTTTCATTATAGTTCGTACTTGTAAAATCCTTTGTGCGACCCCCGAGGGCACACAGTACGAGTTGGATGCATTTCGTGGTCATTCGGTGCTTGGTGCGTACGCTGCGGCTAAATGGAGCAATTTTTCTGCATTCGTCATGGTTGTGGCCATGGAAAATCACCATCGTGCATGGCCATAATTTTGTCACGCTCCTCGTGCTTTTGGGAACCTTGGGGGTGGCACTTGGGGGTTAGGGGTCTCATGTATAATGTAAGAGAGCGTTGGCAAATAAAGCGGTTGCCTTGGGCGAAGACGAACGAGCTGCCCATATGGGCATGCTACTAGTCGATCTTCACCTAAGACAACTTGCAGAGCTCATCCTACACCCAATTTTATGTTTTCTTGCGTCCATAGTCATGTAATTATTGTTTTACTTTATGCCTTCAATACCATTCGGCCAATATGGTCTTTTGGGAGCGCGAAAATGGAGCACGAGGTTGGTACATGGAGCAACACATGCCCCGCGATGTTAAGTTAGGAAGCCCAATTCGGGATGAATTCAAGATGATAGGCTTATCCCTTGCAAGGGTGTCGCACAGGTTCTTCCGCACAAAACAATTGGCCCGTGATAGCGCGACCCCATCCAGGGGGCTTCGCCCGATTGCATCTTTGAGTAAGGCTCGAACCAAGCTAAATGGCTCTACCCAGGGACCCACCTTGCCACATAAGGATATCTTCATCCTACCTTATCAAGAAATATTCAATCATGAACCTGCCATCTCCGGGATTGGCCTCGACCGATTCCATGCAATAATCCTAGCGAAATTGCCGGGCGGCAACACCGTCCTCCCCTGCAATACAAATAGACACGACGCACCTAGGTAACACTAAGTTCCAATTCGATAAATCTCTACCTTGGAGTCATCCTAACATGGGCGTTAGAGTGCCTTTTGCAGCCCCCCCCTATCGGCATTGAACCACATAAGGAGGGATACCAAATCGGACCGGAAGGCCTCGAGTCTCAAGCAGGAACACTTTTAAATCTACCTGGATTAGAGACGTGTTCAGGGATCTCGCCTCGTTTAAGGTAATTGATGTAGGGAGTTCTCCAATCCGTGCCTTGTTCGACTTTTTGGACCTCGGCTGAGGTGTCGGCCGATTGGATGCTCGGATGTCCGAGGACTTGCTGAATGACCGACCTGTTGTTTTGAGGCTTTTTGGTGCTAGCAAGTTTGGATAATAGGCCAGCCTAGGTGTTTTCTTCCCGAGGTATATGCTGAATCACACAACTATCGAAGTTAGTGATCAAAGAAAGAATTAGTGTGAGATACCTTTCAAGGGAGGGGTCCCTGGCTTGGCAAGCGTTGTTGACTTATCATACGACAAGTTGTGAGGCACTTTTTTACGATGATGTTTCGAGCTTTCACTTCCTGAGCGAGTTTTAGCCCTGCGATCAGAGCTTCGTATTCAACTTGGTTGTTGCTAGCTTTGAATTAGAATTGAAGGGACTATTCTAGGGCTATCCCCTGGCCATTTTCCAGAATGATGCCTACCATGATCCCTTTTTCGTTGGAGGCACCATCCACAAATAGCGTCCAAGTTTCCTCCAGTTTGGGAGTATCTTCTTGGTCGGTGGATTCGAAAACTAAGTTGGTCAGAGCCTGGGCCTTTATGGGACCTCTGGGTTGGTATTCGATGCTGAATTCTGAGAGTTTTATAGACCAGGATATCATTCGTCCTACAAGTTTGGATTTAGCCAATACCTCCCTAATTGGTTTTTTGGTGCACACCTAAATGTGGTGGCTCTGGAAATACAGCCTTAGTCTCCGAGCCGAGATGACCAGAATGAAAGTGACCTTTTCAAGCCTTTGGTATATGACTTTTGGTCCTTGGAAGAACCTTGCTGACAAAGCAGATCAGTTTTTGATCTTTTCCTTGTTCTCGGATCAGGACCGAGCTGAGGCCCTTTTTGTGACTGTGAGGTAAAGAAACAAGATTTCTCCTTGTCGTGGTTTATCCAAAACTAGTTGGCTAGCAAGGAAGTGTTTCAAGTCTTCGAAGGTATGTTCACATTTTTCATCCCAATGGAAATTCTACTTCTTCCTTATGATCTTGAAGAAGGGGGCGGCTCGATCGGCTGAACTGGAGAGGAATCTGGATAGCACGACCATTCTCCCAATAAGCTGCTGTACCTCCTTGATGTTGTGCGGACTCCGCATCTCTTGAATGGCCTGACATTTCTCAGGATTGGTTCCTATACCTCGATGTGTCAGCATAAAGCCGAGGAACTTGCTATCATGCACTTCGAAGGCGTACTTTTTCGGGTTTAATCTCATGTTGTAGTGTCTGAGCTGGTTGAAGATCTCAATGAGGTCACTACAATGATCTCCAGTGGCTGGTATTTTAGCTACCATGTCATCGACATACACCTCCATGTTATGACCGATTTGTGGTTAGTAAGTGGCCCCTGCATTTTTAAGTCCGAAGGGCATTACCCTATAGCAGAAGTTTGCGTGTTGGGTAATGAAAGCCATTTTTTCTTCATCCTCGGGGTGCATTCAGATCTGATTGTAGCCTAAATAGGCATCCATGAAACTCAGATATTGGTATCCTGAGGAGCCGTTGACGAGTTTGTCAATGCTCGGCAATGGCTAGGAATCTTTTGGCTAGGCTTTGTCGAGGTCGGTGAAGTCGACGCACATTTGCCATTTTCCCGAGTGCTTTTTGACCATCACAACATTCACGAGCCATATTGTAAATTGAATTTCACAGATGAATTTTGCCTTTAGCAGCTTCTTGCTTTCTTCACGGGATGCCTATTGTCGCTCGATTTCGAGCTTTCTCTTCCTCTGGGCTACAGGTTTGACATGAGGATCGATGGCCTGCCTTTGGCAGATGACCTAGGGGTCAATTCTTGGCATGTTAGACGTCGCCCACCCGAAGATGTTGGCATTGCTTTTGAGTAGAGTGTTGAGTTGAGCTTTGAGCTCACTGGGGAGGTGTACTCCCATATAGGTTACCTCTTCGGGGGATGTCCTGATGTGTACTGACTCTAAGTTGTCAGCGGGTTGGGGCTACTCTTTGATGTCTCCTATGGGATCCAAGTCTGATATTCTTGGTTGGAGTTCAGCTAGTCTGAGCTTCAGGCATTCGTTGTAGCATGCACGAGCCTCCCTCTAGTCTGCATGGATTACTCCTACTTCTGTCTCTGAGATGAGAAATTTGATGGCGAGGTGAGGGGTCGATACAATGGCTCCTAAGTTGTTCAAGGAGGGTCGGCCCAGAATCATGCGGTAGGGACTTGCGCATTGGACGACAAGGAACTGTACGTTTATTGCCTTTGTTCCCAGAGTGGAGCCAAATATTGTGGTCATCCTTAAATAGCCTTTAATGTCTACGTGGTCTCTTGAGAAACTGACTAGTTCTCCTTGGTATGGGTGTATCGAATCTTCGTCGATGCTCATTTTTTTGAGTGTAGGGTAGAAGAGGACATCGACAGAACTCCCCTGGTCCACCAAGACTTTCCTGACAAGGGAACCAACAACAATCACAGAAATAATGACAAGATCATGTAAATTCATGTCAACTCATTGAAAGTCAGTATCATAGAATGATATTACTGGGGCGGGCATGCACAGCCTTTGTGACCGAGCTGCTTCGTTCACGGTCATGATAGTCCGGGATGGTTGCATTTCAAAACTGCTTTCTCCGGTGAATCCTCCTATTATGTAGTCGATGACTCCCTGGATACCATGGTGGGGTTGTTCACCTTTAGAGTCATCATGGTTGTTTGTGTCGCCAGATGACGGCGTGTTGCCGAGACTTTGACGCTATCGGCGGTTTCATCAGCTCTGGCTGCGACTCCGATCATGTCAGATGTAGTGGTCGAGGTGACCTTCTCTGATTAAGCGTTCAATTTGGTCATGAAGGACTACACATTCTTTGGTAGTGTGCCTGTGGGTTCGATGGAATTCACATCTTTTGCTTTTATTGCATTTGAATAAAGATCTTGCCCTTTCCAGGTCGCTGGGGGGGGGGGGGGTCTAAGTAGTTGCAGGTAGTATACCTCTCGTAGGATGGTTTCTCTCAGGGTGTTGAGAGGTGTGTACCTTTCGAATCGGTCACTTGGACGAGGTGATGACCTCGACACTAGGCTATTGTTCTGCTCGTGGCGATTGCGATCTTCGCTTTTTTTTTGCCTCCCTTTCTCGACTTTTTGTCTTCGACAGCGGCCTTGAGATTTTGCCAGTCAGTCTCTTTTGCTTCTCGGAGTTCTTCCATTTTTATGAAGCTGACCGCTTTCTCTTGAAACTCGGCCATATCCTTAGGCTCTGTCAGGGTGATCTAGTTGGCAAAGAGTTTGAGTTTTAACGCGAGCTTGATGGAGTAGAATTCAACTTGTGGGTCAAGATTGAGAATTTCGGCCGCTATGACCTGGAACCTGTTCATATATTCTCTTAGAGGCTCATGTTGCCCTTGTCTAACATAATGGAGGGCAGCCTCCGTCTTGTGATAGACTCGTGATGTGGTGAATCAGTTAAGGAAGACACGAGAGAGGTCCTCAAAGGAATGAATAGACCCCGACGGGAGGGAGGCAAACCACAATAAAATGGATTTTCCTAGGAAACTTGGGAAGGCTCTGCAGAGTGCAGGATCGGTTGCTCTGTGATAGAGCATCATGGTCCTGAATGCCATCAGGTGCAGTGTGGGGTCGCCTGTACCGTCGTAGGGTGTTAGGTTGGTATAAAGCTGACTTCTTGGTGGGAGGTGGGTCACCATTATGTGTTCGGCGTAGGATCCTGCGTCGACAGGAAGGGCAGTCCCGACCTGTCTGGCTTTAGGATCTTCATCTTTTCCTGGACGGGGGTGCCGGAGACCTCATCGCAGAGGACAGGGATTGCTCTCCCTCTCCAGGAGTGATTAATTTCTTCATGCTCCGAGTGGCAACACTCGTGGTCAGCCAGGAGTTGTCCACGAGATTGTGACAATATATCGATTTGGGCTGTCAAACATTGGTTTTTCGCCTCCAAATAGTTTATCCGTCGGTGGGGCTCTTCAGGGGAAGGATGGGCAAGTACCAGAGCATCGCTCCTCGCTGTTTCAGCATCACCAAGTTGTTGTCAATTGTTGCCGTCGGGTCATTGCCGTTGGTGAGCGGTGGCGGTCGCTTGGCTCCGGGTTCCAACCATTGTGGGGGAGATAAGCTTTACTCGCCCCCATGGTGGGTGCCAAATGTTTCTGCCTGAGGATTAGAGTAATTGTTGGGATGGGAATAAGAAATGCAGCGGAAATAATAATTTTAAAAATTCAAAACATCCAAAATAGTGATCTACAATTAAGGAATTCAATCTACGAGTATAAGGGAGAAGGTATACCTTATACCGCGGTTGGATATGATGCTCCCATTCCCGTATCAAGACGAACACGTGTACGTCCTCCAATGATAGTCCACACCAAGCACCTCACAAGAATGGGGCAGTGAACAACCAGACTCGTCATGGCTCAACGAAGATGCTTTCTCAAACTCCGAAACCTCAAAAGCTAGGCCGGCCCTTCCACCAAGAATCGGGCTCCAAAATGAGAGGAAGAGTAGATGAGAAAACAATAGAATGAGGAGGTAGATCAAAGAATTCCTCGTTGTCCTTTCTCGAAATCCTCCAAGTGGATAAAGTATGCGACACACCCAAGTAGAAGACACCTCCAATTTGGCTTCGTAGAAGACCGAGAAGGAGGAAGTAGATAGCCAGCCACCAATGGAGAGGAGGAGTTCTTTGGAGCATTTCTCTTCAAGAAGCCTCTAAAGAATCAAGCCCTTGATCTTCTCCTAGAAGATGAAGAACTAAATTCACCAACCCTTCCTATGGGGTGTTCGGCCACAATTTATAGAGAGGGGGGGGGGCTACAAAGGTAGACCCGGCCCTTATTGGAGGGTTTCTTCATGCAATTATAATTATCTAAGTTGTCAATAATTGAAGCAAAAGCAATAAATAAAAGCATAAAGTAAATAAGGATGATTATGGATGTTCTATGGGTTCCACCCGAGCTACCCGGCGAACCAAGGCCATCATCCTAGGGTTTTTAAGGAGCTCCGTCTCGCCAAGGGGCTGCCCAAAAATATCTTGTAGGTTGCCGGTTCCATCAGTACCTTCCCGGGGTTCAAGCCATCATCAACATGGCGCCGAACACCTCCTCTCCGCGCACGCACCAAAACGGGGCAGCAAGCATGCTCATTGTGAATCTGCCCCTAAACTTCTAATTTCAAAAAACTAAAAGAAGAATACCCCAAACAACCCTTGGGAAAAGGTTTAAGGAGAGGGAGAAGTGAATTACAATTAGAATTCTCAAGAGGAAAGCTGGGGTACACAGGTCCTATTTAAAAATTACAATGCTGAAATTTCATAAATTTACAAGCAATCATCACGTACAACCACGTTTTACACACAGTCACATGCACATAGGGCGCATCCATAATCATCCTTTCATGCATCACATCATATATGAAAAAGAAAGGAAAAAACAAAATCCTAAATCGCACAAATCCGATCACGTGTCCACCCAAAATGGTCCAAACAACACATGCTGAATCATTTCGGTTCTCAGGGCTGTTCAACCATGAACCCATAGGATTTTTGAGTTTAAATTCTGTCCAAAATCAATATGGATAGCAGGCTTCCACCTCGATTCATCATATGAACCATGGAGCCAAGAAAATGACTCAAAAACCCTCCAAAAACCAAAACCGGGCAGCATGACGTTTAGGGAGCGAACGATTCGTAAACGTGACCAAAATGCGAAATAAAAATTCCAAAATTTTGCTAAAGGTGGATCTGATACCACTGTTGGGATGGGAATATGAATGCAGCAGAAATAGCAATTTTAAATATTCAAAACATCCCAAAAAAATGATCTACTTTAGCAACATTTAAGGAATTCAATCTACGAGTAGAAGGGGGAAGGTATACCTTATACTGCGGTTGGATAGAGTGCTCTTATTCCCTAATCAAGATGCACATGTGTATGTCCACCAATGATAGTCCACACTATGTGCCTCACAACAAAAGGGCAGCGAACAATAAGACTCGTCGTGGCTCAACGAAGATGCTTTCTCAAACCCCGAAACTTCAAAAGCGAGACCGACCTTCCACCAAGAACCGAGCTCCAAAACGAGAGGAAGAGGAGATGAGAAAACAACGAAACAAGGAGGTAGATCAAAGAATACCTCGTTGTCCTTATTTGGGATCCTCCAAGTGGATGAAGTAGGCGGCACACCCAAGTAGAAGACACCTCCAATTTGGCTTCGTAAAAGATCGGGAAGGAGGAAGTAGATAGCCGACCACTAAAGGAGAGGAGGAGGAGTTCTTTGGAGCCTTTCTCTTCAAGAAGCCTCTAAAGAATCAAGTCCTTGATCTTCTCCAAGAAGATGAAGAACTAAATTCACCAACCCCCATGTTCGGCCACATTTTATAGGGAGGGGGAGGGGGAGGGGGGGGCTACAAAGGTAGACCCGGCCCCATAAAAACTCTCTTCCCGGAATTTAAACTTTCGAGATTTGCCTCCAAAAATAATTTATATTTTAATGGCATCACAATTAATTCGAAATTAATTAAATCCAACAAAATATAAACTTCAATTTATCTCCATAAATTAAGAGCCTATAAACAAGAATGATAATTATCTAAATAAACCAATTTCCTAAATGAACCATGGAGCCAAGAAAATGACTCAAAAACCCTCCAAAAATCAAAACCGGGCAGCATGACGTTTAGGGAGCGAACGGTTCGTAAACGTGACCAAAATGCGAAATAAAAATTCCAAAATTTTGCTAAAGGTGGATCTGATACCACTATTGGGATGGGAATATGAATGCAGCAGAAATAGCAATTTTAAAAATTCAAAACATCCCAAAAAGATGATCTACTTTAGCAACATTTAAGGAATTCAATATACGAGTAGAAGGGGGAAGGTATACCTTATACTGCGGTTGGATAGAGAGCTCTTATTCCCGAATCAAGATGCACACGTGTATGTCCACCAATGATAGTCCACACTATGTGCCTCGCAACAAAGGGGCAGCGAACAATCAGACTCGTCGTGGCTCAACGAAGATGCTTTCTCAAACCCCGAAACTTCAAAAGCGAGACCGACCCTTCCACCAAGAACCGAGCTCCAAAACGAGAGGAAGAGGAGATGAGAAAACAACGAAACAAGGAGGTAGATCGAAGAATACCTCGTTGTCCTTATTCGGGATCCTCCAAGTGGATGAAGTAGGCGGCACACCCAAGTAGAAGACACCTCCAATTTGGCTTCGTAAAAGATCGGGAAGGAGGAAGTAGATAGCCGACCACTAATGGAGAGGAGGAGGAGTTCTTTGGAGCCTTTCTCTTCAAGAAGCCTCTAAAGAATCAAGTCCTTGATCTTCTCCAAGAAGATGAAGAACTAAATTCACCAACCCCCATGTTCGGCCACATTTTATAGGGAGGGGGAGGGGGAGGGGGGGGGGCTACAAAGGTAGACCCGGCCCCATAAAAACTCTCTTCCCGGAATTTAAACTTTCGAGATTTGCCTCCAAAAATAATTTATATTTTAATGGCATCACAATTAATTCGAAATTAATTAAATCCAACAAAATATAAACTTTAATTTATCTCCATAAATTAAGAGCCTATAAACAAGAATGATAATTATCTAAATAAACCAATTTCCTAAATGAACCATGGAACCAAGAAAATGACTCAAAAACCCTCCAAAAACCAAAACCGGGCAGCATGACGTTTAGGGAGTGAACTGTCACGGACCAATGGTTTTGTACGGAAGAACCCTGCGGCACCCTTGCATCCCGTGCAAGGGATAAGCCTTAATCCCGAATCCGTCCCGAATTGGGCTTCCCGACTTAACATCGCGGTGCATACATTGGACCACGTGCCAACCTCGCATTCCATGTCCGCACCCCCAAAAGACCATGTTGGCCGAATGGATTTTGAAGGCATAAAGCAAAAACAACATTACAGGACTATTGACGCAAGTAAACATAAAACCGGGTGTAGGATGAGCTCCGCAATTGTCTTTGGCGAAGAACGACATGTCGCATGCCCATATGGGCCACTCGTTCGTCTCCGCCCAAGGCAACCGCTTTGTTTGCCAACGCTCTCCTACATTATACATGAGACCTCTAACCCCCAAGTGCCACCCCCAAGGTTCCTTTTGGCACGAGGAGCATGACAAATCGTGGCCATCCGACATTGGGATTTTCCATGGCCACGGCCATGACGAATTCACACAAAGTGCTCCGCTAAGCCGTAGCGCACGCACCAAGTGTCGAATGGACTCGAAATGCATCCAACTCATACCGTGGGTCCCCCGGGGATTGCACAAGAGGTTTTACAAGTACGAACTAGAAATAAAGGCAAAATTACATGGACGCGAAAACATATTTACAAATATGTAGGGAACATTCCGTCATGATTCGTCGTCGCTCGGGCGCATCGAAAAGTCCCTAACATCCTCCCCCACTTCAAGCTTCGACGTCCTCGTCGAACTCGCCTCGACCGCACCTTTCTGGCATAGGCTGCAATTGCTGAAGTGAATTCTTCACAAGTAGTCGAAGGGAACACCGCCTGAGTAACGACATGCCGCAGTGGGGCCGCAACATGTCAAGTTTCGCCGTGTGAAGTCCGCCACCAGGAAATGACTACTTGGAACATCTTTGAGTTTCATCATCTCCTGTTGTTGCGAGAAAGGGCTTTGAGATTCCCAAACTCGTTGCTGGGCAATGAAAGTCCCAGACTTGTGGAGCAACCGAGTGATGTTGAACAACTTTCGCTTGAAGGGGCACCAGCGTTGTTGAGCAACGCTCGCTTGAATGGACACCGAGAAGTAGCTACTGTGTTCACCAAGTCTCGATGTTGCTGGGCTATGAGGGTCCCAGACTTTGTGGGGCACACGAGCGTCGTTGAGCAATGCCCGCGTGAAGGAACCCGAGAAATGGTTACTCAATTCACCAAGTCCCATTTTTGCTGGGCAGTGAAGAGTCCCAGACTTAAGGAGCATACGAGCAACGCTCGTCTCAGATAACATCTAGGTGTCGTTGTGCAACACCCAAGTGATGAGTAGTTCCGTGGCTGCACCACACTAGAGCCTTGCCTCCACCGCCGCTTTGAGCCGATCTTTGCTTGCTCACTCGCCCCCCGCAGGAGTCATGGTGCCCTCCTCCGAGCCCATCTCAACGAGCTTCAAGTCTTACGGATCACTGCTTGCTCACTCGCCCCCCGCAGAGGTCATGGCGCCCTCCACCGAGCCCATCTCAACGAGCTTCAAGTCTTACGCTGCTCCTCGATCACGACTTGAGGGATTTTCTCCAACCGGGTCACAACGTCCGCGAACTCTCCGCACTAAGAGCATTGCTGCCACACCACAGCTGTTCTTCACTTGTGACTGGTTCGGACGTTTCAATCTTGTGACTTAAGAGCCATCTGCTCTGCGCACAAATCTTGCGTCTTAGAGGCCATCTGGCCATGCGCACCAACCTTGCGTCTTAAAGGACATCTTGCCATGCGCACAAATCTTGCGTCTAAGAGGCCATCGGCCATGCGCACCAACCTTGCGTCTTAAAGGACATCTTGCCATGCGCACAAATCTTGCGTCTTAGAGGCCATCGGCCATGCGCACCAAACTTGCGTCTTAAAGGACATCTTGCCATGCGCACAAATCTTGCGTCTAAGAGGCCATCGGCCAAGCGTACCAACCTTGCGACTCACGAGCCATCAGCTCTGCGCGGCGACTTAGGGGACAACGCCCTGCACACCATACTTGGCGACTCACGAGCCATCGGCTCTGCGCTGCGACTTAGGGGACAACGCCCTTGCGCACAAACTTGGCGACTCACAAGCCATCGGCTCTGCGCTGCGTCTTAGGGGACAACGCCCTGCGCCCATCCTTGGCGACTCACGAGCCATCGGCTCTGCGCTGCGTCTTAGGGGACAACGCCCTACGCACCATCTTCGGCGACTCCCAAGCCATCGGCTCTGCGCTGCGACTTAGGGGACAACGCCCTGCGCACCATACTTGGCGACTCACGAGCCATCGGCTCTGCGCTGCGACTTAGGGGACAACGCCCTGCGCACAAACTTCGCGTCTTATGAAATAGTCTGCTATGCGCACAATGTGCGTCTTACTAGAGATCTGCTCTGCGCACACGACTTAAGAGCCATCTGCTCTGCGTGCAAATGACATTGCGTCTTAGGGGACAACGCCCTGCGCAAAAGTCATGATCTTTAGATCCATCAATGCAGGCTCTGATACCAACTGTCACGGGCCAATTGTTTTGTGCGGAAGAACCCGTGCGGCACCCTTGCATCATGTGCAAGGGATAAGCCTTAGTCCCGAATCCGTCCCGAATTGGGCTTCCCGACTTAACATCGCGGGGCATACGTTGGACCACGTGCCAACCTCGCATTCGATGTCCGCGCCCCCAAAAGACCATGTTGGCATAAAGCAAAAATAACATTACAGGACTATGGACGCAAGAAAACATAAAACCGGGTGTAGGATGAGCTCCGCAATTGTCTTGGGCGAAGAACGACATGTCGCATGCCCATATGGGCCACTCGTTCGTCTCCGCCCAAGGCAACCGCTTTGTTTGCCAATGCTCTCCTACATTATACATGAGACCTCTAACCCCCAAGTGCCACCCCCAAGGTTCCTTTTGGCACGAGGAGCATGACAAATCGTGGCCATCAAACATTGGGATTTTCCATGGCCACGGCCATGACGAATTCACACAAAGTGCTCCGCTAAGCCGTAGCGCACGCACCAAGTGTCGAATGGACTCGAAATGCATCCAACTCATACCGTGGGTCCCCCGGGGATTGCACAAGAGGTTTTACAAGTACGAACTAGAAATAAAGGCAAAATTACATGGACGCGAAAACATGTTTACAAATATGTAGGGAACATTCCGTCATGATTCGTCGTCGCTCGGGCGCATCGAAAAGTCCCTAACAGAACGGTCCGTAAACGTGACCAAAATGTGAAATAAAAATTCCAAAATTTTGCTAAAGGTGGATCTGATACCACTATTGGGATGGGAATATGAATGCAGCAGAAATAGCAATTTTAAAAATTCAAAACATCCCAAAAAAATGATCTACTTTAGCAACATTTAAGGAATTCAATCTACGAGTAGAAGGGGGAAGGTATACCTTATACTGCGGTTGGATAGAGTGCTCTTATTTTCGAATCAAGATGCACACGTGTATGTCCACCAATGATAGTCCACACTATGTGCCTCGCAACAAAGGGGCAGCGAACAATCAGACTCGTCGTGGCTCAACGAAGATGCTTTCTCAAACCCCGAAACTTCAAAAGCGAGACCGACCCTTCCACCAAGAACCGAGCTCCAAAACGAGAGGAAGAGGAGATGAGAAAACAACGAAACAAGGAGGTAGATCAAAGAATACCTCGTTGTCCTTATTCGGGATCCTCCAAGTGGATGAAGTAGGCGGCACACCCAAGTAGAAGACACCTCCAATTTGGCTTCGTAAAAGACCGGGAAGGAGGAAGTAGATAGCTGACCACTAATGGAGAGGAGGAGGAGTTCTTTGGAGCCTTTCTCTTCAAGAAGCCTCTAAAGAATCAAGTCCTTGATCTTCTCCAAGAAGATGAAGAACTAAATTCACCAACCCCCATGTTCGGCCACATTTTATAGGGAGGGGGAGGGGGGGCTACAAAGGTAGACCCGGCCCCATAAAAACTCTCTTCCCGGAATTTAAACTTTCGAGATTTGCCTCCGAAAATAATTTATATTTTAATGGCATCACAATTAATTCGAAATTAATTAAATTCAACAAAATATAAACTTTAATTTATCTCCATAAATTAAGAGCCTATAAACAAGAATGATAATTATCTAAATAAACTAATTTCCTAAACAATAGGAAAGAATTATGATTTATCCTCATAAATCATATATCTATTAATTTTATGATCTATCTTCATAAATCAAAGTCTTATTAAATAGGATTTATCCAAATAAATTAATTCTCAATTAATCGGTTAGGCTCATGGTTAGAAACTAATTTTCCCACCATGTATATTTGATTTAAATTCAAATTATATTTAATTCATAATTAAATATATTCTCTGTCAAGTAGTTAATAAAATATTTAATTCATAATTAAATTTAATCAACTACATGAAATATTATCATGTGTCAATCCCTACAATTTAGGGATGCCCTATAAATTATGGTTACCGAGGAGCTCCTTCCTCGCGCATTCGTTCCTATAACAAAGAACTGTCCTATCATTTCTGTAAAAGAGATCCGTGATCGAGTTGCAGTATGTCTATGCTAGTAGACATATACGGCCGCATTTAGACTTTTATCTCATAAGGTCTGTTACGAGATTAGCCTATTGCGTGTGACCCATTGGGCCCCACACTAAGCCAGTAGTGAGTTGTGCATAGCAGAGAGTTGGATCCGATAGAATGACTTCTATCCGAATCTTACGAACCACCCTGTACAAAACCCCTTTAGTGTGGTCATGAGAGACTCCACTCACAAGTCAAGATTGACGTCCAACAACATGTCATGACTACCCGGTAGTGTGACGTTCAATCTACAGGGCCCGAATACCCTTCGGTGATTTGTTACCATGTAACTAAGTCCCTCAGTTATAATATTCCGAATACGGCTAGGGTACAGAAAAAGTGTCAAACCCTAATATCGCACTACTAGAATAATGGGCATCAGCAACGGCTGATGCCATTGCTGAGCCGTTGTTGAAGAGCATCAGCAACGGCCGAGCCGTTGCAATAGAGCCGTGACAGAAAGTTGCGTTGCTGATGACTTAGCAACGGATCAGCAACGGGCGCTCGGGCCGTCGCTCAAAACATTATCAGCAACGGCCGCTCGGGCCGTCGCTGAAAATATTATCAGCAACGGTTTTGCCACAGACCCGGAGCCGTTGCTGATAACATTAATAGCAACGGTCGCTGAGTCCGTAGCAACGCCGTTAGTAAAAGCCCGTCGCTAAGCCGTTGCTGTATGTCATCAGCAACGACTTTCGAAAAACTTTTAGCAACGGCTTTCCCACGGACAGCCGTGGGAAAGCCGTTGCTGATGATGTGAACCTGCAAATGAAAAAAATTAAAATTTCAAATTTCCATTGATACATTGATACATTATCTGATACATAACTCACACACCCATACCCTCATACACACATTCATTCACACATCACAAACACACCAAGATATACATCAAAACAATTATATTTATATTGATAATTATCCACGATAGTATAAATACAATTCAAATGCAAAATTCAAGTATCAATATCCAAACAAAATAAGTTAAACAAGTTCAATATCTCAGTAACAAGTTCAATATCCAAAAAAAAAATCTCACGATCACGATGGAGGATGGTCTGGATCATATGGCGGGGTCTGGAGTGCTTGAGTGTACACCGGCGTGGACTGACTCGAGGACGATGGATTAGATGATGCCGAAGAGATGCCTGCTGCGGGATGACCTGACATGTTGCGTAGCATAGCATGCATCTCCTCCATCATCTGACTCTGACGCGCGACCGTCTCCTCTAGAGTCCTTATTCTGCTACTATGATCATAACTGGATCTAGAGGTGGATGGTCGCTCACCAGCGACCGGAGGGGTCGGTGCCCCAAGTGGCCCTAGCACGGCTCGCGCATGACCACTATCTGCGAAGCCATATACGCGGCCATGGTCCCAGCCACCTGCGGCCTCGACCCACGATGCTGCGTCAAAGTCCTCGGGGGTACCCCCGCGCTGCACCACCGTCTGGCTGTAGGTCTCCTACTCGAGTTTGATTTTTTGTTTAATATTTATCATAAAACTTAAATTATAAATATATAATGAATAATTTAAACAAATATATAATTACCATAATGTATGCAGCGCGGTTGTGGATGTACTCCCCCGTCCCATGTGCTCGACGGTGAGTCCGCTCAAACACCGCCATCGGGGAGGGTCGCTGGACACTCCCGTCATCCGACACCGTCGTCTACATTTACAAAACAAATACATTAATTAGTACACATAATAACAAATAATATATATAATTAAAAGATATACTTACCATACGGTTTGCGTGCACTGCAAATGCAACAGAGCCGCCGGTGTGACGCGCTGCTCCCCCCGACATGCGATTTCTAGCCGCATTCCGAGAAACCTCCTGCCATCGATCCGTCGACCATATCCCCACGAGCTGGTCCCATATATCCGGAGTAATCCAACCGGGGCCGTATCCCCGAGTCTCCGTGATGTTAGTGGTCCCAGCTCGGGCCATCGCTTGGGACCGAGCCTGCCCCAGCTGCCCGTTGTACCTTGCCCGGGAAATAGCCTCCCAGGCAGCGTAAATGAAGGGCCTTTGGTCCTCGGCCCATGTATAGCGAGCCTGCAAAATAATAATGTCAGTACCAATATTAATATATCATCATGCATGTAAAAAATAATAATAATACGTGCCTCAAACTCGCGCCATAACATGTCGACGTGCTCGCTAGGCACGTGAGACCACGTAGGCCATGCCCCGTGCATGTATAGTCGAATAGTAGAAGAAATGCTCCTCGACACTTCTTCTTGCTCGAACCTGCACAACAAAAATAAATTTTAATATTATATTATGATATAATGAATTTGTAATGATTCATAATTCATGATATATTACCGCTCCCCAATCACGCTAATCAATCTACGTGACTCTGTGGCTGGTGGAGGCTGCCACCTGTTCGGCCCGCGTGGCCGCCTGCGTCTGGATGTACTTGCCTCGGCAGTATCATCCTCATGAGGATCAGCAACAGGAGGATCAACAGCATGAGTAAGTGCTGGAGTCTCACCGATCGGAGACTCCAGCACTTACTCATGCTGTTGATCCTCCTGTTGCTGATCGGAGACTCTGAAGCTCTCCTGCGTCGATAACCACGACCAGACATATCTGTCGAACAGACATATAATCAGATTATTGTATAAATAGTAGAGATATATTTAATAAAATATATACTTTACAATTATTCTTCATCATCTGAATAATAGTCTTCGAATTCTTCTTCTTCTTCCTCTTCTTCATCTTCTTCATCTCCAGCTTCCTCAATTTCATGATCGTCATCATCAGCATATTCAACTTCTAATTGAATTGACGTTGTGTCTGCATCCTCGAGTATTGGAATAATACGATTCACAGCAGGAAGATCATCTTCTTGATAGAAACCAGGAGGATCATTTTCTCCTACTATCGGATCAATTTTTCCTCTACCTTTTGTCTTACAGACTACACGCCAATCTGCTCTATCTTTATTTCGAGCCGGATACTTCGCGTAATATACTTGTTCGGCTTGTGATGCCAATATAAAAGGCTCATTTGCTGCCAATTTCGATTTGTAATTAACCTCAACAAGTTTGTATTTTGGATGAACTTTCATGCCCCTTTCTGTTGTATCGAACCAATGACATCTAAATAGGATCACTAATTTCAAGCCGAAGTAGTGAAACTCTATCACTTCTTCCACCAGTCCATAAAAATCCATATCACATTCAACATAGGTTGCCCCTTTCACGCAGACCCCAACATTCATCGTCTTCTTTGTAAATGAATATTCAACCGTGTGAAATTTATACCCGTTAACAAAATATCCGCTATAGCACGACACAAGTCGCGACGGTCCACTAACAAACTCAAATATTCTTTCATCTATTTCAGCTCTGTGATCTTTGCTGTAAGTCTGAATCCAAGTAGGGAAATCATGATTCCGTAATCTCTCCAATTCTTGATCGTTGTGAATAGAGTATTTTTGCACCATCTCAATGTCAAATATTTCAATGAATTGTTCAATCTCTGGACAATTGAGTAATGCATACAAGTGTGCCAAATGATACTCTTCATCGCTTAAGTGTCGAGATGGACGAGAACCAAAAGCACGACCAGAGTGACAAAATATATTTAAACGTCCATCTGAATGTCGAACACCCCCGTCATCGTTACGTGGAAGACGATCAAATCTTGTCTGTACTGTCGATTCAAAGTAAAATGAGCAGAATGTTGAAATTTCTTGGATGATATACAATTCAGATATTGATCCTTCAACAGCTGCGGTGTTCTTTACTTTTTTCTTCAGACAATTCATGTATCTTTCAAATAAGTACATCCAACGATATTGAACAGGGCCACCAACTCGTGCCTCGTATGCCAAGTGTATCGGTAGATGCTCCATCGAGTCAAAAAATGCAGGAGGGAAAAATTGCTCCAGCTTGCATATGATTTCAACAATATTATTTTCAAGTGTTGACATATCTTCGACTCGAAGGACATTTGCACAGATGCTTCTAAAAAACATACTTAATTCAGTCAACGGACCCCAAATATTATCAGGTAGAAGATCTCGAAATGCGATCGGAAGTAATCTCTGCATGAATACATGACAATCATGGCTCTTCATCCCTGATATTTTGCAATCATCGACGTTCACACATCGAGATAAGTTTGAAGCATATCCATCGGGTAATCTGAGTTCTTTTACCCATTGACAAACATCTTTGATCTGTTGTTTATTTAACACATATAGGGCCTTCGGTTTCAGATATCGTCCGTTGACCTCTTGTAACTCCAACTCTGGTCTTTTACAAAGTATTTTCAGATCATGTCGGGCTTTGACATTATCTTTAGTTTTTCCAGAAATATCCATCAAAGTGTTGAAAATATTATCAAACACATTTTTTTCAATGTGCATGACATCTAAATTATGTCGAATCAATAATGAACTCCAATAGGGCAATTCCCAAAAGATACTTTTTTTCACCCAGTTGTGTGTTTGGCCAAAACCTGACACTCTTTCATTGCGACCAAATACTATATCCGAAAGTGCTGAAACACGTGCTAACATTTGTTCACCAGACAACATCGGTGGTGGCCCATCTCTTTCGACTCTGCCCTTAGTAAATTTATTACGATTCCTTCGATACTGATGATTAATCGGTAGGAATCGACGATGACAATCAAAGAATGAGATTTTTCGTCCGTTCTGAAGACTGGTTGATTTAGAGTGTTCCATACAATACGGGCAAGAGAGTCGGCCGTGAGTGCTCCAACCCGACGACATGCCGTACGTGGGGAAATCATTGATTGTCCATAAGACCGCGGCCTTTAAATTGAAGTTTTGCTTCCGATGACAATCATAAGTGACAGCTCCCTCAGTCCACAATGTTTTCAATTCATCTATCAAGGGTCTGAGAAATATGTCAATTTCTTTTCGCGGACCCTTAGGACCCGGAATAATCATCGAAAGATAAATAAATTCATCTTTCATGCACATTGACGGTGGCAAATTATAAACTGTCAGCAGCACTGGCCAAACTGAATAAGGAGTTGCAGAATGTCCAAACGGATTAAAACCATCTGTGCACAATCCCAATCTGATATTTCTAGTATCCCTAGCAAATGAAGGATAACATGTATCCAAATGTTTCCATGCTTCACTGTCAGATGGATGAGTCATTACTGTATCATCACGACTTCTTGCATGCCAACTCATGTAGGGGGCTGTCTTTTCCGACATGAATAATCTTTGAAGCCTCGGTGTTAGTGGAAAATACCGAAGCACCTTAAACAAGATATTTTTCTGTCGGACTGATTTCTTCTCCTTGTAACGAGGGTGTTGGCATACAGGGCATTTATCCAACTGCACATTTTATTTATAATATAAAATGCAGTTATTTTGGCACGCGTGTATTTTTTCGTACCCAAGCCCCAATTTTCTCATTAGCTTTTTAGTCTTATAAAAAGTTGGCTCAAACTTGTTATCAGTAGGCAGCATTCCATTAATCAATCCAGCAATCCGATCATACGCAACTCCGCTGATATTACAATCGGCCTTGATGTTTAAGAGCTGTGTCATTGCTGAAAACCTAGTGTATTTAGGACAATTCTCATACAAAGGTTCATCGGCAGCTTTCAACATCTCGTAAAATTTTGCAGCTTCTTTATTCGGTAATTCAATCTCTACCGCAGCCCCTACTTCTGTGATATCAACCGCTGTAGTATCTGGTGGGACTGATGTCTGAAGAACTGGCCGATCAACATTATCATTCAGGCGGAATTGACCCCCAAGACTATCAAGTATCATAGTTCTATAGGGATTACATTGACTGGATGAAGAAGCACCAGCAGAGGAAGATTCACCATATGTCTGAACGACAGGATTGCTCGACGTCCCGACTTCGGGTGACTCCCCGTGACAAGTCCATAGAAAATATCTTGGTGCAAATCCTTTGGTATATAGATGCAGAGTGACAGTCTCCCGATCCAAAAATCGTCCATTTGAACAAATGCGGCACGAATATCGAATTTGATCACCCATGCTAACAAAATTCCGATTCGAATAGGCGAAATTTAGGAAGTACGTTACGCCTAATCGAAACTCATTCGTTAAAGCTCCAAGATCAAGACGTCGGTACATCCAACTTCGATCAGCCGACATGATTCTGTCAATCAATGACAATTTCTTTGGTTAATGTCTTTAGGTGAGATTGTCCTATTCCATTCGGGATTTATGTTATTCGTACTGCACTTATGTTTTTATTTTAACTGTGAACTAATTATTCTAAATTTCGGCAGCATCTCCCTACAGTTCTCCGAATACGCATATCATCTGGGCGCGTATCGGAGAACAAGAGAGATGTTGCCGAAATTTAGAATAATTAGTTAACAGTTAAAATAAAAACTTAAGTGCAGTACAAATAACTATATTCCCAAATTGTCCAATCAGGGACAATTCAAGAATTGTACGTCGTATAAAAGATCATCTACTTCTTTTACACGAACATACAATCCCCGAACGGATCTAAGGTTTTGCTAAATCATATCCGACTCGTCGATGCGTACGTGAAACATATCAACTCGTCGGATGGATGATTATTTTCTAAATGTTTCGAGACAGTTCGAGTCCATATTGGACGATTTCGGCGTGCGTCCGAAGTGGACGATTCCGGCGTGCGTCCGAAGTGGACGATTCCGGCGCGCGTCCGAAGTGGACGATTCCGGCGCGCGTCCGAAATTAATCTAAACCCTAATAATTAATCTAACAAATTAAACAATTAATCTAAACAATTAATTAACAATTATAAAATAATATAATATATATATATAATTATAAATTCCGGCGCCGGAGTCCACCCTCCGGCGCCGGTGTACAGTGGCCGGACACACTGTCCGACCACTGTACAAGGTCCGGCGGCGGCCATCGGCCGACCGCCGCCGGCCGAAACCCTAGAAATAGGGTTTCGATCGGATTGATTCCCGCCGGCCGCAACGGGAAGAGACGACCGACCGGCGAGGCATACCTGGACAAGTCGGCAGTAGCGGGAGGAGGAAGAGGCGTCGTCGGCGTCGGCAGCAGCGGCAGCGGCGGCGAGAGGCGTCGGCAGGAGCGGCGGCGGCAGCAGCGGGAGGAAGAAGGGTCGGGCGCGAGAGCGTGCCCTATATAAACTTATCAGCAATGGCTCACTCGCCCGTTAGAAAGCCGTTGCTGATAAGTTATCATCAGCAACGGCTCACTTGTCCGTTAGAAAGCCGTTGCTGATATTTTAATTATCAGCAATGGCTCGCCTTTCCGTCAGAAAGCCATTGCTGATAATTAAAATAATCCGCAACGGCTCGGGTGTCCGTTAGAACGCCGTTGCAGATACAAATATCTGCAACGGCTCGGGCGGCCGTAAGAATGCCGTTGCAAATAGCAACGGCTTGAGCGGCCGTTGCTGATAGCCGTTGCTGAAGACCAAGTTTCTAGTAGTGTCGATTCATATCTATTCTGCTTGCCAAGTCGCTGTCTCAATAATGATATGTCAGAAAACCTTTTTCCGACATTCATATTTACTCTGGCCAGAGATTCTTGAGTCGACACTTGTAGGGACACATAGGATATTATCTCCTCTTACTAGGAGTAACTAATTCCATATTGGTAGCTCACATACCTCCATGGGTGCTTTCCCATGCCTAGAGGTATCCAGCAAATGACACTGAAGGCCATGTAAGGATAAGTCCAAAGCAATGGGTCGATACTCACAAGGTAATCATGACAACCTTAGGTCCAAGGACTGCTTGCACCTACTATCACCTGAGGAACATCCTATCGACACTCATGTAAGAATTCCATTATGTGTTCCTCGTATAGGTTCGTTCAATGAACTCATTCCCTAATGAGCACTTGCACTTGTACATTAAATGATGACTTATAGGTAACTATAAGATCAACTACCCCTTATCATATAAGGCATGTACCAAGTGCACCAATCTATCCAAAATCACCAATCCCATAATTGGTGATCCTATGACTGGGAACATTTAGAACAGGGGCATTTGGATTCCTAAGTCTCACTGGCATGATCTCATCATGGCCTTGGAATCAATTGCTCGGGTCCATGGGGTTCATCACAATCTAATATATACAAAATATAGATGCAGCATATGATGAAAAGTTGCCTCATATTGGCACTATTTCTTTTAGTAATCTGGCCCAGTTTGGTGTCTCTCCTGGTCAGGTTTAATGCCGGCGAGGGGGGGGGGACCTGTAAAATACACTCTAACATTCAAGTCAGTGGGACTCCAAGGTGGAGGTAATGAAATTGGAACTTAGCATTACCCGAGGCATGCATGTTTGTATTTATTACAGGTGGAGGTGATGACGCCGCTCGGTAATCTCGCGAGAATATTGCTCAGAATGGGTCGAGGGTGATCCCGGAGATGGCGCGCTTGTAATGGTGTATCCCTCGTGATAAGGGAGGACGTGGATGTCCTTTTTTGATCTAGCTCGAGTCAAGTCCAGGAGTATAGTCGGGTGGAACCCCTAGGTGAAGCCGTCTGGTTCAGCTTGAAGTGAATTGTGGGGCGCTGTTGGGTCTAATCTGACCAGGCCCAATAGTTCTAGTCTAGTCCAACTATATAGCGTTTGGGAAGTTTTTAAATGAGATATTAACTAATGCCAGACTATGAAATAATACAAAACATGGTATATTAGTAATACACAACCATACCCCTTCATTAGCCTGCATTAGAAAAAAAAACATACGCGATTACTAATTCCACCACTTCTTCGTTCTTCGGCCTCCATGCGATCACCTCTTCATCCGCTTCTTCGTTCTTCGACCTCCTCACGCACTTGCGGTGCTCAAATTCTAACATGGGGGCACCCCGCTGGAGGTGTCCTCACAACCAAGAGAGAGGACCAAGATGACCCTGTAGATGAAAGGGAACTCCTGCTTATTTTTGAGGACGTGCGTGATGGTTGCCACCGCTGGGTTGCTCATCGATAGCCCGATGTCCACACGTGGTGCATGTGGTGGCTCCATCCACTGAACTTATCTTCGCCGGCTCGAACCATGCGGGCTCCACCCATGTCGCACGACAGACCTCCCACAACTGAAAATCGAAGCTCTTTTTCTCTAGGGAGTCGGTGCATGAAAACACGAGGGGCGCAGAGCTGCGCAGGTCATATCACGGGATCAACACTAGCTTCACAGTGCCCCATAGAGTTAAACCTTCGCCGAACGCTTCCTTCATTACCCTCTCCATCACTGTCATTGTCGAGCCTTCATCGCCTCGGGAGAGGCAACATAGGAACAAGCCTGAGGATGACAATGATGAAGGTGGCACCTTTCAGAATAGGTTCTTGCCCCGGTCCGCGAGGAAGTGCCACGTCTCGTTAGTGTGGGATTGTAATATCCTAGATATTAATTGTAGTTTTCCATCTATGTTTGTATTTGTCAGCCTAGCGGGCTAGTCTGAGGTCGATCCGAGTTGACTCATGGTCCAGTGCGAGCTTGTGAGCTCGGGTAAGTAGGAATATGAGTTATGCTAATTTTGCTTGCGTAAATAAATTTAATTAATTTTATGTTGGATATGCATGATTGTTTAATTATGTTGCATGTCCTTAATTATTAAATTATATTGCATGAGTGTGCACGTGGTTGATGTTTATGTGGGGTTAGATTGAGTTAATTTAAGCTTAGTCGGGTTAGCGGGTTTGCTAAGAGGGTTAGGGATTTAGGTTTGAGGAGGGGATTATAAATCCCCCCCGTTTGGCTTGCGGCTCCCTATTGGAGCCGCACAAGCAGCGTGGAGAGAGGAGCTACCCAGCCAAGCCGAGCCACCCCTCTCGATCCCCTCTTCCTCGTCCTTGGAGCCACTGCCCTCAAGCGCCGAGCCGCCGAGCTCCTTCCCCTCTTCTTTCCCCTCTCTTGGAAGCCAAGCCTTCTTGAAGCCAACGCCTCTTTCTTCTTAATCTTGGAGCCGCCACCCCCTTGTTGAGCAAAGCCACCCCTTTGAGGCCAGATTCGGAGGCTGTCGCTTGGAAGTCCCTCTCTATTATCTTCTTCCTAATCATGGTGAGTATTTTTACCCCTCCTTCTCGGGTTTTCTTCGAGTTCTTTAAGTCGTTCTTGAAGGCTAGGATGATTTTGATTTGTTTTCTGATGATCTCTTGAATTTTCGTTGATCTTTTGTGTTCCATATTTGAGGAGGCCCTAAACCTTCCCCTATGGGGCTCGGCAGCCCTAGGATGACCCTAGGGGTGCCCGGTCAAGGTGGAGAAAGGGGGTGCCCTCCGAATGTTCAATGAATTGCCAAAGAGAAGGGTGTAGATTTTTCTTGCTTTCTATGATTCAATTTGTTCATAAATCTTGATGCTTATAATTTAAATGCATGTTTGATATTAAATATGTGATTTTTTTGAAAATATATCATTTGTTTCAAAGATGGGTTGATCTTGAAGGCATGAGGGTTCTTGATTTAAATTCTTGAGTATAAAGGTTGGTTCTTGGGTAAAGAGAGTTGTGAGGCTTGTTGTTCTTGCGTATTAAATATGGTTTTTGTAAGATTTATTTTAATGATTATGAATGTGATATGAAGGAAATTGTGGGAATTAAATTCTGTGAATTTTTGGATTTATTTTTAAGATATGCTGAAAATTCAATGTTGCTGGAATTTCATGCTGTGATGATGAATCTGTGTTGTTTATGAAATGATTGTTGTGGTATATATAGTTTACTGAACATAGTCTTGTAACCTATTATTTTGACCAGAAAATATAGTTTGGAAGCATAGGACACACTCTGGAGACCGGATTCAAGTTAGACACATCAGTTTCGGGCATAATAGTAAGCTAAAATAAAACCCTAAAACAAAACCCTAATCTTGGTAATCTAAATTTTAATTGCATAATTAAAATTGAGCAAGGGATCAGCATAATCTATTATGAACCAACAAATAAAGTTATGCATGAAATAAAACCTCATGGATTATGACATTACGGATCTAGGAGTTGGGGTCGGATATTGGAGTGTTGAGACGCTTTCCAATAAGGACACCCCTAAGACACCGTAGGAGGGACTTGACTTAGGTCATGTTGAGACGCTTTATGAATGGCGGAGAGGCTCATTGAGGAGCCGAATTACGGGCTAGGCCCGGGAGGTTGGATGGCTAATTCCCAATCCGTGGAACAAGTTCAGATGGGCAAATCCCGATTGTTCCTGCGTATCTTATGGAACAAGTACGGACGGGCAAATCCCGATTGTTCCCAAGATTCTATATTTAAAGGAGTAAGTTCGGATGGGCAAATCTCGATTATTCCTACTTTATTTATTGGAACAAGTTCGAATGGGCAAATCCCGATTGTTCCGATTTGGCCTCATCGAACAAGTTCGGAGGACCTACCCGATTATTCCTGAGGTGCTTTTAAGGAATAAGTTCGGACGGGCAAATCCCGATTATTCCTGTTATATCTTAAAGGGGCAAGTTCGGATGGGCGATTCCCGATTGTTCCTTCGCGTCTCATGGAGCAAGTTCGGATGGGCCAATCCCGATTGCTCACGAGTTTCTTTATATTAGGATAAGTTCGGAGGGCCTTCCCGATTATCCTTGTATGTTTTGTTGCCTTAGGGCATGGTAGGCCTAGGCCTGTTGATCTTCACTATTTGGATGTTGGATGCCTTCAGGCAGGTGGTGGCCAGATGGCATGTTAGTTGGTCACTCCCTTGTGACCTTTCCTGCTTGAGTCAGGAGTTTTGCTTTATGCATCATATTTGTGTTTGGTTTTTCGTGGGGGATGGTAGAACCACTCACTGAGTTCTTTTGAACTCACACGTTGTCGTTGTTTTATTTTGCAAAGCCTGACCAGTGAGATGGGCTGGAGTACTTGGCGCGGCTGGAGGGCAGAGGAGCTACATTGATCTCATAGCAGTCCTAGTTAGGGGTCGTAGTCGAGTTTTGGTAGTTAGTCATGCACTTATGTTTTAGTGTTTTGGAGTTGTAGTCCCTTGGGGACATTTATGTCGTTATTTCAGATTTCATTGTAATTGATCAGTTGAACTTGATTTGTTATTTCCGCACTTTATATTTTTGCTAAACTTACTTACAATGAATCCTGGTTTGGTTTTTCATTTGAAATAACACTTGTTTATTTCTTTTCTCTATGTTTTATTGTTGAGTTGGCATGTGTCTGGTTTAGGCTATGGGGTATAGGCACGTATACCCTGGCCGTTCACGTGACCCTGAGTTGGGGCATGACAGAGATAGAGGGCGGGCGCCGTCGTGAATGGCGAACAACATAGTTGCGAAGATGCCCCCGACGTCGAAGTAGTCTAAGATTCACGCATCGGGGTCATCTGACCTGGTCTTCAGGGTCTGCTCGAGATAGTCAAGGCCTTCCCGGAGAGGGCCTTGTTGGCCTAAGGTTTTTAACCTTGGTTTTAATCTCGATTTTGATGATAACTGACAAGATCATCTCTAAGGAAGCTTTCTGTTAAGAGACTGTTGCACAAGAAGTTGCAACTGCTAAGATAACTGCTTTAAAACAGAGTGAGTAACATATAAAAATTAACCACTAGGAAACACAAACACAAGGATTTGTTTACGTGGTTCTGTTACAAACTTGTCACCTAATCTGCGGGGCCCTCATCGGACAGATGTTCAATCCACTATCAACAAAAGTACAATATTAGTTTAAGGATTTCACACTATTTGCTATACAAGTACTAACCAACTTTCATCTCTATGACAACTCAATCATAGAGTTCTGTCCTCTACACAGTCTCTGTGTTGTAGTGAGTTATCAATCCAACTCCATCTTGACTTGAAGATAATTGATGTACTCTGTTGCCATCTACACACTCAGCAGTCTAAACTTTATAACTAGCAACTCTGTTTACGCACCTAGGAGACTTGCTTAACCATCTCTTCTCTTTCCTCATATATAGAGAAAACCAATCATCTCGCATAAAAGCCATTTAACATAAGATCTTAATTACATCAGCTTTAAACTCAAGAGACAATCAAAATATCTCATAATGCTTTAGCCATAAAAGCCTCAGGAAAAACCGCCTAGCTCATCAATGAAAAATCACATCACTTCTTCCATAAATAACCAAGTGATTAAAGATGAATATGTTGGCCTAAGGTTTTCAACCTTGGTCTTAATCTCGGTTTTGATGATAATAAACATGGAACTAATGTTTCATTGAGAAATATTTTCAGGTTACATATCGGTTTGCTTCCGACGTCCCCAATCAGAAAAATCAGAAGAAATCAAGAATCGAGGGCTTTGGAGTCGAGCATGTCAAAATTAGTTTAGGACCTAATTTCTTTTATTGTAAATGTTCCTAAGCCTTAGTTTGATGTCCTCATTGAGTTCACAATCCAAAAAACCGAACCCCGAACCCCTTAGTTTGATGTTGCTAGGACACTTTGGATTCCTAGGTCAACTCACCCCCAAGGACCCAAAGCCATTTGGGTACCAAAAGTCTCATCTTCTTTTGTAGGGGGAGCTACCACACAATGGTAAAGGAAATTGAAGAATTGAAGTTGACCATGGACTTGAATGAAAAATCCATCATTGGTTGCAACTTCAAGTCATCATGATGCCTAAGGTATGAAAAAATGGCATCTTAAGTAATCCGGTATCATCTCCTTACTTTGCTTTGTTCCATTCAAGTTGGTGCGTATGATACTTGTGTAATTCGAGTAGATTTTATCCGTTCTTGATATGGTTTTATCAAATATTTTTTTATTTTTAGTTTCCCGGTCTCTTCGGAGACCTATGTAGCCTATAACGAGCTCATTCGACCTTGCGGTTTTAAATCGTAGGCTAATCGTGGCCTTTCGGTTTTCAACCAATAGGAAGGGTTGGAGATCTTAATTTTTCAAATATTTGATACTTTGAGATCTCTTGATTCATTTTGGTATCATGATACTTCCTTTTAAAATGAATCCTTACTATATAGCTTGGTTGAGACTTTTGAATGAAATCTTGCACTTAACCCTTGCTATTTAGTATACTAACTTGCTAGTAGTCACATATTTCCATTATGCTACTAATGGTTGTTGCTTGCAAGTTATCAAAAAATTGATGGAAGGCTAATAGATTGAAATTGGAATGAGAGTTGACAAGTTTGGCAAAATTTATCATAGACGAGGTATGATCTTGACTTTTATTAAAATAGAGTTTAATTACCTCAATAATTATGCTTGAATGATTTCTCTATGCTCATGATTGATTATGCATGATAAATGTTTGAAGTTTCATGAGTAGGAAATTTTTTGATAACTTAGGCCACTTCATGATGTTGAAATCGGACTTGGTTAAAATCCTTCATTAGAGACTTCATTTTAAGTTAAAAGTTGATGAACATGTTTAGATGTGTTAATGATTCATTGCCATGCATTTAAATTTGAAAAATCATGGGTAGTTGAACAAGGTGATAACTAGATCACTTTAGGGGACTTAAACTTGAAAAGTTTGTTCCAAGTCAACAAATCGACTTGGACAATTCATTTTAAGTCCAAACTTCATAAACTTATTTAGGAATAGGTATGATATGTTTCCATGCTTTTAGAATGAAATATTCATATGGATATGGATAAAATGACATAGAGACCATTTCATGATAATCTCTTTTGAACCAAGTTGACCAAAGTCATCAAATTGACTTAGTGGTCTCATTTTCAATCCATATTTGACGAAGATGTTTAGATTTACTCATATTAGGTGTCCATAGGTTTAAATTTGGAAAGTCATGAGTAAATGATAAGATTGACACTTAGCAAGTTTCATGATAACTAGCTTATTTTAGAATGAAACTATGCTAGATTAATATCTTGACCTAAGGACATAATTTTCATCTCAAACATGACATACACTCTTTAGATGACCATTATGTGGTGTTATAAAAGTTTGAATGAAAACTGAACACATTTTGAAAAATAATTAAAAATTATGAAAATGCCTTTGAAATTTTCTCATAGCAGCAACTCTTTCCATCAGAGGTTCATCATCTGGGTCACTGTCAAAGATGAACAGTTGATTGGTTCTTCTACTTAGAACTCTCGGTCTGCTTTCCCTTGGCAGATTTCTTCTTGACAGGGGCGGTGATTGATTTCTTCTTAATTTCAGCAGTAATCTCAGTAGTTTGCTGCATTGCTTCCCCAACAGGTACAGTTGTGACAAAAGGAGCAGGAAGTTCAATATCAGCCTCAGGTACAGGAACAAGATTAACAGTTTCGACTAGTTCTTGTACAATTATAACTGGTGGGGTATTGGCAGAAGGACTTGGTACTGAGTCTTTTGAAATTGTCCTAGGAACAAGAGTAGAATCTTGATGCTGGTCCTCAAGAACCGAACCTGTAGAAGTTGTAGAATGACCAGTCTTCATTGGAATTGAGTCATGAACAACATCAGATACAAGTACATTTTCAGTATTAACAGGACTAGTGTTCACTAGAGTCGAAACAAAAATCTTGACATCAAAAGTGGCAGTTTGAACAGGATCTTCATGAACAATAGTATCAGAAGAGGGAATGACATCTACACAATTCTCCCCCTCAATAAGCGAATTCTCCCCCTCAGGAACAGAAACTCTAGGTGGAGAATTAGGGAGAACAAATCTCTTACCTTGGCTGCTCCTTCTAGGAGGAAAGTCAGCAGGTCGATGACCAGCTTCACCCTCATTTTGTGACCCTAAGAAGGAGGAGGAGAAGCTTCTTCAAGAGGCTTATGATTTTGAGGCGATTCGACCCTTTCATTAGGCGTCGAAGATGTCATCCCTTTTACAAATTTTGCATAAACCTTTCGCATAAAACCTTTCTTCCTTTTGCCCGCAGTAGCTTTTGATTGTTTCATTTGTAAGAAGAGAGAGGCAGTTGAGAGGTCAAGGAGTGGAGGAGAAGGAGCTTCGGTTACAACTTCAGGGTTTTGAAGAAGCTTTCAGCGCCAAGAGAAATGAATTTGGGTGTTACTCCTTCGGGATTTCAACAAAAGATGCCACACGTACGGGTCTCCAAAAAGGCAAGCATAATTAATTTAAATGCGCCCGCCCTTGATTGAATGACTTCTTCAATAGCCTTTAATGAAAAGGATAAGTGGAGAAATAGAAGTAAGTAATAATAATTGAAACCTTTCAAATTTCCACCCTTGTTTTTTATGTAAAAAAAATGTGTCATATAACACACAGCCCCAGAGTAGATCGTAACTGCTCAAATCTCCCTCCATCCAAAGCTTTTGTGAAAATGTCATCAACTTATCTTTCTGTAGAATGTATTCCAGTTGTAACTCATTTCTTTCAACCAACTCTCTGATGTAGTGAAATCGAATATCAATATGCTTTGTGCGAGAATGCATAATTGAGTTCTTTAAAATGTTGATGACACTTGTATTATCCCAGTATAATATCATTTCATCCTGTTTGAAACCATAGTCTAACAACATATTTCTCATCCAAATTAACTGAGTACTGCAATTGCCAGTTGCCAAATATTCAGCTTCTGCAGAAGAAAGAGAGATAGAATTCTGTTTCTTACTCAACCAAGCCACCAGATTTGACCCAATATAAAAACATCCACATGTAGTACTCTTTTTGTCATCAATATTTCCAGCCCAATCTGCATCAGTAAACCCTACAAGATAGGGAGTAGAATATTCAATAGAATACCAAAGTCCAAAATCTAGAGTACCTTTAACATATTTCAGAATCATTTTAACTGCCTGAAGATGAGACTCCTTTGGATTAGTCTGATATCTAGCACATAATCCCACAGTGAAACTTAGATTAGGTCTGCTAGCTGTCAGATACAATAGACTGCCAATCATGCTTCTGTAGAGACTAGGATCAACATTCTTGCCTTCTCCATCTTTGCTCAATATTTCATGAGTTGAGATAGGAGTTCTAACTAGCTTAGAACTGTCAATTCCAAACTATGAATTAGATTTTTGACAAACTTACTCTGAGAGATCAATAACCCTTCTTTAGATTGCTTCACCTGGAGACTAAGGAAATAATTCATTTCTCCAACCATGCTCATTTCAAACGCAGATTTCATATCTTGCACAAATTGTTTTACATAAATTTTTGAAGTTGAGCCAAAAACAATATCATCAAAATAAATTTGAGCAATTACCAGTTGAGACTCATTTCTTTTGATGAACAGGGTTTGGTATGCACTTCCTCTTTTGTAACCTTTCAAAAGCAGAAACTGAGTGAGTCTTTCATACCATGCTCTAGCTCTTTCTTCATTCTGTATACATGGTCAGGATGAGCAGGATCTTCAAAACCTTTAGGCTTTTTGATTTGCTTCTTTGACTAGAAGCACTAAGATCATCAAAACCGAGGTTAGTACTAGGGTGATGACCATTGTCATCACCACCCTCAACAAATGTATTAAGCTCTTTGATTTTAGCATAATCATATAACATATTTAATGTGGCTCAAATATCAAATGCAGAAGAACAATGCATAACCTTTTCAAGTATTTCATTTGAAAATGAGCAATATAGGAGATGCGTTGTTTTAACATTCAATTCAAATAATTTAACTTGTTCTTAGTCCAAACATTTATGTCAATGGTGGGCTCAACATACTCATTCTTTAGCATGCACAATAGATCTGAACTTTGTGTTTTAAGAAAGGTATACATCCTACTCTTCCAAACACTAAAATTTTCTTCATCAAACCTAGGTGGTGCAAATGCTATACTCTCTAGTGCCATTTTTCGGATCGAGGCAAGATGTAAATGAGATGGTGAAATCTTAATCCACGACCGGCTCTGATACCAATTGTTGGTTGAAATGGAACACTAGAGGGGGGGTGAATAGTATGTTTACTAATCAATTTGCCTAATTCCGATTTTAATCATTTACTTAGTTACTTAGGCAATTTAACAAATTCAATAACAAGCGGAAGCAAAGTGAATATGCTAATTAAGCAAACACAAGAACAAGCAATGCAAATACGGTGATTTATAGTGGTTCGGCCTCAATGCCTACTCCACTACCTAAGCACCCCGCTTAGGATTTCCAAACTTAGATTTACTAGATTAATGTTATTTCTCTTACAACGAGGACTTCGGCCCGAAGAGTCTTGCTCTCAACCTAAGGCAGTTCCACACCCGAAAGTCTCCGCCTTCTTACCGAGAGCACTCTTCCACCTCAACCTAAGGGACAACTCAACTAATCTTAGTAAACTACGTTTACAATGGTGGGTTTAAGCCTTAACATCAAGGCAACCACCAACTCAATTAAACCTAGCAACCTAGGTTTACACAAGTTCAGTTACAATGAAATAAACAATAAAATACACCAATAAATGGAGCAATAAATCAACCAATGAAGTACTTAGCTCCACAACAAGATTCCTAGCTTCCTCTTGATGCCTTTGATGATGAAACAATGAAGGTAAGGCTCAATCAAAGGGATGAGATATCAAAGATAGTGTCGCGACTTCAGCGATCCGCAATCCGGTCGACTGATCGGTCGACCGACGCACGATTGCCAAATTTTGGCACACTTCGGTCGACCTACCGATCGACTGAATTGTCTACTGCTAGTTTTTGGTAGCATTCGGTCGACCGGTCACTGGGCAGTTTGGTTTTGTTTGTTCATTTTCTGGTTCCCTCTTCACTGAGTCTACTACAAATGTTATATAAGGATTAAAACATAAATGTTTTCTGGTTCATTTTCTGGTTCCGTCTTCACTTTAAAACATAAATGTTATAAAAGGATTAACCCCCATTTGGATTCAATAAAAATATCTAAAAAATCAAAATCCTTAAGAATCAAAATCTAGTTTTTGGGGTCTAGTACAAATTTTCGGAAAAAGGAAATTTTCTAATCTTTTGGGTCAAATATGGTTAGGCTAAAGGCTTCCAACAAATTCTTAAAAATACATCGTCATCTAATTTCTACCCAAGGAACAATTACCGCCATTTTTTATGTCAAGAAAATGTCTAGGGCATATAGCCCTCCAAGGAGCTCCCTAGGCTTAGTGAGTTTCAGGGCGGTTTCTGGATTTTCATGTTTTGGGGTCCGGGATAGATTTTGGGTTCTTTGCATCATAAAGAGGATTTACAATATAAACTAGACACCCTAAACCTAAACTCTAACTTCCTGAATAATTCGAGCGCGTCGACCAACGTCCTTCCAATTTCTCGATTTCTTCAATTTTTCTGATCGCGGACGTCGTGCGCTAATCGATATGGAACCTGAAAGATTTCTCAAAGAAACATTAGTTCCATGTTTGTTTTCATCAAAACCGAGATTAAGACCAAGGTTGAAAACCTTAAGCCAACAGAGCGTCCTTGCCGATTTCTCCAATTGGGAACGTCGTGCGCTAACCGATATGGAACCTGAAAGTAACTTTCCATAAAACATCAGTTCCATGTTTGTTATCATGAAAACCAAGATTAAGATCATGATAGAAAACCTTAGGCCAACAACACTTGCTACCAAAAACATGAAAATATGTAAGATTATGTTTTCTTTCCTTCCACAATTCATAAGGAGTTTTAGCAATTCTTGGTCCGAGATAAACTCGATTAATAATATAGGAAGCCGTGTCGATAGCTTCAGCCCATAATCTCTCAGAAATGCGCTTGGAATTGAGCATTACATGGGCTATCTCCTGGATTGTGCAGTTTTTTCTCTCAACTACACCATTCTGTTAATGAGTCTTTGGAGCTGAGAATTCATTTAGAATTCCATTCTTATCACATAATTCAGAGAATAAAATATTCTCAAATTCCCTTTCGTGATCACTCCTTATTCTGATCACCTTCATAATGGGAAGATCCTTTTCATTTTGAAGCCTCATGCATAGAGTTTTGAAATTGTTGAAGATACTTGACTTCTCTCTTAAAAATTATGTTCAAGTAAAACGTGAGAAATCATCAACACAGACAAGAACATATTTTTTACCTCCAAGACTTTCAACTTGCATAGGACCAACCAGGTCCAAATGGAGAAGCTCTAAAGGTCTTGATGTTGCAACCAGTTGTAACTGGTTATGAGACTGTCTTGTTTGTTTTCCTTCTTGACATGGGCCGCAAACAACTTTAGGTTCTCCAGACAGTTTTGGAATTCCTCTAACTGCTCCGCCATTTACAAGATTCTTGAGGTCTCTGTAATTAACACGACTTAGCCGTCGATGCCACAGGTTGATATTAGATGAAACAACATAAAAAATGAACAGATGAATATGCTATTTTGTAGCAGTTGTCCTTTGATATGTTTCCTTCAAGGTTGTAGTCACCATCCCCATCAAAGACCTTGCAGCTAATCCTGTTAAACTGAACATTCAAATTTTGATCACAAAGCTGAGTTATACTTACAAGATTAGCCTTGAGACCTTCAACATGTAGGACATTTTCCAGATTCGGAATTCCTGGGACATTAAGATTTCCAACTCCTACAACATTCCTATGTCCTCCATCTCCAAAAGTAACAGTTGCTCCTCCTTGCTTTTGAATATTCTTCAGATTGTCTAGATTTATTGTCATGTGCTGTGATCATCCACTGCCGAAATCCCAAGAACCAAGAGAAGAAATAATTTTTGACATAAATGCAACATGACAGTTTAGATCTACCTTCCTTACCCAAATTTGCTTAACTTTCAGCCTTGAGGATTTCACATGATTGTTTCTTCTCAGTTTGTTTGAGAGTTTGAAGCAGTTTGCTATATGCCCTTTATGTTTGCAATAATAGCATATGGGTACCTTTTGACTCCTTCTTGTAGAAGACTGTTGTTGACTTGAAGAACCCCTCTGGATGTACCTCAATTGAATAGGCAGTTGAGACTAAGGTTTTAACTGGGATGGACCAGTGTATCCTAGTCCATTTAGATTCGAAGGATATTTTCCTGCACTCAAAATTTCATTTAGAGTACCACTAAAATTCATCATTCTAACTTTATTTTTTTTACCTTTTTAAGTTCTTCAATCAACTTGGATTCTTTATCTTCCTTTTCTGAAATATGAGTTTGAAGATGTTGAATTTTCTGCTCGAAATTTCCCTTTTCTTCAGTCAACAACTTGTTTTGATTACTGAGAGATTTGTTTAGCTTAGCCACTTCAACACATTTATCAAACATCTCCTAGTAGGCATCCTCAAGATTGCCAGCACATAGAACTTTGCAGTGATCATCTTCTACATTTGAGCTTTCTGAAGTTCTAACTAAGTCACCTATTGTTACGCCCTGCCTAGGTTTATCCCTAAATAAGGGACACCTCCTAGGAGAAACGCAACCAACAATCCAACCAACATCTAACATCAGGGTAAATATAAATAAATGTCAACTAAGTCAACTATTAGATTCTGAACCAAGATTACAAGGTAACAACTAATATCAACCTATAGTTCAGCAATCAACTAAGATGAATAAGGAGAAACAAGCAGTAGATGTATCTCCTCCTCCAGGACTCTAGCTACCCAACTCCAACTATCGAAATACCTGCAAATCTGAGGCAACAACAAACAACGTCAGCGAAAAACTAAGTAGGAGTATCAATATGTCAACAAGAAGGGTAAATGATCATGATACGATGATATTGCCAAATGCAACAATATACGACTCTACAATAGAATGCAACATGTCAACAACAACAAGACACATGTTCAACTATCATCTAATGCAACTCATATGAATCAAGAGCGTAGTAGACATTGGGTTTCCCCCATACTCTCGCACCTCGAGAGTGGCACCTCGAGCCCGCTCAAGCAAGAGGTGCAACTGTCCAAGGATAGCCAACCGACGTCTAACAACGCGACGCCGTGGGTGCGACTATCCAAGGATAGCCCACCGACGTCTAACAACGTGACGCCACACATATACCTCGTGTGATAATTTGGTGATCACCGGTGTCACTTGCTCATACAACTAGGGCAATAAATCAACAGTGTCCAGGGCCTCCGCCCAATAAAAGATCAATAATGCAACATGACAACTAGATCTCACACATGACAATTCACAACTGATCTACGATACTAATGACAATAAATGATTCAATAAACTATCAACTGAAGATGCAACCAGAATAAATCATTATAACATATGATATACGACAACAACAGTAATGCAGCCAAAATAATTTATGCTAGCAACAAGCAACTTATGACAACGCTAATACTACATTGTGTACCAAGACCAGTACAATATCATGCTCAAATAATAATTGATAAATGACAACTAAATCAGACTCGTGTAATTATCAATATGACATGTTCAACATAATATTGCAACAGGAGATCAACGGATTACAGAAGCAAATCAAGCAAATTGTGGCGAAGAGTAAAATCGTCATTTTACTCATTCAACATTCATCGGCTACAACAGGAGTCAACTCAAACCCAACACAACTATCTATACTCTAAATCACCACCTAACATAGAATATAACTATTCTACATTATTTAATTATTTATCAAATTGAAATAATAACTCTTAACTACCAAATAGCACTGAAATAGAGAAAAGATCTATCAGATGACCTCCGATCAAAAATCCGACACCACCATGGGTTTTCATAACGTGAAAACCTACAACTTTGGTAGTCACCTCGACTCGACCGACGATCCTACAACCAACTCCAAAAATACCCCAATAATCTACAAATTACACCCATTTCATTCGATACAACTCTCTTTTTAATTACTAATTTATAAATACCCAAAAATACTTGTGTATCATCTTCCTGCCAAACCTGCGCAATGCCTCCCCTGTTCCCTCTCGAGTTCAAGCCCGGCGGTCCCCATATAGCCGGTGACCACCTGTTGGCCCCCATCGGCCTTTCATGGTACCTCCGACGCCAGTGGGATGCCGACCCGAGGCTGGGAGGCCGCGGCAGCCTCTCATAGTAGCAGCGGCTGCTGTCGAATGGCGTGGGCAGCAGTCGTCGGGTCGCTAGCCGCAGTGTGGCCGCCCGCGGCTACTACCGCCCCCCCCTCCATCCAGCTCTGCCGGATCTTCCTCATCTCGTCACCACTCCGATTGCCGCCGATGAACGGAGAAATAGAAAAATGACAAAAAAAAAAAAAACAACGACGGAAAAGGAGAATACAAGACTCCTACTTAACCAGTCCTCAAAACTCTGATTTTTCTTCGGAGTCTTCATAATCGCCGCACGCCGCTACTCTCCTCAGCCACTGCCAACACCCATCAAAACCAGATTAGGGGATGATTAGGGTTAAATAAATATGATTAGGTACTATGCAAAAAGGCCCCTCCAAGAGTAAAATTTACAACTCAGTCCATTTTTATTTATGGGTGATAACATTACTTGCTGTGAACGCTATAAAATTGTCTTTTTCAAATTCTTCTAAAGGACTTCTTGAGCCTCTTCAGAAGATTTGGTCATTATGATCTGACATGACCATATCCTTCACATTCTGAACATTTGATACCATTGGACTTTTGTTTTGAATCATTTTTTAGAGCAGACGACTGACCTCTTTTGTTCTCTCCCACTGTAAATTTGGATTTTGAACTATTGAAATTACCTGGTTGAAATTGTGATTGAGACTGCGGTTGCATCTGAGTGTTGGCCTAAGGTTTTCTACCTTGTTCTTAATCTCGGTTTTGATGATAACAAATATGGAACTAATGTTTCATTGAGAAATACTTTCAGGTTCCAAGTCGGTTAGCGCTCGACGTATGCAATCGAAAATAATGGAGAAATCGGAAAATCGGAAGGACGTTGTTCGACGCATACGGGTTCGTCAAGAAAATTTCTAGAAGTTCGACGTTTGCACCAAAGGCACCAAAGACGCATTGGATGAGTCTAGAGAACATATGCAAAGCTCTTCAAGTTGACGCACGTTGAAGGCCGAAACCAGAAAATAAAGCGTGTAAGAAAAATACACAAGAAAATTGCCCTGCCTAAATTCGGTCGATCAAACGGTCGACCTGCAGAAGATGAAATTGGGAAAAAGGCAATTCGACCGATCGATCGGTCAATAGAATGTGGTTAAAACTTGGCCGTAGCCAATTTGGTCGACTGGTTGATCAATCGAATGTTGCCATAAAGCAGCAGTATGCCCGCGGTCACTCGGTCGGTCGACCGACGATCGACCGACAAGCGACCATGCGTCGGCAATGGGTAGAAAAATGCCTGTTGATGAGCCCTCTTGTTAGGGGGGTTATAAATACCCACCCCAAACTCTCTTCCAAGCTATTCATTGATGCTTCCAAGCCTTAAAGTGTGATCCTAAGCTTCATAGATTCATCTTCTCTAGGCATCAAGAGGATTAGGGAGTTTCATTTGGAGCTAAGTACTTGTTGTTTGATTTATTGCTCCAATTGTTATTGTATTTTGTTTTTTATTTTGATTGTATATCAAGTGTGTAAACCTAGGTTGCTTGGTTTGATTGAGTTCGTGGTTGCCTTGGTGTTAAGGCTTAAATTCACCATTGTAAACTTAGTTTACTAGGATTAGTTGAGTTGTCCCTTAGGTTGAGGTGGGAGAGTGCTCTCGGTAGGAAGGCGGGATACTTCCAAGTGTGGAAGTGCCTTCGGTTTGAGAGCGGAAACTTTCCGGTGTAAAGTCCTCTTTGTAAGGGAAATGATATAATCTAGTAAAGCTAGTTTGGAAATCCTAAACGGGGTGCTTAGGTAATGGAGTAGGCATTGGGGCCGAACCACTATAAATAATTGTGTTAGCATTGATATATTATTTTGTGTTAATTTCTTTATCATTAGTCGCTTCCGCATTTAGTCGTTAAATTATGAATTGCCCAAGTAGTTTAAGAAAACGTGTAAAACCGAATTTAGGTGACAAGCCCTCTAGTGTAGGCCATTTCACCAACATTTGGTATCATAGTGGGTCATAGATTGAGATTTCACCATCTTCTCTACATTGTCTCTTGATCCTGAAAATGACACTAGAGAGTTTAGCGTCTTCACCTCCTAGGTTCGATGCCTCGAACTTTGGTCTTTGGAAATATAGGATGTACACATATTTAAAGACTAAAGGTTTTGTTGTCTTTAACATGTTAAATTTAGAATTCATTGAACCTAAGGTTGACATGCATGCTTGGAGTGAGTTAGATAAGAAAATGTTCAAGTACAATAGAGATGCCATGAATTGTATTCTTTGGACATTACCAAATGGCATCCTAGATAAAGTCATGCATTGCTCTTCGGCTTATGATTTATGGATCACTTTAAATATTTTATATGATTATGCCAAAACCGAAGAGATTGACACTTTTGATGAAGGTGGTGATGACAATGGTTACTCACCTACTACTAATCTCGGTTTTGATGCCCATAGTGCTTCTATTCAAAGGAGCAACTCTAAGAGCCGAAAATGAAAGGTGATTTGTCATGCGTGCAAGTAAAAGGGGCATGTGAAGAAAAATTGTCCTACCATGATGAACAAAGCTAGGAAGAGGTCAAGTGCTTTCACCTCCACATCTTACTCAAGTGAAGTATCCTATTTTCATGACTATGAAGCCACTTCAGAAGTTTGCCCCATGGATGCTAAAGATGAGGCACACTCTTCTCCTTCTAGTCATGCTAATGATAATAATAATGTTAGCTCTACTAATTCTCTTGACATATCATATAATGAGTTAGTAGATGAATATAAGAAAATGTATGCCTTGCTTGTTAAAAAGGATAATGAAAATAAAAGATTGAAGAAAGATAATATAAGGCTTAACTCTCATGTGGATAAATTAAAACTAGAAAATGAGATAATATAATCTAATTCTTTTGATTCTTCCCATGATAGGTTAAAACTTGAGCATAAGGACTTAAAGCTTGAGAATGAAAATTTGAAACTTGAGAATTCAAAAACTATAAGTCAAAACAACAATTTGAAATCTCAATCTAATGTCTTATATCAATCTCTTGATTCATTGAAAAATGAGGTTGTCTTTAAATAAGAAAGTAAATGAATTGAAAAATGTTTCATTTCGATCTTAAGAACACTAGAAATGCTTATGCAAAGAATGCCAATGTTCATCATCATTCCCATGCTATGCATTCTACCATTAGACCTCATGATCATAAGAAGAAGAATGATGTTTCTAAGAATGCTCATACTCATCAGGTTTCACATGTCAAGCATTCTAACGATAGATCTAATGTCCATAGCAAAAATGAAAAGAAATTCAATGGACATTGTTTTTGTTGTGGTATTCTTGGTCATGCCATATATGATTGCGCATTTAAAAGAAATCCAAGTGTGGCTAGGACACTTTGGATTCCTAGGCCTAGTAACCCCCAAGGACCCAAAGCCATTTGGGTACCAAAAATTTCATGCTCTATTGTAGGGGGAGCTACCACACAAGGATGAGTGAGAAATGGTGTATTGAAGTTGACCTTGGATTCAAATGAAAAATCTTCATGAGGTTGCAACTTCAAGTCATCATGATGCCATAGGTATGAAAATTGGCATCTAGGTATATTTCGTGTCATCTCCTTACTTTGGTTGGTATCATTTAAGTTGGCGTGTATGATACATGTTTAATTTGAGTTGTTTTCCTCGCTCTGGATAAGAACGTTTTGAAAAATGATTTTGATTTTTTCCGATTTGTTCAGAAACCTATGTAACCTATAACAGGCTCATGTGACCTTGCGGTTCTAAATCATTGGCTCATTGTGGCCTTTCTGTTTTCAACCAATAGGAAGAGGTGGAGATCATATTTTCATTTATATTTCATTTGTGATCTCCTAAAATTTGTTTTGGTATCATTTGAATTCTTTAAAAACGAATTTGAAGCTATTTAGCAAAGTAGACATTGATAACAATACTTGATTCTTCTCTTTGCGACTTAGTTTGATAACTTGCTAGTAGTCATATTTTCATTATGCTACTAATGATTATTGCTTGCAAGTTATGATAAAATGGAAGGCTATAGAAATTGAAAGAAAAGACAAGTTCGGCAAAATTTCCAAGAATAAGGTATGGGTTTGATTTTGCAAAAATCTCGGTATAATACTTGAATACTTGTGATATAATGATGTCTCTATACTCATGATTATTTTCGCTTGATAAATATATGAAATTTTATGAGTAGGTAAAATTTTGATAACTTAGGCAATTTCATGATATCTTGATTGAATGATACTTGCTCTAGGTTAAGATTTGTTACTAGAGACTTCGTTTTTAAGTTTACACCCAATAAACATATTTACATACACACATGACATGATTCTAGGTGTTTAAACTTGAAAATTTATGTGTAGATGAACAAGGTGATAAAAAGATCACTTTAGGGGACTTAAACTTGGAAAAGTTTGACCCAAGTCAACAAATCGACTTGGATACTTCATTTTAAGTCCAAACTTCATAAACATGTTTAGGAATATTTCCATGTTTCCATGCACTTAGAATGAAAAATTGTAAGACCCGAAAAAAGTTTCCTAATATAAAAATCTATTTTGGTGCAGCGCGTCGGACACGGGGGTAGTCGAGTTGAGCCTCAGGATCGCTTCGAGTGAAAGGTTATGACTCGGCTAATGAATCATGAAGTCTAATTGGATAATTTACCTTCCTTTTATAAAATCATACCTTAAATTAAGTTAACTCGAGTCATGTTATGGTTGGGTCGGAACCCGAGTCGAGTTCGGGTTTAGTCGAGTTTTGGGTATGATTTAAGTGAGCCCTGAAGCCATCTTTGGAAAGATGGTTGAGGGATAAAACCCCCCCTGTGGCAGCTGTGCGACTCAACCATTGAGTCGCACAAGGCCGCAAGGGAGAAAAGAGGAGAAGGAGCAAGGAGGGGGCTTGGGGGCTTGGATCGATCCAGAATTCGCGTCGTCGCCGGAGATTCTCAAGTCATCGTCACCCGATCCTTATTTCTTGGCGATCTAGGTGAGTGGTTAAGGCTTTAACAGTTTGGGGGAGGCGGGTGGCCGATCCCTAGATGATAGGTCGAGTTTTCGTGATTTTCCCCGACGATCGATGATTTCAACGATATGTACTCACTATTTATGTTGTTTCTCATCGGATCTCGTTGTTTTAAATTGTCATTTTGCATGTCTTGGGGCTGCTGAGTCATGGGAAAAGGGGAAAGGTCATGCTGAAAATTTCCCCGATTCCCTTGACGGCGAGAAGGCCCTTAGATGCCCTTATACCACTGTTTCGTTGTAGCCCTTTGAACTCCTCACGTAATATGAAGCATGCCCCTTCTAAAGCACCTTGAAGTGGCCGAATGAACCCTAAGATTTATGAAGAGGGTTAGGCCAAGGATGAGGGGAAGGGTAAGTTGATCATTGCTATTTAAGAAGTATGTTGAATTTAAGAGATAAAGTATAGCTAAAGTCTCTTCCATCCTTCCCTACCCAAGGACCTTGGCCGAGCAAGGTTTCCCTTGCTCATGGTTCAGCCAAGGTTGGGAAGAGGAGGAGAGACTTGCCTTAGATGGAAATTTCATGATCTTAGGGATCACACATAGGGATATGACAATACTTAGAAAGAACACCAAACTTATCAAGTAGATAAATTGATTTGAATTGTGGAAATGCTAGATTGTAACCATACTTAGCACTTGATCCTTAAACTTGGATGTTGACAATGTTACCATGTTTTATAATTCATACATGTTATCTAAATTTATTACTACCTTGCCATGCTAGATAGTTGCTCCGTATGGTGCTAACAATTCCTAAGGTAGTATAAGAATTGTTAGGTATGTGCATTATGATTATTTATGATGAATGACGTAATATATGAGAAATTTTCTCTAGATTAAGCATGCTGCCCTAAATTATCTTGGATGGTATTCCAAGGTTGACTCACGGAAATTCTCTCTTAAGACAGTGTAAAAAAGGCTAGGTAACATGTAAGGTGTCACTAGATGCTCCTAGCACAACTATGGAAACTTAGATATGAGACGATAACACTTCTATGACTGCTTGTATATTTTTGGAAACTTAGAGATTGTAGGTGCACATATACTAAAAAGGGGTGGCATGAATTGTGACCTAGTAGCCAGACATGGCTAGATACGGGCAAGGGCCCAAAGTATGTATATATGGAAACTCTAGGATATTGGTTGTGTAATGTGCTTGAGATGGTCCGCCGAGGAGCGAGGAGGTTGGAAATGACCAATGCTCGGCTCGGCCAATTGGGTCTAGAGTTACGCCAGCGGGCCCGCTAGGTGCTAGACCCCAATTGGGTGGGACTAGCTATCCTTACCCCAGACGGTGTCTGAAGACTAGTGGACCATCCTAGTCGACGGCCCGGGATTATTTGCTTATATCTTGAGATGATGTGGCCGATGGCCAGTATGATACTACCTGATATGGTAGTGACGACTGTAGCCGAGATTGATTCTATAAGTAGGCCCAAGGGCCGGATGTCGAAGGCTTGATAAGCCGAGATGACAGGTTATCATGTTCAGTTGATGCGGATGAACCCGTTGGGGGTCGGTAATCGCATTAGAAATAAATTTTACCTCATTGTACATTTCTTTTTTTGCCTTATATGATATATATGCAAGATTGAGGCTTGTGTGGACGTTCATTTGAGCCACTCACTGAGTCCCAAGTGGACTCAGTTTATTTCTATTTTTGCAGAGCATGAGCAGTAGCTTGGTGTCGACATGGTGCAGCTGGAGGGCAAAGGCAGTGCCAAATCTCGTAGCGGTGTCCATGAGTCTTAGACTAGTGCTTAGTTATGTTGGTTTTGTTTCTACATTGACATTTGAAGTTGAAAAAGGATTGTAAAACTTGTTATTTGAACATTTGGTTATTTGATGTTGATGTTCCTTCGTGTTTTGGAAAAACTTATAGATTGTGATTTGAAAACTTTTTATAAAGTATGTTGAGTTTTCTTTCATTCGCTATGTCTTGGTTTTCTCAATGTCAGTGTAGATAGTAGGCTACAGGGCAGGATGTAGGCCCTGGCCAGTCACACTACCCTTAGTTGGGGTATAACAAAAATTCATATGGATATGGATAAAATAATATAATTATTTAGATATGCATGTTAATAGGGGGAGAAATCCCATGGTTGATATTTCTGCGCTTAATTGAATATATTTTCTTAAGGATGTTTGTCATCATCAAAAAATGGAAGATTGTTGGCCTAAGGTTTTCTACCTTGGTCTTAATCTCGGTTTTGATGATAACAAATATGGAACTAATGTTTCATTGAGAAATACTTCAGGTTCCAAGTCGGTTAGCGCTCGGCGTCCGCGATCGAAAACATCGAAGAAATAAAAAAAATCGAAAGGACATTGATCGATGCGTTCGGGTTCGTCGCGGAAATTTCTAGAAGTTCGACTTGTGCACCAAAGATGTCTTGGACGAGTCTAGAGAACATATGAAAAGCTCTTCAAGTTGATGTACGTTGAAGGCCAGAACCCGAGAACGAAGCACGCAAGAAAAATACACAAGAAAATTGCCCTGCCCATATTTGGTCGACCGATAGAAGAGGAAATCAGGCAGAAGGCAATTCGGTCGACCGAATGTTGCAGAAAGCGACAATATGCCCACAGTCGCTCGATGGTGACTCGGTCGGTCGATCGACGATCGACCGACAAGCGACTGGGCACCGACATTGGGTAGAGAAATGCCCGTTGATGAGCCCTCTTTTTTGGGGGGTTATAAATACCCACCCCAAACTCTCTTCCAAGCTATTCATTGATGCTTCCAAGTCTTAAAGTGCATGTGATCCTAAGCATCTCTACAAGCTTTCATTGAGCCATCCTTTTAAGAACCCTAGCTTTGATCTCCACTTCTTGATTTAGTCTTTAAGCTATATAGATTCATCTTCTCAAGGCATCAAGAGGACTAGGGAGTTTCATTTGGAGCTAAGTACTTGTTGTTTGATTTATTGCTCCAATTGTTAATGTATTTTGTTGTTTATTTTGATTGTATATCATGTGTGTAAATCTAGGTTGCTAGGTTTGATTGAGTTCGTGGTTGCCTTGGTGTTAAGGCTTAAATCCACCATTGTAAACTTAGTTTACTAGGATTAGTTGAGTTGTCCCTTAGGTTGAGGTGGGAGAGTGCTCTCAGTAGGAAGGCGGGATACTTCCGGGTGTGGAAGTTGTTGGCTTAAGGTTTTCAACCTTGGTCTTAATCTCGGTTTTGATGATAACAAACATGGAACTAATGTTTTATTGAGAATTATTTTAAGTTCCATATTGGTTAGCGCACGACGTCAGCGATCGAAAAAATCGGAGAAATTGGAAAATCGGAAGGACGTTGGTCGACGCTCTCGAACTCTTCAAGAAGTTAGAATTTAGGTTTAGGGTGTCTAGATATGTTGTAAATCCTCTTTATGTTGCAAAGAACCCTAAAACCAATCCTGAATCCTAAAACATGAAAACTTGGAAACCGCCTTGAATTCACTAAGCCTAGGGAGCTCCTTGGAGGGCTATATGGCCTAGATAGTTTCTTGACATAAAAAATGGTGGTAATTATTACTTGGATTAAAATTAGATAACGAGGTATTTTAGGGGATTTTTTGGAAACCTTTAGCCTACCCTTATTTGACTCGAAAAATTAGAAAAGTTTTATTTTCGGTAAATTTGTACTAGACCCCAAAAACTAGATTTTGATTTTAAGGATTTTGATTTTTTAGATATTTTTATTGAATCCAAATGGGGGGTAATCCTTATATAACATTTATGTTATTAAGTTATATAAGTAGACGGAACCAAAAAATGAACAAACAGAACCAAACTGCCCAGCCCAGTCCAGGTTCGGTCGACCGAATGTTGCCAAAAATTGGCAGTAGGCAATTCGGTCGACTGGTTGGTCGACTGAAGTGTGCTAAAAACTGGCAGAGGGCGCATCAGTCGACCGATCGGTGAAGCGGACTGTGGATCGCTGAAGTCGCAACTTGCATCGGTCGAGCAGATTGCGGATCGTAGGAATCGTGTTTGGTGGTCGACCCGTCGGTCGATCGCACAGAGAGATTGAGCTAGCAGTCGATTGGTTGGTCGACCGATGATCGACCGGCATGCGACCAAACGGCGGTAACGGCTAGTTTTCCGCCCGTTGAGCTGTCGTTTCTTTGAGAGGTTATAAATATCCCTCATCTAACTCCTTTAACCTCTCTTACAGATTTTATTGAGCATTAAAAAGAGAGTTTTTAGCCTTCTAAAGATCGATTAATAGCGCTCTATTCTTCCATCAATATTTTCTCAAGCGCCCAGTTTTCTCCTCAACTTGGCTTCAATTCAAGCTCAACAAATTGGCGAGTTGGAGGATTGAAGGCTTCGATAAGAGCACTGATTCTTGGTTTTATTCTTTAGCTCTTTTCATTGTAATCTTGATTTTTATTTGAACGTGTTTACTTATTGAAGTTGAGTTTGTGTAAGACCTAGTGTCAGGTCTTGGATCTAAGTGGTTACCTAAGTACAGAAGGTGTAAAGCCACTTGTGTAAACATAGCTTACTAGGATTAGTTGAGGTATCCCTTAGGGTTGAGGTGGAAGAGAACTCTCGATAAGAAGGCGGAGACTTCCGGGTGTGGAAGTGCCTTAGATTGAGAGTGAGTCTCTTCAGGTCAAAGTCCTCTTGTAAGGGAACCAATTTAATCTAGTAAACCTAGTTTGAGAATCCTACGCGGGGTGCTTAGGTAGTGGAGTAGGCATTGAGGCCGAACCATTATAAACAATTGTGTTAGCATTGTTATTTTTGTGTATTGTTTGTTTATCTTTATTACTCGCTTCCGCACTTAGATATTCGTTCGTAAATTGCTTAAGTAATCTAAGAAACGTCTAAAATTGAATTTAGACTAATTAATTTAGTTAACACACTATTCACCCCCCCCCCTCTACTGTGCCATTTCACCCAACAATTGGTATCAGAGCGGGTCGTAGATTGTGATTTCACCATCCCTTCTAGAATTTATCTCTATTCTATAATGGCACCAGAGTCTGTAGCTTCTTCACCTCCTAGGTTCGATGAATCGAACTTTGGTCTTTGGAAGTCTAGGATGTACACTTACTTAAAGACTAGAGGTCTTGATGTTTATAACATGATTAAACTATAACATATTGAACCTAAGGTTGACATGCATGATTGGAGTGAACATGATAAGAAAATGTTTCAATTTAATGGAGATGTTATGTATAGCATTTTTTGTACCTTACCTAATAGCATCCTTGAAAAAGTCATGCATTTCACTTCGACTTTTGATATTTGGGCAACATTAAATATTATATGATTATGCTAAAACCGAAGAGCATAATACTTTTGTTAAGGGTGGTGCTGACAATGGTCATTCCCCTTGTACTAACCTCAATTTTGATGCCCAAAGCACTTCTAGCCAAAGAAGCACAAGCAAGAATCAGAAATGAAAACTTAGGTGCTTCCTTTGCCAAGAGACGGGACACAAGAAAATCCAAAAAGAAGAAGTGTGTTTCTCCATCCACATCCAAATCAAGTGAAACCTCTTCTAGACATGATGAAGAAGCTATATCAAACTTTTGCCTCATGGGTCTTAACGATGAGGTAAAGTCTTTTGCTTCTTGTCATAATAGTGATTCTAGCAACTCAAGCTCATTTGACATGTCTTATGATGAGCTAGTTGATTAATATAGAAAAATGTATGAATTGCTCATGAAAAAGAACAAGGAAATAAAGAAAATTAAAAAGGAGAACTCTGAGCTTACTAGTCACTTGCATGCCTTAGAAGTTGAAAATGAAAAATTGAACACTAGTATGCTTGATACATGCCATGATGATTTGAAGCTTGAAATTAAGAACTTAAAACATAGAAATGAAAAATTGGAGATTGAAAATGATGAATTATTAAACAAGACAACCAAAATTAGAAATGAAAATGAGAGCTTGAAAAATAGATTAAAACTTAAGGGTAATGATTCTTCAAATGATTTCAAAATGGAAAATAAGAGTTTGAAAAATTAAAATTGTTTGTTGAGATCTCAATCTCATGCATTGCATAAGTTCATTAATGACTTGAAAAATGAGGTTATTCTCTTGAGTAAGAAAACACATAATTTATCCAACGTTTCATCCTTTAGAAACTCTAGGAAGAAAAATATTTTACTTAAGAATGCCCATACCCATCATCCTTCTTATGTTAAGCATTCTAACATTAAATCTCATGTCCATGTTAAAAATGAAAAAAAAAAGTTTCATGGACATTGTTTTTGTTGTGGTATATATGGGTGATATCTATGATTGTGCTTTTAAAGTAAACCCTAGTGTTGTTAAGACACTTTGGGTACCTAAGCCCATTGACCCCCAAGGACCCAAATCATTTGGGTACCAAAAATTTCATGCTCTATTGTAGGGGGAGCTACCACACAAGGGTGAGTTGAAGTTGGTTGATTGAAGTTGCTTGGAGATTCAAAGATTGTATCATTTCAAAGTTGCAACTTCAAGTCATCTTGATGCCTTAGTAAGGTTGGCATTAAAAGTACTTTGGTATCATCTCCTATACCCTCTTGCTTAAATTATAGTTGGAGTTTGATATTGTTGGCTTTAGATTTTCAACCTTAGTCTTAATCTCGATTTTGATGATAACAAACATAGAACTAATATTTCATTGATAAATCCTTCAGGTTCCATATCGGTTAGTGTTCGATGTCCTTAATCAAATAAATCAGAAGAAATCAGAAAATCAGAAGGACATTGATCGTCGCGCTCGGGTTCGTCGTGGAATATCTCAAAGTTCGATGTATGAACCAAAGACGTCTTGGACGAGTTCAAAGATCACATGGAAAGCTCTCCAAGTTGATGCTCGTTGAAAGCCGAAACCCGAAAATGAAGAGCGCAAGAAAAATGGCTGAAAAATCAATATCAGCTTATGTTCGGTCGATCGGTCGGACGACCGAATAGGGTTAAAAAATGGCAGTAGCCATTTCGGTCGACCGAACAGTGCCAAAAGTTGGTAGTGGCTACTTCGGTCGACCGGGCGGTCGACCGATTGAAGCCAAAAATTGGTAGAGGACGCATCGGTCGACCGGACTACAGATCGCCAAAGCCACAATTTGCGTCAATCGACCGGATTGTGGGAACACAAGAGTTGCGTCTGGCGGTCGACCCTTTGGTCAACCGTACAGAGACATTAAGGCAGCGGTCGCTTGAGCGATCAATCGGTTGGTCGACCGGCAAATCGATCGAGCGGCTGTAACAGATAGTTTTCTACCCGTTGAGCTACCGTTTCTTTGACAGGGTATAAATATACCTCATATAACTTATTTAACCTCTCTCTCCCATTCTTACAGATTTGAATGAGCATTCTAAAGGGAGTTTTGAGCCTTCAAAGGATCGATCAACAGTGCTCTGTTCTTCCGTGAACATTTTCTCAAGCGCCCAGCTTTCTTCCTCAACTCGGGTTTTAATACGAGCTCTACCACTTGACGAGTTGAAGGCGTTGAAGGCTTGGAAAAGAGCTGTGGTTCCTCTCTCATTTCTTAAGCTCTTTTGATTATATTTTAATTATTATTTGGACATTGTTTTATTTGAATTTGAGTTTGAGTAAGACCTAGGTTGTTAGGTCTTGTTGTGTGAGTGGTATCCTCGGTGTTGAAGGAGTAAAGCCACTTGTGTAAACGTATTTTACTAGAATTAGTCGAGTTGTCCCTTAGGGTTGAGGTGGAAGAGTGCTCTCAGTAAGAAGGTGGTGACTTTCGGGTGTAGAAGTGCCTTAGGTCGAGAGTGCGACTCTTCTAGTCAAAGTCCTCATTTTAAGGGAAACAAGATTTAATCTAGTTAAACTAGTTTGGAAATCCTAAGCGGGGTGCTTAGGTAGTGGAGTAGGCATTGGGGCCGAACCACTATAAATTTATGTGTTAGCATTGTTATCTATTATTGTTGTGCTTAATTGTTTTATATATCTTGCTTCCGCATTTAATCGCATAATTGCAACTTTCCTAAACAATCTGGGAAACGATTAAAATTGGAATTAGGCGAACGGTTTAGTTAACACACTATTCACCCCCCCTCTAGTGTTGTCATTTCTCCAACATTTGGTATCAGAGCGGGTCGTAGATTGAGATTTCACCATCTCCTCTACATCATCTCTCGGTCCAAAAAATGGCACTCTGGTGTGTAGCGTCTTCACCTCCTAGGTTCGATGACTCGAACTTTGGTCTTTGGAAATATAGGATGTACACTTTTTTAAAGACTAAAGGTTTTGGTGTCTTGAACATGTTACATTGAGAATTCATTGAACCTAAGGTTGATATGCATGCTTGGAGTGAATTGGATAAGAAAATGTTTAAGTATAATGGAGATGTCATGAATTGTATACTTTGCACATTACCAAATGGCATCCTAGATAAAGTCATGCATTGCTCTTCGGCTTATGATTTATGGGCTAGTTTGAATGTTTTATACAATTATGCTAAAACCGAAGAAATTGGTACATTTAATGAAGGTAGTGATGACAATGGTCATTCACCTACCCTTAATCGTGGTTTTGATGCTCATAGCTCTTCTAGTCAAAGAAGTAGCTCCAAAAGCCGGGAAAAAAAAGTAATTTGTCATGGTTGCAAAGAAAAGGGGCATGTGAAGAAAAATTGCCCAAGCATGAAGAACAAAGCAAGAAGGAGGTCAAGTGCTTCCACCTCCACCTCTCACTCAAATGAAACATCCTCTTGCAATGACTATGAAGCTACTTCAAAAGTTTGCCTCATAAGTACCAATGATGAGGTACACTCTTTTCCTTCTAGTCATAATAATGATAATGTTAGTACCAGCTCTTCTAGTTCATTCAACATGCCATATGAAGAACTAGTTGATGAATGTCAAAAAATGTATGCCTTGCTTGTTAGAAAAGATAAGAAAAATAAACGGTTGAAAAAGGAAAATAAAAGGCTTAACTCTCATGTGGATGAATTAAAACTAGAAAATGAGAAAATAAAATCTAGTTCTTTTGATTCTTCCCATGATAGGTTGAAACTTGAGCTTAAGGACTTAAAGCTTAAGAATGAAAATTTGAAACTTGAGAATTCAAAAATCATAAGTGAAAACAATAATTTGAAATCTCAATCTAATGCCTTATATCAATCTCTTGAGTTATTGAAAAATGAGGTTGTGTCCTTAAATAAGAAAGTAAACGAATTGAAAAATGTTTTATATCTTAAGAACACTAGAAATGCTCATGTAAAGAATGCCAATGCTTATCATCATTCTCATGCTATGCATTCTACCATTACACCTCATGATCATAAGAAGGAGAATGATGTTTCTAAGAATGCTCATACTCATCATATTTCACATGACAAGCATTCTAAAAATAAATCTCATGTCCATAACAAAAACAAAAGAAATTTAATGGACATTGTTTTTGTTGTGGTACTTTTGGCCATGCTATTTATGATTGTGCATTCAAGAAAACTCCAAGTGTAGCTAGGACACTTTGGATTCCTAGGCCATCTAACCCCCAAGGACCCAAAGCCATTTGGGTACCAAAGATCACATCTTCTATTGTAGGGGGAGCTACCACACAAGGGTGAAAGATTGATGATGTGTTGAAGTTGACCAAAGAGTTGAATGAAGAATCCTTTTATGGTTGCAACTTCAAGCTTTCACCTAGATGCCTTAGGTAAAATTGGCATCAAATATTTTGGTATCATCTCCTTACTTTGGTTTGCTTTATTTAAGTTGGAGTTATGAAACATATTTAATTTGAGTTATTTTCCCCGCTCTTGTTAAAGAGTTCTTTGGAAATGATTTTTTGATTTTGATTTCCCGGTCTCTTCAGAGACCTAAGTGGCATGTAATGGGCCTAAGCGACCTTGCGGTTCTAAATCGTAGGCTAATTGTGGCCTTTTCGGTTTTCAACCAATATGAAGGGTTGGAGATCATGTTTTCATTAATATTACATTTGTGATCTCTTAAAATTCATTTTGGTATCACTTGATTTTTTTTTAAACGGATTTCAAACTATTTAGCAAAGTGATCTTTGATAATGATGTTTGATGCTTCTCTTTGCTTTTTGGTTGAGTTAGCTTGCTAAGTAGCTATATTTTCTCTAAATATTAGTGTAGCTTACTTGCAAGTTATAAGTATTTTAGGAAGGCTAATAACTAGGATGAAAAAGATTAGTTTGACAAATTATCATGAATAAAGTATGACTTTGATAAATTCAAATCTTAGTGTTATACCTCAATGCTTAAGCTTAAATAATGTCTCGATTCTCATGATTAGAATTGCATGTTAAATCCTTGAATTTTCATGAGTAGGTAGAATTTTAGCACTTAGGAAAATTTCATTAAATGAAACTTGCTCTAGGTTGATACTTACTATTAGAGACATTTCTTTAAGTCCAAACTAGTTAAACATGTTTAGGGACCTTAATTAAGATCCCTTAGATTCATTTTGATATCATGATAACCCCTTAAAATGAATCTCTACTATCTAGCATAGGTTAAGGTTTTTAAATAAAACTTTGCATTGAACTTTTGCTATTCTGTATGTTAGCTTGCTAGTTGGTATATAAGTTCATTTTGATACTAATAAAGCCTACTTGCAAGATTAATTAAGTGGTAAACATTGAAGGCTATGCTATCATGAAGAAAAGTGAAAAGTAAATGACAAGTTTGACAAAATTCTATTGAAAGAGGTATGGATTTGATTTTACAAAACTCTTAATATAATACTTGAATATTCATTCTTTAATGATGTCTCTATATACTCATGATTGATTGTGCATGATATTTGTTTGAATTTTCATGAGTAAGAAAATTTTTGATACTTAGGCAATTTCAAGATATCTTGATTGAATGAAACTTGCCCTAAGTTAAAATTCATATTAGAGACCTCATTTTGAGTTAGCAATTGGTAAATATATTTAGATACACATATCACATAAGTCTGGATATTTAAAATTAAAAATTCATGTCTAGATGAACAATGTGATAACTATATCACTTTAGGGGACTTAAACTTGAAAAAATTTGACTCAAGTCAACAAATCGACTTGGACACTTCATTTTAACTCCAAACTTCATAAACATGTTTAGGAATAGGTATGACATGTTTCCAAGCACTTAGATTGAAAAATTCATATGGATATGGATAAAATGACATAGAGGTCAATTTATGCTTATCTCTTTTGAACCAAGTTGACTTAAAGGTCTCATTTTCAATCCATATTTGAGGAACATGTTTAGATTTACTCATGTTAGATATCCATAGATTTAAGGTTGAAAAATCATGAGTAAATGATAAGATTGAAACTTAGCAAGTTTCATGATAACTAGCTTAGTTTTGTATGAAACCATGCTAGGTTGATATCTTGACTTTAGGATATAATTTTCATTTCAAACTTGACATACACTCTTTACATGATCATTTTATGGTGTCATAAAAGTTTGAATGAAAATTGAACATGTTTTAAGAATAACTGAAAATTAAGAAAATGTCATTTCACCCAACAATTGATATGCATTTTCAGTTATTTCTAGAGAAATATAGAAAAATCTTTTTTGATTGATTCTTGAAACTGCACCCTCACTGAAAAATTTAGGTTCTTCAATAAAATTTTTGAAAAGTTTCATCAAGATTCTGATTTATAAGGGAATTTTGAAGTTAGATTTCGAAAACACAAAGTATCATCCTTCTTCAAATATCAATCTTTCCGATACTTTGATTTTTTTTTTCAAAAACTTCAAATGAAAACTCATGTATACCATTTGGATTTCATTTCTAATATCATTCACACCATTGCTTGAGTGAAATCATTTCTACGAATGATTTTGATATCTTGAATGATAGCTAGAAATATCCACATTTTCATTGAAATCAATATTGGATGAAGAATGAACATAGAAAATTCATTTTGAGTTCAAACTTGATACATGCATTTCAAATGACCATTCAACAATTGGTATAAAAAATTCTCGTCCAACAATTGGTATAAAAAATTCTCGTCCAACAATTGGTATCAAAATTTTCGTCGAAAATATGATTTTGTGTGGATATAAAAGTTTGATTCTTGAAAACTTGAAGTATAGGTTGACCTAAGTCAACAAAGTGACTTAGAAATTTCATCATAAGCCCAAACTTGATTCATAGACTTACATTCTCTCATGTTTAATGTCTAGATGCCTAAGATAAAGAAAACATGAGTAGATAGCAAAATTTGATACTTAGTCATTTTCATGTTTTCATGCTTAATTCGAATGAAACTGTGCTAAGTTGAAAAGTTGGTTAAATGACATTAGTTTCACTTCAAACTTGATATACATGCTTTAAATGACCATACCTTAGTATTTTGAAAGTTTGAATGAAATTTAAAAATGTCATGAAAAAGATATGAGTACATTCATACTTTAACAATTGGTATCATACTTGAGTGCATACATGATTTAGGTTTGGATTCTATCTATCACTCTTCGCTTTCATGTGTGATTTAAGTTTCATGTTAAATTTTTGTTTTCCCATCCCATTGGTTGAGATTGTCATGTTTCATGAAAAAACAACTTTAGAGTCTCAACTTCATGAAAGAATATTTGTTTTTCATCCCTTTGACTAGATTGACCTTTCTTGCCCTTTTTGATTGATGTCAAAAGAGGGAGAAAATTATAGGTAAATGGGAGGAAAATATAGGAAATCCATGCATATAAATAGGGAGAGTTCTATAATATAGATATGCATGTTGATAGGGGAGAAATCCCATGGTTGATATCCTTTCCCATGGATGATATCCTTTATGCTTGAATGATATATTTTCTTAAGGATGTTTGTCATCATCAAAAAGGGGGAGATTGTTGGCTTAAGGTTTTCAACCTTAGTCTTAATCTCGGTTTTGATGATAACAAACATGGAACTAATATTTCATTGAGAAATCCTTCAGGTTCCATATCGGTTAGCGTTTGATGTCCTTGATCGAATAAATCAGAAGAAATTAGAAAATCAAAAGGACATTAATCATCGCGCTCGGGTTCATCGTGGAATATCTCGAAGTTAGATGTATGTGTCAAAGACGTCTTGGACGAGTTCAAAGAACACATGGAAAATTCTCCAAGTTGACGCTCGTTGAAAGCCGGAACTTGGAAATGAAGCGCGCAAGAAAAATGGTTGAAAAATCAATATCACCCTATGTTCGGTCGACCGAATAGGGTTAGAAAATGGCAGTAGCCATTTCGGCCGACCGAATAGTGCAAAAAATTGGCAGTGGCTACTTCGGTCGATCGGGCGGTCGACCGATTGAAGCCAAAAATTAGCAGAGGACGCATCAGTCGATCGGACTGCGAATCGCCAAAGCCGCCACCTGCGTCGGTCGATCGGTCGGTCAACCGGATTGCGGGAACACAAGAGTTGCATATGGGGGTCGACCGCACAAAGACATTAAGGCAGCGGTCGCTTGAGCGGTCGATCGATCGATCGATCGGCCAATCAATCGAGCGACTGTAACTGATAGTTTTCTACCCGTTGAGCTGTCGTTTCTTTGGGAGGGTATAAATATACCTCATATAACTCATTTAACCTCTCTCTCTCACTCTTACATATTTGATTGAGCATTCTAAAGGGAGATTTGAGCCATCAAATGATCGATCAATAGCGCTCTATTCTTCCGTGAATATTTTCTCAAGCGCCCAGCTTTCTTCCTCAACTCGGGTTTTAATACGAGCTCTACCTCTTGACGAGTTGAAGGCGTGGAAGGATTGGAAAATAGTTGTGGTTCCTCTCTCATTTCTTAAGCTCTTTTGATTGTATTTTAATTGTTATTTGGACATTGTTTTATTTGAATTTGAGTTTGAGTAAGACCTAGGTTGTTAGGTCATGTTGTGTGAGTGGTATCCTCGGTGTAGAAGGAGTAAAGTCACTTGTATAAACGTAGTTTACTAGGATTAGTCAAGTTGTCCCTTAGGATTGAGGTGGAAGAGTACTCTCAGTAAGAGGTGGTGACTTCCGGGTGTGGAAGTGCCTTAGGTCGAGAGTGCGACTCTTCGAGTCAAAGTCCACATTGTAAGGTAAACAAGATTTAATCTAGTTAAACTAGTTTGAAAATTCTAAGCGGGGTGCTTATATAGTGGAGTAGGCATTGGGGCCGAACCACTATAAATTTATGTGTTAGCATTGTTATCTATTGTTGTTGTGCTTAATTGTTTTATCTTATTTCCGCTTTTAATCGCATAATTGCAACTTGCCTAAATAATTTGGGAAACGATTAAATTTGAAATTAGGCGAAAGATTTTGTTAACACACTATTCACCCCCCCTCTAGAGGTCATTTCTCCAACAGTTATATGCTTAATATTAGTTGATTATCCGCTCTTAATAAGTTTCAAAATATTTTTGACCTTTGATTTCCAGTCTCTTACGAGACCTATGTAGCCTGTAATGGGCTCATGCGACCTTGCGATTTTAAATCGTAGGCTCATTGTGGCCTTTCGGTTTTCAACCAATAGGAAGGGTTGGAGATCATGTTTTCATATTTATTATCTTTGTGATCTCTTAAAATTCATTTTGGTATGACTTGATTTTATTTAAAACGAATTTCGAACTATTTAGCAAAGTTGGATTTTGAATGAAATCTTTGATGCTTACTTTGCTATCTAGAATGATTAACTTGCTTGAAATAATTATGTTACCAATGATTTCCTCATGCAAGTTAAATCTAAGGTTAAATGGAAGGCTAACTAGAATGAAAAAGATTAGTTTGGCTAAATTTTCAAGTATAAAGTATAACTTCGATAAATTCAAAATCTTAGTGTTATACGTCAATGCTTAATCTTAAACTATGTCTCTATACTCATGATTAGAATTGTATGTTAAACCTTTGAATTCTCATGAGTACGTAGAATCTTAGCACTTAGGCAAATTTCATTAAATGAAACTTGCTCTAGGTTAATATTCATTATTAGAGACATTCTTTTTAAGTCCAAACTAGTTAAACATGTTTAGAGATTTTATTCCTCAAATATTTCATATCTTAAGATCTCTTTGATTCATTTTTGATATAATGATAAATTCTTTAAAATGAATCTTTACTATCTAGCATAGGTGAATATTTTTTAATGAAACCTTGCATTGACCCCTTTGCTATTTAGTATGTAGCCTATTTGCAAGTTAAGAAAGTGGTAAAATTTGGAAGGCTAAAGGAAAATAGAAAGAAGGTGGAAAATTTGAAATTTTTCAAGAAATGAGGTGTGAGTTTCATTTGGGCAAATTTTTTGCATATCACCTCTATTTTCTTGATAAAATGATTTCTCTATGCTTTTGAATGATTTTGCATGATAATTGATTAAAATCTCATGAGTAGATAAAATTTTGATACCTAGCCAATTTCATGTCATCTAGATTGAATGAAATGTGCTCTAGGTAGAAATCCATCTTAGAGACTTCATTTTAAGTTGAAACTTAATAAACATGTTTGAGTTCTCTCATGATTTGCATCCATGTGGTTAAAATTGAAAAATCATATGTAAATGGATAAAATTGATAACAAGTTCACTTTAGGAGACCTAAAGTTGAGTAGAGTTGACCTAAGTCAACAAATTGACTTAGAAGCTTCATTTTAGGTCCAAACTTCGCAAACATGTTTTGATTTACTCATGTTAGGTGTTCATGTGTCTATATTTGAAAAACTATGAGTATAGGTTAAAGATTGATACTTAGCAATTTCTTGTTAACATGCTCATTTTTGAATGAAATCATGCTAAGGTAAATTTTTGACCAAATGACATTATTTTCATTTCAAACTTGATAAGCATGCTTTAAATGATTATATCTTAATTTCTGAAAAGTTTGAATGAAAATTGAGAACTTTTGAAAAAATAGCTAATATTTCCGAAAATGCCACTAGATTTCAGTTATTTTTAGATAAATGCAAAAAATTGATTTTTTGATGATTCTTGAAACTATATGTTCTCTAAAAAATCTAATTTCTTCAGTAAAAATTTCAAAAATTCTCAGTAAGAATATGAATTGATATGGGTTTTTGAAATTGGATTTCAAAACTTCTTAGTATCGTTCTTTCCAAATGTTCATTTTTCCGATACTTTGATTTTTGATTCAATTTTCGAATGAGATTTCAAGTATGATATTTTGAATTCACATTTGGTATCGTTCTACTCATGTGATGAGAAAAATCACTTCCAAAATGATTTTTCTATCCTTGATCGATACACAAAAAATATCAATACTTAATCTTATACATGATTTCTAGACTTGGAATGTATTTATCATCTAATGCTATCATGCATGACTTAGTCTCATATTAGATATTTTATTTTTCATCCCTTGAGTTGAGATCTTCATGCTTCATGAAAACTAATTTTAGAGTCTTAACTATGACTATAGGTTGACTTTTCTTGCCATTTTTTATTGATGTCAAAAGGGGGAGAAAAATATAGGTAAAGGGGAAAAAAATATAGGAAAACCATGCACATAGATAGGGGGAGTTATATTACATAGATATGCATGTTGATAGGGGGAGAAATCCCATGTTTGATATCCTCTATGCTTAATTGTAGATTTTTTTTAAGGATGTTTGTCATCATCAAAAAGGGGGAGATTATTGGCTTAAGATTTTCAACCTTGGTCTTAATCTCGGTTTTGATGATAACAAATATGGAACTAATGTTTTATTGAGAAACCTTTCAGGTTCCATATCGGTTAGCGCACGACGTCCGCGACCGAAAAAATTGGAGAAATCGAAAAATCGAAAGGATGTTGGTCGACGCGCTCGAACTCTTCAAGAAGTTAGAGTTTAGGTTTAGGGTGTCTAGATACGTTGTAAATCCTCTTTATGATGAAAAGAAACGTAAAACCAATCCGGAATCCTAAAACATGAAAACCTGGAAACCACCTTGAATTCACTAAGCCTAGGGAGCTCCTTGGAGGGCTATATGACCTAGATAGTTTCATGACATAAAAAATGACGGTAATTGTTCTTTGGGTTAAAATTAGATAACTAGGTATTTTTAGGGATTTTTTGGAAGCCTTTAACCGACCCTTATTTGACCCAAAAAGTTAGAAAAGTTTTGTATTTGGTAAATTTGTACTAGACCCCAAAAACTAGATTTTGATTCTTAAGGATTTTAATTTTTTAGATATTTTTATTGAATCCAAATGGGGGGTAATCCTTATATAACATTTATGTTTTAAAGTTATTAAAATTGAACTGCGGATCGCTGAAGTCGCAACTTGCTCGGTCGATCGACCGCACAGAGAGATTGAGCCAGCGGTTGATCGGTCGGTCGACTGGCATGCGACCGAACGGCCGTAACGGCTAGTTTTTCGCTCATTTTCCGCCCGTTGAGCTATCGTTTCTTTGAGAGGTTATAAATATCCCTCATCTAACTCCTTTAACCTCTATTACAGATTTTATTAAGCATTAAAATGAGAGTTTTGAGCCTTCTAAAGATCGATTAATAGCGCTCTGTTCTTCCATCAACATTTTCTCAAGCACCCAATTTTCTCCTCAACTCGGATTCAATTCAAGCTCAACAACTTGGCGAGTTGGAGACTTGAAAAATAGCACTGATTCTTGGTTTTACTCTTTAGCGCTTTCCATTGTAATCTTTATTGTTATTTGAACGTATTTACTTATTGAGGTTGAGTTTGTGTAAGACCTAGTGTCAGGTCTTGGATCTAAGTGGTTACCTGAGTACAGAATGTGTAAAGCCACTTGTGTAAAGATAGCTTACTAGGATTAGTTGAGGTATCCCTTAGGGTTGAGGTGGAAGAGAACTCTCGATAAGATGGCAAAGACTTCCGGGTGTGGAAGTGCCTTAGATTGAGAGTGAGTCTCTTCAAGTCAAAGTCCTCTTGCAAGGGAACCGATTTAATCAAGTAAACCTAGTTTGGAAATCCTAAGCGGGATGCTTAGGTAGTGGAGTTAGCATTATTATTTCTAAAAGCCAAAAATAAGCAAATTCTTCGGTAGCACTGAAAGCTAAATTTTTCTTCTCCTTGTGAGAGTATTTTTCAGAGAGTTTTAACTCATATGTTTCAAGTTTTCCCATTAATGTGTCAAGAGCCATAGTTGTTGGATTATGAACTTCACTGATAGCTACAACTTTCAAGTCAAATTTTGAGGTCATAGATCTAAGAACTTTTCTCATAACTTTTTCTTCTGAAAATGATTTTCCAAGGTTGGTTGCATTCTTCATATGATCTTTAACATGCCCATGGAAGTCTTGAATGCTTTCATCTTCTCCCATCTTCAAATTCTCAAATATGGTGATGAGGATTTCAAGTTTGGACTTATGAAGCGTCAGGGATCCTTCATGATTAGTTTCTAAAATTTCCCAGGTCTGCTTTGGGAGAGTACAAGCCGAGATTAATTTAAATTGAGAAGGATCAACTCCACTGAAGATAACATTAAGGTCATTATTGTCATAGTTTACTGTAATAATTTTTGATTCAGTATACTAGCTTTTAGGCTTGCGCTCAATCCCATCTGTTGTTGTGGGAGTTGTGTAGCCAATCTCAATAGTGTCCCAGCAACGATCATCCAAAGACTTGATAAAAGCTCTCATCCGAGCCTTCCAATAAGCATAGTTTTTTCTTATTAGCAAAAGAGGGACAATGACTGAGTTTCCCATTGGCATTCCTTCCATCTTGAGGTTGAAAGGTTAGAGTCACTCCAAGGATCTGTGTTGGTAGAGGTTAGCACAACCGTTCTGATACCAATTGATAGGATAGTTTCTAAGGAAGCTTTATATTAAGAGATAGTTGCACAGGAAGTTGCAACTGCTAAGATAACTTCTTTAAAACAGAGTGAGTAACAGATATAAAATAACCATAAGGAAACACGCAAACACAAGGATTTGTTTACGCAGTTCAGTGACAAACTTATCACCTAATCTATGGGGTCCTCACCAGACAGATGCCCAATCCACTATCAACAAAGTACAATATTAGTTTCAAGATTTCACACTCCGAAATCCAACTATTGGTACTACAGTGAATTGAAAATAACAAACAAACTATTTGTTATTACAAGTACTAACCAACTTGCCTCTCTGTGACAACTCAATCATAGAGTCCTGTAATCCACACAGTTTCTGTGTTGTAGTGAGTTAACAACCCAACTCCATCTTGACTTGAAGATAATTGAAGTAGTTTGTTACTATCTACACACTCAGCAGTCTCAACTCCCCATATAACTGGCAATCTGATTATGCACATAGCTAGGAGACTTGCTTAACCATCTCTTCTCTTTCCTCATATATAGAGAAAATGAATCATCTCGCATAAAAGCCATTTAGCACAAGATCTTAATTACATCAAACTCAAGAGACAACCAAAATATCTCATAATGCTACGGCCATAAAAGCCTTAGGAAAAACCGTCCAACTCATCAATGAAAAATCACATCATATCTTCCATAAATAACCAAGTGATTAAAGATGAATATTAAGACAATAATAACTACTCAAGAAGCATCAATAATTTCAACAAACAAAAAGTCATCATCGCAGCAACATTGTAGCAGCAGCATTAATTTCAGCATAAACTTCACAGCATTTAGAGCAGTTATAATTGACATACAACTGGGAACTTAACTACTATTCGTTTTGCCAAATATAGCCAACACAGCATAAGCCAAACATCAATAATAACAAACATGAAACTAATGATTTCATGGAAAAATATTTTCAGGTTCCATATTGGCTTGTGCGCGACATCCTCGATTGGAAAAATCAGAGAGATCAGCAAGGATGCTCGTCGACGCTCGGGATTTGTCACACCCCAAAACTCGAGCATGATCGGCCAGAGTACTACATGTACTCCGAAGCCTAACTCAATCATAAAAACCAATAATTATGAAACCTTGCACAATTAAAAAAGAAAACCAATTTTCATTCAATAAACATAGTGGATCAAGATTCCAAAACCGATCAATAAATAATATGAAGATTTTAAATGTGTATGATTCATATAGAATAAATCCAGTAATCATAGACGAAGTTTTGACTTTCAAAACGCGAAAACAAAGTTTAGACACCCATCTATCTAAGAAGAAATATAAGTGACCCTACGGACTCAACATATCCCCCCGACCACGACGTGTCACGAGATGCGCTGCTCCTGCCGCCACCAGCTGCGTTATGGCAATCCAGTACCTCTCTGATCTCGCTCAAGGGCTAAAAACAACAACGATATAAACCGTAAGTCCGCTAGGACTTAGTGAGCAATAATCTCTCAATCCACCATGTACAACAAGCAACAATGCATGATTATTTAGAATATAATTTAACGAATGTATCTATTATCTCCATGCGAATTAAATTCAACAGTATACATATAGCCCTGCATCCAAGCATACAATGTGTATAATGCACATTAGTATTAACCATAATAAGAATTAAACATCTATAGCACCATCAACCAATCAAACAAGCCACCCGGGTCGATCGTCAGTGTGGCAGTGCTGACGAGCTTCCCGGTCCAAGGACCCGTTGGTTCGATATCCAGGGACCCGTCGGTCCTACAAGTCGGGTGCTGATCACCTCTAGCTCTGTCTCAGCATTCTTCCTGCTTTTGCCACCCGAGTCAGTCGTCAATGTGGCGGTCGACGAGCTTCCCGGTCCACAACCACAACCACATCAAATCAATCAATAGTAAGCAGTAATTGACCCAACAATGGACATAGCATTTCAAAAAGATAAAGTACATATCCTGGGGCCCAAAGGTCCCTAAGGTCCACATGATACACATATACCGCCCCCATAGCCGTACATTGGCCCGTGCCACAACACATGACATCATAATCCAGTCAATTATAAAGCAATTAATTATATCGTATAACAAGGAAATGAACAACAATAACTACTAAAAATGAATGTCATGGGCACTTCATGATATCACTCGCTTGTCACCCCAACCTCTCTTCACAAGGCCTTAGAAACTTTCTCAAGAACCCGACCCCTTGCTATGTTTTCCTCCCCTATAGTTTGGTGACCCTAGGGTGTCAAGTTACGGAAACATGATCTAGGTGTAACTAGGTCCATAAGCTTTCTACTTCATGTTCCTACATCTTGCATACCCCGTCAAGTACAAATGAACTATAAGGTAGCAAGGAACGTCTAAAGATGTTATATCTCTATAGGGACAGCTTGTTTACACCAAAATTAAGTAAATTACTTAGTAGGGTAGCATGTGTGTAAAATAAATAAAAAAATAATTCCTACATGAACCGTATGGTTATACACCTAAGATGGCATATTTGCACTTAAAAGTATATGTCCCTAACCTTTATAGGAAAGCAACCAAATCCCTTAATCTCCCCACAAATCCTAGTTCACTCAAGGTCAAAGCTAATAGGAATTTAAGCACATGTACAGGAAGCCAACGGCAACCCAACGGTAAATAAATCCATGAAGAAGATCTCTTGCACAGGAGGTCGGCAGCAGCCCCAATTCACAGTGCTTGAGCTGTGAATTAAATAAAAAAAAGGCAATTCTTCAAACAAGCATTAACCATAGCGGTGAACAACAAAAGATGAAATAATTTATGAAGGAATTATGTCAACAATTCATGAAGAAGGTGAATTAATTCATGAAGAAAGTCTACTGCACAGATGCCGGGGCAGCCCCACAAAGCGATGGAAAACTCACAGTCACAACATCAAACAAATCCAAGCACACAATCCGGAATTAAAAGAGACATCAAGGAATTCACGAATTGAATCAATAACCAGTCGATCTATAAGAATTTCGACAAAAAATCCATCAAGAAACGGTGGCTGCTTGAGGTTAATGAACAAGGGGAAAAAGGGTTTCATTACTCACTTTTTGCAGGGAAGGGAAAGGAAAAGATGCCACTAGAGTCTCCCAATGCTCGCCTCCGACGAACTTAGCCACATGGGTTGTCGGCCGTCCTCTTCCCCTCACGCGCCGCCGCTGCCTCTCGTCAAGATTGGGTGTCGTGCGGCGTCCCCCAGCCACACAGCCCTTTTAAATAGATTGGGGTTTATTTTAAACCCCAATTTATATATTTACCCCTCATTTACCACCCGGCTAGCTAGATCCGCTAAGGATCAATTTTAAATCTGATTCAGATTCCGATCAAACCGTTGAGTTCATCTTGAAACCTACTCTCATGATGACATGTCAAATTACAGAAATAATAATTATATAATTTTCTCTAATTTTTGTCCTAAGTTAAAAGCTTACCAAATTTTTGCCCTGAAATTCCGCTAACTTGCTTAATTTAAATCCTCATTTTTCTGCTACGAAACTAATTAAATATAATTAATTTTTTTAGGGGTTATAATAGGATTCATCGAAAAGATTGAGTCTAGTTTTAGAGTGTCTATATTATATGTATATCCTTTATTTGATGCATAAGAACTCAAAAATCAAACCCCGAAAACTTGAAAACCAGAGAAACCATAAAATGACCCACAAACTTTCAAGCCTAGGGAGCTCCTTGGAGGGCTACATGATTTATACATTTTCTTGGCACCAAAAGTCCCGACAATTATTCCTTAGGTACGTAGAAACAATCTAGGGTGTGTTTGTTTGCGAATTTTATTTTTGAAGTTTGTTTCGCAAAAATCGAAATTGATTTTCGAGTTTCGGAATTTTGGTTTCAATTTTTTTGTTTGGAGAAAATGTGTTTGTTTGACATGTCCAATTTTCATGTTTCGCAAAATGAAACCAGCGAAAACTTATTTTTTGTGTGTTGCTTTCGATGTCAATTTTCGGAACGAAACTGAAACTAAGTTTGTTTATTAATTTATGAATTTATATTATTTTATTTATTATAGTTTTTTTAATTTGAAACCATTAACTCATAAACTTTTAAAAAAATATGAATAATGTTAATTAGTTAATAAAAATTATTATAAAAATTATTAAATTATTAAATTCATATAAAAAATTAAAATTATTAATGACAACTATTTTTTATCCTTATGGAAAATATGATTTTTTTTTTGCAAATAAATTAATCTATAAGAATTGGGACCATCAAAGTCCCTAGAAACAATATACAATAGTTCGGGAGGCCTGTTACAAGACCAATACAAATTGGTTAACAGAGATCTACCCTTACTTGTTATCTAATGGACAGCTTTATTACATTCCCGGAAAGCAAACTGAAAAATTACAATATTACAATCGCATGTTAAAAGATGAATCTACCTGACTATGTTCTTCAAAGGAGGAGGAGCCGGTTGATGTCTATTCAAGATTTCAATAAGGAACCTACTATCAGACTCAAGAAGAACCTGCTAGAACATGGCTTTGGATGCATAATATAGGCCCATCCAAACTGCAAATGCTTCACAAAAAAGAATAGATTTATCAAATAGATAAGAAGTAACATTCTGAATAATAGAGCCATTGCCTTGAGCAATGAAACCAGCACCACCATGTAAACCCAAAACTGAACCATCACAGTTGAGCTTAATCCAATGATCAATAGGAGAGGACCATTTGAGATTGATAGTGTTTGATTTAATTGGACCATCAAAAGTTAACTTACTTGAGTATAGCTTTGTGAAAGCCATTATAGAATTCAAGAGACAATAGGGGGAAAGCTGCCTACTAGCATGCAGTTTTGGTTTCTAGCATGCCATAGGAACCAAAGGGAGTTGCCTATTAAGGCTTTATGGTAAGGCAAAGAAAAAGGGGAAGAGTTCCAAGTTTCTCTCTCAAGCTGGTAGAGTCACTCTTATTAAATCTGTATTGAACTATATCCCTATTCACTCTCTTGCAGTGTCTTGGATCCCTAAAAACTATTTTCATAAGATTGATGAAATTCTTAAAAACTGTTCTTTAAATTGGCAATGGCCATTCAGGTATTCATGCTTTAAATTGGAACACTGTTCTTTTACCTAAATCCCATGGAGGTCTTAATATTCATAGTCTTTATCTTAAGAGTTTTGCTTTACATGCTAATAGAATTCAGTCATATTTAAATAATGTTAATTCTCCTTGAATTTCCATTGTTAAAGCTAAATATCCTATTGTTACTTATACTGACATTTCTGTTCCTACTAAATCATCTTGGTCATGGAAACTTTTTATTAAAGCTTTTTCTAAATTGAGATTTGGTTTCAGGAAATATCTTGGTAATGGTTGTAATTCCTCTGTTTTAAATGATGTTTGGGTTTTTGATTTGCCTTTAGCTCTTAAACCCTCTTTTTTCAGTACTGATCTTATGCATCACAATTTCAATGTCTCTGATTTATTGCTAAATGGTGGCTGGAATGACTCTATTGGCCAATCCTTATTTAGTATCTCTGTGTGGGATTATGTGAGATTTATGGAGGTTTCATTTAATCCAAATGATGAATGTTGGTATTGGATGAATAAAGACAAGGGGTTAGTTACCACTAAGAGTGCATTTTTGTTTCTTAGAAGCCAGGAACCTCATCCTGCTGACCCCCTCCCCCTTTGGTGTCTACTCTGGAAGCTACCATCAGCTCCCAAAGTTCATCTTTTCCTCTGGAAATTCTTTCATAAGAGATTATCTACTAAATGTAGATTGTTTGCATTAGGGCTTGGTCAAAATGATACTTCTATAATGTCTAATAGTCACGCTGAATCTATTCAGCACCTCTTCTTTTCTTGCCCCTTTGCTTCCCAATTCTGGGACCTTTTAGAACATATTCTACAGGTTGATCTTTCCAGTAGGATGAATTGGGAGAATGGACATTGGCTTTGTTCGCCATATACCAAGTTTAGCATTCAAGGAATCTTGAATGTAATTAAAGCTGTTAGGAGGAGCCCTTCGAGGATTAATTAAGGCTCCTAGATATTTAAAAGGGAAAGAGCCTCGTTTCATGTTAAGCTTATTGCAAAAAGAGATTTTGGTCCTATTCAAGCAACCAAAAGGAAAGTAAATCTCTGATTTGGAGAGATTCACTTTCTGACTATAGGTATTAAAGATTTGCAAGATAGAATTTAGGGTCCTTGGGTTGGCTCTACAAGCAATCAAAACATCATATGCAAATATTAGATGACTAATAGAAACATTATTCTTGATTTTGAATGGAGAGAAATGTTTCAAATTAACAGCTTGGTTAATTAACAAGGTGAGAGTTTGAGCCACAATTACATACAAGAAAGGGGAGAGAGGATCACCTTGACGAATGTCTCTATTAAAATTAAAAAATTTAGATAAATTACCATTAATGAGACAAGCAAATAAGGGAGAAGAAATGCATGAAGAAATCCAATTAATAAAGGTGTTACTAAATTTGCATGCTTTTAGAACATAAGAGATGGCAGACCATGAGATAGTGTCAAAAGCTTTTTTTAGGTCAATTTTAATAAGAATATTAGGGTTTTTACTTTTGTAGGAATATATAGAGTGGACAAGCTCTTGGACAATAAGAATGTTATTATGGATATTCCTACCTTTAATAAAAGCAGACTGCTCAGGATTAATTAGGGAAGGCAAGCATAGCCTAAGTCTAAAGGTAAGAACCTTAGAGATGATTATATAATTAAGGTTACATAAAGCAATAGGACGATAATATTTAATAAGATTAGGGATTTTGCATTAGGAATGAAAGTAAGCAATGTTTTATTCCATTCAGCAGGGAGCAAAGCATGATTAAAGAATTCATTACAGTAGTTCAAAAAGTCATCTGAAATGATGTTCCAATACTTTTTATAAAATTCAGAGGTATAACCACCATTGCCCGGACTTTTGCCATTTCCCATAGACTTAATGTCATCCCACACTTCCTCCTTAGAGAAGGGGAGAGTGAGGGAATCATTAAGGGAAGAGGAAATGGAAGGAAAAGTAGGCCAATAGTTAGAGTTACCAGGAATAGAATTGCCAGGAATAGAATTACCAGACTAGAGACAGATTCATTCATGATACTATTATCATCAAGCAAATGCTGATTAGAGGATCTAAGGATAGAACAGACTTTATTAATTCTTCTACGAGCTGAAACTATCCTATGGAAGTAAGCTGAGTTGACATCCCCTTCAGAAGCCCATTTGGATTTAGCTTTAGCCCACCATTTCAAAGAAATTTGTCTTTGAAGAGCTTCAACTTTCTTATAGAGACTCTTAAGAATGGTAGAATGAAAGGAATCTAGGGAGGAGGTAGAGTCAAGGTATTCCAAGGAATTGATATCATTCAAGGTATTAGCAAGCAAGTCTTCAAGTTTACCTAGATTATGTTTATTCCAATATGACAAGACAGATCTAGTAATAGAGAGCTTAGCATTAAAATTTGAGAATACGTTATTTTGAGGATCAATGGAGTTCCAAAAATTATTGATAATGGAAATAGATTCTTCATAATCGGTTCAGAAATTCTGTAATTTGAAGAGCCTACAACCAGAGGAACTAGATTTAGGAATGGATATCAAAATAGAACAATGGTATGAGGTGACTTTTAGGAGATGCTTTACCTTGGCTCCTCCAAAATAGTGGAGCCAAGCTGAACTAAGTATGAACTTATTTGTTATTAAAAAAGTATGCGCTAAGTATGAACTAAGTAAGTATGAGCGAGTGGTCAATGCTTAGTTTAAGTATGAACTAAGTAATTAATGAAGCTGCCTTAATTGGTTAATTCATGGGAGTAATTAATGAAGCTGTCTTAATTGGTTAATTCATGACTTGAGAGTAATTAACACTACAGGAAAAGTAGTGAATAGCGGCAGTAAATAACGGGCGTCCTTATGTGGCGCCGGTTATTAATCTAAAGCAATGGTTAATTACTTAGATTAATAACCGGCGCCAGTGAAGGCCGCCGGTTAATTTTTTTTCTTTTTTTCCCGCTGCCTCTCGCGTCCGCCATTTCATTTTCCCGCTACTTCTCGCCTCTGCCATCCCTTTTAGCGTCACCTCTCTATCCGCTGATCTGTTCGCGTCCGCCCCCAAAACCCTTACGAAATCTCTATTCGCCGTCCGCCCAAAAACCCTCATCGCTGATCTCGTCGCGTCCAAAAACCCTCATCCTCCTCGCGTGCAAATACCTTTTTCCTCATCGCTAGTGATCCATCTCAGTCGGCGACGATCCTCACCCCGACATTGAGTGCAGAGAGCAAAGCCCGACGAGCCGCTCCTCCCGAAGAATCGGATTCCGACGAGAAGATAAATCTCTTCCCCTGTTCCGAACAGAGGAAGAAGGAAATCAAGCCGGATCCCATCCTAGCTTAACATGGCGCTAGATCGCGATCAAGCCGTTGTCGCAAGGTAAGAAGAGAAGTACATCAAACCAATGTGAAGCAACTCTCAGTTGCTTCGCATTCCCTTTTGTTGCGATCAAGCAACTCTAAGTGCATTTAATTCTGCATTGCATCATTAGCCCTTTTGTTGCTTGCTGCATGCACTCTCAGTTCCTTTGTTCTGTATGTTGTCATTTGGTTATTTGTTTTCCTTTTGTTCTCCTTCATCGTGTATTACGTCATTCCTTGAAGGGCTCTGTTTGCTACTTCATAGTAAGTTACTCACTTGCTGATGAAGAGATGACAACCACCCTTAATCAATGCTGTTGCTGTCATATTCTGACATAAATTGAGCAGAATGTGCATGTAAATCAACTTTTTCTGAAGTATGAATAGGTTCATATATTCAAAGTCAATCCATGGAGTAAAACATGAACAATATCCTCTGATTGATGAATACTTGTTTTTTTAGCACAGTACTTTTATTGCACCAACTATATACCTTGTAAAGTAGACAAAAATAAGTTAGAAGAGGGAAAAATGCAGGTGAATAACACAGTTCTCATATTCTTATGTTTGATTCTTAAATGTCCCCACTACATTTGTATGAAACGAATGTGAAGCAACGGCATAGATTTCATGTACTTCCAAAGCCATCACTATTTTTTTCGTTCATGACAAGAACCAGTTCAATCTTCAAGCATTTTGAAGTGAGTGGCATTTAATATACAGAAAGGTCCAACTCTTGTTGAACATTTTCCAAGAGTTCTGAGAACATATCTTTACTATATTATGTACAGTGCAGCAAAAGCTATAGAGCCCCATCCTGAAATATTCTTTTCTATCTTCCACCATTTATTCTCTTTTTTTCTTGTATATCACTGTTTGATCAACAATTTTAAAAAGCCCTTTTTGAATATAACAATCAAAGAAATATGCAGAAGCTTTATACAATATCCAGCTTTTAGTTGCTTATATATTCAATCACCTGATTCTAGTCACAGGAAGTTTGGAGGTGTTACTAGTTCATACTTGTTCTCATACTTGTTCTCATTTTAGTCACTCGGAAGTCCATTGTTATGTGGTGTTGGATAATAGCAACTTTCTTTATAGGGTATTTATCATTTCTTTTATAACCTATGCCCTAGAGTAAGAGCATGAAGGGTTAGGGTACAAAACAAGCAATATTTATTACTTGATTGCTTGTGTCTTAAATGTACATATTGTTCTTTTTAAATAGTATAATACTTATGATTCTGAATATTTATTACTCACAATCTATCTCAAAAATTCTTTGGTCAAAGTTTTATTTAATATTTGTTATGTCATTTTATTTCTTCTCTCAATCAATGAAGTTATCGTTATGGCACATGTTATAGAAGTCTTTTGACCACTTGACTCCATGTCAACCATTCTGTAGTCGCATTTGAATGACTCATGCTTCTATCATCATCTCAAATTTTCAAAGGTACTAGTTAATTCTTGTTATAGAAGTCTTATGTTGCTATGTATCAGTTGGCTTGCTTTCAGAGGTTGCTGGTTATATTATATTGCTGTCAATTTATTAGTCTACTTTCAAAGGTTGTTGGTATATTGCCAGTAATATTGCTGGTTATATTTCTGGTTATGCTGTGAATTGGTGGGCTTGGTCTCAAATGTACGTTGTTGATTATATTGTTGTGATATAAGCTAATGAATTGTAGCCATGTTGTAGTTCTTCTCTCATGCGGATCATTCATACATTTTGGTATTGTGACAGTTTGGATCATTACATAGTCCTGTCAAATTTGTCAGTAGAAACTTTAACATGGACTTAAATAAGAAGAACAGCATGAATGTTGTTTATGGTTGTATGTAGCAGAACATCGTGCTTATCTTTGAACTAGCAAGTTTTTTTAGGTGTTCATTTTATTGTCTTGTCATGACCTATATCCTTGTTAGAAAGAAACCTTTTAAAAGCCTTACTGAAACTTATGTCTGGTCTCCATGTCTATCTTTTTTCCATTCTGAGTTAGCTCTAAATTGTATTCTACTGAAACATGTTTACTTCATGTTCACCTTGATATTTGTGACTCATCAAAATAGAACTGTATTTTATCCCAATGTTGATGGATCAATCAACAAGAGTGTCTTATTGGTTTTTATTTTTCTATTTCTTACTTCCCTCAAGTTATATATCTTTACTTGCTCCCCATCTGTTGGAAGTTAGATATCAACATTTCAGCATATTTTAATTTCTTCATATCAGTAGAGACTTCAATATATTCACTTAGCTTAATGGATTGTGGTATCTTATATTGCTTTTCTATGTGCAGGCTAATTGTTTAGAAACAAGGGAACCAATTGCCATCAAGAAGGTTTTACAGGACAAGAGATACAAGAACAGGGAACTTCAGATTATGCGGTTGCTAATATCCTTCTATTCTAATTTCTTATAGATCTTAACTTTTGTAGAGCAAATTAGTATTTTGCTTGCACATCTTTCATGTCTCTTATATGATATCTTTTGTTGCAGCATCTTGAGTCTTGACAGGACTTCTCTCATTCATGGTGAGTTCCTCATGTAACCATTTTATCTATTTCTTTTTGTTATTGAATTGAATAGATGTGCATGCCAAAATATTCACATTGGCAAATTAATTTCCTGGCTGTATAAATCTTGTTGTCAGCCTTCTAAAGTATGAGTCCCCAGCTACATGTGAAGCATATACAGAGATGTTATTGCTGTATAAATCTTCAAACTGTATCTGCAGTCAGCATATACAGAGATGTTATTGCTGATACTGGAGCCATCGAAGAAATGTCCAGTCTCGTTTGCCAACCTTCTTTAACATCTGAGGTATTTAAGGTCATCATACATTACTAACTAGCTTGATAAGGAGATTCACAATCAATATATTCATGTAGGTCAAGGAGCAAATTCTTCGTACTTTGTGGAACTTACGGATGAAAAGCTTAGAACAAGAATTGCGAAAGGCTATATGTTTCCTATGTTAGTTAACTTTCTTGATGGTGAAGAAGTTAAGGTGAAGGAGGCAGCTGGTGGAATTTTGGCAAATTTGTCTTTGACTCTCTCTCCATAGCCCAATGGTAGAAGCTGGTGTTATTCCAAAGCTGGTGATTCTTTCTTCCACATGTTAAAATTTGAATTTTAATTCTACAGTTAGCTTTGACATCCATAAAATCATAAATAGCTGGTTAAATTTTAGATTTTACCACATCAGCATTTTGATAAATCTAAGAAACAAAATCAAGAAAATGGAAGGTGATAATGCGGAGATTCTTGAATATTTGAATTAAAACTCACAAAAAGATGATAAATCTAAGAAATTTATCTTTGAAAGTATAAAATGATCCCTTCTTCTCTCCATGCCTGGCTTTGCTATTTTGCTTACTCTTATCATAATATAATATGTCAATATCTGATAGTTCTATTTTGATATTTTTGGCAGCCACTAGATGCAATTGTACTGTGATAGTAATTGAGTATCAAAGTTACCTTAAAACTTCCTCTCTTTTTGAATCGAATTGAAATACTTGAATCGATATCTAGGTAAACCGCTAGTGCCCAAGGCTGCTTCAATGCAGAAGCCACGACCTACCGCCGCTAATAAGATTATCGAGAGACTATTGCATCAAAACTACGTCCATTCATCTGCAGCTCGTTCTAAGAGATTTACCAAGGTACGATAATTTAACCTCCATTTTCTCTTTGCCCTTCGACATGAAGATATGCAACCATTTTTAAAGTAATGCTTTTATCTTTAGGTGCCTCTGAATTGTAGTTGAGTTTGAAATTTTAAAATTTTAAAATTTCTAGAGGTTGCTCTTTATTTTAATTCAAATCTAACCATAAATGTGTATGGCCTTATTACCAATGCATTAGAAAATGAAGGAAAAAGATTATTACCAATGCATTAGAATGAAACAAAAGATTATAAAGTTTGAGTTTTTACTGTAATGTCAGGAAATGCATTGCAGCAAAAAGGTTTTACAGTGAGGGTCCAACAGAGGAGTATGACCAAATTGGCAACATTTAAATCTGAGGTTTCAAATGGACGGACTAGATCAATAGCACAACAATGAGTTACAAGCATAAAGTTTCATACAGTAATATCTGGAGGTCCATTAACTAGCCAGGAATATTGAAATAATTGCACAAAAGGGTGCAGTTAAGAATGCAGGAAATGAGATAGGACCAAAGTAGCAAGCAAGAGTTGATCTTGAGAAATCCATAAATTAGTTCTTTGAAATAGGCAGAAACAAGTTTCCAGTTGAGAGAATGTAAGAAGTTAATATTTAAATAAGCACAGAAGGTTGAGATACATGAAATAAAGGGTTAATGACAAATATATTAGCAAATTTTGGGGTTTAGGGTTCCAAAATTTATACAGGGAGTTCTCACCGCTGTAGAATTGGTAATGCTAGGCTTTGAACAATATATGATTAATGATCTGTTCCTAATTCATGAGTTTTTGGAGGTAATCCATGTTCTTTTTATTTATTTGTGGATCACTCTTTGACTATGTTGTTTTTATTTATAATCCTTTGTGAATCTTCAATAATGTTTTTTGCCATTTGCATCTATACTTTTTATATTTTCTTTTGTCATTTACTTGCCATATTTTAGTATCTCCTGTCCTGTCGTTGGAATTTGACATCTATACCTTTTGCAGATTTCAAGGATGATCCTTACATCTATGTTTACCCCAATTTGAGATATGTAGGTATTGAATTATGACAAGTAATTTATTTCACCTCAATTGTATAGTTTCCTTATGTTGAATTTGAGTTTTAAGTTGTTTTCATGTATTTTTCAGGTCAAATCTAGGACCCTATTTGATAACATTTTTGTCATTACCCTATTTCATTGTTGGCTCACTACTAAGTTTTCATGTAGTTATTTTTTATATCCACATATATTGTATTATGTATTATCTGATATCGTATTATCTTACAGCAAAGCGAGCCTATCTATGCAGAATGGGAAAGTCTCCGACAGCAAGCAATAATTGCTACTAAGGTACAAAATGCTTGGAGAGAATTTTTTCTAAACATGTGCATTAGTTCAATGATATGTTAGCAAATAAATAAATATTGTTTTTTTTTAATTTGATTTAATTATCTAAACAGTTTGTAATTTGTATCATTAAAATAATATTTGTAATCTATGTCATGTTTAGTTATTATAACATTGAATTTTGAATTTGAGATTGGATGATTTGAGTAAAAACTTGCATAACTTTCATAATGTGGTAAATTTGGACGATTTAACGATGAATACTCATAATATTATGGCAAAGTTAATAATAAATAGTAAGATATTTTATTTGAGTGTCTTAGAGCAGAGTAAATATATATTTATGAATATATACTAATATTGATTATATAAATATAAATATATATTTATATAATATATATATAATATAAATTAGTAAATATATTTAATATATATTAAAAATGTACATTTATATAAATATATATAATATATAATATATTATATATTAAATATAATATATCAAAATGGGCGCCCTTTAGGGCGCCCATTTCTTGGTAACTGGCGCTCCCTCTAGGGGAGTACTAGTTATTAATCCCCATTAGTGGGGATTAATGACTGGCGACCCCTAAAGGGTGCGCCAGCTAGATATTACCTGCGCCCTTTTAAAAGGGTTGGTTATTAATTAATCGGCACCTGTGAGGACGCCCTTTTTTTCTATTCATTCACTGCTATATTTTTACCCATTACCGAAGGTACACGAGAAGCCTCCCTCTAGCATGTTAGCGTTGCTGGGTCTCCCGCCGTTCACTAGATTGGATTGTACCGCCTTTGTCAACCAAGATTAGGGATGGCAATTGGAACCGGTTAACCGGTTAACCGAACCATAAAATATGGTTTCGGATAATGGATTTGTGGTTCGGTTTCGGTTTTGGTTAGTAAAATCCAAAAACCGATTTAAATCGGTTCAGTTTCGGTTATCGGGTCGAGAATAACTGGTAACCGAAATCGATTATAAATTTCGGTTTCGGTTACTGGTTATTCATGGTTAACCGATAACCGAAACCGTTACTAATTTATTATATATAATATATTAATAATCCTAATACCCGAAACCATTAGTCCATTACCCGTTTAGGCCCATCCTATATATTCTTTAACCCTAAAATCCTAAATTCCTAACCCTAGTTTCGGCTCTTCACTCCTCCCGCCTCCTCTTCCTCTCCTGTCCTACAAACCTTGCGACTCACCTCCTCTCCCTCTTCCATCCTACAGACCTCACGACTCGCCTCCTATCTCGACCTCGACGCTCGACGTCGACTCCTCTCTCGCCGCCGCCGCACCCTCTTGACCGGTCGATGCCGACTCCTCTCTCGCCGCCGTCACACCCCCCTTGATCGGTCGACGCTGACTCCTCTGTCGCCGCCGCCACACCCCCTTGATCGCTGGCGGCTGAGGCAGACCTCGCGACTCGCCTCCTCTCCCGACCCCGACGTCGACTTCCATCTACATACCTCAAGTTTTCCTGTAATATATCTACCCCTTGATCACTCAACGTCGACTCCTCTCTCGCCGCCGCCACACCCCCTTGATCGGTTGATGCCGACTCCTCTCTCGCCACTACCACACCCCCTTGATCGCTCGAGTTCTCGACGTGCTCCACCTTTTTTTTCAGCATTTTTATTTTAAGATGTAGGATTAGTAAAGTATTAAAAAATACTGCTTGTGCTTGACTTAGATTCCTCTATTTTCATCAATTATGGTAGAATTTAGAAAATTCTAAAATCTACTGTTTAATGGAGGTAGCATCTAGTTCTACTTGCATGTTATTTTTCAAATTTGTAAATATCATGAGGCTCGGCTGGTGTTTTAGTATTTGATTATTGTTTTTTTTTAAATTCTGCTTTGGTATTTGATTTTCCTTTTCTAAGTTGTGAACTTCTGATTCATTTTACTCAGGAATTAAATTTGGATTAATCGGTTTCGATTATTCGACGGTTAACCGATAATGAATCGGTTTCGATTTCGAATATTGGTTTTTGAAATCGAATGGTTTCGGTTTCGATTTCGGTTTGTGGGTTTTGTACTCGGTTTCGATTTCGGTTAACCACTCAAAAGGCGGTTAACCGAACCGTTGCCATCCCTAACCAAGATACTCCAGTCAGCTATGTGAATGCTCTCCTGGGACCTGCAGCCGTAGCTTTCGTTCGCTAGGTCTTAGCTCTTGCCTCTTTGGTGCTCGCTGGACTGCCACCTCTCGATCGCGCCTCCTCCGAGGGCTTGATCGCTGTAGGAGTTTCTTCTTTTGGCGTCTACCTTTGGGGGAGATGCTTCTGCGGTTTTGCCAAGTCGGGATGGGCTACTATTGGACAGCTGTGGGCAGATTTTTTCAAATCTTTTCGAAGCAGATCCTTGGACATTGCGGGTTTCAACCTTTTCTTCAACCCTCCCGCCCCCACTCACTCACACACGTGTCCTGTTGCAGCGAGTGTGGGTGATTCTATATCCAGGGTGGACTTGGTCAACCCTGAGTGGGGCACAATGACCGCTGCTTGGGCTGTTGACCCTGTTCCTCGGGTTGATGGGCTTGGACAGGGCCTAGCGCTCAATGAGGATGCTTTGCTGCAGGCGAGTATGGTGGCGGATGATCCGCATGTCAGTCGGCGGGCTCGGGCTCAGGCTTCTAAGGCCGCCGTTCCAGTTTGACATAGTTGCAGACTCTCGGGGAAGTTCACTGGTTCGGCTTTGGCCAAGGCTGCAAAACTAAAGGCCGCTCGTCTTGGTAGCAATGTGGAGATGGCAGAAGAGACTCTTTCAGACACTACTCTTGGATCTGATGCTTTGGGCTTAACCGTGATTGATATGGACACTATTCTTGACTCCGTTCTGATGAAGAAGATTGAACACTTGGGCTTTGAAATGACTGCTACTGATGTCAGTGTGTCTAGGGCCTTGGCCTTGGTGTCTGTTTGATTGATCTGTGTTGTTATCTTATCTTGTCGCATTATCCCTTTTTGTTATGCTTCACAACTTTTGCGGCCTTTTTTGGAACGTTCGAGACCTCTGTAGGCTCTCCAAACGTTACATGATGAAATAAGTAATCCACGACTCCAAATGTAGTGTTGCTTTCCTTTCTGAATCTAAATTGAATGTTTGCTCGAGAAGAATGGTCTGTCAAATTTTTGGATTTTCGTGTGATGATAACTATCGTGCCACCAACGTATTCGGCCTCTCGAGGGGGGTGTTGGCCTTGTGGGACATTGGGGTATGGCTTTGTACTGATTGTCAGATCGGTCACTGGATAATTAAAGTGGTCCTAAAGCATCAGAACTCGAACTTTTCATTTGTGGCTCTTGGAGTTTACGGACCTCCGGCTCGTACTAGGCGGGGCCAGTTCTTGTAGGAAGTTCGTCAGTTCACCTCTAACATCAATGGACCTTTTACTATGGGTGGTGACTTTAATATTATTGTTCATATGGGGGAGCGATCAAACTACGTTGGAAACATGATGGACTCCAGAAGATTCTCACAACTTATTGCAGACTTGAGCCTATTGGACTTACCGCTATCTGGTAGCTCGTTTACTTGGACTAACAACCAAAACCCTCTGGCACTCACCAAATTGGACAGAATACTCATTAGCAATGATATGGCCCAGGCTTTCCCTGAGCTCTCTAGTACAGTTGGTGATAGGAGACTCTCCGACCATAACCCGCTATTGTTTAAGATGGCACTGTTGGCTTTAGGTTTTCAACCTTAGCTTTAATCTCAGTTTTGATGGTTTTGATGATAACAAACATAGAACTAATGATTTCATTAGGAATATCTTTCAGGTTCCATATCGGTTAGTGTGCGACGTCCGCGATCGGAGAAATTGGATAAATCGCAGTTCTAAATCGTAGGCACATTGTAGCCTTTCGGTTTTCAACCAATAGGAAGGGTTGGAGATCAATTTTCATAATTATTATTTGTGATGTCTTAAAATTCGTTTTGATATTACTCGATTTCATTTTTCAAACGAATTTGAAACTATTTACCAAAGTTAGATTTTGAACGAAATATTTGATGGTTACTTTGCTATCTAGAAGGATTAACTTGCTTGAAATAATTATGCCATTACATTACTAATGATTTCCTCATGCAAGTTAAATCTAAGAGTAAAAGGAAGGCTAATTAGAAAGAAAAAGATTAATTTGGTTAAATTTTCAAGTATAAAATATAACTTCAATAAATCCAAAATCTTTGGATTATATCTCAATGCTTAAGCTTAAAGTTTGTCTCTATACTCATGATTAGAATTGCAAGTAAAATTCTTGAATTCTCATGAGTAGGTAGAATATTAGCACTTAGGCAAATTTCATCAAATGATACTTGCTCTAGGTTGATACTAGAGACCTTATTTTAAAAGTCCAAACTAGTTTAACATGATTAGAGATCTTATTTCTCAAATATTCACATCTTAGGATCTCTTAGATTCATTATGATATCATGACACCTTATTTAAAAATGAATCTCTACTATCTAGCATAGATTAAGGTTTTTAAATGTAAAATTTGTTTTGAACATTGCTATTTAGCATATTAGTCATAGTATTTCATTATGATACTAATGATGTCTACTTGCAAGTGACAAAAATTTGAAAAGCTATGCTATCTAAAAGAAAATAAAAAAAGAAATGAAAAAATTGGGCAAATTTTCAAGAAAAAGGTATGAATTTGATTTTGCAAATCTTATTAAAATAATTGAATTTTTATTTTAATGATGTCTCTATATAGTCATGATCGATTTTGCATGATAAAAGCTTGAAGTTTCATGAGTAGGCAAAATTTTGATAACTTAGGCAATTTCATGATATCTTGATTGAATAAAACTTGCTTTAGGTTAAAATTCTTGTTAGAGACCTCATTTTAAGTAAAACACCTAATGAACATATTTAGATACACATATCACATGAGTCTAGGTATTTAAAATTAAAAATTCACGTCTAGATGAACAATGTGATAACCATATCACTTTAGGGGACTTAAATTTGAAAAAAGGATGACCCAAGTCAACAAATCGACTTGGAAAATTCATTTTAAGTTCAAAACTTCATAAACATGTTTAGGAATATGTATGACATGTTTCCCTGTACTTAAAATGGAAAATTCATATGGATATTGAAAAAATGGCATAGAGGTGGTTTCATGAAAGCCTCTTTTGAACTAAGTTGACCCGAGTCAACAAGTTGACTTAAAGGTCCCATTTTCAATCCATATTTAAGGAACATATTTAGATTTACTCATGTTAGGTATCCATAATTTTAAATTTGAAAAATCATGAGTAAATGTTAAGATTAAAACTTAGCAAGTTTCATAAAAAACTAGTTTACTTTTGAATGAAACCATGCTAGGTTGATATCTTGACTTAAGAATATAATTTTCATCTCAAACTTGACATACACTCTTTACATGACCATTATGTAGTGTCATAAAAGTTATTTCTGGAGAAATATAAAAAAATCATTTTCAGATGATTCTTGAAACTACACATTCACTGAAAAATCTAGTTTTATGTGTAAAAATTTCAAAAAGTTCCATCAAGAATCTAATTTATAATAGAATTTTGAAGTTGGATTTCGAAAACACAAAGTATCCTTATATGAAATATCAATCTTTCCGATACTTTGAATTTTCTTCAAAACTTCAAATTAAAGTGTGTGTATACCATTTTGATTATGTTTCTAATATCATTCACACCATTGATTGAGTAAAATCATTTCTAAGAATGATTTTGAATTCTTGAATGATAGCTAGAAATATCTAGTGTTTTCATTAAAATCAATATAGGATGAAAAATGAACTTAGAAAATTCATTTTGAGTTCAATCATGATACATGCATTTCAAATGACCATTCAATATTTGGTATCAAAATTTTCATCCAAAAATTGGTTTCAAAAGTTTTTCATTAAAAATATGGTCTTGTATAAACTTAAAAGTGTGATTTTTGAAATCTTGAAGTATAGGTTGACCTAAGTCAACAAAATAACTTAAAAATGTAATCTTAAGCCCAAACTTGATTCATAGACTTACATTATCTCATGTTTGATGTCTAGATGCCTAAATATGAGAAAACATGAGTAGATAGCCAAACATTGAGAGTTAGCATTTTCATGTTCTCATGTTTATTTCAAATGAAAACATGCTAAGTTCATATTAGGATTAAATGACATTAGTTTTATTTCAAACTTAATAAACATGATCTAAATGACCACATCTTGATATGTTGAGAGTTTGAATGAAATTAAAAATATCATGAAAAAGAATCAACAATCATACTTGAATGCATATTTGAATTGTATATCAATTTATTTTCATGTATGATTGTGTGTTCATATCAAAAATTATTTTCCATCACTTGGTTGAGATTTTCATGTTTCATGAAAAATACTCCTTGGAGTCTCAACCTCATGTAAATATGTGTTCTTCATTCCTTTGCTTAGATAGACCTCTCTTGCCCTTATTGATTGATGTCAAAAGGGCGAGAAGATTATAAGTAAAAAAGGGAGATGTGTATAAGAAAATAAGGAGAAAACTATAGATAAATGAGAGGAAAATATAGGAAATTCATGCATATAGATAGGGGGAGTTTATCTTATAGATATGCATGTTGATAGGGGGGGAAATCCCTTAGTTGATATCCTATATGCTTTAATGATATATTTTCTTATGGATGTTTGTCATCATCAAAAAGGGGGAGATTGTTGGCATTAGATTTTCAACCTTAGCTTTGATCTCGGTTTTGATGGTTTTGATGATAACAAACATGGGACTAATGATTTCATTGAGAATATCTTTCAGGTTCCATGTCGGTTAGTGTGCGACGTCCGCGATGGGGGATATTGGATAAATCTACAAGGATGCTCGACGACGCTCGAGAATCTTCAAGAAAGGGAGTTTAGGTTTAGGATGTCTAGAAATTAATATAATCCTCATGATGATGTATAAGAAACCCAAAAATCTATCCCGAACCCCAAACTACGAATTTCCGGGACCGCCCTGAAATTCACTAAGACTAGGGAGCTCCTTGGAGGGCCATATGATCCAAACCTTTTCTTGAAATAAAAAATGGCGATAATTGTTCCTTGAGTCAAAACTAGATAACGAGGTATTTTTTAGAATTTTTTGGAAGCCTTTAGCATATCCTTATTTGACCCGAAAGATTAGGAAATTTCCATTTTATACTAGATCCCAAGAACTAGATTTTGATCCGTAGGGATTTTGATTTTTTAGATATTTTTATTGAACTCAAATGGGGTATAATCCTTATATAACATTTATGTTTTAAAGTTATCATGTTATAAAGTTATTTAACTTTAAATTAATAAATGTTATATAAGTAAACGTAGTGAAGACAGAAGCAGAAAAACCAAGCAGAACAAAGCTGTCTGTTGGTCGACCGAATGGCAGCAAAAATTGGCAGAAGCCAATCGGTCGACCAGTTGGTCGACCGAAGTTGGGAAAGAAATCGCGGAAAGCCTTGAGCGGTCGACCAATCGGTTGACCGAACTGAGGATCACGAGGCTCGCGACAATCGGTCGACCCGTTGGTCGACCGACCACAGAGTAAAGAGAAGGGATCAAATAACCGATCGACCGACCATTCGATCAGCGCTCTGCAACAGATAGAAAACTATCCGTTGAGCAACCGTTTCTTTCGTAGGGTATAAATATACCTGTTATAACTTCTTTTAATCTCTCTCTCACACTCTTACAGAAATTATTGAGCCATCAAGAAGAGAGATTTGAACCTTCCAAAAGAAAGATTATTTGTTCTCTACTCCCTCTGCGAACACCTTCTCAAGCGCCAGCTGCTACCTCAACTCGGGAGTTAATTCGAGATCATTCCCTTGACGAGTTGGAGGTTCCAAGACTTTGAAAAGAGCACGTCTTCTTGGTTTTATTTTTAGCTCTTTCAATTATAATTTTTACTGTTATTTTTCCTTGACTTGAGTTTGTAAAAGACCTTGTGATAGGTCTTGGTGGGTAAGTGGTTACCTTGCAAGGTGTAAAGCCACTTGTGTGTGTAAACATAGTGTCTACTAGGATTAGCTTAGTTGTCCCTTAGGGTTGAGGTGGAAGAGGAATCTCGATAAGAAGGTGGTAACTTCCGGGTGTGGAAGTGCCTTAGGTCGAGAGTGCGTCTCTTCGGTGAAAAGTCCTCGTGTATAAGGGAAACGTAAAGTAATCTAGTAAAATTAGTTTGGAAATCCTAAGCGGGGTGCTTAGGTAGTGGAGTAGGCATTGGGGGAACCAATATAAAATTCTTGTGTTTGCATTGTTACATTTGATTGTGCGAAATTATTTTTATCTTGTTTCCGAATTTAATCGCATAATTAAAACGCGCCTAAACATTCTAAGTAAACGATTAAATTGTAACTTAGGCGAATAAATTAGTAAACATACTATTCACCCCCCTCTAGTGTCGTCATTTCGCCCACAGGCACCTATCCGCCGCAAGTCTAGGCCACAGTTCAAGATTGAGAACAACTAGGTCCTTTGTGACCATTTTGGAGAAATCATCATGGTCGGCCTTTGCTCTCCCAGGACCGATGGCATCCCTCCAGCTTCTCCTATGAGATAGTGGATCTTGAAATGGAAGCCCCTCCATCGCATCATTTCCGATTGGGATAAATTCAGGAGGCGAAATTAGAACAGAAATAGAATCGAGGCTGAAGATCGGCTCAAAGACCTAAATCTGAAAGCGGATACTGGAACCTTGAATGACTCGGACCTTGAGGAACTGAAACACGCTACAATTTTTTTGGACAAAACCTACAACAATGAATGCCTCTACTGGAAGCAACATGCAAAGAAGAGATGGCTCGCGGAAGGGGACATTATTACTAAATACTTCCACCTCTGTGCCTCTAATAGACGTAGGCGCAACCAGATCTCCTCCATCTCGGTATCTGGAGTGACTATTTCTGACTGGGAGGAGGTGGCGGTGGCTTTTAGAAGCGTCTACGTCAATCTTCTGGGTTGTAAGGTTCCACCACTACTCCGGCCAAAGTGGTTGAATCTCTTCCACTCGCCGTCCACGGATCTACCTTCTCTGGATGCACCTTTTACTATGCCGGAAGTTTTCGAGGTTATCAAGAGGGCAAAGAATATAAAGGCAACAGGACCTGACGGTCTCACATCAGAATTCTATCTAAAATTTTGGCCCCTGATTGGTAATCAGGTCCTCTCTATCCTGCTTGAGGTTCAGAACAATCCAGAGCTTATGACACGTATCAACAGGGCATGTATAGTGCTTATCCCCAAATCCCCGGGGGCAAATATTATGACCAATTTCAGACCCATCAGCTTGGAGAATAGCATTATTAAGCTCTTTTCCAAAGTATTGGCAAATAGGCTAACACCGCTGATTCCTAGCTTGGTTGATAACAAGCAAGGTGCTTTCATTTGAGGGTGGAGTACCCTTGACTGCTTTATGACGGCCTCTAAGACCGTTTGGGGTTACAAAAGCCTTGATCCGGATGTTTGCATGATTAAAGTCGATTTTAAAAAGGCTTTTGACTCGGTAAACTGGGACTTCATCCCTCAACTTATGACGGCTCGTGGGTTTCCTCCGAGATGAGTTTGTTGGATCAGACATATTCTTTGCACGGCTGAATTCGCTCTGCTAATTAATGGGTCGAAAGGGAGATCATTCAGACACCAGCGTGGGTTGAGACAGGGAAACCCCCTCTCCCCACTCCTTTCCAACCTAATCACTAACGCACTATCCAGGATTATTTCTGAGGCTTCTGACAGAGGTCTTGTGTCTGGGGCACTGAAATCTTTTCTCCACAAAGGGATTACGCACATATTCTTCGCTGACGACCTCCTTTTGTTCAGCAAGGCGGACGAAGCTTCCCTCCATTCTCTCGGACTTCTGCTTAGATGTTTTGAACTTTGCTTTGGCCTTAAGATTAACAGCCTCAAAACTAAAGTGATTCATCTTAATGGGGATACTACTAAAGCGGAATTGGCCGCAAAAATCTTCGGCTTCTGGGCTGGAAACTTTCCTCTTTATTATTTGGGTCTTCCCTTGAGAGCTAGTGATCCTACCAAGTCAGACTGGACTCAGCTTATTTCTAAAGTGGAATCCACTTTGGCCTCTTAGCAAGGTCCCTTGCTTTCCAGGCTGGATGGCTGACCTTGGTTAACAGTATCCTCATAAGCCAAACGTCCTACTTCTTTTCTATTTTTATGGCACCATTATGGGTCTGCAAGCAAATTGACAGAAGAAGGGCTTTTTTTTGGATAGGCAGAGGGGACTTATCTGCTCAAGGCAAGTGCCTGGTTAGCTGGGAATCGCTGACTTGCAACCAGGAATTCGAAGGGCTGGGTATCCTCGACTTGCATTCTCACAACAAGGCTCGGTTAGGTATGTGGATATGGAAACTCTTCCAGCAGGGGGGAATGCCTTAGCAGGATATCCTCTCATCCTTATACCCCAGACTCTTGGAGCTCTCTGATGGGGATACCTGCTCCTTATCCTTGACCTGGAGGAAAATTTGCAGTCTATTTAAGGTCTTGCATCCCCTGTCTACTCTTACTATAGGCGAAGGGTCTAATATACGCCTATGGCATGCTCCATGTTTCAGTGGCTCCAGTCTACAGGAAAGATTTCCGTCTCTCTTCTCGGCTGCTTCTATTCCGGATATTCTTGTTGCTGACGCGCGAGTTAGAGATGCTTCTGGTCTAGCTATCGTATGGAACTTGCGCTTCAGATATCTTGTTCCCTCAAACCTATTGCATAGACTTCTTGTAGATCTTACTCCCCTCTTACAAGCTTCGGGAGTCGAAACGATATCATGGAGGTGGGGCCAAATGCATCTCTATTCCACCAAACTTGTATATTGTTTGCTAAACTACCGGGGGGTTGAAGACCCTAAGGCAACTTTCCTATGACAGAAGGAGTGCCCTCCAATCTTTTCCATGCACAGTTGGCTAGTGGAAAGACGTCGACTGCCCACCAGGGATAGATTCATCGTCAGAGGCATTTCAGTCTGTCCGAATTGTGTCTTGTGCAATAACAATGGGGAGTCGCATGAGCATCTCTTTTTTGCTTGCCCATTTACTATAGAGGGATGGAAGCTCTTTCTTCAGCTTTCCTCCACAAATCTCTTTTCCGTGGACTACAAGCCATGGGTGGTCTCTGCCACCTGCAGACCTACGCTTGACAAAAATCGGTTCCGCCTGATCATGATTTGGAGACATAGGATTTGGCACGAGCGCAATATCAGGATTTTTGACAACCGTTGCAGATGCCTCACATAGCTGGCGGCAGAAGCTTTTGCGACTCTACGCTTTCTTATTTAGGCTTTGGATGGCCCTATGTCCTCCTTTCCTGTTGTACTTTTTATCTTATGTTTTCATCCTTCTCCCCCTATAACCACTTGTAATCCATTCACTACTCCTGAATTGAATACAAGTTTCTATCGTTTTAAAAAAAAATCCTCAACTTTTTTATGACAAGAATAACCATGGTCTATACTGCTAAACCATGATGGAAGCAGAATATCATTATGAAAAAGAAAAGAGATAGTAGTGTCTTTGTTCAGTTAAAAGCAACAAAGATATAATAGATAGCTTTCATGGACCTAGCTGAAACAAACCCTCAGACAAAACAACAAGTGATAAATCCAAAATGATGTAATCATGATGATGACAATCTAACCTGAAACCGAGACCTGAAATATGAAAACCGAAAATTCAGGCTGAACCTGAGTTTCGACCAAATGTGGGTTGATCCTCAGTTGATCGACGATCGGCCGAAGATCGACCGATCTGCATTGGAAATTTCCATTGTAGGTCGGTTGAAGCTCGACCGGTCCTCGGTCGATCGAACTTTGACCGAAGATTGATCGACGGGCCCAACGACTCTTTTTCTAGTCGTTTGAAGTCGTTGAACCCTAGCTTCATTTCATGTTTTCTCTATATAAACTCATTACATGTCTTCCTTAGAGTTTTTGGAACACCTGAGCCATCCTAAGCATACTTGTAAGCCTTAAATGAGTCATCTTTATCATTTAACATAGGTTGAGCTTGATTTCTTGATCTTGTATTGGCTTTCCAAAGTTTCATCATCAAAAGACCTCAAGAGGACTAGATTGCATTATTTGGAGCTAAGTATTTCTTTGTTGTATTTATTGCTCCATTTCTATTGTATTCTATGGGTTATTTGCTTTGATTTTAAGTGTTGTATTTGATCTAGGTTGTTAGGTCAAGGGTTGAGTGGTTGCCTTGGTGTAGAGGCATAAATCCACTCTTATACACACTACTAAAAAAATGGGTTTTAGCGGCGGCTCATCTGCGACGGCTCTAGACGCGGTCGCAAATGTGACGGTTCTGCGACCGCCGTCAATTGGGGTCACGGGGTGGTCAGGATTGCGACGGCACTGCGAACGCCTCAAGTGCCGTCCCAAAAAAGTGACGGGTTGGCGACTGCGTCAAGTGTCGTCGCCATGAAGCGATGGTTTGGCGACCGCTTTGCGACCGCATTTATTCGCCTAAGTTACAATTTAATCATTTACTTAGAATGTTTAGGCGCGTTTCAATTATGCGATTAAATTCGGAAGAAAGATAACAATTTCACACAATCAAATGTAACAATGCAAACACAAGAATTTTATAGTGGTTCCCCCAATGCCTACTCCACTACCGAAGTACCTCGCTTAGGATTTCCAAACTAGTTTTTCTAGTTTAGTTTACGTTTCCCTTATACAAGAGGTCTTTTCACCGAAGAGACGCACTCTCGACCTAAGGCACTTCCACACCCGGAAGTTACCGCCTTCTTATCGAGAGTCCTCTTCCACCTCAACCCTAATGGACAACTAATCTAATCCTAGTAAACACTACGTTTACACACACAAGTGGCTTTACACCTTGCAAGGTAACCACTTACCCACCAAGACTATCACAAGGTCTTTTACAAACTCAAGTCAAGGAAAAATAATAGTAAAAATTACAATTGAAAGAGCTAAGAATAAAACCAAGAAGACGTACTCTTTTCAGAGTCTCGGAACCTCCAACTCGTCAAGGGAATGAGCTCGAATTAACTCTCGAGTTGAGGTAGCAGCTGGCGCTTGAGAAGGTGTTCGCAGAGGGAGCAGAGCGCAAGCAATCTTCTTTTGGAAGGCTCAAATCTCTCTCCTTGATGGCTCAATAATTTTTGTTAGAGTGTGAGAGAGAGATTAAAAGAAGTTATAACAGGTATATTTATACCCTACGAAAGAAATAGTTGCTCAACAGATAGTTTTCTATCCGTTGCAGAGCGCCGATCGAATGGTTGGTCGACCGGTTATTCAACCGCTTCTCTTTACTATGTGGTCGGTCAACCGACGGGTCGATTGATTGTCGCGAGCCTCGCCTCGCGATCCTCAGTTCGGTCGACCGACCGATCAACCACTCGAGGCTTTCCGCGATTTCTTTCCTAGCTTCGGTCGACCGCCTGGTCGACCGATTGGCTTATGCCAATTTTTGTCGCCATTCGGTCGACCGGTCGGTCGACCGAACCTGGGCTCAACAAGGAAGACAGCTTTCTTCTGCTTGGTTTTTCTGCTTCCGTCTTTACTACGTCTACTTATATAACATTTATTAATTTAAAGTTAAATCACTTTATAACATGATAACTTTAAAACATAAATGTTATATAAGGATTATACCCCATTTGAGTTCAATAAAAATATCTAAAAAATCAAAATCCCTAAGGATCAAAGTCTAGTTCTTGGGATCTAGTATAAAACAAAAATTTTCTAATCTTTCGGGTCAAATAAGGATATGCTAAAGGCTTTCAAAAAATCCTAAAAAATACCTCGTTATCTAGTTTTGACCCAAAGAACAATTACAACCATTTTTTATTTCAAGAAAAGGTTTGGATCATATAGCCCTCCAAGGAGCTCCCTCGTCTTAGTGAATTTCAGGGCGGTCCCAAAATTTCATGGTATGGGGTTCGGGATAGAATTTTGGGTTTCTTATGCATCATCATGAGGATTACATTAATTTCTAGACACCCTAAACCTAAACTCTCTTTCTTGAAGATTCCCGAGCGTCGTCGAGCATCCTTGTCGATTTATCCAATTTCTCCGATCGCGGACGTCGCGCACTAACCGATATGGAACTTGAAAGATATTCTCAATAAAATCATTAGTCTCATATATGTTATCATCAAAACCATCAAAACCGTGATTAAAGCTAAGGTTGAAAACCTAAAGCCAACACCTTTACACCCGAATCCGATGTCCTATACGTACATCCGAATCCAAATCGGCTCCGCTCTTGCGCCTTCTTGTTTTCTCTCTCGCAAAAGTCCTAAATTGAGTCGCGCCTCCTCACCCATCCTGCACAGTTTCTGTTCGCCGTCGTTCGAAGCTACCTATTCGCTGTCGTTTGAAGCTGTCGACGCCCAGGTGCATCTGTAATATCCTAGATATTTTAATTATTTTCTTTTCATAGTTGTGTTTGCCAGCCTAGCGGGCCAGTTTGAGATCGAGCCGAGTTGACTCATGGTCCGGTGCGAGCCTGCGAGCTCGGGTGAGTTGAATTATAACTTTTAATTATATATAGCTAATTGATTTAATTAGATTGCATGTGTTGGTTGCTTGTTTGCATCTATGAGTTTAGATTGTATTAATTAATCTTGTTCTGGTTAGCAGGTTTGGATTTGGCTCAAGGCGGATGCAGATTTGCTAGGTGTTAGTGGGTTTAGGTCTAAGGAAGAGGGTATAAAAACCCTCCCCCATTGGCATGCGGCTCCCCATTGGAGCCACACAAAACTTTGAAGGGACGAGCCAGCCGCCAGCCGCCCCTCCCCTTTCCTGCTTTGGGCCACCAAGCCAGCCACTACTGAGCCAGCCGCCCTCTCCCTCTTCTTCCTCTTCTTCTTTTCTTCTGGAGCCGAGCCAAGAGGAGCCGCCTGGAGCCGAGCCAGTCCCTCTCTTTTCCCCTTTTCCTCTCCTCTAGCCGACGGCTTGAGGTGAGCCGCCGCCCCTTCTCTTCTCCTTCTTGAGTTGAGCCGCCATTTTTTGAAGCTAGATTCGAGGGCCAACGTCTGGGATTTCTTCTTTGATCATCCTTCTCGGGTTTTCTTCGGGTTCTTGAAGGCTTGGAAGATTTGATTTTTTTTCTGGTGAACTCTCGATTTATCGTTGATCTTTTGTGTGCCATGTTTGAGGAGGCCCTAAACCTTCCCATATGTGGCTCAACAGCCCTAGAATGTGCCTAGGGGTGCTCGGCCAAGGTGGAGAAAGGGCGTGCCCTCCAAGTGTTCGATGAATTGCCTAAGAGAAGGGTGTAGCTTTTTCTTCCCTTCTATGATTTCAATTTGTTCATCAATCTTGATGCTTACAATTTAAAAGCATGCTTTGTAATAAATCTGTGATTGTTAGGTAGAAATCATGTTTCTAAAAATTAAGATCTTGATGTTGATGCCATGAAGGTTCTTGAAGAAAGTTTCTTGATCTTGGTGCTTGGTTCTTGTTTATAGTATTTGTTGGTACTTGTTAGCCTTGTTGTTAAGCATGGAAATTGAGAAATTTATCTCAAGATTTATATTCTGTTTAAATGATAATTAAGGGATTACTTTTTGCACATTTTGGATTTATTTTCGTGCTATGCTGAATTTTTTATGTTGCTGGAATTCTATAATGAGATGATGAATCTGTGCTGTTCTTAAATTGCTTGTTGTGGTGTGTGTTTTTCTCCGAACATAGTCGTGTAACCTATTTTTTTGAATCTGACGATACATGCATGGGGCATGGCCCACGTGGTCTCACGTGCCCAGTGAGCACGTCGACATACTATGGCGCGAGTTTGAGGCACGTATTAATTATATATATATATATAATGATTAATATTGGTACTGATATTATTATTTTGCAAGCTCGCTATACATGGGCTGAGGACCAGAGGTCCTTCATTTACACTGCTTGGGAGGCTATTTCCCAGCAAAGGTACAACAGTCAGCTAGGGTGTCACACCCCAACTCAGGGTCACGTGACCTGCTAGGGTATACGTGCCTATACCCCGCAGCCTAAACTATGAACATGTCAACTTCAACAAAAACACATAGCGGAAAGAAATAAACGAGTTTTACTTGAAATGGAAAACCAAACCAGAATTCATTATAAGTAAGTTTAGCAAAATAATAAAGTGCGGAAATTATAAATCAAGTTCAACTGTTCATTTACAAATGAAATATGACATAAAGACATGAAGGTCCCCGATGGACTACAACTCCAAAATACTAAAACACAAGTGCATGTCAAAACTACTACAAACTCGACTACAACCCCTAAATAGGACTGCTATGAGATCAATGTAGCTCCTCTACCCTCCAGTCTCGCCAAGTGCTCCAGCCCACCTCATCGGTCAAGCTCTGCAAAAAAAAAACAATGACAACGGGTGAGTTCAAAAGAACTCAGTGAGCGATTCTACCAACCCCCATGAAATACCAACAAAGATAAGAAGCATAAAGCAAAACTCTTACTCAAGCAGGACAGGTCACAAGGGAGTGACTGGCTAAAAGGCCATCTGGCCACCACATGCCCATAGGCAACCAACACTCTAACAGTGAAGTATAACAGGCCTAAGCCTACCATGCCCAAAGGCAACAAAATATACAAGGATAATCAGGATTGGCCCATCCAAATTTATCCTAATATCAAGAAACTCGGGAGTAATCAGGATTGGCTCGTTCGAAGTTGCTCCAAGAGACGCGAAGGAACAATCGAGATTCGCCCGTCCGAACTTGCCCCTTTAAGATATCACATGAATAATTGGGATTTACCCATTTGAACTTATTCCTTAAAAACAATTAGGGAATTATCGGGATTTGCCCATTCGAACTTATTCCACGAGGCCACACAGGAACAATCAGGATTTGTCCATCCGAACTTGTTCCAAAAAGATAACGTAGGAATAATCAGGATTCGCCAATCCGAACTTATTCCTTTAAATATAGAATCTTGGGAACAATCGGGATTTGCCCGTCCGAACTTGTTCCACAAGATACGTAGGAACAATCAGGATTTGCCCATCCGAACTTGTTCCACAGGTTGGAAATTAGCCATCCAACCTTTCGGCCCTAGCCCGCAATCCGGCTCCTAATCGAGCCTCTCTGCCATTCAATAGGATATGGCACCACATGACCTAATTCAAGTGTCTCCTACGGTGTCTTAGGGATGTCTCTATTGGGAAAACTCCACAACACCCAATGCCCAATTCCAACTCCTACACCCATAATGTCATAAACCAGTGAGATTTTATTTCATGCATAATATTTTTGGTTGGTTCATAACAGATTATGCTGTCCCTTGTATTTTAATTATGCAATTAAAATTTATCATAACCAAAATTAGGGTTTTGTTTTAGGATTTTATTCTTAGTTTTCTGTTGAGCCCAAACTAGTGTATCTAACCTGAATCTGATTTCTGTTGAGCCCAAACTAGTGTATCTAACCTGAATATGATCTCCAGAGTGAGTCCTATATTTTCAAACTATATTTTTTGGTCAAAATGATAGATTACACGACTATATTCAGTAATCTATTCGCATCACAACAGAGAAATCAAAATTGACACAGATTCAACAAACATCATACAATCCCAGCAAGTTTGAGTTTTCAGCATAACATGGAAAGAAATCCGAAATTTACAAAATATAGATCTTAAATTTCCCTAATAACAAATTTATACCAACAAATTCATCATACATAAACAACTTCATAATTTGATAATCAAGATCTAACATGCATCAACATCTTCTTTAAGCAAGAACTAAGCTTTATGATCAAGAAACTCTCACAAGAACATGATTGGCATCAAGATCAAAACCTCATCTTTTGTAAAACATGATTTCTATTCATAATCACGGATTCTTCATAAAGCATACATTAACATGTGAATGCATAAATTGACAAGCAAATCATGGCATGGATTTCAAGATTTCACAAGAATCATCTCTTAGGCATTTTATCAAACACCTAGAGGGCACCCTACCCTCCACCTTGGCCGAGCATCCCTAGGGTTGTTCTAGGGCTGCCAAACCCCATAGGGGGGGTTTTTAGGCCTCCTCAAACACGGCAATCAAAAAGAACGACGAGAATTAGAGAGATCGATGGAAGAATGGTTCACAAGAACTCGAATTCAAGAACGGCTCAAGGAAAGCCCAAACACGAGAAACCACGAAAAAAGGGAGGGTAGATCCACTCACCAAAAATAGGAAGGGAGATTAGAGGACAAATCCAGATCGACGGCCTCCTAATCCGGTTCCAAGAGGTGGCGGCTCGGCTCCACCAAGGGGGAAGAGGGGGCGGCGACTCCTTCCCAAGCCGACGGCTCCAAGAAGACGAAAAGGAGGGGTGGCGGCTCCTCCTCAAGCCAACGGCTTGGCTTCCAAGGGAGAGGAAGAGAGGGAGAGAAAGGAAGAAGAAGAAGAAGGGCTTGGCTTGACGGCTGGCTTGCTTGGCAGCTCCAAGAGAGGGAGATGGGGAGGGGCGGCTTGGCTCCTACTCGGCGGCTCCAATGGGGAGCCGCAAGCCAGAGGGGAGGGGGTTTTATACTCTGTCCTCAAACCTTACTCCACTAAACCGCTTAGCAAACCTGCATCCGCCTCAAGCCGAATCCGAACCCGCTAACACGACTAAACTTAATTAAACCCATTCTAACCTCATGCTCCACATAAATACCCATATGGGACATAATTTAATAATCATGCACACGCAACATAAAATTAAATAAATTCATCCAATCAAGAAAAGAAACCGCATAACTCAAACTCCTACTCACCCGAGCTCGCAAGCTCGTACCAGACCATGAGTCGACTCGGCTCGACTTCAAACTAGCCCGCCTGGCTGGCAAACACAAACAATAAGGGGATAATAAATAAAAATATCTAGGATATTACAATCCTCCCCCCATAAAGAAAATTCATCCTCGAATTTTAGAAGAAAAACTTAAGGACTCACCAGATCATCAAACAACGAAGGATAACACTCCCTCATATCCTGCTCCACCTCCCAAGTGGCTTCCTGCCCGGAATGGTGCTCCCACCTGACCTTAACTAAAGGAATCTCCTTGGACCATAATTTTCTGATCTGTCGGTCCAACACCTCCACTGGTCGCTCCTCATATTAGATTGTTGAATCCACCTCCACTGCGGTAGGCTCAATCATATGGGACTCATCCCAAATATACTTCTTTAGCATAGACACATGGAACACTAGATACACTCAGTCCATACTGGGAGATAAGGCCAACTCATATGCCACGGCTCCCCTATGCCTGAGAATAGGAAACGACCCAATGAACCTAGGGCTTAGCTTTCCTTTCTTACCAAATCTCACCACCCCTTTCATAGGGGACACCTTGAGGAACACCATCTCCCCCTCAAAAAACTCTACCTCCCCGACCTTTCCATCCGCATATATCTTCTGACGACTCTGAGCTGCTAACAACCTTTCCCTGATTAGCTTCACCTTTTCTACCGCCTCCTCTACCAAGTCAGGTACCATCATAAGGGAATCCCCTGCCTCAAACCATCCAACAGGCGACCTGTATCTCCGCTCATATAATGCCACAAATGGGGCCATCCCGATGTTGCTGTGATAACTGTTATTGTAGGCAAACTCAGGGTAAGTGCCTCTCCCAACTGCCCTCCAAATCTAGGACACATGCTCTCAGCATATCCTCCAACGTCTAAATGGTCCGCTCCGACTGACCATCTATCTGAGGGTGAAATGTAGTGCTGAACCGAACATGAGTCCCCAATGCCTCCTGGAAAGACTGCAAAAATTGAGCTGTGAACTAAGTACTGCGATCTGAGATGATCACAACAGGAACACCATGGTAAGTGAAGATCCGATCCAAGAACAACCTCGCATACTGCTCGGCTAAAAAGGTCGTCCTGATCGGTATGAAATGTGATGTCTTGGTTAGGCGATCCACCACTACCCGGATAGAATCATTGCCCTTCCTAGACTTTGGCAACCCTATCACAAAATCCATGGTTATCTTCTCCCATTTCCACTCTGGTACTTCTAGGTTCTAGAGCAATCCTGCCAGCTTTAAATGCTCAGCCTTAACCTGCTGACACACCAGACACTTAGACATGAACTCAGCCACCTCTCTTTTCATGCATTTTCACCAATAATTCTGCCTTAGATCTCGGTACATCTTTGTGGCCCCCGGATGCATAGTGTATGTTCTACCTGCAAACCTCGGCCATATCTAGCACCACTATCCTGTTCTTAAACCTCAGAACGCCCTCCGAGTCAACGCCGAAACCAATATTGACATCGCCCCTCCTGGTTAGATCCTTAGCGAGTGCACAAAAAGCATCCTCCTCCTACGTTGCCTGCAACATGTCAACCAATGTGGACTGCACCCTCTAGTGAGCCACCAGTGCACTAGAAGTTGACACTAATAAGATTGCCCCGCCATCTAAACGCGTGGCCAAATCCTGAGCCAACGGCCTCCTTCCGACTGCCAAATGCGCTAGACTGCCCATAGACTTTTTGCTCAAAGCATCAGCCACCACATTAGCCTTCCCCGGATGGTACATGATCATGCAGTCATAGTCTTTCAAGAGCTCAAGTCATCTTCTTTGTCTCAGATTCAACTCCTTCTGGGTGAGCAAATACTAGAGACTCTTATGATTAGTGTATATCTCACAAGCCTCGCCATAAAGGTAGTGACGCCACAACTTTAATGCGAATGGATCTAGTGAGAATTCATTAATTGCTGATAAATATTTTTGCAGTATTTACAATTGCTAGCAAACGTCATAACAATCACCCAAATTATAGTAGTGCCAAAATATTAACTTTAATGAATGTTATCCATCTAAAATAGCTAGAAGTGATCCCTTGGCATTCTAAAAAAGTAATAGTTATTTTTTAAAAAAAAATGGAATATGAATATTTTTAAAAAGTGTGTAATAGGTTACCGTGTTTTAGCCGAATTATTTTGCAAGTTGATGTCTACCAAATTTTTTAACTTTTATGAATGTTATCCATTTCAAATGACTAGAAGTGATCCCTAGGCATTCCAACTTTGATGAATGTTATCCATCACAAATGACTAGAAGTTATCAAAAAATCACAAAATTATGGCTATACGAAAGTCCCTAATCGGTTAGAGACTTTCGCAGAAAATATATAAATTGAAGAAAAAAATTAAAATCATGAAATATACAACTCCAAATGGAACTTGTTTATACCCATATTATATATCCCTAGCCCCTACAAAATATTGTTTATGTATAATTGTATCACAACTGTAAGTACCCGTGTTTATACCCCATGAATTTTCACTAATTATGTAAGGTCTTGGATATTTGCTTTGAATGCTAGTGCTACTATGCAGCATGATATATGATGTGAGCATTAATCATCAATAAGATTGACCATTTTCAATGTATTCCAGAACTTTAAAGGAACATTTGTTTTAGTCTATATTCAATTGCAGTCAATAAATTTCATTACACCTTTTAAAAAGAAACTCCTGCAGTATTGATCTGCAACCAATACGACAGTAATATAATTTTGAAATAATATGATTAAAAACAAGTTCTAGGCACAGCCAAAAATAGAATTTTTATGAATCTAAAAGTGTCAAGGAATTTTGGAAAAGTCTGCAACCTGTTACAGACTTTTGCCAAATGCCTTGAACAACTCTTGTAATACCCGTGCTAAATTAGTTATTTATTTGATTTCTATGGGAAAGACGGGTTGCACATCGGAGCGGACCGAGTGAATCGCTGAAGGCGTAAATTAAGGTATGTCCCTTACATGCGAGTCAAATTATTTTACTTAAGTTGTTTTGGATGTTGGATACGAGTTGGGCTCGAGTCGAGTCCGAGTGTTCGATCGGAACTCGATTCGGTCGAGAGTCTAGATAGGTTTTGGGCTCACTTAAGTCATAAAGGACATAATGGTAAATTTTGATTAAAAATATATAAAATTATAAGGAGAGAGATCATATTACTCCAAGAGGAGCTGCACGCCCCCCTGGAGAAGAAAGAAAGTGAGGCTTTGATCGGAGATTTGCTCATTGTCGTCAGGGATCATTACCGCGAGACTCTATCTTCTTTGTCACGCCCCAACTCAGGGTCACGTGACTGATCAGGTTTATATGTCAATACCCCGAAGCCTAACTCATGCATACAACCACACAAATGTAAAGACAAAATCGGAGCTAATCATGAAATGAAGTAAAGGTTCTAGTATGAAATAAATGTATGTTAAAAGGAAATTAGAGACTCCAATATCCCAAATTACATCACTATACATGAAAGAAAACCAAGACTCGACTATGACTCCCTAAACTCAGCCTGCTATGAGATCATCGGTGTCATTTGCCCCTCCAGCCGCGCCATGTGTTCTAGCCAGTACCTCACTGGTTAGGCTCTGCAAAATAAAAATTAAACAAATGTGAGTCCATGAGAAACTAGTGAGTGGCTCTACCGAACCTCTTCCTAAATCCCAAATCATAAATATATAATAGGAAATAAATTCTCGATTAAAATACGAGATTTAGCATACAACCTGGCCCAATGGGCCGACCTGCGTGCAGGGAGAATATTCAGCCATGATGGCCCACATGCAAACAAATTATTGACCGTAACAGCCATACAAACATAAATATCATTCGACCTTGACCAACCGCACAATCATGAGCAATACTCAGCCACAACCAGCATGAACATGTTTAATACTCGACCTCGACCAGCCGTATGAACATGTGTAATACTCGGCCTCGACCAACTGCGCAACATGTATAATATTCGGCCTCGACCATCCGTACAAGCACAGTGCACAATACAAAGTGCATACAAGGTTTCTAAACTCATTCAATTGCCGGGCTTGCGCCTGTACTCGGCCCTACGCCAGGCTCATGTCATTTAATTTCCATGTGTCATCCAACACATATTGCCTCTATATTCGAACATAATTTATGAGTTTACTAGCAGTTCCATCATATTCTAACATGATGTCCTACCCAAGATCATGCTCATCCTACTAAGCTTTTGTCTCTAGCATTTATCTACAATAGAATATGATAATCATAGCAACCTCACACCTATTTTTGCATTCACATGGATAATTAATGCATTTAACAATTTAAATAACAGCATTTTCGTAAATAGGACAGCTTAGCAATTAACTACCGAATTTAAATATTAAATTTCAAGAATTGAACACTTAAATCCTACATTTAATGATTCAAATTCAGCATGCTACATAAAACTCTAGCAACCAATTAAATGATGTAGATACTAATTTAGACATGTCATTTAACATTTAACATGTAATTAATTTTCAAGTAACATAAAATCATCTAGATATCCTCAACATGAAAATACAATTATCAAGATAAATTCCTTAATCATGCTCGGCCAAACCTACCCCAAGCCCCTTGTAGGGTGCTCGACCGAACCAATCCCCCTTTTGCTCTGCTTTGGTTACTCCTCAACCCAATTGCAAGCTTGATCTACATGAATTATATCTAAAAAATAAAATTTTCTAACATCTCCTCTCCTTCCCCTATGTGGCCGACCCTATCATTGGGAACTAGTCATACGGCTGGCCCTTAGGGGGTTAGGAAATTGAGATTTTCTCAAGTTTTATGTCTCCCTAAATTTTCTATAGTGTTCATGCGCCCTATTCACATAATCTACAATCTCTAAATAACTCTAGAATTTCAAGAAAATTTTGGCATGACCTCCCCCAATATTCCTATAGTCGACCGGCCCTAATCGTCAACGAAAACACCGTGAAGACCTCAAGAAATCACATCAAAAACATGAGGAATGATCAAGAACAAGAAACCATAAGATCCGACAAGGAATCGACAAGAAAAACATCACAATTTTCGATACATAGGTTCAGCCAACACAAGGCCTTACAGTACATCCAAGTACAACCACTCATCTCAAATCAGAAGGAAAGGAAAATGAGATGGAGACGACTTCGAGCTCCGACGATAGCTCTTTGCTCCGGCACCGCCCCCTCTTACTTTCTCCCTTCTCTCGTCGTCCTTGGTCCGCATGCGGGCGCTCTTCTTGAGCCGTACGACGGCTAGGTGAGGGTATTTATATTTTTTTTCTTTTACTAATTTACCCCTCTCACTTAAAAGCCTCAAGCCAACTCAACCCACACCAGAATTACCCCTCTCACTTTGTTAAGCCCAGATTGAGCAGCTCCTGCAACTGTGACTTCAGCTCTCTCAACTCAACCGGTGCCATTCGATAGGGTGGAATGGAAATCGGCTTCTCCACGGGCTGCAAGTCGATGCAAAATTTGATCTCCCGTTTTGATGGTAACCTTGGCAAGTCCACGGGAAATACAACAAGGAACTCACAAACCACCTGTGTTCCCCTAAAATCCCCAATTGAGCCCCTGTCCTCCTCCGCCACAGACACGAAGGGCAAGAAGGACTGACAGCCACCCAAAAGCAATTTGCGAGCCTTTAGAGCTGAAATGACCTCCATGGAGTCTCCCCTCCCATCTCCCTATAAGGTGAATTGTGGCAATCTGGGCTTACTAAAGGTGATCGTCTTAGCCCTATAATCCATTGACACAAAATGGTCCGCTAGCCAATCCATGCCCAGTATCACATCAAGTTCCAGCATCGGCAGGAGTGTCAGCTCAGCCATCAACACATGTCCATGAATAATCACCTCGCAGTCTCGACAGACTGTCTCTGCCAGGATAGCATCGCCCATAGGCGTCGACACCACAAAAGGTACATCAAGCAAAGAGGGTTTCCTTAATAGTTTAGATGCAAACATAGCAAATACAAAAGAGTGTGTAGCACTCGGATCAAATAACATAAATGTACTAGTAAAACCAATAGTAAGGGTACCTGTCACTACTGCCTTTGACGCCACAGTGCCATCTAAGTTCATAGCAAACACACGTGCAGGAGGCCTCTTCGAACCACTGGTCTGCTGTCCTTGCCCTTTGCCTAACTCCTTTGAGCCACAGAACCCACTAATACTGGTGCCATTCCTCTGGACTGCTCAGGCTGCTGACCGCCCTTGTCAAGACAATCCTTCTTGAAATGACTGACCTATCCACACCCAAAACATGTGATCATACGGCCATAACACTCTCCTCGATGTCTCTTGCCACCCTACGGTACCTCAAACCTCTACTGTGCACCTCCTAACGTCGCATGCCGAGTCATCCCCGGCCCTGAGCCAATGCGGCCCCTGGAACTATTATGCCCTCTGCCAGACTGATGATCTGTTGTCGTGATGGTCCCCTCATAGTGAGCCGGCCAACCCCCTGTGTTATGGGGTCAGAACTTCTTCTTCGGGGGTCCGTCATGCCTCTCGAACGGCACCGAAGCCTCCTTCCGGAGTGCTTCATCCACCACCCGAGCAAATGTAGTGTCCTTGATGTAATGAATAAGTTTGTTGATCTGTGCTCTCAGCCCCTCGACGAACCTCTTGACTGTGGCGGTCTCGATAGCCACCAATGTAGGATGATACTTTGAGAGTCGAGTGAACTCCATCTCGTAGCCCATCACCATCATATCGCATGTTTGACGCAACATGGCGGCCTTGAACTCTTCCCATGTAGGGGGTGATGCACCTGCCGCACTACGATCTCTCTAGGTATGAAGCCAATCCTTGGCCGGTCCTTTCAACTGTAGCCTAATCATACGAGCAGTTGCCTCAGAAGAACACCCGAGTTCTACACACAACTCATAGTAATCACCAAGGAAACTAGTGAGCTCCACCTGCTGATCTATCCCAGTGAACTCCGGCGGCCTCAGTATGACAAAGTCTGCGTATGAGGGTGCCCAGGCAACTCCGATACCACAGGTGCAACTGGTACTGGGTGCGACTGCTGCTATCTCAGCTCTTGCTCCCTGCGGAGTGCCTTAGTCAACTTGACCACTTGGGCTTACAGCTGCGCAACTACGGGATCCTATCCCACATCCTCTTGCACCTGTGTTTCTCTCCCACAACCGTGGCCTCCTCGGCCTCGTCACTCCGTGGAATTACTACCGCTGCCACTCAACGCGGCGTTAAAGGGCTCCATCACACTAGCATCATAAGAAAAAGCATCTCAATATCAAGAATTTTTTTTCATAACTTTTAAATAACTAACCACATGGACGCGCTGAGGTGCAAACTTGTCGTCTGACCTTGTAACACAACCACATTAAATGTTGACATGCTAGCTATGCCTCATACGATACCAGACTCTAAGTCGTAGTCAGACTGAACCACATGCTCTGATACAACTTTGTCACGCCCCAACTCAGGGTCATGTGACCAGGGTATATATGTCAATACCTCGAAGCCTAACTCATGCATACAACCACGCAAATATTAAAACAAAATGCAAGCTAATCAAGAAATGAAGTAAAGGTTCTAGTATGAAATAAATGTATATTCAAAGGAAATTACAAATTCCAATATCCCAAATTACATCACTATGCATGAAAGAAAACCAAGACTCGACTACTACTCCCTAAACTTAGTCTGCTAGGAGATCATTGGTGTCGTTTGCCCCTCCAACTACTGAAAGAAATAGTGCCATTGAGCCAATCACATGTTGATGTGTAGGGAACTATTTTTTGGTTAATGAATAATATGATGCAATTTTTCATCATATGTTGCATCTATATTTTGTATAAATTAGATTGTGATGAACCCCATAAACCTGGACAATTGATTCCAAGGCCGCGATGAGATCATGCCGGTGAGACTTGGAATCTAGATGTCCATGTTCTAAATGTTCCTAGTCGTAGGATCACCAATTAGGGGATTGATGATTTCGGATAGACTGGTGTGCTTGGTACATGCCTTATACGATAAGGGGTAATTGATCTCACAATGACCTATAAACTGTCATTAATGTACAAGTGCAGGTGCTCATTAGAGAATGATTTAACTGAACGGACCTACACGAGAAACACGGAATGAAATCCTTACATGAGTGTTAATAGGATGCTCCTCGGGTGATAGTAGATGCAAGTAGTCCTTGGACCTGAGGTTGTCATGGTTACCTTGTGAGTGACGACCCATTGCTTTGGTTCTATCCCTACATGGCCCTCAGCATCATGTGCCGAGCATTACTAGGCATGGGGAAACATTCATGGAGGTAGGTGAGCAACTAACATGGAATCAGTTACTCATAGTGAGAGGAGAAAATGTCCTATGTGTCCCTGCAAGTGTCGACTCGGGAATCTCTGGCCAGACTAGACATAAAAGTCAGGAAGATATTTTTGATGTTTTATTATTAAGACGACATCTTAGCGGGTGGAATACATATGAATCGGTATTAGGGTTTGACACTTCTTCCAGACCCTAGCCGACTTCAGGACATTACAATCAGTGGACTTAGTTGCTTGGTAACTAATCACCAAAGGGTGTTCGATCCTTTTAGATTGAACCTCACACTATTCGAGTAGTCATGACACGTTGCTAGACGTCAACCTTGACTTGTGTGTGGAGTCTCTCACGACCACACTGAAGGGCTTTAGTGGTGGCTCGTAAGATTTGAATAGAAGTCATTCTATTAGATCCAACTCTCCGTTATGCACAACTCACTACTTGCTTAGTGTGGGGCCCAATGGGTCACACACAACAGGCTAACCTCGTAACAGACCTCATGAGATAAAGTCCGAATGCGGCACTATATGTCTACCAGTATGGACATGCTGCAACACGATCACGAATCTCGTTTACAAACATGATAGGAAAGATGTTTCTTATAGGAACGAATACACGATGAAGGAGTTCCTCGGTAAACCTAAATTGTAGCGATTGACACATGATAAATTCTAATCAATAAGAATTTAATTTATAAAGATAAATTAGAGTTTATATTTAGTTGGATTTAATTAATTTAAAATTAATTATAAATCCATTAAATATAAATTATTATTTTGGAGGCAAACCCAGTAATTTTAAATTTTGGGGAGAGGATTTAAATGGAGGGGTCCACCATGGGGGCCACCTACTCCCCTTATAAATAGATGGCCTAACCTCCTTTGTGAGGGGTTAAGCAAATTGGTTAGAGATCTTAGAGTAGAGAAGAGGCTTGGATTCTTGAGAAGCTTCTTGAAGAGCAAGACTCCAAAGAGCTCCTCTTGATCTCCACGGGTGGCCGGCCATCAAGCTCCTCCTTCCCGGGTTTGTGAAGCCGATTTGGAGGTCTCTTCCTCTTGGGTGTGTTATCTCCTTCATCTTCTCGGAGGAGTCCAAGGAGGACAGTGAGGTATTCCTTCATCTTCCTCCTCGTTCTGTGGTTTTCTCATCCCCTCTTCCTTCCTTTTGGTGTTCGGTTCATGGTCGAATGGCCGGCTTCACCTTGGTGTATTTCGGGATTGAGTTTCCCTCTTTGTTGAGCAACAACGGGTCTTGGTGTTCGCTGTTCCTTGGTTGCAAGGCACTTGGTGTGGACCTTCCTTGGAGGACGTGCGCTTAGACATCTTGAAACGGGGATAGGAGCAGCCTTACCATCTTCGGTATAAGGTATATCTTCTCCTTCTACTCGTAGTTTGAATTTCTTAAAGATTGCTAGTTTTGGGATGGTTTGTATTTTTTTTAAAATCATTTTTTCCATGCTGCTTCTTCTTCCCATCCCAACAGTGGTATCAGAGCCACCTTTAGCAATATTTCAGAATTTTTATTACGTGTTATTGTTGCATTTACGAACCGTTTGCTCCCTAAACGTCATGCTGCTCGGTTTTTATTTTCGGGGGTTCTTGAGTTGTTCTCTTGGCTCCACGGTTCAAGCGATGAATCGGGGTGGTAGCCTACTATCCAAATTTGTCTGGGATAGATTTCAAATTCAACAGTCCCATGGGTTCATGGTTGAACAGCCCCGAAAATTGAAATTTTCAGCATGTGTTGTTTGGACCATTTTCGGTGGAAACGTAACTCGATTAGTGCATTTTCGGATTCTATTTTTTCTTTTCTTTTTCTTAATTGTTAAGATGCATGAAAGGATGATTATGGATGAGCCCTATGTGCTGTGACTATATGTAAAACGTGGTTGTGTTGGTTGCTTATAAATTTATGAAATTTCAAAATTGTAACTTTTAAATAGGGCCTGCATACCCCTGCCTTCCTCTTGAGTATTCTGATTGTAATCTTCTTCTACCTCTCCTTAAACCTTTTCCCAAGGGTTGTTCGGGGTCTTCTTCTTTTAGTTTTGTAAAATTAGAAGTTTAGGGGCAGATTCACGACGAACATGCTTGCTGCCCCGTTTTGGTGCGCGCGCGGAGAGGAGGTGTTCGGCGCCATGATGATGACGACTTGAACCCTGCGAAGGCATTGATGGAACCAGCAACCTTCAACATGATTTTGGGCAGCACCTTGGCGAGACGGAGCTCCCTAAAACCTTAGGATGATGGCCTTGGTTCGCCCGGTGGCTCGAGTGGAGCCCTTAGAACATCCATAATCATCCTTATTTACTTTATGATTTTATTTATTATTTTTGCTTCAATTGTTGATAGCTTAGATAATTATGATTGCATGAAGATACCCTCCAATAAAAATTTTGTGATGATAGACTCCAATAATATTGAGTCCGAATGGCTAAGATATTAAGAATATCGGTCACGCCTTCCATTGTTGTGAGGTACAAGTGTGTCTATTATCACAACGGGTTTGTTGTGCAAACACAAGGCCCTTTTGTGATGATAGACACGTTGCATCTCATATGACACATACCCTTGTGTCTCTACTACTAGCTTGAACGTGACTTACCTTGTTGAGGAAACTCAAGGGTGGTTGTTTTCTCGCTAGGGTAAATGAACAATGGGTCCGACTCAACTAGGGCTCCTTGGTTTGTGCAAACACAAGACCATGGTAACCCTAGAGGCAAAACACGATAGAAGTTGCATAATGATGGGATCGGTAAAGAGTTACTTACCCCTAGACTTATTAGGGTTTGTCGTGTTAAATGCGAGACCCGAGTAGGAGAAGTGGGGTTCCATCTTTCCCTAAGAAAGTCTACCAACGAGGGCTTCCCGCTTCCCAATAGAAGGGTCATTTGGGAACTACGAAAATTAGTTGGAGACGTGATAAATTAAAAGACCTTAATAATCATGCATGTAGAATGATAGCTCGTGTTTGTTTTTACTTTTCCTTGTAGCATTTCATTGTTGCCATATCATTAGGTCCCCCCTACGGGCCTCCGAGGTCTAGAGCCACTCCTTGGCGGGTCCCCTCATCTGTAAGCCTACCATGCGCACTACCACCTCGGATGAATACCTAGCACTTGGCAGAACACATAACAATCACTGAGAAAATCTATGACTTCTGTTGTTGGGTCGGTACCGGTGAACTCTGGGGGCCTCAATCTGATAAACCTCTCATAAGGAATCTCAAGGTTCATTGTCTCATGACGATACTCTACCCCGATCACATGTGGCACTAACTCTTCAGTCACTGGAGTTGCCGGTGCAACTGGCTCGGGTTGAGGTGTTTGTTGTCTCATTTCTCACTCCTTGCAGAGTGCCTCAGTTAACTCGGCCACCTAGGCCTCTAATTGCGCCACTCGGGGGGTCCAGCTCTGCCCTCTCTTGGGCTAGGTGGCCACGGTCTCGACCCCCAACGCGACCCCTACCTCGGCCTCAACCCCAATGTGGCCCCTACCTCGGCCTCGGCCCCGGCCCATCTGGCCTGTAGAATTACTGTCACTACCACTCATCACTGTCTCACCCTGAGCCTCCATCACTGTCAAAACATAACAGAAAAACCAACCGCATTAAGTACAAGTTTAATTAGAATCATTACCGTGATTATAAGCACTGCTGCTGATGCGGCTATCCCCATAGCCCAATCTCGTGAATAGAACACAATACTCTATGTTCCAATGACGTAGTCAGGACCTAACCTGAGGCCACTCTGATACCACTTTGTCACGCCCCAAAACTGGGTCACGTAACCGGCCAGAGTGCAGTCGAACACCCTGAAGCCTAAATCAAACACCTAGATATTACATGAACCAAAACCAGAAGATAACGTACGATAGTATAAAAATAACATCTGATGACAACTCAATATCATGACTATGAAGTACTAGATAACATGCTCATTGATAAGTCTAAGAAATGAAAGAACTACCATTACAATCACACTATTGTTTTTAGCAGACTCAATTCTAACAAGACTCGACTCGACTACATCAACTAGCTCACGAGATCACTACCGAGGTCCGCCATCATCAGCTGCGCTGTACCTCAGAACCACGCTTTGCAAAACAGACACAGAAATAAAAGTGAGTATAAAACTTAGTAAATGGTCTTCCAATCCACACAAATAAAATTTGATAATAACAAAATATGGTATGACAAGTGAATACGTATGTCAATTAAATTACACTGCTCTAGAAAGACTACACAGACTCAATATCCAATTGACTCTTCCCTCAGGTTCACTGGTCTAGGAAGGCCCTCTAGAATCAGAACCCAACTAAATGTTTGCTTGAGTTAACTGGTCTAGGAAGGTCCTCTAGAACCAGCATCCGCTGTATCTCTGCTCGGATTAACTGGTCTAGGTAGGTCATCTAGAACCAACACCTGCTGTATCTCTGCTCGGGTTCACTAGTCTAGGTAGGCCATCTAGCTAGAACCAGCACCCACTGTATCTCTGCTCGGGTTCACTGGTCTAGGTAGGCCCTCTAGAACCAGCACCCGCTCGGTCGGGAAAGTCCTTCGACCCATGATCGCTCGTATGCTATGCGTACCACTCGACCTGTATACGGCCCGATTAACATGTGTTACGGAAATTTCAGCCTACTGAAATCGTCAATTTTCTAACCACACGTTACTGTTCAAGTCCCCTAAGTACTTTCTATGTTTCCAAAACATATATTAGACGAAGATCGTTAGGTTACATCAGTACCTTCCGCATTAAACTAGTTACCCAAACTACTAAAATAATTCAACATATCATCGTGTATAATTTCAGCACATATTTAAACCAGTTTGCAGCAAACTAAAACTAGCATACACTTATGTAATTAATTCCAGCACAAATTAAATATGCATATAACCCTGTAATCTCAGCATATATATAATTGTCCACCTTAACCAAGAACAAAATAGGAGTTCAACCAATATGTTCTTGTTTCCAACATTTCCTGAGAATAATTATGATCATGCAAGACATGAATTTTAAAAGAATTATACAATTGCTTACGCTGTAAACTATTGGTTGAAATCGGATAGGAAAATATAATTAACTATTGCACGAAAGGTGCACATCATCTCATCCTACTTTATCCTTGAAAAGAATAATTTATTCCATCAAAGAAGCACTAACATATCTGTTTAGAAGTTGATCAAGAGATTGGTAGAGGAGAATTAATCAAAACCACATCCAATGAGGAGAATAGAAAAATCTCAGCGTGGCTTTTCTTTCCAATGAGGAATAATCAATTTTTCGTGTTGTGTGCATCCTTCTAATTAAATTTGATTTACTATTTCATCCCATATGCATCATGTAGATTCACCAATTCTCACCATCCCCACTAATTTCTATAGGAAACGCCTTCAACTAGTGCCGACAGTGAGGGAGTGAAATCTAATCCCTAAGCTTCCAACCCATTCACAGAATATACTAACAATATAATCAATTGAAAAAGAAATCAATTTCAAGGCACACTATCCGTACATATCAAGAAAAATAGAATTCCAAGTTTTCGGAAATAGTGGTAGGCGGCACATGGGGAAGAAGAGATCTAATGCAATAAAAAAATACTCACAAAAAGAGGAAAAAACGGAAGGAAAATGATAGTCTTGAGAAATTCGACGTCCGATCTCTCCTTCTCTCCAAGCTGCTCGCCTCTCCCTCTTGAGTCTCGGGTTCCGTGCAGCTCTAGCAGTAGTACGACACTCCACTTTATGTTTTGTTTTTTTTTTGAAATTATAATTTCGTCCTCAACTTAAGTGGTTCACTAAATTCTCTCTATCTCCCTCAATCCGAGTCCGAATCCGGATCCGATTGAATCGCTGGATTCCACTCAGAAGTCTCTTTAAATCCAAGACATATAAAATATTCTGCACTTAAAATTCATAATTAAGAAAATTTTCAAAGCATCCGAGTATCACCTCATGATAAGCGTCAATGCTCAAGCCTGCGCGCACCATCTCGCGTCACGCGCAATCCGCTGAAATCAATACATATAAAATATTTTAGCGGGTATTATAAATGCTCACTGCTATGTCCAATGTGTTGCAGCGACAACATGAAAAGATGGACGCAGGGGTCATCCTCTTTCACCTCAAGGAGTTTTACGGTGAAGAGAGCCGGACTGCTAGGTTTGAACTATCAAAATAACTCTTCCAGACCAAGATGGCGGTAGGGAGCCCTATTGAAACTCATGTTCTCAAACTAATCGATTTGATCGAGAGGTTAGAGAAATTGGGCGTCTAAGTCAAGACTTAATACTCCAATCCCTTCCAGGGTCATTTTCACAGTTTATCATTAACTACCACATTAACAAGTTGGACGCCTCACTTCCCCAGCTCCTTAATATGCTGAAGACTGCTGAGTCCCACCTTTCGAAGGAAAAGGACAAAGTCTTGTTAGTGGGTAGTGCCCCTAAAAAGGCAAAGAAGCACTCTGTTAAGAATAAAGCGAAAAATAAAGATGTGAATCCCAAAAAGGATATCAAGAAGAATGGGAAGAAGGCTCCTAAGGGCACATATTTCCATTGTGATAAAGATAGCCACTGGAAGCGCAACTGCAATGAGTATATTGCAGAAGTAAAGCAGAAGAGGGCTTTCGAAGCCCACTATGTAGGTGCGTTTGTTATTGAAATAAATTTATCATTACAAAATTCTACTACATGGGTATTGGATACCGGTTGTGGTGGTCAAATTTGTAATTTGTTGTAGGGGTTGAGAATAAGTAGAATGCTAAACAAAGGTGACTACAACCTTCGAGTGGGCAATGACGCAAGAGTTGCAGCTTTAGCCGTAGGAACCTATTGTTTGTATCTGCCATCAGGCAAAACCATTGAATTGAGCAATTGTTATTACATTTCAGTTCTAATAAAGAACATTATTTCTGTTACTTTGTTGCTAGAACAAGGTTATGAAATGACTTTAAAAGTTAATTGTTGTCACATATATCATTTTGATGAATTATATGGAACTGGGCACATTTCAAATGGTTTGATGGTCTTAGATGTAACTGATAATGTTTTTCATATCGAACAAACGCACAAGAGGAAACGAGATAATTTGAACCTCACCTATCTTTGGCACTTGAGACTGGATCATATTAATGAAAATCAGATTAACAAGTTGTACAAAGACAGGTTATTTGACCCGTTCGATTTTGAATCGATGCCAACTTGTGAATCCTGTCTCAAAGGGAAAATGCAAAGTCCCCCTTCACTGAGCATAGTGAAAGGGCTACTGAGTTATTAGAGCTGGTCCACACAGATGTTTGTGGGCCAATGACAACTCAAGCCAGAGGTGGGTATTCCTACTTCATCACGTTCACAGACGATAGATCAATGTATGAATATATCTACGTATTGAGACATAAGTCTGATACTTTTAAAAAGTTCAAAGAGTAGAAGATTGAGGTTGAGAAATAAATAGGGAAAAATATTAAAACCCTTCGATCAGATCGAGGTGGGTATTCCTACTTCATCACGTTCACAGACGATAGATCAAGATATGAATATATCTACGTGTTGAGACATAAGTCTGATACTTTTGAAAAGTTCAAAGAGAATAAGGTTGAGGTTGAGAAACAAATAGGGAAAAGTATTAAAACCATTCGATCAGATCGAGGTGGCAAGTACTTATCCAATGAGTTTCTACATTATCTAAAAGGCAATGGGGTTATCTCCGAATGGACCCCTTCAGACACACCACAACATAATGGAGTATCTGAAAGGAGGAATCACACGTTGTTAGACATGATGCAGTCCATGCTTTGCTTTACTGATCTCCTGATTTCCTTTAGGAGATATGCGCTAGAAACAACTATCTACCTTTTGAATAGGGCTTCCACAAAGTTTGTCTCTGGTACACCATATGAGATATAGAGTGGCAAGAAACCAAGTCTGAGGCATCTCAAGATTTGGGGTTGCCCCGCGTACGTCAAAAAATTAGAGTTAGATAAGTTTTATGCTAAATCAACTAGGTGCAGGTTTGTGGGGTATCCTAAAGAGAGTTTAGGGTACTATTTTTGCTTGCTGATTGAAAAAAAAGTGTTTGTCAGTAGGCATGCCACTTTCTTAGAAAAAGAGTTTATCAAGAAAAGTGGGAGCGGGAGAGATGTTGAGCTTGATGAAGTTCAACGACCACAAGCAAAATCGCAACCACCCGTGAAAAGTCCACAGGAAGAACCAATCGCAGAAACACTACCTCCCACCACTCTTCGAAGATCAGGGAGATTGCGTAGACAACCTGAAAGATTATTCCTGACAATTGAGAATGACCAGGAATTCATTGATCCGCAATCCTATGATCAAGCAATTAAGGATGTTGATTGCAAACAATGGCACGAAGCAATGCAACCCGAAATGGACTCCATGTTCACAAACAAAGTTTGGACTTTGGTTGACTTACTCGAAGGAGTTACTCCTATAGGGTGTAAGTGGATCTTTAAAAGAAAGATTGGAGCTGATGGCCAGGTGGAGACCTATAAGGCCAGGCTGGTAGCAAAAGATTTCACTCAAAGGCAAGGTCTTGACTATGATGAAACTTTTTCTCCTATAGCCATGCTCAAGTCTATTAGAATAATGCTAGCCATTGCTCCATATCATGACTACGAGATCTGGCAGATGGATGTCAAGACTGCATTCCTCAATGGTGAACATGAGGAAGAGGTCTATATGACCAAGCTAGAAGGATTCGTGTCTTCGGTAGGACCGAAGAAGGTATGTAAATTGCAAAGGTCCATTTATGGACTCAAGCAAGCCTCGAGGAGTTGGAACATCCATTTTGATGAGACAGTAAAAGAGTTTGGTTTCATCACAAATGTAGACGAATCTTGTGTCTATAAAAAAGTTAATGGGAGTGCCGTTGTCTTTATTGTGCTGTATGTGGATGACATACTGCTCATGGGGAATGATGTTTCTTTGCTCCAGTCAGTGAAAACATGGTTATCCAAAAACTTCTCCACGAAAGACTTGGGTGAAGCATCCTACGTACTCAGTATTAAGATCTATAGGTATAGGTCTAGAAGGATGCTTGGTTTGTCCTAGTCTCGGTATATTGATACTGTGCTAAAAAGGTTTAGCATGGAAGGCAGTAAAAGAGGTTACTTTCCTATGAGTCATGGCATTACTATTTCCAAGAAGATGTCTCCTAAGACACCTGAGGAGAGAAAAAGGATGAGCGTGATCTCTTATGCTTCGTCAGTAGGATCCATCATGTATGCTACGCTCTGCACTCGACCTAATGTCGCTTATGCCCTAGGGGTAACTAGCAGATTACAGATGGATCATGTAGAGGAACATTGAAAAGCCGTAAAGAATATTCTTAAGTACTTGAGAAGGATTAAAGATGTTCTCCTGATTTATGGTGGGCCAGATTTTAAACTGGAAGGCTACACAGATTCTAGCTTCCAATCGGACCCGGATGATAGTAAATCCATTTTAGGGTATGTATTTACTCTGAATGGTGGAGTAATATGCTGGAAAAGTTCCAAGCAAGGAACTGTGGTCGACTCGGTGATAGAAGCTGAGTACATCACTACAAGCGAAGCCGCAAAGGAAGGAGTGTGGATAAAGAAATTTATCTCTGAGCTGGGTGTTGTTCCTGAGGTTGCCGGTCCGGTCCCCATTTATTGTGATAACACTGGGGTTGTTGCTCAAGCAAAGGAAACAAGATCCCGCCACAAATCAAAACACATCCTAAGCCGATATCACCTGATCAGAGAGATCGTTGGACGTGGTGATATAAATTTTGAACGTGTCGAAATGAAAGATAATATTGCAGATCCATTCACAAAGCCATTACCACAGCAGCAATTTGATTGCCACTTAAGTTGTATGGGTATTAAATACTGTAATGATTGGCTACAAGTGCAAGTGAGAGATTGAAACAAATAGTGCCCATGAGCCAATCACAAGTTGATGTGTAGGGAACTATTTTTTGATTAATGAATAATATGAGGCAATTTTTCATCATATGCTGCATCTATATTTTGTATATATTAGATTGTGATGAACCCTATGAACCTAGACAATTGATTCCAAGGGCATGATGAGATCATGCCAGTGAGACTTGGAATATAGATGCCCCTATTCTGAATATTCCCAGTCGTAGGATCTCCAATTAGGAGATTGATGATTCCGGATAGACTGGTGTGCTTCGTACATGACTTATACGATAAGGGGTAACTGATCTCACATTTACCTATGAACCGTCATTAATGTACAAGTGCAGGTGCTCATTAGGGAATGAGTTCACTAAACGGACCTGCACGAGTAACAGGGAATGTAATCCTTACGTGAGTGTCCTTGGGCCTGAGGTTATCCTGGTTACGTTGTGAGCGACGACCCATTGCTTTGGTTCTATCCCTCCATGACCTTCAGTGTCATGTGTTGGTTATTACTGGGCATTGGAAAACATTCATGGAGGTAGGTGAGCAACCAACATGGAATCGGTTACTCCTAGTGAGAGGAGATAATGTCCTATGTGTCCCTGCAAATGTCGACTCGAGAATCTCTGGCCATAGTAGACATGAAAGTCAGAAAGATATTTTTGACGTTTCATTATTGAGACAACATCATGGCAGGTGTAATACATATGAATCGATATTAGGGTTTGACACTTCTTCCATACCTTAGTCGACTTCGGAATGTTGCAACCGAGGGACTTAGTTGCTTGGTAACTAATCACCGAAGGGTGTTCGATCCCTGTGGATTGAACCTCACACTATCCGGGTAGTCATGACACGTTGCTAGAGTGGAGTCTCTCATGACCACACTGAAGGGCTTTAGTGGTGGCTCGTAAGATTCGAATAGAAGTCGTTCTATCGGATTCGACTCTCCGTTATGCACAACTCACTACTGGCTTAGTGTGGGGCCCAATGGATCACACACAACAGGCTAACCTCGTAACGAACCGTATGAGATAAAGTTCGAATACAACTATATATGTCTACTAGCATGCATATGCTGCAACACAATCACGGATCTCGTTTACGGACATGATAGGAAAGATGTTTCCTATAGGAACGAATACGCGAGGAAGGAGTTCATCGATAACCCTAATTTGTAGGGCATCCCTAAATTGTAGGGATTGGCACATGACAAATCCTTATCAATAAGAATTTAATTTATAGAGAGAAATTATAGTTTATATTTAGTTGGATTTAATTAATTTTGAACTAATTATAAATCCATTAAATATAAATTATTGTTTTGGAGGCAAACTCCGGAATTTTGAATTCCGAGGAGAGGATTTAAAAGGGGGGGTGGGGGCGGGTCCACCATAGGGGCCACCTATTCCCCTTATAAATAGATGGCCTAACCTCCTTTGTGATGGGTTAAGCAAATTGGTTAGAGATCTTGGAGAGGAGAAGAGGCTTGGATTCTTGAGAAGATTCTTGAAGAGCAAGACCCCAAAGAGCTCCTCTTGATCTCCATGGGTGGTCGGCCATCAAGCTCCTCCTTCCCGAATTTGTGAAGCCGATTTGGAGGTCTCTTCCTCTTGGGTGTGTCACCTCCTTCATCTTCTCGGAGGAGTCCAAGGAGGGTAGCGAGGTATTTCGTCATCTTCCTCCTTGTTCTATGGTTTTATCATCCCCTCTTCCTTCCTTTTGGTGCTCGGTTCATGGTCGAATGGCCAGCTTCACCTTGGTGCATTTCGGGGTTGAGTTTCCCTCTCCGTTGAGCCACAACGGGTATTGATGTTCATTGTCCCTTGGTTGCGAGGTGCTTGGTGTGGACCATCCTTGGAGGACGTGCACTTGGACATCTTGAAATAGGGCTAGGAGCAGCCTTACCATCCGCGGTATAAGGTATATCTTCTCCTTCTACTCGTAGATTGAATTCCTTAAAGATTGCTAAAGTTGATCGCTGATTTTGGGATGGTTTGTATTTTTTAAAATCATTTTTTCCACTGTGCTTTTTCTTCTCATCCCAACAATCGCGACATGTACTCTAGCCATTACCTCACTGGTCAGGTTCTCCAAAATAAAAATTAAACAAATGTGAGTCCGTGAGGAACTCAATGAGTGGCTCTACCAAACCTCCTCCTAAATCCCAAATCATAAATATATAACAGGAAATAAATTCTTAGTTAAAATATAGGATTTAGCACACCACTTAGCCCAATGGGCTAACCTGCATGCAGGGAGAATATTCGGCCATGATGGCCCACATGGAAATAAATTCTTGACTGTAATGGACATACAAACATAAATATCACTTGGCCAAGACCAGCCGCACAATCATGAGCAATACCCGGCCTCGACAAGTCGTATGAACGTGTGTAATACTCGGCTTCAACCAGTCGCATGAACATGTGTAATACTCGACCTCGACCAGCTGCACAACATGTATAATACTCAGCCTCGACTAGCTGTACAAGCACAGTACAGAATACACAGTGCATACAAGGTTTCTAAACTCATTCAATTTCTGGGCTTGTGCCCATACCCGGGCCTACGCCAGACTCATGTCATTCAATTTCCATGTGTCATCCTACACATATTGCCTCTATATTCGAACATAATTTATGAGTTTACTAGCGGTTCCATCATATTGTGACATGATGTCCTACCCAAGATCACGCTCATTCTACTAAGCTTTTGTCTCTAGCATTTATCTACAATAGAATATGATAATCAAAGCAACCTCACAGCTATATTTGCATTGACATGGATAATTACTGCATTCAACAATTTAAATCACAGCATTATCGAAAATAGGATAGCTTAGCAATTAACTACAACGTTTAAATATTAAATTTCAGAAATTGTACACTTAAATCCTACATTTAATCATTCAAATTCAGCATGCTACATAAAACTCTAGCAACCAATTAAATGATGTAGATACTAATTTAGCCATATCCTTTAACATGTAATCAATTTACAAGTAACATAAAATCATCTAGATATCATCAACATGAAAATACAACCATCAAGATAAATCCCTTAATCATGCTCGGCCGAACGTACCCAAGCCCCTTGTAGGGTGCTCGGCCGAACCAATCCCCCCTTTTGTTCTCCTTTGGTTACTCCTCAACCCAATAGTAAGCTTGATATACATGAATTATATCTAAAAAATAAAATTTTCTAACATCTCCTCTTCTTCCCCTATGCGGCCGACCCTATCGTAGGGAAACTCATCATGTGGCCGGCCCTTAGGGCGTTAGGAAATTGAGATTTCTCAAGTTTTATGTCTCCCTAAATGCCCTATTCACATAATCTACAATCTCTAAATAAATCTAAGATTTGAAGAAAATTTTGGCATGACCTCCCCTAATATTCCTATGGTCAACCGACCCTAATCGTCAAGGAAAACACTGCGAATAACTCAAGAAATCTCATCAAAAATATGAGGAAGGATCGAGAAAGAGAAACCATAAGATCCGACAAGGAATCGACAAGAAAAACATCACAATTTTCAATACATAGGTTCAGCCAACACAAGGCCTTACCCTACATCCAAGTACAACCACTCACCTCAAATCAGAAGGAAAGGAAAACGAGATGGACACGACTTCGAGCTCTGATGATGGCTCTTTGCTCCGACGCCACCCCCTCTTGCTTTCTCCCTTCTCTCTCCCTCCTCGGTTTGTGTGTGGCTCTTGTTGAACCGTACGGCGGCTGGGTGAGGGTATTTATATATATATTTTTTCTTTTACTAATTTACCTCTCTCACTTAAAAGCCTCAAGCCGACTCAACCCTCACCCAAATTAAGCCCTGATTGAACCCGCGGACTTAATTCTACCCCGGTATGAACCCAACATCCCTTTTAATTAATAATGGCACAAAATTTAGAGCCTAGCAAATTTATAAAATACCTGTCCATACCTTCTAATCACGTCCCTGAATCGGCTCGCTGAATCAAACAATATTTTAAATTAGAAATTTTTGGGTATTACATTCTTCTTCTCCTTCATCCATTGAGCATGTTAGTGGTATTATTATGATTTTTTTCCTTATTTTAGAGTAATCAAGTTTAGGATACGTAAAATCTAGAATTTCTCGCACAAATCCGATTTTTGGTTGTTTCTTTTGCCGGAATCCCAAATCCGTCCGGAGGAGACGTCTCCTAGGTTGATCGGCCATCAAGGGGCAGCCCCATGACCCTATTTAGGGTTGGCCCCTTGATGTAGGAGAGCCCCACATGGGGGCCGAACCATATAGTGTTATTGTATGTTGGAAATTTTTGGGTATTTTGATGTGTATATTGCATGTGTTGCTTGATTTACATATGTTTAAGGTAGGTGGGGAAATTTTTGACGGTTGGGGATGTTGGTGACCCTAGGGCAGCTATAACCTTTTAGGGAAGCTTCTTTTTAAGGATCATTGACCCTAAAGTTTAAGTTGAACATGTTGTGGAAGGTGTCGGTGCGTAGTACCTCTACTCGGAAATTTTGGCATATGCACTTGCGAGTAGTGTCCTTTAGCAAGGAATACCATCCTTAGGGCCGACCCTTTTCCGGGCTTTCATGGCCTAATTGGTTGGTTTCGTGAAAGGGGAAGAGAGTATGTTGAAATTTGAATCCTCCACTCGTCTTTCATGCTTATACCCCTCCCTAACATGGTTAGTTATAATAAGTAGGTGTGTCAATTTATCTTAAAACTTTAGAACAACACCTAGGCCAACTCGAGATGATGAGGTTCTATGGGCTTTCCATAGTTAATTTCTGCTCTTGAAGTGAAGCGCAAGTTGCTGAATATGCTGAAAATTTCAGCGCTAGATAACTGGTTGAATTTCTGAATTTTTACTCTTAAGTATGCTGTAATTTGATACTGATAAGTTAGCTTAGGGACCTTGATTGAGGGTCCAAGATTTTTCGGGATTTTGGAGGAGTGTTGGGGGTTCGACCAATGCATTGTGATAAGGAACAAAATGCTGAAATTTTCATCGTTTGGCTGGAATTTCCGTGAGCACTTAAATCTGTTGTACATCACCATTCCAGATGAGACACCAATCTGAACTTGCAGTGTTCTTGATGTGAGGGTGGTGCGGTGAGTGAAATATAAGTAAGAAATAACAAATCAAGTTCAACTGATCAATTACAATGAAATCTGAAATAATGACATAAATGTCCCCAAGGGACTACAACTCCAAAATACTAAAACATAAGTGCATGACTAACTACCAGAATTCGACTACGACCCCTAACTAGGACTACTGTGAGATCAATGTAGTTCCTTTGTCCTCCAGTCGTGCCAAGTGCTCCAGCCCAAAACTCAAAAGCAAAAACTAAACAGGACTGAGCGGTTCAAAAGAACTCAGTGAGCGGTTCTACCAACCCCCACGAAAAAACCAAACACAGATATGATGCATAAAGCAAAACTCCTGACTCAAGCAGGAAAGGTCACAAGGGAGTGACCAGCTATCAGGCCATCTGGCCACCACCTGCCTGAAGGCATCCAACACCCAAACAGTGAAGATCAACAGGCTAGGTCTGCCATGCCCTAAGGCAACAAAACATACTAGGATAATCGGGAAGGACATCCGAACTTATCCTAATATAAAGAAACTCGGGAGCAATCGAGATTAGCCCATCCGAACTTGCTCCAAGAGACGCGAAGGAATAATAGGGAATCACCCATCCGAACTTGCCCCTTTAAGATATCACAGGAATAATCAGGTAGGCCCTCTGAACATTTACCACGAGGCCAAATCGGAACAATCGGGATTTATCCATCCGAACTTGTTCCACGGGTTGGAAATTAGCCATCCAACCTTTCGGGCCTAGCCCACAATCCGGCTCCTCAACGAGCCTCTTCGCCATTCATAAAGGTATGGCGCAACATGACCTAAGTCAAGTCTCTACTACGGTGTCTTAGAGGTGTCAAACTTATTGGGAAGCGTTTAAACACTCCAATACCCGACCCCAACTTATAGATCCGTAATGTCATAAACCTGTGAGGTTTTATTTCATGCATAACTTTCTTTGTTGGTTCAAAACAGATTATGCTGACCCCTTGCTCTATTTTAATTATGAAATTAAAATTTAGATCACCAAGCTTAGGGTTTTGTTTTAGCATACTGTTATGCCCGAAACTTATGTATCTAACCCAAATATGATTTCCAGAGTGCATCATATGTTTCCAAACTATGTTTTCTGGTCGAAACGATAGGTTATAGGAATATGTTCAACAAATTACAAACACCACAACAAGCATTTCAAAAACAGCACAGATACATCATCTCAACATGAAATTCCAGCAACATTAAATTTTCAGCATAGCATGAAAATAAATCCGATATTCACATAAATTAAACCCTTAATTATTATCAAAACAAAATACTAATCTTAAGAATAAATCTATCAAATTTTATACCTATTAAACAAGACTAACAAGCATCAACAACATCCTAAACAAGAATCAATCATCATGTTCGAGAACCCATCCCAAGAACCCTCATGGCATCAATATCAAAATCTAAATTTTTGTAAAACATGAGTTCTCTCCAAAAACATAAAGGAACTTAATTTAATAAGCAATTTAAGGCATGGATCTCAAGAACACCAAAAAAACTCTCATTTAGGCATTTCACCGAACACCTTGAGGGCACTCTCGTCTCCACCTTGGCCGAGCACCCCTAGGGTCCTCCTAGGGCTGTCGAACTCTATAGGGAAGGGTTTAGGGCCTCATCAGACATGGTAATAAAAAAGAACGGTGAAAACTCGATAGATCGATGGAAAAAAAATTCAAATATGGCTTCAATAATTCGAAGAAAACCGAAAAGAATGAGGGTAAAACCACTCACCCGAATAGGAAAGATGATGAGAGGAGAAATCCTAGACAACGGCCCTCGACTTCGGCTTACCAAATCTCACCACCCCTTTCATAAGCGACCTGCATCTCCGCCCATACAATGGCTCAAATGGGGCCATCCCGATGTTGCTACGATAATTGTTATTTTAGGCAAACTCAATCAGGGGTAAGTGCCTCTCCCAACTACTCTCCAAATCTAGAACACAAGCTCTCAGCATATCCTCCAACGTCTGAATGGTCTGCTCCGACTGACCATCTGTCTGAGGGTGAAATGCAATGCTGAACTGAACCTTAGTCCCCAATGCCTCCTGGAAAGACTGTCGGAATCGAGCAGTGAACTGAGTACCCCGATCTGAGATTATCATAATAGGAACACCAAGGTAAGCGACGATCCGATCCAAGAACAACCTCGCATATCGCTCGGCTAAAAAATTCATCCTAACTGGTATAAAATATGACGTCTTGGTTAGGTGACCCACCACTACCCAAATGGAATCATTGCCCTTCCCAGACTTTGGCAACCCTATCACAAAATCCATAGTTATCTTCTCCCATTTCCACTCTGGTACTCCTAAGTTCTAGAGCAACCCTACCGGCTTCAAATGCTTAGCCTTAACCTGCTGACACACTAGACACTTAGATACGAACTTGGCCACTTCTCTTTTTGTGCCTTTCCACCAATAATTTTGTCTTAGGTTACGGTACATCTTCGTGGCTCCCAAGTGCATAGTTTATGTGGACTGACGAGCCATCTCTAGCACCTGCCTGTGAACCTCGATCATATATGGCACCACTATTTGGTTCTTAAACCTCAAAACACCCTTCGAGTCAACACCGAAACCATTATCGGCATCGCCTCTCCTGGCCAGATCCTTTGTGAGAGCACAAAAAGCGTCCTCCTCCTGTGCTGCTCGCAACATATCAACCAACGTGGACTGCACCCTCAGGTGAGCCACCAGCGCACCAGAAGCTGACACTAACAAGACTGCCCTGCCATCCAAACACATGGCCAAATCCTGAGCCAACGGCCTCCTCCTGACTGCCAAATGCACCAGACTACACATAGATTTCCTGCTCAAAGCATTAGCCATCACATTCGCCTTCCCCGAATGGTACATGATTGTGCAGTCATAGTCCTTCAAAAACTCAAGCCATTTTCTCTGCCTCAGGTTCAACTCCTTTTGGGTGAGCAAATACTGGAGGCTCTTATGATCAGTGTATCTTGCACAAGCCTCACCATAAAGGTAGTGACGCCACAACTTCAATACGAACACCACTGCTGCTAGCTCAAGGTCATGAGTCAGGTAATTCTTCTCGTGAACCTTCAACTGCCTGGAGGCATAAGCTATCACTCTGCCATTCTACATCAACACACAACCCAAGCCGACTCGGGAGGCATCACAATAAACAACAAATCCTCCCTGTTGGTTTTAGGTTTTCAACCTTAGCCTTAATCTTGGTTTTAATGGTTTGATGATAACAAACATGGGACTAATGATTTCATTGAGAATATGTTTCAGGTTCCATATCAATTACCGTTCGATGTCCTCGATTGGAAAAATCAGAGAAATCAGAAATCGGAAGGACATTAATCGTCACGCTCGGGTTCATCGCGGAAGTTTCTCAAAGAACGACGAGTACACCAAAGATGCATTGGACGGGCTCAAAGATCACATGAAAGCTCTCCAAGTTGATGGTCGTTGAAAGCCGGAACCCGAAAATAAAGCGCGGAAGAAAATCGGTAGAAGAAATAAATCTCAGCCTAAATTCGGTCGACTGGGCGGTCGACCGAATAGGTAAGGTATCAGGCAGTAGCATTGTTGGTCGACCAGTTAGTCTACCGAACACTGCCTAAAATAGGCAGTGGCTACTTCCGTCGACCGGTCGGTCGACCGACAAAGGCCTAAAATAGGCAGTAAGGTTGGCGGTCGACCGACATACATATAAGCCAAAGACGCAATCACGTCGGTCGACCGAAGAAGAAATCGTGTGATCTTGTGTCTGGGTGGTCGACCTTTCGGTCGACCGACCATTTGACCGACGCTCTACTACGGATAGTTTTCTATTCATTGAAGCTGTCGTTTCTTCGTAAGGTATAAATATACCTCTTCTACTCCTTTCTTCATAACCTTCCTTCACTCCTACAGATTTTTATTGAGCACTTAAAAGGAGATTAAAGCCTTCAAAGAGATTGTTTGGAGCGCGCGCTGATTTCTTTCGAGTTCTTCTACAAGCGCACAAGCTCTGCTTCCCTCAACTCTACTGCAACGAATTTATCTGATGAGTTGAAGGATTGCGAAAGATCTTCTTCTATTGGTTTCATTCTTAGCTCTTTTGATTGTAATTTTTAACTGTTAATTGTAGTTGTTTTCTTTGATTTGGGTTTGTGAAGACCTAGCTATTAGGTCTTGTCGTGTGAAGTGGTATCCTTAGTGCAGAAGGAGTAAAGGCGCTTGTGTAAACTTAGAGCTTACTAGGATTAGTTCTAGTTGTCCCTTAGGCTGAGGTGGGAAAGTGCTCTCGGTAGGAAGACGGGATACTTTCGGGTGTGGAAGTGACTTCGGTTGGAGAGCGGAGACTTTTCGATGAAAAGTCCTCATTGTAAGGGAAACAAGCAATTAATCTAGTAAAACCTAGTTTGGAAATCCTAAGCGGGGTGCTTAGGTAGTGGAGTAGGCATTGGGGCCGAACCACTATAAATTACTGTGTTTGCATTGATTGATTGATTGTTTCGATTACTTAATCATTTATCGCTTCCGCATTCCATCCTTAAATTACAAATTACCTAAACGAACTAAGTAATCGATTAAAAGTGGATTTAGGCTAATCGTATTAGTAAACATACTATTCACCCCCCCCTCTAGTGTCACCATTTCGCCCACATTTGGTATCAGAGCAGGTCGTAGATTGAGATTTCACCGTCTCCTCTACATCTAGCCTCGATCCGAAAAAATGGCACTAGAGAGTATAGCATGTGCACTACCTAGGTTTGATGAAGAAAACTTTTGTGTTTGGAAGAGTAGGATGTATACCTTTCTTAAAACACAAAGTTTAGATTTATTGTGCATGCTAAAGAATGAGTATGTTGAGTCCACCATTGACTTAAATGATTGGACTCAAGAACAAATTAGATTATTTGAATTGAATGCTAAAACAACGCGTCTCCTATATTGCTCATTTTCAAATGAAATACTTGAAAAGGTCATGCATTGTTCATCTGCATTAGATATTTGGGCTTGTTTAAACATGCTTTACGATTATGCAAAAATTGAGGGGCTTACTACTTTCAATGAAGGAGGTGATGACAATTGTCATACCTCTAGTCCTAATGAAGTTTTTGATGCCCAAAGCACTTCTAACCAAAGAAGCACAAGCTAGAATCGGAAAAGAAAACTTAGGTGCTTCCTTTGCCAAGAGAAGGGACACAAGAAGAAGAATTGTCCACTCTTGAAGAAAAAATCCAAAAAGATGTGTGCTTCCTCATCCACATCTCAAACAAGTGAAGCCTCTTCTAGACATGACGATGAAGCTACATCAAACGTTTGCCTCATGGGTCTTCGAGATGAGGTATATTCTCCATCTTCTAGTCATGTTCAAAATATTAATGATAGTGATTCTAGTAGCTCTAAATCCCTTGACATGTCTTATGAAGAACTACTAGAAGAAAGCAAGAAAATGTATGCCATCCTTGTAAAAAATTGAAGAAAGAAAATTTAAATCTTAGTTCTCAATTGCATAAATGCAAATTAGAAAATGAGAAAATGAAATATAGTTCTTTTAATTCTTCCCATGATGATATGAAACCTGAGATTAATGATTTGAAACATAAAAATGAAAAATTAGAAATTGAGAATGATGAGTTGTCAACTAAGATTTCAAAAATTAGAAATGAGAATGAAAATAAATAAATAATGTGAATCTCAATGGTAAGGATTGTATAAGTGATTTCAAATTTGAGCATGATATCTTGAGAAATGAGAATTGCTTGTTGAAATCTCAAATTCAAGCTTTACACAAATCCATCAATGACTTAAAAAATGAGGTTATTTTCTTGAGTAAGAAAACTAGTAACTTATCAAATGCTTCATCTCTTAGGAGTCCTAAAAATCAAAATGTCTCATTTAGGAAATCTCCAAACAAGAATGTTCATGCTCGTAATATTTCACATGTTAAGCATTCTAACTTTAAACCTCATGTCCATAGCAAAAACAAAAAGAAATTTAATGGACATTGTTTTTGTTGTGGTATTTATGGGCATGCCATATATAATTGTGCTTTCAAAGTTAACCCTAGTATTGTTAAGACACTTTGGGTACCTAAGCCCATTAACCCCCAAGGACCCAAAGCTATTTGGGTACCAAATGTCTCATCTTCTCTTGTAGGGGGAGCTACCACACAAGGGTAGAAAGAAGTGGTGCATTGGAGTTGACCATGGACTTGAATGATGAATCCGTCCTTGGTTGCAACTTCAAGCTACCTTGATGCCTTAGGTCAAGTTGACATCAAAACTATTCCGGTATCATCTTCTAACTTGCATTGCTTAATCTCAGTTGAAGATTATGATACCATGTTTAAGATTGAGTTGTTTTCCCCGCTCTTAATACATTTCAAAAAAGTTTTTGATTTCCCGGTCTCTTCGGAGACCCCAATGTCCTGTAATGGGCCTAAGCGACCTTGCGGTTCTAAATCGTAGGCTTTTGTGGCTTTCGGTTTTCAACCAATAGGAAGGGTTGGAGATTTTATTTTTTCAAAATTTCATATTTTGATATCTCTTGATTCATTTTGTTATCATGAAGATTTAGTTGAAAATGAATCCATTCTATTTAGTGAAGTTGAATTTTGAAAATGATATTTGGTTTTTCTCTTCACTATTTAGTTTGATGGCTTGCATGTAGAATTGGTTTCATTGTCTACTTAAGAAGTATACTTGCAAGTTATAAATATTTTAGGAAGGCTAACTAGGAAGAAAAGGATTAGTTTGGCTAAATTTTCATAAATAGGGTATAACCTTGGTAAAGTCAAAATCTTAGTGTTATACCTCAATGCTTAAGCTTAAAGTATGTCTCTATACTCATGATTAGAATTACATGTTAAAATCCTTGATCTCTCATGAGTAGGTAGAACTTTAGTACTTTAGACAAAATTTCATTGAATGAAACTTGTTCTAGGTAAATATCCATTATTAGAGACATTCCTTTAAGTCCAAACTAGTTAAACTTGTTTAGGGACCTTATGCCTTAAATGGTTCACATCTTGATCCATTAGACTCATTTTGATATCATGGTAAACTTTCTTAAAAATGAATATTTACTATCTAGCATAGGTTAAGGTTTTAAAATGAAACTTTGCATTGAACCTTGCTATGTAGTATGTTAGCTTGCTAGTAGTCATATTATTTCATTATGATACTAATGAAATCTACTGGCAAGTTAGGAATTAGAAAGCTATGCTATCTAAAATAAAATGAAAAGGTTGGGAAAATTTCTAAGAAAAATGTATGAATTAGTTTTGCAAATTTTTTTAAATATAATAATTGAATATTCATGAATATTGATGTTTCTATACTCATGATTGTTTTTGAATGATAAATATTGAATTTTCATGAGTAGGTAATTTCATGATAACTAGGTAATTTCGTGATATTAATATTGAATGAAATTGGACTAGTTTAAAAATTCTTGTTAGAGACCTCATTTTAAGCTAAAAATGAAATGAATATGTTTAGATACACATATCACATGAGTCTAGATATCTAAAATTGAAAAATCATGTCTAGATAAACAATGTGATATCTATATCACTTTAGGGGACTTAAACTTGAAAAGGTTTGACCCAAGTCAACAAATTGACTTGGACACTTGATTTTAAGTCCAAAACTTCATATGGATATGGAAAATTCATATGGATATGGATAAAATGACGATAGAGGTTAATTCATGATTACCTCTTTTGAACCTAGTTGACCCAAGTCAAAAAGTTGACTTAAAGGTCTCATTTATGATCCATATGTGAGAAACATGTTTAGATTTACTCATGTTAATTATCCATAGGTTTAAATTTGAAAAATCATGAGTAAATTTTAAGATTGAAACTTAGCAAGTTTCATAAAAACTAATTTAGTTTTGAATGAAACCATGCTAGGTTGATATCTTAACCTTAAGGATATAATTTTCATTTCAAACTTGACATATACTCTTTTCATGACCATCATGTGGTGTCATGAAAGTTTGAATGAAAATTGAAGAAGTTTTAAAGAATAATATAGAAAAATCATTTTGAGATGATTCTTGAAACTACAGATTCATTAAAAAATCTAGCAAGTTTCAAAAAGTTATATCAAGAATCTAATTTATAATGAAATTTTGAAGTTGGATTTTCAAAATGAAAAGTATTATCTTTTTGAAATATCAATTTTGTTTCAATACTTTGATTTTTCGAAAACTTCAAATAAACGTTTGTGTATACCACTTTGATTATGTTTCTAATATCATTCACACCATTGATTGAGTAAAATCATTTCTATGAATGATTTTGAATTCTTGAATGATAGCTAGAAATATCTAGTGTTTTCATTAAAATCAATATAGGATGAAAAATGAACTTAGAAAATTCATTTTGAGTTCAATCATGATACATGCATTTCAAATGACCATTCAATATTTGGTATCAAAATTTTCATCCAAAAATTGGTTTAAAAAGTTTTTCATCAAAAGTATGATCTTGTATAAACTTAAAAAATGTGATTTTTGATATCTTGAAGATAGGTTGACCTAAGTCAACAAAATAACTTAAAAATTTCATCTTAAGCCCAAACTTGATTCATAGACTTACATTATCTCATGTTTGATGTCTAGATGCCTAAATATAAGAAAACATGAGTAGATAGCAAAACTTGAGACTTAGCACCTTCATGTTTTCATGCTTATTTCAAATGAAAATGTGCTAAGTTCATATTTAGATCAAATGACATTAGTTTCACTTCAAACTTAATACATGAGTTAAATGACTATATCTTGATAGTTTGAAAGTTTGAATGAAATTAAAAAATGTCATGAAAAAGAAACAATATTCATCTTGAGATCATACATGACTTAATTTTGAATTTCTAATGTGTTTTTAACATATCATGTATGAATTAAGTTTCATGTTAATTACTTGTTTTCTATCCCTTTGGTTGAGATTTTCATGTTTCATGAAAAATACTCCTTAGAGTCTCAACTAAAAGATAATTGTGTTTCATCCCTTTGATTAGATTGACCTTTCTTGCCCTTTTTGATTGATGTCAAAAGGGGGAGAGAAGAGTTTAGGTATAAAGGGGAAGAAAAAATGTATACTTAAAATGGGGAGAAACGTATAGGTAAAGGGGAGGAAAATATAGGAAATCTATGCATATAGATAGGGGGAGTTTATTCTTATAGATATGCATGTCGATAGGGCGAGAAACCCCTTAGTTGATATCCTCTATGCTTTAAATGAATATATTTTCTTATGGATGTTTGTCATCATCAAAAAGGGGGAGATTGTTGGCTTTGGGTTTTCAACCTTAGCCTTAATCTCGGTTTTGATGGTTTTGATGATAACAAACATGGGACTAATCATTTCATTGAGAATATGTTTCAAGTTCCATATCAATTAGCGTTCGGTGTCCTCGATTGGAAAAATCAGAGAAATCGGAAATCGGAAGGACATTAATCATCACGCTCGGGTTCGTCGCGGAAGTTTCTCAAAGAACGACGAGTGCACCAAAGATGCATTGGACGGGCTCAAAGATCACATGAAAGCTCTCCAAGTTGATGGTCGTTGAAATCCGAAACCCAAAAATGAAGCGCAGAAGAAAATCGGCAGAAGAAACAAACCTCAGCCTAAATTCGGTTGACTGGGCGGTCGACCGAATAGGTAAGGTATCAGGCAGTAGCATTGTTGGTCGATCGATCAGTCTACCGAACACTGCCTAAAATAGGCAGTGGCTACTTCCGTCGACCGGTCGGTCGACCGACAGAGGCCTGAAATAGCCAGTAAGGTTGGCGGTCGACCGACCTACATATAAGCCAAAGACGCAATCGCGTCGATCGACCGAAGAAGAAATCGTGTGATCTCGTGTCTGGGCGGTTGACCCTTCGGTCGACCGACCAGAGAGAAGAATGGAGCGGTCGAAAGACCGGTCGACTAGTCGGTCGATCGACCATTCAACCGGCGCTCTGCAACGGATAGTTTTCTACAAGTTGAAGCTGTCGTTTCTTCGTAAGGTATAAATATACCTCTTCTACTCATTTTTTCATAACCTTCCTTCACTCCTACAGATTTTTATTGAGCACTTAAAAGGATATTAAAGCCTTCAAAGAGATTGTTTGAAGCGTGCGCTGATTTCTGTCGAGTTGTTCTACAAGCGCACAAGCTCTGCTTCCCTCAACTTTGCTGCAACGAATTTATTTGACGAGTTGATGGATTGAAGGATTGCAAAAGAGCTTCTTCTATTTGTTTCATTCTTAGCTCTTTTGATTGTAATTTTTAACTATTAATTGTAGCTATTTTCTTTGATTTGGGTTTGTGAAGACCTAGTTGTTAGGTCTTGTTGTGTGAAGTGGTATCCTTAGTGTAGAAGAAGTAAAGACACTTGTGTAAACTTAGAGCTTACTAGGATTAGTTCTAGTTGTCCCATAGGTTGAGGTGGGAAAGTGCTCTCGGTAGGAAGGCAGGATACTTCCGGGTGTGGAAGTGCCTTCGGTTGGATAGCGGAGTTTTCCGGTGAAAAGTCCTCATTGTAAGGGAAATAAGCAATTAATCTAGTAAAACCTAGTTTGGAAATCCTAAGCGGGGTGCTTAGGTAGTGGAGTAGGCATTAGGGCCGAACCACTATAAATTACTATGTTTGCATTGACTGATTGATTGCTTCGATTGCTTAATCATTTATCGCTTCCGCATTCAATCGTTAAATTACAAATTGCCTAAACGAACTAAGTAATCGATTAAAAGTTTATTTAGGCTAATCGTATTAGTAAACACACTATTCACCCCCCCCTCTAGTGTCGCCATTTCGCCCACACTCCTGAGCCCGAGGGTAGTACTAGAACTGGTGTTGACGTCAAGCGGTCCTTGAGCTTTAGAAAGCTCTCCTCGCACTTATTGTCCCATTCGAACTTGACCTTCTTCTGAGTCAAGCAGGTCAATGGCGCTGCAATCCTGGAGAAGTTCTCCACAAATTTTTTGTAATAACCTGCCAAATCATGGAAACTGCAGATCCTAGTGACATTAGTCGGCCTTTTCCAATTTTGAACTGCTTCTATCTTTGCGGGGTCCACCTTTACTCTTTCCTTGGACACCACATGGCCAAGGAACTCCACTCTCTCCAGCCAGAACTCACACTTGGAGAATTTGGCATACAAGCGGTGCTCTCGGAGAGTCTCTAGAACCATCTGCAAGTGCTCAGCATGCTCCTCTCCTACTCCTGGAATATATCAAGATGTCATCAATAAATACTATCACAAACTTATCCAAGTATTCCCTGAACACTCGATTCATCAGATCCATAAATGCTGCAGGTGCATTAGTCAACCCGAAGGACATCACTAGGAACTCAAAGTGCCCATACCGCGACCTGAAAGCAGTCTTAGGGATGTCACTATCCCGAATTCTCAACTCATGGTACCCTGACCGCAGGTCAATCTTGAAAACCCACTGAGCCCCAAGGAGAAACACTTGGGTGAATGAAGCCCAACTCGAGCAGCTCCTGCAACTAGGATTTCAACTCTCTCAATTCAGTTGGTGCCATCCGATATGATGAAATGGAGACTGGTTTCACCGCAGGCTGCAAATTAATACAAAATTGGATCTCTCTCTCTGGGGGCAAACCTGGCAACTCCTTTGGGAACACATCAGAGAACCCACATACCAAAAGCGTCCCCTCGATGGCCATAGGCGCACCTCCGTCTCCCTCTACCACAGACACAAAGGCCAAGAAGGACTGGCATCCACCCAGAAGTATCTTGCGGGCCTTGAGAGCCGAGATGGCTACCAACGAATCTTCCCTTCCCTCACCCTGGAAGGAAAACTAGGGCAATCCGGGCTTACTGAAGGTCACAGTTTTAGCCCTGCAATCCACTGAGGTGAAATGGTTAGGTAACCAGTCCATGCCTAAAATCACATCAAGTTCCAGCATTGGCAGGAGTGTCAATTCGGCCGTCAACACGTGGCCGCAAACGACCACCTCGTAGCCCCGAAAGATTGACTATGCCAGCACAGAAACACCTGTAGGCGTAGACACCACCAGATGCAAATCAAGTATAAAGGGTTTCCCCAACAACTTAACAACAAACAATGCAAATACAAAAGAATGCGTAGCACCTGGATCAAACAAAACAAATGCAATAGCGGAACCAACAATAAGGTTACCTAACACTACTGCCCTGGACGCCTCGACACCCTCTTGGTTCAAAGCAAACACCCGTGCGACAGGCCTCCTTCAACCAGCGGCTCGCTTGCCTCCGCTCTGGGTCATGCTCAACTCTGGTCGCACATAATCAAGACCCTTAAGCATAAGGTCGCTCTACACCCATAATTTATATTTTCTAAAATCTAAGGGAAAGATCTTTCAATCAATCCAAAATTTCAGCTATAGGTGAAATTTACCATCAGCCAACCCTTACAGATCCCTTCTGCATAACTCTATCAACCAGCCCCCCTAGAATCCCTAGGTCCGCCCTAACCAAACTGCACCATAAATATTTAAACTATATGACGAGACCCAATGAATCATTCAAGATACTAAGCAAACATTGCAAGGATCTCTAAACCAGGCACCCATACAAAGGTAGCCCCCAAAAATGATGCATTCTCTAGCACAAGGCCATTCACGGCCTCAAGCTGCGCTACCCTGGGACTGTCCTAGTTCCTCCTCAACAGGTCATCCACTTTTACGACCTTGGCCCCGCCATCAGCCTACACTCTGGCCTTGCCCTTGGCCTCGTGTGGAGTTACTGCCACTGCCGCTCTATGCGGCACTAAAAGGCCTCCATCAATCTGGAATCACCAGAAAGAAAACAAAATATCACAATTAGGCAATTCAATTCATCCTAACATTTTGCAAACTTAACCACAAGTCAAGATGAGGTGCAGACTTAGTCCATTGATCTCATAACACAATCCTACCGTATACTGACACGCTAGCAATGCCCTATACGGTGACAACTCTAGGTCGTAGTCAGACCGAACAACATGCTCTAATACTACATTGTCACGCCCCAACTCAGGGTCACAAGACTGGCAAGGGTATACGTGCTTATACCCCGCAACATAAATCATGCACATGCCAACTCAACAATAAAACATAGTGGAAAGAAATAAATAAGTTTTATTTCAAATGATAAACCAAACCAAAATTCATTATAAGTAAGTTTAGCAAAAATATAAAGTGCGGAAATAACAAATCAAGTTCAACTGATCAATTACAATAAATCTGAAATAACAATATAAATGTCCCCAAGGGACTACAACTCCAAAATACTAAAACATAAGTGCATGACTAACTACCAAAACTCGACTACGACCCCTAACTAGGACTACTATGAGATCAATGTAGCTCCTCTACCCTCCAATCGCGCCAAGTGCTCCAGCCCACCTCACCAGTCAGGCTCAGCAAAACAAAACAACGATAATGGGTGAGTTCAAAAGATCTCAGTGAGCGGTTCTACCAATCCTCACGAAAAAACCAAACACAGATATGATACATAAAGCAAAAACTCCTGACTCAAGCAGGAAAGGTCATAAGAGAGTGACCAGCTATCAGGCCATCTGGCCACCACCTCCCCGAAGGCATCCAACACCCAAACGCTGAAGATCAACAGGCCTAGGCCTACCATGCCCTATGGCAACAAAACATACTAGGATAATCGGGAAGGCCCTCCGAACTTATCCTAATATAAAGAAACTCGAAAGCAATCGGAATTGGCCCATCCGGACTTGCTCCATGAGATGCGAAAGAACAATCGGGAATGGCCCATCCGAACTTGCCCCTTTAAGACATCACAGGAATAATCGGGTAGGCCATCCGAACTTATTCCTTAAAAGCACCTCGGGAATAATCGGGTAGGCCCTCCGAACTTATTCCACGACGCCAAACCGGAATAATCAGGATTTGCCCATTCGAACTTGCCCCTTTAAGATATCACAGGAATAATCGGGTAGGCCCTCCGAACTTATTCCTTAAAAGCACCTCAGAAATAATCAGCTAGGCCCTCCGAACTTATTCCACGAGGCCAAACCGGAACAGTCGAGATTTTCCCATCCGAACTTGTTCCACAGGTTGGGAATTAGTCATCCAACCTTCCCGTCCTAGCCTGCAATCCTGCTCATCAACGAGCCTCTCCACCATTCATAAAGGTATGGTGCAATATGACCTAAGTCAATTCTCTCCTATGGTGTCTTAGGGGTGTCAACCTTATTAGGAAGCGTTTAAACACTCCAATACCCGATCCCAACTCCTAGACCCGTAATGTCATAAACCTATGAGGTTTTATTTCATGCATAACTTTATTTATTGGTTCATAACAGATTATGCTGACCCCTTGCTCTATTTTAATTATGCAATTAAAATTTAGATCACCAAGCTTAGGCATTTGTTTTAGGCTTTTGTTTTAGATTACTGTTGTGCCCGAAACTGATGTATCTAACTCGAATCGGGTTTCCAGAGTGCATCCTAAGTTTTCGAACTATATTTTCTGGTCGAAACGATAGGTTACATGACTATGTTCAGCAAATTACAAACACCACAACAAGCATTTCAAAAACAGCACAGATTCATAATCTCAGCATGAAATTCCAGTAACATAAAATTTTCAGCATAGCATGAAAATAAATCCAAAATTCATAGAAATTAAACCCTTAATTATTATCAAAACAGAATACTAATCTTAAGAATAAATCTCTAAAATTTCATACTTACTCAACAAGGCTAACAAGCATCAACAACATCCTAAACAAGAATCAATCATCATGTTCAAGAACCCTCATGGCATCAATATCAAAATCTTTTTGTAAGATGCGAGTTCTCTCCAAAAAATCACAGATTAATTTCAAGGCATGCTTGAACATAAAGGAACTTAATTTAATAAGCAATTTAAGGCATGGATCTCAAGAACACAAAAAGAACTCTTACTTAGGCATTTTACCGAACACCTTGAGGGCAACCTCGTCTCCACCTTGGCCGAGCACCCCTAGGGTCCTCCTAGGGCTGCCAAACCCCATAGGGGAGGGTTTAGGGCCTCCTTAAATACTGCAATAAAAAAGAACGGTGAAAACTCGAGAGATCGACGGAAAACAAATCAAAACATCCTAGCCTTCAAGAACGGCTTCAAGAATTCGAAGAAACCCGAAAAGAAGGAGGGTAAAACCACTTACCCGAATAGGAAAGATGATGAGAGGAGAAATCCTGGACAACGGCCCTCGACTTCGGCTTCAAGAGTCGGCGGCTCGAATCAAGAAGGGGAAAAGGGGGCGGCGGCTCACTTCAAGCCGCCGGCTTGAAGAGAGGGAAAAAGGAAGAGAGAGGGGCTGGCTTGGCTTCAGGCGGCTCCTCTCGGCTCGACTCCAAAGGAAAGGAAGAAGAGAAAAAAGAGGGGAAGGGTTCGACGGCTCAGCTCTCGAGGGCGGTGGCTCCAAGGATGAGGAAGAGGGGCGGCTGGCTGGTGGCTGGCTTGGTGTCTGGCTGGCGGCTCCTCTTCTTCAATTGGCTTGTGCGGCTCCAATCGAGAGCCGCAAGCCAAGGGGACGGGGTTTTATACTTCCTCCTCAAACCTAACTTCACTAAACCCTTTATCAAATCTGCATCCGCCTCAAGTCGAACCCGAACTCGCTAACTTAATTAATCCTATTCTAATCCCATGCTACCACAAACACAAATCACATGCATAGCATATCAACATAATGAAGTAACTCAAGCACACGCAATAGGATAATTAAATAAATTTATCATTGCGGAAAAGAAATTGCATATTTCACATTCTTACTTACCCGAGCCCGCAAGCTCGCACCGGACCATGAGTCGACCCGGCTCGACCTCAACTAGCCCGCTAGGCTAACAAACACGAACAATAAATGGTAACTAGAATTAATATCTAGGATATTACAACTTATTTTTGTTGTTTGAATTCCAGTTTAATTTGGGGGAAGATGATGTTGCTGGAATTTTTATTTATTCCATGTTTTGGTCACTGATTTACTTTTAAATTGATACAATATGAAGGGAAAATGGTTCCTTGTTATAGGGACCAATGTAGAGTAGCCAATGGTAGTCTCTAAACCCTTGGGGGCCAACGGCTTGCAATAGGGAAAGAATCTTGTTAATGTAATGTTTTTGACATATGTTTATGCATTGTTAAAGCCCCACATTGGTTAAAAATATAATCAATGTAGTCTTTAAATAGTTTAGGCAATTCTCTCCTCATGAGCTAGCTTTTGGGGTGAGTTAGGCCGATTAATTTCTTAACATGGTATCAGAGCCAATTGTGTGGTTGATATTGTGCCACCCACAGATGTTCAGTCCTGCAAAATTCCACGCTCTAGATATCTAATCCTAGGCGTGAGGGGGGGCGGGGGTGCTTATGTAAATTCCTTTCATTTTTATAGCTGCTGCACTTGGTTATGATGCTCATGTTTATGTTAAAACTTTGCTATGAAATTCTAGAATTGTAATATGCTGAAAATTCATGATTCCTTCATTACTATTGTAGCTATAAATTATGCATGATGTGACTAATTAAGTACTAGGAAAACTAGTACCTTAAAGTGTGGTTATGGGAAATATTAGATGCGGGAAATTTCAGCTTAGTAGGGGCTGCGTAGGGCTGAAATTTCGGCTAGAACATGCGGCTTTAAATGGCTGAAATTTTCGGATTAAGTGGAGTACACCACTCGCTGAAATCTGAACTATTTTGTACACATCATGAGGTGAGTTATAATATATAACTTCTTGGTGGTGACGCGTAGTGAAGTGCTTATAAAACCCCAGGTTTAGAGGCACTTGTACTAGTGATGAAATTTCAAACTTGTTAAGCAATAATGGGTTGCTAAAATTATGTTCTTGGATGGTTGGATACTGATTGGTTGAGTACACATGCGTCTGGGTTTGGTTTCATTTGGTTTGGAGTGGTGGGATGCATGGCTGAGAGATTGAGGCCGGGTTTAGGTCGTACTCGGTGCGACCACGCGCGCGCGCCCCTGATGTCGTCAAAATGATTAAACCACTCGATTAATCACATTGGTGTGTACTCTTGTATATTTCTTTTCTTTGTGATGGTGCTTGTGCTTGGAGTATGGCCGAGTTGAGAAGTACTTTAGCTGGTGGAGCTATTGCCCAACGCAGCGAGTGGATTATGGACTGGGATTAAAAAGCACTATTGTGATTAGATGTGCGAGGGCGCCAGAGACATTTGCTTAAGTGCACTGATGTAATATGGCCGGTGGGGGCCAGTGTGGTTAGATGTGCGAGGACGCACGAGATGGGTGGTTATTTATTCATGTATATTATCATGAGGATTTGATGTTCAATACATTTATAATAATGTTATTGATATTATGGTTATCACATGCATTGACTTAACGAGGACTTGGTTCAAGCCACTCACTACTGAGTTCGTTGGAACTTATCCCTCTCTCTTTTGTTATTTTGCAGATCCTAAGCAGTAGAGGTACAATAGTACCCATGTGGCGCGGCTGGGGACATTGTTGGCTCAGGAAGTCGATCTCATGACGCATCGAGTCGTAGTCGAGTTGTAGGAGTTTACTTATGCATCTTATTGAGTTTGGTTGTAGATATGGATTTGTGCACATACATGATGTCTAAACTTTCAGTTGAAGTTATGTATTTCATATTTCATTTGGTATCTGCATGGTGGTGTTTTATTATTCCGCATCTGGTATGCACGAGATGGTAGACTTCGGAGTACGTATGCATACTTTGGCCGGTCACGTGACCCAAGATTTTGGGGCGTGACAACTCTTATTTCACATTTTAATCACACTACATCTGCTAAATATGATTAAAAATAAGTCCTACGCACGGAAAAAAAAATATGATTTTAAAAGTGTTCAAGGCATTTTCCAAAAGTATGTAACATTCTACGAACTTTCGGAAAATGTCTTGAATAGCTCTTATTTCACATTTTAAACATAATGTATCTGTTAAATGTGTCTAAACCAAGTCCTAGACACTACAAAAATTAAAATTTGTATGATTTTAAAAGTGTTGAGGGCATAAACTAAACAAAAAATAGAAAGTATGGTTGGCAGTACCTTCCGAGACCCGAAATCCAACATATATTTAAACCTAACTTTTAAACAAAACATTTGGCTTTTCTGATCACACTTAAATCAGATAACTTAGATTATATATGTGCATTGAGGCAACATGAAGAACAGTTAGCCATCTGATCAAGCTAGCTAGCTAGCTTTCCAAATTTTGCATGATCATCAATAAACCATATGTATATAATGAAGATACATGCATGGAGTACTCATTGTTAGAACATTATCCATTTGTGGATAGACCAAATTTAAGGTTGCTTATGTTTTCTAATTAATTACTTTTCTAACCTATGGCTTTCACCATTAGCACATTACCATCATTGTGACCCACTATATGTCTTTTATATGAAACTGTAGTTTACACTTCATGTCACACATGATAGACAAAGGTAGTCTGCTAATAATATTGACTATTTTTATGGAACTGTAATTTGCACCTAAGAACATATGATAACTGACAAATTAAGATAGTCTGCTAATGACATTAAAATGTAGGCTTTTATACAGAAGACCATGAATTTTCACTAATTATGTAAGATCTTGGATATTTGCTTTGAATGCTAGGGATCATTATTCATCAATAAGATTGACCATTTTCTATGTATTCCAGAACGCAAAGGAACATTTATTTAAGTCTATTTTCAATTGCAGTCAATAAATTTCATTACACTTTTTAAAAAATAACTCCTGCATGCAATATTGATCTGCAACCAATACCAAGTTCTAGGCACTGAAAAAATTAAAATTAGTATGATTTTAAAGGTATTGAATGCATAAACTGAATAAAATATAGAAAATTAGAAAGTCTTTAACAGATTAAAGACTTTGGATAAAGCCTCACACATTCAATGTTTCTAACTCCACATTAAGTTAGAGACTTTTGCCAAAACTCTCTAAACATTATTTTTTTACACATACATGTTATTTAATGTCTCTAACTACATGTTTATGGATAAAATTATTTTTGACTGCCATAACAAATTTGAACACAAAAACTACACATTTCATCAAAGCATGGGTGAGAAAAACTGTGTGTGCACTCAAGGAACCACTACACACAAAAGTATCTACATCAGACTCATCAAAGATGGGTTGATTAACCTCCTCTTCTTCCCCATCTGGAAAGATTAGGTTCCACCTAATCTTAGTAGCGGCTGAATCTTCAGGCGCACTATCCGATGTATCCCATCGAGGTTGGTCATCATCCGCAATGGCCATGAACTGATAAAAATCATCGGGATCGTCTTCAAACTCACTGGACCAATCTGGTTCAGCGTCATAAATCATACCAGCGAATTCATCGGCTGGAAGTTCATCATCAGGTTGTGTGGGTTGGACTGCGTAGTCGGCGAACTGGACTGCTAACAGTCCATCCGTGCGGGTACGGATACTTGATGTTTGAGGATTCTTGACAACTGCAATAGAAGCAGGTCGTATAAGCCATTGTTGGCCCTGCAGGCTCTCCGTTGTTCGGATTTGCCCTGGGATTGCACGAATTCCCCTACTGGCAAGGTGATCAGCAACATGTTGAACGTTGTATCTGAAATTGGTATGGCTTGTGTTAGATAATCTTCCCAGCAAAGATCTTGATAACAGGAGGTTACTTTCGCCTCCTTGCCAACCGTTGTATCCATGTGTCTGGATTACGAGCTGAATATGCTCTCGGAAATCATGAATACTAATGGTTATGTCAGGAGCCGTGTAGGCTAACTGTGTACCAGAGGTTAAGTCGACCTCCATAGAACTGATGACCGATCGGTCATCCGACCATCTGGTATCTCTTAATAATATCAAGGCGTTAACGCCAGCACTTCGTCTGTGCAGAGTATGTAGTCTAACCATGATCATACCCATGTGAAGGTGTTGCAACCCTTCCTGAACTAACACAGAGTAACTTTGGTCAGTAATAAAGGGTAGTTCAAGTTGAGAACCTTCAGTTACGAGGATCCTTTCATCGGAATAATGTTGGTAAACCATATTGTGCTATGAATCATATTCTTTACAGTCCCTCATTCATGTTTTCCTAAAGCAAACCAATAAAATATTATTCAAAACACATGAGAAGACATAAGAGTAAGGTAATGCAGAGAGCTTCTTAGCCTATTGTCGAGAGGAGTAAGTTGTTGCCAAATGGAGTGTCGTGGGTTGGCCAAGGTCCACCGGTTGCCGAGTAGGGAGTCACAGTAAAAAATAGGGTTAGTAATAAAGTGAAGGAGTAAAGAAGAAAAAATGAAAAAAGGCGGAAAATTGGGGGGAAGCGGAGTTGGTGCCAGTGTTTGACACACATGGGTAATATGGGGATTTAAAAAGGTGGGTTCTGGAATCGAGAATTTCCACCACCTTTATCTGGAATCGGGAATTTCCACCACCTTTATCCGGATCCGGGAATTTTCCTTGAGGAAAATCTAGTTTCGGGAAATCATAGTTTGATATATACCTCAATATTGCAATGTCACATATTTTATCCGTACCAATTGATTGTGAGTATATTTTTAAGTATGAAATATAATATTTTTTAAGTATGATCAAAAGTCTATAACAGAGTTTCAAAATAATACCAAAAGTCTGTAACCCGATGACCGTAGCGCTCCTATCGACGTACTCCCCTGCCCCATGTCGCTGACGATGAGTGCGCTCAAACACCTCCATCAACGAAGGGATGGGGACTACATGCGGGGAATGGTGGGTGTCTGCGAAGGGACGGTGGCTAGAGGTTGGGGGATGATGGTTGGAGGTGAAGGGACAGTGGCCACAGGTGAGGGGATGGTGGGTGGATATGGGGCGGCGGGTGGTAATCATCTGGGGGTCCTGCGAGGAAATCCTCCTCGGGCAAGCACTTCTCGAACCATATCTGTCAAATATGAATAGAATTAGATAGTATATAATAGATTAATAGATAGATTGAATAATTACAAATATACTATTCATTTACAATTATTCGTCACTGTCATTATCATCATTCGTGTATACTCTTCTTCTTGTTATACTTTGGAATCTTCAGATTCTTCTTCTTATCCTTCATCATCATTTTGTCCTTCATTATCTAAATTTGTGGATGCCTATGCGAGTCCACAGTGGACAATTCCGGTGCGAGTCCACAGTGGACAATTCCGGCGCGAGTCCACAATGAACGTCGGCATGCGTCCTTAGGTTTCAAGCGACGTTCTGAATTAACTCGGTGTCATCGTCTCGAGCAATGAACTAACTTGGTGTCATTCTCTTGTGTATTAGACTAATTAATTAACACCTAATTATATTAATACTAATTAACATTAACATTAATAAACCTAAAAATAATTAAACCCTAATCATAGTAATTAATTAACATTAACTCTAATCAAACTATAACATTAATTAACTTAAAAATTAATACGCAATCAACATTTGATTAGAGTTTAATTAAAAACTAATCACAGTTTGATTAGGATTTAATTAAACCCTAATAAACACCCTAATCTAATGTTGATTATGGTTAATTTAACCATAATCAACAGTAACCGGCTGTAGCCGACTACTGTTTCATCAGTTGGGGCCGAAGGTTTTGGCCCCAAATTTGGCGTCGGCGTGCAAATGTCAACATCGTTGTCCAGTATCAGTGACCGTCTGAAACAAAACAGTGAAGGGGTTTAGGGTGGAGTTTACCTGGCATGACAAGCGGCGACAACAGCGGGTGGCAATAGCTGGCGACAGTGGCAGTAGCAGAGAAGAGAAGAAGATAATGAAGAAAGAGGAAGGGTTGGGCACGAATGCAAATAAAAAGGTTTTTCACCGACGACCCCTCAACTGTCGGTAAACCGTGGATCCTTAATTATTAAATCACTAACAGCCGACGTGACCCTCTCTAAGCCGTCGGTGATTAGTTTTTTTGTATTTGTGTCGTGAGTGCCATCAATTCATAAGGGATGGCCGCCGTCAGTCCTTGCTATTGATTTATTATATCACAGACGACCCACTGGGCCCTCTCTAAGCCATGACTAATTACTTATTTCATTTCGCACCTCGTGCACGCCATCGACTCATAAGCGATGGGCTAAGGCAGCCGTATGTGAGCCATTGTTGATGTTGTTACATCTGCAACGACTTGTGCGGCCGTCAGAAAGCCGTGGATGTTTTCGACGGCTTTGGCGACCGTTGATGAGCCCCGTTGGTTGAAGCAACTATTCTAGTAGTCAATTCTTTTGCAGTATGATATAATAATCATAAGCACTACAAAAAATAAAATTTGTATGAAGTTAAAAGTGTTCAAGACATTTTGGAAAAGTATGTAACCTATTATAGACTTTTGGAAAATGCCTTGTACAGCTCTTACTTCACATTTTAATCACACTTCATCTGTTAACTATAATACCCGTGAAAAAAAATCTAATTTATTTTATTTAAGTTGAATAGGAAGGTTGGGTTCTAGTAGAGTTCGAGTCGAGTTCAGAGGTTCGATCGGAACTCAATTTGGATGAGTATAGGCTAGTATTTAGGTTCACTTAAGTTGGAGGGTAAAAATGTAATTTTTAAAAATAAAATAAAATAAAAACATCCACCCGAGACCGTACGTCTCCAAGAGGAGCTTCATGCATCCCTAGGTGTCTAGGCGAGTGGAAGAGGAAGGAGGCGTTGCTTGTGGTGGCCGGAATCGACGCCGCAGGAGATCGGTGGCGCGAGGATTTGGGAGATTGTCTTCCTTATCATCTCCCCTTGCAAGCGAGTGGTTTTGACCCTGTTCTTAGGTTTTTTCCCATGTGTGCTGCCCCTCCTTGTTGAGGGTTTATTTTTGAAATTTTTCTTTCCGACATGAATTGGTCTTTAAATCTTATTGCTTGGTGCAACTTGTGATGAGAATTGGCATCTTTTTGTGCTGATCGTGGTACGGCAGCCCTAGGGCATGCCCTTGTTCCTTAGGTCCGACCAAACCTAGTAATAGGGTGAGGGTGATTGAAATTGCTGGATTTGGTTTAATGGTAACGTGCAATTCCGAATTTTCTTAGAGTTAAAAGAAGTGTTCATCCCTAAATTTCAGTGAATCATGGAGTGTGTAGTGTAAGGAAGGGTCGGCCCCTTCATTGTAGGGCTTTGGTATGATTTTTAAGACATGAACCGAGGTAGGATTTTATACTTGTTGGGAGTCCTCTATTATTCTAAATGGTTGCATAAATTATGTTCTTGTGGAAGTGGTTGTTGGGTGAAATGGCCTACACTAGAGGGGGGTGAATAGTGTGTAATCTAAATCTTTCCTCTAATTCCGATTTAAATTGTTTACTTGATTACTTAGGCAAGTTACAAGTTGAGTGGCAAGTGGAAGCAAAGTAAATGCGACAATAAAATAAACACAAGTATAATCAATGCAAACACAATTATTTATAGTGGTTCAGCTCCAATACCTACTCCACTACCTAAGCATCCCGCTTAGGATTTCCAAACTAAGCTTTACTAGATTAATCTTGTTTCCCTTACAACGAGGACTTTGACCTGAAGAGTCTCGCTCTCAACATAAGACACTTCCACACCCAGAAGTCTCCGCCTTCTTACCGAGAGCACTCTTCCATCTCAACCTAAGGGATAATTCAACTAATCCTAGTAAACTAAGTTTACACCAGTGGAATTAAGCATCAAACACAAAGGCAACCACCCAATTTCAAGACCTAACAACCTAGGTCTTCACAAGCTGAAATCCAATGAAAACAAGTTCAAATAACAATTAAATTTACAATGAAAAGAGCTTAAAGAATAAACCAAGACCAAATGCTTTTTTCCAAGCCTTCAAAGCCTCCAACTCGCCAAGACGTTGAGCTCGAATCGAATCCCGAGTTGAGGGAAGATGAGCGCTTGAGAAGTCGTTGATCGGAGAAGCAAGCGCAAGACAATCAAGCTCTAGAAGGCACAAATCTCTCTTTTGAATGCTTATCTTTGTTGTTAAGAGAGGTTAAAGAAGTTAGGTGAGTGGTATTTATAATCCCTCAACCGAACGGCTCCTCAATGGGCATTTTTTCGCCCGTTGGACACCGTTCAGTCGCTTGCCGGTCGATCCTCGGTCGACCGACCGATCGATCACCCAGCGATCGCTGGCATTTTGTGCTTCTGCCGCTCTGTTCGGTAGACTGAATGAGTCGCAATTAAGCTCCTCTGTTGTCCAGTCGAACGAAATAGGCACTGCCAATTTTTGGCCTCGGTCGGTCGATTTTAAACCATTGGCTACTGCCAATTTTTAACATCATTCGGTCGATCGAACCTAGGCTGAACTTGATTTTTTTCAGCCTTCTTCTTGCGCGCTTCATTTTCGAGTTTCGATCTTCAATGTGTGTCAACTTGGAGAGCTTTTCATGTGTTCTTTAGACTTGTCCAAGACGTCTTTGGTGCACACGTCGAACTTTGAGATATTTCCACGACGAACCCGAACGCGACGATCAATGTCCTTCCGATTTTCCGATTTCTTCAATATTTCTTCAAGAGCTAATCGATATGAAATCTAAAAATATTTCTTCATGAAACATTAGTTCCATGTTTGTTATCATCAAAACCAAGATTAAGACCAAGGTAGAAAACCTTTGGCCTATCTATATCTACAATTAAGCATAGAGGTTATCAAACATGGTATTTCTCCCCCTATCAACATGCATATCTATAATAGAACTCCCCCTATCGATATGCATGATTTTCCTATATTTTCTTCCATTTTTACCTATATTTTTCTCCCCCTTATGACATCAATCAAAAAGGGCAATAAAAGTCAATCTAGTCAAAATTGAGACTCTAAACTTAGTTTTCATGAAGCATGAAGATCTCAACTCAAGGGATCAAAACATACATATAAGTGAGACTAATCAATACATGATATCATAGAATGATCAATATAATCTAAAACTGGAAATCATGTACTAATTCAAGTATTGATATTACACGTATTGGTCAAAGTTTCAAAAATAATTTTAGAAATGAGTTTTTCTTAAATAATAATGAGAACAATACCAAGGATAGAATTACAATATCATACTTGACGTCTTTTTCAAATTTTTCACGAAAATATAAAGTATCGAGAAATGAGCACTTGGGAAGAATGACATTAATTTTCGTAAATAAGTGAATTTTTCATGACATTTCTAGATTTTATTCAAACTTTCTAAATACCAAGATATGAGCATTTAAAGCATGTATATCAAGTTTGAAGTGAAACAAATGTCATTTAATCAAAATATGAACCTAGCACGATTTCATCCAAAATAGGCATGAAAATATGAAAATGGCTAAGTATCAAATTTTACTATCTACTCATGTTTTCTCTAACTTAGGCATCGAGACATCTAATATAAGTGAATTTAAGTATATGAATCAAGTTTGAGCTGAAAATGAGGTTTCTAAGTCACTTTGTTGACTTAGGTCAAAGTATACTTCAAGTTTTCAAAAATCAAACTTTTAAATTCATATAAAATCATATTCTTGACGGAAATTTTTGAAACTTTAACTGGACAAACTAGATTTTTTAATAAATTTACAGGTTCAAGAATCAGTCAAAAATCAATTTCCTATAAATTCATAAAATTCTTGATAGTCCAGGGGCATTTTCATAAATTTCAAGTACATTTTCAAAGGTTATCAATTTTGCTTCAAACTTTCTAGACATCGCTGAATGATCATTTAAGATGCGTGTGTCAAGTTTGAGCTCAAAATTAATTGTCTAAGTTCATTTTTCATCCTATATTAATTTCAATGAAAAAATAGATATTTCTAGCTATCATTCAAGATATCAAAATCATTTCTAGAAATGATTTTACTCAAGCAATGGTGTGAATGATATTAGAAACGAAATCAAAATGGTATACACAAACTTTCATTTAAAGATTCCGACGAAAAATCGAAGTATTGAAAAAATTGATATTTCAAGAAGGATGATACTTTGCATTTTTGAAATCCAACATCAAAATTCCACTATAAATCAGATTCTTGATGAAACTTTTCAAAAATTTTACTGAAGAAACTAGATTTTTCAATGAAGGTGCAGTTTCAAGAATCAGTTAAAAATGATTTTTCTACATTTTTTTAGAAATAACTAAAAATCCTAAAATTTCAATGGTATTTTCGTAAGTTTTAGTCATTTTCAAAACATGCTTAGTTCTCATTCAAACTTTTATGACACCACATAATGGTCATGTAAAGAGTGTATGTCAAGTTTGGAATGAAAATTATGTTCTTAAGTCAAGATATCAACCTAGCATAGTTTCATTCAAAAGTAAGCTAGTTATCATGAAACTTGCTTAGTTTCAATCTTATCATCTACTCATGATTTTTCAAACTTAAACATATGGATACCTAACATGAGTAAATCTAAAGATGTTCCTCAAATATGAATTGAAAATGAGACATCTAAGTCAATTTGTTGACTTGGGTCAACTTGGTTCAAAAGAGATTATCATGAAATTGTCTCTATTTCATTTTATCCATATCCATATGAATTTTTCATTCTAAATGCATGAAAATATGTCATACCTATTCCTAAACATGTTTATGAAGTTTGGACTTAAAATGAAGTGTCCAAGTCGATTTGTTGACTTAGGTCACACTTTTCCCAACTTAAGTCCCCTAAAGTGATCTAGTTATCACCTTGTTCATCTAAACATGAATTTTCAAGTTTAAACATCTAGAATCATGTTATGTGTGTATCTAAACATGTTTATTGGGTGCTTACTCAAAATGAGGTCTCTAATAAGGAATTTTAACCTAGTCCAATTTCATTCAATATCAATATCATGAAATTGCCTAGTTATCATGATTTTTCCTACTCATGAAAATTCATATATTTATCATCCAAAATCAATCATGAGTATATAGAGACATCATTAAAGCATGAATATTCAACTACTATACTAAGATTTTTGCAAAAATGAACTCATACCTCATTCTTGGAATTCCCCAAACTTTTCATTTCCTTTTCCATTTTTCTTTATGATAGCATAGCCTTCCATTAACATTTTCAACATGCAAGAAGACTTCATTAGTAGATAATGAAATTAAGGCTACTAGCAAGCTAGCCAAACCAAATAGCAAAGAGAGATTCAAATATCATTTTCAAAATACATCTTTGCTAGATAGCTTGAAATCCGTTTTAAATGAAATCAAGTGATACTAAAATGAAATTTAAGAGATCACACGAATAATAAATATGAAAAAATGATCTCCAACCCTTCCTATTGGTTGAAAATTGAAAGACCATAATTAGCCTACGATTTAGAACCGCAAGGTCGCTTAGGCCCATTACGGGCTACATAGGTCTCCTAAGAGACTGGGAAATCAAAAACAAAAATCATTTTTCAAGTCATATCGTGAGCAGGCAAAACCAACTCAAATTTAACTAGTATCATAATTTCAACTTTAAGATGACAAGAAATATAAAGGAGGTGATACTAAACAACCTAGATGCCAATTTTCATACCTACAGCATCATGATGGCTTGAAGTTGCAACCAAAGATGAATTCTTCATTGAAGTCTATGGTCAACTTCAATTCTTCAATTTCCTTTACCCTTGTGTGGTTGCTCCCCCTACAAAAGAGCATGAGACCTTTGGTACCAAAAGGCTTTGGGTCCTTGGGGGTTAGAGGGCTTAGCTACCCAAAGTGTCTTAACACCACTTGGGTTCATCTTAAATGCACAATCATATATAGCATGCCCGTAAACACCACAACAAAAGAAATGACCATGAAATTTTTTATTTTCATTTTTCTTAACATGAGGTTTAAATGTGGAATGCCTAACATTTACTCTTGAGATGTGAGATTTATGGTTAGCATGAGCATTCTTGAAGGAAACACTTTTCTTTTCAAATTTCCTAGAAGAATAAGCATCTTTAATTTCATTTACTTTTTTATTTAAAACTACAACCTTATTTTTTAAGGTATCAATAGATTTATACAAAGCACACACTTGTGATTTCAATATGCAATTCTCATTTTTCAAATTCTCATTCTCAATTTGAAATTACTTTTCAAATCATTACTTCTAAGCTTCATTTTTGATTTCAAATACTCATTTTCTTTTTTCAAATCAATATTCTCACTTTTTAAGTCTTCAGTTTCAAGCTTAAAATTTTCATAGCAAGAATTAACAAAACTAGTATTTAATTTCTCTTTCTCTAATTCATGCACTTGTGAATCAAGCCTTAAATTTTCCTTTTTTAGTTTTCTATTTTTTTTAATCTTATTCATAAGCAAGGCATACATCTTTTTAGATTCTTCTAATAGCTCATCATAAGTCATACCTAAAGAATTTGAGCTACTATCATCATTATCACTATCAAGATTTCTATCATGACTAAAAGTAGAAGATTTTACCTCATTCCAAAGTCCCATGAGGCAAAATTGAGATATGACTTCTTGATCATGACAGGAGGATGCTTCTTGTGATTTGGTTGTGGAAGTTGACGCACTTCTCTTCCTCTTGAGATTTTTCTTTGATGAAGTGCAATTTCTTTTGATGTGCCCCTTTTCCTCACACGAGTAGCATATAACCTTTCTTTTTCGGCTTTTTGATTTGCTTCTTTCACTAGAAGCACAAAGAGCATCAAAATCGAGGTTAGCACTAGGGGGATGACTATTGTCATCACCACCCTCAACAAGTGTATTAATCTCTTCGGTTTTAGCAAAATCATATAACATATTTAATGTAGCCCATAAATCAAATACCGGTGTACAATGCATGACTTTATCAAGGATGCTATTAGGTAAGGTACAAAATATGGAATACATAGCATCTCCATTAGATTGAAATATTTTCTTGTCATGTTCACTCCAATCATGCATGTCAACCTTAGGTTCAATGTATTCTAATTTAATCATGTTATAAACATCAAAACCTCTAGTCATTAAGTAGGTGTACATTCTAGACTTCCAAAGACCAAAGTTCGATTCATCGAACCTAGGAGGTGAAGACGCTACCGACTCTAGTACCATTTTAAGATCGAGAGACGATGTAGAGGAGATAGTGAAATCTCAATCTACGACCCGCTTTGATACCAATTGTTGGGTGAAATGGCCTACACTAGAGGGGGGGTGAATAGTGTGTTATCTAAATCTTTCGCTTAATTCCGATTTTAATCGTTTACTTGATTACTTAGACAAGTTACAAGTTTAGTGGCAAGCAGAAGCAAAGTAAATGTGATAATGAAATAAACACAAATAGAATCAATGCAAACACAATTATTTATAGTGGTTCGGCCCCAATGCATACTCCACTACCTAAGCACCCCGCTTAGGATTTCCAAACTAAGCTTTACTAGATTAATCTTGTTTCCCTTACAACGAGGACTTTGACCCGAAGAGTCACGCTCTCAACCTAAGACACTTCCACACCCGGAAGTCTCCGCCTTCTTACCGAGAGCACTCTTCCACCTCAACCTAAGGGACAACTCAACTAATCCTAGTAAATTAAGTTTACAACAGTGGAATTAAGCCTCAAATACAAAGGCAACTACCCAATTTCAAGACCTAACAACCTAGGTCTTCACAAGCTCAAATCCAATGAAAACAATTTCAAATAACAATTAAAATTACAATGAAAAGAGCTTAAATAATAAACCAAGACCAAATGCTCTTTTCTAAGCCTTCAAAGCCTCCAGATCTCCAAGACGTTGATCTTGAATCGAAGCTCGAGTTGAGGGAAGATGAGCGCTTGAGAAGTCATTGATCGGAGAAGCGAGCGCAAGACAATCAAGCTCTAGAAGGCACAAATCTCTCTTTTGAATGCTTATCTTTGTTATTAAGAAAGGTTAAAGAAGTTAGTTGAGGGGTATTTATAACCCCTCAACCGAATGGCTCCTCAACCTCCATTTTTTTGCCCGTTTGACACCATTCGGTCGCTTGCTGGTCGATCGTCGGTTGACCGACCGATTGATTGCCCAGCGATCGCTGGCATTTTGTCCTTCTGCCGCTCTGTTCGGTCGACCAGAGGATCGATCGAATGAGTCGCGATTAAGCTCCTCTGCTGTCCGGTCGATCGATCGGTCGACCAAAGTAGGCACTACCAATTTTTGGCCTCGGTCGGTCGACCGAAGTAGCCACTGCTGATTTTTAACCATCTCCGGTCGATCGACCGGTCGACCGAACCTAGGCTGAACTTGATTTTTTTCAGCCTTCTTCTTGTGCGGTTCAGTTTTGGGCTCCGGCCTTCAACGTGTGTCAACTTGGAGAGCTTTCCATGTGTTCTATAGACTTGTCCAAGACATCATTCGTGCACATGTTGAACTTCGAGAGATTTCCAAGACGAACCCGAACGCGACGATCAATGTCCTTTCGATTTTCTAATTTTTTGATTTCTTCAATATTTTCCAATCGAGGACATCAAGAGCTAATCGATAATATGGAACCTGAAAACATTAGTTCCATGTTTGTTATCATCAAAACCGAGATTAAGACCAAGGTAGAAAACCTTAGGCCAATAGTGGTGATAAATTAGGACAAGAAATAAAGGGTTGCCCTATGATGCTAGGGTTGGGTTTAAGGGTCATGTTATCAGGTTTGGTTGAATCTTGAATTAGGATGATGAATGGGATAGTTGGATGCCCATGTGGTGAAGGCGAGGATGAACATGATGTTGTTTGGTTCTGGCTGGCTGGAGAAAGGAAAGCCGCATGAATACCCTATTTCTCCCAATACTTTGTGCTGGAAGTGATTGGTGAGGGAGGGAATCCAGAAGGATATGGATCAGATGATGAACATTATGTTAAGAATTGAATGAAGAGAATGCACAGATTACTTACTAATTGAAGTCAGAAATCAAACTCGAGATCTACAAGCTCAGCATCATCACACAAGACTCAGACGAACAGATGAAGAAGAGAATATAAATCTCAGGTTCAAAATCAATTTCAAAACTTACAAACTCTACGGGCATGTTTGCTTCATAGGATAAGGGAGGATAGGATAATGGATGGATTAATATACATTGTTTGTTTAATGCATAGATTAGAAGAAAATGTGATTATAAGAATATAAAATAGATATTATATTTGATGTACACCGAATTTAAAAAATTCATATTAAATTCTTCCTCATTTATTATCCAATCCAATCATATCTTATCCAATGAAGCAAACATACCATAACTATTTATACTCTATCAAAGTAAATGACTGCAGTATTAATAGGTCATCCAATCATATCTTATCCAATGAAGTAAAAATATTAAACATTCTCTCCTTGAACTCTTTCCACATTATCTCACAATTACTGCAGTATAATAAGTCATCTACATAAAGTAGAACAATCAGCATCCTGTTATTTTCATTCTTCTTTGTATACAGAGTATACTCACTTTTACTCCTTTTAAACTTTTCAACAATAAAAAAGCCATCAATTTTCTCATACCAGCTGCGAGCTAGGAGCCTGTTTGAGACCATATAAGGACTTCCTTAATTTGTAGGCCAGATGTTCTTTACCCTCAACTACAAAGCCTTTTGGTTGAGCCATATAAACTTCATCTTTCAACTCTCCATCTTTTTCTTTTTTTCTTAAAGGAAAGTAGCTCAACCAGGTTCAGGTATCACAACCCCCACCCCCCTAGTTGGCTCTTATTATTACTTAAAAATGCTTTACAAACTTCCTTATTTCTTACTTCAGTCTCATTCTCCTTACTCTGCGTACCATCAGTATAAGTATATACTGAGTTACAGCAGTTACAAACTTCTATTTCCTTCCTGAACATACAATTACATTCCCTCTCTATAGAATCCAAATTCTTAAATGCATTCATAGCCATCACATGTTCCTTCGTATTTACATCTCTTCTAAGGAAATTCCAGGTAGTTACCTGTGTTTCCATTGCTATTGCCTTTATCTTACCAACCAAAACTGAGATGTCCCAAGGAGCTTGGAATTTATTTTTCAGTACATTCACTATTCTTTCACAGTTAGTCCATACGGCAACCTTTTTAATACATTTTTTCCTCGCATTGTCCAAGCCAAACCATATGGCCTTTACTTCTGCATAAAGTGGGTTATTTGCTATTTCTATTCCTCCTCCTTCAATCAATTGCCCTTCAACATCCTCTACTACAAACCCACATCCAACTCTTGAGCCACTTTTCCATGCAACATCACATAACAAAGAAACTTCTTTTCCTCTATTGAGATCCTTCCCCTGCACATTGATTTCAACAATCTTTCCTTCATTCTCAAAATTGAATTCAGCAACCTGACTCATTACTTTATTGAAAATTGCTTCAATACTTCTACACTTTCCTTCATACTATCCTTCATTCCTGCATCTCCAAATGTACCACCAAGACAGCCATAATAGCGTTCAACCAGTCTGCAGACATTGCCTCATATCCATCTGTTTCTTTTAACCATCCTCCATTCTCCCAATTGTCCTTGAACCTGAACTTTAAACTCAGCTTACTTTCTACATGCATCCAGTATTCATTTGTCATTTTGCATCCAAAGAAGATGTGCTTTAAACTATCCTCTTCCTCATTACAAAGATAGCATTTCTCTATCTCGCATCTTGAAAACTTTCCAAACCACTCTGAAGTAAGCAACCTACCCCAAAGCAATTTCAATATGAACATCTTCACCCTTTGTGATGCCTTGATCCTCCATATCTCCCTCCAGTTAATTTGATTATCAACTTTAATTTCTTCATCTTTTTTCAGGTAGCAATATGTTACACCCACTTGGCAGCCACCTCAGCATCAATGTGGCAGCCAGCCACCTCAGCCATCCAACTAACATGACACACATGATGAAGGGAGATGGAGAGTCAAGTATGAACGCCGCATAAAGAAGAATAAAGACAGCACTCATTTCAAGGATAAGAATTGAAGATCATTTAAAAGTGAGAATTGAAGACTGCTCATAATGACATTAAATAAAATAATGTAACTGCTAGTGAGCTTTAAAAGTGAGAATTGAAGCTGATAATTATGGACATAATATGTATTTATATGGGAAAGAATGAAGGAGAAATATAGAGCAGTTCTCAATTGCAATGTTCTCTACTTCTCCCTCTACCTCTTCATCTTCCTCTCCCTCCTTCCTCTCTCTCTCTCTCTCTCCCGTCTTCTTCTCATCCAACTCTCTTGTTGCAACACATTCCATCATGGAGCTTGCAAACTCTTCTCGACCCCGAACTCGTGCCTACAGCAAGGTACTTGACACAATAAGCATTCACAGCTAGAATACCTTTCCAATTCTCAGCCCATATCCATCTATCCTTTCCCCAGTTTTATCAATAGTAATTAACTCAACTTGTTGTATCAGTTGCTTGTTGAAACATTTTTCAATCACTTCTCCCTTCCATTTACCTTCTATTGTTAGCTCACAGACCTTACTATATTTCTCCAATTCTATAGGATTTATGAATGTTGGCCAAATTTTCAAAGGACACATTCCCAGCCAAGGTTCATTCCAAATGCTTGTATCCTTTACATTCTCTATCTTTTTCTTCAATCTGTTCCTTAATTGTACCATGCAGTCTATAATAGTTTTTGCAGACCATGTTTATTTAACTTTGTCAGATATATTCCAAGGATCAAACTTTCCATATCTTCTTATGTAAAGATCTGTCCAAACATTCTCCTCCTGGTTTAGTAATGGAATGATTCTTTTAGCCTTTAAAGCAGTCTTTGCAATGCTCAAATCCCTTATTCCTAAACCTCCAAAACCATTCCCTACAGTGATAATTTTCCAGCTGATCAACTTTGCAGTTTTGCCTTCCTTCCTGGATTTCTAGACAAAATCTCTTATTATGTGTGTCATTGATTTCACTGCTTTTTCACTTATTCTTGAAGTCAAGAAAGAATAAGTGGGGATATAACTTAATGTCGAATTTATCAGCACATTTTTTCCTGCTTGTGAAATATAGTTTCCTGCCCATGTATCTAATCTGTTTGTCATCTTCTCTACCAAATTCCTTTCATAACTTTTGCTCAATCTGGTAGGTGAGATATATGTTCCTAAGTATTTCATAAGAAAATCACCTTCTTTCATATTAAATAGCTCACAAACATATTTTTTGACATTACTAGGGCACCTCTTAGGAAAGAATAATTCAGATTTTTTCCTATTTATCTTCTGTCCTGAGAAGTCACAGTACCACTAGGGGCGGAGGCACTTGGAAGGGGTAGGGGGGTAATTGCCCCCCATCAATTTTGAAATTTCATTATTTATACACGGTGAATGACGATTTTTCCCTTTTTTTATAGAATTATTCTTATGTTTCTAAGATTTATCCTCATTTGCCCCCTATAAAATTAAAAAATTCCTCTCTATATTCCGAACTTTATCACCTTTTGCCCTTCATAAATTTTAAAATTATCTAATTTCCTAAAATTACATCCCCTTTCCCTTATCTTCTGATCTCGATCCCTAGTCGTGTGCCCTTTTTGCATCTCCCGTTGTTCATTTGAGAGTTTTGCCCCCCTCCAATTTAGTTTTTGGCTCCGCCACTGAGTACCACTCCAATGCCTCCAATAGTCTTTCACAAGATTTCCTATCCCCTTTTGCCATTATGATAATGACATCTGCATAACATATATGGCTCAGTCTGAAACCATTAATTTTGAAAGGTGCAATTCTTCCTTCATTCACATATTTCTTCATTATTTTTTATAGAGTTTCTTCTAAAAGTATGAAGAGATAGGGTAATATCGGATCACCCTGTCTTATTCCTTTCATTCTAGTAAACTCCTTTGATAATACACCATTGAACTTACACTGGAATTTAACTCCTCAATGCAAGCTTTAACCCATTCTATCATCTTGATAGGAAAATTCATCAGATTCATCACCCCATAAATTGCATCCCATCTGACCTTATCGTATGTGTTTTCCAAATCTAGTTTCATCATGAAGTATGGTTTCCTTGCTTTTGTGGAGTGGAATTCTTTGACAAACTCATTTACAACCAGAACATTATCCTGAATGTTCCTACCAGGAACAAATGCAGACTGTTCATAACTAATCAGATTGCCCAAAAAAGGTCTGATTCTATTCACAAGTATCTTTGTCATAACCTTATATAACACATTGCATAAGGATATAGGTCTAAAATCAATCACTTTTCTTGATTTTTCAATTTTTGGTATCATTACCAATACAGTTTCCTTCCAATGTTTTGGGCATCTGTTAGTGACCCAGAAATCATCAATTTCCTTCTTCATATCCTCCTTCAAGACCTCCCAGTTGTGCACAAAGAACTCGACTGTATAACCATCTAAACCTGGACTTTTCCCTCTTCCTAGGGAATTAAGAGCCTGCCATATTTCTGTAAAGGAGAATCTCTTTCCAAGCAACCTTTTATTTTCTGCACTCAGTTTGCACCATTTAAATTTTGATATTTCATCTTCCTCATTTTGCATAACATCCTTCTTTTTCCACAGTTCATTGTACCATATAGAAAATTGATTGGCCATCTCACTATCTTTCTTGTATATTATTCCATCCTTCTCAATCTCTTCAATTATTATCTTCCTTGTATATTATTCCATCCTTCTCAATCTCTTCAATTTTACCTCTGCTTCTTCTCATTCTCACTATGTTATGAAAATACTTTGTGCTCTTGTCTCCTTCCTCAACCCATTTTCTTCTAGATTTAATCCACCACTTTTGTTGAATTTGCCTACTAAATGCTAATACTTTCTTTCTACCACATCTCAGCTCTCCTATTTCAATCTCATTGATGTCTGCTGATTCCTCTTTCTTTTCCAGAAAAGTCAGTTCTGCCAAAGCCTCCTTCAACTTATTTTCTAAACATCCCACGGTTTCTCTATTCCACTTTTGCAAAACAGGTTTTAACAGCTCCATTTTTTCACCCAAGCGTCTATTACTTATACTTTCATTTTCCCAGTGGTTCTTCACAGTTAGATATAATTTGGATACTCCATCCAAAATATTCAAATATAAACTGCTTGCTTCTTCTTCTACCTTCATTGTTGTATTCACAACTGATAAGCAAAGGCTTGTGATCCGAATCAATCTGTTGCAAGTGCTGTACTTTGACTAAATAACTCCAATCCAGCCAGCATACATTAAATAATGCTCTATCTAACCTAGCAATTATTTTTTCATTTTCCTTCCTACCATTAGTCCAAGTAAACCTTGGTCCCCTGAAATCGGCCTCCATTAGCCTAGTTTTTTGCAAACAATCTCTGTTGTAACAGATTTATTTATTGTGAACTATCTGCCTCCTCTTTTGTCTTCAGCATTATTGACACAATTGAAATCCCCTGTTACTAACCAAGGAATACCAGGGTCACCAAGTTCCCCTATAATACTCCAAAGTAAACCACTTTTTTTCACATTATTACTTGCATAAATCCCAGTCAAAAAGAAGCTTTTCCCGTTGCTCATCTGAACAATCACATTCATCATCTGCTCATTCTTTTGAACCCCTCTGACTTTGATTCTACCTTTCCTCCACAAGAGAATAATTCCACCAGACTTTCCTTTACTATAGACAACATCAGCCTCCCAATTTCTATTTTTTCCATTCATAAATTTCTTGAAGTCATCCTTCTCCAAATGAGTTTCCATAAGTAAAATTATATCTACTTTCTGAATGTTCACAACTACCCACAAATACTCATTAGTTTCCTTCTTAAGAGCCCCCCTTAAATTCCATGAAATCATTTACATTTGAAATTTTGGAATAATGCATTCTCTGTCGTCATCCCTCCACTTTTTTCAGCTATCCTTGACTTCAGGAAAAATCTTCCTCAGCAAATTTATCCTCCAAGATTCTTGTAAAGGACTTTGAAAGTCTATCAGCAATTGCATTGAGTTGCCCTTCAGTATCCATTTCATTCATCTCCTTTCCTTTATTTTTCCCCTTTTCCATCACTGTCTCAAACACCATCTCCTCCTTGCTGAACTGCTTATTCAAAATTTCAATTTCCATACTATCTTCTTCATCTTCTGCTATCTTTTTCCCTTTATTGCTTCTCGCTTTGTTCTTTTGCATTACATCTGCCTTTATCAACTCCTTGAACTGTGCTTTTCCTTTGTCCTTCTCTCCATGCTTTTCTAACTTTTCTTTGTCGTTCTTTTTGGTCTCAGTTTTTTCCTTCTTCACTGACATATCCTCAAAAGTAGGATTGTTTAATACTACGAATTGATTATTACTGATATTATCCATTGTAGTATTCCTTCTGAAAACCTTTTTGTTCTTCTTTATCACTTGAACCCAAGGCCTCAATAAACTTTCTTCATTTGTTTTTTCTACTGACTTTTTTTTTTTTTCTGAACTACCAGTATCCTTCCTTTCTCTCAAGCTACAAAACTCCTCCTTATGCCCAATTTTTTCACAAGTATAACATATATTCATCAAATTCTCATAGGTTACTGTCTGAAAAAATTTGAAACCTTTTGTCTCCACCCAAAACCCCTGTTCAACTGGTTTTTTCAAATCCATTTGCACACATATTCTTGCAAATTTCCCCCTGTCAACTGCTTTAGTATAATCATCAATTTTCTCAGATTTTCCTATCATGGCAGCTAGTTGCAAAAGAATTTCCGGATTCATACACTCTAGAGGTAGCCTCAGCATCAGCATCTGAATCCATACTGGGACTACTATAATTTCTTCCTTCATAGCTAGGTTGAAAATTCTCCCTCCACTGAATCAGTGAGAGGGCTTGCCCCCTCAGGAACCAGGGGTCGCCAGTATAAGCATTCCAATAATCCCTTTCTTCACTAAATTTGAATGCAAAAAATCCTGAAGCTAAATGCATTATTTTGCAATCACCATTAGTTTTCCATAACATGAGCATCAAATTTCTTACCAGTTCTAGAGTTGGTGTCCTGCCAAAAAACTTTCCATAGAGTACCAGCTTGCAGTCCCTCCTCGCTTTCTCGATGTTCTCCTCAGCAATCACCACTTTTCCATACGCATTTTCTTGTATCCTTTTGATCTTCTCATCAAGCTCAGGCGAAAAATCTCCAATCATCACTAGCAATTGTTTTTCTGAATAGACCAGCCCAAGACTTTGGTCCTTCTATTACTTTTGAATCTTTGGAGATTTGCTTTCTCTCACGATCAGCCTCAGCAATGTCCATTTCTGATCTCATCCCTTCCAACTTTCTGCCTTTTTCCCCAATGGTACCCGACGACGCATCTAAGATCTTCCCCAGCTTCTCCTTCTCCTGGTCCGAATTTGAAGAAATAGGTTTCCATTGAGGAATGAACACTCTTCTATCCCCCGATTCCAATCTGCTACCAGAACTGACTCTTTGATTGAAGATCCCCGGCAAAGAAGACAATGCTCCCGCCTCTTTCATTGTCTTCTTCACCTTCAAATCAGGTGGATCAGGTGGCTCTTTTGGTCTCGGAAACCGAGTTGACTCAGTCACCCACTTCCGCCCTTTCTCCATCTTTTGTAGCTAGGTTTTTATCTTCTTTCAAAATTCTTTCAACTCTCCATCTAAGAATGTAGACTGAACATCTAATTGATAAATTTCCATCTTTGAATTGCTGCTACACCTAGCAGAATCCTAATTGTATCATGTTTTGGAACATGTGTAAATATTTCAAAACAATCTTGGCCTACTGTTTGCATATAACCTTGAGCAACCAATCGAGCCTTCAGTTTAGTTATCACTCCATCAGTAGGGGTGAGCATCGGTTCGGTTCGGTTAAAAACCGAACCGAAAATTCGGTTCGGTTAAAAACCGAACCGAAAATTCGGTTCGGTTAAAAACCGAACCGAAAATTCGGTTCGGTTAAAAACCGAACCGAAAATTCGGTTAACCAAACCGAACCAAAGAAAAAAATTTAACCGATTACCGAACTGAAAAAATTCGGTTAATTCGGTTCGGTTAACCGAATTTTCGGTTCGGTTCGGTTAACCGAAAAAAAAAAAAAAAATTTCAAAGAATGGACTCGAACTCAACCCACTGAAAAATTAGATTTTAATTTTTACCCTTCTAACCATCTCACCAAACATTACTATCAATTTATATATAACTTACACCTATTATATATATATACCGAATGTTAAATAAATATTATTACACAACATGGGATTCGAACCCGGGCGGCGGAAAGCCAATATCTAACACTTAACCACCAAGACAAATAACAACATCTAGTATATATGTTATTATATGTATATATATATACATATACATATATATATATACATATATATTCGGTTAATTCGATAAATTAACCGAACCGTCGGTTAATTTACCGAACCGAATCGAAAACCGAACCCAAAAATTTCTTTAACCGAAAACCGAACCGAAATTAATTCGGTTAATTCGGTTCGGTTAAATCGGTTTCGGTTCGGTCGGTTTCGGTTCGGTCGGTTTCGGTTCGGTCGGTTTCGGTTCGATTTCGGTGAATCGGGGAAGTTTGCTCACCCCTATCCATCAGCATTCCTTTTGGCTTTGTAAATCCATTTCAGACCAATAATGTCTTTTCTAGTTGGTAACTTGGTTAGATACCAAGTATCATGCTTATTGATTGACTTTCGCTCTTCCTCCATTGCCTTTTTCCAATCGGGTATTTTGATAGCCTCATCAAAACCACATCGTTCAGCTAACTGCATGAGATTGCATCTTTCACACCTAGCATATATATCAGAAACATTTCTGTAACCTCTAGGTGAAGTATCAGTATCACTGCTTCTATCATTCTGAGAAGTTTCAGTAATAATTTCTTCATTAGGTGCATCACTCAAAGCATTATCTGCAGTTTTAGCTAAGTCTATACCAGAGTCATTTAGTACTTCAACTCTATCTTTACTTCTCTCTTTTATCTCATCTATTCCAAGATGATTTCATCAAATGTGGCATCCCTGCTGACTATCCGTTCTTATTTTCTTGGATCATACAATCTGCATCCTTTTGTTCAGTACTGTAGCCCACTAGTGCTGTTCTTCTACTAGTGTCATCAAGCTTCCTTATAATTTTATCATATATTAATAAATTGATTTTGGTGTGTCCACATTTTCTCCGGTTATGTTTTTATTTAATTCTTTATTTGTTTAAGATATCTAATTTCCTCTGTACTAAGCTTAAATTTGTCTTGGCAGGGGTTTTGCATTCGCAAGTGTCATCTATTGACTCTATTTGCAAAAAATCATGGATAACTCATTGTATGTAAGAGGAAATGAGATAAAGAGATCATTCAATGACGAGTACGGTGAAAACACACCATCTCCTAATATTGTACCACATACACAATTAAACAAACGTACGATAGACGATATTGGAAGCAGTCCTTTGTCTGATCTAACAAATGGTATGGTCAGAAATCAATTATATTTAATTTATCTTATTTTATAAGCTAATAAATATAATGATTATTTAAAATTATATAATATTGTATTATTTGCCGTTGCATTCCCTCCGCCAAAGAGGCATTCAACTAAGATTCTTTCTTCACATAATATATCTCCGGGAGGATACAATGTAACTATTCCATTTTCTGATATCACAATCGTAAGTTCCAATTTTTTGACAAATCCAAGTATGTTCAATGGCGGTATTACTTCAAATGCAATATCATATTATATTATTATATCTTATTATTAGATGTTTAATTATTATAATTCTTCGTTATTTTGATAATGAAACATAATAAGAACAAGTTAGCGACAATCAAATTCATGAAGAACATATGGATAATAATGGGATAGAGGAGGAAGCAAAGAACAATTTATTACCTAATATTCCTACAAATGGAGGTTAGTTACCATAAATTATTATGTTTATTGATTTACATTAATTAAATATAATTTGTATTGAAAATAGTGAAACAAATATTCGATTTTTATGTATTAATTTTCTAACATCTTTTGTTTATAAAATATGACAGAAGGCGTAGATGTTAATGACAATGAAATTTATCAAGGAGATGTAGATAACAATGACACAGAGGAAGCACAAAATGATTTAGTACCTAATATGTTGACAAATGAAGGTAAGTTAATACTTTTTACAATAACAAAAGTTAGAGATTTTTATATGTGTTTATGTTATTATTATAACAATGAATGGATTTTCAAATATTTCAGAATACGATGACATTGGTGATCAAAATTTTAAGTGTCACTTTTGTGGTGCATTGATGTGGTACGTTGAAAGGGTGCAAAAACATTATAATTCGACTAATCCAAGATTCTCATTGTGTTGCCTACAAGGGAAGATATGACTTCCTCTTTTTACCGAGGCACCTCGAACCTTTAGGGATCTTTTTTTCAATGGAGATTATAGAAGTAAAATATTTCTTGATAACATTCGGTCATTCAATATGATGTTCTCCTTTACTTCAATGGGCGGAACTGTAATACCCTGATTTAGTCTCACGTCGGGAGTATGTTGAATGTGGTGTTGGCTTATAAGGTTTGATGAGTGTGTTACCATCAACTTCAACTTAAGCATTTTAATTAGGCCAATAGGTTGGCCTATGAATTAAGTTGGTGGGTCAGTTATCTCATCAAGCGAGGATTGTAACAAATGGTATCAGAGCAAGACCTAGTTCTAAGCATGGTGAGGGAGCCTATGTGAGAAAGGGCTGCCCAGGTGATGGTGTGGAGCCGTTACTAGGCTAGGCCTCACATGTCGCCGACTTGGGTGTGATTCTGAGCTATGTGTTAGACTCAAGTTGGATCTTGACGAGAACGTCAAGACATAAGTGGGGGAGATTGTAATACCCTGGTTTAGTCCCACATCGGGAGTATGTTGAATGTGGTGTTGGCTTATAAGGCTTGATGAGTGTGCTACCATCAACTTCAGCTTAAGCATTTTAATTAGGCCAATAGGTTAGCCTATGAAGTTGGTGGGTCAGTTATCTCATCAAGCGAGGGTCGTAACAGGAACGATAGATAGGAAGATGAATAGAGGAAACGCACCCCAGTGTTTGTCATTTCTGGTGAGAATTATCATTCTATTGGAAGTTTACTTCCAATTGTGGGTTCAACACCGAAATTTGCTCAACTATATATATATATATATGATACTCAAAATGAAATATCAAATAGAATGAATTTTGTCAGGTAATTCAATATTATATTTATTATTTAGAATTTAGAACATACTTATATGTATTACAATTATTAATATAATTTTTTAATGCTCTTACAGAATGCAGAAGGGATCTAGCTCATTACATGCTGCAATAATTGCTGACATTAAACGCGTGCTGGATGAACATAATCCATATGCAAAAATTTACAGATTGATTAGAGATAGATATGAAGCTAGAAATCTAGGAAATGTGAAATTGAGACTCATAAGCAAAAGGGGTGTTGATGGTAGAACATACAACCTACCTACTACAGATGAAGTTGCTGCACTTATCGTTGGAGATTTTCATCAGGCTGGTCCCGATAGAGATATAATTGTGGAGACATAATGTGGTCAACCAAAAAGGATACCTCTATTATGCACTACATATCTCCCATTACAATATCCGTTGTTGTTTCCACGAGGAGAAGATGGATATAGAGATGATATACCACTCCATAATATCGGTACAAGTAAAAGCAAAAAGAGGCGAAAGGTGTCTATTAGAGAATTCTTTGCTTTTAGAATCCAAGAAAGGGAGCAAGAACAATCACTTATGTTGTATGGGAGATGTCTCTTTCAACAATTCTTGGTTGATGCATACAGTATGGTGGAAGCGTATAAGTTGTTATACATACGAACTCATCAAAAAGACTTGAGAGCTGAAATGTACAAGGGGTTGTCGGAAGCAATCTTGAGAGGAGAAACCAACCCGTCTGCAACTGGGAAACGTGTCATATTACCATCCTCTTTCACTAGAGGTACACGATATATGATTCAAAATTATCAAGATGCGATGGTTATTTGTAGATTTTCAGGATATCCTGATTTGTTCATCACTTTCACGTGCAACCAGAACTGGCCAGAAATTTCTAGAGTGTTGAATATAAAGGGCTTGAAAGCTTATGATAGACCGGATTTGATTTGCAGGGTGTTCAAGATCAAACTTGATCAACTTATAAAGGAGATACGACAAGAAAATATTTTCGGAAGAGTTAGATATGGTATGTTACCCTATTCATATTTAGATAGGTAACTTATAATTACATAGAACTTTAACTACATATCTTTATATATGAAGATAAGTTTTTCACTTATATTTTTGTCACTATGCAGTGATATATACAATTGAATTTCAAAAAAGAGGATTACCACATGCTCATATACTTATTTTCTTGATTTTTGAAGATAAGTATCCAACTCCAGAACATATTGACAAGATAATTTCTGCTGAAATTCCTGATGAACATGAGGATCCCCTGCTTTATAATCGTGTACAATCCCTTATGATTCATGGTCCGTGTGGAGTTCTTAACAAAAAATCTCCATGCATGGGAAATGGGAAGTGTTTGAGGCATTTTCCAAGAAGATTTATTAACAAAACTTATATTGATGAAGATGAATATCATGTTTACAGAAGAGTCATAAAGGAAAAGAATATTGAAATTGATAATAGATTTGTTGTCCCATACAACAAATATCTGCTGATAAAATTTAATGCAAACATAAATGTTGAGTGGTGCAACCAGTCCAGGTCAATCAAATATCTGTTCAAATATGTAAATAAAGGCAATGACCGTGTGACTGCAACTTTTTATGATGGAACTCCACAATCTGAAGATGAAGTAATTACATATATAGACTGCATGTATTTATCTCCATGTGAAGCAGCTTGGAGATTATTTGCTTTTGATATTAATTTCAGAGATTCATCTGTTGAACGTTGTCTCTGCATTTGCCTGATCAACAAACTGTTATTTTTGGTGATGATGACCCAATTGAGTCAGTTACTAATAGGACCAGCACCCATGAGACAAAGTTTATAAAGTGGATGGAAGCAAACAGGAAATATCCAGAAGCAAGGTTTTTGACATATGCAGAATTTCCTACAAAATTTGTATGGAAACCTACAGAGAGTGAGTGATTGCCTAGAAAAAGAGGATTTTCAATTGGTAGAGTCTACTTTATTCCTCCTGGGAGTGGTGAATTATACTATTTGAGAATCTTGCTTAACAGTTCAAGAGGGCCTCTATCTTATGCAAATATAAGAACAATTAATGGTGTGTATAGCGTACATTTAAAGATGTTTGCTATGCAATGGGTTTGTTAGACGATGACAAAGAATATATTAATGGAATAAACGAAGCAAGTCATTGGGGTTCTGCTAACTTCTTGCGAAATATGTTTGCAACTTTGTTGTTATCAAATCAAATTATGAGACCAGAGGTTGTTTGGAATAACACTTAGGAGTATTTATGCGATGATATTCTTCATAGGCAGAGACGATTATTTTGTTTTGATGATATTTTTCTATAAACTTTTCTTTATTTTAAATATCAAATTTTAATTGATTATAAAAATTTGAAATTCTTTTAATCATAATTTGACAGCATTGAAGCTAAGTGAATACCAGTTGAAGAACTTTGCTCTTGCAAAGATTGAGAATATGTTGAGGAGTAACAACAGGAGTTTGACTGATTTTCCCGAAATGCCATTTCCAGATGTCTCATTCCTTCCTCGATTTGAAAATAGACTTATTCAAGATGAGCTTAACTACGATAAACGATCATTAGCTACAGATAATGCCCAACTCATGTCGAATCTTACAATTGAGCAAAGAAATATATACGATAAGATCATGCTTAGAATCGTTGAAAACCATGGAGAATTCTTCTTTATATATGGATTTGGTGGCACTGGAAAAACTTTCATTTGGAGAACTCTTTCAGCAGCTCTCAGATCAAAAGGTGAAATTATTCTAACTGTTGCTTCGAGTGGAATAGCAGCTTTGCTCATTCCAGACAGGAGGATGGCACATTCAAGATTTGCAATTCCCATAAATATTGATGAAGACTCCACATGTAATATTAATCAAGGTAGTCTATTAGCTGACTTGATAATAAAAACGAAACTTATTATATGGGATGAAGCTCCAATGATGAAGAAGTATTGTTTTGAAGCTGTTGATCGAACCTTCAAGGACATTCTCAGATTCTCAAATCCAACCAGTTTTGATCAACCTTTTGGAGGAAAAGTAGTAGTTTTAGGGGATGATTTCAAACAGATTCTGCCCGTTATACCTAAAGGGTTAAGACAAGATATTATGCATGCTACAATTAATTCATCTTATTTGTGGAGATATTGTGAGGTGCTATCATTGACAAAAAATATGAGGTTGCAGTCATGAAATTCACCGTCTGAAGTTCAAGAACTGAAAGATTTCTCCAATTGGGTATTAAGCATTGGAAATGAGGCACTTGGTGATGCTAATGATGGGGAGGTCAGTATAAAGATTCATGATGATTTGCTCATAGAAGAAACAGATGATCCACTTGGTGCAATTGTGAATACCATTTATCCATCATTTTTAAACAATATGGGCGATCCAAATTACTTGCACCACAGGGCTATCTTAGCACCTACCAATGAAATAGTTCAAAGGTGAATAATTTTATGCTATCTTTGGTTCCGAGTGAAATTAAGATTTCTCTCAACTTTGACAGCCCATGTTCATCAGATGGTGGTAGTGATTCAATTGATGACATCCGTACGTCTGAATTTTTGAACACAATTTCATGTTCTGGTCTTCCAAACCATGAATTGAAACTCAAAGTCGGTGTTCCTGTCATGCTTTTGAGAAACATAGATCAATCTTCAGGTTTATGCAATGAGACTCGACTTGAGATAATTCGAATGGGTCAACATGTGTTGGAAGGAAAAATAATATCAGGAACCAATATAGGGGGTAAAGTTTTTATTCCAAGACTGACATTGACGCCTTCAGATATAAAACTTCCTTTTAAATTTCAAAGGAGACAATTTCTGATATATGTTTATTTCACTGTGACCATAAACAAGAGTCAGGGTCAAAGTCTTAAACATGTTGGAGTATATCTTGAAAAACCTGTGTTTTCTCATGGTCAACTATGTGTTGCTATATGTAGAGTAACCAGTCGTCGTGGTTTGAAATTTCTTATACATGATAACGATGATAATGTAACAAATAACACTACAAAAGTTGTTTACAAAGAAGTCTTTCATAATATATAAAGTTGTTTTCATTTTTTGAGATGTTAGTTTACAAGAAAGTCTTCCATTGTGTATATTTTATCGTTCGTTATATTTTAATTCAAAATAAATGTTTTTTTTTCTTTCGTAAATAATTTAGTACTTAATATGTGGATATATAATTCGATATTGTTAAAGAAAGTAATTTAAAATTTTTTTCTTTTATTTATTTGTCAAATTTAAAATTTTACATTTCAAATTATTTTTTCTATAATTTATTTGCATTTGTAAATCTCTAGGTATGCAATAAATAATAATATCTAATTCAATATCGTTTTCAACTAATATAATTTACATTTAAAAAAGTAGATATCATTACTTTTAGTTCACAATCAAATTTACGAATACATAGAACTAATTAATTTATATTTATTTAAATAATTTTTATAGCATAATTAACGCATACGCACACGGGTGTAATACTAGTATTAGTAATTTATGTTGAAAAGAGATCAATGCATAATCTTTAGAGTGATGATTTAACCTTTCTTTTCCAGGATTTAACTGCATGAGATGAGACGAAATTGTTCAATTTCAGAGTTTATTTTTTGGAATGGTTGGGATAGGAAAAATAAAGGTACGTGAATTTTTTTTATTTAAATGGATATTCATTATAAACTTGATAATGAGAAGTTTCAGTTTTGTCTTAATTATGGTCATTCTAAATTTGAACCTGCTTTTCAATCAAAAAAGCACTGATTTTTTAGATGAAATCCACTTAGGCAAACTAAGTTTAGTATTATAAGATATCAAATGTCAGTTTTAAATGATAAAAACTATACCATATAACCATCGATTGTCATGACACAATGCAATTAACTTTTGTTAAAATATTAAGGAGGCGTTTGATTGTCCGCAAATACAAATACTGCTAAAGCAAATGCCTACAAATATATTTTGCAGCATATCATTTGGTTACCCGCAAGTATAGTTGCAACTTCTATTTGCAAGCGTTTGGTTGGCCGCAAATGGAAGTTGTACTTACACTTGCAATTTGCAACTTGCATCTTAAGAAATTTTTCGGGCCGGGCTGGGCACAAATTTTTTCGGGCACGGCCGGACCGACCACGAATTTTTTCGACCGTGGTCGAGCAAGAATTTTTACAGCTAGCCGGGCATGAATTTTTTTTGGGTTGGGCCATGCGCGAATTTTTTTGGGTCGGGTTGGGATAAGCCGAGCAGTGCACAAATTATTTTTCGGGCAGGGTTGGGTTGGGCACGAATTTTTTTTCGGGCCTACTAGCGTATGAATTTTTTCAGGCAGGGCCGAACCGACCACGAATTTTTCGGGCCAGACTGAGCACGAATTTTTTCGGGCTAGGCTGGGCATGAATTTTTCGGGCTGGGCTTGGCACAAACTTTTTCAGGCTGGGTCGGGCACGAATTTTTTTGGGCCAAGCCGGGCCGTTCATGAATTTTTTTCAGGTCGAGCTGGACACGAATTTTTTCGGGCCGGGTCGGGCACAAATTTTTTGTGCCGAGTCGAGTAGCAAATTTTTCGGGCCGTGGTTGGGCATGAAATTTTTCGGGCAGGAACGGACACGAATTTTGTCGGGTCGGGCCGGATACGAACTTTTTTGGGTCGGGCTAGATACGAGTTTTTTCGGGCCGACTCGGGCATAAATTTTTCGGGCCGAGCCTGGGACAAATTGTTTCGGGCCGTGGCGAAAACTTTGGCCCAACACGATTTGTTAGACCTTGTCTGATAAATTAATATTTTTTTATTTTTGTATAATACTAAAAATATATTAAAAAATCTATCAAACGACTTCAGATGTAAAATATGACACTACCATCACGTTTAGCGCGTGAAAATCTACAACTTTGATATTTATTCGCCTCCATCCAATGACTCTACGACGCCAAAATTAATTATTTTTAATATTTAAATTATTGCATTCACTACTAGAAAAATGGGCATCAGCAACGACTGATGCCGTTGCTGAGCCGTTGCAATAGAGCCGTGACAGAAACTCGCGTTGCTGATAACTTAGCGACGGTGCAGCAACGGCTGCTCGGGCCGTTGCTAAAAATATTATCAGCAACGGACACGGAGCCGTTGCTGATAACATTAATAGCAACGGCCGCTGAGTCCGTAGCAACGCCGTTAGTAAAAGCCCGTCGCTAAGCCGTTGCTGTAGGTCATCAGCAACGACTTTCGATAAACTTTTAGCAACGGCTTTCCCACGGACGGCCGTGGGAAAGCCGTTGCTGATGATGTGAACCTGGTAACGAAAAAATTAAAAATTAAAAATTTCCATTGATACATTGATACATTATCAGATACATAACTCACACACTCATACACTCATACACACATTCATTCACACATCACAAACACACCAAGATATACATCAAAACAATTATATTTATATTGATAATTATCCACGATAGTATAAAAACAATTCAAATGCAAAATTGAAGTATCAATATCTAAGTAACAAAGTCAATATAAATTAAACAAGTTCAATATCTCAGTAACAAAGTCAATATAAACAAAATCTCGCGATCACGATGGAGGATGGCCTGGATCATATGGCGGGGTCTGGAGTGCTTGAGTGTACACCGGCGTGGACTGACTCGAGGACGATGGATTAGATGATGCCGAAGAGATGTCTGCTTCGGGATGACCTGACATGTTGCGTAGCATAGATTGTATATTCGCCATCATCTGACTCTGGCGCTCCATCATCTCAGTCTGACGCGCGACCGTCTCCTCTAGTGTCCTTATCCTATTATTATGATCATAACTGGATCTGGAGGTGGACGGTCGCTCACCAGCGACTGGAGGGGTCGGTGCCCCAAGTGGCCCTAGTACGGCTCGCGCATGACCACTATCTGCGAAGCCATATACGCGGCCATGGTCCCAGCCACCTGCGGCCTCGACCCACGATGCTGTGTCAAAGTCCTCGGGGGTACCCCCGCGCTGCACCACCGTCTGGCTGTAGGTCTCCTACTCGAGTTTGATTTTTTGTTTAATATTTATCATAAAACTTAAATTATAAATATATAATGAATCATTTAAACAAATATATAATTACCATAATGTATGCAGCGCGGTTGTGGATGTACTCCCCCGTCTCATGTGCTTGACGTTGTGTCTGCTTCCTCAAGTATTGGAATAATACGATCTATAGTAGGAGGATCATCTTCTTGATAGAAACCATTACTGTATCATCACGACTTCTTGCATGCCAACTTATGTAGGGGGCTGTCTTTTTCGACATGAATAATCTTTGAAGTTTCGGTGTTAGTGGAAAACACCGAAGCACCTTAAACGGGATATTTTTCTGTCGAACCGATTTCTTCTCCTTGTAACGAGGATGCTGACATACAGGGCATTTATCCAACTGCACATTTTCTTTATAATATAAAATGCAGTTATTTTGGCACGCGTATATTTTTTCGTACCCAAGCCCCAATTTTCTCATTAGCTTTTTAGTCTTATAAAAAGATGGCTCAAACTTGTTATCAGTAGGCAGCATTCCATTAATCAATCCAACAATCCGATCATACGCAACTCCGCTAATATTACAATCGGCCTTGATGTTTAAGAGCTGTGTCATTGCTGAAAACCTAGTGTATTTAGGACAATTCTCATACAAAGGTTCATCGACAGCTTTCAACATCTCGTAAAATTCTGCAGCTTCTTTATTCGGTAATTCAATCTCTACCGCAGCCCCTACTTCTGTGATATCAACCGCTGTAGTATCTGGTGGGACTGATGTCTGAAGAACTGGCCGATCAATATTATCATTCAGGTGGAATTGACCCCCAAGACTATCAAGTATCATAGTTCTATAGGGATTACATTGACTAGATGAAGAAGCACCAGCAGAGAAAGATTCACCATATGTTTGAACGACAGGATTGCTCGACGTCCCGACATCGCGTGACTCCCCGTGACAAGTCCATAGAAAATATCTTGGTGCAAATCCTTTGGTATATAGATGCAGAGTGACAGTCTCCCGATCCAAAAATCGTCCATTTGCACAAATGCGGCACGGACATCGGATTTGATCACCCATGCTAACGAAATTCCGATTCGAATAGGCGAAATTTAGGAAGTACGTTATGCCTAATCCAAACTCATTCGTTAAAGCTCCACGATCAAGACGTCGGTACATCCAACTTCGATCAGCCGACATGATTCTGTCAATCAATGACAATTTCTTTGGTTAATGTCTTCAGGTGAGATTGTCCTATTCCATTCGGGATTTATGTTATTTGAACTGCACTTACTTTTTTATTTTAACTGGTAACTAATTATTCTAAATTTCGGCAGCATCTCCCTATAGTTCTCCGAATACGCATATCATCTGGGCGCGTATCGGAGAACAAGAGAGATGTTGCCGAAATTTAGAATAATTAGTTAATATTTAAAATAAAAACGTAAGTGCAGTACAAATAACTATATTCCCAAATTGTCCAATCAGGGACAATTCAAGAATTGTACATCGTATAAAAGATCATCTACTTCTTTTACACGAACATACAATCCCCGAACGGATCTAAGGTTTTGCTAAATCATATCCGACTCGTCGATGCATACGTGAAACATATGAACTCGTCGGATGCATGATTATTTTCTAAATGTTTCGAGACCGTTCGAGTCCATATTGGACGATTTCGGGGCGCGTCGGATGTGGACGATTCCGGCGCGCGTCCGAAGTGGACGATACCGGCGCGCGTCCGAAGTGGACGATTCCGACGCGCGTCCGAAGTGGACGATTCCGGCGCACGTCCGAAGTGGACGATTCCGACACGCGTCCGAAGTGGACAATTCCGAAATTAGTCTAAACCGTAATAATTAATCTAACAAATTAAACAATTAATTTAAATAATTAATTAACAATTATAAAACAATTATAAAACAATAAAACAATTATAAAACAAAAAACAATTAATTTAAATAATAATTAAATAATATACAAATTCCCGGTGCCGGAGTCAGGTGGACTCCGGCGCCGGCGTACAGTGGCCGGACACACTGTCCGGCCACTGTACAAGGTCCGGCGGCGGCCATCGGCCGACCGCCGCCGGCCGAAACCCTAGAAATAGGGTTTTGGTCGGATTAATTCCCGCCGGCCGCAACGGGAAGAGACGGTCGGTCGGCGAGGCATACCTGAACAAGTCGGCAGCAGCGGGGGAGGCGAGAGCAGGAGCGGCGGCGGCAGCAGCGGGAGGAAGAAGGGTCGGGCGCGACTGGTGCCCTATATAAACTTATCAGCAACGGCTCACTCGCCCGTTAGAAAGCCGTTGCTAATAAGTTATCATCAGCAACGGCTCACTTGTCCATTAGAAAGCCGTTGCTGATAATTAAAATATCAGCAACGGCTCGCCTTTCCGTCAGAAAGCCGTTGCAGATGATTAAAATAATCCGCAACGGCTCGCCTGTCCGTTAGAACGCCGTTGCAGATACAAATATCTGCAACGGCTCGGGCGGCCGTAAGAATGCCGTTGCAAATAGCAACGGCTTGAGCGACCGTTGCTGAAGACCAAGTTTCTAGTAGTGATTTGCAGCCCGCAATTTTGTATTGCGGGCTTTTTGGGCTGCAATTCCACTTGCGGCCCCGCAAATGATATTAGAAATACAAATTGTAACTAGTAAATGCTGCAAAATAATTTTGCAACCAAACAAATAAATTTGTTATCTAAATACTGCAACTAGAGTTGCAGTATTTACACTTGCGGACAATCAAACATCCCCTAAGTGAACATAACCTGAACAATCAAGAAATATCTTCTATTAAAATAGAATGTAGTAGTCCCTGTTTTACACTTTTATCCTTCCATTTGTACCAGGGACAGTATTCCTGCTATTTTTCACTCTTTTCCAAGTATATTTCTATTACAACAAGAATATTTTCTGGTTTTGGTAATATATATGTGTTGTTGTTTTCGCTGTTTTTCTCTGCCCTGTGAATGTTCGTGCTATTTTTTCTGAGAGTGCAGGACATGATGTTGCCAAGCCGTTTTTTGATATATGAGTTGTGAGCAGATTGAATATAAAATTAAGTTGTGGTTACCTTTTACCAATGGCTCATATAAAATTAATCACTAGTTAATCATAGGATTCTGTTCTTGAAGATTTAGCCCACCTAAACCAATTAAATAAGAAATTTCACAAATTGGTGTATCATTGTTGCATCCTTCTGTCAATTTCTTATGATGTCATTTTATTTAAGCATGTTATTGTTATGTGTTATATGTTATCAGTTATATGTCATTTTAAAACATATCAGCATCAACATGAATAAACGCTTCATGCCTTGATCGCGTTCTGTAAATTTTGCCAAATAATATTATTTTGTGCCCTAGCAATCGTCAAAATTTTAAAATGGGTTGGTGCTCGCCTTCCGGACCGAAGCAGATCGATGTGACCGCCTGCTGCTTCGCTGTCGGCGCTTCTATCTTCTCTGTCGCTGCTCACCTCTCCTACGCCAACGTCACTCCCCAGCGTGCCCGCATGCTTGCCCACGACGAATACGTCCTCGACTACCTTCGCAAGAAGTATGGCTATAACCCTAGGAGGATCAAATCTTCCTCACCCTCCCTCTCCAACCTTGCCTCGGCTCCCGCCTCCCTTGAAGTCGAGACGAAGTAACTTTCCTCCCCTTGTCTGCTGGATTTTGCCCTTCTACGATTCTCTTCAAGTTCAGGTGTAGCTCATGAGGCTGATGCAGTTGGCGGCGTAAGCTCAATGTGAGGATTTCCCTCGGTCGATCGAACAACGCAAAAAATACACAGAAGGCGCAGCAGTTGCGGGCGGTCGATCGACCGACAAGCGACCGAACGGCGGTAACGACTAGTTTTCCGCCTGTTTTCGCCTGTTGAGCTGCCGTTTCTTTGACAGGTTATAAATATCCCTCATCTAACTCCTTTAATTCCTTTTACAGATTTTATTGAGCATTAAAAAGAGAGTTTTGAGCCTTCTAAAGATCGATTAATAGCGCTCTGTTCTTCCGTCAATATTTTCTCAATCACCCAGTTTTCTCCTCAACTCAGCTTCAATTCAAGTTCAACAACTTGGTGAGTTGGAGGCTTGAAGGCTTGGAAAAGAGCACTGATTCTTGATTTTATTCTTTAGCTCTTTTCATTGTAATCTTTATTGTTATTTGAACGTCTTTACTTATTGAAGTTGAGTTTGTGTAAGACCTAGTGTTAGGTCTTGGATCTAAGTGGTTACCTGAGTATAGGAGGTGTAAAGCTATTTGTGTAAACATAGCTTACTAGGATTAGTTGAGGTATCCTTAGGGTTGAGGTGTAAGAGTACTCTCGGTAAGAAGGCGGAGACTTTCGGGTGTGGAAGTGCCTTAGATTGAGAGTGTGTCTCTTCAGGTTAAAGTCCTCTTGTAAGGGAACCAATTTAATCTAGTAAACTTAGTTTGAAAATCCTAAGCGGGGTACTTAGGTAGTGGAGTAGGCATTGGGGCCGAACCACTATAAATGTATGTGTTAGCATTGTTATCTTTTGTTTGTGCTTAATTAGTTTATCTTGCTTCCGCATTTAATCATAAAATTGCAATTTGCCTAAACGATTTCAGAAATGATTAAAATTAGAATTAGACGAAAGATTTAGATAACACACTATTCACCCTCCCTCTAGTGTGCCATTTCACACAACAGAAAGTGGTGAGTTCTAATGAACTCAGTGAGTGGCTCGCATTGCGCCCTCGCTAAGCAAAATCATATTAGTTAAATAATGTAAAAATATCCCTAGTGAACGAGCATATCATAGATATAAATATCCAAGTAAACCATCAAAAACATTAACGCAATGTCCATGCACACCTCTCGTGCGCGCTCGCGCACGCACCCACACTAGCCAGTCTCAACCAATACCATATTCATAAATCATGCAATAGCAAGCACATTGTTGGTTTAAGGTTTTCAATCTTGGTCTTAATCTCGGTTTTGATGATAACAAATATGGAACTAATATTTCATTGAGAAATCTTTTAGGTTCCATATCGATTAGCTCTTGATGTCCTCGATCGGAAATATTGAAGAAATCAGAAAATCGAAAGGACATTGATCATCGCATTTGGGTTCGTCGTGGAAATCTCTCGAATTTTGACATGTGCACCAAAGGCGTCTTGGACGAGTCTAAAGAACACATGGAAAGCTCTCCAAGTTGACGCACGTTGAAGGCCGGAACCTGAAAATGAAGCGCGCAAGAAGAAGGCTGAAAAAAATCAAGTTCAACCTAGATTCGGTTGACTGATCGATCGACCGAATGTAGTGAAGAATTGGCAGTAGCCAATTCGGTCGACTGATCGGTCGATCGAATATGGTGAAAAATTGGCAGTAGCCAATTTGGTCGACCGGGCGGTCGATCGGACGAAGCAGAGAATTGGTAGTAGCCAATTTGGTCGACCGAAGTTCACCCAAAAGTGGCAGATTGCCTTCGGTCGCTCGGCGGTCGCTCGGTCGGTCGACCGACGATTGACCGAACAAGCGACCGACAATATAACAGCTTGAAAAATTGTCATTTTTACCCGTTGTGCCCGACCACCACTTGGTGGTTTGCCTATTTAAAGGCCTTCTAAACCTTCCTATGATCTCCTAATGCTTCATGAGACATTCTTTGACACCTATAAGGTTTGATTGAGCCATCTTTGTTGAAACCCTAGCTTTCTACCTTGTTTTTCTTGAGTTTGCCTTCAAGCTTGATTTGATTCATCATCAAGGCATCAAGAGGAGCTAGGATTCATTGTGTTGGAGCTAAATATTTGTGTTGTTGTATTTTTGCTCCATTACTTGTATGTTTTCTTGTTTATTTCATTGGATTTGAGCTTGTGAAGACCTAGATTGGTAGATCTTAAAATTGGGTGGTTGCCTTTGTGTTTGAGGCTTAATTCCACCAGTGTAAACTTAGTTTACTAGGATTAGTTGAGTTGTCCCTTAGATTGTGGTGGAAGAGTGCTCTCGGTAATTAGGCGGAGACTTCCGGGTGTGGAAGTGCTTTAGGTTGAGAGCGAGACTCTTCGGGTCAAAGTTCTTGTTGTAAGGGAAACAAGATTAATCTACTAAAATTTAGTTTGGAAATCTTAAGCGGGGTGCTTAAGCAATGGAGTAGACATTGGGGCCGAACCACTATAAATCTCATTGTGTTAGCATTGCTATCTTTGTTTGTGTTTAACTATTTTATTATCGCTTCTGCATTTAGTGATCAATTGTGAATTGCCTAAGTAACCAAAGAAATGATTAAAACCGTATTTAGGCTAATTGATTAGTTAACATACTATTCACCCCCCTCTAGTGTGGCCATTTCACCCAACAATTGGTATCAAAGCGGGTCGTAGATTGAGATTTCACCATCTCTCTTACACTTTATTTCGATCCGGAAATGGCACTAGAGTCGGTTGTTTCCACACCTCCTAGGTTCGATGAATTGAACTTTGGTCTTTGGAAGTCTAGAATGTACACCTACTTAAAGACTAGAGGTTTTGATGTTTATAACATGATTAAATTAGAATACATTGAACTTAAGGTTGACATGCATGATCGGAGTGATCATGACAAGAAAATGTTTTAATCTAATGGAGATGCTATGTATTCCATATTTTGTACCATATCTAATAGTATCCTTGAAAAAGTCATGCATTGTACTTTGGTTTTTGATTTATGGGCATGTTTAAACATCTTATATGATTAAGTCAGTCTACAATTTTTACAATATCTGCTATGTGCAGAAATAGACAGTTTTCTGTAGCCTTGAAACTAAATTTATTAAGTCAGTCTACTCAACTCAAAGTTCGTTGAAATTTGGTGCGGAAGCTACTCTAGTATCTTACAATCTTACCCAAGACTTTGTACAAATCAGATGACTCCAAAGCGTTCGAACTACATGTCAAATTGGTATAAAAAAACAAATTTATGGATAGTTCACTACCCTTAAACACTAACCCATTTGCTAAAATTTGGTGTCGCCAAACACCCCTAACCATATTTTGATTTCTCTTATTTTAAACCCGTCTTGGCATACTTGATTTACCACAAATCGGTGCTAATGGAAAACATGAAAATTAGCTTAGTTTCCTTAGTGAAATACTAGAGCAATATGAGTCCTATATGTTGGCCTAAGGTTTTCTACTTTGGTCTTAATCTCGGTTTTGATGATAACAAACATGGAACTAATGTTTCATTGAGAAATATTTTCAGATTCCATATCAATTAGTGATCGATGTCTTCGATCGAAAATATAGGAGAAATCGGAAAATCGGAAGGACATTGAGCGTCGCATTCGGGTTTGTCGTGGAAATTTCTCGAAGCTCGATGTGTGCACCAAAGACGTCTTGGACAAGTCTAAAGAACACATAGATAGCTCTCCAAGTTGACGCACGTTGAAAGCTGAAACCCAGAAACAAAGCGCGAAATGAGAAGACCAAAAGAGAACTTTCCAGCCCAAGTTCGGTCGATCGAATGATGCCACAAAATGGCAGTAGCCAATCGGTCGACCTGTCGGTCGACTGAAGAGGGTGTAGAAATTGGCTAAGGCTATTTCGGTCGATTGGTCGGTCGACCAACAGACGCCAAAATTTGGTAGAAGGTGCGTCGGTCGACCGATTTTATCGACTAGATCTGGGATTGAGGAAGCTACGATTCATTTGGTCGACCCGTCGGTCGACCGAATAGCACAAAAAATACACAAAAGGCGCAGCGGTCGCGAGCGGTCACGAGCTGTCGATCGGTAACGACTAGTTTTCTACCCCTCACCTAACTTCTTTAAAGATTGTTAGAGATATTATTGAGCATTTTAAGAAGTGATTTAAGCCTTCAAAAAGATCGATTGCAGCGCGCTCTACTCTTCCGTCAACGTTCTCCTTCAAGCGCCAACTGCTCCTCAACTCTGCTACGACTCAAGCTCATTTACTAGCAAGTTGAAGGCTTGAAGGCTTGGAAAAGAGCATTTAATCTTGATTTACTCTTTAAGCTCTTTTCATTGTAATTTTAATTATTATTTGAACATTGTTTTCTTTGGATTTGTGCTTGTGAAGACCTAGGATTGTTAGGTCTTAAAATTGGGTGGTTGCCTTTGTGTTTGGGGCTTAATTCCACTGATGTAAACTCAGTTCACTAGGATTAGTTGAGGTATCCCTTAGGGTTGAGGTGGAAGATAACTCTCGATAAGAAGGCGGAGACTTCTGGGTGTGGAAGTGCTTTAGATTGAGAGTGAGTTTCTTCAGGTCAAATTCCTCTTGTAAGGGAATCGATTTAATCTAGTAAGCCTAGTTTGGAAATTCTAAGCGGGGTGCTTAGGTAGTGAAGTAGGCATTGAGACCGAACCACTATAAATCTCTGTGTTAGCATTGTTCTCTTTGTTTGTGCTTAATTGATTTATTTTTGCTTCCACATCTAATCGATAAATTGCGATTTGCCTAAATAACTTAAGAAACGATTAAAACCGAAATTAAGCAACAAGTTTAGATAAGACACTATTCACCCCCCCTCTTGTGTGTCATTTCATCCAACAATTGATATCAGAGCAGGTCGTAGTTTGAGATTTCACCATCTCGTCTACATCTAGCCTCGATCCGTAAATGGCACTAGAGTTGGTAGCATCCTCACCTCCTAGGTTCGATGAGTCAAACTTTGGTCTTTGGAAAGGAAGAATGTATACATTCTTAATGACTCAAGGAATAGGTGTGTTTAATATGGTTACGTCAAAATACATAGAACCTAAGAAAGACATGGATGCATGGACCCAAAAACAAATTAGCAGATTTGAGTTAAATGCTAAGGCAACAAATTGCATATATTGTTCTTTGGCAAATAACAATTTTGAAAAAGTCATGCATTGTACCTCTGCATATGATATTTGGTCTACTTTGAACATACTTTTTGATTATGCTAAACTGAAGAACTTGTTACTCTAAGTGAAGGAGACGATGACAATTGTCATACTCCTATATCTAATGAAGTTTTTGAAGCTATTAGTGTATCTAGGCAAAGAAGTACAAAGAGTCGGAAGAGAAATGTGATATGTCACATATGCAATGAGAAAGGCACATGAAGAAGAATTGCCCTAGTATGAAGAACATGGCAAAATGGAGGTCAAATGCTTCCACTCACTCACGTGCATCAAGTGAAGCATCCTCACACCATGATCACGAAGCTAACATCATGGACGTTGATGAGGAGGTATGATCTTCTTCTAGTCATGATAATCATAATCATAGATCTAATTCATCTAGTTCCTCGGATCCTCTTTATGATGAATTATTAGACGAATACAAGATCATGTATGCCTTGATGGTCAAAAAGGATAAAGAAAACAAGAAATTAAAGAAGGAAAACTTGATTCTTAGCTCTCATTTACATGATGGTAAACTAGAAAATGAGAAGCTAAAAATTAGTGTCTCTTGTCCATGCCATGATGTTTTAAGTATCAACACTAACAACTTAAAAAGCAAAAATGACATGGTAAAAAATGAAAATAACATATTGAAAAGTCAATTGCATGCTTTACATAACTCCATGATGGATTTGAAAAATGAGGTAAACAAGAAAGTGAATGAAATGAAAAATATTTCCTCATTTAAGAATTTTAGTAGAAATGAATTTTCGAAAAGGAATGTACATGCTAATGTTAAATCTCATGTTAGACATTCTACTTTTAAGCCTCATATTCAAAAGACAAATGAAAACAAAAATTTCAATGGAAATTATTTTTGTTGTGGTATATATGGCCATGCTATCCATAGGTGTGCTTTTAAAAGAAATCCAAGTGTTGCTAGGCCCCAAGGACCCAAAGCTACTTTATATGAATTCATTAAAGTTGGAGTTTTATGATACTCGATTGATTTGAGCTAATCCTATCCGCTCTTAATACGATCTTAATTATCAAATGATTTTTTATTTTTGATTTCCGGTCTCTTCGGAGACCTATGTGGCCTGTAATGGGCCTAAGCGACCTTGCGGTTCTAAATCGTAGTCTAATTGTGACCTTTCGGTTTTCAACCAATAGGAATGGTTGGAGATCTTATGTTTCAAATTTTCATATTTTGAGATCTCTCGATTCGTTTTAGTTTCATGACGATATTATTTAAAACGAATTTCAAACTATCTAGCAAAGATGTATTTTGAAAATGATATTTGAATCAGTCTTTGCTATTTGGTTCGGTTAGCTTGCTAGCTAGTAGCCTTAATTTCATTATCTACTAATGAAATCTACTTGCAAGTTGAAAATGTTAATGAAAGGCTATGCTATCTAAAAGAATTTGGAAAGAAAATGAAAAGTTTGGGAAAATTTCCAAGAATGAGGTATGAGTTCGTTTTTGAAAAATCTTAATATAATTCTTGAATATTCATGCTTTTATGATGTCTCTATATACTCATGATTGATGTTGCATGACAAATCCATGAAATTTCATGAGTAGGCAAAATTTTTGATAACTTAGGCAATTTCATGATATCTTAATTGAATGAAACTTGCTCTAGGTTGAAACTCACATTAGAGACCTCATTTTGAGTTAGTAGTTGGAAAACATATTTAGATACACATATGACATGATTATAGGTGTTTAAATTTGAAAATTCATGTGTAGATGGAAAATGTGATAACTAGATCAGATTAGGGGACTTAAGCTTGAAAAGTTTGACCCAAGTCAATAAATCGACTTGGATACTTCACTTTAAGTCCAAAATTTATAAACAAGCTTAGGAATAGGTATGACATGTTTCCATGCAAATAGAATGAAAAAATTCATATGGATATGGATAAAATGACATAGAGGCCATTTCATGATAACCTCTTTTGAACCAAGTTGACCCAAGTCAACAAATTGACTTATAGGTCTCATTTTCAATCCATATTTGAGAAACATATTTAGATTTACTCATGTTAGGTGTCCATAGGTTTAAGTTTGAAAAACCATGAGTAAATGATAAGATTGAAACTTAGCAAGTTTCATGATAACTAGCTTAGTTTTGAATGAAACCATGCTAGGTTGATATCTTGACTTAATGACATAATTTTGATTTCAAACTTGGCATACACTCTTTACATGATCATTTTTTGGTGTCATAAAAGTTTGAATGAAAATTGAACATGTTTTAAAAAATTATTGAAAATTGCGAAAATGCCATATAAATTTCATTTTAAAACAGTTTATTCAATGAATTTTAGAAAAATGTAGAAAACTAATTTTGTGATGATTCTTGAAGCTTCACTTTCATTGAAAAATCTAGTATGTTGTGTAAAAAATTCAAAAATTTTCATCAAAAATCTGATTTATAATGGAATTTTGAAGTTGAATTTCGGAAACTCAAAGTATCACTTACTTGAAATACTCACTTTTTCGATACTTTGATTTCTCATCAAAAACTTCAAATGAAAATTCATGTATATTATTTTGATTCAATGTCTAATATCATTCACACCATTTCTTGAGTAAAATCATTCATAGGAATGATTTTTGATAATTTGAATGATAGCTAGAAATACTCATTTTTTCATTGAAAACAATATAGGATGAAATTTGAACTTAAAAAATTTATTTTAAGCCCAAACTTGACTCATATACTTAGATTCACTCATGTTTGATGTCTAGATGCCTAAGTTTGAGAAAACATGAGTAGATAGCAAAATTTGATACTTAGCAATTTTCATATTTTCATGCTTATTTCAAATGAAATCGTGCTAAGTTGAAATTTTGATCAAATGACATTAGTTTCATCTCAAACTTGATATACATGCTTTAAATGACCATATCTTCATATTTTAAAAGTTTGAATGAACTATGAAAATGTCATGAAAGATTCACTTATTTATGAAAATATCCAAACTTGAGTGCATACATGATTCTAAGTAAAAGATTTCATTTATCATTTCACGATATCATATATGATTTAGTCTCTTATTAGATATTTGATTTTTCATCCCTTGAGTTGAGATCTACATGTTTTCATTAAAACAAGCTTTTAGAGTCTCAACTTCGGCTATAGGTTGACTTTTCTTGCCCTTTTTGATTGATATCAAAACGGGGAGAAAAATATAAGTAAATGGGAGGAAAATATAGGAAGACCATGCATATAGATAGGGGGCATTTATTTTTATACATATGCATGTTGATAGGGGGAGAAATCCCATGGTTGATATCCTCTATGCTTAATTGTAGATATTTTCTTAAGGATATTTGTCATCATCAAAAAGGGGGAGATTGTTGGCCTAAGGTTTTCTATCTTGGTCTTAATCTCGGTTTTGATGATAACAAACATGGAACAATTGTTTCATTGAGAAATATTTTCAGATTCCATAACAATTAGTGCTCGATGTCTTTGATCGGAAATATATGAGAAATCAAAAAATCAGAAGGACATTGAGCGTCGTGTTCGGGTTCGTCGTGGAAATTTCTCGAAGCTCGACATGTGCACCAAAGACGTCTTGGACAAGTCTAAAGTACACATGGATAGCTCTCCAAGTTGACGCACGTTGAAAGCCGGAACCCGGAAACAAAGCGCAAAATGAGAAGACCAAAAGAAAAATTTCCAGCCCAAGTTCGGTCGACCGGTCGGTAGACTGAATGGTGTTGAATATTGGCAGTAGCCAATTCGGTCAACCGGTCGGTTGACCGAATGATGCCACAAAATGGCAGTAGCAAATCGGTCGACCGAAGATGGTGTAGAAATCGGCTGAGGCTACCTCGGTCGATCGGTCCGTCGATCGACAAAGGCCAAAATTTGGCAGAAGGTGCGTTGGTCGATCGGATTGCAAATCGAAGGTTGCGCCTCTGGCTTCAGTGCATCGGTCGACCGATTCGGTTGACCGAATCTGGGATTGAGGAAGCTACGACTCATTCGGTTGACCCGTCGATCGATCGAACATCGCAAAAAATACACAAAAGGCGCAGCGGTGGCGGGCGGTCGATCGATAAGCGACCAAACGACGGTAATGACTAGTTTTCTACCCATTGAATCATCCGTTTAGTTGAGGGGTTATAAATACCTCTCAACTAACTTCTTTAAAGCTTCTTAGAGATATTATTGAGCATTTTAAGAAGTGATTTAAGCCTTCAAAAAGATCGATTGCAGCGTGCTCTGCTCTTCCGTCAACGTTCTTCTTCAAGCGCCAACTGTTCCTCAACTCTGCTACGACTCAAGCTCATTTACTGGCAAGTTGAAGGCTTGAAGGCTTGGAAAAGAGCATTTAATCTTGATTTACTCTTTAAGCTCTTTTTATTGTAATTTTAATTATTATTTGCACACTGTTTTCTTTGGATTTGTGCTTGTGAAGACCTAGGATTGTTAGGTCTTAAAATTGGGTGGTTGCCTTTGTGTTTGAGGCTTAATTCCACCGGTGTAAACTCAGTTTGCTAGGATTAGATGAGGTATCCCTTAGGGTTGAAGTGGAAAAGAACTCTCGATAAGAAGGCGGAGACTTCCAGCTGTGGAAGTGCCTTAAATTGAGAGTAGTCTCTTCAGGTCAAATTCTCTTGTCAGGGAACCGAATTAATCTACTAAACCTAGTTAGGAAATCCTAAGCGGAGTGCTTAGGTAGTGGAGTAGGCATTGGGGCCGAACCACTATAAATCTTTGTGTTAGCATTGTTCTCTTTGTTTGTGCTTAATTGATTTATTTTTGCTTCCGCATCTAATCGATAAATTGCGATTTGCCTAAATAACTTAAGAAATAATTAAAACCGAAATTAGGCAACAAGTTTAGATAACACACTATTCACCCCCCTCTAGTGTGTCATTTCATCAAACACTATACTTATTTACCTTAATCCTATAAAATGAGGTAGTACACACAACATGACAACCACATCAAGTATCCTTAAAATCCTAATCCAAATTTTCCTACCATCTCCAAATTACCTTTCTTATCTTACACCAATTTCCTAGGTTTATCTCAACCCGAAACGAACCTTCATCTATAGGACCATCCAGTCCTTAACCCTTATAGTAGGGCCGAGCACCCCTAATAAGGAGTCCCACTCATGCGCTAGAAAGATAGGACCCACTACAAAAAAAATAAGAATTTCTGGCAAAATTTTGGAGTGGCCAACAACAATTGGCCACAAAAGATGTAATCTACGACTAAATTTGCAGCAAAATTATTTTTGTGGTTAAAAGTACAAGTTCGAACAATTTGCAATAATTTTTTAAAATTTGTCATTATGTTTGCCATTAATAATTGAGTCAACGTTCAAAAGTTATAGTATTTTAAATTTATGACAACATGTTTTGCCACTGATTCAAAACATTCTATCATGACAAGCGTTTGTGACAAAAAATTTGTCACAAGCTTGTCACGATATTCTGTGGCAAATATTTGTGACAAAATATTTGCCACAACGTTGTCACGATATTCTATGACGATTATTTGCGACAATATATTTGCTATAGACATGGAACTATTTATCGTGACAAATTACATATGTCACAGATAGTAAAATAATATAAAAAATAAAAAATTTGGCATTCACTCTTCTTTTTCGTCGGACAAAAAAAATCTCTCCTTTCAAAACTATCTCCCGACCAAAAAACCCTCCACTTATAATACCCAACTTATAATGCCCTTCTCCTCAAACCCTAAGACACTTTTCACCCAAACCCTTGACCCTTGTTGTTTGCTCGCCTCCACAATCATGCGACCTCATCGACGAGTCGACAAGTCGACGCCAAACACCCAGTGCTCGATGAGTCTTCCTCAACGAGCCTTCCTCACCGACGCCTAGTCGTCGACGAGTTCTCGACGAGCCCAAACGCCAGTCCTTCCTCACCGATGCCACCGTCCCTACTTCGGTACTCCCTAACCAGAAAACACCCTCCTTCCTCAGTCTCTCCCCAAACCCTAGTCTAGTATATCTTCTAACCCTTATCATCTACTACCGAGTTAGGATTGTTCTGCGGCTGCTCCTCCTTCGTTGCCCCTCCTTCCTGCTACTGTTTCGATCTAGTAGGCAGCAGCCACCTAGTCAATCTGCCCGCCACTCCCTGCCGACGCTGCCACTCCCTTTTCACGGAGAATCTAGGTAATTGCATTCTGATGACAAGTAACACCACCATCTTCTATATCATTTTGGAGTGAAACTGTTAATGAGTTAACTATGATGAAATTTGAGTACAATTATGTAAGATGTGTGCACTGCTAACTCCCTATATTAATCTATTTTCAAACTGTTAATTGAGTACAATTACTTTCTCATGGTTATCTGACTCTATGTTCAGTTTTGAAAGGGGTAGAATCATATTATCCTCAGTAGATTATCCTCAGTATTACATATAAGTTTATATAGGGCGACACCCAAAAATATTTGAACTTGAGTATAGCGGGACCGCCAAAAACTCTGCGTAGGGCAACATAAAAGGATGTTGCATAAAAGATATTTGAACTTGAGTATATTACCTGTGGTTCCTAATTGATATTGTAAATTATATTTTTGAGCTAGAGTGTATTTGAACTAATTATTGCAAACTATATTTTTGATGCAACCCTGATGGTTCCTAATTGATATTGTATGAGGAGAGAAAGAGTTCTGCTATTAGCAGCCTACTGTCTTTTCTAATATAGTGTTGTTTGGTTCATGTGATATTTCTTCTTTTTGATTGGCAATGAACTAACAGTTTCATATGAGGGTCCTAATTTTTTTGTTCTTATTTTAAGAATCGAAATAATATGTGATTCCTATTCCTCGATCCTTGAAAGTTCGATGAGAATTTGTAGTTGCATTGTTGCTTGCTTGGCTTATGGATTTCTTGCCCTCTTTTTGGCAGACAAGTTTGCAAGCACAAGCGGATGGAGTACTTATGGATTTCTTGCCATCAGGGTGAAAGGTTTATGGCATTCTTTTTTGACAAATAGTGTCCTTGTTGTTCCTTATGTATCTGAATTTGTTTGTTCAACTAAGATGGTCTTAAGCACTGTTATAAGTATCTTTATGAACACTACTTATAGAAGAAAAAATATGCAAACAATGTTTTTTAATTGATATTTGTAGAACTAAAATTCCATGCAAGGGGCTAACCCAATGCATGAGGCTTCCTCTATATAGATATAACCCTGACAGAATGATGGTTGTCCCCTCTACTCATGAATCTATTAAACCTATACAGAGGATGCTTTTTAGAGTTTCTCTTTGTAGGATCTCATTTAGGATTGAAATAAGGTCAGTTACATTGTCAAAACTCATTTCAAGTCCCCCTTGGAGTCATATATATATAGTTACATAATTTGGTGGTCTTATAGTTGCACAATTTGGAGTCCATTTTGTACCGTATGATGTAAACTATTCTATTCAAAATCTAGCAAATCCTATGATTTATATGATAACTAAGGGAACCCTGGATGTTTTCTACGAAATAACTAAGAAGGTAATGAGTATCTATTTAGTAGTGACACTTTATCTTTCTTGCTAAGCATGCTAAATTATTTATTGTCAGTGAGTTGTCTATTTTTTCTTGACATCTGACGCGAAAATATTGCAGGCAGGATTTGTTAGATTGTGGAGGGGTACTAATGCGAGTCTAGTGTTGGTTGTACCAACTGTGAGTTTCTTTGTTTTATGTAGAATATCTGCATTCTTTTGCTTTTCTTTGTTAAATCATGTCTTTTGCTCGTGGTGCTTTAGCTTCAGTAGATTAATGATTTTTGTTTGTAGATTAATAATGATGAATATTAGTATAGAATCTAAAGGAGATTATGCCATTACTGTTGTGACAGAACCCTAATCTAAGACAAAACAATAGAGAAACGGAGAATGAGAACAAGAAAACACAGGAATTTATGTGGTTCAGCTCAGTGTATACCTACATCAATGGGCGAAGATAGTGAATTCACTATATCATGAAGATTACAGAGATAATAGAAAGTATTCTCACAAATCCTCACACCACCGAACTCCATCTAGCAATTCCGTCTCTTCAACTCTCAAACCCTAACTGCAACCCCAAATATATATATATATAGGCACCATACCAGGTCGAACCTCCAAGTCAAAATCGGGTTAGGTCCATACCTTGCGGGGGCTCTGCAATCGTGCGAAACTAGTTCATGAGACTCCTGCCAATGATGGATAAGGGGAAGATCAATGTAGGTAGTTGTACCCTTGCACAAGGCAATTTCTGAGACTCAAAATCCTGGTATAATAGTTGTAATGAAGAAATACCATTTTGCTAAGGCTCAATCTTAATGATTAATGTTCAATGGATGTTTTGTATTTTTTATTTCTTGAAATTGTTTCGTAAGATCTTTAGCCTTATTTGAATTGGAGAGAACTGGGAAGAAGAGAAGCAAAAGACCCTTCTCATTTGGTCTGGATAGAGAAATAAGGACAGAAAGGAAGAGGGAAGAGAAATAAAGTTAATTTCTCCACATCAACTAAGAGAGACATTTCCCCCCTTCATTTCCTTTCCCTTGTATCTAAACAAGGAAAGAGAACCATTCATTCTTTTCTCTTCTCTTTCTCTCCTTTTCTCTTCTCATTTCCTCTCTTCTCTTCCACATTTTCTTTTATTGGTTATTCCCCTAATTACAAATTATTTCACATGTTATATATGTTTACATTGTAGATGTAATATGAAAGGGTAATCTCCTATCAAAAAAAAAATGAAAGGGTTATCCCTGGGGCTCTTCTAAGGAAAACGACACAATGTTAGCAATCATATGGAGAGTGTGCAGGCAGGAAAAAGAAGCAAAACACAAAGATTAGCTTAGAATGCAATAATTTAATAGTTCAGGCAAGAACCAAAGCAAACAAGGATTACTAACAAAAGTAAGAAAAGTATAAGCTACAAATCACAAATCATGAGAGACTAGAGGATCATATGATTACTTTGGTGGCCTAGTGCAGAAGAAGACAGAACCAAATAATTTGAAAGTTAATGGTTTCAATGGCATGAGATTGAAAGATTGAAGTGTCATGCATTTCTTTTATGTCTTGTTGGAAAAATTAGGAAAAAAAGCATTTATAGATATAATGTCATCAAAATCCAAAAGAATCTGAAAAATTGACATTATGCAATTGTCTGCAGATTGAATTTTTTCTTACCTAAACATTCAATAAACATAAGAAAAGAGAGGCAGTAAATATGATAATAGAAATGAACCACCCCAAAATTGAATATGACTGACCTCTAATCAAGTAATATGAAAAGGGAAGTTAGCTTGTAAAAATTATGACAAGTAAGGTCAAACAACTAAATAATAGAAAAAAACAAAATGAATTTATAGATGGAAAATGCAACTTAAAAGGCCAAGTGGAAGATGCAATATCAATTGAACTGCAAATAAATAAGCCAATTAATTAACATGAACATTAGAACATACCTCGTGTATATAAAATGCACTATGGTGGTGCCATATGATAAGGCTCAGGCAACTTCTTTTCATATCCTGAGCAAGAATCAGAGCAGTGGAAGACTACAATTAGATTCACATGCTTTTATTTCTTTTAGAAGTTCCAAAGAGATCATCAAATAAGAAAACAAAGATTTGCAGCAGTGAATCATCTTACTAAGTCAAAATATCCATGAAGGAGATAAACTAATAGCAAGTTCACCAGTGTGATCAACCCAACTCATATAAATAAAGATTTGGAGTTGGACTTGTTCAGTAGTGTTCTGATAATTGTTTCAGCACACCCCATAAAAGACCAAAAGAAAGGAGACTAAAGCTGAAAAAGATATCATGCATGCATTAAGAATAAGGCCAAATGTAACAGTGCACCAAGCTATACTTTCTGTTTGTGGGAATACACTGTTTCATAAAATTAATACTTATCAATCACAAACAGAGAGTCTTGTTTTGTCATTAATCTCCTAAAGAAAGCACCAAATAGACCAAAAGGTCTTGTTTCCCCAACCTTTTTATCTTATCTAACTTTAGAAACAACACAAAACCTTCGGAAGAATCACAGGCAAAAACTTCTATTCACCACCATCCACTAAATCCAAGCAAAATCTAAATTTGGGAGCATATAAATCTTTCTTTCGAAAGTCAAAATTTGAAACCTCTGGCTCATCAATTACGGACAAGCAATCAACAAAGTGTAGAGTAGGAGAGATAGAGGAGGAGGGGGCCTGTACGTCATTGGGGAATAAAAACAAACAGGTTGCGATCGAGAGCTAGGGAAAAGGTGTCACCGTGTGAGAGCTTTACCTTTACAGCAGGCCTCTTGGGGCCCATCCTTCATCTTCCCATATGGACTCCTTTGTCTTCGCCTTCACCTCTCCTCTCTGTAGCTATAATCATCTCATTCAGGGTTATCTTCTCCTCAGCAACTGCTTTGAGCAAGTGCTATATTTGCAAGAAAAAGTTACCACTCCTTTTGGCTCATAAAACTCTGTATAGCGCCAAAAACTCTGCGTAGCACAACATAAAAGGATGTTACATAAAAGATATTTGAACTAGAGTATATTACCCGTGTAAGATGGATGTTGCAAAGTAGAATTATGTCAGTTTTATTTATTCTTCTATTACCAATGCTTTTTATTTTGCAAACCAATTATGTCTCTACACGATTCCTCATTCACATGTTTATAGCAAACCATTAATCAGTTAATATCCATATTCAAATGACTACTATATTAGCTTCAGTGAGAGTTTTAGCGTCATATTGAAATTGTATTGTTTCTATGTTTGTCTTTAACTAGTTAAATCCATTAGTATTTTACATCAATTGTCTATTACTGTTGTTGGCTTTAATTTGTTAAAGAGTAAAACTTGGAGTTTTTTGGGAATACAATGCAGGTTCAGATTGTTAACTTTGTTATTCTTTTGTCTTTTTATTTGGTTAGTTCAAGTTCTTAATCATGGTTGAAGAAAAGTAGTGCTCTTTCATTTCGAACAATCTTTTTAGTCGGCTTTCCTTTTTTCTATTCCTATGGCTTTCTTGCTTTAGAAATTAATTGTTGAGACGTTGTGTGGTTTGCACTTAGTCATATCGGGGGGCAATTTAGAATGCTAATTGTTGCAAACTATATTTTTGATGCAACCCTGATGGTTCCTAAATGATATTGTATGAGGAGAGAAAGAGTTCTACCATGAGCAGCCTACTATCTTTTCTAATATAGTGTTGTTTGGTTCATGTGATATTTCTTCTTTTTGATTGGCAATGAACTAACAGTTTCATATGAGGCAGCCCTTGCAAACAGTAGAGTTGAGGAGATCAAAAAAAGTCAAGATGATGTCGGCTCAGATTAAAACAATGATGATGATGTTATCGAAATTGCAAAATATCCCTAAGGTAAGAATTTCTTCCATTTGTTCCAGCTCAACACTCACATATCAACTCTTTAATTGCAGGCTTATATGATATTTTTTTGAAAAATAGAAAACATGTTGATATTGAATTGAAGTAGATAAATTCAATACTAATGTATAGTGTGTGACTAAGCCAAATGGCATGTTATGAATGATCATCAGATAGTTCAGATTATCTATATCTTAATCGAAAATCATAAGAACTATAACTTGGGCTCATAATTACCATGTTTGATTAGTCTCCACTGAAAGATCTCAAGAGTACAAACTAGAGCACATATCATTTAAGGCAAATGGGCTTGAATCTTTCAACCATGATGTTCTTTAATTAGGACAAGTCTGTCATAGTAAATTTGACTTTTCACTATAGTTAACAATTTTACAACAATTTATCAAAATGGAAATATATAGTTCCATAAATATGTCAACAATGTAATCTCCATTCTGATGTGGAATAAGCTAACAATAGCGGTCATCTTCTCAACGCATGTCATCTTGCATCAACTTGTAGCAAAATGACCAAATTTTCATGAATCACGATTGTACTTAAATCGGGATATCTTAATTGCTTCTTTCAACTCATACATGCTAGGAAATCACATTATCACGTCTCCCTATATATGTGTTTTTTTCTCCATTCAGGCAGCTAAACTAACTTGTATGACTCACATTGCCTATATGTACATTGTACTATTTTTTTCATTCAGACAGGTAAACTAAATTGTATGGTTACTAAAGGAAATATCTATTCATTGTTTAACCATAATTAGTATTACTTAGTAAAATAAACTCTTATCTTTAAAACCTGGTCTAACAGACACAAACTTCCAATATGATTCTTGGAAGATCAAGTTTACATCTAGCAAGAAACAATTTTATTAGGAAGTCCTTGAAAGTCTGCATGTGAAAAAATAATTTTATTATGATTCTAACTCATTCACTTTTGGCTTTATCAGCTTCAAATTATACATGTGAAAAAATAATGAATCTATCAATAAAATTCTCATTCCTATTAGGAATCAGAATGACAAGTGGGTCTTGACTTTGAGTCATGATGGTAATCTAGGGGCTAAGCATGCTTACTCCTTTCTCGGTATGTGATAAATTCAACATAGAAATGAAATCTATTTATATATTTGGAAGCATAGAAATGAAATATATTTCAATGATAAGGCCAAAGGTATCAGGTTCTATATTCAAGCCATTTTGGTTGAAACTAATTCTTATGATAAGGAAGTTTCTCATCAAATGAAAGCTAACACCAGCATTCCTAAGCTGCAAAATATTTTTGTCCCTATTGATTCAAATATATGCTTATGTGATGGTTCAAAAACTGGTGCAGGTTTTGTGATTGTCAATGCAACCACTAACAAGGTGTTAATGGTAGGAATGAAATTTTTTCTTTGCAATGAAGCTCTCTTAGCTAAAACTGAGGCTATCAGAATAGCGCTAATAGCTCTCTTAGCTTGTTTTTTACTCTCTTTAGAGACAAAGATTTCTTTAAACATCTTAAATCCTTCTTTGTATGATAATAAGGAAATGTATGATGTAATTTCTTTATTAGATAGTATATATTTGATTCATGAGTAATGATTGATGTTGTTCTTTTTGTAAAAAAAGAGTACATTTTACTCTTCTTAAACCCTTTATTTGTATGTTCCTTGTGCATTAAGATGTTATTTCTAAATTAGTTTGATTCTTTGATGTAATAGTTTTGACTTGTGTCCTTCCCTTCTTTTGCAGGAGAAAAAGAAGAAGAAATGAGGCGTACCTAGCGAACCTACTAGAACTTCTTTTTATTGGAGTAGTGTTTGTTTGTTTTTGGCGTACAGATTATCTTGTGTACCTTTTTGCGTACGAACTATCTTGTATATATACTTTAACTTTTTAATGGATATTAGATACCTTGGAGTATCTTGTGTTGGTGAACAATATTGTTTTTGATGTATTTGGATTAGTGTTAAACTTATTTTGGATTGTCGATGGTTGGATTTGTAGGTGGTTATATACATGCTAAGTTATAGGTTTTGTAATTAGCAGGTGGATTATTATTTTAATGAATGATTAATTATTAAATTTTATGTGTTTGTGACAAATTTATTCATTACAAATTTTTAAAGTTGTGGCGGTCATCATATATTATGGCAAAATCATCACTAATATTGTGACAATAATCCAAATTTGAAATCGTGTTAGTGGCAAAATCATCACTGATATTGTCGCAATAATCCAAATAAAAAATCATGTTAGTGGCAAATTCATTTTAACCTTTAATGACAAAAGATCAAACATGTAGTGGCAAAAAAATTTGTAGAAAATTTGATATATAATGGCAAAATGTAACACGATATTAGTGACAAATTTCATATATTTTTGTCACGAAAAAATTTCTAGAAAGAGTATAATAATGACAAACATTTATTAATAAGTGGTAAATAATTTTTGCCACAAAAGATATGTGACGTCAGCAAGCTCCATTTGCTACAATAGAGTAGAGGTAGTTTGACTTTTTCGTTTGCCACTAAAAAAATTATAATTTATGGCAATCAACTAAATCTCGCCACGAAAGCCAAAAATAACTTTTAGCGGCGGACCTAACGTGACAAACGGGTGGCGAACACTTTTTTGTTACTGAATCATATTTTTGCCACTATATATCACTACCGTGGCAACAATAGATTATTACTAATTCTAATTTTTTTTTTGTAGTGGTACCCCCTTAAATTTCCCAAACAAATTTCGGAATGTTATTTCTCCATAAATTCATAACCAAAATTTGATATCATCCTCCTCCTGGTGTTAGGTTCAATCGACCTTGTGGGTTTAGGGACATCCCTAAGGCCACTGCACCAATCCTTATAAGAACGTCAACCTTCTTCACAACATAACAAAAGCAAAGTCAACAACATCTCTGGTCCACATGGAAATTTTATTTAAAGGTACAGAAAAATTCCGAATTTAAGAGTAACTAAAAAAACCAGATTTTTTCATGAAAGTCCTCCTAAGCCCTATTCGGTCGGCCCTATGGGTTTAGGGTGTTTCCTAGGGCTGCCGAATCCTATGCCTTACCATGGGCTACAATTTCCTTTCCCCAATTCACTAACATACAAAAAATCAATGGAAAACATACAAATATATATACAATCGACAAGAAAATTTCAACATGTATTAACTAAGCAAAATTCGGAATTTAACACTACAAAGAGTTTCCAAATTGGTAATCCTTCTTCCTCTCCCTTCATCATCAAACCCGGCTGGCCCTAAGGTACAAGGGTGTGCCCTATGACTATTGCCATCTCAAAATCACCAAGGTGGATTCGTTTCAAACACAAGATAATCAAACCGACAAAATAAACTATATGTCTAAAGCCAAGCAAGAAAATTTTCTGATTCTACACCTCTTCTCCAAGGTATGGAAGCCATGGAGATCATGCTATAGATGGGGAAGGAACCACTCATCGGGAGAAGGCTTCAAGGGAAAAGGAAGAGAACGATGGAGCCTTGCGATGATCTGATTCAAGTGGAGTCCAAGGTTTCGGCCAAGATCTCCCCTTAGGCATCTTCTTTCACTCGCCCACCTAGGGATGCGTGTGGCTTCTCCTTGGATCCATACGGTGCCTCCTAGTATTATAATATATATTTTTTCAAATTACCAAAATGCCCCTTAATCCAAATTAAGTCTATAATTTTACTTAGGCTCAACCAATTTGGGTTCTGATCGAGCCCCCCGGACTCCACTCAAGCCAAACACAGACCAATTGTTGGGTGAAATGGTCACACTAGAGGGGGGGTGAATAGCGTGTTAACTAAACAATTAGCTTAAATCCAGTTTTAATCATTTTCTTAAACTACTTAGGCAATTTATAATTCGACGACAAAATGCGGAAGCAAGTAATTAAGATAAACAATGAAAGCACAAAGAGAACAATGCCAACACAATTGTTTATAGTGGTTCGGCCCCAATGCCTATTCCACTACCTAAGCACCCCGCTTAGGATTTCCAAACTAGTTTAACTAGATTAATTTTGTTTCCCTTACAACGAGGACTTTGACTCGAAGAGTCTCGTTCTCAACCTAAGGCACTTCCACACCCGGATGTCTCCCCCTTCTTACTGAGAGCACTCTTCCACCTCAACCTAAGGAACAACTCAACTAATCCTAGTAAACTACGTTTAAACAAGTGGGGGTCTTCTACAAACTCAAATACAAGGAAGTAAACAAGAAAATATACAAGTAATGGAGCAAAAAATACAATAATACAAATACTTAGCTCCAACACAATGAATCCTAGCTCCTCTTGATGCCTTAATGATGAATCAAATCAAGCTTGAAGGAAAACTCAATGAATGAAAGATCAAACTAGGATTTCTCTAAGAAATGGCTCAATGAAGTGTAGGATTGATCAAAAGTGTCTAAGGAAGGCTTAGGCTTGGGTATTTATAGAGCCAAGAAGAAATGGAATGAAACAGCCGACTCAACGGGCGGAAAACTAGCCGTTTTCGTTGTTCGGTCGCTTGCCAATCGATCGTCGGTCGACCGATGGATCGATCGTCGGTCGACCGATGGATCGATCGCCCGAGCGATCGTGGATTTTCTGTTGTTTCTGGGCACACTTCGGTCGATCGACCGATCGACCGAATGGCTACTGCCCATTCTTTGCCACATTCGGTCGATCGAATTGGCTACTGCCGAATTCTGGCATCGTTCGGTCGACCAAAATGTCTTCTCCTTTAGTCGGTCGACCGTACCTGGGTAGGGTGCATTTCTTGGTTTTTTCTAGTTCCGTCTTCGCTAAGTTAATAACTTTAAAATATAAATGTTATATTGGGGATCGTGGCCCTAGTTAGCGAGGATTGACGGGAAGCTTCGGGATTAGACCCGAGTAAGCTTTTATTGTAGAAAAACTAAGGGAAATTTTATTTGTCTTATCTCAGTGAGTTAGCATGCTAGAATGATAGAGGATCTCGAGACGAATTTAGATGTGCAATCGGATCTCGAATCGAGTTAGAACGGGTGAGTTACGGCCTGTTTAAGTCGGATAGCTTGAGTAGGGGTATTTTGGTCATTTGGACCCAACAGGTGTCCATAAATTAGACCCTGGGGTGTGCAGCCAAGGTTTTGTGCCACACACCACCTGAGACAAAGGAGAGGAGAGAGAGGGCACCGTCGAGGAGGAGAAGCCGTTAGAGCCAGATTTTCGCGAGTTCGTCGGTGTCGATCGGGGGAAGATCATGCACGTCTTCTTCATCCATTTTCTCTCCGTCCGGTGAGTGGATTTAGGCCCTCTTCTTCCGTTTTTCATCGATTTTTGATGTGTTTTATCGTATCGGATTGGAAGTCGGATCGGTCGTTTCTTAATTGAAAACATGTTATTTATCTCTTTTGGAATAAAATAATATATTTTTCCCTTTTTCTTTTTCTTTCCTCTACCCTTTTTGTTCACTGTGTCGGTAGGCGCAGGCCGCGCCAGGAGGCGGCGCCCGGCGTGGCGTCGCTGCCACGCGTGGGCAATTGCGCGAGGTGCTGCCACTGCCGCGTGGTGGCGGTGGGGCAGCGGGGAGTCGACAGGGGCTGGCGTCGATGCCAGCGACTCGGGTGGCCCGGCGGCGGCCGGAGAAGGGGCGGCGGCGGCTGGGTTGGGGAGGAGAGGAGGAAGATGACATAAGGGGTGAGTTAAATGAAGGGTTGTGATTGATTTGGGAAGATGAAGGGTTGGATTGAATTGGTTGAGATGAAGGGCTGGGATTAGATCTTGTGTAGATGTAAGGCTTAGATTGCATCATGTAGATGAAGGGATGAGATTGCATCAGGATAGAGGTAAGGCTGTGGATGCATCATGTTCGATGTAAGGCTGAGGTTTCATCTGGTTAGATGGAAGACTGAGATTGCATCAGGTTAGAGGGAGGGCTGTGATTGCATCTGGTTAGATGAAAGGCTGTGATTGCATCATGTAGATGGAGGGCTGTGATTGCATCATGTAGATGGAGAGCTGTGATTGCATCTGGTCAGATGAAGGGCTGTGATTGCATCTGATTAGATGTAAGGTTATGATTTCATCATGTACATGTAGGGTGGTGATTGCATCTGGTTAGATGTAAGGCCAAGATTGCATCAGGTTAAATAGAGGGCTGTGATTGCATCATATTAGATGGAAGGCTGTGATGTGATCCTGTTTAGATGAAGGTTTGAGATTTTATTACTAATTTATTGATTGTAACACTGTTATATTTATTTATAGCAGTGATTTATTAAATAAATTAAGGTATTATTTATATTATTCTAAATAATTATTTGGAGGTTTTATAGTTAGCAAAAACATTCATGTTATATATGAAATTTCACCTAATCGACGTTTTGGATTCATTGATGAGGTCTGTTTTGCCATCAGACCTTTGGATTTTGGAAACAATAGGCGGATATCGTCTCATTTTGCGTGCCAAGCTGAAAAATCATATTTTTATATTTTTATGATTCAATCTGAGGGATATAGTAGTTAATGAGGTAAATTTTATCCTAGATCAGTGATTTCTATGATGAGTTGTTTTATCATGTTCCAGTTCATTGATTTATAGTTGGAGTTTCTTTTTGGAACTACTTTCTTGATACACGTGCATCTTTTCTTGCAGTACTATAATTCCATTATATGATTGTTTATTTGTGGTGAGCATTCATGATTTATGAGCACTATTTATACATATGTATCAGTATGTGATTGTGATGTATAACAGGAGGAGGTGGAGGATGAGGTATGTACTTGACATACCTTTTATTACTTGTTGATAGCACATATTGTTCATACTTATATATTTGCGTGTGTGGTGTTGTGATGTGTTTATTGCATTTCCCGTAAGCCTCGCTGGTGAGGGGAGGGTATGCTCCAAAGAGATAGCATTGGCCTTATTCCGGAAGTCCGACTGGTGAGGGGAGATCATACCCCAAAGAGACAGTCCGGAGACCCGAGCAGGTTACGGGAACGTATTCCCCCACAGGCCAGCTCGGAAGAACCAGTGCCGATGAGGGGAGGGCATGCCCCAAAGAGACAGCACTGAGCTGGGTGATAGTTCGGCGGCCACCCGTCTACCTACCCTATGTGGCTATGTGGGACCGACGGGTCCGGAGAGCATGCATATGATTGAGGTGTTGCATTCATCCTATTTTATTATTGTGGATATGTTTATAACAATTGATGGATGCTTATACTTATTATTGTGGATATGAGTAGGGTAGCAGATGTTTTATTGATGCTTGTCCGTCATTTTAAAAAAAGATATTTTATACATGTTGACGGATGTTGATTTCATGCATAGAGCTATGGATATATTATTGCTAATTTCTTTTGATGTTGTTGTTCCGTTATTTATATCGGCTATATTGTGTTTTTATGCGTGATGATTGATTTGGTAAATTGAGTACTGATCTACTCAGTAAGTCCTAGTTGGACTTGCCCCTCATTTACGTTGTTTTTTAGCACCTGAGTTAGATCAGAGAGGTACCGAGGTGCAGTAGCGCCGCTGGTGGTGGCAGGGCAGCGGGTCTCAGGACATGTCGTGATCAAGGAGGAAACCTGAGTCATTTTCGTATCTCTTTGAGTTGTCGAGTCATGTTGACTCGGGTCATGGTTTCCGTATTTTATTTTTATTTGGGGAGTCTTGTTTATTTATTTAAACTCTTTTTTAATAACTTGTTCAGGATGTTCGTATTGAATTTTGGTTGGGTTGGTTTGTGAATGTCATGTCTATTATTTTCAAAAAAAAAAAAAAAAAAATCTCCCACTGTTAAAGTTATTGTTGTTTTCATGAGTTGGGTTACGCTTCGGGGTACGTGGCATATCCTGGCCGATCATAGCGGGTTTGGGGTATGACATATATAAGGATTACCCCATTTGGATTCAATAAAAATATCTAAAAAATCAAAATCCTCAAGAATCAAAATCTAGTTTTTCAGGTCTAGTATAAATTTTCGGAAAACGGAAATTTTTTAATCTTTCAACTCAAGTATGGGTAGGCTAAAAGCTTCTAAAAAATCCTTTAAAATACTTTGTTATCTAATTTCTACCCAAGGAACAATTACCATCATTTTTTGTGTCAAAAAAATATCTAGGTCATATAGCCCTCCAAGGAATTCCCTAAGCTTAATGAATTTCAGGGCGGTTTTCGGGTTTTCATGTTTTAGGGATCAGGTTAGGTTTTTTGGATTCTTTGTATCATAAAAAAGATTAAATTATATTCTAGACACCCTAAACCTAAACTCTAACTTCTCGAAGAATCCTGAGCGTCAACGAGCGTCCTTACCGATTTCACCGATTTCTCCAATTTCTTCGATTTTTTCGATCGGGAACGTCGAGAGCTAACCGACTTGGAACCTGAAAGATTTCTCAATGAAACATTAGTTTCATGTTTGTTATCATCAAAACCGAGTTTAAGACCAAGGTAGAAAACCTTAAGTCAACAATCTCCCCCTTTTTGATGATGACAAATATCCTTAAGAAAATATCTATAATTAAATATAGAGGATATCAATCATGGGATTTCTCCTCCTATTAACATGCATATCTACATAATGGAACTCCCCCTATCTATATGCATGGTTAACCTATATTTTCTTCCATTTTTACATATATTTTTCTCCCCCTTTTGACATCAATCAAAAAGGGCAAGGAAAGTCAACCTAGAGTCAAAGTTGAGACTCTAAAACTATTTTCCATGAAATATGAAAATCTCAACTAAAGGGATGAAAAATCAAATATGAGACTAAATCATACATGATAGCAAAGAGTGATAGATAGAGTCCAAAACTAAGAATCTACATATGCACTCAATGATGGATATTTTCATGAATATTGGTTATTTTTCATGACATTTTTAGATTTCATTCAAACTTTCAAAATACCAAGATATGGTCATTTAAAGCATGTATATCAAGTTTGAAGTGAAACTAATGTCATTTAATCAAGATATGAACTTAGCACGATTTCATTCAAAATAGGCTTGAAAATATGAAAATGCTAAGTATCAAATTTTGCTATCTACTCATGTTTTCTCTAACTTAGGTACTTGGACATCTAACATGAGTGAATCTAACTGTACGAGTCAAGTTTGGGCTGAAAATGAGGTTTCTAAGTCACTTTGTTGACTTAGGTCAAAGTATATTTCAAGTTTACAAAAATTAAACTTTTGAATCAATATAAAATAATATTCTTAATGAAAATTTTTGAAACTTTAATTGGACAAACTAGATTTTTTTGGAAATCTACAGGTTCAAGAATCAGTAAAAAATTAGTTTCCTATAAATTCAAAAATTCTTGAAAGTCCATTGGCATTTTCATAAATTTCAGGTGTTTTTTTTTTTCTGAAAGTTATCATTTTTTATTCACACTTTCCAGATATCGCTGAATGGTCATTTGAAATTCATGTGTCAAGTTTGAACTCAAAATGAATTTTTAAAGTCCATTTTTCTATCGATCTCGATTTCAACCAAAAACTCATTTTTGGGATATCGCTCAAGATATCAAAATCATTTTTAGAAATAATTTCACTCAAATAATAATGAGAACGATATTAGAAATGAAATCAAAATAGTATGCACAAACTTTCATTTAAAGTTTCCGACGAAAAATCTAAGTATCGAAAAAATTGATATTTCAAGAAGGATGATACTTTGCATTTTTGAAATCCAACTTCAAAATTCCACTATAAATCAAATTCTTGATGAAACTTTTTGAAATCTTTACTGAAGAAACTAGATTTTTCAGTGAAGGTGCAGTTTCAAGAATCAGTTAAAAAGGATTTTTCTATATTTTTCTAGAAATAATTGAAAATCCTAAAATTTTAATGGCATTTTCGTAATTTTAAGTCATTTTTCAGAACATGCTCAGTTTTCATTCAAACTTTTATGACACCATAAAATGATCATGTAAAGAGTGTTTGTCAAGTTTGAAATGAAAATTATGTATTTAAGTCAAGATATCAACCTAGCATGGTTTCATTTAAAACTAAACTAGTTATCATGAAACTTGCTAAGTGTCAATCTTAACATTTACTCATAGTTTTTCAAACTTAAACTTATGGATACCTAACATGAGTAAATCTAAATATGTTCCTCAAATATGGATTAAAAATGAGACCTCTAAATCAATTTGTTGACTTGGGTCAACTTGGTTCAAAAGAGGTTATCAAGAAATGACCTCTATGTCATTTTATCCATATCCATATGAATTTTTCATTCTAAGTGCATGAAAACATGTCATACCTATTCCTAACCGTGTTTATGAAGTTTGGACTTAAAATAAAGTGTCCAAGTCGATTTGTTGACATGGGGTCAAACTTTTCAAGTTTAAGTCCCCTAAAGTGATCTAGTTATCACATTGTTCATCTACACATGAATTTTCAAGTTTAAACACCTAGAATCATGTGATATGTGTATCTAAACATGTTTACCAACTACTAACTCAAAATGAGGTCTCTAATATGAATTTTAACCTAGAGCAAGTTTCATTCAATTAAGATATAATGAAATTGCCTAAGTTATCAAAATTTTGCCTACTAACTCAATTGTTGGGTGAAATGGACACACTAGAGGGGGGGTGAATGGTGTGTTAACTAAACAATTAGCCTAAATCCGGTTTTAATCATTTTCTTAAACTAGTTAGGAAATTTATAATTCAACGACTAAATGCGGAAGCGAGTAATGAAGATAAACAATGAAAGCACAAAGAGAACAATGCTAACACAATTATTTATAGTGGTTCGGCCCCAATGCCTACTCCACTACCTAAGCTCCCCGCTTAGGATTTCCAAACTAGTTTAACTAGATTAATTTTGTTTCCCTTACAATGAGGACTTTCACCCGAAGATAGAGTCTCGCTCTCAACCTATGACACTTCCACACCCGGATGTCTCCACCTTCTTACCGAGAGCACTCTTCCACCTCAACCTAAGGAACAACTCAACTAATCCTAGATAACTACGTTTACACAAGTGGTTTTACACCTTCTACAGTGAGGATACCACTCAATCACAAGACCTAACACTAGATCTTCTACAAACTCAAATACAAGGAAGTAAACAAGAAAATATACAAGTAATGGAGCAAAAAATACAACAATACAAATACTTAGCTTTAACACAATAACTTTAAAACATAAATATTATATAAGGATTTCCCCCCATTTGGATTCAATAAAAATATCTAAAAAATCAAAATCCTTAAGAATCAAAATCTAGTTTTTCGGGTCTAATAAAATTTTTCGAAAAACGAAAATTTTCTAATCTTTCGAGTCAAGTATAGGTAGGCTAAAAGCTTCTAAAAAATCCTTTAAAATACCTTGTTATCTAATTTCTACCCAAGGAACAATTACCGCCATTTTTTGTATCAAGAAAATGTCTATGTCATATAGCCCTCCAAGGAGCTCCCTAGGCTTAATGAATTTCAGGACGGTTTCCGGGTTTTCATGTTTTGGGGATCGGATTAGGTTTTTTGGGTTCTTTGCATCATAAAAAGAATTACATTATATTCTAGACACCCTAACCTAAACTCTAACTTCTCGAAGAATCCCGAGCGTCAACGAGCGTCCTTGCCGATTTCTCCGATTTTTTCGATCGGGGACGTCGAGCGCTAACCGACTTGGAACCTGAAAGATTTTTCATCGAAACATTAGTTTCATGTTTGTTATCTTCAAAACCGAGATTAAAACCAAGGTAGAAAACCTTAGGCCAACACCAACATCGCAATCAAAATAAATAAAACAAATCCTCTTGTGTCGTACCTCATCGTGAAGCCAAACCAAACGTTTGAATTATATTTTTATCTGTTTGACCAGTTTCTTATGAAGACATGTTTTCTTGGTTCTATTTAAGATTGTGTTTGGTTTGACTCCTAGAAGGTCAGTATATAGATTTTCTAGTTCACCCAAAGTTAATATGTAAACAATAAAGTATATTTCAAGTGCTCTTAGTATTGTACTTCCTGATTTAGCTGAACTAAATTTACACTTCTTCCGTTCTTTTAGCAAACTTCATCTATCAATCATGTCTTTGTAAATGCAAAAAATCTTTTGCCCATGTATGTGGGTAGTAATTTCTATTATCATTATCTCTGTCATTATATATTTCTATGATACTACTACTCATGATAATTAGGTATTGTGACCAATGGAAAATCTATATTTCCTGAGATAAAGGAAATTCTATGAAGTTTCATAATTTCTACCTGTATGAATAATTATAATGTGCACATGATTTATATCGTAATATATCCAAGTTTGTGACTGTTCCAGAATGGATCTTCAGCTTCATGTTCTTCCTCTTGAGATGTAAATTGGTCTTTGTTGATTAGTGATCATGTTTTTGTGTGTTTTTCCTCTTTGTTATACTGCATACCCAAAATCAGATATATGGTTTCGGTTGGTGTAGTCTAATGATTTGGTAGAGTTTAAATTTTTCCTAGTCAAATATGATGTTAAAACATAGTTGATATATATAAGTTATGCTATATGATGTACAATTTAACCCTTTTAAAAAAATTATCCCTTTTTCTTTTCTTCTCTTTCGGTTTTGCCTTTTTAGTTCCTTTGAGGAATTAGATTTGTAACTATTTAGGTTGTTAAATAGCATATGACAGATTGACAGTAGAAAATCTTACTGAAACTTTTCTTTAGTTGTAGCATTTTGATATCAAATGGCTTAATATGGAACTTCTCCAAATCATATTTTGTTCCTTTGGATTCACTGTACCTGCTGAAATATAGAGTTAGTTTCAGCCTTATGTGAGAGCTGGCATGACTAAATAGATTAAGCAATATAGTAGAATTGAGATTTCTTCAATTTATCTGTCTTTCCTCGTCCATTCTACTCTTTCATGTTTTCCTTTCCGATTCTTGATACAAGCAGTAACAATTCAGAGACTCTCCTGTCTCCTTAGTAGCAGATTCTCTCAAACTAAACTATACTTTATATTTCAAAACTAAACTATACGTTGTAGAGGTGGGTCATGGAATGCACAACATGTATTGGTAACAACTAATTCTTTTTAAGGTCAACCTCTTGCAATTTGATTGATGAATTTATAATTATATATTGGTTATATGCATTAGCATGTTTATGTTCACAGATATGTTTATGTTCATTAATTTAATAGTGGTGTTTGAAGGTGTTAGGTAGTCTAATTGGTAATATGCACTAGCATATCTTCTTCCCTTGCTGTTTTTTGCTCTCTGCCATTCACCAATGAAGTCAAATGAGGCTTATTTATAGAGGGAGTCTATACAAACCATATCTTGTTATTGCTAGTGCAGTTTTTGCATGAATGTTTTCTTTAACCATATATTGTTATTGCTAGTGCAGGTATGGCCCATCTCCGTTCAGCTCTAGATCATTTGTCACTAATGAAGAAATGGGTTTTAAAAGATATAGTTAGACCATTAGTGGAGAATTCTAGACTCTATCAATTAGTCTTAGCTCTACCAGATAAGGAGTTTAGACAAGATATGGGGTTTATTTCTTATTTTTCTAACAAATATGATGAAAAAGACGATTCTTTTAGTATCGGCGGGGAGAAAGTTTTTTTAGGTTTTGAGGACATATTTTATATGTTTGGGTTGCCTATTGATGGCAAATCTATTCTTTGTGATTCTACAATAGCAAATAGTGAATGCTGTAGGTTGCTAGGCATGTCTCCTTCTGAGGGAACTATATTTTTGCAATTGGCTAAGTTGAAGAACTTATAATATATGCATACTAATATGTACGTCCGAGCGTACTTTCGGTATATTCTTGGTTGTGTTGTTTTTCCAGACACACCAAAGATGACAAGTGTCTTATGAATATGTGCAATTCTTAGAAGATGTTACTAGAATTGATGATTATGCATGAGGAGCAGCTATGTTGGCTCATATGCATAATGGCCTGCGGAGAATGAAGCTAAAGATTAAAAAATCTAGGCAAGGAGCTAAAAACTTTCGTGGAAGCTGCTTAGCCCTTCAGGTACTAATAATATAGCTATTTGTTACTTTTAATTGAATGAATAAATTAGTTTCAATGTATGATTTTAATAGTTAGCTCTTGATTTTTTTAAAGGTTGTTTGTTAATTTGTTGATTGTTTGTTAATTCACCTCTAGTTGATTTTTATGTTTGCATTCTTATTTTGTTGTGTGTGCAGATTTTTGATTTGTTGCGGCTTCCGAAGTTTGCCACTTAAGTCTATAAATTTGGACTTGATGCACTGCCCCATTCTTTTCATCTTGTGAATGATAATGATAACAAAAACAAGAGATAACATGAATAGAATTCGAGTTGAAAAAATAGAGGCCAAAGAAGAGGTTAAATCATGCCGTTTCCTTGTTGAGATAAGAAGCACGATGCATTTTCCTCTAAATCTTAACAAGTTAGATTTAGACAATAGCATACCTACATTGTTCGCCATCTCCTCTATTGATAGGTTCTCTTCTATTCCTTGCTTGATCTCCACTCCATTCTCTTGTTTAGTGTGCGTGTGTTTGTGGCTCGAAGAACAGAAGCCACTGTCAATAGATTTTGATACATCCATCTTCCATCTCCCCCAAGTTTCTATATGATTCTAAAAATTGGTGACCTAACATGAGGTGTTTATAGTTTTCAAAATATATATTGGACATTCTCGTGTTCTTCTATTAAGTATGTCACGCCCCAAATCCGGGTCACGCGACCGGCCAGAGTGCGAACAGACACTCCAAAGCTTAAACCATACAAACACAATTATCCATGAAATATAGCCAAGTCAAGATGCCATAACATAGACCTTAATCATCAAAGTAGCTACTCGGTATCAAGTTAAGTAAAAGCTGCATAACCAAGTATAAATACTAGATAAGTTCAAGTAAGTACAAGACATAGACAAACCATATGTCTTTTAAATAAACTCAAATTTGACTCAACTCGACTACACCAACGGGTTTCACGGGACCGCCACTGGAGTCCGCCGCCACTAGCCGCGCCATAACTCAATGATCACGCTTTGCAAAACAACATACATAAAAGAATGGTGAGTTCAAAGAACTCAGTGAGTGGTGGTCTCGACCATCACCAAGTCAAACCATGTAAATAATTAATGTAGTAATTATCTCTGTGTTCAAATGACTGATATGATCATGGTACATATTACTTTAATAACTCGTGCGCTACGCACACGACGCACCACACAAATTGACTCGGCCCTCTAGCCTTAGTGCCCATAACTCGGTTGGGAAAGGCCCTCCGACCCATGCCACTCGGGCTCATTGAGCTAGGAAGGCCCTCTAGCCTCAGTGCCCATAACTCGGTTGGGAAAGGCCCTCCGACCCATGTCACTCGGGCTCACTGAGCTAGGAAGGCCCTCTAGCCTCAGTCCCCATAACTCGGTCGGGAAAGGCCCTCCAACCATGTCACTCGGGCTAGGCGTACCACTTGGCCCAATACGGCCCAATATCATCTCGTGCGTGATGCGCACCACTCGGCCTATCCGGCCCAATATCATCTCGTGCGCGATGCGCACCACTCGGTCTATCCGGCACAATATCATCTCGTGCGCGACGCGCACCACTCGGCCTATCTGGCCCCATATAATCTCGTGCACAATGCGCACCACGTACTTAGCCCAATAAGGCACACTGCTATCTCATGTGCAGGGCGCACCACACGGCCTAATAAGGCCCAACAAATGCCTCGTGCGCTATGCGCACCACTTGCCCAAATAAGGCCCAATGAATGTCAACTTAGAGAATAACCAACTCTTAAACACTCCCTCCTTTCTATACCTCGCGGAACGTCAGTTCGCAACCCAACCTTATCCTCTCAACATTTACCTTTCCGTAATTCTTACCCGAAGCTATACCCTCATGTCAACATGTAGAAGTTAAATTTTTTACTACTGATGTCAAGATAATTTCTAGTATTTATAGCAAACCAGGAAAATGTCGTACCGGGCTCGTAATCCAACTCGCTTAACATGCACAACGACAAATCCAGCCTAGTGTAACCATCTATTTTCTACCTGCACCCTACTGTTCAGGTCACCAAAGTAATTTATATGTTTTCAAAATATAATGTACATGAAGATTGATAGGTTACATCGATATTTTACACAGTAAACTAGCAACCCAAGCAACATAATCAACTCAGAATGCATTTAAACAACAATCTTCAACAACCTCAAGCAAATTTCAGCATAAGATAATTAACTTTATTTAACATCTAAATCACAGTAGCATCATGGCAACATAATCATGAAACAAAATCTTATCCATTTGCCCTTAAGGGTACCCTACACCCTTAGGGTCACTCGGCCACACTAGGTCACAATAATACAAAATTTTAAGCATGATATATTAAATACAATCCTCGAAATTAATCAGTAATCAAATTAGAAATAATTAACAAACATCAAACATGAGTTCTTCTAATAGGGCCAACCCTTCCTAGGGTTTGGGGGCATACCCTAGGACTACCGCACCCTTCCAAACCCCAAGGGCTGCCCTATAATCCTCCATCAACACATACAAACATGAAAAAAAATTTAATTTTCGAAAAAATTCATCTTCTAATCCTACCTACAAGGATCAACATAATTTAATAAGACCAAACTGAAATCAAAATACCTCTTCTAATATCGGATAAATAAATTAGAACTTTTACACAAATCATTTCCCTTACTTTAATTCAACCGGCACTAAAGGATATAGTGTGCCCTTCCTTGCGGCTGCACACACACCATTTTCCTCTTCTCCATCCTAGGTCAATTTTCACATAATTACCTACTGTTATAATTAAGCCTAGTCAACTAGGGCTTGTTGACCACTTAATTCCCTCGACACCCTACTTACACCATGTGGCCACAAAAGGGGGAAGGAAGCATGCGGCCACACAGAACCCAACCTAGGGTTTTCAATTCCATGTTCCACCGTACTATCAATTTAATCCAAGAATAAAATTATTCACACAAGCCAAAGAAAAAGTACATTTAGTTAACCATTCTCAAGGTTAATATACACCTCATTCTCAAGGATCGGCTGTGAGAGGGAAGAATAAATTAGGGTTTCAACTTCCAATTCCCTTTTCACCCATACCACCATTCAATGCCTATTGTTATAACCCTACACAAATATATTCATTGACTGCACGTTCAATTTCAAGTCAAAGTCTTTTCTAAATATTACAGCCACAAAGAAGGATAAAGCATACGACCAAATGAATAAAATTAGGGTTTCTATTCCCTGTTCGAGTGCACTTACAAAGAATGCTCTTCGTACAAGCCAAATATAAAATTCCATGCAGAAGAGAAATATCAAACTTTTCTTCAAAGTAGCAGGCAGCCACAGAAATAAAATTTCCAATGCCAAACTCTCACACATTAAGGGCATGTTTGATATCCTGTATAAGCATCTTGTATAGTATTAGGATAGTACTATACAGTGTTTGGAAACAGTGTATTAGTACCCCAAAAGCTATCATAAGGTGTATTAGTAATACACTCTCAAAGCTCTTCATTAGCCTGCACTAGAACTTTCAATATTTTGGATACTAATTTTATCTCCGACCAAAAATTTAAAAATATATTATAAAAATATTATAAAAATAATTTTAATTTATAAAATAATTTTAATGATAAAAAATATTATATAATTTTTTATATTATATTATATTATTATTATATATTACATATAATATAATATTATAGTGTATATTATTATATATTATATTATATTATATTACATTATATAATATATAATATTATATTATATATTATAATAAATATTATATTATATTATATTATATTATACAGGTTAGTCAATACATACTAGTACTATACAAACTAGTACATGTGTGCACCAAACACTGTATAATAATAGTACAATACAGGCTAGTACTATACAGGTTAGTCAATACAGACTAGTACTATACAGACTAATACTATACGGTGTACCAAACGAGCCCTAAATCCCTAATCTTAGTAAGGAATCGGCATAAGGAACACTACCCCAAATCTCGATTGAAGAAAGGATCAAAATAATTTCAAGAAAACCCCATATTACTTATGGTGAGGGGTGGCCAAGGAGAAGAGGGAAAACAAAATTTCTTAACAAGAATAGCCACTCACCTAGAGAGGTAATCAAGGAGAAGAAGACGATAATGACGCCTGGCGACAACGATAACTGGCGACAGCGGAGATCCGACCACAAGGGAGCAGCGCCTCCTCCCTCTTGTCTTGGGCATCGTGTGGCTTTCCCTCCCCCGTATGGTTGCCCAAGATTAAATATTTAATTATTATTATTTTTTGAAATTTACCTATTTACCCCTCATCACTTAAGTGAACCATATCTCGGTCTAACCTTGTTCGACTCGAGTTCCGATTGAACCCTCGGACTCGATTTAGTCCAACTCACATTAAATCTACAAACCAACTTAAGTGATATAATTTTACTCGTGCATAAGGTCTATATTTTAATTTGCGCCTTCTGGAGATCTACTCGGCCCGCTCTGACGCGCATCTCGACTTTTCTATTGAAGCCATAATAAATTGGTTAAATTTTTAATTATTTTTTTTTTTCACAGGTATTACAAAGTACATGCTTCCTCAATAACAAGAGATATTTAGTTTTCTCTCTAGTTTATCATCTTTCTAAGAATATCGTGAGAAACAAAACAAGGAAGGTTCTTTGTCAACTATGGTAAGAATGTGTAGGAACAAGAAAATATGTAGGAATGGGGAAGGAAAATTTCATGATATTAGTAATTTATGTTGAGAAGAGATCAATGCAAAATCTTTAGAGTGATGATTTAACCCCTTCTTTTTCAGGATTAAATCATGAGACGAAATTGTTCAATTTTAAAACTTATTCTTTGGAATGGGTGGGATAGGAAAAATAAAGGTACGTGAATTTTTTTATTCTCATTATTTGAATAGATTTTCATTATAATTTTCTTATTGAGAAGTTTTAGTTGTCCTAATTATGGTGATTCTAAACTTGAACATGCTTTTCAATCAAACGAGCACTTTTTAGAAGAAATTCACTTGGGCAAACTAAGTTTAGTATTAAAAGAAATCAAATGTCAGTTTAAAACAACATTATTGGGTTTGATAATTTATCAAACACCATAATGTCAGTTTAGTTTTAAACATTTTGGGTCAATAGTCGAGATTATAATTTATCTTCATTGAAGGAGCAAGTACATTATGAGTTTTGATATAAACAATATTTTTATCAAAGGAGTAATTAAGTTTGGTTTGAGTTTGGTTTGTTGAGATTTGAAGATCTTCAAGTGGTGAGTGAGCAAAAACAACTTATATAATAAATGCAATAATTGGTACAAGGACTATTTCATGGTTACCAAAATATCCATCAGGATTTGATATCTTACCTAAGGTTGCTGAACTATAGAAATGGCTAACTGTGTATTACAATGAAATTTTTTGTTTAGTGTTTATTTTAATGTTGTTTAGCATTTAGTGTTTATTTTAATTTTTACCATTGCGATATATAGTATGAATGTGGATCTTCTTCTGGATCACGTGGCTGTTCTCAGTCCTTTAGAAAGGGTTTGTTTCGTACGAGACAGTTTTGAAAGAAGTAGATGGATGTCAAGGAATGACCTAGCCACCGTTGAACATGCACTATATCTTGTTGGAGCTCCAAGAAATCGGACGGCAAGCACCGTAAGAAATCCTAGAGTTGGCCCAATTCACGACTGTTTCTTGATTGCTCCTTCCTATAATGATAGGTCTCCTACAAAAAGGCATTGGGATTTGTTACGGTGTATGAGAAACATGACTGTTCATGCCAAGGATACAATAAATCATGTAACTGCACAAGAAAACATTTTCTTTTCTTTTCTAAATTTGCATTTTGTGGAGACTTCTCATGATTTTTTTCCCTCTTTGTATGTGCAGTTTGGTGTACTTTTTCTTGATTTAGAGGTGGAGACAATGGTTATGCACGTCTTCAGAAAGTATATAATAAAATTTCAAGAAAAATTTGATGAAGCAGACGGTTTATCTTTGTTGAGGTATTTATTTATTTGTTTGTTAGAGTTGTAACTATAGGATCTATTATATTGACCTGATTTATATTTTTCAGGTTCTCTCACTGTTATTATGCAAAATGAAATGGAAAGCTGGAGGTCTTGAAGAAATTGAAGTGTTGTTCGGTGTTTTGGGGATAAGAGTTGGCTTTCCTTGCTAGGTACATTGCATTGGAACTTCAAGAGGTATGTATTCTTTTAACTATACATCTGATATTGTGAATCATGCACTTCATTTAGTTACTTAAGTGCATATTTTTCTATAGTTGATTGAGTTTAATAATCTTAACTCTTCCACAAGACAATCTTGATGCAGAAGAAATGAAAACTAAGTTGAATTTTCTTGGTAAGCTTTCGACTTATCTGACTGGATTATCTGATGTGCTCGAAGTTTTGGAGTCCTCATTTAAGGGTAATCTGTCAGCACAGCTTTAAGACTTGCAGCTTGTTCAAGAGAGCATTTCAAAGACAAAGCAGGTTTCACTTCTTGTAAAAAGTTGCTGACAGAATGCTAGCTATCTACTGTTTATAGGTGCATCAAATTATTATATGAGATCATTTAGTTGCACTTCATCTTGCCCCTTCTGAATATTATTAATACTAGTCTTATGACCGGAAAAATACAAAAGGTAAATAAAAGTTAAGTGTTGAAATTATTATTTAAATTAATCTGAAATTAATTAAAATATTGTATGCTTGTTAATAAATAATTAAATTTTAAGTAAGTTATATCAAAGTAGCTCGAAAAATATATATAATGGATTTGTCAATGTCTTAAACTTGGATTAACATTAGCATTTTTAACAGAATGAAACTTTCTAGTTGGCACTAAACGCTTTCAAAATATAACTTTTTAAAACAGAAGATGGAAACTAGAGGTCCCTATTGTTGTTATTAATTCATGGAAAATAAATATAAAATCTTATTATGAGAAGAGAAATTAGAAGCATTAATTGGTATTGTGAAAAATTAATTCATAATACAATATATTAAGAAGTGGTTATAATTATAAAAAAAAAACGGAACATTATATTCTTCAGCAGACCATTATGCTGAAGAAATAATGCAACTATGATCATTATGCTGAAGAAACAATGCAACTAAGAATAGGTTTCCAAAAATATTGATGTTATTTGAGATATATTTGCAAATCAAGTTTCAATATTGAAGGGAACGAATAAATTATTGATATAGTTTAATATTCAAAGGAAAAAAGTCTATAGTTATCTAGACTGTTTAATTAAATTTGGTGAAAGAGAAAAATTTAAGTATCTAGATTCATTTTAAATATGAAATAATTAGTGATTATATAGTCCATTATTAAAAGAAACATATATATAATTTGGCGTTTCTTCAGCAGGATCATTTTTGCAAGGTATTCTTCTGTTCCTCCCAGTGTGTCTCACTTGGTAGCTGGGGACGTTTCAGGAGCTGTTTTCTGTTTCCTTTCGGAGAAAAAAAAACATATACTGATAATTGAATGTTAAAAAAAAGAAAAAGAAAATAACATTATGTTGGACCAATAAATTATAAGCTCAACATGTGGTAATAATGCAGCGGAAAATTATGTTGATGTTTAAAATCCACAAAGGTTAGATCGGATCAAAGCTTCAGTTGGTATAAGTAATGAGATAATTTATTTTATTCAGCTAATAATCATGCGATTATGATTTACTAATGATTTGATTGATTTTTTATTAATGTAGAACTGTGATATTTCTTTTTTTCTTAAGCTACTACCTTCATACTAAAATGAGTAGAGCAAGATTGAGGGTGTAGAACCGGACCGGGCATAGAACCGGCAAGATTGAGGGTTCATGGTTCAACCTTGTTCAACCGGGTTTTTTTATTTTTTTAAAATAATATTATTTAAATATATTTATATAAATACAATATGAAGAAGGGAAAAATATGTTGTTGTGTGTTGTTCTAAACCCCTCAATCTCATCCCACACCCCAATTAAGAAAAAATGCAAAATATTCATTTAACAAAATTATCATGCTCCAACTCAGGGTCGCGTGACTGACCAGGGTAGGTGTCTGTACCCCGAAGCTTACCACATGCACTCATCAACATAATAACAATATCCAACCAGACTGACATAGAAAACATAAATGAAGTTTACTAAAGTTTTATAAATGTTTGAAAACAAGTTTTTACAACTCAAATGATCAAAGAACACGACTCAGTGCCTGAGTCATGAACAAAATCCTCTACATGACTACAACTATAAAATTGCCTGCTACGAGATCTACGATACCACATGCCCTCCAGCCGCGCCATGCCACCAAGCCGTACCTCATTGGTCATGCTCTACAAAACAAAATAATTAAAAACCATGAGTCCACGAGGAACTCAGTGAGTGGTTCTTCCGACCATCCACTTAAATCGCCAGTATAATATCATATATAGCAATAATTAAAACATATACATAAAATTTATACTAGTCATAACATAATAATTGACCAGTTGGCCATTCCCTGCGAGTAAATAAACCAACCAATTATGGCTCTGCACAATAAGTATCAATCGGCCACTATGGGCCTTACCCTGCCTAAATAGTTTCGGTCGTGCTCGGCATTCATCACATTACAATACTCGGCCATACCGGCCCACGCAATCATACGAGTATGTACACTAGCCACATTAGGAAATATTCTTACATAAATTCCGCATTTAGTGATTCAATCACCAGGTTCGTCAATTAGAATGGTCAGCTAGTTTTTGGAGCCCCACCACCGGGTTAGGGATAGCTAGTCCCACCCAACACTCGGGTCTACCGTCAGCGTGGCCCACTGACAAAATCTCAAGACCCCCGCCACTCGGGTCTAACACCTAGCGTGGCCCACTGGTGCAATCTCAAAACCCTAAATCCACCCACTGAGTCGGGTAATAGCCGTGCTGGCTAATGACACCTCTCAGCCCGACCATCTCAAGCACAATACACACACAATGCACAATGTGTTTCACTAGTCATTAAACACCTCCCGAGCTTGTGCCCATTCCTAGCCCTATCCCGGGCTCTATCAAAACCATATCTAAGTGTTACCCTTCCTAGGGTGCGAACACCTAATGTCTCTATGTTCAAATGTTAACATTTATTCTTTAGTAAATTTACGTCATCTACTAGCAAAGCTCTATACCAATCTTTTATGACTGTAGTGCTAAACAATATCTTCTAATTTTTCTCTACCTATGTTCATTGTCAAAAATAGCATCTACTCGTCTATATTTAGCACTACTTAAAGAGAATAATTGCAATAAAAAATAAATCACAGTGCACCAATAATGAGATAATTCCATAATTAAATCACCATAATCATCTACATGATCACAACAATTAAATATCAATTCCCTACATTTAATTATGTAATTTCAGCATAATTAAATTAAATTCCAGCAACATCATACTAATGTAGGAACCCCATAAGCATGTGATCTATGCAAGTAAAATGATTTACAATGTGAAATAAAATTCTTTTGGGAAAATCATACTTTTGGTCCCCAAAGTTTGCTCAAATTTTAGTTTTAGTCTCCATACTTTATTTTTGTTTAGGATTTGGTCCCTACTGTCACATCAGGCCTAAACGGAGTTGACGTGGATAACATGCTGATTGGATATTACTGACGTGGACCTGCAGGGACCAACTTTGTAAACTATGGAGACTAAAACCAAAATTTTTATAAATTATGGGGACTAAAACAAAAATTTTAGTAAACGATAGAGACCAAAATTATTGTTTTTCTTAAAAAAATATAAAAAATCACAATATATTTTTAAATTTATTTATAAATAATTATAATACTTAAACATATTAAAATTGAGTACACTATAGTAATTTATATTAATTTTGGTGGATTTAAACCGACGCCGTCATTAGGCATCGGTTTTTATCCGTTATTTATCCTAATTTAGCATGAATTCCGTAGTGGTTGCAGAATTCGAAAACATACTCTCCTAATCTACTCATCTCTTCACTGATTACCTCCTCACCTCTATTTTTATCCTAAATTTGGCACATTCAAAGAAGTTTAAATTAGATTTCGAATGTCAAAAAGTATTAATTTTTACTCTAATAAATGTCGGTTTTCCATGCATTTGCTGTAGTGGCAACACCATAAAACAAGATTATTGCTACGATTCCATGGGCATTGTTAAGGGACATTCATGGAAAACTGACATTTATTAGAGTGAAAATCAACAATTTTTAACGCTTGAAATCTAATTTAAACCACTTTAGATGCGCTAAACTTAGGACCAAAATGGAGGTGAGGAGGTGATCAGTGAAGAGATGAATAGATCGAGAGAGCAAATTTTCAAATTCCGCAACCACTGCAGAATTCATGCTAAATTAGGGTAATTAACGGATAAAAACTGGTGCCTATTGACGGTGTCAGTTTAAATCCACCTAAATTAACGTAAATGTAAGACCCGAAAAAATTTCCTAATATAAAAATCTATTTTGGTGCAGCGCGTTAGACCCGAGGTTAGTCGAGTCGAGACTTGGAATCGTCTCGAGTAGAAGGTATGACTCGACTAATTATGTATGAAGTTAAATTGTTTTAATGTCTCTTTCCTTTTATGTATTTGTACCTTAATTGAATTAAGATCGACTCGTGTTACGGATAGAATCAGAACCCAAGTCGAACTCGGACTGATCGAGTCGAGTCAGTGTTAAGTTGTAAGGGAAATTAAGGCATGATAGATGAGGGAATAAAATCCGTCATCATAGCTGCTGTGCGGCTCATCTAGGAGCCGCACAAAGCAGCGCATAGGGAGAGGGGGAGAAGGAGCAAGGAGGAGAGATCTCGGTCGATCCGGAGATCGCATCGTCGCCAGAAGATTCGAGATCACCAATGTCAGATCCTTCATCTTCCTCAAGCAAAGTTGATTGGTTAACATGTTTTTGAAGGGAGGCGAGTGGCCAACCCTATGGATCTTGAAATCGGGTTTCTTTGCGAGTTGTTTTGCCAATCGACGTGTTCTTTCGTATTGGAACTTAATTGATTTGTGTACCTACAAATTCGTACTTTCAAATCGTGATTTTCTTCCTTCTATATGGGTTGGTCGAGTCGAGGAAAAAGGAGAAAGGTCATGCCGAAATTTTCCCCAATTGCCTCGCTCGTCTTGCAACTTGTAGATCGCTTTATGTTCGTTATATGTTGGATCTTTGTATTGATACTTGTGTTGTTGTCGCAACATGTTCACCTCCCTTAGAAGGCTCGATCGAGCAGGATGTTACCTTGCTTGAGTCGGCCGAGCAATGGAGAGGGGTGGAAAACTCGAGGCTGTCAGATCTATACGCTGGATTTCATGTTACGTCGTTTTGAATGCCTACTTACATGCTTAGTGTTAGGTTCAAATTATATTATATGATTGTTGTCCATCTTGAGAATTGATAGCAACTGTAGATCTATATTCTAACGATTATGGAAATGTTCTAGCTAATGCATATATAGACATGATGGTTATGGTACATGTATCAAAGGAAATGTTTCATTGAATTTCAGATATCATGTTTAATTGTTGTTATGTTTATTACATGTTCCTTAATGGTTCAATCCATGAAATGTTTCATTAATTGTTTAAATTCTTTATTTTTGAATCATGTGGCTATATATATGACGTGAAGTAATTTATCTATAACTTATATGTTGTCCCGTTTTGTTATTGGGTACATTTTCAAGTTTATGACATGTATTTCTCATTAGCAAGGATAGTATATGACACTAGATGATTAACATAAAAATATGAGGTGTGTGCTATTTATGGAAACTCAAAGGTGGACTAGTTAGGTTTTACACCTAAGAAATAATTAGCGAGCAATAGTGCACACATATTTTGACTCGGAAATAAAGGGCTGAACACGGGCGAACGCCCGGGATTTTAAACAAGGAAGCTCTAGGACACTTGCTTGTGTGATGTGTTTGTGATGGTCTGCCGAGATGCTTGAGTAGTCGGAATGGCGAATGCATGACTCGGCCAATGATTGGGTATTGAGATATCACCAGCGGGCCCGCTAGGTGTTAGACCCCAGTTGGGTGGGACTAGCTATCCCTACCACAGACGGTGTACGGAGACTAGAAGACCATCCTAGTCGATGGCCCGGGATTTCTTGACTTCATCTTGATATGGTGTGGCCCGAGAGGCCAATGTGATTCTACCTTGTATGGTAGGGCCGGGTATAGCCAGAATTCCTAGACCATAAGTAGGCCTTAAGGGCCGAATGCCAAGTGGCTTAATTAGGCCGTTATGGTAGGTTTCTCTCATATATGGTCTATATAGAACGATTCACGGAGTCGATAGTCATATCAAAAGTAACTTACCTCCCTGTCTATATATTATGTTGCCTTATATGATTATGCATGCCTAATCGAGGATTATGTGGAGGTTCGGAAGAATCGCTCACTGAGTCCCAAGTGGACTCACGATTGTTTCTTTTTGTTTTGCAGAGCATGATCAGTGATTTGAGGCTTGTCGTCATGGTGCAGCTGGAGGCAGACGGTGGTGCCAAATCTCGTAGCGGCGTCCAGTTGTTGTGTTGTCATTTTTCCTACACTGACAGTTATGGTTTTTTTTAAAAAATAACATGTAATAAGCTTTGAATTGAGATGTTCTAGTTTGTGACGATGTTAGCTTTTCTTCTTTTATTTGAAAAACATATTTGTGAACTTTGAAAAGTTAAATAAAATTTCATTGTGGCTTCTTTTATCCGATGTGTTCTGGTTCTCTTGATGGTCAGTGTAGGTAGTAGACTACAGGGTAGTATGTAGATCCTGGCCGGTCACACGACCCTCAGTTCGAGTGTGATAGTAAATTACTGTAGTGTGCTCAATTTTAATATTTTTAAATAATTTATAAATAAATTTAAAAATATCTTATGATTTTTTATATTTTTTTAAGAAAAAAAATAATTTTGGTTTTAGTCCTCATAGTTTACAAAATTTTGATTTTAGTCCCTATAGTTTACAAAGTTGGTCCCTGTAGGTCCACGTCAACAATGTCCAGTCAGTATTTGTTATCCACGTCAACTCCGTTTAGGCCTCATGTGACGACAGGGATCAAATTCCAAACGGAAATAAAGTGTGGGGACTAAAACCAAAATTTTAAAACTATGAGGACTAAAACTAAAATTCAAGCAAGCTGTGGGAACCAAAAATATGATTTTCCCTATTCTTTTTTTTTCTTAAGATATCTCACCCCACATGTCATCACCCAAGAAATCTATTTTCAAAACTCAAAACCCTCCCCTTCCCCACTCGGCCGAGCCCTAACTTAAGGGCTTTCATCATGCGGCCGACCCAAGGGATTAGGAAGATTAGTCTTCTCCCATGTTCTAGGTTTTCTTGATCTATATGAACATATAACAAATACAAAGAATCAAATCTACACATTTAAACCACACGAGGAATTTGGGGAAAATTTTGGCATGAGCTCCCCTATTTTTCTCTATTCGGCCGGCACTTATTTTCAAGAAAACATCGCGGAAAAACCTCAAGATCAAACATCTACATCTTTAGGGAGATACAAGATCAAACACCACAAAGGATCATCACGAAAAGTCGGCACCATCAAAACCACAAGGGTTCGGCCACTAGCCTTCCCCTCTACTCCAAGATTCAACCACTCACCTTAAGAATGTAGGGAAAAGGATGAGATGAAGACGTTTTCGATCTCCGGTGATGACACCAAGCCCCGGCGCCGCCCTCTTGCTCTCTCCCTCTTCTCGTCCACCTCGATCCGTGTGTGGTTCTTCTTGAGCCGTACAACGGCTGGGGGAGAAGGTTTTTATTATATCTTTTTTTTTTTACAACCATGCCCTCACAACTTAAGTTCTCTTACTCAACTCAACCTGTGCCCGAATTGAGCCCCAACTCGACCCGCAAACCCGGTTCCAACCCGACTTGAGTCTCAATTCATCTTATAAAATATAAAAGCATTAATTACATATCCAACAAATTAAATTATACCTTCTACTCGCGTCGATCTCGCGACTCAACCCAGCTAGTCCCTGAACCGACTCATTGAACCAAATAAAATTTTATATTATGAAATCACGGATATTACAAAAATAATCTTTAGAGTGATGATTTAACCCCTTCTTTTTCAGGATTTAACTGCATGAAACGAAATTGTTCAATTTCAAAGCTTATTTTTTGGAATGAGTGGGATAGGAAAAAATAAAGGTATGTCAATTTTTTATTCTCATTATTTAAATATATATATATATATATATATATATATAATATTCATTATTATTTTCTTCTTGAGAAGTCTCAGTTTTGTCTTATGGTCATTCTAAACTTGAACTTGCTTTCAATAAAACAAGCAAGAATTTTTAGATTAAAAGAAATAAATGTCAATTTTTAATGATAAAAAGCATATCAAATAACCATCTGTATAGCCATTGTTGGTCAAGCCATAAAATTGAAAATTTTGAAGATTGTATCGACACAATGCAATCAACTTTTTTAAAACATTAAGGGAGCATTTGGTTGCCCACAAGTGCAAATGCTGCAACTTTAGTTACAGCATTTGGACAAAAATTTTGTTTGGTTGGCTGCAAAAATCTTCTGCAGCATTTAGTAATTACAACTTGTATTTCTAATATCATTTGCAGTCTGTAAATGGAATTGGAGTCCAAAAGGCCCGCAGTACAAGATTGCGGGCTACAAATGCATTAATTTAAGTATTAGAAAATAATTAATTTGGGCGACTTAGAGTCGTCGGATGGAGATGGAATAAATATCAAAGTTATAGGTTTTCACACGCTGCACGTGATGGTAGTATTTGATTTTAGATTTGATGTCATTTGGTAGAATTTGTTTTGTATATTTTTCAGTATTATACAATAATTAAAAATTATTATTATATTTTGATAAATAATTAAATAATATAAAACATATTTTACTAAACTAAATGGTGATTTAGAGTATAAAAATAATATTATTGCAGGTCGAATTGATTCTGTTGTAGCTACCAAAGTAGGGTGGTAGCGGGACAACCTAGTAAACTCCAACTCCTACTACTGGACTATCATCCCGCTCGTTTGGCGCAACTGCTCAAACTCTTTTGTCCACCTCTCGCGGACATTCCTGGGTAGGTATCGTTCTATCACTACGGCCTTAAACTCGTCCCATGTAAGGGGTGGCGTAAGGCCCCCCCTGCGAGCCTCCTAGGTCTGGAGCCACTCATTTGTCGGTCCCCTCATTTGTAAACCCACCATGCGTGCTGCTGCCTCGGATGAACACCCTAGCACCCGACAAAGCGCATAGCAATCACTGAGAAACTCCATGACATCTGCTAACTGGTCGGTACCAGTGAACTCTAGGGGCCTCAATCTGACAAACCTCTCATAAGGAATCTCACGGCCCACTGTCTCTTGATGATGCTCTGCCCCAATCACAGATGTCACTAACTCCTCAGTCACTGGAACTGCTGGTACAATTGGCTTGGGTTGAGGCTGTTGTTACCTCATTTCTCGCTCCTTACAGAGCTCCCTAGTTAACTCGGCCACCTGCGCCTCTAACTGCGCCACCCGGGGGTTCGGCTGTGCCCTCTCCTGGGCTAGGCGTCCACGGCCCCGACACCTAGTGCAGCCTCTACCTCAGCCTTGGCCCCTCTTGCCTGCAGAATTATACTGCCACTCATCACTGCCTCACCCTGAGTCTCCATCACTATCAAGAAAACATAATAGAGAAACAAATTGCGTTAAGTACAAGTCTAATTAATTTTTTTTTTGTGATCATAAGTATTGTTGCTGACGCGGGCCATCTTCGTAGCTCAATCTCATGAATAGAACACACCGTATACGAGTGAGCCGTCTCCATAGCTCAATCTCGTGAAAAGAACACACCGTATACGACACACTAACTCTTGCATATATATAGTACTCTATGTTATAATGATGTAGTCAGGACCTAACCACAGGCTCTGATACCACTTTGTTACACCCCAATCACTAGGTCACGTGACCGGCCAGAGTGCAGCTAAGTACCCCGAAGCCTAACCCATTACACAAGCAACTAAATATGTACAACTTGAAAGCAAAGTTTTTATAACATAACTAAAATGGTTGATTACAACTCAGTATCAAAACATAATCCACATGACAAATATTTCATAAAAAACAACTCAACCAAAAGTTTAACAATTCTAAAACAATCTAAAGGCTAAAATGTCTTAGTTCTCAAACATAGACTCGACTCAACTTGACTCAACTACGCCAACTAGCTCAGGAGATCGCTACTGAAGGCCGCCGTCATCAGCTGCGCCGTACCTAAGGATCACGCTCTGAAAACAAACACAACAATAAAAGTGAGTATAAAACAGTGAGTGGTCTCCCAATCCTCACCAAGTGGAATCCAATAATAACAATATAAAAAATGTTAAGTGAGTGTGGATGTCAAATTAATTATATAAGAAATGTGTTATCATCCGACTCTACGGAAAGTGTCCTCTAATTTCCAAATCCCAATTAAACACTCTTCTTAGGTTCACTGATCTAGGAAGGCCTGTTGGCCTAAGGTTTTCTACCTTAGTCTTAATCTCGGTTTTGATTATAACAAACATGGAACTAATGTTTCATTGAGAAATCTTTCAGATTCCATATTGGTTAGCTCTTGATGTCCTCGATCAGAAATATTGAAGAAATTAGAAAATCGGAAGGACATTGATTGTCGTGTTTGGGTTCATCATGGAAATCTCTCGAAGATCGACGTGTGCACCAAAGACGTCTTGGTCGAGTCTAAAGAACACATGGAAACCTCTCTAAGTTGACGTACGTTGAAAGCCGAAACCTGAAAATGAAGCGCGCAAGAAGAAGGCTGAAAAAATCAAGTTCAGCCTAGGTTCGGTCGACCGGTCGGTCGACCGAAGATGGTTAAAAATCATAGTGGGTACTCGGTCAACCGATGCCAAAAATTGGCAGTCCCTACTTCGGTCGACCGATCGATCGACCGGACAGCTGAGGAGCTAATCGTGACTTATTTGGTCGACCATCCGATCAACTGAACAGAGCAGCAGAAGCGCAGAAAGCTAGCGGTCGCTGGGCGGTCGATAGATCGGCCGATCGACGATCGACCGGCAAGCGATCGGGCGTTGGCAACGGGTAAAATTACACCCGTTGACACGCCGTTTCTTTTGGGGTTTATAAATACCCATTCCAATCACTCTTCTAGCCAACCAATGATGCTTCTAAGGCCAAAAGAGCCACTCCTTGCATCTCTACAAGATCCTTGAGCCATCTTTGCAAAGAACCCTAGCTTTGAGCCTAAGAACCTTAAGATTGACTTTGAGCTTGCCTTGATTCATCTTCAAGTCATCAAGAGGAGCTAGGACATCTTGTTTGAGAGCTAAGTTTACATTGTTTATTATTTGCTCTCATTATTGTTTTATTTTATTGTTTATTTCATTGTAATTGAACTTGTGTAAACCTAGAGTGCTAGGTTGATTGAGTTGGTGGTTGCCTTGGTGTTAAGGTTTAAATCCACCATTGTAAATATAGTTTGCTAGGATTAGTTCTTGTTGTCCTTAGGATTGAGGTGGGAGAGTGCTCTCGGTAGGAAAACGGAGACTTCCGGGTGTGGAAGTGCCTTCGGTGTGAGAGCGGAGACTCTCCGGTGAAAATATCCTCGTTGTAGATGAAACAAGATAATCTAGTAAAGCTAGTTTGGAAATCCTATGCGGGGTGCTTAGGTAGTGGAGTAGACATTGGGGTCGAACTACTATAAATCATTGTGTTAGCATTGATATTTTGTTTGTCTTTATTGCTTCATATTTATTGCTTCTGCTTGCTATTAATATCGTGCCTAGCCTAACTAATCAAGAAATGATTAAAATTGAAATTAGACGAAAAGATTAGTTAACATACTATTCACCCCCCCCTCTAGTATAGGCCATTTCACCCAACAATTGGTATCAGAGCAGGTCGTAGTTTGAGATTTCACCATCTCCTCTACATCGTCTCTTGATCCGGAAAATGACACTAGAGTGTTTAGCGTCTTCACCTCCTAGGTTCGATGACTTGAACTTTTGGTCTTTGGAAATATAGGATGTACACATATTTAAAGACTAAAGGTTTTGGTGTCGTTAACATGTTAAGACTAGAATTCATTGAACCTAAGGTTGACATGCATGCTTGGAGTGAATTAGATAAGAAAATGTTTAAGTATAATGGAGATGCCATGAATTGTATTCTTTGCACATTACCAAAGTCATGCATTGCTCTTCGGCTTATGATTTATGGGTCACTTTAAATGTTTTATATGATTATACCAAAACCGAAGAGATTGACACTTTTGATGAAGGTGGTGATGACAATGGTCCCTCACCTACTACTAATCTCGGTTTTGATGCCCATAGTGCTTCTAGTCAAAGGAGCAATTCTAAGAGCCGAAAAAGAAAGGTAATTTGTCATGCTTGCAAAGAAAAGGAGCATATGAAGAAAAATTGCCCAAGTATAAAGAACAAAGCAAGGAAGAGGTCAAGTGCTTCCACCTCCACCTCTCACTCACTTGAAGCACCCTCTAGCCATGACTATGAAGCCACATCTAAAGTTAGCCTCATGGATGCTATTGATGAGGTACACTCTCCTTCACCTAGTCATGCTAATGAAAATGATGATGCTAGCTCTACTAGTTCTCATAACATGTCATATGATGAGTTAGTAGATGAGTGTAGGAAAATGCATGCCTTGCTTGTTAGAAAAGATAAGGAAAATAAAATGTTGAAAAAGGAAAATGTGATGCTTAATTCCCAATTGCATGAATTCAAATTGGAAAATGAAAAATTGAAATCTAGGTCATTTGATTCATGCCATGATGATATGAAACTTGAGATTAAGGACTTGAAACATAAAAATGATAATTTAAAGAATGAAAATAGCATGTTAAAAACTCGGAGACATATGTAGCCTATAATGGGCTCATATGACCTTGTTGTTTTAAATCGTAGGCTCATCGTGACCTTTCGGTTTTCAACCAATAGGAAGGGTTGAAGATCTATTTTTTAAATATTTTATATTTTGAGATCTCTTAATTCGTTTCAGATTCACGATAATTTATTTTGAAACGAATTTCAAACTATTTAGCAAAGTGGACTTTGAAAATGATATTTGAATCTCTCTTTGCTATTTGGTTTGGTTAGCTTGCTAAGTAGCCTTTAGTTTCATTAGATCTACTAATGAAGTCTACTTGCAAGTTGAGAATGTTAATGGAAGACTATGCTATCATGAAGAAAATTGAAAAGTAAAAAGGACAAGTTTGGCAAAATTTCTAAGAATAAGGTATGGGTTTAATTTTTGCAAAAATCTTTGTATAATAATTGAATATTCATGTTTAACAATGTCTCTATACTCATGATTGATTTTTCATGATAAATATATGAAATTTCATGAGTAGGTAAAATTTTGATAACTTAGGCAATTTCATGATATCTTGATTGAATGAAATTTGCTCTAGGTTGAAATTCATATTAGAGACCTCATTTTGAGTTAGTGGTTGACAAACATGTTTATATACACATATCACATGAGTCTAGGTACTTAAACTTGAAAATTCATGTCTAGATGAACAATGTGATAACTAGATCACTTTAGGGGACTTAAACTTGGAAAAGTTTGACCCAAGTCAACAAATCGACTTGGACACTTCATTTTAAGTCCAAACTTCATAAACATATTTAGGAATGGGTATGACATGTTTCCATGCATTTATAATGAAAAATTCATATGGATATGGATAAAATGATATAGACGTGTTTTCATGAAAACCTCTTTTGAACCAAGTTGACCTAAGTCAACAAATTGACTTAAAGGTCTCATTTTCAATCCATATTTGGGGAACATGTTTAGATTTACTCATGTTAGATGTCCATAGGTTTAAGTTTGAAAAATCATGAGTAAATGGTAAGATTGAAACTTAGCAAGTTTCATGATAACTAGCTTAGTTTTGAATGAAACCATGCTAGGTTGATATCTTGACTTAAGGACATAATTTTTATTTCAAACTTGACATACAGTCTTTACATGATCATTTTATGGTGTCATAAAAGTTTGAATGAAAATTGAACATGTTTTGAAAAATTACTGAAATTTGCGAAAATGTCATAGAAATCTCAATCTTAAAACAATTTACTCAATGAATTTTAGAAAAATATAGAAAACTAATTTTGAGATGATTCTTGAAGCTGCACTTTCATTGAAAAATCTAGTATGTTGTGTAAAAATTTCAAAACTTTTCATACAAAATCTGATTTATAATGGAATTTTGAAGTTGAATTTCGAAAACTCAAAGTATCACTTACTTGAAATACTCACTTTTCTAATACTTTGATTTCTCATCAAAAACTTCAAATGAAAACTCATGTATATTATTTTGATTCAATGTCTAATATCATTCACACCATTACTTGAGTAAAATCATTCATAGGAATGATTTTGATAATTTGAATGATAGCTAGAAATACTCACTTTTTCATTGAAAACAATATAGGATGAAATTTGAACTTAGAAATTTTATTTTAAGCCCAAACATGACTCATATACTTAGATTCATGCATATAGATAAAGGCGAAGAAAATATAGGTAAATGAGAAGAAAATATAGGAAATCCATGCATATAGATAGGGGGGTTCTATTATATAGATATGCATGTTGATAGGGGGAGATATCCCTTAGTTGATTTCTTTTGTGTTTTAATATGTATATTTTCTTAAGGATGTTTGTCATCATCAAAAATGGGGAGATTGTTGGCCTAAGGTTTTCTACCTTAGTCTTAATCTCGGTTTTGATGATAACAAATATGGAACTAATGGTTTATTAAAAATATCTTTCAGGTTCCATATCAGTTAGCGCTCAATGTCCTCAATCCGAAATATCGGAGAAATTGCAAAGTCGGAAGGACATTGGTCAACGCGTTCGGGTTCATCGCGGAAATTTCTCGAAGTTCGACGTGTGCACAAAAGTCATATTCGACGAGTCTAAAGACCACATGGAAAGCTCTCCAAGTTATCACTCGTTGAAGGCACGGAACCCGGAAATGAAGCGCACAAGAAGAAGGCTAAAAAAATCAAGTTCAGCCTAGGTTCGGTCGACCGAATGGGGTTAAAAAGTGGCAGAAGGCCACTTCGGTCGACCGGGCGATCGACCGACAGAAGCCAAAAACTAGCAGTGGGTGCGTCGGTCGACCGATCGATCGATCGGATCGCATATCACAGGAATCGCATCTGGTGGTTGACCCGTCGATTAACCGCACAGAGACATTAAGCTAGCGAGCGGTCAAACTGTCGATCGGTCGGTCGATCGATGATCGACCGACATGCGACCGAACGGCGGTAACGACTAATTTTTCTCCCATTTTCCGCCCGTTGAGTTACTGTTTCTTCGAGAGGTTATAAATATCCCTCATCTAACTCCTTTAACCCCTCTTACAGATTTTATTGAGCATTAAAAAGAGAGTTTTGAGCCTTCTAAAGATTGATTAATAGTGCTCTGTTCTTCCGTCAACATTTTCTTAAGCGCCCAGTTTTCTCCTCAACTCGGCTTCAATTCCAGCTCAACAACTTGGCGAGTTGGAGGCTTGAAGGCTTGGAAAAGAGCACTGATTCTTGGTTTTATTCTTTAGCTCTTTTCATTGTAATCTTTATTGTTATTTGAACGTGCTTACTTATTGAAGTTAAGTTTGTGTAAGAACTAGTGTCAGGTCTTGGATCTAAGTGGTTACCTGAGTACAGAAGTAAAGCCACTTGTGTAAACATAACTTACTACGATTAGTTGAGGTATCCCTTAGGGTTGAGGTAGAAGAGAACTCTCAATAAGAAGGCGGAGACTTCCGGGTGTAGAAGTGCCTTAGATTGAGAGTGAGTCTCTTCAGTTCAAAGTCCTCTTGTAAGGGAACCGATTTAATCTAGTAAACATAGTTTGGAAATTCTAAGCGAGGTGCTAAGGTAGTGGAGTAGGCATTGGGGCCGAACCACTATAAACAATTGTGTTAGCATTGTTCTCTTTGTTTCATTGTCTGTGCTTAATTGATTTATTTTTGCTTCCGCATTTAATTGATAAATTGTGATTTGCCTAAATAACTTAAGAAATGATTAAAACCGAAATTAGGCAACAAATTTAGTTAACACACTATTCACCTCCCCACCTCTAGTGTGCCATTTCACCCAACACGCTTGACGTCGGCGCTAGTTTTAGTAGTACCCTCGGGTTCAGGAGGTTTTGTTGTTTATTGTGATGCCTCCCGAGTCGGCTTGGATTGCGTGCTGATGCAGAATGGCAGAGTGATAGCCTATGCCTCCAGGCAGTTGAAGGTTCATGAGAAGAATTACCCAACCCATGACCTTGAGCTAGCAGTGGTGGTGTTCGCATTGAAGCTGTTGCGTCACTACCTTTATGGCAAGGCTTGTGAGATATACACTAATCATAAGATCCTCCACTATTTGCTTACGCAGAAGGAGTTGAACCTGAGGTAGAGAAGATGGCTGGAGCTGTTGAAGGACTATGACTGCACGATCATGTACCATCCACGAAAGGTTAATGTGGTGGCTGATGCCTTGGGTAGGAAATCTATGGGCAGTTTAGCACATTTGGTGGTCAGGAGGAGGCCGTTGGCTCAGGAGTTGGCCTTATGCTTGGATGGAAGAGCAGTCTTGACAGTGTCAGAATCGGGTGCGCTGGTGGCCCACTTGAGAGTGCAATCGGCGTTGGTTGACATGTTGTAGGCAACGCAAGAGGAGGATGCCTTTTGTGCACTCACTAAGGATTTGGCCAGGAGAGGAGATGCAGATAATGGATTCAGTGTGGACTCAGAGGGCGTCCTGAGGTTTAAGAATCGGATTGTGGTACCAGATATGGCTGAGGTTCGCAGGTAGGTGTTGGACATGGCTCATCGATCCACCTACACTGTGCATCCGGGGGTCACGAAGATGTACCGAGATCTCAAACAGATCTATTGGTGGAAAGGCCAGGGAGGTAGAGTTCGTTGAGGGGGACATGGTGTTCCTCAAGGTGTCCCCTATGAAAGGGGTGGTGAGGTTTGGTAAGAAATGAAAGCTAAGCCCTAGGTTTATTGGGTCGTTTCTTATTCTCAGGCGCAGGGGAGCCGTGGCCTATGAGTTGGCCCTGCCTCCTAGTATGGACCGAGTACATGCAGTATTCAATTTGTCTATTCTGAAGAGGTACATTCAGGTTGAGTCCCATGTGATTGAGCCTACCGCAGTGGAGGTGGATTCAGCAGTCTCTTATGAGGAGCGGCCAATTGAGGTGATAAACCGATAGATCTGGAAGTTGAGGTCCAAGGAGATCCCCTTGGTTAAGGTCAGATAGGAGCACCATTTCGGCCAGGAGGCCACCTGAGAGGTGGAGCAGGATATGAGGGAGCGTTATCCTTCATTGTTTGATGATGTGGTGAGTCCTTATTTTGTTTTCTGAAATTCGATGATGAATTTTCTTTAAGGAGGGAGGATTGTAATATCCTAGATATTTAAATTTATTATTTCTCCTTTTATGTGTATTTGCTAGCCTAGCGGACTAGTTCGTGGTCGAGTCGAGTCGACTCATGGTCCAGAGCTAGCTTGCGAGCTCGGGTAAGTATGATATGAATTTATGAATTTATGAATTTTAGGCTTGGGTATTTGAAATTATTTAATTTGATGTTGTGTGTGCATAATTATTAATTATGTTCATGTGGGTGTATTTAATTGATTGCTTATGATTTATCTTGTATTAATATTAAATTAATTAAGTATATCAGGTTTGCGGGTCTTGATTTTGGCTTAAGGTGGATGCGGGTTGTGGATTAAGGGTTTAAGGGGTTAGGGTTGAGGAGGGAGTATAAAACCCTCCCTCATGGCTTGTGGCTCTTATTTTGGAGCCACCTAAAAAGTTGAGAAAATGATCCAGCTGCCAGCCCCTTTCCCTTTTCTCCTTGGAGCCGCCACCATCCAGAGCCGAGCCGAGCCGCCTGCTTCCTCTCTTCCTTCCTTCCTTTTGGAGCCAAGCCGAACCGCCTGCTTCCTGGTTTCCATGCCATGCTTAGACTTGAAATTTTGATCTCATAACATGGGGTATATGTCAAGAGCGCGGCACATGAGGCAGCGTCAGTGAGCACAGAAGATGTAAACGCCCATCTCATCATCTCGGGTGACGCACGTGGAGCGTTAACCAAGCACGACGAGGACATTAACGCAAGTCAAATCACAACGGTGACAGCTGAGTCAGTTCGCGGGACCAAAGTGCGAGAGAGGAAGTGGCCACGACACTTGGAGGATTATATTACGTATTAAAGCTTACTTTACGCAGTAGGATATAAATAATGAGAGATTTGTAAACAGGAGTTTTAGTTGATTGGCTTAATAAGAATCCAGTTTCTTAATCTTCTTCTTCCCACACGAATTCTTTCTCTCTGCTATTTCTTCTCTCCTCATCTCATATCTGATCTGATACGGCTAGCACCCTATCACTGGTGCTTTCATTGAGATCGTCGGAGGTGTCGATCGGATCTGATCGACGCGCATCGACGAAGGCGATGGAAACTCGCGGACAAGTGATGGGCGAATCTCTGAAGGTTGTCCATGAGGCAAGTTCGAGGCATGACCAGGTGTTGGGAAATCTGCAAGCCAGTTTGGAGGCGCAACAACAAACCTTGGAGCTCCAACGTCAGTCCATGGAGCCACAACAGAAGCTCTTGCAAAATGTAACGTCACAAATTTCTTTTCTGAATTCGCAAATAGTTCATCGGACGAAACCCAAGAGTGAGGTGACGGGATCGGGAGGTGGATTCGCTAATCGGGGAAAAAGGATCCGAGGTGATGGTGATGAGGATGAATTCCCATTTCCCCCGAGGCCACCTCAAGTTGAATTGCCAATTTTTAATGGGAGCGATGCAGAGGATTGGATTGCCTCTGCCGAAGATTTTTTTGAATTATACGCGACGGAAGATCAACACCGTGTGATGATGTCGTCATTTCGTATGGAGGGAACGGCAAAGAAATAGTTCCGCTAGATGCAATGCCGGAAGCAGCTCGCCAGCTGGCGGCAATTCACCGACGATTTGAACCGACGGATCTGGAGCTACCGGAGGGACAACTCACTAAACTGGTTCAGACAACGACTGTGGAGGAGTATGAAGGCCGGTTTGAGGACATGGCACTCCACACCACTCATTTGTCGGAGTCCTTCTTGATTAATTGCTTTGTCTCTGGCTTACGAGCGGACATTAAGGCCGAGGTGTTGACTCGCCAGCCCGAGTCCATGCATGAGGTAGTAACCCTTGCAAAAAGGCATGAGGCGAAGATGTTAGTGACACGTCGGCTTCAGACAATGAACACGCCTTCAAGAGCCGTAGGTATTTTGCCTACGCCCACCCGAAGTTTCTCTCCGTCTGCATCTTTCAATAAAGCCTCACCATCAGCACAGTATGTGGGCCAAACAACATCCGATGATTCAGAAAAAAATTCTCGACCCAACTTGTGATGGATTACATCGGCGGAAGCTCAAAAGAGGAAAGAGCAAGGGCTGTGTTTTTACTGCGATGAAAAGTATACATGGGGGCACAAATGTCAGTCTCCCCAGTTGTTTATGCTAGACGACGGCTCTAATTCCGAACCTGTGGAAGAAAGAGCCAAGTTGGAACCGGTTGAGGAGGATGGTGAAGCTGATCCGTCAGAAAAATCGCTGATTTCATTCAACACCTTATCCGGATGTTTTTTGCCAACCATATTGCGCTTCCAGGGTGAGGTGGCAAGAAGGGAGGTTCACATCCTATTAGACGGGGGAAGTACCCATAACTTCATCCAGACTCGAGTCGCAAAACATTTGGGGTTGCAAGTGGAGCCTACTGCAAATTTCGAGGTTATGGTGGGCAATGGAGCTCGGGTGCAATGCGAAGGAATCACCTGTCGACTAAAGTTGGTGATATAAGACACTACAGTTGAAGCTGACTTCTACGTTTTACCAATCAAAGGGTCTGAAGTGGTGCTAGGAATGGCCTGGACCGTCACTCTGGGACTTGTGTTGATGGATTATGCTCGGCTTCAATTTGAGTTTCAACTGCATGGCCGAAGACACATTTGGAAGGGAGAACAGAGTTCGTCAGCAAAACCAATAGCCTATCAAGCATTAAGGAGGTTATCGGGGACTCAATCAATAGCTGAGATGTATCATTTGAAGCTGCAACCCATGGAACCACCAAGGGAGGGCAACACAGATGAAGAGATGAGCAAAGTATTAGAGCAGTATCCGGAAGTATTCATGAAACCGCAAGGTCTACCTAACAACAAAAGGTGCCTATCAATGTGCGCCCCTACCGGTACCCACACCACCAAAAGGCTAAGATTGAGCGGCAGGTGCAGCAGATGCTGACGGAGGGAATAATTAAACACAGTAGCAGTCTATTTTCTTCGCCGGTGCTCTTGGTTAAAAAGAAGAACGAAACGTGGCGCTTGTATGTGGATTATAGGGCACTCAATGCAGTGACCGTGAAAGACCGGTTCCCAATTCCCACCGCCGATGAACTCTTCGATGAGTTGGGAAAGGCAATAGTGTTTTCTAAGCTCGATCTACTTTCAGGATATCATCAAATAAGAGTCGCCCCGGGCGATGTAACAAAGATGGCATTTAGAACTCACGAAGTCCATTACGAGTTCTTAGTAATGCCGTTCGGGTTAACAAATGCGCCATCAACCTTTCAAGCCACCATGAATCACATTTTTCAGCCCTACCTTCGCAGATTTGTGTTGGTCTTCTTCGACGATATACTCGTCTACAGTGGATCTTATAAAGAACATATCAAACATGTCGAGGTGGTGTTGCAGACACTTCGACAACATAAGCTAGTAGCAAACCGTGACAAGTGTTCTATTGGGTGTGCGAGGATTGAGTACTTGGGACATTTCTTCTCCTCAAAAGGGCTGCAAGTTGACCCAAGCAAAGTAGCAGCAATCCAAGCGTGGCCTCCACCAGCAGATATCTGAGGAGTCAGGGGCTTCCTCTGTTTAGCAGGGTATTACCGCCACTTCATAAAAGGCTTTGCAAGCATTGCGGCACCCCTATCGGATCTATTGCGCTGGGGAAACTTCTCTTGGACAGCTGAGGCACAACAGGCTTTTGAACGTCTCAAAGAGTTACTGAGTAAAGCTCCCATCTTGACGCTACCCGACTTCAGTAGCGACTTTGAAGTGGAGACAGACGCGTCAGGGGTAGGGATAGGAGCTGTCCTAACTCAAAAGGGTAAGCCAATCGCTTACTTCAGCCAGAAATTATATCCGCGTATGCAAGGAGCTTCAGCGTACCACCGAGAGATGTATTCTATCACTCAGGCTGTCGACAAATGGCGACAGTACCTGCTGGGCTGGAGGTTTACTATTATCACAGATTAGCAAGCCTTGAGGGAGATGACTTCTCAAGTCATCCAAACGCCGGAGCAACAGAAGTGGCTGAGTAAGTTGCTCGGCTATGACTTTGAGGTAAATTACAGAGCTGGGAAATTAAACACTATTGTTGATGCTTTATCCCGCCAATTTGTAAGTCAGTATATGGTGTTGCTGCAGTCGGTCTCCGGGGTAATGGAGATGATTAAGCAAGCAAACCTGCAGGACCCTCAGTTATTGAGGTTGCACGAGGATATTAAAGAAGGAAAAGAGACGAGTGGGCATTACACTATACAAAACGGGCTTGTGATGTTTTGAAAAAAAAACACTGGTACCTGAAGATGAAGTGATGCGAGTAACCATCCTGAAAGAATACCATGATTCGGTGCTCGGGGGTCACTCAGGAATCGACAGGACATACCGAAGGATAGCGTCTGGCTTCCACTGGAAAGGTATGCGTTGTGACGTCGAGGCATTTGTTAAAGAATGTCAGGTCTGCCAGAGAATGAAGACCGAACAATTACCCCGACAGAATTATTACAACCACTGTCGATTCCTGATGCAATCTTTGAAGATATTGCCATGGATTTTATCACTCACCTGCCGCCGTCGGAAGGGAAAACTGACATATTAGTGGTCGTCGATAGACTTACAAAATACGGCCACTTCATGGCCTTACCAAGGAGCTACACCAGTGAAAATGTAGTGGAGATTTTGGTGGACGGAGTGATTAAACATCATGGCATTCCTCGTTCGATTGTTAGTGACCGAGACTGTCACTTTGTCGGGGAGGTATGGAAGGAATTGGCGCGCTTGCAAGGAACCGAACTCAAATTTAGTTCGGCCTACCATCCGCAGACGGATGGTCAAACAAAGGTTCTAAACAAGTGTGTGGAGATGTATCTCCATAGCTTTGCCAACGACGAGCCGAAGACCTGGAGGAAGTACTTGCCATGGGCTGAGTACTGGTACAACACCGCGTATCAATCGACAGCTGGGATGACTCTTTTCAAAGCAGTGTATGGGCGAGAGCCTCCCACCTTGTTGCGATATTTCACAGGGTCGACAACTAATGAAGTGGTAGCACAGGAAATGGAGAAACGGGAGGAGATATTAAAGCAGCTGAAGACCAACTTAACGCGTTCACAACAACGCACGAAAGCTCAGGCGGATCAGCATCGGAGAGAAGTTAATTACAAGATCGATGACTGGGTATACATAAAGCTTCAACCATAAAGACAGTTGTCAGTGCGGCTTCAGAAACAGCACAAGCTGAGTTCGATGTACTTTGGACCCTTCAGAGTTTTGAAGAAGATTGGAGAAGTTGCCTACAAGGTCGACCTACCTGCTTAATCCATTTTACACCCAGTATTTCATGTCTCCAAGCTCAAGCCCTGCAGAGGTCAGCCAGATATTCAGGTCACTTTGATTCCCCTGTTGGCGGGAGACTCTTCTCATAACCTTGAGGACAAGGTTAGTTTGGCAGGTGGGGGTATTGTCACGAGCGCGGCACATGAGGCAGCATCAGTGAGAACAGAAGACGTAAACGCCCATCTCATCATCCCCGATGACGCACGTGGAGCGTTAACCCAGCACGATGAGGACGTTAACGAAAGTCAAATCACAACGGTGACAGCTGAGTCAGTTCGCGGGACCCAAGTTCGAGAGAGGAAGTGGCCACGACACTTGGAGGATTATATTACGTATTAAAGCTTACTTTATGCAGTGGGATATAAATAATGAGAGATTTGTAAACATGAGTTTTAGTTGATTGGCTTAATAAGAATCCAGTTTCTTAATCTTCTTCTTCCCACACGAATTCTTTCTCTCTGCTATTTCTTCTCTCCTCATCTCAGATCCGATCTATTACGGCTAGCACCGTATCAGCATATGTTTAACGAAAGATCTGTGATTATTTTAGTCTTGTGAATCTTGATTTAATCTTATGAGTCTTGGATGCAATCTCATCTTGTAGTTTTGCATGTTCTTGATACTATAGAGTAATTAATTTTCTTGATTCTTGATTAAGGAATTCTTATTATATATGCTAGTTTTTATTTAGTAAAAATTATGAGATTGTATGCATGATTGGCATGATGACTTGAATATGTGATGTTAGAAATTTGGGGATTTAATTATGCAAAATTCGGATTTTATTCCATGATGTGCTCCAAATTTCAGCTTTCTAAAATTTATATGTTGTTTGTTGAATCTCGGCTAATTTTTTATTTCTCTATTATTATGTGCTTAGATCTCTGAACATAGTCATGTAACCTATCGTTTCGACCAAAAAATACAGTTTGGAAACCTAGGACACACCTTGGAGACTAGATTCAGGTTAGACACAGTAGTTCTGGGCAGAACAGTAACCTAAAACAAAACCCTAATTGAGATGATCTAAATTTTAATTCTATAATTAAAATAGGGTTTAAGGGTGAGCATAATCTGTTATGAACCAACTTATAAGGTATTCATGAAATAAAACCACACAGATTCATGACGTTGTGGGTCTAAGGGGTAGGGGTCAGGTTTGGAGTGTTGAGACGCTTCATAATGAGGACACCCCTAGGACACCGTAGGAGAATCTTGATTTAGGTCTTGATGCACCACATCCTTGGGAATGGCGGAGCGGCTCATTTAGGAGCCGGGTTACGGGCTACACCCGGATGGTTGGATGTCAATTCCCAACCTGCAGGATAAGTTCGGAGGGCCTTTCCCGATTATCGTAGTATGTGCGGTTGCCTCTAGGCATGGTAAGGCTTCGACCCGGTGCACCTATTTGATGGTGATGTTGCTTCTAGTCATAGTAGGGATTTGATCCGATGCACCTCTTTGATGGTAATGTTGCCTTTAGGCATGGTAAGGCTTCGACCCGATGCAACTCTTTGATGGTGATGTTGCCTTTGGTCATGGTGGGGCTTCGACCTAATGCACATTTTGTTGGTGATGTTGCCTTTGGGGATGGTAGGGCTTCGGCGTGATGCACCTATTTGAAAAGTTAGATGCTGTCGGCATGGATGGCCTGTTGGCCGGTAGCTAGTCACACCATTGTGACATTGCCTTTTTAGAGATAGAACTTATTTATGTTCTGTCTGTGTTTATTTGAGAGGGTGGATAAAACCGCTCGTTGAGTTCTTTGAACTCACCCGTTGTCGTGTGATTTCTGTTTTGCAGAGCCTGACCGGTGAGGTGGGTTGGATGCACTTGGGGTCGCTAGAGGGCAGAGGAGCCCCTGGATCTCATACCTGTCCTAGTTAGGGTCGTAGTCGAGTCTTTTTGGTAGTTATCATGCACTTGTATTAGCTTGATTTGGAGTTGTTGCCTTGAGGTCATTTATGTTATTTATTTTAGGTTTTATTTTATTTAACTTTTGAACTGTTGAACCAAATCGTGTTTCCACATTTTTTCTTTATTTCTAAACTATTAAACTAAACTTGGTGTTGGTTCGCTTTTTCTTTAAAATAAAACTTGTTGTTTTCTTTTCGCTACATTATTTGTTTTGGCATGTGCATGGGTTAGGCTTCGGGGTATAGGCACGTATACCCTGGCCGGTCACGTGACCCTGAGTTGGGGCGTGACAACTACCTAATAAGTTAAGTAGTTTAAAATATTCCGGACCAATTTAAAATGATAACAAAAATTGATTTTCCACTCTAAAAAACTTATTTTGCTCATACAAGTTATAGATCACATTTATGTCACGCCCCAGCTCAGGGTCACGTAACCGGCTAGGGTATACGTGCCTATACCCCATAGCCTAAACCATGCACATGCCAACTCATAAGAAATAACAGTAGCGGAAAGAAATAAACAAGCTTTTATTTCAAATAGAAATCAAACCAGAGTTCATCATAAACAAATTTCAACAGAAGAATGAAAATGCGGAAATAATAAATCAAGTTCAACATACCAAATATAATGAAATCTGAGTAAAATGACATAAATGCCCTCAAGGGCTACGACTCCAAAAAAACCAACACAAGTGCATAACTCACTGCCAAAAGACTCGACTACGACCCTAACTAGGACTGCTATGAGATCAATGCAGCTCCTCCGCCCTCCAACCACTCCAAGTGCTCCAGCCCACATCACAGGCCAGGCTCTGCAAAACAAAACAACGACAACGGGGGAGTTCAAAGAACTCAGTGAGTGGTTCTACCAACCCCCACAAAAAAACATCATAGATAAGATGCATCAAGCATAAAACCCCTGACTCAAGCAGGAAAAGGACACAAGGAAGTGACTAGCTAACAGGCCATTCGGCCACCACCTGCCCGAAGGCAGCCAACACCCAAATGGTGAAGATCAACTAGCCTAAGCCTACCATGCCCTAAGGTAATAACACATACTAGGATAATCGGGAAGGCCTTCCGAACTTATCCTACTACAAAGAAACTCGGGAGCAATCGGGAAGGCCCTCCGAACTTGCTCCACGATACGCATAGGGATAATCGAGATTCGTCCATCTGAACTTGCCCCTTTAAGATATCACAGGAGTAATCAGGTAGACCATCCGAACTTATATCACGAAGCCAAAACAGAACAATCGGGAAAGACCCTCCGAACTTGTTCCACAGGTTGGGAATTTGACATCCAACCTCCTGGATCTAGCCCGCAACCCGGCTCCTCAACGAGTCTCTTTCCCATTCATAAAGATATGGCACAACATGACCTAAGTCAAGTCTCTCCTACAGTGTCTTAGGGATGACCCTATTGGAAAGCGTCTCAACACTCCAATACCCGACCCCATTCACTGGATCTGTAATGTCATGAACCCGTGTGATTTTATTTCATGCAAAACTTTATTTGTTGGTTCATAACAGATTATGCTAACCCTTTGCCCAATTTTAGTTATGCAATTAAAATTCAGATCACTAAGATTAGGGTTTTGTTTTAGCTTACTGTTCTGCATAGATTCATCATCTCAGCATGAAATTACAGCAACATTAAGTTTCAGCATAATTAAGATTTAAATCCATAAATTCACATAATACAACTCCCTAATTACAATCACATCAGGATTAAAATTTATCAAGATAAATCTCACACATACCATGCTTAACAAACAAGAATAACAAGCATCATAACCCTGTTTAACCAAGAACCAACCTATGTATTCAAGAATTTAAATCAGGAACCCTCGTGCCCTCACAATCAAACTCATCTTTGAATTACATGGTATATTTCTAAAAAAATCACAGAGTTAATACCAAGCATGCATTTAAATTATAAGCATCAAGATTCATGAACAAATTGAATTATAGAAGGTAAGAAAAATTTACACCATTCACATAGGCAATTCATGGAACACTTGGAGGGCACCCCCTTTCTCCAACTTGGCCGAGCACCCCTAGGATTCTCCTAGGGCTGCCGAGCCACATAAGGGAAGGTTTAGGGCCTCCTCAAATACGGCACACAAAAGATCAACGATAAATCGAGAGTTCACCAAAAAACAAATCAAATCATCCAAGCCTTCAAGAACCCGAAGAAAACCCGAGAAGGGGGGGTAAAACCACTCACCTTGATCTTGGAAGAAGGAATACAAGTAACTCTAAATCGGCAGCCTCCGAATCCGGCCTCAAGGGGGTGGCTTGGCTCAACAAGGGGCGGCGGCTCCTCTACAAGAAGGGTGGCGGCTCTACCCAAGCCGTCGGCTTGGATCCAAGGAGAGGGGAAGAGAGAGAGAGAGAGAGAGAGAGAGAAGGAGAGGGGAAGGAGAGGGGCTCAGCGGCTGGCTCAAGGGCGACGGCTCCAAGGAAGAAGAAGAAGACAGAAGGGCGGCTGGCGGCTGGAGGCTGGAGGCTGCTCTTCTCTTAAATTGGCTTGTGCGGCTCCAAATAGGGAGCCACAAGCCAAGGCGATGGGGTTTTATACTCCCTCCTCATCTCTAATCCTTCTAAACCTTTTATCCAACCCGCATCCGTCTCAAGCCGAACCCGAACCCGCTAACTTACATTAACTTAATTACTCTCAAATTAAGCCCATAAATAAACATAAACACAATACACATGCACATCCACATGCAACATAATTAAACAATCATGCACACAACATGCAATTAAATAAATTTATCTGCAAACAAAATTTCCATATTCATATTCTTACTTACCTGAGCTCGTAAGCTCGCTCCGGACCATGAGTCGACTCGGCTCGACCTCGGACTAGTCCGCTAGGCTAGCAAACATAAACTATAGGAGGAAAATATAATTAAAATATCTAGGATATTACAATTTACTTATGAATGATATATTTTTTTTGTGATTTTATTGTGAATTTAGGATGGTTTTCTAGAACAAGTTTAAAATGGTCCAAAGAACTTTAAAATGGTAAAAAAATTGATTTTCCACTTTGAAAAACTTATTTTGCTGATACAAGTTATGGATCACATTTATTTAAGCATTATAATTTTTTTGTGATTTTATGGTGATTTTTAATATTCATTTACTTCCATAAATGGCCAAACAAGTGAAGTAGTTTAAAATAGGTCGAACCAATTTAAAATGGTAAAAAAATTAAATAAATTTATATGCAAACATAATTTTCATATTCACACTCTTACTTACCCGATCTCGTAAGCTCGCTTTGGACCATGAGTGGACTCGGCTCGACCTCGGACTAGTTCGCTAGGCTGGCAAACATAAACCATATAAGGTTAGGTCGTCCTGACTGGTATAAAATAATTTCCCTTCCCAGACTTTGGCAATCCTGTCACAAAATCCATGGTTATATTCTCTCATTTCCATTCTGGTACTTCTAGGTTCTGGAGCAACCCTGCCGGCTTCAAATGCTCAGCCTTAACCTGCTGACACACCAGGTACTTAGACATGAACTCGACCACTTCTCTTTTCATGCATTTCCACCAATAATTCTGCCTTAGGTCACGATACATCTTCGTGGCTCCCGGATGCATAGTGTATGTGGACCGATGAGCCATCTCTAGCACTTGTCTGCGAACCTCGGCCATATCTGGCACCACTATCCTATTCTTAAACCTCAAAACGCCCTATTAGTCCACACTGAACTCATTATTGGCATCACATCTCCTGGCTAGATCCTTAGTGAGAGCACAGAAAGCATCATCCTCCTGCGCTGCCCGCAACATATCAACCAACGTGGACTGCACCCTCAGGTGAGCCACCAATGCACCAGAAGCTGACACTGACAAGATTGCCCCGCCATCCAAACATAGGGCCAAATCCTGAGCCAACGGACTCCTCTTGACTGAGAAATGCGCCAGACTACCCATCAACTTTCTGCTCAAAGCATCAGCCACCACATTGGCCTTCCCCGGATGGTACATGATTGTGCAGTCATAGTCCTTTAAAAGGTCAAGCCATCTCCTCTACCTTAGGTTCAACTTCTTCTGGGTGAGCAAATACTGAAGGCTCTTATGATTAGTGTATATCTCACAAGCCTTGCCATAAAAGTAGTGACGCCACAGCTTAAATGCGAACACCACTGCTGCCAGCTCAAGATCATGGGTTGGGTAATTCTTCTCGTGAACCATCAACTGCCTCAACGCATAAGCTATCACCCTGCCATTTTGCATCAACACACAACCCAAGTCGACCCGGGAGGCATCACAATAAACAACAAATCCTCCCGAGCCCGAGGGTACTACTATAACTGGTGCCGACGTCAAGCAATCCTTGACCTTCAGAAAGCTCTCCCCGCACTTACTGTTCCACTCAAACTTGACCTTCTTCTGAGTCAGGAGGGTCAATGGAACTGCAATCCTGGAGAAATTCTCCACAAACTTCATGTAATAACCTGCCAACCCCAGGAAACTGCGGATCTCAGTGACATTAGTCGGCCTCTTCTAATTCTGAACTACTTCTATCTTTGCGGGGTCCACCTTTACCCCTTCCTTGGACACCACATGGCCAAGGAACCCCACACTCTCCAGCCAGAACTCACACTTGGAGAATTTGGCATACAATCTGTGCTCCCTGAAAGTTTCCAGAACTACCCTCAAGTGCTTAGCATGCTCCTCCCTGCTCCTGGAATAAATCAAAAAATCATCAATGAACACAATTACGAATTTATCCAAGTATCCCTTGAACACTCATTTCATCAGGTCCATAAATGCTGCAGGTGCATTAGTCAGCCCGAAACACATCACTAGGAACTCAAAGTGCCCATACCTCGATCTAAAAGCAGTCTTGGGGATGTCACTGTCCCGGATCCTCAACTAATGATGCCCTGACCGTAGGTCAATTTTAGAAAACCACTGAGATCCCTGAAGCTGATCAAATAAATCCTCAATCCTGGCCAGCGGGTACCGATTCTTCACCGTTACCTTGTTAAGCTGTCGGTAATCAATGCACATCTGCATTGACCCATCTTTCTTTTTCACAAAGAGCACTGGAGCACCCCAAGGAGAAACACTTGGGCAAATGAAACCCAACTCAAGCAACTCCTGCAACTGGGACTTCACCCTCCTCAATTCAGCTAGTGCCATCCGATACGACGGTATGGAGATCGGCTTTACCCCAGGCTGCAAATCAATGCAGAACTCAATCTCCCTCTCTGGAGGCAACCCTAGCAACTCCTCTGAAAACACATCAGAGAACCCGCACACCACAGGCGTCCCCCCGATGTACCTAGCCACACCTCCACCCTCCTCTGCCACAGACACAAAGGCCAAGAAGGACTGGCAACCGCCCAGAAGTAGCTTCCGAGCCCTGAGAGGTGAAATTGCCATCAACAGCTCTCCACTTCCCTCACCCTGGAAGGTAAACTGGGGCAACCCAGGCTTACTAAAGGTCACAGTCTTAGCCTTGCAATCCACTGAGGCGAAATGATCCGCTAACCAGTCCATGCCCAAAATTACATCAAGCTCTAACATCGGCAGGAGTGTCAAGTCAGCTATCAACACATGTCCACAAATGATAACCTTGCAGCCTCGAAAGACTATTTCTGCCATCACAGAAACGCCCGTAGGCGTAGACACCATAAGGGGTAAATCAAGCACAGAAGATACCCAGACAACTTAGAAGCAAACAAAGCAGACACAAAAGAGTGTGTCGCGCCCGGATCAAACAAGACGTATGCAATGGCGGACCCAACAATAATATTACCTGACACCACTGCCTTGGATGCCTCAGCGCCCTCTTGGTTCATAGCAAACACCCATGCAGCGGGCCTCTCCGAACCACCAGCTCGCTAGCCTCCTCCCTGAGTCTAACCCCTATAAGCTACAGAACCCACTAACATCGGTGCCTTTGCTTTGGTCTGATCAGGATGCTAACTGCCATTGCTAGGACAATCCTTTTTGTAATGCCCAATCTGCCCACAACCGAAACATACCTCTGAACGTCCCCAACAAGCCCCCCAGTGCCTCCTGTGACATCGGTTACACTGCTGCGGCCCAGATCTCCGCTGCGAACCTCCAGATGATGCCCCTGGTCCTGAACCCATATGGCCTCTAAACTATGATGACCTCCGCCCTGCGGTGGATCTATTGACCTGAAAGTCTCCTCTGAGTGAGCTGGCCGACCCCCCGAAGGCTGGGGCCGAAACTTTTTTTTCTGGGGACCATAATGCATGTTCGTCGGTACCAGCGCCTCCTTTCGGAGCACCTCATCTACAACCCGAGCAAAGGAAGTGTCCTGGGTGTAATGGATCAGTCTGGCGATCTGTGGCCTCAATCCTCAACAAACCTCTTGACCCTGGCGGTCTCTGTGGCTATCAAGGTAGGATGGTACTTCGAGAGCCGAGTGAACTCCATCTCATAATCTGTCATCGACATACTGCCCATCTGACACAGTAGCTCGAACTCTTTCGTCTGCCTATCCCTGATGCTCATCGGCAGGTACTTCTCCACCATACACTACTAGAAAAATGGTCATCAGCAACGGTTGAGCCGTTGCAATAGCGCCGTGACAAAAAGTCGCGTTGCTGATGACTTAGCAACGGATCAGCAACGGCCGCTCGGGCCGTCGCTCAAAACATTATCAGCAACGGCCGCTGGGCCGTCACTAAAAATATTATCAGCAACGGTTTTGCCACAGACCCGGAGCCGTTGCTGATAACATTAATAGCAACGGCCGCTGAGTCCGTAGCAACACCGTTAGTAAAACTCCGTCGCTAAGCCGTTGCTGTAGGTCATCAGCAACGGCTTTCGATACACTTTTAGCAACGGCTTTCCCACGGACGCCCGTGGGAAAGCCGTTGCTGATGACAAGTACCTGCAACCAGAAAATTTGAAAATTTCAAATTTCCATTGATACATTGATACATTTATCTGATACATAACTCACACACCCATACCCTCATACACACATTCATTCACACATCACAAACACACCAAGATATACATCAAAACAATTATATTTATATTCATAATTATCCACGATAGTATAAACACAATTCAAATGCAAAATTGAAGTATCAATATCCAAACAAAATAAGTTAAACAAGTTCAATATCCAAACAAAAAATCTCACGATCACGATGGAGGATGGTCTGGATTATATGGCGGGGTCTGGAGCGCTTGAGTGTACACCGGCGTGGACTGACTCGAGGACGATGGATTAGATGATGCCAAAGAGATGCCTGCTTCGGGATGACCTGACAAGTTGCGTAGCATAGCTTCTATATTCGCCATCGTCTGACTCTGGCGCTCCATCAACTCAGTCTGACGCGCGACCGTCTCCTCTAGCGTCCTTATCCTATTACTATGATCATAACTGGATCTGGAGGTGGACGGCCGCTCACCAGCGACCGGAGGGGTCGGTGCCCCAAGTGGCCCTAGTACGGCTCGCGCATGACCACAATCTGCGAAGCCATATACGCGGCCATGGTCCCAGCCACCTGCGGCCTCGACCCACGATGCTGCGTCAAAGTCCTCGGGGGTACCCCTGCGTTGCACCACCGTCTGGCTGTAGGTCTCCTACTCGAGTTTAATTTTTTGTTTAATATTTATCATAAAACTTAAATTATAAATATATAATGAATAATTTAAACAAATATATAATTACCATAATGTATGCAGCGCGGTTGTGGATGTACTCCCCAGTCCCATGTGCTCGACGGTGAGTCCGCTCAAACACCGCCATCGGGGAGGGTCGCTGGACACTCCCGTCATCCGACACCGTCGTCTACATTTACAAAACAAATACATTAATTAGTACACATAATAACAAATAAAATATATAATTAAAAGATATACTTACCATACGGTTTGCGTGCACTGCAAATGCAACAGAGCCGCCGGTGTGACGCGCTGCTCCCCCCGACATGCGATTTCTAGCCGCATTCCGAGAAACCTCCTACCATCGATCCGTCGACCATATCCCCACGAGCTGGTCCCATATATCCGGAGTAATCCAACCGGGGCCGTATCCCCGAGTCTCCGCGATGTTAGTGGTCCCAGCTCGGGCCATCGCTTGGGACCGAGCCTGCCCCAACTGCCCGTTGTACCTTGCCCGGGAAATAGCCTCCCAGGCAGCATAAATGAAGGGCCTCTAGTCCTCGGCCCATGTATAGCGAGCCTGCAAAATAATAATATCAGTACCAATATTAATATATCATCATGCATGTAAAAAATAATAATAATACGTGCCTCAAACTCGCGCCATAACATGTCGACGTGCTCGCTAGGCACGTGAGACCACGTAGGCCATGCCCCGTGCATGTATCGTCGAATAGTAAAAGAAATGCTCCTCGGCACTTCTTCTTGCTCGAACCTGCACAACAAAAATAAATTTTAATATTATATTATGATATAATGAATTTGTAATGATTCATAATTCATGATATATTAAGTACCGCTCCCTAATCACGCTAATCAATCTACGTGACTCTGTGGCTGGTGGAGGCTGCCACCTGTTCGGCCCGCGTGGCCGCCTACGTCTGGATGTACTAGCCTCGGCAGTATCATCCTCATGAGGATCAGCAACAGGAGGATCAGCAGCATGAGTAAGTGCTGGAGTCTCACCGATCGGAGACTCCGAAACTCTCCTGCGTCGATAACCACGACCAGACATATCTGTCGAACAGACATATAATCAGATTATTGTATAAATAGTAGAGATATATTTAATAAAATATATACTTTACAATTATTCTTCATCATCTGAATAATAGTCTTCGAATTCTTCTTCTTCTTCCTCTTCTTCCTCTTCTTCATCTTCTTCATCTCCAGCTTCCTCAATTTCATGATCGTCATCATCAGCATATTCAACTTCTAATTGAATTGACGTTGTGTCTGCATCCTCGAGTATTGGAATAATACGATCCACAGCAGGAAGATCATCTTCTTGATAGAAACCAGGAGGATCATTTTCTCCTACTATCGGGTCAATTTTTCCTCTACCTTTTGTCTTACAGACTACACGCCAATCTGCTCTATCTTTATTTCGAGCCGGATACTTCGCGTAATATACTTATTCGGCTTGTGATGCCAATATAAAAGGCTCATTTGCTGCCAATTTCGATTTGTAATTAACCTCAACAAGTTTGTATTTTGGATGAACTTTCATGCCCCTTTCTGTTGTATCGAACCAATGACATCTAAATAGGATCACTGATTTCAAGCCGAAGTAGTGCAACTCTATCACTTCTTCCACCAGTCCATAGAAATCCATATCACATTCAACATAGGTTGTCCCTTTCACGCAGACCCCAGCATTCATCGTCTTCTTTGCAAATGAATATTCAACCGTGTGAAATTTATACCCGTTAACAAAATATCCGCTATAGCACGACACAAGTCGCGACGGTCCACTAACAAACTCAAATATTCTTTCATCTATTTCAGCTCTGTGATCTTTGCTGTAAGTCTGAATCCAAGTAGGGAAATCACGATTCCGTAATCTCTCCAATTCTTGATCGTTGTGAATAGAGTATTTTTGCACCATCTCAATGTCAAATATTTCAATGAATTGTTCAATCTCTGGACAATTGAGTAATACATACAAGTGTGCCAAATGATACTCTTCATCGCTTAAGTGTCGAGATGGACGAGAACCAAAAGCACGACCAGAGTGACAAAATATATTTAAACGTCCATCTGAATGTCGAACACCCCCGTCGTCGTCACGTGGAAGACGATCAAATCTTGTATGTACTGTCGATTCAAAGTAAAATGAGCAGAATGTTGAAATTTCTTGGATGATATACGATTCAGATATTGATCCTTCAACAGCTGTGGTGTTCTTTACTTTTTTCTTCAGACGATTCATGTATCTTTCAAATAAGTATATCCAACGATATTGAACGGGGCCACCAACTCGTGCCTCGTATGCCAAGTGTATCGGTAGATGCTCCATCGAGTCAAAAAATGCAGGAGGGAAAAACTGCTCCAGCTTGCATATGATTTCAACAATATTATTTTCAAGTGTTGACATATCTTCGACTCGAAGGACATTTGCACAGATGCTTCTAAAAACATACTTAATTCAGTCAACGGACCCCAAATATTATCAGGTAGAAGATCTCGAAATGCGATCGGAAGTAATCTCTGCATGAATACATGACAATCATGGCTCTTCATCCCTGATATTTTGCAATCATCGACGTTCACACATCGAGATAAGTTTGAAGCATATCCATCGGGTAATCTGAGTTCTTTTACCCATTGACAAACATCTTTGATCTGTTGTTTATTTAACACATATAGGGCCTTCGGTTTCAGATATCGTCCGTTGACCTCTTGTAACTCCAACTCTGGTCTTTTACAAAGTATTTTCAGATCATGTCGGGCTTTGACATTATCTTTAGTTTTTCCAGAAATATCCATCACAGTGTTGAAAATATTATCAAACACATTTTTTTCAATGTGCATGACATCTAAATTATGTCGAATCAATAATGAACTCCAATAGGGCAATTCCCAAAAGATACTTTTTTTCACCCAGTTGTGTGTTTGGCCAAAACCTGACACTCTTTCATTGCGACCAAATACTATATCTGGAAGTGCTGAAACACGTGCTAACATTTGTTCACCAGACAACATCGGTGGTGGCCCATCTCTTTCGACTCTGCCCTTAGTAAATTTATTACGATTCCTTCGATACTGGTGATGAACCGGTAGGAATCGACGATGACAATCAAAGAATGAGATTTTTCGTCCGTTCTGCAGACTGATTGATTTAGAGTGTTCCATACAATACGGGCAAGAGAGTCGGCCGTGAGTGCTCCAACCCGACAACATGCCGTACGCGGGGAAATCATTGATTGTCCACAAGACCGCGGCCTTTAAATTGAAGTTTTGCTTCCGATGACAATCATAAGTGACAGCTCCCTCAGTCCACAATGTTTTCAATTCATCTATCAAGGGTCTGAGAAATATGTCAATTTCTTTTCGCGGACCCTTAGGACCCATATTGGACGATTTCGGCGCGTGTCCGAAGTGGACGATTCCGGCGCGAGTCCGAAGTGGACGATTTCGGCGCGAGTCCGAATTGGACGATTCCGGCGCGCGTCCGAAGTGGACGATTCCGGCGCGAGTCCGAATTGGACGATTCCGGCGCGCATCCGAAGTGGACGATTCCGGCGCGAGTCCGAATTGGACGATTCCGGCGCGCGTCCGAAGTGGACGATTCCGGCGCGCGTCGGAAATTAATTTAAACCCTAATAATTAATCTAACAAATTAAACAATTAATCTAAACAATTAATTAACAATTATAAAATAATTAACTAACAATTTCAAAACAATAAAAAATAACAATTTTAGGCGAGGGTGGACTCCGGCGCCGGTGTACAGTGGCCGGACACACTGTCCGGCCACTGTAGAAGGTCCGGCGGCGGCCATAGGCCGACCGCCGCCGGCCGAAACCCTAGAAATAGGGTTTCGGTCAGATTTTAACATCTCCGGCCGAAACATAGAGAGAGCCGGCCGGCCGATCAACATACCGGCAGCAGCGGCAGCAGCGGCGGCGAGAGGCGTCGGCGAGAGGCGTCGGTAGGAGCGGCGGCGGCAGCAGCGGGAGGAAGAAGGGTCGGGCGCGAGAGCATGCCCTTTATAAACTTATCAGCAACGGCTCACTTGCCCGTTAGAACGCCGTTGCTGATAAGTTATTATCAGCAACGGCTCACTTATCCGTTAGCAAGCCGTTGCTGAATATTAAAAAATCAGCAACGGCTCAACTTTCCGTCAGAAAGCCGTTGCTGATAATTAAAATAATCCGCAACGGCTCGGTTTTCCGTTAGAACGCCATTGCAGATACACATATCTGCAACGGCTTGGGCGGCCGTAAGAATGCCGTTGCAAATAGCAACGGCTTGAGCGGCCGTTGCTGATAGCCGTTGCTGAAGATCAAGTTTCTAGTAGTGATAGCAGCTCTAAACTCCTCCTAGGTAGGGGGTGGTGCATCTGCTGCTCCGCGGTCCCTCCAGGTGTGAAGCTAATCCTTGGCTGGACCTCTCAGCTGTAACCCAATCAATCGAGCAATCATCTCAGAGGAACAACCGAGCTCCCTGCACAGCTCATAGCAATCTTCCAAGAAATTGGTGACCTCCACCCGCTAATCTGTCCCTGTATACTCTGGTGCTTTGCATATGAAGGTTCTCTAGGGGCTCTGACCACTGGTGCTACTGGTTGGACCACCTCTGGTGCAGCTGGTACTGTCGGTACTGGTTATGGCTGCTGCTTCAGCTCCTACTCCATGCGGAGCGCCTCAATCAGCTCAACCACTCGGGGCTGTAAATGAACAACCATGGTCTCGGGCCTGCGGTGGTCTCCCACGACCCCGACCCCGACCTCGGCCTCGGCCTCGGCGCTCAGTAGAGTTGCTGTCACTATCGTTCCTTGTGGAATCAAAAGCCTCCATCGATCTAGAATCACCAGAAAGAAAATATCAAAATTTAAACAATTCAATTCACTCTAAGTCGTTAAGTAAATAAATCACAAGTCGTGCTGAGGTACAGACTTAGTCCATTGATCTCATAACATACCCCTACCATATACTGACACGCTAGCAATGCCCTATACGGTGACAACTCTAGGTCGTAGTCAGACCGAACCATATGCTCTGATACTACATTGTCACGCCCCATCTCAGGGTCACGTGACCGGCCAGGGAATACGTGTCTATACCCTGCAACCTAAACAAGCTTTTATTTCAAATAGAAATCAAACCAGAGTTCAACATAAACAAATTTTGGCAAAAGAATGAAAATGCGGAAATAATAAATCAAGTTCAACAGACCAATACCATGAAATCTGAGTAAAATGACGTAAATACCCTCAAGGGCTACAACTCCAAAAAAACCAACACAAGTGCATGACACACTACCAAAAGACTCGACTATGACCCTAACTAGGACTACTATAAGATCAATGTAGCTCCTCCGCCCTCCAGCCGCGCCAAGTGCTCCGGCCCACCTCACAAGTCAGGCTCTACAAAATAAAACAACGATAATGGGTGAGTTCAAAGAACTCAGTGAGCGGTTCTACCAACCCCCACAAAAAAACATCACAGATAAGATGCATCAAGCATAAAACCCCTGACTCAAGCATCAAAAGGTCAAAAGGAAGTAACCAGCTAATAGGCCATCCGACCACCACCTGCCCGAAGGCAGCCAACAACGAAACGGTGAAGATCAACAGGGCTAAGTCTACCATGCCCTAAGGCAATAAAACATACTAGGATAATTGGGAAGGCCCCCGAATTTATCCTACTACAAAGAAACTCGGGAGCAATCGGGAAGGCCCTCCGAACTTGCTCCACGAGACGAGTAGGGACAATCGGGATTCGCCCATCCAAACTTGCCCCTTTAAGATATCACAGGAGTAATCGGGTAGGCCCTCCGAACTTACTCTTCTATGATATCTCAGGAATAATTGGGTACGCCCTCCGAACTTATTCCTTAAAACCACCTCGGGGATCAACAGGTAGGCCCTCCGAACTTATCCCACAAGGTCAAAACATAACAATCGGGAAAAACCCTCCAAACTTGTTCCACGGGTTGGGAATTTGACATCCAACCTCCCGGGTCTAGCCCGCAAATCGACTCCTCAACGAGCCTCTCCATCATTCATAAAGATATAGCGCAACATGACCTAAGTCAAGTCTATCCTATGGTGTCTTAGGGGTGTCTCTATTAGAAAGCGTCTCAACACTCCAATACCAGACCCCATTCCCTAAACCCGTAATGTCATGAACCCATGTGGTTTTATTTCATGCAAAACTTTATTTGTTGGTTCATAACTGATTATGCTAACCCTTTGCCCAATTTTAATTATGCAATTAAAATTTAGATCACCAAGATTACGGTTTAGTTTTAGCTTACTGTTCTACCCAAAACTGATGTATCTAACTCGAATCTGATCTCCAGAGTGTGCCCTATGTTTCCAAACTATATTTTCTAGTCAAAACGATAGATTACATGACTATGTTCTGAGAAATACACACATCACAGTAAGAAATTTAAAAACAACACAGATTCATAATCTCAACATGAAATTCTAGCAATATTAAGTTTCAGCATAACTAAGATATAAATCCGAAAATTCACATAATACAACTCCATAATTACCATCACATTAGGATTAAAATTATCAAGATAAATCTCACATATACCATGCTTAACAAACAAGAATAACAAGCATCATAACCCTCTTTAACCAAGAACCAACCTATGTGTTCAAGAATTTAAATCAAGAACCCTCATGCCCTCACATTCAAACTCATCTTTGAATTACATTGTATGTCCAAAAAATCACAGAGTTAATACCAAGCATACATTTAAATTATAAGCATCAAGATTCATGAACAAATTGAATCATAGAAGGCGAGAAAAATCTATACCCTTCACATAGGCAATTCATCGAACACATGGAGGGCACCCCCTTTCTCCATCTTGGCCAAGCACCCCTAGGATTCTCCTAGGGCTGCCGAGCCACATAAGGGAAGGTTTAGGGCCTCCTCAAACATGGCATTCAAAAGATCAACAATAAATCGAGAGTTCACCAGAAAACAAATCAAATCATCCAAGCCTTGAAGAACAGCTTCAAGAACCCGAAGAAAACTCGAGAAGGAAGGGTAAAACCACTCACCTTGATCTAGGAAGAAAGAATACGAGTAACTCTAAATCGGCGGCCTCTGAATCCGGCAACAAGGGGCGGCGGCTCCTCTACAAGAAGGGCAGAGGCTCCACCCAAGCCGTCGGATTGGCTCCAAGGAGAGGGGAAGAGAGAGAGAGAGAAAGAGAGGGGAAGGAGAGGGACTCGGCGGCTGGCTCAAGGGCGGCGGCTCCAAGGAAGAAGAAGAGGAGAGAGGTGTCACGCCCCAACTCAGGGTCACGTGACTGGCTAGGGTATACGTACATATACCCCGCAGTCTAACTCATGCACATTCCAACTCATGAGAATAAACAATAGCGGAAAGAAATCAACAAGTTTTTATCTCAACTAGAAATCAAAACTAAGTTCATCATAAACAAGTTTTAGCAAACGAATAAAATGCAGAAATAATACATCAAGTCCAACATACCAAATACAATAAAATCTGAATAAAATGACATAAAGTGCCCTCAAGGGCTACAACTCCAAAAACCGACATAAGTGCATGACACACTACCAAAAAACTCGACTACGACCCCTAACTTGGACCCCTAACCGAAAATTCACTGAAATTACATCCATAATTTACCAACATATTAGAATCATAATACTCAGATAAATCTCATATAAACCATATTTTAAAACAAGATTCTCAAGTACTACCATCATCTTTAATCAAGAACCAACCTTAAGATCAAGCATTTAAATCAAGAACCCTCATGGTATCAACATCAAGATCCTAATTTTCACAAAACATGATTTTCTCCAAAAATCACAGATTAAATATTAAGCGGGCTTGAATATATAAGAACTCATTTTAACCACCAATTCAAAACATAAACAACAAAATAACCACAAACTCCCACTTGGACATTTCATCGAACACCTTGTGGGCACCCTTACCCCACCCTTGGCCGAGCACCCCTAGGGTTACCCTAGGGTTGCCGAGCCCCATAGGGGAGGGTTTAGGGCCTCCTCAAACTCGACACACAAAAGAACGTCGAGAATTCGATAAATCGTCAGAAAACAAATCAAGATTTCCATAGCCTTCAAGATTGACTTTAAGAACTCGAATAAACCCGAGGAGGAGGGGTAAAACCACTCACCTAAATATGAAGGATGAATAAAGCAGAAATCCTGGATGATGGCCCTCGAATCCGGCTTCAAGAGATGGCGGCTCGACGCAAAGGAGGGGACAAGAGGGGCGACGGCTCACCTCAAGCCGTCGGCTTGAAGAGAGGGAAAGGGGAAGAGAGAGGGGCTGGCTTGGCTCCTCTCGGCTCGGCTCTAAAGGAAAGGAAGAAGGAGAAGGAGAAGAAGCCTTGGGCGGCTCGGCTCTAGAGGGCGGCGATAGCTCCAAGGGGAAGAGGAGAGGGGCTGGCAGCTTGGCGGCTTAGCGGTTGGCTCATCTTCTCAAAAGTCTTGTGTGGCTCCAATAGGGAGCCACAAGGCAAGGGTAGGGGGTTTTATACTCCCTCCTCAACCCTAACTCCTCCAAACGCTTTATCCAACCCGCATCCGCCTCAAGCTGAACCCGATAACTTAATTAACTCAATTAATTCTATTATCCACATAACCCTTTGCACACCCACATGCGACATAATTTAAACAATCATGCAAACACAATAAAAATTAAATAAATTAATCTACACAACAAAAATTACATGACTCATAATTTTACTTACCCAAGCTCGCAAGCTCGCACCGGACCATGAGTTGACTCGGCTCAACCTCGAACTAGTCTGCTAGGCTGGCAAATACAACCATAAAGGAAAAGAATATAATTAAATATATATCTAGGATATTACAATCCTCACTCCTTCAAGAATATTCGTCCTCAAATTTTAGAAAAAGATTAAAGACTCACCGGATCATCAAACAATGAAGGATAACGCTCCCTCATATCCTGCTCGACCTCCCAGGTGGCCTCCTGCATGGAATGGTGCTCCTACCTGATCTTAACCAAGGGAATCACCTTGGACCTCAATTTTCTGATCTACCGTACTAACACCTCAACTGGCCGCTCCTCATAGGAAACTACTGAATCTACCTCCACTGCGGTAGGATCAATCATATGAGACTAATCCCGAATGTACTTCTTTGGCATAGACACATGGAACACTGGATGTTCTCGGTCCATACTAGGAGGTAAGGCCAACTCATAGGCCACAGCTCCTCTGCGCTGGAGAATAGGAAACGACCCAATGAATCTAGGGCTTAGCTTTTCTTTCTTAACAAATCTCACCACCCCTTTCATAGGGGATACCTTGAGGAACACCATATCGCCCTCAGCAAACTCTACCTCCCTGGACTTTCTATCTGCATACATCTTCTGGTGACTCTGAGCTGCTAACAGCCTCTCTCTGATTTGCTTCACTTTTTCCACAGCCTCCTCCACCAGGTCAAGTCCCATCATATGGAAATCCCCTGCCTCAAACCAACCTATAGACGACCTGCATCTCCGCTTAACAATGCCTCAAATGGGGCCATCCCGATGCTGCTGTGGTAGCTGTTATTATAGGCAAACTCAATCAGAGGTAAGTGCCTCTCCCAACTGCCCTCCAAATCCAGGACACATGCTCTCAGCATATCCTCCAGCGTCAAAATAGTCCGCTCCGACTGACCATCTGTCTAAGGGTGAAATGCAGTACTGGACCTAACCTGAGTGACAAACGCCTCCCAAAAAGACTGCCAGAATCGAGCTGTGAATTGAGTACCCCGATCTGTGATGATCATGACAGGGACACCATGATATGTGACGATCTGATCCAAAAACAACATTGCATACTGCTCAGCTAAAAAGGTTATCCTGACCGATATAAAATGTGACGTCTTGGTTAGGCGATCCACCACTACCCAGATAGAATCATTGCCCTTCCCAGACTTTGGCAACCGTGTCACAAAATCCATGGTTATCTTCTCCCATTTCCACTCTGGTACTTCTAGGTTCTGGAGCAACTCTGTCAGCTTCAAATGCTCAGCCTTCACCTGCTAACACACTAGGCACTTAAACACAAACTCGACCACTTCTCTTTCCATGCCTTTCTACCAATAATTTTGCCTTAGGTCCCGATACATCTTCGTGGCTCCCGGGTGAATAGTGTATGTGGACCGATGAGCCATCTCTAGCACCTATCAGCGGACCTTGGCCATATCTGGTGCCACTATCCTGTTCTTAAACCTCAAAACGCCCTCCGAGTCCACACTGAACCCTTTATCGGCATCGCCTCTCCTGGCCAGATCCATAGTGAGAGCACAGAAAGCATTCTCCTCCTGCGCTACCCGCAATATGTCAACCAACGTGGACTGCACCCTCAAGTGATCCACCAATGCACCAGAAGCTGATACTGACAAGACTGCCCCGCAATCCAAACATAGGGCCAAATCCTTAGCCAACGGCCTCCTCGTGACCGCCAAATGCACCAGACTGCCCATGGACTTCTTGCTCAATGCATTGGCTACTACGTTAGCCTTCCCTAGATGGTACATGATCGTGCAGTCATAATTCTTCATTAGCTCAAGTCATCTTCTCTGCCTCAGGTTCAACTCCTTCTGGGTGAGCAAATACTAGAGGCTCTTATGATCAGTGTATATCTCACAAGTCTCACCATAAAGGTATTTATGCCACAGTTTCAATGTGAACACCACCGCTGCCAGCTCAAGATCATGGGTTGGGTAATTCTTCTCGTGAACTTTCAACTACCTGGAAGCATAAGCTATCACCCTGCCATTTTACATCAACACACAACCCAAGCCAACCAGGAGGTATCACAATAAACAACAAATCCTCCTGAGCCTGAGGGTACTGCTAGAACTGGTGTCGACGACAAGTGGTCCTTGAGCTCCAGAAAGCTCCCCTCGCACTTACTATCCCATTCGAACTTGACCTTTTTCTGAGTTAGGCTGGTCAATGGCACTGCAATCATTGAGAAATTCTACACAAACTTTCTGGAATAATCTGCCAAACCCAGGAAACTACGGATCTCAATGACATTAGTCGACCTCTTCCAGTTCTGAACTGCTTCTATCTTTGCGGGGTCCATCTTTACCCCTTCCCTGGACACCACATGACCAAGGAACCCAACACTCTCCAACCAGAACTCGCACTTGGAGAATTTAGCATACAACCCATGCTCCCTAAGAGTTTCCAGAACTACCCTCAAGTGCTCAGCATGCTCCTCCTGTTGGCTTAAGGGTCTCTCTTAAGCCTCGATCTTTATTTTGATGATAACAAACATGTAATTAATCCAAGTATGAAGTTTTGAGTTCACGTTGAGGTTGTGATACGCATGCCAAATCCGTTCAAATGAGACAACAACAAACATCATCAAAGAAACGGAAGAAGAAATCGTTGAAGAATGGCTCCGGATCGAATCAAGTAGATTTAATGTAATATGTCCCTAGGATAGCTTATCCTAAGCCAAAATTATAAGGTTATCCAAGATGAAACTTGGTAACCAAACCATTAGAATTGGCATGTAAAAATATAAGGAATTAATCATCCTCAGCCTAGGATCGGTCGATCGGTCGATCGATCGATCAAGGCATAGAAGGGCGATGCAGCCTATTCGGTCGACCGACTGGTCGACCGGAGATCGCAAAAAATTGGCAGAAGCCATTCGGTCGACTAGTCGGTCGATCGAAATTGGTGAAGGCAACAATGTAGGGCTGCGTCGGTCGATCGGCTGGTCGACCGATAAAGGTGAAAACCTGGTAGAAAGATAGCGGTCGACCGACCGAAAGATAGCCTCAATCGCATCTCGCTGCAGCCATTCGATCCAACGACGGGTCAACCGAATGTCGGAAGAAATGTTGGCGGTCGACCCGTCGGTCGACCGGCCTCTCTCAGATGCAAGCGGTCGGACCTGGCAGTCGATCCATCGTTCGACCGACCGATCGACCGGCCTTGCGATCGAATAGCTTCAACGGTCGATTTTTTATCCGTTGAATGGCTGTTCGGCTGAGGGGTTATAAATACCCCTCACCAAACTTCATTAAATACTTTTTGCAAATCTTGTTAAGCATTAAAAGTGATCTTTAAAGCCTTCACTCGATCAATCTCTCACGCGCTCTCTGCTCCCTGTCTTGACATCAACTCCAGGCAGGCGCTGCTTCTCTTTGCTTCAACTGTGATGTGCTGCTTTGAGTCTAATATTCTCTGCAAGTTGAAGACAAGAAGGCGGTGGAAAGAAGTTTGGTTCAATTCTTGTTTCTTCAGCTCTTTCCCTGTATTTTAAGTTTATTGTAACTTGTTTTCAAGTTTGAATAGCTTGCTAGGTGTGCTAGGAAACACTTAGGGTCAACTTTGAAGAAGTTTGTTTTGCCTAGGTGAATAGGATTGAGGTGTTCTCCAAGTGAGGGAGAAGGGTGTCCTCAAGTGTATTCAAAGGGAAACATACATTCTATAAAGTAGTGTTTATAAATCCTTGGTAAGGAGCCAAGGTAGTGGAGTATGCGGTTGGCCGAACCACTATAAATATTGTTGTTTGCATTGCTCTTTACTTGCTTTTATTATTGTTATTGAATTGTGATCATATTAAGCATCAAAGATCATTTGCATTAAGTTGAGACAAAATTAAGTTAAAAGGAAATTTAAAAAGGGAATTGACACTATTCAACCCCCCCTTCTAGTGTTAAGGTCCATTCAACACCTCCTTGCTCCTGGAATAAATCAAAATATCATCAATGAACATAATTACGAATTTATCCAAGAATTTCCTGAACACTCGGTTCATCAGATTCATAAATGTTGCAGGTGCATTAGTCAGCTCGAAAGACATCACCAGGAACTTAAAGTGCCCAAACCTCAACCTGAAAGCAGTCTTGGGGATGCCACTATCCCGGATCCTCAACTGATGATACCCTGACCGCAAGTCAATCTTAGAAAACCACTGAGCTCCCTGAAGCTGATCAAATAAATCATCAATCTTGGGCAGCGGGTACCGATTGTTCACCGTTACCTTGTTAAGCTGTCGGTAATCAATGCACATCCGCATGGACCCATCTTTCTTTTCCACAAAGAGCACTAGAGCACCCCCAATGCGAAACACTTGGGCGAATGTAGCCCAACTCAAGCAGCTCTTACAATTGGGACTTCAACTCCCTCAACTCAGCTGGTGCCATCCGATATGTCGGAATGGAGATCGGCTTCACCCCTGGTTGTAAATCAATGCAAAACTCGATCTCTCTAATTGGAGGCAACCCCGACAACTCCTCCGAAAACACTTCAGAGAACCCGCACACCACGAGCGTCTCCCCGATGTCCCTAGCCACACCCCGTCTTCCTCTGCCACAGACACAAAGGCCAAGAAGGACTAACAACCACCTAGAAGTAGCTTCCGAGCCCTAAGAGCTGAAATCGCCATCAACGGCTCTCCCCTTCCCTCACCTTGGAAGGTAGACTGGGCAATCCAGACATACTGAAGGTCATAGTCTTAGCCCTACAATCCACTGAGGCGAAATGGTCCGCCAACTAGTCCATGCCCAAAATTACAACAAGCTCCAGCATCGGCGAGAGTGTCAATTCGACTATCAACACATGAGCACAAATGATAATCTTGCAGCCCCGAAAGACTGTCTATGCCATCACAGAAATGCCTGTAGGCATATACACAACAAGGGGCAATTCAAGCACAGAAGATATCTCTAACAACTTAGCATCAAATAAAGCAGATAGAAAAGAGTACGTAGCACCCGGATCAAACAAGACATATGCAATGGCAGACCCAACAACAATATTATCTGACACCACTACCCTGGACGCCTCAGCGACCTCTTGGTTCATAGCAAACACCTGTGCAGCGGGCTTCTCTGAACCACCAGCTCGCTTGCCTCCTCCCTGAGTCTGAACTCTCTGAGCTATGGAACCCACTGACATCGGTGTCTTTCCTTTGGTTTGATCAGGTTGCTGACAGCCCTTGCTAGGACAATCCTTTCTGAAGTGCCCAACATGTCCGCACCCAAAACATGCATCAGAACGAAGCCGCTCTAGGTCCTGCTCAACTCTGGATGCATATAATCATGGCCCTTAAACAAAAGGTCGTTATACACCCATAATTTATATTTCCTAAAATCTAAGGAAAAGATCCTCCAATCAATCCAAAATTTCAGTTATAGGGGAAATTTACCATCAGCCAACCCCTGCAAATCATTTCTGCAGAACTCTATCAACCGGCCCCCCAGGATCCCTAGGGCCGCCCTAATCATACTGCACCATAAATATTTAAACTATATAACGAGACCCAATTAATCGATCAAGATACTAAGCAAACATTTCAAGGATCTCTAACCCAGGCTCCCATACAAAGGTAGCCCCTCCCCCCCAAATGGTGTACTCTCTAGCACAAGGCCACTCTCTACCTCAATCTGTGCTACCCTGGGACTGTCCCAGTTCCTCCTCCCTGCGGAGAGCCTCAGTCAGCTAAGCCACTCGGGCCTATAACTAAACAACCATGGGATCCTATCCCACACCCTCTCGGGCCTACGGTGGTCTTCCACGACCCCGGCCCCGGCCTTGGCGCTCAGTAGAGTTGCTATCACTATCGCTCCTCGTGGCATCAAAAGCCTCCATCGATCTGGAATCACCAAAAAGAACATATCAAAATTTAAACAATTCAATTCACCCTAAGTCGTTAAGTAAATAAACCACAAGTCGCACTGAGGTGCAGACTTAGCCTATTGATCTCATAACATACCCCTACCGTATACTGACACGCTAGCAATGCCCTATACAATGACAACTCTATGTCGTAGTCGGACCGAACCACATGCTCTAATAACACATTGTCATGCCCAAACTTAGTGTCACGTGATCGGCCAAGGTATACGCACCTATACCCCGCAGCCTAACTCATGCACATGTCAACTCACGAGAATAATAAATAGCAGAAAGAAATCAACAAGTTTTTATCTCAACTAGAAATCAAAACTGAGTTCATCATAAATAAGTTTTAGCAAACGAATAAAATGTGGAAATAATACATCAAGTCCAACAGACCAAATACAATAAAATCTGAATAAAATGACATCAAGTGCCCTCAAGGGCTACAACTCCAAAAACTGACAAAAGTGCATGACACACTACCAAAAGACTCGACTACGACCCCTAACTAGGGGTGCTATGAGATCATGTGGTTCATCTGCCCTCCAACTGCGCCAAGTGCACCAGCCCACCTCACCGGTTAGGCTTTGCAAAACAAAACAAAGATAACGGGTGAGTTCAAAGAACTTAGTGAGCGGTTCTACCAACCCTCACAAAAATAAACATCACAGAAAAGATACATAAGGTAAAACTCCTGACTCAAGCAAGAAAAGGTCACAAGAGAGTGACCAGCTATCAGGCCATCCGCTCACCACCTGCCCAAAGGCAACCATCACTCTGAACGGTGACGATCAACAGGCCTAAGCCTTCCATGCCCTAAGGCAACAACATATACTAGGATAAACGGGAATGCCCCCCGAACTTATCCTAGTATAAAGAAACTCGGGAGCAATCGGGAAGGCCCTCCAAACTTGCTCCATGAGATGCGTAGGGATAACCGGGATTCGCCTATCTGAACTTGCCCCTTTAAGATATCACAGGAGTAATCGGGTAGGACCTCCAAACTTACTCCTCTAAGATATCTCAGGAATAATCAGGTAGACCCTCAGAACTTATTCCTTAAAAGCCACCTCGGGGATAATCAGGTAGGCCCTCCGAACTTATCCCACGAGGCCAAACTAGAATAATCAGGAAAGACCCTCCAAACTTATTCTGCGTGTTGGGAATTAGCCATCCAACCTCCCGTGTTGGGAATGACGCACCACAACCTAAGTCAAATCTTTCATACGGTGTCTTAGGGGTGTTCCTATTGGAAAATGTCTCAACACTCCAATACCCGATCCCAACTCCTAGACCCGTAATATCATAAACTCGTGTGGTTTTATCTCATGCATAAACTTCTCATGTTGATTCATAGCAGATTATGTTGACCATTTTTACTCAATTCTAATTATGCAATTAAAATTTAGTTCACCACAATTAGGATTTTGTTTTAGCTTATAGTTCTGCCCGAAACTGATGTATCTAATCCGAATCTGGTCTCCAGAGTCTGTCCTATATTTCCAAACTATATTTTCTGATCGAAATAATAGGTTACATGACTATGTTCAGAGAAATACAAACACTACAGCAAGCATTACAAAACTAGCACAAATTCATTATCTCGCATAAAATTCCAGCAACATTGAATTTTCAGCATATCATGAAAAATAAATCCAAAAATTCACAGAAATTACATCCTTAATTTACTAACATATCAAAATCATAATACTCAGATAAATCTCATATAAACCATATTTTTAAACAAGATTACCAAGCACTACCATCATCTTTAATCAAGAACCATCCTTAAGATCAAGCATTTAGAACAAAAACCCATCTTGCAAGAACCCTCATGGCATCAACATCAAGATCCTAATTTTCACAAAACATGATTTTCTCCAAAAATCACTGATTAAATATTAAGCAGGCTTGAACATACAAGAACTCATTTTAACCACCAATTCAAATCATAAACTACAAAATAACCACAAACTCTCACTTGGACATTTCATCGAACACCTTGTGGGCACCCTTACCCCACCCTTGGCCGAGCACCCCTAGGGTTACCCTAGGGTTGTCGAGCCTCATAGGGGAGGGTTTAGGGCCTCCTCAAACATGGCACACAAAAGAACATCGGGAATTTGAGAAATCGTCGGAAAACAAATCAAGATTTTTGTAGCCTTTAAGATTGACTTCAAGAAATCGAAGAAACCCGAGGAGAAGGGGTAAAACCAATCACCTAAATAGGAAGAATGAATAAAGAAGAAATCCTGGATGACGGCCCTCGAATCCGGCATCAAAATATGGCGGCTCGACTCAAAGGAGGGGACAGGAGGGGCGGCGGCTCACCTCAAGCCGTCGACTTGAAAACAGGGAAAGGGGAAGAGAGAGGAGCTGGCTTGGCTCCTCTCGGCTCGGCTCCAAAGGAAAGGAAGAAGGAGAAGGGGAAGAAGCCTTGGGCGGATCGGCTCTAGAGGGCGGCGGCGGCTCCAAGGGGAAGAGGAGAGGGGCTGGAGGCTGGCTCCTCTTCTCAATAGTTTTGTGTGGCTCCAATAGGGAGCCACAAGCCAACGGGAGGAGGTTTTATACTCCCTCCTCAACCCTAACTCCTCCAAACTCTTTATCCAACCCGCATCCGCCGCTAGACGAACCCGAATACGCTAACTTAATTAACTCAATTAATTCTATTCTCTACCTAACCCTTTGCACACTCACATGCGACATAATTTAAACAATCATGCAAACATAACAAAAATTAAATAAATTAATCTACACAAGTAAAAGTTACATGACTCATAATTTTACTTACCCAAGCTCGCAAGCTTGCACCGGACCATGAGTCGACTCGGCTCGACCTCGAACTAGTCTGCTAGGCTGGCAAACACAACCATAAAAGAAAAGAATATAATTAAATATCTAGGATATTACGAGAGGGGCGGCTGGGCTTGGCGGATGGTGGCTGCTCCTCTCTTCAATTGGCTTGTACGACTCCAAATAGGGAGCCACAAGCCAAGGCGAGAGGGTTTTATACTCCCTCCTCAATCTTAACCTTTCTAAACCCTTTATCCAACCCGCATCAGCCTCAAGCCGAACCCGAACCCCAATCCGCTAACTTACATTAACTTAATTACTCTCAAATTAATCCCATAAATAAATATAAACACAATACACATGCACATCCACTATGCAATATAATTATACAATCATGCACACAACATGAAATTAAATAAATTTATCTGCAAACAAAATTTTCATATTCATATTCTTACTTACCCGAGCTCGTAAGCTCGCTCCAGACCATGAGTCAACTCGGCTCGACCTTGGACTAGTCCGCTAGGCTGACAAACATAAACCATAGGAGGAAAAATATAATTAAAATATCTAGGATATTATAATTTACTTATGAATGATATATTTTTTTGTGATTTTCTTGTGAATTTAGGATGATTTTCTAGAACAAGTTTAAAATGGTCCGAAGAACTTTAAAATGGTAAAAAAAATTGATTTTCCACTCTGAAAAACTTATTTTACTGATACAAGTTATGGAACACATTTATTAAAGCATTATAATCATTTTGTGATTTTATGGTGATTTTTGATATTCATTTACTTCCATAAATGACCTAATAAGTGAAGTAGTTTAAAATAGGCCGAACCAGTTTAAAATGGTAAAAAAAATAATTTTCCACTCAAAAAAATATATTTTGGTGATACAAGTTACGGATCACATTTACTTATTAATTTACTTATTAATGATATATTTTTTATGATTTTATTGTAAATTTAGGATGGTTTTCTAGAACCAGTTTAAAATGGTCCGAAACACTTTAAAATGATAGAAAAAATTGATTTTCCACTCTAAAAAACTTATTTTGCTAATACAAGTTATGGATCACATTTATTTAAGCATTATGAATTTTTTATGATTTTATGGTGATTTTTAATATGCATTTACTTTCATAAATGACCTAATAAGTGAAGTAATTTAAAATAGGCCGAACTAGTTTAAAATAGTAAAAAAAAAAAAAAATTCCCAAAAAAAAACTTATTTTGTTGATACAAATTATGAATCACATTTACTTATGAATGATAGATTTTTTATGATTTTATTATAAGTTTAGGATGGTTTTTCAGAACTAGTTTAAAATGGTAAAAAAAATTAATTTTCTATTCTAAAAATTTATTTTGCTGATACAAGTTATAGATCACATTTACTTAAGTATTATAAATTTTGTATGATTTTATGGTGATTTTTAATATGCATTTACTTTCATAAATGGTCTATTAAGTGAATTAATTTAAAATGATAAAAAAAAATTGATTTGCTGATAGATCACATTTATTTATGAATTATATATATATATATATATATATATTAATTTTATTGTAATGCTTTAAATAATTTAACGGGGGTTTACACCATCAATTAAATATGAAAAAAATAATTAATAAGTAATAAGAATCGTAATGCTTGGGCAAAGAACGTTAAAAAAGTAGAAATGGATAGATCATATAACTCACGGGATTTACATGGGATTTACATTTTCAACCCTGAACTCTAAACCCTATAAGGCCACCAAAGATTTACATGGGATTAATGCTTATCATTTCCTTGACTTGACAAGAAAAATGAAATTGTCAAGGGAATAATGACGGTGATTAATTTGAAGGTGTAAAATGGGCCGAGATTGGGCCTAGCATAGCATAGCAATAAACTTTATTGGCCACAGAGAGCAATTATCAAATGGTTGATTGTGGATCATATCTCCTTAATCAGCATATGAGATATATTGCTTGTCTATTTTGTTAAAAAAAATTGAATAAACATATATGGATTTCCCAAATATGAATTTTCGGAAGAAAAAATTTTTAAAACCGGATTTGAAGATTTAAAATTTTTAAAATCGGATTTTAGTGGATCAGATACCCATTTTACCCGCTGGGCCAAAGTCTCTAACAGACTTTGGTCAAAAATTAAATATAATATATATATATATATATATATATATATATAATTTAAATTTATAAAAAAAAATTTATGATAAAAATAAGATATTAGAGAATAAAAAATATTTTTTTTCAAACTCTCTAATCTATTAAAGACTTTTGCACAAATTCTATAAATTTAAGTTAAAATGAAAAATTATGAAATATTTTGATCTAAAATATTTTTTTGGATCATAGTACATCTTTTGTATCATTAAAAAATTATTTCATGAATTTAAATATTTTCTTAAAAAAATTATGAAGTTATTATAGACTTTGAACAAAAGTCTCTAACTCATTAGAGACTTTTATTTATAATAATTTTATAATTATAAAAAATAAAAATTAATTCACAAAAAAATATGTGTGTGATATAAAAGATGGGCTAGAGTCTATCAAAATATTTTGAACAAAAAATATTTTACTATTTTTAATGTATTAGAGACATTTGCTCAAAGTCTATAATACCTTTACAATTTAAAAACAATTAATTAATAAAATATTTTAAAAAATATATAAAAGATGTGTTGTGGTTAAAAATATATTTTTCATCAAAATATTTCATAATTTTTAATTTAAACTTAGATTTATAGATTTTGTGCAAAATTCTTTAAGAGTTTGAAACTATATTGTTTAGACTCTAACACCTCATTTTTATTATAATTGTTTTTACAAATTAAAATTATTATTTTTATATTTTTTTTAAATTTTTAACCAAAGTCTCTAATTGATTAGAGACTTTGGCCCAGGGGTAAAATGGATATCATATCCACTGAATTCCGATTTTGGGAATTTTGACTCCCAAAACCCGAATCTGGGAATTTCTCTCTCCCATAATCTAATTTTGAAAAATTTCTGATAAATATATCCTAAATTTGGTTCAATTAATCAAACAATTTCTTTTTTGAGAAAAAAAAGCTTTTAAATTTTAATTTTGTTTAGAGAAGTAATGAACCAATGGCTCAACCAGTTGAAACTCCACTCCAATTTCATAAACATTTAAAAGAAACTTCTAGGCATGTTTGCTTCATAGGATAGAGATGGATATGATTAGAGACAAATTTATATTCTTTATTTGTTTAGTACATGGATTAGAAAAAAATAGTATTAGAAGAATATAAATTTGATATTGTATACCGGATTAGAAAAATCTTATCTAATACTTCCTCATTTGATATCATATCATATCCAATCCTATCCACCAAAGCAAACGAATCACTATAGAATGTCCATTTATGCAGTATCAGAGAAATCCACGTGTACACCTAGTATCAGAAAAATCTTATCTAATACTTCCTCATTTGACTTCAAATTGGCTGGTCCTTTTCTTTTAGCAAACCGTTGAACTTTGATTTATTTATTAAATACTATGTTAAAAGACTTCTTTAAAAGACTTTACTCCTCAAATAAAAATCTATTTTGTTTTCTCATTTATAATAAAAATACTATTCTTTTCGTTATGTTAATTTATGAGTAGGCATGTGCATGGGTTAGACTGCGGGGTATAGACATGTATATCCTGGCCGATCACATGATCCTGAGTTGGAGTGTGACAAATCCGTCTTCATTAAAGGCCGGAGTATTCACGATAATATTCTCCATGCACAAGAGATTGTTCATTCTATGTATGGGACTAAGGGCAAAAATCCCTATGTTATGATCAAACTAGATCTAGAAAAAGCGTATGATAAGTTGTCTTGGAAGGCCACTATCTCTATGCTCCATGCTTATAAGTTTCCCACCAAATTCATTGATTGGGTTTATGTGTGCCTTTCTACACCTAGTTTTTTTTGTCTGGTGAATAATAAGCTATCCCCTTTTTTTAAATTCCATCGTGGAATTAGGTAGGGGGATCCACTGTCACCCTACTTATATGTCTTAACAGCTTAGGCGTCTTGCTTGCTTGACAGTGCAGTGTATTTGGTACCTTAATGCCTTTCTCTATTAGGAATTCTGCTAAGATCAGTCATCTGATGTTCGCAGATGACATTCTTCTAACCTTTAGAGCTTCTAAAAAAGGTCTTAACACTATTAAATAAATTTTTGAGACCTATGAGAAGTTCTCTGGCCAGTCTATCAACACTAGCAAATTTGATATCTTCTTCCCAAAGAAGGCTTCAAGAGAGAAAATTATCTATATTTGCTCTTTTCTTAATATGAGGGCTGGTAGTTTTCCATTCAAATACCTTGGGACGATGGTCACCCCTAGACGTACTCATGTTGATACCCACAACTACTTACTTGACCAGATCAAATGTAGGTTATCTTCTTGGAAAGCCAATTATTTGTCTCAAGCTAGCAGAATTGTCCTGAGTAACTCGGTTTTAAACTCTATTCCACCCCATTCCCTCAGTGTTTCCTGGGTCTCCTCTAAATTCATTGATAAGTTTGAGCAAATTGTTAGGAATTTCCTATGGGCTGGGTGTTGGCTTTAGGTTTTCAACCTTGGTCTTAATCTCAGTTTTGATGATAACAAACATGGAACTAATATTTTGTTGAGAAATCTTCCAGGTTCCATATCGATTAGCGTTCGATGTCCTCGATCGGATAAATTGAAAGAGATCAAAAAATCAGAAGGACATTGATCGTCGCGCTTCGGTTGGTCGTGGAATATCTCGAAGCTCGAAGAGTGCACCAAAGTCGCATTGGACGAGTCCAAAGTTCAAATGAAAAGCTCTCCAAGTTGATGCTCGTTGAAAGTCGGAACTCAGAAATGAAGCGCGCAAGAAAAATGGCTGAAAAAATAATTTCAGCCTAGGTTCGGTCGACCGGGTGGTTGACCGAATAGGGGTAAAAAGTGGCAGTAGCTACTTCGGTCGACCGGGCGGTCGACCGGCTGAGGCCAAAAATTGGCAGTAGCTTCGTCGGTTGATCGAACTGCGGATAGCCGAAGACGCAACTTGCGTTGGACGATCGATCGATCGACCGGATTGAGGGAATGCAAGGTTTGCGTCTGGCGGTCGACCCATCAGTCGATCGCACAGAGAGAATAGGCAGTAGTCGCTCTAAGCGGTCGATCGGTCGGTCGACCGACCAATCGATCGAGCGGCTATAACATCTAGATTTTAGCCCGTTGAGCTGTCGTTTCTTTAAGAGGTTATATATATCATTCATATAACACATTTAACCACGCTCTCCCACTCTTACAGATTTTATTGAGCAATTAAAAGGGAGTTTTGAGCCTTTTAAAGATCGATCAATTGTGCTCAGTTCTTCCGCCGACAACTTCTTCAAGAGCATACTCTGCCTCAACTCGGGAATTGATTCGAGCTCTACGACTCGGCAAGTTGGAGGTTTTGAAGACGTGGAAAAGATCATTTATCTTGGTTTACCCTGTAGCTCTTTTCATTGTAATTTTAACTGTTTATTTGAACTTGTCTTTTCTTGGATTTGAGATTGTGAAGACCTAGGTTGTTTGGTCTTGTGTATGGAAGTGGTTACCTTGGTGAAGAGGTGTAAAGCCACTTGTGTAAGCATAACTTACTAGGATTAGTCAAGTTGTCCCTTAGGGTTGAGGTGGAAGAGTGCTCTCGGTAAGAAGGCGGAGACTTCCGGGTGTGGAAGTGCCTTAGGTCGACAGTGCAACTTTTCAAGTCAAAGTCCTCATTATAAGGGAAACAAGAATTAATCTACTAAACCTAGTTTGAAAATCCTAAGCGGGGTGCTTAGGTAGTGGAGTAGGCATTGGGGCCGAAACACTATAAATTTGTGTGTTTGCATTAATACTTTATTTTGTGCTTAAGTGTTTATCTTGCTTCCATATCCAATCATAAAATTGCAATTTGCCTAAACGATTTGAGAAACGGATAAAATCAAATTTAGGCTAATTAATTAGATAACACACTATTCACCCCACCTCTAGTGTTGTCATTTCGATTACAATTGGTATCAGAGCGGGTTCGTAGCTTGAGATTTCACCATCTCTTCTACACCTTGTCTCGATTCAAGAATGACACTAGAGTTGGTAGCGTCTTCACCTCCTAGGTTCGATGACTCAAACTTTGGTCTTTGGAAATATAGGCTGTACACTTATTTAAAGACTAAAGGTTTTAGTGTCTTTGACATGTTACATTGAGAATTCATTGAACCTAAGGTTGACATGCATGCTTGGAGTGAATTAGATCAGAAAATGTTTAAGTATAATGAAGATGCCATGAATTGTATTCTTTGCACATCACCAAATGACATCCTAGATAAAGTCATGCATTGCTTTTCGGCTTATGACTTATGGGCCACATTAAATATTTTATATGATTATGCCAAAACCGAAGAGATTGACACTTTTGATGAAGGTGGTGATGACAATGGTCACTCACCTACTACTAATCTTGGTTTTGATTCCCATAGCTCTTCTAGTCAAATGAGTAGCTCCAAGATCCGAAAAAGGAAGGTAGTGTGTCATGCATGCAAGGAAAAAAGGCATGTAAAGAATATTTGCCCTACCATGAAAAACAAGGCAAAGAAGAGGTCAAAAGCTTCTACATCATCATCCCATTCAAATGAAGCATCCTCTTGCAATGACTATGAAGCTACTTCAAAAGTTTGCCTCATGAGTACCAATGATGAGGTACACTGTTTCCCTTCTAGTCATAATAATGATAATGATAGTACTAGCTCTTCTAGTTCATTCAATATGTCATATGAAGAACTAGTTGAGGAATGTCAAAAAAAATATGTCTTGCTTATGAAAAAGAACAAGGAAAATAAGATGCTAAAAAAAGAAAATGTGATGCTTAATTCTCATGTGGATGAATTAAAGCTAGAAAATGAGAAATTGAAGTCTAGTTCATTTGATTTATGCCATGATAGATTGAATTTTGAGCTTAAGGACTTAAAGCTTGAAAACGAAAATTTAAAATTTGAGAATTCAAAAATATTAAGTGAGAACAATATTTTGAAATCTCAACTATATGTCATGCATAAGTCAATTGAAGTTTTAAACGATGAGATTTTAGTTTTGAGTAAGGAAGTACATAATCTAAGAAACTCAACTTCCTTCAAGAAAATTGGAAAGGAAAATATTTCTTTCAAAAATGCCTATGTTCATCATAAATCTCATGCTATGCATTCTAATGCTAAATCTCATGCTATGCATTCTAATGCAAAATCTCATGTTAGGCATTACACATTTAAATCTCAAGTTCAAAAGAAAAATGTTTCACTTAAGAATCCTCATGTCCATCATCCTTTTCATGTCAAGGATTCTAATGATAAATCTCATGTCCATAGCAAAAAGGAAAAGAAGTTTAATGGACATTGTTTTTGTTGTGGTACTTTTGGGCATGCTATATATAATTGTGCACTCAAAAGAAATCCAAGTGTTGCTAAGACACTTTGGATTCCTAGGCCATCTAACCCCCAAGGACCCAAAGCCATTTGAGTACCAAAGATCTCATCTTCTACTATAGGGGGAGTTACCACACAAGGGTGAAAGTTTGATGACGTGTTGAAGTTGACCAAAGAGTTGAATGAAGAATCCTTTTATGGTTGCAACTTCAAGCTTTCACCTCGATGCCTTAGGTAAAATTGGCATAAAATATTTTGGTATCATCTCCTTACTTTGGTTTGCTTTATTTAAGTTGGAGTTATGATACATGTTTAACTTGAGTTTTTTTCCCCGCTCTTGTTAAAGAGTTCTTTGGAAAAAAAAATTTCTGATTTCCAGGTCTCTTCGGAGACCTATGTGGCCTGTAATGGGCCTAAGCCACCTTGCGGTTTTAAATCGTAGGCTCATTGTGGCCTTTCGGTTTTCGACCAATAGGAAGGGTTGGAGATCTTATTTTTTAAAATTCATATTTTGAGATCTCCTGATTTATTTTGTTATCATGAATGATTTATATGAAAATGAATCCATGCTATTTAGTGAAGTTGAATTTGGAAAATGATACTTGGTTTTTCATTTCGCTATTTAGTTTGATAGCTTGCATGTAGATTTGGTTTCATTTTATATTTATGAAGTATACTTGCAAGTTATTGGTAATTAAGAATGGAAGGCTAATTAGGAAGAAAAAGATTAGTTTGGTAAATTATCATGAATAATGTATAACTTTGATAAATTCAAAACCTTAGTGTTATACCTCAATGCTTAAGCTTAAATAATGTCTTATACTCATGATTAGAATTGCATGTTAAATCCTTGAATTTTCATGAGTATGTAGAATCTTAGCACTTAGGCAAATTTCATTAAATGAAACTTGCTCTAGGTTGATACTTACTATTAGAGATATTCCTTTAAGTCCAAACTAGTTAAACATGTTTATGGACCTTATTCCTCGAATGTTTCACATCTTAAGATCCCTTAGATTGATTTTGATATCATGATAATTCCTTAAAATGAATCTCTACTATCTAGCATAGGTTCGGGTTTTTAAATGAAACTTTGCATTGAACCTTTACTATTTAGTATGTTAGCTTGCTAGTTGGTATATAAATTCATTTTGATACTAATAAAGCCTAGTTGCAAGTTAAGAAAGTGAATGTTAATGGAAGGCTATGCTATCTAAAAGAAAATGAAACATAAATGACAAGTTTGGCAAAAATCTATTAAAAGAGGTATGAGTCTGTTTTTTTTGCAAAATCTTAATATAATTCTTGAATATTCATGCTTTAATGATGTCTCTATATACTCATGATTATTTTTGCATGATAAATGTTTGAAGTTTTATGAGTAGGCAAAATTTTGATAACTTAGATAATTTCATGATATCTTGATTGAATGAAACTTGCTCTATGTTAAAATTCTTATTAGAGACCTCATTTTGAGTAAACACCCAACAAACATGTTTAGATACACATATCACATGAGTGGAGGTATTTAAAATTTGAAAATTCATGTCTAGATGAACAAATACAATTGGTATTTCACTTTAGGGGACTTAAACTAGAAAATTTTGACCTAAGTCAACAAATCGACTTGGACACTTCATTTTAAGTCCAAACTTCATAAATATGTTTAGGAATTGGTATGACATATTTCCATGCACTTAGAATAAAAAATTCATATGGATATGGATAAAATGACCTAGAGGTGGTTTCATGAAAACCTCTTTTGAACCAAGTTGACCCGAGTCAACAAGTTGACTTAAATGTCTCATTTTCAATCCATATTTGAGAAACATGTTTAGATTTACTCATGTTAGGTATCCATAGGTTTAAGTTTGAAAAATTATGAGTAATTAAATAATAAGAATGACACTGAGCAAGTTTCATGACAACTAGCTTAGTTTTGAATGAAACCATGCTAAGTTGATATCTTGACTTAAGGATATAATTTTCATTTCAAACTTGACATGCACTCTTTACATGATCCTTGTATGGTGTCTTAAAAGTTTGAATGAAAATTGAACATGTTTTGAAAATAACTGAAAATTACAAAAATGAAATTTCAATCAACAATTGGTATCATTTTTAGTTATTTCTAGATAAATATAGAAAAATTCTTTTTAATTGATTCTTGAAATTGCACCCTCACTGAAAAATCTAGATTCTTCAGTAAAATTTTTGAAAAGTTTCATCAAGAATCTGATTTATAATGGAATTTTAAAATTGGATTTCGAAAACACAAAGTATCATTCTTCTTGAAATATCAATCTTTCCAATACTTTTTTCTTCAAAAACTTCAAATGAAACTTTGTGCATGCGATATGGATTCCATTTCTAATATCATTCACACAATTTCTTGAGTAAAATTGTTTCTAGGAATAATTTTGATATCTTGGATGATAACTAGAAATATTCATTTGTTTATTAAAATTAATATAGGATGAAAAATGAACTTAGAAAATTCATTTTGAGTTCAAACTTGATACATGCATTTCAAATGACCATTCAACATTTGGTATCAAAATATTTCGTACAAAAATTGGTTTAAAAAAAAAATCGTCGAAAATATAATCTTGTATAGATTTAAAAGTTTGATTTTTTTTAAAACTTGAGTATATACCTTGACCTAAGTCAACAAAGTGACCTAGAAATTTCATCTTAAGCCCAAACTTGATTCATAAACTTACATTCTCTCATGTTTGATGTCTAGATGCCTAAGATAAAGAAAACATTAGTAGATAGCAAAACTTGATACTTAGCATTTTTCATGGTTTCAAGCATACTTTGAATGAAATCATGCTAAGTTCATATTTTGATTATATGACATTAGTTTCATTTCAAACTTGATATACATGCTTCATATGAATATATCTTGATATGTTGAGAGTTTGAATGAAATCTAAAAATGTCATGAAAAAAGATATGAGAACATACATGATTTAATTTTGAATTCAAATATTTAGTTTTGAACATATCATGTATGATTTTGTTTCATATCAAATATTGTTTTCATCCCTTTGGTTGAGATTTTCATGTTTCATGAAAAATAACTTTAGAGTCTCAACTTCATGAAAAAATATTTATTTTTCATCCCTTTGACTAGATTGACCTTTCTTACCCTTTTTGATTGATGTCAAAAGGGGTAGAAAATTATAGGTAAAGGGGAGGGGAAGACCATGCATATAGATTGGGGAGTTTATTTTTATAGATATGCATGTTGATAGGGGGAGAAATCCCTTAGTTCGATGTCCTTTATGCTTTAATGTATATATTTTCTTAAGGATGTTTGTCATCATCAAAAAGAGAGAGATTGTTGGCTTTAGGTTTTCAACCTTGGTCTTAATCTCGGTTTTGATGATAACAAACATGGAACTAATATTTCATTGAGAAATTTTTTAGATTCCATATCGATTAGCATTCGATGTCCTCGATCTGATAAATCGAAAGAGATCGGAAAATCAGAAGGACATTGATCGTCACGCTCTGGTTCATCATGGAATATCTCAAAGCTCAACGAGTGCACCAAAGTCGCATTGGATGAGTCCAAAGACCAAATGAAAAGCTCTCCAAGTTGATGCTCGTTGAAAGCCGGAACTCGAAAATTAAGCGCGCAAGAAAAATGGCTGAAAAAATAATTTCAGCCTAGGTTCGGTCGACCGGGCGGTCGACCGAATAGGGGTGAAAAGCGGTAGTAGCTACTTCGGTCGACCGAGTGGTCGATCGACTGAGGCCAAAAATTAGCACTGGCTTCGTCGGTCGACCGCCCGGTCGATCGAATTGCGGATAGCCGAAGACTCAACTTGCGTCGGTCGACTGGATTATGGGAATGCATGGTTTGCATCTGGCGGTCGACTGCACAGAGAGAGTAGGCAGCGGTCGATTGGTCGGTCGACCGGCCAATCGACCGAGTGGCTGTAATGGCTAGATTTTAACCCGTTGAGTTGTCGTTTCTTTGAGAGGTTATATATATAATTCATACAACTCATTTAACCATGCTCTCCCACTCTTACAGATTTTATTGAGCAATTAAAAGGGAGTTTTGATCCTTTTAAAGATTGATCAATTGCGTTCGGTTCTTCTGCCAACAACTTCTTCAAGCGCATACTTTGCCTCAACTTGGGAATTGATTCGAGCTCTACCACAACGAGTTGGAGGTTTTGAAGGCGTGGAAAAGAGCATTTAATATTGGTTTACCCTTTAGCTCTTTTCATTGTAATTTTAACTATTTAGTTGAACTTATTTATTCTTGGATGTGAGATTGTGAAGACCTAGGCTGTTTGGTCTTGTATATGGAAGTGGTTACCTTGGTGAATAAGTGTAAAGCCACTTGTGTAAGCATAACTTACTAGGATTAGTCGAGTTGTCCCTTAGGGTTGAGATGGAAGAGTGCTCTCGGTAAGAAGGCGGAGACTTCTGGGTGTGGAAGTGCCTTAGATCGAGAGTGCGACTTTTCGAGTCACAATCCTCATTGTAAGGGAAACAAGAATTAATCTAATAAACCTAGTTTTGAAATCCTAAGCGGGGTGCTCAGGTAGTGGAGTAGGCATTGGGGCCGAACCACTATAAATTTGTGTGTTTTCATTGATACTTTATTTTGTGCTTAAGTGTTTGTCTTGCTTCCACATCAAATCATAAAATTGCAATTTGCCTAAACGATTTGAGAAACGGATAAAATCGAATTTAGGCTAATTAATTAGATAACACACTATTCACCCCCCCCTCCTCTAGTGTTGCCATTTTGACTACACTAGGTCCTCTGACCATCATGCTATGCATCATTTGGCTTGGGATGTTGTTATCCTCCCTAAGGCGTTGGGGGGTCTAGGCATTCATGATCTTTCTGATAAATGCCTAGCCCTTCAAGCCAAAAGGGTCTTGGACTATCTTAATAATGTATCTTCTCCTTGGCTTGACCTGGTGAATGTTAAGTGTAACATCCAAGGTTTCCTAATATAGAATTTATTTTGGTGCAGCGCACTAGATCAGGAGCTAGTTGGGTCGAATCGTGAAATTGCTGTGAGTAGAAGGTATAATTTAAGTTTTATGAATTTTTTGTTAAATATTCCTTTCCTTCATGATCATGAAATGATTTAGTAGAGTCGGATTTGAAATTGTGTTCGCGGATCGAGTCGGGATTGAAATCGAGCTCGGATTGAGTTGAGTAGGGGCTAATTAAGTGTGTGGCAAATTGGTCAAAGGTAAATGAGAGAATTAAACCCTGATCCCCTTAGCAGCCGTGTGGCTCAAGCATTGGAGCCGCACACAGCCCGAGAAGAGAGAGGAGAGAGGGAGAGCTTTGAGGTCGGCGCCGAACTTGCACTGCCGTCGAAAAAATTGAGATCGTCGTCGCTCATCCAATTTTTCCCTTAGATCAAGGTGAGTGGATCGAACCTGGTTATGTAGGGTAGGCGGGTAGCCGACCCAAGGTTTTAAGGGTTTTTCTGATTTCTCAAGTAATTCTGTCGATTCACCGATGTTTCTTCCAAGATTCAATTCAAATATTATGTATGTTGTTTGTATGAAATTTTCTCATCGTTTTCTTGATGATTGGGGCTGGTCACATGAAGGGAAAAAGGGGAAAGGTCATGACGAATTTTCCCCAAATTTCCTAGAGTGGTCGGAAACCCTCGGATTGAGTTTCTCTCATGATTGATGACTTGATTCCTCTCAACCATGCCCGAGAACCTTTTTCCCCTACCCTGGTTTCTCTCGGTCGAGCATGAGCAGCCTTGGATAGGTGGGGGAAGGGGAAAAGGGCTCGAGTTGGTTCACGTTTACATGTAGGGTATTAAATCCTTGATTTCATATGGATCACTCAATCAATATATGAATTGTTAGTAGTGATAGATTGAGAATATCATACTATAAGGAAATGTTCTTGATAGTGTATACATGGTTAGAATTTCGTATGGCATATAATTTTGAGAAAGTTCCTCTAATTTTGAGAAACTTTAGAACACTTTGCTTGTGTATTGTGATTGTGATGGTCGACTGAGAAGCATGGACGGTTGGGATGACTAATGCTTGACTCGGCGGGTGATTAGGGTCTTGAGATTGCACCAGCGGGCCCGCTAGGTGTTAGACTCGAGTGGCGGAGGGTCTTGAGATTCCGTCAGTGGGTCACGTTGACGGTAGACCCGAGTTGGGTGGGACTAGCTACCCCTAACCCGGTGGATTTCTGAGATTAGTTGACCATCCAAGTCGACAGCCCGATGATTGATCTGACTTTCCTTATGTGATATGTGGGTCGTGCGGCCGGATTATTCTTTTGTGGTAAAGGCCGGGCATTGCCGAGCCACCAGTTCTTGAGCAGGTTCTAGTGGCCAAGTGTTGCCCAGTCTAGTAGGGCCGTTATGGCCAGCAGTATGGTTTATACAGGATGGCCTCTGGGGCGGTTGTCATATCATGACTAGAATAGATCCCTAAATTTATAAATTGCTGACTTATATGCATGTTGTTATTGGGGATTTATGTGGAGGTTCGGAAGAACTGCTCACTGAGTCCCATGTGGACTCACAGTTTATTTCTCATGTTTTTGCAAAGCCCGACCAGTGAGGTGAGGCTTGGAGTCATGGTGCAGCTGGAGGGCAGGCAGTGGCGTAGATCTCGTAGCAGTGTCCAGTAGTTGTAGTTGTGATGTCTAGGGTTGCTTTTTATAACTGAGTGATGTTTAATTTGAAAACATGTATTTGACTTCTAACTCGATATGTTCTTAATAGTTGGTTTGTTTGTACAACTCTTTCAAATTTGTTCGAGACTTGTTTTAAATTGAATAAAATTTTGCGACGTTGTCCTTCTACTTGTATGTTTTCTGGTTGGCGTTTATTCTCACTATTTTGCTATTCAGTGTATGTGGTAGGCTTCAGGGTAGGACATAAACCTTGGCCGGTCATGCGACCCTGAGTTGGGGAGTGACAAAGTTGGTATCGGAGCTTTTGGTTAGGTCTTGACTACGACTAGGAGTTGGGTACCGTATGACACATATGCTAGCATGTCGATATACAGTATAGGTATGCTACGAGATCTGGCAACCACGACTGCACTCAACGCACCATGCGGTCAGTAATTTAAATTACAATTTTATGTTAACGGGAGAATTGTTCTTTTCTCTATGCTAGTGTGATGGAAACTTATAATGCTGCACTGAGCGGTAGTGGTAGTAATTTGACAAAAAGTCGGGGCAGGAAAAGAGAGAAGTTTGAAGAGCAAGGACAGAATCATGCGGTTGCCCAACTGCAAGCTCAGGTGGCTCAGTTAACAGAGGCGCTCCGCAGGGAGCAAGAGTTGAGACAACAGATGCAGCAGCAACAGCCGCCGCAGCCAGTACCCGTGGCCCCCTTGGTACCGGAGGCGGCTGAGCAGGTGACACCGCAGATCAGGGTCCCAGGAGCACCAGGTTTAGGCCGCCAGTATTCACTGGGACAAATCGACAGGTGGAAGTCACCGGGTCTCTAGGGTACTGTTACGAGCTGTGTGTGGAACTGGGATGTTCATCAAAGGCAGCGACTCGCATGGTTGGCCTACTGCTGAGGGGACCTGCGAAGAACTGGTTGCATACCTAGAGAGGTCGTAGAGCAGCAAACGCACCACCTCCCACCTAGGAAGAATTTAGGGCAGCGGTAGAAGAGCAGTACGTGCCAATGAGTGTCCGCGATAAGCAAGCATGAGATTTTGAGTTGATGCGTCAATCTGGAGACATGTCAGTAACATACTATGAAATGGAGTTTGCCCGGCTTTCTAAGTACCACCCAACACTGGTGGCTACTGAGATCGCCAGGGTGAAGAGGTTCGTTGAGGGATTGAGACCTCAAATAGGCAGGCTTATCCATTACACCGAGGACTCCATATTTGCTCATGTGATGGATGAGGCCCTGCGGAAGGAAGCACTGGTGCCGTCCGAGAGAAATGACGGACCGCCCAAGAAGAAATTTCGGCCTCAAGGATCTGGGGATCAACCGTGGCATTCAGAGGGGATTGGGATCGCCGCAGATCACCAGCAGAGCCGTGGGCACAGCAGTAGTCTGGGCCGTGGAGGCCCAGGGTCATGTGCAACGAGGCAGGCAGAGTCAGGGGGCGCTGCTCAGAAGACAGACATGTCGTAGTGTGGTTGCTGTTACAAGAAACACTAGGGGGCATGTTATGGCCGCACTGATGCATGCTTCAGATGTGGGCATATTGGACACTTTAAGAAAGATTGTCCGGACAGAGGTGGCCAGAGATTTGAGCCGTCGAAGGGAAAAGCGCCGATGTCAATAGGGTCAATGGCACAGAAAGGTCAGATGTAGAGCAGGGGGCTGCATGCTAGCCATTCTGAGAGACTGCCTGCTAGAGTCTACGCCATGAACCGTGATGGGGCAGAGGCATCTAAGGCAGTGGTAACATGTACTATTTTAGTCAATTCATCTGCTGCTTATGTTCTATTTGATCCAGGTGTCATGCACTCGTTTGTATCTACCAAATTTGCTAATGGATTACCTATGGCATCTTCCTTGCTTGACGTGTCGTACGTGGTATCGACGCCAATGGGCGATGCATTAATAGATAAATCAATTTTTTTGAGACTGCGAGGTGCTCATCTGCGGTCATGCATTGAGGGCAGAATTGACACTCCTACCAATGCTTGAAATCGATGTTATACTTGGCATGGATTGGCTGGCGGAGCACTTTGCGTCGGTGGATTGCAGGACTAAGACTGTCACATTCAGCAAGCCCGGGTTGCTACAGTTCACCTTCCAAGGAGAAGGAATGGGTGAGCCGATGGGAGTCATCTCAGCCCTTAAGGCTCGTAAACTGCTTTTGGGCGGCTGCCAGTCTTTCCTGGCCTTCATATCTGTGGTCGGGGAAAAGGGGGGCACGACAGGGGATGTCGAAGGGACTCAGGTAGTCTGTGAGTTCCCCGATGTATTTCCAGAGGAGTTGCAGGGATTGCCGCCTAGGAGAGAGAATGAATTCTGCATCGAGTTGCAACCTGGAGTGAAACTGATCTCCATCCCACCCTATCAGATGGCGTCGGCCGAACTCAGGGAATTAAAAGCGCAATTGCAGAAGTTACTAGACTTGGGTTTCATTCGCCCAAGTGTGTCTCCGTTGAGTGCTCCGGTTCTATTTGTGAAGAAAAAGGACGGGACCCTACGCAAGTGCATCGACTATAGGCAGCTTAACAAGGTGACAATCAAGAATCATTACCCGCTGCCGAGAATCGATGCTTTGTTCGACCAATTGCAGGGGGAAAAATGGTTTTCAAAAATTGATTTGAGATCTAGGTACCATCAGCTAAGAATCCGAGACTGTGATGTGCCCAAGACTGCCTTCAGGACTCGTTATGGTCACTATGAGTTCCTGGTAATGTCGTTCAGGTTGACTAATGCACCGACGACTTTTATGGATCTAATTAACAAAGTATTCAAGGAATACAAGGACAGATTCATGATCGCCTTTATTGACGACATCCTAGTATACTCCAAGAACAAGGAGCAGCACTCTGAGCATTGGAGGATGGTCCTAGAACCCTCAGAGGACATCAGTTGTATGCCAAATTCACTAAATATGAGTTATGGTTAGAAAGTGTAGGGTTCCAATGTCATATAGTGTCCAAGGAAGGAATAAACGTGGATCCCACCAAGGTAGAGGCGGTAAGAGACTAGAAGCGGCCGACCAGTGTGACTGAAGTCTGCAGTTTCTTGGGGTTAGCCGGGTATTATGGAAAGTTTGTAGAAAACTTCTCCAGGATTGCATCCCCTCTGACTCGGTTAACCCAGAAGAAGATCAAATTTGAGTGGGACAAGAAGTGTGAGGAGAGCTTCCTGAAGCTCAAGGAATGCTTGACATCAACACCAACATTGGTCGTACCTTCAGGCTCAGGAGGATTTGTGGTCTACTGTGACGCCTCTCATGTCGGCCTTGGGTGTGTACTGATGCAGTATGGCAGAGTAATTGCTTACGCGTACCGCCAGTTGAAGGTACATGAGAAGAACTACCCAACACATGATTTTGAATTGGTGGCGGTAGTATTTGCTCTAAAGTTATGGCGCCACTCCTTGTACGGCGAAGCTTGTGAAATTTATACCGACCATTAAAGCCTCCAGTACTTGCCAGTAACCACTTCGGTCAACCGGTCAGTCGATCGAACAAGGCCAAAATCTGGCAGTGGTTAATTTGGTCGATCGATTGGTCGACCGGACAATAGAGGAATTAAAACGCGACGAAGTCGGTTGACCATCCGGTCGACCGAACATAGCGGCAGAAGGGCAGAATGCCAGCGGTCGATCGGTCGGTCGACCGACAAATGACCGATCGGCGTCCAACGGGCGAAAAAATGCCCATTGAAGAGCCGTTCCGTGGGAGGGATTATAAATACCCCTCACCAACCTTCATTAAACACTCTTAACCATTGAGATCAGCTTCAAAAGTGTGATTTGTTCCTTCTAAGCTTGATTTGCTCGCGCTTGCTTCTCCGATCGACAACTTCTCTCAAGTTCTCATCTTCCCTCAACTCTGGCTTTGATTCAGCCTCAACGTCTTGTGGAGTTGGAGGCATTGAAGGCTTGGAAAAGAGCTCTTCATTGTGGTTTACTCTTTAGCTCTTTTCATTGTAATTTTACTTGTTACTTGAACTTATTTTTCATTGATTAGCTTGCTAGGTGTCCTAGTGTAAACACTTAGGGTTTTCTTTGTAGAATTGTGTTTTGCCTAGGTAAATAGTTTTGAGGAGTTCTCAAAGGGTTGAGAACCGAGTCCTCGGTTGTATTCAAAGGGAAACACAAGGTTTATAAAGAATTTGATTAGAAATCCTTGGTGTGGAGCCAAGGTAGTGGAATAGGCGGTTGGCCGAACCACTATAATGTATTGAGTTTGCATTGCCTTTTGTGATTGCTTATAATTGTGTTTCATACTTGTTAACGAACATCATTTAGTTGCACTTACTTTCGGTTGAAGTTGGAATTGAATTGAAAGAAATTGAAACATTGTTAAAAGTCACCCAATACTATTCAACCCCCCTTCTAGTGTGGGTATTCACTCAACAATTGGTATCAGAGCTTGGTTGTAGGATTAGGTTTAACCATCTACCCTACAATTTAGAATGAATAGTAAAATCCAACTAGCTCAAGGGTCCTCTACTTATACTCCACCATTTTTTGATGGAAACAACTATGCCTATTGGAAGATACGCATGAATGGCTTCCTACAATCACTAGGCATGGATGTATGGAGAATGATTCAAGTAGAGTATATAGCAACCAACTAAGGATATGGATGAGTGGGATCAAGAAAAAATTAAACTCTTAAATGAAAATGCAAAGGCCGTCAATGCACTATATTGTGGCCAATCAATTAATGAGTTTAATAGAATTTCTACGTGTAAGTCTGCATATGAACTTTGGAATGTCTTAGAGACTACACATGAAGGGACTTCACAAGTTAAATAATCTAAGATAAACCTACTCATGCATGAGTATGAAATGTTCAAGATGCTATCACGTGAATCTATTGATGCCATGTATGCTCGATTTCAAAATATTACAAATGGATTAGCTAACCTTGGTAGAGATATAAGGGAATATGAGAAGGTAAGGAAGCTCCTTCATTTCCTTCCAAAAGCTTGGGAGCCCAAGATTATCGCAATCATGGAAGCAAAAGACACGAGCACCTTGAAGATCACCGAGCTCATTGGGTCTTTCATGACACATGAGGCCCATATGAAGCAATACAAGGAGGAAGATGCTCCCAAAGGCAAGACCATTGCCTTAAAAGCATCATACCGGGGTGAAGAATCCTCATCATCCGATGAAGAGACGGATGAGTTTGAAGAGATGGAAATGTTGGCAAGAAGATTCATGAGTTTCATGAGAGGAGGCATGAGGAAGGGAAGATGAGGCTACACATGCTTCAATTGTAACAAAACCGGGCATCTAAGGAAGGATTGCCCACTTCTCAAGATGGCTTCCACCTCCAACCCTCACAAGAAAGACAAATACAAGAAGTAGAAGAAGACAATGATGGCTTCTTGGGATGAAAGCGAGTCTTCATCAAGTGAAGAATACTCCAAAAGTGAAAAGGCGAATCTTTGCCTCATGGCAAATGACAATGAGGTAAGATTTACTTTTGGCGAGCTCTCATTTACGCAAGAAGAATTAGAAAGCGAGTTTGATCAAATGCATGATGAATTTAATACCATTAGGAAAAAGTTTAAAGAGCTTAAGAAGGACAACAAATCTTTAGAGCTTGAGAATGATAACTTGCTACTTTTATACAATGCATTAAGGAAAGAAGTAGATACCCTTAAGGAGAAAAGCATGCCTTAGATGATGCTAAGAAAAACTTAGAAAATGAAAACGAAAAGTTGGAAAATGAAAACAAGTTTTTAAGTGATTAAGTAGAGCACTTGAATGATAGCATGCTAAACTTAAAAAAGGAACTTTGCATGCTAAATGAAAAAATGACAATCTTACAAAATGCCATGCCTATTGCCTAGCGTTGCACATGCGAGAAAGTCAACAAACAATCACGCTCATGCACACTTCCATGCTTACACACACAATTCAAGAAAAATCAATGGAAGTTGTTTTTCATATGATATTTTTTGCCATATGGCTAGAGATTGTGCACTAAAAAGGAATCCTCATGCTAGATTTACTTGGGTTCCTAAGATGACTAATACTCAATAACCCAAGAAGATTTGGATACCTAAAATTGTCTCTTCTCCTTTTGTAGATGGAGAATCATCCTCAAGCAAGTAGAAGCACATGGATATTGGATAGCAGTTGCTCAAAACACATGACAGGTGATATCAATCTTTTCGCAATCCTATCAAGCAAGGATGGTGGACATATGACATTTGGAGACAATGCCAAATGTAAGATTGTTGGCATTTGTGATATAGGTATACTCCCTTACCCATGCATTAAAAATATCTTACTAGTTGATGGATTAAAGCATAATTTGATTAGCATATTTCAATTATGTGACAATGGATATGTAGTCATTTTTGAAGCATCTAAATGCATCATTAGAATTGCACCATCTAATGATATTGTGTTCATTGGAAATAGGCAAGAAAATATTTACACATTAGTTCTAAATGTTTTGCCTAATCCCCATGTTAAATGCTTGGTTGCAATGGAAAATGATTCTTGGTTGTGGCATAGAAGGCTAGGACATGCTAGTATGAGCCTGATCATCCAAGAAATATCTAAAAGGACTTAGTTAAAGGAATACCTAAGATAAAATTTGAAAAAGATAAACTTTGTGATGCATGTCAACATGGTAAACAAGTTAAGTCTTCATTTCATAGCATTAATCAAGTAAGTACATCTAGAATACTAGAACTTGTGCACATAGATCTCTTTGGTCCTTGTTGTTGGGTGAAATGGCCACACTAGAGGGGGGGTGAACAGTATGTTTACTAATTCTTATTAGCCTAAATCTAATTTTAATCATTTCTTTGGTTACTTAAGCAAATTACAAGTTGAGTGACTAAATGCGGAAGCAATAATAAAACAATTAAGCACAAACAGAATATCAATGCAAACACAAGAATTTGTAGTGGTTCGGCCCCAATGCCTACTCCACTACCTAAGCACCCCGCTTAGCATTTCCAAACTTAGTTTTACTAGATTAATGATGTTTCCCTTACATGGAGGACTTTGACTCGAAGAATCTCACTCTCGACCTAAGGCACTTCCACACCCGGAAGTCTCCGCCTTCTTACCGAGAGCACTCTTCCACCTCAACCTACGGTACAACTCAACTAATCCTAGTAAACTATGTTTACACAAGTGGCTTTACACCTTCTACACCAAGGATACCGCTTACACACAAGACCTAATACTAGGTCTTCCTACAAGCTTGAATACAATGAAAGAAATCACAAAAATATACAAGTAATGGAGCAAATAAATACTACAACAAATACTTAGCTCCAAACACGAGTCCTAGTTCCTCTTGATGCCTTGAGATGATGAATCGATAAAACTCGAAGGCTAAATCAAGGTGTGTATCTTGGAAACTAGGGTTATCAAAAGGATGGCGCAAGAAAAGCTTTAGAATGATCAAAAATGGCTCAATGAAGTTTTTAGAGTGATCAAAAGTTGTTAAGGAAGGCTTAGACTTGGGTATTTATAACTCCCATAAGAAATAGTGCGTCAACGGGCGGAAAACTAGCCGTTTCTGTCGTTCGATCGCATGTCGATCGATCGTCGATTGACCAACTAATCGATCGCCCGCGACCGTTGGCCTTTCTGGGCTTAAATCGCTCAATGTGGTCAACCGATGGGTCGATCGAATGAGACGCGATTCTTTTCATCCGCAATCTGGTTGACCGATCGGTCGACTGGAGCCTAAAGCCAGAGACCCAATTCAGCGATCCTTAATCTGGTCGACCGATCGGTCGACCGACGGATGCACTACCACTCTTCCACACACTTCGGTCGATCGACCGATCAACCGAATTGCCTGCTGCTAGTTTTTGGCAGCATTCGATTGACCGACCGGTCGACCAAGCCTAGACTGGACTGGGCAGATTGGTATTTTGTTTGGGTTTTTCTACTCGTTTAGGTTCCATCTTCGCTAAGTCTACTTATATAACATTTATTAACTACTTTAAAATATAAATATTATATAAGGATTACCCCCCATTTGGATTCAATAAAAATATCTAAAAAATCAAAATCTAGTTTTTGGGGTTTAGTATAAATTTTCCGAAAATGAAAATTTCCTAATCTCCTGGGTCAAATATGGATATGCTAAAGGCTTTCAAAAATTCCTTTAAAATACCTTGTTATCTAGTTTTGACCCAAGGAACAATTATCGTCATTTTTTATGTCAAGTAAATGTCTAGGACATATAGCCCTCCAAGGAGCTCCCTAGGCTTAGTGAATTCAGGGCGGTTTCGGGTTTTCATATTTTGGGATTCGGGGATGGTTTTGGGTTCTTTGCATCATAAAGAGGATTACATTATAAACTAGACACCCTAGACCTAAACTTTAACTTCCCGACGAATCCGAGCGCCGACGAGCGTCCTTGCCGATTTCTCCGATTTCTTCGATTTTTTTGATCGGGGACGTCGTGCGCTAACCGATATGGAACCTGAAAATATTTCTCAATGAAACATTAGTTCCATGTTTGTTATCATCAAAACCGAGATTAAGACCAAGGTTGAAAACCTTAATCCAACACTTGTGATGTTGCAAGGCTAGGTGGAAAATTATATTGCTATGTTTTGGTAGATGATTTCTCAAGATTTACATGGGTTTTCTTCCTTGCTAAGAAAAATAAAACTTTTGATTTCTTCAAAAAGTTTGCTAGGAGAGTTGCAAATGAGAAAGGAATTTCAATCTTGAAAATTAGAAGTGATAATGAAGGAGAATTCAAAAATAAAAATTTACCGAATTTTGTGATGAATTGGGTATTGAACATACCTTTTCTTCCCCTAGAACCCCTCAACAAAATGGGGTGGTTGAGAGGAAGAATAGAACCCTACATGAGATGGCTAGGACAATGCTTTGTGAAAATAATTTGCCCAAGTACTTCTGGGCCGAAGCCGTAAATACCTCTTGTTATGTGCTTAATCGTGTTTTATTAAGACCTAAAATCAAGAAAACACCTTTTGAGCTTTGGAATGATAAAATCCTAAGTGTGGGATTTTTCATGTTTTTGGATTTAAATGTTTTATCTTAAACACTAAGGAGCATCTAGGAAAATTTGATTCTAAATCTGATAAAGGTATTTTCCTAGGTTCTTCAAATAGTTCTAAGACATATAGAGTTTATAATCCTAGAACTATGATTGTTGAAGAATCTATGCATGTTACATTTGATGAAACTAATGATTCTTCTAGAAATGTTAGGATTGTGAATGTAGGTGAGAAACTTGAGGAACTCACATATCATGATAAAGAGGTTGAGGAAGAAAACAATAAGGAAATTCAACATGAAGAACCCTCATCCTCAACTCTACCTCAAGATGAAGAAGAAGAAGAAGAAGAAGAAGAAGCTCTACCACCTCTCCCCAAAGAGTACCGGTTGATTAAAGATCATCCAATGGATCAAGTCATTGGAGAACCATCAACGGGAGTGGTAACTGTTGGCTTTAGGTTTTCAACCTTGGTCTTAATCTCTTAATCTCGGTTTTGATGATAACAAACATGGAACTAATATTTCATCGAGAAATCTTTCAGGTTCCATATCGATTAGCATTCGATGTCCTCGATTGGAAAAATTAGAAGAAATCGAAAAATCGGAATGACATTGATCGTCGCGCTCGGGTTTATCGCGGAAGTTTCTCGAAGATCGATGAGTGCACCGATGTCGCATTGGACGGGCTCAAAGATCACATGAAAGCTCTCCATGTTGATGCTCGTTGAAAGCCGGAACCCAAAAATGAAGCACGAAAGAAAAAAGGGCTAAAAATTCAATTCAGCCTAAATTCGGTCGACCGAACAGGGTAAGAAAAAGGCAGTAGCTTTGTCAGTCGACCGATCGATCGACCGAACACTGCCGAAAATAGGCAGTGGCTACTTCGGTCGACCGACAAAGGCTGAAAATAGGCAGTAAGCCTGTCGATCGACCGAACTGAGGATAGCCGCAGAAGTAAGATCGCGTCGGTCGACCGACTGGTCGATCGAATGCGGGATCAAAGGAGTTGTGTCTGGGTGGTCGACCACACACAGAGAGAAGAGCAGCGGTCGAATGACTGGTCGATCGGTCGGTCGACCGACCAATCGATCGACGGCCTACAACGGATAGAAAACTATCCGTTGAGGTATCATTTCTTCGTGAGGGTATAAATATACCTCCATCTCCTTCTTTTAACCTCCTTCCTTGATTCTTACAAACTTTATTAGGTATTCAAAAGGGAGATTTAGAGCCTTCCAAAGATTGATTGCAGCACTCTGCTCTCTTTGTCAAGTTCTTCTTCTAGCGCATGCTTCCCTGCTTTCCTCAACTCTGCTACAACAAGTTTATCAGACAAGATGAAGGAGTGAAGGCCTAGAAAAAGAGCTTTAGTTTCTCTCTCCATTCTTATGCTCTTTTGATTGTATTTTAATTTTTATTTGAACATTGTGTTATTTGGATTTGAGTTTGTAGAAGACCTTGTGTTAGGTCTTGTGCATGTAAGTGATATCCTTGGTGTAGAAGGAGTAAAGCCACTTGTGTAAACTTAGTATTTACTAGGATTAGTTTAGTTGTCCCTTCGGGTTGAGGTGAAAGAGTGCTATCGATAAGAAGGCGGAGACTTCCAGGTGTGGAAGTACCTTAGGTCGACAATGAGACTCTTCAAGTCAAAGTCCTCTGTGTAAGGGAAACAAAAATTAATCTAGTAAAACTAGTTTGGAAATCCTAAGCGGGGTGCTTAGGTAGTGGAATAGGCATTGGGGCAGAACCACTATAAATCTTGTGTTTGCATTGTTATTTATTATTGCTTGTGATTAATTGTTTATATCGCTTCCGTATCAAATCGTAAGATTGCAAATTGCCTAAACGATTTAAGAAAACGATTAAAATCGAATTTAGGCTAATCAATTTAGTAAACACGCTATTCACCCCCCTCCCTCTAGTGTTGTCATTTCGTCTTCAATCGGTATCAGAGCGGGTTCGTAGCTTGAGATTTCACCATCTCCTCTACACCTTGTCTTGATCTTAAAATGGCTCTAGAGTCGGTATCGTCTTCACCACCTAGGTTCGATGAGTCTAACTTTGGTCTATGGAAGAGTAGAATGTATACTTTCCTAAAGACTCAATATTAGTGTTTTTAACATAGTAAAAATCAAATATATTGAACCTAAGGAAAACATGGATGCATGGACACAAGAACAAATTAATATGTTTGAATTAAATGCTAAGGCAACAAATTGCATATATTGTTCTTGTGAAAATAATATCTTTGAAAAGATCATGCATTGTACTTCGGCATATGATATTTGGGCTACTTTGGATATGTTTTATGATTATGCTAAAACTGAAGAACTCTTTACTCTAAATGAAGGAGACGATGACAATTGTCATACTCCTATATCTAATGAAGTTATTGAAGCTTTTAGTGTTTCTAGCCAAAGAAGTACAATGAGTCGGAAGAGAAAGGTGATATGTCACCTATGCAATGAGAAAGGGCACGTGAAAAAGAATTGCCCTAGTATGAAGAGCAAGGCAAAACAGAGGTCAAATGCTTCCACTCACTCACGTGAATCAAGTGAAGCATCCTCACACCATGATCACGAAGTCAACATCATGAACGTTGATGAGGAGGTATGTTCTTCCTCTAGTCATGATAACAAAAATGGTAGTATTAATTCATCTAGCTCTCATGATTTTCTTTATGATGAATTAATGGATGAATATAAAAGCATGTATGCCTTGCTTGTTAGAAAAGATAAAGAGAACAAAATATTGAAGAAAGAAAACTTAAATCTTAGCTCTCAATTACATGATGTAAAATTAGAAAATGAGAAGCTAAAACTTAGTGTCTCCAATTCATGCCATGGTACCTTAAGTGTTGACACTAAAGATTTAAAAACAAAAAATGACATCCTAAAGATTGAAAATAGCATGTTGAAAACTCAATTGCATGCTATTCAAAAATCCATGAACGACTTAAAAAATGAGGTTAGTTTTCTAAATAAGAAAGTCAATAATCTATCTAGTAATTCATCTTCTAATAATTCTAAAAATACAAATGTTTCTTTCAAGAATGCTCATGCACATCATGCTTCTCATATCAAGCATTCTAACATCAAATCTCATGTTCAAAAGAAAATTGTTTCCTTCAAGAATGCTCATACTCATCATGTTTCACATGACAAGCATTCTAATAACAAACCTCATGTCCATAATAAAAACAAAAAAAAATTTAATGGACATTATTTTGTTGTGGTATTTTTGGTCATGCTATTTATGATTGTACATTCAAGAAAAATCCAAGTGTAGTTAAGACACTTTGGATTCCTATGCCAACTCACCCCCAAGGATCCAAAGCAATTTGGGTACCAAAAGTCTCATCTTCTTTTGTAGGGGGAGCTACCACACAAGGATGAATGAGAAGTGGTGTATTGAAGTTGACCATGGACTTGAATGATGAATCCTTCCTTGGTTGCAACTTCAAGCTACCTTGATGCCTTAGGTAAAGTTGGCATCAAAACTATTCCGGTATCATCTCCTATATCTCATTGCTTAAAATTATAGTTAGTAGATTTTCTGCTATTGATAAAAATTCAAAAACCTTTTTGATTTTTGATTTCCCGGTCTCCTCGAAGACCTATGTAGTCTGTAATGGGCTCATGCGACCTTGCGGTTCTAAATTGTCGGCTCATTGTGACCTTTCAGTTTTCAACCAATATAAAGGGTTGGATATCTATTTTTTAAAATTTCATATTTTGAGATCTCTTGATTCATTTTGTTATCATGAATGATTATTATGAAAATGAATCCATGCTATTTAGTGAAGTTGAATTTTGAAAATGATATTTGGTTTTTCTCTTCGCTATTTAGTTTGATAGCTTGTATGTAGATTTGGTTTCATTTTCTACTTATAAAGTATACTTGCATGTTATAAATATTTTAGGAAGGCTAGTTAGGAAGAAAAAGATTAGTTTGGCTAATTATCATGAATAAGGTATAACTTTGATAAATTCAAATCTTAGTGTTATACCTCAATTCTTAAGCTTAAATAATGTCTCTATACTCATGATTAGAATTGCATGCTAAACCCTTGAATTCTCATGAATAGGTAGAACTTTAGTACTTAGGCAAATTTCATTGAATGAAGCTTACTCTAGGTTAATATCTATTATTAGAGACCTTCTTATAAGTCCAAACTAGTTAAACATGTTTAAGGATCTTATTCCTCAAATATTTCACATCCTAATATCTCCTTAATTAGATTCATTTTGATATCATGAAAACTTTCTTAAAAATGAATCTTAACTATCTAGCATAGGTTAAGGTTTTAAATAAAACTTTGTATTGAACCTTTGCTATTTAGTATGTTAGCTTTCTAGTAGGCATATTAATTTCATTGTCTACTAATGAAGTCTACTTGCAAGTTGTGAATGTAAATGGAAGATTATGCTATCTAAAAGCTAATGGAAAATGAAATGAAAAAGTTTGGCAAAATTTCTAAGAATAAGGTATGAATTTAATTTTGCAAAAATCTTAATAAAATAATTGAATATCCATGTTTAATAATGTCTCTATACTCATGATTGATGTTGCATGACAAATCCTTGAATTTTCATGAGTAGGAAAAATCTTGATAATTTAGCTCATTTCATGATATCATGATATTTATGAAATCGAACTAGGTTAAAATTCTTCTTTAGAGACTTCATTTTAAGTTAAAAATCTGATAAACATATTTAGATACACATATCACATGAGTCTAGGTATTTAAAATTAAAAATTTATGTCTAGATGAACAATGTGATAACTAGATCACATTAGAAGACTTAAGCTTGAGAAGTTTGACCAAAGTCAACAAATTGACTTGGACATTTGATTTTAAGTCCAAACTTCATAAACATGTTTAGGAATAGGCATGACATGTTTCCAAGCACTTAGAGTGAAAAGTTCATATGTATATGGATAAAATGACAATAGAAGTCAATTCATGCTTACCTCTTTTGAACAAAGTTGACCCAAGTCAAAAATTGACTTAGATGTTTTATTTTCAATCCATATTTAAGGAACATGTTTAGATTTACTCATGTTAGGTATCCATAGGTCTAAGTTTGAAAAACCATAAGTAAATGATAAGATTGACACTTAGCAAATTTCATGATAACTAGTTTAGTTTTGAATGAAACCATGCTAAGTTGATATCTTGACTTAAGGATAAAATTTTCATTTCAAACTTGACACACACTCTTTATATGACCATTATGTGGTGTCATAAAAGTTTGAATGAAAACTAAGAACTCTTTGAAAATAACTGAAATTTATGGAAATACCATTTTGACCTACATTTGGTATAAATTTCAGTTATTTTTAGAGAAATATAAAAAAATCTTTTTTAGGTGATTCTTGAAACTACACATTCACTGAAAAATCTAGTTTTATCAGTAAATAATTCAAAAAGCTTCATCAAGAATATGATCTAAAGTGAATTTTTGAAGTTGGATTTCAAAACACAAAGTATCATCATTCTTGAAACGCTAATCTTTCCGATACTTTGATTTTTCTTCAAAAATTTCAATAAAACTCATGTACACCATTTGGATTCCATTTTTAATATCATTCACACGATTTCTTGAGTAAAATCATTACTATGAATGATTTTGATATTTTGGATGATAGCTAGGATCCATTTGTTTATTAAAATCAATATAGGATGAAAAATGTTCTATGAAAATTCTTTTGAGTTCAAACTTTATTCATGCATTTCAAATGACCATTTAATATTTGGTATCAAAATTTTCATCCAAAAATTGGTACCAAAATTTTTTCATCGAAAATATGATGTTGTATAGATTTAAAAGTTTGATTTTTTTCAAATCTTGAAATATAGGTTGACCTAAGTCAACAAAATAACTTAAAAATTTAATCTTAAGCACAAACTTGATTCATAGACATACATTCTCTCATGTTTGATGTCTAGATGCCCAAATATGAGAAAACATGAGTAGATAGCAAAACATTGAGACTTGGCATTTTCATGTTCTCATGTTTATTTCAAATGAAAACATGCTATGTTCATATTTGGATCAAATGACATTAGTTTCACTTCAAACTTGATATACATGATTTAAATGACCATATCTTGATATTTTGAAAGTTTGAATAAAATCAAAAATATCATGAAAAGAAACAATATTTTTTCATCCCTTTGATTAGATTGACCTTTCTTGCCCTTTTTGATTGATGTCAAAAGGGGGAGAGAAGTATAGGTAAAAGGGGGGGAAAACTATAGGTAAAGGGGAGGAAAATATAGGAAATTCATGCATATAGATAGGGGGAGTTTAATTATATACATATGCATGTTGATAGGGGGAGAAATCCCTTAGTTGATATCCTCTATGCTTTAATGATATATTTTCTTAAGGATGTTTGTCATCATCAAAAAGGGGGAGATTGTTGGCTTTAGGTTTTCAACCTTGGTCTTAATCTCTTAATCTCGGTTTTGATGATAACAAACATGAAACTAATATTTCATCAAGAAATCTTTCAAGTTCTATATCGATTAGCATTCGATGTCCTCGATCGGAAAAATCAAAAGAAATCAGAAAAATAGAAGGACATTGATCGTCGCACTCGGGTTCGTCGCCGAAGTTTCTCGAAGATCGATGAGTGCACCAAAGTCGCATTGGACATGCTCAAATATCACATGAAAGCTCTCCATGTTGATGCTCATTGATTGCCGGAACCCAAAAACGAAGCGCGGAAGAAAAAAGGACTGAAAATTCAATTCAGCCTAAGTTCGATCGATCGGGCGGTCGACCGAACAGGGTAAGAAAAAGGCAGTAACTTTGTCGGTCGACCGAACACTGCCAAAAATAGATATTGACTACTTCGGTCTACCGGTCGGTCGACCGATAGAGGCCGAAAATAGGCAGAAAGCCTATCGATCGACCAATCAGTCGATCGAACTGAGGATAGCCGCAGACGCAAGATCGCATCGGTCGATCGACTGGTCGACCGAATGCGGGATCAAAGGAGTTGCATCTAGGTGGTCGACCCGTCGGTCGACCACACACAGAGAGAAGAGCAGCGGTCGATCGATCAGTCGATCGACCAATCGATCGACGGCCTGCAACGGATAGAAAACTATCTATTGAGCTATCGTTTCTTCGTGATGGTATAAATATACCTTCATCTACTTCTTTTAACCTCCTTCCTTGATTCTTATAGACTTTATTGAGTATTCAAAAGGGAGATTTAAAGCCTTCCAAAGATTAATTGCGGCGCTCTGCTCTCTTCGTCAAGTTCTTCTTCAAGCGCCTGCTTCCCTGCTTCCCTCAACTCTGCTACAACGAGTTTATCTGACAAGTTGAAGGAGTGAAGGCCTTGGAGAAGTGCTTTGGTTTCTCTCTCCATTCTTAAGCTCTTTTGATTGTATTTTAATTGTTATTTGAACATTGTGTTATTTGGATTTGAGTTTGTAGAAGACCTTGTGTTAGGTCTTGTGCATGTAAGTGGTATCCTTGGTGTAGAAGGAGTAAAGCCACTTGTGTAAACTTAGTGTTTACTAGGACTAGTTTAGTTGTCCCTTTGGGTTGAGGTGGGAAGAGTGCCCTCGATAAGAAGGCGGAGACTTTCGAGTGTGGAAGTACCTTAGGTCGAGAGTGAGACTCTTCAAGTCAAAGTCCTCTGTGTAAGGGAAACAAAAATTAATCTAGTAAAACTAGTTTGGAAATCCTAAGCGGGGTGCTTAGGTAGTGGAGTAGGCATTGGGGCTGAACCACTATAAATCTTGTGTTTGCATTGTTATTTATTATTGCTTGTGCTTAAATGTTTATATCGCTTCCGTATCAAATCGTAAGATTGCAAATTGCCTAAATGATTTAAGAAAATGATTAAAATCGAATTTAGGATAATCAATTTAGTAAACATACTATTCACCCCCCTCTAGTGTTGTCATTTCGTCTTCAGTAACGTGCTCTAAACTTAAGAACATTTGTCAATATGTAGCATTCATGTCTCAAGTAGAGCCAAAAAATATTAAGGAAGCAATAGAAGATGAATTTTGGGTAATAGCTATGCAAGAAGAACTTAATCAATTTGTTAGGAATAAAGTATGGGACTTAGTACCTAGACCTAGCGAACAAACCGTGATTGGGACTAAATGGATATTTAGAAACAAGTTAGATGAAGGAGGTTTAGTCATTAGAAACAAAGCTAGGTCAGTGGCCTAATGGTACAATCAAGAAGAAGGAATTGATTATAAATTTATAGTGAAACTTATGCTCCCGTAGCTAGATTAGATGCAATTCGCATGCTTTTAGCTTATGCTAGTTTTAAAGGCTTTAAACTTTTTCAAATGAATGTTAAAAGTGTGTTTTTAAATGGTTTTATCGATGAAAAAGTTTATGTTGAACAACCCCCCGGATTTGAAAATTTTGAGTTTTCAAATCATGTTTTTAAACTTTAAAAGGTTTTATATGGCTTAAAACAAGCCCCAAGGGCTTGGTATGAAAGGCTTTCCACATTTTTGATAGATCAAGGCTTTAGCATTGGAAAAGCCGATGTTTCTCTTTTTATAAAACATAATAAAAATGATATTTTACTCGTGCAAATTTATGTTGATGATATAATATTTGGTTCTACTAATGAATTGCTTTGTGAGTGGTTTGCAAAGTGCATGCAAGAAGAGTTTGAGATGAGCATGATGGGAGAACTTTCATTCATGCTTGATCTCCAAATCAAGCAAACCAACAAAGAAATTTTCATAAATCAAGCTAAATACACAAAGGAGCTCATCAAAAGGTTTGGAATGAATGAAGCCAAAATAGCTTCTACACCAATGAGCACATCCATCAAGCTTGACAAAGATGAAGATTGTGTCAAAGTAGATGAAAAACGATATCGAGGTATGATTGGAAGCCTTCTCTATTTAACTGCAAGTAAACCCGATAGCATGTTTAGTGTTTGTGCATGTGCTAGATTTCAATCTTATCCTAGAATGTCTCACTTGAGTGCGGTCAAACGCATATTGAGATATTTGAAGGGCACGGTTGACTTAGGATTATGGTATCCATGTAATACATCTTTCGATTTAATTAGTTTTTTGAATGCAGATTTTTCCGAGTGTAAAGTATATCGAAAAAGCACTAGTGGGTGTTGTCAATTCCAAGGGATGAGTCTTGTTTCTTGGTTTTTAAAGAAACAAAACTCGGTTGCACTTTCAACTACAGAAGCTGAATACATCGTTGCGGCTAGTTATTGTGCACAAGTCCTTTGGATGAAACAAACTCTTTTAGATTATGGACTTAGTTATTCATGTATACATATACATTGTGATAACACTAGTGCAATCAATCTAATAAAAAATCCAGTTTTACACTCTAGGACCAAGCACATTGATCTAAGGCACTATTTTCTTAGGGATAATATAACCAAGGGAAATATATCCGTGGAATTCGTATCCACCGACAAACAACTTGCGGATATATTCACAAAACCCTTAGGTGAAGAAAGCTTTACAAACTTAAGAATGCAATTAGGAATTTGTGCTTTTCCTAGTGGATAAAAAATATTCAAAATATCCATGTCTTTTGAAAAATTGCATTTCATATGGTATCATCACACTTATGTATTGCCTTGTAATGAGGCTTTGCGATTTATTGATGTTTACCTTCTATAAGCTTACATTGATAGGAAGGACTATAGTGGTAGATGATACTTGATTTTATGGTTTTCTTGGTTTTAATGATGGAACTCATTAATAGTGCCCTAGTTCTTGCCCTTTTTTATTGATGTCAAAAGGAGAAGAAAAAGTAAGGTCACATTTGTTTTATGATGCATATAGATAGGGGGAGTTACAAGCATAATATGTATATTGATAGGGGGAGTATATGTTAAGTTGTGAACTAAGTTGTGAACTAAGTTGTGTATGCCTTAACTCAAACTCACAAATGATACTTAGAGTCTTCTTTTATATAAAATTTCATGTTGTGTTTGTCATCATCAAAAAGGGGGAGATTGTTGGCCCAAGGGTTCCCCCTAGGCTTCAATCTCTATTTTGATGATAACAAACATGTATTTAATATGTGTGTGTGTACTTTTGAGTTCAGGTTGAGGTTGCGATAAGCACACGAACTTCGCTCAGAGAATCGCAAAAATCGTCAAGAAAGGCTCGGAAGCAGATTAAGAAGATTCCTTGTAATATATCCCTAGGATCTCATCCCAAGCCAATTTGTAAAGTTATCCAAGTCAAAACTTGGTAACAAAACCCATGCAAAAACGTGTAACAAAGCAAATGTAAAAATTAGCCTCAGCCTAGGTTCGGTCGATCGGTCGACCGAACAAGGCAGAAAAATGGCAGAAGCCACTTCGGTCGACCGGTCGATCGATCAAACAAGGCCAAATTCTGACAGTGGCTACTTCGGTCGACCAACCGGTCGACCGAACAAGGCCAAATTCTAGCAATGGTTAATTCGGTCGATCGATCGGTCGACCGGACAACAGAGGAATTAAAATGCGATGAAGTCGGTCGACCATCCAACCGACCGAACATAGCGGCAGAAGGGAAGAACGCAGCGGTCGCTTGGCGGTCGATCGGTCGATCGACCAATGATCGACCGGCAAGCGACCGGTCGGTGTCCAACAGCTGAAAAAACGCCCGTTGAAGAGCCGTTCCGTGTTTGGGATTATAAATACCCCTCACCAACCTTCATTAAACACTCTTAACCATTGAGATAAGCTTCAAAAGTGTGATTTGTGTCTTCTAAGCTTGATTTGCTCGAGCTTGCTTCTCCGATCGACGACTTCTTTCAAGCGCTCATCTTCCCTCAACTCCAGCTTCGATTCGATCTCAACGTCTTGTGAAGTTGGAGGCATTGAAGGCTTAGAAAAGAGCTCTTTGTTATGGTTGACTCTTTAGCTCTTTTCATCGTAATTTTACTTGTTACTTGAACTTGTTTTTCATTGATTAGCTTGCTAGGTGTGCTAGTGTAAACACTTAGGGTTTTCTTTGTAGAATTGTGTTTTGCCTAGGTGAATATTTTTGAGGAGTTCTCAAAGGGTTGAGAATCGAGTCATCGGTTGTATTTAAAGGGAAACACAAGGTCTATAAAGAATTTGATTAGAAATTCTTGGTGTGGAGCCAAGGTAGTGGAGTAGGTGGTTGACTGAACCACTATAATTTATTGAGTTTGCATTGCCTTGTGTGATTGCTTATAATTGTGTTTCATACTTGTTAACGAACATCATTTAGTTGCACTTACTTTCGGTTGAAGTTGGAATTGAATTGAAAGAAATTGAAACATTGTTAAAAGTCACTCAATACTATTTAACCCCCCCTTCTAGTGTGGGTATTCACTCGACAATAAGGAATAGTATTTCATTCTCCATCTATTCTATCCAACCAAACACTACCTAAGTGTATTTCTTTGAACACAAATGAGAACTCACTTCTCAGCCCTAGAGAAAGTCTCAACACCTATTCACCTAGGCAAAACACAAAGCTACAAAGAAACCCCTAAGATGTTTACCTAGCACACTTTACAAGCTATCAATGAAAAACTTGTATAATAACAAAGAAAATAAGATCTAAAGGAGCAAGAAAGTAAAAGCAACAAGTGTGCTCCTTGCTTAGCCTTCAAGGCCCCCAACTCGTCAACTCGTGGGATGCGATTTGAAGCTGGAGTTGAGGTGCAAAGAACACTCCGAGTAGAGGATTAATCGTCGAAGCTCAAGCGTGAAAATCAACAAATTCAGATAGGCTCAAAACTCTCTTAAGAATGCTTAGTGAACAATGAAGGGAGGTAGGTGAGGGTTTATGAGGGGTATTTATAACCCCTCACTCAGACAGGGCACCCAACGGGCATTTTTCTGCCCGTCGGCGTCGCCTGGTCATCGATTGGAGCCCACTGTGCATTTTGGGACTCTTCTGATCGATGGTCTGCTGATGGGCTAGTCGATCAGCCGTCGATCGCCCATTGGTCGAACTCTAGAAATCAGCCTTTTTTGCTGATTTCTTCTCGCGATCTTCATTTTCGGGTTCTGTTTTTGAGTTTTGACTTGGATAACATTACAATCAGGTTTAGGATGTATTTCTAGGATCATATTACATAATTTTTATTTCTAATCCTAGGATTTCTACGCGATCGTCGTCGGAGCCATTTTTTATGCTTCTTGGCATTTTTTCAACCGAACTTCGCACGCGTATTGCACCATCAACCTGAACTCAAAACTTCACAAATGCATTAGTTTCATGTTTGTTATCATCAATATATAAATCGGGGCATAGGGACAACCCTTGGGCCAACCTGCATTGTTTGCTGATTTTTCACTCGACGTTCGTTTTCGGGTTTCTTTTTCGAGTTTTGACTTGGGATTTATTACAATCATGTTTGGGTTGATATCCTAGGGACATATTACATTAACTTCTAATTCTAATCCTCGGAATCTACGCGATCGTCGTCAGAGCCATTTTTGACATTTCTTGGCATTTTTCCGAACAAGGTTCGCACGTGTATCGTTCTATCTACTTGAACTAAAAACTCTACAAATGAATTAGTTTCATATTTATTATCATCAAAATAGAGAATGAGGCCTAGGGGCAACCCTTGGGCCAACAAAGAGAAATCTCCGAGATATAAAATATGGAGGAGATGCAACGATCTGTAAGATCTTGTATTCTTCAGTCAATTTCATCTAGCCTGAGCCCTAGTATCATATATGCGAAGACAACAACGAAAATGTGGTCTGATCTCGAGAGCAGATTTGGGAAAACAAATGAACAACAGATCTTCAAGCTTCAGTTGCATATTACAACAACCAAGCAAGATAATATGTCAATCTCTGCATTTTACACGAAATTAAAGTCATTGTAGGATAAATTAGAAGCTATAAATACTGGCACAGTGTAATTGCATTGAAAAGGGGAAATTGCGACAATTCCTAATAGGATTGAACGATGACAATATAGGTCTTTAAGAGAACTTTTATTAAGGACAGTTGCACAGGGAGTTGTGTTATAATCAAAAGTTTTGATTTTATTTTTATCGGTGGTTTAGCAGGAAAGCGATGACTTAAATTAAGCGAGTTAGCGGAGTCTTGGGGCGGAATTTAGTAAGTTTTTTATTTAGAAAAAATTTAGAAAAAAAAATTATAATTATTATTTTTGCAAATTGAAATGTCATAATGGGAGTAGACCTCGAGACGAGTTCAACGATTCGATCGGAATTAGAATCGGACCTAAAACAGTTTTCTTTTTTGTCTGGTCGATTAGTGAAGAGCAAATGGATAATTTGAGGTATAATTAAACCCCAAGCTTTAAATTGGGAAGGGCTGTGCGCCAGGGCGCCGACTACACCCGAGAAGCAGCGACGTGTGGAGGCGGACGAGGAGGCCACGACTGGATTTTGGCGAGCTCGTTGGAGGCGATCGCTGGAGATTTCAAAAACTCCTCTTCCCCTTCGTTTCCTCTAAGTTGTGAGTGATTTAGACCCTTCTCCTTGCCCTTATTTCCAAGACGCCGCCTGTCCCTGTTCGTCTTGAGATGGTTTTCCTTTGCTTTTCTTGTGACGGAACAATTGAATCTTGATCGGAACATGAAATTTTTCTAACGCTGTCAACAGATTTTTGCTAGGAATTGTAACTGAGCAGGGCCACACATCCCAGCCGAGTGAACTGGGTGTGTGTTGCCCACCCACTCCCTCAAGGACCTTAATTGTTTAAAAAAAAAACCCATCTTTGATGCTGATAAACTGTAATCCTGCAATAATAGGGATAAACTTTTGTATGTTTCCTGTATTCCTTAAGAAAAATTTTACTTGCCGCATGAACCAAATTGATTGAGTGCAGCCGTCCTTTCCTCTCCATTGATGACTCTGGCATTCTTGAGTATATCTTGCCCCATCTACATGAATTATCTTATCTTGTAGTCTTGGTAGTATTTCTTAGAAATATAAATAGAACACCATATCCTAGAGACACCTACCCGCTGCCATTTAGGATTGTTTGGTATAAATTTATGCATGCTGCTGCAGTTATTTGATGCCATAATATTGAGTTCCTAATTACAAGTAATGTTTTGATATAAGTATATGTATAATGCCACAATTACTTGATGTCATCACTTTGAGTTCCTTTTCAAATTAAAGTTTGGATATAGGTGCATGCCTACTGACACAATTATTTGCTATCATCTCATTGAGTTCTTAATTAAGTTAGCTTTAACTCTTTTCTCAAAATTATAGTGCCTGTCCTTGAATTCAAACAATTAAACCTCATGGAGGACATTTTATTTCAACTATGTTATCATCTAGTGCAGAAATCATATTCTTTAATTGCTGAAATTATATATCTACGTGCAGAAATAGAATTTTTATGTGCAGAAATTATATTTTTTTATTGCTGGAATTATATATCTAGGTGCATAAATAGAATTTCTAAGTGTAGAAATAAAATTGTTTGATGCGGTAAATTAATGGTTTCATGCTAAAACATGTTAGTAGAGTCGTTTTGAGTCTAGAACGTTGGGAATGAAAATATTCGTGCTGTGATGATTCCCAGAAAGAACGTTCACAAGACATCGCTCTCTACATTTTTGACATCTAAGAAACCAAGCGATCTATAGAGACATTCTGACATGTAGGACATGTCATGGCGCCATATTTTACTCATGTTTGGCGGGAAGGCTCGGAAAGGAGCCGATTGCGGGCGTACGCACGGATGGTTGGATGGGCGGATCCCAACCAAAGTTTCTAATTCATTTGAGTTGGATGAGCGAATCCCAACCATAGTTAAACTGTTTAGGTCGGACGGACGAATCCCGACCCAGTTGGATGGACGAATCCCAACCGATTATACTTATGGCTATGTGATGGAATGTCTATAGGCATGTGGTGGCCAAACGGCCTGATAAAATGCCAAATCACTAATCTTCATAAGAATAGAAATTTTGTTATATAATTGTGGTTAGGATTTGTTATGGAGGTTCGGTGGAATCGCTCACTAAGTTCCTTCTAGACTCACGTTTGTTTACTTTCCTATTTTGCAGAGCCTAACCAGTGAGGTACTGGCTAGGGTACATGGCGCGGCCGAAGGAGCAAAGAGTACCATTGATCTCATGACAGATCAAGTTTAGGGAGTCGTAGTCGAGTTGTATTTACTTTTCGTTCATGCATATTGATCTAGAGTTGGTTATTAGAGTTGTAGTCCTTTGGACTTTTATTCAGTTCATTTCGGGACATTTATTTCAATTCTTGTCATTTAAAATTGGTTTGCTAAAATTGGACATTATTTACTTCATATTTGGATATTTATTTCTTTATTATTTGGCTTCCTTTACGTTGCAATGTTGTGTTAGCATGTACATGGGATAGGCTTCAGAGTAAGGACAGGTATACCCTGGCCAGTCACGTGACCCTAGATCGGAGCGTGACAGGTTGCAACTACCATTGCAACTGTTATTAGTAGCAAAGTAAGAATCAAAACAAAAATCATACGCAAACGTTCAGTGACAAACCTTGTCATCTAATTTGCGGGGCACTCACCGGACAGATACCCAATCCACTTTCAATAAGTACAATATAAGTATTCAGGATTTCACATTCCGAAATCCGACTACCAATACTACAGTGAATTGGAAATAATAAAAATCTATTTGCTATTACAAATACATACTAACTTGCCTCTTCATGATATCTCAGCCACAGAGTTTCGTCCTCCACACAGTCCTTGTGTTGTAGTGAGTTAACAACCCAAAACCATCTTCACTTGAAGATAAGAAAGGTAGATTGTTGTCGTCTTGCAATCAGCAGTCTCAACTCTTCATATAACTAGCAACACAGTTTACGCACAAAAGAGTGGATCCATAGGAGTAGATCAATAGGAGTGGACCAATCTTCTCAACACATTCTCTCACATTTTATAAGTAGAGTAGGCAACCCAAAAGACAGTCATTACTCCATAAGAGAAACTCAAGGAAACTCCTAACTTCATGATGACCATTAACTCCATTAATCATCATAAATGACCATTAACTCCACCAATGAATGACCAAGGCTATAAAGCTTCATGATGACCATAACTACACCAAAGTGAACGACTAAGGGCTTAAAGTAGTAGCTCCATGATGACCAAAACTCCATTAAGCATCATAAATGACCAAGTCCAAAAGTCACCATAAATGATCAATCAAGATTAACTCCACCATAAATACATATATATATATAATATATCATCAAGAAATTATATATATATCAATAATCTCAGCAACATTCAAGTAAAATCGCAGCAGGATAAACATCCCAACAGCATAAAGTTCACTACAGCAAGAGAAGTTGTAACTGACCAATGAGTAGTTATAACTGACTGTATTGACATAGGAGACTTGCAGATCCATATCTTCTCTTTTACTTTTACTTTTACTTTCCACACCTTTCAAAAATATTGATTAAGCCAAGACAAGCACTTCGTCGTGAGCCTTTCCACCCCTCATATATACTCGAATACCTAAATAGAAAGTCCAACTGAGCTGAGCTTACATGTGATTTAATTTTTAATCTTTTCCTAAGCATATATACTGGAAATGGATGCATAATATCCGAGATATTATAGCTAATTGCTACTATTCATTTTTTTATTTGTTTGTCACTCTAGCGGGCTGATTCGAGGTCGAGTTGAGTCGACTCATGGACCGGTGCGAGCTTGAGAGCTCGGGTAAGTAGAGATATAAGTTGTGTTTTTTCTTTACTTGTTAATTAAATTTGTATTGCATATGTTTGAGCATGCATTACTGATGCTTGTGGTTAGCGGATTTTGGATTCGGGTTTGTCGAGAATGTGAGTTAGCTAAAGGGGTAAGGTGTAAATAAGGATTTGGGAGGGGATTATAAAATCCCCCCCTAGGGCTAGGCGGCTCCTTATTGGAGCTGCCCAAGCCATCAAGAGAGAGAGGAGCCACAAGCCGCCAAGCCGCCGCCCCTCTCACCCTCTCTTGTGAAGCCGAGCCACTGAGGAGAAGAGGGGTCGCCGCCACTCTTCCCCTCTCTTGGAGCCGCCGCCCCCTTTGTGGAGCCGAGTTGTCATCGCCTTGCTTGTGGTCGGTTTGCGGAGGCCGCCGATCGGGAATTGTTCTTTTTCCCTCTTGTTAATCATGTGAGTGGTTCTTCCTTCCTATTTCCTTTTGTTTTCTTCTGTTCTTAGTCGTTCTTTGGAATTTAAGAAATTTGTTGATCTTACCATTTGAAGTTGGATTTTCTCGTCGCTTTCTTGTGTTGACATGGAAGAGGAGGCCCTTTTTGTGGTGTGGTATGTTGGCTTAAGATTTTCAACCTTGGTCTTAATCTCGATTTTCATGATAACAAATATGGAATTAATGATTTCATGAAGAGTTTCTTTCAGATTCCATATCGGTTAGCGCACGACGTCCTCGATTGAAAAAATCAAAGAAATCGGCAAGGACGCTCGTCGGCGCTCGGATTCATCGAGAAATTAGAGTTTAGGTTTAGGGTGTCTAGTTTATGTTGTAAATCCTCATGATGATGCATAAGAACCCAAAAATCAATCCCGAACCCCAAATCATGAAAATCTGAAACCGCCCTAAAATTCACTAAGCCTAGGGAGCTCCTTGGAGGACTATATGCCCTAGACATTTTCTTGACATAAAAAATGGCGGTAATTGTTCCTTGGGCAGAAATTAGGTGACAATGTATTTTTTAAGAATTTTTGGAAGCCTTTAGCCTACCTATACCTGACTCGAAAAGTTAGGAAATTTCCATTTTCGGAAAATTTGTATTATACCCCAAAAACTAGATTTTGATTTTTTAGATATTTTTATTGAATCCAAATGGGGGTTAATCCTTATATAACATTTATGTTATTTAACGAACAAAAATACTAAACTACCCAATCTAGTCTAGGTTCGGTCGACTGAATGCTACCAAAAACTGGCAGCAGGCAATTCGGTCGACCGGTCGGTTGACTGAAGTGTGCGGAAAATTGACAATGCGTCCGTCGGTTGACCGGATTGAGGATCGCAGAATCACGCCTGCTTAACTGCATTAGTCGATCGGATTGGGATCAATGATGTCGCGACTCATTCGGTCGACCCGAACATCGTGAATATAACACAGAAGGCGCAGCGATCGCGGGCGGTCGATCGATCGACGATCGACTGGCATGCGATCGAACGGTGGAAACAACTAGTTTTCCGCCCGTTGACGCGATATTTCTGTTGCATGATTATAAATACCCAAACCCAGCCTTCCTTAAATAATTTTTGATCACTCCTACACTTCTTTGAGCCATATTTTGATGATCTGTGAGCTTGATTGAGCCACCACTCTTAAAATCCCTAGCTTTGATCTTTCAACTCTTTGAGCAAGCCTTGAATTCATTGATTCACTATCAAAGGCATCAAGAGGAAGCTAGAAAACTTTGTTTGGAGCTAAGTTTAAGTTATTTTATTTATTGCTCCATTAAGTTGTGTATTTTTCATTTATTTCATTGTATTTAAAGTTTGTGTAAACCTAGAGTGCTAGGTTGTTTGAGTTGGTGGTTGCCTTTGTGTTTGAGGCTTAATTCCACTGGTGTAAAAGTAGTTTGCTAGGATTAGTTCTTGTTGTCCTTAGGATTGAGGTTGAAGAGTGCTCTCGGTAGGAAGGCGGAGACTTCCGAGTGTGGAAGTGCATTCGGTGTGAGAGCGGAGACTCTCCGGTGAAAACGTCCTCGTTGTAAAGGAAACAAGATAATCTAGTAAAGCTAGTTTGGAAATCCTAAGCGGGGTGCTTAGGTAGTGGAGTAGGCATTGGGGCCGAACCACTATAAATCACTGTGTTAGCATTGATATTGTGTTTGTACTTCTTGCTTTATCTTTTATCGCTTCCGCATTTAGTCATTCGTTCGTAAATTGCCTAAGTAACTTAAGTAAACGATTAAAATCAGAATTAGGCAGCCCCCCTCTAGTGTGCCATTTCACCCAACATGGCAGCCCTAGGTCTATCCTAGAGGTGCTCGGCCAAGGTGGGTGATGGGACGCCCTCAAAGTGTTTGTGAAATTGCCTAAGAGAACTTATTGCGTTAAATGAGATTTAGACTCCTTAATGATAAGTCTTGGTATGATCATATGATGTTAGAGCATGTTTAATTTCAAAATCATAAATCTCAGCGTATTAAATTTGTGATTTCATGTGGAGAGAATGGATCTTGGTGGCATGTTTTATATTCTCGATGATTCTTGTTTTATGAAGCATGAATCTTGATGTTGACGTAGAATTTGATGTATGTCTAATTATGATGAAATTGATGTTGAATAGATTTATTTTTAATTGTTGTTTATGATGTTGTAATCTGGTTTGACAATATTTAGGAATAATTGTTGCTGTGATTTTCGTGTTAATTAATTGGACATGCTGAAATTTCATGCTGGATTATCATTAATGATGCTGGGATTTGAAATTGTAGTTGTGATGTGTGGCGATTATTGAACATAGTCGTGTAAACTATCATTTTAACCACAAAACATAGTTCGGAACCATAGGACACACTCTGGAAATCAGATTCGGCTTGGGTACACCAGAATTAGGCTTAAACAGTAGGCTGAAAACAAAATCTAATTGCGAGAATTTAAATTTTAATTGTAGAATTAAAATTTAAGGGGCAGAATAAACTGTTAAAAAGCCAACAAAAGAATTTAATTGCATGAAACAAAACCTCATGGGTTGATGATAATGTGGGTCTGGGGCGTCGGGATCGGGCGTAGTGTGTAGCGGCATTTTTCCCGTGAGAACACCCCTAGGATACCGTGGATGACACTTGACTTAGGTCTTGTGGACACCATATCTTTCATGAATGGCGGAGAGGCTTGGGTAGGACCCGATTTGCGGGCTTGAGCCCGGAAGGTTGGATAGGTAAATCCTAACTTGTGTTTAAAAAGGAATAAGTTCGGATTGGCGAATCTCGTTTATTCTCGGAATAAGTTCGGATGGATGAATCCCGATTATTCATGTTTCTATCTGGAATGCATTCGGATGGGCGAATCCCGATTATTTCCATTTCTATCTAGAATACGTTCGGATGGGCGAATCCCGATTATTCTCGTTTCTTTTTGGAATAAGTTCAGATGGGTGAATCCCGATTATTCTCGTTTTTTTTTCTTTAAGAGTATGTTATGGGATAAGTTCGGATGGATAAAATCTGATTAACCTTATAACCCTTGTGGGTGACTTGCATGCCTTACGGCATGGGTAGACAGATAGGCCTATTTGCCTTTGGATATGAGATGGCCTAGTGGCCTATTAGTTATCTATACCACCAGTTTTGCAATTCTCCCTATATGAGACAGGTGTATATATGTATATATGTTCATTACTCTGTGATTGGTTTTGTGATGGGGTTTGTAGAATCGTTCACTGAGTTCCTTTGGACTCACCCTTGTTTACTTTTATTTTATTTTTTTGCAGAGTCTGACCATTGAGGTAGGTTGGAGCACTTGACGCAGCTAGAGGGCAAAGGAGCTACCTTGATCTCATAACAGTCTTAGTTAGGGGTTGTAGTCGAGTCTTGTTAGTATTTGATCATGTACTTGGTATTGTAGCATTTTTGGAGTTGTAGTCCTTTGTGACATTCATATGTTTTTTTTCCTATTATGTTTCTTGAGAAAAATTGATAAATTTTTTATTATTTATTTTCGCATTCTATTTGACTTGTTGAAATTTATTTCGTGAAAATAAAAAATTAATTTGGTTTTTCAATTATAATAAAATTTGTCTCATATTTTTATTATGTTTTACTATGAATGAGCATATGCATGAAATAGATTAGGAAGTATAGACACGTATATTTTGATCGATCAAGTGACAGAATATTGTTTTATCGTTAAATTACTTTTCTTAATTACTGTTACTTTTCCATTCATTGTGTTGGCAGAAATCTGTTGCTGACCGTCTTTGCGCTGCCCGATTCATTGTGTTGTTATGTCAATCAATACAAAAGAGTTGTCTTCTCAAGGAAACAAAAGCTGCACTAAGTACTGTATTTTTTCATAAGAAATATTACTTTTAAGGACTAATTTAAAGCAAGCTATGAGAACTTTATACGTTCGGCTTGACTACTTTTTCGTTCTTGCTCTTTCTGGGAACGATGATTCAATTTCTATTCTCTACTGCTGAGGTAAGTAGCACGCTGCATTTTCCTCTCAACCTTAACAAGTTAGATTTAGACAAGAGCATACATATATTGTTCGCCATCTCCTCTATTGATAGCTTCTCTTCTATTCCTTGCCTGATCTCCACTCCTTTCTCTTATTCTAGAAGAACAGAAGACGCTGTCAATAAATTTTTACACATCCATCTTTCATCACTTTGTAGTTTGTTTTACTAATATCTCTCAGTTATCGTATCCATCTTTAAATCTACTCTGTGATCCTTTATATTTTCTTTCTACTACATCATTTTGAGTTTTTGAGTTCAGATGATCATACTTTTCAGAATGACATTGAAGGCTAATTAAAGTGCAAGACAGTTTGATGTTCCACTACAGTAAATTTTTATAGAAACAAACGTTTATTATCTTTAAAACCGACAGCTCTTTGGAGACGGTATATATTTTTAGGCTTATTTGATGACGGGTTCTTCCGTAAATAATAAGAGGCGCATGAAAAATGAAACCGACGACTTAAAAGCCCTGAGTAATAAATATCTGACGCCTTTGATAGGGCGCCGGGTAAATATTACCCGGCGCTCCTGATCAGAGGCGCCGGGTATTAATTATCCGGCACCCCTTACCAAGGGGCACCGGGTAATAATGGCGCCCGGAAGCGCCGGATAATACGCGACCTTTAGTATATATATAATTAATTTATACCCATTTATATATATATTTAATTAATTAATATATTTATTAATTATATAATTGTATATTTAAATTAAATCTATCAATCACGTCATCACGGAGGCTAAACATAATTTAAAAGACTATTTAAAAACATAAAGATAATTCTAGAGTAATATAAAATTACATTGAACATTTCAACAAATGGGTCAATTTGCACACTTTTGTTTACAATCAAACAAATGAATCATGGAGCAAATGTAAAATTTTAAGGACAAAAATGGTCCTCCCAGCTTAGTTGATTATCAGTTGCTTGTTCCTGAGCGTCTTTGACTTGATCAAAATTACAAGGAAACTAATGGAATAATAAGAAGATCAAGTATGCCAACATCATCCGTTGACCTTTGGAGAAATAACCTGAAGTCCCTCATGAAAGGCCTCAGTGGTTCTGGGATTACTACGGAACCATCTTCTTGTTGGAAATTCTCCAATAAGCACACAATATGCCAACAGATTGTGACAGGCCAACATCACGCATAGGCAATCCACCCATTTATAAGGAGAAAGCATACCGCCAACAACACCAGGCATGTTGCGGCCAGGAGGATAGCGCTGGACACGACCCCTTGGAAGCATCTGTTACATATTTTCAGCATAGTGTATGACGATAGATCAATATTGAATTTACAAGCATATCAAACAAAAATATGATCGAAAACAAATTCCTTAATATAAAGCAAGACAATATGCATATGCAACAAACATAATACAAGGAAAGAACAAGATAGATGTGGTGGCACAGTACTTGTAGAGCAATGTGAAGCACACCAATAAAGATTTACCAGTATGATAAAGAGTTAAATACTTGTTTTACTTAAAATTAAAAGCCACGTTAAGTATGTGAATTGCAGCTTCCTATATATATATGTATACAGATTTCGTTTTTTCAGCCATGAGCAAAACAGTTTTCTAGCAACATACAGCACTTGGACCATCTTGGGGAACTTGAATGCTTGGTTTCTTTGTGTCGGGATGTTACTTTGCAATCATGTAATATGAAATTACAGTTCCTATTCCTCTTTGAGATAGGATTCAAGAAAAACTTACAATACAAGACAACAATAGATTAGTTACCTGTGGTGGCATAAGACCATGCAGGAGGAGCTTGACCATAAAATATTTGTTGGCCAAGACCAGGAGCACCAGTGGGGTACATGGGAACACGAGGACCAACAGTAGGGGTCATTGCCACAGGACGCATTTGTGAAAATTGTGCCTGTAATTGGACAAAAGCACATATATAATCAGCCCCAATTAAAGAAACCCTTGAGTAAGGTAACTCCAAAGTTCCATTGCAACATGATTAGTGTAACAAAGTTTCTGCCTAATAACACAATAGGAATTAGAAAATACACCAGTAAAGAGAACCATGACACATATATTGGCGCATTATGATTAAATGAAAGTTTAAATTTATAAGATAAAGAAGCTGAAAGCAACACAGATATGAATATTTAAAAATCCAAACAGCAGCATGTTCTTGTTTGAACAGGCTAACATTGCTTCACATAGAGAGGAAAGATTAATGCCTCAAAATAACAATTCGGGTCAAATAACACACCTGCAACCTTGCCCTTCTATCCTCTTTACGTTGTGCAAGTGCAACATAGAGAGGCTTGCCAGCAACCATCTTTCCATTCATCTCTCCAAGCTGTAAAAAAGAAATCAAAGTTGGACTTTACTATTATTGATAAAGATTTTAAGACATGCACATACACAGAACTTACAGATCGATTTGCTTCTTCAGGAGATGAGAAAGCAACAAATCCAGAACCTTTACTTGCACCATTGGGTTCTCTCATAACCTATGATTCAGTTAAATATCAACTGCATTCATGAGTATGTCATTGAATCTAATAAAATTAAGAAAGTCTGCTAAAAGATAGCCCCACGATACCTTGCAAGAAGTAATTGTACCAAAACCAGAAAATAGTTCTCTCAGCTTATCATCTCCAATGCTGTCATCTAAGTTTTTCAAATATAAGTTGAGTCCTTGACACTACAACAAAAAGGGGTGTTTGCGGCGGAAAATAACCGGCGGCCTTATGTGGCGCCGGGTTTTTTTTTTTTTTCTTTTCCCGCTGCTTCTCGCGTCCGCCATTTCCTTTTCCCGCTAGGTCATTGCGTCACCTCTCTATCCGCTGCTACTCTCTATTCGCGTCACCGACATTGAGTGCTGAGAGCAAAGCCGAGCAAAGCCCGACGAGCCGCTCCTCCTAAAGAACCGGATTCCGACGAGAAGACAGATCTATTCCCCTGTTCCGAACAGAGGAAGAAGGAGATCAAGCCGGCGCTAGATCGCGATCAAGCCGCTATCGCAAGAGAAGAAGAGAAGCAGTTCGAGATCAACCCTTAATTAATAAGTATTTTCTTCTTTTTTCTTCTTACCATCTCAAGTGACAATGAGTTGCACACCTCTTGTTTCTTCCATAGATTGGCTTTGACCGTTGTGTTGAAGCTAAAGGTCCGGAGAGGGATGATGAAGGTCCGGAGAGGAACGGGGCACGTGCTGTTAGGAGACCTCCTGGCCCTGTTAATAGGATCCCTGTTGTTGATGGAAATGCTGAAGATGCAGTTGGGGCTCAAGGAATTGCTGGGGCAGGCCAAATAATTAGGCGAAATGCAGAAAATGTTGCTGCTCGGTTGGAAATGCAAGCAGCTCATCTTGAAGCCCATGTTGAACAGATGTTTGATGGACTAGATGATGCTGATGGTGCCGAGGATGAGCCATTTGATGAGCTTGTAGGAGTACAAGGGCCTGTATTCCATTTGGTTGAAAATGCTATAACAGTAAGTATCTTTTAAGCTTTTGAAACTTACATATTTTTCATTTCTATTTATTCTTTCAAACATTTGACATTCTCAATGGCATGTGCTGTAAATAGTTTACCTTGCTGAACTATCTTAAACCTGGAACAATAACAAGTTCAAGTATCAGACTCTACTAGTCCAAGAATCTAGGTTGATCTGAGTATAGATTCAGTTAAAGATACCAAAATGTGCCAAACAGTTCCCCACGTCTTCTATTTCTATTGTGTAGGTTTGGTATGCAACTTCATTGCCTATTTTGCTGGTACTCTGTGGATTTCCATCAATGTTGTCAGGAACAGTGCATATCCTGCATCAAGATTTACTCGTAAACTGACGCTTCTAATGCAGGTTTAGCTATTACTAGGCTTCTAATACAGATATGTACTTCATAATCATTTATCTGCCTTCAATCACAACTATTATTGTTTTATATATCTGTCCAAAATTTAAATTTTATGAGGCAATTGGGTAAGATGTTGAAGGGAAACTCACTGGCTATTATTTGGGTTCCCAACGGAGGTTGTAGTAGCATCTTGGAGATCAACGGGAATCACTTTATATTATGTTCCATCGGCATGTTTGTATGAATAGTTGATACTTTAATATAAACAAAAAATTTCTCTCCTTTAGCTCCATAGGATTATATCATAATGTATGAATAACTGCAACCTCTATAGTCCATAGGCTTGAGTCCTGTTTTAACTGCTTCAATTTTTACACATGGTCATTACTAGATGAAATATGATAGATGGAATGCTTTGAGAATTTTCAAATCTCATATATTTCTTGAGATACAATTACACATCTATATTTGCTTCATTAGTCTTCTGATATAAGTTATGCTATATCAATATTAGGAACTGGAACCTAGGGAAGAGGAGCAGAAAAATCGATCATCAAAGAAGGCGAATGAAGCAAAGCAAGCCATTTTGAATAGAGTTAATTTTTGAAATTATATCTTTTTGAACAAAAGGCAGATGATGAATTCCGACTCTTTGGTGTTTTTTTGTAATTTTCATTCCCCCTTTATTTCCTACATAGTAATCGGCGCTTTTGGAAATGTCTAAATTAAATTTCCGACCCCAAAAAGACTCCGGTTTTTTCTAAAATAAGCATCGGTTTCATTTGATTTTGTTGTAGTGTGATATTTGTCCACAGTCTCCTTAGCAGTCTGATCAAACTTTTCTTTCAGTTCTTGTTCCTTTTCAGATTTCTTAAGATCTCATGTAGTTGTTTGTTGCCTAATGTTTTATCTAGATTCTGAAAGAAAAACAGATAGTGTTAAAAATTATATAAATAGAAATTGTAACCGCTAAAAAGGAATTTAGATTATATAAATTACCAACATAAGTTGGATATAACATCATATAAATGGAATCTAAAAGATCATGTTAAAGACCATTAATTTTAATATGAAATCTGCTTCAGTTGCCAACCAAATGTGCATGCTAGTATACAAAATGAAAGAAGAATTTACAGAGATATCAAAATGGGAGAAGAACTGACCATAATCGATACACACACTGCAACATGGCTATTCTTCTTCTTCTTCTTCTATTTTTTCTTTTCCTTTTATATTATGTTCTCTGCCTGTACAAATATTAGTTGCATTAGTATACAAAATAAATAAATAAATATTTTAATTTAGAAAATAAATACTCACAAGTGGAAAAAGAATCTCTTGCATTGTCACCTTGAGGGGCAATTTCAGGCACATTAGCATATTGAGACACATTAGCATATTGAGGCACATTAGTATACTGAGACTGTAATAAAAAAATATTTTAGTAATCAAGTTGAACAAAACAACGTTAGAATATTTATTTTGACAAATACTTACAAAACCAAGATGTGAATGAAATAAATTGGCTTGATTCATTATTGAGGTCAAACCCAATTATGGTGGTGCACCAAATATTCTTGGTTGTTGGTGCGGTAGTTGGTTGAACATAGCCCATTTTTCATTCAACGATTTTATTTGTGCCTCATACTCACTCATTCAGACTTGATTTACTCTTCTTTCCGCCTCAAGTTCTCTTATTTCCGCCTCACTTCCTCTTCTTTCTTCCTCTAATTTTTGAGTTAATTCATCAATAGCTAATTTATTTCTTGCTTCTTGAGATGATGTCGGTCGATGCTGTTGTCCATATAATTGCCGCGGTGTGACCCCAATCCCATATAGTCGAACTTGAGAATGATGCTCTGGTCCTGCAAGTTCATGATAGACCTCATTCTCAACTTGCACTCGATCTACCATTGGGGTCATCTCCAGCCGCTCATTAATAGTTTGTTCTGCGGTGGCCTATATTTTCTCAAATGATAATTATCAAATAATTTACAAAAGATTAATTTCTATTAAAATGCATATAGTTAAGTATATCATCATAAACTGTGCAGCATCTTGATGTACCACTACAACAAATTTGTTATATATCGACATCATAATTTTGACGTCTACCAAAGACGTCGAAATGTAAAATTATTTAAAAATAATAATACAATAAATTTCGACGTCTTTTGCAGACGTCGAAATTTTTTCGACGTCTGACAAATATTTCGACGCCTGACAGGGGTCGAAATGTTTCGACGTCTGAGAAGACGTCAAAATATTTGTCGTACCGACGTGTGTTAGCCGGCGTCGATACGTTTAACATTTTGACGTCAGTTCAGCCGTAAAAAAAAAATATTTTTAAAAAAATATTTTTAAAAAAATATTTTTAAAAAAATATTTTTAAAAAAATATTTTTAACATATCGACGCCTCTGAGAGGCGTCGGTATATTTTTTTTTAATTTTTTATATATAAAAAAAAGCGTGCGGCGGAAATCGAGCGGGATTCACGCCCGCTCGATGTCCGCCACGCTGCGTAAATCGAGCGGCAGCGGATTCGCTGCCGCGCGATTTCCGCCACGCGACGGGTAATGGGCGGACGAGCGCGCAATCGCACGCGCTCGCCGAGGCAGGAGGCGGGAGATTTCCCGCCTCCTGTAGATTTTTTTAATAAATTTTTAATTTTTAATTTTTTTTAACATAGTTTTTTTTATATATTCTTCTACACCTTTTCTCCTTCTTCTCCGACGACGAGAGCTCTTGATCGCCAATCCCGCCTCCGACAATGGATTCCCTCGCTTGATCGCCAACTTGGTTCCGTCGTCTTGCATTCCGAGGTATACCTTCCCGAATCCGCCGACCCCAATCACGGCCTTCTCGTCGAAGTTCTTCGTCGCCTCCCTTATCTCGACTAACGTGAAGATCTGCCGACGCCAATGGTGCCGGAGGCGAAGACGCCTCCGACGATGCTCCTGATCTTGTGCGATCCGAACTGATTTCTCAATCCCCCTTTGCTGTAGCTGCTGCTCGTGAAGCTGGACTGGTTCACGTGTAGAGGGAGGAGCCAAGACAAGAACCTATTCATTCCTCTTCTCCCACTCCGGCCGCCGCCTCCATCGGCAGAACCTATTCCTCTTCTCCCACGTGTGTAGAGGGAGGAGCCAAGCTGGACTGGTGCACCCTTCTCGTAGAGGCTGTTTCCGTAAATTTACAAAGATTTTAATTGAAGATTTTATTAAAAAATATAATTAATATGCTTAATTAATTAACCGGCGTAGAGGCTCGAATTAATATATAATTAACCCTCGAATTAACATATAATTAACCCTCGAATTAACATATAATTAACCTTCGAATTATTTATATAATTAACCGGCGTCAATATGCTAAACATATTGACGCCAGTGAAGGCGTCAATATGTTTAGCATATTGACGCCGACGTATTGACGTCAAAGGCGTCAATATGTTTAGCATATTGACGCCGGCATATTGACGTCAAAGGCGTCAATATGTTGGCGTCGAAATTTTAAATATTGACGTCTCGTTTCGACCGTACACGTCGTCGAAATGTAAATACTGACGCCTCTTTTTCGACAGTTGGAGGCGTCGAATTTTAAATATTGACGTCTGTATAGACGTCAATATTTAAAATTAAGCGGTGATTATTCGACACGCATTTTCGACGGATTTACTGCCGTCAGTATGCAAATTTTTACTTCCTCCGACGTCGAAATTTATATATAATTTGCCGTCAAAATTTAAACCATCTGTTGTAGTGTACATATCCCTCTCCACCTCCGTGGGTATGTGTCATTCTGTACATTTCAATGCCGCTAGGCTCTCTATCATGCTCTCGTCGCTTCACATAATTTAATTAAGAATTTAATAATATTCATCATATTCATTGTACTAACAAATAGAAAATTAATTGGTTAAAAAAACTTACTTACAAAATCAACTCTTCGTTGCATGAAAGGGACCGCTCCACTAGTATGCAAACAAGAAGAAGTTGCATTTCTTGCCCTCTTACCCCAATCGGATGCAGCCTATAATATTTATTATCAATATATAATGAATAAATAGATAAAATATAATGAATAAACAGACAAAAAATCTTACTCGACCACTCGATGAATGCCAATAGTCGACCATTCTAATCCAAGATTCGTGACTTATATATTCTGGTCGACAATCAATATTAATTTCTTTAGAGTCCTTGTTAGAGATTGACTCAAATTGGATCTGAACCGAATCCAACGAGTTCGACCGGATCCAAATCGGAGTTGATTTGATCAAGATGTGCTTGAACCGATTTGTCAATTTGATTGAACCATGTTGAACCGGACTCGATCAAAATAAACCATGATTTTATAATCATGGGCATGGGAGCTCAGCCCACCATCTTCTCAAGATACTCATGCTAATGTTGTAGCAGCACATGTAAAACTTTTCAAATTGATGATAACTTCAGAAGTTTTCAAATTGATGATGTGAAAATCAAATATTGCTTTTGACTAGTCAAAGGGAGAAAAAGGTGGAGGCATCACGTGAAGCCACCAGGCATTTTGAAAGTTTTTTCGGTCAAGAGAAGAATTTCAGCCATCTGATTAAATTAGATGGAGCAACAAATTTCTTGGAGATTTTTTCTCCACTAAAGTAAGCATGAATCGGCTCTCCCCCTCTATTATAAATAGGGGCCTAATATGCAGTTCTAAAAAAAAATCTCACACCAAGAAAAAATCCCCATATATGAGAGTTTCAGATATCCAAAAAATTAAGAGTGCTGCTACGACCCTTTTCCTAAGGAGTGCCCCTTCTCAGTTTCTGACATACAATAGCAAGAGTTTAGTCTCAAGGCAAATCTTGCATAGACAGTGCCTCTACTCCGTACTAGTTTCAGGTTCAATTAATTTAAGACAGTTTGCTGTATTCTGAAAGAGATTTAGATTATTGCACTCTTATTGTAAAAGTTCTTTTCTGGATTTAATAAAATAGTATCCTCTTCACCCTGTGGACGTAGGATCGGCACCCTACCGAGTCCGAACCACGTTAACCCCCTTGTGTCTTTTGTTTTTCCTGCATTATTATTATCGGATTTGGTTTTCTATTTTTCTCGCCGGATTCGAGTTTTGTAGATCCTGCAGGAAATTACCCCAAATTTCTAACAATCCTCAATCTTGAAATATTTTTTTTTCAAGTCCACTTTAAAAGTTTTGAATTTTTTATCAAGAACTTTCATCGTTGTGTTCTTGATGCGATCCCTATTATCTTCAGGAATAAAAAAAATGTCTCTGCATAAAAATAAAATAAAATAAGTATGTATTTAATTCATACAAATTTATTACTTATTTACAAAGAAATTACCAATATTTCATCCCACATTCCATTCTTATATATGGAAGATATTAAATTCCAGGACTCCGGAGTTAAGGGCAAAAATGATTGGTCATACACCAACATGCCCAGATAACGTGAAAAAAGTCTGACCACCGTCAAGACTTTGCCCCCACTTTGAAAAATCAACAATTATCAACTGATATGGCCTCAACATATGAATATGTGACACAGACATATAAGGTGATCCTTCTTCTCTCATCTGCGTCGTGGCATCTGTTAAATAATGAAATATATAATCACATATATTAATAGAATAGAATTAATTTGACACGTATTAAACATGGCATACTCCAAATATAAAATGGTCGATATTGCTTTGGTATGGGTCCCTATGATGAACCATCAGTCGATGTCGATGTCCCAACCTGATCCTCAGCATCAGATGCTACTCGTAATGTGGATCTCGACATCCTAAGTGGCATCAGATGAACGAAAGAGATGCTACCGAAATTTCAAATGACATGTATTTTTAAACAAGATTAAATTTGCGATATAAATAATTGTGCTCCTAAGCTATCCAATAAGGGACAATTTAGGAATCGTTATTTGATATTTATAAATTTGGTTAATATAATTTAGTAAATATTAAATAGAATATGAATTTGTTAAATTCATATTCAGTCTAATATTTTAATTAAATTTTATCAACAAAATTTATAAAGTCAAATAATATTTCCCAAACGGGTCTAAGATTTTCATAGAAAATTAGAAATCCAAAAAAAAAATATTAAAGCCAAATAACCTTAGCATAAATTAATACTTGTGAATACGTGTAAATTAGCATACACGTATCAATAGTTAATCTTATTCACCTACTACATTATAAATAGCCTCTGTTTTTTTAGCTAGACAAGATAAGCAGAAAATGTACACAAATAAAAATAGGCCATAACAATATCAAAAAGTCTTGGATGAATTGAATTTATCTCAGTCCAGCAAATAACATTTGTCTACTTCAAATGCTTCTTTGTCATTCCTATAGTGACACTTGCCTTTGTTATTTGCTAAAAACAAAGCCAAATACATCAATGCAAAATGAAGAATTCCACTTTTGATTAGTGATAAGAGCATCCAGACCATTTAAATTATTAACAACATTAATATCAAAAAATGTAGGCTTCATGCAAAAGGGTAAATCCAGTAACCAATGATCAACCATATTACAAATGTAGAAGAATCTTTAACCAGCTTCAAACAACCAGACAGCTGATTGAAAAAAAGCATTCATAAATATCTTCCAAATCCAAGAATTTGTTTGGACAAGATTTCATAAGTATAGTCCCCTTCAAGTCACAATATTTTGTTTGGACAAGATTAACCCACATGGAGTCCTTAAGGTTTAAATAGTCCAATATATATATATATATATATATATATATATTTTGCATAAAGATATTAGTACATAGCACAACGAAAAGAAAAGGTTAACCAATTCTACCATCTGGTGATTGCCAATTCAGAACGGGAAAATAAACCAGACAAAACAAATTCCAGAATGCACATAAGCAATTGAATGAGAATTATGAGATCATTACAACAAAAATCATGATAGTCAAATAATTAACCTACACCAACTCGGGTGAGGGATCATCCTTCTATTTCTATCTATGTTGAACCTGGATGGCACGGTACAATAGTCGCCTCTCAACATGGTCCAATTCAAATTGAACCCACATAAATTTACCTGTTAAGTTGATGTAATCTACCAATAAAACACTTATGCTTAACAGTTAACAACAGAGGTCAACCAAAAGTGCCAAAATGTCTTAAGCTCACACCTCAGGTTATATCACCACCCAGTTCATATATTATTATCCATGTTTTCATTCTTTTTCCCAATGAAGATTCTGCTGGTCATATGGTAATCCGTGCTCAAGTAATATATATTGGTGATGAGGAATTATAGTCTGGAGCTTAATACCTGCACTGTACATTGACGGTGTAACCTAACTGGTGCAATTCACTGTACATTTAACAGTGTAACCTAACTGGTGCAATTCATAATTTTTATTAGGTCAATCTGCTGTATGCTCACACTCAAATTCTGCATAACATTAACAGACCACTCTCACACTCATCCTCCTTTTTGAAAGTCACCTGACGACAAGTAAACTCCTAACCAAATTTAAACAGACTCATACTGCTTAATACTAGCCATATGTTACAATAGGAGGGCAATAATTAAATCAAAAAGTTCAAAACTTATACTATATCCCAAATGAAGTTAAAAAGTTCAACTCCTACGTATGGCTAAGTTGAGCAAAACCTAGTTAAGATTCTCTATGAAGCAGCCAAGAAGGTTATGAAAAATTCATGTGTTAGTTGTAAATCATTAAACTACCATCCGATCGACAAACAGAGGTCTTGAACAACTAGCTTGTTCACTATCAGAATTTAAGCCTATTATCAAGGCATCTACCATCTTTTTTCTTTAAATGTCCCCTGTCTAGCAAGATAAGTGCCCATTTATATGAGCCATATCCGTGTATATGAATGTAGGAAAATCAATCTCATGCTGTTAGACCTCCATTGAAATGTCAGAACATGATTAAGTCCAGAGCCACTCCAAAGGAAATTCTCAGTAATTTGCTTAATTTTTTTAGGCGGCTAGGAGAAAACCAACTAACATTGTCATTATTGTCTTATGAAGTAGTATACCAACTAACATTGTCATTATTGTCTTGTGAAGCCAGACAGCGAAGTTCATTCTATGGATAATAAGAAGAGATATCTAATCAAACACAGCTTTTGCTCGATGCAATCCAAATATATTTCATTCTATGGATGCTAAGAATTAATAATAAGAAGAGAAACCTATTGCTAATGATGGAAGAAGAAGTAGAAGCTAGTGATAGCAGCAAGCTAAGAAGGCTCGCTGCTGGAGACTTTAAAGACAATACATGGTCTTGAAGAGCTGGAACTATGTATGTTTAGTGACAATGATGGCATGGCAGAGCGGCTGCTCGAGTGCCTCCAACCACATGCAAACTTAAAACAGCTTTGCAAAATGGGTGAACCATCCGTCCTTCTCCAAACTGGTCAATGTAACTCTAAGCCACTGTGGGAAATGCAATTGTACCTAGGTGGTCTAATTGCTCTCCCTGCCTTGCATTTGCCTACTAGCTCAAGTGATCATGATTTGCCTTCATTTCCGCTGGAGCACTTGGTGATACATAATTGCTCAAATCTATGTTTCGCAAGTGGCTTGATGAACAAACTCATTGTCACTTGAGATGGTAAGAAGTAAAAAGAAGAAAAAATTTATTAATTAAGGGTTGATCTCGAACTGCTTCTCTTCTTCTCTTGCGACAGCGGCTTGATCGCGATCTAGCGCCGGCTTGATCTCCTTCTTCCTCTGTTCGGAACAGGGGAACAGATCTATCTTCTCGTCGGAATCCGGTTCTTTAGGAGGAGCGGCTCGTCGGGCTTTGCTCTCTGCACTCAATGTCGGGGTGAGGATCGTCGCCGACTGAGATGGATCACTAGCGATGAGGAAAAGGGTTTTTGGACGCGAGAAAGATGAAGGGTTTTTGGACGCGAACAGATCAGAAAAGGGTTATGGCGGACGCGAACAGATCAGAAAAGGTGACGCGAATAGAGAGTAGCAGCGGATAGAGAGGTGACACGAATAGAGAGTAGCAGCAGATCAGAAAAGGGATGGCAGACGCGAGAAGCGGAAATGTCGGACGCGAGAAGCAGCGGGAAAAGAAAAATAATAATAAAAAAAATTAACCGGCGGCCTGCGCCGATTATTAATCTAAGTAATTAAACATTACTTTAGATTAATAACCGGCGCCACGTAAGGCCGCCGGTTATTTTCCGCCGCAAACACCCCTTTTTGTTGCAGTGTTCAAGTTTAATTTCAAAATATATCTTCAGAAAAGTTTGATTTCGAAATATAAAAAAATCTCCCCCCAGTTTCTATTTGATTTTAAAAATTAGTGACCTAACAAGAGATGTTTATAGTTTTCAAAATATATGTTGGACAGTCTCATGTTCTTCTATTAAGTACATGCTTTCTCAATAAAAAGAGGTATTTAGTTTTCTCTCCAATTTATCATCTTTCTAAGAAAATCGTGATAAACAAAACAAGGAAGGTTCTTTGCCAACTAGGGTAAGAATGTGTAGGAACAGGAAAATATGTAGGAATGGGGAAGGAAAATTCATGATATTAGTAATTTATGTTGAGAAGAGATCGATGCATAATCTTGAGAGTGATGATTTAATCCATTCTTTTTCAGGATTTAACTGCATGACATAAAATTGTTCAATTTCAAAGCTTATTTTTTTGGAATGAGTGGGATAGGGAAAATAAAGGTACGTGAATTTTTTTATTCTCATTATTTAAATGTACGTATATAATAGATATTTATTATAATTTACTTATTGAGAAGTCTCAATTTTGTCTTATGGTCGTTCTAAACTTGAACCTGCTTTTCAATCAAACGAGTCCTGATTTTTAAATAAAATCCACTTAGGCAAACTAAGTTTAGTATTAAAAGAAATCAAATGTCAGTTTTTAATGATAAAAAACATACCATATAACCACAATTGCTGGTGAACCCATAAAATTGAAAATTTTTAAAAAAAATTCTGAAGGTTGTATTGACATAATGCAATGAACTTTTGTTAAAACATTAAGTGAACATAACCTGACCAATGAAAAAATATATTCTATTCAAAGAGAATATAGTAGTCCTTGCCAAGCCATTTTTTGATATATGAGTTTGCCCTTATTAAGCCAGAACACCACACTAGTATGCTTCTTTACGTTTGTGAGCAGATTGAATATAAAATTAAGTTGTGGTTACCTTCTACCACCGGCTCATATATATTACCTAGTGCATCTAACATTAATCACTGGTTGATCTATAAGAATAGGATTCTGTTCTTGAAGATTTAGCCCACCTAAGCCAATTAAATAAAGAATTTCATAAATTGGTGTATCATTGTTGCATCCATCTGTCAATTTCTTATGATGTCATTATACTTGCATGTTATTGTTATGTGTTATATGTTATCAGTTATATGTCATTTTAAGCTTATCATTTTAATTTTTAAGCATGTTATATGTCATCAGTTTTATTTCATTTTATTTAAGCAATGTCATGTTATATGTCATTTTACAAATTGGTGTATGTATCAGTTATATGTTATTGTAATACTATATAATGATGTCGTTTTATTTAAGCATGTTTTAGAATTAAGCATGTTATTCCTTTACTTATTTTAGAAATTAGGCAATAGTAATTTAGATGGTTATTACTGTTATTAATACATTGTTATTAGAGTATCTATAATGCATTGTAATTAGATGGTTATTAGTGTATTTATAATTAATAATATTTCTGGCGATAAGATTATATTAGATTACCTATAATGCATTGTTTAGTGCATGTTTGCTTCATAGGATAAAGGAGGATAGGATACGGGGTGGATTAATATCCATCGTTTGTTTAGTGCATAGATTAAAAGAAAATAAAAATAAATGAATATAAAATTGATATTATATTTGATGTACACCGGATTTAAATAATTCATATCCAATCATCCCTCATTTATTATCCAATCCAATCATATCTTATTCAACGAAGGAAACATACAATTAATACTTGGCAAATGTTCCTTCTTTGCATTCAATTAAATTTAGAAGTTTCAAGCATGGGCTTAGGCAAATATCCTATTATTGACTGCTGCTAGACCCGGTGCTTAGGCAAACATCAAACATGGGCTTAGGCAAACATCAAAGTTAGGACGACATAAAACTATATACACGGATGGCTTAAACTATCAAATCAATACAAATGCTAATCATGGCAAACATCAAACACGGGCTTATGCTAATCATGATGTTTGCCTACTGTAATACCCGAAAATCCTAATTATTATTATTTTGATTTAGCGGGCCGATTCAGAGACGTGCCGGGATGAGTCACGAGTTTGTCGTGATTAGAAGGTACGGTAGGGTATTTAATTAATTACAAGGATGTTAAATTGTGTTAAATATGATTAATTGGTTCATGGACTTAAGACGGGGGAGGACGAGTTTGTGGGTTCGATCCGAGTTCGATTCAGATTTGAATTGAGCCGGGTCGAGTCACTTAAACCCCGAGGGGAAAATAGGTCTTTTGGAGGTTGATTCAGAACAATTCACGGCTTCCCGATGCTCGTAGCGGCCGTGGTTGATGTAACCAAATCAACCGCGGCTCACATACGACTGCCCAAGACCGTCGCTCATAACTGATGGCGTGCACGGGGTGCAAAATGAAATAACATAGTAGCAACGGCTTAGCGGGGCCACAGGCCATCGGTGATATAAGTAAGTAATTAACCATAGCTAGCAACAGCCATCGCTTATTAATTGATGGCGCGAACGCGGCGCGAAAATAAAAAACATGTCACCGACGGCTTAGAGAGGGCCACTCGGGCCATCAATGAGATCATTTACGTGAATCCACAGTTCACCAACGGCTTGGGAGCCGTCGGTGAAAAACTTTTTTATATACATTCGCGCCGCAAGCCATCGGTGATAAACTTTTTATTTACGTTCGCGCCCAACCCTTCCTCTTTCTTCCTTTTTCTTCTTCTTCTCTGCTACCATCACGCCGCTGTCGCCTGTTGCCGCCACCGACCGCCCTTTGCTGATTGTTGTCGTCTTCTACCGCCGGTGATCAACTCCGATGTTGACCCTTCCTCTCCGCCGCTCGATTTCTCCTCTCAACCGGTATTCATCTCTATCTCTGCCGCCCCCTTTCAATGTCTCCAACGCTCGCTACTTCGCCACCGTCCAATGTCGACTACTGTCCGATCATCGACATTGGACAAGGGCGCTGGCGTCTACACGCCAGCGTCGGATTTGGGGCCGATGGACCATCGGCCCCAACCTATGCAACAGTAGCCGATAGTGATACTGGCTACTGGTAATGATTAGGATTTAACCCTAATCAATCTGTTGATTAGGGTTTAATTAAACCCTATTAATTTCTTTCTAATTTTTTATTGTTAATTGTTAGAAATTAATTGTTAATTAGTTAATTAGTTTGGTTAATGTTAATTAATTGTTAATGTTGATTAGGGTTTAATTATTTTTAGGTTATTTAATGTCATTGTTGATTAGTTTAATGAAATTAGTTTAATGCTAATTAATTAGTATTAATGGAATCGTCCACTGTGGACTCGCGGGGGACAGCACAGGGGCGCGCCACACTGGTGGCTCCGTGTCTTTTGCGGTGCATGAGCGTCGTATGGTATGTATAATTTCCTTACTTTTAATTAAAATATTATATATTATGTATAATGATATTAATGCATTTGTTTTCAAATGTAAGACGCGAGTTGCGGATGATGGCACCGTCCAACGCCCCTCGCTGATGCAGGTGTTTGAGCGCACTCATCGTTGGCGATGAGGAGCGGGGGACTACATCGATAGTAGGGCCTCGATCATCATGGTAAGTATTTATGTCTATTTGATTTATGCAATTTTTATTTATAGTTTATATTTATATATATATATAATTTAAAATATAAACACGTGTAGAAGACCTACACAAGGACCGTGATCGAGCGCAGAAGCACGCCGAAGGAGTTTGACGCGGTTGCATGGGTCGAGGCCGCAAGTGGCTGGGAGCACGTCCGTGTTTATAGCTTTGCAGACAGTGGCCATGCACGCGCCATGTTAGGGCCACTTGGGGCACCGACCCCTCCCATTACAGGTGAGTGGCCCTCAACATCGCGGACGCTGGACTAGAGCCAGATAGTGGCCTTGGAGTCTGAGCTAACACATGCAGCAGAGAGCGACGATAGAGGAGCAGAGAAAGTCGATGGAGGGGCAGAGACATGTGATGGAGGAGCAGAGACGCACGAATGAAGAGTTGAGACAGACGATGCAGAACATGTAGGCCCTCCTCACTCAGATTGCATCTCACCCTAGCCTTCTACCGATGATGTCGTAGCCGTCGTCCTCCTCGACCCAGTCGACGCTCCCGACCCAATCGTTGTCGACTCCACCGCGGTCGTGAGATTTTAATTTATTGTATTTTGATTATATTTTGATACTTGTTAGCCTCCATTTGAGGCTTAGATACTTGATAGATGTTTATACTTTACATTTCATATTTTGCTACTTGTTTGCCTCTGGTTTGAGGCTTATAGTTGTATATATATGATATTTTGATACTTGTTTGCCTCCGGTTTGAGGCTTAGATTGATGATATTTAAGTGAAACTTGTATGGTTAGTTGAAAATGTATGTGTATAAGGCTTTGTGGTTGTAATGTGTGATTGAAAATGTATAGTTGTAATATGTGATTGATGATATCATTGTATATACAGGAATTTTCGAAATTTTAATTTTTTTCATTTACATGATATAACTTCAACCACAGCTTACCCACGACTGTCTGTCATTACGTCGTGACTGAAAGCGTATCGTAAATGGCTGATGGCCTGGGCAGCACTAAATATCACGGTTACTAATAACATCACTGACAGCTGTCGCTGATGATTACTTGTGACGACAGCGGTCGGCCGTCACAACTTATCTAAGACGCGCACATCAGTGACGGCCTTTTGCCATGGCGTCCGCCGTCCGTGCTAGTTTTCATTGATGATTCAGCCACGGCCTTAGCCGTCGGTGACAACGATAATTCTAGTAGTGTTTAAAATGTGTTTTCTTAGCCGAACTATACTAGTGTCATTTTCTTACTGTTGTGTTATGTTAGCTCAGCAATTCATATGTGAATCAATCTCGTTTTTGTTTGCTAATATACTTAGTGTAAATTTAGAATAGATAATTGTGGAAATATTTACATGAGGACATTTTGAGTCCTTTTACATGAGAATAGTTATTTCAATGTATTTTTTTTATTGGGCGGATCAATTACATGACAATAGTTTGAACTTGGTTAAAATTATGCCGATCCTTGAAGGAGGGATCAGATGTAGCACTTTTCCGTGTTGGTTTTTCATATTGAGGTTTTGCAAGATAAAACTCCTTTGTATTATGCTGTGATTTAATTAATTATAGGCTGGAATTAAGTACAGTATGCTTAAATCTATTTTTCATGGATGCTGAACTTATTTAGAACGTGCTGAAATTACATTTTTCTACATGCTGAACTATATAAGTTTATGTTGGAAATTGTTGAGATAGTATGTCGATCTTTATCTACTTGATATGCTAAGATGTATGAGTATCTTATTGGTGAAGTTTCATAATCGGAAGTGCTGAGATTGTATTAGTTAAGTAGGTTGGAATTTTATGTTTGACATACTTGGGTGTGATGTGTTAAGGTGGGGATAACTCCTATCCACCCAGTTGGGGAATATATCCACCCAGTTCGAACTCATATCCACCACGTTCGAACTTATGTCCACCCAGTTTGATTCTATATCCACCGTGTTTGGATGTATGTCCACCCAGTATTGCTCTATGTTCACTCTGTCTACTGTCATGGCCTATTGTGGTGCAGAGTCATATTGTTGATGATGAGTTCATCCAAAATTAATTCATACACCTACTGATGACTATTATACGTGATGGGAATGTAGGTTATCCTGGCCAGTGGTATATCCACCTGTGTCGTCCTAAGTACTCATGGTATTCATTCTTATGTGCAAGTCTAGAAATGTTGGAATGTATTCGCTACATTGTAATGAAATTGCAAAGCTATCTAAATTGTTAGATGCCGTGAAATAGAATATGACTTCAAATATTAGCCTCAAGGGACTCAATTATGGAGTAAAACCTACCATATTCATTGTAGGCAAGGATGACACAATATAGAGACATATGTGATATGTAGGACATGACATCATAATATATCCTATTAGAAGATGACGGTGGATAGAGAAAAATAAAATATTTAACTTCAAACCTAGAGATATCATAGTAGGAACACGATATCTTGTGCTGCAAATATGTATGTGTGATGTGTGGTGTGTATTGTGATTTTACAGCTGGTCGATGCCGATTATTGCACATATGAGTGGTCGAGGTCAAAGAATGTGTGTGGTTATCCGACTGGTCGAGGTCGAGATTAACCTATGATCATCCGGCTGGTCGAGGTCGAGATTTGATCCCACTAATGCGGCTGGTTGAGGTCACTCCTGATTTATGATGCACGGCTGGTCGAGGCCGAGTTGCAATTATGTGATATAGCCTGTTAAGGCAAATATATTTTCATTATGCTGGTAGGCCAATGGGTTGTTTGCTATGTGTGATAAATGAGCCGTGGAGGCCGAATTATTATGTTTTGTGATAGGCCAAGTATGGCCGAATGGTAGAGATTTTGCAGGTGGGCCGCATGGCCATGCTTTATGTAAAAAAAAAAAATCCCTGACATGACATCTATATTGCTTAAACTAATTATATGATGGGATTTTGGTGGAGGTTCAATAGAACCACTCACTGAGTTCCTTCTAGGACTCATGATTGTTTGTTTTGCGGAGCCTGACCAGTGAGGTAGGTTGTTGGACGTGGCACGGCTAGATGAGCAAATGACACCGATGATCTCGTAGCAGACTGGTTTAGGAGTCGTAGTCGAGTTGATTTTTCTTTCCGTTCATGCATATAGTTATTGTTAGTTTGAGTAGCTGGAGTTTGTATTCACTTTGATTAAAGACATTTTTCATTTAAATGACATTTGTTTCGGATTGTTGCATTTATTCTTCATTTTGAGTCTGTGCATGGTGTTAGGCTTCGGGGTATTTACGCATACCCTAGGCGGTCACGTGACCCTGAGTTGGGGCATGACAAAGTGGTATCAGAGCATCTGGTTCGGTCTGGTTGTGTTACGAGATCAGGCAGCAAGTTTGCACCTCAGCACGTCATGTGGTTAGTAATTTATAAATTTGTGAATAGATTTCTTGATATTGATGATGCTCTTTGCTTGATGTACCTTTTGTCGTGTCGACGCCTACGGGCGATGATATCCTGGCAAAGTACCACTAAGTTGTTTGATCATACAATAGTACAAATGGGTATGTTTGTAGCTATCACCTGCAAGGTTGTATGTATTGGAAATTAGTATTTTTCTTGAATTGTGTGATGAAATTTCTTGAAGTAGAGGTGGTAAAGTATTGTTTCAAATGTATGGCAGGTGCATGATTTATGCATGAGGTACCACAGTTTACATACATTTCTTGTGGAATAATCTACTTCATATGCTCAGTGGTTTTACCTAGGACGGGTTTTGGTTGGTAATTGGGGTAGAGTACCCTGATGGGAGTTTAGGGTCATAGAGAGGACCAGGATGGGGTGTTTACGAACGCACCCGAGGAGTTTGGCTTAATACCTCAACTATCCGAATAGCCCTACTTATGAAATTGATTTTATATGTCTAGGGTTGGTAGACCTTAGCTATGAGGTAGTTGAGTAGTTGGGTAGCTGACAAGTCGGACCATAGTGGGCTCAGCACCGCCAAGGAACCAAAGTTAAGATGTTGGAATTAATTATGTAAGCCAGCTTTGTGAGGCTGTGGTTGGTCACCACAAGGCTGGATAGCATGGTCTGGAACTCTAAGGATTGTCTATCCTTAGGGTAGTCCCAACTACAAGGATGAGGTAAATCCTAAATAATTGGGACTTGTGTGCTTGGTGCAAAGCAACCCTATGATGGCATGGGTTCGAAACTTTGGAACCCTAATGGTGGGGTTATAGAGTTGTCCTGGATGAGTTATGATTGTAGTGGATGAATTCTCTCGTGATGAGGAATGTTGGTATGATATCTGGTTTCCAAATCCTGGCATCTACATGAGTTATGCATAGGGGAAACTAGATGTGGTTGGTTTGGTGAGAGGACTATTTTAAAGGCCAAGCCTCGCATGATTCTTTCCCCAATTTTTGGTGGAGCATTGGTGTGTTGAGGAACCAAGTAAATGTTAGATGAGAGATTTGATGGGTTGGTGCTCTTAGGGAGAGGTGGTCCCCCATTCTTGATGGTGGTGGCACCTATAGTTTGGAGGAGTACCCCCTTAACTTGTTTCTCCATGAGAGGTAGGATGAATTTTCTTTGCTTAGTGAACTTTTGAAAGAAAACCTTCATGATGGATGTGATTCCTTATAGCTTTTGAAAGCTCTCATTTATATGTCGAAGCAAACTGTGTCATATTATTCTTTTATTTAAAGTGATATTAAGATGAACTTTGCCATATTGTGCTAGGGATATAAGCTGTAAACTCTATGAATTTTGTTCTTTGTAAGACATGGCTGGAAAAATTGGTATATTAAGGTAAGTTAAATTCTGGACAAACCAATACCCCAAGTGTGATGTTGATGACTAAAAGGGAGAGTAAGCAAAAATAGAAATTGCCTATAATTTGAAATTTTATGCAAGTTAGACACTGAATTCGGAGACTGCAAAGTCATCTGATTAGCCCACATTGCTAGAAATATATAGTATAATACTTGAATAGTCCTGATACTAAATTTCACTGGCTTCTGAGTTGAAATGGCTGGGTTTACATAATTAGTTTGAAGGCTAATCAAAGCTGTCTGGTTCTGCATATAGCAGGAATTTGCAAAATTTTTAATAAGTTTGGAGTTTGATGCTGCGATTTAAATGTCGTGTGTTTTCTGTGGGCAGTGATATTTTGGGAGAATCTTGTAGGGTATAGGGTCTAAGGGACAAAGTTGGTTTGGGGGAAAAGGGTTAAGAAATGACATAGTTATGAATTTTGCAAGATGACTAGTCTAGTGTTACTTAAGAAAAGAGTTAGTACAATGATTTCACCTTTGTTGTTATGGTAGATCTAGACCACACTGCTGTGGTGAACGAGAGGTTGTGGGGCCATGTTGGGCCGAGTTGGGCCAAGGGTGTGCAGTGCGCACGAGATGAATTATTAGACCCTCACGTGCTTGTTATCAGTTCAATAATAATTATTGATTTATTTTATCGGATTTATTTGTGGATCGAACTGGTGAAGCAAACGACCGCGAATTAGGGCTTGTGGGAGGGTCCGAGAGTTGGGGCCCCATGTGCACAACCGAGATCATTGGCAAGGTACCCCAACCACCCGAGCGATTGAGGGGAGACCACACCCACCTAAGTTAGATGGTGGTGAGTAAGTTTGTACCTTTTAGCTGTTAAGGTTGTGCATGTCGGGTCAGCGTGTTTGGATCGTTCAGGGACCATGAGTGAAAAGTAGACAAAGAGGATTGTCCAAGGTTTCAGAGGTTGAGTCATGGTGCCAAGATTGGCGAAGGTTTGGTGTCGCGCAATGTTCGCAGCTTGCGCTCGTTCGGGTTCAACAGATTGGTGAACCTATGGTTTACCCCAAATTCGAGGATGAATTTTCCTTAAGGGGGGAAGATTGTAATACCCGAAAATCCTAATTAAATTTTTGTTTGATTTAGCGGGCCGATTCAAAGACGCACTGGGATGAGTCACGAGTTTGTCGTGATTAGAAGGTACGTCGGGTATTTAATTAATTACAAGGATGTTAAATTGTGTTAAATATGATTAATTGGTTCATGGACTTAAGCCGGGGGAGGACGAGTTTGTGGGTTTGATCCGAGTCCGATTCGGATTTGAATTGAGCCGGGTAGAGTCACTTAAACCCCGAGGGACAAATAGGTCTTTTGGAGGTTGATTTGGGGGGGTGGGGGGGGGAGTATTTAACCTCACCCCCAACCAACCATGCGGCTCAAGAAAGGAGCCACATGCTTGCGCCTTGGCGGAGAGGAGGGAGGAGGAGGAGATCGACGCTGGAGCTTGGGGGTCGTCGCCAGTGAAACGAGTCGTCAACGTCTCGTTTCCTTTTCCTTCCGGTTAGACGTGAGTGGTTTTCTTGTGCATCCTTATATTGGGTTTCCTTCTCCCTCTTGTAGCCGCCTACTGCCGTTTGGAGAATTGGAAAACCTCATGTTGATTTCCTCTTGGGTTTATGTGGATGACATGTCTTGCAATTGAATTCCCTCTTGATTGTGTCGAAGGCATGCTATATTAATGGAATTAGAAACCCTAGATGAGATGGGTTGCTTTCCACGCACATTACAAGTGGATATGAGATTGAAAAATTATTTTAATTAAGTTGAATTAGAAGGTTGGTTTCGAGTTGAGTTCGAGTCAAGTCTGGAGGTTTAATCAGAACTTGATTTGGTCGAGTCTAAGAGGGTAACTGGGTTCATTTAAGCCTTAGGGGTAATTAAGTAATTTTGATATATATATATATATATATATAGTATTATATAATATACCTGAGATCGTACGACTCCTAAAAGAGTCGCACGCATCCCTAGGTGAGTGAGGGAGGAGGCGTAGCATCTTGGTGGCCGGATTCTTGTTGTAAGCATTAAAAAAAAACATGTATTGAGTTTGCTGAGGGAGACTTGGTTTTTCTAAAGGTGTCTCCCTATGAAGGAGGTCGTGAGATTTGGGGAGAATGGAAAGTTGAGCCCCAAATTTATAGTGTCATTCCCTATCATTCGCAAGGCCCAGTTTGGACAGAGTGCACCTTGTATTTCATATGTCCATGCTAAAGCAGTATATCATGGATGAGTCCCACGTCCTCGAGCCTACTGCGATAGAGGTCGACACGGCAGTCTCGTATGAGGAGAGGCTCATGGAGATTTTGGATCGATAAATCAGAAAGTTGAGGTGCAAGAAGGTTCCTCTGGTAAAGGTTCAGTAGGGATACCACTTAGAACAGGAGGCTACCGGGGAGGTGGAGCAAGAGATGAACGAGAAATACCCTTACCTATTTGATGAATTGGTAATTTCTTTTCTCACCCTAAAATTTGAGGACAAATTTTCTTTAAGGGCGAAAGATTGTAATACTCGCGAAAAAATCTAATTAATTTTATTTTGGTTACAACGGGAAAGTCGAGATGCGCGTCAGAGCGGGCCGGGTGAATCGCCGAAAGGCGCGATTAAAGGTATGGCCTTTATGCACGAGGAAAATAATTTTATTTAGGTTTAATTGGAAGGTTGCGTTCGAGTCGAGTCCGGAGGTTCAATCAGAATTTGATTTGGACTAGTATAGGCTGCTAAGTGTGTTCACTTAAACCTTAGGGGCATACTTGTAAATTAGAAAAAAATAAAATATAAAATACACTTATTTGGGACCATCAGCTCCAAGAGGAGTCGGACACATCCCTAGGCGAGTGGGAGAGGAGCGTCGATCTTGGAGTCTGACGCCGCGAGGCTTCACCACTACCTTCTCCTTCCTTGATTCCTTCTCCAGGTGAGTGGTTTGAACCTTTGTTCATAGGATTCTCCCATGTCCTTGCTGCCCATCCTTGTTAAGGAATCCTTGCTGAAATTTATTTTTTCGATACGACTTGATGTTTGATTCTTCGCGTTCTGGTGTGGTTTGTGAGGGGAATTGGTACCCCTAGGTAGGTGTTAAGGTGCAGCAGCCCTAGCGTTACCACTAAAACTTTAGGGTCGGCCGAACATGGTCATGGGGGAGACTTGCTGTAATTTTCGAATATGTTTCGGGCGTATTGTGGAATTCCGAATTTTCTTGAGTTCCTAGAGGGGCTCTTCTCCCTTAGAATTCGGTGGTGTATGATAATGTGTTAGGGCCGCACCCTACGGTTAGGGCCGCACCCTATAATTTAGATGCTACCATGTTCCTACAAATCGAACCAAAGTGAGGTCATTGTCGGTGAGATTCTCCTTACTCGTTTGATTTATTGTATGCTTTAATTGTATGTTTGGTCTGATGGTGAATTGAGTAGTTTAAGGGCGGCCCTAAGGTGTTAGGGTACGTTGAACTTGAGGGTAGTACACCCTACCTTAAACAAGTGTCGGTTTAGGGTGTCGGATGGAAAATAATATGACGTTACGCCACAAACTAGATGTTAACCTTTAGGGCTCTATTCGGCCATACCCTAAAGTTTAGAGGAGAGGGTACGACCATAAGGTTCATCTTCAGGTATAGAAAAATTGTGATTTTATGTCAATTTATAATTGTTGAAATGTGGGGTTTACGATTCAATTTATAATGCTGATTTTGATGTTAAATTCCATATTTGATATGTAGAATTATATTGGGATTGATGTATATATCGAGTAGATCTAAATTGCGATATATCGCTAGATTATGTTGACATGTATATGGTTGAAAAGCTAGATTGTAGCAGATATATACATGCTGAAATTGGTGTTTACATATCAAGTCATACATGTTTATTTATGCTGAAAATTGATTTTTATATATCAGATTCATGTGTTGAAAAATGCCGAATTATATGTATAGATAGGGTAGCATAATGGACATCTAGTCTTGCTAAAATTTCTTAGGTTACATGCTTAAATTGTGGGGTGGATGGGTTATGTTAGCAAGCTGAAATTTATATTTTCGGGCTTATAATAGGTGTTGAATTTTATACTTGAAACACCCATAGGTAGGGATGTCAACGGGGCGGGGCGAGGCGGCGTGAAATATATGGGTACTTGCTACCTGTTAAATTCCCCGTGGGTATCAAAAATGGGTACTCATTTAATTACCCGCGGGGGACGGATACCCACGGATATTGGTGGATACCCATGACACTTTAAAAAATATAAATTATAATATTTTAATAATAACTTTAAATATAAACGCACTTCAAGTATAAACACAACATTAATTTGATAACAACTTCAAATATATGGGTACTCGCTACCCGTTTAATTCCTCGCAGGTATCAAAAATAGGTACCTGTTTAATTATCCGTGGGGGACGGATACCCACAGATATTGGTGGATACCCATGACACTTTTAAAAATGTAAATTATAATATTTTAATAACAACTTCAAATATAAACACACTTCAAGTATAAACACAACATTAATTTGATAACAACTTCAAATATTTCTCAACATCATTATAAAGTCTTCAACATAATGTCTTTAAATTGGATTAGGTTAGGGTTTTTTAGTATATGTATAAGGGGTAATTTTGTAATTTAGTTATTTTCGCGGGTAACGGGTACCCGCGGGTACGAGTACTATAATACCCATACCCGCCCCATATAATAAATGGGTAAAATAATTACCCGCGAAATCCCCGCGGGTAGGATGCTAACCCCCAAACCCGTCATAAACGGATAAATACCTGCGTATACCCGCCTAAATGGGTATTATTGCCATCCCTACCGATAGGTTACTGAAATTTCATATTTGGATAATCGACTTCCATTATGCTCAATGGATACACCTATGACTGAATTTGGTTGGGTTGGGATGGTAGAGTACACGGTCGAGAGACTAGAGCCCGAGGGAGGGCCGGGATAGGGACGCTCATGTGCGTACCCGAGATTGTCATCAAAACACCCCAACCGTCCCAGAAACTTTATATATATATATGTGTGTGTGTGTGTGTGTGTGTGTGTGTGTGTGTGTGTGTGTGTGTGTGTCTATTTACATTTGTTATGGACATGCACTACTAAAAAAATAGTTTTTTGCGACGGCACAAGATGCGGTCGCAGATGCGACGGGTCTGCGACCGCCGTCCATTGGGGTCGCAGACTGGCAAGGGGGGCGACGGAGTTTGCGACCACATTGAGTGTCGTCGCAAAATAGCGATGGCACTGCGACCGCCTATAGTGCCATCGCAATATGGCGACGGGTTTGGCGACCATTTGCGACCGTTCGTTACAACCTTTTATTTGCGACCATTAGTGCCGTCGCAAAATGTTATTAAATTCTCCGCGCGCCCAAACCCTTTTTTTCTCTTCGATCCCCTGCTCAACCTGATCTCCCTCTCTCTCTACCGCCTCACTCGTTCTCTCTGCCGTCGCACGCCGACCATCGCATGCCGCACGTCGCACACAGACCGCCGCCCATTACTCGTCGGCCACCGCAAGCAGGCCTCGCCGCTGCTCGACTATTCAACCGCCGGTATCCTCCTCCTCTCCTCTCTCTCTCTCTCTCTCTCTCTCTCCCCCCCCCCCCCCCCTTTCTCTCTCTCTCTCTCTCTCTCTCTCTCTCCCTCTCTCTCTCTCTGAAACCCTAGCCGACGGCTAGGGTTTATACTTGAAACCTAATTAGTCTATTTGTACATTTCTAACCTTACTTCATTACTTGATTGTGATTTCATAAGAAAAGAACTCCCTTAAGTGCTCTTTTCTTATGAAATTTCTGATGGGGATAGATCAGTGATGGAGCAAGTTCTTAAACAACTATACCTATATAAACTAGCATTTGCAGTATCTCCCATAAGGCAGTAGTGAATGACTTTTTTGTGGGTGATTTTTTTCATATATGTAGTTTAATTAAGATAATTTAAAGTTACAGTAGCAATGAAAGATGATTTAGTTCACTATACGTAGAAATTAACTTAAACAGGGTTTAGGGTTTAGCATTTAAAGTTATTGGCAGTAGTCTTGCATTCATTCTTTGGTAGTTTAAGTATGCTTTGAATTGGTTAATACTTCTTTAGGATTATAATTGCCAAAATTTGTCAGTATAATTGGTTTAGTATTTAGAGTCTTCACCTCTTGTCAAGATGCTATTCTACATTTTGTTGATGTGATTAGCATCTCTGAACTGCATTAGTTGGTGCTGCTTAAACAAGTCTAAATTATCCTTTGACTACTATTTGAACTACGATGATGAAAATTTCTGGCTGAAAGAGTTTGATGATGGAAGTGAAATTATTTTCTGCTACTTTGAAGTAGAAGTTGCATGATCCAGAGTTGCATAGTAAAATCCATGTTTCCTTTATTCTCTTGAACCAGAGGCTTCAAATCATCATATTATGGATTCCAAATGCAGATCATGAGACTAACAATAACCTACTTAAATGCTGAAAAAGAACTCAAGCTCTCACATGCAAAGTTCATTGTCTGGGTTGCAATGATTCAAGCTGTCGTCTTAAAAGATACTTGAAATTGAGCTTAATGATTCAAGCGAATATTTGTTAAGGGGTTTTCGCTTCCCCTATCTTGGTTTCTTCAGTCCCTGGCGAGGTATTTGCCATTTCTTAGGGCGTCAGAGTCTAAGATCGGTGGTGAGTCATCATCATCATAGTCTTCTTCTTTTTCTTCTTGTTGGGAGATCTTGGCGAGTTCTTCTCCCTCTTCATAGGTATCATCTGGTTTTGGGTACCAGTAGTAAGCATTTACACGAGTGTCTCGGGCGTACGAGCATTCAGGTTGCTCGGAGGGTCTGCATAATTCTTCGTATCGTTTGTCCTGTTCTCTTAGGCTTTCTGTTAGCTTGTCGAGCTCGAGTTCTTTTGCTAATTTGATCCATGCCCTTAGTTTACTGCTCTCTGTTTCAATAGTCTTCTATTATATTATAGTTGACAATAATATGTTAATGATACACAATAGGTATAATGTCCTTTCTTCTACATGTCTTTAAACTAGTTTGTTCATCAATTGTTCTCCATAAGTTGAGTCTCTATATATCCTTGTAGTTGAATTGCTTAAGATGAGCTTCTGGATATGTTCAATGGTTAGTGCTTATGTGGTGTTGTATTCAGAACATGATAAGTTCATTCTTTCTAGAAAAAAGTTTTTCTTTTCTTGTTATGTGGGAAACTATCATGATTTTACCAAAGAATCAATTTATATATGTTTCCATAATAGGTATAATGTTGCTTACCAAAGAATCATAACAGTTATGATTTTACCAAACTTGAACTTACAATTATTTGACTGCTGCCATATGTTGCTTTGTGGAGTTCTACTGTACTTTAACTAACTTAGTAGAATTTTTATTTCTTATATATATACTTGTTGATTAGCAACAAAAACAAGGAGTTAAAAGATTAAAACTACTGATTTTGATCTATATGTTCATTATAACATGAATATTTTGAATAGTTCAGTCATCTTTGACTGAATAGCTGAGAAGTAAACATTCATGCGATCTTTTGTATAACATGAATATTTTGAATTATAACAATTAATTCAAAACGGCTAAGAAGTAAATGTTCATGCTGAATTAGCTTAAGCGCACTGTGTCAATTATGAAGCTACAGTTGACTTATTAAACACAGCCATCAATAAATAGCTAGTGGCAATAGATTGACCCACTATAGGATTATTAAGGTCCAATGCTATCATGGACTGTCTGAATAACTAGATCAATAGGGACCATTCAAATAGCTAATAAGGAAGAGGAGAAATAAAACCAAAATGAAGAGCATAAATAAAACCAAGATCTTAAATCTTGTTTTGGGTTTTCAGCAATAATGAATCAATAACCTAAACTCATCCTCTTCTCCCATAGAAAATGAGCACGAAAATTCAAAACCAGCTTTTTTTTGTACTTGGTGCTAAACAGGTCCAGGCTTAGAGTGTTTACAACAATGAACTAGAACCAGATTCTTGCTTCTTCAAATTGGTAAGAAAAAGAAGCTCATCCATTTTAGGCACAGTGCGCTCAAGCTAATTCAGCATGCGATCTTCTGTATCCCTACTTTAAGGCAAATAATATTCTATATCTCAAGGCTCCATTTCACTATGATGTTACTCATTGCTGTGATTTTAAGGCAAATTTCCAATTGATCAAATAGTTTATTAGTTTTGTATTTTTGTATCCCTACTTTTCTAGGCAATTAAAGTTTACTATTATAATGATTATTATCTGTATAATTTTAGGATTAAATTGAAAAAATAATATTATGATTCACGAGTTGATAAAGTGACACGAACTTATCGACCGTTGGATCATAAATTTTTTTACAATACCTTAGATCCATTCGGAGATCGTATCGTTGTCTATAAGAAGTACAAAACTTATAGATTCTTTACGATTTTTGAATTGTCCTTGATCAGACAGTTTGGGATCAAAATTATTCTACTTGCAGTTAAATATTTTTCTTAACATTCATTTCAATTTGAAATTCTAGCAGATATCCCTTGTTCTCCAAGTATGCGCCCAGATGATATGCATACTTGGAGAACTGTAGGGAAATGCTGCTAGAATTTTGACAGAATTTGAATGTTAAAAAGAATATTTAAATGCAAGTAGAATAATTTGATTTCCGAATAAAATAGGACCACCCCACCTATGAAGATGTCTAAAGAAGTAATTGTTGTGATATATCACGTACAGAATCATGACGGAAAATCGTAGTTGGATGTACCGTCGGATGTACCGTGGAGATTTACTTGAAGAATTCAAGAGCGGTGTTCAGGAATTTTTGAACTTCACATATTCAAATCCGCAATTTGTCAGTATTGACAAAATCAGATGTTTGTGTCATCGGTGCGTCAACTTGTTTTTCCTAGATCGACAGGCAGTGACATTGCACCTATACAAAAATGGTTTCATGAATCATTACTATCGATGGATTTCACACGGAGAGTCATTCATAGGAGGCCAGTCGTCTAATATTGGATCTTCGTCCGCAACTCATACAACATCTGTTGAGCAGCCGTATCGAAATATGGTCTTGGATGCTCTGGGCGGTCGTGAATTCCAAAGGTTGCCAATGTCTCACACAGAATTAGGAGATCAGTCATCAAGTACTGAAGTGACAATGGATATGGATTGTGAGCCACAAGTAGAACTAGAAATTCAAATGGAATTACCAAATCCAGAAGCAGCACAGTTTTATGATTTACTGAAAGCTGCAGATGAACCATTATATAAAGGCTGTGATGAATATTCAAAGTTGTCAATAATGACTCAAATGTTAAACATTAAGTCTGACTCCAACGTAACTGAGATAGCATATAATCGATTTTCTGAGCTGTTTCACAAAGTGTTGCCTAAAGATAACAAACTGGAGGACAGTTTCTAAAAGATGATAAAGAGACTTGGTCTAGGGTATCAAAAAATTCATGCATGTCAGAATAATTGCATTCTCTATTACCGTGAATACGTAGACTTGACCCAGTGTCCAACACGTGAACATCTGTGATACAAAGAAAAATCTTCGAGTAGGCAGAAAGATATACCGTTTAAGGTTCTTCGATATTTTCCGATAATTCCCAGATTGAAGCGGTTGTTCATGTCTGAAAAAATAGCGCAACATATGATATGGCATGCTAAGAGTCGTGATCAGAATGTTATGACTCACCCGTTTGACAGTGAAGCATGGAAACATCTTGATCGATGTTATCCATCATTTGCAAATGATCCTAGAAATATCAGATTAGGATTATGTACTGATGGGTTCAATCCATTCGGTCAATCATCCACTTCATATTATGTTTGGCCAGTGCTCCTCACAGTCTACAATTTGCCGCCGTCGATGCGCATGAAAGATGATTTCATATTTTTTAGTATGGTAATCCCAGGACCAAGGGGACCAAGAAAAGAATTGGATGTGTTCCTTCGACCGTAATTGACGATTTAAAAAACTTATGGGACGACGGAGTCATCACTTATGATATTCATCAAAAAAGAAATTTCAACTTAAGGGCCGCATTGTTGTGGATAATTTGTGACTTCCCCAGCATATGTATAAATATGCCGCCACATGATGTGCTTCATGATTGATGTACTTTATTTTCTATTTTGATGTAAACATGTTTTGATACGATGTAAATATTATATTTTGATATAAATATGTATAAACATTATAATTTGATGTACGTCTTGAATATTCCCTCGTTGTGGCAATATTTTGATATAATTTGATGTTTTGTATATTCTCTCATTATGGCATTGCATTTTGATATAATTTGATGTTAAATGAAATAGGCATTTTTTAAAAATATTATTATAAATTATAAAATTTGGGCCGATATGGGCCAGCGTGGATATGTGTGCGAGCGTGCATGAGATGGATGGTTGATTTCTCTTTCATATGAATTATCGTGATAATTTATTGTCCAATTAGATTATTTAATGTTGTTTATATTATGATTATTGTATGCATGTGTTGGCTTAGAGAGGACTCAGGATCGAGCCACTCAATAAGTTCATTTTGTACACATCACTCTTCTTTATGTTTTTCTTATAGGTCCTGATCAGTAGAGGTACGGACGTACCTATGTGGCACGGCTGGGGGTTGCAAGCTGAGGCAGTGGATCTCATGAAACGTCAGGTCGTAGGGAGTCCTTATTTTGCATATTGTTATAAGTTGGTTGTAGAAGTTTGTTTATGTAAACATTCTTAGCATCTTGACATTATATTTGAATTATGCACGTGTTGGTAGGCTTCGAAGTATGGGCGTGTACTCTGGCCAATCACGTGACCCTAGGATTTGGGGCGTGACATGTACATGTTTATTTTGGCGAATTATATATTGTTGCATGCAGTGTCATCATAGCATAATGTCAATTGATCTTATTTGTTGGCATACTGAAAAATCTTACTCAGCCTTCTGCTGACGTTATTGTTTTGCCTCAGTTTCGCATGTATGTTGGTAGAGCATAGTCGGGTAGCTAGAGTCCTCGAGGAGGAGACGTTGTCCATTGCGTAGTTGTCTTCTTAGTTATTTTTAGAACAATTGTTAAACTTTTGTTTTGAAAACTCTTGTTGTACTATTAGTTTTCGGTTGTTCTAGTTGAATTTTGTTTCTAAGAACCTAGGATTATCTTGTTGTTTGGTCGTCTATTGCACCATTCCTAGGTGATGTCCTCCACCCGAGGATATCCTAGGTGTAAGGTTGTTCATTGGGTCAACTCGACCCAATGAACCCGAGAACCCGACCCGACCCGACCTATTTGGGTTGGGTCGGGTCGGGTAATCGGGTCGGGTCGGGTACAATTTGATCAAACCTGATCATAATCGGATCGGATCTCGAGTTTTAGAATTTGAAATCCAATGACCCGAGACCCGACCTGATGACCCGATTATTTACATTTTTTAAATTATTTTTAAAATATTATATTAAAAAAATATTTATTTAATTTTTTTAAAAAAAAATTAAAAATATTATTAAAAACTGAATTTTTTTATTTTTTTTTTTAAAAAAAATTATTAAAAATCAGATATAATATCAAGTTTATATTTTTCTATTCATATTTTCTTGTAATCCATACACTAAATAAACAATGGATATTAATCCATCCCTTATCATATCATCCCTTCCTATGAAGAAAGCATGCCCCTAGTGTACACAAGTGGATTTATGCATCTACGCCAAGGAAACCACTCAACTATGATCTAACCCTTAGGTCAACACACAAACTTTAAATACAATGAAAAACAACAACAAAAATCAATTAAAATGAGAACAAATAACCAACTGAATATAACTTAGCTCTCAAGTGAAGAACATTTGGTGATGAATCATTCAAGAACAAGGCTCAATCAAGAAATAGTAGGCTCATCTCAATCAAAGCTTAGTCAAGGATCAAACCGTGGCTCAATGGGTTCTAAGATGTCAAAGGAATGTTGTTAAGGTCTTTATATAGGCAAACAATGAAGCAATGCTCGGGCTCAACAAGGTTCAACAGTTGAAAAAATAGTCGTTGGGCCCACCGATCAAACTTCGGTCAATCATCGATCAGTCAACCAAAATTGCACTGTGTGTTGTTTCAGCGCGGATTCGAGTATGGATTTTGAGTTTTGGGTTTGATTTCTTCACCATCATTATGCATGTTGATGATTTTGCAATAAATCTAAACCCAAAAACCTAGACTCTATGTCTTTTTTGCTTTTCAAGCACCGATCCATGTCCTTCGGAGTTTCTTCGATTTTGCACCGATTTTCCAATCGCGGACGTCGCATGCTACTCGATTTGGAATTTGAAGTTATTTCTCAATGAAATATTAATTAGTTCCTATAATCGAGAAAAGATAGGGCATTCTCTCATATCTGCAAGGAGCAATGGATTCCTTGTTGATATACATAACACTTCGTACATAGATAGGTCATACTTGCAAGAAACTCAAGAAGATTCTTATAAAAAGAATTGAGTTTTCTCAAACCGTAATGAGCTATATACAAGACTACACGTCTCAAGTCAAAGGATCAATGCACAATAGTAACACTAGAGTTTCAATTCGATTAGGAAGCGAGACATTTTGAATCTCTTAAACAAGATTAATTCAGTGAACTCATTTTGCAATGAGCACCAGCATATATGCACTAGTGTTACCACATGAATCGACCATGAAGCGAGACATCCGCCCAATTGAATATATGATATGTGCAGTCTATTCAAGTAACTTAGTGTTAATTCCTAATTACTCTATGACTAGGAATATTTACGATTTACGCTTGTAAGGAATATACTTCAAGATTCTCATCTGATATGCAACCTAGTTCTACGAGACAATGTCTAAAGATAAAGGAAAATTTGATCTAATATCTAAACATAATAATACTACACACGCAACAAAAATTAACTTCAATCAAGAGAGCAAGTCTTTCGTAGTAAACCGCATGAGGATGACAATGAAGAAGAGGAATATGACGGTTATCCTTAGTTGGTTGCACAAGATAAATAAGATGATAATCGACGAAGTTGAGTAAGTATATAATGAAGACAATGACTGACAATTTCAACGATGAGGGTAGTACTTCTAATGATAAAGAAGTTTACTACTGTTCAATGATGTCAGCGATGATATCATGTAATGTAACATTTCATTCATTACGTATTTATTTATTACATGTCACTCATTCCTATTTTATTTTTATATTCATTTATCAAATGTAATTTGTCATTTAACATCACTATTGTCATGTCTTGTGAATACAATGCATAGAGTAAGATACTGTACTAGGGGTTGCCTCCTCCAACCGCAGCCTTTTCTTACATCATTGTCATCTCCTCTACCTCCTTTGGGCCTACACCTCCTCACATTGATGCTCCCCCAGCTCCTCTAATATACTTCATGATTGCCATCTTATATGCAACCTAGTTTTATGAGACCAATGTCTAAAGCTAAAGGAAAATTTGATATAATATCTAAACATAATAATACTACACATGCAACAAAAATTAACTTCTATCAAGAGGACTCTTTCATAGTAAACCAAATGAGGATGACAACGAAGGAGAGGAAAAATTAGTCTACTTTGAACTACCACCAATTTACAGTTCAATCATACCATTTCTTGGAAGGCACCGATTGACTAACTCAACTACTCAAGTGAACCAATATGGTTGAATTCATTTACCAACCTATTCAAAATTGGGACGTAGTATTCAAAATATACTTGACAGTGGAAAGACGTGCTACATATTTGGCCTAACGTGGATGAGCAATCACTTAGCTCGCAGATTGAGGAATATGTACATTGATCCTCTCTATGGACCAGATAATGATCAACATCCGTCCTCATACCAAGATAAGCCCTTATACCAGTATACATAATTTTTGCTGTCTATCCAACCTACAAAGAGGCAACTGAGGCCTACATCTGAGAGATTGTTTTTAAATGGTGACGTTCTCTTGGAAGGCAAGAAATGATCCACGTATGTTGCCGCCCACATCTGGGAATGTCTCGCATCCAGGGATAGGCTTCACTTTGCCCTTCCTATCCACGTCCACCGGGTACTTCAGCAAGTGTCCTCTCATTTCATTGATCTCATCAGCCACATACAGGTTCCAGTTCTCTTGGCCAAGCTTACGTACACACCTCATGCATTCGAGGCTTTCAGGATGTGTAAAGCATTCCTCAACAAGTCCAATGTGTTCAGCCCACAGAGACATTCTGTAGCCAAAAATCTGCAGGTTTGGACATGGAATACAATTCAGGGACCATCTGAAGGTATAACTAATGTAATCTATAAAGACTAAATCTTAGAAATATTTCATCAAGTACAACAATTAGCTATCTGCATCTACCCTTTATGCTTTGGAAGAAGGATAGGAATCATTAGTTTTTTTGCTAAATTACAAAACCATGGTTCTAGAACTTAAACTTCATGTGGGTTTAAGGTTACTATACCATAGAATCTATCGTAAAGACTTAAAAAGCGAGGGGGAACAATAAGAAATTGAGAGCTGAATAAGAATAAGATGATGAATACCATAGGCGGATTCACCCCCCACCCACCAGTTCTTTTTTAAAATATTAGTATATTACTTAATTAATTTATTACATATATCTGTATACCATATAATAATATTTTAAAAAGATAAGTTGTGGCCCCATAACTCCTTAACTAGTGGGATGAGATGAAAATAAAAAAATAAGTTTTTCTCTTTCTTTATTAATCTTTCATGATTTTTTTTAATCATATTCTAACATTCTTTTCCTCCTTTTGCAATCTTGCTCATGAAAATGCACCAATCTATAATCTATATATGATCATCGAGACTTTCAGCCATGGATATGTTATGATTGCCCAAACTAATCCATCTATGATCTAAATTTATGTTCAATTATTGATTAATATTTGATATTTATATATGAATCATGAATTATGTGTGTTAATTCAATTCATGATTTGATATGAATTAGCATCGATATTATTGTGTTGTGTCATGTTAATATATTATTGGGTAAATTAATGAATATATTATGACTTTTACCGAAATTCCCAAATCTATCACGACTTTTCATTTGTTTCAAATGCAGGCATCAACTCCTGATTCGTTTCAATTATATCACACCGTCAGAATTGGATTAACTGTCCCATTAAAAAGCTGACGTGGCATCGATGACATGTTATTAGCTATTTATTTAATCTAAAAAATAAAGAGTAGTTGACGTGACATCGATGACTGATGACACGTCATCGATGACACGTCAGCTAGTCTTTATTTTTTATATTAAATAAATAGCTGATGACACATCACCGATGTCACGTCACCTACTCTTTATTTTTTATATTAAATAAATAGCTAATGACACGTCATCGATGTCACGTCAGTTTTTTAACGCGACACCCAATTCTGACAGTGTGATATAATTGAAATGAATCAGGAGTTGATGTTTGCATTTGAAACAAATGAAAAGTCGTGATAAATTTGAGAATTTTGATAAAAGTCATGATATATTCATTAATTTATCCTATATTATTATGTGATGTTATTTAATATTTAGTATAAATTTATACAATGATTTTAAATTAGAAAAACTCATTGAGATTAACTATCAAACTTATATTGAAGATTTATCTTATTGATAAATTATATTGTTTTTAATTATACACTATTGAACTTTGAGATGACTTCTTTTTCTTTTTCTTATTACTCATTTTGCACCCAGTACTAAAATTTTCCAGCCACTGATGAATATTCTGAGGCAGAGTGGGAAAGACCATAAGATGATGAATGGTGTACAAATGGTAATCAAATGAAACTAGGATACGATATATTTCCAACATAACTAAATAAAAGGTAAATAAAATGTTAGATATAGCAGTATCACTAGTGGAGAATATGCGTACATTCTTCAGTGTTATAATGATCTAGATACAGTATGCTAATAGATACAGTGTGCTAATGTGGAATCCAAACATAGAACATTTTTACTGTATAGAAACACTTGAGTACTTATTGCATCCATTTATATATATATATATATATTGCAATTTATTCTCATTTGTGCAATTAAATATATGTTGCAAAGTATACGTTGATGTGACAATTATTTAAAAAATGAAGTTAATTGAAAAAAATGCAGCCAAAGATCTTTCTTTTACCAAAGAGTTATATAACTTTTAGCAAAAACTAGAAATGTTATTAAAACTCAATTCTTTAAAACCTTAAAATATATAGTTCTTACCATTCCTCGTGGGCCCGAGAACTTTCTTGCCCAAATATGCTGTGGCTGGTATGCACCTATTGCAATCTCGGTATCCCTAGTACCTTCCAAGGACCTCTGGTTGATGTTCGCTGAACCCAATATCACATACTCATCATCCACTATCATTCCTTTGGAGTGTACATAGATCATGAAGCGACGGTTCTTCTTGGCACGTGCCTGAGGATTGCAATTAGCAGCCACATACTATATTGTTGGTTTATGCATTGTGATGCACAGTATACTTGAGTAAGGTTTCGACAAAAAAACATTATGATATCTGTGAAGATTATCTTCTGCTATAATCAGGGATATTTATATGCTATAATCGAGGGGTTGATTGTACACTAAGGTTTAAAATACCGCCCGAAACGGTATATACCGGCCGGTATATACCGGTTTTTGAGATTTCCGGTATTCGATATACCCGGTTTTGAAAAAACCGGGTATATTGTGTATACCGGGCGGTATATAGCGGTATGATGCGATATACCGCCCAGTATGGGCGGTATATGCTCATACCGCCCGGTATGGGCGATACCGGGCAGTATGTCACGCCAATGCCGTTGGCGTTGCCAACGGCTCTGTGGCCGACAGCCCGACAGGGCTGTCGGCCACATGGGGAATCATACCGCCCGATATCGGGCGGTATTTGATATATACCGCCCAAACCGGGCGGTATTACATGCATACCGGGCGGTATACCGCCCGGTATGATAAATAGTGACCCCAAACGGCTCTATAGCCGTTTGGGGCAGATTTGGGTTGTTTTGGGGGCTATATAAAGCCCCCAAAACACTTCTTTCATCCTCACTCACCCCTCTACCCATCTAAACTCTCAATCTCTCTCTCTTTATTAATTTCTACGTCGAAATTCTATCGAAATGGCGCCGAAATCTCAACCCGACCCCGCATGGCAGCACGGTACTCGGTTGGAGAAGGCTCATCACTGGCAATGCCAGCACTGTAATATGATTTCACGTGGTGGAGGCATCACTCGATTGAAGCAACACTTGGCCGGAGGATATCCCGACGTCGTCAATTGCGCCAAAGTACCGCCCGAAGTCCGGAAGATGTTCAAAGCGCAACTCAACAACTAGAAGGAGGAACGTCTTAAGACTGCAGCTCAACAAGCCGAGTTCGACCGACGAGCTACCCAAGATGTCAGCGGTGGCCATTATGAGGCTCGAGGTGGCGATAACGACGAGGATCCGAAACTTGAAGCCGGCATCCGAGCTTCATTGGAGCATGCTGAATTCGAACGAGAACGGATGTATTATCCCGGATCTCAATTCGAATATGGCGGCGGCAGTGGCAGCGGTGGGATAAGCAACGTCGGCTCAACTTCGGCTGCCGGAGCAATGGACCGAAGCGGTCCAATTCCCTCCGGTCCTTATATTGGCCGGAGTTCTAGCATGAGAGCACCTCAAACTCAGAGCAGAGGAAGCAGCAGAGGAGGCCTTCGTGGATTCTTCACAAACCTCGGAGCAAGTGGTAGGAGAACTAATGTTGATATTTCTGATCTTGATCCCAGGGCATTTCCTCCTTCATCGGCAAAGCAACAATGCATAGACGATATGTACGGCAAGTCGAAGAAGTGGGAGTTGGGAAAAGTCATTTCCAAATGGTTCCACTTCAGCCGGATTCCCGCAAATGCAGCCAACAACCCGTACTACCGAACTATGGTGTCTACCATCCAAAAGGTAGGCCCAGGTATTACCCCTCCAACTCCGTATGAAATTTCAGGACCTTTCCTTAAAGAAGAGGTCAAGGAAATAAATCAATGGATCGACAGAATCAAGCGGCAATGGGGGGATTACGGATGCACTTTGATGTGCGATAGTTGGACCGGTCCAACCCGAATGAGCATCATCAACTTCCTCATCTATTGCAACAGGAAGGTTATCTATCACAAGTCGGTGAACGCATCCGATGAAGTCTATAGTTCTCTCTACATCTCGAAGCTGATGAAGGAGGTGATCGAGGAGAATGGACCCGAGAACTTGTGTTCAAATTATAACCGACAACGTAGCTAATTTCAAAAGGGCTGGTGAGATAATTGAACTGGATTATTCTCACATATATTGGACTCCATGTGCAGCGCATTGTGTAGACCTAATGATGAAAGATATCGGTGATATATCGATGGTGAATAAGACGGTAAAAATGGGGCAACAAATTACGCGCTTCATATACAACCACACATGAGTACATGCCCTTATGAGAAAATTTACAGAAGGTATTTTTTAAAAATAATTTATAGTATTTATTTATTAATTAGTTTAGGTGATAATTACTAATAATAATTTCATATTTTAGGTGAAATTCTTCGACCGGGAGCGACTCGTTTTGCAACCAATTTCATCGCATTAAGGTCGCTCCAACAACGTAAGGCGGGCCTTCGATCAATGTTTACAAGTGATGAATGGTCTATATCAAGATATGTCGGAACTAATGATGGAAAGCAAACCGAGAAGAACGTCCTCAACACGCGGTTCTGGGATCGCATTGCGGAGATAGTCGTCGCCGTAGAACCATTGTACAAGGTTCTACAACAGGTGGAGATGGAAAAGACGCCTCAAATGGGTCATCTCTACTACTACATCCATCAAGCACAAGAAGAAATCAAGAGGGTGTTGATTTCGGAGACCAAGTATAAACCCTTCATCGACATTATCTCCCAGAGGTGGGAGGATCAAATGGGTCGTGACATACACATCGCGGGTAATTTTTTATTTAATTTTCTAAAATTTATTTAATTTTAATTCATTATACTAAATTACTTATTAAATTGATAATTTTTTGTAGCGTATTATTTAAATCCCGCATACCAGTATCGATATGATCTTGGAACGACGAATAGTTTTTTATATCCGCTTCGCAAGGTCATACAACGAATGTCGGCAACAACCAGAGAAGCGGCACAAGCTCTAAATGAATCAAAATATTTTCGAGATTCAAGTGGCAATTTCGGAGATTCATTTGCAATATCATGCCGAGATTCTATGGATCCAGGTAGATATAATTTTTTTCAATTTATTTATTAATTATAAAATTGGTAATCTCGTTACTAAAATCAATTTTAAATCTATTGCAGTTGAATGGTGGTTGCAATTTGGAATCGAAGCTCCAACTCTTCGGAAGATTGCAACACGTATCCTCTCGCAAACCACATTAGCAAGTGGATGCGAGAGAAATTGGTCGACCTTCTCCTTAATTCATACCAAGCCGCGCAATCGGCTTTCATATGCCCGATTAGAAAAGCTAGTATATGTTCATTACAACATGCGGCTTCGAATGCGGCATTACAAAACGAAGATATTCGACATGTAGATCCGTTCGATGTTGAGTTCGTCCAAGACGATACGGACCCAATAATTGATTGGTGGAGTGCAATGGAGAGCGACCAGCCTCTTCTTGATGAACCAGGCGAACCACCTCAGCCTTCACCAATTATATCTGATGCACTTGAGTCTGAGAGCCAACCAGAAGACATAACCATTACTCCCTTGGACTCTCAACGAATTCGGCAAGCAAGACGCCGATCCAAATCAGACTCTCCATCTTCCCGATCAAAGGGAAAAAAGAAGGCAACACCTTCAATGGCAAAAGGCAAAGCCAAAGGTAAACGACCAATTGATCCTTTGGAAGCAATTGCAGAAGCAGAAGAGGACGAAGAAGACGAGCCCTCCATTCATAGCAGTAGCAGCACAAAAGACGGAGGAGATGATGATGATGATGGAGCTGGTGGAGAAGACACCGTCGTGCCATCAACATTGCCATATGATGATCCATGGACAAATGAGCAATACTTCGATCACGCCACCCAAGATGATGACCGTGGTGCTAGTACCGGACAAACAACTCAGGTGTACAAGAAGAAAGGCTCGCGTCGAAGAGGTGGACCGACAGCTTTGCAAGATTACCATCACGATATGATGAGTAGTTTGCAAGAGGTTTCTGAATCCACCTACTCTGTATCCAGTACCTACTCAACTGATGATACAGGGTCTAGTTCTTGGAAACCCAACAAAGAAACGCTAATGTCAATGTGGTATAATGGATACCAAGGCATTATGCCATGGGAAAATTTCCAAATATGGGCATTAGGGAACTACAGTGTTGACCTTAGCCGTGTATGTCCCGAAGCCGAAGATATGTATGGGTACGACGGACGTCATTCGTCCGCATTTTAAAAATTGTATTCATGTATTTGACATTTGAATATTAATTTTAAGCATTTCTTCATCAGTTATGTGTTATTGGAGAATTAGAGTTAGTTCTTAAAAAAAAAAGAAAAAAAAAAAAACAACCGGCCGGTATGCATTTTCCATACCGGTCCGTACCGTGTGTCGGTACGGTACGGTACCGGTATGTACCGGTACCGGTACCGAGATTTTAAACCTTGTTGTACACCTAAAGCTAGTTGTATTTCCTTATCTAATAGCTAGCTATATTTCCTTATCTAGCCGCTAGTTGTATATATATAGCTGTGTATTTCTTACCTAGTTGTAGGATTCTGTATATTTAGCCTCAAGGCTTGAGGGAATAACACAGAAATAAATTCTTTCTACAATCTTTATTTTCTTCTCTTTATTCTCCTATTCTTCCTCACTCTTATCAACTATCATGGTAAAAGTTGCTGGTTCCTTAAGTCCACCTTAAGGAGTGATCGATTTCTCACACCGCCTGCCCAAGGTAGATGCGCCACCTCTTGTTCGGCCCTTCATCAGAATCCGGCTACCAAATTCGCAGCGCGTCCATCGGTCGTTGTCTTTCTGATTTACTGCTCGAGCATCACTACCTCATTTTTGGCGAGATCTTGACTTAACCCAATCCTTCTGTCACTCTTCAAAGATCTTCTCTGCCGGTTGTTCTTCTCAGGTTTTCTTATTCTTGGAGACAGATTTTTCTTTCTCTTTTCACAATGTCAATGGTTCCAGAAAGCTCAGGTTCTATCAAAACTTTATTCTCATCTAGTGCTCCTATTACTACTGTGAAGTTAGAAGGTAGCAACAATTATGTGTCATGGGCTGCATTTGTTGAACTATGGTTTATGGGACAAGGGTATGAAGATCATTTAGAGAAAAATGGTTCTGAAATTGATGAAAAAGAAAGTGCAACTTGGCTTAAAATTGATGCTCAATTGTATAGAATCTTTTATGGCATTCTTTAGATCCTAAACTCCTCACCCTCTTTCAGCCTATAAAACTTGTTATAAAGTTTGGGCAAAAGCTAAAACTTTATATACTAATGATGTGCAAAGAATATATAAAGTTGTCTTTGATATTTTGCACCTCCAACAAAATCAACAAGATATGGCAGAGTACAATGGAGAAGGTAGAAACTCTAAGGGATGAATTTAGCTCTCTTATGCTTTTATCTGAGAATATTGCTACGCAGGAAAAACAAAGAGACAAATTCTTTATGATTCTTGCCTTATTAGGACTTAAATCTAACATAAGTTCTGTGTGAGATCAGATTCTAACAAGTAATGAGACAGAATCATCTATATTAGTTGCTGCCCAGTCCAGACAAGGAGATTTTCAAAGAGGAAAATAAGGAGGTTCAAAATTACACTGCTCTCATTGTGATAAAGGACACTCGAGATACTTGTTGGGCATTGCATGGTAGGCCACCACACAACACTCATTCCAGCTCATGTGGCACAAGCTCAAGGAGATGGACTACTTTACCTGAATGCAAAGGATCAACAACCTAATTATGGTTCCCACTTTGCAATTCCAAGCTACAAAATAGCATTTCTCTTATCCCAGTGGTTCCCATTCTAGTAATTCCTTTGCTTGTCTCACCAAAAGTCATTCCCTTGGCCCATGGATACTGAACTGTGGTGCTTCTAACCACATCTCTTGTAATAAAACTCACTTTTCAACCCTCACCTACACTCCAAATTCTTCTAATATCACACTTGCTAATGGTTCTCAATCGGACTCCAATTAAAGGAATAGGAGAAGTTCAACTCCTTTCTTCTGTTCCTCTAAAGATGTTTTGTTTGCTCTTGAATGTCCATATAATCTTGTTTCAATTAGCAAGCTAACAAAAAGTCTTAATTGTTCTATTACCTTTGTGGTTGATTCTGTTGTAGTGCAGGACCGGAGTACGGGGAAGACGATTGGAATAGGACGTGAGTTTCAAGGCTTGTATCACCTCTCCAACCAAAGCTCACCAATCGCCTTTACCTCTACCACATTTGCTAATCTTCTTTATTGTCGATTTGGTCACTCAAACCTCAACAAACTTCAAAATTTTGTTCGGTCTTTCTGCTTTGTCCTCCTTGGAGTGTGAACCATGTCAACTTGGGAAACAAACTCGTAGCTCCTTTCCTAAGCGTGTCAATAATAGGGCTGCATATATGTTTGATATTGTTCATTCAGACATATGGGGCCCGAGTCGAGTCAATACATCTATGGGTTTTCATTATTTTGTTACCTTTATTGATGACTTTTCCCGCTCCACTTGGGTTTATTTAATGAAAGATCGTTCTGAAATATTTTCTATATTTCAAATATTTTGTGCAGAAATTCATAATCAATTCAATGTTTCCACTAAAGTCTTACGAATTAATAATGGAAGAGAATATCTTGTTGGCCTAAGGTTTTCAACATTGGTCTTAATCTCGGTTTTGATGATAACAAACATGGAACTAATATTTGAGCAAGAAATATTTTCAGGTTACATATCGGTTTGCATGCGACGCCCCCAATTGGAAAAATCACAAAAAATCAAGAATCGAAGGCTTCGGAGTCGAGCATGTCAAAATTAGTTTAGGACTTAATTTCTTTTATTGTAAATGTTCCTAAGCCTTAGTTTGATGTCATCATTGAGTTCACAATCCAAAAAACCGAACCCCAAACCCCGAACCCCGAACCCCAAAAACTTAAAAACTAGAAAAATCAAAAAATGGTCTTGAAAATTTCTTAGTATAGAGGGCTACATAATTTAGATATTTTTTTGTCATCAAAAGACTCAAGGTAAAAACAAATTAAAGACATTTTTAAGGAATTTTTGAAAACCGTTAACCTAAAAAAATAAGGCTTGAAAGGCTAAAAACTTCCAAACTATCCAAAATTCCCAAAATGCCCCCAGCCAAAAACTGCCCAGAATTCCTAGAATGCCTCCAAACGGCTCTTTTTCAAATTAAAGAAGGTTTGAATGGCTCTTTGCTTCCATACCCCAATACCAACTCTATAAATACACCCAAAACTCCCTTCCTAAAGCTCCCAACTATTCATTGAGCCATTCTAACAATATTTGGAGTCTTTCTTGAGTCATTTCTCTCAAACCTTAGCTTTGAGCTTCTACCTCCTTGATTGAGCCTTCAACCTTGTGTTTCATCGTCAAAGGCATCAAGAGAAAGCTAGGATCTTGTGTTAGAGCTAAGTATTATATTGATTATGTTTTTGCTCCATTTATATTTGTATTTGTTGTTATTCTCATTGTATATCAAGTTGTGAAAACCTAGGGTGCTAGGTTTGTGTGTATGGTGGTAGCCTTGGTGTAGAGGCTTAAATCCGTCGGTGTAAACTTAGTTTGCTAGGGTTAGTTTTATAGTCCTTAGAATAAGAGGTGTTGGAGATACTCTCGGGTGTGAGAGTAACCCTCGGTTGTGAGGATCGGTGTCTTAGCTTGTAAATCCTCTTGTAGGATACACTTAATCTAGTAAACTAGAGTTTGAAATCCTAAGTGGGGTGCTTACGTAGTGGGGTAGGCATTGGGGCCGAACCACTATAAATTCATTGTGTTAGCATTGCTCTTGTGCGTGTTTGATTACTTGTTATTTATCTTGCTTCCGCTTGCTAATAAATTGTGATTTGCCTAAAGTAATCAAGAAATGGTTAAAACCGAATTTAGGCTAAAGTTTTAGTTAAGACACTATTCACCCCCCCCCCTCTAGTGTGGTTATTCAATTTACATATCTATCTTCATCCTTTTCTAATTTTTTGTCTTCACAGGGGATCACTCATTAAACTACATATGCTTACACACCTCAATAGAATGGGGTTATTGAACGTAAAAATCGGCACCTCATTGAAATTGCCCGCACCCTTCTTATCCACCATCATATTCCACTTCGATTTTGGAGGGATGTCGTCCTAACTGCATGTTATTTAATTAATCGGATGCCTTCCTCGATTTTACAACACCAAAGTCCTCATTCCATTCACTTTCCAAACGAAGATCCTTATCACTTGCCTTCGAAAGTTTTTTATTGCACCTGCTTTGTTCACGATCATACTCCACAGAAGGACAAACTCAAACCCAAATCCATCAAGTGTGTATTTCTAGGATACTCCCGTTTTCAAAAAGGTTATAGATGTTATGATCCAATAACAAAGAGAGAATTTTTTTCCGCAGATGTAATCTTTTTTAGTCATCGCCATACTTTTCAACCAACACTAAAAACACAAATCTTATTGTTGATGTTTTACCTATTCCTACCTTTTCTCCTCCACAAGATCCTCCAATACAACCCCTCCACTTCGAACCTACTCACGACGACCTAACCTCCCAGTTAACAACAAAAATTCTTCTTCTCTTGATACAGGTACATTGCCAATGCCTGGTGACTGCTGATGACCGCAGGAACTCACATCCTAATCCACCTTCACCTACTCTAGTGATGCCTGCAGGAGAAGCGGCAACTCCACCCATTGCCACCCGTAAAGGTATCAGGTCAACTCGTAATCCTTATCCTATCTACAATTTCCTTAGTTATCATCGCCTTTCTCCATCATATAATGCCTTTGTTTCTACCTTATTTAACGTCTCTATACCCAAGACTATTAGTGAAGCAATGAACCATCCAGGTTGGAGAAATGCAATGATAGAAGAAATGACTGCTCTACATAGTAATGGAACTTGGGAATTGGTTCCTTTACCACAAGGTAAAACAGTAGTCGGATGCAAATGGGTGTTCAGTATAAAAGTTGGACCTGATGGACAGATTGATCGCCTTAAAGCACGCTTGGTTGCCAAAGGCTACACTCAGGTTAATGGTCTTGACTACAATGATACATTTTCCCCGATGGCTAAAATTGCTTCTGATCGTCTTCTTATTTCCTTGGCAGCAATGCAACAGTGGACTCTTAACCAATTGGACATTAAAAATGTCTTTCTTCATGCAGAACTAGTTGAGGAAATATACATGGAGCAACCTCCTGGATTTGTTGCTCAGGCAGTGTTATTAATAGCGGATGGCGGCTCATGGCGGAAAGCCAAAAATCCACCTTACAAATATGGCGGATGGCGTTGCGGCCAATGGCGGAAGCATGGCGGCTGAAAATATTATATATATATATATATATATATATATATATATATATATATATATATATATAAATTATAACAACTAAGAAGTAAGATTAATAAGTAATAACATATATCAAGAACAATAAAATTAGAAACATTATAGGAAATAAAATTCACCAAATGTAACATAATTAAAGTAAATAAAATTCAAGAATATACTATAGAACAAATGAAAAGTAAAATAAAAAAAAAAGAAACATTTAAAAAAAAAAGACTAGAACTGTTGGTTGAAATTAAAAAACAAAAGAATAGAACAAAACACAACTACAAGCAAAAACACAAGTAAAATAAAAAAGAAATAGAAAAAATATGAAGGGTTGTCGGCTGAAATAAAAAAAAAATAGAACAAAAAACAAGTAAAAAAAGAAAGAAACAGAAAAAATTCCTTTGTTGAGTGTGTAAATACCTTAAAAAACAAGAAAACTTAAATGAAGTGATAAAGTGAGGGAGAGAATTGAATGGGAGAGAAATACATAAAAGAAACGACAAAAATAACCATCTTTTATGCTCTTTAGCTCTCGAGTCGCCGGAGTTCATTGCCGGAGTGGAGTAGCCACAGGTAGGAGGGTTCTATGTTTAGAGTCCAAAGCAGTCGCCAACCTTTAGGCCTTAAGGATTAGGATTTTTTATCCTTAACCCTTTTCAAAAAATTACAAAAACGCCCTTCCTTTAAGAAAAAAACATGTAAAAGGCGTCATTTCTGCCATGGCGGATTGCGGGCGCCATAAAACGCCACGCAAAAACCGTGGCGTTGCGGTTTCCGCATGGCGGTTTCTCTAAAATCCGCTACGCCATGGGGCCATGGCGAAAATTTGACAACACTGTGCTCAGGGGAGTCAGGACTAGTCTATCGATTGCAATGTTCACTATATGGCCAAAAGCAGTCACCAAGGGCATGATTTGGATGGTATAATTCTGTTAATTAACAATTTGGGATGATTCAATGACAATCTGATCATTTTTGTGTTCTTCCAGCATGTTGATGACATTATTATTACAGTCGTCTATTTTGATGACATTATTATTACAAGCAACGACCAGGATGGGATTTCTCAATAAAAGGAGCATTTGAGCAATCACTTCCAAACTAAAGATATAGGAAAATTGAAGTATTTCTTTGGAATTGAGGTGGCACAATCAAAAGCATGCATCGTTGTCTCACAAAGAAAATATGTTCTTGATTAGTTAGAAGAAACAGACATGTCGGATTGCAAGCCTGTAGATACCCAATGGATCCGAATGTTAAACTTGTTCCTGCACAGGGGGAGCCATTGAAAGATCCCGAAAGATATAGGAGACTGGTTGGAAGATTAAACTATTTAACAATCACATGACCATATATTGCATTTCCAGTAAGTATAGTAAGCCAGTTCCTTCAAAATCCATGTAGTGATCACTGGGATAGTCATTCGCATTCTTAGATACCTTAAAGGAGCTCCGGCACAAGGATTACTATATGAAGATAGGGGTCATTCTCGGATTGTTGGGTATTCTGATGCTGACTGGGCAGGCTCTCCCTTAGATAGGCAATCCACTTCAGGATACTGTATCATGATTGGGGGTAATTTAATTTCTTGGAAAAGCAAAAAAGCAAGATGTAGTTGCAAGGTCAAGTGCATAAGCAGAATATCGAGCCATGGAATTAGCAACATGTGAGGTCATTTGGTTAAAACAAGTTCTTCAGGAATTAAGGTGGAAAGAAATCAAAAGCATGAAACTGATATGTGATAATCAAGCCGTTCTTCACATTTCCTCTAATCCAATTTTTCATGAGAGAACGACACACATAGAAATTGACTATCAATTTGTTAAACAAAAGATCGTGTCTGGATGTATTGTCACTGAGTTTGTTAATTCAAATAACCAACTGGCAGATATTCTTACCAAGTCCCTCAACTCCCTCAGAGGCCCAAGAATCAAATACATTTGTGACAAGCTTGAAGCCTAGATTTGTACGCTCCAGCTTGAGGGGAGTGGGGGAAGATTATCTTCTACTATAATCAAGGAATATTTGCTATAATCAAAGGATATTTGTATGATGTAATCTGATTGATTGTACACCTATAGCTAGTTGTATTTCCTTATCTAGTAGCTAGCTATATTTCCTTATCTAGTTGCTAGCGGTATATAGCTGCTAGCTGTATATAGCTATGTATTTCCTACCTAGTTGTAGGATTCTGTATATATATAGCCCCAAGGCTTGAGGGAATAACACATAAACAAATTCTCTCTACAATCTTTATTTTCTTCTCTCTATTCTCCTATTCTTCCTCACTCCTATCAACTATCAACTATCAATATCAACATGTTTCATGTTGAATGATAAAGTAAGGAATTTCTATGTGGAGAGTGTCAGGTTGGAAGCCTCATACATGCATACTTCATAAATCAATCTCTTTTCATAAAGAAGTGAAAGAAAATCAACCTCTTGATGCTTTTCTTTTATAGATTAATGCAATAAATAGATATTATCAAATTTTTGATACAGCTGTGAATGATAAACTATACTTGGAAGTTGGACCCTCTTAACACTAGCATAATAGAAATGACCATGATAAAACCTTGGTGCAACTTCTCAGGCTTGATTTATAGATCCATTACCAGCTAATCTTCATATTATGGATCCAAAAGTTTTAAGATGTCATGAAGGGCAAGGTTGCGGATACATAAAAGATAAATTAAAGAATTGGAAAGAGACACAAATTCGTAGCTGAGTCAGCAAATGCTTAATAAATTAATGAAGCTTAAGCTAATGTTGAATAGCCACATATAGTCAATACCCATAGTTGGTAGTAGAATAGCCAACAACCTAAATAGACGTATTGAATAGCATGAATATAAAAATTTTGCATTTTAAGACTGAAAGTTACTTGAGGATTATTTGCCACTGCATTCTGACTTGCATTTTCTAAGTCCGGAGCCTCACGATTACCAAGGCAAAAGAAATTCAGATAGTCTTGTGGCTCATATGTATCATCAAGACCAACTTCTTTCAAGGCTGTATAGATAGTCTTGTACATCATTTGCATAGTTTTATTCTGAAACAGTTAACAGATGTTATAAGTGTTAGAATTTGTTGGATATACACAAAACAATAAGGTTTAAGATATAATTAAGTAGCACATGTATAACCATATTATCTACATGTATTCTACACATTATTTATCATGTTACCTTCATTTGCTACTAGAGCAGCAATATATGCTAAACCAACTCTACCTTCCAGTTTGAGATAATTATTGAGTGAAGACATTGAAAGGATAGGTTAATCACAACCTACAAATTGTGGTAAGAAAATTGTCTTCAATACTTCAACTAAAAGGATCCTGGACAGTGGGGAAAGTTCTTCATTGTGTGGTAGCAACTAGCAAGTCACTTTGTTTCAAATTGACATTGATCCTTGGAAGGATTACAATAGCAAATTTAGTGGCCAATGCAATTTTTATACTCTTTACCATCAGACCTCTGAAGCTAGTAACACCCTGGCAGGTTCCTCAGAAATGCATTTAGACAAATGGAAAAACTATGTCCGTAGAAAATGTTGACAAATTCGTCATTTGCACTTTGGTTTTCACCATGAAGAATCTATATCATTGGAAAAAATCAATATTTTCTAAAGCGTAGAACTAGAATGTAAACAAAGGAAAAAACATACATAAACTAAATAAACTGATGAGTGATCTAGAACAGTTTTTTCCTATCTTATCAGAACATTCTACATTTTCATTCCATGTAAAGAAGCAAACTTGCTCTAAGTAACATGAGGGGAAATTGCCAAAAATTTAATAGGATAGCAGGAAAGTAAAACTGCCACCTTTCTCTGTTAATGGATGTACATTAAGCTATGGTGAAGTTGCTAATGTTCGCAGATAAGTTGTCTATTGTGGATCCTTTTTGAATCCATGATGTTTATACAGCCCTTGCTGTTTAAGTTTTCCAAATCCTACATAGTACAAGTGAAAGAACTTAACTTGGTGATCCCTTTTCCATTTTTTTGTAGAAAACAATTTGCTGCACTCTCTTGGAGATTGGAAAAGAAGGGTAAATAAGTATTGGTTGTATAGATGATAAGTTAAAAACCACAGCAATTTCATATATCAACAGCTTGAGCAACAAGAAAAGCTAGTACAAAGTGATCGTGAAAATTAATGAAATATAGGAAAAAGATTAACAAGAAGAGTAGCAAAGTGATCGAGCTAGTAAAAGGTAATTGGCTGAAAAAAAGGATGACTGGTACACACAAGGCAAGGGAAAACCTTTTTAAAAGTCAAATCAGGAGTACAAGAAAGACCAACCTTTCTTTGACCTAAACTATTAAAACCTTTCAGTTTAGGTATAACCATATAAGCTCTCACATGGAGGAGCTAAATGATGCATTAAATATCTAGGACGCCTTGATGCAGGATGGTTTCCACTTTTCAGCTCACATTGTATCACAAATCAATGAAATATCTTAGAGCAAGATGTAGGGTGTATAAATTATAACTTATAAGTAATTTTGAACATTCAACCTAGTCAAAATTTCACAGTAAGTTCCAACAGGGTAAGGCAAAGAAACATAATCCCATGGTAAAAATGTAACATCAAACAACAATAGATTTTTGTTTATCTCATGTCATTTAGCATGCTAGACAGAACTGACCTGCCAATAGAGAATTCTCTGTATAGGAGCACTGGTGGGATTACCCTCAGGCCACATGGGAACAACTATATATGCAGAGAACCTCTCATTTGCCTTAATTTTATTTGCAATTTTAAGGGCAATTTCAATAGGAATCAAATTATTAGCACCTGCAAAATAGAACCCCTAAAAATCTAAAACTAAAGAAGAAAACTATATTATGAGGAAGACATAAGTAAATATATTCTTGTGTATGGATTAATTCAATGGATAACAAGTTATGACAAGATATCTCTTTGATCCGGAAGTGAATAAATTTAAACAACAAGAACATCAGACATATTTAATTTATGGGTAAACCTTTTGCAATTACTCTATGAACTTTGAAATTAGACAAAAAAAAAGGGACTAAACTTTATGAAACTAACAAAAACACTCCCTCCGTTATCTCAGAGTTATCTATTTAACAAAATCTTTTTAAAATGACACATGGTAGCCTTTTATTGGTCCAAATATTAAAAGATAAATAAAAAAGTTAATTGAAAAATTAATAAATTAGAAATTATGAAATATCAATTGGTCGCCTTTCCTAATTTCTAATTTAATAATTTTTCAATTAATTAATTTAATATTTGGATAAGGCTGCCACATGTCATTTTAAAAGGATTCCGATAAATAGATAACTAGTAGAGCGGATTTTTGTTAGTTTCATTAAGTTTAGTATTTTTTTTGTCTAATTTCAAAGTTCATAAGAGCTAATTGCAAAAGGGTCATAGCGCAGGGAGGTTTTTGTTCTTTATCCTTAATTTATTACAGAACATAGTTACCAGGATGAGGAGGCCATGTTTAGAAATGAGCAAGTCAATTGGCTAAGCGCAATATTGAATATATTATAAGCTATTTTAGATGATTTCAAAATAAAAGAAGATGTACCTTAAACGAATCACCAGCTGAAACTGAGTGCTTTCTTGGTTGGGAGAAGCACTTTAGACTGCTTCTTGGGGGTACACGAGTCGATTTGGGCTTCTCACCTTTTAGGGGAAGTTGGACTCCTGCTCAAAGTAGATTTTGAAAAGGCCTTCGATTCTGTCAGTTGGAATTTCATCCTCGAACTGCTTGAGGTGCGTGGCTTCTCTCTTAAATGGAGAAGTTGGATTGCTCATCTCTCATCATTAATGGCTCCATCGGGTCTAGCTTCCGCCACAAGCACAGTGTCCGCCAAGGAAATGCTCTTTCCCCTATTCTTTTCAACTTAGTTATGGATTGTTTATCACACCTTATTGACTTAGCGGCCAGTAATGGTCTCTTCCATGGGTTGCTGGAGGGTAGAGTTCCGGAGCCTATTTCTCACTTCATCTATGTGGACGATCTTGTATTGTTATGTAAGAATGATGATGTTAGCCTCCGCTGCTTTTTCTTGCTCCTCAAATGCTTTGAGCTCATGGCCGGTTTGAAGGTTAATGTTGCCAAAACTTCTATTGCGTGCATCTCCGACGACTCTCATTTGTCTTCTCTCTGTCTTGGATCTTTCGGTTGCCAGATTGCGGAGTTCCCTCTGAATTATCTTGGCCTTCCCTTACGCATAGGTCGATTGCACAAATTTGATTGGCTTCAGCTCATTGGTAAGATGGATGCGCAATTAAGCACTTGGCAAGGCAAATTGCTCTTTCGTGCGGGTCGCTTAACCTTGCTCAACAGCTCACTCACCTGCTCTTCGACATACATGCTCTCTCTTTCGGGGCCCTCGCTGGGTCATCAAGAGGATGGACCGGGCGGCGGAATTTCTTCTGGGTTGGCGATTCAAACCATTCGATCAATGGTCGATGTCTAATTGGCTGGCCGAATGTTTCTTGCTCCAAACTTGATGGTGGTATCAGTGTTATTGATCTTTCGGCTCATAATCAGGCCCTCCTTTGTTCTTGGCTGTGGAAGTTCATGAATGCTTATGATACGTACTGGTTTTATATCCTTAAGCACATTTACGAAGACCATCGTGGGGTACTTCAAGCTTCTTAAGATTGGTTTCCCCTATCTGGAAACATATCGCCCTTCTCTTGGGCATTGTTTCGGCTAGCTCCTCTTTCGTCGTCAGCAATGGAAATAGGATCAAACTCTCGGCGGACAGATGGTTTCACGGCCAAAGCCTTGCTCAATTATTCCCCTCCCTCTTCCAGTTTGCCGTGTGTCCTTCCTCTTCTATTTCTGAAGCTCGTTGTCTCAACTCCAAGGGCCTGTTTTTGGGATGGAATGTCTCCTTCTCAACGTTGGTGGACGCTTCCTCTTTAGCCTCTCTATCTGCAGTTTTAGACACAATTTCTCCCTCTCTACAAGAGGACTCTCTTTCTTGGAGGTGGAGTCCTGATGGCAACTTCTCAACTCACAGCGTTTACCAGGTTCTTTCCTTTCGTGGAATTTGTGATCCTTCCTACTGGCTTCTTTGGAAGTCCAATCATCCTCCCAAAGTCTCCATCTTCGGATGGCTTTGGATCAAAAATAAGCTCCTCACTCGGGACCAATTATTGCGTTGGAGGATCGCTTCGGACGACTCATGTGTCCTTTGTGTAGTCGGCAAGGAATCTCATTCACATCTCTTCCGCTCCTGCAGCTTCACTATCTCTGGATAGAAACACTTTCTCTACCTGCGGAAGCTGGCTTTCCTTCCATTATCCTCTCTCGACTTTGGGTCTCAGCGCACTTTCCGCAGCAGATCTCAGTCCAGTCTCGTAATTCTCTGGAGCTGGTTTATTTGGCATGAAAGGTACTATAGGATTTTCAAAGATAAGGCTTCTTCAGCTCAGATGTTGGCCTCTTCTGTGGACAGTTTCTTTAGCCTTTACTCCATGGGTCCCTAATTTGTTTGCTTGGCTTCTTTTGCTTGCTTATGTGGTTCGATCTCGGTTTTTCTCGTGTTTTTTAAGACGTTGTTCTTTGCTTTTCTTTAGTTCTCTCCCTCCCTCCTCTATATATCCTGTAACTTTCATAACTCTTGAATAGAAACAGGATTCTTTCTTTCAAAAAAAAAAATCATGACTTATTTCTATCCATACAAGAAAAATGGTGATGCGCATTATCTTGGACACAAGGGCGATCACGGTTCCAATGTGGGGTCTGGGAAGATACAAAGTACATAGCCTTATTCTTGTACAGCAAAGTTGTGCTCACAACGTGAACCATGTAGAAGTGGAGGTTATGTTGACAATCACATATTTAAATTATTACTATTTCTTATCCTATACAATTTTGGGGAATCTATACAGATGTAGAAGACAGTCAACATATATGTTTACATAATTCCTAATAATAATAAAAACTACATTACTTTTTAGGGGTGAGCGGGTCCAGGAACCTTGTATTTTTCATGATATCCGGACCCTACCCTGTATAGGACCGGTTCCTAAGTTTTGGAACGAGACCCTACCCTGTTGTAACTTGGAACCGGACCCTACCCGGAACCACCGGTTCTGGTTCCGATTCCAGTTCCGGTTCCAGGTACCCTGTTGGAACTCAAAAACAGGTTCCGAGATACATGTTTCGTGTACCGGTTCCGGTTCCAGGTACCAGATGTGTTGGACCTGGAACCGATTTTAATCAGTTCCTTAATTTTTGTCTCGGACCCTACTCGAATTTATTTCAGGTCTACCCGGAACCTACCCGATCGGGTAGGTTCTAACCGGTTCCACGTCTACCCGGTACCCATGCACACCCCCATTACTTTTAGAGTTTTTACTGATAAACACAAAAAATTGGCTCCTCGTCATAATTAAAAAAGCTAAGTTGCATGCATTTTCTGATCTCGGACTTGCATAACATGTGAAAGCATGTTATGCCATGATACTTGCTGAATTATATCAGCAAAGCACCTGATAATGGAAACATAAATATTTAATAAAATAAGTTGAGCAATTACCCAGAAACATAATATGGACATGAGATTTTCTCAGATCCATAATATGGATCCAGATTTTCCTGGATCCATAACTAATTACCCAGATTTCCGATTTTACCCTTCAAAGTAGTCGGACAGCTCCTTTGAACCCAAAACTCCGGTTCACAAAGAATAGTCGGTGGTAAATCAATTGAACCGAGTAATAATTTTCCCGCTCAATGATACCTTTTTACCTTTTCCTCACGTCTCTTCGCATACCCCGATCGAGCATTTTTTCGATTCGACCACACGTTTGTGCTCGAACAAAGGAAATGAGGCGACGATGGCGATTGGGCGACGAAACGGCGACTAGTGCTCTCTAGGTCAGGCGATCGGGGTATGCGAAGAGACATGAGAAAAAGGTAAAAAGATATCATCGGTGAGCGGGAAAATTATTACTCGGTTCAATTGATTTACCACCGAGTATTTTTTTGAACCGGAGTTTTGGGTTCAAAGGAGCTGCTGACTACTTTAAAGGGCAAAATAGGAAATCTGGATAATTAGTTATGGATCTGGAAAAATCCAGATCCATATTATGGATCTGGGAAAATCCCATGTCCATATTATGTTTCTGGGTAATTGCTCAAATAAGTTTTGATTTTACAGTGGAGTATCTTTCTTTAGTCTACTGTTATGGACACAAAAAAAATAAAAATAAAATGATTATTGTAAAGTTTCCATTGTAGAAGACAGAATAATATAAAATTTCCATTATGAGTTATAACCGAACACATGTTTTGAGAAAATTATCTGTTATCTCAAGGGTTAGAAAAAGTCAAATGATTGAAAGAATGTCAGTGCTCAGTCCAGAAGTTGTCAAGAGCTCAGAAGAAATTTTATCCTAGGATAGGAGAGCCCACCTAAGAGGGCCAGTGACCAGTGGCTACTAAATCTTATCTAAGCTAGAAAGGGATGTTATCCTCACCACTGTTTGCATCAGTTAATTACACTCCTGACTACACTAAAGCTGTTCATCAAATATTTCTTTCAACTCTTCGCTACTGCTCAGATTGGTTCTGGTTTTGGCCCAACTCCAACCTGAGTCCAACCCATAATATTTGGGTTAAACTCTTTAACCTTACTTCATTTTGTGAAAAGATGAATTGACCTGAGTTGGTTCCAATCAAATAAAATTTAACAGGGTGCTGAAACTATGGGATCAGATTTTGGTTGAAGTTAGCTGCACCAAGTTTTTTTTTGAAAGATTGAAATCTGTAATACATTCAAGAGAGTTGATTACAGATAAGAAAGAGTAGAAGGGAAAACAAAAGCAATTACAGAGACAAGGCCAAAAAAAGAAAAGGCCAGCAACACAAGATAACCACTTCAACAAAAGCTCAGGAAGAGCAAAACAAAAAATAGTTTGCTGCAAAAACGGCCACTTCGTGATCACGAGAGACAGAGTGCTGGAAAACTCTGGAATTACGTTCAAACCATACAAACCACAACCAGAAAATGATGAACCTGATACGGGATTTCCACTGTACATCAGTTTCCAAAGGAGACTGGACAGGAAACAAAAGGCAGCTTGAGAAAGGAAAGGCAATGTCTCCAACACCTAGTTAGGTTAGTCAAATCCATCTATTTTTGGGTCAAGAACATAACGTTTATCAAATTTTAGGTTGTCAGGTTCAATTTCCTGAATTTTTTTAACATCTCGTAGAAAGGAGAAAGGTTAGGGAAGTTGACATTTGGAGCTACATATCAGACAATTATTTCATGGTGTCAAACTATTTTGCACAACAATTAAAAGAGAAATTTCAGTGGCTTATCATTAAGTTGGTTATTAAAACTTGAATTGAATATGAAACACCCACCATTAGTGGTCATACTGAGAACTAATTGAAAATTTATTTAAATTTCCATAAAGATGAACTTAGAGTTGCCAGAAACTAATAGTGCTTACTAAGTCAAAGAAAGCAACAAGACATACCGAATAAAAAATACATTTCAAACATAAATCTTCTAATACAAAAATTAAAATATGTCGCAAAAAGAACTTATATGCTTCATAGCCCTTGCTTTTTCCAAAGCATGCATAAATAAGCCATCAAACATTCAGTCACTTGAATTTCTAGTAAAATTATGCTTACCTAAGTCATTATTTGAATCCCAATTAAATGATGAACCCAGGAAGTATTGATTCTCAATGTAAATGAAGTGTTGTGCTGCTCGAATGGCATTTATATAAGCTGTTTGTATACTCATGTCAATAAGAACATTTTTCCCACAAACGAGATTCTGTTGGATAGAAGTTTTCACAGCTATCATCACTTAGAACTCAGAACTGCAGAATGTAAGCATGTAAATGCACACGGAAATACGGAATTACTTTGAGTTGATATACCTTGTGACTAGCTACTCTTGGATCTTTAGGAAAACCTTTTGCAGAATTAGAATCAATTGAACGGAAAACCTATATTTTTGACAATGTTAGATAATTCTTTAAAAAATTCTTAAAAAATCTAAAATGCAAATGATCACTTAAGAGCCTCAAATTATAGCTTGCATAAATTCTACCTGGACATGCCAAGTCTCTGGATCATTGTCATTCGGATGTGCTGAATCACTAAACGCAATGATGTCTGGGATTCTTTCAATCTTGAGCAATGCATCATCAGACAACTTCTTCAACTTTTTGATTCCATGGCGTTTTGATGCTTTCAACCAACGCTCCTCAAAATTCTTCAGAACATCATATGCAGCTGGACCTTCAATTCTAGCATGCAAATCATGCCATGGTTCTCTTGGAGCACTGTTGTCAGAAACCTATAAATAAATAAAAAATAAAATGATATTGGCACTGATTCTACAAATTTCTTAAAAATACATCTCATATAGTCATATTACAAATTAGTCGACAGACAACAACTTGCTTTTTGGGGTATGTGCTTTGCTAGTTTCAGGAATAGTTCTTGAAGATATGTGGCAAGTATGCAGGGGCAGATCTACGTTGGGCCAAGTGGGGCACTTGTCCACCCTAGATTTTTTTTTTAAAATTATATATTAAGGATAGTTTGATAATTTTCTAATAAATTATTGTGTACCACAGTAGCGATTGTACTGCAACGCTTCAACTACATGCTGGGTGTCTCCCTCCAACTCTTCGTCTTCGCAGCCCTCAACTTGACCCTTGTAGTTTTCCCATTAGTTTATTGTCTTCCATTTACTGCCCATCTGGCAAAGCCGGTGCCTTTTGTGGAAATTTATTTGAGCGATTCTCCATCCATGAAGAATCTTGGATCTTTCTTGCACGAAAAAGGAATCCAGACATGGCCGGTAGTCAAGGCAGTGGGTCTTTTTCGGCAATGAGGAAACAAAGAACATCAGCGAAGTGAGGAGAGGTAAGAATTTTTTAGGTGGTATGTGGTTGCACAAGCCGCCAATATGGCATCCCGACAGAATGCTGAGAATTTTTGCAAACAGTGATCTTTACATTAGCTACGATGACATGTCGGGCTGTAAAGAAGGTTGATAAGTTCCATCTCTTGATTCAATGGTTTATGCGATCTGAATTATTACTTATGAAGGATTTCATTATCCTTGTCCAAGAGAAAGCTTTTACTCTCAAAACATTGACTGGTTTCCGCATGCAAATTTGCAACTTCTGTATCTATATCAACGTAACTCATATTAATTTGGTGGTCTTCATCGTCACATATGATCATTGAGCATGCAATCATATTGTGATATGAATGGAACATGAGGTTGTTCATGTCTCTGTTTGTGTATGATATTTTGAAGCATCCAGTATGATATGATGAAATGTGATGTCTGCTGATTTTGCTTGTAGCAGAAACTAGTTAATTTGCCATGTTGAATGCTTTATTGGATTACTTGTAGTTCTTGCAATGAGCTAACTGTGAATATCTTATGACATTTTTATCCTACCTGTAACTTACTGGCCATGTAAATAGCTCATCCAGATGTGCTTCAAGATGTTCCATAATTCATGTTCTCAGTTCTATGTACTTTCTATAGTCATTCTCCCAAAATAAAGCTTGAATACTTGGCACTTCAAGCTTGATAATTGATCTACATGCACTCATGGGACTTCTAATGTGATTAATTTATCATACATTTATCATATTTGGGCATATGATTGAAATATGATTATTGAGGATTTAAACAAAAAAACACTTGAAGTTGTAAGTTGTGAAAAATAAAAGAGGAATTTTACAATTGTTGTAAGTTGTGATTTTAATTAAATGTTTGAAGTTGAACTTCCGAGGTAATATTTATTAGATATTTTTATATATCTTAAATTGGGCCCCTCTTGATTAAATATCTGTGTCCGCCACTGCAAGTATGGCTTTGGCAGTTGAATCTACTGTACTACCACGAGACTAGCTAGGTGATCCAGCAATGATCCATGACGAGAAAGATCTGCATACTGTTAGCAATTTCACCATCATCAATCATTTTATTTGTTGTCTGTATATAATTAGATGTGGCAAGCTAATGTATTGAGTCTATTGATGATTTCGGTGGAGATCAATTAGGTTGTAAAATTTTGACAGAAATATATTCTGCACCTAAGATTACCATACATAAGAAGTCTCTCTATACAGGCTGAAGCAATTACTTAGAGCATGGTTTGCTTGGTTTAGTAGTGCCCTCCTTCAGTTTGGCATAATTAGGAGTACTTCTAATTACTTGATATTTCGTTTGACCTCTATTGTGACACTTGTATTGTGACAGAGGTCACATTGAGGTGGTTGGTTATACTAATGCTGATTGGGCTGGATCCCTTACTGACCAACGGTCCAATGGTCCACATGGAGGTACTGTGTTATGTTTGATGAATAATTGATCTCATGGAAAAAACAAGAAACAAATAGTGGTGGCTAGTTCTGTGAAAAAGCAATATATAGAGTAACGGCTCTTGTAACCTGAGTTAGTTTAGCTAAAAGAACTAATGACAATACTTGACTTCTCCTGGGGTGAACCAATGAACATTGTAACAACCAAGCCATAATGCACATTGCCTCCAATCTAGTGTTTCATGATAGGACGAAACAAAAAGAAATAACCTGTCACTTCATTAGGGAGAAGGTATAGTCTATGGAGATCAATATCTCCTTTGTTAGTTTAGCTATTGAGAGGTCCTAGAGTTGAATATATTTATAACGAGCTAGGGTACATGATACCTTTGCCCCAATTTGAGGGGGGAGTGTTAGAGGACCTATCAAATGACATACCTATAAATATTATGAATATTGTATCTCCTATGGACCTATGTGTAACTATGTAGTCTTTCCAACTATATATATATATATATAGCTGTTGGTAGAGAGGAGCTACCATGGCAACTATTACCCTCCACTTCTCTTCTCACACAGATAAAGAACAAGGACGAAAACAAGGAAATCAAACAACATCGTTAGCAACTGATGGAAACAATGGATCTAAAGGAAATTGCTCTGCTGGAATTTATCTCATTCAAGTTCAGGTTCAACTCATCTGTATTCATTTTAGGCAAGCTGAGGAATTATAATCTATATTGGTTGCATTTTAAGGGGATCCAAACTGCAATAATAGAGTGAAAAATCTGATGTCTTAGAGGAAATAGTAGTTTTTTTATAAAAAGTACTGAAAGTTAATAATTTACTTTTTACACATACAAAATAGTGAAATAGAAACAAGAAGCTTCTAAAGCAGAGATTAAGTTACTTGAATGTAACAAATATTTAATAAGAATGAAATTTTACCACAAATGTTGGGTTATGATAATCATCTTCATGCAATGACTGTGATGTCCTAAATAAAGGATGTTCTGGGTTGTCATAACGCCCACCACATAAGTCAAGCCCTCCAAGAAATGCTGTAATTTTTCTTTTATTTTCACCAGCATCAGTATCCACAACCACTTGTTTCTGGTGGTGAGTATAAATAGTTCCTATTTCCTGAGATCAAGAACTTAAGATTAGTTCTTCATTAATAATTTTGATCCACAAGAGTGAGAAACCGAAGTTTCTTTATCATGTACTAGTACAGCGTATAATTTTGATCTAACTTGTTTCTGGTGGTGAGTATAAATAGTTACTACTTCCTGACATCAAGAACTTAAGATTAGTTCTTCATTAATAATTTTGATCCACAAGAGTGAGAAACCGAAGTTCCTTTATCATGTACACTAGTACAGCGTATACAATTTTATCAGACATTTTAGCTAACTATATTCCTTATTTTTTTCCTTTTCCACAATGTCTAAAATTAAATATGTATGGGGATTTTATTTCTACTCACTTTGGCTTCTTTGTGCAAATTGTTTTGATTTTCCTCCAACCAAACTTATCAATTAATTTAACAAATTTCTTAAAAGTAAAAGTATTCACAGTTTTAGATAGCTGATAGCTGGAATGACTCTTACTTTCATATGAAATGACACCAGTTATGATAAAGAAACAATGCAAAGCCATTATGTACAATTCAGTAGTTAAAATGTTCAGCTTTACTTTTTTACATCCTAGATATCTGACATTCTGATTGAAAATGGATCAGGTATGCCAAACATACTACAAGCAGGCATGTACTGTTCAACATTTCCAACCATACAGCTTTTGTTCAATACAGATTTCAGATCCTTTCTCATGGATCAATCCATAGTGTACTCAATCAAACTGAAGCACACATCAAAGAATTTCTGACATTACATAAAAAAGTAGAAAACAAAAAAGAAACATCACTAAACTAATTTGATTGTATGAGGAAGACGGAACTAGAAAGTAACCTGTTGTTTAGCAAAACTATGTCTTTTCCCAGCAGAACGGGGACAAAGCAACACTTGCACTGAAGAGTGCTTGAAAAAATGTCGAGTCTCCTCATCATGAGTTCCCATAACACCACTCTGCATATTTAAATGTATATAACACTAATGAGAAAAAACTGACACATAATCAGAGCTACACTGTCATAATGCAGTGTAAAAATAGCTAAGTTAGAAGTCATATTGAACTTTGACACTGAAATAACAGCAGGTAATGTTTGTGGAGGATGACGTATGAGAAAGATACAACATTTATAAGTCATATTCAACAAATTAACAAAGCTGTGAACAGTATGATGCCTTATTACGTGATACCACAATACTATTGTTCCAACAGAAAGACCAATAAAGCAGTAAGATAATACTATAGAGATAAGTACAACATTCATGACCCCAAGATACAGAAAATCACAAAATATACTAGTTAACAATATGATGCAATTACCAGAAATATTACCACTAAGTCATAAAAATCTGACAAGACAGATAATCTGTCAGCTCGAAGCAATCGTTTGTTCCATACTTTGTTAAGAACATACCATTCACATGTGTATTGTGTACTAGCATTCATTATGAAGGATTATGCTGCACCATTGTGGTCTTTATGCGTAAGTTCTGCAGTCTATGAAAGGAGTATTATACTTTTATTAGTAAATTCTACCATTAGGTATGTACAAATACATGATGTAACCAGGTGTATGTACAACAGTACAAGACAAGAATGTACATTCTTGCAGCAATGACATTTTTTATTGGAATAGATCAATTATAAGACAACCAATTAAATACATAAAAATAATTCCCATCTGAAGAAATACAACAATATGATTTGACTTGTATCAGCATCATAGCAAAAAAAAATCTGAAAGGGACGATCCAAAGTCCAGTTTCAGTTTAACAATGAAGGGAGTAAATATATAATCCTTGAGAGCCTTATGTGACATGTTCCTTCAAATTTTATGTGAACAAAATAAGTTTCAAAAATGAAATGGTGCTACTTGATACACTAAGGATCCATTTGTTTACACAAATATGCTGATTAACTAGAATAAACATGATAATTATAGCCAATACATATATTTTATGATAGGAGCAGTATCTAGAAGACAAGACCATGATTCTATAATAGGTTGTTTCAAAATACTAAGAATCTTGCATGACTTAGATTATATTGGATGCAAGGCAACGAAACAAAGAAAAGAGGAACATTCAAAAGAGGATGAGGTAAAGAGAAATATTTTAGATAAATAGCTTAACTCAAAAACTGTAGTAGAATGAAAATTTCTAAGAGATGAATATAAGAGTGGTGTTCCCAGGTCAGCATAGAACAAGAAGTGCACATTTTCTTTAAAATATTAAATTTTATGGATCACAGAAAATTGCATATAAAAGCTTGGGCTGGTCTAACTGTTTAATGGGATACAAAACACTTCGAGTCTAGAGAAAAAGGGTTTGGTATCCATATGCCTAGGAAAAACTTGACTCAACCATGGCTATTAGAAAAAAATCCATTTTGGTGGATATAACTGCGGGTAAATCTAACAGTGGCAACATGTGCTCATTAAATTTCCCAACAGCAGCACATAAACTTATTCTCACAATTATTATATGTCAAACTACTGCTGAATAATATTTAAGGAATATCAATCATAAGTATCAATGAAGCATGTATAACAGTTTCTTCTTTCAAATCCTTATAGAAAATTGATGCAGCATACAGAAAAAAAGGCAATAAAGCTTTACTGTACGGATGCCAAATATTCTCTTTGAAGTCGGATCATCCCACACAAGAAGCAAAACTCTCACACCTTCCTGCGACTTAGACTTCAGTAGATCCCCAAGAGTTGGGCATGAACCACAACCAGCATCTCTTACAAGGCGAACTCTATGGAATACTGACCATCCAATGATGTAAATCAAACGACGAGCCTGGCTTATCGCATCAAAAATGTCATGCCAACACTTGCCATGAACATAATTCATTCCATTCTCAAGCTTCAGCTCTGGAAGGCAACCATCAGGAACATGAGCATCCTGATAAAGTTTGACATTCCCGCCTTTTCTGAGAGGGAAGTACGTACCCGGCACACCACAGTAATAGGGATCAGCACTGATTCCATGATGATACATGCTAAGCCTCTCCACTGGGAAGTACTGAATAACTAACCTCAACACAGACCCTTTCTTGCATTGCTTCCCATTTGAATCAAAAATTGGGTAAACACCATCAATCCTCTCACCAGAGTAAATCCATTCGGCTGGGATTGAAACCGACCCAATTAGCTGCGCCCCAACCAGGTCGTTGTCCTTGACCACAAAGCGAACTTCAGCAGTATGGTGCGCCACTGGGAGACTGAAATACTGCATCCAAACAGGGTTCTCGGTATTATTCAACACGTATGTCCTGCCAATCGTCGCACCGCAAACCATAATGTTGACATAGGGGTCGCTGGTCATCGACGACAAATGCCGCATCTTGCCGCTCAAGGTGGACGACAGTCGCGGGCCGATCATGTCGCCTAAAGTTTTGGAGAACTGGTCCTTGTTGGGGAGGTTCCGCGCCTCGCACACCCACACATCGAGACTCCCATGGAGAAGCAGCACCTTAAGGGACGTCTGGCTTTTCCGCGGCCCACCATAAGGCACGACCGGCAGGGAGCTACAGCGGCTGAAGTTTGCCCTGTTATAAGAACCGCTGAATGAGCTCGACGGCTTCATACAACGCGGCGAAGAGAATCTCCCGTCGAGGGAATTTGACGGGCGACGACGCACCATCGCATCCTGCTGCCCTGTGGCGGATGGACCGACGTCCGTCTGGAAATCGGGCAAGCGGACATTCGCAAGAACGTTTTCCGCCGGTGGGTTATCCGGCACCGACGAGGAGGAAACGGGGACTTGCACGGGAAGGGCAAAATGCTGAGAGTTGTCCTGGAACGGGGAGGTGTAGGAAGGGAGCGCGGCGGCGACCACCGGAAGGTGGTCGTAGTGGACCTGGTGGTAGAAGCTGGGGGGATTCGGACCAAATGGAATCCAAGAGGGGTAGACGGGGGGGATGTAATATTGATCATGAGGAGGCGCCAGGAACAGAGGATAGGGCATCGGGGCGTAGGTCAGGACGTATGGCGGGGGTGGATGGAACAAGGGGCCTGAGTAATTGGCGTATTGGGGAGGCAGGCTGGAGAAGGAGATGGAGGGGAAGAACTGACGAGGAGGCGGGTACTGGTAAGGTAATTGGTAGCCATAAAGGTAAGGGTGGTAGGGGTCGCCATTGTTTTCCATAGAGAGAGAGAGAGAGAGAGAGAGAGGTGGGAGAAAACTCGGCGTTTGTTTTGGCGACGTGGTGTGGTGGGCACGTCGAGGTCGTTAAGAGAGGATGCTTTGGAGTCGCAGTCGTTTGCTCGTTCCTTGGTGCAGATGCGTAGCCTTCCGCGCAATCACTATCGTCGATCTTGTTGATTCTATTCTTCAATGAGCGGTCAAGATTTTCTGGGAGGAGGAGCATAAGAGAAATGTTCGACTGATGATCGTCTTCGATCGTGGATTCGTATTGAATTATGATCATGCATTATAAGCATCTCAACCGTAGATATTTGGATAAAATAATCAAAATTTTGTTCTTTTGGACTGAAAGAGGCACTAAGACTTCACCAAATGGTAGAGAACGATGAAATAAATGCCAAAGCCGAAAATGTTGAAAAGAAAATACCGTGTCAACGAAAACGTCAGGGACAAGGTCGAAGAGGACACGCGACTAGTAATAATGAAGCAAATGAATACCCAAAATTATATTTTCAACTTCATTTTTTTTTCAAATCATAATATGAATTCGGATATTTTCGAATTCATAAGTTAAAGCCAAATTTTTCGATTTTGTCCTCATAAGTCATGGGCGGATTGGTTTGAACGCTGGTCGACCGAATCAACACGATTTGGACCGGTTCAACGGGGCTTAAACACAATTAATAAATATTAAATATACTATCCATTTTACTCTATACCGCCATTGTTCTACATGTACTTGGCGTTGGAGCTTGGAGCACGTATCTTCTTCATCATCTTCCATTGCTCTTTTTTCCCGGCCGGCGTTAGAGCTTCTTGAGACTCGAGGTTTTCTTGGCGCTTTATTTTGTTGACGTCGAATCGTTTGCTCTTTTTCGTGCTCGACAGTAGCTCGATCTTGTTGCTACTGGCGGCTTCCTTTTTTGACGCCGAGGATTTCTTGCTTTGTTGACGCCGAGATTTTTTCTTCGCTCCTTTACGACCTCAACTAATACCTTGGCAGTTATATACTTTCGGCAAAGTCTGAAATTAGCTGTCACAGGTTTGTACCTACTATTTCACTAATTTTTTTGTTTATTATGTAGACATATTTCGTATTAGTGAACAAATCTCCAACGATATACTATTTTTACTTGATTCAATACTTTATGAAAGTATTTAATGTCCTGGTTTTTAGATACTTAACGGCATTTCATACAGTTTCATTGGGAAAGTTTCTTAATTATTAGCCACTTTAAACAAGAATGATTGTTACACTATATTTAACAGGAACCCTAGTTGTAACTTGGGAGTTGTTTCAAAACTTTCGCAAAAGTCTGTAAGTATATCCTTTCAGATTTGTATCATCAGTGTCCTTGGTTTTTTATTTTATTTAGTAGAAACATTCTAAATTAGTAATGATAAAAATGATGATATTTTTTTTTTTGTTCAATTCCATACTTTTGTGAAATTATGGAATTCTATAGTCTATTCCATACTCATTCTAATTTCATTTGGTTATAAGTGTATGTGTGATGGTTGATGCACATAGTTTTGGGGTGCAAGATTCTGATGCTGATAATATCCTGTGAGTTATTGAAATATATGTCATTCCTCCTCACTTATTGTTAACTACGGATAAATAAATAATGATAAACTTAATTATATCATTGCAGGTAGTAGCATCTTGACGATGATGACTTTATTGTGCCTGATACATATGCCAACGTACAAACTTCTACAAAATAAGCGTCAAACCAGGTTGAAACTATAGCTGTTGCCACTGACATTGTAGCTCAAGAGGCTCAAGAAAATACAAGTCAGTCATGTTTAGATCTAAACTTCCCTTTGACATTTGATGATAATGAGTATGACTACATTAAGGAAGAGCTTGCTGAGGAGAGGATAAGAGAAGAAGTGGAGGCAATTGAGGATTTCCCAAATTCAATTTTTACTTCTAGTGATGTAATTGGAAGATATTTTCCATTGGATGAACATATGTACGAGAATAATAGAGCAAGTAAGGGTGTGGAGAATATCCACACAAGCGATGAAGAGACTGAAACATATGTGAATAATGATAAAGATGTCATTCCTCCAGAATCCTATGATGTTTTCACTTCTGAAGATGTCAATTGCACGGTCAGTATGACATAGAGGATCATGATTTTCAAGTCGAAGAAGAAGATGACACCTTAGTAAACTCCATGAATGTTTATCCAATTGATGATGATTCACAAATTTCAGAATTGTATCTACATCAGGTAATTCATTTAAAAATAATCCTAACAGTATAAGGTGTTCCATACTTTTCTGAAAGTATTGAACTAGAGCAAATACTAGTTTTATTGTCTGTAACGTTGATAGGCATTCCATACTTTCTTGGATACCAGTCTAATAGATACCATTTTTAATGATTATATTTGAATTCTATATGAGTCTATATAATAGTCATACCATATATAGGCATTTCATACTTTTGTGAAAGTATGGAACTGAAAAAAAAACTAATTTTTCGCTATGCAATGACTATTAGTATATGTTAGTTTATGATTTGATATTATACCCTGTGCAAAATTACAATAATCATAACATGTAAAGGGCATTTCATACTTTTGTGAAATAAGAATAGGTTATTGTTGAACTCATGTCATACTATTTTTATCTATTAGTTTATGAGTTGATATGAGACCCTGTATTAATTTCAGGTATTTTCTGATAGAGATAGTTTCAAGATAGCTCTTACAAATTATTGCATCAAACAAAATTTTGAATTGACACGCATCCAAAGCAATAGTCATTATATCAAAGTCGGATGCAAAGAGCCCAATTGTTGTTGGACATTGTCAGCAACCGATAGGGGGGGATTTCAAATAGTGACTTTTGTCAATGAGCATAATTGTAATGTTGCAAGGCTGAACTTGGACCATCGACAATGCACTGTCACTTTTGTTGCAAATCACATAAAAGGAGCATCTTTTGGGCAATGAGAAAATCACTAGTAGTTTCGTTATCTTTGAGATAAGAAAGGTATTTGGAGTGTGTATATCTTATAAGAAAGTGTACAAAGCACTCCAAATTGCTCTTGTTTTCATTTGTGGTGACTATGATCAATGCTACAAAGATTTGTCAGTATATCTTAGGGAATTACAGATTCATGATTTTGAATCAAAAGTTAAATTGATGAGTTGGTCCTCAACCCATTGTTTCCGACGTGTCTTCTGGGCTTTCGAAGCAAGCTTGCGTGGATTTAAAGAATTTATGCGGGTTATATTATGTATTGATGCAACATATCTGAGAGATAAATACCCAGGGGTTCTTATGATTGCAACTTCTATTGATGCAGAAAATAGGTTTTTTCCCGTGGCATTTGCTATGACTGAAATTGGAAAAACAAAAATATGGGAGTGGTTTTTAGATGAACTTTTGAGATGTATCCCCGATTATAGGGGATTAAGTATTATGAGTGATCGGAACCCAGGCATTATAGCTGCTGTGAGAAATGTCTTTTTCGGATATTGCGTATGGATATTGTATGGTTCATCTTGCAAAAAATTTAATACATGATGTTCGTTCAAAAGATGTTGTGCCTTTGTTTTGGGCAACTGCAAGATCAACCACGGAACATTCATTTAATGAATGTATGCAAAATATATTGGCTATTCAGGAGCAAAGTTACTAATGGATATCTCAATTGGAGAAGGAGAAATGGGTTAATTTCTTTTTCTCCGGTAGGAGATATGATATCATAACAACTAATTCTGTGGAATGCTTGAATGCATTATTTAGGGAAGTCTGTGGGTTATCAATCACAATATTGATTAAGATGACAAGACGCAAGGTCTCGGAGTGATTCTTCAAGAGATGTAAAGTTTATCTTATTGACCACTACTTTGACTGGAAAAATGAAAATAATTTTAGCAGAGAATTGCCACAAATGTCGTTGGCATGTTGTGCATCCACAATGGGACATTGCTACCAGGTACAAACATCATACCAAACAATTATTGTTGATTTAGCTAATAGATCATGCTCTTGCAGAAAGTTTCAACTTTATGATATTCCTTGCTGACATGTCATGGCTGTTATCAGTTATTGTAGTCTTGACCCTTATTAGTATTGTGAGTGTTATTTCACTGTTGAGACTTATAAAAAAATATATAATGATAAAATTCATCGAACAAGAAGCAAGCAATATTGGCATAGAGAACCTTATGATACCCAAATAAAATCACCTCAATCTTTAGCACAACCTGGTAGAAAAAGAAAAACTAGAAGAGAATCAAGACATAGTGGCAGACTTCAGAGGAAGTGCTCAAGATGCAAGCAAGTAGGGTACAACAAGCGTTCATGCAGAGCTCCCACACCCAGCTAATAAAATCATGGCTTAAAACAGACAAATTCATGTTAAATGGTGGTCGAAAGCTTGGATTGCTTGGATGGAGGAAAATGATAAAAACACTAAGTATTTTCATAACCTAGCTAAGTATAAAAAGAGCAGAAATATCATTACTAGCATTAAGGTTGGGGAAGCTATGATAGAATCTCCAACTGAAATTGCTAAAGCCTTTGCTAGTTGGTATAAATGCGGAAGCTGATTCAGTTGACACTTGCAGCCTACTTTGCACAATCAAAAACATGAAGTGGAAAAAATTATCTAATAGCAAAAGAGCCTTACTTTGTAAAGATTTCTCTCCTGAGGATCTTTAGAAAGCAGTGGACAGTCTTGGCAAAGGGAAATCACCAGGAACCGATGGTTACAATGTTGAATTTTATATCATATTTTGGAATATCATTGGGGACTCCTTCTACAAGACTGTGAAAGAATTTTCCAACTCCTCCATCATTCCTGATTCTTGGGGGAAACCAGCTTAATCTTCATTCAGAAAAAAGAAGGCTCTACTGAAGTGACTGATTATAGGCTCATTGTTGTATGCAATGTCTCTTATAAAATTCTCTTCAAGGCCATTGTTAATAGATTGAAACCTTATGTCAAACATTTAATCTTCAAAGAGCAATGTGCCTTTATTGAAGGAAGGAGATTGCAGGACAACACTCTTACTGTTAGTGAAATTATCAGTATCATCCATAAGTCTAAGAGGAAAAAGTCTTACATTGTACTTAAAGTTGACCTTGAAAAAGATTTCGACAGGGTATCTTGGAAGGCCGTTTTACAAATTCTCAGTCTCATGAACTTCCCTAACTCCATGGTTCAGTGGATTATGGCCTGCATAAGATCTGCCAATTTCAAGTGTTATGTGAATTGGTCAAATCTGACTATTTTCATAGTGCTAAAGGGGTTAGACAAGGTGACCCCTGTTGTCCAAAATATTAAATGAGCAGGCAAATAAAGGACACATAAAAGGCTTTAGCTACAGGGGTCTCAAAATTAATCACTTATCATTTGCTGATGATTTGTTGATAATTATCAAAGGCAGCTTGGATAATTGTAGGAAAGTGCAACAAGCCCTTCTTACCTATTGCAAACTCACTGATTAGAGAATCAATATTAGGAAGTCTGACATATACTTTTCTAAATCTTGTCCCGACAATCTCAAAATGGAAATCTGCAAGGAATTTGGAATAAGTGAGGGTTCTTTTCCAATGAAATACTTGGGGACATTTATTGGACCTCAAAGAATTGATAAATATCATCAAGAGATGCTACTAATCAAAGCCTTGGGCAAGGTAGAAGACGGGTCAGGTAAGAACATTTTTCAAGCTGGTAAGATGACTCTCTTGAATTCAGTCATCAATTCCATACCCATGCATGCCTTAACTACTTCCTGGGTTAACAAGAGTGTTGTTCACAAATACCAGAGTATAGCAAGAAACTACCTTTGGAATCAAAGTAAAACTAAGAAAGATTTTCACCTTATTGGCTGGAACAATGTTACAACAAGGAAGCATATGGGTGGATTGGGTATCAAGGATTTGGATATAACTAAATTTTTTATTCATGCCAAGAAAATCCTGCCATTTTTTAACAGAGAAAAGCATCTATGGTCAAGAATTTTACTTGCTAGATACAGTAATTATCATCCTTGGTTCCCTTGCTATAACAACAAATTTTCATGGTCTTTTAAAGGCCTTCATAAAGCTATTCAACGCTTAAAAGATGGCCTTAGAATCAAGGTGGGCTCTGGGATCAAAATTGATATCTTTAATTACCCTTGGATTTCCAACATTCCAATAAGCAAATGGCCAACTTAGTTGAATATGGATTTGCAACCTAACTACCAGAAGGTCAGCCAATTGATTTGCAATGGTAATTAGATTCCTACTGTCATTCTTGACCTCTTTGGTGGATACCACCTTGACAGTATCATGAGGATACATATTTCAAAGAATAGCACTAAAGATAGATGGATATAGAGCTTTGATGAAAAAAGTTTCTTAAATTGCAAATCTACATATAATTTCATTAAGGAAAAAGGCAATGATGCAGCTATTTCTGATTACAATTGGAAGAAAGTATGGGGCCTAAAAGTCATCCCCAGAGTAAAGACATTCATTTGGAAACTGCTCTGGGGCAGACTCCCTACATCTCATTATCTAGCAAGATTTAGCAATATCACACCCAATCATTGCTATGTTTGTAATGAAGATGCTGACAGTATAAGTCATATTTTATTTGATTGCTCTTATGCCTTTATGTTCTGGCAAAAACTTCAGCCGGAGATTAACTATAAGTTCAAATTCAGAGAAAGATAGAATTCTAGTACGTGGCTGTCTGAAAATGAGGCTACAGCATCCCAGCTCAAGGAATGACTTTTTGAGACAATAGCAGCATCTTTTTGGCAGCTATGGAAGAACAAAAATAGTAGCTATTTCCATAATCGTAAAGCTGGTTACAATACATTGTTATGTAGAGTTCTTGCAGATATAAAATGGACTGACGTAGCTGCCAATAACAAAGGGAAGCTTGTAAACAATGTGGATTCTTGCACACTGAGTAATCTGCAACATAGTAATAGTAGTCCCAGAATTTTCTGGGACGCTTCCTGGATAAGCAAAACTGTGGATGCAGGTATTGGTTTTTGCATAACTGATGAAAAAGGGATGCTAATTGATAAAGTCATTTGTTCTATGCAATGCGCCTCACCATTGCATGCTGAGATATGGGCTCTCTGATTGGGTGTATCTAAGGCTAAAGAGCTTAATCTTGACAATATGACTGTTTTTTTTTATTGCTGGCAGGCAATTAAGATTTTAAGGAAGAAGGATAAGCCACCTTGGTACGTTTTTAACCTTGTAAAAGATATTTGGGATGTTGGAAAGAGTATAAACATCTTAGATTAGTGGCATATCATAAGGGAATTTAATGGTGAAGCACACCTACTCGCAAAAGAAGGATGCTGCAGGACAATAAATGACCTTCCTTCGGGGAAGAGCAGTGGTGAAAGTTACACTAGCTTCAGGAACCAGGGCATTGTTATAAAAGAGCCCAATGTGCAGAGCTCTCATATTAATGACTCATCTTTGCATTTTGTAGCTACACATGAATATGTTAGGCAGGTTTCTTTTAATTTCAGCTGTATAAATAATGTTAGTCCTTGTGACTTGAACTCGGTAGAACCTTTGAAGTTTATTAATACAATTGATAGCCCTCAGTTGGGAATATATTCGTGCTTGGTTGAAGATGAGGAAGGTGCGGTTGTGTGCCCTCTGCATCCTTTATCTTCTTGACTAAGCATGGAGTGATCTTGTCTTGAAAAAAAAAAAATTAACACCATTTTGTAACTTCGTCAACTGATCAAGTTGTGGTTACAATTTTTCTATTTCCAAAGCGAAGCCTCTTTAGTGGAAGTCATACATTGAAGAAGAAAGCAACACATTTGCCCTCCTTGGACAACACATTAATAATCCCAAGCACCTGCAATTTTCAAACTCTGCTTAGATTATTCGTTTTTGATAACAAGCCTAAATGAACATAGTATTAGGCTAATGAATAAACTATGTCAGATGTCATGAGCGTAGATGTGAATTAGTATCAAGAAAATATATTATCGTAGAAAAACTATTGTAAACTTAAGCACAGATATTAATGCAGAACTAGCAGAACTAGTTCATCCTCATAACTAGGAGAACTAGCAGAACTAGTTAGCAGAACTAGTAGAACTAGCACAAATATTCTAAAATTCATCCTCATACAATCATCCATGTTATAGTATCAATGCAGTAATTACTGGCAAATATTCTAAAATCCATCCTCCTACAATCATCCATGTTATAGTATCAATGCAGTAATTACTGGCATTAAGCATTAAATTAGCCGAACTAGTTCTCATTTATGAAATAATGCTTGGTTCTTTTAACTTAACCACAAAATTCTAAACAAACCCATTAACATTCTAATTCTAGAAGTGACATTTTTATTTCTAAAATTCAAAGCTTATGAAAATTCAATTATAACATAAAAAGAGTAGTTTATATTAAATAAATCCAGTCATTTAGTGGATTGGACTAGAACTATTGGGCCCGATCATATTAGACCTAACAGCGCCCCACAACCCAACCCGAGCCAGACCAAGCGGCTCCGCCCGGGAACCCCACCCGGCCATACATGGACATCCACGTCCCTCCTTATCACGATGGATACGCCATTATGAGCCCGCTATCTTCGGGATTAGCCTCAACCCATTCTGAGCAATATCTCTTCGAGATTAATTAACATGCGGCGTCATCACCTCCACCTACAATAAATACAGATACGACACGCCTCGGGTACCCTAAGTTACATATTTTGTTACCTCCATATTGGAGTCCCACTAACTTTAACGTCAGAGTGTCCTTTGCAGGCCCCCCCCGGAGTTGCACTTGACCTAGAGAGACGTCGAATCAGACCCAACTACTCTGATCCTCAAGCGGGAACATTTGGCGCCCACCATAATGGTTGGAACCCGGAGCCAAGCGACCACCGCCGCACGCCAACGGCAACGACCCGACGGTAATGATCGACCGCAGCCTAGTGACGATGAAATAGTGAGGAGCAACGCTTCGTCACCAGCCCATCCTCCCCCTAAAGAGCCCCAACGTTGGATAAACGATTTGGCAGCGAAAAACCAACAGGTAACAACCCAAGCCATGAAGGTCAGGATTTCCCTTCCTATCGACGCGGGACCTTTCACTGAACACATAATGACAACCTACCTCCCATCGAAGAGTAATTGCCTACCACTTTAACACCCTACGATGGTACGGGCAACCCTACACTGCATCTAACGACGTTCAAGACCTTGATGCTCTACCACGGAGCAACCGATCCTGCACTCTGCAGAGCTTTTCTAACTTTCTTGGAAAAACCGCTTTGTTGTGGTTTGCTTCCCTCCCATCGAGGTCTACTCATTCATTTGAGGACCTCTCCTGTGTCTTCCTCAACTGGTTCACCACATTGCGAGTCTACCACAAAACGGAGGGTGCCCTCCATTATGTCAGACAAGGGCAACATGAGCCCCTAAGAGAATACATATGCAGGTTCCAAGCCATAGCAACTGAAATCCCAAACCTCGACCCTGGAATCAAATTCTACTCCATCAAGCTCGGCTAAGCCCGGATACTTTACCGATAGATCGCCCTGATGGAGCCCAAGGACATGGCCGACTTCCAGGAAAAAGTCGCTAGCTTCATAAAGATGGAAGAGCTCTGAGAAGCTAAAAAGGTCGACATGCAAAATCTGAAGACCATTGTCAAAGATAAAATATCCAAAAGGATGGAGAGGAAAAGCGAAGACCGCAACCGCCACGAGCAGAACAATGGCAGAGGGTCGAGGTCTCCACCCCACCCGAGCGCCTGATTCGAAAGGTACACTCCATTCAATACTAGAAAGGAAATCATCCTTCGCGATATCTACCACCTGAAGCTTATCAGATATCCCGCCAATGCAAGAAAGCAAAAGCTACCACCCAACGTCGATATGAGCAAGAAGTGTTCATTCTGCGACACCTATGGACACACCACCAAGGATTGTGTAGTAGTACTCGGTGACCAACTTGAGGTTTTAGTCTATGCCGAACACCTATACAAATACATCCATAGTCAAAGTGGACGAGGTCGGAGCAGGAGCCGCGACCCTCGACGACAAAGGCGAACACCTCCGAATCCCCACTTGGGTCATAGGGAGAATAGTGGAGTTGATCACTCGGGAAGCGAGCTCCGAGGAGTCATCGACTACATCGCCGACGAATTTGCAGGAGGCGGAGAATTGAGCTTGGTCAGAAAGAGATCTCTTCAGGCAATCATGGCGGTCGATAGCGTCACTCGCCCACACCGGCCCATACCCAAAACCCCAGTAATATCGTTCTATGAATCTATTTTTTGCGGAACTGATCAAAACCTACACGAACGGGTCATAACCTTTGAGACTGCATGAAACTTCATCATCAAAAAGGTCTTAGTCAACCAATGCAGCTCTGCCGACATCATTCTCTACTCCACCTTTGAGAAAATGCAATTTATAGAAGCCTCACTCACTCCATGCAAAGGAGACTTGGTAGGCTTCTCGGGAGAAAGGGTTGACGTCTAAGGAGCCATATGACAAAGGACGACGTTCAACTCTCAGCCAAGGGCAAAAACAATTGATGTACAGTACTGAGTCATCAACATCTCCAGCCCATATCATATGATTCTAGTGTTGGTGAAATGGCTACATTAGAGGGGGGTGAATAGTGTGTTAACTAAATCTATTTGTCTAATTTGATTTTAATCGTTTTCTTAAGCTACTTGGGCAATTTATAATTCAACGACTAAATGCGAAAGCGAGTAATGAAGATAAACAATGAATACACAAAGAGAACAATGCTAACACAATTGTTTATAGTGGTTCGGCCTCAATTCCTACTCCACTACCTAAGCACCCCGCTTAGGATTTCCAAACTATGTTTTACTAGATTAATCTTGTTTCCCTTACAACAAGGACTTTACACCGGAAAGTCTCCGCTCTCAAACCGAAGGCACTTCCACACCCGAAAGTATTCCACCTTCCTACCGAGAGCACTCTCCCACCTCAACCTAAGGGACAACTCAACTAATCCTAGTAAACTAAGTTTACAATGGTGGGTTTAAGCCTTAACACCAAGGCAACCACCAACTCAATCAAACCTAGCAACCTAGGTTTACACAAATGGTAAACAATGAAAATAACCAAGAAAATACAATAACAATTGGAGCAATAAACAAATCAAACTATACTTAACTCCAAAAGAAACTCTCTACTCCTCTTGATGCATTGAGAAGATGAATCTTGAAGGTTCAAAGGCTAGATCAAGGTTTTATCATGGAAATTGGGGATTGCAAAGAGATGGCTTAAGAAATCTTTTAGAGATGATCAAATATGGCTCAATGAAAGCTTGGATGCATCATTAAGGGCTTGGAAGAGAGTTTGGGGTGGGTATTTATAACCCTCCAATGAAATGGCTCGTCAACGGGCATATTTTTGCCCGTTGCGGACGCCCAGTCGCTTGCTAGTCGATCGTCGATCGATCGATGGATCGACCGCCCAAGCGACCGCGATATTCTGCCGCTTTTGGCGCACTTCGATCGACCGAATTGGCTACTGCCAATTTTCAACCCTATTCGGTCGACCGAAACTGGAAAAATTAGTCCAGTTTGCTTATTTTTCTGCTCGTTTGCTCGTTTCTGGGTTCCGACTTCTCTAAGTCTACTTATATAATATTTCTTAACTTGAAGTTAAATAACTTTAAAACATAAATGTTATATAAAGATTACCCCCATTTGGATTCAATAAAAATATCTAAAAAATCAAAATCCTTAAGAATCAAAATCTAACTTTTGGGGTCTAGTACAAATTTCCGAAAAACGAAAATTTTCTATTCTTCTGGGTCAAGTATGGGTAGGCTAAAAGGCTTCCAAAAAAATCCTTAAAAATCTCTCGTTATCTAGTTTTTACCCAAGAAACAACTACCACCATTTTTTGTGTCAATAAAATGTCTAGGTCATATAGCCCTCCAAGGAGCTCCCTGGGCTTAGTAAATTTCAGGGCGATTTTCGGATTTTCATGTTTTGGGGTTCAGGTTTGGTTTTTGGGTTTCTTAGCATCATCATGAGGATTTACAATTTATCTAGACACCCTAAACCTAAACTCTATTTTCCTGAAGAATCCCGAGTGTCGATGAGCGTCCTTGCCGATTTCTCCGATTTCTTTGATTTTTTCGATCGGGGACGTCGAGCGCTAACTGACTTGGAACCTGAAAGATTTCTCAATGAAACATTTGTTTCATGTTTGTTATTATCAAAACCGAGATTAAGACCAAGGTAGAAAATCTTAGGCCAACAATCTCCCCCTTTTTGATGATGACAAACATCCTTAAGAAAATATATTCATTAGAGCGCAAAGGATATCAAACATGGGATTTCTCCCCCTATCAACATGCATATCTATGAAAATAAACTCCCCCTATCTATATGTATAGTTTTCCTATATTTTCTTCCTTTTTACCTATATTTTTCTCCCCCTTTTGACATCACTCAAAAAGGGTAAGAAAAGTTAATCAAAAGTCAAAGTTGAAACTCTAAAAGATTTTTCAAAACCGCGAAAGTCTCAACTCAAGGGATGAAAGCCAAACATCGAATAAGAGACTAAGTCATACATGATATCGTGAAATGATAAATGAAATCCAAAATCAAGAATCATGTAGTAACTTAAGTATCGATATTTTTAAGAATATCATTTTTTTTATGACATTTTTAGATTTCATTCAAACTTTCAAAATACCAAGATATGGTCATTTAAAGCATGTATATCAAGTTTGAGATGAAACTAATATCATTTGATCAAAATTTCAACTTAGCATGATTTCATTCGAAATAAGCAGATGAAAATGCGGGTGAAACTTGCGGTATTCACAAGTTTGCCCCCGTCGTTTCGCGGGGCAAAATTATTTTCGTGAAACCGATGAAGTTCTGCCTCGAGTAGATTTCGTCAGTTTCAACCTTCACGTGTAATTGTTGGTTTCGTGAAACCACCCATTTCGCGAAACGAAACCTGATTTGAGCAGGACAAACACGAATTCAAGCCTGATTTCGATTTCGGGCGAAACGAAACGGCGAAAAGTGTGCAAACAAACAGGCCCTAAGTATCAAATTTTGTTATCTGCTCATGTTTTCTCAAACTTAGGCACATAGACATTTAACATGAGTGAATAAGTATATGAGTCAAGTTTGTGCCGAAAATGAGATTTCTAAGTCACTTTGTTAACTTAAGTCAAAGTATACTTCAAGTTTACAAAAATCAAACTTTTAAATTCATATAAAATCATATTATTGACGATTTTTTTTGAAACTTTAACTAGACAAACTAGATTTTTCAAGGAATCTAGAGGTTCAAGAATTAGTCAAAAACTAGTTTCATATAAATTCATAAAATTCCTGAAAGTCCAGGGGCATTTTCGTAAATTTCAAGTGCTTTCAGAATTTATCAATTTTGCTTCAAACTTTCCAAACATCGCTGAATGACAATTCAAGATGTGTGTATCAAGTTTGAGCTCAAAATGAATTGTCTAAGTTCATTTTTCATCCTATATTGATTTCAATGAAAAAATGAATATTTCTAGCTATCATTCAAGTTATCAAAATCATTCCTAGAAATGACTTTACTCAAGCAATAGTGTGAATGATATTAGAAATATAATCAAAATGGTATACATGAGTTTTCATTTGAAGTTTTTGAAGAAAAATCAAAGTATCGGAAAAAAATGAGTATTTCAAGTTAGTGATACTTTGTGTTTCCGAAATCTAACTTCAAAATTTCATTATAAATCAGATTATTGATGAAATTTTTTGAAATTTTTACACAACAAACTAAATTTTTCAGTGAAAGTTCACTTATAAGAATTATCTAAAAATGATTTTTCTATATTTTTCTAGAAATAACTGAAAATGCTCAATTTTCAATGGCATTTCCGTAATTTCAGTTATTTTCAAAAAGTGTTCAGTTTTTATTCAAACTTTTATGACACCACATAATGGTCATGTAAAGAGTATATGCCAAGTTTGAAATGAAAATTATGACATTAAGTCAAGATATCAACCTAGCATTTTTTCATTCAAAACTAAGCTAGTTATCATGAAACTTGCTAAGTGTCAATCTTATCATTTACTCATGGTTTTTCAAACTTAAACCTATGGACACCTAACATGAGTAAATCTAAACATGTTCCTCAAATATAGATTAGAAATGAGACCTTTAAGTTAATTTGTTGACTTGGGTCAACTTGATTCAAAAGAGATTATCATGAAATGACATCTATATCATTTTATCTAAATCCATATGAATTTTTCACTTTAAATGCATGGAAACATGTCATACCTATTTCTAAACATGTTTATGAAGTTTGGACTTAAAATGAAGTGTCCAAGTCGATTTGTTGACTTGGGTCAAACTTTTCAAGTTTAAGTCCCCTAAAGTGATCTAGTTATCACTTTGTTCATCTACTCATGAATTTTCAAGTTTAAACACCTAGAATCATATCATGTGTGTATCTAAACATATTTATTAGGTGTTTACTCAAAATGAGGTCTCTAATAAGAAATTTCAACCTAGTCCAATTTCATTCAATATCAATATCATGAAATTGCCTAGTTATCATAAATATTCCTACTCATGAAAATTTAAACATTTATCATGCAAAATCAATTATGAGTATATAAAGATATCATTAAAGCATGAATATTCAAGTATTATATTAAGATTTTTGCAAAAATGAACTCATACCTCATTCTTGGAAAATTTTCCCAAACTTTTTATTTTCTTTCCAAATTCAATCTACTAGCCTTCCATCACATTTTTGATAACTTGCAAGCAATATTCATTAGCAACATAATGAAAATGTAACTACTAACAAGTTATCATACTAGATAGCACAGAGGGAATCAAGTATCGATTTCAAAATTTACTTTGCTAAATAGTTTGAAATTCGTTTCAAAATAAATTATCGTGAATTCGAAACGAATCGAGAGATCTCAAAATATGAAATATTTGAAAGATAGATCTCCAACCCTTCCTATTGGTTGAAAATCGAAAGGTCATAATGAGTCTACGATTTAGAATCGCAAGGTCGCATTAGCCCATTATTGGCTACATAGGTCTCCGAAGAGACCGAGAAATCAAAAACAAAAATCATTTTTCAAGTCATATCATGAGCGGGCAAAACCAACTCAAATTTAACTAGTATCATAACTCAAACTTTAAGATGACAAGTAATATAAAGGAGGTGATACTAAACATACCTAGATGCCAATTTTCATACATATGGCATCATGATGGCTTGAAGTTGCAACCAAAGATGAATTCTTCATTGAAGTCCATGGTCAACTTCAATTCTTCAATTTTCTTTACCCTTGTGTGGTTGATCCCCCTACAAAAGAGCATGAGACCTTTGGTACCCAAATGGCTTTGGGTCCTTGGGGGTTAGAGGGCTTAGCTACCCAAAGTGTTTTAACTCCACTTGGGTTCATCTTAAATGCACAATCATATATAGCATGCCCAAAAGTACCACAACAAAAATAATATCCATTAAACTTCTTTTCCTTTTTGCTATGGACATGAGATTTATCCTTAGAATGCTTGACATGTGAACTATGATGAGCATGAGCATTCTTAAATAAAATATTTTTCTTTTGAGGTTTCCTAAATGAGATATTTTGATTTTTAGAATTAAAAGAGGAAGTATTAACTTTCCTACTCAAAATCAACATCTCATTTTTTAAATCATTCATGGATTTATTTTTTCATTCTCAATTTTGAAATCATCATTCCTAAACTTCAATTTATCTTTTAAATCCATATTTTCATATTTCAAAGCTTTTAGCTGAAGGATCAATGTATCATGGCAAGACTCAATAGAATTAGTCTTTAATTTGTCATTTTCTAATTCTAATGCATGCGCATGTGAGCTAAGCTCTAAATTTTCTTTCTCCAATTTTTTGTTTTCCTTATCCTTTTTAACTAGCAAGGTGTACACTTTTTTGTATTCACTTACTAACTCATCATATTGCATATCATGTGAACTAGAAGAGCTAGTACTATCATTATCATTATCATTATCATGACTAGATGAAGAAGAAAGTACCTCATTATTTGCAACCATGAGGCAAGCTTTGGATGTGGCTTCATAATTATGGCTAGAGGATGTTTCATGTGAATGAGATGTAGAGATTGAAGCATTTGACCTCTTCCTTGCTTTGTTCTTCATGTTAGGGAAATTTTTCTTCGCATGCCCTTTTTCTTTACATGCATGGCAAATTACCTTTCTTTTTCGGCTCTTAGAGTTGCCTTTTTGACTAGAAGAGTTATGGGCATCAAAACCAAGATTAGGGGTAGGTGAATGACCATTGTCATCACTACCTTCATTAAACGTACCAATTTCTTCGGTTTTAGCATGATCGTATAAAATATTCAAACTAGCCCATAAATCAAAAGTCGTAGAACAATGCATGACTTTTTCAAGAATGCCATTTGGTAAGGTGCAAAGAATACAATTCATGACATCTCCATTATACTTAAACATTTTCTTATCTAATTCACTCCAAGCATGCATGTCAACCTTAGGCTCAATGAATTCTAGTCTTAACATGTTAAGGACACCAAAACCTTTAGTCTTTAAATATGTGTACATCCTATATTTCCAAAGACCAAAGTTCAAGGCATCAAACCTAGGAGATGAAGACATTAAACACTCTAGTGCCATTTTCCGGATCGAGAGACGATGTAGAGGAGATGGTGAAATCTTAATCTACGACCCGCTCTAATACCAATTGTTGGTGAAAAGGCCACACTAGAGGGGGGTGAATAGTGTGTTAACTAAATCTATTTGCCTAATTCGATTTTAATCATTTTCTTAAGCTACTTGGGCAATTTATATTTCAACGACTAAATGCGGAAGCGAGTAATGAAGATAAACAATGAATACACAAAGAGAACAATGCTAACATAATTATTTATAATGGTTCGGCCCCAATGCCTACTCCACTACCTAAGCACCCCGCTTAGGATTTTCAAACTAAGTTTTACTAGATTAATCTTATTTCTCTTACAACGAGGACTTTACACCGGAAAGTCTCCGCTCTCAAACCGAAGGCACTTCCACACCCGAAAGTATCCCGCCTTCCTACCGAGAGCACTCTCCCACCTCAACCTAAGGGATAACTCAACTAATCCTAATAAACTAAGTTTACAATGGTGGGTTTAAACCTTAACACCAAGACAACCACCAACTCAATCAAACCTAGCAACCTAGGTTTACACAAATGGTAAACAATGAAAATAACCAAGAAAATACAATAACAATTGGAGCAATAAACAAATTAAACTATACTTAGCTCCAAAAGAAACTCCCTAGTCCTCTTGATGCCTTGAGAAGATGAATCTTGAAGGTTCAAAGGCTAGATCGGTCTATCGCTAGTCTATCACTTTTGGGCGCACTTCGGTCGACCGACCGATCGATCGAATTGGCTACTACCAATTTTTGACCCTATTCGATCGACCGAAACTAGAAAAATCAGTCCAGTTTGCTTATTTTTTTGCTCGTTTGCTCGTTTCTGGGTCCTGACTTCGCTAAGTCTATTTATATAACATTTCTTAACTTGAACTTAAATAACTTTAAAACATAAATGTTATATAAAGACTACCCCCCATTTGGATTCAATAAAAATATCTAAAAAATCAAAATTCTTAACAATCAAAATTCTTAAGAATCAAAATCTAACTTTTGGGGTCTAGTACAAATTTCCGAAAAACAAAAATTTTCTATTCTTCCGGATCAAGTATGGGTAGGCTAAAGGCTTCCAAAAAATTCTTTAAAATCCCTCGTATCTAGTTTTTACTCAAGGAATAATTACCGTCATTTTTTGTGTCAAGAAAATATCTAGGTCATATAGCCCTTCAAGGAGCTCCCTAGGCTTAGTGTATTTCAATGCAGTTTTCGGGTTTTCATGTTTTGGGTTCGGGTTTGGTTTTTGAGTTTCTTAGCATCATCATGAGGATTTACAATTTATCTAGACACCCTAAACCTAAACTCTATCTTCCCGAAGAATCCCGAGCGTCGACGAGCGTCCTTGCCGATTTCTTTGATTTCTTCAATTTTTCTGATCGGGGACGTCGAGCGCTAACCGACTTGGAACCTAAAAGATTTCTCAATGAAACATTAGTTCCATGTTTGTTATCATCAAAACCGAGATTAAGACCAAGGCAGAAAATCTTAGGCCAACATCTAGGACGACCATTCTTGAACAATCTCGGAGCTATCGTATCCACTCCCCACTTGGCATTAAAATTTCCTATTTTAGAAACGAAAGTAGGTGTGCTGCACGCCGACCAGAAAGAAGCCCCAATGGTGCTATAATGAATGCCTCAAGCCAAGGATGACCGAACCAAAGAAAGAGGCTAATGGCCCACAAGCACTTTCCACAGTCGGAGGCAAGCAGCCGACAAAAGATTTCAAGCCAAACCCAGGATGGGACATGCAAAAACAACATCGACTCAATCCTTGAAAGAACTCAAGTGGTGATCAAATCGTCGCAACAAGCACAAATAAATCTTAGACTGAGCACTTTCATGTACGCATAATTTCTAGGGGTGAGAAAGAAAAAAAACTGATTTTTCGATTAATCGAAAAACTATTCCAAAACCGAACCGGTTTTTTTCGATTTCGATTTATGTTTTTGAAAAAATCGGTTTTCGGTTTCAGTTTCGGTCCGAGATGTAAAAAGTACGTCCACCGGTTTCGGTTAACCGATCGATTCAATATAATTTATTAATTTTTAATATATATATATATATATATATATATATATATATATATATATATATATATATATATATAATAATGATTTATAAATTATATAAAAAATTAAAAATAACCAAATAATTTATAAATTATAAAAATTACAAAAAATTATAAAAAGTTGTAAAAAGTTATAAAAATATAAAAACTATAAAAATGTATTTTAAAAATTTAAAAAAAATATATATATTAATTTTTGCAGCACATTATCTTGGTTCTAGTTGTTTCACTTTCTTTTTCTTTTCTTTTTTCTCAATGCGAATTCGGTATTTGTTTGGATTTTTCTCCATATGTGATTTGCATAACATTATTAATTTATTATGTTTGTAGGTTAAAAAAATTTATTGGTTAACCGAAAATTATTCGTTAACCGAATCAAAAAAACCAAAACTGAAATGATGGTTAACCAAAGTTAATAGATCGATTTACGGTTAATGATTTTGAAAAACCGAAGTTAATGGACCGGTTAACCGGTCCATGCTCACCCCTAATAATTTCTTTTATTTAATAAAATTGCATTCCTCGCATCTTTCTCTATGTATGTCCAGGGAACTCTACGACCATCTTGTCGCTTTAATGAGTATTCCACAACTAAAAACCTGGTTATCTGCGATGGACTCTGTCATCTGTCGTAGCAAAATAGTCGTTAAAGACCTTTTGCGATGGCAAGGGTGGTCGCCGATTGCGGTAGCAAAAGAACTCGTCACTGAATGTTTGCGACTACAACAGCAGTGGTTGCAAGTAAAAATATTCTGCGACGGTATGTGGCGGTCGAAGAATGTGGTCATGTGACATCTGCGACCTCCATTTGTCGTCGCAACCATTATCTCCGTGACGACACTACGATCGTTGTTGTCGTTGCAATATTTAGCGTTGCGATGGCTCTGCGATCGCTCGTGCCGTCGCAATTGTAATTGCGACTGCTTTTGGCGACCAGTTCGATACATCTTTTGCGACGGCGTCGCGATCGCAGTACCGTCACAAATGAGTATATATTTTGTTTTTTAAAATAATTTAATAATATTTAATTAAAATGCATGTTTACAATATTTGATTAAAATACCTATAATATATCAAACGAGATGTCAAATTATAATATAAACCATCATATTTATATCAAAATATAATATTTACATCGTATCAAAATATATTACATTGTATCAAAATATGTTTACATCAAAATAGAAAATAAAGTATACATCAATCATGAAGCGCATCATGTGGCGGCGAGGGATGCGGCGAGGAGAGGGGCTGCGTTGGGAGGGCATTAGCTGGCGTCGCGTCGAATGACGGGGGAGGCAGAGGAGCCGAAGCACCATGCATGGAAGAAACAATGTGTGTCATGTACTCCCTCGTAGCGGCCACCTCAGTGATGAGGCATGCATGCGAAGCCTGTAACTTTGTAAGTCTGTGTGCGAAGTCTCTAAGATTGCAAATCGATTATGACCCGCATGTGATGTTGATGGACCAATGGCGGAAGAGGTGAAGGCAGACAACCCCGCGTAATGTGGTTTTCGATAAATTTAAGAATTTTTAAGAAAATCAGTCAGTATAGAATAACCCAGTTCAGCCCCAAGGATCTGGCAATCCTAATTTGTCAAGACCAGACATGAAACAAGACAAAGTAAATTAAATATTCTCAGTTAATTAGAATGGGTCCTTACAAAATAGATTCCTTGTTTAATTGGCCCAACCTGGCAGCACGTAGTAGAAGTCATTATACAAATAGATTCATTGAACAGCAAACATCAGAGGTTAGTCCTAATCTAACCATTAAAAAAGTTAACCGCCAAGTCCGAATAAGAAATCAATTAATCATCTTTCCTTGCTGCAGTTGCATCATCCATCATCAGCAGATAAACTGAATATGTAAAACCTTTTTAACTCCTAATCAGGAAGACAACACTTGCAAAACTGGAGTTTAGACTTTCAACATAGAGCAAACATATAAAAGAGAAACATTATAAGAATTCCATTTGTAAAATTACTTTTATAAATCACGCTACCTCATTTACATCATCCATCAATAACAAATAGCTATCTCATCACTATTAAAACCTACATGATTTCGACAAATTAATTTAAAGTAGAAGAAATTAATTTGAACTTGAACTACGTACCTTGAACTCCATCCATAATAAATCTCGACTATGGTTCGACACCCTGATCCATATATGAAGTCCATGGCTCATAAAAAAAAATCTTAATAATAACGGTCATGACGCGGGCGACATCATCCTGCATAAATCTACAACTCAAGTATAACAATATTATAAGTAATAATTAATTACTAACAATTATAATAAATAAATTTTGATACTTACTTTAAATCATTCAGCGATATCCGTCGACGCTGGTCGGACGATGAAGGTGCATCACCCCCCCTCCAATTAGGCCCACAAGGCCTACGACGGACTCGAGCTGGTGGTGGTGATGGTATAGCATCTGCCACGGTTGGTGGTGGTGCTGTCGCGAGCGGCGGCGGCGGCCGAGATAGTCCTGTGCGATGAACTCTAGAATGGGCATGCGACATCTACAAATATAAATATTGATTAGTGATGTCAATCAATCATATAATATAAATAATTAATAGTAAAAATATGTAAAAAATATATATTACACATTAATCATTGATATTATCTGAATAATAATCGATTGAGTCGTTTTCTTCTTCAATTGTCTCTTTATCTTCACAATTATTCTCATCTTCTTCGTTCTCTGCGTCATCTGGTTCAACATCAATACTTACTTCAGATAGATCTTGTGCAACGACTAAATTTTCATCTTCAAGTATTTGACCCACAACTTCAACTACAGGAGGATCATCCTCTTGATAAAAATCACCTAGTACAAATCTTGTAGTATCATTATCCTCTGTCATTGGATCAATCCTCAATCGTGACTTAGTCTTACACACTGCTCGTCATTCTGATCTATCTCTTCGTCTGCTTAGATATTTTGTGTAATATACTTGTTGTGCTTGTGATGCCAAAATAAAAGGCTCGTTCGACGCTAACTTTGATTTGAAATTAACGTCAACAAGCTTATACTTTGGGTGAATTTGACTCCCCCGAGATGATGTGTCAAACCAGTGACATTTGAATATCACTATTTTTTTGCACCCAACATATTAAAGCTCAAGTACTTCCTCAAGCAGTGCGTAGAAATCACAATCACAATCAATCCAAGTGAAGCCTTTGACACAAACACCGACATTCATTGTCTTCTTTGTGGTTGAGTACTCCTTTGTATGAAATTTATATTCATTCACAAAGTATCTGTTATAGCATAAGACTAGTCGTGACGGTCCACATGCTAACTCGAGTAATTAGCTGTCTATTTCTTGAATATGTTCACTCGACCAAGTTTTGAACCAATTTAAAAATTCTACGCTACGTTTATCTTGTAATTCTTCCTCGGATATATTCGGTGTCTGTGTACGAACTTTTGTGTCAAATTTTTGAATGAAATGATCAACCTCAGGATAATTCATCAGTACATATAATTGTGCAAGATGGTACTCATCTTCAGTTAAATATCTTGATGGACGTGAGCCCAAAAACAATCTTTGTATATATGAAAGTCTGCACTCATATATAATACCATTCTAGAGCCATCAAACTTCTTCCCCTAACATGAAGAAACTTACGAATGATGTTGATGCAAATTGGTACCACATAATTCTACATTAATGCATGCATGACAAGGGCAAGAAAAATGACACAAAGACCTAGGAAAAAAGGTGTGTGAAAGAAGACGACCTGGTGATTGATTAGGGCCAGTAGAGCAACATAAACGTATTAAAGAGAAAGTGTTTTGAATGAAGGCAAGCTTAACTCATGGTCCCTCCCAGAGGTGGCAACGGGCCGGGCCGGGCTGAGCACAGTTCGACCACATTTCGGATCGTGCCTGGCACGGCCCGAATGTGTGGCAACCAAGCCCAGCCCGAGCCCGCCCAGCCGGGCTCGGGCCGGGCACGGGCCGGCCCAAAAAATAATTATTTAATTTAAATTTTTAAATATTTAAATATTTAAAATTTAATTTTAAAAATTAATGGTTACGGGTGAGTTTTAAACTTGGACCTCTAATTTTATTTGAGATAGCTTAATCATTGTACTAAACTTTATTATATATTTTTTAACATATTTTTTATATGTAACATTGTAACGCAGTACAAATTAATAAAAAGATTTTAAAAAAAATTAAATTATGATTAAATTTTTATTTATCTTTAATACAAAAATATTCATCCAATGATAAAATATTTTTTTTAATATTATAATAGACCGCACCTTAAAAAGTTGCCTACGTACCTTCTATAGCTAAAATTGTATTCATCAATGATTAACTATAGAAGGATCAGGTCTACGTAGTTCTTTTTACATTTTTAATCACCCATAGTTCCGGTGATTTAACTTGTATTAGGACCAGCAGCACCAGCTTCGCTTGTTTGAGCTTCCTCCTCTCCCGATGATGAAGTGTCGTGTCCTCCCTTATCTTGTAATCTATCTTCAGCATTCAACCAGTCTTTTAAGCAAATGCACATTTCAACCGTTTCTTCACTCATTTAGCTTCTTTTTTCGTCGAGAATTTTATTTCCTGCACTAAAACAAGACTCGGAAGCTATTGTAGACACAGGAACAGTTAGTATATCACGTGCCACGATGGAAATAATAGGATACATATTTTCTTATTTTTTCCACCATGCTAAAATTTCATTATCATCTATTTCTTTAGAATGATTATGATCTAGAAAAAAAAATTCATTAAAATTAGTAGATTTAGTTTTTTTTATTCTACGACCAAGTTGAGAATTAATATTATTTCCACCATCATCTCTTAATCTAGAAGAAGAAGACGTTGTCTTATTTGTAATTGTATCACCAAATTTTGAAGCGTAAAATACAAACATAGAATTTAATAAATTCAAATTTTTAATTTTTTTTTCTTCAACATTATCTAATTTCATATTGTTATAATAATCATCTAACAACATATTTAAACCATCAATTTTCATTCTAGGATCTAAACATATTGCTAAACAAAATAAAGTAGGTATATCTGACCAATACTTTTTAAATTTAAATTTCATTAAAGAAATAATTTGTGCAAATAAAGGATTGTGTCTATATGAAGAAAATACTTCACTAATACGAACTATATGTAAAAGAGTTAAATTATATGTAGGATAATAAACACCGAAAAGTTGTTCGGTAGCTTTATTAAAAAGTTCTAAAATTTAAGTAATATGCCCAGCAACTAACCAATCATTATTATTAATTGGATCATCAGGCATATTTTGATTGTAAAATATTGTAAGGATATCTTGATATCTTATTGTAGACATAAACATATGATATGTTGAATTCCATCTAGTAATAACATCACCATTAATTTTTTAAAAATGATTTATTAAAAGATTGACATAATTTTTTAAATTCTTGTGTTCTTGTTTTTGAAGAACGCATATATCTAATAACATCTCTTATTTTTTCTACATGTATATTTACTTATTTTAAATCATCTTGTACACATAAATTAAGAACATGACAAACACAACGAATATGAAATAATTCACCTTCTAATACTGGTTTAAATAACTGTATAAGGGGAGGGATAACAACATCATTATTACTAGCATTATCATAACTAATCAAAAAAAATTTATCATTTATATTATAAAAAGATGTTACAAATCTAATAGCAGAAAATATGACAACAGAAGTGTGTGGATATTCAAAAACTTTAAAACTAATTATTCTTTTTTGCAAAATAAAATTTTCATCAATCCAATGTGCAGTAACACAAATGTAAGAATTAGTAGTACGTTGACTAGACCAAACATCAGATGTTAAAGAAATTTTTGATTTATTATTTTGAAAACTAGTCATTATATTTTCTCTATATGTAAAAAATAATTTTAAAGCATCACTTTTCATTGTATTTCGAGTAATTTTTTTATATTTTGGTTGTATAGTATTTTGAATTCAACTAGAAAATCTTGGTTGATCAACAAAACTAAAAGGAGATTCACTTTGAATAACTAATTTTGCAAGTTCTCGACGTTGAAAATCATGATCATACGAAAAAGTTGTTAAACCAGAAGAAGATAAATTAAGAATTTGTTGAGCTTGTGTAACCTTAGTGTCATGACCCTTTGCATGACGTAATAAATGACCAGTTCCTCCGGTTGTTGAAGCCGAAAGAATTTTTTGATATTTTTTGCACCGGGCTTTTGTTATGGTGCCATCAGGTTCAATAATTTTCTCAAAATATTCCCAAACCATACTTTTTTTTCTACCTGATGGACATAAATTAATAGATGGACTTATCTCTATGTTTTGATTTTGTTGAGTAGTAGGAGTGGTAGGAGTAGCAGGAGATATTTTTTTAACATATTTGATCCGGTTTATGGAGTATAACCTGAAAAATCTCCATCTGCCATTAGTAAAAATTAAAAATATAAAAAGTATAAATATTATACTAATCAATGAAATAAATTGAAGAGATTAAAAAAATTTAACAATAATCTTGAATCCTTGGCTTCTTGATGAGCTTAAAATGTTGTTGATCGTTGAAAGTAAGAGAGTTGAGAAATAAGAGTTGAGAGTTGAGGAATGAGAGAAAGAGTTGAAGATGAAGATAGAAGAAATGAAGAAGAGGAGGGGGTATTTATAGATTTATATATATATATATATATATATATATATATATATATATATATAAAATATTCGTCGGCCCGAGCCAGGCCAATTTGTGGAGTATAACCTGAAAAATCTCCATCCGCCATTAGTAAAAATTAAAAATATAAAAAGTATAAATATTATACTAATCAATGAAACAAATTGAAGAGATTAAAAAAATTAACAATAATCTTGAATCCTTGGCTTCTTGATGAGCTTAAAATGTTGTTGATCGTTGAGTGTAAGAGAGTTGAGAAATGAGAGTTGAGAGTTGAGGATTGAGAGAAAGAGTTGAAGATGAATATAGAAAAAATGAAGAAGGGGAGGGGGTATTTATAGATTTTTATATATATATATATAAAATATTCGGTCCGAGCCAAGTCTGGCTCGGGCCGACCTAGGCCTGGCGCAGGCCAAGCCTCCCGTGCTCGGCCCGCGTGCCGTGCCAAGCACGTACGGTCCGCCTGCGGGCCGTGCCTAGCACGGCCCGTGTGCTCAGAAGGCGAGCCCAGCCCGTCTTCTGGCCACAGCCGTGCTCCTCATGGGCTGGCCCAGCCCGTTGCCACCTCTAGTCCCTCCATCAGCCCTTCACAAATTTTGCTCCATTATTGCATATTTTAAATTGATGTCTCTTTGTTTCTGTGTGTGTGCTTTTTTAAATAAAACCTGTGGACAAATAGATTACACCTTCATATTACTGGTAATTAAATGACAAGTTAAGGAAGGAGAGAATTGTGTTAGCAGTAGCACATGGTATATGAAATGATGGATGACAACATATTTATGAGACATATCAATTAAATTGTTTTTATAGCTATAACAAAAACTCTTACACATTAAATTATCAATATTGTTAGCTAAAACTTAAAAATGCTTGAAAAGTTCAATTTTGTTGCAATGGCATTTACAAATTATCATAGTTGTCTCTATTAGTGAACTTGTTGCTAACAACATCAAATTAGGATGATCCATACTATTAGAAAATTAGAAAGTCAATGTTCCTAAACTTTGGGTTCATCTGAGTTGGGTTCCTGTCATTTCAATTTGACCAAATTGATACCTAAATTTTGATATGCCAAATTGGTACATCTAATTATCCCTAAAGGAAGTAGGTAAACACCAAGTAAAATTTGATAAGTAATGCATGCAGTTTGGTGGCTTTTTCATCATTATATTGTTCTACCAAAGAAATTAACTTGGTAAATGGTACAATATTCATGGATAAGAAAGTGTCATTCCCAATTAATTAGCTGCATACCTAGGCAAGTCAATGAAGATTAACTTGTCCTAATCGAACAAATTAGCTGCATACCTAGGCAAGTCAATACTTGACCTAAAGACACTACCATAATAGCATTCTCACATTACAGTAATCTAAGGTCAACTCCTCCACCAGCATAAAGTTGAAATGTGTCCATGAGCTGCTCATTTGCTCTAAGAAAGAGACCGGTTCACTACTAAAATTCAACATTATTGATATGCCTGCATTATACAAATCAACATTAACATCTAGAGCTAATTATACAATGGTTCATGTGTAAATGGATATGCCTGCATTATAGTTCTAGTTAGTACAGCATCAATGGAAACAATACAATGCAAAAAAAAAATGAAGAGAGAGAGAGAGAGGATACCTATGGCGACGAACGGCGTAGGCGGCGAGCGGCGACGGACGTCAGAGAGATCGCAGGGACAGTGTGTAAGAGAGAGAGAGAGAGAGAGAGAGAGCAGGTAGGCGGTAGGCGACGATCGTAGAGAGAGTGAGAGCTAGGGCGCGCAAGTTTGTGATCGAGCGGGGAAGAAAAAAATTGGATCGGGGGTATGTTTAGTATAGGAATACCCGACGGTTCTGCGACGGCGATCGCGGTCGCTATGTGTCGCTGAACCGTTGTGCAGATGATTATTTTCCAGCGGTGGTCGCACAGGCATCGCATAGGTGGCAAATCTGCGACGACTTTAGGTAATGGTCGTAGAACCGTCGCATCTGCGATCGCAAACCTTGCCGTCGCAAAAAGGTCATCGCAAATGCCCTGAATTTTAGTATTGTTTCATTATTCGAAACCTACTTGAATCCTCTTGCATGAGCTCGGCCTTAACCCCCAAGTGTGGTTTTTCTCCTTCGGAATCGTTGCTTCCGGCCTTAGAGCCCTCGCTCGACTCCTTGCGCGTGATCCTGGCTTACGCTCCTTGGCGAGCTCGGCTTGAACCCCCGAGTGCAGTCGTTGGCCCCTAGAGTCGTGTCTGTATTTATTGCAAGTAACAGAATATGAAACTTAGGGTATCTGAGGTGTGCCGTGTCTGTATTTATTGCAGGTGGAGGTGATGACACCGCCTGATAATCTCGCGGGGATATTGCTCAGAATGGGTCGAATGTGCTCAGAACCCCCTCCACTACATTAGTTGTTCAAATAACCCCCTCCGTTAGCCCTCCGTCAAAACAAGGCCACGTGGCAGATGATACTTGATGCGAGCCATCTTTCCACCGCCAACACTCTCCACCTCATCCCATGACCATCACTTTTTTGACTACCCATCCCTCACCTACCTCGACTCCTCCACCCTGCCCTTCCCCTAGACTCCATCGTTGCCGCCGCCTCCTCCTCCTATTATTCTTCTTCTTCTTCTTCTTCTTCTTCTTTGTATCGGTTGCATCTGGAGCAGTTGGCCAACTCATGGGCCAACTCGACATGGTTGCTATGTCATTGGAAGTGTTGGATCAACAGAAAAGGTAGGTCCTTCTCTCTTTTAGCTCAAGTAATGTACGTATTTGGTCAGGCGGTGACGGCCGCCGCCTCCTCCACCTCCTACTCCTCTCGTTAGTATATATCATAAGGATTTAATTAAGAAACAAAGTGATTCAAAGTATACATTACACTTTATCAATAATTATCTTCTCACATGCTTCTCCTTCTTGTTTCTACAATTACTGATCACTAGGTGCTTCCCGGAGGGCATTGACATCTACTTCGACAACGTCAGCGGCTCGATGCTCGATGCAGCGTTGTTCAACATGAGAGTAAACTGTTGGGTTGTCGTATGTAGGATGATATCTTAGCATGAAGGTGTCATCGATGCCATCTCCAATGTCTTCATGCTCGTATCGAAACGCATCAGGATGCATGGCTTCATCTAGCACGACATGCGTGCAAAAATATTGGTTGCATGTGTGTGTTCATGCTGAGCAGCAAGGCTGACAACTCTCTGCGCGTTCAAGAATGGATCTCTCATCTCCATGCATTGCGACCCCTACCACTTCCAGATGGAAGAAAAGGATAGAAGAAACTCACATCTAGCTGCTTTTGAACTGCCCTTGAACGCTTTCTTGGACGGTGACGAGCCCTGCACCCCATCACAACGTAGATGATAAGGCGGCGGCGGCGGCAGTGGAGCCTAGGGGAAGGACAGGGTGGAGGAGTCGAGGTAGGTGAGAGATAGGTAGTCGAAGAAGTGATGGCCGTGGGATGAGGTGGAGAGTGCTAGCGGTGGAAAGATGGCTCGTATCAAGTATCATCTGCCACGTGGCCTTGTTTTGATGGAGGGCTAACAAAGGGCTAACGAATGGGGGTTATTCAAACAACTAATGTAGTGGAGGGGGGTTCTGAGCACACTTGGTAATTTAGATAAGTCTTGCACACATGGCCTATAGTCGAGGGGGGTTCCGTATAATTTACCCAATTCCTTATGACATCGATACTAATTTCAGAAAAAAAAGAAATATAACAATAAGAATATAACTATGACACTATCATATTATAAGGGCAAAAAGAGCAAAACTTCAAATTGAATCACTTGATTGAAGCAACATTTAGTTGAAAGATATGATGATATATCTTGATGCTTAAAAGAGCGATACTTGTAATGTGAAACCATTATTTTTACCAGTTCCACTAAATTGTAACTTCTAAAAAGTTAAGTGGTGTTTCATCTGGGTCTTCTTATCGCTCTCTATAAATACAAAACCCCTGCCTTCGTTCATGATGTTGAACACTTATTAAGTTATCCTAACATCATTTGCAAGCTTTGTTGAGCCATTTCTTGTGCAAACCCTAACTTTAATATAGACTCCTTGATTTAAGCCTTGACTTCTGGATTGGAGTAGAACTTTTGGGCCCAATCAAATTAGGCCTAGCAGCGCCTCACAACACAACTCAAGCCATACTAGACGGCTCCATTCGGGGGCTCCACCCAACCATACATGGACATCCATGTACTTTCTTATTACGAGGGATACACCATTATAAACCTGTCATCTCTTAGATCATCCTCGACCCATTTTGAGAAATATCACCGTGAGATTACCAGACGATGACATCACATCCATCTGTAATAAATACAGAACTGGCACGCCTCAAGTAACTTAAGTTCCATATTTTGTTATCTCCACCTTGGAGTCACACTATATATGTAATATCCTAGATGTTTAAATTTATTATTTTTCCTCTTATGTGTATGTGCCAGTCTAGCGAATTAGTTCGTGGTTGAGCCGAGTCGACTCATGGTCCGGAGCGAGCTTGTGAGCTCGGGTAAGTAGGATATGAATTTATGAATTTATGAATTTACGAATCTTAGGCTTGGGTAGTTAAAATTATTTAATTTGATGTTGTGTGTGCAAAATTATTAATTATGTTCATGTGGGTGTATTTAATTAATTGCTTGTGATTTATTAAAATAAGTTTAATTAAATTAATTAAGTCTATCGGGTTAGCGGGCTTGGTTTTGGCTTAAGGTGGATGCAAGGTTTGGATTAAGGTGTTTAAGGGGTTAGGGTTGAGGAGGTAGTATAAAACCCCCTCCTCGTGGCTTGTGAATCTTATTTTGGAGCCACCTAAAGAATTGAGAAAGGAAGCCAGCCGCCAAGCCAAGCCGTCAGCCCCCTTTCCCTCTTCCCCTTGGAGCCGCCGCCACCTCTGAGCCAAGCCGCCGCCTGAACCAGCCCTTCACTTCCTCCCCTCTCTCTCTTCCTTCCCTTTGGAGCCGAGCCAGCCCCTCTCCTTCTCCTCTCTCTCCCTCTCTCCAAGCCGGTGGCTTGGAGTGAGCCGCCGCCCCTTGGAGCCTTTTCTTGGGTTGAGCGCCGGCCTTTTGAAGTCGGATTTGAGGGCCGTCATCCGGGATTTCTTCCTTAGTTCTTCTTCCAATTAAGGTGAGTGGTTTACCCTCTCTCTTCGGGAATTCAATCGGATTCTTGAAGCCATTCTTGACGGCTTGGTATTTGTGTTTCGTTTCTTGATTGTTCTTCGCGTTCTTGCCATGTTTCCTTGAGATTGTGCTTGAGGAGACCCTAATCTTCCCTCTATGGGGCTCGGCAGCCCTAGGGTAACCCTAGGGGTGCTCAGCCAAGGGGGAAACCCGGGTCGCCCTCAAGGTGTTCGATGAAAAGCCCGAATGAGTTCTTGTTTCATTTGATATAAAATCTTGATATATTCTCCTAATTTGAGATTCTTGATTATGAGTTTCTTGTTTAGAATTAAATCTATGATTTTTAGGTAGAAATCATGTGATATGATTAAGATCTTGATAATGACTAATTAGGGGTTCTTGATCTTAATGCTTGATTCTTGGTTTAAGTGTGTGGGTTCTTGTTAATCTTGATAAAAATGATGATTTTTGTGAATTAATTCCTGAGATTAGTGTTCTATCCTAATGGTAATTTAGGGGTTAATTTTTAGATTTAATTATATAAGTATGCTGAAATTGCATGTTGCTGGAATTATGTGCTGAGATGATAAATCTGTGCTGATTTTAAATTATTTGTTGTAATGTGTGTATATGTGTGAATATAGTCGTGTAACCTATCGTTTCGATCAGAAAATATAGTTTGGAAATATAGGACACACTTTGGAGACTAGATTCGGGTTAGGCACAGTAGTTCTGGGCAGAACAGTAACCTAAAATAAAATCCTAAAACAAAACCCTAATTGAGATGATCTAAATTTTAATTATATAATTAAAATTGGGCCAAGGGTGAGCATAGTCTGTTATGAACCAACTTATAAAGTATGCATGAAATAAAACCACACGGGTCTAAGGGATAGGGGTTGGGTTTGGAGTGTCGAGATGCTTCATAATGAGGACACCCCTAGGACACCGTAGGAGAATCTTGACTTAGGGTTTGATGCGCCATATCTTTGAGAGTGGCGGAGCGGCTCAATTAGGAGCTGAATTTCGGGCTACGCCTAGGTGGTTGGACGTCAAATTCTCAACCTGCAGAACAAGTTCGGAGGGTCTTTCCGATTGTTCTGATCTTGGCCTCGTGGGATAAGTTTGGAGGGTCTTTCCCGATTGCTCCCGAGGTTTCTTATACTAGGATAAGTTCGGAGGGTCTTTCCCGATTATCCTAGAATGTGTTGTTGCCTTCGGGCATGGTGGGCTTCGGCCCGATGCACTTCTTTAATATGTGATGTTGCCTTCGGGCATGGTGGGCTTCGGCCCGATGCACTTCTTTAATATGTGATGTTGCCTTCGGGCATGGTGGGCTTCGGCCAATGCACTTCTTTGGAGGGTTAGATGCCTTGGGGCATGTGTGGCCTGTTAGCTAGTCACACCTTCGTGACCTTATCTTCTGTAGAGATAGATTTCATTTATGTTATCTCTGTGATTTTATTTCTGAGGGTTGGTATAACCGCTAGCTGAGTTCTTTGAACTCACCCGTTGTCGTTTGATTTCTGTTTTGCAGAGCCTGACCGGTGAGGTGGGTCGGATGCACTTGGTGCCGCGGGAGAGTAGAGGAGCTGCATGATCTTATATCAATCATAGTTAGGGTCGTAGTCGAGTCCTTTGGTAGTAGTCATGCACTTGTATTAGCTTGATTTGGAGTTGTAGCCCTGAGGGCATTTATATTATTTATTTCAGGTTTTATTGTATCTGAACTTTTGAACTGCTGAACTTAAAACGTTATTCCGCGCTTTTTGTTTCATTTGAGCTACTTGAATTAAACTTTGTTTTGGTTCGCTTTTCATTAAAATAAAACTTGTTATTTCTTCCCGTTGTATTATTTGCTGAGTTGGCATATGCATTGTTTAGGCTGCGGGATATAGGCACGTATACCCTGGCCAGTCACGTGACCCTGAGTTGGGGTGTGACACACTAACTTGAGCGTCAGAGTATCTTTTGTAGCCCCCCCCCTCCCGCCGGAGTTGCACCTGATCAGGAGAAACACCTAATCGAACCAGACTACTCTGATCCTTAGGCGGGAACATTTGGCACCCACTACGGGGCTGAGTAAAGCTTACCTCCCCCACAATGGTTGGAATCTAGAGCCATGCGACCGCCACCGCACGCCAACGACAACAATTGACCGCAACCTAGTGACGCTGAAATAGTAAGGAGCGACGTTCTGACACTAGCCCATCCTCTCCCTAAAGAGCCCTAGCATCGGATAAACGATTTGGAGGTGGAAAACCAACGGTTGACGGCCCAAATCGAGATGCTGACACGGTCTGGTGGACAACTCCTGGCTGACCATGAGCGCTGCCGCTCAGAGCATGAAGAAAGCAATCACTCCGTGAGGAGGAGACCGGTTCCCACCCTTCGTGATGAGGTTTCCAGCAGCTCCCGTCCGGAAAAAGAGGAAAATTCCAAGGCCAAAAAAATCGCGACTGCTCAATATATATACACTATAACTCTCACATCTTAGTTGAAAGTCTTTAGGTAGTATTTAATCTTTGGGATGATAGTGACTTCTTTGTTAATAGATGATAATAAGGATGCTCCTTGAATTTACTTTTGCTTGCAAGCATCACTTGTGGGCATTTCTGGTTGCAAGTAAGTTCTTGACAATTCTTCAAGTGGGTTTGTTTGGTGATGATATCTACAAAACAGAGAAATCTTTTTTTCACAATCATATATAGATTGTTCGTGAGCCTCAAATGTGCAACTGGGACTTGTTTCTGATTCATGCTTCTTTTTAGCAATCTAGTAATATATTTATTGTTTAAATCATCTATAGATTCTTCTCCTGTTTGAAGCAAAGAACCCCAATTTAGAGGTGTTTTCAAGGACATTGTTATTCTTCATTTGAAGTTTTAACTTTGAGTTAATAATAAATACTTATGCAATACTAAATCCTACAGCTGCGCCATTCGTTCTGTTGTACTTCATCTCCTTCTGTTAAATAGTTTATGGAGTTGGATGATGTGTACATACCAATTACACAAGAGAAACAAATATATTAGTGATACTAAAGTGGTGGTTTGGACTAAGACATTTCCTAAAGGAATGTTTTTTCTCCCCATCATTAGTAAATCATGTTTAATGTATGATGTTGAAGTAGAGATAAAAGATCATATTGACTATCTCAAACTGATATTTCCTTGGACCACATGTGATTTCAGAAGAATATTCATACTAGCTGCTAGTATCTTTTAGTGTTATTGTGAGTGCTCAATGAAGTTGAAGAGTGGTTGTATGAGAATATTTTCTTGGAAGATTAAGTTGATGTTGCTAGTATGTTTTAGTGTTATTGTAAGTTTCATGAACTTGTAACAATATATGGATTTTCTTATTTCATTGATGACATAGTAAAGACCTAGTAGCCCTTTTCCTATATTGCTTCTCTCATAAGTCATGGATTTGGTATAACTAGCCTATTAGTTTGATAGAATTACCAATAGCTCAAATGCTTATTAAACGTACTGGTCATTAATGGTTGTGACTTCACTCCTTGTCGCTGGGATGCCAATATCTCCCACTTTCAAATTCCTGAAATTCTCATCACACTGCTATTGATTATGGACTGTATTATTCTCTGTACTATATGTGTTGGATTGACAATTAATCTTGAGAGCATACAAGGACTGAAATTAACTCATTGAGCTTTCTAACTTGGATTGATTTAATTGTCTCAGTTTATGTCTGCACTGCATTATGTTGTGATGTTGTTTGTGCTTTGTGGAGTGCATTGTCTAATGCTGCTGCTTTATGTTTGTGCTATTGCTCCAGGGTCCAAGCAATAATCAGGTACTGATTCTTACAGTAAGAATCCGAGTTCAATATATTTTAATGTCATGGAGTGTAATTGAGTAGGGCTAGGATTTGATCTAAGATTTGATCTGCTTTTTTTCTTTTAAAAATTATATATTTGTTCCTATATGAAAAAATAATTATAGATACAAGCAAATATATACCTAGATATGGAGGTATATATTTGTTCCTGAATGTATTATATTCATGAGGTTATCAAGTTTCAATGCTTACAAGTTGCAAGTATACTTGCAACTTTTGTTTGCAGCCAACCAAAGACCTACAAATAGAAGTTGCAAGTATATTTGCGGGCAACCAAACAGTAGACTGCAAATTTACGAGCATTTGTTTTTACATGCAAATATTTTTTTATAGCATTTGCAATTTGCGGACAACCAAACAACACCACTCTATACGATTGAAACCACATTACAAAAAAAAACCTCTTTTGCGACGGCTTATGCGGTCGCAAAGCCGTCGCAGAAGATCTTTTGCGACAGTTCGCGGTGGTCGCACGCGACCGTCGCCGAAGCCTTAGTCGCAAAAGATTGTGTGACCGCAGGACAGCGGTCGCAATAAGAAAATATTTGCGACAGTATTGCGATCGTGTTTAGCCATCACAGATCCCGTCACACAGTAACTGCGACCGCTCTACGCGACCAGGTCATACCTTCTGCGACGGCAAGTGCGGTCGCAATACTGTCGCAAAATTATGTTTTTTTTTAAAAAAAATAGACTATATTATATTAACCAAAGTTAAAAAATTAGAATTAAATCAGCTTATTAAGAATCTTGTCTTCAAACAAAAATAATGAGAAAATTATGGGAGCACAAACTTCATCTCACGAGAGTTTGGAATTACATATCATTTTATCAATTAACTTGAAAAGAAAATTCAGCAAATTATTTTATCAATTCCTATGCTAAGCCATTATACAAATTTGTATAATATTCCACAACAGACAAGTAGCAGGTGAAAAATTAATGCTACGATAGAGATTTTTTCGAAAGGGAAATCATGTGCTGATGACAAAGTCCTTACATCACAGCAATCTAAAGTCAAAAATATTATAGTCATGCACTTATTCTTAAAAATCAGTTTTCGGAATTATCTATATATTTATTTATTTACCAATAACCAACAAGTCAACTCAACGGCAAAAAGCCATAAAGTCCCAACAAGCAGTAAAGTTCCAAGTAAACCTTGTAACAAGGTGGCCCCAATTTATAATAGTACCAAGATATTAGTAAATATTTTAAGAGTGAGAAGGTAGAGACTGTAACATATGCAGTGAAATTATTATACTTACTAAGTTCACATTGCATGTAGAGACTGTAACATATGAAGTGAAATTATTATACTTACTAGGTTCACATTGCATCGTAGATTTCATCTCTAAAATGACACCACATGTTGAGATTCCAATAGCTTTGTGTAAGACAGTTATATGGCCACATGCATATTCATATTAAACATCAATTCTGATCATGAAAAAAGTCTACTCTAGGTTTTGATTATTATTTTACTAAATTGTTTCTTTATTAATAAGAGATGCTAGTATGCTTCTCATTACTCAGTGATACTTATGTACCTTAATATCATGGTTGTTTGCCAAACAATGTGACTCGGAACTACTTTGAGAACCTTATTCAAGCACTAGAAAGAGGGTTGATGGACGTTGATTCTTCAGATCCTCAAACCAGCAGCAAAAGCCCTAGTTTAAGCAGTCTCAGCAGCAGCAAAGCAACTGAATCAGATAATCCCAGCTGTCTTGGTATGTCTAAGTTGAAATTGCTTAGCAAAAAATTTAAAGTGGCGATACAGAAATTAATTAAGACATACATGTTTATACTAAACAAGAGAAATATTGGAGCATACCAAACAAGTGATGTTCCAAGCTACCCTGCGACATGTACTCGTAAACCAAGAGCCTCTCATCTCCTTCGGCTCAGTAGCCAATCAAGTTGACGAGATGGGGATGGTGCAACCTTATCAGCATCATGCACTCAACAAGGGACTATTGGCTGCCCTGCATCCCATCCCTATTCAGCTGCTTAACTGTGACAATCTATTCATCAAAATTTAAAGTGTTCATCAATGCAGCATCGATAGAGAAGAAATAGACGAATAGATGAATCGCTGGCCTGACCAGATTGCAATCGCCCCTTAAACACCCTTCCGAAGCCGCCTTCTCCTATCTAGTTGGTCAGCTTAAAGTTCCGGGAGGTGGCAGCGAGCTCCCGGAGGGTGAACCTCTAAGCCATGCTGTTCTCCCCCTCTGAAGAACGCACCATCCTCTCCAATTCTGCACAAGTAGCCAACGCAACCATTAGGCAAAAAAGCTAATCAGTAGGCAATATGGACCTACAAAATCACTAGAACGGAAGGAGCGAAAGACAAACCTACTAATGAAAAGTAGAGTCGATGGTCTGAACTCTCTTTTTCCGTCGCCGGCAGAAACCGAAGCTGGTGGCGGCTAGGGTTTCGGCGGCCTGAGAGAGAGAGAGAGAGCGAGGAATACCAACAACGAAAGCGGCGGGGGACGGGCGATGGGCGACGATCCGTGGTAGAGAGAGAGAGAGAGAGAGAGAGAGAGAGAGAGAGAGAGAGCTGGGGAAGAGAAAAATAGGGCGGGCCGCGGGGTGATCGAGCGAGGGAAGAGGGCGGGGTGATCGAGCGGGGAAGAGAAAAATAGGGCAGGGTGAATAAAAAATACCCTCTGACGGTGTTGCGACCACAGAAAGCGGTCGCAAAATACGATCGCTAAACAGTCGATGTACCGTCGCAGAGGATTCACATTTGCGATGGCGACCTTCGTGGTCGCAATACCGTCGCAATCGACTTGAGATTGAAACTTTGAGATTGGAAAATTCACAAATTAAAAATGAGAATTGCATGTTGAAATTTCAAATGCATGCTTTGCATAACTCTATGGTTATGAAAAATGAGATTTTGAATTTAAACAAGAAAGTAAATGATTTCAAAAACATTTCTTCTTTTAGGAACACTAAGAAGAAAAATGTTTCATTCAAGAATGCTCACTCTCATCGTGCCTCTCATGTTAAGCATTCTAGTTTTGAACCTCATGTTCATAAAAAGAATGAAAAGAAGCAATTTAATGGGCATTGCTTTTGTTGTGGTGTCTATGCCATCTATGATTGTGCTTTTAAAATGAATCTAAGTGCTGTGAAGACACTTTGGGTACCTAAGCCCACTAACACCCTATGACCCAAAGGCATTTGGGTACCAAAGATTTTATGCTCTTATGTAGGGGGAGCTGTTGGCTTAAGGGTTTCTCTTAAGCCATAATCTTTATTTTGATTATAACAAACAAATATTTAATCCATATATGAAGTTTTGAGTTCAGGTTGAGGTTGACAAAAGCATACCAAGTTCGTTCAAACGAATCGGAAGAAAGGACCGTCAAAGAAACGGTAGAAGAAAACGTCAAAGAAAGGCTCTGACGTAAATCAAATAGATATCTTGTAATATACCCCTAGGACGATCTTATCCCAAGCCTAATTGTAAAGTTATCCAAGTTAGAACTTGGTAACTAAATCCATAAAAAAAGCATGTAAAAATTTCAAGTAGAAATCAGCCTCAGCCTGCATTCGATCGACCGAACAAGGCAGTATCATTGGGAGCAGCCAATTTGGTCGACCGATTGGCCGACCAAATGATGCGCAAAAGAGGCAGTAGCCATTCGGTCGACCTGTCGGTCAACTGAAGTTGGTGAAGCAATCGCAAAATAGCTACGTCGATCGATCAACCGAAGCCAAAAATTGGCAGAATGCTCATCGGTCGACCAGATTGGAGATCACAAGTCGCGCGACCCTGGCTCCACTGATTCGGTCGACCAACTGGTCGACCGAACGTGGGATCGATGGATTTCCATCAATCGGTCGACCCGACGATCCATCGAGTACTCACATAAGCCAGCGGTTGCATTGGCGGTCGAATAGTCGATCGACCGATGATCGGCCGGCAAAGCGACCGAATGTCGTCAACAACTATTTTTTCGCCCGTTGAACATTTCGTTCGGCTGAGGGATTATAAATTCCCCTCACCTAACTTCTTTAATTCTTCTTAGGAATTTTATTGAGCATTAAAGAAGTCATTTGAGCCTTCATAAGAATTGATTTGTTGCGCGCCCTTCGCCTCCATTGACAACATTCCTTGAGCGCCTGCTTCCCTCAACTCTGCTGCAACTCAAAGAGTCATCTGTCTGCAAGTTGGAAGCCTGAAGGCTTGGGAAAGGAGCTTTGGTTCATCTTTAAATTCTTAAGCTCTTTCCATTGTATTTGCAATTTATTTAAAACTTATTTTCCATTTGTAATAGCTGTTAGGTGTGCTAGGGAAAACTTTATAGGATTGTGTTTTGCCTAGGTGAATAGGATTGAGGGGTTTTCAGAGTGGTGAGAAGAGTGTCTTCATTGTATTCAAAGGGAAACACAAACTCTATAAAGTAGTGGTTAGAAATCCTTGGTGAGGAGCCAAGGTAGTGGAGTAGGCAATTGGCCGAACCACTATAATTAATCTTGTCTGCATTGCTTTCTTGATTGCCTTTCATTGTTATTAATATTTGATCACATTTATTGTCAAGAAACACTTGCACCTAAGTGAAGTTAAAATTGAGTAAAAAAGAAAAATATAAGAAACAAGGGGACATACACTATTCAATCCCCCCTTCTAGTGTCGGGTTTCACACAATAATTGGTATCAGAGCAAGGTCGTAGGTCAAGATTTAACCATATTCCCTACAAATTAAGATGTCTAGTGAAATCCAATTAGCTTAAGGGTCCTCTACTCATAGTCCACCACTATTCGATGAAAACAACTATGCCTACTGGAAGATCTGCATGAATGGCTTCCTACAATCTCTAGGCATGGATGTATGGAGGATGATTTTAGTAGAGTATAAGCAACCCGATAAGGATATGGATAAATGGGACCAAGAAGAGATTAGACTCTTCAATTCAAATGCAAAGGTCGTCAATGCTTTATATTGCAGCCTATCAATTAATGAATTCAATAGGATTTCTACATGTAAGTCCGCATATGAAGTATGGAAGGTCCTAGAGACCACCCATGAAGGGACTTCACAAGTAAAGGAATTCAAAATAAACTTACTCATGCATGATTATGAAATGTTTAAGATGCTATCACATGAGTCCATTGATGTAATGCATGCTAGATTATAAAATATTACAAATGGCTTAGCTAACCTTGGCAGAGAAATAAGAGAAGATGAGAAGATAAGGAAGCTCCTCCGTTCCCTTCCAAAATCTTGGGAGTCCAAAATCACAGCCATCATGGAAGCCAAGGACTTGAGCACCTTGAAGATTACCGAGCTCATTGGGTCTCTCAAGACACATGAGACCCACATGAAGCAATACCAAGAGGAAGATGCCCCCAAAGGCAAGACCATCGCCTTAAAAGCATCACATCGAGCAGAAGAGTCGTCATCATCCGAGGAAGAGATGGATGATCTTGAAGAAATGACAATGCTAGCAAGAAGATTCATGAGGGGAGGCATGAGGAAGGGAAGAGGAGGCTACACATGCTACAGTTGCAACTAGACCGGGCATATAAGGAAAGATTGCCCACTTCTCAAGATGGCCTCCACCTCCAACCCTCACAAAAAGGAAAAGTACAAGAAGAAGATGAAGGCAATGATGGCCACGTGGGAAGAAAGCGATGCCTCATCGAGTGAAGAAGAAGCAAAGAGTGAAAAGACAAACCTTTGTTTGATGGCAAATGATAATGAGGTAAGATTTATTTTTTGTGAAGTTTCATTTGCTCAAGAAGAGCTAGAAAGTGAATTTGAGCAAATGCATGATGAATTCAATGCAATTAGGAGAAAATTTAAATATCTCAAAAAGGACAATAGATCTTTAGAGCTTGAGAATGATAGTCTATTACTTTCATACAATGCCTTAAGGAAAGAAGTAGACACCCTTAAGGAAGAGACATGCACCCTAGAGAAAACTAAGAAGGACTTAGAGATTGACAATAAAAAATTAGAGAATGAAAACAAGTATTTAAGTGATCAAGTAGAGCATTTGAATAATAGCATGCTAATATTGAAAAAGGAACTTTGCATGCTTAATGAAAAGATGACAACCATACAAAATGTCATGCCTAAGGTTGTCCATAAAAAGAAATCACCAAACTCCCATGCTCAGACACATACCAAAAGAAAATTTAATGGAAATTGCTTTTCTTGTGGCATATTTGGCCATATGGCCAAGGAGTGTGCTTTGATGAGGAACTCACATGCAAGATTTACATGAGTTCCCAAAATGACTAACACTCAAGGACCCAAAAAAATTGGGGTACCTAAGATGGTTTCTTCTTCTTTTGTAGATGGAGAAGCATCCTCAAGCAAATAGAAGCACTTGAATATTGGATAACGGTTGCTCAAAGCACATGACGGGTGACATCAATTTATTTGCAACCCTATCAAGCAAAGATGGTGGACATGTCACATTTGGAGACAATGCCAAAGGTAAGATTGTTGACATTGGTGACATAGGTATACTCCCTTACCCATGCATCAAGAATGTTTTATCAGTGGGTAAATACCAAAATACATCCTGAACTTTGAATATTTTCTCATTTGTGACCAAATCCGAAATAATACCAAATTACTTCCTAAACTTTGGCATTGATCTCAATTATAGCCTCCCGTCATCTCTCCGTCATTTTCCCTGTTAACTGCATGACGTGGCATGCCCATGTGAAATAAAATATTATTATTTTTTACACATCATTAAAAAAATTAATATATATATATTTTAAAAAACTTTATTTATTTATTTAAAATATATACATATATATATATATTTAAAAAACTTTATTTTTTAAAAAAACTTTATTTACCAGGTGGAAGGGTTTTTTAAAAAAAATATATTTTTTATTTATTTTTAATGATGTGTAAATAATAATAATATTTTATTCCACGTGGGCATGCCACGTCATGCAATTAACGGAGATGATGACGGAGAGATGACTGGAGGATATAATTGAGATCAATGTCAAAGTTCAGGATGTAATTTGGTATTATTTCGGATTTGGTCACAAATGAGAAAATGTTCAAATTTCATAATGTATTTTGGTATTTACCCTTTATTAGTTGATGGGTTAAAACATAACTTGATTAGCATATCATAATTATGTGATAATGGATACATGATTATTTTTGAAGCATCAAAATGTATCATTAGAAGTGCACCTTTAAATGACATCATGTTCATTGGAAATAGACAAGAAAATATCTACACTTTAGAATTAAATGTCTTGTCAAATCTCCATGTTAGATGCTTAGTTGTCCTGGAGGATGACTCTTGGTTGTGGCATAGAAGGCTAGGACATGCTAGCATGAGCCTCATCCAAGAGATACCTAGGAAAGAATTAGTTAAAAGCTTACCCAAGATAAAATTTGAAAAAGATAAACTTTGTGATGCATGTCAACTTGGTAAGCAAGTCAAATCTTCATTTCATAGTATTAATCAAGTTAGTACATCTAAAATTCTTGAGCTTGTGCACATGGATCTATTTGGTCCATGTGATGTAGCTAGTCTAGGTGGAAAGCTATATTGTTATGTACTAATTGATGATTTTTCTAGATTTACATGTGTTTTCTTTTTAGCTAAAAAAAATAAAACTTTTGAGTTTTTCAAAAGATTTTCAAAGAAAGTTATAAATGAAAAAGGAGTTTCAATTCTAAAAATTAGAAGTGATAATGGAGGGGAGTTTAAAAATGAAAAAATTCCGAGTTTTGTGTTGATTTGGGTATTGAACATACATTTTCTTCCCCTAGGACCCCTCAACAAAATGGGGTGGTTGAGAGGAAGAATAGAACCTTACAAGAGATGGCTAGGATCATGTTATGTGAAAATAATTTGCCTAAGTATTTTTTGGCCGAAGCCATAAATACCTCTTGCTATATTCTTAACAGAGTTTTATTAAGACCCAAAATTAAGAAAACACCCTTTGAGCTTTGGAATGGTAAAATCCCAAATATTGGATATTTTCATATTTTTGGATGCAAATGTTTCATATTGAATACTAAGGAGAATTTAGGAAAATTTGATTCTAAATCCGATGAAGGGATTTTCCTAGATTACTCCATGAATTCTGGGGCATATAGAGTTTACAATCGTAGAACCATGATTGTTGAAGAATCTATGCATGTTATGTTTAATGAAACTAATGATTTTTCTAGAAATGTGAAGATTGTAAATGTAGGTGAAGAACTTGAGGATCTCACACTTCATGACAAAGAGGTGGAGGATGAAGATAATGAGGAAACCCAACATGAAGAACCGCTATCCTCGGATCTACCTCAAGTTGAAGATGAAAAAGAAGAAGCTCTACCACCTCTCTCTAAAGGATATCGGTTGGTAAAGGATCATTCAATAGACCAAGTCATTGGAGAACCTTCAACGGGAGTGGTAACGCGTTCTAAACTCAAGAATATTTGTCAATATGTAGCTTTTGTATCTCAAGTAGAGCCTAAGAACATTAAAGAAGCAATAGAAGATGAGTTTTGGGTACTAGCTATGTAAGAAGAACTCAACCAATTTGCTAGAAATGATGTGTGGGACTTAGTGCCTAGACATAGTGAACAAACTATAATTGGAACTAAATGAGTATTTAGAAATAAGCTAGGTGAAGAAGACTTAGTTATTAGAAATAAAGCTAGGTTAGTGGCACAAGGGTACAATCAACAAGAAGGGATATATTATAATGAAATGTATGCTCCCGTAGCTAGATTAGAAGCAATTAGAATGCTTTTGGCATATGCTAGCTTTAAGGGTTTTAAACTTTTTCAAATGGATGTAAAAAATGCATTTTTGAAAGGTTTCATTAATGAAGAAGTCTATGTTGAACAACCCCCCGATTTTGAAAGTTTTGAGTTTCCAAACTATGTTTTCAAACTTAAAAATGCATTATATGGTTTAAAACAAGCCCCTAGGGCTTGGTATGAAAGACTTTCAATATTTTTAATTGAACAAGGTTTCAATGTTGGAAAAGCTGATGTTTCACTTTTCATTAAGAATCATGAAAATGATATGTTATTAGTTCAAATTTATGTTGATGATATAATTTTTGGTGCTACTAATGAAATGTTTTGTAAGTTATTTGCTAAATGTATGCAAGATGAGTTTGAGATGAGCATGATGGGGGAGCTCTCCTTCATGCTTGGTCTCCAAATCAAGCAAATCAATAAAAGAATCTTCATCAATCAAGCCAAGTACACAAAGGAGCTCATCAAAATATTTGGGATGAATGAAGCCAAGATAGCTTCTACACCTATGAGTGCATCCATCAAGCTTGACAAAGATGAAGAGGACATTAAAGTTGATAAATTAAAAATGATATCGAGGTATGATTGGTAGTCTTCTTTACTTAACCGCAAGTAGACTCGATATCATATTTAGTGTATGTGTATGTGCTAGGTTTCAATCTTGCCCTAAAATGTCTCATTTAAGTGCGGTAAAACACATATTGAGATATTTAAAGGGCACGGTTGATTTAGGACAATGGTATCCATGTCATACATCATTTTATTTAATCAGTTTTTCGGATGCGGATTTTGTCGGGTGTAAGGTAGATAGAAAAAGCACTAGTGGGTGTTGTCAATTCTTAGGAGCAGAGTCTTGTTTCTTGGTTCTTAAAGAAACATAACTCAGTTGCACTTTCAACTACTGAAGCGGAATACATCGCTGCGGCTAGTTGTTGTGCACAAGTCCTTTGGATGAAACAAACCCTTTTAGACTATGGACTTGAGTATTCTTGCATACCTATTCATTGTGATAACACTAGTGCAATAAACTTAACAAAGAACCCTATTTTACACTCTAGAACCAAGCATATTGACTTAAGGCATCATTTTCTTAGGGATAATGTGACTAAGGGAAATATATCGGTAGAATTTGTATCCACCAATAAATAACTTGCTGATATATTTACAAAACCCTTAGTTGAAGAAAGCTTTACAAATTTAAGGATGCAATTAGGAATTTGTGCTTTTCCTAGTAATTAAAATATTTTTCTTCAAAATGTATATGTGTTTCAAAACTTGCATTCTAGAAAGTATCATCATACTTATGTATTGCTCTGTAGTAGAGCTTTGCGACTTATTGATGTTTGCCTTCTATAGGCTTACATTAATATGAAGGACTATAGTGATAGATGATACTTGGTTTTATGACTTTCTTGGTTTTTATGATGAAACTCATTAATTGTACCTTAATTCTTACCCTTTTTGATTGATGTCAAAAGGGGGAGGAAAAGTAAGGTCACACTTGGTTTTTACGATGCATATAGTTAGGGTGAGTTACATAGTTAGGGGGAGTTAAAAATGATATGCACATTGATATGAGGAGCATAGGTTGAGTTATAAGTATTTGAATGAATGATAGGTTGAGTTATAAGTAGTTGAATTCATATGCTAAAGTTACATAGCTTGCATGCCTTTAATTCATGTATGCCTTAACTCAAGCTCACAAAAAAAAAATGCATATGTCTCTTAAAATTCCATATTGTGTTTGTCATTATCTAAAAGGAGGAGATTGTTGGCTTAAGGGTTTCTCTTAAGCCTCGATCTTTATTTTGATGATAACAAACAAGTATTTAATCCATATGTGAAGTTTTGAGTTCAGGTTGAGGTTGACAAAAGCATGCTAACTTCGTTCAAACGAATCCGAAGAAAAGATCGTCAAAGAAATAGAATAAGAAAACGTCAAAGAAAGGCTCGGGGGTAAATCAAATAGATATCTTGTAATATACCCCTAGGACGATCTTATCCCAAGCCTAACAGTAAAGTTATCCAAGTTAGAACTTGGTAACTAAATCCATAAAAAAAGCATGTAAAAATTTCAAGTAGAAATCAGCATCAGCCTGCATTCGGTCGATCGACCGAACAAGGCAATATCATTGGCAACAGCCAATTCGGTCGACCGATCGATCGACCGAATGATGCGCAAAAGAGGCAGTAGCCATTTGATCGACCAGTCGGTCGATCGAAGTTGGTGAAGCAATCGCAAAATGGCTACGTCGGTCGATCGGTCGATTGACCGACCGAAACCAAAAATTGGTAGAATGCTCATCGGTCGACTGAATTGGAGATCACAAGTCGCGTGACCCTAGCTCCACTGATTTGGTCGACCGGCTGGTCGATCGAATGTGGGATCGATGGATTTCCGTCCGTCGGTCGACCGAGCACTCACATAATTAAGCTAGCGGTTGCATTGGCGGTCGATTAGTCGATCGACCGACGATCGACCGACAAAGCGACCGAACGGCATCAACGGCTATTTTTTCGCCCGTTGAACATTCCGTTCGGCTGGGGAGTTATAAATACCCCTCACCTAACGTCTTTAATTCTTCTTAGAAATTTTATTGAGCATTGAAGAAGTCATTTGAAGCTTCATAAGAATTGATTTGATGCGCGCCCTTCGCCTCCGTAGACAACATTCCTCGAGCGCCTGCTTCCCTCAACTTTGCTGCAACTCAAAGAGTCATCTGTCTGCAAGTTGGAAGCCTGAAGGCTTGGGAAAGGAGCTTTGGTTCATCTTTAAATTCTTAAGCTCTTTCCATTATATTTGAAGTTTATTTGAAACTTGTTTTCCATTTGTAATAGCTTCTAGGTTTGCTAGGGAAAACTTTATAGGATTGTGTTTTGCCTAGGTGAATAAGATTGATGAGTTCTCAGAGCGGTGAGAAGAGTGTCCTCATTGTATTCAAAGGGAAACACAAACTCTGTAAAGTAGTGGTTAGAAATCCTTGGTGAGGAGCCAAGGTAGTGGAGTAGGCAGTTGGCTGAACCACTATAATTAATCTTGTCTACATTGCTTTCTTGATTGCCTTTCATTGTTATTAATATTTGATCACATCTATTGTCAAGAAACACTTGCACCTAAGTGAAGTTAAAATTGAGTAAAAAGAAAAATATAAGAAACAATGGGACAGATACTATTCAACCCCCTCTTCTAGTGTCGGGTTTCACACAACAGGAGCTACCACACAAGGGTAAAGAGAAGTGAATATTGAAGTTGACCATGGACTTTAATGAAGAATCCACTTGGTTGCAACTTCAAGCTACCTAGCTTGATGCCTTAGGTAAAGTTGGCATCAAAATACTTTGGTATCATCTCTCAACTTTAATTGTTCCATTAATATTAAGAGTTTATGATGATTAAGTTGAGTTGTTTTCCCCGCTCATGATGTGATTTCAAAAATGATTTTTGATTTTGATTTCCCGGTCTCTTCAGAGACCTTATTGGCCTATAACACACCTAAGCGACCTTACAGTTTTAAATTGTAGGCTCATTGTGACCTTTCGGTTTTCAACCAATATGAAGGGTTGGAGATCTATTTTTTAAAAAATATTTCATATTTTGAGATCTCTTAATTTATTTTTATATCATATTGATTCTCTTGAAATGAATCTTTACTATATAGCTTAGGTTGAGATTTTCAATTGGAACATTGTATTTAACCTTCGCTATTTAGTATGTTGGCTTATTAGTTGGCTTATGATCTCACTTTAATACCAATGAAGTCTACTTGCAAGTTGAGAATGCTAATGGAAGACTATGCTATTATGAAGAAAATTGGAAATTAAATGACAAGTTTGACTTCAAAAAAAAATGACAAGTTTGGCAAAATTCTTTTCAAGGAGGTATGAGTTTGACTTTTGTTGAAATCTTGCTTAATTACCTCAATAGTTATGCTTGAATAATTTCTCTATGTTCATGATTGATTGTGCATGTTAAATATTTAAAATTTCATGAGTAGAAATTTTTTTGATAACTTAGGCAATTTCATGATCTCTTGATTGAATGAAACTTACACTAGGTTGAAATTTCATCTTAGAGACTTTATTTTAGTTTGAAACTTCACCAACATGTTTAGATTAGCTCATGATTTGTTTTTATGTGGTTAAAATAAAAAATCATTGGTAGATGAACAAAGTGATAACTAGACTACTTGGGTGACTTAAACTTGGAAAGGTTTGACCCAAGTCAACAAATCAACTTTGATATTTCATTTTAAGTCCAAACTTCACAAATATGTTTAGGTATACATATGACATGTTTCAAGGCTTTTAGAATTGAAAATTCATGCAAATATGGATAAAATGGTATAGAGGTGGTTTCATGAAACATCATTCAAACAAGTTTGACCCAATTCAACATTTTGACTTAGAGATCTCATTTCTATCCATACTTGAGAAACATGTTTAAATTTACTCATATTAGGTTTTCATATTCTTAGATTTGGAAATTGATGAGTAAAGTGATAAAATGATATTTGGCCATCGTTAAGACGATAAACTTGATTATACTAGTTTGATACACCTTCACTCAAGCATTTATAGAAAAATGCAGAAAAATAATTGTTGGTTGATTCTTGAATATGCATTTGCCTTGAAAAATGCTAGTTTATGGCATAAAAATTTCAAAAATCTCAAGTAAGAATGTGATTTAGTACAGATTTTTGAAATCTAATTTCAAAACTTGAAGTATCGTTTCCCTTAAATGCTCATTTTTTCGATACTTCGAATTCGAGTCAAATCTTCGAATTAGACTTTAAGTATGATGTTGTGAAATCACTTTTTTGTATCGTTCTAATTCTTCATCGAGAAAAATCGTATCTAAAATGATTTTTGATATATTGATCGATATACGAAAATATCAATATTTAAGCTTTTACATGATTCCTACTCTTGGAATTTAGTTGTCATTTCATGCTATCATGTATGACTTAGTCTCATATTCGACATTTGGTTTTTATCCGTTTAGTTGAGATCTTCATGCTCCATGATAAATATTTTAGAGTCTCAACTTTGACTATAGGTTGACTTTTTCTTGCCCTTTTTGATTGATGCCAAACGGGGAGAAAAATATGGGTATAAGGGGAGAAACCTTAAGGAAACCATGCATATAGATAGGGGGGGTTAATTTATCTAAATATGCATGTTGATAAGGGGAGAAATCTCTTGATTGATATCCTTTATGCTTGAATGAAAATATTTTATTAAGGATGTTTGTCATCATCAAAAGAGGGAGATTGTTGGCCTAAGGTTTTCAACCTTGGTCTTAATCTCGGTTTTGATAATAATAAACATGGAACTGATATTTGAGTAAGAAATATTTTCAGGTTCCATATCGGTTTGCATGCGACGTCCCTAATTGAAAAAATTACAAAAATAAAAAATCGGAGGCTTTATAGTCGAGCATGTCAAAATTAGTTTAGGATTTAATTTCTTTTATTGTAAATGTTCCTAAGCCTTAGTTTGATGTCCTCATTGAGTTCACAATTCAAAAAACGAAACCCGAACTCCAAAAACTTAAAAACTAGAAAAATTAGAAAATGGTCTTGAAAATTTCTATGTATAGAGGGCTCCTTGGAGGGCTACATAATTTAGATATTTTTTTGCCATCAAAAGTCTCAATAATAGTTACTTAGGTAAAAACAAATTAAAGACATATTTTAAAGGAATTTTTGGAAATCGTTAACCTAAAAAATAAGGCTTTAGAGGCTAAAAACTCCAAACTACTTAAAATTCTCATAATGCCCCAAACCAGTTTTCAAAAACTGCCAAGAATTCTCAGAATGCCCCCAAACGACTCTTTTTCAAATTAGATAAGATTTGAACAACTCTTTGCTTTCATACCCCAATACCAATTCTATAAATACACAAAAAAAAATCTCTTCCTAAGGCTCCCAACTATTCCATTAAGCTACCGAACATTCTCTTGAGCCTTAAAGAGTGATTCTAAAGTGCAAATCCTAGTTTTCATCTCTCATTGTCTTCCTTCACTCTCAAGCCCTCAAACTTAGTGTGGACATCATCCTAAGGCTTGGAGTTCTAGGAGACATCAAGGAGAAGCTTCACTAAGTGTTTGTGATTTACTTAAGCTTTTCTCCTTGAATTTTCTACTTATTGTTTTATTGTTTTTATTTCAACTTACAATCACTTTGTAACAAGATGTGGGTGACACACATAGAGTTTGACTTGTGTGTAACTTTTAGAATTCCTTAGATTTGAGGTAGAGACACTCTCATTCTGGAGAGATAAGTCCTTGGTTGACCCACATTTGCAGGAAGAAAAAAGTTAATACAAGTAGTTGTAAAATCCTTAGTGGTGAACCAAGGTAGTGGAGTAGGGAAGGTTCCCAAACCACTCTAAATATCTTGTTAGCATTGTTTCATTCATATTTTGAATTGCTTAGCTCATCACTTGTTCTCATTCTCAAAATCAAATATAATCATATCAAGCATTCATCATAACTTAGAAACCTAGAGTTATCACGCCCTAACTCAGGATCGCCTGACCGGCTAGGGTACGTGTCAGTACCCCGAAGCCTACCACATGCACTAACCAATCATACAAAGAAACAACACTGGACCAACAAGAGAGTCATGAAATAAAACGGCGACCAAACTTTATTAAATTCAAAATAGTTTTAAGTTTAAAGAAAGCAACTCAACTTTTCAAGGAAACATTTCAAGTTTGAAAGTAGTAAATGTTTTACAAAGATCACTCAGTGCATGACCAACAACTCAAACGACACGACTACGACTACATGGACGCCTACTACGAGACCTGTGCCACCACCTGCCCTCCAGCTGCGCCATGCCACCAGGTCGTACCTCACTGGTCGGGCTTTGCAAAAACAACATAATAAATCATGATTTCACGAGGAACTCAGTGAGCGATTCTTCCGAACCTCCACTTAAATCCCCATTAGGTAACACATATGACAATATAATTCACTGAGGAATTAAAGCTAACCAATTTTGCCAAGTCAACTTAGTAATTACACCGGCCGCATTGGCCCATAACAACTTTATGTCATTCGGCCCCTATAGGCCTAAGCACATGCAAAAGGGGGGTTCGGCCATGCCATGCTTCCCCTCTCTACAAACCAGGCCAGACCGGCCTTCACAAACCAGTTCAATGAGTCATACGATGTGTAAAACAATCAAATCACTGGGTCCGTCGACTAGGATGGCCACTAGTCTCAGGAAACCCTCCGGGTTAGGGATAGCTAGTCCCACCCAACTCGAGTCTACCGTCAGCGTGACCCATTGACGAAATCTCAAGACCCTCCGCCACCCGGGCCTAACACCTAGCGGGCCCGTTAGTGCAATCTCAAGACCCTAGTCACCGCTGAGTCGTGTGGTAGCCGCTCGGCTAATAACACTCTTCAGTAGATCATCTCAAACACAATACACAGTCAAGGTTTCTATAAAAATACCATATGTGTTTTTCGGGCATTGCCCATATCTGACCCTTTTTCCCGGGTCGCACTATCCAAACACTAATGTCCATCATCTATCCCTAGGTGTAAACCTATGCACTTTGTTCCTCTAGGGTAATTACCATTCATAGGTACAGAAATTCTTACTTCTTGATTTATTTTAGGAATGATACATAGAAAAGAAAATGTGTATACCATTTCCAACAATAATTATCAACAATATTTACTAACAATAATTACTAACTGCCAGCTCTTGTGATCAGTATAAATCTCATAGGCCTCCCCGTACAAGTAATGACGCCAGAGCTTTAGTGCAAAAATCACTACTGCCAGCTCTAGGTCATGTGTTGGGTAGTTCTTCTCATGAACCTTTAACTGGCGGGACGCATAGGCTATGACTCTGCCAAACTGCATCAGAACACAGCCCGGGCTAATTTGAGAGGCATCACAGTAAACCACGAGTCCCCCGGGGCATGAAGGTACGACCAATATTAGGGCTGACGGCAAGCATTCTTTGAGCTTCTGAAAGCTCTCCTCACACTTGTCATCCCAAACAAATTTGACATTCTTCTGAGTCAACCGAGTCAGAGGAGCTGCAATTCTGGAGAAATTTTCTACAATTTTTTTGTAATACCCGGCCATCCCCAGAAAACTGCGGACCTCGGTCACGCTGGTCGGCCGCCTCTAGTTCTGCACAGCCTCTACCTTGGCGGGATACACCCTTATCCCTTCCTTGAACACCACATGGCCCAAGAACCCTACACTCTCCAACCAGAATTTGCACTTGGTGAATTTGTCAAACAACCGGTGCTTCCTGAGAGTTTTCAGGACTATCCTCAAGTGTTCGGAGTGCTCCTCCTTACTCTTAGAGTATACCAGGATGCCGTCAATGAAGATGATCATAAAACTATCCAAGTACTCCTTGAACATCTAGTTCATCAAATCCATAAAAGCAGCGGGTGCATTGGTTAGACCAAAGGACATCACTAGAAACTCAAAGTGGCCATACCGAGTCCTGAAGGCAGTATTGGGCACATCGCAGTCCCGGATTCTCAGCTGATGGTATTTGGATCTCAAATCAATCTTTGAAAACCATTGTGCTCCCCGCAGTTGGTCGAACAGGTCATCTATCCTTGGTAGTGGGTAACGATTCTTGAGTGTCACCTTGATAAGCTGCCTATAGTCAATACACATGCGCATGGACCTGTTCTTCTTTTTCACAAAGAGCACCGGAGCACTCCACTGTGATACGCTCGGTCGGATGAAGCCCAAGTCTAGAAACTCTTGCAACTGCGCTTTTGACTCCCCGAGTTCAGCCGACACCATACTATAGGGTGGAATGGAGATCGACTTCACCCCGGGCTACAAATCAATGCAGAACTTTATCTCCTTTCTTGACGGCAGACCCAATTACTCTTCGGGAAAGACGTCAGAGAACTCACAAACCACCGGTGTTCCTTTGACATTCCCTGTCGTGTCTCTATCCTCCTCGGCCACTGATACAAAGGCCAAGAAAGACTAACAACCGTCCACAGGTAACTTACGAGCCTTCAGGGCTAAAATGACTCCCATAGGCTCACCTCTTTCGGACAATCTTTCCTAAAATATCCAACCTGCCCACATTTGAAACATGCATCTGTGCGGCCATAGCAAGTCCCCCAGTGCTTTCTGTTACAGCGGCCACACTGCGACATTTCTGACTTCTGAGTAGAATACCCAAACTCTGCCTGCCGTGATGCCCCTGACCCTGGGCCTCCACGACCCTGGCTACTGTTGTGTCCCCAGGTCAGCTGGTGGTCTGCATCGGCAACAATCCCCTCAGAGTGCCAAGGCCGCCCCCTGAGGTCAGAACTTCTTCTTTGCGGGTCCGTCAAATTTCTCGAACGACACCTATGGTTCCTTCCTGAGTGCCTCATCCATTACTCGAGCAAATGTGGTGTCCTCGGTATAATGGACGAGCTTGCTGATCTGGGGTCTCAACCCCTCGACGAACCTCTTGATCCTGGCGGTCTCAGTAGCCACTAGGGTTGGGTGGTACTTAGAGAGTCTGGTGAGCTCCATCTCGTAGTCTGACATGGTCATACCGCCCATCTAACGCAGTCTCTCAAACTCCCTTTCCCGCTTATCGCGAACACTCAGTGGTAAGTACCGCTCGACTACGACCACCCTGAACTCTTCCCACATATGGGTGGTGCATCCGCTGTCCTGCGGTCCCTCCACGTGTTTGGCCAGTTCTTTGTTGATCCCCTGAGCTAAAAGCTTACCATGCGAGCCGCTGACTCGGATGATCACCCAAGCTCCACATACAGCTCGTAGCAGTCACCCAGAAAATCGGTGACCTCTACCTGCCTATCTGTCCCGGTGAACACCGGCGGCCTCAACTTATTGAAGTATGCGTATGTGGGCGTCCCTGGGACTCTGACCATCGACACTACTAGCTCAGTCACTTTTGGCACTATGGGTACCACTGGTACCAGTTGCAGCTACTGTTGCTGTTGTCTCAACTCTTGCTCCCTGTGGAGCGCCTCTGTCAACTGAGCCACCTGAGTCTGCAGCTGAGCAACTATGGGGTCCTGTACACCCTCCTCTCACTACTCTCTTCCCCGCCCCCGGCCCCCAACCTCGGCCTCGTCCCCAGCCTCGGCCCTGGCGTTTGGTGGAATTAATACCGATGCCGCTCAACGCAACATTATGAATCTCTATCACACTAGCATAAAGATTTTTTTTTACCATTAATACCAATAAATTATAACTGAAATTTAAATTATTAATCGCATGGTGTGCTGAGGTGCAGTCGTGGCCACCTGATCTCGTACCATAACTATATTGTATGTCGACATGCTAGCATATGCCTCATACGCTACCCAATTCCTAGTCGTAGTCAAGACCTAACCAAAGGCTCTGGTATCAATTTTGTCACGCCCCAACTCAAGGTCGCGTGATCGGCCAGGGTACGTGTCAGTACCCCGAAGCCTACCACAAACTAGTTCAATGAGTCATATGATGAGTAAAACAATCAAATCACCGGGTCCATCGACTAGGATGACCACTAGTCTCAGGAAACCCTCCGGGTTAGGGATAACTAGTCCCACCCAACTCGGGTCTACTATCAGCGTGACCCATTGACGAAATCTCAAGACCCTCTGCCACCCGGGTCTAACACCTAGTGGGCCCGTTGGTGCAATCTCAAGTCCCTAGTCACCGCTGAGTCGTGTGGTAGCCGCTCGGCTAGTAACACTCCTCAATAGACCATCTCAAACACAATACACAATCAATGTTTCTATAAAAATACCATATGTGTTTTTCGGGCGTTGCCCATATCCGACCCTTTTTCCCAGGTCGCACTATCTGAACACTAATGTCCATCATCTGTCCCTAGGCGTAAACCTATGCACTTTGTTCCTCTAGGGTAATTACCATTCATAGGTATAGAAATTCTTACTTCTTGATTTATTTTAGCAATGATACATAGAAAAGAAAATATGTATACCATTTCCAACAATAGTTACCAACAATGTTTACTAACAATAATTACCAACAATAAAAATAAACGATGATAACATGGGAATGCTGAAATAAGGAGGTTAATTCAGCAATTAAATTCTAATTTATAGTAAGGAAACAAGTGGTATAACAAGGTAAAGAATGAGCTCTAACATAGAAAATAATTAAACATTTTCATGCTCTACACCTCATACTAAATCCTAACCATGTATGTACTATCAAGAACATTTTATTATAGCATGATACTCCCAATCTACCACTACTAGCAATTCATCCATTGAGTGATTAATCTATAACATAAGTTAACGAGTAAATCTCTAGATGTAAGTATGAATCAACTCGAGTTCTTCTCCCCCTCTTACCCGCTCGGCCGAACGCAATATGGGCTTAACATGCTCGACCAAGACTAACCCGGGTGGAAAGGGAGGACCTTTGGCCATGAACAAGGAAGATCAAGTCACCAATCATGAAAAGAACTCGGTCCAAGAGGGTTGGGCCACTCTAGGAATTTGGGGAAATTTTGGCATGACCTCGCCCCTTTTTCCTTCATGAGGCCGACCCTTAAAATTGCATAAAACTTTGAGAAACATCATCGATAAATGACATGCACATACTAAGATCAAGCCTCGAAAGAAATTCGGTGAATCGACGAAAATCATTACAAGAAATCGATAAATCCACAATAACGTGGGTCGGCTACCCACCTACCCTAGAGATCTTGATTCAACCACTCACCTCGACTAGAGAAGAGGATGGGTGGGATGAAGACGATCTCGATTTCATCGATGACGATGCAGATCTGGCACTTCCCCAAAAGCCTCCCTTCTCCTCCCCTCCTCCCTCGCCCCTCGGGCTACGTGCGGCTCAACTTGTCTTGAGCCTCACAGCGGCTTGGGTGAGGGGTTTTATTCTCCCTTTTTTTTATAATAATGCCCCTCATCACTTAAACCCTCTCACTTGACTCACCTAAACCCGGATTGAACCCCGATTCAATCCGCGAACCCGATTTTAATCCAACTTGAGTCAAACAACCCATACATTCCAAAAACGCATTAACCAATGGGCTAAAATTTAAATTATACCTCTTACTCGCGGCAATTTCACAACTCGGCTCGGTTAGTTCCCGATCCGATGGGCTGCACCAAGGAAATTTTTATATTAGAAAACCCCGGGTCTTACAAGAGTGGAATTTGAATTGGTTGTAATCAAACTAGATTTGAAGTCAATCATCTTAGACTTACACTATTCACCCACTCTAGTGTGCCTTAATTCCTTTCATACTTGTGGGTCCAAATCATCAAGCACAAGTACTTGTGTCGATAAGGGTGGAAAAATTTGTTCTCCTTATCCTGTTGGTCGAGTATTTGGAAGGGCATTTACTTTGCTAAGACTCCCTTCTGCTTTGGAACATAAGCTCAACTAGGGAATAGTCGCAACATCATCTTCTGGCTTGACCGATGGCATAAGCACACTAGTCTGTCAGAGGGAAGTGGAGTACTTCCCGACGCTTTTCAAAGCTCACCGCAGACGACAAATACGAATGACAGAGGTTGCTTATGGAATTTCAGGATTCACTTGGCACCTCACATGGCGAACTCAGGTGTAGATGAATAGAGTGAATGAGCTGCTCTCCTTCTTGGACCATCCTCCCTCTCACTTGGACTCCGAGCACACCGTTAAGTGGTGCTAGAGCAAGATTGGTATGTACACGACTACTTTTATGTACAGACGCATTAAAGATAGAGGAATCATCCAAGACAGCTTCCAAAAGATTTGAAGGGCCCGATTCCCATTGAAGATGAAGGTCCTGACCTGGATAATCCTCAAACAATGACTGCCAATGAAAGCAATGTTGACCATGCACGAGACATACATCGACGATACCTCATGTGTATTCTGCAGGAGTGTTGAGGAGACACAACCACACCTCTTCCAATCTTGCCCGATAGTCTTAGAGGGACGGAAGAGTGTGAGCCGCGCAAAGGGGGTGCCTAGCCTAGTAATCCTAAATAACAATGATGTATGGACTAGTCGTAGCCCCCAGTTGACAACGCTGGCCATAATGGTGTTGGAGCACATGGTACACTAGGAATAACATAATTTTTAAAGAGAAAACACATGATATCAATTTTGTAATTAGAATTTGCAACAATTTATGGGACGGCCAACACCTTGAAGTGGATAGATAAGCACCACCCTCTTCCCTCTTGTTTCCTCTTTCCCTATTGTTTCAAGAATTTTGGAAATGATACTATGGGACTTAGTTTTCACTTACCCTAAAAAAGTCCACAATTAGTGATATACACCACTTAAGTATTTTGTTTGACGAAGTTAAATTCTCCCATATTAAAAAGATCAACGGAGTTGATAAAATTTATGTTAATAACCTTTCATTTAAAAAAAATGATCGTGTTTTTTTTCTCTAATTTTAATCTTACAAAAATTTATTTTTATGGAAAGAAGTTGTTTGACATGCCAATTGCCAAGTTAAACCCAAAACTTAATTTGAAAGGATATGTTTTGAATCAGGCTAATTAAACAGAAATGGGCCCAATGTGTGCCTACCAATAACAATTAGGTAAGTTTGTGGGTAGCACAATTGAATTTTTATTCGAGATTTAAAGGGCTTGTTTGGATTGTGGATTAGGGATGGATAAGGAGGAATGAGAAAGATAGGCATTAATTATTCCATATTTGACCTTCAATTTTAGGAGGGTGAGGGGTTTGGAGGTGTTAGAAACTCTCCAAACCCCTCAAATCTTTATTAAGGCATTATTTGGATGATATGAAGTATGGTTTATTAATGTATGATATGGTATGGTATTGTATGATATGGTACTGTAAAAATTATTATCTTGTTTAGGAGGATGGTATGATATGGTATGGTTAAATGACAGTAGCTGTGGAGGAGAACAGAGTCTTAGCTAAGCCGATCAAGAATAACAAATAAAAGTCTAATCTGATATGAGTATATAAATGGCATAAGAGAAATTATAAATTTTGATTGATGATATTTAAAAAATAAAATTTCATGAAACCATGAGAAACCACCAAATCCATGGTTTAAAAGCTTGGCCAAAATTTATGGTTTTCAAACCATTAGATTACCATACCATACCATGACCATTTATTAGAAGTCTTCCCAAATATAAAATTAAACCATACCATACCATGATAAATCATACTCTACCATGAAACAAACGAGACCTGAGGAGGGATAACAAATTTGGAATATTTTAATATAATCAAAAATGCCTTTTTTACCTAACGTCTAATATGAGACTAAATTAATCCAAAAATTGTTTTGACTTCTTGAGCCTTTTCAAGACTTCGAAGCCTCTTGGGTTCGGGGGCTTTGCTTAGGCCAAGGTGGGTCTGAGTCGCGTTTTCTTGGAGTGTATTCTGGAGGGTGTTTTCCGCGTGCTTCGCACGCTTGGCGTCTTGACGGCAGTATTAAAGGCAGATTAGGGCTTCTTCCTTTCATTTTTCCTACGCCGTGCTCGGGGTTAGGGTTTTCTTTCCCTGTCATGTAGAGGGTTCCCCCCCTCGGAGTTGATCCGAGATGGGGAGCCCTAAGGTGAAAATGAAGGGATCGGATGTCGGATCTGAGTTGAAGGGTAAGTTTCTGGATGTTTGTTCTGATTTTTTGTCTAATCCTATTTCTGGTATAGTACTTGGTAGATCTGGGGATAGTTCTTTGGTTGAGGAGGTCGGAAGGCAAGTTTTGGCCAACGATCTTAGCCTAAAGGCATACAATGGTTTAAATCTTGAGATCCGAGCTACTCGGAGCGGTGACCGGGTTGATGGTGGAGATACTTCTGCTAAGGAAAAAAGTAACACTCTATTGCTCTCTGATTCTAGTTTTGACTCTGAGAAGGTAAGAATCCTCCTCTTACTAGTGTAAATGGAAAGATTATTGTTAATAACAGCGATTCGGCTTTGAGATCTAAGTTTTCGTCGGTAAATGTTTCTTGGGCTAGCCTCTTTAAGGCTAAGGCTTCGGATTCCACTGCTTTTTCATCTTTTGAGTTATTATCATCGATAAAGTCCTCTGTCTCTGATTTTGTGAAGTTTAATGATTCGGAATTAAATGATATGCGAAAACCTTGGTTTGCTTCCTTACTTGGGCGTTTTATTCGTCGATCGCCTCCTCATTATCAAGTTCGAGATTGGACATTTTCGGTTTGGTCTTCGTTTAAAATTGTGAATGTTATTAATCTTGAAAATGGATTTTTTTTTTTGTTTCATTTTGAGTCGCAAGAAGATATTGTTAAGGTCTTAACTGATGGCCCCTGGGCTTTTAGAGGGGATTTAATCAATCTCCTGTCTTGGAAGTCGGATTTTAAGGCTCTAACGGAATCTATCTCTTCTGCGCCTATTTGGATTTAGCTTCCGGATTTGCCTATGGAATACTGGCAGAATGCTAGTTTGTTTAGAATTGCATCTGGTATAGGGAGGCCTATTAAAGTTGATGAGAATTTTTTTAATTGGCTTCGTAGAAAATTTGTTCGTATTTGTATTGAGATAGATTTCAATAAGCCTTTGAAACAAGGGGTTTGGATTGGCTGACCTGGTGCTGATATTTTTCAGGCTATTAGGTATGAACGTCTTCCTACCTTTTGTTTTAAATATGACATTATTGGGCATCAAGCTAATAATTGTTCTGCTTCTACTTTTACTGTTGATAATATGGATACTGTAATGCATGATAATGTTGCTATTTTAGATAAAAGTATTTCAATAAGTAAAGGGAGTAGCGGTAAGGATGACAATCAGCAACCTGCTTCCAAGTCAGTATATGGACCTTGGATCCAGGTTGGTAGAAAGGGTAAACCTCAATTTAGAAGGAATAATAGTGGTATAGAAGATAGGTCCTAGTTTAATAATGATCAATTTGTGATCAACCCTGATAAGAGGAATAAAAATACTAGGATGGAGTTTATTTATGAAGGAAATGATCCTTTACAGTCTCATGTTCAAAATGAGGAGGTTATAGATGATCCTCCTGCTATTTGTCAAAAGAGGGATAACTCTAGCTTGCAGGAGAACTTCTTTCCTAACTCTTGTCATAAAGACAAAACTGATTTGGTTACTATCCCTATTAAAATGGTAGATAGGAATGAGGTTTTTATGGGTTCCTCTGCTACTGGGTTTGGTTCTACTATTCCTAAGGAAAAGGATGCTTTTATCCAAGGTGCTGTCTCTGGGGCTTTGGATGGGTCCTCCTTCTCTGGTTTAGTAGACCAGGTTGCTGCTAGTTTAGGGGAATTAGGAGATAAAGTTGTTGACAACCCCCCTAACTCTGTGGATGGGAATAGGAAGACTAAGACCCAAACTAGGAAAAATAAGTTCACTAAAATTAAAATAGCTAAGAATTTAGCTAAGCTAGATAATGTTATCCAGACCAAGAAGAAGAAAAAGGTTAAGAAGGTCCACCCCCATTTAAATTCTGAAATTGATAGTTGGCTCCTTTCATCCCTGCCAACTAATCTAGTTGGTCCATCTTCTAAAAATATTTCTGTTAGACAGCATGTCTCAGAGGTTGGAAGCCCTTCTAGGAGTAAGGAGGTTATGTGTGTTAACGTGATGGATAAACCTATAAATAATGTCAATGAAAATTCTTAGTTGGAATTGTAGAGGCCTGAGAAGGAGGCCTGTGAAAGATTTTATTAAAGCTCAGATTAGAAATAACTTTGTTTGTTTAATTTTTTTGCAAGAAACCCATATGCAAGATTATGATTCTCTAGATTTTATTTATTCGCTTGGTAAAAATTGGATTGGTACTGCTATGAGCTCTATTGGGGCTTCTGGGGGTTTGCTGTTTGCTTGGAAGGCCTCTTCTGTTAAGGCTCATGTTATTTCTAAATTTGTAAGTCTTATTAATGTGATTGTCCAATATTATGATAGCAGACCCTAGCTTTTCTCAGGTTTATATGCTTCAACTAATCCTTTCATTAGGAATTGTTTATGGGATAAGCTTGGTAGCTTGGACCTTGATAATATTCTCTGGTTACTTATTAGTGATTTTAACTGCATTATTAATTCATGTGATAAAATTTGTGGTTCTATTTTTTTTTAGAATAACAATGTGCTTGCTTTAAGGAAATGTATTAATGATTGTAACTTTGTTGATTTAGGTTTTTCAGGTTGTAAGTTTACCTGGTGTAATAATAGGAAAAACCTGTATAGAATTCTTGTGAGATTGGATAGAGCTTTCGTAAATCCTTCTTGGCTCTCTCTGTTTAATAATATCTATGTTATTCATATGAATAGATCCATATCTAATCACTGCCCTTTATGTTTAAATGTGTTGATTCTGCTTCTAAGGGAAATTATAAGTTTAGATTCCAAAATTTCTGGACTCAGTATCCTCAAGTGGCTGAAATTGTTGAGAATAATTGGAGTATGGGTAATTCTACTACCTCCTATTTATCTGCTATTCCTAAGTCTCTGGTTATGCTTAGAAAAAAAAAATCTTTTTGGAATAAATATTTTCTTGGTAATCTTGAAGCTAATTTTAGTATTGTAAATGCTCATATTGATGAATTAGAAGCTAGGGATACTAGGTATGCTCTGTCTGATTCTGATATTGATTGTCTTACATGCCTTTATAATAAAGCTAATGCTTTAAGAAGATAAATAAATTTAAAATGGTAGGCCATGTCTAAAGAGAAGTGATTTCAAGATGGTGATAAGAATACTAAATTCTATCATAATACTATGATTAAAAATAAAAGAAGGAATAAGATTTCTGCCATTATTGTTGATAATGAGTGTATTATTGATACTGGAAAGATTTGTAATTGCTTTGTTGATTATTATTCCTCTCTCTGGAATTATGATGATAATATTTTCCCTAGCTCTGATAAGTTACCTGCTATTAATAGAATTTCTGATGATGTGCATGAATGCCTATTTAGAACTTTTTCTCTTAATGAAATTGACACTACTGTTAAGTCTTTAGGCCAAGGTAAAAGCCCTGGCCTTGATGGCTATACTGGTGAGTTCTATAAGATTTACTGGAGCCATTTGTCTGATTCCTTTCTCAAAGCTTTTAATGAGTTTCATGATATGCCTATATTACTTGTTGGTTGGACTAAAACTGAGATCATTTTTATCCCAAAAATTGAATCCCCATATGTTATTAAAGACTTTAGACCTATCTCTCTCTGCTAACAAAATTAAGCCTTACCTTAATGATATAATTGCTAAGAATCAGTCTGCATTCATTAGTAGTAGGTCTATTCATGACAATATTATTATTGCCCAAGAAGTTCTTCATTCCTTTTATAATTCTAAAGGTAAGAACCCCTACATTGTTGTTAAAATAGACTTAGAGAAAGCTTATGATAAGGTTTCTTGGAACCCCATTCGAGACATGATGCATTTGATGAATTTTCTTGATAAATATGTTGATTGAATAAAATGTTGTATATCATCTGCTTCCTTTCACTGCTGCATTAATAATTGTAATTCTAGATCTTTTAATGTTCATTGTGGTATAAGGAGGGGGATTCAATTTCCCCCTACTTATACATTATTGTTAGTCACCTTCTGTCGACTATGTTGAATGAGGCAATGAATAGAAATAGGATTACTGCTATTAAAATAAGCGATGCTTTTAAAATATATCATTTAATGTATGCTGATGATGTGTTATTATTTTTTAGAGCAAATGAAAAATCCATTAGAAATGTCAAAGATATTTTTGAGACATATGGAAGAATTGCTAATCAAAGAATCAACTTCGCTAAGTTTGAAATTTTTTCCCAAAGCATGTTGACCCCATTGTTAAATATAGAATTGTTAGGTCTTTTGGGATGAAGATTGGAAATTTTCTTATGAAATACTTAGGGGTTAATATTTCTCCTGGGATTAATAGAATTAGGGATTGTAACCACATTATTGATAAGGTTAGTGGTAGACTTAACAATTGAAATAGAGGAAATTTGTCCCAAGCTGGTAGGTTGGTGCTTATTAATTCTGTGCTTAATTCAATCCCTCTTCATACCCTTTGTGCTACTTGGATGCCCGAGAAGATTCTACAAAGCCTCACAGCTTTAATTAGAAATTTTCTTTGATCATCTAAGGATGATAATAAGGGTCTCCACTTGATTGCCTGGAAAGATGTTATTAAGCCTAAGGATTGTGGGGGGTTGGGAATTAAGAATTTGAGAATTATGAGCATTTCTTTGAATGCCAAAAGAATTGAGCAGCTTCTTAATAATTCTGACTCTCTCTTTGCTAGAATTATTTGCACTAAATATGTTTTTAGCTCTTTGTGGAATTATAACTCTAAGGCTAAAGGAAGTAATCCCTGGAAAATGTTATGATCTGCCTTTAACTTTCTTAAGTATGGTTTTAAAAAAGTAATTGGAAATGGATGTAATACTTCTGTGATTATGGACTATTGGGTGTTTGGTGTTCCTCTTCAGTTAAAGTCATCCTTTGTGTGCAATGCTTTATTTGATATGAATGTCTCTGTTGACTTTTTTATCTGTGAAAATGCTTGGAATATGAACCTGTTGAATGAATTCTTTGGTGATAGTTTGGTGGAGGTAATTTCCGGTTTGTCCCTGTCTTCCCAGCCCTGTGATGATACATGAGTTTGGACGCTAACCAATAGGGGAATAATTAGTTCGAAATCTGCCTATACGTTTATTTTTAATCAAATTCATTCCAACCTAAATATCCTTCCTCAATGGAAGAATATTTGGAAAGCCTCGATTGCCCTTCGTGTTAAATTTTTTGCTTGGAAAGCTATTCATAAAAAGCTTCCCACTACGAATAGGCTTTTTAGAATTGGAATGGTCGGTTCCCACTGTTGTGCCCTGTGCGGCAGCCCTCAAGAAACCATGTATCATGTTTTCTTTGAGTGTGAGGTAGTTAGGGCCCTTTGGGAAATGATTGAGGGTCGGTTTGTGGGAATTAAAAAAGAGCTTAGTAGAGTTGGTTTGGATGGAGTGCTGAGTAGTGTGCAAACCAATTATTCATCTACTGCTTTGGCACTCTGTTTGAATGCTCTCTATTCTCTTTGGATGGCTCGGAATCAGATAGTTTTTCAGAACCTTTATTCCTCTGTGGAGACACTACTCTTGAGATCCTTAGCTCTTACCATTCACTATGCAGATATCTCCCGATCTAAGGGTAACCAAAGAAATATTATTAAGGAAGATGGGGCTTGGAAATTACCTTCTCATAATTGGGTTAAGTATAATACTGATGATGCTGTTGAGTTAGAAGTGTTGTCTGGAAGTTATGCTTTCATTGGTAGAGACTGTGTCGGTGCTTGTTTTGTGGCAGCTGATTTTATCATACTAATTGCTCTGTATTAGTTAATGAGGCTTTAGCTGTTAAAAATGCCCTGATACATGCTATTCATCATAAATCCAAAAAAATTATTATTGAGAGTGATTCCAGTATCCTTGTGGATACTTTTAATGGCAGAATGAAATGTTTTTGAGAAATTAAGAATATAATGATTGATATTCGATACCTTGCAGGCCAAATTAAGGAGCTTAGGGTTGTGTACGTTCGAAGAGAAAATAATCGTGCGACAGATTGGCTCGCAAAGAAAGCAAAGTTTTTAAAGCAAAATTTTGTTTGAAATAAGGAGTGGCCTCCTGATCTTGTAAAACTAATGTAACTAGATTGTATTAGGTTTTGAACTTGTTTGTTTCCTTAAAAAAAGAAGAAAAAAATGCCTTTTTACCTTGAATGAAATCAAAAAAATTCTTTTATTTTTTTAATTATTTAATTTGTACAATTATCTTTTACTATAACAGATAATTTTTGACTCAATTCGATAGCCCGACGCGGCCCAACACAATAAAATCGGGTTCGAGCAAATTCTTATCGTGCTCGGGCCGTTATCAGGCTGACTTCATAAGGCCCAAACAAATATTAGATCATGCTAGGCTGGGGCCAGACGGTGTAGGCCTGGCCCTGATAGCCTGATGAGAATTTTTATTCATTATCGAAATATCGGGCTATCGGGTTCAAATCAGTATGATAGCCCGATTTGAACCGATAGCTCGATTTGGGCCTGATAGCCCAATTTGGGCATGATAGTCCGATTTCGATAGTTCGATTCAGACCTGAATCCGGCCCGATAGCACGATTCCAAATTTCCGTTATCGTGCTAACAAGTCGGACCGACCTATTTATTATTCGTGCCATGTCGGGCCAACTCGATAGCTCCAGTCTGACACGAATTTCCTGGTTTATCTTTTATGTTTTATTTTGTTTTTTTTTAATATTTGTTGAGTTTTTTAAGTTTGATTATTAAATTTTTTATTTGAATTATTTTTCAATAAATTATTAAAGAATATAAATATGTTAACTATCCTTTTATATATAAATGAGTATAGATAACTAAAATGATATTTTTATTGAAATTATTCTTTCCCATCCTACTATCTAAACAACTAATATTTGCTTCATTGGATATGAGAGATATGATTGGATGATAAATAAGGATAGATTGAATATAAATTTTTTAAATCCGGTATACACCTGATATAATATTAATTTTACACTCATTTTTTTCTAATCTATGCACTAAACAAACAATAGATATTAATTCATCCCTTATCATATTCTTCTTTATCCTATGAAGCAAACATGCATATAAGATAAATATATTATCCTACCATTTTTTATCCATCTTTTAACTACCCTTTTCATCCATCTTTTTTCCGAATCTTTTTATCCTTCCCCTCTTCCCGTCGCTCTCCACCCCTTTCCAAACTGTCATCGCCGCTCGATTTTGTCTTGCGATGCTTCTCGAAACCTTAATACCAACTAGTCAAAAATATACAAATTGGTAATTAAGGAACAACAATTTTTCAAAACCGAATTTTGGGAGTGGGAAATTCTCAGATTCAAATTTTGAAAATTCTCAAAATCCGAACCTATTGGATTGTATACCCATTTTACCCCTGGGCTAAATTCTCTAATTGATTAGAGACTTTGGTCATTTTTTTTTGAAAAATATAAAAAGATATAAAAAATAATTTAAATTTATAAAATACTTTTTATGATAAAAATGAGATATTATAGTATAAAAAATATATTTTCACTCTCTAATGCATTAAAGACTTTTGCACAAAGTTTATAAATTTAAATTTAAATTAAAAATTATGAAATATATTTTGATGTAAAATATTTTTTTGGATCATAGTATATATTTTGTATCATTAAAAAATATTTTATGAATTTAAATATATTTTATAAAAATTATGAAGCTATTATAGACTTTGCACAAAAGTCTCTAAGTTTCTAATGAGTTAGAGATTTTTGTTTATAATAATTTTTTAATTATAAAAAATAAAATTTAATTCACAAAAATATATATGTGATATAAAAGATGCGGTAGAGTCTATGAAAATATTTTGAACAAAAAATATTTCAATATTTTTATTTTAAAATTAATTTTATAGACTTTAGGTGAAAGTCTCTAATGTATTAGAGACTTTTGCTCAAAGTCTATAATAATTTTATAATTAAAAAAAAAAAATTTAATGAAATATATTTTTAAAAATACAAAAGACGTGTTGTGGTTCAAAAAAATATTTTTCATCAAATTAGTTTATAATTTATAATTTAAATTTAGTTTTATAGACTTTGTGCAAAAGTCTCTAATGAATTAAAGAATTTGAAAAAATATTTTTTAGACTCTAAGGGCTCGTTTGGTACATCGTATAGTACTAGCCTGTATAGTACTACTTTATATTGATTGACCTGGATAGTATTAGCTTGTATTATATTATTATTATACAATATTTGATGCACACATGTATAATATAATATGATATAATATAATATAATATAATATAATATAATATAATATAATATAATATAATATATAATATAATATAATATAATATATAATATAATATATTAATATATTTTAATATAATATAATATAATATAATATAATATAATATAAAGAATATTTAATATATTTTATCATTAAAATTATTATTATTATTATTTTTAATTTTTGATCGAAAGTAAAATGAATATCCAAAATATTAAAAGTTCTAGTGCAAGCTAGTGAAGAGCTTTAAGAGTGTATTACTAATACACCTTATTACAGCTTATGTGGTATTTTGTTTAGTGCAGGTATTAGTTAATACATTTTTCAAACACTGTATAGTATTCTTCTAATACTATATAGGGGTGAGCAAAAAAACTGGTTTTCCGGTTAATCGGAAAACCGGTCCAAAACCGAATCGGTTTTTTCGGTTTCGGTTTTTTTTTTTGGAAAAATCGGTTTTCGGTTTCGGTCCGAGAGGTAAAAAGTCCACCGGTTTCGGTTAACCGACCGGTTGGATATAATTTATTAATTTTTAATTATATATATATATATAATAATAATTTATAAATTATGAAAAATTATAGAAAATTATAAAAAAATTATAAAAAATATTTAAAAAATATTTAAAAAATATTTTAAAAATATTAAAAAAATCAAAACAAATATTAAAATATTTAAAAAATCAAAAAATATTTTAAAAAATAAAAATAAAAATATTAGTTTTTGTAGAACATTATCTTGGTTCAATGGTTTCATTTTTTTTTCTTTTTTCTCAATGAGAATTTGCTATTTATTTAGATTTTTCTCCATGATTTACATAATATTATTATGTTTGTAAGTTAAAAAATTTTATTGATTAACCGAAAATTATCGGTTAACCGAACCGAAAAAATCGAAACCGAAACAGCGGTTAACCGAAGTTAATGGACCGGTTTACGGTTAATGATTTTAAAAAACCAAAATTAATGGACCGTTTTTTTTTTGTGCTAATGGACCGGTTAACCGGTCCATGCTCACCCCTAATACTATACAGGAAGTTTATACAGGGTACCAAACGAGTCCTAACACTTTAATTTTTTTATATATTTTTTTATAAATTATTTTTTTTATAAATTTTAATTAGAGACTTTGGCCTATGGGTAAAATGGGTATCAAATCTACTATGTTCCGATTTTAAAATTTTGACTCCCAAAATTTCGATATGGGAATTTTATCTTTCAAAATTCGGTTTTTCTCAAAGCTGAGTTTTTCTCAAATTCGGTTTTGGGAAATTCCTTAATAAGAAAAATATTTAAACAAATTCCACATAAATATAATCTCATTGTTGGAATCTGACGTGGCCATTCCAGCTCGCTCCACGTTATAATACTGGATAGTAAATAAATAATAAATAAATAAAAATATAAAAATATAATTACGGAAACAGAAAGAAATAGGAGGAAAGAGGAGGTGGGAGAGGGGCGAGTGGGCGACCGGAGTCACCAAACCCTAGTTTAAGAGGTGGAAAACAATGGTTGTTTTTCTCAAAGCTTTAAGCGCCTCTGCTCTCCCTGCAGCAGCAATTGCAGCGCTGACTCTCTCTTCCTCCTCTTCTTTCTCTAATCCTTTTCCGACCAAACTTCCGTTCTCCCTTCGCTCAGCACCGGCGGCCCCGCGCCTTCCCTTTGCGGCCCTCCGAATGGATTCCTCGGCCACTGAGTTGAAACTCTCATCCGTCCAGGTGAGCATCGTCTTCCTCCGTTCGCGGTTCCCTTTTCTCATGCTTAATTCGGTTCATCATCCCTGATTCGTTGGTTCTTTTGCAGCAAGATGCGATTTTGCCGGAGCTTATGGTGAGTTAGCTCTTTTTGAGTACTGAGGTGGTCCTAGTATTTGAGTGGCTAATTTGTTTTCTAGAATAGATATTAGATGTCTTGTTTTGTTGAATAACTTTGCTCGTGATGTACCGTGTGAAGTTCAGGATTCTCTTTTACTTGAATGTTGATATCTCGTGCTTGAATACTTGGTCTTCTGACAGATTATTGTGGAAGCTATGTTTTATTCTAGTTATCTGATTATACTTTAGGAGCTTAAAGCAAGCCTTTTAGAGTCAACTTAGTTATTTGATCTTTAAATGTTATTCTGTCAGGCTATACAATGCATCACAACTTTTTGGTCTATCTTTTCTTGTATTTCCTTATTTTCTTTGGAGCAAACAAATTCAGTGTTTGTGACCAATAGTAGTCCAAAATCATTTTTCTGCCTGGTGGAACATTAGTTTAACACACAGTTGAAGGAAAGGTTCTATTATTGACCTGATTTTAAATATGCTTGCACTTATGCCTGTGGTTGTGTGAGTTTACACAAAGAACTGTCGTACTGATGCTCCCACTTGGTTACATATATGGAGTAGCAAACCTTTTAATCATCAATATACAATAGCAATTCCCCAAAACATACCACCATGTAGAGAATGATTTGTCAAAATTCAGAGTTGTATATCTTTGATGCATTAGTATACTATATTTGGGCACAATATTTATTGATCAGTGTAGGTTGCACCTCCATAAATCCAATTGGTGGCTAAACAGTCTTTATTAAAAGAACTTGGATTGGAAGCTAATAAGCTAACTGATATTGCTTAGTTACATATTTCTCTTAGGATTCAATGCTTGTATGTTGACTATGATCTTGCTTAAACTTATTTTTTAAATTCTTTTACTGAGTGGGACATTATTTGAAGGTCCAGAACAATCTATTGATTGTATAATCAGTTTCTAAGAGTAAGAATTCAAATATTTGGGAAGTTCAGAAGCAAATTTTTAACCAAGATAACGTATCCTACTCTCACTAGCGACAATGGGCTCAAGAATCATCATGAAGGATCACTAAATTGTTCATGGTAGGCTTGAGGGCTTCAGAGATGGCTAGATGAGGAATTATCATGGCTAGATGAGGAATTATCAATTGGTTTGTGATGGGAATGTGAACCATATTTTGATGAATGTGACAGAGATGGCTTATAGGATAGACTAGATGATTGCATAGTCTTTGAGATCACTTTCTTTTTTGTTGAGAACTTTTCATCAGCTATATGTTACATATGTATAGTTTCTTACAATAATCTTCCATCTTATATTGATTTCATGTATTATTCTTGGCTAAATTAGTTAACTTTTAAGAGAAACAAAAAATTTTGGGGCATGGGAAACTTCTTACATTCCTCAAAGCCATAAAAATCAAATTATTCTAGGAAATATAAATGTTGATGTTGATAGAGCTAGTTGTTTATAATAGTTAGAGGATTCCTAAATCAGAGGTCAAGGAGTTTGCCAAAAGTTTGTGATTAGACATATGTCATGTGAAATATTTAGCTTTAGGAATGTATTGGTCCTCTAAACAAAATGAATTTTGATAATGCAATCGAGTATCCTCCAAAACTGAGGACCTTGTAAAAAGAATAAACTAAGGGGGCATTTGGTGCACTACTAGGAAATCCTGTAAGCTAATTCAGATTAGCTTGCAAATAGGGTAGCACTTGTAAAATTGCTAGGAATCCTGCATTGTAGTGTGTGAGTATAAAAATTAGTGGGAATTTGAATTATCTTGTTTTGGTACGTGAGTAATAAATTATAATAGTAATAAATTGTTTAATTTTAAAATTTTTAAAATATGATGATGAATTATTAATTTGTTTAACAAAAAATTTAAAAATGATGATAAGTAATTTATTTATTCATAATTATTAATAAATTGGCTGAAAATAGAGAGAGATTATCCTTATAAGGGTAATTTTATCTCAAAAATATATAAGATTACCATGGGGGCAATAATGCATATTACCACCTCCCTCTAGATAATTTGGATTAGATCCCCTTGGCAAAATAAATTACCACCTTATTTTAAAAGCAAAGGTGGTAATCCACATAGTAATGCCCCCAAAACTTGTTTGGTACTTTGTTTACACTATGTAATGCAGGAGCACTTTCGTGTTACTTTGCTTGAGAATAATTCTAGTGTTGTAAGGATTTCCTGGAAATGTCGTTTATTTCTTTATACTCTTTTAGCAAAGAAAAAACAAAACAAATATGGAAGATGAATGAAAGAATATGCCGCCCGTCATGGAAGATGATATCTGTTATAAATCAGGATCAATCACAGGCAAATAGGGTAATTAGAGGTTGAGGAAAAAAATCGAGGGATAAAGGGGTAGAGAGGCATGTAGAGAAGGAGAGAGAGAAGTAAAGAATATGTTTTTTTAGATGCAATCCATTCCTTTATTCATAGTTTTTCACCTATTTATAAGTGAGAAGATTACATCTGATATTCAAAATGGTTGGCTTTAAATGTAGGCGCCAATTCAAAAGAATAAAAACTCTCCTATTTAATCTCCTAGGTAATAGCCAACTTCCTAAAGGATAGCAACCCTTTCCAAAATCCAAGAGCTATCCTACTTAAACAATAGCAAACCCATTGAAAAACGAAAAGCTCTCCTAGAGAATCTCCTAAACAATGGCAAAGATATTTTCCTAAATAATAGGCCTTAAATAGCATATTTCTACCCCATAAGGCCATAACAATATGTGGCAATTGTTCTCAATCAAGTATTTTGCTGAAATGAAACTTATCCCTCAAAGTAAAGATGGAGGTGAAGATTGTCCAAAATGATAGAAAATGATTGATTTGTTTTGATTAAAGGAATGTGATAGGATGATTGATTGGTTTTGAACTTATGATTAAAGGAATGTGCTTCTTTATACTTTTTAAAAAAAAAAATTATTTAAGGGTCTACATGAAGAAAATAAGGTTTGCGATTGGGCAGTGGAAAAACAAACTGACTTTCTTTTTCTCATCCATAATGAGCGAGTGGTGCAAGGCCATGTTTCTTGACTTCATTGCATGCCCTTGCTATATTGCTAAGCAGCTCTAATGAAGTTATGCCCTCCACTCTTCTTTTCTTACTGTGAAATAAAAGAATCTTTTGGTTTAATCCAAACATCTCCATGTTATCGAGGTTACTGCAAGCAGTTTTGTCTCGTAGTTTGATGAGAGAAAATAAAAGAAATGAGACAGAGAAGGGCCAACTACAAGATTAGCATAGTTCCTGTCTCTTGTCATTAATAGATATGCCAGAAGACATTGCAGTGCTCAGGCTGATAACAAGTCATTATGCTAGTTGTTATTGTCAAGTATATATATTGCCAATTTTGCCAAAAAGTTGCAAAACCAATTTTCTTCTTTTTCTTTATAGAAAAAGAAGATGAAATAATTACAATAGGTTTAAAAACTTGTTCTTAGCTAAATCAATTGTAAAATGCTTCTTTACTGTGTAGAGTTTCTCGTATTTCTTTTACATCTTCTATGCGAAGTGGAAATATGGTACCTATAGAGATCAAATAGAATATTGAAGTGAAAAGCTTTTTGCAGGACATTTCTAATTCGGTGTTAAATAGATTTTGACTTCTATTTATTCAGTTTACTTTCTTCTTTTTATATATATCTTCCCAACTATCACCATTTGCTATTGCTTAAAGGGTATATTGAGGATTATGTGCTCTTTATTTTCTACATATTGTAATCAATCAAATGGAAAGAAAATGATGCTAAATAACAATGTTGAAGTTGAGCTTTTTATATAATTAACTGTGCCCCTATTTCCTTATTTAGTGGCTGGCTTCTGAAGTTAATTGTGGATATACAGAAGTTATGCTTGCATCTGAAAATATGAAATTCAGATTATATTTTTCATCTATTTTGATGGAAGGTTGAATGGTTGATTAGAATGCTATCTTCCGTTTCTGTTTTATGCAGGTATAGTTTACTAGGATATCTGAATAAATGGTATTGATATTCATAAACAGTCTTATTAGGGTGTGCCCTAGTTCATAATTTGGCAAAAAAAGTAATGTAGTTGTGTTAAAAAAGATACCGTGAAATCTATATACTCTAACTACTTCTATTGTTATAAACTAATAAGCATGAGAATAGCTTAACAAGATTATAGACAAAATAGTCCACATGATGTTGCAGCCATTTTAACAATGGTTACAAGTATACTACTCATTGGTTGAGCATCTTTACAGCATGGATTTTGGGATGAAGATCTGGATAAATTGCATCCAGGATAATTATTTTGTGGATTTACTAGAAGAATATTTGGTCTTTTTCTATTTATTGTTTTTAAACTTTCTTTTTTTTTGGGAGCTGCTTCCTTGGTTTTTCGTCATTATTCTGAATTATTTTTTATGATTTTAGACAGAGTTCATGGTGGATATGAAATGCGAAGGTTGTGTTTCAGCAGTAAAAAATAATCTTCTAAAACTAGATGGTATGTAACATTAAGCTTCCTCCACAACCAATTTTGTTTTGAAATCATATTATTGTCTTCTTGTATTTTATTGATTTTGCTATTATTTCTGAAATCATTATTTTCATGTAATGGCTTTGTTGAAGATTTGTGTATACGTTACATAATTAGGTGTATATGATCTCTAATATTAGTTTAGGAAATCCTTTAATTTGAGGGATTTGATTAGATAGGAGTAATTAATTCTCAGATTTAGAATAATTAGTTTCCTAGCTTATCTTTTGTAATATTCTCCTGTAATATTTCTTTCTATCTTATCTCCTGTAGTATCGTAACCTCGTATCCTGTATATGTAGAATTGTAGATGTAATATCATTGGAGAAATAGAGAGAAGAATTATTCCCTATAGATTGTGTTATGGTACTAGAGCCCTAGGATTCTTCCTTGGGGCTTCTTCTTCTTCCTGAAGCAACCTTCATTGCTACCTTCGTTCTTTCTCCTTAACCTCATATCAGGTCGCCTTAATTGCTACACCATGTCAACCTCCCAAACCATGGTAGAGCATCTCAAGAAAGAGGATAATGTGACAGCAGTCGAGAAATTTGTTGGGATCTCTTGAGAAGCCATTTGAAGGCCATTCTTTGGTTCTTTCAGGTAAACCTTCAAACCCTTTTTGCATGAATGCCTCAAACAAATTTTGTAGCAATTTTTGGATAATAGACTCCGGTGCCACAAACCATATGACACCCACATCCCAATTTTTCCATTCCTATACCCAATGCCCAAGTAATAGGAAAATTGTGGTTGCCAATGATTCTTTAGCCACTGTTGCACGATTTGGAGATATACATCTCACACCCGCTCTCACCCTTAAAAATGTCCTTCATGTGCCAAAATTATCAGCCAACCTCATTTCGATTCAAAAGCTTACCAATGATCTTAAATGCTATGTTATTTTCTCTTCCTCTAACTGTGTTGTCTAGGACCAAAGCTCGGGGAGGAGGATTGGACTTGCTAAGGAAAGGATCGGCCTTTACCACCTTGAATCATTTCAGAAAAGTAGGAGCAATTTGTTAGTCTTTTCTCAGTCCTCAAATAAAGACACAATTTGGTTATATCATTGTCGCTTAGGTGACCCATCCTTTAAAGTTTTTTAAGTCATGTTTCCTCATCTGTTTCAAGGATTAGATATTTCTGAATTTCATTGTGATATTTGTGAATTGGCAAAACACTCGTGCATCTTTCCCTGTGAGCAATAAAAGAAGCTTATATCATTTTCATTTGGTTCATAGTGATATAAGGGGTCCTTTTACTGTACTCGATGTCTCTGGAGCTCGGTGGTTTTTATCCTTAATTGATGATTGTACACGGGTTACATGGTTATTTCTTCTTAAGCAAAAAAATCTGAGGTTAGCTTTGTTATACCAAACTTCCACTCAATGATTCAAAGTCAATTTGGGGTTAAAATTAGAGATGACAACGGTTCGGTTAACCGCATTTTTGTAGGTTAACCAAAACTGAAACCGACCTAAACACCCGCTAATCGAAACCGAAACACCCTCTAATCGAAACCGAAATCGTTCGGTTTCAAAAACCTATTACCCGAAACCGTAATCGACTTGGTTTCGGTTAATCGCGGTTAACCGAAACCGAATATTTTTCATTTCATATAGAACCGGTTAACCGTTTACTACCGGTTAATCGGTAGTAAACGGATAACCGGTTCAAAAATGCCAAAGCAGTAATTAAAAAAATATGCCAAAAAGATATATTGAAGTTATATGACTCTTGCAAACAGTGCAAATTATCAAAAGTAATTACATCAAATGATAGTTGATATATCAATTAATACATGGTATTAAATCCAATCTTGAAAAGCACAATTCACAATATAAAGCTATCCCTATTGGCTTATGCAAATGAGGGATGCCAAGTGATGTTGGCTTATGCAAATGAGGGATGCTATCCTGTTTGATATCTTTATTCCAACTATAAATTCAAAGAAAATATAAAGCTGAAAATTAGTCTTTTTGCATAGCCGAGTTTACTCAAAAAATCAAGTACACACATAAACAAAGTCCATATTCAATTCAAAGTTCAAATTACATAAACATAAGCAAGTCAAAGGTTCAAATGTCCAAGAAAAACAAGAAATCCATAAATCTTCATAACCATAAGCAAGTCTAATATTTCATTTGAAGCTTCCACCTTCTTCAAGCCTACAACCAAATAATAAAAAATGTTATTAATGCAAATGCTAAAGAACAAGAGATTAAATTATCAAATAAATTCAAACCAATAAAGCTTATTGAACATCTTCTTCTTCATCGACCAAGCAAATACAATTTGAGTCTGCAATAGAACATAAATCTACATGAAAGAAAAAATATATAAGTATATCAATATTAATATAGTTTATCTAGACATAATGTATGATAATAAAATTTACCTTCCATGTTGGTGGATAACCAACTTTGTGTGCACATCAATGCTTCTAAAGTATCTGGATGGATGGAGTCTACTTCGATGAGCACTAACTACCCTCCCACTAGTGCTAAAGGCAACCTCTGAGGCAATTGTAGAAATTGGAATGGCAAGAAAATTCGAGCAGTTCTTTGTAAAGTAGGATATTTCAATCCATTTGACTTCCACCAACTAAGAAGATCGAAGTCACGAGTTAGTGGCAAACGACCATCATCCAAGTACTGATCAATGTCAGATTTGACAACCACATCACCTCGGGATTCAAGGAAATCACGCAAGTTCTCATCTACATCATCAACCATATCCGTAGGTTGAGCATGAGAAACTTGAGAAGTGAGACTTTGAGAATTGATGATCGTAGATTGATACTCATGTAATAGATCATAGTTCATCTGACCTTTTCAATCTCTAGATATGCAGTGTCACCATAAATTGTAGGATAATAATATTCCACAATTCTCAATTTGTACGTCGGATCTAAAAAAATTGCCACAGTCAATACAATATGAACAACACTCCAATACTTTTCAAACTTTTCAAACATTTTTTTTTGCCATTTTTCTAATAACCTCTTCTTCTGAAATTTTCCATGAAAGTATTTCATTCCGAAGTCTACAAACACAAGTGAAGAATACATTAGCTGTAGGATAATCTCTCCCCGAAAACAATTCAGTTGCATTAAAAAAGTGTTGCAATTTCGGTACAAGCTTCATTGTCATTTCCCAATCCTTCTTTGTCGGTAATGAACAATAAGCTTTTTCTCTAAGCTTCAACCTAGGAAAAACATCCTTGTATTCTAAGGCAGTTTGAAGCATCAAATAGGTAGAATTCCATCGTGTTTTGCAATCAAGAGCTAATTTCTTTGTACAAGAAATTTTTAATTGACGAGCAACATCTTCAAACTTCTCAACTCTTGATGGACTAGTAGACCAAAATGATACACTATCACGAATTGTTTCAATTGAACCTTCTATAACACACAAGCCATCTTTTACTATAAGATTCAAAATGAGAGCACAACATCTCATGTGAAGAATTTTCCTTGAAGTAATAATTCATTACTTAATTTTTCTTGAACAAGTCTAATCATGCCATCATTGGAACTACAATTATCAACTGTTATAGTGCTTATCTTTGTTTCAATATTCCATATTCCATAGTATGAGGTGCAGGAACATAAACAAACCTATAAAATAAAAAATACATTTAAATAAATATAATAAAACTATCGCAAATTAAAACCTAATAATAAAATAAAAATTATCTTAGAATACGGTGTTGTAAAACCCAAGAATCATCAATGTAATGAGCAGTTACCGACATATACCCTTTTTTTTGGTTAGAAGTCCTCGTCTGTAGTAATTGCTATCCGACTTTCAACCTTCTCTAATATATGTTGCAGCTTATTCTTCTTCACATTATAAATTTTCATAATATCGCTTTTGATAGTGTTGCAAGAAACTATCTTGAATAAAGGTTGAAGACTAGCTGCAAATCTTCTGAACCTTACATGATCAACAATTGCAAGAGGATACTCGTGTACGATAATAGCATATGCTAATTCTCTTTGAGATGTCTCTTGATCTAATTTAAATGCACTAAAATGAACCTTTCCATCAGTTATCCTCTCTACCGCAATTTGTTTTTGTTTTTCAACACTTTCAACAATACTTTGACCAGTCTTTCTTGCAGCACATGAATTGACATGGTTGTGCATAGATGAAGTTCCATTTTTGCTGCATACTTTAAGAGTAGTTGTACAATAATTACAAACTACCCTAGTTAGCCCATCTATGATTTGTTGGTGAAATGATCCCAAACTTTAAAAGTTAACTTCCTTTTTTTTATTTCCTTCTACAATTGAAGAAGATAACGGGATTGGGGGATTTGGGGGCCTAGGTGAATTATCATGAATTGCATCAGTTTGTGGCGTAGGCTGAGTAATATTTTTCCCACTCATCAAAACTACTATCGGCCATTGATGACATAATAAAAAAATTAACCTAATAAAAATGAAAACAAACATACACTGTTATCCAAACTAAACAGTAGCATAAACAATAATGTATAGAATTTAAACTAAACAGTAAGCATGTAACATTACACAGCAAGCATGTATAGAATTTAGAAGCAAAGCATGAACAAAAAAACCCTTCCAAATCTACCAACAAAAAAACCTTTAAACTATACACAACATTACAACAAGCATGTAACATTACTATCGGGTAATACATCAATTGGAGATACACAGCAAGCATTTAACCTTTAAACAATACACAACAATTTAAGAAAGCATGTAACCTTTAAACAAAACCTTTAAACAATACACAGCAAGCATGTAACCTTTAAACAATTTAAGGAATCAACATTACGGTTACAATTGGAGATACAAATCCATCAATTTAAGGAATCAACATTCATCAATTTAACCATAAACAACAAACAAATAGAAGGCTAGGAGGAGATCGAAATGTATTACCTGTTACCTGCGAGCCCTCGGACGGGAACGAGTGCTGGAGCTGATCGAAATAGAAGGCTAGAGCTGATCAAAATGTGTAGATGGGAACGAGCGCGGGAGGAGATTGCAAAACCCTAGAAGGCTAGGAGTAAACAAACTGAGGAGTAATGTTGGGCACGAAAACAACTGAAGAAGACGTACCGAAATGAGGAAGTCGACTGGGAAGCCGGAGGAAGCCGTTGTCGAGCGAATCGGGTGGTTGGGAGTCGGCGAGGGCAGGCGACGCCGAGGGCCGAGGGGGAAGGTTGGAAGGGAGTCGACTCGAGGGTGATTCAGTGATCGGAGTCGCAGTCGCCACTGTCTTCGTCTCGCTGAGTCGGGTCGGATGAGCGAGTGTGAGTGTCGGTTTGCTGAGGGACGAGTGGATCAGTGGATGGTTTCGAGTGGTGAAGGGAAGGGGAGTCGCCATTCGGCAGTTCGCGATTGGCCGATCGCTGTGTTTGCCACTCGCCAGTTCGCGGAATCGCGGAGTTCGCAATGTCGCGAGTCAGGTCGGCAGTCGACTGACGGAGTGTGATGAGAGTGTCGGCTGAGGGAGTGAGGGAAAATTTAGGGTTAGATTTAGATTTTAGGTTTTTATATATAAGGGTAAATGGGTAAGTGAGTTAATGGTAACGGGTTTCGGGTTTAAATAATTTAATAATTTATATTTTAACGATTTCGGGTACCGGTTAACCGTGAAAATCGGTAACCGAAATTGAAATTTATAACCGGTTTCGGTTACCGGTTATCTGCAACTCAGTAACTGAAACCGAACCGTTTAGAAACAGTTTTTGAGTTTCACTAATCGAAACTGAAACCGAACCGTAAAATCATTATCCAAAATCGGATTTTGCGGTTCAGTTAACCGGTTCCAATTGCCACCCCTAGTTAAAATAAAGAGTTTTAGGATAGACAATACCAGAGACTACTTTAACCAGACTTTGTCATCATACTTTCAATTAGAGGGCATTATTCATGATTCATTATGTGTTAACACATCTCAACAAAATGGCGTAGCTGAAAGGAAGAATGAGCATCTACTAAACACCACTTGAGCTTACTCTTCCAAGGGAATGTTCCTAAGTCTTATTGGGGGGAAGCAGATTTTACTGCCACGTATATGATAAATAGACTTCCTTCTCCTGCATTAGATAACCAAAGCCCCTTAGACATCCTTAACAGTTTCTACCCTCACGTCGGAACCTCCAATGGCCTCAAACCTAAGGTATTTGGGTGCACCTCCCTTGTTCATATCCATAGCCAATATAAAAGCGCGGGAACAATAGGAGGGATGTACACAAGTTGAAGTAGGATGAAAACTTTGATTAGAGCTTGAAAGCTTAAACACTTCGAAAGATTATTACACAGGTAGTAGAGAAGAGAACTGCTAAGAGAAGACGTTTCCGCACCCCGTCCCCCATTCTGGTATCAGAGCTTGTTGCAAGGTAACGTTCCTAAATTCTGCTTGTGTTCTTAGTTTGATATAGTACATACTTCGAGGCTGTTATTATCTTAAGATAGGCGATAAAGGGGATAACAGTACCCGCATTTAGGAGAAGATTTCCCATACGTTCGTAATCTTAAGACAATAATAGTCAGACAAGTACATCTATATTAAATTTAGAGCATATTTATGATTGATTGGAACTTAACTGCATCTAGTTCTGTTTACAAAGAGGCACTTAAAGCTACTGAAACTCTCGGCGCTCCAGCAGAGGGATTCATTAAGCCCGCAAATATCACCACTAAACACTCTGAAGCTTTGTTTAAGCAATTAAACACTCTTATTCAACTCACTGTCAGAATTAAAGAACAATTAGAGGAGTTAGCTGCTGAATTAAAAATTTTAAAATTAACAAAGGATAAATCTAGTCCTCAAGCTATCACAGACTCCATAGACAATTTGGCTAAAGATCTGCAGAAACTAAAAATCGGAGATTCCTCGGAGAAGACAAAAGTGCCAAAACAACAAGGCAAACTCTACGTCTTCAAAGACCCAAAGGTAATCTTCGAGCAGGAGAAGGAGAAAGCCAAACAAAGATGAACACATCTTCAGCAAGGACATCTGCAAGAACGGAGGTCTTAGCACTACGACCTTCAATATCTGGCGGAGACAACCGCCAACCCACTATAGACGATCAGATCCGAAGCTATCGTTTAAGCAACCGGTTACGCCATGAAGTTCAACGGCGTATGACAACACCAAACCGAAGGACTGGCTTCCGACGAAGCCTTGAATCTCAACTAAACCCTGAAGCTGAGCTCTCTATTTCGCAATACCAACGAGCGCAGCAGGTCCCTGCAGAGACTCTATACCAAGCCGGTTGGTCAGAAAGACATCACCGAGTATACCAACATTACTCGGATGTGCGTATTCTTGTCACAGAAGGCGCACAAGTTGAGCTGCCCTTCATCACAGACCAAAGTTACAATCTATTGGTCCAAGAAGGACTCCAACACCTGCATCTAGGCATGGTTATGGTAAGGCTTCATACACTACACCGAAGAAGTGCCGGTGTTAATGCCTTAATACTGCTTAGAGACACGCGATGGGCCGACGACCGAGCCGTAATTAGTTCCGTGGAGGTGGATCTTACATCTGGTACGCAGTTAGCATACACTGCTCCTGATATTACTATAAGTATCCATGACTTCCGGGAACACATTCAACTGGTTCTACAGACACACGGCTACCATGGATGGCAGGGCGGAGAAAGTAACTTATTGCTATCCCGGTCCCTTATAGGACGGCTATCCAACTCAAGTCATACAAACTTCCGCTATAATGTTCAACATGTAGCGGACCATCTTGCCAGCAGAGGAATCCGTGCGATTCCTGGACAAATCCAATCAACGGAAAGCTTACAGGGCCAGCAATGGATTATCAGGCCCGCCTCTATTACAGTAACAAGGAACCCACAGACATCCAGTATCCGATCCAGAACTGATGGCTCTTTGGCAGTTCAGTTCGCCGACTATGCTATCAACCCAGAGGCTGCAACTCAAGAAAATAACATCGATGAAGAGTTCGTAGCCATGATGTTCTGTGATTACGAAAGTGATCTGGAAGACTGGAGTAGTGAGTACGACGCTACTGATGAGGACCTTACAGTCCTCCACCAACTTATGATGACTGTCAGTGACAACAATCATGATGATAATTGTTTAGACGATTTGCCCCGATGGGACACGTCCGATGGCTGTTCTGAAGACATCTGTCCTACCACAATTAGGTGGAACCTAATTTCTCCTGAGGGGGAAGAGGAGGATGCCACAGCTATTTTTGACGACAGTCAAGATGATGATGATGAGGATGACTTTGAGACCAGGTTTCAACGGTTTCAAATGGTTGATGAAGGAGAAACAGCATATACCGCTGAGATGGAATATCCCGTCTTCAGAAAGTTAAAGGAAAAGGTGGAAGATGCGAAAGTCGAATCCGCCTTTACAACAGCGACATCAGCAGAATCATCCTACACAACTTCCGAAAGAACCGATTATGGGTCCAGCCATGTACCCACTAGGAGGCCCAATTAACAATCAGTATGGGCTCGAAAATTCGAGCATGATGAATACCAGAGTAAATGGCCTGCGAGGAGGCTACTCTAAACACCATGATGAGAGATTTGTTTTACCATCAGCACAGACCAACACGGGAGCAATTTTAGTACTGCCTGAACAGCTTGGACAGTATAGTGATGTCATATCCCGTTGGGAATCTATAACACTAAACTTGGTAAACGAAAGGAATTGGACAGACAACAAAGCCAAGATGTGTTTTATAGAAAATTTATTGGGGGAAACCGAGAAGAAGATCTGGATTCAACTATGATGGTATTCAACTATGATGGTCTTGGTAATAGGGTCTATTGTTGTGCCATAGTTCACTATGATGGTCATTGTTCTATGCCTGCTGGTACTAGGTCTAATAGCTCCCAGACTTAGTAGAGTTTTGATGTGACGGTCAAATTGTTCCTTCATTGCAGGGGTCACATGTTTCAGAGGCTTATCCTGAATGGTCAGATCAGGATTTATAATTTCCAGCTTGCATGTTATTTGGTTCTTGGCCCAATGCTTGATGGGATCATCACCAATAAATCCTTGCTCTTTGAGTCTTCTTAGAAGTGGTTTAAACTTCCTCTTAAATCTCTCTGACTCCTTGAAATTGTCGTGTGTTGTCGCACTTAGAACTTCCAAATACTTGTCTTCAGTCATACTTAATTCTTCAATTGACGCGATTGCTGAAATTTCTGTGTCATTTTTGGTGGTAATAGAGGTGACTTTCTTGTAAAATATTATTGTTTGCTCTTCAATGCGCACACCTCCTTGCATCGCCCTTATAAAGTTGCATCCGACTAGCATCTGTATTCCGTCTTTCTTGCTCATCGGGAATGCGTATGTAAAGGGTATCTTGAATTTATTTTCCTCAATGGACATGAATCCATTTTTCAGTTTCTTACTCGCTATTTGTTGCGAGTTGACTCCATTGATTAAAATCGGATACGCGCTAGGCTCCAATGCCTCTTCAGGAATTGAGTCCTGATCTATACAACACACCGTAGCGCCTGTGTCGAGTATGGCTTGTACCCTAAAGTGCCTTACGTTTGGGATTTCCATAGTAAGCACCATATTGTAAAGCCGGTTTAACACCCTTTTCCCCTTTGGGTGATCAACCTTGTTTGTGAATGTAGCGAATTCTTCAGAAATTTCTGATGCTGCTGCTGATTCTTCAGAAATTTCTGTTGCTGCTGCTGACATCTTATTTGCAGCCTCGACTTCTTTGAATATTATTCCCTTCTGCTTACTTGTTTCTCTAACAGGATAGTCATCTTCTACTATCGGGTGTTTTCCCTTCCTTCTTTCTTCTTCTTCTAGACTTAGTTGGTGGAATTCTTCTTCTAAGTCTTCAATATCCTATTTATTCTTCAGGGTCTCTATTTCCTGCTTCAGCTTAGCATTTTCATCTTTGATGTAATCATTTTCTGCTAGTAAGTACTTTGTGTATTCTAGCAATTCTCTGATTAAGCTATCCTTATCATTATAAGGCAGGAAGTTTGACCTAATGATATTTAACTTTCTTCCCAAGTTAAATCTTGAGCACATAGGACATACCGTAAGTAGACAACTTCGGCAATGTGCTCTCATCCGCGGATTAGTAATCTCCTTGTAGCAAGTACACCTTTCGCATCCACTTGTAACGTCTGGACTGTTGTCCTCCCAGCGGTGTACACAGTTGTTCATAGCTTCGGGCAAAGTGATATTTGTCCTCCAATTATTTTCTTGCTTGGTAGGATTTGCTTCATTTGTGGTGACTACCAGCACCAATTCTTCACTAGGATCATCTGGGTTTTCTTCTACTAGAAGTATGAACGCGGATTCATAGGGTAAATCAGCCATATCCATAGATAGAGTGTGAGCTGTCCCATATTCCCCTTCGGAAAAAGAACAGATTGCATCACTATCAGGTTCATTCAACTCTACTGATAGAACATCCCAGTCATCTGGCAGCTCCAAATTCTCAATAATTGCTGCTCTTGCTATGTTTCCTTGTTTTCGCTTGCACTCTCTTGCGAAGTGGCCTTCTTCTCCGCAAATAAAACATTTGCATTTCTTCAGTCGATCTGAGTGCTTCTTTTTAAAGATCCTCACATGTGTCTCATGAGGCTTGCCTTTGTAGTTCTTGGCCTTCCTCAATCCAAATTTCTTTTCCCTTTTATAGTATCCAGGGATAGGGATCTTTTTGCAGATGGTCAGGTCTTTAAGACTTCTTTGGAAAGCAGTGCGTTTACACTGCTCTTCTAAATACTGATATGTAAAGTGTATTCTTGGAATAACACCGACAGTATTTTCGGGGTGCCTTAGGGTGAAGGCTGTTTCAAGCTCTTTGCCTATTATCGGAGGCATCTTTCTGAAGATCTTTTCAGATAACTCTGATGAAACATACATACGCCCGGACTTAGCTGCTAGGACCTTGTAATCATTAAGATAATCAAACAGATCCTTGACATTAGCACATGTCAGCCTTTCAAGATCTTCATATGCTCTATTTTGTTCTTCCGTAGAGCCAGTAGTAGGGTCTTCTAATAGGAGCATTCTCCTAATTTGTGACAGCACGTTTTGAGGGTCATCGGCGATGTTTGTTAATTCGTCATATTCAGTGGGATACGCCATTCTCCACTGAATCCAGATCTTCTTCTCGGTTTCCCCCAATAAATTTTCTATAAAACACATCTTGGCTTTGTTGTCTGTCCAATTCCTTTCGTTTACCAAGTTTAGTGTTATAGATTCCCAACGGGATATGACATCACTATACTGTCCAAGCTGTTCAGGCAGTACTAAAATTGCTCCCGTGTTGGTCTGTGCTGATGGTAAAACAAATCTCTCATCATGGTGTTTAGAGTAGCCTCCTCGCAGGCCATTTACTCTGGTATTCATCATGCTCGAATTTCCGAGCCCATACTGATTGTTAATTGGACCCATAATCGGTTCTTTCGGAAGTTGTGTGTAGGATGATTCTGCTGATGTCGCTGTTGTAAAGGCGGATTCCACTTTCGCATCTTCCACCTTTTCCTTTAACTCTCTGAAGACGGTATATTCCATCTCAGCGGTATATGCTGTTTCTCCTTCATCAACCATTTGAAACCTTTGAAACCTGGTCTCAAAGTCATCCTCATCATCATCATCTTGACTGTCGTCAAAAATAGCTGTGGCATCCTCCTCTTCCCCCTCAGGAGAAATTAGGTTCCACCTAATTGTGGTAGGACAGATGTCTTCAGAACAGCCATCGGACGTGTCCCATCGGGGCAAATCGTCTAAACAATTATCATCATGATTGTTGTCACTGACAGTCATCATAAGTTGGTGGAGGACTGTAAGGTCCTCATCAGTAGCGTCGTACTCACTACTCCAGTCTTCCAGATCACTTTCGTAATCACAGAACATCATGGCTACGAACTCTTCATCGATGTTATTTTCTAGAGTTGCAGCCTCTGGGTTGATAGCATAGTCGGCAAACTGAACTGCCAAAGAGCCATCAGTTCTGGATCGGATACTGGATGTCTGTGGGTTCCTTGTTACTGTAATAGAGGCGGGCCTGATAATCCATTGCTGGCCCTGTAAGCTTTCCGTTGATCGGATTTGTCCAGGAATCGCACGGATTCCTCTGCTGGCAAGATGGTCCCCTACATGTTGAACATTATAGCGGAAGTTTGTATGACTTGAGTTGGATAGCCGTCCTATAAGGGACCGAGATAGCAATAAGTTACTTTCTCCGCCCTGCCATCCTTGGTAGCCGTGTGTCTGTAGAACCAGTTGAATGTGTTCCCGGAAGTCATGGATACTTATAGTAATATCAGGAGCAGTGTATGCTAACTGCGTACCAGATGTAAGATCCACCTCCATGGAACTAATTACGGCTCGGTCGTCGGCCCATCGCATGTCTCTAAGCAGTATTAAGGCATTAACACCGGCACTTCTTCGGTGTAGTGTATGAAGCCTTACCATAACCATGCCTAGATGCAGGTGTTGGAGTCCTTCTTGGACCAATAGATTGTAACTTTGGTCTGTGATGAAGGGCAGCTCAACTTGTGCGCCTTCTGTGACAAGAATACGCTCATCCGAGTAATGTTGGTATACTCGGTGATGTCTTTCTGACCAACCGGCTTGGTATAGAGTCTCTGCAGGGACCTGCTGCGCTCGTTGGTATTGCGAAATAGAGAGCTCAGCTTCAGGGTTTAGTTGAGATTCAAGGCTTCGTCGGAAGCCAGTCCTTCGGTTTGGTGTTGTCATACGCGAGGTAAACTTGACCCTCGAGCATTCAAATGTGTGTTCCTTGGTTATTCATCCACTCAAAAAGGTACAAGAGTTATCATCCTCCATCAAAAAGGTTTTACATTAGTGTAGATGTTACTTTCATAGGAAATAAACCTTATTTTCCCAAGTCCTTTCTTCCGAGGGAGATTTCACAAATGGAAGAAATCACTTGTGAATCATTTGAACCTCTTATACTTGATCTTCCTCATGATTCCTGTGGCGTTGACCCTATGATTTCTAACCCAAGTACATTTGAGTCGCCTAATCCTCTCTCTGAACCAGTCTTAACCAGAGTTGAACCTATGTTATCTCCTGCTCCAACTCGAAATTTCTCTCAAGTGTATTCAAGGAGGATGGCTGTTCCTGAACCGACACAAGTTCAAGAATCCAACTCTGACTCTGGGAATGAGACCATGGTAGGTTCTGAGCAACCTTTACATACACAATTTGTTGAAACCGACTTTGATCCCACAGATAATCTAGATCTTCCTGTTGTTAGGAAAGGTACAAGAGAATGTACAAAACGTCATCTTTATCTCCTATCACATTATGTTTCTCTTAAGAACCTATCACTAACCCACAAAATTCATTGTGAGTCTAAACACAATTGTTATTCCAAACATTGTTCCTGAGGCATTGGCTGGCAAAAAGGGAATGGAGGGATGCTATGAGAGAAGAGATGAGTGCATTAGAAAAAAATAAAACTTGGGAGATTGTTAACAAACCAAGTGGGAAGAATATTGTTGATTGTAAGTGGATTTTCATACTAAAATACAAGGCTGATGGATCCCTTGAAAGATATAAGGCAAGATTGGTAGCAAAAGGGTACACTCAGACTTATGGGGTGGATTATCAAGAGACTTTTGCCCCTGTCGCAAAAATGAACATTGTTAGAATTCTATTCGCCTTGGCTGCTCATTTTAATTGGCAACTCCTGCAGTATGATGTTAAGAATGCATTTCTTCACGGTGACTTAGATGAAGAAATCTATATGAGTATTCCACCAGGATTTGAAGGAGACACAGATAACAAGGTATGCAAACTAAAAAAGGCTCTTTATGAGTTAAAACAATCTCCTAGAGCATGGTATGGAAGATTTGCCAAGGTCATGAAGGAGTCAGGGTACAAACAAAGCCAAGGTGACCATACTGTCATACTCTCTTCATTAAACATTCAACTGCAGGGGGAGTGACAACTCTTCTAGTCTATGTAGATGATATTATTGTGACCGGAAATGATAAGAGAAAGATGCATGAATTGAAGCAGAGGCTTATAAAAGAGTTTGAGATAAAAGAACTAGGGAAATTGAAGTACTTCCTTGGTATTGAAGTGGCATATTCCACACAAGGGATTTTTATATCTCAGCAAAAGTGCGTGACTGTTTTGTTGGCAGAAACATGGAAGATTGGGTGCAAACCAGTTTCTACTCCAATGGATCCAAACCATAAGTTGGGAGAAGCTAAAGAAGAACCATGGTTGATAAAATGATGTACCAGAGATTGGTTGGAAGACTCATATATCTTGCTCATTCTGCCGGATATAGCATACTCAGTGAGCGTGATCACTCAATTCATGCATGATCCAAGAGAGCCTCATCTTCAAGCTGCTTATAGAGTACTACTACATTACTTGAATGGCAATCCAGGGAAAGGAATTTTGTTCAGAAGGAATGATACTCTTGCTCTCGAAGCTTATACAGATGCTGACTGACTATGCAGGATCCCTAGTAGATAGAAGATCAACCACAAGATATTGTACTTTTCTTGGAGGCAACCTAATAACTTGGAGGAGCAAGAAGCAGGATTATTCTTGATGATTTCAGAATCAAATGGGAAGGCCCTATGAAGCTCTACTGTGACAAGTCAGCCATCAATATTGCTCATAATCCTACACAACATGATAGGACAAAACATATTGACATTGATAGGCTTTTCATCAAAGAAAAGTTGGAGGAAGGGTTAGTGTGTATGTCTTGTGTTCCTTCAGAACATTAGTTAGCAGATGTTTTAACAAAGGGACTAAATAGCTCAAGTTTTCATGATCTTGTATTCAAGCTGGGAATACATCTATTCCTCAGCTTGAGGGGGAGTGTTGAAGATTTGTGTATACGGTACATAATTAGGTGTATATGAGCTGTAATATTAGTTTAGGAAATCCTTTAATTTGAGGGATTTGATTAGGTAGGAGTAATTAATTCTCAGATTTAGAATAATTAGTTTCCAATCTTATCTCTTGTAATATTCTCCTGGAATATTTTTTCCTATCTTATCTCCTGTAGTATCCTCCTGTATATGTAGATGTAATATCATTGGAGAAATAGAGAGAAGAATTATTCCCTACAGTTTGTGTTAGGCTTCTTTTAGCTATCATAGACATTCTTTCTGTTTAAACAGGAATAAAAAATGTTGATGTGGATTTGAATAATCAAGTGGTAAGAGTTCTTGGCTCCTTACCTGTGAAGACCATGGAAGATGCTCTCATTCAAACAGGTCGAAATGCCCGATTAATTGGACAAGGCAACCCCAATGGTATGTCATTCAACTATTCTTGCCTTACTTCATCCAAGAACTTAAATTGTCAAAATAAAGTTTTGCTTTATCAGTTATGACATCAGTGTTGAACTAACACAACACACAGGTTTCAATAGATTTTCTGTTAGATAATGACCATCGTATTAACATGATGAAATCATGATAGAATTGATGGTTACAAGCAAAGTATCTTGAAGCTACAGATACGTACTTATGCATCCATGTGTATGTGTTTGTAAATACTATTTTTCTTTTGTTTATCATGTGAAAAATTAATGGTTAATATATTTTCATCTAGAAAGAGTATTAAATTACACATTTCCCAACTGTTTGTGCATCTCTTGGGTTTTATTTGAAGTATTGGATGACAATGTCAGAGAAAATGAAGGGATTTTGAAATGGATGTTTATCATGTAAATAATTCCTTAGAAACTACAGTTCGTTTTCCTATTGAAGTACTTTGTAATATGCAAATGTGTACAGAGATCTTTCTATTATGGAAGGATGCTATGTTTTCAGCAAAATGGTAAAATGAAGGATTTAAATTGGACATTGCTAGATTAGTATGCAGTTTATACATTAGAGCTTCGAAATTGGTATCATTATGTTTACTAAAAGATGAAATGAATGACCCAAAACACTCTTCTACAGACTTTTTAATTTCTGCTGCTGTTGCTGAGTTCAAAGGCCCTGTAATATATGGTGTTGTACGATTAGCTCAAGTGAGCATGGAATTGGCAAGAATTGAGGCCAGCTTTAGCGGTTTGTCCCCTGGCAAGCATGCATGGACTATAAATGAGTATGGGGATTTGACTGAGGGAGCAGCAAGCACTGGGAAAGTCTTCAATACATCAAATCATATTTCTGAAACGGTATCATTTGCCATACTCTTCTTTTTTTGTCAAACCATTTCACTAATGGGAAACTTCTCTTCTATTATTTGTTGCATCTTTGATTTTGTGTACATATGCTTGTTGCTGTTTCACTTGTATAACAACACTGCTCTGCATGCACTCGATCTTGGGGTGGTAGATATATAGCTGTCTAGAATTTGGATTTCAAAATCCATATTGGACTTCTTACTTTGTTAGTTGCATATACATATATAAAGTTTATATATATACACGAAGGTGAAAATAAATATTCAAGCATCGTTTGGTTGACATGACTTCCTGGAAGAAATTATACTTCCTAGGAAGTAGACAAAAAAGACCTTGGTTGTGTTGACACATGTTATTCAACTTGGTCTTGATCAACCTAAACATGGTCATCATCTACGGGAAGCAATGGTAGATAAGGAACCACCTCAAGTAGGAAATAAATGGTCCAAGAAATATTCAAGAAGAGAAAAGATCAAGCAGTTCTGAGACTTAACCGATATCCTCATCATGGAGACCAAGTCTTTAGGGATAAAGATGTTTACTTAGTTAATTTCTTAATTTTGTTTCAGTCATTTATAAGACTTAGTTATTGATAAGGCAACTTTATTTATTAGATAAAGATGGGGTAATAAACATCTACAAGAAGGAGATTCATTCAAGTCTTGTACTGCTATATATATTACATAGAATGAATGAGACAGACATGTCATTGCAGATATCTCTTCTCTTTTCTATCTTCTTCCTCAACCCTCTACCCTCTCCCTCTTCTATTCTTTGAGCAACCTAAACACTAGTCACCATAAGGAAGAAGAAGAAATCATCTTCTATTCCCTTGCAGGATTTAGAGGCATCTTCTCAGGGAGAGACCAACCCCATTCCCAATTCATCATCAACACGACATCGCCCGTGGACTCGATCCTACGCCAAGGCCATGACAAATATGGTATCAGAGCCGACCACGGGAGAAGAATTCCAGCAGCAAGTGATGGCACTCCTTAAGTCCATGCAAGAAGAACTAGCATATAACAGAGCTAGAAGAGAAGTTCTTGCCACCAAACTGGAAACTTTAACCAAGGAGATTGAAGGAGCGCGCCTCAACACTCGTAACCAAGAAGAGTCCAGCAACCAAGGAGCCAAGTGCTTGTATCATCCAGAGGAGCCAAACCACCATCATACAATCCCACAAGATCGCGAGTTAGACTCCATGATGATGGAGCCGCGACAAGAAGAATCCTTGCTCGGCCTTCCTCCAAGAATGATCACTCAAGGGCCATTCCCACCACCCCGACCATGATTCGAGTTTCCCAGATTTGATGGTATGAGCGACCCAGACTCGTGGCTCTCTTGCTGTGAGTATTTTTTTAGACATCATCAAGCGAATGACAATGAGAAACTGAAAATGGTGGCTTTTAATTTGGATGGGGAAGCGCAAATTTGGTTTCGCTACTTCGACAAAAGACATCTAAGGCTAACATGGACTGCATTTTCTAAATATTTTTCTGTTCGATTTAGAAATCCAGATCGTAGTTATGAGTTTGGGGACATTACAAAGCTCACACAGAATAAATCGGTGGCTGAGTACCAAAGGAGCTTTGAACACCTCCTTCCTCGAGCTGGTACCTTCTTGAACAGGACCTTGTATCAATGTTTCGGCCTTCAACCAAATATTCGTGTTCATGTCAAAGCCAACCAACCTACAGATCTATTGCATGCAATGAGCTTGACACGTTTATATGAGCACCACTACCAGTCGACTAAATCTACAACACCACCGAATCGGGGACCAATTCATGCTATACCTAGTCAGAGATTGCCCACTCGCACCTATTCAAACTCGGACATAACAGCAAGGCGAGCTTAAGGGCTATGTTTTCGCTGTGATGAAAAATGGTCACCATCCCATAAGTGCAAAAAATTATTCATGATCCAATTGGTGGAAGATGAAATTGATGAAGTGCCAACCCAAGGAGAGGAATCTGATGAGCATCAACTTTCTTTGATGGCTATACAAGGAGTCAAACAACCCAAAACCATGCAGGTTACAGGCTATATTGAGACAATACCAGTAAGCATCGTACTGGATTCAGGAAGCTCACTCAACTTTATTAGTCAACGCTTGGCTGACAAATTACATCTGGCGACAAAAGAGGATGATCACATCATGGTTTAAAATACCGATACCGGTCATCATCTCGGTGGATGACCGGTACCGGTACCGGTACGTACCGATACCGTACCGTACCGACACACGGTACGGTCCGGTACGAAAATAGCATACCGAGCCTTTTTTTTTTTTTTTGATTTTGCTGCTAAAAATAACTCCAAATTGGATATTTGACATTTGAATATGAAATTTAAACATTGTATTCAAATGTCAAATACATGAATACAATGTTCAAAATGCGGACGAATGACGTCCATCGTACTCGTACATATCTTGGGAACATACACGACTAAGGTCAACACCGTAAGTCTCCAATGCCCATATCTGAAAATGATCCCAAGATATGTATGAGTACGACGGACTAAGATCAACATTGTATGTTGGGATGTGTAGCGACTGATTTGCCCTAAGCGTTTTATGTTGCGCTACGCAGAGTTTTTGGCGGTCCCATATCGGTGTGGGGGCGGAGCCCCCGAAGATTTTTTTGAGCCCTTTGGGTTGTGGGCCTGTGTCGCCCTATATAAATTATAATGTAATGATTCTCTTATATCTATGAAAAACCCTAATACAGTATCGAACAATACCCAACGACTCTTTTTAAGAGCTGTTGGATCATATCGGGCGGTATCGCCCGGTATGACAGCAAATACCGCCCGGTATTTGCTAAATACCGGAGCATACCGGGCGGTATTTACCAAGATACCGGTATTTTCCAATACCCGGTATGTTGCAACAGTACTCAATGTCATACCGGGCGGTATAGCCCGGTATGATAGCAAATACCGCCCGGTATTTCATAAATACCGGACATACCGGGCGGTATTTACCGAGATACCCGGTATTTACCCATACCGGGTATCTCGTATACCGGTTTTTTCAAAAACCGGTATATACCGAGCTTACCGCTCGGTACGGTACGAGATTTGAAACCATGGATCACATAAGAGTGGCAGTGGCAAATGGAGCCCGTCTCACCGGAATTAAGCTCGCATGACCCTTGGACTTAAGGTTGGGAAAAGCACAAATACAAACAGAATTCTACATAGTACAACTTGGTGGCTTTGACATTGTTCTAGGTATCCAATGGTTGCAAATCTTAGGTCCTAATGTCCTATTACTTGGGACTTCGAAGCCCTCTCCATGAAGTTTGCATTGGATGGATAACCCGTATATTTACATGGGCATGAAGAAAAGATTAAAGCACCTCAACTTCGGTGCAGCCCTCACATACCTCAATCTCTTCACCTGAGCTCACTACCTTAGTGCAGCAGTTCTCAGCAAAAAACCTAAAGGGCTGCCACCAATTCGTCAACAAGAACATCACATATGCCTCATTCCGGGAACGCCTCCAGTTGCGGTAAGACCCTATCGTTATCCCTTTTTACAAAAAGATGAAATTGAAAGGCAATGTGCATCAATGTTGGAGCAAGGGTTGATTCGACCTAGCAATTACCCCTTCTGACAAGAGTTGGCGAATGTGTGTTGACTATCGAGCTCTTAATGCCGTCACTCTGAAGGATAAATTCCCAATTCCAGTTATTGATGAATTGCTGGATGAACTACATGGATCAAAATTCTTCACCAAACTTGATCTTAGAGCATGATATCTCAAATCAGAATGGTCACCAAGATATTGACAAAATGGCTTTTCACACTCATCATGGACATTACGAATTCTTGATGATGCCATTTGGACTTACTAATGCTCCTTCTACTTTTCAAACTCTGATGAATGATCTTTTTCGTCCATGGTTGAGGCGATTTGTTCTTGTTTTCTTTGATGATATACTAATTTACAGCAAGTCATGGGTTGACCGTATGCAACATTTGCGCCAAGTATTTGAACTTTTGCAGCAACAACGCTTGTTTGTGAAGCAATCAAAGTTCACATTCGCTTCTACTTCATTATGCTATTTAGGACATGTGATCTCTATTGATGGAGTAGCCACTGACCCATCAAAATTGAAGGCAGTAATTGATTGGCCCATTCCCAAGTCTCCCACCGAGCTCCGTGGATTTCTTGGCTGGATGTTACGGGAAATTTATACAAAATTATGGCAATATCACAGCTCCGCTTACCAATCTCCTTAAGAAAAACTCCTTCCGATGGACTGATCATGCAATTAATCAAATCAAAAGAGCACTTACAACAACACTTGTTTTAGCACTACTCGATTTATCTAAACCTTTTACAATAGATTGTGATGCAGCTGACCAAGGAGTGGGAGCAGTTCTACATCAAGAAGGAAAACCAATTGCTTATTTCAGCTGACGATTGACAGAAAGACATCGCAATCTTCCAACATATGAGAAAGAGCTCATCGGTCTAGCAAAAGCGGTGCGCCACTGGACTGCGTATCTTTGGGGCCAATCCTTTACGGTGAGAATTGATCACTATCAAGCTTATTATCGCGACCAAAAATATTTCGCGGTAGCGAACCTTGATACCGATATATCGTTTCGCGACCGATATATCGTCCGCGTCGCGATATATCGACAATATAATATATATTATAAATATATATTATAAAAAATATATATAAATAATAATAGCATTGAAAGTCATCACTTGTGACATTGCAGATAGCAAAGTAATAAACATAACTGTTATGAACCATAAAATATACAAAAATCGCCCACATAGCAAAGTAGCAAAGCAGCAAACATAGAATATACAAAAATTCAATTCACATAGCATGAACAATAAACATCAAGTAGCTAAAGTCATCACAATCACCAAATCTCCAATAGTCCAATCTAAAAAAGATTATCAAAATCATCTTCAATGTCTTCATTAGGGGTATTATCCATTGGAGGAGGAGTTGGTTTGAGCCCGAAATCATCTTCAATGTCTTCATCATCATTTGTAAATATCTCTTCTTCTCCTTCATCACTTGAATTTTCATCCATCAATCTTGAAGTAGAAGTAGAAGTAGAACCACGATGACGTCGATTATAAGTGATAAGCTCATTAACTCCACGTCTCCTTGGAAAGTTACGACCCTCAAGGGCATTTGAAGCACCCATGGCTTCATCAACAAGCTCAAAAGGAATTCTATCATCCTCTTCATCATCATTGTTGAACCACGCATTTGTCCCCCAATCAAAATCGTCAAGTACTAGTGGATCATAGTTTTTGCCACATTCACGAACTTTTTGAAATCTCGTGGCAATCTTTCGATTGTATTGGACATACACCAAATCATTCAATCTTTGGTGCAACAATCTATTTCTTTTCTTGGTGTGAATCTATACAAAAGAAAAGTAATTAAATAAAAATAATAAGTAATAACTAACAAGAAAGTACTAAAAAAGCATAAAATACTTAATTACTTACAAACTCAAAAGTGCTCCAATTTCGTTCACACCCGGAGGACGAACAACAAAGACTAACAATGCGCTTTGCAAACTTTGAAAACTCGGGAGTACGTCCACCGAAGGATTTCCACCATTCAACTAACATTAAAATTCAAAAAGATGTAAAGACAATAAATATTAATAAATAAAATAATACACAATATACTTACGAGGAATCCTATTTGAGCGCTCTCTAATCACCATCTCTCTTGCAAAAGGTCCTCGATCTTCATCATACATATCGGCATCTAGAAGTATCTTGGATTGTATTGTATCATCCAACACTAATTTCTCAAGAACATCATTGAAGTCTTCACGTAGTTTTCCCGAGTACACGACATCATTTTTCTTGATGTCAAAATACTTGCCCAGATTGAGAAATAGAGCCGCACCATATAATGGTGTCTCCATTTGACGCTCCCATCGACTTTCAATGATATCAATGATTTTCTTGCACAAAGTGGATTTGTGGGCCAAGACTTGTTTGATCCTCCTCTTAACTTCACCCATTGCCGCGGTTAATTCCGTCATAGCGGGTTTTTCATCACCATCCGCTATCCTCAAAACCACAAGTAGAGGCTGTGATGCTCTAATGCAATCTTCAACTGCCTCCCAAAATTTAACCGCATGGATTAATTCATAAATTTTCTTTCCCGCTTCGATCTTGCACAATTTTGAATCAAACCAATCTCCACTTACAAACAACCGCTGCAACTCTTGTTTAAATTTCCTCAAACATGACAATGTTAGAAATACAGTCGCAAATCTAGTAGCCCCGGGTCTAACAAGATCATGTCCGTTAGTGTGCTCCCTCATCGCATCAAGAAGGCGACCATGTCTATAGATGAATGTGGTCAATGATCTTGCTCTTGCGATTGTAGGCTTGAATTCTTTCATTTTTCCCACATCTTCCAACATAAGGTCCAAGCAATGTGCGGCACAAGGGGTCCAAAACAGTGTAGGCAACCTTTGCATCAACAATCTCCCCGCTACCTTATAGTTGGCGCCATTATCTGTGATAACTTGAACAACATTACTTGGGCCAATTTCTTCAATCTTGGTCTCAAGTAAGTCAGCCAACATCTGAGCATCATGACACTGACTTGAAGCATCAACAGAGCTAAGAAAAATAGTCCCTTGCGGACTATTTACAAGAAAATTTATCAACTGTCTCCCTCTTCTGTCTGTCCACCCATCTGACATAAGAGTACACCCATCTCTTTCCCAAACCTCTTCATGTTTGCGCTTTAAATCTTCTGTTTGTTCTTTTGCCTTTTTCAATAAAGGAACCCGCAACTCATGATATGTGGGTGGTTTGTAGCCCGATCCAATTTGTGCTATGCCTTCAACCATCAACTAATAGCTTCTTGAGTTTGCCGCATTGAAATGAATGACATTCTCATAGAAGAAGTTGGTTACATACATGTTAACTTTTTCAACAACCTCTTTTGTCTTCAAAGACCTTTCAATGGTCTGTTGGCTAGGACCTTTGGAGTGTCTTTCATCCACAATTTCTTCTGGAGTTCTCTGTAGCAATCCACCAATCTTGGTTTGTGATGTGGATTGTGAGTGTGACACTTGTGGCATTGCTGCAAACTGAATAGCAGCCTCTTTTTTCTTCTTCTTGTAAATTGTTCCCGAGCTTGGCACGGAGTTGGAAGCTGTAGATAGGTCTACTGGTGCCACTGCTTCTTGTTCATCATCCAAACTGAATGGTGTCTTCCTCTTAGCTGCAAGAGCATCATGCATTTCTCTCATTATCAGCGTTGTGGTTTTATCACATTTTTTCACATCTCCATAACCATCCGCCAAATGTTGTTTAAGTCTTGTGATTCCCCCATTCAATTGGTTGCCACAAAGTGAACATGCAATCAATTGTCTTTTGTTTAAATCCGGCCAATATCCATATCTCCAACCAATATCTTTCGAGTTCGGTTTCCGTTTAGGATCTTTAGAAGGATCATAAGGCGTTTCACCGGAATTTCCTTCCATAATTTACTGCACAATATAAACAATGTTGCACACAAATACACAATTCAAAATGAACACAGACACACAGCTAAACAAGGACAATGCAAATATACTATCAACTTATCATTTTATCAAACATAAACAAGGAATCAAACTGATTCTAGAACAACTAACTAGCTTAGCTGTTCTGGAATAACCAGAACAGCTTAAGCTGTTCTGAAATCAAAACCAGAACAGCTAAGCTGTTTTGGAATCAAGAACAGCTTAAAGCTGTTTTGGAATCAAGAACAGCTTAAAGCTGTTTTGGAATCGAATCAAATTCCAGAACAGCCTAAAGCCTTAGGCTGTTCTTGAATAAGCTGTTCTTGATTCATGAACAGCTTTAAGCTGTTCTGGTTTGCAGCAGCTATGTCGGAAAAAAAAAAGAAATGGCGGAAAATGGAAATGCAGACATGCCGAGCCGTGGAGAGAAGATCGCCGGAACATACCTGGTCGGAAAATAGAAAAGTTTCGCCGGAGAAGTGAGGCACCGACGGGATGAGAGGAAGCTTCCGAGAGAGTCGCCGACGGGATGCGAGAGAGGAAGAAGATTGAAGAAGAATAGAAGATACAGGCGTCGGAGGGTTTAAGTTAGGTTTTTTTTTTAAAAAAATCAATAATTTAGATATCCTTATCACTAAGTTGGATGAAAAAAATCGCAAAAAAAACCCCTGGCCCAGCGGTGGAACCTTTCCGGTCCACCGCGCGGGCCAGGGTTCGAATCCCGGGCTTTTTTTCTTTTCTTGTACCGCCTATCTCGTCGGGATCTCGTCCAAGATTGGACGAGATCCCGACGAGATAGGCGATATCTCGGGATCGCCTGTATCGTCTGGATGATACAGGCAAATCCACCGAGACAGCGATATCTCGTCGCTATCTCGACGAGATAGCGACGAGATGATAACCCTGATCACTATGCTCTTAAATTTCTTTTGGATCAACGCATTGTAACAGGGCCACAACAACATTGGGTTTCCAAATTATTGGGATTTGATTTCCGAATACAATATAAGGCTGAGACACAAAACCAAGCTGCAGACGCCCTCTCAAGACGGAATCAAGATGAAGCTACAACAATGGCCATTTCTCAGCCACTACCTTCATTGATGACATCAATAAAATCTACGACTTTACAAAATCCAGAATCCAGAGAATGCTTAGGCAGAATTAAGAATGAACCACAACCTTCATTGTGGTCAGTACATGATGGGTTCATCTTCTATAAAACCAGAATTTTTATTCCACTTTCCAATGGTCTTTGAAACGAAATAATAGCTCTCGTACATGATGCAACACATGAAGGATACCAGCGTACATTGCAACGTATCAAAGCAGAATTTTTTTGGCCAAACCTACGTCGAGAGGTGAAACAATATGTGCAATATTGCCTTACTTGCCAACGACATAAAGCTGAACATTTGTTCCCTGCCGGTCTACTGCAACCACTTCCAATTCCCTTGCAAATATGGAGTGATGTCTATGGATTTTATTGACAGACTTCCCAATTCCAGTTTTTTATCATGGTTGTTGTAGATAGACTCTCTAGGGATGCCCATTTCATCGCCTTGACACATCCTTATTTGGCGATAACAGTAGCTCGTGCTTATTTTGAAGGGATATTTAAGATACATGGTTTATCTGAATCAATTGTAAGTGATCGTGACAAGGTCTTCAAAAGTTCCTTTTGGCAAGAACTACTGCACCTCAGCGGCACCAAACTATGTTTCAACACTGTATATCACCCTCAAATAGATGGCCAATTTGAAATGATTAACAAGAGCTTAGAAATGTATTTACGCTGTTTTACATCAGATAAACCAAGGAAATGGCGTTGGTTATCATGGGCAGAATATTGCTATAATACAGCATTTTATTCATCATTAAAAACTACACCATTTGAAGCTGTATGTGGTCGTCCTCCTCCTCGTCTACTTCCATATACAGCTGGAGCAGCACGCCTAGAAGCAGTAGACATTGAACTCCGTAGCAGGGATCAAGCAATCAACTTATTACGCAGTAGACTCCTTGAAGCACAGCAGACTATAAAGCGATTTTACGATGCTAAACATTGCGACATACAATTCGAAGTGGGGGAAAAAGCACTATTGCGTCTGCAACCATATCGGCAAGCTTCCTTGGCTAATAGACGTTCTCAAAAACTCGCTGCTAAATTTTATGGACCATTTAATGTTAAACAGCGCATTTGTAAAGTTGCTTATGAACTTGAACTTCCACTAACCTCTAAACCAGTGTTGTCAAATAGCGGCCATGGCGTGGCGGATTTTGCTAAATCCGCCACACAGAAACCGCAATGTTGCGGTTTCTGTGTGGCGCTGTGTGGCGCCCGCCATCCGCCATGGCACCATGGCGGAAATGGCGCCAATGGCGGAAATGGCGCTACTTAACCTTTTTATTTTTATTTTTTTTTAAAAATAAGGGTGTTTGTGAAATTTTTTTAGAAGGGTTAAAATTAAAACCCTAAACTTCTTCATATGGCTGGCGGCTGCTCCCACTTAAAAATTTTCCACCAGCGGTTGCTCCATTCCGGCGATGAAATCCGGCGAATAGCTCCGGCAAGGAGTTCCGGTGGCAAAATAACAGTTTTTAATATTTTTTTAAGGTATTTCTCTCCCATTCACTTCTCTTCTTCATATCATTATTTTTTTCTTGTTTTTTAGATTTTTTCCTCTCTCTTTTCTCTCTCATACATATGTGCAGTTTTTTTTTCCGGTTTCTTTCGATTTTACTTCTGTTTTTTTTTTTTTTTTCTTGTTTTTGTTTTCTTTTTTTTTCTTGTTTTCTTTTTTTCCTCTTTCTCTTCTGTTTCCTACTTTTCTTTTTTACTTATGTTTTTTTTCTTTCTTTCTTATTTGCGGCTCTTGTTTTTTTTACTTTTGTTCAATTCTTTTTTTTCACGTCTGTTTTTTGTTTCTTTCAGTTTCTTTCTTTCATACTTTTGTTTTCTTCTTGTTTCTCTTCTATTTTTTAGTTCTATACTTCTGTTTTTGTTTCTTTCTTTCATTTTATTCATTTATTCATTTCTGTTTTTTTACTTCTGCAGTTTTGTTCATTCTTTTTTTACTTCAGTGGGTATATTTTTTTCTCCTTTTTTTTTTCTTTCATTTGATCATTTGATCATTTCAGTTTCATTTTTCTACTTATGTTTTTTATTCTGTTTATTTCATTTCAGTTTTCATTTGATCATTTGAATGAGAGCTTCTCATTCAACTTTTTTTAAAATTTTTTTTGAAAATGTTGATGTTCTTATTAGTGCTTACTGCTTAGTTGTAGTTATATGTATATATATATATATACACACGGCCGCCATGCTTCCGCCATTGGCCGCAACGCCATCCGCCATATCTGTATGGCGGATTTTTGGCTTTCCGCCATGAGCCGCCATCCGCCATTAATAACACTGCTCTAAACTTCACCTAGTATTCCATGTCTCAGCCCAAGAAATTTAAAGAAGGGGCACAAAATGTGGAGCCATTGTTACCACCCATCAGAGATGAACCACAAGCTATTTTGGATACCAAGAAATCACAAGGAGGCATGGAATTATTAGTTCATTGGCAGGGTATGTCATCATGTGAAGCATCTTGGCAATCATATATAGATTTCAGATTTAGATTTCCCACCTTCAAGCTTGAGGACAAGCTTATTGTTAAAGGGGAGGGTAATGTTATGCAACAACCTGGTCTTGATCAACCTAAACATGGTCATCATCCACTGGAAGCAATGGTAGATAAGGAACCACCTCAAGTAGTAAATAGATGGTCCAAGAAATATTCAAGAAGAGAAAAGATCAAGCAGTCCCGAGACTTAACCAATATCCTCATCATGGAGACCAAGTCTTTAGGGATAAAGATGTTTACTTAGTTAATTTCTTAATTTTGTTTCAGTCATTTATAAGACTTAGTTATTGTTAAGGCAACTTTATTTATTAGATAAAGATGGGGTAATAAACATCTACAAGAAGGAGATTCATTCAAGTCTTGTACTGCTATATATATTACATAGAATGAATGAGACTGACATGTCATTGCAGATATCTCTTCTCTTTTCTATCTTCTTCCTCAACCCTCTACCCTCTCCCTCTTCTATTCTTTGAGCAACCTAAACACTAGTCACCATAAGGAAGAAGAAGAAATCATCTTCTATTCCCTTGCAGGATTTAGAGGCATCTTCTCAGGGAGAGACCAACCCCATTCCCAATTCATCATCAACACGACATCGCCCGTGGACTCGATCCTACGCCAAGGCCATGACAACACACTTGCTGTAAAAGGGCAAGATGTAACCTAGCTATAAAAGGCAAGAAATAACCTAGTTAAGTTACACTGCCTGCATTGTATTTGAAAGAAAAAGACAATTTTATTGTATTTATGCAGAAGTTATACTGTGTCATCAATGTTATGATATTAGATAACTACCTATTAATTTTATTTCAATTTATTCTTGGAAAAATATGTAGTTTTTTCATATTAACTAGAAATAAATTAATTTTTCATATATAATAAATTATTAATTTAAAAATAAAATTAATTTTCCCATATATATAAATAAAAATGATTAATTTATAGAAGGAAAGGTATATTGGTCATTTGATGTGTACTTTCGCGCACAAACATCCTATAATTTAATTTCTTGTCAATCGAATACTTTTTTGGTACTTTCAGAAAATATACGTGGGAAGTTAATTCATGGAAAGTACAATTTTTTTCGGAAAGTTACTTCCCATGTCAACCAAATGAGGTCGTACATCTCATGTCAACCAAACGAGGCCATACTTCTCATGTCAACCAAACAAGGCCGTACTTGCCATGTCAACCAAACGAGGCTTTATAGATATATTTTTTGATGTTCTCAATTTCAATGCTTTCAAAGGTAACTATATTCTCTTTAGCAGAGAAATTGTTGGCCTTGGAATGTTTTTGTATTTAATTTATTTTTCTAGATTTTACTTTTTTTTTTGTAGAAGTAATGAGCTAAAACTACATTCTTTGTTTCCTAAAGAGGAATAAGTTGAATCTTGGATCAAATTTGGATCCAATTAGGTTCAGCAACAAGCAACCTGATTTGGATTTTGAACCCGAGTCAAGCCAAGTCATCTTATTGATGGCTGCAATCTCAACCGTCCATCCATAAGTCACATTTCTTTAATCCAAGTCCATGGAGTTTACAGACTAAACTACTACAAATAAAAAAAAAAAAATCAAATAATTTCTAGAAAAATGCAGAAAATATAAATGATATAGAAAAATTTCTGGTGTCTAACATAGTTCTATCAGGGCGCATTTTCTTTCTACTTTGGTCCATGCCTGCTTAAGTGATTCTCTCACAAACAGGTTACATAGCAGTGACGGTCTTCATCCCTTGTATTCTTCGACTTTGACCTATTGGCAGTTTCTTTACAGCTTACCAATGAGGTCTTTCTATCAATCTAATTGGCAGATGGTATGAGGTTTGGGATATCACCTGAAGAGTACAGAAATAGTTGTTTTAAAGGATCTTCCTTTGAGAAATTTGGTTGTAAGACTACCAATGTGTATCTATATAGCATATTGAAGTTGCTACTATAGTCTAGATAACTTCATGTAGTTTAGTTTCACTTATTACCAATATTGTTGCATGCTTCAAGCTTAGTTGTTAACATGGATTGAAATCTTGTACCTACTGGGTGGTATGCCTAATACCTACTGAGTTTTCAAAAAATTGGTATCCGTACACCCCAATACAGCTCGGTACCAAGGTGTACCACATATACCGTCTGGACAGCTTTTGTACTGGGCATAGGGATTGGTACGGCCCAATATCTAGTTTTCTAGCCATTGGGCATTTTTTATACCGGCTCCAAACAGCTGGGAGTCTTGGGACCAATTTTCTATGGTTTTGGGGGCTATAAAAAGTCCCGTAACTTTCTCATTTATCTCTCACTCACACTCTAGCTCTCATGCTCTCTCAAATCTCTTTTTTTTTTTAACAAAGATAGAAAGTCACAATATGTGACTATACTAGGGTTCGAACCCTAGATCTCTAGGCAACGTTCCACATGTTGCCACCAACTGTGCTACCCACAGTTGGCTCTCTCAAATCTCTCTTTCTCATTGTAAGTTTGTATTTTTTTTCATTATAACTTAAAGATTAAAAATCATGTTTATAATGTATTGGATCATGGTTGGTTGAGATGTTTGTTGTTTTTGATTGTCTATTAATGGATTATGTGTTTTTTTTATCATTTTAAAAATAAAATAATGGGTTTGGAGCTTAAAATTATGTTTTGAAGCTTAAAAAAAAATAAAAAAATTCGTACCGGTTAATTACCGACAAGATCTTAAATTATGGTTGTTAAGTTCTAGAAAAACTCGCACAGTTAAGTAATTATTACGATGGAAAGCATAACCACAACCATGCTAGAGGAGATCCGAAGATTGTAATGTGTATGCATGACATAGAAGTTGGCTATCTTTCGTCATCCTAGATAATTATGCTGAAAAGATTTGCATTGATCAAGGGTTTGAACTTTGTGTGAAAAATGCTACTGGAGGTTCTAATAGAAGGCACACTAGTATCAGTTTCTCATTGAATGTTTTGGAATTCTTTGTGATTATTATTTTGTAATTTAGTGTTTGAAATTGCGAAATTGGAAATAGCCTGCTAACTTTTCTTTAATGATTTCCTATTTCTTGCAGCCCCTTGGTGACCTGGGAACACTTGAAGCTCTTGGAACAGGTGAAGCCAACTTCTCAGGCTCTACAAAGATGATTAAAGTTGCTGATCTCATTGGCCGTTCCATTGTCGTCTATGAAACTGAAGATAAATCAGTCCCAGGCATTGCTGCTGCAGTTATAGCAAGAAGTGCAGGAGTAGGTGAGAATTACAAGAAGCTCTGCACTTGTGATGGTGTTACCATATGGGAGTCGAGCTAGTTCTTTTGGTAGATGCTTCCGGTGTATGGAGTTATTTAAGTCGGCCTTCTTGATGACATTCACCTTATGTAAAACTACTTCAAATGTGCATCTTGCCTAATAAAAGCAAACACTCGTAGAATATCTATCATATATTGTTATCATAAATATTGGCATAGTCATAGAACTATCCTATATATGTATCTTCATACTTTTTCTTTTTTCAGAGGTAAGAAGTGATAGAAAAAAAGTATGTATATTCTAAACCAGGACAATTTTTTGATTACCGTAAAAATAAGTCCTGACAAGAATATTTGTTGATGACATGCATGGTTAATAAAATAGTTTGATTTTTTCTACTTCCATGCAATGATTTTAAGCTTGGACTGATTTTGAAATATTAATAAAAATAAAAATTAAAGGTCTAGGTGTGGATCTTATTGATAGGATCTGTTCTTACCTAATTCAACCGATCTTTGATGGGATATAATCATTTCTTGATTAAAATTTGAATGTATATCTGGTTTTGAAAGTATTGTTACATGCTCTACGGAGTAGGACCACTAGGATCATATACCTGCTTAATTAGATTTACTTACTCTGTTACTTTGTAAAGCTTTTGTCCAGTTAATAAGTCTCTAAGGATCTGTTATGAGCTGAGTCGAATACAATGTAATAAGTGTAAAGCTAAAGGGTACTGAGGTCTTTACTTGGTCTGTAAATAGCTAGGTATAAATAGACTTTTACCTGCCATAATAATTACTAAGTGAAATAAGATTCAAGTTCATCTTTTCCCTCTTCTTCCTCTCGAATACTTGAGATTCACAAATCTTTCTGCTCATCTGTTTACAATATAGTATCAAAGCAGGGAAGCTCGATTGAGCTAATTGAGAATCTCTCAGGGTTCATTTGAGAAGCTATCTTGGTGGTGATCGAGCGATTGGTGTCCGGCGATTGAGCGATCTATGTCTGGCGATCGAGTGTCCCGCATCAGGTGATTGAGTGATCTGCAGTTGGATTCATTGACTCATGGCCAAGAATCGTAGATCAGGTGCGACAAGATCAACCATGGCAGATTTGCGTAATGTCCAAGACAACGGATCATCATCAGAGATAGCTGAAATCGACGGCAGCCTGTATGTTCTTCAAGGGAACGATAATTCGAGTATGAACTTAGTAAATTTGCAGCTTACAGGGCATGACAACTATTTACCCCGGAAGCAATCAATGTTAATCTCCTTATCTGCCAAAAATAAAGTGAGCTTTATCAATGGAACATTGCCTGCTCTCGACGAATCGTCTCATCAGTTTAGGCTCTGGAAGCGTTGTGACGACATAGTCAGATCATGATTGCTGCAATCAGTGACCCCAAAGATGTCCACGAGTATAATGTATGCCCAATTCGCTACGCAGATGTGGAAAGACTTGGAAGGAAAGTTTGGAAGGAGCAGTGAATCAAGAATATTTGAAATTAGAATGTTGATTGGCTCAACTAGGCAGGGAAACTTATCAGTGGCAAATTACTACACCAAACTCAAATGTTTGTGGGATGAATTAGATGCATTGGAAGTAAGAATGAATTGCAACTGTGAGTTGGGAAGAATTAACAGAGATAGAAATAGACTCACCCAATTCATGATGGGATTAAATGAGTCATACACTAGCATAAGGGGGCAAATGTTGCTGATGCGACCATACCTGAGACACTGTTGGAGCAGGAGGAAACCAAAAGGCAAGTAGGTGTTCAGAATGCAGACACTGTGGAAAAAGTGGCCCTAAACAGTGTGTATTAGAATTTTGACACAGGAACCAAGCCAAACAAAAATAAGAATCAACCATACTTGAGAAAATTTTGTGACTATTGTCAAAAACTTGGTCACACTCGAAATGTGTGCTACAGGATACATGGGTATCCTCCCGGGCATAGATTATATAAAGGAAAACAGAAACAGAATGAGCAAAGTTCAAGTGACAAATAAGTGTACAATGCACAATTAGTGAAGCATGATGAGAAAGAGACTCAAGAGAAATCAACACCAGCCTCAGCACTCAATCTCTCAGAGGAACAGATAAGTGTTCTCATGAGTTTCCTTTAAGTAAGTGCGCAGGACAACATGAGGTCAACATGGCTGGTATGACTACTTGCTTATACAATTGCTAAGTGTCTAATTGTTCATATGTTTGTTCAATGCTCAAAAATTGAATTCTTGACAGGTGCAACAGACCACATAGCCTCTAGTCATGTCATACTTGAAAACTCCCATAAACCCTTACATAGTGATAAGGTAGCCTTACAAATGACACCTCAACCTTTCACGCCTAGGAATAGCTTACATAAACAAAAACATCAAACTTGCCAACACTTTATCAGTGCCATCCTTTAAATTCAATTTGATGTCAGTAAGTAAGTTAACCAAGGAACTTAACTGTTCAATCATTTTTAATCCATCCCATTTTGCAATTCAGGACCTAGCTACAAAGAAAATTCTTGAAAGTGGTAAGGAGGAAAATGAGTTGTACTTGATGACTGGAGCTTCACCATTCAACTACAACAAAGAGCACATATCTCAAGCTTTAAACATCAATCTAATTAAGTCTGCGTTGTGGCATCTTAGGCTTGGTCGCATGTCCATAACTAGGATGAGATTGTTAGCTCATGTCATTCAGGAGTTGAATAAAGTTCCTGACTTCTTTTGTAATGTCTGCCCAAGAGCAAAACAATATATTTTACTTTTTCCCAAAAATGCAAATAAAAGTTCTGGTTCATTTGATATGTTGCATTGTGATGTGTGGGGATCTCATAAAGTCCAAACTTATGATGGTTGTAGATACTTCTTGACTTTGGTGGATTACGAGACCATGTTGGACTTATCTGTTTGCTAACAAAAGCCAAGTTCCTATTCTACTCACAAGCTTCATCAAAATGATACAAAACCGATTTTCAAAGACCATCAAAGCCATTCGAACGGACAATGAGAGTGAGTTTTTAAATTCAACCTTAAAAGACTTCCTCTCAAATCAAGGAATCATGCATCAAACCTCCTGTGTAGAAACCCCTCAACAAAACTCAGTTATTGAAAGGAAACATAGGCACCTCCTAGAGGTAGTAAGAGGGCTGAAGTATCAATCCAAGCTACCCTTAAGGTTCTGGGGAGATTGTATATCCACTGCTACCCTATCTAATAAAATATGTTACCTAGTCCTATTATCAACAATTGCAGCCCTTATGAACTGTTATACACACCAAACCCAATCTCAACCACCTTAAAATTTTTGGATGCCTGTGTTATGTAAACACCCTCAAACAGGGAAGAACCAAGTTTGATCCAAGGGCAAATGAATGTGTCTTCATAGGGTATCCTTATGGGAAAAAGGGTTTGAAGGTTTGTGATTTAAAGACTCACTCCATCATTGTTTATAGAAACATCACCTTTGTTGAACACATATTTCCTTTTCAACCACAAGATGCCACCAAAACCATATTTTCTCTTCCAAATATGATAAATGATGCAAATGAAAATTGTATCATCTCAAGCTTCGATTTTTCAAACCAATCCATTGATATTCAGTCTATGCTCCACCAAATTCAAGAATCAAAATGAAAATCCAAGTGAGTCTTGTGACCATGAAGAAAAAGTTATTTAGTTAGGAGAAGAAGATCAGTTAGTTGTTGAGTTGCCACATGTATCAAGTAGTCAAGAGTCTAGTGAAAGTACTTCATTAGAAGTAGTCAGACTTCATCCATACAGAGTGCATCCATTCCAAGTTCACCAAAGATAAGAAAAAGTTAGAGAGTGGTGAGAAAACCTAAGAAGCTTCAAGATTACAAGTGCAACCTAGCTTTTGAAAAAAACACTTCCCAAGGTTCTCTCAAAAGCATTCTATATCATTTAGAGAAGTATTGCAACCTATCCAAAATCCCAAAGAGCCATAAAGCCTTTATTACCACCATTGAAACCCACCAATATCCAAAAACCTATGAGTGTAGAGAAGCAATTGGCTGTAAATGGGTATTTCGGACTAAATTTAGGCCTGATAGGAGTGTAGAGAAGCACAAGTCAAGGTTGGTGGCAAAAGATTTCACACAAATAGAGGAAGTGGATTACCAGGAAACTTTTGCGCCAGTCTCCAAATTGGCCACTGTTAGAATTCTACTAGTTGTTGCAGCAAGTTTCAAATGGCCTCTACATCAATTGGATGTGAACAATGCTTACCTTCATGGTGAGCTTGAAGAGGAGGTGTATATGCAAAAACCTCCCGATTATGATGATCCACAGGATAACAGAGTTTGTAGATTGTTAAAGTCCATTTATGGACTGAAACAAGTAGACCGACAATGGTATACAAAATTATCAAATAGCATAATGTCACAAGGGTACATACAATGCTCAGCTGATACATGCATGTTTGTTAAAAGAAAGGATGATTAATTTGATCACCATTTTAGTATATGTAGATGACATCATAGTCACCGGAACAAATCAGGTTGAGATCAAATGTTTGAAGGCCTTCTTGGATGACCAGTTCAAAATCAAAGACATGGGTGAAATGAAGTATTTCCTAGGATTGGAAATACAAAGAACAGGTGAAGGCTTACATGTTTGTCAAAGGAAATATATTATTGATTTACTGGATAAGATGAAAATGAAGGAATGTAAGCCAATGAACACTCCTATGCAAGCTAATGTCAAGTTCAGTAATGACCCGACTGATGCTGATCCTATATTTGAGGATGTTGGTATGTACAAAAGACTGATAGGCAAACTCATGTACATAACTGATATTAGCTATAGTGTACATACACTCAACCAATTCACTCAAAAGCCTTTGAAATTTCATTATCAAGCTATTTTAAGAAGAATACTTAAATACCTGAAGAAAGAACTCGGATTGGGTCTATTCTATGCAGTTGTTAATTCCTTGCAAGTGACAGGGTATAGTGATGCTGGCTGGGGTAGCTACCACATGTCTAAAAGATCAATATCAGGTTATCTTGTAAAGTTTGGTTCATCATTGATAACCTGAAAATGTAAAAAACAACCCACAGTCAGCAGGTCAAGTGCTGAAAGTGAGTTGAGGGCTCTTTCTAGCACCACAGCTAAGGTGATATGAGTGATGAAGCTGTTAAATGAGATAGGCATAGCATGCAGGAAATCAACACCTATTTATTGTGACAAAGTGATCTACATATAACAACCAACCTTGTTTTTCACGAGAGAACCAAGCACTTAGAAGTAGATTGCTACTTTGTGAGAGAGAAATATCAGCGGGGGGGGGGGTAATTGAGGAGTACGACCACTAGTATCATGTACTTTCTTAATTAAATTTACTTACTCTATTACTTTGTAAAGCTTTTATCTAGTTAATAAGTCTCTAAGGCTTTGTTAGGAGCTGAGTCAAATACAATGTAATAAGAGCCCATTTGGTACATTGTACAGTACTAGCCTGTATAGTACTAGTCTATATTAATTAACTAATCTGTATAGTATTAGCTTATATTGTACTATTATTATACAGTGTCGGGTGCAGACATGTACTAGCCTATATAATATAGTCTAACTTGTATAATATAATATAATATAATATAATATAATATAATATATTCTATTATATTCTATTATAATATATATTATAAAAATTATATAATATATTTTATCATTAAAACTATTTCATAAATTAAAATTATTTTTAAATATTTTATATTATTTTTTAATTTTTGGCCGAGGATAAAATATGTATCCAAAATATTGAAGATTTTAGTGCAGGCTAATGAAGAGCTTTAGGAGTGTATTACTAATACAACTTATGTGGTACTATTTTTAGTGCAGGTATAAATTAATATCCTTCCCAAACACTGTATAGTATTATCATAATACTATACATGAGGCTTATATTGGATACCAAACGGGCCCTAAATGTATAGCTGAAGGTTGTATTAATAATACATTCAGCTTATAATACAATGTATTTACACTTATTACATTGTATTCGACTCAGCTTATACTGTATAACTATTACAGGTCTTTACCTGGTCTGTAAATAGCCTAGGTATAAATAGACTTTTACCTGCTGTAATAGTTACTAAGTGAAATAAGATTCAAGTTCATCTTTTCCCTCTTCTTCCTCTCGAATATCTGAGATCCACAAATCCTTTAGCTCATCTGTTTACAATACCACTGAAGAACGTCTGGTTTCAGATTGGCATGAGATAGCAGGGAAGTCACTCCGAAATATCATTGGAAATTGATTCCCGGTTCATAGTAGCAGTGAACAGTGAGTGAAACTTGAAACATTAATAAGTATGCCATATTATTTTTTAATTAGGAAATGAAAAGTGGGAAAATTGGGGGTTCAACATTCAATTTTTTAGGAAACAAAGTATAAAATTACCGGGGCATTTGTATTTACCATTTTTGGCCAACGAGTGAATAAATTTTTACACCAGCATAAAAAACAATGCTCGTATTGTGTCAAAATGCCAAGGGAGAAAAATTACTTACCAGCGCTAGTAATTAGAGTCAGCATGGCAATTATATAAAAAAATTATTGCATACCCACACTAATTGCTGGCAGTATTATGAAAAAATAAATAAATTCAGATTAAAATTTGAATTTCAATCTGAATTCAATTGTATTCAATATATTGGCGCAAGTACTAGCGCCAATTGAAGTGATCATTTGAAATTGAGGTCAAAACTAAAATTGAATTCAATTTTAAGTCAAAATTGAATAAATTCAACTCCGTTAGCAGAATTGAATTGAAAAAAAATTCAATTTTACAATACATATATAATTTATTTATACATATATTAATAATATATATTATGCATAAGGTTATATATAAATGTGTTATTGCGTGAAGTCGGAGTGATGCGGTTTAGTGGGGGGGGGGGGGATGGGGCACCTGCAAAAGATACTCCGACGCTCAAGTAAAAAAGAGTTACATGTGAAGGTAATAAAAATTTGAATCTAGATGTAATGGGGAGCATCTTTCTTACTTCGAATCTAGAGTAACATGTGATCTTCGATATTGCCATGGAGTGAGAGGTATCGAAGATCACCGTTCCTCCGGCAGTAGTGAGTGGATCAAGGACCGCTGTGGGTTCGCACCGCTGGCCTTATAAGGAGGGCAGATGGGGAGACGCGGCAGGTATTGTAATATATTTTCGGGTACCTACTGTAGTTGGACTGAGGTGGGTTCGCGCCACTGAGCTTACGTTGCCTTTTGTGGATTTGTGAATCTTCTTCTTCGACCTTATCACAGACTCTCTCTTTTCCTCCGCCATTGACACTTCCTGCATTCTGTGGGCAGTTCAGCTAACAGATCCGGTGATAAGGACCTCCTATTTTGTGGCTTGTGCTCGGAGGAGTACATTTTTCTTCAATGTCGCATCTTTCTCCTCTTCCGATGGCTCTCTATTGTTGCATCATCGGAATGTTTTTCCTCCAGCAGCTGTTTTGTAATGTATATTTCGATAACTTGTTTCTCTGCTAGTAAAATCGCCCCTTTGTGGGATTGTAAATGTAAACTTTCCTCTCATGAGGCTTTACGAATAAAAACATGTTTTAGCTTTCATTCTATTTGTGTTGTGCTCCTCTTTTGAGTTGATTGGCCTTCCTTTGGCCTGTTTGTCGAGTAGTGCCAACATTGCGTTACCGATTTGAGCTGTCAAAGTCGATTATGTGTTCCTGCCAAAAATAGTTAAGGCTAGGGTTATCTATTTGGTAGTTGTTGGTTCCGAGAATGCTCGAGTTCGAGAGAGGAGGTGCTGAGGCCGAGAAGTGTGGTGCTGCGGCCGAGGACTAGATTCATTGAAAATTGAGCTCGCGAGGAGTGTGCTTCAGGTCGTTGAGGGCGCGTGGCCTAAGTCTTTGATGGCGCTGAGTTCGGGGACCAGACTCGGTAAAAATTGAGCTTGTGAGGAGCGCGCTTCGGGTCGTTGAGGGCATGGGGCCCAAGTCTTCGATGACACTTGTTGGCCTAAGATTTTCAACCTTGGTCTTAATCTCGATTTTGATGATAACAAATATGGAACTAATATTTTCATGGAGAAATATTTTTAGGCTCCATCTCGATTAGCGCACGATGTCCCCAATTGGAGAAATCGGCAAGGACGCTTGTCGACGCTCGGAATTATTCGGGAAGAATAGAGTTTAGGTTTAGGATGTCTAGAATGATTGTATTAATCCTCATAACGATGCATATATCCCTAGGACACCAACCTAATCAATTACAAAGAGCTTCCAAGTCATAAACAACATTCCGGATGGAATGTTGTAACATTCCCGGAATACCCCGGATAGGGTGTTGTAACATTTCGGAATAGCCCGGATGGGATGCCTGATGTCCCTGCTATATAGAAGAAAGGATCTATCTCTAGTCATGACAAGCTACTTCAGCAGAGAAGAAAAAGAAGTTGTCAAGTCAATCTGACTTGAGAAGAAGTTTTAAGAGGAAAATGCCTATAAAGTCAAAACTTCTTTCAGGAGAAACTGTGAATTTGGAGACTGATTCAGATAACGAGCCTCTGTTAAACAAGGCTATTGAGTTAAGAATATCAAAGAAAAGGAAACAAAATCCAAAAGTCTCAAAAGAAAAGCAGACTATTGCTACTCCTGAAAAGAAGAAATCTCCCGTCTCCAACAAGAAGCATCCAAAGTCTCGAAGAAAAATTGAAAAGAAAACTGCTGTAAGCAAACTTCATAAAGGACTCATCTTAGATGACCTTTTTCCTCTATGGAAGGCACTACAATCAAGAGGTATAATTTCTCAATGACTGCTTGATTTAGAACAAATTCCACTTAAGTGCAAACCTGTTCTAGAAATTCTTGAGAAGAGAAATATGTCTAGAACATACAAGTCTGTGTCTCCTTACTGCAAACAACCCATACTGGAATTCTACTGCAACATTTCTGAAGAAATTTTTGAACCTGATAGCAGTCACTTTCATAAGGTCTATCTTAGAGGAAAATGATATTCTTTCTATCTAGATATTATAAATGAGTTTGTAGGTTTCTCTGAATTATGTCCTTCTTCTGATGAAGTTGATGAATCAAACTTAGATTTTATGAAATCTGTTGGATAAGAAGTAAGAAATTGAGAAATCCTAAACTGGACTGGTGGTCATAAAATAAAGTCCTCTTCTCTAAATACATTTTATGCAATTTTATTTCTGATTGCTAGAAATTATTGGATCCCTACTTCTCATATTACATTTCTCAGAAATGAAATAGTAATGCTACTTTACAAAATTACCAATGGGATTTCTTTCAAAATTGGAAGCTTGATTTATGATCAGATTGTTTCAGTAAGGATATACTACATTCCAAGTCTAGAATGTTCTTAATTTTTCCTAATTTAATTTATGAGATCTTGGAAAAACAAGGATTCAAGTGCTCTTCTGAAGAAGTATTAGAACCACTTGGTTTGTCTTAAAATCCATCACAAGATTCTGAAGAGAGTTAGAACTCCTACTAAATCTCAGCCTAGATCAAGTTCAATCAAGATTGCTTATGGTGCTTCTTCAACTGCAAAAAGTTCAATTCTTGATGAACTATTTTTTGCAAGAGAAACAATGTCTCAACTTCAGCGGCAGTTAATTTTCATAGAGAAGAAAATCATTAAATACTTTTTAGCTGCTTCTGCAGGATCAATTCCCTATCTTCTAGTAGCATATTCGACTCCAACAACTTTGAGAAGAACTGTGTGAGGACAGTTTCAACTGCTTCTACAATCAATGATTTTCTGGATAAGTTTGCTACAGATATGATGACTCTTGGTCTGCAATATTAATAATGATTCATTTTGTTATCTGTGATATTTTTAATCATCGTTAATTATTTTATTGCCCGATTAATTTTATGAGTAGAGGTGAAGTCCTCTTTATTATTTTTGGGTGTTACTCCTTTGATCTTTATGGTCATTATGATTTGGTGCTGACTATTTGTTTTGAACCGATGACTATTGGTTATTGAACTGATGATATTATTAGTAATGTGAGCATTGATTCAAATCTATCGGTTGTCATATATAAATTCTGATGGAAAGATCTGATTTATGAACTCCCGTGTGCGTACACTGTGTTGCCAGTTATTTAGAGGAGTTGAGACTGCTGAGTGCAAGAAGGCAACAATCTACCTAATTTCTTATCTTCAAGTGAAGATGGTTTCAGGCTGATAATTCGCTACAACATGACAAGGATTGTGTGGAGGACGAAACTTTGTGGCTGGGATGTCATAGAGAGGCAAGTTAGTATATGTACTTGTTATAACTAATAGGTTTTTGTTATTTCCAATTCACTATAGTACTGGTTGTCGGATTTCAGAGTGTGAAATCTTGAAGACTTATATTGTACTTATTGAGATTGGATTGGGCATCTGTCCGATGAGTGCCCCGCAGATTAGTCCTTAGGGTTGAGGTGAGAGAGTGCTTTCGGTAGGAAGGCGGGATACTTCCGGGTGTGGAAGTGCCTTCGGTTTGAGAGTGGAGACTTTTTGGTGTAAATTACTCATTGTAAGGAAACTAATTAATTTAGTTAAACTAGTTTGAAAATCCTAAGCGGGGTGCTTAGGTAGTGGAGTAGGCATTGAGGCCGCACCACTATAAATCATCGTGTTTGCATTGCTTCTACTTGTGTTTGTTTAATTAGAATATCTACTTTGCTTCCGATTGCTACTTGATTTGTTAATTGCCTAAGTAATCAAGTAAACGATTAAAAGCAGAATTAGACGAAAAGATTAGTAAACACACTATTCGCCCCCCCTCTAGTGTAGGCCATTTCATCTACATGAGCATATGTGCAGTGGAACTCGCATTTCTTGCTCTTGTCGACATTAGGCAGGGGTTTCAACCTCCCCATGCTGTTGGGTAGCTTGAGTAGCTGCAGGTGACAGATCTTATGAAGGATAGTTTCCCTCTTGGTGTTCATTAGGCGGTCTTGATCTTCATCCCTTTTGTCGGGCTTGTTGGACTTCCTGTCCTCAGAATCATCTTTGGCAGTTTGCTTGGTCGGCTTTTTTGGCCTCTCATAGTTCCAGGTGAGGGTAATAGAAATTGGATTCTAGATGTACTTGGGGAGCATCGTGTTTGTATATAGTGCAGGATGAGGGATGTCTGTCGATAATGCCTCCCGATAATCTTATAGGGATGTGCTCAGAATGGGTCAAGGCTGATCCCATAGATGTCGGGTTCATGAATCTCGAATCCCTCGTAATTAATGAGGACATAAATGCCCTTGTATTGCCAGGTGGAGCCCTCGGGCTAAGTTATGTCTGGCCCGACTTGAGTTTGGTTCATGGATGTGGGGGCTTTTGGACCTAATCTGGCCGGGCCCAAAGTGCTTGTCTAGTCCATTGCCCCTGAGCTTGGTCAGAGTCCGAGGACTTCTTACCGAGCTCTAGTAGTGTGTCGGCCTCTAATCTCGATATGGTAGGTAGACACCAGTTGGTTCTTTGGCTGATCTGCAGATCAGGAGACCTCAGTGAGTATCAACGTTATTGCTTTGTGACCCTTCGATTTCCGAAGTAAATGCGACTATTATGCGGAGAGAGAGGGTGCCTTTTCGTGTGCAGTCATTAATTCTTACAAAAGGCAATTATGATTGGAGATTCAGTTGTCAATTTTTGAGGCACTCGAGTGATGGTTGTTTTATTGACGAACGTGGCCCCGTTAGTGGGGGGGGGGGGGGGGGGGGGGGGAGTGGCGAACGACTGTTAGGATGACTGTTCTGGCCGGGCCTATAAAAGCCCCATGCATCTTTGCTTCTTGCATGTGTGAGTTTTGCCATGGAGTGGGAGGTATCAAAGATCACCGTTCCTCCAGGAGTAGTGAGAGAATCAAGGATTGTCGTGGGTTCACATCGTTGGGTTTATAAGGAAGGCAAATGGAGAGATGCAACAGGTATTGCAGCATATTTGCGGGTACCTGCTGTAGTTGGATTGAGGTGGGTTCATGCCACTGGGCTAAGTTGTGTTTGGCTTGACTTGAGTCTGGTTCATGAATGCGAGCGCTTCTGGGCCTAATTCGGTCGGGCCCAAAGTGTTAGTCTACTCCAAAATGAATATTGTTAACATTTAAATTAATAAATAATATCTATATATTCATAAACACTTTATAAATAAATATAGATTAATATTTTATTTATGTCACGCTCCAAATCCAGGGTCACATGACTGGCCAGAGTACGCATCCGTACTTCGAAGCATACCAACTCATGCAACCAAAATGTGGAATAAATGATATAACATGTGAAAACCATGAACATATATATGTAGGCATGCTATTATGAAAATATACACAATTGAATATGAGTAAAATCCATGTCTGCAACTATCATGTGGCCATGTACATAAGTAACTCCTACGACTCGACTACGACTCGACACGTCACGAGATCTACCGCCTGAGCCTGGAACTCCAGCTGCACTACATGGGTACCACCGTACCTCTAATAGTTAGGATTTTCAAAACAACAACCAAAGAAGGGTGAGTTCCAACAAACTCAGTGAGTTGTTTGAACCAAGCCCTCGCCAAGCTACCTCGACCATATATATAATCAAGCATAAATTATAAATGTGGGAGTGCTGAAATGCAATAGCATGTAAGGTAAAACATTCATCCATAACTCATGCTTAGACACACCACAATCATTCGGCCCATAATGGCCCAAATATCAAGTACCATATCGACTTGACCCATAATGGCCTAAACATCAAATGCCATAACCACTCGGCCTATAACGGCCCAAAATCAAGTACCATACCCACTCAGCCCACAATGGCCCAAAAATTCACTCGCCCTATAATGGCCCAAAAACATTACAAACATATGAGTTGGTCGCTAGAATCTCTATCTAGCGAGCTTCCCGCCCAGGCCCGTTGAACTAGGATGACCTACTAGTTTTGGTGCCCACTCTGGTTGGGAATAACCCTCCAACCAAACCACTCGGGTTCATCGTCAGCGTGGCTCACTAACGACAACTCTCGACCCATATCCGAACTCGCCGAGTTGGGACCAACTTTCCAAGTTGGTACGATTCTCGGCCCGGGCATACTCCAAACACAAGAATCATCTCAAGAAAAGAAATACACAAGAGCACATGCCAATAAAAATTACTCGAGTGGTTTACACGTTTTTGCCAACATAGATAGTGCACGCGTGGCCACACCGAGCTCGGCATATCCTCAGCCTCACCCTCTTGGCCATGCCTCCCACCACTCCAATCAAAAGAACCAAACCCAAACATATGTACGTGTTCTTGACCATTTACTATCCAACCGTGAAAGAGGAGAACTCTAGCAACTCGTTATTTCCTAACGAGTTGAGATTTCCACGCTAGTATCTGCGCCTCCAAACTTGGACTTTTATTTTATGACGCTTCACTGCACGTCAGCATCCATGTGTTATACATCATAACTCATTTAAATGTGTGTATAAATCAGTCACTTTTTCAGTCATAAAAGTAGTCTACTTAGTCCGAAAATTTCAGCCACCTAGGGCCGCACGTTCTAATCGGCATTTCAGCCCTACGCGATTCATACCATGTTGAAATTCTCACACTTGAAGTGTTTCATAATCACACCTTTAATACTGATTTTTCTCTAGTATTTAATCAGTTTTGTCCTATATAATTTCAGTCTATAACAATAAGAAAGAAATTACCATTCTCAGCACATTACCATTAGCATTTCATAGCAAAATTTTAGCATAAACATGAGCAACATAAGCAAGTACCACAGCTATGAAAATAAGGTAAAACACATGGCCAATAGCAACAACAAGTGCCCTCCAAATATCTCCATATAGTCCTTTATATCCTTAGTTGATACATGCCATAATTTCCAACTTCTAACCCTTTTCCTTGCATCAAAATCTAGGTCCACCTTAAGCCGAAATAGAACCTTCATCATTATGACCACTCGCCCCTTAACCCTTAGAGTAGTGTCTCTAACCGAGTACCCTAATAAGGAGTCTCATCTCATCAAGTCATCCTACCCATTGCGCATGAAGGTATGTCAAAACTATGATTTACCATGGTCATTTCCCTATCACCAACCACCATTACCCTACGACTTTAGGTACTACCCTAAATTGCCGTACATCGGCCCCTATTCATAGAAACCAATTTCTCATTCATCTAGCGTCAATTCATAAATAAAACAGTGATTAAATAGTGCATAATTAAAAATTTTCAGCAAACGATATCTTCCCCAAGCAATCAACCTCTAATCCATAGGGCTGCCCTAATTAGCCCTAGATTAAGGGCTCAAGTACATAATCACTTCAATTCATAGTAGTACAACAATAAAATGCATAACAGTGAATTAAAAGTAGATATCATCTATTCAATCTACATCTCATGAGGCATTACCCTAATTGTTAGGTTCGGCCAGCCCTAGGTATCCTTTAGGGCTGCCGCATAAACTCCCTCCCCCTTCATCCAAGAACCAAATTACCTCCAAGAATTTACTAATATAAATCAAGACCGCCAACAATTCAATTTACCACCAAAATCTCAATCCCACATGCGCATGAAGCATGCGGCCACAAGGAGGAAAGCAACCCTAAATTTAGGGTTTCTAATTTCACAACGAGGCATACTTCCATACCTCAAATCAAGGAGAAAACTCAATTAAACATAAAAATTCCAAAATCTTTCCAAGAGAGGTGCGGTCAAAAGAGGGGAGAAAGATCCTATTACACAAGGACAAACCACTCACCGGCAAGGAGAAGCGAGAAGGAATTGAGGAAGGAAACCTCCGATCTTCGCGACGACGACAAATCACCCACTGCCCTTCTCCTTGAGCGTGTCCCTCTCACTATCGCTTGGGGGTGTGTGTGGCTCCAAGGAGGAGCCACACCCCAGGTCAGATATAATATACAATGTTTTTTTGAATTTATAATTTTGCCCTTATGACTTAAACAGACCATATCTCGGCCTATACTCGTCTGAATCGAATTCCGCTTGAACCTACGTACTTGACTCGACTCAACATTCCATCCTGGCTTAATTAAATTAATTTTCCTCATCTGTAAAGGTCAAATCACAAATCGCACCCTCCAATGATTGTTGGTGAAATGGCCACACTAGAGGCGGGGAGGGGTGAATAGTGTGTTAACTAATCTTTTCGCCTAATTTTGTTTTAATCTTTTTCTTAAAACACTTAGACAAATTGCAATTTATCGACTAAATGCGGAAGCAATAATAAAATAATTTAAACACAAACAAAGATAGTAATGCTAACACAATAAAATTTATACTTGTTCGGCCCCAATACCTACTTCACTACCTAAGTACCCCACTTAGGATTTCTAAACTAAACTTTACTAGATTAATTGTTTCCCTTACAAAGAAGACTTTACATCGGAAAGTCTCTGCTCTCAAACCGAAGGCACTTCTACACCCGAAAGTATCCCGCCTTCCCACTGACAGCACTCTCTCACCTCAATCTAAGGGACAACTCAACTAATCCTAGTAAACTAAATTTACAATCAGTGGCGGACGCAGAATTTTCAATGAGGGGGGCCCAATTTAGGATATAAAAAATTAATAAATATTATTTTAGCTCTTCATTTTCAAATTTTTTAATTAAAATCACAACTTATAATAGTACAAATTTCTTTTTCTATTTTTATATTTTGAAAATATTGCTAAAATATTTAAATTAAAAATAATTAAAGCTCTTATGAAAATTCTTTCATCTAAATTATCCAAAGCAAACTCTACTATGATGTGGTTGCTGCCTTACTCATCTCGAGTGCCAACTTTATGAAGTTATATGAAGAAAACTAAAAAATTAGTAAGATTAACAAAATTATAAATACATATAGAAAAATAATTGCTCTTTGTTGCTTTAATAGTACTTAATATTACATTAAAAGTAAAAACTAACTTGACACCGTGAAGATGTATGATATAATTAATATAGATGTATTTTAGATTTGAATTCTCAATTAAAAAAATTTCACAACCATGGATGAAATATAACATAATTTTTATTCATTTTCTTGGATGCTTGATGAGAAAATTAATTATTCAATCATATATTGAATAACTCATACGCAAAAGTTCACACAACTTTATAATATGAGCATAGAAAATAATATTAGAAATAAATTAAACCAACATGAGAGCTTTAGATGTAAAAAGCTAATGGAGAAAATTTTGAATTTAGCTTATAAACTAATAGAGAAAATTTTGGAATTAAGTGAGAAATTAATAGAGAAAATTTTGAAATTTTTTTAATTAAAAAATTGGATTTTATATTTAGCCATTATAAAAAAAAGTAAATAATGAATATAGAAGACAAGAGATGAGATTCGAACCTAAGATCTATAAGCAAAAAATCAAAATAACTAACCACTAGGCTATGGATGCATTAGTGAAAAAAGTTGAAATTAGTGATATTAATGCAATTTTATCCTATATATTTTTTAAAAATTATCAAATTATATTTAATATTTGATATTTTGGAAAATTTCAGGGGAGCCCAGTGACCCCCTTGGCCCTAGTGTGGGTCCGCCCCTGTTTACAATGATGGATTTAAGCCTTAACACCAAGGCAACAACCAACTCAATCAAACCTAACAATCTAGGTTTACACGAGCTTTAATAAAATGAAATAAATAATAAAATACACAAATAATGGAGCAAATAAATGATGTAACAGATACTTAGCTCCAAACAAATTTTCCTAGCTTCCTCTTGATGCCTTTGATGGTGAATCAATGAAGTCAAGGTTTACTCCAAGAGTTGAGAGTTCAAAGCTAGGGTTTTCAAGAATGGTGGCTCAATCAAGCTCAAGGATCATCAAAATATGGTTCAAGATATGTTAGATAAAGGGTGGAAGGCTATCATGGCCTTATATATATAGGCCATGTAGAGAAGAACAACAACTCTCTTCTCAACGGGCAAATTTTTGCCCATTACCGACCGCCGGTCGCTTGCCGGTCGATCGTCGGTCGATCGACTGAGCGACCGTCGAGCAACCGAAGGCATTCTGCCCATTTTGGGCATCGTCAGTTTTTGTCAGTTTTTTGTCTTCTGTCGGTCAACCAGTCGGTCGACCGAACCTGGGCAGACTGCTTGGTTAGGCTAGTTTTTTTTACTTGTTTGCTCTTTTCTGGGTTCCGTCTTCGCTAAGTGTACTTTAAGTTAATAACTTTAAAACATAAATGTTATATAAGGATTACCCCCCATTTGGATTCAATAAAAATATCTAAAAAATTAAAATCCTTAAGAATCAAAATCTAACTTTTGGGGTCTAGTACAAATTTTCGAAAAACGAAAATTTTCTAATCTTTCGGGTCAAATATGGGTGGGCTAAAGGCTTCCAAAAATCCTTAAATATATCTCATTTTCTATTTTTTACCTAAGGAACAATTACCGGCACTTTTGATGCCAAAACAATGTCTAGGTTATATAGCCCTCCAAGGAGCTCCCTAGGTTAGTGAATTTCAGGGCAATTTTCTGATTTTTTGGTTTATCATGTTTTGGGGTTTGGGATTAGTTTTTGGGTTTATTTGCATTATCATGAGGATTTACAATTTATGTAGACACCCTAAACCTAGACTCTATCTTCCCGATGAATTCGAGCGCGTCGATCAACGTCCTTCTAATTTTCTAATTTTTTCGATATTTTTGATCGTGGATGTCGTGCGCTAACTGATATGGAACCTGAAAATAATTCTCCATGAAATCATTAGTCCCATGTTTGTTATCATCAAAACCGAGATTAAGAACAAGGTTGAAAACCGTAGGCCGACAATGATTTCTCGACCCTCTCCGACGCGCATCCCGACTTTCTCGCTGAAGTCTAAATAAATAAATTAAAATTTTATTTCTATTTTTCGTGAGTATTACAATCTTCCTCTCTTAAAGGAAATTCATCCTTGAATTTTGGGATAAGCTATAGGTTCACCAATCCACTGAACCTGAACGAGTGCAAGCTGAGCATACTGCGCGACACCTAAACTCTGCCATACTTGGCAACACAATTCGACCTCTGAATCCTTGGACCATCTTCCTTGTCCACTTTTCACCCATGGTCCCTGAACGATCCAAACATGTTAGCCTGACATTGCACAATATCAACAACTAGAAGGTACAAGCTTTCTCACCACCATCTTACTCGGGAGGGTGTGGTCTCCCATCAACAGCTCGGGTGCACTCAAGGGTACACACCACACTGTTAGCTTTAGGTTTTCAACCTTGGTCTTAATCTCTTAATCTCGATTTTGATGATAACAAACATGGAACTAATATTTTGTCGAGAAATCTTTCAGGTTCCATATCGATTAGCATTCGATTTCCTCGATCGGAAAAATCAAAAAATCGGAAGGACATTTATCGTCGCGCTCGGGTTCGTCGCGAAACATCTCAAAGATCAATGAGTGCACCAAAGTCGCATTGGACGAGTCCAAAGATCAAATGAAAATATCTCCAAGTTGAATCTGTTGAAAGGCAGAACCCGGAAACGAAGCGCGGAAGAAGAAGGTTGAAGAAATCAAATTCAGCCTAGGTTCGGTCGACCGGGCAGTCGACCGAATAGGGTTTGTAAAATGGGAGTAGCCATCTCGATCGATCGGTCGGTCGACCGAAGGATGCCGCAAAGCAGTAGTAGCTACTTCGGTCGACCGGACGGTCGATTCGATTGAGGCCAGAAAATGGCAGTAGCTTCGTCGGTCGACCTATCGGTCGACCGGACTGCGTTCGCTGATGCAACAAACTTGCGTCGGTTGACCGACGGGTTGACCGAATTGAGGATCGCAAGTTTTCCATCTGGCGGTCGACCCGTCGGTCAACCACACACAGTGAGGAAGGCAGCGGTCGTTCGGGTGGTCGATCGATTGGTCTACCGAGCATCTGCAACAGATAGTTTTCTATCTGTTGAGCTACCGTTTCTTCGTGAGGGTATAAATATACCTCATCTAACTCCTTTTAATCTTCTTCCTTGATTAATAAAGATATTATTGAGCATTCTAAAGGGAGTTTAGAGCCTTCAAAAGATCGATTGCAGCGCGCTCTACTCTTCCGTCGAGTTCTTCTTCAACAACCGTATGCTCCTCAACTCTGCTTCGACTCAAGATTCATCTTCTGGTGAGTTGGAGGTTTCAAGGCTTGGAAAATAGCATGAATTTTTGGTTTTATTTTAAGCTCTTTTCACTTGTATTTTTAACTATTATTTGAAACTATTTTTGAATTTGTATGTGTGAAGACCTAGGCTATTTAGGTCTTGTGTGGAAGTGGTTACCTTGTTGTGAAGGTGTAAAGCCACTTGTGTAAACTTAGTTTTGCTAGGATTAGTTGAGTTGTCCCTTAGGGTTGAGGTGGAAGAGTCGTCTCGGTAAGAAGGCGGTGACTTTCGGGTGTGGAAGTGCCTTAGGTCGAGAGTGCGACCCTTCTAGTCAAAGTCCTCATTATAAGGGAAACAAAAATTAATCTAGTAAACCTAGTTTGGAAATCCTAAGCGGGGTGCTTCGGTAGTGAAGTAGGCATTGGGGCCGAACCACTATAAATCTTGTGTTTGCATTGTTATATTTGGTTTTGCTTAATTGTTTTATTTTTGCTTCCACATCCAATCGTAAAATTGTAATTCTCCTAATTAGTTTAAGAAAATGATTAAAATTGAATTTAGGCTAATTGAATTAGTAAATACACTATTCACCCCCTCTCTAGTGTTGCCATTTCTCCTACATTTGGTATCAGAGTGGGTCGTAGATTGTGATTTCACCATCCCTTCTACAATTTGTCTCGATCTTGAAATGACTCTAGAGTTGGTAGCGTCTTCACCTCCTAGGTTCGACGACTCAAACTTTTATCTTTGGAAATATAGGATGTACACTTATTTAAAGACTAAAGGTTTTGGTGTCTTTAACATGTTACATTGGGAATTCATTGAACCTAAGGTTGACATGCATTCTTGGAGTGAATTAGATAAGAAAATGTTTAAGTATAATGGAGATGTCATGAATTATATTCTTTGCACATTACCAAATGACATCCTAGATAAAGTCATGCATTGCTCTTCGGCTTATGACTTATGGGTCACTTTAAATGTTTTATATGATTATGTTGAAACCGAAGAGATTGACACTTTTGATGAAGGTGGTGATGACAATGGTCTCTCACCTACTACTAATCTTGGTTTTGATGCCCATAGCTCCTCTTGTCAAAGGAGTAGCTCCAAGAGCCGAAAAAGGAAGGTAGTGTGCCATGCATGCAAGGAAAAAGAACATGTGAAGAATTGAATTGCCCTACCATGAAAAAAAGGCAAAGAAGAGGTCAAAAGCTTCTACATCATCATCCCATTAAATGAAGCATCCTCTTGCAATGACTATGAGACTACTTCAAAAGTTTGCCTCATGAGTACCAATGATGAGGTACACTCTTTCCCTTCTAGTCATAATAATGATAATGATAGTACTAGCTCTTCTAGTTCATTCAATATGCTATATGAAGAACTAGTTTAGGAATGTCAAAAAATGTATGCCTTGCTTGTTAGAAAAGATAAGGAAAATAAAAGGTTGAAAAAGGAAAATGAGATGCTTAATTCTCATTTGCATGAATCCAAACTAGAAAATGGAAAATTGAAATCTAGGTCATTTGATTCATGCCATGGTAATGTATAGCTTGAGCTTAAGGATTTGAAGCTTAAAAATAACAATTTAGAAAATGAGAATTGCATGTTAAAATCTCAATTACATGCATTGCATAAATCCATGAATGAATTGAAAAGTGAGATTACTTTCTTGAATAAGAAAGTAAATGAATTAAAAAATGCTTCATCTCCTAAAAATGCTAGAATAAAAAATGCCTATGTAAAGAATGCCAATGCCCATCATGTTCAAAATGCTAATCATTCTACCATTAAACCTCATGTTCAAAAGAAAAATATTTCCTTTAAGAATGCTCATGTTCATCATCCTCCTCCTGTCAAGCATTCTAACTTTAGACCTCATGTTCAACAAAATGACAAAAAGAAAGAATTTCAAGGTCATTGTTTTTGTTGTGGTGTTTACGGGCATGCCATATATGATTGTGCATTTAAGATGAACCAAAGTGGTGTTAGGACACTTTGGGTAGCTAAGCCCTCTAATCTCCAAGGACCCAAAGTCATTTGGGTACCAAAGATCTCATCTTCTTTTGTAGGGGGAGCTACCACACAAGGGTGAGATGAAGTTGGTTAATTGAAGTTGCTTGAGGACTCAAAGATTGTACCATTTCAAAGTTGCAACTTCAAGTCACCTTGATGCCCTAGGTAAAGTTGACATCAAAACTATTTCGATATCATCTTCTATCTTGTATTGTTTTACCTTAGTTGAAGATTATGATACTATGTTTAATTTGAGTTATTTTCCCCGCTCTTGCTTAAGAGTCTTTTGAAAAATATTTTTGATTTTTAATTTCTGGTCTCTTCGGAGTCCTATGTAGCCTGTAATGGGCTCATGCGACCTTGCGGTTTTAAATCGTAGGCTAATTGTGGCTTTCGATTTTTAACCAATAGGAAGGGTTGGAGATCTTATTTTTCAAAATTTCATATTTTGAGATCTCTTGATTCATTTTGTTATCATGAATGATTTATATGAAAATGAATCCATGCTATTTAGTGAAGTTGAATTTGGAAAATGATACTTTGTTTTTCACTTCGCTATTTAGTTTGATAGCTTGCATGTAAATTTGGTTTCATTTTCTATTAATAAAGTATACTTGCAAGTTATTGTAAATGGAAGACTTATTAGAATAACAAAAGGATTAGTTTGGCTAAATCATCATGAATAAGGTATAACCTTGATAAATTCAAATTTTTGTGTTATACCTCAATGCTTAAGCTTAAATAATGTCTCAATACTCATAATTAGAATTGCATGTAAAACCCTTGAATTCTCATGAGTATGTAGAATTTTAGCACTTAGGCAAATTTCATTAAATGAAACTTGCTCTAGGTCGATATTTACTATTAGAGACATTCCTTTAAGTCCAAACTAGTTAAACATGTTTAGGGATCTTATTCCTCAAATGTTTCACATATTAAGATCCCTTAGATTCATTTTGATATCATGTTAACCTCCTTAAATGAATCTTTATTATCTAGCATAGGTTGAATTTTTTTTAAATGAAACTTTGCATTAAACCTTTGCTATTTAGTATGTTAGCTTGCTAGTTGGCATATAATTTCATTTTGATACTAATGAAGCTTACTTGCAAGTTAAGAAAGTGATAAACATTGGAAGGATATGCTATCATGAAGATAATTGAATTTTGCAAAGTACATGATAAGTTTGGCAAAAATCTCTAAAGACTAAGGTATGGATTTAATTTTGCAAAAATCTTTGTATAATAACTTAATATCCATGTTTAATGATGTCTCTATACTCATGATTGTTTTTGTATGATAAATATTGAATCTTCATGAGTAGGCAATTTCATGATAACTAGGCAATTTCATGATATCTTGATTGAATGAAACTTGCTCTAGGTTGAAATTCTTATTAGAAACCTCATTTTGATTAATCACCCAACAAACATGTTTAGATACACATATCACATGAGTCTAGGTATTTAAAATTGAAAATTCATGTCTAGATGAACAATGTGATAACTATATCACTTTAGGGGACTTAAACTTGGAAAAGTTTGACCCAAGTCAACAAATTGACTTGAACACTTCATTTTTAAGTCCAATCTTCATAAACATGTTTAGGAATAGGTATGACATGTTTCCATGCACTTAAAGTGAGAAATTCATATGGATATGGATAAAATGACATAGAGGTCAATTCATGCTTACCTCTTTTGAACCAAGTTGACCCAAGTCAACAAGTTAACTAAAAGGTCTCATTTTCAATCCATATTTAAGAAACATGTTTAAATTTACTCATGTTAGGTATCCATAGGTTTAAGTTTGAAAAATCATGAGTAAATGATAAGATTGAAACTTAGCGAGTTTCATGAAAACTAGTTTAGTTTTGAATGAAACCATGCTAGGTTGATATCTTGACTTAAGAACATAATTTTCATTCCAAACTTGGCATACACTCTTTACATGACTATTTTATGGTGTCATAAAAGTTTGAATGAAAATTGAACATGTTTTGAAAAATAACTGAAAATTACAAAAATGAAATTTCAATCAACAATTAGTATGCACTTTCAGTTATTTCTAGAGAAATATAGATTTTTTTTTTTAATTGATTCTTGAAACTGCACCCTCACTGAAAAATCTAGGTTCTCCAGTAAATTTTTTGAAAAGTTTCATCAAGAATATGATTAATAATGGAATTTTGAAGTTAGATTTCGAAAACACAAAGTATCATCCTTCTTGAAATATCAATCCCTCCGATACTTTAATTTTTCTTCAAAAACTTCAAATGAAAACTCATGTATACCATTTGGATTCAATTTCTAATATCATTCACACAATTTCTTGAGTAAAATCATTTCTAGGAATGATTTTGATATCTTGGATGGTAGCTAGAAATATCCATTTGTTTATTAAAATCAATATAGGATGAAAAAATGAACTTTGAAATTTCATTTTGAGCTTAAATTTGATACATGCATTTCAAATGACCATTCATCAATTGGTATCAAAAAAAATTCATCCAACAATTGATATTTCAAATCCTGAAGTATAGGTTGACCTAAGTCAACAAAGTAACTTAAAAATTTCATCTTAAGCCCAAACTTGATTCATAGACTTATATTCTCTCATGTTTGATGTCTAATTGCCTAAATATAAGAAAAACATGAGTAGATAGCCAAAATTGATACTTAGCATTTTTCATGATTTCAAGCATACTTTGAATGAAGTTATGCGAAGTTCATGTTTTGATTATATTACATTACTTTCATTTCAAACTTGATATACATGTTTCCTATGACTATATATTTGTATTTTGAAAGTTTGTATGAAATCAAAAATGTCATAAAAAAGAAACAATATTCATGAAAATATTCAAACTTGAGTGCATACATGATTTAGGTTTGGATCCTATTTATCACTCTTTGCTATCATGTATGATTTAAGTTACATATTAAATATTTATTTTCCATCCCTTTGGTTGAGATTTTCATGTTTCATGAAAAATAAACTTTAGAGTCCCAAGTTCATGAAAAAAATATTTATTTTTTCATCCCTTTGACTAGATTGATCTTTCTTGCCCTTTTTGATTGATGTCAAAAGGGGGAGAAAAGTATAGGATAAAGGGGGAGAAAATTATAGGATAAATGGGGAGAAAATTATAGGTAAAGGAGAGGAAAATATAGGAGATCCATGCATATAGATAGGGGGAGTTTATTTTCATTGATATGCATGTTGATAGGGGGACAAATCCCTTAGTTGATATCCTATATGCTTTAATGAATATATTTTCTTAAGGATGTTTGTCATCATCAAAAAGGGGGAGATTGTTGGCTTTAGGTTTTCAACCTTGGTCTTAATCTCTTAATCTCGATTTTGATGATAACAAACATGAAACTAATATTTCGTCGAGAAATCTTTCAGGTTCCATATCGATTAGCGTTTGATGTCCTCGATCAGAAAAATCGGAAGAAATTAGAAAATCGGAAGGACATTGATCGTCGCGCTTGGGTTCATCGTGGAACATCTCAAAGATCGACGAGTGCACCAAAGTCGCATTGGACGAGTCCAAATATCAAATGAAAAGCTCTCCAAGTTGATGCTCGTTGAAAGCCGAAACCCGGAAATGAAGCGCAGAAGAAGAAGACTGAAGAAATCAAATTTAGCCTAGGTTCGGTCGACCGATCGATCGACCGAAGGATGCCGTAAAGCAGCAGTAGCTACTTCGATCGACCGGGCGGTCGACCGATTGAGGCCAGAAAATGGCAGTAGCTTCGTCGGTCGACCTATCAGTCGACCGAACTGCATTTGCTGACGCACAAACTTGCGTCGGTCGACCGACGGGTCGACCGAATTGAGGATTTTAGGTTTTTCGTCTGGCGGTCGACCCGTCGGTCGACCGTACATAGTGAAGAAGGCAGCGGTCATTCGGGCGGTCGATCGGCCGGTCGACCGACCGGTCGACCGACCAATTGATCGAGCATCTGCAACGGATAGTTTTCTATCCGTTGAGCTGCCGTTTCTTCGTGAGGGTATAAATATACCTCATCTAACTCCTTTTAGTCTTCTTCCTTGATTAATACATATATTATTGATCATTCTAAGGGGAGTTTAGAGCCTTCCAAAGATCGATTGCAGCGCGCTCTACTCTTTCGTCGAGTTCTTCTTCAACGCCGTCTGCTCCTCAACTCTTCTTCGACTCAAGATTCATCTTCTGGCGAGTTGGAGGTTTCAAGGCTTGGAAAAGAGCACGAATTTTTGGTTTTATTTTAAGCTCTTTTCACTTGTATTTTTAACTATTATTTGAAACTGTTTTTGAATTTGTGCGTGTGAAGACCTAGGCTGTTTAGGTCTTGTGTGGAAGTGGTTACCTTGTTGTGAAGGTGTAAGGCCACTTGTGTAAACTTAGTTTTGCTAGGATTAGTTGAGTTGTCCCTTAGGGTTGAGGTGGAAGAGTGGTCTCGGTAAGAAGGCAGTGAGTTCTGGGTGTGGAAGTGCCTTAGGTCCAGAGTGCGACTCTTTGAGTCAAAGTCCTCATTGTAAGTGAAATAAGAATTAATCTAGTAAACCTAGTTTGGAAATCCTAAGCGGGGTGCTTAGGTAGTGGAGTAGGCATTGGGCCGAACCACTATAAATCTTGTGTTTGCATTGTTATATTTGGTTGTGCTTAATTATTTTATTATTGCTTCCGCATCCAATCATAAAATTGTACTTCGCCTAATTAGTTTAAGAAAACGATTAAAATTGAATTTTGGCTAATTGAATTAGTAAACATACTATTCACCTCCCCTCTAGTGTTGCCATTTTGCCTACACACACGATCTTTACCTTGGGCCCATAATGCCCGACCACGCCGACCCAAAGACTTCGTTAACCGTACAATCATCAGGTTGAAATTATAGCATGCACTTATACATATCCTTGGGTGGTTGGGGTACCTAGCCAATGACACCGCCACCACTCTCGGACCCTCCCACGGGCCCTAACTCGTGCCGCGTACATCGCGAGCCCCAATCTACATACAAATGCAGTAAAGTAAATCAATAAATCATCATTGAATTGATAATAAGCATGTGAGGATCTAATAATTCATCTCGTGCACGGTGCGGACCCTTCGTCCCAACCCGGCCCAAACAAGATATCCTCAACCATCACAGAATACAACTCGCAAGTCGCTTACTAGGCTGGCCACCCTAGTGAACTCCTTGCCTCGGGCTCACTGAGCTAGGAAGGCCCTCTAGTCTTAGTGCCCTAAATACTCGATTGGAAAAGGCCCTCCAACCAGTGCCACTCGGGTCACTCATCGACGTGGCTCACTGACGAATATCTCGACCCAATATCGACTCGCTGGGTCAGGCATTAGCTTCACATGTTAACGCGCTTCCTAGCCCGGCCATCACACTCACATCCACAAGCACAGCCAATGAATGGACAGAAATATACACTAGAAGATAAAGTTGTTAACTCGGGTGGGTACGGCCATAATCGCATTTCTCTGGTGCGCGCAAAACTGCACCCCATTATGCCGCAACTCGGCCCCAAATCCTTGTTAACCCGCTGTACCACCCACCATTATACCCTCCGAAGCTTAGCTTCTGATTTCTTATCCAAAGAATTGTATATCTATGGCAGGTCGTCATACAACAAAATTTTAGCGTTCTACTGAACAATTTCAGCATGACGTACCTTCCCGCTATCAACCATTTCACATTCGAAATCTTATCCGAACACCCGGAAATTTCTGGACAATCAAGTATCATTCCAAATCTACCCAAAGGTTTCAGATTTCAGTATAACCAATGATAGGAAATTCAGGTTTCCTAACTTACCAACCTTTCCTCGAAAATTTGTGCCTAGGGCCGAAAATTCAGCCATATGAAGGGTAAATTCTGCACTTGTTTATCTAGTGTCTAGAACCCTTCTTGAGTACTGCAGAACAATCTAAGGGATATGATAATTTCATGTATATAAACTGATGTATGATCTCAGGATACTACGAGGTGAAATTTCAGCCTACATAAATCTGAAATTTCAGCACATACTAACATGAAATTTTCAGCATGAAACTTTAATTTTTCAGCACACCAATACATAGAAATTTCAACATATGAAGTAAGTAAATTTCAGTAAACATCCTCATGGAATTTCAGCATGTTTAAATATGTAATTTTAGCATACCCTACAAACAATTTCATCATGCTTACAACTAGGTTTCAGCCTACATATAATGAAATTTCAGCATACTATAAAGGGTTTCAATCTAGGAAATCCCTACATGAAGTCACTCCATAAGTACCCTACCGATTAAGGATTATTCTGCCCACCCTTAGGCCACAAACTTTAAATTCTTACTTGGATTTTAGCATGCTTTTAAGTAAGCAAAATTCGGAATTAAATCAATGAAAATTTCCTAATCATAAACATACACATAATCTTGCTTCCATTACCATGGCCGGCCATCCCTAGGGTTTAAGGGCATGCCCTAGGGTTGCCGCCCATCCTAAACCCAAGGAAAATGTCGATCTCTCAACATCAAAACCTCAATCACGGAAGATAACACATAAATGAAAACCAATCGCGGAAAATGCATCACCCGATCCTTCCTACATGGATCGACAATCCTATTCCTAGATTTAGGGATTTGGGGGAGAAATCACTCAAAAGCTACCCTATTTCGATATAACCAACCACAATCTCATATTGACAGGTCACTTAAAAATTGGCATCCTAGTTTCATTTTTTTTTTCTCGGCTGAGCTAAACTCGCTCTTGGTCTGACTATTCAGCGATCAGCTTCCCAACTGACCGACTACAAGATATCTAGATTCTACCATGCCATAGAATTGATTCCACAAGTAAGGTGGTTACTTGGGTGGGTGCAGTGTCTCTCAAGTACTCTAGGTCTCTTCTCGGCTCCAAGCCCTCGGCCACCCACCGCACCATCTCACCTCCAGAACAATACAAGTTTAGAGAGCTCACGAAAATTTCAGCCCAACGTTGAAAATTTTCTGCAGAAATTGACTACGGAAGGTCCCTAAAACCTGTTTGGGGGGGGGGGGGGGGGGGGGGTTAAGCGCATGAAAGTCAAGTAGAAAATATAAATTTCAACACACACGTTTCCCTTCCACGACTTGGCCATCAAGCCATCAAAACCCCATGAAGGGACATCCCTGAAGAGATCCTTCCCTCGACAAGAACCTATATCCTAATGGCACCAAGTCAAAGCCTCCGAACATCGGTCTCACACAAAATTGTGACTTTCCTCATCCCGGTTAACCCAAAACATTAGGGTCAAGACACTTATAGACTTACTGCCCTATCACACTAGAGCTGCCCTAAAGTCACCCAACACCCCTAATGCCTCAAGGGCTTTCCTTTCCATCCATTTCACACATCAATCAAATGAAACATGCACGGAGTGTGTAGTACATCGATATTTCAGCATCTCTTAGCATTCCCAAACTTAGTATGGTTAAGGACTTCCCCACATCAAGAGGCCGACCACTTCTTGGGTCACAAGGCTACCCTACGGTGTCCGATCAATCTAGGAGGCACACCCTCCAAAAGGATGATGCTTCAAATCAAAGTAGATCAAACAAGGTTTTCAAAGAAATTCTAGAATATTCCATTTCCCACACATGACTGTCCTGAAATAAGGGAAAATCACATACCAACCAGTTCCCGAACCAAAACCTCGAGTTGGACCACTCTAGGTCCTTCTCAACCTTGGCCGCTCATGATTACAGCCCCGTCGTCTACCTCGGCCTTGGCCATCTGGAATTACTTCCATTCCCACTTATCACAACATTATTCTTGGCCTTCATTAGCCATAAGATAGCAACAAGTAAATAAATTAACCATTATAATTTACCATTATCCATTGACCAAAGATACCCCACTGGTGTGCAAACTCACTCGCTCGATCTCGTGACTAGGAGAGCCCTTTTTGCCGACACACTAGCCATTCATCATAGGGTTTTTAGGGAGAGCCATCTCACGCACACTCTGGGGTAAATATCTCTCAATAATAGCCTCCCGTAACTCCTACCATGCAGGGGGCGGTGCATCAACCCCCCCTATGAGACCTCCAAGAGTGGAGCCATTCCTTAGCGGGCCCACTCAGTTGCAATCCCACCATTTGCACCATAGCCACTGACAAGCAACCCAACACCTCATATAACTCCTGCCAGTCATTCAAAAAACTCATCACTTCCACACTAGGATTCATACCCGTAAACTCCGGCGGCCTCAATATGATAAAATCCAAATATGCAAAGCTACCCGTCACTGCCTCTCATCTGTCCATCTCCCTAGCAACTAAGGGCACAGGCTCCGCTGCCCCCTGTGCCACCGGTGCCACTGGCGGCAATGGTTAAGGCTGCTGCTGCCTTAACTCCTGCTCCCTACGGAGCTTCTTAGTCAATTCGGCCACCTGGGCCTCGATCTAGCAGAGCCACTCTAGGATCTTGTCCAACCTCCTCCTGAGCAGGCTGCCTACCACCATGGCCCCGGCTTCAACCACGACCATGGCCACGTCCACAACCACGACCACGACTGTGTCCACTTGTGGAATACTTCCACTACCGCTCAACACAACATCATTAAGGGCCTCCATCACTAATAAGAATAGTAACCAATAACAGTTTAATAACTTAATAATGAATAATTAAAATTCTTATACATAATGCCGCTGGTGCGCAGGCTCAGTCCCTCGATCTCGTGACTAAGACACACCGTATGGTCACACGCTAGGAATGCCCCATAAAGTACCCAATGCCCTATAATCGAAGTTCGAACATAAACCAAACGCTTTGATACCACGCTATCACGCCCCAAAACTAGAGCAGCATGATCGGCCAGGGTATATACATGACCATACCCCGAAGCCTAACTCTGATATCACAGAACCACATAAACAATTCACAACTAATCAAATACCAATAATCCAAAAGAACAATAGAAACTAAACAATTTCAATCCACTTTTTAAGAAAATGTGGAAACATAAACGTCCATACCAAAAGTAAATTAAAGAATGTCTGAAACAAGAAATAGAAATAAATAACTTGTAAAATTCGACTACATGACTCTATCTGAGTCAGACCACACTACAATAGAACTTATTTTAACAAGTAGTTTTTCAGACTTTGTGCTATAGTTTTAACCGCAGTAGAGGCCTTCACCTGTGGTTTTAAAACCACAGCCTAAACTGCCATCGGGAATTTCTTTCCCTAACCATTCGCTGACCGCAGGTTAAAGTGGATTTTACGCTGTAGTTAATAAACCTTAATGCAAACATATTTTTCCCAGCACTTAAAACTATAGTGACAATGCATGGAAAGTGGTTTTTTCCCCGCACTTGAAACCGCAGGGAAAGGCTATTTGTTTCAATAGTTTCAACTGCCGAGGAATGATATTTTTCCCAACAAATTAAACTATTAGGAATAATTATTTGTTCCAATAATTTTTCTTGAAGCATAAATAGCAGGAAAAACCATTTTTCCCCATGCGTAAATTGTAGGAAAAGCCATTTCCCCAATGCATAAACCGCAAGGAAAAGCCATTTTTTAATGCAAAGAAATTGTAGGGAATAGTGCTACATAGAGAGACCATTCTTTAATCCCAGTTTTAGCAATTGAAATTTGGCCAGAATAGTGCTACCTAGATCTATTTACACATGAATGTTACAGAAACTAGCAAAATGAAATGTTCAACAATAATAAAAGATCTATTAATTTTTACTTAACAATTGTTTGCAAAAAAGAAATTTTCATGTGTTTCAAAAGAGCAATACATGAAGATAAAATGCTCTACCGTGGAAGAACATCAAAAATTTGATCAGCGAAATGGCAACTTGACAGCAAAGAACATCAAACAAAATAGTTGACGGCTAGGACATTCTTAATTACAACAAAGAAGATGATAAGTCAACATAAGCTTGCTTATGAATCATTTGCCACGCTAAGCAACAATATCTTCCAAGATGCCTATATAGGTGAACCTTGGTGTTAAGTTTGTTGCTCCTTGAATAGGTTATAGATCCCTCAATAGGTAACATTGCAGATAGTTTAGCCATGTGAGTAGCGTGTTTGGAAGTTATCTTCTTTCCATTTCCTAATACACAAAATAGAATCAGTTTATACACTTTGAAGACAAATTTTTACGTAGTTACAGAAAGATTAACCACCAACAAAATCTATAAATGTGTAAAACCAAAAAATAGTTTCCTTTACTAGCTTTATGAGTGATTATATAACATTAAATAAGAATCTTACCGAATGACACTTCCTTTGATGCTGAATAACTTTCCTAAGTCCATAGTGTTACCTACTTTACTGCAAACCAGAAGCATGAAAAAGAATTTCATATTACTAAAAGGAACAAAAGAACAAAAGAATATATTCCTTCCCTTTAGGTCTTCCATCAATTACCCATTTGAAGCTAATTTGCTTAATTCACAAAATCCTAAATGAAACTATGACAAGGTACACAAAAAAACGTGTTAGTGACAATATCGATCCTCGTCGACCCATTTTCTCAGCTCTTGCTTCTCTCGCTGAAGACACCAACTAAGTTGCAATCTGAACAATTAATGACAAATTTAATAACATAATCACTACTAGAAAAGAAAATATAAAATACATTATGGAATATGGATTCTCTTTATGAAAAGGATGAATGTCCTTACAAAAGTGCAGGAGATAAAAAAAAGCAAAACTTAGATTTGATAAACAATGCAAGTTTACAATGCAATACAATTGAATCTTTGAAAGATGAAATAGATTAATGAATGGAAAGAAATTAGACATTTGGCGAACATACCGCAACACCCAAAAATCCGAGTTAAGATTTGGTGAACACATTGGGTGAGCGAACAAGTTGAGATCTAGATGCTCAGTGGTCATTGACAAACTTTGTCAATATCTGGAGGTAGCAAACGGTGTCTACGACCTAATTTGCAAGAGCTTCAACCTGTGAATACTGTGAAGCAAGACAACAAGCCAGCATCACATCATTACATCTTTGTCATCATCACATTATGCAATATCTTGGCACTTGGTGGCACTCGGCTAACAGAATGACAAAAATTGAAAGTGAAAAAGCATTTACGCTTTTATAATCAAGTTGATCTGCAAATGCATGAATAAGAACTATTACATTCACTTCATGAAAATATTCTAATCAATAACCCCCTAATGTCTCGTCCGCTCGTGCTCGACTGGCGTGCAAGGTGTGGGGTTCTTGTAATCTTTTTGGCATTTCATTACGTGTGAAATGACCATATAGTGTGATTCTAGTCCCACTACTCTCTTCAAAAAAATAATAATAATTGCAAACTACCATTTTTATATTTTATGAAAATATATCATTTAGGTCAATCAGTGGAACCAAAAAAATCCCTAAGTTATGGTTGTCTGCTTTGAGATCTTAATTTCGTGTGTCTCCTACTGCATCATCTCTTATAGCATAAGGATATGTTCTAATTTCTATCTAGCTAAGGTTCTCATACCTTGGATACTTGGCACCAAGAATATTCTTTTGCCCATATTTTTTCTAGCAATGATCATCCTCTGGGAGTGTTGTCGAGAAGAACTTCTGTTAATGTTCCACATTGGTTAAAAATATGGCCAAGATAACCTTTAAATAGTTTGAGGAATTCTCTCGTCATGAGCTAGCTTTTGGGGTGAGTTAGACATACTAATTTCTTAACATGGTATCAGAGCCTATCTTGTGGTTGATATTGTGCCACCCGCAGATGTCCAGTCCTGCAAAACTCCACGTTCTAGATGTCCAATTCTGGGCGTGAGGGGGGTGTGTTAAAGTTCCACATTGATTAAAAAGTGGCCAAGGTAGCCTTTAAATATTAGTTTGGGCAATCCTCTCCTTAAGAGCTAACTTTTGGGGTAAGTTAGACCTACTAATTTCTTAACATGATATCAGATGTCCAATTATGAGCGTGAGAGAGGTGTGTTAAAGTCCCACATTGGTTAAAAATATGGCCAAGATAGCCGTTAAATAAATTGGACAATCCTCCCCCTATGAGTTAGCTTTTGGGGTGAGTTAGGCACACTAATTTCTTAACATGGTATCAGAGCCAGTCATGTGATTGATATTGTGCCACCCGCAGATGTCCAGTCCTGCAAACTCCACGCTCCAGATGTCCAATCTTGGGCGTGAGGGAGGTTTGTTAAAGTCCTACATTGGTTAAAAATATGGCTAAGATAGTCTTTAAATAGTTTTGAGCAATCCTCTTCCCTCATGAGCTAGTTTTTGGGGTGAGTTAGGTCTACTAATTTCTTAACAACTTCTGTGCTCCAGGATATTCCCTGCATTTTGAGAATTCATGTGAACCTTGTAACAATTAATTCATGCATCTCAGTTAATACCAATTTCTAGAACATTTACGCATTACATTTTCTAGATATATAATATGACCCTTTATATATGCATGTATATTGATAAAAAATCATAATCCAATGCCTGGCAACATCAATATAAATATGAATAAAAAAGCTTGTTTTGAGAGAGAAATCATGAGAAGATAGATCAAGAAATTAAACTTACAAGTAATACCCAGTGTCCTCAGTTTTAAAATAGTGTTTTCTTCATTTATAAAAGTGGATATTGTGTTGTGAATGTATAAAAATTCAGATTAAAGTCTTTTTAACAACACAAACTTTTGGAGAAAATTAATTATCACTATTTTTGTAAATGCAAAATGAAGCACACATATATACATATAGAATGATCCTGAATTCTGATATGATAAATATACTAATTACCTCCTCCTGCTGCGTGCGAGAATCCGAAGCTCTCACAACCCTACCACCTCCATCTTCTTGTTGCAGAGCACCAGAACTAGCTAGGGCAACCGATCAGCTCAGCAATTTTAGAACTCAAGGCATTACTGCTTCTAGCAAAAGATCCCGAGATCTCTTCCATGAGATGTTCCACCTCCTTGCTTCCCATCCCCCTTTCCAACTGGATTACCTTTAGCTTCATGGTCGATTCATGGCCTCGAATAAGGTCCTGCATCAGTCCGTGAAGAAATCGCATAAGTTGTGAGGAAATTGCATAAATAGCATAGAAATATCAGAAATTGCATAAATTGATTTCTTGGTCCGTGGATAACATCTATATATGCATGACCCCATAGTTAAGGAAGACACTATATATGCATGATGTGGTAATTCTGTACACTTTTTTGTTGTATAATAAGTTTCCTCTTTAATCATGACCTTCATTTTTTATGCAATTATTTGGATGACATCCTCATCTTCTTCATTGCCAAGTAACTGATACTACTACAGATCCTTTAGCACTAAGAAAATTTTAAAATTAGAACAATATCATACAACTACAATTGTAATACAGATACTTTCAAACCGTAACACTTGCCATGACCCCTTCCCCTGCTACGCCCACCAAGACTCTCTCTCGACCAGTAGGTAAGCCTTCTATATATATCAATGGTGAGATGTTAGAGAAAAAATGCATTAAAAAAACTGATCAGAGATTAATTTACCTCTTTCAAGCCAGGGGTTTCGCCAAATCTCTGGGCAAAGGAGGTTGATACCTAGTCAAGCAATAAAGAAAAGTCTAAAATAAAAGGAAAAAAATATGCATCAAATAAAGAGAAGTAAATTTAGCCATCGATATGCATTAAATAAAAAGATTGTTGCAAAAAATCCAATGTTAAAAATAAAAAAAATGTACAAATGAACACAAGGTGAAATAACATGCTGACAAAAGATCGAGCTCATCACTTACTGTATTCCACTACTGTTTGTACAGATAAAGGTCCAAAAATATCAAGAAGACAAACTAGATTCTTCAAACACCAAAGTACATAAATATAAAATTAATATAAGAGTTAGAACTAATATTCACCGTGGAGTAGCCAATTGTGGGTAGCACAGTTGGTGGCAACATGTTGAACGTTGTTTAGAGATCTAGGGTTTGAACCCTAGTATGGTCACTTATTGTAACTTTTTATTTTTGTTAAAAAAAAAATATTCACATTGGAGCAAATATATGCTCCCAAGATAAAAATAAACTAAAAAAAATCAAATGAAACTGCAACATGATGCATAGCAAAATAGTGTACAAATACATATGTAAGACCTGGAAATTTTTTTCCTAATATAAAAATCTATTTTGGTGCAGCGCGCCGGACCCGGTGTTAGTCGAGTCCAGCCTCAAGATCGCCTTGAGTAGAAGGTATGACTCGACTAATGATGTATGCAATTAAATTGGGTAAATGACTAATTCATTTTATGTATTTATAACTTAATCGAGTTTAAATCGACTCGTGTTGCGGGTAGAGTCGGAACCCAAGTCGAACTCGGGCTGAGTCGAGTCAGTAGTAAGTGTCAAATGCAAGTATGGAATGTTAGATGAGGGATTAAAATCCCTCATCCAAGCTGCCGTGCGACTCATTTAGGAGTCGCACTAGGCAGCGCATAGGGAGAGAGGGAGACGCCGGGAGCGAGGAAGGGAGATCTTGATCAATCCGGGTTTCGCGCCGTCGCCGAAAGATTCGAGGTCGTCAACATCCGATCCTTCATCTTCCTCAAGCAAAGGTGAGTGATTAGATTTGATGGATTGGGGGAGGCAGGTAGTCGAACCCCTAGGATTGTTAGGATGTGTTTTCTCGTGAATCTTTGACGATTCTTGGTTTCGAGATTGTATATTCGCTGTTTTGTATCGATTCTTGTCGGATCGTCATGATTTCTCGTTGATTTCTTGAGTATTAGGGCTGCTGAACCATGGGAAAAGGGAAAAGGTCATGCCAAAATTTTCCCAAATTTCCTTGACGGAAGTAGAGCCCTCGGATGATCCCAAATTCATAGTCATTGATTTCAAGTGTTAAGGAAACTCATCTTCCCTAAGGCTCAAAGGTTCGGCCGAACAACCCCAAAATTCCATGAGCAAGGCTCGGTCGAGTATAGGGGGAGGGGCAAACTAGTCAATATGTATCTAGAATATAGCGGAGACAATGATTTAAGGTCAGGGGTTAATCCTCCTCTCCCCTTCCTACCCTAAGGGGCATGGCCGATCAAGGTTCACCTTGCTCAAGGCTCGGCCAAGCCTAGGGGAGGGAGAGGGTGAGCTTTAGATGGTAAATCCCATAGTTAGAGTGCTAAAACAATAGAGACATGATGACACAGGCAAAACTCTAACTATAGCAAGCTAATTTATTGATACATGTGATAGTAGGAATGATAGCATAGTGTCCATCCTTAGATCATTCCTCTTTAATTTTTGAAATGATTTAATATTTTTACCTTGCTTAATAGTACATGCCTTGTTGAATTCATTGCTATTTTACCATGCTAGATAAGCTGTTTTATATTGAATTTAATTCTAATGCAATATGTAAATGTTTATTGTTGACTATCGTAGTTACACATAGTAGTTGTGTGAATTATGTTTACCGTTCTTTATTTTATATATGCTGTCCAAAAATGTTCATGGGTGGAATTCCAAGTTCGGTTAACAGAATTTCTCACCCAAGGTAGCGTATAACGCTAGATAACATGTAGGACATCGCAAGGTACATATTAGATATGAAAACTGAACTAGGAAATGATATAACTTCTAGGACTTCTAGTATTCATTTTTGGAAACCTAGAATTATTAGGAGTACATGTTTTGGAAGGGTAACATTAATTGTTGACCCTGGAGGCCATATTAGGACCGGATATGGGCAACTGCCCAAAGTGTATATAAGGAAACCCTAGGATATTTTGATTGTGTGATGTGCTTGAGATGGTCTGCTGAGGAGCATGGGCGGTCGGAAATGACCAATGCTTGACTCGGCCAGTGATTGGGTCTTGAGATGCACCAGCGGGCCCGCTAGGTGTCAGACCCCAGTTGGGTGGGACTAGCTATCCCTACCCCAGACGGTGTCCGGAGACTAGTAGACCATCCTAGTTGATGGCCCGAGATTTCTTAACTTCGTCTTGATATGATGTGGCCGAGCGGCCAGTGTGATTCTACCTTGTATGGTAGGACCGGTTATGGCCGGGATTTTTATACCATAAGTAGGCCCCAAGGGCCGGATGCCAGGTGGCTTAATTAGGCCGTTATGGCAGGGGTTTCTCATATATGGTTTATACAGAATGACCCATGGGGTCAGTAGTCATATTAAAAAGTAGCCTACCTCCCTGAATATATATACTGTGCTGCCTTATATGATATGCATGACTAATTGAGGATTATGTGGAGGTTCGGAAGAACCACTCACTGAGTCCCAAGTGGACTCACGGTTTGTTTCCTTTGTTTTTGTAGAGCATGATCAGTGATTGAGGCTTGTCGTCATGGTGCAGCTGGGGGGGGTGACAGGCGGTGGTGCCATATCTCGTAGCGGCGTCCTCTAGTCATAGTCCAAAGTCATGTTGTAGTTTCTTTTCTTTTCTGTACTGACAGTTAGTGTTTTAAAAAGCTTCTATTGAACTTTGATACTTGAGATGTTCTAGTTTGTGATGATGTTATTTTTTTTTCTCTTTTGGTTTGAAAAATATATATATTTGTGAACTTTGAAAATCTAAATAAAAATTGCATTGTGGTTTCTTTTCTTGATATGTTCTGGTTTTCTTGACGGTCCCTAAATATATATACTGTGCTGCCTTATATGATATGCATGATTAATTGAGGATTATGTGGAGGTTCGGAAGAACCACTCACTGAGTCCCAAGTGGACTCACGGTTTGTTTCCTTTGTTTTTGCAGAGCATGATCAGTGATTGAGGCTTGTCGTCATGGTGCAGCTGGGGGGAGGGGGGTAGGCGGTGGTGCCATATCTCGTAGCGGCATCCTCTAGTCATAGTCCAAATTCATGTTGTAGTTTCTTTTCTTTTATGTACTGACAGTTAGTGTTTTGAAAAGCTTGTATTGAACTTTGATACTTGAGATGTTCTAGTTTGTGACGATGTTATTTTTTTCTGTCTATTTTGGTTTGAAAAATATATATATTTGTGAACTTTGAAAATTCAAATAAAGATTGCATTGTGGTTTCTTTTCTCGATATGTTCTGGTTTTCTTGACGGTCAGTGTAGACAGTAGGCTACATGGTAGGATGTAGGCCCTGGCCGATCACACTACCGTCAGTTGGGGTGTGACAACATATTATATTAGACCATATCTCTCTTTTCCACTAAGGAGGTTTATGACGATTTGGCAGCTATTTCTAGGTAATCCGTGTTGAGAATATAAAGGTAAAAATAATACTGTTAAGCTAAATGAGGGTTTGTTAATTTGTTTTTCTAGACTTTTGTAACTCCTCATCTACAATTAAGAGAGATGGTTAGATAAATGTGTATGTTTTCTCTCTTTTCATCATCTTACATTGAGACAAGGATCATCAACTAAGCATCAATTCAATTGTTAGTGATATATATACTCTATTAGAATTTGGTGCGTAAAAGGAGTTTATAAACCAGTATTTACCTATTATGTCTACACCGGCAAAAACCGGTTAAGTTTTGGGGGCATGCACTACAACAAATTAAGCTAGTTCAGGCGCTTATTGCATAGGAAATTGGCGCTTATTTGAAGCCTAAATATCAATTTAGGCCTTCATGAAAGTGCCGGTTTAGAAGCAAGGATTAGATAGTGATTAAAAGGAAAAAATAGGTGCTTTTTGGAGTGCATGTTAAGTTTTTATAGACACCCTTAATTAGGGGAGCCCGTGACTTAAATATCGGCGTCTCTAACTAGGGGCATTGGTATTTATATATTTTTTTAAAAATATAAATATATATAATTTTATTTTAATTAATTATATGAATTAATATTAATATATATTATATACTAATATTATATATTAAATATAATATAATATTAAATATATTATATGTTAATGCTATTGTAAAATTATCTTAAATATTAGCGAGCTCAAATTGCAATTCCACTGTGTAAAGGCCAAGAAATAAAATTGTTGTAAAAATTGCATTTACCATTACAATAAACTTAGTATTTACATTGTTCCTCCAAACCAAAGAAAAAGCACATAAGGGCTCACAAACAAGAACAATTTTATTTATTTTAAACTCGAGCTAGTCTTAAAAAATCAGCTACAATCGAAGTTGAAGAAGTACCACAAAGAGTGTAAGAAATAGATAATTGGATCCAAAATCTATGGAGGCACTCCTTCAATTTTAGTAGGTGAGGCCAAAGATTTCTATCTTCTTGTAGTTTGCTTCCAAAAGGCTTCCAAAGTGAATGGAGTCAATAATTTCCCTTGTGTACGCCAACTTTATGCGGCTACCAACACCATATCTACACATAAGTAAAACACAAATGGTAGGTAAATCAACAAGTTAAAGTTAATGATAAGATATTCTATATATGTAGTCTTGTGTTTAAGTTCTTCATTACAAGTCTTCCACATATTCATTTGTACGAACACAAGTTATACAAATTCAATGGATAATGTAAACGTTATCTATCTCTGTACTTTTACAACTTGGATAGAAACAATAGAAATTCAAATAGTGTCTCCAGAGACTTGTGTGTAAATATGTGTGAAACCACGATATATATTGATAGAGAGGGACTAACTAGGGTAGACTTTTCCATCATATCTCTTAGCTTATTTTTGTAAGGAGAAAAAATAACTAAAAATTTGACACACAATGGTTGATTTAAACTAGGTAGCAGAATCACATGTAATATCAATTATTAAAGAGAATCCTGGAATTAGCAAACTTCTAGAAATTCAGAAGCAATTCTTAGTAAAGAATGTTAACTGTGATAGCAAATGCAAATTAAACAACTTTATGGTTTAATTTTAAAATAGCATTGCAGTATTGTCACCATTGCAGTATTGCAAAATACCATCACTTAAAAGCTCCCAACATGTATACAATGTTATAGACTTATGTAGTGTCTGGACATAAGAAAGAATAACCAGGATTATACTTACCTTGTTTCCGCATATTCCGAAATATGCTCTTGCAAGATACTGTAGAGAAATGAAAAATGATTATCCATTGGAGCAGTCAGATACATTTGTCTGACCTGATTGAAGTGGGTTGTCACGCCCCAACTCAAGGTACGCGTGATCGGCCAGGGTACGTGACGGTACCCCGAAGCCTACCCTATGCACTGACCAACAACTCATAAAACACAGCCAGACTGACATGGAAATATAAGCAAATGCAACAATACCAACTTTATTAATTGTTTGAAAATAGTTCAACCAAACCAAGTTCGAAAACAACACAGGTTTTTAAATAAACATCCAAAGGTTTTCAAAGGAACATCTCAATGTTTACAGAGCAACATAGTGCATACACTCGACTCTACTCAAACACGACTACGACTAACAAATTGCCAGCTACGAGATCTGCACCCACGTCTGCCCTCCTGCGCGCCATGCCACCAAGCCGTACCTCAGGGCTCTGCAAAACAACAATAAATAATCCGTGAGTTCACGAGGAACTCAATGAGCGGTTATTTCGAACCTCCACTTAAAACCTCGGCAAGATAATATATATAAGGAATTAATATAAGATCACACCACAGAAGTTAATCAGTTTACCAAGACAGAAGAATGGATGAACCGGCCTCTCGGGCCCTTATCCATTTCACTAGCTCGGCCACTAATAGCCTAAAATACATATGGAAGGTTCGATTCTTCCCTCTACATAATCAGGCCGGTCGGCCTACCCAAAACCAGCCCCTAAGGGCATCTCAATTATGAACTTTCATGATTCAGATCTGTCGACTAGGATGACCACTAGCCTCAGGAATCCTCCGGGTTAGGGATAGCTAGTCCCACCCAACTCGGGTCTACCGTCAGCGTGGCCCACTGACGAAATCTCAAGACCCTCCACCACTCGGGTCTAAGACCTAGCGGGCCCGCTAGTGCAATCTCAAGACCCTATCAACCGCTGAGTCGTGTGGTAGCCATTCGACTAATGACACTCCTAAGTAGACCATCTCAACCACAACCAGAACCAGGTTGTGCAAGTTTTCCTGTGTTTTGCTTTTCGGGCGTTGCCCATGTCCGACCCTTCCCCTCGGGTCACACTACTAGGATATTGACATCTGCTAACTATCCCTAGGTGTGGAACCTAGTAAGTGAACCTTGTCTCTAGGTTGAATGTCATCGCTAGGTACCAAAACCATTCTTTCTAGATTGTTAGAACTTACCGACTATAGGTGAGTACTCGGCCTACCATTGTCAACGACACTTACCGAAATTAATCATGAGCAACAATTATCACATGAGAGCCGAATAAAAGAAGATGAATTCCATTAATTAAATCGATAAGGAACATGCAATGTATACATAGTAACGATTGAATATAATATCTGACAATTAATGAAACCTTTCCTATGATTCATATACCATAACAATCCTATCCATGCATGCATTAGCAAGAACATTTCCATAACCATGAAAATATAGATCTATAGTTGCAACAATTCCTAAGATGAAACAACAATCATATAATATAATTTCAACATATCTATAAGCAGGTAGGTATGAATCAAGATAACATAACCCGAAATCAAGCATATTAATTCAAGCACTCCACATCTTCCACCCCTTGCCCTTCCTCGGCCGACTCAAGCAGGGTAACCCCCTGTTCGGCTGAGCCCTCAAGTAAGGTGGCCATGGTTACGACGACTACGCAAACATCAAATCAAGAATTGACATTTAACGAACATGGATCGTATCATGAGTTGCAAGACGAGCGAGGAAATTGGGAAAAATTTCGGCATGACCTTTCTCCTTTTTCCTCCACTCGCCAGCCCAAAAAACGTAGAATACATACGATTAAAACATAAAATCATAGGTATAGACATCGATTAAAGTTCTAACACAACGAAATGCGTCGATCGGCAAGAAACTCACGAAAGAAACATGATTTCAAAACTTCTAGGGTCGGCCACCCGCCTCCCTTCATAAACACACTAACCACTCACCTTGATCAGATCCCAAGTTGACCTCGATGAAGACGAGCCCCGATTTCCTCAAGCGTCGACGCCGAGAAGATCCCTCTCGCTCCCCCTTCCTCTTGGGCTGCATGCGGCTCTCTCCTTGAGCCGCACGGCTGGCTTGGGTGAGGGGTTTTATTCCCCTCATCCAATGACTCAATTACCCCCGATCACTTACTTACCCCCTCATCTGACTCCACCTAACCCGGTTTGAGTCCCGACTCGATCCGCGAACCAAAACTGAAACCAAACTTGAGTCAACCAATATGCCCATCCATTCAATCACCAACATTTAGTTATGATTTAAATTAATTTTTTTACCTGCTATTCGAGGCGATCACGCGACTCGACCCGGCTAGCTCCTGACTCGATGGGCTGCACCACGAAAATTTTTTATATTAGGAAACCCCGGGTATTAGATATGTGCACAATAACAGATAAATGAATAGTAAATGTGTAGATAAATCATCTACTACATCCACTTATAACAAGCAAAAAGTACCTCTAAGTGTGTCTCTTTGCTATCTTCTTCCACAGTGCTGATAAATTTATATATGGTCCTTCGTAGCAATATGACAAATTTGATGAACCTAGATTAATTATAAGCATAATTATTTCTTAATATTTCATGTAATTTGGTACAAGTGGCTTGTAAGCATGCGGTTTAAGGTGTCTGCAAAAAAAAATAATGCAAGTCAGAAGCAATTCTTAGAAACCATTTAGCAACTAATAAAAAAATAATGCAATTGAACTCACAAAATAATGTCAGTAGCTCATTCTTAGCAAAGATTAGCATGCACACTACGGTACGCTCACCATCACCATCTCAAAAAATAATTGTGAGTGTGAATTCATCAATTTCAGCTGGCTCTAGCCAAGTTAATCAGGAAATAAATAATATAGCAATAAGATGCACAGGATGGTACACTCAACATCACTATAACAAAGGGCACCAAAGACAAGCTGCTTCCCAACTTTGAGATGATTTCTACATAAACTTCTTTTCTCTTGAGGAAACAGAGAATAACACAAGCATCCCAGTTGACCACTGCAGAATAAGCTAGACCAATGTGGACAAAGCATGAAAACCTATCAATAATCAATCAGAAGAAAAAGGACCTGACACAAAATAAATGCTAGGTATCAGGTCCACTATGTAGTAGTATTTTGATAGATATCCATGTAGTTCCTTAAGCAGTTATTCTTACGAAAAGAAGAGCAGACACGTACCATGAGGATGAAGAACCTTGTATAATTTTTTCTTCCTACACAGTTATTGATCCACTACAATAACATGTAAAGTATCGTAATTCACCACAAGGAAAACAAGGAAGAATATGAGGTGCTGTTTGGTTAGCGAAAATTATTTTCTGATTTGATTTCAGTGAAACTGAGAACTTGGTTTCGAAAACTTGGTTTTGGTTTCTAGTTTTCAGTTTTCTGAAAACGTGTTTGGTTAATAAAAACAACATCAATTTTAGTTAGTTGAAATCAGTAAATATTTATTTGATTATAAAAAATAATATTAATTTTCCTTGAACATTTTTAGTAGTAATTAAATGTTTAGTTAGTTTACAAAATTAAATATTTGTTAATATGGTTACAAAATATTTAAATGATTTAATTAATTAAGTTATTGGTAATTTAAGATTTTTTTGTTCAATTAGATATAAAAATTAATTAATAGTTATTATAAAATTTCAAAAAAAAAATAAGTCCAATGATCTAAAATTAGGTTTGATTAAATTATAAATAAACCAACTTTAAGAAAATTGAGTTATTTAAAATTTGGGTTTGAGTCAATTAGATATAAATTGGTTTAATTATTTTATAAATTTAAGATAAAAGTTTGAGTTAAAAATGATGATTTTTATTTTTATTTTTAAAAATTCGATATAGTTTGATTTATTTTTAAATTAATTAATTTTATAAAAAAATATTTATAATTACAAAGTTGTCACAGCATTTTGATAACGAAACCGACAGTCTCGAAACCACAGAAAACAACATTCTGTTGTTTTCATTTTTATTAAGAAAACTAGTTTCGTTTTCATTCTGGTTTCGATTCAGTTTTACGAAAACACTAAACCAAACACATTTTCGTAAGCAGTTTTGGTTTCAGTGAAACTGAAACCATGAAAACAGACTTGGTTTCGCTAACCAAACAGGCCCTGAAGGTTTGACTAGTCTCAAAAGTCTCACCCTAAAGTGATGATCAAAGCCTTCAACACATTTATCGCAAACTCTACCGTGCTTACTATACTTTAGAACCTGAAGAAGTTGCAGCCAAAATAAAAGAGAGATCTAATAATCAATTTCACATAAAGTAACTATCCACTACAAGAAAAGTGGGCTTTAGTGAGGGTCGCGACCCTCACTAAAAGCCCATATGATCCTCACTAAAGGCTTTTAGTGAGGGTCACCCTGCCCTCACACGTCGTCAGGAAAAGTCGCCACTAAAAGTATAGGTGAGGCTTATGTCCTGACCCTCACTAAAAGGTGGTTTTCGTGAGATAAAATTGACCCTCACTAATTTTTATATTTAGTGAGGGTCGCTGGTGACCCTCACTAAAAGTTAATTTTCGTGAGGCAGAACGAAAACTCTGTTTAGGGGTTCCAAATCCAATATGGTATCAGAGCGGGTGGAATCGATGAATCGATTCATGATCTAAAGAAGGGAGATCGAGATCTGGAGATTGAAGCGATCCATCTGTGAGAATGGCCAGAAATCGCCGATCGAGCGGAGCTAGGTCAGCAACTGCGGATTCACAAATCGCCCTAGATAGTGGATCTTCATCCGAGATGATTGAAGTTGAAGACAGTCCCTATACACTCATGGGGAACGACAATCCTGTTATGAGCCTCGTTTCTGTTCAGCTTACAGGACACAAAAAATTATTTGCCCTGGAAGCGATCCATGCTCATATCCTTGTTAGTGAAAAACAAAATTGGGTTCATCGATGGAACCCTAACTGCCCTAGATGAAAGCTCAGCCAAGTTCAAATTATGGAACCGCTGCAATGACATGGTCTGCTCATAGATTCTGCAATTTATAGCACCAAGTTTGTGCACAAGCGTAATGTACGCTAGTACAACAGCTAAGATGTGGAATGAGCTCAAAAGTAGGTTCGGCAGGAGCAGTGAGCCGAGGATTTTTTAGCTCAGGATGCGTGTCAGTTCAATTCGGCAAGGAAACATGTCAATTGCCGATTATTTTACCAAGTTGAAGGCTCTTTGGGGCGAACTAGATGCATTAGAAGCTGGTTCCTTTTGCAGCTGTGAAATAGGAAAAACAAACATGGGCAAATGGAGACTGAGCCAATTCATGATGGGTTTGAACGAAACCAACGTTGGAATTAGAGGCCAGATTTTTCTTATGAAACCATTACCTGACATAAACCAGGTATACTCCTTATTAGAGCAAGAGGAAAGCCCCCGGCAAGTGGGTGTCCAAACCAATTCAAGTTTGGACAGTGTGGCTCTAAACAATGTACATTAGTACACAGCTGGAAGCAAATTCAATAAGAATAAGGGGCCTTATACACAGGAAAAGTTCTGCGATTATTGCCAGAAACTAGGTCACACTAGAGAAGTGTGCTACAAGCTGCATGGATATCCACCTGGACATCCAGGCAACAAGCAATTCAAGGGGAAATAGAAATTCGATGAGAATGGCATGAATGACAAAAGGGCCTACAATGTACAAGCAGAGAAGTTGGATGAGGTTGTGGATGGCAAAGAAAACCAAGAAAGTTGTCTCAAGCATGAAGGCACAGCTGCAGCATTCACTGAAGAGCAGATAAATATTCTAATGAAGCTCATAGATCGCAAATGCAACACACAACACCAGGTCAACATGACAGGTATGTTGGGTGAAATGGCACACTAGAGGAGGGGGGTGGTGAATAGTGTGTTATCTAAACTTGTTGCCTAATTCTGGTTTTAATCATTTCTTAAATTATTTAGGCAATTTGCAATTTATTGACTAGATGCAGAAGCAAAAATAAATCAATTAAACACAAACAAAGATAACAATGCTAATAAGGAGATTTATACTGGTTCGGCCCCAATGCGTACTCCACTACCTAAGCACCCCGCTTAGGATTTCCAAACTAAGTTTTACTAGATTAATCTTGTTTCCCTTACAACGAGGATTTTACACCGAAAAGTCTCTGCTCTCCAACCGAAGGCATTTCCACACGCGAAAGTATCCCGCCTTCCTACCAAGAGCACTCTCTCACCTCAACCTATGGGATAACTCAACTAATCCTACCAAACTACGTTTATACCGGTGGAATTAAGCCTCAAACACAAAGACAACCACCCAATTTTAAGACCTAACAATCTAGGTCTTCACATGCTTAAATCCAATGAAATAAATAAGAAAATATACAAGTAATGGAGCAAAAATACAACAACACAAATACTTAGCTCCAACACAATGAATCCTAGCTCCTCTTGATGCCTTGATGATGAATCAAATCAAGCTTGAAGGCAAACTCAAGGATTGAAAGATCAAAGTAGGATTTCTCTAAGAAATGACTCAAAGAAAGCTTGGAATTGATCAATGTTGGCTCAATGAAGGTTAGGAGTGATCAAAAAAATATCTTAGGAAGGCTTAGACTTGGATATTTATAGAGCTAAGAGGAAATAGAATGAAACAGCCGACTCAACCAGCGGAAAACTAGCCGTTTCCGCCGTCCGGTCGATCGTCGGTCGACCGGTCGATTGATCGAAAGCTTACTATCTCTTTCTGGCAAACTTCGGTCGACTGAATTGCCTACTGCCAATTTTTGGCAGCATTCGGTCGACCGATCGATCGACCGAAACTGGGTAGACTGCACTTTCTTGGTTTTTTTTGGCTGGTTTGCTCGTTTTCTGGTTCCGTCTTCGCTAAGTCTACTTATATAACATTTATTAACTTTAAGTCAATAACTTTAAAACATAAATGTTATATAAGGATTACCCCCCATTTGGATTCAATAAAAATATCTAAAAAATCAAAATCCTTAAGAATCAAAATATAGTTTCTGGGGTCTAGTACAAATTTTTCGAAAACAGAAATTTTCTAATCTCCCGGATCAAATATGGGTATTCTAAAGGCTTCAAATAATTCCTTAAAAATAGATCGTTATCTAGTTTTGACCCAAGGAACAATTATCGTCATTTTTTATGTCAAGTAAATGTCTAGGACATATAGCCCTCCAAGGAGCTCCCTAGGCTTAGTGAATTTCAGGGCGGTTTTCGGGTTTTCATGTTTTGGGGTTCAGGTTTGGTTTTTGGATTCTTTGCATCACAAAAGAGGATTACAACACATGCTAGACACCCTAAACCTAAACTCTAACTTCCTGAAGAATCTCGAGCGACGACGAGCGTCCTTGCCGATTTCTTCGATTTCTTTGATATTTTCGATCGAGGATGTCGTGCGCTAACCGATATGGAACCTGAAAGATATCTCAATGAAACATTAGTTCTATGTTTGTTATCATCAAAACCGAGATTAAAACCAAGGTAGTAAACCTTAGGCCAATAAGGCATACCTTTATGTTCAAATGCTAGTTAAACTATAAAATGTTGGATTTTGGACAATGGAGCCTCTGACCATATAGCCTCCCAAAATGTAGTTTTAGAAAACCCTTCTAAACCTAGTTACAATGACAAAGTTGCATTACCAAATGGTTCAGTAACTCAAATTTCTCACATAGGGACTGCCTACATCAATAGGAACATCGAACGGCCTAATACCTTATATGTACCCTCACTCAGATACAACTTGATGTCGGTTAGCAAGCTAACCAAAGAGTTGAATTGTTCCATAACTTTTGACCCTTCACAATTTGTAATCCAGGACCTAGCTACGAAAAAGGTTCTTGGGAGTGGTAAAGAAGAAAAGGGATTGTACTTGTTAGCTGGAGCTTCACTTGTAAGGAGTTACCAAGAGAGGACACCTCATGCTTTGAGCACTAGTTTAGATAATTCTTCTCTTTGGCACCTTAGATTAGGACATATGTCATTCCATAGAATGAGGCTTCTATCTCATGTAATACCTGAGTTGAAAAATAGTTCAAATTTCTTTCGTAATGTCTTCCCAAAGGCAAAACAATGTGCTTTACCTTTCCCAAAGGGCATGAATAAAAGTACCAGTATATTTGAAATCCTTCATTGTGATGTTTAGGGACCTCACAAGGTCCCAACTTATGATGGTTGTACTTTTTTTTAGACCTTAGTGGATGACTTCTCGAGGGCTTGTTGGACTCTCTTGTTTGCACACAAAAACCAAGTTCCACACCTTCTCACAAATTTCATCAAAATGATCCAAAACCAGTTATCAAAAACCATCAAATCCATTAGAACAGACAATGGGAGTGAATTTTTCAATTCTACTTTAGTACTTTCCTTTCAAGTCAAGGAATTAGCCACCAAAGTTCAAGTGTTGAAGCTCCACAAAAAAACTCAGTAGTTGAAAGAAAACATAGACACCTATTAGAGATTGCTAGGGGTCTTAGATTTCAATCTGAACTCCCACTTAAGTTCTGGGGTGATTGTATCTTGACTGCCTCATACCTCATTAATAGGATGCCTACTCCAATTCTTGATAACCAAAGCCCCTATGAACTCTTGCACAAAGAAGCACCCAAATACAATCATCTCAAGCCTTTTGGCTGGCTCTGATACCATATTGGATGTGAAACCCCTGAACAGAGTTTCTGTGAGCTGATCCAAAGCTTGCGAGAGGAAGAAGAATGAAGGAGGGAAAAAGAGATTTATTTCATTAGTTTCAAAAAAGTAAAAATACATCAGCTGTATATATACCCAGTTGGAAAACCATAACATAAGGAAATGTCCTAAATGCCCTTAAGGCTACACTGTTATGTAATGACTGAAAAGTAACTTCACATGAAGTGTTTATTTAACAAAAACCAAACTATTTACTTAGAAGCAACATGTCTACTTATTTGAACAATTAATGAAGCTATTTACATGGTAATCTGTAAGACCCGGAAAAAAAAAAGTTTCCTATTATAAAAATCTATTTTGGTGCAGCGCGTCGGACCCGGGGATAGTCGAGTCGAGCCTCAGGATCGCCTCGAGTGAAAAGGTATGACTCGGATAATGAATCATGAAGTCTATTTTGATAATTAACTTTCCTTTTATAAAATCATACCTTAAATTAAGTTAACTCGAGTCATATTATGCGTTGAGTCGGAACCCAAGTTGAGTTCGGGTTTAGTCGAGGTTTGAGTGCGAGTTAAGTGAGTCAAGAGGCCTCATTTGGAAAGCTAGATGAGGGATTAAAACCCTCATCTTGCAGCCGAGTGGCTCATTCATTGAGCCGCACAAGGCAGCAAGGGAGAAAGAGGAGGAGCAAGGGAAAAAAAGGGGGAGGCACTACTCGGATTCTTGGTCGGAGATCTTGCCATTGCCGGAGCCGATCACTTCGAGGACGTGGGGATCTTCTTCCTCACTGTTTTCTCTTCTTAAAAAGGTGTGTGGTTAAGGCTTTAACAGTTTGGGGGAGGCGGATGGCCGAACCCTAGATGCTAGGTTGAGTTCTCGCGTTTTTCCAACGATCTATGATTTCAACGATAGGTACTCACTGTTTTATGATGTTCTTGTCGGATCTCGTTGTTTTAACCATCAATTTGAGTATTTTAGGGGCTGCCGAGTCATGGGAAAAGGGGAAAGGTCATGCCAAAATTTTCTCCGATTCCATTGACGACAAGAAGGCCCTTAGATGCCCAAAATTTTAGGGGCTGCCTGTGAGCTATTTTGATTCAATCCTTTGAACTCCTTGCGTAGCATGAAGCATGTCGCCCTCTAAAGCCCCTTGAAGTGGCCGAATGAACCCTAAGATTCATGAAGAGGGTGGGCAAAAGGGTGAGGGAAAGGGTAAGTTGATCTTTGGTATTTAAGAAGTACGTGGAATTGAAGAGACAAAGTATAGTTAAAGTCTCTTCCATCTTTCCCTACCCCAAGGACCTTGGCCGAGCAAGGTTTCCCTTGCTCATGGTTCGGCCAAGGTTGGGGAGAGGAGGAGAGATTTGCCTTAGATGGAAAGTTCATGATCTTAGGGATCACATAAGGATATGACAATACTTAGGAAGAACACCAAACTTAGCAAGTAGCTCAATTGATTTGAATTGTAGAAATGCTAGATTGTATCCATACTTAGCATTTGGTCCTTAAACTTGGATGTTGACAATGTTACCATGTTTTATAATTCATACTTGTTATTTAAATTATTACTACATTGCCATGCTAGATCGTTGCTCCTTATTATGGTACCATTCCAAAGGTTGTATAAGAATGGTTAGGTATGTGCATTATGATTAAATATGGTGAATGATGTAATATTTGAGCATTTTTCTTTCCATTATACATGCTGCCCTAAATGTCCTGGGATGGTATTCCAAGGATGACTCATGGAGATTTTCACCTAAGACAGTGTAAAAAAAAAGCTAGGTAACATGTAAGGTGTCACTAGATGTTCATAGCACATTTATGGAAACCTAGATACGAGATTATCACACTTCTATGACTGCTTGTATATCTTGGAAACTTAGAGATTGTAGGTGCACATATACTAACAGGGGCGGCATGAATTATTTACCCGGTAGCCGGACATGGCTAGATACTAGCAAAGGCCCGAAGTGTATATATATATATATGGAAACCCTGGGATTTTGATTGTGTAATGTGCTTGTGATGGTCCGTCGACGAGCGAGGAGGTTGGAAATAACCAATACTCAGCACGGCGAGTTGGGTCTAGAGGTGCGCCAGCGGGCTCGCTAGGTGCCATACCCCAGTTGGGTGGGACTAGCTATCCTTTACCCCAGACGGTGTCTAGAGACTAGTGGCCATTCTAGTCGATGGCCCGGGATTGTTTGCCTGCATCTTGAGATGATACTACCTGATATGGTAGGGACGGCTGTAGCCGGGATATATTGCTATGAGTAGGCCCAAGTGCCGGATGCCAGAGGCTTGATAAGCCAAGGTGGCAAGTTATCATGTACAGTTGGTACTGATGGATCCGTTGAGGGTCTGTAATTGTATTAGAAACACACTCTACCTCCTTGTACATTCCTTTATTGCCTTGTATGATATATATACAGGTCTGAGGATTATGTGGAGGTTCATTTGAGCCACTCACTGTGTCCCAAGTGGACTCACAGTTTATATTTTATTTTCCAAAGCATGAGCAGTAGCTTGGTGTCGACATGGTGCAGCTGGAGGGTGGAGGCGGTGCCATATCTCGTAGCGGCGTCCATGAGTCTTAGACTAGTCCTAATCATGTTGGTTTTATTTCTGCACTGACGGTTATCTTTGAAAAGAATTGTAAAACTTGATATTTAACCATTTGGATTTGATGTTGATGTTTCTTCATGTTTTGAAAAACTTATATATATTGTGACTTGCAAACTTTTTATAAAGTATGTTAAGTTTCTTTCAGTAGATATGTTTTGGTTTCTTGATGTCAGTGTAGACAGTAGGCTACAGGGCAGGACGTGGGCCCTGGCCGGTCACACTACCCTCAGTCGGGGTGTGACAAAGTTGGTATCAGAGCCATAGGTTAGGTCTTGTCTATGACTCATTGTTGGGTACCGTATGAGGCATATGCTAGCGTGCTGACTTACGGTATAGTTATGCTACGAGACTGGGCGACCACTCCTGCACTCAGTGTACCATGCGGTTAGTAGTTTAAAGAGCTTATGTTAATAATTTCTTATATGTCATACACTTTCCTTTCTTCCTTGTGATAGTGAAATGGATGCTCGAAATGCTGCATTGAGCGGCAGTGGCAGTAACTCGACGAAACGTCGAGGCCGTGGGCGAGGCCAAGGTCGAGGCCGAGGCCGAGGCCGGACCCGGGGCAGAGATAGAGAACTATCTGAGGGGCAGGGACAAGAGTCAGTGGTTGATCTACTGCAGGCTCAGGTGAACCAATTGACTGAGGCGCTCCATAAGGAGAAAGAACTGAGACAGCAGTTGTAGCAGCGGATGCAGCCACTGCCACAGCTAGTGCCCGTGGTTTCAGTGGTACCAGAAGTGGCGGAGGTGGTAGAACCAGTGGTCAGAACCCCAACTTATGCAAATTTTGTCACCCTGAAGCCACCAGAGTTCACTGGGACAGATCGTCAGGTGGAAGTGATGAAATTTCTGGGGGATTGCTATGAGCTATGCATGGAACTGGGATGTTCATCAGAGGCGGCTGCTCGTATGGTCGGTCTTCAGATGAGGGGATCGGAAAAAGTCTGGCTGCAAACTTGGAAGGCCCGCAGGGCAGCTGGAGCACCACCTCCCATATGGGAGGAATTTCGGGCGGCTGTGGAAGAGTAGTACTTACCCATGAGTGTCCGTGACAAGCGCGCCCGTGATTTTGAGATGCTACGCCAAGCTGGAGGCGTGACTGTGTCGGAGTATGAGATGGAGTTTAATAGTCTCTCCAAGTACCATCCCACCCTAGTCACGTCTGAGATTGCTAGGGTCAATAGGTTCGTGGCAGAATTGAGGCCACAAATTGGCAGGCTTATTCATTTCACCGAGGAATCTACACTGGCTCGGGTAGTGGATGAAGCCCTGCGGAAAGAAGCTTTGGTGTCGTTCGTGAGAAATGTTGGGCCAGCTAAGAAGAAGTTCCGGTCACAGGGTTCTGGTAGTCGACCTTGGCACTCTGAGGGGGCAATGCCCACAGCAGATCAGCAGCAAAGCCGGGGGGCAGAATGGCCATCGGGGCCAAGGGACCGGGTCAGTGAGGCCGGCAGTGTCAGGAGGTGGTTCTCAGAGATCCGAGGTGCCGCAGTGTTGCAGCTGCAGTCAGAGGCACTGGGGGTCCTGCCTTAATCGCACTAATGCTTGCTTCAAGTGTGGCCGGGTCGGTCATTTCAAGAAGGATTGCCCTGAGGGAACTGGTCAGAAGCTTGAGCAGTCAAGGGGTAAAGCACCTATGTCAGCAGGGTCAGTAGCACCAAGAGGGCAGACTCAGAATAGGGGGCCGCAGACCAGTGATTTAGAGAGGCCGCCTGCACGGGTCTATGCTATGAACCGTGATGGGGCAGAGGCTTCCAAAACAGTGGTGACAGGTACTATTTTAGTATGTTCGTCTGCTGCATATGTATTATTTGATCCAGGTGCCACACACTCATTTGTGTCTACCATGTTTGCTGCAAAGCTGCCAATGGCACTCTCTATGCTTGATGGGCCATTGATGGTATTAACGCCTACGAGCGATGAAATCTTAACAACCTCAATTTATCAAGGGTGTGAAGTACTCATATGCGGCCATGTGCTGAGTGCGGACTTGACACTCCTACCCACTCTTGAGCTTGATGTCATCCTTGACATGGACTAGCTGGCAGAGCATTTTGCAATGCTGGACTATAGAGCCAAAGCAGTGATGTTTAATAAGCCTGGGCTACCGCAGTTCATCTTCCAAGGGGAGGGAGGTAGCAAGCTGATAGGGGTCTTCTCAGCCCTAAAGGCTTGCAAATTTTTTAGAGGCAGCTGCCAATCTTTCCTGGCCTTTGTAGCTGTGGTCGAGGAGGAAAGGGGTGAAGCAAAGCATGTCAGCGGAACCCCCGTGGTCTGTGAATTTCCTGATGTGTTTCCTGAGGAATTGCCAGCGTTGTCGCCCAGAAGGGAGGTCGACTTTTGCATTGATCTGCAGCCTGGGGTGAAACCAATTTCCATTCCCCCTTTCAGGATGGCACCGGCCGAACTCAAAGAGCTAAAGCTATAATTGCAGGAAATGCTAGACCTGGGGTTCATTCGGCCGAATGTGTCACCATGGGGTGCCCCGGTTCTCTTCGTGAAGAAGAAGGATGGGTCGATGTTCATGTGTATTGATTATAGGCATCTGAACAAGGTGACTGTTAAGAACCGCTACCCTTTGCTGAGGATAGACGATCTGTTTGACCAGCTGCAAGGGGCTCAATGGTTCTCAAAGATAGATTTGAGGTTCGGGTACCATCAGTTGAGAATCCGGGACTGCGATGTGCCAAAGACGGCGTTTAGGACTCGCTATGGTCACTATGAATTCCTAGTGATGTCCTTTGGCCTAACCAATGCACCTGCTGCCTTCATGGACCTAATGAACAAGGTATTTAAGGAGTACCTGGACAGCTTTGTGATCATCTTCATTGATGACATTTTGGTTTACTCCAAGAGTGAGGAAGAGCACTCTAAGCACCTGAGAATGGTCCTAGAAACCCTCAGAGAGCACCGCTTGTTTGCCAAATTTTCCAAGTGTGAATTTTGGTTGGAAAGTGTAGGGTTCTTGGGCCATGTAGTGTCCAAGGAAGAATAATGGTAGATCCCGCCAAGATTGAAGTGGTTCATAACTGGAAGCGGCCGACAAGTGTGACCGAGGTCTGCAGTTTTCTTGGGTTGGGCGGCTATTACCGAAAGTTTGTGGAGAATTTCTCCAGAATTGCATCCCCTCTATCTCGGTTGACCCAGAAGAAGGTCAGATTCATTTGGGATGACAAATGCGAGGCGAGCTTTCAAAAGCTCAAGGCATGTTTGACATTTGCACCCGTGTTGGTTGTACCTTCCGATTCAGGAGGGTTTGTGGTTTTCTGTGATGCCTCTCGGGTTGGTCTGGGCTGCGTCTTGATGCAGTATGGCAGAGTGATTGCTTATGCATTTCGCTAGTTGAAAGTTTATGAGAAGAACTATCCGACGCATGACCTAGAACTAGCGATAGTGATATTTGCGCTGAAGCTTTAGAGGCACTACTTATACGGGGAGACTTGCAAAATCTACATAGATCACAAGAGTCTCCAGTACTTGCTTACCCAAAAGGAGCGGAACCTCGGTAGAGGAGGTGGCTGGAGCTCCTAAAGGACTATGATTGCACCATTGTGTATCATCCGGGGAAAGCAAATGTGGTAGCAAATGCGCTGAGCAAAAAATCCATGGGCAGTTTGGCCCATTTGAAAGCTAAGCGGAGGCCTCTAGCTCGAGAGTTGGCTTTATGCCTAGATGGGGGTGCAACCTTATCAGTGTTAGCTTCAGGTGCCCTGATGGCCCATCTGCGGGTACAGTCCACGCTGGTGGACATGCTGCGTGCCGCGCAGGGGGAAGATGCCTTTTGTGCACTGACCAAGGACTTGGTACAAAGAGGTGATGCAGAGAACGGTTTCAGATTGGACTCAGAAGGTGTGCTGAGGTTTAGAGACTGGATAGTAGTACCAGACATGGCTGAGGTTCCCAGGCAAGTACTGGAACTAGGTCATCGTTCCACTTACACGATGCATCCGGGGGCCACCAAGATGTACCGGGACTTAAGGCAGCATTACTGGTGGAAGGGCATGAAAAGAGAGGTGGCAGAATTTGTTTCTAAATGTCTAGTCTGTCAGCAGGTGAAAGCCGAACACCTTAAGCCTGCGGGGCTCCTACAAAATCTCGAAGTGCCCGAGTGGAAGTGGGAGAAAATCACCATGGATCTAGTGACTGGATTGCCTAAGTCAAAAGGTAGTTTTGATTCCATTTGGGTGGTGGTGGACCGGTTAACCAAGACCGGGCACTTTATACCAGTGAAAACTACTTTCTCTGCAAAGCAGTATGCCCGACTATTTTTGGATAGGATTGTGGCATATAATGGTACCCCGGTGATGATTATATCTGACCGCGGTACCCACTTCACAGCCCGATTTTGGCAGTCCTTCCAGGAAGCGTTGGGTACTCAGGTGCGTTTCAGTACAGCCTTCCATCCGCAGACTGATGAGCAGTCAGAGAGGACCATCCAAACTTTGGAGGACATGCTGAGGGTGTGTGTCCTGGATATGGCAGATGGCTGGGAGAGGCACCTACCGTTGATCGAATTTGCCTATAACAACAGCTATTACAGTAGCATTGGCATGGCTACTTTTGAGGCCTTGTATGGGCGACGGTGTAGGTCCTCGGTGGGCTGGTTTGAGGCAGGGGAATCACTCATGGTGGGCCCCAACCTGGTTGAGGAGGCGGTAGAAAAAGTAAAGGTCATTAAGGAAAGACTGCTGGCGGCTCAGAGTCGACAGAAAATGTATGCCGATAGAAAGGCCAGGGAATTGGAATTTGCAGAGGGTGACTTAGTATTCCTGAAGGTCTCTCCTATGAAAGGGGTGGTCCGATTTGGGAAGAAGGGGAAATTGAGCCCTAGATACATTGGGCCTTTTCCTGTTCTCAAGCGGAGGGGCGAAATGGCCTATGAGCTGGAATTCCCTCCTAGCTTGAGCAGAGTGCACCCAGTCTTCCATGTATCCATGTTGCGGAAGTATGTAAAGGATGATTCACATGTGATCGAGCCCTCTTCTATCGAGGTAGATTCAGCCATCGCATTTGAGGAAATGCCGGCGGAAATTCTTGACCACCAGATCAGGAAGCTAAGGTCCAAAGAAATTTCCCGTGTAAAGGTCAGATGGGAGCACCATTCCGGGCAAGAGGCCACATGGGAGGTAGAGTAGGACATGAGAGAGCGCTACCCTTCCTTGTTCGAGGAGTCGGTAAGTCCTTGTTATTTAAGTAAGTTCGAGGACGAATTTCCCGTAAGGGGGGAAGGTTGTAAGACCTGGAAAAAAAAAGTTTCATATTATAAAAATCTATTTTGGTGCAGCGCGTCGGACCCGGGGGTAGTCGAGTCGAGCCTCAAGATCGCCTCGAGTGAAAAGGTATGACTCAGCTAATGAATCATGAAGTCTATTTGGATAATTAACTTTCTTTTTATAAAATCATACCTTAAATTTAGTTAACTCGAGTCATATTATGGGTTGAGTCGGAACCCAAGTTGAGTCCGGGTTTAGTCGAGGTTTGAGTGCGAGTTAAGTGAGTCAAGAGGCCTCATTTGGAAAGCTAGATGAGGGATTAAAACCCTCATCTTGCAGCCGTGTGGCTCATTCATTGAGCCGTACAAGGCAGCAAGGGTGAAAGAGGAGGAGCAAGGGAAAAAAGGGGAGGCACTACTCGGATTCTTGGTCGGAGATCTTGCCATTGCCGGAGCCGATCACTTCGAGGATGTGGGGATCTTCTTCCTCACTGCTTTCTCTTCTTAAAAAGGTGAGTGGTTAAGGCTTTAACAGTTTGGGGGAGGCGGGTGGCCGAACCCTAGATGCTAGGTTGAGTTCTTGCATTTTTCCAACGATCTATGATTTCAACGATAGGTACTCACTGTTTTATGATGTTCTTGTCGGATCTCGCTGTTTTAACCATCAATTTGAGTATTTTAGGGGCTGCCGAGTCATGGGAAAAGGGGAAAGGTCATGTCAAAATTTTCCCCGATTCCCTTGACGGCAAGAAGGCCCTTAGATGCCCTATACCACTGTTTTGATTCAATCCTTTGAACTCCTTGCGTAACATGAAGCATGTCGCCCTCTAAAGCCCCTTGAAGTGGCCGAATGAACCCTAAGATTCATGAAGAGGGTCGGCCAAAGGGTGAGGGAAAGGGTAAGTTGATATTTGGTATTTAAGAAGTACGTGGAATTGAAGAGACAAAGTATAGTTAAAGTAACTTCCATCTTTCCCTACCCCAAGGACCTTGGCCGAGCAAGGTTTCCCTTGCTCATGGTTCGGCCTAGGTTGGGGAGAGGAGGAGAGATTTGCCTTAGATGGAAAGTTCATGATCTTAGGGATCACATAAGGATATGACAATACTTAGGAAGAACACCAAACTTAGCAAGTAGCTCAATTGATTTGTATTGTAGAAATGCTAGATTGTATCCATACTTAGCATTTGATCCTTAAACTTGGATGTTGACAATGTTATCATGTTTTATAATTCATACTTGTTATTTAAATTATTACTACATTGCCATGCTAGATCGTTGCTCCTTATTGTGGTACTATTCCTAAGGTAGTATAAGAATCGTTAGGTATATGCATTATGATTAAATATGGTGAATGATGTAATATTTGAGCATTTTTCTTTCCATTATACATGCTGCCCTAAATGTCCTTGGGTGGTATTCCAAGGATGACTCATGGAGATTTTCACCTAAGACAGTGTAAAAAAAAGCTAGGTAACATGTAAGGTGTCACTAGATGTTCATAGCACATTTATGGAAACTTGGATATGAGATTATCACACTTCTATGACTGCTTGTATATCTTGGAAACTTAGATATTGTAGGTGCACATATACTAACAGGGGCGGCATGAATTGTTGACCCGGTAGCCGAACATGGATAGATACGGGCAAAGGCCCGAAGTGCATATATATATATATGGAAACCCTAGGATTTTGATTGTGTAATGTGCTTGTGATGGTCCGCCAAATAGCGAGGAGGTTTGAAATAACCAATGCTCAGCTCGTCTAGTTGGGTCTAGAGGTGCGCCAGCGGGCCCTCTAGGTGCCAGACCCCATATGGGTGGGACTAGCTATCATTACCCCAGACGGTGTTCGGAGACTAGTGGCCATCCTAGTCGACGGTCCGGGATTGTTTGCCTGCATCTTGAGATGATACTACCTGATATGGTAGGGACGGTTGTAGTTGGGATATATTGCTATGAGTAGGCCCAAGTGCCGGATGCTAGAGGCTTGATAAGCCAAGGTGGCAGGTTATCATGTACAGTTGGTACTGATGGATCCGTTGAGGGTCTGTAATTGTATTAGAAACACACTCTACCTCCTTGTACATTCCTTTATTGCATTGTATGATATATATGCAGGTCTGAGGATTATGTGGAGGTTCATTTGTGCCACTCACTGAGTCCCAAGTGGACTCACAGTTTATATTTTATTTTCCAAAGCATGAGTAGTAGCTTGGTGTCGACATGGTGCAGCTGGAGGGCAGAGGCGGTGCCATATCTCGTTGTGGCGTCCATGAGTCTTAGACTAGTCCTAGCTATGTTGGTTTTATTTCTGCACCGACGGTTATCTTTGAAAAGAATTGTAAAACTTGATATTTAACCATTTGGATTTGATGTTGATGTTTCTTCATGTTTTGAAAAACTTATATATATTGTGACTTGCAAACTTTTTATAAAGTATGTAAGTTTCTTTCAGTCTATATGTTTTGATTTCTTGATGTCAGTGTAGACAGTAGGCTACAGGGCAGGACGTGGGCCCTGACCGATCACACTACCCTCAGTCTGGGTGTGACATAATCAATCAACAATATAAGAATTAGTGAGGGTCAATTTTGCCTCACGAAAGCCACCTTTTAGTGAGGGTAAGAACATAACCCTACATTTTGTGAGGGTCGATGACCCTCACTGATTCCTACATATTGTGAGGGTCGCTAACTCCCACTAGAACCTTTTTTATAGATTTATTTTTTTTCGTGACCCCATTAAAAGTTATTATAATATGCATATAAAATCTAATATTTTTTATAATTTAATTATATTTACATATATATTAAGAAGCATATAAAGTCAAAAAAGACATGTCATCATTATATATCTATTACAAAATTCATAAAGTATCACTACATGGTCAATTACAAAAAACACATCTAATAAAGTATCAATCTCATTACATAAAAATTTCAACTTCAAAATAAAATTCGGACATGTTCTACTAATTTATACATAAATCAAGATCTATCTTTGCAAAATTTTTCCTTTCATCTCGTCCATGAAAGCAACTATCATATCCATCTTTCTTGTGTCATGTTGAAATTGTTCTTTCATCTTCTTTCTCTCCTCTTCCATCTTCCTTTTTTCTTCTTGTATTTTTTCTTCCATCTTCTTTTGAATATCCTCTTCCATTGCCTCAATCATTTGTTCATTCATCTCCCTCTTATCTTCTTCCATTTTCTTCTCCAACTCTTCAATCTTGGAAATCAACTTTTGATTACGAACGTTAGCCGCTTGAAGTTGGGAGGTAAGCTCAATATGCCAGGGGTAGCTCCAAATATAGATGATGGTGTAGGACCTAATCCATAACCACGGGTACGTCCATGTCTTTCAGGTCCGATGACTTGACGATAGATCTCATCTTCGTCAATAGGTGTAGAAGACTCTGGTGCTTGAGCTGATAGAGCCTCGAACTTTTCCTGTTATAAGAGTATCATTTTTTTTTAAAAAAAATATATACATTATAAATAGAAAAAAAACTATGTATATTGATAATTACCAAAATATCTTGTGCAGCATTGGAACTCACACTTCCCTCACTTTTTGTGTGAGCAATACAAAACATTTTTCATGCAAAAGGTTCACGATGCTCTAGATCCTTTGCAGTCTGTAACATTAAATGAGAAAATCAATAACAATAATAGAATTAAAAATACAAAAGAAGAGCAAGTACATAGCAAAAGTAGAATCAAACCTCCTCTGCTCGAATGACAGCATAACTTTTTGAGCCCATATAATGAGGAAGAATTTGCTTTGTTCGATTTGACTTATTTTTCTTACACATATCCTACAACATAAAATTATAAGAAGAAATGCAATAGATTTATGTCATACAAGAAACTGAATTAATACCCAAAAAATCAATTGAACTGTATTAATACTCAAACAATTAATGTAACACTATAAGACATGAGCAATCGGCAATTAAAGAGAAGAAATCAATTAAAATATAGATGTAAGACCACTTCTACAGAAATCAATTAAAGAGAAGAAAGCAATCTGCTACAGTAATTAAATTACACCACTGCAATCAAATTTGATTAGACCAAAGCATATGCAGAAGATCACTGTAATCAAATTTAGCTACAACAATCAAAATATAGACCACCGCAATCAAATTTAAATGTAGAAGAAAAAATATCTGCAATAAAAAAAGACCTATGCGCACAATTTAAAATGAAGGAGAAGAAAAAATAGAGATCTTCATCAGTTTCTCTACTGCTCATCTACTCCATCTTCTAAGATGAGATTAATGACAATACCAGAAAAGCCTTCTTTTCCCTCTACTGCAATTGTTTTCTTCACCGGGGATTTGTCTAACACAAAAAGTTGCATTGCATTGATTGAAGTCATCTCGGTGAAAAAGGGAATGCATGGAAAAAAACTTATATGAGCAGCCTGCTCATATAAGTTTCTATGGACTGAATGGATATAGACTTTAAGAAACCGAACATGGATAGAAAGGAAATGGATATGTTCATATCCATTCTCTTTTTATTCATATTCAGTCGCTGAACATATCCATTCTCTTTCTATCGATATTCAGTCGCTTAAAGTCTATATCCACTCGTTCATAAGTTTTTTATGAGTAGGCTGCCTATAGAAGTTGCACTCGAATGCATGGCACTTGCTCTTTTTTTACTGCTTCACTTGAAGTCATCTCATCTTCTCTCCTTTAATTTATTGAAGATCATGCCATGCCTCTCTTTCTCCATCTTTTCTTTATGTTTTCTTCTTCCACCTTCCTCAACCCGTCACTCTGTGTTTTAATGCACTGTTTCTCCACACTCCCACCACTCTCTCTCTTCTTCAATCTTTTCAAAATCAAATATTGTAGAAAGATTCTGCCTTTTGTCTTTCTTTGTTTCTTTGTCCTTCGCAAGCTCTGTTACTCTGGTGCAATGGAAGAAGAAACGACAGGAGACAGTACAAGTAGTAGTAGGAGAAAGACGACGAGGAAGTGTTCCTTATATAGTGCATGGGGTGCTCGGGGTCGAAGGTGGACGAGAAGAAGGCCGTGGTGCTTTGTCGCGGCCGAGTTGACCTCCTGACGGCCGCCATACGTCACCAACACGCGCTCACCACTGCCCATTCTGCCTACTCAGACTCTCTCCTTTCCGTGTCCGCTTCTGTCTCCGCTGTGCTCGGGGTCGAAGGTGGACGAAAAGAAGGACCTGAAGTAATATTTTATATGACAAGAGTGCTGGTGTGATGCATGAGGAGAAGCAAAAGGATAAGTGAAAGGAACAAGAAAAAAAGAGAGATTAATTCAAAAAGCAATGTGATAGTTTGCAGTTTAGTGTTGATTAATTAGGGCATGAGAATCCAGCATATTGTGGGTTTGGCCACACATTAAAGTCACAAAATGCAACAAGGAGGGCTCATAGTGTTTTGCTGAACAACAAAGTTTGAATGGGTCGACAAGAACAGCACAAGACAAAACCCTGTTTCCCAACCGATGGAGATAATTAAGAAAAACATAGAATAATTTTGTTTTTAAATGCACACATGTTCCCATCTTGATGAACAATTAATTGAAACTGATCTCATAGTAATTGCAGCAATTATTAACACATGCACAGATTAATGGAGGCTTTCATGATTATTTTGATGATTAGTTGCTGTTGTCAAGTTAATTGCAGCTCCACTTGGTATTTTTTAATTTAGTTAATATATTGTGCAGGACAATGGACACTTTATTATTAACTTTTGCATGCTATTTAATATTATATGATTCCAGTTTTCTCCTGTCTTTTTTCTAATGTTTGACATGAGAACTTGATCTTAATTAAAGGTCTTAAAGCCAAAGCAAAACCACTAAATACTGCTCTAATTTTCTGCACAAATTAATTATGAATAAGCTTTGGAAATAATGCATGATTAGGTAAATTCTGAAGATAATGGAAATAGTGTGGTATTCTGGAAAACACAGCAGCTAATTCGAAGAAGAGTGTCATTTCTGATGATAATGGAGACTACAAAGAGGGGAAGAAGGGAGATGGAATGGCATTACACCAGGCTCAGGAGCAGCAAGGGGCTACTAACTTCTCTACGACATTCCATCAAACACCTTTGGTGATGAATCTATATGGACATGGGTTGCAGAACATGATGCTACCGCATGAGGGAAGGTACATGCAGCCCCATATGATGCACTACAGCAAGCCACCTCAAATTACACCTACCCACAATGGCTACTATTACTACCTCTGGCCTCATTATCAGACTCCTTATCTCAGCCACCATCAACTAGAGATTGGTGTTCATGGGATCATCTTTGCAGTGATGAGAGTCCCAATAGCTGTGTGATAATGTAAAAAACTTAGGGCCTGTAAAAGTGTGATCCATGAATCTTCAAATTCTATTTTCACTTTCCCTGTTACAATTTATAAGTGGCCAAGTTGGTATGGATTGTCCAAATTTTTTTAGATTAGCATAATTGCATCAGTTGTAATTGAATCATTAATGATACATCAGTTCTATCATTCAAAAAAAGAAGAATGGGATAATGGAGACAACCACTAAAATTAAAGCCAAAGCAAAACCACTAAACCACTATTATCATGGAATCATGATGGGTCATACCACACTGGTTCTTGGTAATAATGCACTATTTATTTATTAATTTAATCAAAGAATTATATTATATATGAATTTATATAAATGCATAGTGGTCTTTTTGACCATACCTGTTACCAAGAAATGTCATATTAGGATTTGTACTTGCTACGGTACTCATACAACATCAACACAGACAATATGTAGTTTTTATTTAATATGCAGTAGTAATAAAGCAATAACATCAACAGTATGCATGAAGATCATAGAACATCAACACATATGAAGGTCCCCGCTAATAGATATTACCTTGAATAGATATCAGAAAATATATAGTAATTAAACAAATTAAGGAGATTAGAAATCTTAACCGCTAACATATTAATCTACCGTTAGACTTGCATGTCTAATTTGATGAGCTGAAATCTTAATTAAAAATATACATTAATTTAAATACCTTTGTGCTCTCTTTGTCGTGCCATTCAACAAATTTTTTTCAATCATCTACTTCAATGCCCTCTAGGACATGCTCCAATCTTTCTTTAGTTGTATCATACCTATTATAATACTTTTGCTTCAACTAAAACATTTGGATTAAGAACATGAATCTGACCATCTCCACATGTTATCTCGCTACTTGACTTGATGAAACCATATTTAATGACTTGACTTAAATTAAAATGAAGCATATGGTCCACTAAAAAAACATGGGCAAAGATTAATAAGATATGAAGAAATGGTCCTTAAAAATGTCTCAGTGAGCAAAGTAGTTAACCATCACTGCACTCAATATCTCTTTATACTAACTCTTCATAATCTTACTCATTGATATCTATATAAAACGGTAGAGAAGAATAATAGTAATGCAATTAAACTGATAAAGGTAGAGAAGAATAACAGTATTGTAATTAAATTGTTCACTTTGCTAATAATCTTCCCATATGACTTTTGTGATTCGAGTAACTAAGTTAGCTACCTTTTCTCTTAATCTATTTACACTTCCTCTAATGAATATATTCATTAAATATTTTCCAGTTATCAGTCTATACTGAAGCAACTCTTTTAGGTCTCCAACCACTAAAATTAAAGCCAAAGCAAAACCACTAAACCACTATTATTATGGAATCATGATGGGTCATACCACACTGGTTCTTGGTAATAATGCACTATTTATTTATTAATTTAATCAAAGAATTATATTATATATGAATTTATATAAATGCATAGTGGTCTTTTTGACCATACCTGTTACCAAGAAATGTCATATTAGGATTTGTACTTGCTACAGTACTCATACAACATCAACACAGACAATATGTAGTTTTTATTTAATATGCAGTAGTAATAAAGCAATAACATCAACAGTATGCATGAAGATCATAGAACATCAACACATATGAAGGTCCCCGCTAATAGATATTACCTTGAATAGATATCATAAAATATATAGTAATTAAACAAATTAAGAAGATTAGAAATCTTAACCGCTAACATATTAATCTACAGTTAGACTTGCATGTCTAATTTGATGAGCTGAAATCTTAATTAAAAATATACATTAATTTAAATACCTTTGTGCTCTCTTTGTCGTGCCATTCAACAAATATTTTTCAACCATCTACTTCAATGCCCTCTAGGACATGCTCCAATATTTCTTTAGTTGTATCATACCTATCATAATACTTTTGCTTCAAGTAAAACATTTGGATTAAGAACATGAATCTGACCATCTCCACATGTTATCTCGCTACTTGACTTGATGAAACCATATTTAATGAGTTGACTTAAATTAAAATGAAGCATATGGTCCACTAAAAAGACATGGGCAAAGATTAATAAGATATGAAGAAATGGTCCTTAAAAATGTCTTAGTGAGCAAAGTAGTTAACCATCACTGCACTCAATATCTCTTTATACTAACTCTTCATAATCTTACTCATTGATATCTATATAAAACGGTAGAGAAGAATAACAGTAATGCAATTAAACTGATAAAGGTAGAGAAGAATAACAGTATTGTAATTAAATTGTTCACTTTGCTAATAATCTTCCCATATGGCTTTTGTGATTCGAGTAACTAAGTTGGCTACCTTTTCTCTTAATCTATTTACACTTCCTCTAATGAATATATTCATTAAATATTTTCCAGTTATCAGTCCACACTGAAGCAACTCTTTTAGGAATTCCTAACCGAAGATCAAACAAAATCTCAGCTTGCAGTTGTAACCATGCGAATAATGCAAGCTTTACAGAGTAACCTTGATAGCAAATCTAAGCAGTACAAAGATCCTACTCTAACCTACCTATTTCTTATGAACAACATACACTATATGGTGAGATCTTTAAGCAGGTATGAACATTAACTTAGACATTTATGACATGAACTAGAGTAGAAAAACTAAGGTCTCTTTGATAATTTCATATCAGAAGCAAAGGATGTATTAGGTGATGACTAGGTGCAAAAGACATCGAAGGATTGTGCAAGCACACCATAATTCAATCATTCAGATTTTTTGAGAGAGAGAAGCAGAGGGGGGTTTACCCACTGGTTTTATTAAATTTTGACTGAAAGAAAACTACAGTGAGCAAGGTTTGAAGCTACTCCTTGATTGCTTCTTCAAACCCAAGAAAATACATGGCTTTACAACATCACCTGAGATATATCCATATAATACTAATTATAATATCCAAGTGAGTCAAGTGACAATGTAGTCTAACGGACATGAGTGTTCGTCTCAAAAAAATCATACCCTTCAAGTGACAATGTAGTTTCCATTCGATTTATTAAGTCTCGAAGATAAAGTTCAAGCCAAGCAATTCAGTTCATTTCAATTTAACTTAGAATGATATGGTCTAGTAGTCTAGTATCTTGGTGCACAAAATAACTATGTATAAATATATATGACCCACCACTATTATACTAATAGAAAAAAGTTTAATTCATCACAGGCCAAGCAATTCAGTTCATTGATAGAGAATATTGATTAGTGAAAATTCTGAATAACAAAAAGCTTGATCATAGTCCATAGGCTTTAACAAAAAGCTTGATAATTTTCTAAGTATATTTCTTTGTCTTTATTTTTCGAGAAAACATGATGCAACCTACTAAATCACAGAGAAAATATATATCATCAACTATTAGAGTAGCAAATATTAGAACTCAATCCTTAATAGGTCACTGTGATCAATCCTTAAGAAGAAAACACAATGGTGAAGCAAAATTGGGTGGGATGAGTGATGGAGGTTATCACATTGCAATCAAATATCAACTTTGTAGAGCCGCATCCTTAATTCAGTATCAAAGAATATGTATCTAAGGTTAATCCATAAAATCAAACATTGTATATATATGGCGATGGAGATTAAGACGAGATCCCATAAAAACTGAAGCAAACTGAAGCGATGGAGATGGAGATGAGATCCCATAATTAAAGCAAACAGAAGCCGAGATTCAATACTGGCGAGGAGATGGAGAAGAAGGCAGAGGTTGGCTGCGAGATGGAATGAAGATCCAATACCGGCCCGACGACGAGAGCAGACAGTGAAGGTGGCGAATGAAGATCCTGGCCCGGTGAACTAAATTTCGGTGAGGGGGAGAGGGTAGATCGTGAGTCGAAGAGGCGCGGGGGAGAGGGGAGATCGTTGAGGGGAGGGAGAGATCAGGGTGTAGGGTTTTAGTTTTAGGTTTTAAAATATAATTCAATGTATATATTTTATTAATTAAATATATATTTTTTATTAAGAAAATGTAATTAACATTATTATATGTTAACCATCTAGATAAATATATATAATATCATATCTATATGTATCTATGTATATCTAATATTATATAATATATATATATATATATATATTATTTACTAAACATGGTGAGAAGTGAGGGTTGAGGGTTGAGACTTTTAATATATATTATTTTAACCGAAGACTTTGCGTAGCGCAACATAAAAGGGGTTAGGGCAAATCAGTCGCCACACATCCCAACAATAATGTCCTCATAAAATATACTTTTTAGTGAGGGTCATGATGTTGTCCTCACAAAATATACTTTTTAGTAAGGATCATATTAGACCCTCACTAAATGCAGGATTTCGTGAGGGTCACGATATCCTCACAATATTAACTTTTTAGTGAGGGTCATATTCGACCCTCACAAAATGTAGGATTTGGTGAGGGCTAAGATATTATCCTCACAATATATACTTTTTAGTGAGGGTCATGATGTTGTCATCACAAAACATACTTTTTAGTAAGGGTCATATTAGACCCTCACTAAATGCAAGATTTCGTGAGGGTTACGATATCCTCACAATATATACTTTTTAGTGAGGGTCATATTCGACCCTCACAAAATGCAGAATTTCGTGAGGGCCAAGATGTTGTCCTCACAATATATACTTTTTAGTGAGGGTCATGCTGTCCTCACAATATATACTTTTTATTGAGGATCATATTCGACCCCCACAAAATGCAGAATTTCGTGAGGGCCAAGATATTGTCCTCACAATATATACTTTTTAGTGAGGGTCATATCCGACCCTCACAAAATGCAGGATTTCGTGAGGGTCACGATGTCATCACAATATATACTTTTTAGTGAGGGTCATATTCGACCCTCACAAAATGCAGGATTTAGTGAGGGCCAAAATGTTGTCCTCACAATATATACTTTTTAGTGAGGGTCATATCTGACCCTCACAAAATATTTTATTTTTACAGATGAGTTTTCGTGAGGGTCATGGTGTTGTCCTCACTATATATACTTTTTAGTGAGGGTCATATTTGACCCTCACAAAAGTGTGTTGGCTTAAGGTTTTCAACCTTGGTAATATCGGTTTTGATGATAATAAACATGGAACTAATGATTTCATGAAGAGTTTCTTTCAGGTTCCATATCAATTAGCGCACGACGTCCCCGATCGGAAAAATTAAAAAAATCGGAGAAATCGGCAAGGACGCTCGTCGGCTCTCTTCGGTAAATTAGAGTTTAGGTTTAGGGTGTCTAGTTTATGTTGTAAATCCTCTTGATGATGCATAAGAACCCAAAAACCTATCCCGAACTCCAAATCATGAAAACCCGGAACCGCCCTAAAATTCACTAAGCCTAGGGAGCTCCTTGGAGGGCTATATGATCTAGACATTATCTTGACATAAAAAATGGCGGTAATTATTCCTTGGGTAGAAACTAGATAATGAGGTATTTTTAAGGATTTTTGGAAGCCTTTAGCCTACCCATACTTGACTCGAGAAGTTAGAAAATTTCCGTTTTCTGAAAATTTGTACTAGACCCCAAAAATTAGATTTTGATTTTTTAAGGATTTTGATTTTTTAGATATTTTTATTGAATCCAAATGGGGGGTAATCCTTATATAACATTTATATTTTAAAGTAATTAACTTAAAGTTAATAAATATTATATAAGTAGGCTTAGCGAAGACGAAACCAAAACAAACAAAGAAAACCAAGCAAACTAGCAGTCTGCCTAGTTTTTGGTCGACTGGTCGGTCAACCAAATGTTGTTAAAAATAGGCAGTAGCTGCTTCGGTCGACCGGATTGAGGATTGCTAAATCGCATCTCTGGCTTTAGGCTTCGGTCGACCGAATCGTGGATGAGAAGAATCGCGTCTCATTCAGTTGACCCATTGGTCGACCGGACAGAGCGATTAATCCACAGAAAGCCAGCGATCGCTCGAGCGGTCGATCGGTCAGTCGATCGATGATCGATCGACAAGTGACCGAACAGCGGAAACGACTAGTTTTCCTCCCATTACATTCTATTTCTTCTTGGCTCAATAAATACCCAAACCCAACCTTCCTTAAACAACTTTTGATCACTCCTACACTTCATTGAGCCATCCTTGATCAATTCCAAGCTTTCATTGTGTCAATTCTTGGAAAAACCCTAGCTTTGATATCTCATCCCTTTGACTGAGCCTTACCCTCATTGTTTCACCATCAAAGGCATCAAGAGGAAGCTAGGAATCTTATTGTGGAGCTAAGTACTTTATTGTTTGATTTATTGCTCCATTTTGTGTTGTATTTTGTTATTTATTTCCTTGTATTTGAGCGTACAAGAAGACCTAGTGTTAGGTCTTGTGTGTAAGTGGTTACCTTGGTGTAAAAGGTGTAAAACCACTTGTGTAAACCTAGTTTAATAGGATTAGTTGAGTTGTCCCTTAGGTTGAGGTGGAAGAGTGCTCTCAGTAAGAAGGCGAAGACTTCCGGGTGTGGAAGTGCCTTAGGTTGAGAGTGAGACTCTTCGGGTCAAAGTCCTCTTTATAAGGGAAACGATTTAATCTAGTAAACTTAGTTTGGAAATCCTAAGCAGGGTGCTTATGTAGTGGAGTAGGCCGAACCACTATAAATAATTGTGTTAGCATTGTGTTCCTTGCATTTCTTATTGCTTATCATTTATATATCTTGCTTCCGATTACTTCTCGATTCGTGAATTGCCCAAGTAGTTTAAGAAAACTTTAAAATTGAATTTAGGCTAATTGTTAGTTAACACACTATTCACCCCCCCTCTAGTGTGGCCATTTCAACCAACAAAGTATTCATTTACTAACGGGCTTTCGTGAGGGTTGACTAGCGACCCCCATAAATAGGTGGATTTAGTGAGGGTCGATGCACGACCCCCACCAAATCTCGTCACTAAAATTTAAATTTCTTGTAGAGGTTGCTGATGACCTATAACAACGGCTTAGCAACGAGCTTTCACTAACGGCCTTGCCACGGCAACCTGGCTGTTGCTGATGTATATATCTACAATGGCCCTGCAGCCATTGTAGAACTGTTGCTGGTACTAATATCAACAACAGTTGTGCGTCGTTGAAGAGCCGTTGTTGATAAGCATAGCAACAACGACGTTGGACCATAGCAGAACCGTTGGTGAAAATGTTATTAGCGACGGCCAGATCGGCCGTTGATGATCTGATGCTAAGTTATCAGCCACACAATATTTTGCCATGGCTGCGTTGCAACGGCCTGGGCCTTTGCATGCCATTGCTGATGGCTTTCAGCAATGGCTCGGCAATGGTTGGAGACATTGTTGATGCTTGTTATTCCAGTAGTGGAAGCAAGCATTAGCCACGGGGCTCACCCACGGCCGCCTAAGCCATTGGAAACATCCATAGTTTTTCAACGGCCACACAAGCCGCGACTGATGTGACCCCATCAACCACGACTGATGTGACCCCATCAACCACAGCGTGCAAAATGAAAAAAGTCATCAGCCATAGCTTAGAGTGGGTGAGGTTGGCCGTCGTTGATAGTTAATCATTAGCCACGGCTAGGAAGAACCGTCGATGATAAAATGATGGCGCGCACTTGGCGCAAAAATAAAAAACTAATCACTGACGGTGTAGAGAGGGCCGCGTGGGCCGTCGATGATATAGTAAATAATAATGCATAGATAGCCATCGGTGATAAACCTTTTAATTGCGTTCGCGCCCGACCCTTCTTCTTCTGCTTCTCTCCCCGCTGCCGCTCCTCACCGCCGCCCGTTGCCCTGTTTTGATTTCCTCCACCCCTACAGTGGCCACCAGCGCCGGCGTCCGGCGTGGATGCCGACATTGGCCAACAGCGCTGTCATGTAGACGTCGGCGCCGAATTTGGGGCCGAATGCCTCGGCCCTAACAAACACAAACAATAGTTGGTTGCTTCTGATTAGGGGTTTAACCCCTAATCTAACTATGTTTAATTTTTTTTTTTAAGATTAATTTATATGTGTTGTAGATTTATTATGTGTTGAATCTAGATTAACTTTAGATTATTTTTTTGTTAATTGTATATTTATTATGTGTCAATTATAAATTTTATATGTTAATTGTAGATTAATTAAGTTTCTTTACTATTATATGAAATTTAGGTTAGTTTTAGGGTTATTTAATCAAGGGTAGAATAAATGTTAGGGTTAATTTTAGTTGAGTGTAATTACAATTTTAAAATTGTCCACTTTGGACTTGTGCGGAATCGTCCACTTTGGACTCGCGCGGAATCGTCCACTTTGGACTCACGCGGAATCGTCCATTTTGGACTTGTGCCGGAATCGTCCACTTTGGACTCGCGCCGGAATCGTCCACTTTAGAAAATAATCATGACAAGTTGATATGTTTTATGTACGCATCGATGAGTCAAGTTTTAATTCTGCAAAACCTTAGATTCGTTCGGGGGTTGTATGTTCGTGTAAATGAAGTAAATGATCTTTTATATGATGTACAACCCTTGAATTGTCCCTAATTGGATAATTTGGGAACATAGTTATTTATATTTCACTTAGTTTATTTTTTTAGTCATTATTCATTTTTAAATTTTGGCTTCTGTCTCCCTTGTTCTCTGATACGTGCCCAGATGATATGCGTATATGGAGAACTGTAGTGAGATGCTGCCAAAATTTAGAATGAAGTTAATGACTAAAAGAAATATTAAGTGTAATATAAATAACATGAATCCCAAATGGAATAGGACCATACCACCTAAAGACATTAACCTAAAGATATTGCATATTTTTTGACAGAACATGTCGGGTGATCGAAGTTGGATGTACCGACGAATTCATCGTGGAGCTATAACAGACGAATTCATCGTGGTGATCGAAGTTTAAATATCTTTTGTTACCCTGGTCGTGCTTTGGGTTCTCGTCCGTCTCGATTCTTAAACGACGAAGAGTACCATTTCTCCAAGTTGTATATTTTACTAAACTGTCCAAAGATTGAAATGTTTATTAAAATATTTGACATCGAGATGGTGACAAAATACTCAATTTACAGCGATGAGGAATTAAAGAGATTACGCAATCGTAAGTTCCCTAATTGGTTTCCAGCTTATTGTACAGAACACAAAGGCGAAATAGATAACCAAATCTTTGAGTTTGCTAGCTGACCGACATGACTTGTACAGTGTTATAACGGTTATTTTATTAATGAACATAAATTTCACACACTTGAATATTCATTTATAAAGAATACTTTGAATGCTGGTGTCTACGCCAAAGGGACAACGTACGCTGAATGTGATGTTGACTTTTACGGATTGTTGGAAGAAGTTATAGAATTGCAATTTTTCTGATGTAAATCAGTTGCCCTTTTTAAATGTCAGTGGTTCGATACAAGTGATTGGGGCATGAGAGTTCATCTAAAGTATAAAATTGTTGAGGTCAATTACAAATCAAAATTGGCTTCAAATGAGCCATTTATATTAGCATCTCAAGCTGAACAAGTATATTATATACAGTACCCATCTCGAAAGAAAGATAGGGCATATTGGCATGTAGTCTGTAAGACTAAAGCCAGAGAAAAAATTGACCCAATAGTTGGAGAGAATGAGCCAATAGATAACTTCTATCAAGAAGAGGATCCTGCTGAAGTGGAGCGAGTTAGTCCAATACTCAAGGATGATGACAAAGAATTAGTTCAATTGGAAGTAGAATATGTTGATGATGATAATAACCGTCTTGAGGAAGAAGGACAGAATAATGATGAGGGAGAAGAAGAAGAAGAATTTGATGATTCCAATACAGAAGAAAAAGAAGAAGAGTATTACATGGATGATGATACTAACAATGACGAATAATTATAAATGTGAAGTATATCTTCAATTATTAAATGTATCTATTAATCTATTATATATGTACTAATTATATTCAGATTTGATAGCTATGGTTCGAGAAGTGCGAGCCCGAGGAGGCATTCCTCGTAGGACTACCCCCGACGATTACCACCTGCCACCCCTGTACCCACAGACCCTTCACCTTCGACCACCATCCCCCCACCTTCGGCCACAATGCCCCCACCTAATCCAGCCACCATTCCCCCACCTGATCCGTCCATCATTCCCCCAGCACCTCCAGCCACCATCTCCCCACCTCCAGCCACCATCCCTTCAGCCGATCCAGACCCGTCGACTTCGAGACGTAGGCCACGAGGGCCTAACAAAATTCTCCCTCCGCCAGCCAAGGGAGAGTCGCACAGATCAATTAGTGTGAGCGGTACAAGGTAAGTAGATGCATTAATTATCCCTTATAATTTATTTATAATTCAATATATCATAATATATAATTGTACTATATTTGGAGGTGCGAACGCGGTGCGAAAATAAAAAAACGTCATCGACGCCTTAGAGAGGACTGATTGGGCCGTAACGATAAACCTTTTTATTTGCGTTCATACCCGACCCTTCCTCTTTCCTCCTTTTCTTCTTCTTCTCTGCTACCGCCATGCCGCTATCGCCTGCTGCCGATTGTTGTCGTTCTGCCGCTAGTGATCAACTCCGTCGTCGACCCTCCGTCGCTAGATTTCTCCTCTCCGGTATTCATCTCTATCTCCCCGCCGCCCCTTGTTAATTTCTCCACCCACCGCCCTTTGTCTCCGCTCGCCATCTAGTGATGGCGACCGTCCGATCACCGACACTAGACAATATTGGTGCCGACGTCTACACGCCGATGCCGAATTTGGGATCGGCGGATTTCGTCCCCAACCTATGCAACAGTAGCCGGTAGTGATGCCGACCACTATTAATGATTAGGGTTTAACCCTAATCAATTAGTTAATTAGGGTTTAATTAAACCCTTTTTTTTTTAAATTTTTTATTGTTAAGAATTAGAAATTAATTGTTAATTCGTTTGATTAATGTTAATTAATTGTTAATGTTGTTTAGGGTTTAATTATTTTTTGGTTATTTAATGTTATTGTTGATTAGTTTAATGTTAATTAAATAGTATTAATGGAACGTCCACTGTGGACTCACGCCAGAATCGTCCAATATGGACTCGCGGTCAAATCATCCACGGTGGACTCGCGCTGGAATCGTCCACTGTGGGCTCACGGCCAAATCCTCCACGGTGGACTCGCGTTGGAATTCTCCACTTTGGACTCGAGCGGAATCGTCCACTGTGGACTCGCACCGGCATCCATAAATTTAGAAAATAATAATGACGAGTTGATACGTTACACTTGCACCGGTATTCATTATTTATTTTTAAAATTTGGCTTGTATCTCCCTTGTTCTCGGATACGCGCCCAGATGATATGCGTATTCGGAGAACTATAGGGAGATGTTGCCAAAATTTAGAATGAAGTTAATGACTAAAAGAAATACTAAGTGCAATATAAATAACATGAATCTTGAATGGAATAGGACCCTCCCACCTAAAGACATTAACCTAAAGATACTACGATAGTTGAAGTCACTAAAGAACAACCCGCGATACAAATTGAATTGCCGAATAAGGAGGCTGCAAAATTTTACGAGATGATGAAAGCTACCTCCGCCAACCGAGGGAGAGTCGCGCAGAGCGGTTAGTGTGTGTGGTACAAGGTAAGTAGATGCATTAATTATCCCTTATAATTTATTTATAATTCAATATATCATAATATAGAATTATACTATATTTGGTGTAGGTTTGAGCAGGAGGATGTCCCACGCACGATAGCAGGGACGATTCAAAAGTTTATGCACGGGGCATGGCCTACATGGTCTCACGTGCCCCATAAGCATATGGATTTACTATGGCGAGAGTTATCGGTAAGTATATTTTAAATTAATGTTAATGTTAAATATCGATCGGTAATAATAAATTTATTTTTTTGCAGGCTCATTATACATGGCCGAAGGACTAGACTCCTTTTGTAGAGAGAGTGTGGGATCGCGTTGCCCGCACTCGCTACAACGGGCTGCTTCAGCAGGCTTGTAATGAGACACACTACTAGAATATTATCTATCAACCACGGGGCTCACCGACAGCTACTTGGGCCATCAGAAACATTCATGGCTTTCTGACGTGGCCGATGTAACCAAATTAGGCGCGGTTTGCATACGGCCGCCCCACGCCGTAGCTCATAGCTGATGGCGTGTATGGGGCGTGAAATGAAATAATGTAGTAGCGACGGCTTCGCGAGGGCCATGGGGCCGTCGGTAATATAAGTAAGTTAGCCACGACTAGCAACAGTCATCGCTTATTAATTGATGGTGCAAAAATAAAAAGACGTCATCGATGACATAGAGAGGGCCGATTGGGCCGTCGGTGGGATTATTTACGTGAATCCACGGTTCACCGACGGCTAGCGAGCCGTCGATGATAAACCTTTTTATTTGTGTTTGCGCCCGACCCTTCCTCTTTCTTCCTTTTCTTCTTCTTCTCTGCTACTGCCGTGCCACTGCCGTGCCACTGCCGCCTACTGCCGTTATGTCGTTAGTGATAAACTCCGCCTTCAACCCTCCGTCGCTAGATTTTTCCTCTCCGGTACTCATCTCTATCTCCTCGCCGCCCCTTCTTAATTTCTCTGCCCGCCATCTAGTGTTGGCGATCGTCCGGTCACTGATACTAGACAAGGGCGTTGACGTTTACACGTCGGCGCCGAATTTAGGGTCGCCGGATTTTGGCCCCAACCTATGCAACAGTAGCCGGCAGTGATGCTAGCTATTGTTAATGATTAGGGTTTAACCCAAATCAATTAGTTAATTAGGGTTTAATTAAACCCTATTATTTTTTTTATTTTTTTATTGTTAATAATTAGAAATTAATTTTTATTTAGTTAATTACTTTGGTTAATGTTAATTAGGGTTTAATTATTTTTAGGTTATTTAATGTTATTTTTGATTAATTTAATAAAATTAGTTTAATGAAATTAGTTTAATGAAATTAGTTTAATGAAATTAGTTTAATGTTAATTAATTACTATTAATGGAATCGTCCACCGTGAACTCGCGCCGGAATTGTCCACTCTGGACTCGCGGCCAAATCCTCCATGGTGGACTCGCGCCCGAATCACCCATAGTAGATGGACTCGCATCGGAATCATCCACTTTGGACTCGCACCGACATCCATAAATTTAGAAAATAATCATGACGAGTTGATATGTTTCACGTACGCATCGACGAGTCAAGTTTTAATTTTGCAAAACCTTAGATCCGCTCGGGGGTTGTATGTTCGTGTAAACGAAATAAATGATCTTCTATACGACGTACAACTCTTGAATTGCCCCTAATTGGATAATTTGATAACATAGTTATTTATATTCCACTTAGTTTATTTCTTTATTCATTATTCATTTTTAAAATTTGGTTTGTATCTCCCTTGTTCTCCGATACGTGCCCAGATGATATGCGTATTCGGAGAACTGTAGGGAGATGCTACCAACATTTAGAATGAAGTTAATGACTAAAAGAAATACTATGTACAATATAAATAACATGAATCTTGAATGGAATAGGACCATCCCTCCTAAAGACATTACCTAAAGATATTGCCAACTTTTTGACAGAACATGTCGGGCGACCGAAGTTGGATGTACTGACGAATTCATCTTGGAGCTATAACAGATGAATTTCGAGTAGGCGTAACTTCTTAAATTTCACCTACTCGAATAAAAAATTCCTTAGTGGTGATAAAATCCGATGTCCGTGGCGAAAATGTTCAAACATAAGATTTTTGGATCGGGAAACTGTCATAATGCATTTGTACACAAAATGATTCACACCAAGATATTTTGTATAGAATTGTCACGGGAAGTCACGTCAAGTCAGAACGTCAAGCAATCCTGTTGTCCATACTCATGGTGAATCTTCTACTGTGGTTGTTTCTTCTTCCAATCCATCTAATCCTTATAGAACAATGATTATGGATAGTCTTGGCGGATAATTCCATAGAAATGACAATATTGAGTTAGTGACTGAGACGGTACAGCTACCAGATACTATGATAGTTGAAGTCACTTAAGAACAACCTGCGATACAAATTCAATTGCTCAATAAGGAGGCTGTAGAATTTTACGAGATGAAGAAAGCTACCTCCGCCAGCAGAGGGAGAATTATTTTAGTGTTAGAGTGCTCTAGAACCGGTGTCATATTTGAGCCTTGGGATCCATTATTGGAGTTTTCTTTTCTTCAGTAGAATTCTCTTGTTACTATTTAGCTTTCATTTGGAGTGTGCTAGTTGTAGTTGTTCTTCATTGTTAAACTTTAAATTTCCACCGCATTTTGTTTATATAATTATGGGTTGGTATTTGGTCTGATTAGGTTATCCAAATCCCTGGTTACGTTATCCTCTTGGGCGGTGTCTGCGTCTTAAAGAAGGCCCTAGGAGGGGTGTAACAAATTTGGTATCAGAGCATAGGATCCTTAAGGTAATAGGGACTACGATGTGTTAAGGACTAGTATAAATAAGTCTTATAGGTGTTAAATTAATTTTACTTAAGAGCTATTTGTATTACGACGTGTTGTATTTATAATTTTGTTGTTGTCGTTTTGTGTTATGTATTTATTCTCTTTTATTCCCTTGGAGAGCTATGATGTTTATTGTCGTTTTGTGCATGAATTTGAGGACCAAATTCTTTAAAGGGGGTGAGAATGTTATATCCACATATTTCTCCATTTTTTAAATTTAATTTCAAATTATGTTATATATATATATTGCTGTTATTTTTGGATTTTGAGAGTCGGGAGGGCCTTTTTTTTAAAGGCCATGACTCGCTCGCTATAAATAATACCTCCTTGCTCAACCCTTGCACAAACGTCCTTGGGAACAGTGTTTCCAGATCAAGGCGACGTGTGACGAGCGAAGGCGGAGCATGCAGAGACGGTGTGTGCGGTGTTCGGGAAAAGTTGCATTTCGAGGTAGGATTCTTTCCCTTCCTTCTAGTCCTTATTGTAGGGTAAATAGGAGGATTGATAGGATCTTAGTGTTATATAAATTATGTTGATGGATTTTTCTGTTTTTGGTAATATTTTCCGATGATTTTGTGTTTTCCGATGATCTTACCTATTTTTGGAAAATTTTGGCCGGCGGACTATTTTGGGCTGACCAAGTACTCCCGAGTCTAGCAATAGTGCACGCCAGAACTATGCCCCTGGAACAACCCCAAATCGGGGCACGGATCCGAGCAGGCAGATGGATTTAGATGGATTTCATTTTATTATTTCAATTTCATGTTTAGATTTTGATGGATTTCACTTTATTATTAAGAATAATATTTGCTCCATTTATAACGGAGACATGCATTATGGTAATGCTCATTTGTCTAATGGTCTCTATATTCTATACTTGGAACAAATTAATACGTCCATCCATAACATTAACACTAAACGGTTTAAGACTAATGACTTGAACTCAACCTATCTTTGGCATTGTCGGTTAGACCATATAAATGAGAAGCGCATCTCTAAACTCCATCAGGATGGACTTTTAGATTCATTTGATTTTGAATCATTTGAAATATGTGAATCTTGTTTACTTGGAAAGATGACCAAGACACCTTTCACAGAGCATGGTTAGAGGGCTACTGAGTTATTAGGTCTTGTACATAGTGATGTATGTGGACCATAAAGTGTACCAACTAGAGGAGGTTACCAGTACTTCATTACATTCACAAATGACTTCAGTAGATACGGTATATCTACTTAATGAAGCATAAATCTGAAACATTTGAAAAGTTCAAAATATTCAAGAATGAGGTACAAAACCAACCCGGAGAGAATATTAAAGAACTTCAATGAGATCGAGGTGGAGAATATTTAAGCTAGGAGTTTATTGACCATCTTAAGGATTGTGGGATTGTCTCACAACTTACTCCACTTGGAACACCCTAGTGGAATGGTGTTTCTGAACGGAGATGTTGGCCTAAGATTTTCAACCTTAATCACCATCTTGATTTTGATGATAACAAACTTATTCTAATGAGTTTATTAAGTGTTTGGCCTCAGGTTGGGCAATCGATACGCGCACAAAGTTCGTCGGAAAATCATGGAGAAATCATGGAAATTCAAGTGTCGATGGCTTCGGAGGTGATCGAGTCAGGAGTTAGGTCTAAAATTTTGAAATGACTGTAAAATTCTTCTAAGGCCTTAAGTCAACCTGTTTGTAATATGTCCCAAGTCAAAACCCGAAGACGAAACCCGGAAATGATCATCGCGTAGAAAATTCAGCAAAACCATGCTATTTTTAGTGTGTCGATCGATCACCGGTTGATCGACTGGTCGATCGGCCATCAGTCGGCCACCGATTGGGCGGCGCCAACGGTAAGAAATTCACTCATTTGATTGGTTGTTTTGTGTCACCTCCTCCTGGCTTATAAATACAAATCCAATACCTGCCTCTTGAGCCCTCTAGATATTCATTGAGTCCATCCTAATAATTTTTTAGCCTAAAAGAGTTAATCTTAAGCCCTAATCTTCACTTCCATACTCTCAATCTCTCCTCACTTCATCAAGCTTTGCTTTCACTGAGAAATCCATACTCGAAGGCTTCAAGAGCACAAAGGAGACGCGTTGGAGCTTCATCAAAGTTTGTTTTTATATTTAAGCTTTATTATTTATGTTTTTACTTGTTGTTTCTTGCTACCTGTATATGTAGGCGTAGTGTACACCTAGGGTTCCTTTGTAATTGAGTGTTTTTGCTAGAGAATAGGTGTTGAGGCCCGCTCCTAGGGATGAGGGATAAGTCCTCATTGTATTCTTAGAAAAATATTCAAGTTATAAAGAGTAGTGGTTAGAAATCCTTAGTGAGGAGCTAAGGTAGTGGAGTAGATGGGATTGGCCAAACCACTATATTTCATATTGTTTGCATTGCCGTATTGCTTACTTGATTGATCCTTACTTGTGCTAAATTTAATTGTAATAGCATTTAGTCGCACTTAGGCTCAAGAAATTTGAATTGGCTAGTTGAGTTGATTAAAACCGGAAAAGAAAGGAATTGATCAACGGTCTTCAACTCATGCACCTCCTTTTTTTGATGGAAACAATTATGCTTATTGGAAAACTAGGATGAGTGTTTTCTTGCAATCCCTAAGACTAGATGCTTGGAGAACTATTCATGTAGATGATAAACTACCCTCCAAGAGCATGGATGATTGGTCTCAAGAAGATATAAAATTAATTTAATTCTAATGCCAAAGCAATGAATGCATTACATTGTGTTTTATCTATAAATGAATTTAATAGAATATCATGTTGTAAATCCACTTTTGAAATTTGGCATGTTTTAGAGACTACACATGAGGGAACTTCCCAAGTTAAAGAGTGCAAAATTAATTTGCTCATTTATGATTATGAACTCTTTAAAATACATGTCATGAGGATCCATAAATGAAATGTATGTCCGCTTTCAAAATATTGTGAATGCTTTGACTAACCTTGGAAGGGACATACAAAACGAAGAAAAAGTGAGGAAGCTTCTTCGATCACTTCCCAAAGGATAGGAGCCAAAGGTGGTCGCTATCATGGAGGCTAAGAATCTTTGCACCATGAAGCTCACCGAACTCATTGGATCACTCATGACCCATGAGATCCATATGAGGGCAAAAAAAGAGGAAGATGCCCCCAAATACAAGAACATTGCCTTAAAAGCATCATATTGTGATAGGACCTCATCATCGTCATCAAAGAATGAAGAATCTGAGTACCAAAAAGAGATGATTTACCCTGGAAGGATGTTGATGGAATTAATGGGAAAGCCTCTCAAGAAGAAGAAGGGCAAAGATAGAACACATGTGCTTCCAATGCAACAAGCTCGGACACTTGGAGAGCTATTGTCCTAAGTCCAAGCTCACCTCGTCATCATCCTCAAAGAAAGATAAAAGAAGAATGGTGAAGAAGAAAGCACTAATGGTCACTTAGGATGAAAGCGAGTCGTCATCATCTTCAAGTGGGGAAGAAAGCACAAGGGAGAATGCAAACCTTTGTTTCATGACAAAGGACAATGAGGTACCCATTATTACTATAGGGTGAATTTTTACCCAAGTAGAATTGAAAAATGAAATTGAGCATATGTATGAAGAATTTAATATTATTAGAAAAAGATTTAAGGAATTCAAAAAGGAAAATAAATTGTTAGAACAAGAAAATGATGATTTATTGCTTTCTTGTTATGATTTGAAAACAAAAGTCGAATTCTTGGAAAATGATAAAAGTTCCTTAGAACAAAAAAATGTAGATCTACAAAATTTAAATGACTCATTGAATATAGAAAATGCATCATTATGCTTACAAATTGAAAACTTAAATGCTGGCATGTTATCATTAAAAAATGAGCTATCTTCCTTAAATGATAAAATGAATCATTTGCAAAAAATTTCTCCTGAGATTACCTACGGTTCAAATGCTAAAGCATCCTCTCATGTTCATTCTCATATTCATATCTATCGTCATGCATCTACTAGATTTAAGGGTCATTGTTTATGTTGTGACATGTATGGACATATATATGATTAGGGATTGTGTCTTGAAAAGGAACTGCAATGCTAAGTCACTTTGGATTCCAAAAGTTTCTAACCCCCAAGGACCCAAAAAAAATTTGGGTACCAAAGTTTTCATGCTCAAATATAGGGGCAGATACTTCACTTGTATGAAGACACATTGATGTTTTCAAGTTGTTTGGGAAGTAAAGGAAGAGGAATTAACTTGGTTGCTACTTCATAACTAATGAGATCGGTATCAACTCCTAACTTTATCCTTGTCTTCATCATTCTTTGGAGTTTGATATTTCTTGAAAAACATTAGTGTGCCTTAACTAGTGTACACTTGATACTTAACTCTTCTTGAGTGATACGTGATATATGCTTGTTTATTCTTGATTAACACTCACATGTGTTTGTGGTATCAAGTTTGGATTTCAATTTTTCATTTTATTTTCGAACTCCTTGGAGGCCATTTATGAGCTATAATGGGTCTATGCAACCTTTGGTTTTGAAACCTTGGCAAGTTGTGGCCGTTTTGGTTTTCAACCTTAGGAAGGGTTTTGAGGTCTTGATTTTAAAATGTTTTCACTTCATGAGGTCTCCATGATTCATTTTGATTTCATTTTTGAATTATTTTGAAAAATGAATCCCCACTAGTTAGCAAAACTTGACCTTTGAGAAATAAACTTTACTTTTCCCTTGATATCTAGTTCATGAACTTGCTAAGTAAAAAGAAGTTTATTGTGATATTCCTATGATTAAATTACTTGCAAGTTGATCACTGATTAGGAGGCAAATGCTTTAAAATTTCATGAATGCATGCTAATACTTAGAAAATCTATTGAAATGAGGTATGAGCCCGACCCTTGCACTATCTAATATATTACCTCATAAAGCATGTAGAGACTCTTGCACCTTGCTCATGATAAAGTACTTAATTGTGTTGATATGAAAATTCATGAGTATTTAGGAATGCAAACAATTTCTTGATATACATGTTGACTCTTGATTGAAATTGTGCTAAGTTTAGGAGTCTTTGTAGTGATTCAAACTTAGTTTACATACTTTGAATGATTATATCTCAGTCATACTTAAGTTTGAATAAAATTTGAAAGTTTCTTGAAAAATGAGTATCTTTCAAGAAAGCATAAAAATTTGGAAATTTCAGCGATTCATTGAAATATGCAGAAAATAAGTTTTTGGGAAATTATTGATTCTGCACTTTTCTTGAAATATCTAGTTTCCGCTGAAAAAGTTTCATTGAGAATTCAATTTTATATGATTTTGGGTCCATTTTTATCAACACATCAAAAACTTAGTCTTTATCGATCAAACTTTGACAAAGCTATATTCCCTAGTTACATGTGTTTGTATAACCCTCTCAACATATCTTGGCACTTATAATATCTTTGTGTTTATTGTTCCAAACTGTTCTTGATAACATGTGTAACTTAATAATTGTCATTGGTTAACTTATGGTAGTTTAGAAATGCCTAACTTAGGCCCATTTTGATTGATGTCAAAAGGGGGAGAAATTACATATGCATATAGATAGGAGGAGTCTATTCTAAATATGCATGTTGATGGGGGGAGCATTATACATTCACTTGATAAAATGTTATGCTTGTTGATACTTATCTTAATGCATTTATTAAGAAGTTTGTTATCATCAAAAGGAGGGAGATTGGTGGCCTAAGGTTTTTAACCTTGGCCATGATCTTGATTTTGATGATAACAAACTTATTCTAATGAGTTTATCAAGTGTTTGATCTTAAGTTGGGCGATCGATATGCGCGCGAAGTTCGTCGGAAAATCACGGAGAAATCGTGGAAATTCAAGTGTAGACGGCTTCGGGAGCGATCGAGTTGGAAGTTAGGTCTAGAATTTTGAAATGATTGTAAAATCATTCTAAGGCCTTAAGTCAACTTGTTTGTAATATGTCCCAAGTAAAAACTCGAAGACGAATCTCGGAAATGATGACCGCGGAGAAAAATCAATAAAACTGGGTTGTTTTCAGGGTGTCAGTCGATGGCCGGTCGATCGACCATCAACTGCTAGTCGATCGTCGAAGGCTCAAAACGGGCAGAGCTTGCGGTCGGTGGCCGGTTGATCGGTCGATTGACCATCCATCAGCCGATCACCGAACGGGCGGCGCCAACGAGCAGAAATTCTTCCGTTGGGTTGGTTGTTTTGTGTCCCCTCCTCTTGGCTTATAAATACAAGCCCAAAACTTGCCTCCTGAGCCCTCTTGATCTTCATTGAGTCCATCCTAAGAGTTTTTGAGCCTAAAAGAGTTGATCTTAAGCCCTAATCTTCACTTCCATACTCTCAATCTCTCCTCACTTCATCAAGCTTTGCTTTCACCGAGAAATCCATACTCGAAGCCTTGAAGTGCACGGAGGAGACGCGTTGGAGCTTCATCAAGTTTGTTTTTATATTTAAGCTCCATTATTTGTGTTTTTACTTGTTGTTTCTTGCTACATGTATGTGTGTATTTGTAGGTGTAGTGTACACCTAGGGTTCCTTTGTAATTGAGTGTTTTTGCTAGAGAATAGGTGTTGAGGCCTGCCTCTAGGGTTGAGGGATAAGTCCTCATTGTATTCTTAGAAAAATATTCAAGTTATAAAGAGTAGTGGTTAGAAATCCTTGGTGAGGAGCCAAGGTAGTGGAGTAGGTGGGATTGGCCAGACCACTATATATCATTTTGTTTGCATTGCCTTATTGGTTGCTTGATTGATCCTTACTTGTGCTAAATTTAATTGTAATTGCATCTAGTCGCACTTAGGATCAAGAAACTTGAATTGGCTAGTTGAGTTGATTAAAACCGGAAAAGAAAGGAATTGAACTTAAAAATAACCTACACACTATTCAACCCCCACTTCTAGTGTGCACATTCCTTTAATAGGAGAAACCGAACCTTATTGGATATGGTTTGATCTAAGATGAGTCATATAGATCTTCCAACTTCCTTTTGGGTATTTTCCTTAGAAATTGCTGCTTAATTTCCTATTAAACCAAGTTCCATCTAAAGCGGTTCAAAAGATTCCATATGAGATATGGATTGGGAAGTGTCCCAGTATATATTTCTTCAAATTTTGGGGTTGTGAGGCTTATGTAAGACGTCAGCCCTCCGATAAATTAATGCCCAAATCTGTTAAATGCGTATTTATGGGGTATCCAAAGGAAACTAAATGATACTACTTCTACATTCTAACTGAGAACAAAGTGTTTGTTGCTCGTTTCGTTGTCTTCTTGGAAAGGGAATTTCTTTCCAAAAGAAGTAGTGGGAGTAAAGCACATCTCGAAGAGGTTCGAGAACCACAAATCAATATTGAACTAGAAATGGATACTTAAACTGATTCACAAGTTGTTGTCGAATCAGTGCTTGTGACACAAGGACCACGAAGGTCTAGTAGGATTCATGTAGAACTCGAGAGATATGAATTTCTCGTTACTGACGATTGAAATGTGGTGTTAGTTGAATCAGAATGAGCCCACATCCTACCAAGAGGCCATAAAAAGTTCGGACTCCATGGAATGGCTGGAAGCCATGAAATCTAAGATGCAATCCATGTATGACAATCAGGTATGGACCTCGATTGATCCACTAAAGGGTTTTAGATCCATCGGGTGCAAGTGGGTTATCAAGAAGAAGACCGACATGAAATGCAATGTGCATACCTATAAAGTACAGTAGGTTACAAAGAGTTTTAGACAAACTCATGATGTGGACTATGATAAGACCTTTTCACCGGTTGCCATGCTCAAATTCATTCGGATTCTACTTGCCATAGCCGCGTATTATGACTACGAGATTTGGCAAATGGACATCAAATCAACGTTCCTTAACAGAAACATCCTCGAGGATATGTACATGACACAACCTGAGTCCTAAGAATCCTAAAAGGTTTGCAACCTTCAAAGATCTATTTATGGATTGAAGCGAGCATCTCGGAGCTGAAAAGTTAAGCCTTGTGTTTGGCTTTATCAAAAACGAAGATAAGCCTTGTGTTTACAAGAAAGTTATTGCGAGCGTAATTGTTTTTCTAGTGCTTTACATCGATGACATATTGCTCATGGGAAATGACATCCCTACCTTGCAATGTGTAAAAACCTGGGTAAGGAAATGCTTTTCAATGAAGGACTTGGGCGAGGCCACCTATATTTTAAGCATTCGGATATATAGGGATAGGTCTAAAAGGCTAATCGACTAGAGTCATGATAGGGTACTGAAGAGGTTTAGTATGCACGATTCCAAGAAGGGATTTCGACCCATGTCTCATGGCATTAAGCTTAGCAAGTCTAAGAGTCCTGCTACGCAGGATGAATGTGAGCGCATGAGCAAGATCCCATTTGCGTCCGCTATTGGATCAGTCATGTATGCTATGTCATGTACTTGACCAGATGTCTCATATTCATTGAGCATGACTAGTAGATGCCAATCAGATCCCGGTGAGTGTCACTGGACCGCAGTCAAGAGCATTCTTAAGTACTTAAGAAGGACTAAGGATGTCTTCTTGGTTTATGGAGGATTGGAAGGTGAGCTGGTTGTAAATGGTTACACCGATGCTAGCTTCCAAACTTAGATAGATGATTTCAGATCACAATCAGGTTTTGTGTTTTGCTTGAATGGAGGTGTTGTCAGCTGGAAAAGTTCAAAGCAAGACATCGTGGCCGATTTTACTACAGAGGCCGAGTACATAGCCGCATTGGATGATCCTAAGGAGGCTGTTTGGATGAGGAAGTTCATCTCTGGACTAGGTGTTGTTCCTAGCATCTCCAACCAAATGGATCTCTATTGTGACAACAATGGAGCCATTGCGCAGGCTAAGGAACCCAGATCACATTAGCGATCCAAACACATTCTGATAGGTTTCCATCTCATTTGAGAGATCATTGAGAGGGGAGATGTTAAGATATGCAAAGTTCATACCGATGACACTGTTGCTGAACTATTGACTAAACCACTCCCACTGTCAAAGCATGATAGCCATTCCAGACCATTGGGTATGAGATACATGCATGATTGCGCCTAGTGCAAGTGGGAGATTGTTAGTAGTGTGCCCTAGGCCAATGGAACAATATTATCATTGTAGGTTTCCTTTTGTTTAAATGAAACTTTTACTTTATCTTGTTATTCATTATGAGCGTGTTTGACTTGATAAAAGATTCCCTAAATATATAGTTGCTACGCTAATGGTTATCAAGTAGGAGACTTGATAGTAAAACCCCAAGGCAGTTGCAATCCTATTCTAAATAGTCCCTAGTCGGTCATTATCTTGGAATGATAATGAATGAAGACTAGTATGCAGTCTGACTAACAATGATCATGTTTTACTAGTCATGGATATGTGATATCAAAGTCAGAATATAGACACATGTTGGAGAACATATTGTCGGACAGACCCACCATGAGTATACTACGTGGATTATATCATTAGTATATCTCCAACAATAGTGGTACGTCAGTCCTCCGACCTGATGTCACCATGAATCCCTACATGAGGAATTTTGTGTTTTGACCTAGTCTAACATCACCTTTAACCAGGTGGTAATATGGACTACATTTGGACATAAAATAAATAGTGCAGTGGAATATGCGTGTCGTGAAGGAATTTGTCTCTCTTGTATATGAGAGAGATATCTCTGGGCCCCTTGATGAGTGTGAATGAAGAAATGCATGGTTGTGCTCAAATGAATAGATGAGAGTATCATTGTCATTTGTTAAGTCAGCCTACTCAGGAATCAAGAAACCATATTGAGCAATATAAGGGCGATCTAATCCATGCTTTATGCTCGATCTAGATATCACGTGACAAAAGGACAGAGTATCATACTGTGAGTTAGGTTGCTCGGATCACCGACCTTCACTTGACTTGGGTAGTCATCATGTCTTGCTAGACGCCGCTTATGACTTGTGGGTTGTAAGTGAGTTTTGGACCCACTGCCAACGTTAAGTGAACCTACAAGGTCGCACACATAGGGCGAATTGAATTGGGCTTAGGGTTATGGTTTATCGGATTGGTTCCGCATAACCATCAACTCTCTAATTCTCTCTTGGTAATTTTGAAGATTAATTTCGAATTTGAAAAGGAGTTTTCAAAATTGGAAAGCTCGAACACATAGGACAAACCGAATTAGGCTTAGGGTTAGGGTTTATCGGATTGGATCCTGTAATACCCAGAATCTTAATAATAATATTTTATTTTTGATTGGGGGATCATGGGCCCTAGTTAGCGCAGATTGGCGGGAAGCTTCGGGATTAGACTCGAGTAAACATCTAATGTAAAAAAATTAAGGGAAATTTTATTTCCCTTATCTCTGTGATTTAGAATGCAAGGATGATAGAGGGTCTCGAGGCGAATTTAGCGGTGCAATCGGATGTCGAATCGGAGTTAGAACGTGTGAGTTATAGGTTGTTTAAGTCGGATAGCTTAGGTAGGGATATTTTGGTCATTTGAACTCAAGCGGTGTCTATAAATTAGACTCTGGGGTGTGGGGCCAGGGGTTTCAGCCGCACGCCACCCGAGGCAAAGGAGAGAGGAGAGAGAGGGCACCGTCGAGGAAGAGGAGCCGCCGAAGGTGAATTTTTGCGAGTTCGTCGGTGTCGATTGGGGGAAGATCCTGCGCGTCTTTTCCTTCCATTTTCTCTGCGTCCGGTGAGTGGATTTAGACCTTCTTTTCTCCAATTCATGATTCATGTCGCTGTTCTCTTGTCTAGGGATTTTTCGTCGATTTTTTACGCATTTTTCTTGTATCGAATCAGAAATAAAATCGTCGTTCTTCTTTTTGTTGATTTAAAAAAAAATAATAACAAAAATAAATAGGATTTTAAAAGAAAAGAGAAAAATCCTCTTGGCCTTGTGTAGCCGCCGCCAGGGGCTGCCGCTGCTAGGCGGCGATGGGTCAGGCCGCGGCCTGGTCAGGGCGGCGACGTGCGCGGCCCGCGGTTGGGATAGGTGGCCTAGCCACGATCCTTGGGGCCCACTACTAAAAAAATGGTCTTTTGCAATGGCACAATATGCGGTCGCAGATGCGATGGGTCTGCGATCGCCGTCCATTGGGGTCGCGGACTGGCTAGTTTTGCGACGGCATTTGCGATCGCCTTGAGTGCCGTCGCAAAATAGCGACGACACTGCAACTGCCTCAATTGCCATTGCAATATGGCGACGGTTTGGCGACAATTTGTGACCGTCATGTTGCGACCGGGTTTTTGCGATCGATGTCCGTTGCAAAATGTTATTAAATTCCCCGCCCAATCGCTTTTTTTTACTTCCCCTACTCGCGCACGCGACCAACCCTAGCCTAGCTCTCACTCGTTATCTCGATCTCTGCCGCCGCACGCTGCACACTAACCGCCGCCCGCTGTTCGTTGGCCGCCGCCTGCTGCTCGCTGCCCGCCGCAAGTAGGCCACTCGTCGAACCCTAGCCGACGGTATTCTCTTCCTCCTCTGTGTGTGTGTGTGTGTGTTATCCGACGAGATCTTTTTCAATTGCTTGGTTTGGTTTGATAAATAACTATTTTGTGATTGGTTTGGTTTGATTTAATTTTCAAGCAAAGAGTTTTGAAGTGCCAATGACCAAAATGGAATTCGGAATTCTTTTTCCTGGTTCTGAATTTGAGGAGTTTTCACAGAGATGTTATGTTTCTGTTTATCTCTATGTAGAGTAACTGAAAATTATTCTCCACCCTTCCATGGTTTCTATACTATTTTTCTTCTTTTTTATCTCTGGATTTAGTTTGTATGAGGTTAGTTTCTAGACATTGTCATGTGAAGTGTTTGATCCAAAGAAGCTTGCAGCATCAACCACACCAGATGTATTTGAGTGGAATCTCATTATCTTTAATTCTAGGTTCACTTTAATTATCAGTTAAATGTAATGACCAGTTATAGATTAGGGCAGTAGTAAGATCCCTTGGAGTTGGAACTAATGTCTCTCGCGTGAGCATGTGAATGCCTTGAGTCATTTGAAATGAGAGCCACAGGGTTGAGATTTGGAGCTACCCCCAAACAGTGGCAAATGCTCATCTCCATACAAAGCATTGTCCCTGGTAGGCCACCCATGTTTTCCATCACTATCTTACCTTCCCATATATACCTAGAGTGGTGGAGTATATACAATATATACTTGCAATAAATTGGGTGAATGTTCCAGAAAGGAGAGTATATCTTACCTTCCCATATATACCTAGAGTGGTGGAGTATATACAATATATACTTGCAATAAATTGGGTGAATGTTCCAGAAAGGAGAGTTGAGGAAGGTAAGGTTGGAAATGAGGATGTTTTTTAAACACCACCAAGTTAAAACACAATGCTAGCATTTCTAGGCCTATGAATAATGTAATGAGCTTTAATATTTATGTATACGAGATTTGTAATTTGGAAAGAGTGGAGACCAAGGTTTAATTTTTGTCTACTTATGATGCTTCTATAATAATTCAAAATTTTTATTATAGCTTGTTTGAGCAGATCCATGATGAAGAAAGTTTTATATAGTATTATTTAATCTATATATCTGTGATCTGTCTTACAGGCAGTACTCTACTAATTTATTCATCTATTAACACTACATTGATACCTCCAGCTAGGACCACATTCCCCTATAATTCCTTGAGCTTGGTTTTTTTCACCTATTCAACTGCATCCCCACACGTCTCTTCCCCCTATTCCTACTGACAAGAAGGCTTCAACCCTAAAAAATCTCAACAGAATTAAGTGGCAAAGGAAGCAAAACCGAAGTCAACCTTTATGTCCACAAATAATTAAAAAAAGAAATATAAATTTTTCTTCCTTCTCCTCTTGTGCTTTAATTTTTATCCCTAGTTAGTTATAGAAACAGCAACCTATACGTGAAGTGTCTGCCCTCTCTGACCTACTGCAGTGTGCACAAAAATATCCATCATTATTTACCACTCCCACATCAATGTATTGATGTGTGCATAAATGACTACATCCAAAAGCAAAGAGAATTGCCGAGTGTATTATGTATTTATGTACATAATGGAAATAACTAAAAAACTAGAGCAGTGTCCAACATATTTTTTTTAGTAAGCTGGTAATTGATTGGTTGATTACTTTTGCTATTTTTAATACACCTAGTCTGGTACTCTGGTACTCTGGTCATCTGGTCATCCAGCAAAAAATTGGATTCTCATAACACTTACAGTTAGAGATTGCAGAAAAAATAACAGAACCATCTTTGTTTACTTTGAATTAAACAAGAAAATGAACTGTGATGTGTTGCTCTCTTCATAAAAAAACTGGGAACTGATAGAGAGTAGCAGACATGATGAGTATTGATTTGAAATTTAAAGTTATATGATCATCTTATCTGAATATCCTAGTGATCATGCATTAAGAAAACTTAAAACAATCTTGGTAAGTTGAGTTTCACTTGAAGCAGTAGATGCAGTGGAGATGCGACTTGATGCTGCCTCTTGAAAGCTAAAAGATTTCCCATAATTTACTCTCCTCTCAAATTGAGTTGCCTGCAAAATGAATTGGTTTTATGAACCTCGGATGCCAAGGAAATAGCTAAATATGTTGCAGATCAGGTGATTGTAACCAAAAAAATGATTGTGACAGTGTATTATCTCTAGAGAACATACTAAGGTAGATGAAATTTTGAATAAAAAAGAAATATTAGCTAGAGTTATTGCCAATAAAATCAATCATAATGCAATAGGATTTGGGTGCTTGATTACTTACAGGACTGTGGTAAGAGAGACGAGGTGATATATTTAATATATCTTCACGCAGACTGGATACACAAAAATATGAGATGAATTAGCATGCTGAATTCTCTGCTGAATTCTCTGCATGCTGAATTCTCAGCATGCTATGTTCAGCATGGCAGCATGCTGAGAATGAAGGCTATGTTCAGCATGCTGAGATCGAATTCATTCTCAGAATCTCAACATGCTGAACATAGCATGCTGAGAATTCACTCATTTAGCATGCTGAATTCTCTATTTCTCTCCATTCAGCAAAGAAATAGAGTTCCAGCATGTTGAGAACCTGAGAAGCATGCTGAAGAAACTCTCAGCACGCTGAAACTCTCGGCATGCTGAGAATTTCTTCAGCATGCAAGAGTTCCAGCATGCTGAGAAAGAATTCATTCTCAGCATGCTGAGAATTCATTCTTTGCTAATCTTTTGGTAGGCGAAGTTAGTCTCCTAATCTTTTGGTTTTTTAATGAATGTTGCATAAATGAAACTGCTACTACTGATTACATGTGAATTCCTTGAATAGGATCCTATCGTTAGCTAAATTTGTCAACTAGTTCATATTTGTAGTTAATCTATCCCATCAAATCAGCTACTTTCACTAAGATAATAAGTTTGGTTAACTTAATAAGTTTGCATTTGTGTTGAATTAATGTTTAAAATAATTGTATTAATATTTTCTTTCTATAGGCCCGATACACATGGGATCCCGCCATTTAGACTCAAGTGGAGGATACTTGGGAAGCTTACAATAAAAAGCTTTTCAATGATATCCTCCATTGTGCGCGGGATGAGGCGCGGGCAAATGTAGGCGGTAATCGGGATATGCCTATGGATGCGCTGAAGGGAAATGGACCCAACTGGATAACGAGCTACGTATGGGATCGACTATGCGACATCTGGGCGTCCGAGAAGTGGCAGGGTGCCTCCCGAATGACGCACCGAAACCGGATGACGCTAGTTGAGGGATCCGTGGCCCGACATACCGGTGGGTCCATCCCATTTACTAGTCACGAGCATCGCATGGTAAGTAATTTAATAATAGTTTTTATTATTTATTATAGAAAAACTAATTATATTTATTTTATTGCAAAGGATGCAAGACGAGTAGGGGACGCTTATTCCGGCTGATCCTTTGAGGGTCTTCGAGGAGACACATAATATAGACATGGTCCTCGCCGGGGTGAGTTCATCAGCGAGAGGCTGGAGACGATCCTGGTAAGTTAATATTTTAAAAAAATTATATTAGTTCAATTATGTAAAATTAATTTAATTAATCAATCTTTAAAGGCCACGTATACTGAGTTGGTGACCCAGCGGGGAGGTGATCCTACGCAGCATCAGCTTGATGTTGACGCATGGATGCAGGTGACAGGAGTCGACCACGGCCGTGTATATGGCATAGGCACAACGGCCCACGCACGGACATTGTTGCAGCCATATGGTGCGGGGTCGTCTGCCCTCACCCCTTCCACCGCTGGTCCATCAACATTACATGCGGGCCAGGATCGATTTGCAGCCTTAGAGGCTTCGCACACAGAATTACAGGCTTCTCATGCAGCCTTAGAAGCTTCTCATGACGCCTCATCAGTGAGGTGGCTGCTATGAGGGAGTACATGACACGTATTGCTTCTTCCATGCTTGGTGCTCCGGCCCCTCCGCCTCCCCCGCCATTCGACGCGACGCCAGCTGATGCCGTCTCGACGCAACCCCTCTCCTCGCCGTATCTGTCTCCGTCACATGATTCACTTCATGATTGATGTACTTTATTTTCTATTTTGATATAAATATGTTTTGATACGATGTAAATATTACATTTTGATATAAATATGTATAAACATTATAATTTCATGTACGTCTTGAATATTCCCTCGTTGTGGCAGCATTTTGATATAATTTGATATCTTATATATTCTCTCGTTGTGGCATTGCATTTTCATATAATTTGATGTTAAATGTAAACATACATTTTTTTAAAAAAAAATTATTATAAATTATTATTTTTTAAAAAATACACATTTGCGATGGCTCTGTGACCGCTATCCCCATCACAAAAGGTATATCGAACTAGTCACCAAAAGCGGTTACAGTTACAATTGCGACCGTTATGTGATGGCAAACGTGGTCACAGCACCATCGCCGATATAATATTTTACGACGGTTATAGCGGTCGCCATGCCATCGTCGGTATAATATTTGCGACAATTAAAGAAGGTCGCAGATATTACGCGACCATAGTCTGCGACCGCTGTATACCGTCGCACATCGATCGCAGAATGTTCTCATTTGCGTCCGATGCTTCTGTCGTTGTAGGTTTTCTGCGACGATATCTTTTGCTACCGCTCTTTGCGATTGCGTCCCGCCGTCGTAGAAGGTCTTTAGCAACCATTTTGCGATGGTATTGTCAGTCGCAGATATCTCATTTTTTAGTAGTGGCCGCTGCCGAGCGCCAGGCAGCGGCGAGCCGCCGTCCAGCTGTAAGACCCGAAAAAAAAGTTTCCTATTATAAAAATCTATTTTGGTGCAGCGCGTCGGACCCGGGGGTAGTCGAGTCGAGCCTCAAGATCGCCTCGAGTGAAAAGGTATGACTCTGCTAATGAATCATGAAGTCTATTTGGATAATTAACTTTCCTTTTATAAAATCATACCTTAAATTAAGTTAACTCGAGTCATATTATGGGTTGAGTCGGAACCCAAGTTGAGTTCGGATTTAGTCGAGGTTTGGGTGCGAGTTAAGTGAGTCAAGAGGCCTCATTTGGAAAGCTAGATAGGGATTAAAACCCTCATCTTGCAGCCATGTGGCTCATTCATTGAGCCGCACAAGGCAGCAAGGGAGAAAGAGGAGGAGCAAGGGAAAAAAAAGGGGAGGCACTACTCGGATTCTTGGTCAGAGATCTTGCCATTGCCGGAGCCGATCACTTCGAGGACGTGGGGATCTTCTTCCTCATTGTTTTCTATTCTTAAAAAGGTGAGTGGTTAAGACTTTAACAATTTGGGGGAGGCGGGTGGCCGAACCCTAGATGCTAGGTTGAGTTCTCGCGTTTTTCCAACGATTTATGATTTCAACAATAGGTACTCACTGTTTTATGATGTTCTTGTCGGATCTCGCTGTTTTAACCATCGATTTGAGTATTTTAGGGGCTGCCGAGTCATGGGATAAGGGGAAAGGTCATGCCTAAATTTTCCCCGATTCCCTTGACGGCAAGAAGGCCCTTAGATGCCCTATACCACTGTTTGTTATTCAATCCTTTGAACTCCTTGCGTAACATGAAGCATGTCCCCCTCTAAAGCCCCTTGAAGTGGCCGAATGAACACTAAGATTCATGAAGAGGGTCGGCCAAAGGGTGAGGGGAAGGGTAAGTTGATCTTTGGTATTTAAGAAGTACGTGGAATTGAAAGACAAAGTAAAGTTAAAGTCTCTTCCATCTTTCCCCACCCCAAGGACCTTGGCTGAGCAAGGTTTCCCTTGCTCATTGTTCGGCCAAGGTTGGGGAGAGGAGGATAGATTTGCCTTAGATGGAAAGTTCATGATCTTAGGGATCACATAAGGATATGACAATACTTAGGAAGAACACCAAACTTAGCAAGTAGCTTAATTGATTTGAATTGTAGAAATGCTAGATTGTATCCATACTTAGCATTTGATCCTTAAACTTGGATGTTGACAATGTTACCATATTTTATAATTCATACTTGTTATTTAAATTATTACTGCCTTGCCATGCTAGATAGTTCCTCCTTATTGTGCTACTATTCCTAAGGTAGTATAAGAATGGTTAGGTATGTGCATTATGATTAAATATGGTGAATGATGTAATATTTGAACATTTTTCTTTCCATTATACATGCTGCCCTAAATGTCCTTGAATGTTATTCCAAGGATGACTCATGGAAATTCTCACCTAAGACAGTGTAAAAAAAGCTAGGTAACATGTAAGGTGTCACTAGATGTTCATAGCACATTTATGGAAACCTAGATATGAGATTATCACACTTCTATACTGCTCATCACAGGACACCAAACAGGGACAAGGACAGGACATCAGATGTCTTGGGACAATAGCTATACCATGTTTGTTTCGTCAAAAACAAGACACGATATTCCGTCATGTCCTACATTTGTTTCGCTATAACAAAGTATTATACATGACAAATTACTAAAATACCCTTGTAAATTAGTCTTAAAATTAATTAATATGTAAAAAAATATTAATATATAATATCAAATACTTTAATACAATAAAAAATTTTAGTTTAACTAATAAGTGTTCAACTAATTTTTAATTAACCTAAAAGTATAACAATAGAATAATACCGAAAAATATAAAAATCATACCAAACGATCTCCAATCTGAAATCTGACACCACCATCGCGTTCAGCACGCGAAAATTTACAACTTTGGTATTCACCTCGACTCGATCCGACGATTCTACGACGACGATGGTGGCCCGGCTACGTCGAAGGAAGGGATAATTTTGACAATTGCAGCCCTTGTCCTCCGCCCGATTTCGATGTACCGAGAAATTTCTCGGTACACCAAAACGGATGGAAATCCTGTCCCGGACAAGGAGAAGTCCTTGTGCTGAAGCATCTTTTGCAAACCAAACGGGGGACATGGGCGGATGTCCAGTCCAGTCCCCCGTTTTTTAGCAAACCAAACGGGCCCTTAGAGATTGTAGATGCACATATACTAACTGGGGCGGCATGAATTGTTGACCTGGTAGCCGGACATGGCTAGATACGGGAAAAGGCCCGAAGTGTATATATATATATATATGGAAACCCTAGGATTTTGATTGTGTAATGTGCTTGTGATGGTCCGCCTAGGAGCGAGGAGGTTGGAAATAACCAATGCTCAGCTCGGCCAGTTGGGTCTAGAGGTGCGCCAGTGGGCCCGCTAGGTGCCAGAGCCCAGTTGGGTGGGACTAGCTATCCTTACCCTAGACAGTCTCCGGAGACTAGTGGCCATCCTAATCGACGACCCGAGATTATTTGCCTGCATATTGAGATGATACTACCTGATATGGTAGGGACGGCTGTAGCCGGGATATATTGTTATGAGTAGGCCCAAGGGCCGGATGCTAGAGGCTTGATAAGCCAAGGTGGCAGGTTATCATGTACAGTTGGTACTGATGGGTCCGTTGAGGGTCTGTAATTGTATTAGAAGCACACTCTACCTCCTTTTACATTCCTTTATTGTCTTGTATGATATATATGCAGGTCTGAGGATTATGTGGAGGTTCATTTGAGCCACTCACTGAGTCACAAGTGGACTCACAGTTTATATTTTATTTTGCAGAGCATGAGCAGTAGCTTGGTGTCGACATGGTACAGCTGGAGGGCGGAGGCGGTGTCATATCTCGTAACGGCGTCCATGAGTCTTAGACTAGTCCTAGTTATGCTGGTTTTATTTCTGCACTGACGGTTATCTTTGAAAAGAATTGTAAAACTTGATATTTAACCATTTGGATTTGATGTTGATGTTTCTTCTTGTTTTGAAAAACTTATATATATTGTGACTTGCAAACTTTTTATAAAGTATGTTAAGTTTCTTTTAGTCGATATGTTTTGATTTCTTGATGTTAGTGTAGACAGTAAGCTACAAGGCAGGACGTGGGCCCTAGCCGGTCACACTACCCTCAGTCGGGGTGTGACACCAGTCGGATCCCTGCGGTGAGCGGCGGCGACGACCGGGGAAGGGGCGGCGGCTGCGGAATGTGTAGAGGAGGAGATGGAGATGGTGACCTTGGTGGGGAGATGAAATAGAGGGCTGAGATTGATTTGGGTGAGATGAAGGGCTGGATTGAGTTGGTTGAGATGAAGGGTAGGGATTTGATCTTGTATTGATGGAAGGCTGTGATTGCATCAAGTTAGATTTAAGGCTTAGATTGCATTATGTAGATGGAGGGCTGTGATTACATCTGGTTGGGAAATTACCTAAATATATCTTGTATTTTGGGGTTTTTTGCATTTGTGGCCTGTAAATTTATTTGTCTCAATTGTATCATGTACTTTCGAATTTGTTCCAATTGAATCCTACCGTCTAATTTCCATCAGCAGCCCCATTAAATAGCTGACATGGCATGCTGACCTGTATAAAAAAATATTTTTTTATTTACTTACTCTCGGATTATTAAAACTGGGTCCCACTTTTTTTATACTAAAAAGTGGAGCCTCTCTCTCTCTAAAACAGAAGCCGCCGCGGTACCTTGCGGTATCTTGCGGTGGAAGTTCCTATGGCACCCGCAGGCCCCCACTGCAGGTTTCCGATGTCCTCCTCCGGGATGCACTCGCAGCAATCGTCGGAGGCGAACCCCCGAACCCAACCTCGCCCCGTGGTTTCGCATGCACTCCAAGTACACCTCTCTCAAGCTCTCGTTCTCCATTTCCCTCCCCCTTCTCTCTCTCTCTCTCAGGCCGCCATAATCGAGTACACCTTGCGGTCGAAGTTCCTGTGGCACCCACAGGCCCCACACTGCAGGTTCCTGAGATCGGTGTCCTCCTCCACAATCCACAGCATAGTTGGGTTATGATGAAAGGGGATGAAAAGGGTTGTTGTGGACTGTTGAGGGGTCCCCTTTTCTGATCTCTTTACTTACCTTTGAGGAAAAATAAGAAGACTGTGGACTGTGGAGGGAGCTGGAGACGGTCTTTTGCTGCATGCATGCATGGCTGAGGGGAAGCTGCAGGTTCACGATTGCTAGTGGAAGCTTGCAGGGATGCCATTGGGGCGGGCGATGGTTGGACTATGTTTAATTATGGTCGGCGATGGCATCACAACTCTATCTAACATGGATCGATGTGGCTCAGTGTTATTATATTTTTGTTAAACCGATCTGCGCGACTAGCCAAACTCGATGAAAAAAACTTTTATGGGCAACCTGCCCATATAAGTTTCTAAGGACTGAATGGATATAGACTTCACACGACTAAATATGGATAGAAAGGGAATGGATATGTTCAGCGACTAAATATGACTAGAAAGAGAATGGATATGAACATTTAGTCGCTGAACATATCTATTCCCTTTCTATTCATATTCGGTCGCTTAAAACTCATATTCATTCGTTCATATGTTTTCTATGGGCAGGCTAACCATAGAAGTTGCACTCAAACTCGATAGCTAATTAATGGGTCATAACGTCAAACTCAATTAAATTTGAATATTGAAGGTCTCAAACTCACGACCACATGTCGAAGCTTCACTAGACGATCAATGTTTCCAAAACCTTATCATTAAAGTATATATCCATGCGACAGAGATGAAGAAGAGAAAAGAGAATGATAAACATATATTTGCTTACACGAATTTACATATCAATCTGGTTAATTTGTCCATCTGGTTTCAGATTTTGGTGAAGAGAAAGCAGAATTGAAGAACTATTTTGTTATATATGCTCATTCCACAATGCGTCGTATAGAGAGAGCAAACATTGCATGCTTGTGGGGCGGGCAAAAGATGTGGCTGGTTGAGGGAAGAGGAGCTCCGACGATGACGCAAACCTGAGTTCCGACAGCATCGCCTTGCTGATGGAGTCCGTCATGGCGTACACCGATCTCGATATCACCAGTGGCGTCACGAGGTCGGGCCGCAACTCTGCCATCTTGAACGCCACCATACCTCCGTAGCTGAACGCCACCATACCTCCGTAGCTGAACCCCACGGCGGTGCACCGCTCCACACCGAGCTGGTAGAGAGCCACTGCCAAGCACTCCACCTGGAAGCCTCGAGAGCGGTCGGCAGCGTCCGTCGTCGACCCCTCGAAGATGAAGAGGTCCGGGACGTACCACGTGAGAATCCCCTCAGTCGCAAAGCCGTGCACTAGCACCATAGCCGGCTTCTCCGCCGCCTCGCCTCCCCTCTTCTTTGTCACTATTGTTTTCGGTGGTCATCTTGCTTCCTTCCGGCACCACTGCACTCTTCTCCGTAGCCTTCTCTTAGGGCACCGACATTGTCATCACGGTGCCGAGTTCGATCTGGATAGTCTGTTGCCGCAGGCCTGCCCTGTGCACTAGCCAATGCAAGATTGGATTATGTGCTTCGACCCAGTTCACCATTCTCTCTCTCTCTCTCTCTCTCTCTCTCTCTCTCTCTCTCTCTCTCTCTCTCTCTGATGCAACCCAAACAAGAAGCTAATCAACCTCTACCACCCCATCTCTGTCTATATCGCCTCCAGTGGCGTCGACGTCGCTGATTAGGAAAACTACCGCTCGAAGAGCCGCTTCAGCCGCAACTTCGTCGTGCGAGGGAGGATGGCCTGGAAAACTAATGCTCGAAGAGGCATCAAGGTGGAGGTGAGCAACAACAAAAGAGGACCGCCATGCGAGGGAGGACTTGAGGTGGAGCTTGGCGAGCTTGGCAAGCACCTCAGCTGCAGGGTGGCCTGACTCGGCTACGAGATATGAGCAGGAGAGCGAGAGAGATAGATGGGCCACTTTTTAATATTAAAAAAGTGGAACCAATCTTAATAACTCAAAAGTAAGTAGTATAATAAAAAAATATTTTTGTATACATGTGAGCATGCCACGTTATTGGTTTAATTAGACGGTAGAATTCAATTGAAATAAATTCGAAAGTATATGATACAATTAAGACAAATAAAAGTATAGGTCACAAATGCGAAAAACCCCAAAGTACATGATATATTTAGGTAATTTCCCCATCTGGTTAGATGTAAGGCTGTGATTACATCATGTAGATGGAGAGCTGTGATTGCATCTGATTAGATGTAAGGCTGTGATTGCATCACGTATATGGAGGGCTATGATTGCATCTGGTTAGATGTAAGATTGTGATTACACCATGTAGATGAAGAGCTATGATTGCATCAGGTTAGATGTAAGGTTGTGAATGCATCTGGTGAAATGTAAGACTGTGATTGCATCATGTAGATGGAGGGCTGTAATAGCATCTGGTTAGATGTAAGGCTGTGATTGCATCATATAGATGGAGGGCTATGATTGCATCTGATTAAATGTAAGACTGAGATTGCATCATGTTAAATAGAGGGATGTGATTGCATCATATTAGATGGAAGGCTATGATTTGATCCTATTTAGATGAATAGCTGAGATTTCATTACTGAGATATTGATTGTAACACTGTTATATTCATTTGTAATAGTAATTTATTAAATAAATTTAAGATAATTCTTCTATTATTCTAAATAATTATTTGGAGGCCTTAAGGTTTGCAAAAATATTCATGTTATGTATGAAATTTCACCTAATCGTCATTCTGGATTCATTGGCGAGGTCTGTTTTGCTATCAGGCCTCCGGATTTTGAGGGCAGTAGGCGGTCGACGCCTCATTTTGCGTGGCAAGCTGAAAAATCATATTTTATATATTTTTATGGTTCAATTTGAGATGATTCATGGATATAGTAGTTAATGAGGTGAATCTTATCCTAGATCAGTGATTCCTATGATGATTTATTTTATCCTATTGTTCCAGTCCATTAATTTACAATTTGCACTACTTTTAGGATACACATATTTTCTTTCTTACAGTGATTAGATGTGCTATAATTCTATTTCATGATTATTTATTTGTGCTGAGTATTCATGATTTATGAGCACTATTTTTACATATATATCTGTATGCGGTTAGATGTATGGCAGGATGAGGTATGCACTTGACATACCCTTTATTACTTGTTGATAGCACATCTTGTTTATGCTTATATACGTGCGTGTGTGGTGTTGTGATGTGCTTGTTGCATTTCTCGGAAGCCTCGCTGGTGAGGGGAGGGTATTCCCCAAAGAGATAGCGTTTGCCTTGTTCCGGATGTCCGGTTACTGAGGGGAGATCATACCCCAAAGAGACAGTCCGGAGACTCAACGGGTGAGGGGAACGTATGCCCCAAAGAGACGGATCGGAAAAGCCAGTGCTGGTGAGGGGAGGGAATGCCCCAAAGAGAGGGCACTGAGCTTGGTGGTAGTTCGGCGGTCACCCATCTACCTACCCTATGTGGCTATATGTGGGACCAACGGATCCGGGGAGCATGCATATGATTGAGGTGTTGCATTGCATGCATATGATTGTGGTGTTGCATCCATCCTATTATATTGTTGTGGATATGCTTATACTTATTGATGGATGTGATTATCATTAGTAGAGTGGTGAATGTGTTATTGATGTTTGTCCCATCATTTTTAAGAATATTTTATATTTGTTGACGGATGCTGATTTCAGGCATAGAGTAGTGGATATATTGTTGATGATTTCTCCTGATGTTGTTATGTTATATATCGACTATTTTTGTTTTTATGCATGATGATTGATTTGGTGAATTGAGGACTGATCTCCTCACTAAGTCCTAGTTGAACTTACCCTTCATTCCTATTGTTTTACAGCACCTGAGTTATATCAGAGAGGTACCGGGGTAAAGTAGAGCGGCTGGTGGCAGCAGGTCTCGTGATTGAGGAGGATACCGAGTCCAGTCGTTTTTATTTTGTGGAGTCGTGTAGACTCGGTTATTTCGTTTTCGCATTTTCCTTACTTTGGGGTGTCTTTGTTGAGACTTTAAAGTTTTGAAAATAAATTGAACTTTCGACATTTTTTAATTAGTGGTTGGGTTTGTTTTAGAATTTTATGTTTTCCTTAAAGTTTTAAATGTCATAAAATGTTTGTGTTCATTACTTATTTATGCATAGTTGTTTTAAGGTTAGGCTTTTGGGTACATGGCGTACCCTGGCCGGTCATACCGAATTTGGGGTGTGATAGATCCGCATAACCATTAACTCGCTAAATTCTCTCTTGGTAATTTTGAAAATTAATTCCGAATTTAAAAAGGAGTTTTCAAATTTAGAATTATGAATTCCGAATTTTAAATATGATTTAAAATTGGAATTATGTCGAATATAATATAAGTAATGTATCTTTGATAATCGTTATTAATGGATACATTGTTTTTGGCATTTTGAATTTAGTAAATTGTTTTAAAATTGTTTTAAAGATTTCGGATATGGCTTAAAATTGTTTTCGGCATTGTTTTAAAGATTGTTTTAAAATTGTTTTAAAATTGTTTTAAAATTGAATTTAGGAAATTTAAAATTGTTTTAAAGATTCCGGATAATCGTTATTAATGGATACATTATTTTCGGTATTTTGAATTTAGGAAATTGTTTTAAAATTGTTTTCGTCATTTTGAATGGATACATCGTTATTAAGGATATATTTTATTTAGATATTAAAATTATTTTAAAGATTCCGGATATGACTTTGAATTAATCAATGATTGTGATGACACGTTGACAAGATGGTCCCTTAGGGAACTTTTGTTAATGGACAGTTGCACAGGAAGCTGAAACTACTATTGCAACTACTTGTAAGTAGCAAACTAAGAACCAAAACAAAAATTACACGTAAACACAAAGATTTATTTACGTAGTTTAGTGACAAAGCATGTCACCTAATCTGTCGGGCACTCACCAAATATATGCCCAATCCACTATCAACAAGTACAATATTAGCTTCAGGATTTCGTACTCCGAAATCCAACAATTACTACTACAGTTAATTGGAAATGACAAAAACCTATTTGTTATTACAAGTACATACAAACTTGGTTCTCTATGACATCCCAGCCACAGAGTTCTATCCTCCATACAGTCCTTGTGTTGTAGCGAGTTAACAGCCGACAACCATCTTAGCTTGGAGATAAGAAAGGTAGATTGTTATCGTCTTTACACTCACCAGTCTCAACTCCTGATATAACTGGCAACTCTATTTCAGCGCATATAATGGAGTGGATAGGAGTTGATCCATAAGGGGTGGATCAACCTACTCAATAATTCTCTCACTTCTTTTATAAGCAAAGTAGGCAACCCATAAGACACAGCCATTACTCCACAAAAGCTCAACCGCAAAGCCAAGCTATTACTCCACAAAAGAAACTTGAGGAAACTCCTAACTCTATGCTGGACCATTAACTCCATAAAGCACCATGATGATCGTAACTCTATTAAGTGAACGACCAAGGCCATAAAACAGTAGCTCCATGATGACAAAACCTTTATAAGTCACCATAAATGATCAAATCCATAAGTCACTATAAATGATCAATCAACATTGATATATATATATATATATATATATATATATATAATCAATAACCTCAACAACATTCTAGCAACATTGGAGCAACATAAACATCACAACAACAAGAGCAGTTATAACTGATTGTGTTGACATAGGAGACTTGCATATCCATATATTCTCTTTCCTCATAAATAGAGAAGGTCAACCAACTTTCACAAATGTCACTTAACAAAAGGTCTTAACTTCAGTAGTTTCAAAACTCAAAAGATAGCCATAACACATCATAATACTTTGACCATAAATGCTTCAAGAAAAACCATCAGTCCATTAATGAATACTACTTCATTTCTTATGTAATTGTAATTGGCGGACATAAAAGCTTCAAGAAAAACCGTCAGCTCATTAATGAAGACCACTTCATTTCTTCCACCACTTCATTTCTTCCATAATTGACTTTGGTCATAAATGCATCAAGATAACCGCCAGCCCATCAATGAATACCACTTCGTTTCTTCCATAAATGAATAGGCAATAAACAAGTAATTAAATATGATTTAAAAATATCTTAGATATAAAATAGAATCATCATTAATACTGGAAACCAAAAAGGCATCATCGCAGCAACAAACCATAAACCTAAAAATCACAGTTACAACTGAGTAACTTAAGCAGAACTCCTCAAAGACAAAAGTCAACTATCAATTCAACTAGCAACAAAACTAGGAATCCTTTTGCCAAATATAGCCGACACACAAGACAAACACCAACAATCTCCCCCTATAGCTTATGTGGCAAAACACAAGTTGTCAAGAGAATATCTAGAGTATATGTGACCTATAAGTTAGCAGGCAAACATCAGTTGCAATTGAACAAATACGCATCACATACAACAGTTGCAATTGATAAAAGTATCCATTAAATAGAATTCATAATTCATGGTCTGAATATATCTTAATATTTTGACCATAACTTCCACCAAATGAATAGACCATAACTCCATCATAATTCAATAGCCTATCGTCTCAAAGGTCGGCCATTATTCCATAGAAAAGTTCACCCTATTATCTTAATGATGACCATATATGGACAGTCACAACTCTGAGGAGTTCTGCTTATCTCCCCCTTTTTAGCAATTAAGCCAAAGGAGTATAGAATTGTCTCAATCTGCACTAGAAGGATAATCCGAAGAAGTAGATATATGACATGCAAGAGTTGAAGAGGAGGAGAAGTGATCAAGAACCTTCTTTTCCAGAGAAACAATCTGTAGTTGTAACTTGGAGGTAGATTCCTTGGCATTGAATATCTCCCCAAGAATACTTTGTTCACTTGCAGTTGTAACTACAGAAGGTTTCTTGGACAATAGAGCTGGAACCAGGATGAGACTTGGTAGGAGTGTCTATCTTTTTCATTTTAGCAGCAATCTACACTACTAGAAAAATGGACATCTGCGACAGCCATAGCGGTAGCAAAACCATCACAGAAAGTCTTCTATGACGGCCAATGACCGTCACTAGTGTCCATTGCAAAAGGCCTCGTTGCAAAGAGTTTGCGACTATGATTCAGCCGTCCCAATTGCGATTACTCCGCGACCGCAGTAGCCGTAGCAGATAACCTTAATTGCGATCGCGCTGCAACCGCTGCTTGCCATCGCAGAATTACCTTTTGCTACGGCTATGCCATCACAATGTCGTAGCAGATAGTAATATTATTTTCAAATTTGATATTGGCATAAGTTTACAATAGATAAAACGAACAATCGCAAATAGTCAACTATAAATTTGATCAACTTAATCTGTAACGACTAAGAAAGTAGAAGAAAAAGTTCATGAACATGACAATTAAAGATAGATGTGCCTTTCATTCTTCTTTTAGAACGATTTATTTTGCTAAATCTTGATCTTGGACATCTCCATGGATCTTGGAGCTGCAATTGATTTACGAACAATTGATGCTATAAAAACATATATATATGTCCATATAAAAAGTAAGTTTCTATGGATACCAAGCTGTCTCTGTCAAGTAAGGAAGCAATGCCTCATCATGCCCTTCCAAACTTCTCAATTTACTTGTGCTATTTAGTACTTTCTGAAACATAATAAGCCAAATAATTAAGCCTTGATCGAATTTTTATCACATCCATTCTGAATTAATTCAAGTTGTGATTTATATTGATTCTATCCATGTGAGTTTAAATTAATTAGTTTAAAAAGGCATGTCTTCATAGCATGCTGATGTAGCTTGTTGTTAGTAACAAATAATTGGAATACCCAAAAAAAAGAAAAAAAAAGAAATCCTAATATAAAAAAAAATCTATTTTTTTTGGTGCAGCGCACCGGATCAGGAGTTAGTCGAGTCGAGCCGCGGAACCACCTCGAGTAGAAGGTATAACTCGGCTTATGATGTTTAAATGGGTTAGATGGATATTTCCTTATTAAGCATTAGATGTCCTTTTTGAGTCGAGTTCAAATCGAGTATGCGGATCGAATCGGGGCCCGAATCAGACTTGAATCGAGTCGAGTAGAGGCTAAGTCATTTAGAGGGGCATTTAAGTCATTGGTGGATGAGGGGATAAAACCCCTCATCATGAGCCGTGCGGCTCATTTGGGAGTTGCACTCAACCCGAGCAATAGAGGAGGGGAGATTCTTGGGTCAGCGTCGGAAGCCGTGTCGTCGTCGGAAGGATCGAGATCGCCAACGTCCACCCTTTCTTCTTCCTTGATCAAGGTGAGTGGTTGTTTTCCATGGTGGATTGGGGGAGGCGGGTGGCCGAACCCCTAGAACCGTTAGGAGATGTTTTACTCGCGAGTTTTCATCGATTCACAGTATATTGATCTTATATCGTTGTCTCTATTGTTATTTCGCCGGATCTTTCACAGTTTTTCTTTAGATCTTGGTGTTTTAGAGGCTGCCGAGTAGAGGGAAAAGGGGAAAGGCCATGTCGAAATTTTCCCCAATTCCCTCGACGGAAGTAAACCCCTTTTTGATCGATCTTGAATCCATATTGAGTGAATGTATAGTTAATTGCTGAAATTGATGATTGAACTCTTTCTCTAAGCCTTGTAGGTTTGGCCAACATAGGGACAACCCATGTCCATTGTTTGGCCGAGCGAGGGGTATGCTTTTTAATCAAGAACTTGATTAGGTTAGATTTGAAGCAAGACACTAGGGTTGGGGTTATCTTCTTTCCCTTGTTCCTACCCTTGAAGTTTCGGCCGAGAAAGGCTTGCCTTGCTCAAGCCTTCGCCGAGAGGATGAAGGGGATGGTGGCCTCAAGAATTTGGTCATCAAAATTAGGAATACCTGAAACAATAGGAAACAAGGGTCGCCTAGATTGACAAGTAGAATCAAGATGACATTTGGGTAAGAGACTAATTAAGGAAGACTACAAGTTGTTGCATGTAATTTAGTACTATTGTAAGGGGGAAATCTTTCTTAATCTTCCCTATTCAAATTCAGAAATTTGGTTATGCTTTTACCATGTTAAATAATTTCTTTCCTAGCTAAAATTATTATTTAATGCAGGATTTAAATTCCTTATTGTTCGAATCATGTGATTATGCATAGTAGATGATGTCAAGTAATTTATTTATAAATTATATGCTATCCAATATTGTTATTGGGTACATTTCCAAGTTTAGGACATGTAGTTCACATTAGCGAAGGTAGCATATGATGCTAGGTGGTTGAACATGAAACTCTAAAGAGTGTGTTATTTATGGAAACTCAAAGGTGGACCAGTTAGATTTCACACCTAAGAATAAATCATCGAGCAATAGTGTGCGCATGATTCAACCCGGAGAAAGGGGTTGAGCACGGGCGAACGCCCGGGATTGTATATAAGGAAACTACAGACACTTGCTTGTGTGATGTGATTGTGATGGTCAGCCGAGAAGCATGAGTAGTCGGAATGACTAATGCTTGGAATGGCCAGTGATTTTGGTCTCGAGATTGCACGCTAGGTGTCAGACCCCCGTTGGGTGGGACTAGCTATCCCTACCCCAATCTATGTCTGGAGACTAGCCGACCATCCTAGTCGACGGCCCAGAGATTTTCTTGATTCACTTATGTGCTATGTGGCCTGAACGGCCGGTATGTTACCATCTTTGTGTGGTAGGGCTGGTTATAGCCGAACCTCTAGTCCATGAGCAGGCCCTAAGGGCCGGGTGTCATTTGGCTTAGTTAGGCCGTTATGGCTGGTTACATAAATGTATAGTCCATACAAGACGGCCCTTGGGGTCGGTAGTCATATCAGAGGCAAATGTTATCCCTAACTTTATTTTTGCTGCCATATATATGTGTGATTATTGGGGATTTATGTGGAGGTTCGGAAGAACTGCTCACAGAGTCCCATGTGGACTCACGATTTGTTTCCTTATTTTGCAGAGCCCGAGCAGTGAGATGAGGCTTGGAGTCATGGTGCAACTGGAGGGCAGGCGGTGGTTTAGATCTCGTAGTAGCGTCCATTAGTCACAGTCTAGGTGTCTAGAATTATTGTTTTGATACATTGAGAGTTGTTTGTTTTAAAGCATGTAATCGACTTTGAACTCGAGTTGTTTTATATCGTGGTTGATGTTACGCAACCTTTTCTTACTATAAAAACATGTGGATTTCTTTAAACATTTGAATAAAGCTGCATCATGGTTTTCTTTTGTCTTCACGTGTTTACAGTTTCTTGTTAGTCAGTGTATGTAGTAGGCTTCGGGGTAGGACATAAACCCTGGCCGGTCACACGACCCTAAGTTGGGGTGTGACAATAATAATTTTTTTACTTAATCTGTTATCAATTTGATTATATCCATTCAAATTGGAATTTGCCTCAGAATAATATATCTAGCTCTTCATTTAATTCAATTAATCTTTGACCAACCTGGTCTAGCTAATGCTGCATATAACAGTTCTATTTTCTTGGATTTATGTTTAATAGAGTATGCATCTGAAAACATGCATTCCTGATAGAGTATATTAAACAAAACCTGAGGAAGAAACAACTTGTTTTTGTTTCTAAAAGATGAAACAAAGAAAGGATTTTTGGGTCTTGTTTGATGCATGGAGTTGTTGCTTAAACTTGACCTTCCGACACAATGCTCCAAGAAGAATCCCTACCTGTATTTGTTGTCTATTAACACAGTCTCCAAGGTCATTAGTTTAATTATTTAAATGTATGGCTTGAATTTGTTCCTAATGTATTCATCCACACCTCCACATAATGCTGAAATGCGAGTGGAGTTAATACATTTTCTTGTATGTCCGCATGCAGTCTCTCCTACTACCTAAAGCAGACAAGAAGCATCTCCATACTTCAACTCCTAGCTTTGATTCTAGGTCTTGCTAAAAGTTTGATTAATTAATCACAATTCACAAGTAGGGATTTATAGCTAGTGGCATGATTAGCTAGAGCTGATTTTTTAATTATTTTCAATCTGAACACTTAACTATCATTAATTTTTAACTAGTATGACACCCGTGCTACGCACGGTTTAATTATGTTATAAAAATTATTTGAATAAGGATAAACAAATTAGTTGTATGCATTTATAAATTTAATTATAGAGTAAAAGCAATTGTATCTACTTTTTTGAATCGAAATTATATATACTAAAATAATATTGAATTAGATATTACCACTTATTGGATACGTAGATATTAGAAATATAATAAGTTATGAAAAATATATTTTTGAGTGTAATATTTAAAATTTTAAAAATAAATAAAATAAAAATATTTTAAATAATTTTTTATAACAATAATATTGAATTATATATCAACATATTATGTGTTAAATTACTTACAAAAGAAAAATTGACATTTTATCTTAAATTAAATTATAACTAAAGATAAAATATACACTATGGAAGACTTTCTTGTAAACTAACCTCTAAAAAAAGGGAAAAGGATCAAATTTGCCCTCGAAGAATTGAAAAATGTGCAAATTTGCCCATCAACTATGTTTTTGTCCAAAATTGCCCTCGACGTTAGATAATTGGATCATTTTTGCCCTTCTCGTTAACGGAAGTCCACGTCAGCAAACGAAATTCCACGTAGCAGGTGTAACTCGGCCACATAAGATGCCACATAAAATGAAAATAACTTATTTATTATACATTATGAAAGACTTTATTTTAACAACATTTATAGTGATATTTGTTCCATTGTCATCATTGTCATGTATAAGAAAATTTCAAACCACGACTATTGGTTACTCTAGAAATACCAACATATAGTTGACCATAAGAAGATACATGTTTCTTGATATACTCCAATGTGTTTAAAGTTTTGACCTTGGCTCTTATTTATGGTCATAGCAAATTAAACATATATCGAAAACTATCTCCGTTGAAATTTAAAAGAAACTTTTATATATGATGGTGTCAATATCAGTCTTGGAATAAAAATCTTATCTCCTATATTGGTTCTTGATATTATTTTTCCTTTCAACATATGTTGACTCATTCGAATAATCTCAAGTCGAGTCACATTGCATGGACCTGAAGATTGATCTATGTTTCTCAGAAGCATGACAGAAACACCGAATTTAAGCTTCAATTCATGGTTTGGAAGACCGTAACATGAAATGGTGTTCAAAAGTTCAAGCGTATGAATGTCATTAATTGAATCACAGCCACCATCAGATGAACATGGGCTATCAACGCTGAGATAAATTTTTATTTCGCCAAGAACCAAAGACAGCCTAAAATTATGCACCTTTTGAACTATTTCATTGGTAGGTACTAAGATAGCTCTGTGCTGCAAGTAATTGAGATCGCTCATGTTGTTCAAAAATGATAGATAAATGACATTCGCAATTGCAGCAAGTAGATCACTAGTTTCTTATATGAGCAAATCATCAGGAATCTTTATTGACATCATGCATCATTAGCATCACCAAGGGTCTCATTTCCAATGCTTAATACTCAATTGAAGTGATCTTTCAATTATTGAGATTCATACGGTGAATTTCTTGATTGCAACCTCATATGTCTTATTAATGTTAGCATCTCACATACTATATGCACAAATAAGATGAATTAATGGTAGCATGCACAATATATTGTCTTGACCCTTTGGGTACAACAGACAGTATTTTTTTGACATCGCCCCACTAAAAATATTAATTTTCCTTCAAAATATTGTTCAAAACTTGATTATATCCCTGAAGGTTCAATCAATAGTTTCAAAATAATGCTTCTTCATCATTGGAATTCCATCCTATATAATAAGTTTCGCTTTTATTATCAAGTCAGCCAATGGATAACCTTGATTCATATAATAGGTGGAGTCTTCATCAATATTTATGAGAATTACAAATCTTGATTGTGTCGTACTCCCACTTGGAATGAGTGAAATGACTATTCCACTCGAAGCAACTGTTAAAACAATTTCACCTTTGGATCTCAGAGTAGCCGAAAGAGTTCTCTTAATGAATGTTTTCCCAGTGCCACCAAATCCATATAGAAAGAAGAATCCTCCATGTTTTTCAGCAATTCTAAGCATGATGTTATCGTATATGTTTCTTTGATCAATTATGAGATTAGAAAGGAGTTGGGCATGTTTTGCAGCTAATGATCGTTTATCATAGTTAAGCTCATCCTAAATAAGTTTATTTCTGCATTGCGGAAGGAATGAGATATCTAGAAATAACATTTCAGATAAATCAGCCAGACACCTGTTGTTACTCATTAACATATTTTCAATCTCTGCAAGAGCAAAGTTCTTCAACTCATATTCACTTAGATCCAATCTTGTATTCAAATTGTGAGTAAAAACATTTTAGTAGTTATCATTGATTAAAATTTGATATTTAAAATAAATAAAGTTTATAAAACAATATCATCAAAACAAAACAATCGTCTCCGCCTATGAAGAATATCATCACATAAATACTCGCAGGTGCTATTCTAGACAATCTCTACAAAAAATTCAAAAAATAATTCTGAAATACATGAAATATATTTTTTATAATAAAAATAGATTTTAGGGGTGTAAAAAATATTTTGGACCAAAAATCTCAAAAGCATTACTTTTGGAATTTTTGGATCCTAAATTTAAAACCATTTTGAAAATTTTGTTTAAATAAAATTAAATTTTTACTTTAATAAGAAAAAGAGAAATTTTATGTGAAAAAAAATTAATGTGAATAATATAATAATTTCTTTTTACAAAAAAATAATAATTTAAAATTTATTAAAGTATGTGTACTAATCAAGTCGGAACGTGATTGTCACACCCCAACTCAAGGTCGTGTGACCGACTGTAAGACTCGAAAAATTTCCTAATATAAAAATTCTATTTTTGGTGCAGCGCACCGGATCGGAGGTCAGCTAGGTCGAGCCACGGAAATCGCCTCGAGTAGAAGGTATAACCCGAACCATAGAAATATGAAGTTAAATTGGTTCAATGGTTATTTCCTTTCTTGCTCATGATGTCTTATTGAGTCGAGTTCGACTCATGAGTGCGGGTAGGATCGGAGTCCGAATCGGACTCGGATCGAACTGAGTAGAAGTCAAGTCAAGTGAGGGGTAAATGGGTCATTGGATGAGGGGAATAAAACCCCTCACCCAACCAACCCGTGCGGCTCAGAGAGAGAGCCGCAAGCAGCCCATCAAGAGGGAGAAAGGGAGAGAGGAGGAGGAGATCTTGTCGGCGCCGAGTTCGCGATGATGCTCGAGGAGATCAGAATCTCGTTTCATCGAGATTTCTTCGCGATCCAATTCATGGTGAGTGGTTAAGGGGAGGCGAGTGGCCGGCCCCATGGATTTTGAAATCGAAGTTTTTCTTCGCGAGTTTTGCCAATCGAGTTATTTCTCCATGTTAGATTTTAAAATCATTGTGCATACTATGATTTAATGTTTGAAAACATGTCGATTTCTTGTTTTAAGGGGCTGGTCGAGTCGAGGAAAAAGGGGAAAGGTCATGCCGAAATTTTCCCCAATTTCCTCGCTCATCTCGCAACTCGCGTATCGAATTGTATTCATTTTGTTTTCGGTTTTGGATTGATGCTCGAGTGGACGCCGCAGCCAAGACCACCACCCCTAGAGGTTTGGCTGAGCATGGTCATCATCCTGCTTGAGTTAGCCGAGCAGTAGAAGGGAGAAAAGTAGGGCTGTTTGTAATGGATTGTTGGATCTCTTATTTTATCGCCTTAACTTGCACCTTCATGTTTAAATGTTAGATTAAATTTTAAGTTTATGTTTACTGTTCTATTGGTTAAAATGCATAGATTCCAGCCACTTCCCACATGGATTGTTCGGCCGTGCAAGGGTTTCCTTGCTCGAGCTTCGGCCGATCAAGGGAAAGGGGGAGGAAGTGAATGATTTTGTGTAGTTGTTCATATCCCTCAATTTAATGTTTATTCATATTCACGTTAATGTTAATACATATTCATGTTATGACTTGTTGGGATAGATCTACATTATCATTTTGAAAATGTTCTTGCTAATGCTTATATGGTATATGTAGACAAGAAAGGTTTCATTTAATTGCTCATATCATGTTTAATTGTTGCTATGCTTAGTGTATGTTCCATATGGGTTTAACCTTTAAATTACTTACTTTTTATTTCGGTTCTTCATGATGTTACTATCCGTAATTAATTTGTAAGTGATGTGGAAATGGTAGGTCGAGTGCCTACATAGTCGGCGAGTTCGCTCGTTCTAGGAAGAATGGGTTAGATGACTTGTGGTATCATTTAACTTAGATACAAGACTCATGCACCGGATGCTTCATTTAAGGAAACATTGAGACCCTAGGGTAAGGGGTCGGGTATGGGCAATTTCCCGGTAAGCAAAACACAACATACTTGCGCACCTGGTTTTGGGTTGCGGTTGATGGTCTACTAAGAAGCGTCACTAGCCGGATGGCAAGCACACGACTCAGCGGTTTATAGGGTCTTGAGATTGCACTAGCGAGCCCGCTAGGTGTTAGACCCAGGTGGCAGAGGGTCTTGATATTTTGTCAGTAGGCCACACTGACGGTAGACCCGAGTGGGTTGGGACTAGCTATCCCTAACCCGGAGGATCACTGAAACTAGTGGCCATCCTAGTTGACGGATCCGAAATCTAAAAGTTTATAAATGAGGAGCCCGTAGGGGCTGGTATGAGTAGGCCGACTGGTCGATTCAAGTTAAGGAAGGACTGTACCTTCCATATATACTTAGGTCATTATTGGCCGAGCTTGCATAATGGATATGGGCCCGAGAGGCTGGTTCATCCACTCATCCGTCTAGCACACTGATTATTTATGGAATATGATTTGATAACTTCCTTATATATGTGATTGCCGAGGTTTTAAGTGGAGGTTCGAAAGAACCGCTCACTAAGTTCCTCGTGAACTCACGATTTTTCTTTCTTGTTGTTTTTGCAGAGCCCGACCAGTGAGGTACGGCTTGGTGGCATGGCGCGTAGCAGAGCAGGCGTGGGTGCAGATCTCATAGCTGGCAGTGTCTAGTCGTAGTCGTGTCTATTAGAGTATGATGTATGCACTGGGTTTATTTATGTAAAAACTTTGAAATGTTTATTTGGAAAAACTTTTGGTTGTTTATTTGAAACTTATGGTATTTTAAAACTTGATGTGATCAACTAGTTTTGAACTTTTAATAATAGTTGTTATCGTTTGTCTTTGGTCATTACTTGATGTGTTCTGTTATGTTTTTGCGAGTTGTTAGTCAGTCCATAGGGAAGGCTTCGGGGTACTGACTCGTACCCTGGCCGGTCACGCGTACCCTGAGTTGGGGCGTGACACCGGCCAGGGTCTACGTCCTACCCTGAAGCCTATTACCTACACTGACTAACGAGAAACCGAAACATATCAAATTAAAGCAAAGAAAAGAAAACAATAGTGCAACTTTATTTGAAAGTTTCAAAAGTTCACAATTTTTTTGAGAAAAGAAAGTAGCTAACATCATCACAAACTGAAACATCTCAAGTTCAAAGTTTAATACAAGCTTTAAAAGCCAACAATTCTCAGTGTAGGAAAATGACAAAACTAGACAACTAGACTATGACTATCAGACGTCGCTATGAGATTGGCACCACCGCCTGCCCTCCAGTTGCACCATGACTCCAAGCCTCAACTCACTGATCAGGCTTTACAAAACAAAAAGAAATAAATTGTGAGCCCACATGGGACTCAGTGAGCGATTCTTCGAACCTCCACATAATCCCCAATTATCATATATATATATATATGTGTGTGTGTGTGTGTGTCAGCAAAAATATAAAGTTTTAGGGATCTAAGCTATTATTGATATGACAACCGACCCCTAGGGTTGTACTGTGTAGACCACACATACATTTCATCGGCTATAATAGTCCCAACTGTGCCAACTAGTACCAAACCCTTAGGGCCTGTTCATGCATTAGTGGTTCGGCTACAACCAGCCCTACCACACAAAATAACATCCTACCGGCCGTCCAGGCCACATAGCATATAAGTGAATCAATAAAATCGACTATGATGGTCTACCGGTCTCTGGACACCGACTGGGGTAGGGGTAACTAGTCCCACCCAACTGGGGTCTCACACCTAGGGGGCCCGCTGGTGCATCTCAAGACCCAAAAAACTGGCCGAGTCAAGCATTTGTCATTTCGACTATCCATGCTTCTCGGCAGACCATCGCAAGCACATCACACAATCAAAGTGTCCTAAATTTTCCTTATTTACACCCCGGGTATTTACCCGTATCCTGCCCTAACCCGGCCTGTAGGGTCAACAATTCAATGTTACCCTTCCTCGGCGTGTACACCTAACAATTCTAGGTTTAAAAAAAATGACTATAAGAAGTCTTAGAAGTTATGTCATCTACTAGCGAAGTTTTCATATCTAACATGCACATTATAATGTCACACATGTTATCTAGCGTCATACGCTCATACGCTACCTTAGCTGAAGAACTACGTGTTCTAGACTTGGGAATTTCACCCATTAACAATACCAGACAGCTTGTAAGATAATATGAATTTACTTCACAACAATTACTATATATAGCCACATGACTCAATGATAAAGAATTTAAATTCTGTATTAAGTAACAATTTAACAAGAAATAAATTGTCTAGCATGGTGAAAATATCAAATAAATTAAACAAGGAATAAATTATCTAGTATGGTAAAAATATCACCACATTCAGAATTTAAGGAGGATGGGTCTAAGCATGGTTACTATCCTACCATTCCTCTATTTACATGCATCAATATAGTAGCCTTCCATAGTTAGAGTCTTACCTAAGTGTCATCATGTTTCTAATAGGTAATCTAGGTAACTTTTCATGTTCTATTGCTTTGAGTATTCCTAACCATGAAGTTTTACTTCTAGAGTTCACCATCCCCCTAATCCTTGCTCGGCCGAGCCTCCAAGGGTAGGGACAAAAGGGAAGGACTAACCCCAACCCTAATACCTTGTTTCAGATCTATCCTAATCAACACGTTGATCAAGTCACCCACCCCATGCTCGGCCAAACCATGATCATGGAGTTTTCCTTTGCTTGGCTGAATACACTCGACATGGATTTAAGATCATCCAAGGGGTTCTACATCCGTCAAGGGAATTGGGTAAAATTTTGGCATGACCTCTCCCCTTTTCCCTTGATTCGGCAGCCCCTAAAAGTTAAAAATCCGACAAGAAAACTACGAAGATCTGATGAATAACGATTCAAAATAGTGATAGGAAAGTCAAGATACCAAGAATCGATGGAAACTCGTGAGAAATTGATACCTAGCAGTTCTAGGGGTTCGACTACCCACCTCCCCCAATCTACCGATAACAACACTCACCTTTGCTTGAGGAAGAAGAAGAATCGGACGTTGACTATCTCGAATCTTCCGACGATGACACGATCTCCGGGCCGACCAAGATCTCCCCTCCCTCCCTCTCCCTTCTCTCTTGCTCGGGCTATGTGCGGCTCCAAGATGAGCCACACGACTCAATGATGAGGGATTTTATTCCTCATCTACAATGACTTAATTGCCCCTTCAACGACTTAACCTTGACTCGACTCAGTCCGAGTCCGACTTGGGTTTCGATTCTATCCGCAACTCGAGTCGATCTTCACTTAATTAAAGCATCAATGCATAAAAGGAAAGGGTCATTTAACTAGATTTAACTTCATACTTTCATTACTCGAGTTATACCTTCTACTCGAGGCGATTCCGAGGCTCGACCCGACTAACTTCGGGTCCGGCGCGCTGCACTAAAATATATTTTTATATTAGGAAATTTTTCGGGTCTTACAACCTTCCCACCTTAAGGGAAATTTGTCCTCGAATTTAATTGTGTGCAAGGACTTACCGGCTCTTCAAACAAGGAAGGGTAGCGCTCTCTCATGTCTTGCTCTACCTCCCAAGTGGCCTCTTGCCCGGAGTGGTGCTCCCATCTGACCTTTACCAGGGGAATTTCTTTGGACCTTAGCTTCCTAAATTGGCGGTTGAGGATCTCTACCGGCCTTTCCTCGAATGAGATAGCCGAGTCCACTTCAACTAAAGCGGGTTCATCACATGTGAATCATCTCTTACATATCTCCGGAGCATTGCCACATGGAAAACCGGGCGCACTCTGCTCAGGAAAGGAGGCAAAGCCAGCTCATAAGCCACCCGCCCCTCCGCTTGAGAATAGGGAAAGGTCCAATGAACCTAGGGCTCAACTTTCCCTTCTTCCCAAATCGTTCAACCCCTTTCATAGGGGAAACCTTCAGGAACACTAGGTCGCCCTCAGCGAACTCCAATTCTCTGGGCCGCCATCAATCTTTCCTTTATGATTTTCACATTCTCTATGCTTCCACAACCAGATCAGGACCCACCATGAGTGATTCTCCGGTCTCAAACCAGCCCACAGGGGACCTACACTGCCGCCTATACAAGGCCTGAAAGGAGCCATGCCAATGCTACTATGATAGCTATTGTTGTAGGCGAACTCTATCAATGGTAGGTGTTTCTCCCAGCCGTCGGCCATATCCAGGATGCATGCCCTCAACATATCCTCCAAGGTTTGGATGGTCCTCTCTGACTGTCCGTCAGTCTGTGGATGGAAAGTTGTGCTGAAACGCACCTGGGTACCAAAGGCTTCCTGGAAGGTTTGGATTTTCTGCTTAGAGCATCTGCTACCACATTAGCTTTCCCCGGATGATACATAATGGTGTAGTCGTAATCCTTTAGGAGCTCCAGCCACCTCCTCTGCCTGAGGTTTAGCTCCTTTTGGGTAAGCAAGTATTGGAGGCTCTTGTGATCCGTATAGATCTCGCAAGTCTCCCCATACAAATAGTGCCGCCAGAGCTTTAGTGCAAAAACCACTGCTGTTAGCTCTAGGTCGTGCGTCGGGTAGTTCTTTTCATGAACTTTCTGCTAGCGGGATGCATAGGCTATGACTTTGCCAAACTGCATCAGAACGCAGCCTAGGCCAACTCGAGAGGCATCACAGTAGACTACAAACCCTCCTGAGCCAGAAGGTACAACCAACACGGGTGCCGACGTCAAACATTCCTTGAGCCTCTGAAAGCTCGCCTCACACTTGTCGTCTCAAATGAATTTGACCTTTTTTCTGAGTCAACCAAGTCAAAGGGGCTGCAATCCTGGAGATGTTCTCTACGAACTTGCGGTAGTACCCGGCCAGACCAAGAAAACTGCGGATGTGAGTCACGCTGGTTGGCCTCAAGTTCTGCACCGCCTCCACCTTTGCAGGGTCTACCCTTATCCCTTCCTTGGACACCACATGACCTAGGAACCCTACACTTTCCAACCAGAATTCACGCTTGAAAAATTTAGCAAACAACCGGTGCTCTTTGAGGGTTGCCAGGACCATCCTCAGGTGCTCGGAGTGCTCCTCCTCACCCTTGGAGTATACCAAGATGTCATCAATGAAGACGATCACAAAGCTGTCCAGGTACTCCTTAAATACCCTATTCATCAGATCCATGAAGGTAGCAGGTGCATTGGTCAGACCAAAAGACATCACTAGGAACTTGTAGTGACCATAGCGAGTCCTAAAGGCAGTCTTAGGCACATCGCAGTCCCGGATTCTCAACTGATTGTATCCGGACCTTAACTCTATCTTTGAAAACCATGGTATCCCGGTTGCTGCAGTTGATCATTAGTCGAGTTATACCTTCTACACGAGGCAATTCCGAGGCTCGACCCGACTAACTCCGGGTTCGACATGTTGCACCAAAATAGATTTTTATATTAGGAAATTTTTTGAGTCTTACAGTGATTTACCAAGAATAAAACTTTTTTAAATTCGAGCGAAGAAACTACATATTTTTCATTAAATGAACGTGGTATCATATTTTTTTGTTAAAAGATTTTAGAAAGATATCCATGAAATGAGCGAGAAATAGCCACAAAATTAGCGGAAAATTTATCTTCCATTTTACACACAGACTTTATTATGATTTTAATAAGGACAACTAAAATTTAATTTACGTTAACATATAAAAATAGTTGACATTTAATTATGTTTAATTGCCATATAGGTTTACATTGAGATATCAAATTGATTTTTTTTATAACAAAGATAGGAAGTCATAATAGATGACCGTACTAGGGATTGAACCCTAGATCTCTAGGCAACTTACAATATGTTGCCACCAACTGTGCTACCCACATTTGGCAGATATCAAATTGATTTACCAAAAAATTAAATAATTCATGGTAAATAAATTTGAAATTTGATTAGATGGATACTACATCAAATTCATCAACTATATCAAATTATAATCAAATTATATAAACTTATCTAGTTTTGGCCCGAAAATCTCAAAAAATATCAATTAAAAATGATTTTAAAAATATATCACACAAAAACTTCATTCGTAAAAATGTCCAAAAAATATATTTTTTTGTATTTTTTTAGAGAATTAAAATGTATTTTCATGTCAAATAATCACTTTCAAGAATTTCACGTGAAACTCTACAAAAAGTGTGTAAGGTGTTGTAGATTTTTGCAAAAAAATTAAAGAAAAATATAAAAAAAACTGAAAATTATTTATTATAATAAATATAGATTTTAGGGGCTAATAAATATAGCTGGAAATCTCAAAAATATTGGCTAATAAATATAGACTTTTAAAAATTTTGTATCATAAATTAAAAAACATTTTTAAAATTTTGGCTAATAAAATAAGCAAAATATGCAGGAAATGATATTTTTTTTTTACCCATAGACTATGTTATTTTTGTTAGAGTTTCAAAAATTTTAGATCCTAAGTTAAAAGTTTTTGACCCGAAAATCTCGATAGTATTAGAATTTTGAAAATTTTGGATCCTAAATTAAAAATAATATTGAAAACGTATCATAAAAAATCACAAAAGAAAAAGTTCATTCATAGAAATTTCATTAAAGAATTAACATTGCATAAAATTAAAAAAAATTACTATTGATATTTATAAATAGACTTACATATTTACCTTTATAATAAAATCATCAAGTTGACTATAAATATCTTGCTTATTGATATTTAGAAATTAATATACAATGTTGTCATATAAAAAAAATTACCTCCAAAATATTAAAAATATTGGAGTTTTGAAAATTTTGAATCGTAAATTAAAAATGATTTTGAAAACATATCATAGAATATCCAAAAAAATCAAAATAGATTTTTGTTGAATTTTGGGGGATTTTAAAATATATTTTAGAATTTTTTTTAGATTTCGGACCAGTTTTATTTTAATACCCATAAAATCTTTATTTATTTTAATAAATATATTTCATATTCTTTAAAACATTTTTAATATTTTTTTATTTTTTTATACAAAGTTTGTAACGCGTTACATACTTTTGTACAAAATAGAACATTTTTTCTCACTCAGTTTAGAGCTATTTCTCGCTTATTTCATGGATATTTTTGTGAAATTCTTTAACAAAAAGATATGATATATCACCCATTTAGGATATGTCTGTGTAGTTTTTCTGCTTATTTAATAAATTTAACTTTTTTTATTTTTGACAAATTATATTCTAACTTCATTAGTACACATAAATTAATAATTTTAAATTAGTATATTTTAATAAGAATTAATTATTATATTATTCTTATTAGTTATTTTCGAATAAAATTCTTTTTACTATTAAAGTAAAAATATAATTTTATTTAACATAAATATTTTTTTTTCTAAATTAAAAACTACTTTGAAAATGTATCCTAAAATTCCCAAAAAATCACAAAAAATATTTTTTGGGTGTTTCTACTATTGTAATTTTTGTGTAGTTTTTTTTTTTGGAGATTTTATGATACGTTTTCAAAATCGTTTTTGATTTAGTATTCGAAACTTTTAAAAAAATCCTAAAATCCTCAAAAAATCACACAAATTTTAATTTGATTTTTTTTATGAATGAAGTTTTTTTTATACATTTTTTTGGAAATTTTAGGATATATTTCACAATTATTTTAATATAGAATTCGAAAATTTCAAAATCCTAATTTAATGAAATTTTGAAGTCAATTATTTTATATGTGAACATGCTAGATTAACTTATAAATTTGAACAGGTAACAGACTATCTAAATTTATTATAAAGACAATGGGCAAGTTCATCTAATTTGATTATAATTTGATATAATGATGTAGGGATAATGTACAATTTGGTCCATCAAATATAGTCGGGTTTTCAGAGTTGTCCCTCAAAGAAAAAATCGATCAAAGTGATCTCTCTAAAATATGACTCGGGCAAAATCGTCTCTGACTCAAGCAAAATAGCTGAGTTTTGATACTTATTGACATTCATTTTTGCCCGAGTTTGGGACTATTTTACCCGAGTCATATTTTAGGGACAATATTTTTGACTAATATATTTTATAGGATATTTTGGGCGAGTCAGTGATTATTTTGCCGAGTCATGTTTTAGGGACCACTCTGAAAACTCGTGTATATTTGAGAGATCATTTTGTATGTTATCCCTAATGATGTAATATCCATCTAATCAAATTTTAAATTTTAAATATTAAATATTAAATATTAAATTTTAAATATAAAATTTTAAATTTTAAATTTATTTACAATGACTTTTTTTGTAAATTTTAGGAAAAACACAATTAATTTAATTGGGTAAATTAATTTGATATAATTAATTACCTATATTGGTTAATAAATTTCAATAAGTAAATTAATTATCTTTGTCAATTTGAAATTATATAGAAGTGCAACGGGAGTTCTATAAGTTTTACGCTTTTTGGAGTTTAGTCCTATAAGTTTCATTTCGGTATTTTCAGTTCTATATGTTTGCTACGAAGCACAGTTTTGGTCCTATCTGTGACGGTCCGCTCCGTCCACGTGGATATAATGTTGTTCATACACGTTGACAAATTTGGTCCTATAAGTTTTATTTCAAAATTTTCAGTCCTATATATTTGCTTTGTCGAATTCTTTGTCCATAAAAATTAAACGACGTTATCTCGAAGTTGACATAGTTAACGGATCGTTACAAATAAGACCAAATATGTGCTACCGAGGAAACATATAGGACTAAATTTTTTGAAATAAAACTATGTGATATATTACATATATATGTTCGACTAATTAAGCGGAGTTATTGGAACCATTTAATTTTCTCTATGGTTACATTGTCGCTCTTATCTATTAATTTCGACACGGAGATTTGTTTAATTACTCATGCGATGCACGAGTTTTTTTAATGAATATAACATAAATGATACGAAAAACTTATATAAAAAATTAAATAAACTTAAGTTGCATATATAAAGTACATGAATTTTAAAATATCAATATATTATATCAAGTAGACAAAAGAAAAAAAAACCAAAAGAGAAAATTATGCTTAATTTTTACGAATTACAACAAATTGGAAATTTAGTAGACTTAATTAAATGGAAATATACTTTTTTTAATTAAATTAAGTAGGCTTAATTAAATGAATTTTAAAAAATTCGAAATAATAAAAATTCGAAATTCGATATTAAACTTTAAAAATTTTAATTATGAATTTAGAAGTTCATAATCGAAACTAAATATTAAACAAGACATAAATAGATTATTATAATTTAGAAATTTATTCTTATAAATAGAAAATTAAGTATACTTAATTAAATGGAGTAGAACAAATTGAAAATTCTCCAATAATTAATAAGTTTCTTAATTAATTAATTTCAAAATTAATATAAAATTTAAAAATATGAAAATTAAACATTTGAAATTGGAAAATTAAGGGTAATTAATTGGAATTTAAACCGGCTTTATTTGAAAAATTATCATAATCTTTTAAATGGATTTGAAAATTTGGAAATTAAGAATAATGAAATTAATTTTAAAAAATCAAACTTAATTATTCCAAATTAATTTGTAAATTGGTAAATTACATATGAAAATCATTTTGGAGGTGAACATAGTTTCATATGGAAGCGACACGTGTCCTCGTGGAGATGTATTTTATATATTATAAGATTTGGAAAATAAACATAATTATTTAAATGAATTTGGAAATTTGAAAATTAAGCCTAATGAAATTAATTGTAAAAAATCATAATTAATTATTTTCAACATTAATAATGTACGAACTTAATTTAATTGGTAAATTACATATATAAATTATTTTGGAGGAAACACAATTTCATGTGGAAGCGACACATGTCTACATGAAGATACATTTTACATATTATATAAGGCTTCGAAATTAATATAAAATTTAAAATTTTGAAAATCAAACATTATAAATTAGGAAATTAAGGTTAACTAATTGGAATTTAGACCGTCTTTATTTGAAAAATAAACATAATTATTTAAATGATAAAAGAAGAATCAAAATTAATTTTTTTCAATATTAATAATGTTCAAATTTAATTTAATTGATAAATTAGAAAATTACATATGAAAATTATTTTGAGGGGAACACAGTTTCATGCAAAAGTGACCATTAACACAGTTACATATGTTCCTTAGTATCAGCGAAGGAACCATCACACTTATATTTAATCCAACCACAAATAGGGGGCTGACAAAGAGAAGTAGAAGTCGTTAAGGTAAGATAACGAAGATAATGAAAATAAAATTGGAAATTAATCTAATACAGAAATTAATGAAAATAAGATTTGAAAATTGTTAAAAATAAAATTGGAAATAAAAGGTAATAATGCATGTTTAATTAATTGGATTCAAATTGTCGAGGATTTAAATAAGGAATCAAAACAAAGTTAAAAACCAAAACTAAAATTTGGAAAGTAATGAAAATTTATTTGGAAATTCATTTAATTCAGAAACTAATGAAAATATATTGGAACTTAATCTAATTCGAAAATTGATGAAAATAAAATTAAATAGCAAAATTAAATAGCACAGCTGGTTTTAGGTTAAATCTTAAATAGTATTGTAGTGATTATAATATTGACATGAACATGATATATCATAACAAAGCTGAATACTTCATGATTAATCTAAAAATTGTTCAACTTATTGATATCAAAAGGACACATAGAATAACAACCATTTTACTATTAACCTTAAAAGAAGCAACACTACAACCAATAGCAACAATACATAAAATTTTAAGATCCAAAATACAAATAAAAAGTACTTAATTTTCAATTCCCATCTTTCTTAATCACTCACTTTGGCTTGTTGGCTGACAAGTTAATAAGATGAGCTTCATCAGTTGTAGACTTCATAATTGAAGCTTCACCGGATAGTGACTTGGACAGTGTTAGAAAAAATATAGATCTATATTCGTTGTAATTATCACAGGACTATGAAAAATCATCATGCTCAAAATAGAAAAGTGAGTAAAAGATAGTGAATTAATTACAAATTGAACAAAAAAATTGACCAACAATAATTACTTCAATTGATCATCAGAGTCACCCTCAATTATCAATAATTGAGAAGCTCAATGGAAATTTCAAAATTAATGGATTTCAAAATTAATATGAAATTCAATGGCTCAATGGATTTCAAAATTAATGGATTTCGAAATTCAATGGCTCAATGGATTTCAAAATTAATATGAAATTCAAAATTATAAAATTATAAAATTGGAAATTTCACAATAATTAATAAGATTCTTAAGTAATTGATTACTAAAATTTGATTATTAATTAAGTAAATAAATACATTGAAAAAGGAAATTATTATAAAATTTGAAATTAGGAAAATTAATATAAATTTTGAAAGTAGGAAGATATTAATTTAAATTTAATTAATATAATTAAATAAAAGCAGAAATTAGGAAATCTAAGATAATTAATTTGAATTTAAATAGGTTTTATTTGGAATTTCTAATTTGGAAATTAAGAAATAAGATTTGAAATTAGGAAATTTGAAAATTGAAAATCTCCCTATAATTAATAAGATTCTTAATTAATTGATTTTGAAATTAATTTAAAATTTGAAAATCGAGTAAAAAATTTAATGAAGGCATCCAAAAGAGAGTGAAAAAGGAAATTTATATAAATTTCAAAATTAGAAAATTAGAAAATTAATATAAATTCCAAAATATTGTAATTTATTTAACTAATATAATTAAATATAGACAGAATGATAATTAATTAGAATTTAAATCGGCTTCATATGCAATGTTTGAAATATATTTAATTATTAAATTGGAAAATTACATATGATTATTATTTAGGAGGGAACACAAATTAATGTGGAAGCGACATGTGTCTACGTGCTGATGTATTTTTTTTCAAAATAGAATTAATAAGTAAAATAATAGAGGGAAAATGAAATTTATATTTATTTTCTAATTTTGAAATTTATTTAATTAATATAATTAAAAAATCAAAAATTAAGAATTAAGAACAATTAATTAGAACTTAAATCGGCTATATTTAGAAAATAACCATAATTAATTAAATAGAATTTGAAATTAGAAAATTAAGCATAATGAAATTATTTAAAAAAATTGAAACTAATAATTTTCAACATTAATAATTATTGTAATTTATTTAATTTGTAGATTACATATCGAAATTATTTTTTGGAGGAAACATGGATTCATATGGAAGCGACACGTGTCCATACGAAGATGTGTTTTATATAATATATTTAAATTGGTTTCATATGCAATGTTTGAAATATATTTTATTGTTAAATTGGAAAATAACATATGATTATTATTTTGGAGGGAACATAGATTAATGTGGAAGCAACATGTGTCTACGTGAAGATGTGTTTTTTTTTGTCACGCCCCAACTCAGGGTCGCGTGACCGGCCAGGATTTATGTCCTACCCTGAAGCCTACCACATATACTAAATAGCAAAATACTGAGAATACGCACCAACCAGAAAACATACAAGTAGAAGAACACAACACAAACTTTTATTTGATTTAAAAGAAAGTTTTGAACAATTTTTATAAGTGTTGTAAAAACAACCAACTATTAAGAACAACTCGAGTTAAAAGTCAAATACATTTTTTCCAATTAAACAACACTCAGTGTATATAAAGAAACAACCCCAGACATCATGACTACGACTACTGGACGTTGCTACAAGATCTACGCCACTGCCTGCCCTCCAGCTGCCATGACTCCAAGCTTAACCTCACTGGTCGGGCTCTGCAAAAATAAGAGAAACAAATCGTGAGTCTACATGAAACTCTGTGAGCGGTCCTTCCGAACCTCCACATAAATCTCTAATAACAACATGCATATAAGTCAGTAATTTATACATCTAGGGATCTAATCTATTCATGATATGACGATCGGCCCAAAGGCCATCCTGCATAAACCATACAACCGGCCAAAACGGCCCTACCAAACTGGGCAACATTCAGCCACTAGGACCTATTCGAGAACTGGTGGCTCGGCTCTGCCCGACCTCTACCATAAAATAATAATCCGGCAGCAAGGGACACATATCACATAAGGAAGTCAGAGCAATCACCAGGCCATCGACTAGGATGGTCAACTAGTCTCAGGAACCCACCGGGTTAGGGATAGCTACTTCCACCCAACTCAGGTTTACCGTCAGCGTGGCCCACTGACGGAATCTTAAGACCCTCTACCACCCGGGTCTAAGATCTAGCGGGCCCGCTGGTGCAATCTCAAGACCCTAATCACCCGCCGAGTCAAGCATTAGTCGTTCTAAACATCGTCCCTAAAAGATGTAGTCAAGATACTCGATCGAATTCACCCTCCTCTCCACTCGGCAGAACCCTAAGCAAGGGTACATGGTCGGCCGAGCCTTCTCGAAGGGGAAAGAAAGGTTAATTCGATCATGAAATCACAAGATCTAGTTGCACAAAATTGTCTACTTCAAAAAGGAATCGATCCAAGGGTTTAAACCACTCGAGGGAATTGGGGAAAATTTTGGCATGACCATTCCCCTTTTTCCTCTAGTCGACCAGCCCTTGTATCACCACAAAATGATCGTCTAACAACAAAATCCATACAATGATGAAGAACATGACTTGAGAATTCGAGAAATGTCATCAATCGACATGAAACGACGCGCAAAAACCTTTATTTACCACATCTATTCGATTGGGCCACACGCCTCACCTACAAGCCGAGATTCGACCACTCACCTTGATCAAGGAAGAAGAATGGACGAGTGGCGATGATCTCGATCTTTCTGATGGTGGCACGAATCCGTCACCATCTCCAAACTTTCTCCTCCTCCCTCTCCTTTCTCAGGCTGCGTGCAGCTCCAATAATGAGCCGCACGGATGCTTGGGGGATGAGGAATTTATTCCCTCATCTTCCCTTGACCATTATTCCCCTCCCATTCACTTAGCCCCTACTCGACTCAATCTGAGCCCAATTCGAGCCCCTACTCGATTCGCGAACACGATTTCAAACTTGACTCTACTAAAACATCTTATGATTAAGAAGGAAGGAACATTTATCATATAAAATTTCATAAGGCTTAAATTACACCTTTTACTCACGGCGATTCCGCAACTCGACCCGACTAACTCCCGATCCGGTGCATTGCACCAAAAATAAATTTTATATTAGGAAATCTCGGGTCTTACAACCTTCCCCCCTTAAGGGAAATTCGTCCTCGAATTTTGCTGAATTATAAGGACTTACCAGTTCTTCAAACAATGAAGGATAGCGCTCTCTCATGTCTTGCTTTACCTCCCAAATAGTTTCCTTTGGACCTCAACTTTCTAATTTAGCGGTCGAGGATCTCCACCGGCCTTTCCTTAAATGAGATAGTTGAATCCACCTCAACCACAAAAGGTTCAATCACATGTGAATCGTCTCTCATATATCACCTTAGCATTGATACATGAAAAATCAGGTGTACCTTGCTCATGCTAGGGGGCAAGGCCAGCTCATAAGCTACAACACCCCTCCGTCGGAGAACGGGAAAAGGCGCAACAAACCGGGGGCTCGGCTTTACTTTCTTCCCAAATCGAACTATCCCCTTCATGGGGGAGACCGTTAGGAACACCAGGTCACCTTCTGCGAACTCTAGCTCTCTGGCCTTCTTGTCAGCATACATCTTCAGGCGACTCAGAGCCGCCAATAATATTTCCTTTATGATTTTCACCTTCTCTACTACCTCCTCAAGTAGATTAGGACCCACCATGAGAGATTATCTGGCCTCAAACCAGCCTACTGAAGACCTACACCGCTGCCCATACAAGGCCTCGAAAGGAGCCATGACAATGTTACTGTGATAGCTATTGTTGTAGGCGAACTCAACCAACGGTATGTGTTTCTCCCAACCACCAGGCACGTCCAGAACGCAAGCCCTCATCATATCTTCCAAGGTTTGGATGGTTCTCTTTAACTGTTCATCCGTCTACGGATGGAAATTTGTGTTGAAACGCACCTCGATTTGATATAATCATCACTAGGGTACCATGGTACGCCACAATCCTGTCCAAGAATAGTCTGGCGTACTGCTCAGCAGAAAAGGTTGTCTTGATAGGAATGAAATGAGCGATCTTTGTCAGCCGATCTACCACCACCCAAATGGAATCAAATCCGCCCCTTGACTTAGGCAGCCCTGTCACTAGATCCATAGTAAACTTTTCCCACTTCCACTCGGGAACTTAGAGGTTTTGCCGCAGCCCTGCGGGCTTCATGTGTTCAGCCATCACTTGTTGGAAAACCAAAGACTTGGATACGAACTATGCTACCTCCCTTTTCATGCCCTTCCACCACTAATGTTGCCTTAACTCTCAGTACATTTTGGTGGCTCCTGGACGCATCGTATAAGTGCATCGATGCCCCAGCTCCAAAACTTGTCTGCGCACCTCTGCCATATGAAGCACTACTATATGATCTCTGAACCTTAAGACACCCTCTGAGTCCAACCTGAAGCCATTCTCTACATCTCCCCTCTGCACTAAGTCCTTTGTCAGGGCACAGAAGGCGTCATCCCCCTGCGCGACACGCAACATATCCACCAGTGTGGATTGTACCCGCAGATGTGCCACTAGGGTAATCGAAGTTGATACTGCTAGAACTGCTCCCCCATCCAGGCACAATACTAATTCTCGCGCTAGCGGCCTCTTCTCGACTGCCAAATGGGCCAAGCTGCCCATGGATTTCCTACTCAGCGCATCCGCCACCATAATGGCCTTCCCAGGGTGATACAAGATGGTACAATCATAATCTTACAAATGCTTGAGCCATCTTCTCTGCCTTAAATTAAGCTCCTTTTGGGTGAGCAAATACTTGAGGCTTTTGTGGTCGGTATAAATCTCACAAGCCTCTCCGTAAAAGTAATGGCGCCTTAACTTCAGTGCAAATATCACTGCAGCCAGTTCCAAGTCATGGGCTGGGTAATTCTTTTCATAAGCTTTCAATTGGCGAGATGCATAGGCGATCACTCTTCCATACTATATCAGAACACAACCCAGGCCAACCCGAGAGGCATCACAGTATACCACAAATCCTTCCGAGCCTGAAGGTATGACCAAAGTTGGGGCTGACGACAAGCATTCTATGTGCTTCAGGCAGCTCTCCTCACACTTCCCGTCCCAATCAAATTTGACCTTCTTCTGGGTTAACCGAGTCAGAGGAGTTACAATCCTGGAGACGTTCTCTACAAACTTTATGTAGTACCTGGCTAACCCCAAGAAACTATGGACCTGATCAATCACGCTGGTCGATCGCTTCCAATCTTTTACTGCCTCTACCTTGGCGGGATCCAAGTTGATTCCTTCCTTGGACACTATATGACCTAGGAATCCCACACTTTTTAACCAAAACTCACACTTGATGAATTTGGCATACAACTGATGTTCTCTGAGGGTTTCCAAGACCATCCTTAGATGCTCGGAGTGCTCCTCCTTGCTCTTGGAGTATACCAGGATATCGTCAATAAAGACGATCACGAATCTGTGCAGATACTCTTTGAATACTCTATTCATCAGATCCATAAAAGCCGCAGGTGAATTAGTCAACCCGAACGACATTATCAGGAACTCATAGTGACCGTAACGAGTCCTGAAGGCAGTCTTGGGCACATCATAGTCTCGGATTCTCAACTGATGGTATCCGGGCCTTAGATCGATCTTTGAAAACCATTTTTCCCCCTGCAATTGGTCGAACAAGTCATCGATTCTCGGCAGCGGGTAACGATTCTTGATTGTCACCTTGTTAAGCTGCCTATAGTCGATGCACATGAGAAAGGTCCCATCCTTTTTCTTCACAAATAGGACCAGAGCTATCCACGGAGACACACTCGGGCGAATGAAATCCAAGTCTAACAACTCCTGCAATTGCACCTTTAATTCCATGAGTTCAGCCAGCACCATCCAATAGGGTGGGGTGGAGATCGACTTTGTTCCAGGTTGCACCTCAATGCAAAATTCAATCTCTCTCCTAGGTGGCAATCCCTGCAATTCCTCTGGAAATACATCCGGGAACTCACAGATTATTGGAGTTTTGCTGACCTCCTAAGTCGTGCCCCCTTTTTCCTTGGCCACAAATACGAAGGCCAAGAAAGACTAGCAACCGCCTAACAACAATTTAAGAGCCTTGAGGGCTAAAATGATACCCATTGGCTCATCTCTTCCTTCTCCACGGAAGGTGAACTGCGGCAACCCAGGCTTACTGAACGTGACAGTCTTAGCCCTATAGTTAACTGACGCGAAGTGCTCCGCCAGCCAATCCATGACGAGGATGACATCAATTCCAAGCATGGGCAGAAGTGTCAATTCTGCCTTCAACTCATGACCACAGATTAGCACTTCGCAATCATGGAAGATTGATTCTGCTATCAATGCATCGCCCGTAGGCATTGACACTACATACGACACAACAAGCAAGGAAGGCTCCATAGGCAATCCGGCAGCAAAATTGGCAGATATAAACAAGTGTGTGGCACCCGGATAGAACAGAATATAAGCAGTAGAAGAACTAACTAAAATAGAACTTGTCACCACTACCTTTGAAGCCACTGCCCCATCGTGATTCATGGCGAAAACCCTGGCAGACGGTCTCTTTGAATGGCTAGCCTGCGGTCCCCTGCTCTGCATCTGACCTCTCTGAGCCACTGACCCTATTGACATAGGCGCCTTTCCCTTTGACTGCTCAGATCTCTAGCCAACTCTGTCCGGACAGTCTTTCTTAAATTGTCCAACCTGATCGCATTTAAAGCAGGCATCCGAGCGGTCAAAACAAGCCCATAGTGCCTCCGATTACAACGACCACACTACGGCATATCTGACATCTGAGCAGCACCCCCTGACCATGTCGGCCTCACTATCCCAGACCCTGGGCCCCCACCGCCCCAGCTACTACCCTGCCCTTGGCTATGCTGGTGATCTACGATAGCTACAGTCCCCTCTGAATGACACGATCGACCCCCAGATCCTTGAGGCCGAAATCTCTTCTTGGGCGGACCGTCATTTCTCTCGGACGGCACCAGTTCTTCCTTCCACAGGGCCTCATGCTCCACATGAGCAAATGTGGAGTCCTCGGTGTAATGGATAAGTCTGCCTATCTGAGGTCTCAATCCCTCGACGAACCTCTTCACCCTGGCGGTCTCAATAGCCACCAGTGTTGGGTGGTACTTAGAAAGCCGGGTGAACTTCAATTAATAGTCTGCTACTGACATGCCTCCAGACTAACGTAGCAACTCAAAATCTTGTGCTCGCTTATCGTGGACACTGCCCTAAATTCTTCTCAGGTGGGAGGTGGTGCGTTTGCTGCTCTACGACCTCTCCAGGTAAGCAACCAGTTATTCGCAACTCCCCTCAACTGCAGGCCGACCATGTGATCTACTGCCTCTGATGAACAGCCCAGTTCCACACACAACTAGTAACAGTCCCCTAGAAACTCGATGACTTCCACTTGTCGGTCTGTCCCGGTGAAAACTGGCGGCCTAAACTTGACGAAGTCTACATAAGATGGGGCTCCTGGAACCCCGATCACCGGTGCTACTATCTCAACCACCTCCGGTACCACCGGAACTAGAGGTACATGTTGCAATGGCGGCGGCTGCTACTACTGCTGCATCTAATGTCTCAACTCGTGCTCCCTGAGGAGCGCCTCTCTTAACTAAGCCACCTGAGCTTGCAGTTGAGCAACCGCAGAATTTTGTCCCTTGTCTTCGGGCTGCTCTCTTTCCTTGCCCCGGCCCCAACCTCGGCGTCGGCCCCGACGTTCTGCCGAATTACTGCCACTACTGCTCAGTGTAGCATTATGAGTCTCCATCACACTAGCATAGAGAAAAAGAAACAATTCTCCCATTAACATAAACAATTTATTCAACTATAATTTAAATTACTAACCGCATGGTGCGCTGAATGCTGCCGTGGTTGCTAGATCTCGTAGCATACCTATACCGTATGTCGACACGCTAGCATATGTCTCATACAGTACCCAACTCGTAGTCATAGTCAAGATCTAACCAAAACCTCTGATATCAACTTTGTCACACCCCAAATCAGGGTCGCGTGACCGTCCAGGGTTTATGTCCTACCCTGAAGCCTACCACATACACTGAATAGCAAAATACTAAGAATACACACCAACAAGAAAACATACAAGTAGAAGAACACGATGCAAACTTTTATTTGGTTTCAAAGAAAGTTTCGAACAATTTTTTAAAGAGTTGTAAAAACAACTAACTATTAATAACAACTCGAGTTAAAAGTCAAATACATGTTTTCAAATTAAACAACACTCAGTGTATATAAAGAAACAACCCTAGACATCACGACTACGACTACTGGACGTTGCTACGAGATCTACGCCACAGACTGCCCTCCAGCTGCACCATGACTCCAAGCCTAATCTCACTGGTCGGACTTTGCAAAAGCAAGAGAAATAAATTGTGAGTCTACAAAGGACTCAGTGAGCGGTCCTTTCAAACCTCCACATAAATCTCCAATAACAACATGCATATAAGTCAGCAATTTATACATCTAGGGATCTAATATAGTCGTGATATGATGACCAGCCCAAGGCCATCATGCATAAACCATACAATCGGCCAAAACGACCCTACCAGACTGGGCAACAGTCGGCCACTAGGACCAGTTAGAGAACTGGTGGCTCGGCTCTGCCCAGTCTCTACCACAAAATAATAATCCGGCCGCAAGGCTCACATATCACATAAGGAAGTCAGAGCAATCACCGGGCCGTCGACTAGGATGGTCAACTAGTATCAAGAACCCATCGGGTTAGGGATAGCTACTCCCACCCAACTCGGGTCTACCGTCAGCGTGGCCCACTGACGGAATCTCAAGACTGTCTGCCACTCGGGTCTAACACCTTGCGGGCCAACTGGTGCAATCTCAAAACCTTAATCACCTGCCGAGTCAAGCATTAGTCATTCCGACCATCCATGCTTTTCAGTCGGCCATCGCAATCACAATACACAAGCAAAGTGTGCTAAAGTTTCCTTATTTAAAACCCCGAGCATTCACCCATATCTAGCCCCCTCATTCCGGGCCACATCAGCTGCACACTAGTGCCCGCTGATTATTCCCTAGGTGTGAAACCTAGCTTGTCTACATTCAAGTTTTTCAGACAATTTAAGCACCCTATAATTTTCTTATAGTCCTCTAGCATCATTGACATATTCCTTAAATGTAGATTACATGTCATAAGTGTAGAAATATCTGAATACAATTATTTCATAACACATAAGTTATAAGGGAATTATTCTACAACTACTACCATAATTAACAACATGCTTTCAACAATAAAGTAATTATGTTTTGCATTTAATCAATAAATTCCAGCAAGGTAGCAATTGATCTAGCATGGAAATTTCAATAATAGCATTAGGATTTCAATGAAGGAAACATCATAAATCATATACCATACCTAGTATTGTGTCATACATGCGCATTAAAGGAGGTGTTCTTCTACGAATCTTAAAAAATGCATCAACTCAAAATTGCAATACATTCGTCAATCGCTAAATCTACAATTTCAATCGACAAACATCGTCCCTAAAAGATGTAGTCAAGATACTCGATCGAATTCACCCGCCTCTCCACTCGGCCGAACCCTAAGCAAGGGTACATGGTCGGCCGAGCCTTCTTGAAAGGGAAAGAAAGGTTAATTCGACACTGAAATTACAAGATCTAGTTGTACAAAATTGTCTACATCAAAAAGGAATCGATCCAAGGGTTTAAACCACTCGAGGGAATTGGGGAAAATTTTAACATGACATTTCCCCTTTTTCCTCTAGTCGGCCGGCCCTTGTATCACCACAAAATGATCGTCTAACAAAATCCATACAACGATGAAGAACATGACTTGAGAATTCGAGAAACGTCATCAATCAACATGAAATGACGCGCAAAAACCTTGATTTATCACATCTATTCGGTTAGGCCACACGCCTCACCTACAAGCCGAGATTCGATTAGGAAGAAGAATGGACGAGCGGCGATGATCTCGATATTTCTGACAGCGGTACGAATCTGACGCCGTTTCCAAACTTTTTCCTCCTCCCTCTCCTTTCTCGGGCTGCGTGCGGCTCCAATAATGAGCCACACGGCTGCTAGGGGGATGAGGGATTTATTCCCTCATCTTCCCTCCCTCCCATTCACTTAGCCCGTACTCGACTCAATCCGAGCCCCAACTCGATCCGCAAACACGATTTCGGACTCGACTCTACTAAAACATCTTATGATTAAGAAGGAAAAAACATTTATCAAATAAAATTTCATAAGGCTAAAATTATACCTTCTACTTGCGGTGATTCCACGACTCGACCGAACTAACTCCTGATCCGGTGCGCTGCACCAAAAATAAATTTTATATTAGGAAACCTCTGGTCTTACATTTTTCAAATTAGAATTAATAAGTAAAATAATAGAGGAAAAATGAAATTTATATTTATTTCCTAATTTCGAAATTTATTTAATTGATATAATTAAAAAAATTAAAGAATTAAGAAATTAAGAATAATTAATTAGAATTTAAATCGGCTATGTTTAGAAAATAACCATAATTATTAAGTAGAATTTGAAATTAGGAAATTAAGCACAATGAAATTATTTAAAAAAACTAAAACTAATTATTTTCAACATTAATAATGATTGTAATTTATTTTTGGAGGAAACACGGATTCGTATGGAACAGACACGTGTCCATACGAAGATGTGTTATATATAAATATTTGAGCGGGAAAGAAAAAAAAAGTGGGAAATTACTACCTTATTTATTCCAGACTTAGTTACGTTTATTATATAAAGATTATGCTAAGTAGGTAGATTAGAACATAGCATGACAGGAACATAAACACCCCAATGAGGAGGTTGTATATGCGTCATTCCTTTTTTTGGTTATAAACTTCCAGAGATCATACTAGCATGTTCTTGAATTTTGATGCATTCCTCGTAAACCTATTCCGTATCTTTCAGTATTCTTATTTGTGGTTACAATTCTTCTCCCTTGCCTAAGTTAGTGTTGGTCTATTAACAAGTTAATGGACTTATGAAATAGAGCCTACACACATAGAACTATTATATGCTTGTTAATTTGAGAAGCATGATAAAATAAGAGTTGTACTAGTTTCATTAGCAAAGGCTTGTTATGCTTATAGTTCTATTGCTGGCAAGCTAATAGTATTTACTATACACCTAAAGTAACTTGCTACTAAAGTTAAGATGCCAATCAATATACTTCATATTTAGTAATCAGCTAATTCTGTGATGAAGTCAATCATTTATTATTTGGTTTGGTCACTTTTAAAAGTTCAGTGAAGTGTTATAGGGCTCTTTCCCTCTCAAGACTAAGCAAAATATGTTAATATTCATGGTAGCATTGGCATTAGTTTTTTCATTTAAATTTCGTGTCCAATGCTTTGATTGATCTTATATGTTATACTTTGTTCTATGATAAGTCGTATTTAGAGTTTACATTATTCTTGGAGTTCATTGTTAAGTCAAATTTCAACTATATGTTTGGACATAGCATAATTGATGCTAGAGTTTCTAACTCTAAGGTTCCCTTTCTATGTTGTGGATGTTAATAATTAATGTGCTTAATATTGTTGCTAGGTTAAAAAGAGTTAATCAAAATGTATACCGACTGTAGTTGGATGAAACGTCAAATAATTGGATGAGCTTTGACTAATGAATTTATGCAATGAGCCAATGGATTTTTTGATTTTGTATACTCCAAAACTCAATATACTTTTGGTGGTAAAATTAAGTGCCAATGTCAACGATGTATTAATCGTCAATTTCATTATCGAGATGAGGTGGAATATCACATGTTCAAAGGGATTTATGTCTGGCTACACACAATGGATTGCACATGGAGAGTTCACAAGTGAAGAAGTTGGTGAATCCTCAACTATTCCTCAGTCAAAAAGCTTTGATGCATCTCAAAATCCATATAGAGCTATGGTGGTGGATGCAATCGGTATTGTAGGTATTGGCTCATCAAATGCAGAAGAAAGACCAAATGATGAAGCTGCCAAGTTTTTTGAATTATTGAATTACGCAGATGAGCCATTATGGAGTGGTTGTAAAAGTCAAAGTAGGTTATCAGCCATGTCACAATTACTTAATTGCAAATCTGATTTTAACATGAGTGAAGCCTGCTATGATCGGCTGATGTTCACTACAAGAAAACATAGTATCACCGACGGATTTGTTACCAACGGATCCAATTTGTTGGTATTACCAACAAATTTACCAACAGATTAAAAAATCGATTGGTAAATCAACCAACAATTTTTCCCCCCTTCAATTTCAGCTGACTAAATATTTCCCCCCTAGTAACAAATATTTCCCTCTTCTATATCAGCCAAAATATTATTTTGGCACCTTGTTTTCTTCAGTCGACCCGAACAAATCCAACCCGAAGACCTGACAAATCCCTCTGTATTTTTTTCCCAGCCGACAAGCTCCTTTACTCGCGACACCTCTCTCCCCGTGCGACTTCCCCTTGGCTCCCTACGACACCTCTGTCCCTGCGACTTCCCCTGGCTCCCTGCGACACCTCCCTCTCCTCGCGACACCGCCCTCTCCTCACGACACCTCTCTCCGCGTGACTTCCCTTGGCTCCCTACGACACCTCTCTCCCCTTCTCTCCACGCGACAACTCCGACACAAACACCATGCCTCTTCATTTTCTCCAGCCGCACGATCTCCCCCGATTCAGCGTGCCCCAGCCGACACAAACTCTCGCCAAGGCCCGTCGCCAGGCCCCTTTCTTCTGCAAGAAGTCTGACCACTAGCTAGCCACCGCCGCCGCCACGTTTGGGTAAATCGACCACCACTTTCTAAATTTCAAGCTGAATGGGTTGAAGTAAGTAACTGTATGCATTGCTTATATATTGCTTAAGACTACCTCACAACAACTTTATCTTATATTTGGGTTGTCAATGGAATGAAACAAATTTGTTTTTTTTTTTTTTTTTTGAGAAATGAGAATTGTATACCATTCATAAGAAATGAGGGTTACAATGAATGATGGGGGAAGAGTGTGAAAACAAGCTTATAAAATAAAGGTCCAGGAGGTGGTTTAGGCCCCCTATACAAAGTTACATAATCATGGAACACCAACTCCTAACTAGGAGAGCAGAGACAACATAAATTAGTCGCGGAAGATGCCAATTCAAAGAAAGAAGATCGCTTGTCGCTAAACACCCACGAGTTGCGCTCGAACCAGATGAACCAAGACCAAATCAATATCAATCGCATGCGCACCCTCCACTCAGGATCGGATTCATAAACAAGTTGAGAAGGTTGCATGGAAACACCAACTTTTTTCATCAAAGCACTAGATCATCTTGTTATCTGTTATTAACAATTTGTTAATGTTGTTTAGTCTAATTATGTACTATTAGTTTGAGGGCAGGTTTATGTTATTAAAAGGTCATTTAAACACTACATCATCTTGTTATCTTTATAAGCAACTTCTTTCATTGATTATATTTTCGTCAGAGAACATAAAAGGATCTTTTGGAATCATGAAATAGTTGTAAAAACTAATAAACTCTCTATTCTTATTCTTTGCATTTCAATGTTGCCAGCTTTTTGTACTCAAATTTATAAGTTTGATAAGTAGATCATTTAGTTTGTTCTCCAAGTTACTTACTATCTATCACATATCTTCAATGGGTTACTCTTACATTGCCTAATTTAAATGAACTTTGCTTATATATTTAGTGTATGTTTTGATGTGCTCTTTTTTAGGCTGTTGATATATCTGACTTGCTATGTGATTACCTTAGAAGAACAAATTTCAGGGAATAAGATTTGGCTACAACATCGTGTTCTCAAGTGAGTTCCTTGCATACTTAATTAGACTTCGTTGTGCAATATCTTATGCTACTTCTTATTTTTCTTAGGCCACGTTTGATGCTTCTTACTATCAGCCTATCACTCATTATTATACTTTAATCTAGGAGAAACAAGTACAAGTGTCAAATTAGGCAAAATGCATGTTACTAAATTTAGAGATTGAAGTTCCAACAAGAATCCTATATCCAAAAGGAATGTGATAAGCAGAAGGTAATCCAGCTCCTTCTTGTTTTCTTTCTAGATCTTCTTTTCTCTTTTCTTTTGAGGTACTGGTCAGTTGTCACTTGTGCTTCAGTTGGTTTCTTTTGTGGTACTGGTCGCTGACAGTTATCCCAATATTGTCATTTTTATTTTGGATATGTTATTATGTTTATGTAAAAACTTTATATAGTTCTTACTCGATACTTATTACTTGTCACTTCTGTTTTTTCCTTTTTTCATTGGTGCCTAAGTTCACCAGCAATCTTGGCTTATAAATGTGTAAAAATGCATTAGGAAGCCTTGAAAAGGCAAGGGGTTTCCTTTACACAGCTAACAAACTAAAAAGTTTCTTAGATTTTTTTAGCATGATGTGTATTGATTTTAGTTGAGACTTTAAAGCTTGTTATCACTGGAAGTGATTGGGAACATGGACAAGAATTTGATATGGATGTAGCTTCAACGATTGTTATAACTAAATGGCTTAGTAAAAGATAGTAGTATCAAGTAAGATAATTTGATTCTATCTATTCAAATTGGACTTTTTAGAACAATATATCTAGCTCTTCATTTAATTCAATTCATCTTTGACCTACCTGGTCTAGCTAATGCTGCATATAACAGTTCTGTTTTCTTGGATTTATGTTTAATGGAGTATGCATATGAAAACAAGCATTCTTGATAGAGTATATTAAACAAAACCCGAGGAAGAAACAACTTGTTTTTGTTTCTAAAAGATGAAACAAAGAATGGATTTTTGGGTCTTGTTTGATGCATGCAGTTGTTGCTTAAACTTCACCTTTCGACACAATGCTCTAAGAAGAATCCCTAGCTGTATTTCTTGTCTATTAACACAGTCTCCAAGGTCACTAGTTTAATTATTTAAATATAGGGCTTGAATTTGTTCCTGATGTATGCATCCACACCTCCACATAATGCTGAAATGTGAGTGGAGTTAATACATTTTCTTGTATGTCTGCATGCAGTCTCTCCTACTACCTAAAGCAAACAAGAAGCATCTCCATACTACAACTCTTAGCTTTGATTCTAGGTCTTGCTAAAAGTTTGATTAATTAATCACAAGTTTGATTCTTTATAGCTAGTGCCATGATTAGCTAGGGCTGATTTTTTAATTATTTTCAATGTGAACACTTAACTATCATTAATTTTTAATTATGCTAAGTAGGTAGATTAGAACATAGCATGACAGGAACATAAACACCCCAATGAGGTGGTTGTATAGAAATCATTCCTTTTTTTGGTTATAAACTTCCAGAGATCATACTAGCATGTTCTTGAATTTAATACAATGCTTTACTTCAAAAAAAAGAGCATGTTCTTGAATTTTGATGCATTACCTATAAACCTATTCCATATCTTTCAGCATTCTTATTTGTGGTTACAATTCTTCTCCCTTGCCTAAATTAGTGTTGGTCTATTAACAAGTTAATGGACTTATGAAATAGCTGAAGTAAATTAGTCTCTCCTACTATACACCTAAAGTAACTTGCTACTAAAGTTAAGATGCTAGTCGATCAATGTACTTGATATTTAGTAATCAGCTAATTCTGTAATGAAGTCAATCATTTATTATTTGGTTTGGTCACTTTTAAAAGTTCAGTGAAGTGTTATAGGGCTTTGCTACCTTTTCTACCTTAGCATAAACCTGCAAAAATTAGTAATAGAGCACAATTTGAGAACTTTTTGACTAAGTGGATAAAAGCATATGTTTTACATGTTGAAAAAACTAGTTCGTTACCTAAATAATATTCAAGTCAATATTTTCTTGCATTTACTTAAGTTACTCTTAGCTGTTTACTTGGAAATAAATTCACATGATTTATTTATGGAGCTTAAGGATCCATAACCTGGGGTCTTGGAAAAAAATGACTTCAATTCGTGAATTATCAGTGAAATTTATTCTGATTAATGATATTAACTAATACCCTGTCTCCATCCATTAACGAAATTACCTGATAGCTACCAATTACATGGATAACAACCATCAAGTTAGTTGTTGCAATCAGCCATCTTGGCTTTCCCAATGTGATTAGGATGTTGTCATCAATTTCATTGCCAAATATCCAATACCCAACTAGAGCAACAAGGAAATAGCAAAGACCTACAATTATGTAGGCAACAATAACACCCTTCCACATGGGTCATTTAGATGGCTTGTCTAGTGGAAGGAATAGTTGCTTGGATCTCCAAGACAACAATATGCCCTGCATAGGCAAAAGTAATATCACCCAATCCACTGAAGAAGTTTAACATAGTGCCTGTTGTGCTTGAGGATCTGAACCCAGAGTCAACATTTGCTTGCTTCCCTTGTTTACTGCAGTTATCCAAGCAATAGTTGAGTAGCTGGCAATAGTTAAGAGAAAATCAGTACTTTGTATGATAGATTTGAACATGACTTATTATAAATAATAGTGTCTGATTCTATGAGCACATTGTTTATTTATTGATGTAAGCATTTATTCAATATTCTTTGATAGTGCACACAATCGTGTTAATAAATATAACAACTAAAGAATTGCTTCTAGCAGAGAACATAGGGAAGGTTAGTCAGTGACATATATGAGTACCTGACTGACATAATTGCTGCTGCTAATGATACACCAGTGATGGAGTTGAAATTTGGCAATTGTGAGAGGAAAAAATGTACAGAGGCAAAGATCATAATAAAATAGCAGAATTTGATGGATTTACAGTCAGGACAAACAAGATCATGAAACTTCCTGAGAGATTGTCCACCAATAACCATGTAGACGATATCAACACCAATGTCCACAATGAGCTACTGGTGCACTAAGATCCAAAGCCCAAACTTTTCTCCAAAAACATGCTGTGCTAGCTCATGATATCGGTCAAACCGCTTTCCAGGTACCATCTCATGCATCACTACCATTTGCCATAGAGTATACAATGTGATAATCCATGATAGAATCAGCACAACAGTTCCTACACCCCTGCTTAATTTTAGTTAAACAACCTGAATTAGGTCAGAATATTTTGTATGACATCAGTGCACATAATCACCTGTATTTTCATGGTGCAGTTCCAAGGAATACTTGGATTTGTCCTTTGTTATCCGTCAAAACACGTAGAAGATTAAGGCAAGAGTGGTTATTTAGAAAAAAAAACCTTTTGTCTACCAGGCCAATTAATAATAGATAAAGAATGTGTTTATAATGAACTACTTGGAATTATAATCTTTAACAAAAATAGAGGCATTCATTTATCAAGTAGCACTTAGAAGCAAAGCTGCTCTGTGTTGGTGAAGATGTACAATTAAGATTATATTCTCGGATTTAAAAGAGGCCGACAAATTCTTCTTCAAAATTAAGTCCTAACGCTTTTGTAGTTATAACGAATGCTATACAACTTGCATTTTACAGATTAATATGGAGATATCCTTAGAAAAATATATGATTGGAAAAAGAAATCCATAGGTCTTGTTATTGATATGTCTTGCTTGAGCTGAAAAAATTTAATGAATTGATAAGAAATTTATTTTAATAATTTTCTTTGCAGACAGTAATCAGCTAATTCCTACTATGAGAAGTGAAAAACATGTTAGTTTGACGAGGTGAACTAGGATTTTTAGAAGAATGATGTCAACTGAGGACATTCAGAATTCAAAAAATGTTCTCAATAGATTGAGTTCTTATTGTTAGAAACAAAAATTAATAGGTGAAAATTATAACTCAAAATTTGAAAATGCAAGTATGATAAAGTTTATCTAACTAAATTTAGGTCATCTAATCAAGATAATTAGCAATATACTAAAATTATATCAATTTCATTGAGCATCTGAATATGTTGGCAAAAAAGAGGTTGGGCGAAACAGTAGATAGCTGTAGGATTGGAGCTTCCTTTGCTACCTTTTCACATCAAGTTGTAGATTTCATTTTAGGTAAGAATTACCATTAATCTTATTTTGCTTTGTAGACATCCATTCCTTTTGCTATTTAGTACAAGTTCATGCATTCATAACCCTCAAAATAGATTTCTTATTCATGCAAGGATAACATGGACAGAACGTACACTACATGATAAGGAGGTTATCTCGGGTGGGTACGACCATAATCTCGTTTCTCGGGTGTGCACACAACCGCACCCCACCCGGTCATAACTCGGCCCCAATTTCGAGTTCCACCTCACCACCTCCACCACCACCTCCATCAGCTGGATTATGATTACTAGTCAGTAAAAATCTTTTTACGTATTAAAATTTATTTGGTTTTTCTGAATACATTGATTAAGAATGATTCACCATGCAATTAAGAACTTTGAGAGAACTATACCCGCTTGATCTAATAATAATCTCTGTACAAATTAAGCTGACAGCATTAGAAATTTTTTTTTGCCTCTTGTGGTAGGTTATTCCATTCATGCGATGGCTCCATCTATAAATTTCTATTTGAGTGCATATTTATCTCTGTTCATGAGTGCATAATATTAGTGATATTATTATTAGTGAATCAAATTTCATCATAATATTAGTGAATATTAACTCCTAGCATCATGTTACAAGGGTCTTATTATTATTAGTGAATCAGTTAAACTGAGACTTGGATTTATAAAAAATTAACTCCTAGCACAACTTATTCTCAACTCAAAAATAACTCCGCGATATTAGCAATTGTTTCAGTGTACAGATAAGATCCTGATATCATCCCTCAATCTAGCAATTGGGTTTGAGTTGACTAAGCTGCTGCAGCATTGTACTCTGTTGTGCTTGTGCAATTGAAATTTGAGATCTTAAATCATCCAACACCCTTGCATACTGCATTAAATGAAAAAGTGTTAGCGAGTTTCTCAGCCTAGATAATTATCAGGCAGATTGAACAAATTTATCACAGACAAGTGTTATTTTGAACTGAGTAACATGGTTAAAACCTGCAGACCTCCAATGTAATCCAGGTTAATCAAATGGATGAACACCATGTAAATGCTAGTTAGGGGATCTGATTGCAGAGAGAGAGAGAGGTGTAGTGTAATACTTCATTGCATCCACTATTTGGCACAGTGGCTGCCACTATTGAATGCTGGCATGGGTGTAACTTGTTGACATTGATCCACTTCAAACATTAAAAGAGACATGTTGATGATGTACTTACCAGCCCCTTAGTTGGACCTTCCCTTCATTTGGATTCAATTGCCCATCCATCATACTCATACACTACTGCATTACACATTTTTAACCTAAACTGTACATTACATCCACTGCCACTACTACTACCTCAGCCCAAAACTTCAATCCATCTTCCCTTCTCTTCTCTTTTCTTTCCTCATTTTCCAGCAAAGTTAGTCCTTTGTGACTTAGGTGATAGGAGGCAAGGCTGAAATATATTAGCCTTCTATGTGACATACTGGTGGAAGAGTAGTTCTTTTCAACAGTTAGTCCTAATTATGCAATCCTCCTATGATAATTGTTTACTTTAACTCTCCCAAAGTGTCAAGAAAGTTTATTGCTCAATCAAAACCAATTTTCTTCTATTTATCAAATAATGTTTCCTCATCATTTTTTAGGATCAGTTTTTTTTTAAAAAAAAAATTTGAGGCTTAGCCACATTAGTCCATTTAAAGTTCTGGAAGAAAACAAAGGAGACAATACAAAGTTGGTGAGAATCATGGCAGTCTGACAGAATAAGATGATACAGTATGATAATCCAATTCAATAAAGTAAGTATAATAACTCTCATCCTAAAATCAAAAACTAGTAATAAGGAATAGTAGCTCATATGATATGACCAATAAACATACCGCCCCATCTCTAACATGTTCCAAGAAACCAGCATATTGCTGCCTCTAGAATCTAAATCCGAACCTTTCAAGTTCACAGGTTCTCCAAGGTAGATTAACGAAATATAAGCCCGAGTGAAAAAAAAATGCTAAACCTTATTCCTTGTGGGAGTTGAAGAAGAACACCCTGACAAAAAAATATTCTTTAACACATACACACACACACATTTATTAGTTTCAAAATCGAGGAATAAGCAACGAATGCATCGATCACAACAGAATCTTTCATCGTGAATAGTTATAAATCGGAAAAGGGGGGGCTCTTCTCCGCAAGAGGAATCATAATGACGAGAAGCAAAGGGAGAAATAAACTGACCTGCCCTGTGAAGGTCGACCCTGTGAAATTGATTCATGCTCAGAGACGAAAGGGAGTAGGAGGGATTTTAGGGGGAGAGGGAGTATATATTCTCTTGTTACGACCCGAAAGCAATAAACTACTTATTGTGGATTTGAGAATTTAGAGTTAAATAGTGATGTAAGCATGGTTGAGCATTAGACACTACTACAATATGGCCTTTTAACAGTGATTGTTACGACGTTTACTAGCAATTGTAAATACTGCAAAAATCTTTAGAAGCAATTAATGAATTCCCACTAAATCCATTATTGTTAAAAGCTTTAGAAGCAATTTATATAATTGCTAGTAAAGATAAAAACAATCACCACTAAATGTATATATATTTCATAGCTATTTTTGTAGCAATTACAATTGCTACTAAATCTTATAATGTCTTATTCAACTAATCTTCTTTGGTGGCTTTTATAATTACCATTAAATTGGTCATAGCATAGCAATGTCTATTACAATAAAACTAAAAATCACGAAATTAATCAAATAAAAACTGAAAGAATTATATTGTGAAATACTTGAACTTCAACTATCACATGAATTACAATTAAGGAACTGAAAAAACTCAATTGAGAGTTTAACCCCATCCACACACATTATAGTCTTCAATATCCTTATTGTTTGAATAGACCAACAAAATGATCAAAGCACCCTTCACATAAAAATGAAAAAAAAAATCTCCAAATACATCTCTCGCCATTGTATAAAATCTCCATATACATCTCTCGCCATTGTTTTCTCCTACTTGACTTCTATTTTGGGGATAGTACACATTTAAAAAGCTTAAACAAAGAGACTTCAATTCAATCTCAATGACTCTTGCTTAATCCTCTGATACAGATGGAGTAGAAACTTTGGTCCTACCATTGTTGGAAAGTAAGGAGATAATGTTGAGTTGATGCTTGTAGTCAAGCATCACTCTCCACATTCTAGTTAAGCTGCACATGGTAACAGATGACTATATTAGCAAAGCAAATGAAATGAGGAAATGTATGAGAGCATCAAAAGAAGACAATTGTTAACAAAAATAAATATGAGCACTGCAACACTATAGCTATTCATGATATAAGTCTTATGAGAATATAAGCACATCGTACCAGCACTTGCATCCCAATTATAGGACATATCATGATATAGCTATTCAGATATTGTACCAACACTTGAAGTCAAGGCCAATTTGGGATGCAACAAGAAGCATAATGCTCTGAAAAGGACAAAATATAATCTAAAATGTGCATGTATTCACATGATGTCAAGTTTCTCTCCTTAAGTGTGCAGAATGTTTTTAAACTCATCTAGCCAATTTGGAATGCAACAACTTTCCTTTTATACCAAAGATAAGATACTTAAAGTGTTTTTTGCACCCTCAAAATATTTATTGAAGTTTTTCTAGACCTCCTGAAGTATGGCAGAAGTATGGCAGTTGTGAGAGAATAATAGACCAAATTGATCAATACATTTAAATAATTTTTTCAAAAACTTGAGCTATTAGGAAAGGACTCAATCTATAGATTTATATTCATAACAAGTACCTAAATGATCAAATTGACCACCTATAATGGATGTGATAAAAAAATATGATGCTAGAAAACTTTGATGAATAAGTCTAAATATAATCTAAACCACGCTATTCAGGATGTATATGACTTGTGATTTAGCTCTAACTTTATATTGGAACTACATAGATAATACTGCTTACAACATTTGACAAAAAAATTACAATAATTAAATATAAGAAACATTCCATTTGAATCATCTGATAGTGATAGACACACAACTAACAACAAAATTTAAATCTACTAAATGTTGAACCAAAACTACTTAAAAGGATCAGAATTCAAGTTTGAAAACAGAATTCATATTGCTTAAGAAGGAATTTAACAATATGCTTAAGCATTCAAAATATGTGACACCGAGTGCAACAACAATTATTACGTTCTATAAAAAATTTAGGAAGGGATCCAATATACATCGACAAGCAATCGAGCTATTAGGATATGAGTTTCACTATTTGACAGACCTAGTTTAAACAAACATAACAAAGGGGCAAGGAAAAAAATGCAGTAACATCAATAATAACATAAATAAACATAACATGGATGCACCAGGTAGCACTCAAATTTAAGACCGAGATGCTCCAAGCATCACAGTTTCACTGATAAATGGATTTGAAGAACTATTTTTTTATTAAAAAAACAAAGGCATTATCATGGCAACTAATTTAGATTAGGGAATGCAGGATGGACAATATAATTAATGTATTACATAAATGATAAAGAGAGAAATTTTAACTTGATTCACAGTGGATGTGTTGCATCTAAAACTCCAAATAGAAGTCAATGACCAACAATACCTCAGTGAAATTTCATAGGCCTCATTATTAGATATAATGAGGTAATGGATGCGTTGCATCTAAAACCCAAATCGAGGTAATGATTTTTTTTATTCTCATGATTGCTCAATGAGAATCAATATCTGAATAATACCCTCATTTGATTCAATCCACTGCAATATTTTCTGATTTGAAGTCACGGAAAACATAACTTTGCAAGGCCAGATATCTCAACATAGCGTGATGCTAAAAGTTATAATCCTCTAACTGAGATTAGTGTGGTTATCAACGTCCTATGCGTGGAATCAAATCATTCTCTCATGATCTTCTTGCTCTTTTGAACATGCCAATTTCGTGCTATCTCGATCATGTTTGAATACAACATATAGTGGATTGTAGAACAGGGAACACAAACCGAAAGGAATGACAGTCATCATAAACAGACCCTTTGACAGTGCTAATGCGCCTTGAGCAGAAGTAGTTGCCAACTTGAATGACTCTGAATCATAGCCATATATTTTCTCCGTAAGGAAATCCACCGCAGGTGCTGCAAAGAAGCAAACGAGCCTTCAAATGCTCGATCAAATACGTAACCTCGGTGAACATGGGATTATTTGCACAAGGGTGACAACAAAAGCATTCCAATTGTCCACCGATGGCTGGATGCAGGATAAGTAGAATCCACAAAAAAGGAATGCCCATGAAGGCACTAAAGTGAGCACACGTAACTTGGCCTGAGTCTGGGAAATGCTTTGTAATCTGATCGGCTATGAAGCCCCCGAGGAAGGAGCCCATGGCACATCCGACTGCAAAAAGACTGTTTAACGCAGTTGAACTGTTATTATCAAACCCTGCAAGATAAATTATCAAAATTTTTAGATGGTGGAATTTGAATAAAAAGTTAGTGCTTGTATCTGTTTGATCATACCTATCAATTCAAACCACATTGTGAAGAAAACCATGGCTGTCCATGGTAGTGAACCAACAATGCCCTGCAAGACAATAACCTGAAATGTTTGGACTTTCATTACAGATCTCATTGCTGTACTTTTCACGACAGAGATGGCCCTGGAAGATATGAGCATAACCTATGAATTATTAGAATATAAATTTGTAAACTTGTGCATGCAGTTATTATGTTGAGTGACTATAGAATCACTTGGAAGAAATAAAAGCTTACTAGAATTCAGTATGACATATTGGTTTGCATGTAAAACATTTGAAGACAAAGCACTAATTATGTTATGCACAAAGGCCATGTATTACGATACAATAACTCAAGCAAAAGCTGATTAGTGACACTTAATAGTCAAGGTTAGAACAAAAGTTTTAGCTGATTAAACTTTGCTCAAAAGTATAACATCTTTTATGTTGGTTAAAGAACTCTCAGTCGATGAATGATCATCTTGAAGATTGAACTAAAATCTTTTTAGCAAAGTTATTTCAACTTCACTAAATTGTTTCTACTCAGACATATCCAAGGAACACTACTCAGTCAAAATCGTTGAATTAATTTAAGAGTATAAATGAGGCTTTCATTTTCAATTTGCATTTTAAATCATAATAAACTATAAAAAAAATCAGAACAACTGTGAACTAGAACATAATGTAGTTGGTTAGAGAATGACGGCTAACCTTTTAGTGTCGTCATCATCACCACCACGAGTGACTAAAGGGTCTCTCCTAGGGTCAACAACAAACAGTGTCGTCATATACACGAGCGCTCCAATTAGCAAGCTCACGGATGGCATCAAGATGAAAGCACAATGCCATCCGGGTATTCCCCAGTACTCGTGCCCAACCATGACTTACAGTGCATGGCTCACAGTTCATGCCTGTAAAGCAAACAACAAAAGATTACCTTGAGTGTTGAGCACTCCTTGCTGCCGAAGATGTCAAGATGAAATGGGCTGATGTTGTTTGATGAGTGATGAGGGGCCTTCGGACTTCGATTGCCAGCGACGAGAAGGAGAGAGGGAGATGAGGCTGTGGGTGAGGAGATGCTGATATGTTCTCAAATGCTGTAGGGAATGGGGGAGATGGGTGAACTGTGATTCTGGGAAGCAGTGAAGTGATTGGATTTAGGAACGAGGGAGATGGGGGTCAGCCGGCGCCCAACAGTGAGGCGGAGATGTAAACATCAAACTTGCACACGACATGGCATTAGGTCACTCACTCACATTAGGGGATTATGAATTTGGGGTGTCGGGTGAAGTGAATCGGGTGTTTCGTACGGGTTACGGGTTACGGGTGAGGTATGAGTGGAGTGCATGTCCTAATTACCTTTTCCTGTAAACTATAGATGGAGAGATGAAACTAATAAATCAAATTGTTTTTATTCAACAAAAATTAGGTAGGGATTAAAAACAAATATGCTTCCAAATCAAGTAGGAAAATTGTAATAATTAGAGGCATTTTTAGATTTATATTAAAAATTATAATTAAATCTAAATTACACTGACCTCCCCTGAGATTTAGTGAAATTACACTGACCTCTTCTCTATTTGTAATTTTGTCTTGTAACCCCCTGAGTTATATAAAAGATTACACAAATCTCCCCTATAACGAAATAAGATTACACAAACCTCCCCTGAGTTTTGTAAAATATTGGACAAACCTCCCCTAAAAAAATTACTCAAGGGAGGTGATTGTCATTTGGATAAATAGAGGGGAGGTCAATGTAATTTCACTAAACCTCAAGGGAGGTCAGTGTAATTTACCCTAATTTTTTTATAGAATTTTTAATAATAGTTGCTAAATGGTATAAAATATTTGCTCTCTCTAAATTATTTAGTAGCAATTATATTATTTCTATTAATTAATTGCCACTAAAAACACAATCACTTGTAGTGAGATAATTTAGTTACAAACTTGGTATTCCTGTCATTTCATTGCCTCATTGTTTCTTTTATTTTTACATGCAGGTAAAAAGGATGAAGTGCAAGGATCTACTTCTTGGAAAAAACTATCTTATATATATTTTTGAAACAATATTAATGCATTGAAACTTTGAAACAATGTAAATATTTGACTAGCACAATGTATTTTGAAATTAGTTGTATATAATGGTTTCCTTAAGTTTATGTGTGTGGATTTAGAAATACAATGATTCATGTGTGATTTCAAAAATTATTTTTATGATTTCGTGTGAATTATCATGGTTTGAGGATTGATTCAGGTACACAATAATGAGCAACTGATAGATTCTGTTGGTAATTCCAACAGACATACCAACAAAAATTATTTGTTAGTAATACCAACGCTAGAGGACATTGTTGGTATTACCAACAAACATGTATCCGTTGGTATTACCAACATATATGTATCCGTTTGTATTACCAACAGATATGTATCTGTTGTTATTACTGACAGATATTTATCCGTTGGTATTACCAATCGATTAATTGTTGGTAATACCAACAAAAGAAAAAACCAGTCGGTATTACCGACAGATTAATTAAAATCCATCGGTATAACCGAGGAGCCATTTATCGACGGATTTTACCAATAGATACTCTGTCGGTAACAGTATTACAGATGGATTTTTGGGTATTACCGACGAATTTGGTCCGTTGGTGATACCCTATTTTCTTGTAGTGGTTTATAATTAAAGATATGTTACCGGAAGATGCAAAGTTGGAAGATGTAAGACCCGAAAAAATTTCCTAATATAAAATATATTTTGGTACAGCGTGCTGGGTCCGGGGGCAGTCGAGTCGAGCCTTAGGATCGCCTCGAGTGAAAAGGTATGACTCAATTAATGATTCATGGAATCTATTTGGGTGATTAGCTTTCCTTTTATGAAATCATGCCCTAAATTAAGTTAACTCAAGTCATATTATGGTTTGAGTCGGAACCCAAGTTGAGTTCCGATTTAGTCAAGGTTTGAGTGCGAGTTAAGTGAGTCAAGAGGCCTTATTTGGAAAGCTAGATGAGGGATTAAAACCCTCATCTTGCAGTCATGCGGCTCATCCATTGAGCCGCACAAGGCTGCCTAAGGGGAGAGAGGAAGAGGAGCAAGGTGAAGCTTGGGGCTTGGATCGATCCGGGTTTCGCGTTGTCGCCGAAAAAATTTCAAGTCGGTATCACCCGATCCTTGTTCCTCCGCAATCTAGGTGATTGGTTAAGTTTTGAACCTTGGGGGAGGCGGGTGGCCAAACCCTAGATGAGATAGGTTGAGTTTCTCGTGATCTTTTCGACGAATCTTGATTTCAATGATGTATGTTAACTATTTTATGAAATTTCTTATCGAAATTCGCTATTTCTTATCGAAATTCGCTATTTCTTCATCGATTTGCAAGTTTTTAGGGCTGCCGAGTCTTGGGAAAAGGGGAAAGGTCATGCCAAAATTTTCCCCGATTCCCTTGACGGCAAGGAAGCCCTTACATGACCTTAGATTAAGGTTTGATGTAGTTCCACTTGTATATCTCTCACATTATGAAGCATGTCTTCCCTAGGAATCCCTTGGAATGGCCGAATGAACCCTACAACTCATGAAGAGGGTTTGGCCAAGGGTGAGGGAAGGGTCGATTAGTTCATTAGCATTTAAATTATATTCAGAATTGAAGAGGTAGAAGTATAGCTAGAGTCTCCTCCCTCTTCTCCTAGCATAAGAGCCATGGCCGAGCAAGGTCTTCGTTGCTCATGGTTCGGCCAAGGCTAGGGAGGGGAGAAGAGATTAGCTTTAGATGGAAATTTCATGACTATAAGGATCATACATAGAGATATGACAATACTTAGGAAGAACACCAAACATAGCAAGTAGCTTGATTGATTTGAAATTGTAGGAATGCTCGTCTTGTAACTATCCTTAGCATTAGATCTTTAAACTTCGAATGTTAAAATTGTTACCATGTTTTGTATTTCCTACATGTTATTTGAATTCATTACTACCTTGCCATGCTGGATAGTTGTTCCTTATTGTGCTAAAATTTCTAAGGTAGTGTAAGGTTGTTATATATATACATTGTGACCATATATGATGAATGTATAATATTTGAATATTTTCCTTTGAATTATACATGCTGCCATAAATGTTCTTGGGCGGGATTTCAAGGTTGACGCACGGAATTCCTCACCCAAGGTAGTGTAGGAGGTTAGGTAACATGTAAGGTGTCACTAGACGTTCATTGCACTTATATGAAAACTTAGTTAGGAGGCGATAACACTTCTATGACTTCTTGTATACATTTGGAAACTTAGAACTCGTAGGTGTTCATATCTTGAAAGGGCGGCATAAATTGTCGATCATGTAGCCGGATTAAGGCTAGATACGGACAAAGGCCCAAGGTGTATATATGGAAACCCTAGGATATTGATTGTGTGATGTGTTTGAGATGATCCGCCGAGGAGCGTGGAGGTCGGAAATGACCAATGCTTAGCTCGGCCAGTATTGGGTCTAGAGGTGCGCCAATGGGCTCGCTAGGTGCCAGACCCCAGTTGGGTGGGACTAGCTATCCTTACCCCAGACGGTGTCCGAAGACTAGTGGACCATCCTAGTCGACGGCACGGGATTGTTTGCTTACATCTTGAGATGATGTGTCCAATGGCCAGTATGATACTACCTGATATGGTAGGGACGGCTGTAGCCGGGATTGATTCTATAAGTAGGCCCAAGGGCCAGATGCCGAAGGCTTGATAAGCCGAGATGGTACGTTATCATGTTCAGTTGATGCGGATGAACCCGTTAGGGGTCGGTAATCGCATTAGAAATAAATTTTACCTCCTTGTACATTTCTTTTATTGCCCTGTATGATATATATGCATGACTGAGACTTGTGTGGAGGTTCATTTGAGCCACTCACTGAGTCCCAAGTGGACTCACAGTTTCTTTCTATTTTGCAGAGCATGAGCAGTAGCTTGGTATGTCGACATGGTGCAGCTGGTGGGCAGGCGGCGGTGTCGTATCTCGTAGCGGCGTCCTTGAGTCTTAGACTAGTGCTTAGTTATGTTGGTTTTGTTTCTACATTGACATTTGAAATTGAAAAAGGATTGTAAAACTTGTTATTTGAACATTTGGTTATTTGATGTTGATGTTCCTTTGTGTTTTGGAGAAACTTATAGATTGTGACTTGAAAACTTTTTATAAAGTATGTTGAGGTTTCTTTCATTCGCTATGTCTTGGTTTTTTTAATGTCAGTGTAGATGGTAGGCTACAGGGCAAGATGTAGGCCCTGACCAGTCACACTACCATCAGTTGGGGTGTGACAGAAGAGAACTTTTACAGAACAAAAAATATGATGAAAAATTAGGGCTTTAGTACAAGAAGATAGATGCATGTGAGAATAATTGCAAGTTGTTTTATAAAGAAACAACAAATTTAACACAATGCTCAGTGTGTGGACATGCTAGATTTAAGCCAATGCCATTAGATAATGGTAGGAGAGAAAAAATACTGTATAAGGTCTTACGGTATCTTCCTATAACATCAAGGCTTCAAAGACTTTTTATGTCTGAAAAAACTGCTCAGCATATGATTTGGCATGCAAAGAATCGTAGTTCAGATGTTGTTGCACATCCTGCAGATAGTGAGGCATGGAAGTAATTTAATACTCACCATCCTTCATTTGCTTCCGATCCAATGAATGTGAGATTAGGATTGTGCACCGATGGCTTCAACCCATTCGGGCATTCTTCTATTTCCTATTCAGTTTGGCCTATGCTCATTACTGTATACAATTTGCCGTCATCTATGTGTTTATAGGATCAGTTTAAGTATGATAATTCCTGGACCAAAGAGCATGCGTAAAGAAATTGATATATTTTTGAGGCCATTGATTGATGAACTAAACATGTTATGGTCTGATGGGATTATGACATATGATGTGTTTAGAAAACAAAATTTTCAAATGAGAGCAGCACTTATGTGGACTATCAGTGACTTGCATATGCTATGTTATCAGGATGGAGCACACATGGGAGGTTAGCCTGTCCATATTGTTTAGAGCGTAGCAAAGCTTTTATTCTCGAAAATGGGAGAAAGACATCATTTATTGATTGCCATCGGCAATTTCTCCCTCTTGATCATCCATATCGAAGGCAAAGACACAAATTTATGAAAGACCGAATTGAAAGAGATGTTCCACCTCCATGATTACCGTGCGATGAAATGAAGGCACGTGTTGATAAACTGCCTGATATTCAATTTGGAAATCAATGCATTGCTAAAATTTCAGGATTTGGGCAACAACACAATTGGGTTAAAAAAAAGAATCTTTTGGAGTTTACCGTATTGGCATACAAATTTTTAATTATATATTATTTATCATTTTTGGTAGGAAGAAAAGTTGAGTCAACCACCTACACATCTTGAGTTGTTTAGGCACACTCATAAGCGAAATAGTGGTGAGGGTGACTATATCGACACTAGATCGCAGAGAGTTGCGGTATGTACTTATTTTATAAGTGCTTATTTTTGAAATATAATTATTAACTAATTTTTAAAAAGTTGTACATGAGTCTTGAGGCATCAATCGTAGAGAAGTATGACATAGATGTAGCATTACACCCGAATTTTGATCCTGAAGAATGGATTAATGCCTCTGGACCTCCATCTCATAATCGGATTTATGGTTTTGGATGCCGAGAGAGCATTAAATTTGTTATTGGGAGTTCTAGCTCTGCAGGATCTAGTACATCATCGAATTATGGGCATGGTCGAACAGATGATGAGTGGAACACGATGCAGAGGAAGATGGCATCCATGTGACAATACATTACTGATTTGGAGGCATCGGTGTAGTCACAAGTGCAATCGCAAGTGGAGGCTTAAGTGCAGTCACAAGTGCAATTGCAAGTGGCAATCACAAGTTCGTTTGCTGTTGACACAACTTGGTTTTCCTGTCATTTCTTTGCAATCAACAGATTCTCGTACGATTTCCACTATACCACCTCCACCTCCACCTTCATCAACTGGGTTATGATTACTGTACATGTGAGCACCACCAGTTTCATACTTTCATTAATTTGTTCCTTCATGCTTAATGTCATTTGCTCATTTTAGAATATGCTTTGATCTGTATTGAGTGATGAAGAAGTCAAGTGCACTGAAGTATATAATCTAAACCTGAAACTAAAATCGACTTAAGCAATTTAGAGTTAACTGAACTGATCCTTTGAATATTTTTGAGTGATGAATCTAAACCTGTTTGCCCTGTCAAATGATCTTACTGAGATTGATGTTCTTTGGTTCTTAAACTAGAATCTTTGTTGTTTGCATGGTATTGAATTCTGTTACCTTAAAAAAGAATCACCTTATTCGAAGCTGAGTCCTCATGCTTAAGAGTTTCAAGGTAAAAAGCTTCAGTTGAGTCCTCAAGCTTCAGCTACTTATGATTGTCAATGATGCTGATAACTAAAGCCTCATATAAGCTCTTATGTTTTCTAATAAATTAGCTTGTTTGATACCATGTTAGAGATTGACTCAAATTGGGTCCGAACCGAATCCAATGAGTTCGACTAGATCCAAATCGGAGTTAATTTGATCAAGATATGCTTGAACCAATTTGCCAATTTGATTGAACCATGTTGAACCGGACTCGATCAAAATAAACTATGATTTTATAATCATGGGCCTGGGAGCCCAGCCCACCATCTTCTCAAGATACTCATGTCAATGTTGCAGCGACACACGTAAAAGTTTTCAAATTGATGATAACTTCAGAAGTTTTCAAATTGATGATGTGAAAATCAAATATTGCTTTTGACTAGTCAAAGGGAGAAAAAGGTGGAGGCATCACGTGAAGCCGCCAAGCATTTTGAAAGTTTGTTTGGTCAAAAGAAGTATTTCAGCCATCCGATTAAATCAGACGGAGCAGCAAATTCCTTGAAGATTTTTTCTCCACTAAAGTAGGCATAAATCGGCTCTCCCCCTCTATTATAAATAGGGGCCTAATATACAGTTCAAAGGAATCCCACACCAAGAGAAAATAACTTATATGAGAGTTTCAAAGATCCAGAAAATTAAGAGTGCCGCTACGACCCTTTTCCTAAGGAGTGCCCCTTCTCAGTTTCTGACATACAGCAGCAGGAGTTCAGTTTCAAGGCAGATCTTGCAGAGACAGTGCCTCTACTCCGTACCAGTTTCAGGTTCAATTAATTTAAGATAGTTTGTTGTATTCTGAAGGGGATTTAGATTATTGCTTTCTTATTGTAAAAGTTCATTTCTGGATTTAATAAAGCAGTCTCCTCTTCTCCCTATGGACGTAGGATCGGCACCCCGCCGAGTTCGAACCACGTTAATCCTCTTGCGCCTTTTATTTTTCCTTGCATTATTATTATCAGATTTGGTTTTCCGCTTTTCTGGCCGGGTTCGGGTTTTGTAGATCTTGCAGGAAATTACCCCAAATTTCCTAACATTTGGTATCAGAGCCTACTTCCCCAACCATGGCGAGCACCAAATTTGATATTGAGAAGTTAGATCGCAATGTCAACTATGCACTTTGGTCAATGAAGATGAAAGTGATCTTAACTATGGAGAAAATACATGATGCTATTCTTGGTAAGGATAAGATGCAGGGGACCGAGGAGGAGAATGAATATAAGGAGCAAAAGACAATTGCAGTTTTGTACCTAAGCCTGTCAAATGAAGCACTTCGAGAAATTGCATTCCAAAAGACAGCTAAAGGTATTTGGGACAAACTCGCATCCTTGTATCAGGACAAAACTCTCACCGGTAAGATGACTTTGAAGCAGAAGCTCAATTTCCTACGTATGGCAGAAGGCACATCAGTCAAAGAGCATATCAATACTTTTCAGACAATCATCATGGACCTGGAGAATATGGATGTCAAAATTGAAGAGGAAGATAAGACTTTATTCCTTTTATGTTCACTTCCTACTTCTTTTAAAAATTTTCGTGAAACAATGCTTTTTGGAAAGACTACTATTACTCCAGAATAGGTAATCACTACTCTTGTGTCTAAGGAGCTCATGGACACACATCTTACAGCAAATTCATCTGGTGGAGGGAAAGGAGAAGCTCTCTACTCTAATGAAGCAAGAGGAGGTAAGAAAACAAATGTCACTTGTTATTACTGCAAGAAACGAGGTCACATCAAGTTAGAATGTCGCAGTCTTAAGAAAAAGTTACAGCAGCAAAATAATGGTCAAGACGCACATGTGGAGGCCTCTTATGCAGATTTTGAGAAAGTTGAGGTACTGGTTGTGACAGATGGCACACGCACTGCTAAGACACGTCGTGGGCAATGACGGTCTCGTTGGCGACAACACACCTCAAGTCAAAATTCCTCTTCATCTTCTTCTGATATGTCTGATCATGCAACATGCAATCCAGGTCAGCAAGCGAACAGATCAACCACCAGTAGCATTAATGAGTGGTTCTTGGATTATGGGTGTTCCTATCACATGACTCCACACCGGACGGCCTTTGTGGATTATCGGCGCACCAATGGTGGAGTAGTTCGTGTCGGCAACAACGTTCCTTGCAAAGTTGTCGGATTCGGAACAGTGAAATTAAAATTGCATGATGGCTCGACAAAGATCCTAGCAAATGTTCGCCATGTCCCGAAGCTAGGAAGGAATCTAGTGTCTCTTGCAGGAGGAGTCTTGGAGGTACAGGATGGAGCCACGGTAGTACTGAAGGCTCTAAGGACGTCGAATAATTTGTACAAGGTGGACGGATCCATCTTTCGTGAAACAGTTCAGATTCTGAGGCAAAACACAGCAAAATCAGACACCAGGTCAGGTATAAATTTTGCTTTCAAGAAAATCCCTTCTCAGAGATACACAATGAAGGAGGAGACTCGGAGGACTATGTGGGTTCCTAAGGTCAAACAGGAAGCTGACTCGGCCCACTTGAACACTGATTCGACGTAGGCTCTGTACGGGCCTTGTGGGAGAGGAGGACAATTTTTTGAGGATTGCATCGGCCCCAATTTTCATCAAAGGAGGAATTGTTAGAGATTGACTCAAATTGGGTCTGAACCGAATCCAACGAGTTCGACCAGATCCAAATCGGAGTTGATTTGATCAAGATATGCTTGAACCAATTTGCCAATTTGATTGAACCATGTTGAATCGGACTCGATCAAAATAAACTATGATTTTATAATCATGGGCCTGGGAGCCCAGCCCACCATCTTCTCAAGATACCCATGTCAATGTTGCAGCGACACATATAAAAGTTTTCAAATTGATGATAACTTCAGAAGTTTTTAAATTGATGATGTGAAAATCAAATATTGCTTTTGACTAGTCAAAGGGAGAAAAATGTGGAGGCATCACGTGAAGCCACCAAGTATTTTGAAAGTTTCTTTGGTCAAAAGAAGCATTTCAGCCATCCGATTAAATTAGACGGAGCAGCAAATTCCTTGGAGATTTTTTCTCCACTAAAGTAGGCATGAATCGGCTCTCCCCCTCTATTATAAATAGGGGCCTAATATGCAGTTCAAAGAAATCCCACACCAAGAGAAAATTCCTTATATGAGAGTTTCAAAGATCCAGAAAATTAAGAGTGCCGCTACGACCCTTTTCCTAAGGAGTGCCCCTTCTCAGTTTCTGATGTACAGCAGCAGGAGTTCAGTTTCAAGGCAGATCTTGCAGAGACAGTGCCTCTACTCCATACCAGTTTCAGGTTCAATTAATTTAAGATAGTTTGCTGTATTCTAAAGGGGATTTAGATTATTGCACTCTTATTGTAAAAGTTCATTTCTGGATTTAATAAAGCAGTCTCCTCTTCTCCCTGTGGACGTAGGATCGGCACCCCGCCGAGTTCGAACCACGTTAATCCTCTTGCGCCTTTTATTTTTCCTTGCATTATTATTATCAGATTTGGTTTTCCGCTTTTCTCGCCGGGTTCGGGTTTTGTAGATCCTACAGGAAATTACCCCAAATTTCCTAACATACCAAATGCTTAAACATGTTTTAGTTCTCAATGACGTAATAATAGTGTCATCCTTGTCCTCTCTATAATAAAGTTAAGATCATTAATTGTTTCTAGTATGGAGACGTGTACTTAAGGTAGACGATAAAGAAGGGAAAAGTACTCAGGGAGAGGAAAAATTTCTCGTTACATTCGTAATCTTAAGAAGGCACCTAGTTGACAATCTTAATTTGAATCACTTAAAGTAGTACATATAGCTTCATACATCTTAATTTAAAACATCAAGGACCAATCCAATCTACATGAGTGATTGGCGCTTAACAGCAGCCAGTACAACTTACTTACAAGCTTTGAAAAGCCATTCTCCATTGAATCCATGTTTTCTTTTCCGTTTCCCCGAGTAGATTCTCAATATAGCACATCTTGGACTTATTATCAGTCCAATTTCTTTCATTTATCAGATTTAAGGTGATTGATTCCCATCGGGATATCACATCACTATACTGTCCTATATTTTCTGGTAGGACCAGTATAACTCCCTGTCTAGCTTGTGCTGATGGTAGATTAAATCTCTCATCATGTTGCTTGGCATATCCCCCTCTGATGTTATTCAGTCTGGTCTGAATTGTTGGGATATTAATTGATGGCTGTCTTGATCCCGAGGATACATTGCCGGACCCATGATAGGTTCGGTTGGTAGTTTTGTGAGCGATGACTCAGCCGTCGAGAATGCTGCTTCAGTCCTTTTATAATTGTCTATGAGCTTCTTAATCATAGGATATTCCATCTCTGCAGCATAAGCAGTTTCAGATTGGGTTAGGTCTTGGGATTTATCATTCTCCCCTTCCCCCCCAAAGAAAAATGGGTTCCACCCATTTTCTTCATCGTCATTGTCAGAGTCTTCTGATGTGTCCCACTTAGGTGGTTTGTCATCATTTTCTTCAACTTGAAGTGATATGAGGTGTTTGAGTACCTCCAGGTCTTCATCTTCATTTTGTGACTCTGACAAGACAAGGTAAGACGCTGCAAGTGTTTTATTTGTGGCGAAGAAGGCCATTTCGCCAGAGAATGTAAGAGGAAGCAGGGTAATATAGCCAGAGCAGCTATAGTTGAAAATCTAGACTTATCAGACAACTGGGATGTCGTTTCTATTGAACAAAATGAGCCTGATAGCGATGCTATATGCTCATTCTCTGAAGGAGAGGTAGGAATGGCACAGTCACTTATTGCTGAACTTAAAGAGATGCCATATGAGACCACCTTTATGATCACCAAAGAAGAACCAGAGAACCACACATGGAGAACAATAGTAAAGCTGCCTAAAGAAATGGCAGAATGCGTGCATAAATGGGAAGACAACAACCCGGAGATAACTAAAGGGTGTGAAAAATGCACGTACTGCAAAGAGCCTACAAATTCCAAAATGAGAGCACACTGTAGGATCTGCCTACTGACAGTCTGCCCTATGTGCTCTAGATTTAACTTGGGCAGAAAAATAATAATCCAGAGGGCTAATTTTGCGCCCTACGATGACAAGGACTCACTCATCAGAGAACTACTTGAATACACCAAATATCTCCTGGCAGAAAACCAGAGATTAAAGAATGAGATTGATGAGTTAAGGCTCAGTCAGGACTTAAAAGACCTTGGAAGAAAATTTAAAGGGATGAAACTAGACAGGGATTTAGAGGGGATAATTGCAAAAGGAAAATTCCCTGCTACGGAAGAAGGCACCAGTAGTCATACCTTGCACCCACCTGACTTCAAATATATATGGATCGCTTAGCAACTGCGAAGGTAGAAAAACATTAATCATTAATTAGTTATGTGAAGAACATTAATGCAGTACTTATTATTCACTTAGCAACTAACGAATCTCAGCAAAAGCTATTATTATTTAGGAAAAAAATTAGGAAGTAATATGATTTAATTTCCTGTACTTTGCCCCTGTAGAACTTTAATGCGGTTTATAGTTTCCATTAGCATAGATGCTTGATCTTTTGTGTTGATCTTCAAGATTATTAATATCTCTATAATATTTACATGCAGGTACACAAAGGATGAAAAATTTTAGCGTGAAGATCTACTTGTTGGCAAAAAAGAATCAATGATATGTATTTAATTTTGAAATCAGTTGTGATTTTAATTAAATACAATTTTGAATTAAATCAGTTGTGAATTTTGAAATCAGTGATATGTATTTTAAGGATTTACTAACACACTTTGTATTTTCAAATCAGTTATGAATTTAATTAAATGAATGGTTTTTGAGTATTTGTGTGGTGTGGATGAAATCAATTGTAATACCAACTGAATCATTTTTAATTAGGAACATACATTTGTGTTGTTTCCAGCTGTATCATGGAATGAATTTAGGTGTTACCAATCGAAATATGTGTTACCAACGGAATGTATCCGTTGGTAATACCGACGAAAATACTAACAGTTAAGTATGTTCCTGATACTGATGAACTATACGTTGGTAACACCGGCATACCGATCCGTATCTAATACCGACAAACTATAGGCTGGTTCTACCAACAGAAGCTTATCCGTTGGTATTACCAATAGATGGATATCTGTTGGTATTATCGACGGATACCAACGAATGAATATAGGTTGGTATTACCGGCAGATGGTTATCCGTTGGAAATACCGACAAATGAATATCCGTTGGTATTACCGACAGATATTTTTATCTGTCGGCAATACCCACAGATATTAAATCGGCCGGTAATACCGACCGATTATATCAAATTCGTCGGTATTACCTAGCAGATTTTATCGACAGATATATCTGTCGGTAATAGTATTATCGACGAATTTAATCCGTCGATGATACCCTATTTTTTTGTAGTGCTCCTCCTTAGCTGTTGAAATCTAGGCCATCTAGTATGGGTTGACAAGAGCTAAAGAGCCGAGATTAGACAAAGTGGAGGTCCTTTCTGATTGTCTCCAAGATATAAACATATTAAACATAAAGGATAAGCCCCATGGTTCATGTACAGTGTTGTGAGAGATATTTGGTTGATAAGGAGATGTTTTGTTAGCTGTGTTTTAAATCACATTGACAGGGATTCTAATCATATGGCTTATACACTTGCAAAGGAGGGATGTAGGAATGTGCTTGTTCCCAGCTGCAGCCAAATAATGTTGATGCTCATATGAATTCAAATTTTCAGCAAGCTTCTTATAGCAGTTTTAGTTCTAAGAAGGTTGTAGTAGATAATAGTGTAAATAAGCAGGTGTGTGCAAATGTAGGCACAACAAATGTTGTTCATTCAAACTGTGTATTTGGAAGGATTTTGGGGAATATCAATAAAGCTTCAATCACCAAAGAAGGAATATATTGCTGCTTGACTGAAGGCAATGACTGCACGACCATTGGCCCTCTGCATCATTTACCCTCTCAATCGAGTGGTGAGTGACTTTCTTTGAGTGTATTTTCTTTAAAAGAAAAAGAAAATTCCAAAATCTTGATTATTTGTGATTGCATGCTATAGGTAGATATTAAGTTTAGAGCTTTATATCTTGTATGACAATTTTGTTGATACACTTCTACATTTTGGCTCTATGACCACGCCATTTTTGGGAACGGTTGAAAAAATATTCTCGTACATCACTGACAGGAACGGTTTTTGAAACCGTTCCCTTAGCCATTATCATATAGGAACACAAAAAAAATCGTTCTCGTAGCCAATATATGAGAATAGTTTTAATAACCGTTCCCTTAACCTATATACTATGGGAACATAAAGAAATCGTTCCCTTAGTCTATATACTATGAGAATATTAAAAAGTCATTTCCTTTTAAAATTAACCTATATAATTAAAAAATGAAACAACAAAAATAAACTCTACAATTTATTTTTCCTTCTCTACAACAAAAATATTTTAATTAAATCTATACCAAAAAATATCTCTCTCCCACCATACTATGCATGAATAAAATTCTATACCAAAAATCATTCTTAAAAATATATATATTAATGTCATATATATAAACCTATTATATTACTGTGCAGTTCCTATATATATATATATATATATATATATATATATACCTATTAATATATATTATTTGACTCTTTCTTTACACATCATGTGAGATTCCTGTGCAATTAAACTTTATACTCTAAACTTTATAATTGCAACTATACTCTCATATATATTCATGTACGTACTTATAAACCCGTTCATATATGATATGATACTCTCATATGATATTTAAAAACCATTCCAAAAAATACTCTATACACTCGAAATATTTTCCTCTCCTGCTCACTCAATCTCTTCCGCCCTAAACACTCTCAAGCTCGTACTGTGTCGAATCATCTCCCGCCGACGACCCCTCCTATCGTCATATATCTCCGCTCGACGTCTTCTCCGCTCGACGATATCTCCGCTCCTACCATCTTCTCCGCTCGACGATCCCTCCTGTTGTGTCGTCTTCTTCGTTCGACGATCCCTCCCGCCCGTCTTCTCCACTCGAATCAGTCGTCTTCCCCCGTTGACAGGTAAACCCTCCCCTCTCCCTCTCCCTCTCCCTCTCAACTACTACAAAATGACTTTACTTCCACTATATTTTGGCTTTTCACAAGGAGGCAAAATATGAATTTCTCTATTCTTTTCTATTCCAATCCCTTTGCTTGAGGACCATTTCTTGTTAGGTAGTAAGGGTTTAATGATTTAAAATGTAAAAAAATCCACAGTGATGAAAAGCTTTTCTCGTAGCACTTGATTAACATGGTGAGGTTGCAAATACCCATAGCCAAATAAAAGCTCTGACATCATAACAAAATTAGAGGTTGTCAATATGCAAGTTAGAGACAACTCTTAATTTGATTATGTTAGCATTCATATGTTTCTACGTTTGTCATCTCACAACTCAATTTATCAAAATACACTGCTTAATGGCAAGTAATCTAATTGGTATGACGAATTTGACTTTTTAGAGAAAAACAAATTTAGCTTCTTTTTGTTTTGCATATGTAGCATATTATTACTAGATAGCATGAACACGCTAAGAAGGTTTTGTAGATAGTGACATTTGGACATGATGTATCAGAAAGATACAAAATTGTGCTATTTCAGTTTCCTATTTATTATCACTAGCTAGACCTTTTGAACCGATTTTGGACTATGACATTTCAATTTTTCACTCATTATGAATTATTTCCTTAGCACTTGGTAATGATTTCCACCGAAAATGAGGTTGTAAAATGCATAAAGAGCAAACTATTTTTTTAATCAATTGGTTGATCTGTTGTTTATATATAATACTCATTGCATTTAACTAAATCTTTACTTCAACTTTTTGATGTAATTAATTGGAAAGTAGTGGTACAACAATAGAGCAATTGGAAATATATCCAGATTAAAAAATTGATGTTTCAATTTGTTGATGTGCATGTGGAACATATCCAGAGTTATAGTGTCTATTTTTAATTAATTCATTTTTCAATTTCTTCACTGAATGAAGATATGTGAGAACCACTCTTCTAGGCTTCTAGTTCTTAATGTTGATTGTTCAGTTTTTTAAATTGGAAATATTTCCAGATTAATGTTGATTGTTTAGTTTTTTAATTTGTTCACCTTTTAATGAACCCTAAAAAGCTCAGGTTCTTGGTTGTCACACCCCAATTGAGGGTAGTGTGACCGGCTAGGGCCTACATCCTACCCTATAGCCTATTGTCTACACTGACATAAAGAAACCAGAACATGTTGACGGAAAAGAAAATCTCAACACAAACTTTATTAAAAGTTTTCAAGTTCACAATTTTTATGTTTTCAAACTAAGGAAGAAAACCAACATCAGAACAACTGAAAGTCTCAAGTATCAAAGTTTTACAAACTTTTTCCAAAATACAACTGTCAGTGCAGAAAAGAAAACAACTACTAAAACACTGGAATATGACTCATCGACACCGCTACGAGATTTGGCACCACCTCCCGCCCACCAGCTGCACCATGCCGACAGGTCACAATCATTGCTCATGCTCTGCAAAAATAAAGAAACAAACTGTGACTCCACTTGGGCTCAGTGAGCGGTTCTAACGAACCTCCACATAATCCTCAATTATTCATGCATGATATATAAGGCAATATAATGTATATTCAGGGAGGTAAGCTACTTTTAATGTGACAACTAACCCCATTGGTCATTCTGCATAAACCGAATAGGTGAAAACCTGTCATCTCGGCCTATCAAACCTCCGGCTTCCAGCCCTTGGGCCTACTTATGATATAAAAATCTCGGCTATAGCCGGCCCTACCTTACAAGGTAGAATCATACTGGTCGTTCGGCCACATCTTATCAAGATGCAAACAAGCAATCCTGGGCCATCGACTAGGAAGGTCCACTAGTCTCCGGACACCGTCTGGGGTAAGGATAGCTAGTCCCACCCAACTGGGGTTTGACAACTAGCGGGACCGCTGGCGTTCCTCAAGACCCAAACACTGGCCGAGCTAAGCATTGGTCATTTCCGACCTCCACGCTTCTCGGCGGACCATTTCAAGCACATCACACAATCGATTGACCTAGGGTTTCCTTATATACACTCGAGGCATTGCCCGTATCTGGCCCTAATCCGATCTACAGGGTCAATAAATTAATGCTGCCCTTTCAAAATATGTACACCTAAGAGTTCTATGTTTTCAAAATGTTTACTAGAAGTCCTAGAAGTTATATGATCTCCTAGCTATGTTTCTATATATGTTGAGCATCTCGCAACTTCCTACATGTTATATAACATTATACACTACCTTGGGTGAGGAATTCCATGTACCGACCTTGGAATTTCGCCCATGATCATTTTAGAACAACATGTATAATCTAAAGAAAAGTAAGCATACCTTACAACATCTACTATATATAGCCACGATATTCATACATAACAATTATACACTACCTTTAGAATTAAAATCAATAAGAAACAACTTATTTAGCATAGCGAGGTAGCAATGAATTCAATAATGCATGAAATACAAAGCATGGTAAACTAATACATCATTTTAAAATTTAAAGATTGAAAGAACTAAGAATGGTCATTAAGCTAACATTCCTACAATCTCATAAATCAATAAATTTACTTACTATGGTTAGTGTTTTTCCTAAGTATCATCATGCCCCTTTAGTGCTCTGATACGGTACCTAGCATATGCCTCATACGGTACCTAACAATGAGTCATAGACAAGACCTAACCTAGTGCTCTGATACCAACTTTGTCACACCCCGACTGAGGGTAGTGTGACCGGCCAAGGCCCACATCCTGCCTGTAGCCTCCTGTCTACAATGATATCAAGAAACCAAAACATATCGACTGAAAGAAACTTAGCATACTTTATAAAAAGTTTGCAAGTCACAATGTATAAGTTTTTCAAAACAAGAACAAACATCAACGTCAAATCCAAATGGTCAAATATCAAGTTTTACAGTTCTTTTCAATTACAACCGTCAGTGTAGAAATAAAACCAACATAACTAGAACTAGTTGACTCATGGACGCCGCTACGAGATATGGCACCGCCTCTACCCTCCAGCTGCACCATGTCGACACCAAGCTACTACTCATGCTCTGCAAAAATAGAAATAAACTGTGAGTCCACTTGGGACCCAGTGAGTGGCTCAATTGAACCTCCAGCTAAGCCTCAGTCATGCATATGTATATATATTGCAAGGCAATAAAGGAATATACAAGGAGGTAAGGTGTGTTTCAAATGCAACTACCAACCCTCAACGGATCCATGAGTATCCATAGTATATGATAACCACCACCTTGGCTTATAACGCCTCTGGCATCCGGCCCTTGGGCCTACTCATAGCAATATATATCCCAGCTACAGCCGTCCCTACCATATCAGGTAGTATCATACTGGCCATCGCCCACATCATCTCAAGATGCAAGCAAACAATCCCGGGTCGTCGACTAGGATGGCTACTGGTCTTCGGACACCGTCTGGGGTAAGGATAGCTAGTCCCACACAACTGGGGTTTGGCACCTAGCGGGCCCGCTGGCGTACCTCTAGACCCAACTGGCCGAGCTGAGCATTGGTCATTTTTGACCTCCTCGCTCCTCGGTGGACCATCTCATGAACATTACACATTCAATATCCTAGGGTTTCCATAAATATATATATACCTCTGGCCTTTGCCCGTATCTAGCCATGTCCGGCTACCGGGTCAACAATTGATGCTGCCCCCTTTTTGTATACGTGCACCCAAAAATATACAAGCAGTCATAGAAGTGTTATCGTCTCATATCTAAGTTTCCATAAATGTGCTATGAACATCTAGTGGCACCCTACATGTTAACTAGCCTTCTACACTGTCTTAGGTGAGAATTTCCATGAGTCAACCTTGGAATACCATCGAAGAACATTTAGGGCAGCATACATAATTTAAAGAAAAATACTCAAATATTTCATCATTCATCATATATAACCATAATGCACATACCTAACAATTCTTATACTACCTTAGGAATATTAGCACAATAAGGAGCAACTATCTTGCATGGCAAGGTAGTAATAAATTTAAATAACATGTATGAATTATAAAACATGGTAACATTGTCAACATCTAAGTTTAAAAATCAAATGCTAAGTATGGTTACAATCTAGCATTTCTACAATTCAAATCAATTAAGCTACTTGGTAAGTTTGATGTTTTTCCTAAGTATTATCATATCTCTAAGTGTGATCGTTAAGATCATGAAATTTCCATCTAAGGCAAGTCTCTCCTCCTCTCCCCAACCTTGGCCGAACCATAAGAAACTGAAACCTTGCTCTGCCAAGGTCCTTGTCTCTTCAAATTCACATACTTCTTAAATACCAAGGATCAACTTACACTTTCCCTCACCCTTGATCGAACCCTCTCCATGAATCTTAGGGTTCATTCGGCCACTTCAAGGGGCTCTAAAGGGGACATGCTTCATATTACGTGAGGAGTTCAAAGGACTACATCAAAACAATGGTATAAGGGAATCTAAGGGCCTTCTCGCCGTCAAGGGAATCGGGGAAAATTTCGGCACGACCTTTCCCCTTTTCCCATGACTCGGCAGCCCAAAAATACGTAGATCAGCGATTAAAACAACGAGATCCGACAAGAAACATCATAAAACAATGAGTACATATCGTTGAAATCATGGATCGTCGGAAAAAATCATGAGAACTCGACCTATCATCTAGGGTTCGGCCACTTGCCTTCCCCAAACTGTTAAAGCCTTAACCACTCACCTATATCACCAAGAAATAGGGATCGGGTGCGACGACTTGAGAATTTCCAGCGACGACGCGAATTCTGGATCAATCCAAGCCCCAAGCCCCCCCTCCTTGCTCCTTCTCCTCTTTCTCCCTTGCGGCCTTGTGCGACTCAATGGTTGAGTCGCACGGCTGCCATATGGGGGAGGGGGGGGGTTATCCCCTCAACCATCTTTGCAAAGATGGTTTCAAGGCTCACTTAAGTCATACTCGGAACTCGACTAAACCCGAACTCGACTTGGGTTCCGACCCAACCCATAACATGACTCGAGTTAACATAATTTAAGGTATGATTTTATAAAAAGAAAGTTAATTATCCAAAAGACTTCATGATTCATTAGCCGAGTCATATCTTTTCACTCGAGGCGATCCTGAGGCTCGACTCGACTACCCCCGGGTTTGACGCGCTGCACCAAAATAGATATTTATATTAGGAAACTTTTTTTTCGGGTCTTACAACCTTCCCCCCCTTAAGAGAAATTCGTCCTCGAATTTACTTGAATAACAAGGACTTACCGACTCCTCAAACAAGGAAGGATAGCGCTCTCTCATGTCCTGCTCTACCTCCCATGTGGCCTCTTGCCCGGAATGGTGCTCCCATAAAACCTTTACCAGGGGAATTTCTTTGGACCTTAGCTTTCTAATTTTGCGGTCAAGAATCTCTACCGGCCTTTCCTCGAATGAGATGGCCGAATCTACCTCGATAGAAGAGGGCTCGATCACATGTGAATCATCTTTTACATACTTCCGCAACATGGATACATGGAAGACAGGGTGCACTCTGCTCAGGCTAGGAGGCAATGCCAGCTCATAGGCCACTTCGCCCCTCCGCTTGAGAACTGGAAAAGGCCCAATGTATCTATGGCTCGGCTTCCCCTTCTTCCCAAACTGGACCACCCCTTTCATAGGAGAAACCTTCAGGAATACTATGTCACCCTCTGCAAATTCCAATTCCCTGGCCTTTATGTCGGCATACATTTTCTGTCGACTCTGACCCGCCAGCAGTCTTTCCTTAATGACCTTTACTTTTTCTACCGCCTTCTCAACCAGATCGGCGCCCACCATGAGTGATTCCCCTGCCTCAAACCAGCCCACTGGGGACCTGCACCGCCGCCCATAAAAGGCCTCAAAAGGAGCCATGCCAATGCTACTGTGATAGCTATTGTTATAGGCAAATTCGATCAACGGTAGGTGCCTCTCCCAGCCATCTGCCATGTCTCGGACACATGCTCTCAGCATGTCCTCCAAAGTTTGGATGGTCCTCTCTGACTACCCGTCAGTCTGCGGATGGAAAGCTGTGCTGAAACGCACCTAAGTACCCAAGGCTTCCTGGAAGAACTGCCAAAACCGGGTTGTGAATTGGGTACCACGGTCGGATATAATTATCACCGGGGTACCATGATAGGCCAAAATCCTATCCAAAAATAGTCGGGCATACTGCTCCGCAGAGAAGGTAGTATTCACTGGTATGAAGTGCGCGGTCCTGGTTAACCGATCCACCACCACCCAAATGGAATCAAAACTGCCTTTTGACTTAAGCAATCCAGTCACTAGATCCATGGTGATTTTCTCCCACTTCCACTCGGGCACTTCGAGATTTTGCAGGAGCCCCGCAGGCTTAACATCTTCGGCCTTCACCTGCTGATAGACTAGACATTTGGAAACAAATTCTGCCACCTCTCTTTTCATGCCTTTCCACCAGTAATGCTGCCTTAAGTCCTGGTACATCATAGTGGCCCTGGGATGCATCGTGTAAGTGGAACGATGACCCAGTTCCAGGACTTGCCTGCGCACCTCAGCCATGTCTGGTACTACTATCCGATCTTTGAACCTTAGTACACCTTCTGAGTCCAATATGAAACCGTTCTCTGCATCATCTCTTTGTACCAGGTCATTGGTCAGTGCACAAAAGACATCTTCCCCCTACGCGGCATGCAACATATTCACCAGTGTGGACTGTACCCGCAGGTGGGCCATCAGGGCACCTGAAGCTGACATTGATAAGGTTGCACCCCCATCTTGGCATAAAGCCAACTCTCAAGCTACAGGCCTCCGCTTAGATTCCAAATGGGCCAAACTGCCCATGGATTTTCTGCTCAGCGCATCTGCTACCACATTTGCTTTCTAAGGATGATACATAATGGTACAATCATAGTCCTTTAGGAGCTCCAGCCACCTCCTCTGCCCGAAGTTCAGCTCCTTTTGGGTAAGCAAGTACTGGAGACTCTTGTGATCTGTGTAGATTTCGCAAGTCTCCCCGTACAAGTAGTGCCTCCAAAGCTTCAGTGCAAAGACCACTGCTGCTAATTCTAGGTCATGCGTCGGATAGTTCTTCTCAGGAACTTCCAACTGGCGAGACGCATAAGTAATCAGTTTACCATACTGCATCAAGATGCAACCGAGACCAACCCGAGAGGCATCACAGAAAACCACAAATGATCCTGAGCCTAAAGGTACAGCCAACACGGGTACATATGTCAAACATGCCTTGAGCTTTTGAAAGCTCACCTCGCATTTGTCATCCCAAGTGAATCTGACCTTCTTCTGGGTCAACCGAGACAGAGGGGCTGCAATTCTGGAGAAATTCTCCACAAACTTCCGGTAATAGCCGGGCCAACCCAAGAAAACTACGGACCTCGGTCACCCTAGTCGGCCGCTTCCAGTTCTGAACCACTTCAAACTTGGCAGGATGTACCCTTATTCCTTCCTTGGACACTACAAGGCTCAAGAACCCTACACTTTCCAACCAAAATTCACACTTGGAAAATTTGGCAAACAAGCGGTGCTCTCTGAGGGTTTCCAAGACCATTCACAGGTGCTTAGAGTGCTCTTCCTCACTCTTGGAGTAAACCAGAATGTCGTCAATGAAGACGATCACAAAGCTGTCCAGATACTCCTTAAATACCCTGTTCATTAGGTCCATGAAGGCAGCAGGTGAATTGGTTAGGCCAAAGGACATCACTAGGAACTCATAGTGACCGTAGCGAGTCCTAAAGGCCGTCTTTGGCACATTGCAGTCCCGGATTCTCAACTGATGGTATCTGGACCTCAGATCTATCTTTGAAAACCATTGAGCCCCCTGCAGCTGGTCAAACAGATCGTCCGTCCTCGACAGTGGGTTATGATTCTTAATAGTCACCTTGTTCAGCTACCTATAATCAATTCACATGCGCATCGACCCATCATTCTGCTTCACGAAGGAACTGATGCACCCCAGGGTGACACACTCGGTCGGATGAACCCTAGGTCTAGCATTTCCTACAATTGCACCTTTAGCTCTCTGAGTTCGGCCGGTGCCATCCTGTAAGGGGGAATAGAAATTGGTTTCACCCTGGGCTACAGATCAATGCAAAAATTAACCTCCCTTCTCGGCGGCAACCCTGGCAATTCCTCTGGAACACATCAGGGAATTCACAGACCATGGGGGTTTCGCTGACATGCTTTACTTCAGCCCCTTCCTCCTCGGCCACAGATACCTCTTGATCTTGGCGGTCTCAGTCGCCACTAGGGTGGGATTGTACTTGGAGAGACGATTAAACTCCATCTCATACTCTAACACTGTCATGCTACAAGACCGGCGCAGCATCTCAAGGTCCCGTGCTCGCTTATCACGAACACTCATTAATATATGACATGCTCATGAATGCCAAAATCACTCGGCCCATGCCGGCTCCACAGAAAACAATACATTCATACGACCCAACCCAGCCCAAACCTAGCAATCTATCTAGTGAGCCTTCTACTCGGGCCCTCTCTGGTTGGGTATGGCCCACCCAACCAAATCCACTCGGGTCTAAATGTAGTGTGGCTCCCCTTGGGTCTAACGTCAGCGTGGCTCACTCACGCAGTATCAAGACCCAAAATCCACTCGCCAAGTCGGGACCAACTTGCCAAGTAGGTACGCTTCTCGGCTCAGCCGTCGCTCATCCACAAGCACAACCACAATCAATATCCATGCACAGTACGCACCAGTACATAAAGTATATTTTCTACCGACAACCGGAGTACGCGACTACGCGCCGCAACTCGATCCTCTCTTGGGTCTAACCTCTTGGCTCTATGTTTCATCACCCAATTAATTGCCACTACCGCTCAGTGCAGCATTGGGAGCCTCCATTACACTATCACATAAAAGAAAAAGTTTTCTGTCACATAATAAATTTTTAACATAAGCTTTGAAAAGTTACTAACCGCATGGTGCGCTGAGTACAGGAGTGGTCGTCCAATCTCGTAGCATAACTATACTGTATGTCGGCACGCTAGCATATGCCTCATACGGTACCTAAAAATGAGTCATAGACAAGACCTAATCTAGTGCTCTGATACCAACTTTGTCACACCCCGACTGAGGGTAGTGTGACCGCCCAGGGCCCACATCCTGCCCTGTAGCCTACTGTCTACACTAACATCAAGAAACCAAAACATATCGACTGAAAGAAACTTAACATACTTTATAAAAAGTTTGCAAGTCACAATGTATAAGTTTTTCAAAACAAGAACAAACATCAACGTCAAATCCAAATGGTCAAATATCAAGTTTTACAGTTCTTTTCAATTACAACCGTCAGTGTAGAAATAAAACCAACATAACTAGAACTAGTCTAAGACTCATGGATACCACTACGAGATATGGCACCGCCTCTGCCCTCCAGCTGCACCATGTCGACACCAAGCTACTACTAATGCTCTGCAAATATAGAAATAAATTGTGAGTCCACTTGGGACCCAGTGAGTGGCTTAATCGAACCTCCACTTAAGCATCAATCATGCATATGTATATATTACAAGGCAATAAAGGAATATACAAGGAGGTAAGGTGTGTTTCAAATGCAACTACCGACCCTCAATCGATCCATGAGTATCCATTGTACATGATAACCTGCCACCTTGGCTTATCACGCCTCTGGCATCCGGACCTTGGGCCTACTCATAGCAATATATATCCAGGCTACAGCCATCCCTACCATATCAGGTAGTATCATACTGGTCATCGGCCACATCATCTCAAGATGCAAGCAAACAATCCCGGGCCATCGACTAGGATGGCCACTAGTCTCCGAACACCGTCTGGGGTAAGGATAGCTAGTCCCATCCAACTGGGGTCTGGCATCTAGGGGGCCCGCTGGCACACCTCTAGACCCAACTGGCTGAGCTGAGCATTGGTCATTTTCGACCTCCTCGCTCCTCGGCGAACCATCTCAAGTACATTACACATTCAATATCCTAGGGTTCCCATATATATATATACCTCGGGCCTTTGCCCGTATCTAGCCATGTCCGGCTACCGGGTCAACAATTGATGCTGCCCCCTTTTTGTATATGTGCACCTGCAATCTCTAAGTTTCCAAAAATATACAAGCAGTCATAGAAGTGTTATCGTCCCATATCTAAGTTTCCATAAATTTGCTATGAACATCTAGTGGCACCCTACATGTTAACTAGCTTTCTACACTGTCTTATGTGAGAATTTCCATGAGTCAACCTTGGAATACCATCCAAGAACATTTAGGGCTGCATACATAATTTAAAGAAAAATACTCAAATATTACATTATTCATCGTATATAACCATAATGCACATACGTAACAATTCTTATACTACCTTAGGAAAATTAGCACAATATGGAGCAACTATCTAGCATGGCAAGATAGTAATAAATTTAAATAACATGTATGAATTATAAAACATGGTAACATTGTCAACATCCAAGTTTAAGGATCAAATGCTAAGTATGGTTACAATCTAGCATTTCTACAATTCAAATCAATTAAGCTACTTGGTAAGTTTGATGTTTTTCCTAAGTATTGTCATATCCCTATGTGTGATCCCTAAGATCATGAAATTTCCATCTAAGGCAATTATCTCCTCCTCTCCCCAACCTTGGCCGAACCATGAGCAAGGGAAACATTGCTCGGCCAAGGTCCTTGGGTAGGGAAAGATATAAGAGACTTTAGCTATACCTTGTCTCTTCAATTCCACATACTTCTTAAATACCAAGGATCAACTTACCCTTCCCCTCACCCTTGGCCGAACCCTCTCCATGAATCTTAGGGTTTATTCAGCCACTTCAAGGGGCTTTAAAGGGGACATGCTTCATATTACGTGAGGAGTTCAAAGGACTACATCAAAACAGCGGTATAAGGGCATCTAAGGGCCTTCTCGCCGTCAAGGGAATCGGGAAAAATTTTGGCATGACCTTTCACCTTTTCCCTTGACTCGGTAGCCCCAAAAATACGTAGATCGGCGATTGAAATAGCGAGATCTGACAAGAAACATCATAAAATAGTGAGTACATATCGTTGAAATCATGGATCGTCGGGAAAAATCGTGAGAACTCGACCTATCCTGATTTGGTGGTCAAGGATCTCTACCGGTGTTTCCTCAAAACATGGGTACATGAAAGACCGGATGTACTCTGCTCAAGCTAGGAGGTAATGCCAGCTCATAGGCCACCTCACCCCTTCGCTTGAGAATGGGAAAAAGACCAATGTACCTAGGGCTCTGCTTTCCCTTCTCAAACCGGACCACCCCTTTCATATGAGAGACCTTCAGAAAGACTAAATCACCCTCGGCGAATTCCAATTCGCTGGCCTTCTTGTCGGCATACATTTTCTGTCGACTTTGGGCCGCCAACAATCTTTCCTTTATGGCCTTCACTTTCTCTATCGCTTCCTCAACCAGATCAGGGCCCACCATGAGTGATTGCCCGGCCTCAAACCAGCCCACCGGAGACCTACACCGCCACCCATACAAAGCCTCAAAATAAGCCATGCCAATGCTACTGTGATAGCTATTGTTGTAGACGAACTCTATCAGCGGTAAGTGCGTTTTCCAGCCGTCGGCCATATATAGGACGCATGCTCTCAGAATGTCCTCCAAAGTTTGGATGGTCCTCTCTGACTGCCTCTCAGTCTGTGGATGGAAAGTTGTGCTGAAATGCACTTGGGAACCCAAGGCTTCCTGGAAGGACTGCCAAAACCGGGCTGTGAACTGGGTACCGTGGTCGGATATAATCATCACCGGGGTACCATGGTATGCCTCAATCCTATACAAGAATAGTCAGGCGTACTGCTCTGTCGAGTAGGTAGTCTTCACTGGTATGAAGTGTGGTGTCTTGGTTAACCGGTTCACTACCACCCAAATGGGATCGAAACCGCCTTTTGACTTAGGCAACCCAGTCACTAGACCCACGGTGATTTTCTCCCAATTCCACTCGGGCACCTCGAGGTTTTGCAGTAGTCCCGCAGGCTTAAGGTGTTAGGCCTTCACCTGTTGGCAGACCAGACATTTGGATACAAACTCTGCTACCTCTTTTTTCATACCCTTCCACCAGTAATGCTACCTTAAATCCCGGTACATCTTGGTGGCCCCTGGATGCATCGTATAAGTGGAACGATCACCCAGTGCCTGGACTTGCCTGCGCACCTTAGCCATATTTGGCACTACAATCCGGTCTTTGAACCTCAGTACACCCTCTGAGTCCAACCTGAAACCGTTCTCTACATCACCTCTTCGCACCAGATCCTTGATCAGCGCACAAAAGGCATCCTCCCCCTGCGCGGCACGCAGTATGTCCACCAGCGTGGACTGTACCCACAGGTGTGCCACTAGGGCACCTAAAACTGAGATTGATAAGGTTGTACTCCCATCTAGGCACAATGCCAACTCTCGAGCTAGAGGCCTCCGCTTAACATCCAAATAAGCCAAATTGCCCATGCATTTTCTGCTCAGAGCATCTGCTACCACATTTGCTTTCCCCGAATGATACATAATGGTGCAATCATAATCCTTTAGGAGCTCTAGCCACCTCCTCTGCCTGAGGATTAGCTCATTTTAGGTGAGCAAGTACTGGAGGCTCTTGTGATCCGTGTAGATCTCGCAAGTCTCCCCATACAGGTAGTGCCGCCAGAGCTTCCGCGCAAAGACCACTGCCGCTAGTTCTAGGTCATGCGTCGAATAGTTCTTCTCATGAACTTTCAACTGGCGGGATGCATAAGCTTTGACTCTGCCAAACTGCATCAGGACGCAGCCCCGGCCAACCCGAGAGGCATCACAGAAGACTACAAACCCTCCTGAGCCAGAAGGTATAGCAAACACGGGTGCAGATGTCAAACTTTCCTTGAGCTTTTGAAAGCTCACCTAGCATTTGTCATCCCAAACGAACCTGGCCTTTTTCTGGGTCAACCTTTGTCATCCCAAACGAACCTCGTAATTCCGGAGAAGTTCTCCACAAACTTCCGATAGTACCTGGTCAAACCAAGGAAACCGCGGATCTCAGTCACGCTAGTCGGCCGTTTCCAGTTCTGTACCACTTCTACCTTGGCAGGATCCACCCTTATCCTTTTCTTGGACACTACATGGCCCAAGAACACTACACTTTCCAACCAAAATTCACACTTGAAAATTTTTGCAAACAAGCGGTGCTCTCTGAGGGTTTCCAGGACCATTCTCAAGTGCTTAGAGTGCTCTTCCTCACTCTTGGAGTAAACTAGAATGTCATCAATGAAGATGATCACAAAGCTGTCCAGGTACTCCTTAAATACCCTATTCATTAGGTCCATGAAGGCAGCAGGTGCATTGGTTAGGCCAAAGGACATCACTAGGAACTGATAGTGACCGTAGCGAGTCCTAAAGGCCGTCTTAGGCACATCACAGTCCCGAATTCTCAACTGATGGTACCCGGACCTTTGATCTATCTTTGAAAACCATTGTGCCCCCTGCAACTAGTACCTGCCACCACTGCTTTGGATGCCTTTGCCCCATCACGGTTCATAGCATATACTCGCGCAAGCAACCTCTCTGAATGACTGGTCTGCGGCCCCTTATTCTGTGTCTGCCCCCTTTGAGCTACTGACCCCAAGGACATAGGTGCCTTTCCCTTAGACTGCTCAGGCTTTTGACCAGTTCCCTCAGGACAGTCCTTCTTGAAGTGTCCGACTCGGCCGCACTTGAAGCAAGCGTTCGTGCGGCTAAGGCAGGACCCCCAGTGCCTCCGACTGCAGCTGCCATACTGCGGCTCCTCAAATCTCTGAGAACCACCTCCTGACACTGTCGGCCTCACTAACTCGGTCCCTAGGCCCCCATGGCCCCGATTGCCATTATGCCCTCGGCTTTGCTAATGGTCTGCCGCGGTCATTGCCCCCTCAGAGTGCCAAGCCCGACTGCCAGAACCCTGCGATCGAAACTTCTTCTTAGCTAGCCCGTCATTCCTCTCAAATGGCACCAAGATTTCTTTCCGTGGGGCTTCATCCACTACTCGAGCCAGAGTAGAGTCCTCAATGTAGTGGATAAGCCTGCCAATCTGTGGCCTCAAACCTGCCACGATCCTCTTGACCCTGGCGGTCTCAGACGCTATGGTTGGATGGTACTTTGAGAGACGGCTGAACTCCATTTAATTTTCTGATACTGACATGCCTCCAGACTGGCGCAGCATCTCAAAATCACAGGCGCGCTTGTCTCGAACACTCATGGGTAGGTACTGCTCCTCCACAGCCGCCCTGAATTCCTCCCACGTGGGAGGTGGTGCGCCAGCTGCCCTGCGGGCCCTCCAAGTGTGTAGCCAGACCTTTGCCGATCCCCTCATCTGAAGACCGACCATACGAGCAGCTGCCTCTGACGAACACCCTAGCTCCATGCATAACTCATAACAATCCCCCAAGAATTAAGTCACTTCCACCTGACGATCTGTTCTGGTGAACTCCGGTGGCTTCAGTGTGATGAAATTTGCATAGGTTGGGGCCCCTAGGGTTCTGACCACGGGTGCTGTCGCTTCTACCACTTCTGGTACAACTGGAACTACGGGCACTGGCTGTGGTGGTGGCTGCTGAAACTGCTGCTCCTACTGCTGCTGCATATGTTGTCCCAGTTCCTGCTCCCTAAGGAGCGCCTCAGTTAACTGATTCACCTGAGCCTGCAGTTGAGCAATCGCTGACTCTTACCCCTGACCCTCAGACGGCTCCCTCGGCCTCGTCCTCGGCCTCGAGTTACTGCCACTACCGCTCAAAGAAGCATTTGGAGCCTCCATTGCACTATCACAGAAGAGAAAAAGAGGTTGCCTGTCACATAATAAATTCCTAACAAAAACTCTTTAATCTTACTAACCGCATGGTGCGCTGAGTGCAGGAGCGGTCGCCCAATCTCGTAGCATAACTATACCGTATGTCGACACGCTAGCATATGTCTCATACGGTACCCAACACTGAGTCATAGACAAGACCTAACCTAGTGCTATGATACCAACTTTGTCACACCCCAACTGAGGGTAGTGTGACCGGCCAGGGCCTACATCCTACCATGTAGCCTACTGTCTACACTGACATAAAGAAACTAGAACATGTCAACGAAAAAAAAATCTCAACACAAACTTTATTAAAAGTTTTCAAGTTCTCAATTTTTATGTTTTTAAACTAAAGAAGAAAACCAACATCAGAACAACTGAAAGTCTCAAGTATCAAAGTTTTACAAACTTTTTTCAAAATACAACTGTTAGTGCAGAAAAGAAAACAACTACTAAAACATTGGACTATGATTCATGGACGCCGCTACGAGATATGACACCACCTCCCGCCCACCAGCTGCACCATGTCGACAGGTCACAATCACTGTTCATGCTCTACAAAAACAAAGAAACAAACTGTAACTCTACTTGGGACTCAGTGAGCGGTTCTAGCGAACGTCCACATAATCCTCAATTATTCATGCATGACATATAAGGCAACATAATGTATATTCAGGGAGGTAACCTACTTTTAATGTGACAACTAACCCCATGGGTCATTCTGCATAAACCGAATAGGTGAAAGCCTGCAATCTAGGCCTATCAAGCCTCCGGCATCCAGCCCTTGGGGCTACTTATGGTATAAAAATCCCGGCTACAGCCAGCCCTACCTTACAAGGAAGAATCATACTGGTCGTTCAGCCATATCTTATCAAGATTCAAACAAGCAATCCCGGGCCATCGACTAGGATGGTTCACTAGTCTCCGGACACCATCTGGGGTAAGGATAGCTAGTCCCACCCAACTGGGGTCTAGCACCTAGCGGGCCCACTGGCGCACCTCAAGACCCAAACACTGGCCGAGCTAAGCATTGGTCATTTCCAACCTCCACGCTTCTCGGCAGACCATATCAAGCACATCACACCATCAATTGACCTAGGGTTTCCTTATTAACACTTCGGGCCATTGCCCGTATTTGGCCCTAATCCAAGCTACAGGGTCAACAAATTAATGCTGCACTTTCAAAATGTGTACACCTAAGAGTTCTAGGTTTCCAAAATATTTACAAGAAGTCCTAGAAGTTATATCATCTCCTAGCTAAGTTCCCATATATGCTGAGCATCTTGCAACTTCCTACATGTCATCTAACATATACACTACCTTGGGTGAGGAATTCCATGTACCGTCCTTGGAATTCCGCCCATGAATATTTTAGAACAACATGTATAATCTGAAGAAAAGTAAGCATACCTTACAACACCTACTATATATAGCCACGATATACATACATAACAATTATACACTACCTTTAGAATTAAACTCAATAAGGAACAACTTATCTAGCATAGCGAGGTAGCAATGAATTCAATAATGCATGAAATAATATGCATGGTAAACTAACACATCAGTTCAAAATTTAAAGATTGAAAGAGCTAAGAATGGTCAATAAGCTAACATTCCTACAATCTCATAAATCAATAAATTTACTTACTATGGTTAGTGTTTTTCCTAAGTATCATCATGCCCCTTTAGTTTTAACATTCTAACCATGGAAGTTTCCATCTAAAGCTCACCCTTTCCCTCCCCCTAGGCTTGGCCGATCCTTGAGCAAGGTGAACCTTGCTCGGCCATGCATCTTAGGGTAGGAAAAGGAAAGAAGAATTTTGCTCCGACCCTAACTCTTCATCTCCAATATATCTTAATTTCATGTGGATTGGTTTACCCCTTCCCCTACCCTGGCCGAACCCTTCTCATGAGGTTTAGGGTTCATTCAGCCACCTAGGAGTTCTAGGGAAGACAAACTTTTTAACACGTGAAATTGACGACGGAGAATGCTCTATTGATAGATTTATGATCATCTAAGGGCTCTATTTCCGTCAAAGAGATTGGGGAAAATTTTGGCATGAACTTTCCCCTTTCCCCATGATTCAACAGCCCTAGATTGGAGAAAACGATGAGAAAACAAAATGATCTGGCAAGGATTGATACAGGAATCATGTATACACAACTACGGAAACTCGATTTGTCGGAAAATCGCGAGAAAATACGATCCTATCATCACTAAGGGTTCGGCTACCCGCCTCCCCCATTTCTTCAAATCCAACCACTCACCTTGATTAAGGAGGATGAAAGATCGGGTGACGACAACTTCAAATTTTTCCGACGACGGCATGAAATCCCAGATCGACCAAATTCCCTTTTTCCTTGCTTCCTCACCCCCACTCCTAGGCGCTGCCCTTGTGCGACTCAAAGATGAGTCGCACGGCACATGGATGAGGGATTTTAATCCCTCATCAAACCTTCCTTAATGGCCTTAGACTCTTAATCATGACTCGACTAAACCCGAGCTCGACTTGGGTTCCGACTCTTCCTGCAACACGAGTCGACTTAAACCCGATTAAAGTATAAGGCATAAAAGGAAAGAGTCATTTGCCCAATTTAATTTCATACATCATTAGTCGAGTCATACCTTTTCACTCGAGGTGATCCTGAGGCTCGACTCGACTATCCCCGGGTCCGGCGGGCTGCACCAAAATAGATTTTTATATTAGGAAATTTTTCTCGGGTCTTACATTAGTAGTACATAGATGTCCATATCTACACCTCCTTTGACTTTTGGCTTATGGCTTCAATAAACTTGATTGGATTCAGCACCAGGCTTTGACAAAGTTACTGGTTGGTTTATTTAGATGTCGATATTATAATTTTTTTCCAAATGCTAAAGTTGAATAGGCTTGATATGCTTTAACTTGATATGATTTTGTCGTTTCTTACCATTTGATTTTTTTCTTTCCGTAGTTAAGTCAAATCAATGGATAAGGAATGGGTTCAAATGCCGAGATATAGTGCGGAGTATATCAATGGTGTGCAATGTTTCCTAGATTTTGCTTATAATAAAGGAAGGCCTCAGGGAGGAGAGATTTTATGCCCTTGTGCTAAATGTGGTAATGGTCGTTGGTTGACAAAAGATGCAGTCTTTGAACATTTGATAGACTATGGATTTCTAAAAGACTTCAGTATTTGGGTAAACCATGGTGTCGAGTTAACAATGCCCACAGAGGAGGATGACATCGATGATGGAGAGAATTGCATCGATGATATGGATGCACTGTTGCATGATAGATTTAGAGAAGTGGCAGAAGAAGATGGAGTTACAGAGGGGCCTAATGAAGATGCCAAAATGTTTTATAATTTATTAGAGGAGGCAAACAAGGAATTGTACCCCGGTTGTAAAAATTTCTCTACTTTGTCATTCACCATTCGGTTATATTTGATGAAGTGTCTCTTTGGCTGGAGTAATGTGTCATTGAATGCACTCTTAGAGCTACTAAAAGAAGCTATGCCAAATTTAAACATCCCCCAATCTTTTAATAAAACAAGAGCCATGATAAAGGACTTGGGCCTTGATTATAAAAAGATTGATGCTTGTCCCAATAATTGAATGTTATATTGAAAAGAGCATGAGAAAGACAAGTCTTGTCATCTTTGCAGTGCTTCACGGTGGGTTGAGAATTCTCAGGCAGAGAATGGGCTACAAAATCTCAAGCAAGGCCATAGAGTAGCGGCTAAAGTTTTAAGACACTTCCCGTTAATTCCTAGACTTCAAAGGTTGTTCATGTGTGAGAGGACTGCAGAATTAATGAGCACTACTAAAAAATGGAATATCTGCGATGGATGTTACCGTCGCAGAACGGTCGCTAAAGACCTTCTGCGACTGCCAGTGTCGGTCGCAAAGAGCGGTAGCAAAAGACATCGTCGCAGAAAAAATACGATGGCAGAATCAGCAGTCGCAAATGAAACATTCTGCGACTGATGTCCGACGGTATACAACGGTCGCAAACTGTGGTCGCGTAATATTTGTGACCTTCTTTGACCATCACAAATAATAAATAGGCGACGGTATTGCGACCGCTGTGTGCTGTCGCAAATATTATATCGGCGATGATTGTGCGACCACTTTTGTCGTCGCATAACGGTTGCAATTGTAACTGCGACCGCTTTTGGCGACTAGTTCGATATACCTTTTGCGACGACTGGCGGTCGCAGAGCGGTCGCAAATGTGTATTTTTTTTTTAAAAATAATTTATAATAATATTTTTTTTTAAAAATGCATGATTACATTTAACATTAAATTATATCAAAATGCTGCCATAATGAGGGAATATTCAAGACGTATATGAAATTATAATGTTTATACATATTTATATCGAAATGTAATATTTACATCATATCAAAATATGTTTACATCAAAATAGAAAATAAGTACATCAATCATGAAGCGCATCATGTGGCGGCGACGGATGCGGTGAGGAGAGGGGCTGTGTCGGGACGGTATCAGCTGGCGTCGCGTCGAATGACGGGGGAGGCGAAGGGGCCGGAGCACCACGCATGGAAGAAGCAATACGTGCCATGTACTACCTCATAGCGGCCACCTCACTGATGAGGCATGAATGAGAAGCTTCTAAGGTTGCATGAGAAGCCTATAATTTTGTGTGCGAAGCCTCTAAGGCTGCAAATCGATCCTGGCCCGCATGTGATGTTGATGGACCAACGGTGGAAGAGGTGAAGGCAGACGACCCCGCACCATGTGGCTGCAACAACGTCTGTGCGTGGGCCGTTGTGCCAATGCCATATACACGGCTGTGGTCGACTCCTGTCACCTGCATCCATGCGTCAACATCAAGCTGATGCTGCGCAGGATCACCTCCCCGCTGGGTCACCAACTCATTATACGTGGTCTTTAAAGATTGATTAATTAAATTAATTTTACATAATTGAACTAATATAATTTTTTTAAAATATAAACTTTATTAAATATTAACTTACCATGATCGTCTCGGCCTCCCGCTGATGAACTCACCCCAGCGAGGACCATGTCTATATCTATGTGTCTCCTCGAAGATCCTTAAAGGATCAGTTGGAATGAGCGTCCCCTGCTCGTCTCGCGTCCCCTGCAATAAAATAAATATAATTAGTTTTTTTATAATAAATAATAAAAACTATTATTAAATTACTTACCATGCGACGCTCGTGACTAGTAAATGGGATGGACCCATCGATATGTCGGGCCACGGATCCCTCAACTAGCGTCATCCGGTTTCGGTGCACCGTTCGGGAGGCACTCTGCCACTCCTCGGACGGCCAGATGTCGCATAGTCGATCTCCTACGTGGCTCGTTATTCGATTGGGCTCATTTCCCTTCAGTGCATCCATAGGCGTATCCCGATTACCGCCTACATTTGCCCGTGCCTCATCCCGCGCACGGTGGAGGATATCCTTGAAAAACTTCTTATTGTAAGCTTCCCAAGCATCCTCCACCTGAACCTGAATAGCAGGATCCCAATTGTACGGGGCCTACAAAAAAAAAATATTAATACAATCATTTTAAACCATAATTGAACACAAATGCAAACTTCAACACAAATGATATGTTGAAGTTTAGTCTTCAACATATCATTCAGCATATATATATGCGGAATGATCTTGGATCCATATATATATAGGTGAAAAATACATTTCAATCCACACTAAACTAACTGCTGGAAAAGCATGATTCATATCAAACGAAATGATGCTGCAAGAGTTCGTTTGCACTCATACATGCATCTCAAACCACAAAATAAACATACATGGCAATCTGATTATTTCACACAGCCAAAATCATATTTGAAAAAGAACAGAGCACAAATGGAGCTTAATTTGCAGGTGGAGAAATTACAAACTGATTACAGAAGCTTCTCTGCCATCAAATCCTCCCAAAATTATCCAAATCAAGTTGATGAACTTAATTACACATGGAGATCATGAGCTTCACTAGCTAGACATGTCAATGATTAGCTATGAGTGGTTCACATGGTATAGGGGAGGTAGCACTCTTGCTTATGCAGTATGCAATGAGTGATTAAACCTCATTGCCACAATTTGAGGTTCTTAGGATCACCACTTGGACCTGATGAGAAATGAATCCCACTTCTTGCTGCTGGTATGGGGGAGACTTGAACAATGACAGCACATTCATGCTTTAATGTTGATAAGTTTCAAAAGTAAACTGATCAGATATATGTGTTTATACTTTATATACATAGAGTCTGAGAGTAAAGTGGAGTGAGTGGGTGAGTCAGGTGACTCAAATTAACATAGCACCAGGTAATTGGGATACTACTAATCAAATTGAGATTGAAATCTCATCATGAGAATATATTTTGTCCCACGTTGTGGTCTAGATGGCCTTTAAATAGATTGGACAATCTTCCCCTTTGAGCTAGTTTTTGGGGTGGAGTTAGGTCCAAGTCTGATTTTCTTACAAAATTAACATAGCACCAGTTGCTCAAGAATTAGTTCTTTACTAGTATTAAGCAGCTTTAGAAAAGTTATCTGATCACTCTATTTACATCAGATTGATTATCTGCTTCTCTTTTCCCCTCTATACCTTTATCAAGGTACAACTTTGCAGCCATTTAGGCTTTTCTTACCTTAAGCACTCAAGTAAAAGTGCTAAGCAACACAACGAATGAAGTTTTCATCTGATGCAACTACAGGAAACTACAGCAAGCCTGAACAAATTTTAAAGCAAGGAAGGAACTTGAAGAAACTATAGTTCATTTGGAAGAAAAACTAAGTGAGCAAATTTGGGAGCAAATGCAATGAAGCTGGTTACCGTTGAAAATATTGTTGAGGAGCTAAAGCAAAAGAACTTAGATACCAATCGAAGATGCAAAAATTCACTTGCTGAAAATGAGGTGTTGGCTGCATCAAACTCAAAGCTCAAGGAAGAGCTGGTAGCTCATCAGCATAAAATTAATGAGCTTAATGAGTTGTTAAACGCAACTGAATCTCTTCTCAAAGAAATGAAGCTCAACTGCATGAAGCTATTAAGCAACATAATCAAAAAGACTTGGAAACCAAAGAGCTCCAACAGAAGTTTATTTCACTTGAAACTAAACTGATAACTTATCAAGAACTAGCTAGTAAGTCAGCTCTTGTTGCAGCAACTCGAAAGGGAAAATTAGAAGAGGCAGTTCTCAGAATACAGGATCAGCTAATTAAAGATCAATCAATCACAATACTCTAAAAAATGTGGCCAGTCTACAGCTCAGTATAAAAGAAAGAAGGGAGATGCATGTGTGAGTGCAGCAGCAAAATAGGAAGGATGCAGTTCTGCAACAGGTTGCCTAATGTTGCATTATTTATGTGTTCTCAGTACATGAAGGTGTGTTGGGTGAGGCATCACTGTTTAAGGAGAATAGCTATGCATTAATTTAGAGAAGCATGATATAGGAGAAATGCATTAATTTACCATACCCCTATCCTATAAAATTTAGAGAAGTGATGTATCATATTTCAGTCAACTTTGACCATGTTTGTCATCTTAAAGGAAGTACGTCATTAAATCAAAGTAACTTGAACTACGTACCTCGAACTCATTCCATAATAAATTTTGATAATGGTCCGACACCCTGGTCCATGAAGTCCACGGCTCAAGAAAGAAACTCTTAAGCATAACGGTCATGGTGCGGGCGACATCATCCTGCTCAAATCTACAACTCAAGTATAATAACATTATAAGTAATAATTAATTATTAACAATTATAATAAATAAATTAGTTTACTTACTTTAAACCATTCAGCGATATCCGCCGACGCTGGTCGGACAATGAAGGTGCATCCCCCCCCGATTAGGCCCACGAGGCCTACGACGACCTCGAGCTGGTGGTGGTACAGCATCTACCACGACTGGTGCAAGTGGTGGTGGTATAGGTACAGGTGGTGGTGGTACAGCATCTGCCACGGTTGGTGGTGGTGGTGGTGGTGGTGGTGCTATCGCGGGCGGTGGCGGCGGCGGCGGCGGCCGAGGTAAACCTGTGCAATGAACTCTAGAATGGACATGTGACATCTACATATATAAATGTTGATTAGTGATGTCAACCAATAATATAATATAAATTAATAGAAAAAAGATGATATATATATATTACACATTAATCATCGATATCATCAGAATAATAATCGATTGAGTCGTTTTCTTCTTCACTTATCTCTTCATCTTCACAACTATTCTCATCTTCTGCATCATCTGGTTCAACATCAACACTTTCTTCAGCCAGACCTTCTGGAACGACTAAATTTTCATCTTCAAGTGTTTGACCCACAACTTCAACTACTGGAGGATCATCCTCTTGATTAAAATCACCTAATACAAATCTTGTAGAATCATTATCCTCTGCCATTGGATCAATCCTCAATCATGCCTTAGTCTGAAACACTGCCCGCCATTCCGATCTATCTCTTCCTCTGCATGGATATTTTGCGTAATATACTTGTTGTGCTTGTGATGCCAAAATAAAAGGCTCGTTTGACGCTAACTTTGATTTGAAATTAAAATCAACAAGCTTATACTTTGGATGAATTTGACTCCCTTGAGATGATGTGTCAAACCAGTGACATTTGAATATCACTATTTTTTTGCACCCAACATATTGAAGCTCAAGTACTTCCTCAAGCAGTGTGTAGAAATCACAATCACAATCAATCCAAGTGGAGCCTTTGACACAAACACCAGCATTCATTGTCTTCTTTGTGGTTGAGTACTCCTTTGTATGAAATTTATATCCATTCACAAAGTATCCGTTATAGCATAAGACTAGTCGTGACGGTCCACATGCTAACTCGAGTAATTTGTTGTCTATTTCTTGAATATATTCACTCGTCCAAGTTTCGAACCAATTTGGAAATTCTGTGCTACGTTCATCTTGTAATTCTTCCTCGGATATATTTGATGTTTGTGTACGAACTTCCGTGTCAAATTTTTGAATGAAAGGTTCAACCTCGGGGCAATTATCAGTATATATAATTGTGCAAGATGATACTCATCTTTAGTTAAATATCTCGGTGGACGTGAGCCCAAACCACGACCAGGAAAATAAAATATTGGTAGACAATCTACAACGTTCACATTTCCCCCATCATCATTTTGGGAAAGACGAGTCAGCCTTGTATGCTCCTTTTTAAACTCTGCATATACCTCTCGAATAAATACATCCACCGATACTGAACCGGACCACCAACTCTTGCCTCGTATGCTAAGTGAACCGGTAGATGCTCCATCGAATCAAAAAATCCAGGTGTAAATATCTGCTCTATTTTGCAAAGAATCTATACAATATTTTTTTCACTACAAGAGATTATTTATTTAGTGGCAATTAATTTGTAGCAATAAGATAATTGCTGCTAAATAACTTAGAGATACATCATTTAGCAACTATTATTAAAAACTCTACAAAAAAATTATAGATTTCAATATATATGTATACATTTTGTAGTTATTATTTTTATCTTTATCGGTAATTGTATATATTGCTTCTAAAGCCTTTAACGACAATGGATCTAGTGATAATTCATTAATTGCTGGCAAAGGTTTTTGCAGTATTTACAATAGCTAGTAGACGTCATAACAATCACCGCTAAAAGGCCAAATTGTAATAGTGTTTCTAGCTTTTCCATATCTTCGATACGGAGGGCATTGGCGCAGATATCTCTAAAGAACAAACTAAGCTCGGTTAATGGATCTCAAATTTTGTCTGGTAAAATATCGCGGAATGCAATAGGGAGTAGTCTCTGCATGAACACATGACAGTCATGACTTTTCATTCCTGATATTTTACCTTCGTCTACATTGACGCATCGAGCTAAATTAGATGCATAGCCATCTGGTAATTTGAGATCTTTTATCCACTAGCAAATATCTTTTTATTGTTGCTTACTGAGAACATAAGAGGCTTTCGATTTCACTTGTTTGTCGTTCACCTCCTGTAGATCTAAATCTGGACGTTTGGAATATACTTTTAAGTCCATTCTTGCCTTCACATTATCTTTTATTTTTCTTGCAAAATCCATCACTGTATTAAAAATATTCTCAAACACATTCTTTTCAATGTGCATCACATCCAAATTGTGCCGAACTAGTAATGAGCTCCAGTAAGGCAGTTCCCAGAATATATTTTTTTTGACCCAATTGTGTCTTTCTCCAAAACCACTAATTCTATCAACCTCTCTAAATGTGATATCCGGTAACACAAAAACCTGAGCTAACATTTGATTACCAGATAAACACGGAGGTGGTCCATCTTTTTCCACTCTGCCCCTAATGAATTTATCTCTATTTCTCCGGTATTGATGATCAAGTGGCAAAAATTGACAATGACAGTCAAAGTATGAAATCTTTCGTCCATACCAAAGACTGAATGTTTTTGTTCGTTCCATATAATACAGACAACCAAGCCTCCCGTGTGTGCTCCAACCAGACAATATAGCATATGTCGGGAAGTCACTAATTGTTCACAACAATGCGGCCCTTAAGTTGAAATTCCTTTTTTGATGAATATCATAAGTGATGACTCCATCGTCCCACAAGTTCTTTAAATCGTCAATTAACGGTCGAAGGAACACATCCAATTCTTTTCTTGGTCCCCTTGGTCTTGGGATTACCATGCTCAAAAATATGAAATCAACTTTCATGCACATCGACGGCTGCAAATTGTAGACTGTGAGGAGCACCGGTCAAATAGAATATGAAGTGGATGATTGACCGAATGGATTGAACCCATCAGTACATAACCCAAGTCTGACATGTCTAGGATCACATGCAAATGATGGATAACATCGATCAAGATGTTTCGATTCTTCACTGTCAGACGGGTGAGTCATAACATTCGGATCACGACTCTTAGCATGCCATATCATATGTTGGGCTATTTTTCCAGACATGAACAATTGCTTCAATCTGAAAATTATCGGGAAATACCGAAGAACCTTAAACGGTATATCCATTGTCACTTCAGTACTTGACGACTGACCTTCTAATTATGTGTGAGGCATTGGCAACCTTTGGAATTCACGACCGCCCAGAGCATCCAAGACCATATTTCGATACGGCTGCTCAACGGATGTTGTATGAGTTGCGGACGAAGATCCAATATTAGACGACTAGCCTATGAATGACTCCCCGTGTGAAATCCATCGATAGTAATGATTCATGAAACCATTTCTTTATAGGTGCAATGTCACTGCCTGTCGGTCTAGGAAAAACAAGTTGACACACTGACGACAGGACATCTGATTTTGTCAACACTCACAAATTACGGATTTGAATATGCGAAGTTCAAAAATTCTTGAACACCGCTTTTGAACTCTTCAAGTAAACCTCAACAGTACATCCAACTATGATCTTCCGTCATGATTCTGTACGTGATATATCACAATAATTACTTCTTTAGAAATCTTCATAGGTGGGTGGTCCTATTTCATTCGGGAATCAAATTATTCTACTTGCATTTAAATATTCTTTTTAACATTCAATTTCAATCGAAATTTCGGCAGCATTTCCCTATAGTTCTCCAAGTATGCATATCATCTGGGCGCATACTTGGAGAACAAGGGATATCTGCTAGAATTTCAAACTGAAATGAATGTTAAAAAAAAAATTTAACTGCAAGTAGAATAATTTTGATCCCAAACTATCCGATCAAGGATAATTCAGTAATCGTAAAGAATCTATAAGTTTTGTACTTCTTATAGACAACGATACGATCTCCAAACAGATCTAAGGTATTGTAAAAATAATTATGATCCAACGGTCGATAAGTTCGTGTCAGTTTATCAACTCGTGAATCATAATATTATTATGGAACAATAAATTATGATCCACCAAATTTTATTATGGAACAATAAGAAAGTAATAGATGGATGTAAAATGAACCCAACAAGAGCTAAAAGGAAATTAGATGTTGTTTAGGATTGCATGTTGGTTCTAATGATATATGAATCAACACAGGATGCAAAATTATTTGGAATATGTATTTACAATGTTGTAAAGAGGATTGATTGAATAGTCCAATAAATTAATTAAGATAGGTATCAGATGTGTCATCTGATTAATATAGATTGATCTGTGGACTTTTGATTAGATGTAACACTTTGAACATTCTGTGGAAATGTAGCTCTCAGGCAGATCCACACGGAGTTGTTTACTGAACAAACGAAGAAACTAAGTGATCGATAAAGGTAGAGAGGAAAATGAGGCACATACTTTTACTGTCAGTGACTGAAGTGAGAGCGAAGAAGAGAAGGAGGGAGAGAGAGAGAAAGCAGAAGGAGCTCTCCATATATATGCATATATACTTTGTTTTTGCCATATATATTTTGTTTTTTCCATGGACAAGTGTTATCCTGGTAGATTGAAAGCAACACAAAATATATGTTTTTTCCTTGTATAATTTATTAGTGATACCTTCTCCTATATTGGCCTTTAATTGGAATCATATATAAGCCATTCTTTTGATCTTTCTTAAGAAAGCTTCTTTTGCTTATTGAAATCTTAATCATCTACTTTATTTTGTTTAGTGATGTTAGTCTAGGATTCCTATTTCCTAAAATATGTTTCGACTAGTTCTGGGTCCTAATCTTTCAACTATTTAATTTGATTAATGAAATACAGATTTCTGATTAAAATGAGGATTATATTTAGGAACGCTAAATTCATTGTGTACATTATATCATGATGCATATATATGATTGCCCCAATTTAGAAATGTTCAACCAAAAAATTTCATATCCTAGATCAAATACATGAATATGATTCACATAACACATTTAGGACTAATTAACCTGGATTGTTAGCTTTACTTATATATGTCAGAATTCGATCTCACAAACTACTAGAATTAAATTTAACAAACCGATCGTCTGACAGTCTAAGAGAAGACATTTATATTCTTTTAAATAAAACAGTAGTCAAAGAGCATTAAATGAAATAACACTCACAGATATCTTTAGTTTCAGCTTCCAAGTCCCAGATCTCAGAACTACCAAAAAGAAAAAAGGAGTTAAGCCATGTATCATCTTCTTTGTGCCACAAAGTAATTGACAGGAATCACATATAAAAGATAATTGGGTTTCTAACGAAATTAACCCCTAATCATCATAGTTAAACGAAATTAGGAGTTGATTGATTCTTTCAATTAGTAAAAGAATATCATTTAAGACAATCATGTAGAGTGTAACTTTTTGAAGCTAAAAGACAACTAGTGTACCATCATCATGCCAATCAACAGGATACATAATCTCAAGTATATGCATATATATACATATCCACCTAATCCTAATATTAGAAGATGCCATAGACAATAGTAGTCCTGACATGATTAGCAGCATCTTAGAATTGCAAAAAAGTATTCTACTTCAACTTAGAATTGGCAGCATCTTACATGCTCTAATTTATGGATATAATCATATTCAGCTAAATTGTTTGACAAAGCAATCCCTGTATTTATTAGGAGATTGATACTGGCAACCCTATGTTTAATTATATTACTGAAGTCTAATAAACAGCAAGAAAACACATACAATGACAAGTTAGAATTCTCCTACAGTTTCTCTTGGGGTTAAATAATTTTAGAGTGAGAAAAACAGTGTAAAGCTTTCATCTTTATGTCTAAAACATCTCTGAGTCAGCCCACATGGCAAGGCCTTTGGCCACTGAGACATAGGATTAGGAAGACTAAGAACCTCATTGATACATTAGAGGGTGTAGTCAGTATGATGAAAGAGTAATTATCTGTACATTTGAATCCAAGTCAAACATTTATTTCTCATATCCCATCAGATCCAAACTTGATCAATCATTACTCAAACACTCAAAGAGATTATTTACTTGTAATCCACAACAACTTGACCACATGAAACATTAGAGTTAGGGGAGGGTTGAAGGGATATGAGCAAGGGTTTCGGACAAATGCAAACAGCACAACAGTGCATTTCAATTCTGATCAATAATTATGAGAAAGAGAGGGGTAAAGATGTTGAACCAAAAATATATAGAGATGTAGTGATTAAATTGAAGTTGTTATTTGATAAGCCAACAACCAATTTTCTTGGTTACTAGTAGTCAGATGTTAAGATCAGCAAGATTAACACAAGAAATAATTTGATTGGGTTTCAGACAATTACCAGAATACACCAAATCTAGGGTTTCGGACAAAACCCTAGCTAACCCTAGCCGTCGGCTAGGGTGTCGGATGAGAGAGAAAGAGAGAGAGAGAGAGAGAGAGAGAGGAGAATACTGGCGGCATAGATTGAACGCGTTCGACGGGTGGCCTGCTTACGGCGGGCAACGAGCAGTAGGCGGCGGGCGGCGATCGGTGTACAGCGGCAGAGATCGAGATATCGGGTTGATCAAGCACGAGAAGTGAAAATAAAAGGATTGGGTGGGGGAATTTAATAACATTTTGCGATGGCCTAACGGTCGCAAATACTCGGTCGCAACGTGATGGTCGCAAATAGTCGCAAATGGTCATCATTTTGCGACGGCAGGCAAGGCGGTCGCACTGCCATCGCTATTTTGCGACGACATTCAAGGCTATCGCAATGTCGTCGCCACCCTGGCCAGCCTGCGACCCCAATGGATGGCGGTCGCAGACCTGTCGCATCTGCGACCGCATCCTGTGCCGTCGCAAATGAGCCGTCACAAAAATCCATTTTTATAGTAGTGGAGGTGGCATGAGGAAGAGCGAACAAGAGATGGGAAGTTAAGGCATCCTGCTGATGGCGAAGTATGGAAGGACTTCGGTGAGCGTTATCCTGATTTTGCTAGTGACCCACGCAACATAAGACTTGGGTTGACTAGCGATGGATTCAATCCATATAGGACAATGAGTATTTCTTATAGTATATGGCCGGTAATAGTTATGTCGTACAACCTTCCACCATGGTTATGTATGAAGTCGGAGTATTTTATGTTGTCCTTAATTATCCCTGGACCACACTCTCCCGGGACTGATATTGATGTGTACTTGCAACCATTGGTTGAAGAGTTAAAAATCGTGTGGGAGCTAGGAGTAGACACATATGATGCTTCAAAGAATCAAACTTTTAAGTTGCGAGAAGCCCTTTTATGGACTATTAGCGACTTTCTTGGATATGCTATGTTGAGTGGTTGGAGCACAAAGGGAAAATTAGCATGTCCATCTTGTAATTATAACACAAATTCGGCTTACCTAAAGCATAGTCGAAAGGTGTGTTATATGGATCACCGTGTTTCTTGCCGATGAGTCATGATTATAAAAGAAACACACGAGATTTCAATGGAAAAGAAGAACATAGGCCTGCTCCTATTTTGTTAAAAGGGACAAAGATCTTGGACTTGTTGCAAGACTTTGTCAATTCATTTGGGAAGATACAAAAGAAAAGTGATGGTCCTTGGAAGAAGAAGTCTATTTTTTTTTAATTGTCATATTGGAAGCATAATAGACTACGACATAATCTTGATGTCATGCATATTGAAAAGAACATATTTGACAATGTGATAGGGACTTTGTTGGATATAACGGGGAAGACAAAAGATCATGTTAATACTCGTTTAGATTTGCAATAGTTGGGAATTAGAAAGAAACTTCATCAGAAACCAGTGGATCAAGGCAAGAAAGTAAAGTATGCAAAACCATGCTTTAACATTAACAAAAATGAGAAGTCTATTTTCTGTGGTGTTCTCAAGGAAGCAAAATTACTTTATGGTTGTCCAGCAAATATTTCAAGATGTGTTCACCAAGATGGTTTGAAAGTCTCAGGATACAAGAGTCATGATGCTCATTTCATGCTACACTACTTGCTGCCAGTAGCAATGATTAACACACTTCCTCACCAAGTGGCCTACCCTTTGATATGTCTATGTTATTTTTTTCGTTCCATATGTCAAAGAGTTATTGATGTGAATGATTTAGAGATCTTAGAATTTGAAATTGCTGAAACACTTTGCCAATTAGAAAGGATTTTTCCTCCTTCATTTTTTGATGTAATGCTTCATTTGCCTATTCACCTACCAAATGTGATAAGATTGGGTGGTCATGTTCATTCTCGGTGGATGTATTCACCAAAAAGAGAGTTGGGAAAGTTAAAGGCTTATGTGCGTAATAAAGCTCGTCCGGAAGGTTCAACAGCTGAGGGTTACTTGGTTGAGGAATGCTTGACATTTTGCTCAAATTATATGAACTCTAATGTGGAGACACGGTGGAACAGAGTGACATTTTGCTCAAATTATATGAACATGTGAGTCTTTTGATGCTAAACTTCCTAGTTTTTTTTACCAATGGGTTATCCTATAGGAGGGAAGAAAAAAGGTAATTTATTTTCGATGGACAACAATGAGAAGAACCAAGCTCATCGGTATATCTTGTTCAATTGTGATGAAGTCCGGCCTTACATTAGGTAAATAACTATTCTTTGCTCTTAAAAATTTGTTTATAAACTCATTTGAATGATTGTTGTAACAAAATAATTTTCATGTAGTGAACATGAGACTGTCATAAATCAGAAGGAGGAAGAAAGTGGACCAAAGAAAAAAGTCAAAGCCATGATTTATTGAGTGGTTTAAAAATCGTGCAATGGAGGAGGATGTCCCTGATCGATTGAAGGAGTTGTGTAGAGGCCCAATAAAGTTGCAAGAAGGTTTTCGGGTTATGTCATCAATGGGTGTAAATTCCATACTACGCAGCGTGATGCAAATCGCAAGACACAAAATAGTGGTGTCACTTTGGTGTCAATCACTCAAAGCTTTGCTAGTAGTAAGGATCAAAATCTGATGACCAATGTAGTTACTTATTATGGTGCAATAAATGAAATAATTGAGCTAGACTATTATGGTAATTTCAAGTTTGTCTTGTTTAGATGTGATTGGTTTGAAGTAGAATCAGAAAAGTATGGGTTGACTTGTGTTCACTTCAATAAAAAATGTTATATGGATGATCCATTTGTACTGGCTTCTCAAGTCCAACAGTGCTTCTATGTTCGCGATCCCTCTAAAGACAATAGGTATTACATTATGAAAACTCTTCATATAGAGATTCATAATGTGAATGACCAATCATATTGTGTTGAAGAAACATATAATATTGAGTCATAACCAACAATAATTTTGTCTTTGCCTGATGATGAAATTAATGTTGAATGGGAAAGGGATGACATAGAGCCCACCATTGTTGAAAATTATTCATATGTTTCAAATGAAATAGAGTCCGAAGAAGAATCCAACTTTGATGACACGCTCTGGGACTACTTTGATTAAATGGTTCTATATTGCAATAAAATAAGGTGATTCTTTTATATTACTATTATGCAGAAAAATGCTCATTAGGTTATTATTCTTCTATAAATACTAATTTACATCATTGCAAGCTCACATTATAAGGGATAGGCACTGCAATAGTGCTCTAAGTGGCACTCCTTTGCAAAATTAAGTTGGGGAGCTTTACTCATTGGTATGGCCTCTACCTTTCTTTCTGAATCTTCTATTTCCAAGTTCTTCTAAGGGTACTTGAGATTGATCTTCTAAGGGTAAGGCAGGGTAAGGCAGCTTAACGAAACCATAAAAGGGCAAGCTCAAGCACCACTGCTTAACGTAGGGTAAGGCAGCTTATCAGATATTTTGCTATCAAGTGTTATTAGTTTTCACAGGTACAACATAGTTGGTAATAACTAAGAGATCTTCTGTGTTCATGGTTTCCATGCTTGAGATGTTTAGTAGTTTAACATAAATTCCTTGTATGAGAATATGAATCTTACTTTTCATCACACCACCACTGCTCTAATATGAATTTTAGCTCTGGTTACAGGGGAGCAGCATCAACAGAATATGGTTACTTTTTCTATGTTTATAAAATCAAATTAGTGTTGTGATTGAACAACTCACTTGTTGTACTGCAAGTACTTTGTGAAGGCTGGATATGCAGTTATCTTTGTTCATAGACAGTAAATATTTATGTTATCTTTTTGTTTTGTTGATGAAAGTCCATTTGTGTTATTCTTTTATTTCTTTTGTTGAATCATTTATCTTCTCTGGTAGTATTTAGTTTGAGCTGAGCTTACCATTTCAAGTCCTAGAAGGAAGAATGGCTGTGTAAGCATCATATTGTCTAATTTCAGGGGCAGTTGCCAACCTAATTTCAGGATTCATTTCTTGAACTTTTTGATATTGTGGAATACTCAACTATCAAAGGTTTGTTAACACACTATCCAAATTTTGAATTAACTAGAAATTGGTTTTTATGGTGTTACTTAGGTGATGATTGAGATTTACTGATCCTGCTGATTTACTAATTTCTTTTCTGCCCTTTTAGTGAGAAGGTTCAACTTCTATATTTACATCATATCAGATGAATACTGAAACATCTATTTAAATCTTCTGTGTATGAGAATACGAATCTTCTGTATTCACATCATATCAGATGAATATGAATGAGTTAAATTGTATATTCCTGGATGAGATTCAAATAGAATTTAACAGTTGCAACAACATGAAAATGTAGAGCTAGTTAGAAGGAGCAAACCAACTGCAACTTAATCCTACTATTTGCTTACAACTGATTTCTTTAATAACTTAGTTTATCTAGTTGTATCAGTATATTTGAGTTGGGAATAGTGCCAATAAACAAGAGGTCAAATCTGTTTGCTTTTATTTAGTGAATTGTTTATTCAAGGAGGAATCATATGGGTTAATTGAAATTTGTAAAAATGAAGTTCGAATGGTTCATGGTTTCACAATGATCATAAGATCATTATAATTCTTTGATGACTCCTATAGTTTGTGAATAACAGGATATCATCATTATTGTCATCATTATTGAAGATGAATCGCAGGAATTTTATGATCAACCATTATATATAGTTTGCATGAATGCTTGACTACTGTGTATTACTCTTCTGCTTCATTTTTAGATGCTTGCTAACAGTTCAAAGATCCCAATCTAGCTTGATTGCAGCCAAATATAGGCATGTTTGGTCCAATCACAAGATACATTATATAAACTACAATGAACCAACAGGTCTTTGTTAATTACACACAAGTCTCAACATCAATTATTGTATTCTTATATTCTGTGTGTATTTTGTGATTTCTGAAATCAAAATTACTACTTCAAGTTTGTGTGAAAGCAAGTAAAGATGCACACTAAACGTATCTACTTTTTTCTTGAAAAACTAGTTAAAAGGTACAAAGGCATATGCATGCGGGTTCTCAAATCTTACTCAACTCCCTGAACCACTAGTGAGATGATAAGCTTTTCCCCTATATCTCAATGCCCAGTACCTTTGTGTAGTTGCCTCACAAGCATTATTCCATATCTACATAGCAAATCTGAGAAAGGATCACATAAAGAGCATTTCATAATTCTGTTCAGTGCTCCAATAGAAAGCTCTTCAAGGATGCATCACAATTGCATTATACATGCATTTAGTGAATTGGATTTTGGTGGTTATCTCTTCATAATCTACATGCATTACATACTTAGTTTCTTTGTTATTGATGTAGGATATGTGCCAACAAAATAGATTGAATAGATCACAGCAAAAATGGAGGCATCAGATGGGCAATAAAAGATTTTATGTAATAAAAGATAAATTTGTAACATTTTTTTGCATAAACATATTTATATTTTGAATTTTAAAGTATTATTGATATTATGTTTTAACTAATTCTTGTGATTTATATAAAGCATGCTCAGAAGAATAAAGAACTAGTCAAGTTGAGATGTTTGTTGAAACTCGAACTAAGGACGGAAAAGCCTTCGATGTTGAAACTGAAGAGACAATTGTGAGTTCTTTTAGCTATTGTTTTACTTAATTATTTATTATTATAACTAATATTATTAAATGTATGTTTTAGGAAAAACTTAAAACGATGATTGAGCATGATGGAAAACTTGCTATTAAGGCCTTCCAATCTATGTTTGGGAAAGAGAAGTCAGGAAGGGTGAGTTGTTATGGAGGAACAATTACACCCACAATAATGGAAGAAAGACATGCAATAATGATAGAGAAATAGAACCAGATGCAACACCAAATGCAAGGAATGCAATCTCTTTTGAAGACATTTATTGCACAGGCGAACCCAGATTTGGACATAGAGGCTATAACAGCTCTGTTGGCACCACCAACTACTCCAAGGGATGTCAATAGCATCTTTGGTTCTTCCACTTCCACACATCATCCTCAAAATCAGGTAATTTTAGTTTAATATATGATTATGGAGTCTTTTGGTCATTTTTAATTATTAATTAATTTTTGCAGGAAAATGATGAATTGAGAGGTGAAAGATGAATTCCACGGAGGAGATGATCATCAAGAGGACTTGACTAATTTGGAATGGGAATGCTAGGCTTGATAGATCAATTTCACATGTTATTTGTGAACTTTATTAAGACTTAATAGTATTACTATAATTGTGAACTTTATTATTTTGAGTCAACAATTAAATATATTCTATGTTTATGAATGAAATTTATGTTTTGGAATCTACGTTTATCAATGTAATTTATGTTTAAAATGTCTGTGAAATTTTATGGTTGTCTATTACAGGAATATACCTTTAGGAACAAATATTGTTCCTATAGCACAAACTATAGGAACGGTTCCTCGCCTATAGGAACGGTTCCTATACCGTTCCTATAGTTTTGGCCTATAGGAATTGTTATCATATCGTTCCTATAGTTTCAGCCTATAGGAACGGTTTAGAATCGTGCCTATATGTCTGACTTGTAGGAATGGTTTTGTAACCGTTCCCATAGTTTCGGCCTATAGGAACGGTTCCATAACCGTTCCTATAAGCTTTACCTTTAGGAACGGTTCTATAACCGTTCCTGTAGGTTTATAGGAATAGTTTTCCAACCGTTCCTATAGGCGTGGACGACAGGAACACTTTTAGAACCGTTCCCATAAGTTTGGCCTATGGGAATGGTTTTTTTGGCAGCCTGGCCATAGGGACGAAAATCGTTCCTATAGCCTAACGGAACGGCTGATTTGAGTACACAAGGGGAAACCGTTCCCATAGGTCTATAGGAACGGTTTTATATGTTTTGGGAACACTTTTCAACCGTTCCTATAGGTTAAAAATGATGTAATGATAGCATAAATTGCAATATAGTATCATAATTACACTTGAAGATTCATCTAGAAAGATACTTGGCAATTTTATAACTTCGAGTAAATAAAACTGTGTCGGGTAGACATATTGAATAACATGATTAAAATTGCGTAAAATTTCAGTGAAAAATTTCATATGCTTAAAAACCCTATTATGAGAGGTCAAGACGATATCCTGTCAAATTTGTGGATACTACGATAAAAATTTAACAATTTGAATAAAGTCTAAATATTTATAAAAATGCCATTGCAAACTCTAGGATTTTTAGAAAATTGTAGAAAGGTCTATTTTGAGTAATTCTTGATTTTATGGAATCCTCATGAAGTCTAGTTCATGTCATAAAAGTTTCATAAAATTATGATGTATAGATCCCTCCCGGGAATTTTTTTTGTATGAGCTAGAAATCATAACTTTCATGTAAATAATATGGGTATAAAGTTTAAGGGCAATTGGCTCTAGTACAAGTGGGAGTTTGTTAGTGATATACCATAGAGCCATCATATAATTGGGAACTCTTCATGTACATTTTACATATTTATGAAAGGCTATCTTTATTACTTAGTGCTCATGTTAATTCATTTCCTTGAATAAAGACTTAAACTATATAATAAAGTCCTTGGTATATGACACAGTGCAAAGGAAATCATGAAGAGTTTATGATGTGAGATTCTTATTGCATGTAAATGTGTATATACCTAAATTATCCCTAGTCGCAGTATTAACAAGATAGGACATTGTTAATACAGATAGACTAGCACATGTTATACTTCTTGACTCGTTCAAGCAATAGTTCTCACAAGTTGTGAGCATTGTGATGGTCAGAGTTAACATGTGGATGCTTATTTGAGAAACAAGTTCATTGGAGACCTAATCATGAGATCTTCACAAGAATGTTCAATCTATGTTTGTGAAAGCATATCATATCAGTGGTGCAAGTACGTGGACTTGATATCACAAAAGTATCTTAATTGCCTAGTGTTATACTTTGACTTCATTACTTATGGTTCACCTTTGGGTGTTCATAGCTTGAAGATTGGGTATAGCATGAATCACTTGAAGATAGTTGAGTGATCATCATAGGATTCACCTCCCGATATTTATTTGGGGAGTTTATCTCACTCTTCTTGTACAATCTCTTTATTCAGGAGTCTCTGGCCAAAGCAATATGCGTTTATGAATGTGATTCATAAAGGGCATTTTTGGAATAAATATTTAAGATACAAAAATTTATACATTCAGGACTTGATTAACCTGGATGAGATAAAGAGTGGTGAAAGGAGTTGATTGCATGGTAACTACATATGGAAGGGTGAAATGGTCAAACCACCGACCTTCTGACATTTGGGTAGTCATGATGCTTGGCTAGAAGCCTCTCTTGACTTGTATAAGTGAATTTGTTCATTGAGATTGAATAAAAATTTAAAGAGTTTAAATCATGTAATTCCAATTCAGTGAGAATTATAATTCACTATATACTACCAACATGTTTCAGAAACCCATAAGGTCACACACATATAGGAAGGATACAAATATAAAATAACAATGACATATATGGCATAAGATGTCATTAGGTCCATGAGAAAGAAGAGAGAAGATGGCTTGCGAGGCACATGAGATGGATTTGATCCATCTAGTTGAGTCCACTTATTGGACTCAAACCCATTAGATGGATTTGATCCATCTTGTTTTAAACCCATGGGCACATGAGATGGATTTGATCCATCTTGAGCCCTCTTATTGGTTTGACCACTAACCCTGGAGTACATATTTCCACACCTAGGGTGCAGCCGAAGATAACAAGAAGAGGAGCAAAAATCAATTTTGGTCTCCCTTCTCTCATTGTACCTCTTCCTCTCCACTCTACATTTCTCCTTGTGCCAAATTCCCTTGCTAGCATATAGGAAATTTTGGCTATTGTTGCTGCGCTTGAACCGTTCTTGGATCCATCCTAGTTTGGATACTTTGGAGGTGATCTGATCTAGATCACTGTTGTTTACGATAACCAAGTGATGAGAAGGTATTTCGTTCATCGGATTTGGGTAACTGATCTAACTTTCTCCTTGTTTTCTTCACTATTATTTTTATGATGCAATCAGATCTTGTTTTTAGTGATCAAAGGCACACAAAATTTTGTTTTTTCCGCTGCCCCGTGTGTTAATGATTACCAACAATGGTATCAGAGCCAAAGATTGCATCAAAAGAACAATAGGATTAAGTTACGTAGATTTCGGCTTGTGTGTACTTGTTGAACACGAATTTTGAAATCATCTATGTGATTTTTTATTTGTTCAGACCTATAAAATAGATATTTAATGATACTTGAATATGAATATTATTGGTCTTGAATAAAATCTATTATCTAGATCGATTGGCTAAAGATAGAACCCGAAAACCCTTATTTTAGAGCTTGCGGCTTCTTGTAGTTTGATGGGGTTGTTCTTACTTGTTGTTATTACTTTTTCTAGTAACTAAATCATGGTAATGATGAATTAAAATGTTGATTTTAATTTTGGACAGCATGGATCTATTAAAGGGTTTAATAGAAATAAGAATAAACCAAATGAACCTACAAGGGTTCATAAAAGCCCTAGGACCCAATTTGGGGTTTTTGATTCTTTGTTTCGGTTTTTGAAGATTCCGGATCTATATATTTTCATGATTATTTGATAATTATGAATGTTAATAAAACGTTTCAAGTGTTAAAAATGAATTCCTTTATAATTTGGTTCACAAATTAGTTTTCGTAATCATGCACTTGCCTAGATCCGTTTTCTGGTAATGATAATTTGTCTATCAAGTTAACGACAACTTGGTTGGCCCAAGGAGTTAATTTGAATAGATAAAATTTATCATTTAACACTAAACTTTATGTGCATAATTGTTGGAACTAATGCCAAAGTCGTTCTAATTGTTTTTGGAACAATCCAAGTAGGAATATGATTCATAGTCAAACTTGGAAAAGAATTTCAAAAGTTTAACATTGTCATTTTTATCATGTTTATCTTAATGAGATTAGGATTTGTAAATCTGGAAGTTGTGCAATTTTATTTAATATGATTAAATAGTCATAATTGCGAATTTAATTATTGATTGGATCAATAAAAGCATCAAATTACATTAATTAGCAAATCTAAAAATTGCATTGAGTTTTCAATGAGATTGAATAGTTTCCTTTCTAGAAAGAGTTTCCTTAAATGAAATTTCCGCAAATGTTTTTTCAAAGTTAGAATGTTATTTACATACAAAGGCCGAATTCTATATTTCTTAATTATTTTACCATGCATTTGATTATGCATGGTAAGGATGTATGTTTGGCATGATGATCTAATTATGGAATCTGTGACCAATGAGATTGTTCATATGCATGTTTACTATTATGGTAAATAGGGCCCGCGTGTCCTGCCTTCTTTAATCTCTGCATTGCATTTCTCTTCTCACCTAAATCCCCTCAAATGTAACTTGAGGTTTCTTTTTAGAACAATGTAATTACATTACATAGGATTAGATTAGGATTGGAGTACATGAGCTGAAGGAGAAGAAGGTGGCAGAACAAGAACCAAGAAGATATGCAGTGTGTTGTATCATTTTCTATGTTTTGTTCATGCATTCTACCATGTTTTTATATGTTAATTTCCTTTATGGCTCGGGGAAATTAACATTGAAATTCCATAACTTGATCATGTTTATTTTAGTATGCATGATATGATGTGATTAATATGCTTTTCATGTCTTACAATGCCAATTGTGTTTGATGAGACTAAAAGGAATAAATCCCTCATTTAAAATATTAAGACAAGAACTCCTTTTGTTAATGTAATCAACGAACCAGAGTTCTTTATAGATGTTGGGTTGTTGAGCATACTCAAGCCCACTCTACATCGAATATGTTCAAGATTATATTAACAGGTTTGTCTTAACTTGTTCATTAATTTGTTGAGCATACCCAAGGTTGATGAGCAAGAGGCAGGTTGGGGAAATGAATATGAGATATTCATGTATCAAGGGTTGATAACCCAATGATTTAGTAGTTGCATGAAGATGCAATTTGTTTGAGATACCTACCATCAAAGTTAAAGTTGGCTTGTTGAGCATACTCAAGGTCAAATTTTAACCAAGATGGATACTGACCCACTAGGAAATCCATCGGGCTTTCCCAAATGAATAGTGAGGGCTATTGGTTCGCAATAAAATAGTGGGAGTTAAAATGTGATTAATTAAAGACCTAATTAATGCATTCATGTACATGTGCATATGCTAATTTTTTTTTTTTTCATTCTTTACATCTAGGTGCATTTTAATCATGAGCACAAACTTAAGTCTGCGTTCGATCCTCGACTCGAACAATTTGACTGGCCCCAATTATCTTGATTGGTATCGTAACTTGAGAATTGTTCCCAAGGCTGAAAAGATTCTGCATGTATTAGATGCATCAGGACCACCTGTGCCTCCAGATGATGCTACTACTGATCAACAGCAAGCTTATTTGAAGTGGTTTGAGGACAATGATATGGCAACATGTATCATGTTGGCCTCCATGTCTCCGGAATTTCAAAAGCAACATGAGTATATGGATGCTTATACCATCATCTTCCATTTGAAGGAGCTGTTTGAAGAACAAGCTCTCATTGAGCGATATGAGATATCGAAGTTACTGTTCTAGTGCAGGATGGTGGAGGGAACTTCAGCCGCATCTCATGCACTGGAGATGCTGGGCTATATTGAGCGCCTTATCTCTTTAGGTTTTGTGATGGACCATGAATTAGGTGTAGACCTAATTCTACAATCTTTGTCTCCTAGTTATACGCAGTTGTGCTTAACTATCAGATGAACAAGATCTCCACCACTTTACCTGAATTGGTAAATATGCTCAAGTATGCTGATGATTCAGTGAAGAAGAATCAGAAGGCAGTAATGGTTGTTGGTTCTTCTACTTCCTAGAAGGGGAAGAAAGGCAAAAACAACAAGAAGAAAACAACTAAGCCCCCAGGTGGGATCAAGAAAAAGGGGAAGGTGCCAAGTGCACAAAAGGAGACTGACTCCAAGGGGACTTGCTTCCATTGTGGCAAGGTAGGTCACTGGAAGCGCAACTACAAGACCTACTTAGAGTCTCTTACGGAGAAGAAGCAAGGAACTGCTTCTACTTCAGGTATTTGTGTTATTGAAATTAATACACATACTGCTTCTAGAAACCACTCATGGGTATTGGATACCGGTTGTGGTGCTCACTTGTGTTCTCACATGCAGGGCCTAAGGAGCAGTAGAAAGGTGAACAAAGTAGAGATAGATCTGCGCAGTGCGACTGGAGCAAGAGTTGATGCAGTTGCTGTAGGAACTTATCATTTATGTTTACCTAGAGGACATATTTTGGAACTTGAAAATTGTTATTATGTTCCTTCTTTGTCTAAGAACATTATCTCCTTATCTTGTCTTGTCGAACAAGGTTTTGACATTTCCATTACAAAGAACAAAGGTTGTTCTATTATATTGAATAATATGTTTTATTGTTCTAGAACAAATGTTAATGGAATATATATGCTTGATATTGATAAGGAAATTCACAACATAAATACTAAGAGAGCTAAGAAAGATAGCTTAAAGCCATCTTACTTGTAGCATTGTCTCCTTGGCCATATAAACGAAAATCGCATGACTAAGTTACACAAGTCTGGTAACTTAGGCTCATTTGATTATGAATCATATGAAACATACAAATCTTATTTATCTGGTAAGATGACAAAAGTGCCCTTTAGTGGAAAGGGTGCACGTGCCGATGATGCATTGGAAATCATATATTTAGATGTTTGTGGTCCAATGTCAACACACGCAAGAGGTGGTTTTCTCTATTTCATAACTTCCATTGATGATTACTCGAGATTTGGGTACATATATCTAATGAAGTTTAAATCTAAAGCTTTTGAAAAGTTTAAATAATTCAGAAATGAAGTGGAGAAACAACTTGTCAAAAGTATTAGAACACTTAGATCTGATCGAGGCGAAGAATACTTAAGCCAAGAATTCCAAAGCTATCTGAGAAAATGGGATTATTTCTCAATGGACTCCTCCATATACGCCACAACATAATGGTGTGTCTGAAAGGAGAAATCGAACATTGTTGGACATGGTTCGATCAATAATGAGTCTAGCAGAGTTACCCAAGTCTTTTTGGGGTTATGCATTGGAAACTACTGTTTATGCACTAAACAGAGTTCCATCCAAATCGGTTGATGTTACACCATATGATATGTGGTATCACAAGAAACCTATACTTTCACATATGAAAGTATGTGGCTGTCCTGCTTACGTAAAAAGGAAGATGTCAGACAAGCTAAAAGCTAAATTTGATAAATGCCTATTTGTGGGGTATCCAAGAGAGTCTTTAGGATACTATTTCTACCATCCTTTGGAACAAAAGGTGTTTGCTTCAAAGCATGATGTCTTCTTAGAGAAAGAGTTTCTTCTAAAAGAAGATAGTGAGAGTAGAATTAAACTTGGTGAAGTTCGAGATACACAAATAGAGGTAGATCAACCGACAGATCCCACACCTAATACTCATGATGATGAGATAGTAGATGTACCTAAAGTTACACATGAACCTAGGCGATCTACTAGAGTACGCATACCTCCAGAGAGATATGGATTTCTCATAGATGAGAACAAGGATATGCTGCTAGTAGAAGATAATGAGCCTACAAGCTATGAGGAAGTTCTGAAAAGTTCGAAATCTGAATTATAGCTTAAGGCCATGAAATCCAAGATGGATTCCATGTATGATAACCAAGTTTGGACTTTGGTTGAGGCACTTGAAGGGATAAAACCCTTAGGGTGCAAATGGATCTTCAAGAAGAAGACCGACATGGAAGGTAATGTAATTAACTATAAGGCATGCCTTGTTGCAAAAGGCTATCGTCAAAGACAAGGAATTGACTTTGATAAAACCTTTTCTCCAGTGGCCATGCTTAAATCCATAAGGATATTGCTTGCCATTGCCACTCATTATGATTATGAAATTTGGCAGATGGATGTGAAAATGCTTTCCTTAATGGAAATTTGATAGAGGAAGTGTACATGACACAACCTGAAGAATTCACATATGAACATGGCAACAAAGTATGCAAGCTTCACAAATCCATTTATGGATTGAAGCAAGCGTCTAGGAGCTGGAATATCCGATTTGATGAGACTATCAAAGAGTTTGGTTTCTTGCAAAATATGGATGAACCTTGCGTGTACAAGAAGGTCAGTGGGAGTGCGATCATTTTCCTAGTACTATATGTTGATGACATACTACTTATAGGAAATGATGTCTCAGTTCTTTAATGCGTCACAATTTGGCTTTCTAAGCAATTCTCCATAAAAGACCTTGGAGAAGCAACCTATATTTTGGGGATTAGGATCTATAGAGATAGATCCAACAGGTTGTTAGGTCTTTCACAGTCTACATTCATTGATAAGATGCTTAAAAGGTTTAGCATGGATCTCTCCAAGAAAGGGTTTATTCCTATGATACATGGAAAATCCCTTTCTAACTCCATGTGTCCTAAAACACAAATAAAAAGAGAGAACATGAGTAAGACTCCTTATGCATCTGCTATAGGATCTATCATGTATGTTATGTTATGTACACGGCCCGGTGTATCATTCGCTCTGAGTGTCACGAGCAGATTCCAATCCAATCATGGAGAGGAACATTGGGTGGCTGTAAAGAACATCCTTAAGTACTTGAGAAGGACTAAGGATATGTTCTTGGTATATGGAGAAGGTGACTTAAATGTTAGCGGGTATACAGATGCCAACTTCCAATCTGATAAAGATGATTATAAGTCACAATCAGGATTTGTGTTCATATTTGGAGGAGGTGCAGTCAGTTGGAAGAGTTCCAAACAAGATACTACTGCGGACTCTACGACAGAGGCTGAGTACATAGCAGCTTCTGAGACAGCTAAGGAAGCAGTTTGGATCAGGAAGTTCATTACTAAACTAGGATTGGTTCCCAACATCGTTGATCCAATACCTCTGTATTGTGATAATTATGGTGCCATTGCTCAAGCAAAGGAACCAAGGTGTCATCAACGATCCAAGCATGTTCTCAAACGCTACCATCTAATTAGAGAGATCATTGGTAGAAATGATGTAAAGATTGAAAGGGTCCCCACCGATCACAATGTAGCTAATCCTCTCACTAAAGCACTTACCCAAAGTAAGTTTGACTTTCATGTAAACAATATGGGTATAAAGTTTAAGGGCAATTGGCTCTAGTGCAAGTGGGAGTTTGTTAGTGATATGCCCTAGAGCCATCATATAATTGGGAAATCTTCATGAACATTTTACTTATATATGAAAGGCTATCTTTATTACTTAGTACTCATGTTAATTCATTTGCTTGCATAAAGACTTAAACTATGTAATAAAGTCCTTGGTATATGACACAGTGCAAAGTAAATCATGAAGAGTTGATGATGTGAGATTCTTATTGCATGTAAATGTGTTTATACCTAAATTATCCCTAGTCTCAGTATTAACAAGATAGGACATTGTTAATACAGATAGACTAGAACATTTTATACTTCTTGACTCGTTCAAGCAATATTTCTCACAAGTTATGACCATTGCGATGCTCAGAGTTAACATGTGGATGCTTCTTTGAGAAACAAGTTCATTGGTGACCTAATCATGAGATCTTCACAAGAATGTTCAATCTATGTTTGTGAAAGCATCTCATCATATCAGTGGTGCAAGTATCCTTGGACTTGAGATCACCAAAGTTTCTTAAGTGCCTAGTGTTATACTTTGACTTCATTACTTATGGTTCACCTTTGGCTGTTCGTAGCTTGAAGATTGGTTATAACATGAATCACTTGAAGATAGTTGAGTGATCAACATAGGATTCATCACCCTATATTTATTTGGGGAGTTTATCTCACTCTTCTTGTACAATCTCTTTATTCAAGAGTCTCTGGCCAGAGCAGTATGCGTATATGAATGTGATTCATAAAGGGCATTTTTGGAATAAATATTTAATATACAAGAATCTATACATTCAAGACTTGATTAACCTGGATGAGATAAAGAGTGGTGAAAGGAGTTGATTGCACGGTAACTGCATATGGAAGGGTGAAATGGTCAAACCACCGACTTTCTGACATTTGGGTAGTCATGATGATTGGCTAGAAGTCTCTCTTGACTTGTATAAGTGAATTTATTCATTGAGAATGAATAATAATTTAAAGAGTTTAAATCATGTAATTCCTCTTGAGTGAGAATTATAATTCACTATATACTACCAACATGTTTCAGAAGCCCATAAGGTCACACACATATAGGAAGGATACAAAGGTAAAATAATAATGACATATATGGCATAAGATGTCATTAGGTCCATGAGAAAGAAGAGAGAAGATGGCTTGCGAGGCACATGAGATGGATTTGATCCATCTAGTTGAGTCCACTTATTGGACTCAAACCCATTAGATGGATTTGATCCATCTTGTTTTAAACCCGTGGGCACATGAGATGAATTTGATCCATTTTGAGCCCTCTTATTGGTTTGAAACACTAACCCTAGGAGTATATATATATTTCCACTCCTAGGGTGCAGCCGAAGATAACAAGAAGAGGAGGAGCAAAAATCAATTTTGGTCTCCCTTCTCTCATTGTACCTCTTCCTCTCCACTCCACCTTTCTCCTTGTTTCAAATTCCCTTGCTAGCATATAGGGAATTTTGACTATTGTTGCTATGCTTTAAGCGTTCTTGGATTCATCCTAGTGTGGATACTTTGGAGGTGATCCGATGTGGATCACTGTGGTTTACAATAACCCGGTGACGAGAAGGTCTTTCGTTCCTCGGATTTGGGTAACATATCTAACCTTCTCCTTGTTTTCTTCACTATTGTTTTAATGATGCAATTAGAACTTGTTTTTGGTGATCAAAGGCATACAAAATTTTTGTTTTCCACTGCCCCGTGTGTTAATGATTACCAACATTTGATGGTTAAAAATGTGTCATTTTTATGAGTTTTTCTTTCAGAATTTTATGTTGAAGTAAAAGTATTAGTCTTGATGTTTCATTTTTTTGTTTTGTTTGTAGAAATTGGATTTATTAATGCTTCTACAAAACATAACCTTCAATTTCAAAAGGAAAAGGAATTTTTATCATGCACACCCTCACTTTTTGTTTGATGAAAAAGAAAGAAAATTACTACAAAGATGTAAGAAAGAAGAAATTGAAATTTCGGATTTATTATTTGATATATGAAAAATTGAAATTGTGATGAAAAAGTTCTTTAATTTTTCGGATTTATTTGACATATGCTGTCAGAAAAGAGTTGCATTCATTTTATCTTAATTTGAATCACTCTACGTTTGAGATAAAGCCTATCCCAAGAGCCATAGATACCCTAACCCTTACCCGCATGAAAATTCTTGGTGATCAACGCGGTAAGCGCGCTCGAGGAGGTCCTTCAGATCATGATGATGGTGATGATGATGATGATCAGAACGAGGATGGTGTCGGGGTGTCACGCCCCAACTTAGGGTCGCGTGACTGATCAGGGTTTATGTACTACCCTAAAGCCTACCACATACACTGAATAGCAAAATACTGAGCATACATGTCAACCAGAAAACATACAAGTAGAAGGACAACGACGCAAAATTTTGTTTAATTTAAAACAAGTCTCGAACAAATTTAAAACAATTGTAAAAACAAACCAACTATTAAGAACATCTCGAGTTAGAAGTCAAATACATTTTTTCAAATTAAACATCACTCAGTGTATAAAAAGCAACCATAGACATCACGACTACGACTACTGGACGCTGCTACGAGATCTACGCCACTGACTGCCCTCTAGCTGCACCATGACTCCAAGCCTCACCTCACTAGTTGGGCTCTGCAAAAATAAGAGAAATAAATCGTGAGTCCACATGAGACTCAGTGAGCGGTTCTTCCGAACCTCCATATAAATCTCCAATATAAAAACATGCACATAAGTCAGCAATTTATAACGTTTAGGGATCTAAACTAGTAATGTCCTGACAATCGGCCCATAGGCCAACCTGTATAAACAATATATCTGACCATAGTGGCCCTTCCAGGCTGGCCATTACTCGGTCACTAGAGCCTGCTCAAGAATAAGTGGTTCGGCTCTGCCCAACCTTCACCACAAAACAGTAACTGTCTGCACGGCCCATGAAACACACAAGGAAAGTCAGAGGCAATCACTAGGCCCATCGACTAGGATGGTCAACTAGTCTCAGGAACCCACCGGCTTAGGGATAGCTAGTTTCACCCAACTCGGGTCTACCGTCAGCGTGGCCCACTGACAGAATCTCAAGACCCTCCGCCACTCGGGTCTAACACCTAGCGTGCCCGCTGGTGCAATCTCAAGACCCTAATCACCCGCCGAGCCAAGCATTAGTCGTTCCGACCTTCCATGCTTCTCAGCAAACCATCACAATCACAATACACAAGCAGTGCACTCAATAGTTTTCCTTATATGAACCTTTCGGGCATCCACCCGTATCCGGCCCTACCCCGGGCCTCGTACGGTCTACGCTCAATGTTACCCTTTCTCGGTGTGTACACCTTATATTCTAGGATCAAAATTTGTCACAAGTAATCCTAGTAATTATGTCATTTACTAGCGGAGTTTCAGATCTTGTACCCGTGTCCGAGGTACTAAACAATTACCCAAATGGTTCTCTACCTAGTTCCATGTCACATACCATACATGTTCCTCAATATTTAGCATATCATTGACAAAATATATACAATAATTAATGAATTTCAGCATGCTAAAAATAAGAAGATTCCATAATTTATGTCATCATAATTTCATGCCTAATCGCAGCAGTAATAATTCATAACAGGTTATAAATAATGATTTCAACAATTAAATAATTATTCACAGCAAGTAATTATTTAATCTTAGCATTAGAAAACTAAATTCCAGCAACATGAACTTGTAGAAAACTCTCTAACACATCTCAGAACAAGAAACAATTTACAATTTGTCGATCGGAAGAATCATAATTAGCACAACATTAAATCTATGATTTCTAAGCCTATGATCTCAATAAGCTTAAATATCACAAATTCCGTCTTCGAGTCTTGGTCTACCCATCTCGGCCGACCCCCTCAAGTTGGGGAAAAACCTCCACTCGGTCGGCCCTAGGTCAGTTTGGGAAAACCAATTACTCGGTCATAGTTTCTATCAATTTCCTAAGATTAAGAGCATGACTTAGGATAGTTCTACAAAGATTTAAGCATTCAAAGAATCGGGGAAAAATTTGGCATGGCCTTTCCCTTTTTTTTCCTCAATCGACCGGTCCCTAAATCATCACAAGACGAACATCTAAAATAAGGATCCATACATCGATGAAGAACATGATTTAGGAATTCGAGAAACACCATCAGTCGACAAGAAACGACGCACAAAATCTCGATTCATCACTTCTACATGGTTCGGCCACACACCTCACCTTACCAACCGAGGTTCGACCACTCACCTTGATCTAGGGGAAAAATTGGACGAGTGACGACCCCAAAGCTCTCCCTCTCTCCCTCTCTTCTCGGGCTGCGTGTGGCTCCAATGCTTGAGCCGAACGGCTGCTAAGGGGTTGAGAGTTTAATTCCCTCATTTACCTTTGACCAATTTACCCCTCTCAATTAATTAGCCCCTACTCAACTCAATCTGAGCCCGGCTTGAACCCCGACTCGATCCGCGAATACGATTTCAGATACGACTCTACTAAATCATTTCATGATCATGAAGGAAAGGAATATTTAGCAAAAATTTTATAAAACTTAAATTATACCTTCTACTCGCGATGATTTCATGACTCGACCCGACTAACTCCCGATGCGGTGCGCTGCACCAAAATAAATTCTATATTAGGAAACCTCGGGTCTTACACGAGGGCAGCTCATCGCACCCTCCTACGAATGAGCGGTTGGACATATTAGAGCATCGGTTCACCCAATTCCACATTGATCAACTAGATTGGAATAATTTATGCGGCTGCCCGTATGGATGAGTATGGTCGACGTATAGACCAATATGGCAATCGTGTTGATGAGATGTACAGACGGGCGGATGAAATGTGGCAATACTATCAGACACATCTGCCACCTGAGGATGATTAGTCCCACTATTATTTCAGTGACATTTATTCTATGGACTTGTATGGATATTGTATATGCATCTTGTAGATATGTCCAAACTATGTTGTATTTGACTTGTTGTAGTTGCTTTGATAGTTGAACATCTTTTATGTTTTTTTAGACTTATTTTTCACTTGCATGGTTAAACCATTGTATTAATTAGCACTTTGATGGATGTATGATTTAGCGAGGATTTGCATTATACTATGAATTTTATATTCTTGAATGCTATAGATTGGTATATTATTTCTCTATTTGTGCCCTTTTTGAGTGAGGTCAAAATGGGGAGAAGAATGAAATGTAACCATCATGTTGGGTGTTATAATCCTTACCTTGTAAAGTTGTGGCATGATGATAGAGGGAGAGATAAAATTATACATATGCATGTTGTTAAGGGAGCACCTTATATATCTTCATAATTTTAGCGCTCTCTATTATGCATTTACGAACTCATGCTTCATGCTCTAAAAATGATTAATACGTCACATATACATTTTTATCGTCGATGGTTTGTCATCATCAAAAAGGGGGAGAATGTTGGTCGAGGGTTTTTCCCTTATGTTCTTTTCTCTCTATGATTATTTTGATGATAACAAGCCAAGCCTAACAAAGTTTTTGAAGCATGAAAGTTGCAGGTTTTCATAAAGGATGAAAATCGATATCGTCGCACGCGTCTTCGTCTCGATACGACAAATCATCATGGAAATCTCTAGAAGTTCAATGAGTGCACTAAAGATGCTTTGGAAGAGTTAGAGCACATGTAAAACTCTTGGGAAGATCTTCAAGTTGACGCACTTCGAAAACCAAATCTCGGAAACGAAGAACGCAACAAGAAATTAAAAATGGCTGATTTCCCAAGTTCGGTTGCAAGGGTGGTCGACCGAACGGAGCCCATAATCAATAGAGGGATCTGGTCGCTGGGTCGTCGGTTGCTTGGTCGGTCACCCGACCTTCGACTGGGCTAGCGATTGGGCATCCCAACGGGTAGAAAAACACCCGTTGACGAGCTGGTGAGTTTGGGGGTTTATAAATACTCTCCCCAAACTCTCTCCAAAAAAGTTGTTGATGCCCTAAAACCTCAAAGAGCGAATCTTTGCATCTCTAAGACTCTCTATTGCTCAAATTCATAATCCCTAGCTCTTGATCCCTCATTCTCAAATGCATCTTCATTAGAGTGTTCTTCAAGGGTGCTAGGCTCAAGAAGAAGAGGTGTTCTCATTGTGATAAGTCCTCTTTACTCTCTTCTTATAATAAAGTTGTTTTTTGTTTGTTTTTCATTGATTCATTTGAGTGTGTAATAGACCTAGTATATGGTATATATTGTGAGTTAGTGCTTACCTTGGTATATAAGGTGTAAATCCACTTCTGTAAACGAGGTTAGGAGTAGTTCTTAGGAATTTAGGTGGGAGAGCTCACTTTGTGTGAAGGTGGATACTTTCGATTGTGGAAGTGTCTTCGAAGTGAGTGTAGGATCTTTTCGGTGTAAAATCCTCAATTGTAAGCTTAGGTAGTGAAGTTGGCGGTGTTGCTGAACCATTATAATTTTTTGTGTTAGCATTGCATATTGTGTTTGTATTTAATTGCTATATCACTTGTTTTATCATACTGCTTTAAAGATATAAATTTTCTAAGTCATTCAAGAAATATTTAAAATTAAATTTAGACTAATTGATTAGATAACATACTATTCACTCTCCTTTAATCTTTACTGTGATCATTTTTTTCAATAATTAAGACTAAAGTTGAAACCTTATGTCAACACGGTGTAAAAGAGAAAAAAAAATGAAAATTTAATGTTGCTGGTCAACTAAATGGTCCCAATTCTCTCACCAATTTAGGCTGTAATAACATGTGAGCAACACGTGATGAAGCTCTAATAAATAATCATTAATTGTTTGAGATCTTACAATCATTAGAGATAAACGATGAGACAAGATGTAATCTTTGACTCATAACTCATAAATAGCAAAAAATACCATAGTGATATTTTATTTGAAAAATTAATATAAATATCAATTTATCATACTCCTTGTCACATTAGAAATTAATTTTTTAAAACAAATATAATTTTTTAGAAATATTAATTATATATATATATATATAATGATTAAACACAATAGTGAACAAAAAATAAATCTTGGTTTAATTTTTTAAGATAATATAATTTAATAAAATAATTATGATATTAAACTAGTTTTACTAAAAAAAATTATTGTCTGAAATATGTTTAATTTGTAAACTTAATTTTGCAAAGCAGGGCCCAACCCATGTTTTCTGAAAACCCACCCAAACCCAAACATTGTCATATTGGTCCCAGATTGGATTCTTGCTCATGAAAAATTCATAATATTTTTCATTTTATTGTTACATAAAAATCTATAGCAAAGAGAATTTGTACTAATCAAATCATTAGAGAAGTAGATATATATATATATATACAAAGAAAGGAAAAATGTTGGTTAATTAAGGGCGCCCTGAATGAATAAGAAATGGACAGCTGAGGTCAGGCTTGCATGAAAAACTTTCGAAAATAAGCTAGATGTCGATTACACACCTGAGGTTGGTAAGAACTGAGAAGCCCCCCTAACCTAAGTGGGCCCACCAACGAAGCAACTGGTACAACATTGGGCGGGGGGGGGGGGGTTGGTTTCGTGCAACGCCCCCGCTGCAGGAACAGGCGATTGTCATTTACTTTTGTTTGGCTTCCTCCATTTGGGCGCGTAATGAAGTTTTTATATTCCAATGCACATATTTGAATCCGTCACAATGTCGGATATATTTGTAAGCATTTGGGACTTCGTACATCCAAATGAATCAAATGAGAATTAAGTCACAAAATGCTACTTTTGCTTTGAATCTCTTCATTGCCATGTAAACTCCAAATGCAAGCAATCAAATGATTCCAAATGGGGCAAACATTAAAAAACAATAAAGATATACTTTTTGTATTGCATTATCCATCCAAACATACTTGGAACTGAAACCTTCCATTTGGTAAAGACAAACTTTTGTATCCCTTTCTTCTCCCACTTTATTTTCATATGCACCATCTTAAAATTCGATTAGGTTTTTATTTTGCAATAAAAATCAAATTATTGCTATTGTAGCTAATCAAGCTTATAAATTAGTTTAGCGATTAGAATTGCCACATTGATACAACGTCATTGGTGTCACCTAGTCTTCATCTATCAACTGATAAAGTGCATATGCATGCATGCATGCATATAATATACTGATAGAATAAAAAAATAATAGATAAAGTTGGAAAAAATTTATATGGATAATCCGTCTATATAAATCTCTATGAATTTTTGAATATGAGCTATAATCGACTGAATATGAATGAAGAATGAATAGAAAAAAAAAAATGAATCTCTTCTATTATTCATGTTCAATCATTTAAAATTCATATCCATTCGTTTATAGATTTTTTTTTATCTGAACTTAATAAAGTGCATAAGCATGCATGCAGTTGATTAAATTCTTAATAAAGATGAGAAAATATGAATATACGTGGACCCACAGGATTAAGCTATGTATTTTAACTCATTATATAAAATTTGCTACATATAAGCAACAAATGATGCTACCTTCCAACCACTATATTACTATCATGTAAGATCTCTCTCTCTCTCTTATCTGTCTTAATTCCCAGCTCTGCATATGAGGATGATATGATGGAGTGGTCCAACATTAATTAATTGGCATCTCAATCAATCAATCAATCAATCAAGATGTTGTCCGCCATGAGATGATCACAACAAGACAAGAACAATCTTTGAGCCCAGAAGTCTCTCTTCAGTCTTCTCTCATATCATCTCTCCCATGCATGCACATTGCATTCTCTTTCTTGTTTTCCAATTTCCCCGCAGGCATGTGCATATATAAATTAAGGACACTTGGCCTCATGTTTTACCACTAAATATATTCTTCGTTAAGGAATTGACTTCATATCTCCAATATGGATTAAAAAGTCAAACCAACCCAAGTCTCTAAAGTCTGCATGTTCACATCCACTTAATTCTCTCATCCTCTAAGTAAAAGCTATATCATTTATTTATACAGTAAAAATATTTATATTGGTGCAGTGTCACCATTAATATATGAAGTCATTAAATTAATTATGAGACATTTTCATGTGCTCATCATTTCGGACAGGATATATATATATACACAAATTAAATACGTACGATAATTGGATAAATAATCTCAAAATTTGTCTGCCCTAATTAAATGTGATGGATTAAAAGTCAAAAGAACTCTTCTTGTTGTACATTTCTTTCCATGTGCTCATCATTTGTATTTCATATAAATTGCGCGCCCTTTAACCTAATACGTACTGTTTGACATTTACATATTAGAGAATAAATATATATATATCACAGACCTTTATTTCTAAGAGTTTATTTACTTGGACGATGATCTATTAGAATATATTCAGTGGCATTACTTAAATCAAGGGTAAGCATGTATGATAGGAGTTTTAAAACATAAGAAGGCTAAAATTAATATACAAATATTATCCTTATCAAAATTAATCTTTCTAATATATATATATATATATATATATATATATATATATATAATCTTTTGCTAATTTTGCATTTCTGTATCACTAAAGTAAAGTGTTCTAGGATTAATTTCATCAATTCATAATTGGATTTAATTAATTAAATTCAATTTGATTGCACTTCAACAAATGAGTCAAATTTCTACGCCAAAACAACAAATTATTTTTTAACATACCAAAATTATTTTCCGCGTGCGGCGGTATTTTAGCATTCGTGGCGCGGTTGCTCGAATTCTACGCTGTAGAATTTATTTTAAAAATTAATTAATTTTAATTAAATATACTTAATTAGAGCATTTTAATTAAATTTAATTAAACATATAAATAATTAAATGATTTGATGAAAATAAAAAGAAATTATACCTGAAAAAAGTTAATTAAACAAAAATTATACACAAAATAGATAAATCATACAAATAAATTATACACTAACATGTTAAAAAATTTGATGACTCGAACAACTTTGGTAACCTTAAAAAGGAGAAGAAAAAGATTAGTGAAAAAAAATTGTGGATGAAGAAAACTAGAAGTTACACTTCACTCTCTCTGCTTATCTTAGGTAGAAATCATCCTACCAATGTTAGACTTCTTGTTGTACTAGACAAGGTTAAGGCATCTTTTATAAGTATGACTTGTTATCCTCATGCTCAACATTTAATAGGAAATAGAGATTGTCCATTCATATTCATCATTTCATCAAGAAGCATTATTGGTTTCCATCATCCAAAGTCTCTGGCATTCTACCCAATGGAAGAATGCAACTGATAATGCATAACAAGAAAGAGTAACTTGAGGATGAATTGATTGATTAATGACAAGGAATCCAATATTATTAGTATTGTTAGAATCTGAAATTAAACTCTTGATATAATCATGTAATAATTCTATTCCAAAAAGATCCTCATGATTTTGTGCTTATTGGCTCTTTATTAAATCTAGCCATCTAGGTTCCTACATGTTATAACTATTAGCCTAGCTTAAATTAGTTAAAGCAAATTATTTGATTTGATCTGATTCAAACTAAATCTCAATCTGTTATCTAGATTCTCATTATTTGGGTCTATAATATCTTAGTTAAATTGTATCCACTTTGAATACTAACATTTATCAGCTTGGCTCTTTTTTTTTTTAATCCTATCCACATTAATAGTTGTTGCTGAAGCGATTGCTTAAGCTCATTATAGTAGTAGGGTCCCCACAGCTAGAGTTTCTGCATCCTATAAAAGGATGCAATATGGCAAGAGAATGCCAAAGCTGAACATTCCTAGACGATTTTCGATTGGAACCTGGCATAAAGGTAGTAAAGAGGCCCAGTCAAACAAACAAGTGATTGTTATATATTTTGAAAAGTTAACAATTAAAATTTTTGTTGTATCACAATAAACAAAGTTCTATTATTTCATATTTTCTCACGAAACAGATTATAAAAGTTTAAGCAATAAGTTTGAATAAAGTACCTGCAATAACTCAATGCAAATCTTGCAGTTTGTATGTGTATCATTCATTGTTTTATAGTGCAGTTTATTAACTTTTCCTAGTGATTATTTGTAAAAAATAATTATTTAGAGAAGAATTACAAGTTTAGGGCTAGGTGGTAGCAGTACCTAGGTGCTTAGATTGTAACTAAAAGAAAATTGCTATGTGTTTAGGCAGTCTGAGAATGGCCTGATCAGACACCCATGGAAAGCTTATGAAGAAAATTGACTCAACAAAAAGCTTGACTAGGACTGTTGATAGTCTTTCTCTTTTGATCAAAATAGTAGTGGATAGGTGTGAGGTCTTACAATCCAAATCCTTAGTTGTTTATACGAGGCTTGCTCATCCCCACTAATCTTGCTCTCAATTGTATAGTCACTCTATGCTTAAAGGTTAAAACAAGTCTCCCAACGAAACTATGGTTGTGTTCCCATTGAGTTACTTAAGCTATATCTTTTTGATAAAAACTGCACAGGAAGACCCTCACCAAAATGTCTTTATTATAATATAAATATGTAGATTTGGACCCTAAGTTAACTTTGTGTTCCTTCTAACTTCCAACTATAAAGAATCGCACAAGGAAAAATTTTTAACAATAGGAAACAAGCTAATGTGCATGAGTACACTAAACGATAGCAGTAGGAAAACTTTGGGAGGACTATATTAGTTTCAAAAGAACAACATCTAGACTAGGTTGAAATAATTAGAAAGCTTGATCAGTCTTTTTTTTGTTAATTCGGATAGGTCATCAAACTATCTAAGACCAGTCTTTTTTTTTATCAGTACTAAAAATATGGATAAATCTTGGATCCGTCTCACGAGAAGAGCTAGCACTGATTATATAAGGGGCACTTTCGATTTTTTGAAGTTTGCATTCGAGAAATCGTCAAAAGATGGACAAATATTATGCCCTTGCGTGAGGTGCGTAAATGCATATTGGCATTCCGAAATGGATGTATATGACCATATCATATGTTACGAGTTCCTTAAAGGTTATGTACGGTGGATTTTTCATGGGGAAAATTCTGAACCATCTACTTCAACCGTCCAGACTTCTGAAGATCAACAACCGAGATTTCAAGATGATATGCATGACTTGGTGCTTGATGCATTTTTTGTGCATGCACAAGAAAACATGGGAGACATGAATATTAATGATGTTGATACTCGTTTAGGGGATGACCTAGGGATGGAAAAACATGGGGGAAACTCCGCAGGTGCATTTTTTGATATACTTAGAGATGCTAAGCAAGAGTTGTACCCGAATTGCAGGAAGTTTTCCAAGCTCTCAGGAATTGTGCAACTTTATCATTTAAAGTGTCTTAACGGATGGAGTAACAAGTCATTTTCCATGCTGCTAGAACTCTTAAATGATATGCTGCCAGAGGGTAACACATTGCCGAGGGTAACACATTGCTGAGATAAAAAAAATTATTTCGAGCTTAGGTCTAGGGTATGAGAAAATTCATGCATGCCCTAACGGTTGTATGTTGTTTTGGAAAGACAAAGAAAATGAAGAAACATGTTCAAATTGTGGTTCTTCCAGATGGAAAGAAAGCATAGGTGACTTGGAAGATGACAATCAAGGCACCTCTAAGAGAAAGAAGAAAGCTGCAAAAATCTTGCGTTGGTTTCCTTTGAAGCCGAGATTGCAAAAGTTATTCATGCATTCAAAGACTACATCTCTGATGAGATGGCATCAGGAGGAACGAACAGAGGATGGGTTATTGAGACACCCTGCAGATTCCAAGGTGTGGAAGCAATTCGACTATTTCTATCCCAACTTCTCGTCCGAGCCTCGAAATGTGCGATTAGGTTTAGCTTCTGATGGGTTTAATTCATTCAAGACAATAAATGTCAATCACCGCACTTGGCCTGTCATACTTATACCATACAATTTACCTCCTTGGTTGTGCATGAAACAACCTAATTTTATATTGTCATTGCTTATTCCTGGTCCAAAAAGTCCCGGTGATAAATTTGATGTATATATGCAACCTCTGATTGAAGAATTGAAAGATTTATGGAATGAGGGTGTTGAGACTTTTGACACCTCAACAAATGAAAACTTTCAGATGCACGCTGCATTGATGTGGACCATTAATGATTTTCCTGCATATGCGAGTTTATCAGGATGGAGCACTAGAGGAGAGTATGCTTGTCCTTCTTGTGGTTTTGATACAGTGTCCAAATGGCTCAACCATAGCAGGAAGTATTGCTACATGGGACATCGACGATGGCTAGATCATAATCACAAGTTTCGATATGATAGGAACTCTTTCGATGGAACCCAAGAATTTAGAAGTGCACCTATACCAGCTTCTGGAAGTTCAATATTAGAACAATTAGAGAGATTAAGAGATGGGGGAAATGAGGATTTGACTCGAGGTTGGAAGAAAAAGAGTATTTTGTTCAATTTGCCTTACTGGGAGTATCATCTCTTGCGTCATAACCTCGATGTGATGCACATTGAGAAAAATGTTGACGATAATGTTCTTGGTACGCTGTTAGGACAAGGAAAATCAAAGGATAACTATAAAGCACGATGTGACCTCCAACAAATGGGCTTAAGTAGTGAACTTCATCCAAAAAGTCGTCCAGGTTCTAACGCCACGTACATGCCCAAGGCCTGTTACCAGATGACTCTGCAAGAGAAATATAGCTTTCTGAAAGTTTTGAAAGAGATAAAAGTTCCCGATGAGCTTTCACGCAACCTTTCACGTTGTGTGATACTCAATCAACATAAGCTCATTGGCCTTAAAAGTTATGACTGTCATGTTTTAATGCAAGAGTTTCTTCCTGTAGCAATACGTGGGTCATTGCCTGATAGTGTGAGCTCGGTTATTATTCGGTTATGCCATTATTTTAAGGAGATTTGCTCTAAAGTTCTTGATGAAAGTCATCTTGACTGACTCCCGTCTCAAGTTGCTCTCATATTATGTGAGCTGGAAAAAATATTTCCCCAATCTTTTTTCACCAGCATGGTGCATTTAGTTGTTCATTTTGCAGCTGAGGCAAAGGTGGCAGGACTAGTCATGTACCGATGGATGTATCCAATTGAAAGGTATATAATGTTTATTATAAAATCCTGTATTTATGGTTTTGGCTAATATTGAATTTTAAAATGATCATCTCATTCTTACATTAGATTTCTTCTGACACTTAAGAATTACATGCGAAATAGAGCTCATCCAGAGGGCTCAATTGCGGAAGGATACATAGCCCGAGAATGCCTTACATTTTGTTCCCGATATCTATCAAGAGTTGAGACTCTCTTTAACTGACCTCTTCGAAATGATGATGGGCTTGATGAAGAAGAACCTACATCTGATCGGCCACTTGGGAGAAAGAGGTATCAAGGGTTCAATGTTAGAAAATGAAAACGAGTGTCAAGAGTTCACCTCGACAAAAGGACACTTGTGCAAGCACATCGTTATGTGCTATTTAACTATGATTCGGTTGCTCCTTTTCGAAAGTAAGATTACTTTATAATTAATTAAATTTTGATATGTTATTAATGATAAATTTCTATACTATACTTACGGTTATATGTTCTAAGGCTTTTATTTTTTGAATTTTTAATAAAGGGAGCATGAGGAATTTATTAAAAGAAGCAATCGTCCACGCCGTTTATCAGAATTTGAAATCCAAAAGAAACATAATGAAGGTTTTCCTAACTGGTTTCGTTCACGGGTAAGTTAAATAAGCATAAGTATGTATTTTTCATATATATATATACTAACTCAGGATAAATGATCTAGGTGGCACGTTTATGTGATGAAGGGAAAGTAGACATGAACGATGAAATCATGTATCTTTCCAAGGGTCCTTTGGAATCAACAAAGAAATATACGGGTTTTATGGTCAACGTCTTTAGGTTTCACACTAAAGATCGTGACAAATTATTGAAAACTCAAAACAACGAAGTTGTTGTGTCTGTCAATGCAACAAGCTATGCTAGTGCGAGAGACAGACGTCTTATTGAAGGAGAAATTAATTTTTTTGGCATACTGAAGGACATTATTCAGTTGACCTATCATGGGAGACACAAAGTCGTGCTTTTCAGATATGATTGGGTTGATGTCAATAGAGGGGTTAAGAAGGGTAAATTTGGTTTGACCCTTGTTAATTTCTCTTATTTAATCCACAACGATGAGAGTTTGTTGGATGACCCATTTATTTTGGCATCTCAAGCGAACAAGGTATTTTACATTAGAGATGAAAGACACAAGGATTGGCTCGTTGTCAAATATGTTAAGTTAAGAGACACATTTGATATGAGCAGTGAACCTTTGGGGTAAGATATTGTTGAAACTTCTAATATTGTGCTTGAGAATTTGACCTTGGCTTGTAATGATGTTGATGATGCTGATGGAGTTGATGAAGAGCTCGTTGAAGATGAAGAGCTCATCGAAGATGATGCCACCGATGAATATGGAGATGATATTATCTAGTTTTATATGAACTTTTTAGGCTTTTAATTGTTTTAGTATCTTTTCTGTCATCACTTTTCCTGGACTACTAATTTTTCGAGTATCAACTTGTGATATATTAAACTGTTTCGAGTATCATTTTAAATTCTCTCTCATTGCTTACAAGTTTTCTAAGGTAATTTAACAAACTAGCCGGAGAAGTTCTTCTTTATCCTTCTTGTATATGAAATAATTGATTCTACTTGTTGCATTAAGCATAGTTTTAAGAGATATTGTGGACACCAGCCACATCATTCTCCAAATATAATTATTAGTTGAGTGTCTTCATATAGTAGGTAGATTGATTAAACCAACATTATACATGATTACATTATGTCATCTCAACAGTTTACTTGAGATCCACACTTATTATCTTGTTCCTTATTGAATTGCCATGTAGTTTAAATTTTCTATCTATAGAAGTATATGCAAATTGCAAAGCACTAGCTCAATGCAGCGCTGGAAAATGCCAACAAGAACTAGGAATATTGCCTACTTGTAGGCATCCACCTCCAGAGGAAGTGTCCTAAATATTCCACCTACTAGTTTTAGTTGTTTCTCAAACTTGTGATATCATTTTAGCTGTTTCTCAAGCTTGTGATAACTAAATTTGTTTACCAGTTTAGGATCTATCCTAAAGCTCATTTAGGGGGCTGGCTGCAGCCACAAAATCTATATATGTGCATTTATAGTTTATCAAATTGAATAGCTTCAAAAGTGCACAAAATTATTTGATTGTGCTCTTGTTGTGCTCTTGTTGTTTTTGATCTTTACTTGACCATCAAGATCTTTATTTTTGATTTAGGATTATGATCATTAAATTGTTCTTAAGTCAGTATGTTTATGTATGTGAGTATGTTTTTGTTGCATTATGAACTAACAATCTGTAGGTCTCATATGCTTCTCTCCATAGTTTGGATTGATGTTTGATCATTTTATGCATCCATTTCTTAAATGTATTCATATCAAGCATTCATTTCTGTTTTACATTTATTATCATTATTCTCTCTATTTCTTGTCCTTTCTTCTTAGGCAACAAATGGCAAAACGTAAACGTTTGAATATTGTAGTCGAGCAACATCGGGATGAAACTTCTAACTCGCAAACCAAAGATCCTACACAATTAGACCACCAACCCCAATTTTCTGATCAACATCCTGATCCTAGAACAGATATTTCAAGTACGTCTAGATTACTAATAAAGGATGAACATAAACTTTAATATGCTTTGAAGATATTTTAGTTGTATCAATTTAGGCCTTCTAATATATTGTAGTTGAAATAGATGGTTCACAACAACCTAGAAAGGTTCGAGGTCCCACTCTCATGTCTGATATATGGGATTTGGATGAAAATGAGCGTGATGTTATTGAAGTTGATCCCATAACACATATACCAGCCGGGGGAGATAATGGTGATCTCGCAAGATTTATAGGGACCATGATGAGAATGTCTAACCTTGCCCCGATTGATTACTTGTCTTGGCTCCATATGCCAGAACATATGAAGGATGAAATGTGGAGAATAGTCGAGGTAAAATTCATTCTTAAAATTTATTCTACTTAATTTTCCTTTGTAATTGCTTGAAATATCCAATTGTTTGATTCCTTTTATAGTCAAAATTCAAATTTGTGCCATCTTCAAATGATGATACGAAGAAGTGGGTCATGAGAAAAATGAATGATCAATGGAGGTATTGGAAGTCTAATTTGAAGTTTAGAGGATATGATGATAGCCTCACCGAGGAAGAAATGCTTGCGAAAATGCCTGATGACCATGTTGACAAAGATCAATACACGAAGCTTGTACGATGCTGGTGCACAGAGAAAGCTAAGGTGAGACATTTGAATACACTTTGATTTTTAATTATCATTGTTAGTATGTAAAATTGTGTATAAGACTATAAAAAAATTATTTTGTTATTTGTTTTTTTAATAGGAAATCAGTTCAAAGAACAAAGGAAATCGTGCAAAATATGATGAGCCTCATTGCTTGGGAACAATATCACTTCAAAAATTTATCTGAGAGAAGGTAATTGATCATGTTTATTTTGGCCAATTTTTTTATTTTGATCTTATAATTAAATGACTTTTCAAAATATTCATTTAGACTAAGGAAGCTAATGGGGTCACACCTTCCCGAGCCAAATATACATTGGTAGCCGCACTCGCAAAGATGAAAATATTGTAAATGATAAAGCAACTCAAGTGGTGGTATGTAAAATATATTTCAACTTTTGGTGTTTGGATTATTACATGTGGTATATAAAAATGTTTAGTTCTAAAGGGAAAAATTAATAGGTTACAAGGGAAAAATATTTTATTTAGCTTGAATGGCCCAATTTTACTCTAACAAAAGGATAATAGAGTTTATTTAGCATGAGAGTGTTTTAAATTTTAAGTTATTTCTTTTTATTATATATGAAATTATAGGGTTTTATTTTGTCAATGAACTGTCTTGGAATTGGTTGATCTATTGTTTCATGTCACACTCTCTGTGGGTCTACTCAAAGGGTAACTGCTCCTAATATGAAATTATAAAAAAACACTTATTGTGGATGAAGAAAACTAAAAGTTACACTTCACTCTCTCTGCTTATCTTAGGTAGAAATCATCCTACCAATATTGGACTTCTTGTTGTACTAGACAAGGTTAAGGCATCTTTTATAACTATAACTTGTTATCCTCATGCTCAACATTCAATAGGAAATAGAGCTTGTGCATTCATATTCATCATTTCATCAAGAAGCATTATTGATTTCCATCATCCAAAGTCTCTGGCATTCTACCCAATGGAAGAATGCAGCTGATAGTGCATAACAAGAAAGAGTAACTTGAGGATGAATTGATTGATTAATGACAAGGAATCCAATATTATCAGCATTCTTAGAATCTATTTTTTTTTAAAAAAACGAAAAAGAAAAACTGACCAAACCTTAATAGGGAGTAGAAATTACTTGACTAGAAAGATCCAAGTCAAAAACTTCTTCCCTATACCAGTTCAGATCATTCCATTTCAAAACTTGAATATTACAATGTTCATACATTTTCATCATACTGAGTTTCTCATCCTCATTTACAGTAAAAATATTACAGTGTTCATACATTTTCATCATACTGAGTTTCTCATCCAGATTTTGTTAATCAAACCTGTTGCATCCCAAGGCCATTCTTTCTTCATTAAAATCAATTCTATTGCAGTTTCACAGTAAGATAGCACTTTGACGGTTCCATTACATTTTTTTCTAACATTATTTAGATCATACCAGATTGCTAAAAGTTCCGCATGAAGTGGACTTTTTGCTAGGCAATCTTTGCATCCTCCCCAAGTTACCTTCTCAGTTTCATATATTGCAAAACCATATCCTGAATTCATTCTTCTCTCCATGCAGCATCAACAAAAACCAAAGTTTCTGATTCATCTTTCCTCTCTGGTTCATTGCTCTTCTTATATGGTTTCCTGCTTTCCTCATTTTGTCTGCTATTCCTGTCATTTAACCACATAATATCATTAATCACTTTATTAAAAGTAGAAAAAATACTGCAGATTTTCTTCTCATGCTCTGTCTTGTTCCTCGCTTTCCAAATCTACCATGATGATGTGGCCACAAAATCATTCAGCTTAATCCCCAAATTTGTATCAATTCTGCCAGATTCAATTATCCATCTGCCATCTCTCCATTCCTCATTCATCTGCAAATCAACTCCCAATTTTTTCTGAATCATGCACCAATAATCCTTTGCATACTCACATTCAAATAAAAAATGCTTGTAATCATCTTCATACTTGTTGCAAATATGGCATTTTTCCACTGCTCTCCAATTTATCTCTTCATTCACTATTTTTTAAAAACCAGTATGCTTTCTTTACTAAAATTTATCCCTTCTCAGTTCTCATTATCATTCCACACCCAGTAGTCATTTGTTTCGCTGGTATCAGGATGTATAATTTTAATCATCATTTTAATATTTTCATCAAAACAACTATCTATAATACTCATCCTCCAGTTCTCCTTATCTAACAGCTCATACACTAATTCATATTTATTAAGCTCATTCACATTTATGAATGTAGGCCATTTTGTTAAGAGGAAGTTCATTCAACCAAGGATCTTTCCATATGTCTGTTTTTCTGCCATCTGCTATACATAGCCTCAAGCATTCTCTTAAACTTTTCAAACAATCTGAAAAAGCTCTTGCTTGTTCAGTTCTTTTTCTTCATCCATACTTTTGCCAGGGATGTGGACTACCATACTTGGCCTCATACAGTTTACACCATATAGTCTCTTCTTTATTCAACAAAGGTAATAATCTTTTTGCTAACATTGCTTTCTTCATTGTGTCTAAATCTCTCACTCCCAGTCTACCTTCCCCCTTATTCATAGTAACCTTTTTCCAGCTCAACAATTTTGCACCTCCCTTATTGTTACTGCTCCAAAAAAATTCTTTTGACACCTTTGTTATTTTATTGATATCTTCTCCTCTCACCTATGAAGTCATTAAATTGTAAACATGGATTGAAGCAATGCTGGAGTTTATCAGAACTACCTTTCCTGCTTGGGAAATAGAAGTTTTAGCCCATAAGTCCATCTTAATTCTTAGCTACTACTTTTTCATAGAGCTTGTTCTGTACATTTGTATCTAACCTTTTTGGGGAGATGAAAATTCCCAAATATTTCATTGGGAATTTTCCTTTTTTCATATTTAAATTTATGCAAATCTCATGTTTTATTTCAGGATTACAACTTTTTGAGAAGAAAACTTCAGATTTTGCATCACTTATCTTCTGCCCTATCAGCTAACAGTACAACTCCAATGCCCTTCTTAAATTTCTACATGATTTTTCATCTCCTTTGATTGTTATTATTAAGTCATCTGCAAAGCAGAGATGACTTAATTCAAAGCCTTTGATTTTCAAGGGAAGGATCATTTTTCTTTCCACAAAGTTTCTGATGATGATGGAGAGAAGTTCTTCCATTATGATAAAAAGATACAATATTCAAACTCTTGATATAATCATGTAATAATTCTATTCCAAAAAGGTCCTCATTATTTTGTGCTTATTGGTTCATTATTAAATCTAGCCATCTAGGTTCCTACATGTTATAACTATTAGCCTAGCTTAAATAAGTTAAAGCAAATTTTCTGATTTGATCTGATTCAAACTAAATCTCAAACTGTTATCTAGATTCACATTATTTGGGTCTATAATATCTTAGTTAAATTGTATCCACTCTGAATACTTACATTTATCAGTTTGGCTCTTTTTTCTTTTAATCCTATCCACATCAATAGTTGTTGCTGAAGCGATTGCTTAAGCTCATTATAGTAGTAGGCTCCCAACCATTCTAATGTTTACCCTATTAGTTTTCATTTTGAGTTGCTTACTTGTCCTTTCTATTAGACTTGATTATCTTTTAATTTTTACCTGTTTAATATCAGGAGCACATGAAAACTACTATGAATGAATGTGATGAAACTTCAGAAGTATATACATCTTGGAAGAATGACATATATTCAAAAGTTAAAGGGCCGGAGAGGAAGGGGCGTGTTCGATGCGTTGGTAGCATTGCATCTTCCTCTAAGACAAAATAACTACCATCTCAAGTGTATGAAGAGAACCAAGAATTAAGGGAGAAGATTAAAGGGTTAGAAGGAGTATTTACTGGCATGCTGACTGTACTTCAAAGTCGATTTGGCGATGAAGAAATCACTAATATTGCAAATGTAGCTAATCGACTTTTCAATAAAGAGGTATAATAATTTAATTTGTGAATCTTTTGTAAGAATTATGATCCATCTATATATATTGCTCTCTAAATCATATAGGTGCCAGAAGCCAATAACTGCCCCGAAAATTCTCCAAATAATTTGCTACGTTCTTCTTCGTCAAATCGTCGTGACTCAAATCCTAATGGTAAAAATATTTTAGTACTCCCTTGGATTGTGATGAGAGATGTGAATTGTATTCTTAATGAGAATGAAAAGAGGGGAGGAAGAAATTTCCAAAGTAATCAAGCAATTAATGAATTCAGATATTTCATTAATACATCTGATGCAGGCTTCAAGGGTCCAAGTGTGTTTGAATTGATTCAAGCAAGATTAGATAGGGTCTTGTTTAACTCAAAGTGGTTTGAATGGAATACATATATTGAAGTTAGTCATTTTGCAAAGAATAGGGTCTGATCGCAGACCTTTGTTAGTTAATTGCAGAAATGACAAGGGAAGAACCGGCAAGACAAAAAGCTTCATTTTTGAGCATTTTTTGCTGGAGTATGATGAGTTGGGAAATATGGTGAAACAAGCTTGGAAGCTTGATATTGATAACAGTGACTCATTAAAAGAAAGACATGATTCTCTTGCAAATAAATTTGTCAGATGGAATAGATCAAGGGTGGGCAACCTAGAAAAGAATTTAGAAGAGGCAATAGAAGAACTGAAGAAGATGGAACTGATTTTAGACCAATTGCATTATGCAACATGATTTATAAAGTTTTCACCAAGCTTATTACAAACAGAATAAGAATGGTGTTACATGAAGTGATTGGTCTAGAACAATGTGCTTTTGTGCCTAAGAGGAATATGCAAGACTGTATTTTGATGATAAATGAATTAACCAATTCAGTGTATTGCTCCAAAGCAAAAGCTCATGTTTTGATGCTAAAGTTAGATTTGGAAAAAAGCATATGATAGGGAAAATTGGAGAGTTATCTTTGAGGTTATGAAAAGGATGGGTTTCCTAGAAAGTACGTATGTAAAGCTAATGACATTTGTTCTAAGAAGTTCACAAGCCAAAAAGGAATTAGACAAGGGGATCCTTTGTCCCCTTATCTATTCATAATTATGGAACAGTTATTAACTGAAATGCTAAATGAAGTTGTACAAGAAAAGAGGATATTACCTTTCAGACTAGGTGAATTCAAAATGAGTCATTTGCTATATGCTGATGACATTGTCATCTGTTTTAAAACCAATGAGAAATCTTGAAAGCTTTTGAAGTCTGTCCTGGATTTATACTGTGAGATAACTGGGCAAAGAATCAACCAAAAAAATCAAAAATGTTCTTTCCCAAACATTGTAAAGCTGAATTCAAACACAAAATATGTCAGTATTTTGAGATGAAGGAAGGGAAATTTCCAATGAAATACTTGGGCACATACATTTCTCCTAAAAAGCTAGACAAGGAACACCAAAAGATCCTGATTCAGAAGGTTAAAAGGAAAATGAAAACCTGGGCATGTGGACAACTATCTCAAGCTGGCAAGTGCACTTTGATAAGTTCTATAATAAGTTCCATACCAGTGCATACACTAATGTCCTCCTGGGTGAGTGAGAAAATAATTCAAGAAATTGTGAAAGCTGAAAAAGATTTTTTCTGGAATTCCAATAAGAAAACCAAGTCGGCCAGATTAATCAGTTGGAACTGTGTTATTGATAAAAGGTGTAATAGAGGCTTAGGTATCAGGAATCTACATATTCTAAAGAAGGCAAAAATTGCAAAAAGGGTTCTTCCCATTCTTAACAATGAAAGCTGCAATTGGGTTCAACTCATCAATGCTAAGTATGGAGCAGCTCACCTTTGGAATAGAAGCTATGGACATGGTGGTTCCTGGGGTATGAAAAGCATAGTTAATTGTATGTGTGCTTTAAAAAGAGGTTTAATGAAATCTTTGGGAGATGGAAAGCTAACAAAAATCTGGGAGGACCCTTGGATAGATCAAATTCCTTTATCTAAGTGGCCTACATTTATTGATGTCAATGAATTGTTCAAGTATAGCATGGTCTCAGAATTGGTAATAAATGAGAGATGGAATAGTAATGTTATAAATAGTTGCTTTGGAGATTCAATTTGCAAGAAAATAGAGAAACATTGGATGGCCAACAGAGATGAAAAAGATAGTTGGGTGTGGTGTAAAAACAAGTATGGAGAACTTTCAGTTAAAGAGGCTTATGGTTTCTTGAAAGATAATTGTGAAAATTTAAGCAACTCTGATTTTAAATGGACAAATGTTTGGAAATTAAAAATACTAGAGAGAGCTAAAAATTTTGTTTGGAAACAGTTGTGGAAGAGGCTTCCAACTTCAAGTTATTTTTGCTCTTTTTCTGATTTTGAAGTAGAGAATTTCCTTGTTTGCAAGCAAGGGGAAGATGATTCTAACCACTTCCTTTCTGAATGTCCATTTGCTATGGAATACTAGGTTTTGTTGCAGGAGTAACTAGGAGTAATGTTTAAATATTTTGATCATTGGAAGGAAGAAAAGTGGCTGAAGGAAAATGAAGAGTATAACAGTGACTTTGGGAGCAAGATTGTAGCTATGATAGCAATATCTCTTTGGTTACTGTGGAAGAACAGAAATGCTTGTAAATATTTAGGGAAGAGGGAGAGTCTAAACTTCCTATTTGTGAAAGCTTTTAATCTAACTATGGAATATAGCCTGCCAAAACTACAATCGGGAAAAAGTAACCAGATTTGTAATGGTAAAAGTGAAGACTTGCCATTAAAGGAGCTATTGGGAAAAAGCAATAGAATTTTATTTTGTGACGCAACCTTGTCACACCCCAACTTAGGGTCGTGTGACCGGCCAGGGTCTATGTCCTACCCCGAAGCCTACTACATACACTGACTAACAAGAAATCGAAAACACATGAATAAAAAGAACGATGCAGCTTTATTCAAATTTTTAAAGAAGATTCACAAGTTTTAATAAAAGGAAAAGTTGTGAAACAACAACTCTAATATGAAACAACTCAAATTTAAAGTCGAATACATGTTTTCAAATAGACACTCTCAGTGTATGAAAAACAACAGTCCTAGACCTCTAGACTATGACTACTGGACGTTGCTGCGAGATCTACGCCACTGCCTGCCGTCCAGCTACACCATGACTCCAAGCCACAACTCACTAATCAGGCTCTGCAAAACAAAGAAAATAAATCGTGAGGCCACAAGGGACTCAGTGAGCAGTTCTTTCGAACCTCCACATAAATCCCCATTAATCACACACACACACACATAAAGTTAGGGATCTAATTTATTTTTGATATGACAACGAACCTCAGGGGTCGTCCTGTACGGACTATACATTTATGTAACTAGCCATAATAGCCCAACTAAGCAACATGGCACCCGGCCATTAGGGCCTGCTAATGAACTAGTGGTTCGGCTCTAACCAGTCCTACCACACAATGATAGTAATATACTGGGCGTACAGCCTACATAACACACAAGTGAACTAGGGAAATCTCCAGGCCGTCGACTAGGATGGTCTGCTAGTCTCCGGACACCTACTGGGTTAGGGATAGCTAGTCCCACCCAACTGAGATCTGACACCTAGCGGGCCCACTGGTGCAATCTCAAGACCCAAATCACTGGCCGAGTCAAGCATTAGTCATTCCGACTATTCATGCTTCTCGGCTGACCACCACAATCACATCATACAAGCAAAGTGTCCTAGAGTTTACTTATTTAAAATCTCGAGCGTCTGCCCGTGCTCAGCCTTTTGTTCCGGCTGTATCATGCACATATTATTGTTCGCTGAATGTTTCTTAGGTGTGAGATCTAACTTGTCTACTTTTGAGTTTCCATAAATAACACACATTTTATAGTTTCATGTAAATCATCTAGCGTCATATGCTACCTTTGTTGTTGTAAACTACATGTTATAAACTTGGGAATGCACCCAATAACAATACCGCACAACATATAATCTATAAATAAATTACTTCACGTCACCTACTATGTATAGCCACATGATTCAAATGATAATGAATTTAAATTCTGCATTTAACACTAATTTCAACAAGGAAAGAAATTATCTAGCATGGTAAAAGTACAACCCAAATTTCGAATTTAGATAGGGAAGATCTAAGAATGGTTACTATCCTACCGTACTACTAAATACATGCACCCACGTAGTTGTCTTCCTTAGTTAGAGTCTTACCTTAATGTCATCTTAATTCTACTTGTCAATCTAGGCAACCTTCATTTCCTATTGTTTTGAGTATTCCTACTCATGAAGCTTAGTTTCTAGAGGCCACCACCCCCTCCCTCTTGCTCGGCCGAGACTTGAGCAAGGCATGCCTTGCTCGGCCGAGTCTTAAAGGGTAGGAACAAGGAGGAAGAACTAACCCCAATCCTAGTATCTTGTTTCCAATCTTGCCTAACCAAGCCCTTGATCGATATGTACACCCCTTGCTTAGCCGAACCCTGCACATGGGTTGTCCCCTTGTTGGCCGAACCTACAAGGCTTAGAGAAGGAGTTTCAATCCTCATTTCCAGTAAATAGACTATACATCCACTCGATATAGATTCAAGATCGATTAAAAAGGGGTTCATACCCATTGAGGGAATTGGGAAAATTTCGGCATGGCCTTTCCCCTTTTCCCTCTACTCGACAGCCCCTAAAACATCAAGATCCAAGAAAACTACGATAGATCCGACGTAATAACAATTAAAACAGCAATGCGAAGATCAAAGTACCATAAATTGACGAAACCTCGCGACAAAATCTCTACCTAGCAGTCCTAGGGGTTCGGCCACACGCCTCGCCCAAGCAACCATGGAAAAACAACTACTCACCTTGATTAAGGAAGAAGAAGGGATGGACATTGGTGATCTCGATCTTTCTAACGGCGACACAATTTTCGGCGCCGACCCAAGATCTCCCCTCCTCCCTCTATTTCTCGGGCTGCGTGCGGCTCAAAGATGAGCCGCACGACTATAGATGAGGGGTTTTATTCCCTCATCTACAAATGACCTCTATTCCCTCTAGCCGCACAGGCTCCGATTCGATCCACACACACGAGTCAAACTCGACTCTAATAAGACATCTAATGCATAAAAGGAAATGTCCATTTAACCAATTAAACTTCATAGGTCGAGTTATACCTTCTACTCGAGGTGATTCTGTGGCTTGACCTGACTAACCCCTGGTCCGATGCGCTACACCATTTTAGATTTCTATATTAGGAAAATTTCGGGTCTTACAACCTTGCCCCCTTAAAGGAAATTCATCCTCGAATTTTGATGAATTATAAAGGCTTACTGACTCTCCAAACAAGAAAGGGTAGCGCTCTCTCATGTCTCGCTCTACCTCCCAAGTGGGTTCTTGTTCGGAGTGGTGCTCCCATCTAACTTTAATCAAGGAAATTTCCTTGGACCTCAGCTTCCTGATCCGTCGGTCAAGTATCTCCACTGGCTTCTTCTGATACGAGATCGTCGTGCCCACCTCAACTGCAGTCGGCTCGATCACGTGGGACTCATCCCTCACATATCTCCGGAGCATTGACACATGAAAAACTGGGTGAACTCTGCTCAGGCTAGGAGGCAAAGCCAGTTCGTAAGCCACCGCGCCTCTCCACTTGAGAATAGGGAAAGACCCAATGAACCTAGCGCTCAACTTCCCCTTCTTCCTAAATCGGACTACCCATTTCATGGGGGAAACCTTTAGGAACACCAAGTCGCCCTCAGCGAACTCCAACTCTCTGGCCTTCTTATCAGCATACATTTTCTGACGACTCTGGGCCGCCAACAATCTTTCCTTTATAATTTTCACCTTCTCTACCGCTTTCTCAACTAGATCAGGACCGACCATGAGTGATTCTCCGACCTCAAACTAGCCCACAGGAGACCTACACCGCCGCCCATACAATGCCTCGAAAGGAGCCATGCCAATGCTACTGTGATAGCTATTGTTGTAGGCGAACTCGATCAATGGTAGGTGTTTCTCCCAACCGTCGGCCATATCCATGACACACACCCTCAGCATATCTTCCAAGGTTTAGATGGTTCTCTCAGACTGTCCGTCTGTCTGCGGATGGAAAGCCGTGCTGAAATGTACTTGAGTACCCCAAGACTTCTTGGAAGGACTGCCAAAACAGGGCTGTGAACTAAGTTCCTCGATCAGATATGATTATCATTGGGGTACCATGATAAGCCACAATCCTGTCTAAAAATAGTCTGGTGTACTGCTCCACAGAAAAGGTTGTTTTCACCGGAATGAAGTGTGCGGCTTTGGTTAACCGATCCACTACCACCCAAAATGGAATCAAAACCTCCTCTTGACTTAGGCAACCCGATCACCACGTCCATGGTGATTTTCTCCCACTTCCACTCGAGGACCTCGAGATTTTGTAGCAGCCCAGCGGGCTTCAGGTGTTTGGCCTTCACCTACTAGCAGACCAGACATTTGGATACAAACTCTGCTACCTCTCTCTTCATGCCCTTCCACCAGTAGTGTTGCCTTAAGTCTCGGTACATTTTGGTGGCTCCCGGGTGCATCGTGTAAGTGAAACTGTGACCCATTTCCAAAACCTACCGGTGTACCTCTGCCATGTCAAGCACCACGATCCAGTCTCTGAACCTTAGAACACCCTCTGAGTCGACCCTGAACCCATCATCTGCGTCACCTCTTCGCACCGGATCCCTTGTCAGAGAACAAAATGTGTCCTCCTCCTGCGAGGCACGCAACATGTCCACCAAGGTGGATTGTACCCACAGGTGTGCCACCAAGGTACCTGAAGCTGACACAATCAAGGTTGCACCCCCATCCAGACACAGCGCTAGCTCTCGGGCTAGGGGCCTTCGCCCGATTTCCAAATGAGCCAAACTGCCCATGGATTTTCTGCTTAAAGCATCCGATACCACATTGGCTTTCCCTAGATGATACATAAGAGTGCTGTCATAATCCTTTAGGAGCTCCAGCCAGCTCCTCTGCATAAGGTTCAGCTCTTTTTGGGTAAGCATGTACTGTAGGCTCTTGTGATCCGTATAGATCTCGCAAGCCTCTCCCTACAGATAATGTCACCAGAGCTTTAGTGCAAAAACCATCGCCGCTAGCTCTAGATCGTGCGTCAGGTAGTTATTCTCATGAACTTTCAGCTGGCGGGATGCATAGGCTATGACTCTGCCAAACTACATCAGAACGCAGCCTAGGCCAACCCGAGAGGCATCATAGTAGACTACAAACCCTACTGAACCAGAAGGTACGGCCAACACGGGTGCCGACGTCAAGCATTCCTTGAGCTTCTAAAAGCTCGCCTCGCACTTGTCGTCCCAAACAAACTTGATCTTTTTCTGAGTTAATCGAGTTAAAGGGGCTGCAATCCTGGAGAAGTTTTCTACAAACTTCCGATAGTACCCGGTCAACCCAATAAAATTGTGGATCTCAGTCATGCTGGTTGGCCATCTCTAGTTCTGCACAACCTCCACCTTTGAGGGATCCACACTTATCCCTTCCTTGGGCACTACATGGCCCAGAGACCCTACACTCTCTAATCAGAATTCACACTTGAAGAATTTAACGAACAACCAGTGCTCTCTGAGGGTTTCAGGACCATCCTCAAGTGTCCGGAGTGCTCCTCCTCACTCTTGGAGTATACCAAGATGTCGTTAATGGAGACAATCACAAAACTATCTAGGTACTCCTTAAACACCCTGTTCATCAGATCCATGAAAGCAGCAGATGCATTGGTTAGACAAAAAAGACATCACTAGAAACTCGTAGTGGCCATAGCGTGTCCTGAAGGCAGTCTTAGGCATATCGCAGTCCCGGATTCTCAGCTGATGATATCCTGACCTCAAGTCTATCTTAGAAAATCATCGTCCCCCCTATAGTTGGTCAAACAAATCGTCTATCCTCGGCAGTGGGTAACGATTCTTAATTGTCACTTTATTCAGCTGCCTATAGTCGATGCACATGCGCATAGACCCATCCTTCTTATTCGCGAATAGCACCGGAGCACCCCATGCTGACACGCTCGGTCGGATGAAGCCCAGGTCCAGCATTTCTTGCAATTACACCTTTAACTCCCTAAGCTCGGTCGGCGCCATCCTATAGGGTGGGATGGATATCGGCTTCACCACGAGCTGCAAATCAATGCCGAAATCAACCTCTCTCCTGGGCGGAAATCCCCGCAACTCCTCGGGAAACACATCGGGGAACTCGCAGACTACTTGAGTTCCACTGGCATCCCCTGCCGCACCCTCCTTTTCCTCGGCCACGAATACGAAGGACAAGAAAGACTAGCAGCCACCCTGAAGCAGTTTACGAGCTTTAAGGGTTGAGATGACCCCAATCGACTCGCTCCTTCCTTCTCATTGGAAGGTGAACTGCGGCAATCCGGGTTTGTTGAACACGACTGTCTTAGCCCTACAATCCAGCAACGCAAAGTGCTCCACCAGCCAATCCATGCGGAGAATGACGTCGAGTTCAAGCATGGGCAGGAGTGTCAAATCTACCCTCAATGCAAGGCCGCAGATGTAGATTTCGCAGCCTTGGAAAATTGATTTGGCTATGATTGCATCACCCATAGGCGTTGCTACTACAAATGGCCCGTCAAGCAAGGAAGGTGCCATTGGAAACTCAGCAGCAAATTTGGCAGATACAAACGAGTGCGTGGCACCCGGATCAAATAGAACATAAGCAGCAGATGAACATACTAAAATAGTACCAGTTACCACTGCTCTAGACACCTTTGTCCCTTCACGATTCATGGCGAACACCTTGGCAGATAGTCTCTCTGAATGGCTAGTCTGCGGCCCCCTGTTCTGCACCTGCCCTCAGTGAGCCGCTGACCCAACTGACATAGGTGCCTTTCATTTTGACTGCTCGAATTTCTGACCAACTTTCTCTGAATAGTCCATCTTGAAATGCCCGACCCGAACACATTTATAACAAGCATCTGTGAGGCCAAGACAGGCCCGCTAGTGCCTCCGACTGTAGCTGCCACATTGTGGTACCTCAACCTTCTGAGAAGCACCTCCTGACCCTGTCGGCCTTACTGTTCCAAACCGTGGGACCCGACGTCCACGGGTACCACTTTGACCTCGGCTCTGCTGGTGGTCTGTGGTGGTCACCGCCCCCTCTGAATGCCATGGTCGACTCCCAGATCCTTGCGGCCGAAATTTCATCTTGGTCGGCCTGTCATTCTTCTCGAATGGCACCAAGGCTTCCTTCCGAAGCGCTTCATCCACCACCCAAGCCAGAGTGGAGTCCTCGGTATAGTGGATGAGCCTGCTAATCTAAGGCCTCAAGCCCCCAATGAACCTCTTGACCCTGGCAATCTCAGATGCAACTAGGGTCGGATGATATTTGTAAAGATGGTTGAATTCCATCTCTTACTATTGTAGGAGAAATGGATACACTAGAGGGGGGGTGAATAGTGTGTTAACTAAATCATTTAGCCTAAGTTCTGGTTTTAATCGTTTCTTGAATGGTTAGGCTAAGCACAATATTTATAGCACGCGGAAGCAATGAATATGAAGCAATAAACACAAGCAAATATAACAATGCTAACACGGTAATTTATAGTGGTTCGGCCCCAATGCCTACTCCACTACCTAAGCACACCGCTTAGGATTTCGAAACTAAGTTTTACTAGATTAATTAGTTTCCCTTACATAGAGGACTTTGACTCGAAGAGTCGCATTCTCGACCTAAGGTACTTCCACACCCAGAAGTCTCCACCTTCTTATCGAGAGGACTCTTCCACCTCAACCCTAAGGGACAACTTACTTAATCCTAGTAAAAACTAAGTTTACACAAGTGGCTTTACTCCTTCTACACCAAGGATACCACTTTCATACAAGACCTAACAACCTAGGTCTTCTTACACGCTCAAATCCAAAAATAGTTCAAATAATAGTTAAAATTACAATTGAAAAAAGCTTAAAAATAAAACCAAGGAATCGTGCTCTTTTCCAAGCCTTGGAGCCTCCAACTCGCCAGAAGATAGACTCGAATCAATTCCAGAGTTGAGGAGCTGATGGCGCTTGAAGAAGAACTTGACGGAAGAACAGAGCGCGCTCCAATCAATCTCTTTGAAGGCTTTAATCTCCTTTTAGAGTGCTCAAATAAATCTGTAGGAGTGAGTGTAAGAGGGTTAAATGAGATATATGAGGTATATTTATACCCTCGCAAAGAAACGGTAGCTCAATGAATATAAAACTATCTGTTGCAGTTGCCCGACCGATTGGTCGGTCGACCGACCGATCGATCGCTCAAAGTGACCACCGCTTCCTCTCTGTATGCGGTCGACCGACGGGTCGACGGCCCAGACGCAAATCGCTCGATCCCACATTCGGTTGACCGACTCATGGAACTTGGGTCACGCGACTGCGCGATCCTTAATTCGGTCGACCGATGAGCATTCTGCTCATTTTAGGCCTCTGTCGACCGATCGGTTGATCGAATTGGCTATTGCCAATTTCCTTACCCTATTCGGTCGATCGCTCGGTCGCTGAACCTAGGTTGAATTTGGTTTCTTCAGCCTTTTTCTTTCGCTCTTCATTTCCGAGTTCCGACTTTCAACGAGCATCAACTTGGAGATCTTTCTATGTGATATTTGGACTCATCCAAGACGTCTTTGGTGCACATGTCGATCTTCGAGAAATTCCACGACGAACCCGAGCGCGACGATCAATGTCCTTCAAATTTTCCGATTTATCCGATCGAGGACATCGAAAGCTAATCGATATGGAACCTGAAAGATTTCTCGACGAAATATTAGTTCCATGTTTGTTATCATCAAAACCGAGATTATGAGATTAAGACCAAGGTTGAAAACCTAAAGCCAACAATCTCCCCCTTTTTGATGATGACAAACATCCTTAAGAAAATATATTCATTAAAACATATAGGATATCAACTAAGGGATTTCTCCCCCTATCAACATGCATCTATGAAAATAAACTCCCCTATCTATATGTATGGATTTCCTATATTTTCCTCCCCTTTATCTAGAGCAAGCTTCATTCAATGAAATTTGCCTAAGTACTAAATTTCTACCTACTCATGAGAATTCAAGGGTTTAGCATGCAATTCTAATAATGAGTATAGAGACATAACTTAAGTTTAAGCATTGAGGTATAATACTAAGATTTTGAATTTTTCAAAGTTATACCTTATTCATGATAATTTGCCAAACTAATCTTTTTCTTACTAATTAGCCTTCCTAAAAACTTTATAACTTGCAAGTATACTTTATAGTAGAAAATGAAATCAAATCTACATGCAAGCTATCAAACTAAATAGTGAAGAGAAAAACCAAATATCATTTTCAAAATTCAACTTCACTAAATAGCATGAGTTCATTTTCATAATAATCATTCATGATAACAAAATGAATCAAGAGATCTCAAAATATGAAATTTTGAAAAATAAGATGTCCAACCCTTCCTATTGGTTGAAAACCGAAAGTCACAATTAGTCTACGATTTAAAACCGCACGGTCGCATGAGCCCATTACAGGCTACATAGGTCTCCGAAGAGACCGAAGATCAAAAACAATCAAAAATCAGTTGAAATATATTAAGAGTGGGGAAATATACTAATATTAAGCATATATGAAACTCCAACTCTAATTTAATCAAGAGGTATAGGAAATGATACTAAAGTATTTGATGCCAACTTTACCATAGGCATCATGATGACTTGAAGTTGGAACTTTGAAATGGTACAAGCTATGAATCCTCAAGCAACTTCAATCAACCAACTTCATCTCACCCTTGTGTGGTGGTTCCCCCTACAATAGAAGATGATATCTTTCGTACCCAAATGCCTTTGGGTCTTAGGGAGTCAGTGGGCTTAGGTACCCAAAGTGTCTTCACAACACTTGGGTTCATTTTGAAAGCACAATCATAGATGGCATGCCCATACACACCACAATAAAAGCAATGTCTATTAAATTTCTTTTTGTTTTTGCTATGGACATGAGATTTATTATTAGAATGCTTGACATGTGAAACATGATAAGTATGAGCATTCTTAGAAACATCATTCTTCTTCTTATGATCATGAGATCTAGAAGTTGAATGTTTAACATGAGATTTAACATTAGTATGAACATTCTTTTTCAAAAAATCATTTCTACTAAAATTCTTACATGAGGAAATATTTTTCATTTCATTCACTTTCTTGTTTATGTTTAGAACCTCATTTTTCAAATCAATCATGGATTTTTGAATAGCATGCAATTGAATTTTTAACCTGCTATTTTCATTCATTAAATTATCATTTTTATGGTTCAAGTTCTTAATCTCAAATTTCATATCATCATGGCAACAACCAAAAGTGCTAGTATTCAATTTTTCATTTTCTAATTCATTCACATGAGAGCCAAGCCTTAAATTTTTCTTCTTTAATTTCCTATTTTCCTTATTCTTTTTCATAAGCAATTCATACATCTTTTTACATTCTTCTAGTAGTTCTTCATATGACATATCAAGAGATTTTGAGCTACTAGAATCATTATCATTAGCATTTTGAACATGACTAGAAGATGGAGAATATACCTCATCTCGAAGACCCATGAGGCAAATGTTTGATGTAGCTTCATCGTCATGTCTAGAAGAGGCTTCACTTCATTTGGATGTGGATGGAGAAGCACACTTCTTCTTTTTGGATTTCTTCTTCAAGAGAGGACAATTCATCTTCTTGTGTCCCGTCTCTTGGCAAAGAAAGTACCTAAGTTTTCGTTTCTGATTCATGCTTGTGCTTCTTTGGCTAGAAGTGCTTTGGGCATCAAAATCGAGGTTAGTACTTGGGGGATGACCATTGTCATCACCACCCTCAACAAAAGTATTAAGCTCTTCGGTTTTAGCATAATCGTATAACATATTTAATGTTGCCCAAATATCAAAAGCGAAAGAATAATGCATAACCTTTTCAAGTATTTCATTTGAAAATGAGCAATATAGGAGATGCGTTGTTTTGGCATTCAATTCAAATAATATAACTTGTTCTTGAGTCCAATTATTTATGTCAATGGTGGGCTCAACGTACTCATTCTTTAGCATGCATAATAGATCTAAATTTGTGTTTTAAGAAAGGTATACATCCTACTCTTCCAAACACCAAAGTTTTCTTCATCAAACCTAGGTAGTGAAAATGCTATACTCTCTAGTGCCATTTTTCGGATCGAGGCAAGATGTAGATGAGATAGTGAAATATCAATCCACGACCTGCTCTGATACCAAATGTAGGAGAAATGGATACACTAGAGGGGGGTGAATAGTGTGTTAACTAAATCAATTAGCCCAAATTCCGGTTTTAATCGTTTCTTGAATGGTTAGGCTAAGCACGATATTTATAGCACGCGGAAGCAATAAATATGAAGCAATAAACACAAGCAAATATAACAATGCTAACACGATAATTTATAATGGTTTGGCCCCAATGCCTACTCCACTACCTAAGCACCCCGCTTAGGATTTCCAAACTAAGTTTTACAAGATTAATTAGTTTTCCTTACACAAAGGACTCTGACTCGAAGAGTCGTACTCTCGACCTAAGGTACTTCCACACCCGGAAGTCTCCGCCTTCTTATCGAGAGCACTCTTCCTCCTCAACCCTAAGGGAAAACTTACTTAATCCTAGTAAAAACTAAGTTTACACAAGTGGCTTTACTCCTTCTACACAGAGGATACCACTTTCATATAAGACCTAACAACCTAGGTCTTCTTACACGCTCAAATCCAAAAATAGTTCAAATAATAGTTAAAATTATAATTGAAAAGAGCTTAAAAATAAAACTAAGGAATCGTGCTCTTTTCCAAGCCTTGGAGCCTCCAACTCGCCAGAAGATAGACTCAAATCAATTCCAGAGTTGAGAAGCCGATGGCGCTTGAAGAAGAACATGACGGAAGAACAGAGCGCACACTAATCAATCTTTTTGAAGTCTTTAATCTCCTTTTAGAGTGCTCAAATAAATCTGTAGGTGTGAGTGTAAGAGGGTTAAATGAGATATATGAGGTATATTTATACCCTCGCGAAGAAACGATAGCTCAACAGATAGAAAACTATTCGTTGCAGTCGCTCGGTCGATTGGTCGATCGACCGACCAATCGATTGCTCAAAGCGACTGCCGCTTCCTCTCTGTGTGCGATCGACCGACGGGTCGACCGCCCAGACCCAAATCTCTCGATCCCACATTCGATCGACCGACTCATGGAACCTAAGTCGCGTGACTGCGCGATCCTTAATTCGGTCGACCGATTGGTCGACCGATGAGTATTTTGCTCATTTTAGGCCTCTATCGGTCGATCGACCGGTCGACCAAAGTAGCCACTGCCAGTTTTTGGCAGTGTTCGGTCGACCGACCGGTCGACCGAATTGGCTACTGCCAATTTCCTTACCCTATTCGGTCGACCGGGCGGTCGACCGAACCTAGGCTGAATTTGGTTTCTTCAGCCTTTTTCTTCTGCGCTTCGTTTCCGGGTACCGGCGTTCAACGGGCATCAACTTGGAGAGCTTTCTATGTGATCTTTGGACTCGTCCAAGACGTCTTTGGTGCACACGTCGATCTTCGAGAAATTCCACGATGAACCCAAGCGCGACGATCAATGTCCTTTAGATTTTCTGATTTATCCGATCGAGGACATCGAACGCTAATCGATATGGAACCTGAAACATTTCTCGATGAAATATTTGTTCCATGTTTGTTATCATCAAAACCGAGATTAAGAGATTAAGACCAAGGTTGAAAACCTAAAGCCAACAACTCTGACACTGACATGCCACCAGCCTGGCGCAGTAAGTACTGTTCTTCCACAGTCACCCTAAATTCCTCCCAAGTGGGAGATGGCGCGCCTGTTGCCCTGCGAGCCCTCCAATTGTGTAGCCAGACCTTTGCTAGTCTCGTCTTTTGGAGTCCGACCATACGGGCTGCTGCCTCTGACGAGCACCCCAGCTCCATGGATAGCTCGTAGTAGTCCCCCAGAAACTCAGTGACTTCCACCTGTCGATCTGTTCCGATGAATTCTGGTGGCTTCAGCGTGACGAAGTTAGCATAGGATGGGGCTCCCAGAATCCTGATCATCGGTGCTACTGCCTCTACCACCTTCGGCACCACCGGAACTACAAGTACAGGTTGCGGAGGTGGCGGCGACTGCTGCTACTGTTGTTGCTGCTACATCTGATGTCTCAGTTCCTGCTCCCTAAGGAGTGCCTCTGTTAACTGAGTCACCTGGGCCTGCAATCGAGCAACTGCAGATTCTTGCCCCTGATCCTCGGACTGCTCCCTGTCCCTGCCCCGAGCCCGGCCTCGGCCTCGACCCCGGCCTTGACGCTGCGTTGAATTACAGCCGATGCCGCTTAGTGCAACATTATGAGCCTCCATCACACTATCATAGAGAAAAGAATAATTCTTTTGTCATATAAATAATTTTCAACGGAATCTTTTTTTTAAAAAAAATACTAACCGCATGGTGCGCTGAGTGCAGTCGTGGTTGCCAGATCTCGTAGCATAACTATACCGTATGTCAACACGCTAGCATATGTCTCATACGGTACACAACTCCTAGTCATAGTCATGACCTAACCAAAAGCTCTGATACCAACTTTGTCACACTCAAACTTAGGGTCGTGTGACTAGCCAAGGTCTATATCCTACCCCGAAGTCTACTACATACACTGACTAACAAGAAATCGAAAACACGGGAATAAAAACAACAATGCAGCTTTATTCAAATTTTTAAAGAAGGTTCATAATTTTTAATAAAAGGAAAAGTTGTGAAACAACAACCCCAATATGACACAACTCAAATTTAAAGTCGAATACATGTTTTCAAATAGATACTCTCAGTGTATGAAAAACAACAGTCCTAGACCTCTAGACTATTACTATTGGACGCTGCTACGAGATCTATGCCACTGCCTGCCCTCCACCTGCACCATGACTCCAAGCCTTAATTCAGTGATCGGGCTTTGCAAAACAAGGAAAATAAATCGTGAGGCCACATGGGACTTAGTGAGCGATTCTTCCGAACCTCCACATAAATCTCCAATAATCACACACACACACAAATATATATATATATATATATATATATATATATATATATATATAAGTCAGCAAAATATAAAGTTAGGGATCAAATATATTTATGATATGACAACGGACCTTAGGGGTCGTCTTGTAAGGACTATACATTCATGTAACTAGCCATAACATCCCAACTAAGCAACAAGGCACCAAGCCATTAGGGCCTGCTCATGAACTAGTGGTTCGGCTCTAACCAGTCCTACCACAGAATGATAGTAATATACTAGCCGTACAACCTACATAACACACAAGTGAATCAGGGAAATCTCTGGGCCATCGACTAGGATGGTCTGCTAGTCTCCGGACACCTACCGGGTTAGGGATAGCTAGTCCCACCCAACTGAGATCTGACACCTAGCGGGCCCGCTAGTGCAATCTCAAGACCCAAATCACTGGCCGAGTCAAGCATTAGTCATTCCGACTATTCATGCTTCTCGGTTGACCACTATAATCACATCACACAAGCAAAGTGTCCTACAGTTTTCTTATTTAAAATCCCGAGCGTCCGCCCGTGCTCAGCCTTTTGTTTCGACTGTATCATGTGCACATTATTGTTCGCTGAATGTTTCTTAGGTGTGAGATCTAACTTGTCTACTTTTGAGTTTCCATAAATAACACACACTTTATAGTTTCATGTAAATCATCTAGCGTCATGTGCTACCTTTGCTGATGTAAACTATATGTTATAAACTTGGAAATGCACCCAATAACAATACCACACAGCATATAATCTATAAATAAATTACTTCACGTGACCTACTATGTATAGCCACATGATTCAAATGATAATGAATTTAAATTCTGCATTTAACACTAATTTCAACAAGGAAAGAAATTATCTAACATGGTAAAAGTACAACCCAAATTTCGAATTTAGATAGGGAAGATCTAAGAATGGTTACTATCCTATCATACTACTAAATGCATGCACCCACGTAGTAGTCTTCCTTAGTTAGAGTCTTACCTAAATATCATCTTAATTCTACTTGTCAATCTAGGCAACCTTCATTTCCTATCGTTTTGAGTATTCCTAATCATGAAGCTTAGTTTCTAGAGGCAACCACCCCCTCCCTCTTGCTCGACTGAGTCTTAAAATGTAGGAACAAGGAGGAAGAACTAACCCCAATCCTAGTATCTTGTTTCCAATCTAGCCTAACCAAGTCCTTGATCGATATGTACACCCCTTGCTCAGCCGAACCCTGAACATGGGCTGTCCCCTTGTTGGTCGAACCTACAAGGCTTAGAGAATGAGTTTCAATCCTCATTTCCAGTAAATAGACTATACATCCACTTGATATAGATTCAAGATCGATTAAAAAGGGGTTTATACCTGTCGAGGGAATTGGGGAAAATTTCGGCATGACGTTTCCCCTTTTCCCTCTACTCGACAACCCCTAAAACATCAAGATCCAAGAAAAATACGGTAGATTCGATGTAATAACAATTAAAACAGCGATACGAAGATCAAAGTACCATAAATCAAAGAAACCTGGCGACAAAATCTCTACCTAGCAGTCCTAGGGGTTCGGCCACTCGCCTCCCCCAAGCAACCATGGAAAAACAACCACTCACCTTGACTAAGGAAGAAGAAGGGATGGACGTTGGCGATCTCGATCCTTCCGATGGCAACATGGTTTCCGGCACTGACCCATGATCTCCCCTCCTCCCTCTCTTGCTCGGGGCTGCGTGCGGCTCAAAGATGAGCCGCACGGCTTTAGATGAGGGGTTTTATTCTCTCATCTACAAATGACCTCTATGCCCTTCATCATAACTTATCCCTTACTCGACTCAATCCGAGTCCGATTCAGGCTCCGATTCGATATGCACACATGAGTCGAACTCGACTCTAATAAGACATCTAATGCATAAAATGAAATATTCATTTAACCAATTAAACTTCATAGGTCGAGTTATATCTTCTACTCGAGCCAATTTCATGGCTTGACCCGACTAACCCCTGGTCCGGTGCGCTGCACCAAAATAGATTTCTATATTAGGAAAATTTTGGGTCTTACAAGTCTGGACTGAAGACAAAGAGGCTGGTGCTGGGTACATTTTCTTTTAACAAAAATAGGGAATCGTGGTGGGAAATGCAAGAAACATGGATGGGGATGTTCTTGCTGCTGAGCTATTTGCTATTTGGTATGACTTGGATAATGTTAGAAAGAAAGGAAGCAAAGATTTACTGCTGGTTTAAGATTTTGCGAATGTTATCTTGATACTGAAAGGCAAAATCGGAATACCCTGGTATTTGAGGAATCTGGTAAGAAGCATTTGGTGTTTAGGCAAGGAGGTAAATGTTTTTGATTGGTGTCATGTAAGAAGAGAGTTTAATTGTTGTGCTTATTTGTTGGCTAAAGTAGCTTTTGATAAAAGTGTTTTAGGAAATTAATTGGAGTTGTAAGGAAGAGTGTATTACTATTGGAGATACTAGTTGTAATAAGGACGGTATGTACAAGATTATTGTATTTTTGAATAAAATTGAATCTTGGAGGGATGAAAGTTCTCTATTGAGAGATTTCAGAACTACCTGAGTATTTTTGTTAAATTTTTTTTAAAATTGCATATATAATTTACTCAATATTGAATTCAATTGAATTAATTCGGGTTGAGATTATAGTTCATTAATTCAATTAGAACAATATTAAATATGATAATTTAGGTTAAATTTAAATTTGATCGAATTAGGCTTTGATCCACCAAATTGAATTAAATGAAATTAACTCAAGTCATGTCAACAAAGTATCAATCAAGTTCAATCCATTGTGATAGATTAGGTTGAATTGAATTAATATACAAATGAGTTCAGAAAAGTTAGTTTGAATCGAGTCGAATTCAGTTCGATCATATCATCTTGTTTTCAATATTCGTAAGAATAAAGTCGAATTAATTTGGTATCAAATCTCACCCAATTGTATCTAATTAAGTTTAAATCGAAAACAATTTAAAACAGGCATTAGGAGAAAACATTTACATGTGAGAAAATGATTTTTTTAACAAAAAATAACAGGAAGACAACATGATCAATATAATTGAGTAGGAGAGTGCATAATTTGGTATTTATACCAAATTAATCAAAATGAACCTAGTATGTTTGTCGACTGGACTAGTTCTTTTATGCCCGATTGGATCAAACTTTATTGTGCTAACACTCATGAACAAGACTCAGATCGAGCCAACTACAACTTAGTCCGGGAGCTTCACCCGGCCAAACAAGGATATCGACATCATCCATTAATTATTAGGGATTCGAAAGTAATGGCTCTGACATTTCCAAGATAAATCTCGACACATTCTGGGCATATTCCCACGAGATTATAGGAGATATCGTCGTTTGCGACACTCCTGACCTGCCCACAAAATAAACACGACACACATTAGATATACTCTCGATTCTAATTTCATACTCATCACCTGAGATCCTCTCTTACTTGAGCATCTTTGCAGGTCACCCTCGGAGCCGCGTCGAACTAGGAGACGCGAAGACCCGCATCACCCCGACTTCAGGCAAAACGTACAGTTTGTATATAATAATAAAAAAGAAAAGTAACCTATAATATTTTTTATTAATTTGGTAAAGTAATTTAGGTCATTGGTAGGTATTGGATTTTTATTAAAATAAATTCGATTCAAGGAAGGAGCCAAAGAAAAATAAGTTAACCAAATTAAGCAAATTATATTTAATAAAAAATAAATAATTTATGTACCAAGTGTAAGTAAAGGAAATAAAAATCAGAAAGATTTGTTTTTACCCTTAATCTTTAATATATTGCCACACGTGCCCTAATCATTAATTAACAATTCATGGCTAGCTAGAGTATGAAATTAACTACTTCCATTAATTTCCTTTCCCAATTTAAAGACTCCAACTTCATCAATGGAGATTCGATAATGATAGAAATATTAATTCTCAATATATATGTAATATTTCTCTCCTTTTTATAAGATTGGAGAATAAACAATAATATAATATTTTTTCAAAGAATTTAATTAAATTACTATTAATTAGAAATCAAGTTTATATTAATTACTAACTAATAATTTGCTATAAATGGTCCATGTATATCTCGTTTAATTAATTGCATGTACCCCATGAAAAAGAAATCCTCTGGTTTTCTTAATTAATTAGTTGATCGCGATATCGGTGCATAAAGAATTATTTGCCCAACAATTATTAATCTCTTGATCAAACTTGTCATCCAAATGCTCTTCAATAATTCTCAAATTATGCATTAATTGTAACAACTTAGCACTTTGATTTATTATATATAAGTGGAAATTAATTCCATTATTAATTCTATGTATACAAGTATACATTAATTTTGTTTGTTTTATGTATTGAATTGATTATAATTCATTTAGTGGACATGGAATAAATATGCCATGGTTGGAATAGATTTGAGACCACGATGGATGGATGTTTTAGATAAGAGAGAAAGCTGGCAATCCAACAGAAGCAATAATGGTGGGATCGAGGAGGAATTAGGGTTCATCAGAGAAAGAATACAAGATAGAGGTCAATTCACCAGGCCAACAAGGCACATCTAGTCGCCATTGATGTTTCTTTCAATTTTAATTCCATTAACATGGACGAAAACAAAATTAAATCTTAATTGTTTTTATGTAATTTTATAAACGCTAAAAAAAAGATTTATAGGTTAAATTACGTGTAAACCTTGGAGCCACTAAATAACTCTCATTTATCACCAAAATACACACAAAGACTATATATATATACGCTATAATTTATCGTACTTTCAATATCTATTATTAATTGTTGTCACGTCCGAATATGGCATAATAGAAAGCGTAACGAAAGATTATGACACAATAGATGAATTAAATAATAAACACAAATGGTGAAACAACTTGTAGCGGAAAGTAAAGCTCAATCATTCACGGAACCAAGCATAATGAAAGTTTTAAGTTTCAAGTAATCCATAACAATTCAATAAGTAAGATAAAATATAAACTGCAGTGTTCAAAGTCTAGTGGAAATACATAGGTTAAGATGTACCAAATAACTTACCAATAGCTATTCGTTTAGCACCCCACCTAAGGGTAATTGTTCAGCTAATCGATCCTTAGTCAAATGGATTCCGCCTTCACCTAATCATTTCAAAATTAACTGTGATGCTTCGCTATCTAATTGTGCATGTGGTTTGGGTATTATCATTAGAGATTCAAATGACTTATTTCTTGGCGTAATCGGTCAAAATCGAATGGCTGATAATATTCTGATCCTTGAAGCTCTGGCAGTTTGGGAGGCTCTAAAACTAGCCTCGAAAAATCATATGCAATATTTTGGTTTGGAATCTGATTCCAAAGTATTGGTTGATGTTGTCTGTAGTTATACTGATACTCCATGGCTAATTAGTTCTATTGTAAATGACATCTAGTTCTTGATGAAATCTTGTAATTGTGATAGTATTTTATTTTATCGATGGGAGGGAAACAAAGCTGCCCATTGGGTAGCAAATAGGGCTAGAAGAGAGGGAGACTTTGTGATTTGGTCATCTATTCGTGCGTCCCCCCGATCTCGAGGACATCTTGTATAATGACTGTTTTGCTCTGGCTCAGCCGAATTTTAATTAATATAATTTCTATTTCGGTTTTAAAAAAAAAGATGTACCAAATAACACATATAAATTAACATTAACCTATAAATGAAAGAAACTACTATTATAATAGTAACTCTATCAACTATAGCTAAATACATCTAGAAAAATATTAATACGTCACAACTATGAATATGAAGGAAATGCAAATGAATCAGCAAAAAGTTGAGTATGATTTAATATGAATATGACAAACACAAGAATAATACCTCAAATGATATGAACACTATCATATGCATAACATAACTTTGTATCCAACTCTTATAACTCTAAATATTTTTATGGTGCATCGATCAATGCAACCATATAATGAATGTCAATTAATCAAGAGCAATATGGAAAGAGATAGAGCTATTCACGGGTAGGGTCAGATCAGGTTTAAAGGTAAAAAAAAAATTGAACCTAACCCGCTCGTCCCAGATCGGGTCACTTGTTGGGCTACTTGTTAACAAAATGAATATATATATATATATAATGCGTCTTCTCGAGAAACGCAACATCTAGAGAAGACACACGCCCATCTCCACTGCAGTTGTCGATTGTCGTCACTTGTCCGCCGCTGTCGGTCGCCACCCTTCTCTCTCTGCCTATCGTCGGCTTCTAGGTAACAACTCCGACCCTTCTATTTTGCTCTCTAGGGATGTTTGATTTGGGGGCCGAAACCCTAGGTTTCAACCCTCAATCAAACGATAGCTTTATATCTAGATTTTTTTTATATATAATTTAATTAGGCTAGTTTAATAATTAGGTTATTATTTAATTATAGTTGTGTTTGATCAGATTGCGAGCTTTATTAATGCAATTGTCACACCCCAAATTCGATATGATCGACCAGGGTAAGCCACGTACCCCGAACCCTAACCCAAATTAACCAAACCACATATATAACAAAACCAGACCTTGAGTTCCCTAAGGGTCGGCTCACCCTAAAGTCATCCTAGGATTCTTGAGTCACTAGGTGTCTCTAGGGTCCTCAATTTCCTACTTGTATGTCTCTACAATTTTCCTAAAGTGTAAAATAATTCAAGGTAACCTAAAGCATGTTCCTTAGATGTAAAAATCCTATTTTTATTTTTCACAAATCTGTCCCTATTTGGCCAGCCACCTTAGGGCTCCTAAAAGGGCCCTAAAGGGGGCGGCATACCCTAGTTCTTCCCCAAAACTCCTCCTTAATTTCCTCAAGATCTCAAGCAAGCACGAAGAAACCTCAACAACCATCAAGAATCCTCAAGAAAACAACAAGAATTTGAAGAAGAAGGGGGCGGCACAGCAAGGGTAGGGGCGGCCTAATCGCCCAAAACTCAATTCGACAGAATCACAACGACGATAGGACAACCCTCTATACGAAAGCTCAACAAATATAACGAAATCGAATTAAAAATCGACAAAACCCCGTGACATAGGGGTGGCGGCATGGCTGATGAAAAGAGGGAAATAGGAAGGCTAATCCACTCAACTTTTTGGAGAAATTGGGAAGGAAGAAGAAGCGGGGGATCTTCCAACATTGAATGCCGACGAACTCGCAAAATCCCGGCTCGGGGGGCTCCTCCTCCTCTTGGTGTCGCCTCCTCTCCCTCTCTCTCTCTCTCTTGGGTGGAGTCCGGCTGAAAACAGCAGCCGTGCGACCCCCTTTGGTAATTTATGGGCCCTGGTTGGTCCAAATTATCAAAACGCCCTCACTTATTCACCTGACTCTAAAATCCATAACTAGTTCATTCTAACTTCGATTTGAGTTCCGATTGAACTGCTAGATTCATCTCAAGACCCTATATCATATTAGCATGCTAAACCATAGAAATAAAATAAATATATTTTTCCTAAATTTTTTTCTTATATAAAGTTTACCCGAATTAAATTCAGCGGCTCTACGCCAATCCGCGCTAACTCGGGCTCATGGTCCCCTGCTTAAGAATAAAATAGGGAAAACGTCTAAAATGATCCCTAAACTTTTTCAAAATTTTCACATTGGTTCCACAACTTTTTTTCGACTTAATTGGATCCCTAAAGATTTGTAAACGTCACTTTGGTCCCTGGTCGTGACCATGCCGTTAAAAAAAATCCTACGTGCTTAACGTTGCGATGATGTGGCATCTGATTTAGTTGACTTTGCTTACATGTATTAATAGGTGCCTACGTGTCTGATTATAAATTATCACATAATCTCTAACCTAAATAATATTCGAGGGACGAACTCTTCCACAAACATGCACCTCACCCCTAATCCCTAACACTCGCCCTTCTAAATCCCTCATTGTCGATGAGGACCACCAGAGGACCATCGAAAGATCAAGAAGGAAGGAGCAAACCAGAGAAGAATGACGAGGACCTCAAGAAATTCGCAAGGGTGTCGCAAAAGAAGGAGGACCAATTTGCAACCCATTGTTCCAACTCTTTCACCACTACCACCTTTCAATCCGATAGTCAAAGACGGTAAATCCTTGACTATCAATGTAAATTTTCTATTTTGGTAAAAAAATTTGATTAGGTGTGTTTTGGTAAACCCTATGCACTGGTTGTGTTTGTCATTAGGTGATTTGGATGCTCTTTTTACTATTGAAATACATCACGGTGGCCACTTTATTGATGGAGAGTATATGGAATATGTTGGGGGGACAATGCATAGTTTATGTAATTATGATTTGGATAGATGGTCTCTACAGGAAATAACTACTGTTTTGAGGGAATTAGGATACAAAGGTTATGTACATTTATACTTTTGTAGACCTGCTTACCCATTGGAGCTAGGGTTAGAGGAAGTGAAGAATGATGCACATGCTGCAATTCTAGGGAGGACTGTTCTTAGTCTGGCTTCAAAGAAAATAAAGTTGTATGTAATAAGTGGTAACTGTGATAGGGTGAAGTTGACAGAAGTTGAAGATGAGGCTGAGAATGTTGCTGTGAATGAAGATGACAATGAGGGTGAGAATGTGGCTGATGTGGCTGAAAATGAGGCTGATGTGGCTGAGAAGGAGGGTGAGAATGTGGCTAATGTGGATGATGGTTTAGAGGATGTACATTTTGATGATTCTGAGGATGAAAGTGATAATGATCACTTTGGGGACTACATTGATGCTATTGTCAATGAAGTTTCCCCATTTGCTACAAGAAGTGAGGCACCAAGGCCCCAACCGAGCTCAAGCACAGGTGCTAGAACAATATTAGAACCAAATATTGCTTAGGATGAACATCTGGAGTCAGAGCAAGAATTTGAGCAGTTGTATTCTGATGATGATAGTGAGAATGAGGGGAGAAGGCAGGGTTGCAAATACAACCCAACAGATATGGGACCCAATTTCAAGTTCAAGCTGGGTATGCAATTTTCAACAACTGAGGAGTTTAAGGATGCAATCAAAGAGTATTCAGGGTTGCATGGTTATGGAATAAGATATAAGAAGAATGAGAAGATGAGGTGTAGAGTTATTTGCAGAGAAGGATGTAGTTGGCTGTGTTTGTGTTGTAGGATTGGTAGTAATGGTGTTTACCAAATTAACATCTTAAATAACAAGCACACTTGTTCAAGAGTCCATAACAGTAAGATATTGAATAAGAAGTGGGTTGCTCAGAAGATACACAAGGCAATGACCATAAACAAGGATTTCAAATTGAGGGGAGTAGTTGAGGAAGTTAGATAGAACTATTTTGTTGATATCCCTCTTTCTAAGGCTGTAAGAGCTAGAAAAATTACTAAGCAGAGGATTGAGGGTGATGTAAGCAAGCAATATGAGAAGTTGTATGAGTTTTGTTCTGAGATAAGAAGGACTAATCCTGGAAGTACAACAATCATAAAGACATAATCTACAACCTCAAATGCAAGGCAAAGACACTTTCAGAGGATATACATTTGCTTGAAATCAGTTGTAACAGGTTTTTTAACTTCATGTAGATCTATACTTGGTCTAAATGGTTGTTTTTTGAAGGAGACATATGGTGGAATACTGTTAGTGGCAGTTGGGAGAGATCCTAATGATCAATATTTTCCTTTGACTGTAGCTGTGGTTGAAAGTGAAAACAAGGAATCATGGTCTTGATTTGTGGAGCTCCTATTGTCTGATTTAGGGAGAGATGGGGGATGGATAATTATTTCAGATATGCAAAAGGTAATTGTCACTTTGGTCCCTCAACTATTTATTATTGCCACTTTATGTATCAACTAACTTATTTGTTATCACTTTTGTCCCTCCTTGTAGGGTCTGGTACCAACATTAGAAGCCTATCATTGTATTAAACACAAATATTGCTTGAGGCATATCTATTCAAATCTGAAGAAATATTATGGAGGTGCTATAGTACTAAGAGACATAGTTATGACAGCAGCTAAGGCTACTTATGTGGCTGAATGACAGAGGAAAATGAAGGAGCTGCAACTGATTAATATGGATGTCCATAACTAGTTCATGCAACATGAACCAAAGAGATGGGCAAAATCTCATTTCACTATGTGGAGTAAGTGTGACATTTTGATGAACAACATTTCATAATCATTCAATGGCAGAATTTTGGAGGCCAGGGAGATGCCGATCATTAGCTTAATGAACTAGATAAGAGAGTACCTGATGAGAAGGTTTGCAAAGAAAGAATTTTGTGTGAGAGGTACAATGGGAGTAGCAAGATTTGCCCAAGACCAAGGAAAAGACTTGAAAAGCATGTGCTGGAATCTGCCAAATGGAGAGCATCATGGGCAGGGGGATCAAAACATGAGGTGAGGAATTTTGATATGGTACATTTTATAGTTGATCTAGAAACTAAAGATTGTTCATGCAAGCTGTGGGGTTTGTGTGGATTGCCATGTCCACATGCTATGTGTGCTATCTATGCACACAATGGAGAGCCTGAATAATTTATGGAGAATTACTATTCAATTGACACATATGAGCATTGTTATGCAGCTTCAATTAACCCTATAAATGGGGAGAACATATGGGTTCCTGTCCTTGACATGCCCACCATAATTCCTTCCATTTATAGGGTACTAATTGGAAGACCAAAAAAGCTTAGAAGAAGAGATACAGATGAGCCAGCTTTGAAGAACAAATGGAAGAAGAGTTATAATCGAAGCTCAATAATTTATGCAAATTGTGGAAACTATGGGCATAATAAAAGAACCTGTAAGAATCAAAGGTGTGAACCTAGGCCCAAAGCTTCAAAGAAGAAAAAAAACTCAAGCTGGTGAATCTTCAACTCAAGCTTCACAAGTTGCAGTTTCACAACCTTCAACTCAAGCTTCACAAGCTACTGATCCAATTGTTGCAGCTTCACAACCTAATTTTACAAAAAGAAGATGCGATCCAACACCAACAAGGCTTTCCTTCTCACAATCTCCACAACCTTCACAACCTCAATAGGTGACACCAGGAAGAAGGGTTGCATAGCTAAAGTCAAGGTTCCATTTCATAAGTACAATCCCCAAAAAAAAAGTGACAAACTCATGTGGTCCTGCCGTAATGAATACTTTAAGTGGTGTTTTTAATATTTTATAGTGGACAGATTCTGTTTTGTACAGTCCCCAATGAAGTGGTGGACCATACTTTATGTTGCCTTCTGTTTTGTTGGTGGTCCGAAGTTATCAACTTGACAGTGCATGTGTTACTTGTTTTATGAATTTGACAGTGTTATGTTACTTGTTATTGTACTTGATAGTGTTATGTTACTTGTTATTGTACTTGATAGTGTTCTGTTGCTTTTTGTCTGATGATTATCACTTTGGTCCCTCAACTATCTGAGGACATTCACTTTGGTCCCTCAAACAGACAAGATGTAGAATCACACTTCATTGCACTAAAGTTCAAATAGTCTATAATAAAATAGTTCAAAAAGGGTAACTTCATTGAAGTAAAAGAGTTTACAGATAGTTCAAAAGGGTAACTTCATTACAATAATCAATGTTCATACCATTAACCTAAACCCACACAACCAACATCACTTTAATTCCTAGCTATAATTATCACTACAATAAGCATTAAAAAAGCTGTCACTCCCCATGAAATCATCATCATCAGTTTGTAAAGCCTCGTGGCAGCTGTCACCCTTTGAAGCTCCTAGAAATGGTTTTGAGCCCATTACGGCACCGGCTCATCAAGCCATTCGAAGAACTGACACGACCAACACTCCTGGAAATGATTTTGAGCCAATATGGCACACATATTAGTTTCAAGCTCCAAATTTACAACACCATAATTCCTAGGAAGGAGATACTTATCCGAAAATTGGGACACCTATAGAACCACCGATCCTTATTAAGACCCTTCCTTGATGTGTAGGTCACAATTTGGCCTCCACAATCACAATATTGTTGGTGTCGAGCTCCATTATGCATCACACTAGTGCTTCGTTGGGCGCTTTTGCTAGCTGCATCGGGGATAATAGCCATTGTTGTAGAGAAACCTAGCTGCGTTGGTGATTTAGGGTTTCTTCATTTATAAGCCATCTTCATGTATAAGTCGTCGATGACACATAGGCACCTATTAATATACGTAAGCAAAGTCAACTAAACCAAATGTCACATCGTCGCAACGTTAGCCACGTCGGATTTTTTTTAACGGTAGGGTCACGATTAGGGACTAAAGTGACGTTTACAAATCTTTAGGGACCCAATTGAGTCGAAAAAAAATTGTGGGACCAATGTGAAAATTCTGAAAAAGTTTAGGGACCATTTTAGACCTTTTACCAATAAAATATTATTTTAGGATTTTTGGGCATAATATGAATGCTACATATAGATAACAAGTTTTATTAGACAAAAAAGATACACGCGTGCCTAAATAATTGCATTTTATATTATAAAGAAAATGCACAGTTGGATAAATGCTCAACATCTGAACATCCTCGTTATAAGGTGAAGTCATCATTCCAATAAAAAAAAATCTCGTCTAAGTTGCTTTGTTATTTTCCACTGACACCGATGCTTCAAAAATTATTTATGTCATAAAAGACCATCCTACATGAGTTGGCATGCAAGAAGTCGTGATGATATAGTAATGACTTATCCATCTGACAGTGAAGTATGGAAATATTTTGATAAATGATATCCTTCATTTTCTAAGGATACTAGAAATATCAGATTGGGATTGTGTATAGATGATTTTAATATCTATGGTCATTTAACAACTCCTTCTTTAGTTTGGCTAATGTTGTTAATCGTTTATAATTTGTCGCCTTCAATGTGTATGAAAGATGAATTTATCTATCTTTCGATGATTATTCCCAATCCTAGAGGTCCGCAAAAAGAAATTGACGTGTTTCTCTGACCCCTAATTGATGAATTAAAATCATTATGGACTGAGGTAACTGTCACTTTCATTTGTCACCGGAAGCAAAATTTTCTTTAAGGGCTGCTATCTTGTGGACAATCAATGATTTTTCGGCGTACAACATGTTTTCTGGTTGGAGCACGCACATTGCTAAGACTCGGGGATATGACCCCGATTGGATTACTCTAGACGTGTGGGACCAGCTTGTGGAGCGATGGTCTCCCGGATTGCAGCTAGAAACCACATGTCCGGGGGGAGCACCATTGTTCATGCTTGAGAGTCTTCCGGTCCAATTTGGTGTCTCTCTTTGTTTCGTTCAATGTCGGCAAGGGGGGGGATCTACAAAAGACACTTCGATGCCCAAGTTAGGGTGACTCCAAGGTGGAGGTTTTATAGAATTGAAACTTCGCGTTATCTGGGTTCCTCGTGTCTATTTGTATTGCAAGGAATGACGGTGTTGCCTAGAATGAGTTGGGGTCGATCCCAGAGGTGGCGGGTGTATATTTTTTGATAAGGAAGGATGTAGATATCCTTGTGCGGTCTCGGGGCAGAGCCGCTTAACCTGACTCAGGGGTTCGAGCCTGACTCAGGGGTGTAGTTGGGGCGGAGCCACTTGATGGGGTCGCGCGGTCTGGTTCGCAATGAGGAATGGGGTGTTCTCTAGGTCTAACCCGATTGGGCACAATAGTTCCAGTCTAGTCCATAGCCTCTGAGCTTGGCCGGATGTTTATGCTTGAGAGTCAGGGTCTTCTGGTCCGGTTTGGTGTCTCTCCTTGTTTGGTTCAATGCCGGCGACGGGGGGGGGGGAGGGGGGAGCCTGCAAAAGACACTCTGATGCCCAAGTTAGGGTGACTCGAAGGTGGAGGTTTTGTGGAATTGGAACTTAGGGTTACTTGGGTGCGCCATGCCTATTTGTATTGCAGTGAAGAACGGTATTGCTGCTTGAGAATCTTGCAACGAGGTTGCCTAGAATAAGTTGGGGTTGATCCCAAAGATGGCAGATGTATATTTTCTGATAAGGAAGGATGTAGATATCCTTATGCGGCCAGGTGGGGTCTCGGAGCAGAGTCGCTTTACTTGGTACGAGCCTAACTCAAGGGTGCAGTTGGGGCGGAGCCCCCAGATGGGGGCGCACGGTCTTGTTCCCAATGAGGAATGGGATGTTTGCTAGGTCTAACACGACCGGGCCCAGTAGTTCCACTCCGGTCCAACAACACTAGCGGCTCTGACCAATTTATGGTGCACGAGCATCATATGGTAAGCACTATACCTTAATGTTAATTAAATTATATATTGTATTTGTTTCACGGTGTACTAATGTATTTGTTTCATAAATGTAGTCGACGGTCTGGGATGACAGTATCCTCCAGCGACCCTCGCCGATGGAGGTGTTCAAACACACTCACTGTTCACGACATGGGGTGGGGTAGTACGTAAACAATCGGGCTGCAATCATCGTGGTAAGTATATTTATTTTAATTATGCAATCTTTATTTATAATTTGAGTTCGTAACTAAAAAAACAATTGTTGGTGAAAAGGCCACACTAGAGGTGAGTGAATAGTGTGTTATCTAATCTATTTGCCTAAATTCCATTTTAATCGTTTCTTAAAATACTTAGGCAAATTCCAATTTATCGACTAAATGTGGAAGCAATAATAAAATAACTAAACACAAACAAAGATAGCAAGCTAACACAATGAGGTTAATAGTGGTTCGGCCCTAATGCCTACTCCTCTACCTAAGCACCCCGCTTAGGATTTCTAAACTAAACTTTACTAGATTAATCTTGTTTACCTTACAACGAGGACTTTGACCCGAAGAGTCTCGCTCTCAACCTAAGGCACTTCCACACCGAGAAGTCTCCGCCTTCTTACTGAGAGCACTATTCCACCTCAACCTAAGGGACAACTCAACTAATCCTAGTAAACTAAGTTTACAATGGTAGATTTAAGCCTCAACACTAAGGCAACCACCAACTCAATCAACATAGCACTCTAGGTTTACACAAATTCAAATACAATGAAATAACCACCAAAATACAACAATAATGAGAGCAAATAATAAACAATATAAACTTAGCTCTCAAACAAGATGTCCTAGCTCCTCTTGATGACTTGAAGATGAATCAAGGCAAGCTAAAAGTTAATTTCAAGTTTTCTAGGCTCAAAGCTAGGGTTCTTTGCAAAGATGGTTCAAGAATTCTTGTAGAGATGCAAGGAGTGGCTCTTTGAGGCTTATAACCCCCCAAACGAAATAGGTCATCAACGAGCAGATTTATGCCCGTTGCCAATGCCCGATCACTTGCCGATCGACCGTCGGTCGACCGGCCGAGCAATTGAAGGCATTTTGCCAAAATTTGGCATCGTTCGGTTGACTAGTTGGTCAACCGAAATGCCTTCTCCTTCATTCGGTCGACCGAACCTGGGCAAGGCAGATTTCTTTGCTTGTTTCTTCATTTACTAATAATAACTTTAAAACATAAATATTATATAAGGATTACCCCCCATTTGGATTCAATAAAAATGTATAAAAAATCAATATCTAACTTTTGGGGTCTAGTACAAATTTCCAAAAAAAATGGAAATTTTCTAATCTTCCGCCGGGTCAAGCTGGTTGGCTTAAGGCTTCCAAAAGATCCTTAAAAATACTTTGTTATCTAATTTTTAGCTAAGGAATAATTACTGCCATTTTTTATGTCAAGAAAATGTCTAGGTCATATAGCCCTCCAAGGAGCTCCCAAAGCTTAGTGAATTCCAGTGTCATTTTTTAATTTATCGGATTTTCAAGTTTTGGGGTTCGGGTTTGGTTTTTGGATTCTTATGCGTCATTATGAGGATTTACAACATAAACTAGACACCCTAAACCTAGACTCTATCTTCTCGACGAATTCGAGCACTTCGACCAACGTCTTTTTGATTTTCTGATTTCTTTGATATTTCTGATCGAGGACGTCGATCACTAACCGATATGGAACCGGAATGAATTTCTCAAAGAAACATTAGTTCCATATTTGTTATCATCAAAACCGAGATTAAGAACAAGGTAGAAAACCTTGGGCCAACAATCTCCCCCTTTTTGATGATGACAAACATCCTTAAGAAAATATATTATTTAAGCACAAATGATATCAAACATGAGATTTCTCCCCCCTATCAACATTCATATCTATGAAAATAAACTCTCCTTATCTATATGCATGATTTTCCTGTATTTTTATTCCCCTTTTGACATTAATCAAAAAGGACGAGAAAAGTCAACCTATGGTCGAAGTTGGGACTTGAAAACTAGTTTTCATGAAAATGAAGTCAACCAACCCAAGGGATGAAAACAACATATCGAATGAGAGACTAAGTAATACATGATATCATGAAAAGATAATCAAAATCTAAAAGTAGGAATCATGTACTAACTCAAGTATCGATATTTCCAAGTATTAGTCAAGGAGTCAAAAATCATTTTAGAAATGATTTTCCTCTCTAAAATAATAGAACGATACCAAAAGTAAATTCAAAATATCATAGTTGAAGTCTCATTCGAAGATTGGACTAAAAATCAAAGTATCGAAAAAATGAACATTTGGAAAGAATGACACTTTAAAGTTTTGAAATCCAATTTCAAAAATTCATATCAAATCATATTCTTACTGAAATTTTTTAAAATTTTTACTGGAGAAACTAGATTTTTCAGAGAACATGCTGTTTCAAGAATCATCAAAAAATCAATTTTCTGAACTTTTCTAAAAATAACTAAAATCTAGTGGTATTTTCGTAAATAATAGCTATGTTTCAAAAGTTCTCAGTTTTCATTCAAACTTTCCAGATATCAATATATAATCATTTAAAGCATGTTTATCAAGTTTTAAATGAAAATAATGTCATTTGGTCAAAATTTTACCCTAGCATGATTTCATTCAAATACAAGCATGTTAACATAAAATTGCTAAGTATCAATTTTTACCCTATACTCATGGTTTTTCAAACATAGACACATGAACACCTAACATGAGTAAATCTAAACATGTTTGTGAAGTTTGAGCTCAAAAAGAACTTTCTAAGTCAAATTGTTGACTTAGGTCAAAATTTTTCAATTTTGAGTCTCCTAAGGTGAGCTAGTTGTCATTTTATCTATTTACATTTGATTTTTCAATTTTAACCACATGGATATAAATCATGAGTAAGCTCAAACATGTTTATCAAATTTCAACTTAAAATGAAGTCTCTAAGATTAAATTCTACCTAGAGCATATTTCATTTAAACAATGTTTCATGAAATTGCCTAAGTATCAAAATTTTATCTACTCATGATATTTCAATCAATTATCATGCAAGATCATTCATGAGCATAGATAAATCATTTAATTAAGAGAATTGATGTGTTATGCAAGAATTTTACCAAAATGAAACTCGTACCTCATTTCTTGAGAAATTCTAAAATTTTCACTTTCTTTCCATTTTCCTTTAGCCTTCCAAATTTACAATTTTCTCAACTTGCAAGTAGGCTTCATTAGCATCATAATGAAATCATATACCAACTAATAAGCTAACATACTAAATAGCAAAGGTTCAATGCAAAGTTTCATTTAAAAGTCTTAACCTATGCTAGATAGTAGCAATTCATTTTAAAGAGTTATCATGATATCAAAATAAATCAAAGAGATCTTAAAATATGAAATATTTGAAAAGTAAGATCTCTAGATATGTTTAACTAGTTTGGACTTAAAAAGAAGGTCTCTAATAATGAATATCAACCTAGAGCAAGTTTCATTTAATAAAATTTGACTAAGTACTAAAATTCTACCTACTCATGAGAATTCAAGGGTTTAACATGTAATTCTAATCATGATTATTGAGACATAATTTAAGCTTAAACTTTGAGGTATAACACTAAGATTTTGAATTAATCAAAGTTATACTTTATTCATGATAATTTGCCAAACTTACGCTTTTCTTCCTAGTTATTAGCCTTCCTAAAATACTCATAACTTGCAAGTAAGCTACGCTAATGTTTTAGAGAAAATAAAGCTACTTAGCAAGCTAACCAAACCAAAAAGCAAAGAGAAGCATCAAGTATCATTATCAAAGTTCACTTTGCTAAATAATTTAAAATCCGTTTTAAATGGAATCAAGTGACACCAAAACGGATTTTAAGAGATCACAAGTGAAATATAAATGAAAATATGATCTCCAACCCTTCCTATTTGTTGAAAACCGAAAGGCCACAATGAGCATATGATTTAAAACCGCAAGGTCACATGAGCCCGTTATAGGCTACATAGGTCTTCGAAGAGACCGAAAATCAAAAAATCAATAACGTTTCTGAAACTTATCAAAAGCGGAAAATCTTCTACTATTAAGCATATATCAAACTCCAACTATAATTTAAGCAAGAGGGTATAGGAGATGATACCAAAATATACCTAGATGCCAATTTCCATACCTATGGCATCATGATGGTTTGAAGTTGCAACCAAGGTATGATACTTCATTTAAGTCCATGGTCAACTTCAACTCTTCACTTCTCTTTACCCTTGTGTGGTAGCTCCCCCTACAAGAGAACAAGAAACCTTTGGTACCCAAATGACTTTGGGTCCTTGGAGGTTAGTTGGCCTAGGTATCCAAAGTGTCCTAGCAACACTTGAATTCTTCTTAAATGCACAATCATAGATTGCATCGTCATATGTACCACAACAAAAATAATGTCCGTGAAACTTCTTGTTTTTATCATTCTTGTGAACATGAGGTCTAGATGTTGAATACGTAGCGTGATAAGTATAAGAAACATGAGTATTCAATGATCATTTCTCTTTCTAGAAGTCTTAAAGGATGGAATTTTAGTAAATTCATTAATCTTTTAGTCAATACTAAAACCTCACTTTTCAAGTCATCCATGGATTTATATAAAGCATGCATTTGAGATTTCAACGTATAATTTTCCTTTTTCATTCTTGAGTTTTCATTTTTAAAAATCTCATTCTCAATTTTGAAACATTTTTCTAATTTTCATTTTCAAGCTTTAAGTCTTTAAGCTCAAGTTTTAATGTATCATGGCAAGAGTCAAATGAGCTAGATTTTAATTTCTCATTTTCTAATTTTAGAGCATGCATGTGTGAACTAAGTCTAGAATTTTCCTTTCTAATATTTTTATTTTCTTTATCCTTTTTCAAAAGCAAGGCATACATGTTTTTATACTCATCCATCAATTCATCAAAAACATGAGAGCTAGATAAGTTAATACTATCATTATTATTAACATGACTATAAGGAGGGGAGTATACCTCATTGTTATCATTCATGAGGCATTCTTTTGAGATGGCTTCATAGTCATGGCAAGAGGATGCTTCATTTGAGTGGAATGAGGATGTGGAAGCATTCGACCTCTTCTTTGCATTGTTCTTCATAGTAGGGCAGTTCTTCTTCGGATGACCTTTTTCTTTGCACACATGGCAAATCACCTTCCTTTTCTGATTTTTTGTGCTCCTATGACTAGAGGCAATATGGGCTTCAAAAACCATATTAGTATTGGGTGGGTGACAATTGTCATCACTCCCCTCATCAAACGTATTGAGCTCTTCGATTTTTGCATAATTATAAAGCATGTTTAAGGTAGCCCAAATATCGAATACGAAAGTACAACGCATGATCTTTTCAAAGACATTATTTTCCAAAGAACAAAATATGCAATTTGTAGCTTTAATATTTAATTTAAACATATCAATTTATTCTTGGGTCCATGCATTCATGTCTTCCTTAGGTTCAATATATTTAATTTTTACCATGTTAAAAACACCAAAACCTTGAGTCTTTAAGAAGGTGTATATCCTAGACTTCCAAAGACCAATATATTTAATTCATGTATTCCTTAGGTTCCATGTTGGTGAAATGGCCATTAGAGGGTGATGAATAGTGTGTTATCTATTCTATTTGCTTAAATTCCGTTTTAATTATTTCTTGAACTACTTTGGCAAATTATAATTTATCAACTAATTGCGGAAGCAATAATAAAATAGTTAAACACAAACAAAGATAGCAAGCTAACACAATGAGATTTATAGTGGTTCGGCCCCAATGGCTACTCTACTATGGGGTGGGTATTTATAACCCCCCAAATGAAATGGCTCGTCAACGGGCTGATTTCTGCCCGTTGGCGACGCTCGGTCGCTTGCCGGTCGATTGTCGATCGATCGATCGAGCGACCGAAGGCATTCTGCCAAATTCTGGCATCATTCGGTACTTCGGTCGACCGGTCGGTCGACCGAAATGCCTTCTCCTTCGATCGATCGACCAGTCGGTCGATCGAACCTGGGCAAGGCAAATTTCTTTGCTTGTTTGTTCATTTTCTGGATTCCATCATCACTAAGTCTACTTATATAATATTTACTAATATTAACTTTAAAACATAAATATTATATAAGGATTACCTCCCATTTGGATTCAATAAAAATATCTAAAAAATAAAAATCCTTAAGAATCAAAATCTAACTTTTAAGGTTTAGTACAAATTTCCAAAAAAAAATAGAAATTTTCTAATCTTCTAGGTCGAGTATAGGTAGGCTAAAGGCTTCCAAAAGATCCTTAAAACTACCTCGTTATCTAGTTTTTACCTAAAGAATAATTACCGGCATTTTTTGTGTCAAGAAATTGTCTAAGTCATATAGCCCTCCAAGGAGCTCCCTAGGCTTAGTGAATTCCAGTGTCATTTTTTAATTTGTCGGATTTTCAAGTTTTGGGATTTGGGTTTGGTTTTTGGGTTCTTATGCATCATCATGAGGATTTACAACAAAAACTAGACACCCTAAACCTAGACTCTATATTCCCGACGAATCCTAGCCCGTCGACCAACGTTCTTCTGATTTTTTAATTTCTTCGATATATTTGATCGAGGTCGTCGAGCACTAACCGATATGGAACATGAAAGAATTTCTCAATAAAACATTAGTTCCATGTTTGTTGTCATCAAAACTGAGATTAAGACTAAGGTAAAAAATCTTAGGCCAACAATTATAAAACAAAATACAAACTCTTGTAGGAAACCTACACGAGGACTGTGACCCTGCGCGGAGGAACTCCCGAGGACTTTGACGCCCGAGTGTAGGCCGATGTTGTAAGTGGTTGGGACAACGACCGTGTTTATGACTTCGGAGACAATGGCCATGTGTGAGTCGTGCTAGGGCCACTTGGGGCACCGACCCCTCCGCTTGCTGGTGAGCAGCCCTCCACGTCTCGATCGCAGGATCAGAGCTTGATAGCAACCTTTGAGGGGTAGGTCACACGCCATATTCGGCTGACAGAGGAGATGCATGTGATGTTGAGGCATATAACAGCTCAGTCCGACATTGACATACCTCCATCGTCCTCGATCTAGTCCACGCCATTCCACACGGCAAACACTTCAGCCTCCACCGCACGATCCTCACCAGCCTCCACCGCATTCATGAGAGTTTATATGATTTATGTTATGGCTTGACTTTTGTTACGATATTTTTGTTTTGATACTTGTTATTTGAAACTTATGTTTATACGATATTTTTTATTCATACTGTGTTGATACAATTGTTTTGATACAATTTTTTTATTCTTATGATTGTGGATATAATAGTTTTGATTCTTATTTATGATGTTTATATGTGGTATAGAATTTTGTTACATGTGTATACATATGTACATGTGATGTATAGTGTTGTATGGTGTTGTATGGTGTGATATGTATGATGATGTGTGTGAATATGCACCACGGAAATTATTAATGTATTAATAGAGTTTTTTTAATTTTAAAATTTTTAGGTGCAAAATAATAACATCGCGATGACTTATCAACCGCCATCTGTCATCAGGTTTAGGACAACAGCGTTATTGGTGTATCAGCACTCCAGTCGGCATATGAAAATAAAATTAAAAATTCATTATTGCCCGTCGTTATTCGGAGGATTTTAATATTACGTGTGTGATAACATCTTAATTTCGATTGTGATAAAATTGCATCCAATCGAAGAATATTATTAATTTGAGTTATAATTTATCCTGTCACAATTATTAGATCAGGTTATATAGCATTAAATATATAACGCTCTTAATTTGAGACATTAATTAATTGGTGACGATATTGAAACACGTTCTTACCAGTGTTATGTAATTTAACATTTTAACCTCATCACATTTTATTAATTGCATGAAGGTACGTACGAGAGGTGTAATTTAACATTTAAGGAGGGTGACTTGTGAAATTTTTTCTTAAGTTAATCTTCCAGCATGCATGTGCAATACCAAGGCAGATCCAAGGTAATCAATTAGTATATATTACATTAATTAATATATGGTTAATATATATGTGTAATTAAGACCACGTGTACGATGCATGTCCATCACGTCGAACACTTGATGCATGCATGCTTGTTGATTTTTTTTTTCTGACATGCTTGCTGAATTAAGAACGATATAAATAAGAATTGTCGACTAGTTGTTAATAATTACTTCAAGCATGCATTCATTAATTGTTGTTGTCAACCTAATTAATTCCAATTGTCCAATTATATCCATCGGGCATTTATTTATTTTTTTAAAGAAGCTATTGCAAGATCAAGCTACTGCCTCCGATGAAGAGTAAGAAAGCAGAGAGCTTTCCTGATCTTTATGGCCCGCAACAGACCTTGATGCTTGGCTAAGAATTTTATTGCTAATATCAAAAATTACAAATACATTTGAGCGTATAGAGAAAATAGGAAAATTAGTCCTAATTACATTTGAATTATGAGAAATATTCCTAGCTAAACCCCTCCTAGCAAGAAGGTGAGCATTAGAATTCAACTTCCTATCAATATGAAACCAACCAATTACCTCAACTTTCTTAGCAATAGCTAGTCCAGATGTCAATTACAAGTTCTTTTAAGCACCAAGAAGCCTTGTACATTTTATTAAGAATATTAATGGCTCTCAAGCAATCAAAAAAGACTTTGAAATGCTTGTAACTCATAAGTCTTTGCTCTGTTGACACAAAGCCAGATAGACCAAATCTCTGCAAACAGTGAAGAATCAATTTTCTTATTATCGAATTCTTCCCAGACAACAATGTTTTCATTGCTCATAAAACAGAAACCAAAACTAGCATCACAGTTTTCTGCCATCCAGGCAGTATCACAATATGCTTTAATGCTTTATTCTTCTATGCAATTCTACTACAAGATCATTCAAGTAGCCTTCACGGTTGCCGCATTTTTTTAAAAAAAATTCTTAAGCATGTAATCTCCTGTATCTATTGTTCTTGAACAGTGAAGCAATTTATGAACAACAGATATGTATTCATTACAGTAGCATGTAATTTTCAAAAACAACATGCAATTAACAATGATTCTTATAGGAAACATATGGTACGAACAAGAAGATCTCAATGATTCAAGCATGTATGGCTCTGATACCAATTGAAAGAATTTTCTTAAACAAGAATTAAACCCAAAAGCCAAGATCATTCATGCTAAATCATTAAGAATAACTGGATGCGGAAGCGTACCTGAATCCATTGCTTAGATTAGGAGATGGGGGCGGCCTTCAAGGTCTATGCACCGTTCACTAGTCGTCTCTACATAATGGGGCTTCAAAACTAGAATCAAGTGCATGATCCAGGGACCATAATCTCTCTATTTATAATAAAAATCTGAGGTAGTAGTAATTACTATTTTGCCCATCATAAAATTAATAATTACTCCAAATGGTATCTGTATAATTAAATCTCATATAATATTGAGATGTCGCGGGCCCATAAATAAAAATAATTAGATCACTTAAGATCTGGGCCGTTAATTTTACAGTGATGGATGCACGCCTATTAAAATTAATCTAACAACCAAAACCAGCTTCACAGTTTTCTGCCATCCAGGCAGCATCACAATATGCTTTAATGCTTTATTCTTCTATGCAATTCTGCTACAAGATCATTTTGCATGTAGCATTCAAAGAGTTACAAGTACTGGGCTCATTTTGCCAGTTGACAAGATTGATTTCATTGAGAATTGGAACTTCTATACATGCAGGAACTTCTTTATAGACTTCAGATAAAGTCCTATAAACCAGTGAATAAACACTATTCCTCTTGTTGTTAAAATATATATTATTCTTGTTCTTTCAAATTTGCCAAAGACATGCAACAATCAACCCAGTGATCTTATTACCCCTTTTTTTTTCACGAGAAACTCATTCTTTGAGCCATCCACCAGTTGGCCATAAGCCCTTGTAGTTAAACACAATGCCCAAATGTTTTTCAACACATTCCCATATTTTGAGTGAAAAAGGATATTTGAAAAAAAGATGATCAGCACTGTCCTCCCCCTCATTACAAACATAACATTTACAAGAAAGAATTTTACTAAAGCTGGCAAGGTAGTAGGAAGTAGGCAATCTTCCCCAAGCCAACTTCCATGCAAATAGTTTAATCTTAGGAATGGTATCCATACTCCATAACTTTGCCCAATTTATGTCAGGCGCAATGACTAAGTTTCGACTTTGCTGGAGTTCATGTACACGAGGTCACTGGGAGTCGTCTTTCTTCTCAATTTTCTCTTCCGATGAGTGGTTTTGATCCCTAAGCGTAGGAGATTTTCATTCTTCTCTAGTCGCACATTTCTTGATGAAATTATTAGGTTTTTGTGTTGTTGATTTGATTTTCGGATGAATCCTTACTGTAAGGCGCATTATGTTGTAGATTGTTGATGTTTGATGGGTTATTAGGGTTCGGCAGCCCTTATTGGAGACCCTAGGCCTTAAGGGCCGGCCGAATAGGGTAATGTATGGTTGGAAAAATGATTTACCTTGGATGCTTAATACTTTAGATTACAATGTCCTAGCTCATAATTTTATTGCTTGATACTATGGGAGGGTTTTAAGGGCTAGCCACTTTAGGGTTTACCATAATCTTAGGGTTGGGATGAGTGGAATAAGGGAAGAGAACCTTTAGAAAAAAATATTTTAATCGGGTAGTTGATATTGGTTTGTACTTCCCTAAGTCCTAGACGTGTACATAATTGATGATCTAGGAAATGGAAGGGCCGACCACACTAGGGTTGTCCCAAGGGTTTTAGGGTCGGCCGGATAGCGAACTTTGGGAGAGGTTTCCTCCGGAAAATTTAAGGACGTTGATGATGGTTTTGGTTTCTAATTATTTTAGAATTGATAAATATCTTTTGATTCAAACCTTAAGGAATCGGGAAGGGTGAATACGTACTATGATAATTTAAGTCCGACCCTACACCTTAGGGCCGACCCCTAGAAATCAGATTTATCAGACTAACGGAAAACCTCGGTTTACTCATCTTAGCATGTAAATTATGGCATGATCATAATCTGTAAAAACAGTAGTTAAATGAGAAATAAATGGTATGAAAACATGGTTTTAGGGTAGAGGCGTATCATTGGGGTATAGACCGATTCTTACGATTATGGAATCTCGGTATTGTGGACATCTTGTGTGATATTTTAATGCTAGATCGAGCATGAAAAATTTTAGGATTTGGTATTTAAATCAGTTTTTTATTATATGATTTGTTAGTCATTTATTTCAGAATTATTGTTCATTTAATTTCAGTTAAAGGTATGATTTATATTTTGGGCTCCTGAATGATACATTGTGATTATATGTTAGATTGATATATGAGCACAAGCATCTTGTCACTATTGTGATTTACTCTCATTATATTGGGTATACGTACCTATACTGGATGTATGTAAGGAATAATATAATTTATCGCCAAAAGACTAGAGCCCAAGGTAGGGCCGGTTTAGGCATGCACGTGCGCATAACAGTCCTAGGAAGCTTGGTTGATTTAGACACATATTCATTTATGTTGTTATTATAAATCTCGGACATGGATGTGTTTGTGGTTGTATTTGGGATTGAATGCACGACCAGCCTGGTCAGCTACTGGTTTATAGGCCGGGAAACACGTTAGTGAGCCACGCTGACAGCAGACCCTGAGTAGCATTGGTGGAAGGGTTTTTCCCAACCACTGAGTAGCACTGGATTGTCAAAACGACTTAGTTTCCTCATCTTTTACATTGTATGGATGCATGTAACTTGAAATATCAGTTTATGGTAGTATGAATAAAATCTCATATGGTTATATATTTATTTGGTTAATTAATAATTTTTACATGACTTGGATTGATGAGTTAGAGAGGGTTTGAAAACGAGCAACTCAGTGAGTTCTTTATGAACTCACACTTGTTTGTTTTATTTTTTATTTCAGCTCCTGAACAATAGAGGTACAAATGGACATATGAGGCGCAACTGGGGTGGCGAGCTCAGGGTGCAAACCTTGTGACGAGTAGTCTAGTGGAGTCTTAGAACTATTTTGCATTTTCTTTTTTGAGTACGTCATGCCCCAAACCTAGGGCCACGTGACCGGCCAGAGTACACGTGCGTACTCTGAATCCTAACCCAAAATACCATTGAGCCATATAAACAGATGACAACCAAAACAAATATTAACAACACAAACAAATATCAATGGCCAAAACAACTTCAACCAATTTTAAAAAATACGAAAACGTAAAGGTCCACACCAAAAGTGAGTTCAATAACATCTGAAATAACAAATGAAAAATAAAAAGTAAACTTGCACGTCCAACTACAAGACTCTACACAACCCTAACAACGACTACAACTCCAACTCCGACATGTCACAAGATTTGCCCTGAACTTGCTGCTCCCAGTCGCGCTACTTAGTACTCTAGTACCTATACTGGTTTTGACCTGGTGCTACAAGGAAATAATATTAAAACAATAAATCCACATTGGACTTACTGAGTGGCTCAGTCCTGAGCCTCCACGGTCCACGGATAAATGAAGCAAGATAACAACATAAGTAAATAATATCCAAAATGTAATCCACCAACCATGTAGCCTAGTGATTAATTCATGATATAAGAAAGCCAATAAATATGTCAATACCATATCAGCCCAGTCCATAACTAAATAATAAAAGAAAGAAATCATATGTAATACATGCCCGCATCCAAGCAATTATGATTCAGTCATTAGGTCACGCCCAGTGAGCTTCCTGCCCATGGTTCCTGAGCTAGGCAAGTCCTCTTGCCTCAGTAACTTAAGTTTGGTTGGGAAAACCCTTCAACCAGTTGCCACTTCAGTTCTGTCGTCAGCATGGCTCACGGACGTGTTCCCCAGTCGATACCGGCCACATTCGCTAATCAGCCCAAGCAAACCCCAATCTCAACCACAAGTACTAACATGCCATGTATAAAATGAATGTACCAACATCGTATAAGCATTTTAAAATCAACTAGTTTACCCAAATAAAATATTATCAAGTGCATGTTTAATAAGAGAATATAATTTCTTACTACATTCCAATTTAAATTATCCCGGTACGAAAATTTACATAAGATATTTCGGAAATACCAAACTGAAATTAAACATCAAAATTTAGAGATTTCCATGCTAGGATCTAAAATTAGTGTACAGCATGAATTTTCCACGGGACTAACATCCCAAAGCCATACAGTTTGACCTTTACTTGAGAAATACGTCTTCATAACTAATTATACACTCCGCCCTATGCTTTCTACATCTAATCACTAATATCACATATTTAAGCCATCCCCTAGTTTTGATACTACGGTAAACAAAATCGAAAGTCTTCTGACAACCCATTTATAGGAGTCGAACCCTAGGCCATTTGCGGCTCGACATTTTCTAATGACGCACCCATCCAATACCTATGTGTTCATACTAGTACCGTACTTCCTTGAGTCTCTACCTGAAGCTTTTCTAAAGGGAAAAACGGGTACCTATTAATTGGTGTGTACCACTGATACAACTTCATAGACACCCTGTTTAGTATGTTTAGATCTATCACACTTTAAATTTCCACTAACTTAAGAACTCATGTAAGGAATTATTCTAAATCAGTTTATAACAAAAGAAAATACATAACATGGAATTAAAATTAAGCATTATCCACCTAATCTATACCTTGTGAAGCCTTGCCCTTTTGTAATATTCAGCCAGCCCTAAATGTTCTATAGGACTGCCGCATAGGGTCTCTCTCACAAGGATTGGATACACCCAAAATCCATTAGTACAACCAAGACTATCGAACACCCAAATCATTTTCGAAATTTCATGCTAACACCCCTAAGGCATGCGACTACAAGAAAGAAGAAAATCCATGCTTAGGGTTTTTGTTTCCCCAAACAACCATATCTTTAAACCTCTAAATTCAAGAGGAAATCCGCCTTGGAAAATGATATGAATTCAATTAGAGAAAGAGCTAATCAAATGCAAAAATTCATAATTTTCCCTAAGGAGAAGGGTGGGCGAGAGAGGGAAAGAAAATCCTATTACACAAGGGCAAACCACTCACCGGAACGAAGAATTGAAAAGGAAGATGATCCTCCGTCCCCTTGCATGGACGATCAGCAGCGACGACGAACTCGGCTTACCAAGGTTGCGCCTCCCCTTCCTCTCACTAGCGTGTTGCTTGCTCGGGACTCATGCGACTCTTTTCCCAAGATCTGTACGGTCCAAACTTATATTTTATATTTATTTTTGGAATCTCAATAGTGTTGGCACAAGGGTACCACCTTGGCCTCACTCTCTATTTTGATGACAACAAACATGTTTCTAACTCATTGGTTGAGTTTTGAGTTTAGGTTGATAGAAGGATTCGCCTACGAAGTTCGTCTGGAAAACCACAAATAATCAAGTAAATCGGCTTCGGTAGCGATCGTGTCTTATCCTAGGTTTAGAATTAGAAATGAATGTAATATACCTCTAGGATATCACCTAAACGTATTTGTAATATGTCCCAAGTAAAAATCCCAAGACTAGACCCGAAAATGAACTTCGAATGTAAAAATTAGTAAACTGGCCTGAAACCCGTGTATCGGTTGGTTGGTCGATCGATCGACTATTGACTGACGATCGACTGCCAGAGGCTCGAAATGGACAGTAGCCTCTCGGTCGATGACCGGTCGCTCAAGCGGTCGACTGACCCATCGATCGGGTGATCGACCATCGGGCGGTAACGAATAGATTTATATTTGTTGCAACTGTTGTTGAGGGTTGTAGACTTCATGGCTTATAAATACCAGCCATTACTCTTCACCTAACTCTCTTAACTATTCTATTGAGTTCATGTACAAGCATTCAAGGCTTCAAGTGTGGATTTCCAAGCCCTAGCTCTCAACGCTCACATCCTTCTCAAGGCGTTCTTCACGGTTCAACTCTTTCATCGAATTCCTCCATCCACATTGAAGAGTTGAAGTGATTGAAGGCTAAGAAAGGAGCTCTCAAGTTTGATTTAATATACTTGCTCGTTAAACTTGTTTTCCTTAAGTTGTTTGATTGTGATTTCCAAGATAGCTTGTAGGGTGTGCTAGAGAAACACCTTAGGTAGTTATAGAATTGTGTTTTGCTATAAGAATAGGTGTTGAGGCTTTCTCTAAGGTTGAGACTTGAGTCCTCATTGTATTCTTAGGAAACACTGTTTCTATAAAGGATTTGGTTTAGAAATCCTTGGTGATGAGCCAAGGTAGTGGAGTAGGCGGGTTGGCTGAACCACTATACATATTGTATTTGTTGTGCTTGTTTACTTGCTTTTGAACCACTCATACATACTTGTCAAGCATTCATATCACTAAAGTTAGAAATTGGTTGTTAAGGGGTTTACAAGTGAAAAGAGATGATCAAACCTAGAATTAGCTTACACACTATTCAACCCCCCCATTTAGTGTGGTCATTTCACCAACAATTGGTATAAGAGCAAGGTTGTAGGTTTAGAACTAACACTCTACCCTACACTTTAGAATGAATATCGAAATGCACCTAGCTCAAGGGTCCTCTACTCATGCTCATCCACTCTTTGATGGCAATAACTATGCCTATTGGAAGAATAGAATGAATATCTTCCTTCAATGCTATTGCCAAGGCCATGAATGCTTTGCATTGTGGTCTTTCCATAAATGAGTTTAATAGGATTTTAACTTGTAAGTAGGCCTTTGAATTTTGGAATGTTTTAGAAATTACACATGAAGGCACTTCATAAGTTAAGGAATCTAAGATAAATTTTCTCATGCATGACTTTGAAATGTTTAGAATACATTTACATGAAACCATTGATGAAATGTATGCTATATTTCAAAATATCATTAATGGTTTAAGTAATCTTGGTAAGGATATGAAAGAAGAGGAGAAGGTAAGGAAGCTCCTCCGATCTCTTCCCAATTCTTGGGAGCCAAAGGTGATTGCAATCATGGAAGCCAAGAACTTGGCAACCATGAAAATCACCTAACTCATTGGATTTTTAATGACTCATGAGATCAACATGAGGGCACATAAGGAGGAAGATGCCCCCAAAAGCAAGAGCATTGCTTTAAAAGCATCACACCGAGTTAAAGAACCCTCATCATCCGAAGAAGAACTTGATGAACAAGAAGAAATGGCGATGATGGCATGAAGGTTCATGAGATTCAAGAGGGGTGGCATGAGGACAGGCAAGGGTGGCTAAACACACTACAATTGCAACAAGGCGGGGCACTTAAGGAAAGATTGCCCACAACTCAAGATGCCCTCTACCTCCGCTCCTTACAACAAGGACAAGACAAAGAAGAAGAAGAAGAAAGCCATGATGGCTTCATGGGATGAAAGTGAGATGAAAGTGAATCATCATCAAGCGAGGAGGACACCAAGAGTGAGAAGGCAAATCTTTGCTTCATGACAAATGACAATGAGGTAAGATTTACTTTTGGTGAACTTTCATTTACTCAACTAGAATTGGAAGAAGAATTTGAACAAATGCATGATGAATTTAATGCTATTAGAAAGCGATTTAAAGAAATTAAAAAGGACAATAAATCTCTAGAAGAAGAAGATGATAAGGGGCAAATGAGTGGCTCAGTCCTGAGCTCTCCACGGTTCACAGATATATAAAGCATGATAACTACATAAATAAATAATATGCAAAATGTAATCCACCAATCTTGTAGCCTAGTGATTAATTCATGATATAAGGAAGCAAATAAATATGTCAATACCATATAAGCCCAGTCCATAACTAAATAATTAATAAAAGAAAGAAATCATATGTCAATACATGCCCGCATCCAAGCAATTACGAGTCGGTCACTAGGTCACACCCAGTTAGCTTCCTGCCCATGGTTCCTGAGCTAGGCAGGCCCTCTAGCTTCAGTAACCCCAGTCTGATTGGAAAAACCCTTCAACCAGTTGCCACTTCAGTTCTGTCGTCAGCGTGGCTCACTAACATGTTCTCCGATCCATACTACATCCACTTATCAGCCCAAGCAAACCCCAATCTCAACCACAAGTACTAACACACCATGTATAAAATGAATGTACCAACATCATATAAGCATTTTAAAATCAACCCGTTTACCCAAATAAAATATTATCAAGTGCATGTTTAACAAGAGAACATAATTTCTTACTACCTTCCAATTTAAATTATCCTGGTACAGAAATTTACAGAAATTTAAATTATCCTGGTAAACAAAACCGAAAATCTTCCGACAACCTGATCAATCCATTTCGAGGGGTCAAGCACTAGGCCATTTGCTGCACGACATTTTGTAACTACGCACCCATCTAATACATGTGTTCATACTAGTATCCTACTTCCTTGAGTCTCTACGCGAAGCTTTTCTAAAGGGAAAAAGGGGTACCTATTCATTGGTGTTTACCACTGATACAACTTCATAGACACCCTGATTAGTACCATACAATTTCCACCAAACATAGTGAATCATATAATCTATCGCGCTTTAAATTTCCACTAACTTAAGAACTCAAGTCGGGAAGTATTCTAAATCAGTTTATAACAAAAGAAAATACAAAATAGGGAATTAAAATTAAGCATTATCCACCCAATCTATACCTTGTGAAATCCTACCCTTTTGTAATATTTGATCGGTCCTAAATGTTCCATACGGCTGCTGCATAGTGTCTCTCCAACAAGGATTAGATACACCCAAAGTCTCCATTAGTACAACCAAGACTAACAAACACCCAAATCATCAAAATTTCACGCTAACACCTCTAAGTCATGCAGCTACAAGAAAGAAGAAAAATCCATGCTTAGGGTTTTTGTTTCCCAAACAACCATATCCTTAAACCCCTAAATTCAAGAGGAAATTCGCCTTGGAATATGATATCAGTTCAATAGGAGAAAGAGCCAATCAAATGCAAAAATTCAAAAAAATTTATAAGGAGAGGGGTGAGCAAGAGAGGGAAAGAAAATCGTATTACACAAGAGCAAACCACTCATCGGAACGAAGAATAGACATGGAAGATGATACTCCATCCCCTCGGGCCGATAATCACCAGCGACGACGAACTCGTCACCCCAAGGTTGTGCCTCCCCTTCCTCTCACTCGCCTCCTGCTTCCTCGGGACTCATGCTTCTCTTTTCCCATGAGCCGTACAGTCCAAACTTATATATATATATATATTTGAAACCTCAATAGTGCCCCTTAACTTGAACCCAACTTGACTCCCCATTTAACTCAACCAAAACTCATCCGAATCATGTTCTCATCGAACCGTCGGACTTGACTCGAACCTCACTCAACCTCAACCCACTAACACAACAAAATAAAATATTATATGCGCACAATGGACCTTACCTTAAATCACATCAACCGGCATTTTCCCCGGCCCACTCAGATGCACATCCAAATTTTCCCGCTGAAATAATTTAATTAAATTAGAAAAATCATTGGTATAACAATATTCCACCCTTAAAGAAATTTCATCCTCGAACTTTGGGGTAGAAAAAGAATCTTACATTGGCATCAAAAAGACAAGGATATTTCTCTCTCATTGCACTCTCTACCTCCCTAGTAGCCTCCTGACCAGAGTGATGCTCCCAACGGACCTTTACCAGCGGAACTTCCTTGGACCTCAGCTTCCTAATTTGACGATCCAAAATCTCTACCGACTCTCCTCATATGAGACTTTTGAGTCAACCTCCACAACTGATGATTCAAGAACATGAGATTCATCCTTGATATACCGCTTCAGTAAAGAAACATGAAACACCGGATGCACTCTATCCAACCTGCACGGTAAGGTTAATTCATAGGCTACGACTCCTCTCCGTCGTAAGATAGGAAAAGGTCCTATAAACTTGAGGCTTAACTTTCCCTTTTTACCAAACCTCACAACTCCCTTCATAGGAGGCACCTTAAGGAAAACCAACTCTCGTTCTACAAACTCGTCGTCTCAGGCCTTTCCATCTGCATATATTTTTTGGTGACTCTGAGCTGCCAGTAGCTAATCCTTAATTAGCTTCACTTATTCAACTACATCGTGCACCAAATCTGGCCCCAATAATGCAGATTCACTAGCCTCGAACCACCCCACTGGGGACCTACACCACCGCCCATACAGGGCCTCAAACGATGCCATACCAATGCTGCTCTTGAAGCTATTATTATAAGCGAACTCTACCAGGGGCAAGTGCCTCTCCAAACCATCCTCTAAATCCATAACACAAGTTCTTAACATATCCTCCAAGGTCTAAATGGTCCTCTTTGACTGCCCGTCTGTTTGCGGATGGAAAGTGGTACTGAACCTGACCTGAGTACCCAAGGCCTCCTAAAAAGAATACCAAAACCGTGCAGTGAATTGAGTACCCTGGTCAGAAATGATGATCACTAGGATCCCATGATACGCCATAATCAGTCCAAGAACAGTTGGGCATACTACTTTGCTGTGAAAGTCGTCTTTATCGGAATAATATGCGCCGACTTAGTTAACCGATCCACCACCACCCAAATAGAATCATTTCCCTTCCTCGACCTCATCATCCGAGTAACAAAGTCCATGATGATCTTTTCCCAATTCCACTCCGTCACCTCTAGATTCTGAAGCAACCCTGCATGTCTCAAATGTTTGGCCTTGACCTGCTAACAGACCAAGCACTTAGACACAAAGTCAGCTACCTCTCTCTTCATCCCTTTCTACTAGTAATACTACCTCGGGTCACGGTATATCTTGGTGGCTCCTGGATGCATAGTATATGTGGAGCTATGAGACATCTCAAGTACTTGTCGATGGACCTCTACAATATCTGGCACCACAATTCTATCCCAAAATCTCACTACACCCTCTGCATCAATCCTGAACCCATTTCTGCATCCCCTCTCTCAACCAGATCTCGGGTCAGAGCAGAAAATGCATCCTCACCTTGGGCCGTTTGGAGCATACAAACCAAAGTGGACTAGATGCGAAGATGTGCCACCATACCACTTGAGTCAACCACCGACAGCACTGCTCCGTTTCCCAAACATTCAACAAGCTCCCTTGCCAAAGTCCTCCTACCCATGGCCAAATGTGCTAAACTGCACATGAATTCCCTGCTCAGGGCATCAGCCACCACGTTAGCTTTTCCTAGATGGTACAAAATGGTGCAGTCATAATCTTTCAATAGCTCCAACCACCTCCCTTACCTCAAGTTCAATTCCTTTTAAGCAAGTACTGAAGACTCTTGTGGTCAATATAAATCTCATAGGCTTCTCCATACAGATAATGACGCCATAGCTTCAGTGCATACACTATAGCTGTCAACTCCAAATCATGAGGTTTTAACTGCCTAGCACACATAAGCAATCACCATTCCATGCTGCATCAAAACACAACCTAGACCGACTATAGAAGCATCACAAAACACCTCAAAACCTCCAGAACCTAATGGCAAGGCCAATACTGGTCCTTGAGCTTCTAAAAGCTCTCCTCACACTTGCTATCCCAAACAAACTTAACCTTCTTATGAGTTAACCAAGTTAAAGGAGTTGCAATTCTCGAAAAGTTTTCTACGAACTTCTATTGATGCTTGGCTTATGTTGTGTTGACTATATTCACCAGAAAAAGAATTATCGACCAGTTCTCAGTTGTATGACAGTTGCAACTACTATGGAGTTTATATTGAATATCTTAGTTGTGTGCTAGTTGTTGTATTTGGCAAAAGGATGATCAGTCAGTTCTCAATTGTATGTCAGTTGCAACTGTTGTGGAATTTATGTTGAAGTTCTCAATTTATATTTACATGTTACATTCTATTGTCTAACTGTTGCTTGCTCTATGGTTGCTTAAGCAAAAGTATTTCAGTATGATCTCAGTCTTATCTATAAGGAACTCTGCATATATTGAAGACAGTCTCAACTGCTCTAGCAACCTATGGTTTTCTTGTCAAAAATACAGCGTAGAAAGATGACTTTTGGTCTCCTACAGAGATAATGACTCTTGGTCTGCTTTATTATTGATGATTCTCTTTGTTGTCTTTGAGATCTTTTAATCATCATTAATTCTTTTTTTGCCTAAATATTTGCTTTAAATAATTTTGAGGCATTACTTCTTGATCTTTGTGATCTTTAGGCATTATGCACTGTCTATTTATTTTTGAACCGATTATTGTTGATCTGATCTGCAACTCTCACTACAGCACAACTGACCTATATAGGCACATAATTAGAGACAAGTTAGATTTTATTTCTAAATCTTCACATTTAGAGACTAATAGACACAAAATTTGTCCCTAATTAGCCTCTAAAAATAGCTTTAGAGTCAGATCAATTAAGTGACTCTATTGCTGGTATTTTTATAGCTTAGAGTCAAATCAATTAAGTGACTCTATTGTTGTTGTTTCTATAGATCTTTAAAGGCTAATTAGGAGCAAATTTTGTGTCTATTAGTCTTTAAATGTGAAGATTTAGAAATAAATATATATTTTGTCTCTAATTTTGTGTCTCTGTAGGTCAGTTGTGTTGTAGTGTCTTGATGTGCGAACACTGCGTTGCTAGATATAGAGAGCGTTGAATGCTCATGAGATTATTGATTATATATATATATATATATATATATATATATATGGTGCGGTTAAAGATATAGAGAGCGTTGAATGCTCATGAGATTATTGATAATATATATATATATATATATGGTGCAGTTAACCTTGATTGTTCATATGTTGTGACTTTTGAACTTGATCATACATAAATGGTTCTCGGGACTGTTCAACCATGAAACCATAGGATTTTTTAGTTTAAATTCTGTCCAAAATCAATATGGACAATAGGCTTCCACCTTGATTCATCGCATGAACCGTGGAGCCAAGAAAGTGACTCAAAAACCCCTGAAAACCATCGGTAATACCAACGGATATATGTATCCATGAGTAATACCAACAACAGTTAGTTAGTTAGTTTGTCGGTGATAACAACGAATAGTGGTTGATCTATAGTACCGTAATTATCAATCACACATTTATCAACTCAATATTTGCAATCCAAATGACCATTCATTCACATTTATCAATCAAATAAACTTCTAATTGGGATCCAATAATTATCAATCAACCACACATTTATCAACTCAATAGACCATTCAATCACATTTAAAGTTAATCAAATATATGTAATAACAATCACACCAATAATAAAAAAATAATCAAAATAGTATCAATTACAATACAAAGTTGTCAACTTCACTGCAATAAAAAGTATTGCAGATACAATCACATGCAAAATAGGTTGTAAAATCTCATCCATGACAATTTGCTCAGTGGTCGGATCATAACGATGCTCTAGCACCCTATGAGACAAAAGCAACAATAGAATATCAATAAATGTGTTATGAGAGCCTAGTATCACCGCATGAAAATTAAATAATGGAAAAATGCCAAACCTGTAGATCACAACCATACGGATGAGTAGATAGAGCGACACAACTTGATTGTAAAAAGTTGAGATAAACTGAATTGCATCTTGTGGAACATGCTTGATACACTTTTGAATGACATGATTCCCATTTTGATCACGTACCCAACTACCAGTAATGAAAAAAGCACAAGCACGAGGACCATAACCAAAAACACAAAATAACTATAGTTTTAAGGGTGGTTTAAGTAATTTGGAATTAAATCACTAATTGATAAAAAGGTACCTTTTGGATCACTCGACAACCATACATCTGGAGGCGCTGAGTGTCAATGTATGCCCATTAAGGTGGTTAGCTAATTCCCTTCTCTGAAGGGATGATCCATGCTCAAAATACTAAAAGGACAGTAAATTGTAAGCCCCCTTCGAAGTAAAAAGTTTCCATGGAATAGATTAAAATATTATAGGTAGCTTACATAATCCAATTTTAGTTTGAAATCAGAGAAGTACCTTCTGGACAACATAATTCCCAAACACATTAGTCATCAGAGATAGAGCATGAGACATTATCTCATAAAAATCCATATCTTTTTCTTCAGTTGTACACTACTAGAATTGTCATCATCACCGACGGTTGATCGAAGCCGTGGCTGAATTGTCGGTGAAAACTATCACAGACGGCGCCAGCCGTGGCAAAACACCATCACTGATGTGCACGTCTCAGATAAGTTGTGACAGCGTCTCTTTGTTGGCTTAAGGATTTCACTTAAGCCTCGATCTTTATTTTGATGATAAAAAACAAGTATTTAATCTATGTGTGAAGTTTTGAGTTCAAGATTAGGTTGCAAAAACATGCGAAGTTCGTTCAAACGAAACAAAAAGATAGACCATCAAAGAAACGGAAGAAGAAAACGTCAAGAAAGGCTCGGGATAATATGGAGTAGAAATCATGTAATATAGCCCTAGGATGATTTTATCTCAAGCCAAATTGTAAAGTTATCCAAGTTAAAACTTGGTTACTAAACCCATGAAAAAGCATGTAATAAACTCAAAGTAAAAATCAGCCTCAGCCTGAGTTCGGTCGACCAATCTGTCGACCGAACAAGGTAGAATTTTGGCAGTAGCTTATTTGGTCGACTGGTCGGTCGACTGAGTGATGCCACAAAATGGCAGTAGCCACAAGTTGGTGAAGCATTGGCGGTAGGCTACGTCGGTCGACCAACAGAAGACAAAATTTGGCAGAAGGTTCATCAGTTGACCAATCGGTCGATCGGATGGCAGATCACAAAATCGCATCTCTGGCTTAACTACGGTCGATCGGATTCGGGATGGATGAAGCTACGACTCCTTCGGTCGACCCATCGGTCGACCGAACAACGCTAAAAACACACAGAAAGCCAGCGGTCGCTGGGAGGTCAATTGGTCGGTTGATCGACGATCGATCGACATGCGACCGAACGGCGGAAACAACTAGTTTTCCGCCTGTTGAACGGTCTGTTCAGCTGAGGGGTTGTAAATGCCCCTCACCTACCTTCTTAAAAACTTCTTAGAGAATTAATTAAGCATTCAAAAAGTGATTAAAAGCCTTCAAAGTGATCGATTTGCTGCGCCCTAATCTTCCTTCAAAATCCTCTTCAAGCGCCTGCTTCCCTCAACTCTGCTGCAACTCGAGTCTATCTTCTGGCAAGTTGAAGGCGTGAAGGCTTGGGAAAAGAGTTGTGGTTCCTCTCTCTATTCTTAAGCTCCTTTGCATTGTATTTGAAGTTTTATTTCAAACTTGTTTTCAATTTGTAATAGCTGCTAGGTGTGCTAGAAAAATACTTAGGGGAAATTTTGTAGAGTTATGTTTTGTCTAGGTGAATAGGTTTGAGGGGGTGTCAAAGAGGTGAGAAGAGTGTCCTCAATTATATTCAAAGGGAAACACAAGTTCTATAAAGTAGTGGTTAGAAATCCTTGGTGAGAAGCCAAGGTAGTGGAGTAGGCAATTGGCCGAACCACTATAATTACTCTTGTCTGCATTGCTTTCTTATTTGCCTATTATTGTTCTTAATATTTTATCACATCCATTGTTAAGAAACACCTGCACTTAATTGAACTTAAATTTGAGTAAAAAGAAAAAATTGATTAAATAGAAAAGGGGACAGACACTATTCAACCCTCCCTTCTAGTGTCGGATTTCATACAACACTCTTGGCCGTCACAAGTAATCATCAACGACAGCCGGCTGTAAGTGGCTGTCACTGATACCAACACATCAGCCACGGCCTAGGGCCGTCGGTGATATTATTAGCAATCATGATATTTGGTGCTGCTCAGGCCATTAGCAATTTACGATAAGCTTTCAGCCACGTCGTAGTGATGGTCGACAGTGGGTAAGCCGTGGCTGAAGGTATATCCTGTAATTGAAAAAAAATAAAATTTTTATAAATTCCTATATACAATAATATTTATAGATTACATCTATTTTCATGCACAGATTACAATAAAAAAATATCATACACATGCATTCGAAACCAAACATACAAGTTTTACATAAATATCATCAATCTAAGCCTCAAACCGAAGGCAAACAATTATCAAAATATCATATATACAACTATAAGTATGTCTCAACTCATCAAAATATAAACAAAATACAATAAATCAAAATCTCACGGCTGCGGTGGAGGCAGTGGAGTTAACAACGACTGGGTCGGGAGCGTCGATTCGGTCGAGGAGGACGATGGCTGCGACATCATCGATAAAAGGCCATAGTGAGACGTAATTAGAGTGAGGAGTGCTTGCATGTTCTGCATCGTTTGTCTCAACTCATCATTCCTCCATATATGCTCCTCCATCGCCTGTCTCTGCTGGGTGAGCTCCGACTCCAAATCAGAAAGTTTCTTATTACATCTACACGATGAAATCATAACCTTACATCTAAAAAATTTATAAAATAAGAAGAAGAAGAAGAAGAAAGTTTCTTGTTGCCTTGTGTAGCCGCCGCCAGGGGCGGCCTCTGCCAAGCAGCTATGGGTCAAGCCGTGGCCTGGTCGGTCCCTAATCTGTCCAGGTCAGCACCGCCAAGCGCGGCCAGCGGCTGGGGCGGCTGCCTGACCATTGGGGCAGCCAGCCTAGCTGCTGCCTTTGGGGCCGCCGCGGAGAGCCAGGTGGCGGCGATCTATCGTCGGACGGCGGGGGATCTAGCGAAGACCCCGTCTGGCCAGATTCTAGGCGGTGTGCGACGGCGGCAGCCGAGGGAAGGGGCGGCGGTGGCGGTGGGTGAGGGGAGGAGGAGATGAAGAGATTAGGTGGGGAGATGAAACGGAGGGTTGAGATTAATTTGGGTGAGATGAAGGGTTGGATTGAAGTGGTTGAGATGAACGATAGGGATTTGATCTTGTGTGGATGGAGAGTTGGGATTGCATTTGGTTAGATGAAAGGCTGTGATTGCATTATAAAGATGAAGGGCTGTGATCGCATTTGGATAGATATAAGGTTGTGATTACATCATGTAAATGGAGAGCTGTGATTGCATCTGGTTAAATGGAAGACGGTGATTGCATCAGGATAGATGTAAGGCTGTGCATGCATCATGTTAGATGTAAGGCTGATATTTCATCATGGTTAGATGGAAGACTGAGATTGCATCATGTTAGATGAAAGGCCAATATTGCATCAGGTTAGATGGAGAGCTGTGATTGCATCTGGTTAGATGGAGGATTGTGATTGCATCTAGTTAGATGTAAGGCTGTGATTGCATCATGTAGATGGAGAGCTGTGATTACATCTAGCTAGATGGAGGGTTGTGATTCCATCTGATTAGATGTTAGGTTATGATTTCATCATGTAGATATCGGGTGGTGTTTGCATCTGGTTAGATGTAAGGCTGAGATTGCATCATGTTAAATAGAGGGTTTTGATCGCATCATATTAGATGGAAGGCTGTGATGTGATGCTATTTAGATGAAGGGCTGAGATTTTATTACTTATTTATTGATTGTAACACCATTATATTTATTCGTAACAGTGGTTTATTAAATAAATTAAGGTATTTCTTCCATTATTCTAAATACTTATTTGGAGGCTTTAAAGTTAGCAAAAATATTCATGTTATATATGCATGTTCACCTAATCGAAGTTCTGGATTCATTGGTGAGGTCTGTTTCACCATCAGACCTTTGAATTTTGAAAACAGTAGCCGGGCGTTGCATTATTTTGCGTGCCAAGATGAAAAATCATACTTTATATATTTGTATGATTTGAACTAAGATGATTCATGGATATAGTAGTTAACGAGATGAATTTTATCCTAGATCAGTGATTTCTATGATGAGTTATTTTATCATGTTCCAGTCGATTGATTTACAGTTGGAGTTTCTTGTTGCACTGCTTCCATGATACACATGCTTCCTTTCTTACAGTGCTATAATTCTATTTTATGATTGTTTACTTGTGTTGAGCATACAGGATTTATGAGCACTATTTCTACATATATATCTGTATCTGATTGAGATGTATGACAGGAGGAGGTGGAGGATGAGGTATGCACTTGACATACCCTTTATTTCTTGTTAATAACACATCTTGTTTATACTTATATACTTGCCTGTGTGGTGTTGTGATGTGCTTGTTGCATTTCCCGGAACACTCGCTGGTGAGGCGAGAGTATACTCCAAAGAGACAGCGTTGGCCTTATTACGGAAGTCCGGTTGGTGAGGGGACACCATATCCTAAAGAGACAGTACGGATACCCGAGCAGGTGAGGGGAATCTATGCCCCAACATAGCCTTTTATTTAACATGATTCAATCTTGGCCTTACATCTAACTAGTTGCAATCACCATCCTACATCTACATGATGAAATCATAACCTTACATCTAATCAGATGCAATCACGGTCCTCCATCTACTTGATGCAATCACAGCCCTCTATTTAACATGATGCAATCTCGGCCTTACATCTAACCAAATGCAATCACCACCCTACATCTACATGATGAAATCATAACCTTACATCTAATCAGATGCAATCAGATGAAACAGAGGGTTGAGATTAATTTGGGTGAGATGAAGGGGTGGATTGAAGTGGTTGAGATGAAGGGCAAGAATTTGATCTTGTGTAGATGGAGAGTTGGGATTGCATCTGGTTAGATGTAAGACTGAGATCGCATCATGTTAAATAGAGGGCTGTGATTGCATTATGTAGATGGAGGGCCGTGATTGCATCTGATTAGATGTAAGGTTATGATTTCATTATGTAGATGTAGGGTGGTGATTGCATCTGGTTCGATGTAAGGCCGATATTGCATCATGTTAAATAAAGAACTGTGATTGCATAATATTAGATGGAATGCTGTGATGTGATCCGGTTTAGATGAAGGGCTGAGATTTCATTACTGGTTTATTGATTGTAACACCGTTATATTTATGTATAGCAGTGATTTATTAAATAAATTAAGACATTATTTCTATTATACTAAATAATTATTAGGAGGCTTTATAGTTAGCAAAAATATTCATGTTATATATGAATTTTCATCTAATCGATGTTCCGAATTCATTGGTGAGGTCTGTTTCGCCATCAGATCTTCAGATTTTGAAAACAGTAGCCTGGTGTCGCCTCGTTTAGCAATGCAAGCTGAAAAATCATATTTTATATATTTTTATGATTCGATCTGAGATGATTCATGGATATAGTAGTTAATGAGGTGAATTTTATCCTAGATCAGTGATTGCTATGACGAGTTATTTTATAACGTTCCAGTTCATTGATTTATAGTTGGAGTTTCTTTTGTGCACTGCTTTAATGATACACGTACATTCTTTCTTACAGTGCCATAATTCTATTTTATGATTGTTTATTTGTGCTAAGCATTCATGATATATGAGCGCTATTTGTACATATATATTTGTATGTGATTGTGATGTATAGCAGGAGGAGGTGGAGGATGAGGTATGCACGTAACATACCCTTTATTACTTGTTGATAGCACATATTGTTTATACTTGCGTGTGTGGTGTTGTGATGTTCTTGTTGCATTTCCCGGAAGCCTCGCTAGTAAGGAGAGGGTATGCTCCAAAGAGACAGTGTTGGCCTTATTTCGAAAGTCCGGTTGGTGAAGGGAGATCATACCCCAAAGAGATAGTCTGGAGATCCGAGCATGTGAGGGGAACGTATGCCCCAACAGGCTAGCTCGGAAGAGCCAGTGCCGGTGAGGAGAAGGCATTCCCTAAAGAGACAGCACTGAGCTGGGTAGTAGTTCGGCGGCTACCCGTGTACCTACACTATATGGCTGTGTGGGACCGACGAGTCCGGGTAGCATGCATATGATTGAGGTGTTGCATTCTTCCTATTTTATTGCCATAGATACTTTATGCTGGTTGACGGATATTGACTTTGTGCATAGAGTTGGATGTATTATTGCTTATTTCTTCTATCATTGCTGTTACGCTATTTATATTAGCTATTTGTATTTTTATGCATGATGATTGAGTTGGTGAATTGAGGACTGATCTGCTCACTAAGTCCTAGTTGGACTTACCCTTCATTACTATTGTTTTGCAGCACCTGAGTTAGATTAAAGAGGAATCGAGGTGCAGTAGCGTGGCTGGTGGCGGCAGTGCAGCGGGTCTCGTGACATGTCGTGATCGAGGAGGATACCTGAGTCATTTTAGTGTCTCTTTGAGTTGTTGAGTCATGTTGACTCGGGTCGTGGTTTCCGCATTTTATTTTTATTTGGGGAGTCTTATTTATTTATTTGAACTCTGTTTTTTATAAACTTGTTCAGTGTGTTCATATTGAGTTTTGGTTTGGTTTGGTTCGTGATGCCATGTCTATTCCTTTCAAAAAAAAAAATCTTCCACTGTTCACGTTATTGTTGTTTTGTTGAGTTGGGTTAGGCTTCGGAGTACGTGGCGTATCCTGGCCGGCCATACCGGGTTTGGGGTGTGACAAAATTGATATCATAGCAGGTACGACCATAGGATGGTAGGTATCGTATATGGGCATTGCTAGCGTGTTCACATATGGTACGTCCTAGTCACAAGATCGATGACTGAACCTGCGTACCAGCAGCGGTACATATTTTGATTTAATTTGTTTATGCTTATGTTACATTGTGTACTATTTGATCTTATTAATAGAAGTGGAAGCATATGATGATGCTGTGATGAGTGGAAGCGGAAGTAACCCCGCTGGCAGACGAGGTCGAGGCCGAGGTCGTGGCCGAGTCAGGGACCGTGCTACCAGCCAGGTGGCAGTGCTTGATCCTAGGGTTGCACTGCTAGAGACTCCAGTGATTGAGCTGACCGAAGAGCTTCGTAGAGAACATGATGAATTTCGTAAGGAACAGGAGGAGTTCCATAGGGAGCGAGAGGAGCTTTGTAGGGAGCGGGAGTTGGCGCAGCAATAGACCCAACCTGTACCACCAATGGTACCTGCACTGATCGAGGCGGTAGGGCCAATCCAATCTGGATTCATGGAGGAGGGCCGATTAGAGCCGGTAGTACACAGCTCGTTGTACAAGGATTTCGTACGACTGAAGACACCAATATTCACAGGTACAGATCAGGTGGTGGAGGTGACGGCATTCCTAAATGACTGCTCAGAGCTATGCTCGGTTTTGGAGTGTTCCTCAGAGGCAATGGCGCACATAGTCGAGATGCAACTTAGAAGCCCAGCAAAGGAGTGGCACCAGGCAAGGAGAGCACGCATGGGGACTCATGCACCAGCCCCTACGTGGAGAGAATTCCGAACTGCTACCATTGAAAAGTACCTACCCAGGAATGTCCGCGAGAGGCGGGCGAGAGAGTTCGAGCAGCTTTGCCAGACAAGCACCATGATGGTGTCGGAGTCCGAGATCGAGTTCACATGGTTGTCCCGTTACCACCCATCCCTAGTGGTGACTGAGATGGACCGAGTGAGGTGGTTCGTGGAGGGTCTGAGGGTACAGATTGGCAAACTAATACATTACATCGAGGATACTACCTTTGTTCAAGTGGTGGACGATGCGATGCGGAAGGAAGCCATGGTACCTATCGACTGGCAGGACAGACTAGCTCGAAAGAGGTTCAGGCAGGACCGCCAGGAGGACAAGCGCACTCTGTCTGAGGGTGCCAACACTAGGGCAGCACGCCCGTAGAGCCAAGGACAGGGAAGTTTCAGAGACTGTGCGCAGACAGGACCACCGATAACTACTCAGAATACCAGTGTACCAGGAGGCCAAAGAGGCGAGGTGTCAAAGTGTGGACAATGTGGGAGGAGGCACAGAGGAGTTTGCTATGGTCCGAGTACCTATTTTGGGTATGGCCACCCAGGTCATAACAAGAGGGACTGCCCTTCCGGCGGTCAAGCAGCAGTACCACCCGGAGGGAGAGCCCCTATGTCGACAGCTTCAATGGCACATCGGACTCAGATCCATGGGACAGGGGAAGCACGCACGACAAGGCCGCCTGCTCGCGTCTTCGCATTGACTCCCGAGAGCGCGGAGGCATCAAATGAAGTGGTGACAGGTGTTATGTCAGTTAATGCATTACCTGCTCATGCATTGTTTGATCCAATCGCATCATGTATTTCATGCATTCATGCTTAAGTGGTATGTCGGGATGAGTTTCATATTCTAGATGTTGTCGTGATGGAGATTGATCTGGCCACCTCTTAGGAAGAGTGGCCTGTAGGGATCCTAGCTAGGTAGGTAAGGAAGATGAGGTCCATGGTGAACCTCTTTCTTTCATTTCAAAATTCGAGGACGAATTTTCTTTAAGGAGGGAGGGAATTGTAATACCCAAAAATCTTAATAATAATATTTTATTAGTGAGTGGGGGATCGTGGGTCCTAGTTAACGCAGATTGGCGGGAAGTTTTGGGATTAGACTCGAGTAAGCATTTAATGTAGAAAATTTAAGGGAAGTTTTATTTGTCTTATCTATGTGATTTAGCATACTAGGGTGATAGAGGGTCTCGAGGTGAATTTGGCGGTGCAATCGGATCTCGAATTAGAGTTAGATCGGATGAGTTATGGGCTATTTAAGTCAGATCTCTTTGGTAAGGGTATTTTGGTCATTTGGACCCAATCGGTGTCTATAAATTAGACCCTGGGGTGTGCAGCCATGGGTTTTTGAGCTGCACGCAGCACGAGGCAAAGGAGAGAGGAGAGAGAGGGTGCGTTCGAGGAGGAGGAGCCGTTGTAGCCGAATTTTTGCGAATTTGTCGGTGTCGATCGGGGGAAGATCCTACGCATCTTTTTTCTTCCGTTTTCTCTCTATCCGGTGAGTGGATTTAGGCCTTTTTTTCTCCAAATATTGATTCATGTAGCTGTTCTTATGTTTCGGAGTTTTTCGTCAATTTTTGGCGCATTTTCTTGTATCGGATCGGAAGTAAAATCGTTGTTCTTCCTCTTGTTGATTTATATATATATATCTTGGTCTTGTGCAGCAGCCGGCTGCCAGGCGACGGTGGGTCAGGCTGGCGACGGCGCTGTCGGGTGCCCGTGGCTGGGCTAGGTGGCCGCTCGGGTAGCCGGCCTAGCCGCCTCCCTTGGGGCCGCCGCCAAGCGCCAAGCGGCGGGGAGCCGGAGTCAGACGACAGGAGACCCCACGGGGACCCCGTCCGGCCGAACCCCGTCGGTGAGAGGCGACGGTGGCTGGGGAAGGGGCGGCGACGGCGGTGGGTCAAGGGAGGATGAAGATGAAGAGATTAGGTGAGGAGATGAAACAGTGGGTTGAGATTAATTTGGGTGAGATTAAGGATTGGATTGAAGTGGTTGAGATGAAGGGCAGGGGTTTGATCATTTGTAGATGGAGAGTTGAGATTGCATCTTGTTAGATGTAAGGCTGAGATTGCATCATGTTAAATAGAGGGTTGTGATTGCATCATGTAGATGGAGGGTCGTGATTGCATTTGATTAGATGTAAGGTTATGATTTCATCATATAGATGTAGGGGGGTGATTGCATCTGGTTAGATGTAAGACTGAGATTGCATCATGTTAAATAGAGGGCTGTGATTGCATCATATTAGATGAAATGCTATGATGTGATCCTGTTTAGATGAAGGGCTGAGATTTAATTACTGATTTATTGATTGTAACACCGTTATATTTATTTATAGCAGTGATTTATTAAATAAATTGACATTATTTTCATTATTCTAAATAATTATTTGGAGGCTTTATAATTACCAAAAATATTCATGTTATATATGAATTTTCACCTAATCGACGCTCTAGATTCATTGGTGAGGTCCGTTTTACCATTAAACCTTCGGATTTTGAAAACAGTAGCCGGGCGTCGCCTCATTTTGCGTTCCATGTTGAAAAATCATATTTTATATATTTTTATGATTCGGTCTGAGATGATTCATGGATATAGTAGTTAATGAGGTGAATTTTATCCTAGATCAGTGATTGCTATGACAAGTTATTTTATCACATTCCAGTTCATTGATTTATAGTTGGAGTTTCTTTTGTGCACTACTTACATGATACATGTACATCATTTCTTACAGTGCTATTTCTACATATATATCTGTATGTGATTGTGATGTATAGTAGGAGGAGGTGGAGGATGAGGTATGCACTTAACATACACTTTATTACTTGTTGATAACACATATTGTTTATACTTGCGTATGTAGTGTTGTGATGTGCTTGTTGAATTTCTCGGAAGCCTCGCTGGTGGGGGGAGGGTATGCCCCAAAGAGACAGCGTTGACATTATTCCGAAAGTCCGACTAGTGAGGGGAGATCATACCCTAAAGAGACAATCCGGAGACCCAAGCAGGTGAGGGGAACGTATGCCCCAACAGGCTAGCTCGGAAGAGCCAGTGCTGGTGAGGGGAGGGCATTCCCCAAAGAGACGATACTGAGCTGGGTGGTAGTTCGGCGGCCACCTGTCTACCTACCCTATGTGGCTGTGTGGGACCGACGGGTCCGGGTTGCATGCATATGATTGAGGTGTTGTATTCTTCCTATTTTATTGCCATAGATATTTTATGCTGGTTGACGGATATTGACTTCGTGCGTAGAGTTGGATGTATTATTGCTGGTTTCTTCTAACGTTGCTGTTACGCTATTTATATCAGCTATTTGTGTTTTTATGCATGATGATTGAGTTGGTGAATTGAGGACCGATATACTCTCTAAGTCCTAGTTGGACTTACCCCTCATTACTATTGTTTTGCAGCACCTGAGTTAGACCAGAGACGAACCGAGGTGCTGTAGCGCGGTTGGTGGCGGCAGGGTAACGGGTCTCGGGACATGTCATGATCGAGGAGGATACCTGAGTCATTTTAGTGTCTCTTTGAGTTGTTGAGTCATGTTGACTTGGGTCGTGGTTTCCGCATTTTATTTTTATTTAGGGAGCCTTATTTATTTATTTGAACTCTTTTTTTTTATAAACTTGTTCAGTGTGTTCATATTGAGTTCTGGTTTGGTTTGGTTCGTGATGTCATGTCTATTCTTTTCAAAAAAAAAAATCTTCCACTATTCAGGTTATTGTTGTTTGTTGAGATTGGTTAGGCTTCGGGGTACGTGGCGTATCTTGGCCGGCCATACCGGGTTTGGGGTGTGACAACGCGGCCTCTCCTCCCAAAATAGATTGTTTTTGGCAGCGACGTGAAACAAAGTGCAGGGGAGGAAAGTTAAATCACTCACAGCTTTAGGGAAGATGAAAAGGAGGAAGAGTAAATTTCGTTCCTCCGACAACCGTTGCTGACGAGATTGTCACAGTCCGGCCAAGATCCGCTTTCCCCCTCCTTGTGCCGCTTCACCTCAATTGGGTACCCTCTGTGCCCAGCCGACAACCTCCCTAATTTATAACTTGGGGTTTAATTAAACCCCAAGTTACCCTTTTACCCCCACACTTAAATCAAGTAGAAAAAGACTCAATTTGAGTCCGATCTAAGTCCGATTCGAACGCCGATCGAACCACCGAGTTCGCCTTGAAATCCACTATCATAAAATCATACCAAAATTGTAGAAATAATAGATGTGAACTTTCTCCAATTTTTCTAAATCAAACCTTACCAAGTTTCGCTCGAGAATCCGCTAACTTGCCTGACTTAAGTCTTCGTTTTCCTGCTACGAAATCGATTAAATAAAATTAGTAAAAATTTTGGTCATAAAACTAGGGTTTGAAGAATGGTGGCTTAATCAAGCACAAAGATCTTTAAAATATGGCTCTATGGAAGCTTAGATGAATCATGGAAGGCACTCAAAGGCTTGTATTTATAAGCCATGAAGGTAGCGACCCAAAATAGCACTCAACGACTCGAAATAGAGCCGTTTTCCGTTATCCGATCGCAGGTCGGTCGATTGTCAGTCGATCGACCGAGCGATCTAATGGCTTCCAGCACTTTTGGGCACCATTCGATCGATCGACTGATCAACCGAAACTGGAAAAATCAACCCAGTTTATTGATTTTTCTGCTCGTTTGCTCGTTTCTGGGTTCGGTCTTCGCTAAGTCCTCTTATATAACATTTCTTAACTTCAAGTCAATAACTTTAAAACATAAATGTTATATAAGGAGTACGCTCCATTTGGATTCAATAAAAATATCTAAAAAATCAAAATCATTAAGAATCAAAATCTAACTTTTGGGATCTAGTACAAATTTCTGAAAAACAAAAAAATTATAATCTTCCGGGTCAAATATGGGTAGGCTGAGGGCTTTCAATAAATCCCTAAAAATATCTCATTATCTAGTTTTTACCTAAGGAATAATTACCGGCATTTTTGGTGCCAAGCAAATGTCTAGGTTATATAGCCCTCCAAGGAGCTTCCTGGGCTTAGTGAATTTCAGGGCCTTTTCTAATTTTTTGGGTTTCGTGTTTTGTGGTTCGGGTTTGGTTTTTGGGTTTTTTTTGCATCACCATGAGGATTTACAACACATTGTAGACACCCTAAACCTAAACTTTAAATTTTCGAAGAATCCCGAGCGTCGACAAGCGTCCTTGCCGATTTCTCTGATTTTTTCGATCGGGGACGTCGAACCCTAACGGACTTGGAACCTGAAAGTATTTCTCAATGAAACATTAGAAACTGAGATGACTCGGATCTCGATGCTTCTGGTTTTTGTCGACGCGGGAATGCGGAGGGTCGTCTTCCTTTTTGATTTCTTCTTCCGGTGAGTGGTTTTTTTGCCCTAAACAGTAGATTTTCATATTCTCCTCGCCGCCCCTTGTAGTTGAGGATTTTCCGAATTTTATTCCGATTTGTCATCGTTTCTTGGATGCTAGCTATCAGATATGTCGTATTTTTGTGGCCCTTGTTTTCTTATGCATGTTTCAAGGCCGGGTAGGATTATTTGTGTAAATTAGAGACATCAATGACATTGTAGGCTCTTAGCTCACTTAGTAATGACATTACCTTCACAATTTAGTTTAGGGCCAAGTATTTGTAGGGTTACACTCATGCAAAACCCTTGAGTTCCACCCTACACTTTTAGGGCCAATATCGTAGAACACGAGTTTATATTAAAAGGGTAAAGGCTTGGCTTACCTACTTGACATGTGTATTTGCTATGTCAATTCAGGATAAAACAATAGGTAAATGGCATATGAATGGTAGGAAAACATTGGTTCAAGGGTAGAGACTTGATATGAACATTTACGCCGATTTCTACGGCTACAGGAATTTCGGTTTCTCGAAGGCTACGCATCTACTTTATATGTTTTTTAGCATGAAATTTCTAGATAAATTATTTAAAAATCAGATTTCTAATTATGGATTTATTTCCGTTTTTTGTGGAATTTATGGATAAATTCTTCAGCTCGAATAATTATATTTGCTTTTGTTATTTAATAATAAGTGAGGCTTGTGGTATTCAGTAGTGAATTATGATTTTTCTTTATGGATATATGCCATGGATATTATGTAAATATATTCCTTGAGTTGTGTTCAAGGAAATAGGATCTTCTTTGCTAGAGAACTGATGTTCGGGGTAGGGCTGAATTAGATATGCACATGAGCACACCGGAGCTTGGAAATGTTATTGCTAATTCTTTTGAATTAGTGGGATTCTATCTTAATTACATTATCCTTACATTTTTATATATATCCTGCATGTGATGTGGTTGTGCATGTGTATGTCAGCTGGTGATTTACGGGCCGGGTAGCGCGTTAGTGAGCCACGCTGATGGACGACTAGCTTTGGTGGAAGGGTCATACCCAACCACAAGATTTTCCTGGGTTCATATCAGGAGCTCATGCTTGAGGTTCTCTAGTGTTTAGCTAGCTGAATGACCCCTTGCCTGATTATGGTTATATTATTATCAGCATGAGGGTGATTGGCGCGGGGCACTAGATTTGTATGGATTGTATGGATTGTATGGAATGTATGGATGTATGGATTGTATGGATTGATTTACTACTTGTGTCATTTATTTTGTTTCTTTTCAAACATGATGTATTAGAGACCTCCTCTTTAGACTGTTCAAGATTTGTTTAGCATTATGTTTTTTCCCTTTTGATGATTGAATGATTGTATATTTTTATTTTCTTATCATGGTCATGTTGGTAGGCTTCGCGGTACAAACGTGTTCTGCGAACGATCACGCGACCCTAGGACTTAGGGGCGTGATAATATGGTATCAGAGCATGTGGTTAGGTCCTTGCTACAATAATAGGGCATAGGGAACTGTATGCGTATTGCTAGTGTGTCGGCATACAGAGTATCCTAGCCACGAGATCGGGTGATAAAGATTGCACACTAGCTGCTGTAAGTGTGGTGAATTATTTTAGCAATAGCTTAATTAGTTATTTAAATTCATTTATTTATGATTATTCTTTCATATTTTATGGATCTAAACAAGAACGATGGGATGAATGGTAGTGGGAGTAATCTCACAGGTTGATAGGGCTGAAGGCCGAAGTCGGTCTAAGGACCGAGGCCATGAATGTCCCTGTATTTGAGGGTTACCATTTTTGGGGCTACCCTTGTGTGGGTGCATAGATTAGAGATTCTTACAAGGCTTCCTTAGCCTCTTGATTGATCCCTTGGTTCTAGATATATAACTTAATTTCTATGGTACGATTTGGTTAAGGCAGCCCTCGGGATCCTAAGGGCCGATTGATAGAGTCCTAAATGAGGGATCTGTAGGGGTTAGTTGATGACGAATCTCCCTTGTGGACAAAATTTTCTTGAATTGTTGGAAGAACCTTCTCTTTAGTATCTTAAAGAATAAAATGGTCTTGATCCTTAGCTTTAGGATCCTCCTTCTCCCTTGCAGCTGCCCCATTTCAAGTAGGTAAAATTTGAAATTTATTTGATTACTTGGATTTCTTCCTCAATTGAATGCATGTGTGGTGTTTATTGATGGAGATTGAGATCCTTGATGAGAGGATAGGGAGCGACAGCCCTTAAAGGAAACCCTAGGCTATAGGACTTGCCGTGTAGGATAATTGGAAAAACTTCACCTAGGTTGCATAATACATAATGTTGGGATGAGAATAAGAAACTCAACGGAAATAGCAATTTAAAAATTCAAACCATCCCAAAAACAACGATCTACTTTAGCAATATTAAAGAATTCAACATCGGAGAAGAAGGAGAAGATATACCTCAAACCCGCGGTTGGTATGGCTAATCCTATCCCCGTCTTTAGACACACACGTGCACGTGCTCCAACGGTAGTCCACACCAAGCCACTCGCAACAATAGGGGCTCGTTGTGGCTCAACGGAAAACTTTCTCAATTCCGAAATCCACCAAGGCAAAGCCGACCCTTCCACCAAGAATCAGTCACCAAAGAGGGAAGGAGAGAGGATGAGAAAACACCGGAACGAAAGAGAAGAGGTGAAGATACCTCGTTGTCCTCTTGGACTCCTCCAAGAAGATGAAGATTGTGGCACACCCAAGAATAGAACATCTTTAATTTGGTTTCTCGAAAACCGGAGAAGGAGGATGTAGATGGCCGGCCACCAATGGAGAGGAGGAGGAGTTCTTTGGAGCCTTTCTCTTCAAGAAGCCTCTAAAGAATCAAGTCCTTAATCTTCTCCAAGAAGATGAAGAACTAATTAACTAACTCCTCCCTATTGGGTGTTTGGCCACTATATATAGAGAGGGGGCGGCGACTACAAGAGTATATTTGTCTCCCCGGAATTCAAAATTCTGGGGTTTGCCACAAAAAATAATTTATATTTTATTGGGTTCATAATTAATTCAAAATTAATTAAATCCAATTAAACATAAACTTTAATTTATCTCCACAAATTAAGAGACTATAAATAAGAATGATAATTATCTAAACAAACCAATCCCCTAAACAATAGGAAAGAGGTTTATCTAAATAATTCAATTTCCCATTAATTAATAGAATTTTGATTTATCCTCATAAATCATGTATCTATTAATTTTATGATTTATTTCTATAAATCAAATTCTTATTAATTAAGATTTATCCAAATAAATTAATTCCCAATTAATTGGTTAGGCTCATGGTTAGAAACAAATTTTCCCACCATGTATATTTGATTCAAACTCAAATTATATTTAATCCCCGTCCAGTGGTTAATTAAATATTGAATTCATAATTAAATTTAATCAATCACATAAAATATTATTATGTGCCAATCCCAACAATTTAGGTATGCCCTACAAATTAGGATTACCGAGGAACTCCTTCATCGCACATTCGTTCCTAAAGGAAATACCTTTCCTATTATGTCCGTAAACGAGATCCGTGATCAAGTTGCAACATGTCCATGCTAGTAGACTTATAGTGCCGCATTCAGACTCTATCTCAAAAAGTGCGTTATGAGATTAGCTTGTTGTGTTTGAGCCATTGGGCCCCACACTAAGCCAGCAGTGAGTTGTGCATAACAGAGAGTCAGATCTGATATAACGACTTCTATTCGATCCTTACGAGCCTCCAATAAACCCCTTTAGTGTGGTCGTGAGAGACTCCACTCACATGTCAAGATTGACGTCTAACAACGTGTCACTAAATCCCTCGGTTATAATGTCCAAAAGTCGGCTAGGGTATGGAAGAAGTGTCAAACCCTTATATCGATACATATGTATTCCACCCGCCAAGATGTCGCGTCAATAATGAAAAGTCAGAAATAACTTCCTAACTTTCATGACTACTCTAGCCAGAGATTCTCGAGTCGACACTTGCAGGTACACCTAGGGTATTATCTCCTCTCACTAGGAGTAACTGATTCCATGTTGGTTGCTCACCTATCTCCATGAATGCTTCCCCTTGCCCAGTAATATCCGACACATGACGTTGAGGGCCACGTAGGGATAGAACCAAAGCAATGTGTCATCACTCACAAGGTAACCATGACAACCTCAAACCCAAGGACTGGTTGCACCTACTATCACCCGAGAAACATCCTGTTGGCACTCATGTAAGGATTCCATTTCATGTTTCTCGTACAGGTCCGTTTAGTGAACTCATTCCCTAATGAGCACCTGCACTTGTACACTAATGACGGCTCATAGGTAATTATGAGATCAGCTACCCATTATCATATAGGGCATGTATCAAGTGCACTAGTCTATCCGGAATCACCGATCCCCTAATTGGTGATCCTACGACTAGGAACATTTTGAACATGAACATCTGGATTCCAAGTCTCTCTGGCATCATCCGATTATGGCCTCGGAATCATTTGCCCGGGTTCATCACAATCTTTATGAATAAAGATGCAGCATATGATGAAAAAGTTGCCTCATTAAGTTGATTACCCTTGAATTGTCCCTAAACACATTGATATGTGATTGGCTCAAGGGCACACTATTCCTTTCAATCTCCCACTTGCACTTTAGCCAATCATCCTAGTATCTGTATACTAAATTTCAGTGGTGATCGAATCTGCTGCTGTGGTAATCAGTTTAATCTACGTTAATGTCTTTCAGTCATCACCTCTTTCCAATGACGAGGTGAAATCTCCTGTTTAAGAAAAGCAACGATCTTCACGGGATCTTAGTTCTTTAACTTTGAGCAACAGTCCTAGTATTGTCATGCAATACCAGTGCTGAATTGTCAACCTCAGGAACAACTCCAACAAAATGATAAAGTCCTCTATCTGATGCTATCCTAAGCGGCTAAGTAAGTAGCAAAGCATAAGGCCTTAGTCACCTTACCAATTCAATACCCAGCTAGGAACACTTTCTATCTTATTGCACCACCATTAACGGTATCCTCATACCATCATATTATTTCGTTGTCTTATAGAACATCTCTCATCCTTCTTAAGTACTTGAGAGAGTTCTCCATTGCTTTTCAATATTATTCTCCATCGTTTTGCTCGAAATCTGCTTGATACCTCTAAGGTATAAGAAATGTCAAGCCAAGTGCAAAGCATGGTACCATGGATCCCACTGCCGAAGCATAATAGATCTCACTCATCTTTTGTCTCTCCTTAGGTGTCTTTGTAGACATTATCTTAGAAAGACTGATGCAATGACTCTTAGGCAAGTAACCTCTTTTATCGCCTTCAATGCTAAAACTCTTTTAGTACTGTATCAACATATATGGGTTGGGGTAAACCAGGCATCCTTTCAGACCTATTCACATTAATCCTAATGACAAGCATACTGGAGGCCTTTCCCAGATGTACCATAGAGAATCAGTACGGGAAATTACTGGAGCATACGAATGCTTTTCCCACAAGTATGTCATACAATATGACTACACTCCCACCGAACACCATGTCTAGACAAGGTTCATCCACATTTTGGATAAAATCAAAACCCTTTTGACTATCTCATCAAAATGGATGTTTCAACTCTTCGATGCTAGCTGTAGTCCATAAATGGACCTCTGCAGCTCACATACCTCATTCAGTCCTACCGAGGATACGAACTCATTTGGCTATGTCATATAGACTTCTTCATAACAGAGGAACACAGTCTTGACACCCACTAGACAGATCTCGTATTCATAGTACGTATTGATGGCTAGCAATATCTTGATGGACTTGAGCGCTGGAACTGGTGAGAATGTCTTATTACAGACAACCTATTGTCTGGGTTAGATCTCATTCACACCCAGTCTAGTCTTATAGGTTCACACCTTGTCAACTGCTCAGATCTTTCCTACAGATCCACTTGCACCCTATAGGATTATCCTTTTTGAGTCGGTCAACCAAAGTCCGTACTTGGTTTGGGTCTAGTTTGGATTTACATAATGCCACCGCATGTTGTCAACACATTTGACCATTAAGAGATCGCAGATTGCCTGAGTCTAGGTCATACCCTATGGCTAGTTATCATAACTCAGGCAGTCTATGCAGTCTCCTAGAAGAGTGACGGGAAGTAATAATCACATGGATTGGTTTAACCTGTGAACTTTCTACTTGTTGTTGCGATTTTATTCATGGTTGCTAAACTTCACTAAGTTTAACATATCTTCCACTCCCACTTTCCTCGACAAACTCCTTTTCTCAAAAAGTGGTAACAAAATTCCTTTTGTTCAGTTGGGAGAACTTGATACCCAAAAGACCTTTTAGGATATCCCTCAAAATTTTGCACTTGGTCAAGTTTGTCATACCTAAGCAACCCCAAATCATGAGAGATCTCAAAATTGGTTTCTTGCCATTCCATATCTTATAAAGTGTATCAGAGATAGACAAAATTATTGCCGCTACAATAACTTATCCCCTGAAAATAGATTAGAAGCTAAGTATGGATCACATCATATCCAATAAGGTGCGACTCCTCCTTTCACACACACCATTGTGGAAGGAGGGGTCCATACAGAGACAATCTTTTATTCTTCCAGATAATTCAGAATCCTAGTGGATAAGTATTCTTTGCCTCGATCCAATTGAAGTCCTATAATACTTTTTCCAATATGTTTCTTTAACTTCACTTTCATACTCCTTAAACGGTTCAAAGGTATCGGGTTTTGTCACGCCCCAACTCAGGGTCACTTGATCGGCCAGGGTATACGTGCCTATACCCCACAGCCTAACTCATACACATGCTAACTGATGAGAATAACACACTACTGGAATAATGGGCATCAACAGTGGCTGGTGCTGTTGCTGGGCCGTTGCTGGGCCATTACTGAAAACCATCAGCAACGGTTTGCAATGGCTCCGCCCGTTGCAATGGAGTAGTGGCAGAAACAGGCGCTGCTGATAACTTAGCAGCGGATCAGCAATGGCCGCTCGGGCCGTTGCTAATAATCGGGTTTTCCACGGACACGGGGCCGTTGCTGCTAACATTATTAGCAACGGCCCGCGAGTCCGTAGCAAGGCCGTTAGGGATCGATCGTTGCTAAGCCATTGCTATATGTCATCAGCAATGGCTTACGATACACTTTTAGTAATGGCTTTCCCACGGAGGATCGAAAAAAATGGCTTACGATACACTATATGTCATCACTGCTGATGACAGTATCCTGCAACCGAAAAAAATTTAAAATTCTAAATTTCCATTAATACATTAATACATTATCTGATACATAACTCACACATGCATACACCCATACACACATCCATTCACACAACACAAATACACCCAGATATACATCAAAACAATTATACTTATATTTATAATTATTCAGAATCATATAAAAACTATTCAAATGCAAAATTGAAGTATCAATATCCAAACAAAACAAATTAAATAAGTATAGTATCTAAGTAACAAAGTCAATACAAAAAAAAAAAAAATCCCACGATGATGATGGAGGATGGTCTGGATCATATAGCGGGGTCTGGAGTGCTTGGGTGTACACCGGCGTGGACTAACTCGAGGACGATGGATCAGGCGATGCCGAGGGGATACCTGCTCCAGTATGAGCTGAGATGTTGCGTAGCAAAGAATGCATCTCCGCCATCATCTGACTCTGACGCTCCATCATCTCACTCTAACGCGCGACCGTCTCCTCCAATGTCCTTATTCTGCTACTCTGATCATAACTGGACCTGGAGATGGACGGCCGCTCACCAGCGACAAGAGGAGTCGGTGCCCCAAGTGGGCCTAGCACGGCTCGCGCATGACCACTATCTGTAAAGCCATATACGCGGCCGTGGTCCTAGCCACCTGCAGCCTCAACCCACGCTCCTGCGTCAAAGTCCTCGGGGCTGCTCCCGTGCTGCACCACCGTCTGAGTGTAGGTCTCCTACTCGAGTTTGATTTTTTGTTTCATATTTTTCTTAAAAGTTATATTATAAATAAATAGTGAATAATTTAAACAAATATATTTACCATAATGTATGCAGCGCGGTTGTCAATGTACTCCTCCGTCCTATGTACTCGACGGTGAGTCCACTCAAACACCGCCATCGCGGAGGGTCGCTGGACAATCCCGTCGTCCAACATCGTCGTCTACATTTACAAAACAAATACATTAATTAGTACACAGAGTAATAAATAAAATATATAATTAAAAGTAAGGTATACTTACCATACGGTTCGTGTGCACTGCCGATGCAATAGAACCGCCAGTGTGACGTGCTGCTCCCCTCGCCAAGCGGTTTCTAGCCGCAGTCATTGAAACCTCCTGCCATCGATCCGTCGACCATAATGCCATGAGCTGGTCCCATATATCCGCATTAATCCAATCGGGGTTGTATCCCCGAGTCTCCGCAATGTTAGTGGTCCCAGCTCGGGCCATCGCTTGGGACCAGGCCTGCCCCAGCTGCCCATTGTACCTTGCCTGGGAAATAGCCTCCCAGGCAGTGTAAATGAAGGGCCTCTGGTCCGCGGTCCATGTATAGTGATCCTGCAAAACAATAATATCAGTACCAATATTAATCATCATATATGTATAAATTTTTATTTAATACGTGGCTAAAACTCGTGCCATAACATGTCAACGTGCTCACTGGGCACGTGGGCCATGCCCTGTGCATGTATCGTCGAATGGTAGAAGAAATGCTCCTTGGCACTTCTTCTTGCTCAAACCTGCACAACAAAAATATATTCATGATATATTATCGCTCCCCAATCACGCTAATGAATCTGCGTGACTCTACGACTGGTGGAGGTTGCCACCTGTTTGGCCCGCGTGCCCGCCTGTGTCTACATGTACTAGCCTCACCAGTATCATCGGCAGGAGAATCAGCAGCAGGAGTAAGTCTTCTACCTTTAGCCTTACAGATTACATGCCAATCTGCTCTATCTTTATTTTGAGTCGGATACTTCGCGTAATATACTTGTTCGGCTTGTGATGCCAATATAAAAAGCTTATTGGCTGCCAATTTGGATTTGTAATTAACCTCAATAAGTTTGTATCTTGGATGAACTTTCATGCCCCTTTTTGTTGTATCGAACCAATGACATCTAAATAAGATAACTAATTTCAAGCCGAAGTAGTGCAACTCTATCACTTATTCCACCAGTCCATAAAAAATCATATCACATTCAACATAGGTTGTCCCTTTTATGCAGATCCTGACATTCATCGTCTTCTTTGTAAATGCATATTCAATCGTGTGAAATTTGTACCCATTGACAAAATATCCGCTATAACACGACACTAGTCGCGACGGTCCACTAACAAACTCAAATATTCTTTCATCTATTTCAGCTCTGTGATCTTTGTGAATAGAGTATTTTTGCACCATCTCAATTCTGTAATTGTGAATAGAGTAAGCCTGAATCCAAGTAGGGAAATCACGATTCTGTAATCTCTCTAATTCTTGATCGTTGTGAATAGAGTATTTTTGCACCATCTCAATGTCAAATATTTATATGAATTGTTCAATCTCTGGACAATTGAGTAATTCATACAAGTGTGCCAAATGATACTCTTCGTCGTTTAAGTGTCGAGATGGACGAGAACCAAAACCATGAACAGAGTGACAAAATATATTTAAACGTCCATCTGAATGTCGAGCTCCCACATCGTCGTTACGTGGAAGACGATCGAATCTTGTTTGTATTGTCGATTCAAAGTAAAATGAGCAGAATGTTGAAATTTCTTGGATGATATACGATTTAGATATTGAACCTTCAACAGCTGCAGTGTTCTTCACTTTTTTCTTCAGATGATTCATGTATCGTTCAAATAAGTACATCCACCGGTATTGAACGGGGCCACCAACTCGTGCCTCGTATGCCAAGTGTATCGGTAGATGCTCCATCGAGTCAAAAAAGGCAGGAGGGAAAAACTGCTCCAGCTTGCATATAATTTCAACAATATTACTTTCAAGTATTGACATATCTTCGACTCGAAGGACATTTGTACAAATGTTTCTAAAAAACATACTTAATTCAGTCAACGGACCCCAAATATTATCAGGTAGAAGATCTCAGAATGTGACCGGAAGCAATCTCTGCATGAATACATGACAATCATGGCTCTCCATCCCTGATATTTTGCAATCATCGACGTTCACACATCGAGATAAGTTTGAGTCATATCCATCGGGTAATCCGAGTTCTTTTATCCATTGACAAACATCTTTGATCTGTTGTTTATTTAACACATACGGGGCCTTCGGCTTCAGATATCCTCCGTTGACCTCTTGTAACTCCAACTCCGGCCTCTTACAAAGTATTTTCAGATCATATCGGGCTTTGACATTATCTTTAGTTTTTTCGGAAACATCCATCAAAGTATTGAAAATATTATCAAACACATTTTTTTCAATGTGCATGACATCCAAATTAGGACGAATCAGTAATGAACTCCAATAGGGCAATTCCCAAAAGATACTTTTTTTCACCCAGTTATGTGTTTGACCAAAGCCTGACATTCTTTCATTCCGACCAAATACTATCTCTGGAAGTGCTGAAACACGTGCTAACATTTGTTCACCAGACAACATCGGTGGTGGCTCATCTCTTTCGACTCTGCCCTAAGTAAATTTATTACGATTCCTTCAATACTGATGGTTAGCCGATAGGAATCGACGATGACAATCGAAGAATGAGATTTTTCATCTATTTTGCAGACTGGTTGATTTAGAGTGTTCCATACAATACGGACAAGAGAGTCGGCCGTGAGTGCTCCAACCTGACAACATGCCGTTCGTCGGGAAATCATTGATTGTCCATAAGACCGCGGCCTTTAAATTGAAGTTTTGCTTCCGATGACAATCATAAGTGACAGCTCCCTCAGTCCACAATGTTTTCAATTCATCTTTGAAGGGTCTGAGAAATACGTCAATTTCTTTTCGCGGAGCCTTTGGACTCGGAATAATCATCGAAAGATAAATAAATTCATCTTTCATACACATTGACGGTGGCAAATTATAAACTGTCAGCAGCACTGGCCAAACTGAATAAGGAGTTACAGAATGTCCAAACGGATTAAAACCATCTGTGCACAATCCCAATCTGATATTTTTAGCATCCCTAGCAAATGAAGGATAATATGTATCCAAATGTTTCCATGCTTCACTGTCGGATGGATGAGTCATTACTGTATCATCACGACTTCTTGCATGCCAACTCATGTAGGGGGCCATCTTCTCCGACATGAATAATCTTTGAAGCCTCGGTGTTAGTAGAAAATACTGAAGCACCTTAAACGAGGATGTTGACATACAGGGTATTTATCCAACTGCACAATTTCTTTTAATATAAAATGCAGTTATTTTGGCACGCGTGTATTTTTTCGTACCTAAGCCCTAATTTTCTCATCAACTTTTTAGCCTTATAAAAAGTTGGCTCAAACTTATTATCAGTAGGCAGCATTCCATTAATCAATCCTGCAATCCGATCATACGCAACCCCGCTGATATTACAATCGGCCTTGATCATACGCGTGTATTTGCGGGGTAAGGGAAAGTTTTGATAACATCTATTTTAGCCTTATCAACACCAATCCCCTTAGAAGACACTATATGCCCTAAAACCAAACCTTGATCTACCATGAAATGACACTTTTCGTAATTTAGAACAAGATTAGCTTCTACACATCGTTTTAGCACTTTACCAATATTGGTCAAGCACTCATCGAATGAGTTACTATGGATGGAAAAATCATCCATAAATACTTCTACGATGTCCTCCACATAGTCTGAAAATATGCTGACCATGCATCTTTTAAAAGTTGCTGGAGTGTTGCAAAGTCCAAATAGCATCCTTCGGTAGGCAAAAGTGCCAAATGGGCAAGTGAAAGTGGTTTTCTCTTGGTCCTCCGGCGCGATTGAAATTTGGTAGAAACCCGAGTAACCATCAAGACAACAATAATGAGTTTTTTTTGCAAGTCTTTCAAGCATTTGATCAATGAAAGGAAGATGGAAATGATCTTTTCTTGTTAAAGCATTTAACTTCCTATAATTTATACAAACCCTCCACCCATTTTGGACTCGGGTGGGTACCAATTCGCCGTCAAGATTCTTCACAACAGTGATGCCTGTCTTTTTCGGAACCAGCTGAATTGGGCTAACCCACTTGCTATCTAAGATTGGGCAGATCATCCCGACACCTAGAAGTTTTGAAATCTCCTTTTTCACCACTTCCATCATAGGAGGGTTCAATCGTCATTGTGCCTCCCTTGTTGGTTTGGCACCCTCCTCTAGAAGTATGCGGTGCATACATGTAGACGAGCTCAACCCCTTGATGTCGGCCAAGGTTCAGCCGATCACTTCCTTGTGATACTTTAGTTCTTGGATAAATCTCTCTTTCTCCAAGGCATTGAGCTTGTTGGAGATAATCACCAGTACGGTCTCCCCTTTTCCCAGAGAAGCATACTTTAGGTGGGACGGCATCGACTTTAGTTCCAATTGCGGGGCCTGCAAGAAAGATGGTAAAAGCTTATTGTGAGTGCTTGGCGCTTCTAAAATTGCAGAATTAATATCTCCAAAATTAATTTCAGAATTGTCATCATGCGACTCGTCTTCAAATTCTCCAAATTCCTCTAGATTTGAATCTTCATAAGATAAAAATTCGAGTTCATCATTGGTTTCACAAAAATCCAAGGGGTCGATAATATCCATACCATAGACACAGGGCTCTTCACTAGGAAATTTCATGTCGCCATAAACATTAAATTCAATAATCTCACCATCGAACTCCATTGTGAGTTTACCTCTATGTACATAAATTTTGGTTTGGGCTGTGCTGAGGAACTAGGACGTATTAGTTTATTGACTTGAACTAGGACGTCCTCTAGCACCCCTTTCGGATGTACAATTGATATGTCCGTGAGTTGGATCATCACCCCTGTCTTTTTTAAAGGACCAACATTTAAAGATGAGTTAATTGACCAAGGCATGGCATTTATGGAAGCACCCAAATCGCACATAGCTCTATTTATGCCAAAACTTCCTATGTTGCATGAAATTGAAAACATACCTTGGTCTTTACATTTGGGAGGAAGTTTCCTTTAAAGGATGACAGAAACATTCTCCCCCACTCTTACCTTGTCGTTCAATTTTTTTTTGTTGCTACATAATTCCTTGAGGAATTTTGCATAGCACGGGATTTGCTTTATCGCATCAAGAAGGGGTATGTTAATTTTGACTTTTCGGAAGGTCTCAAGGATCTCCTTTTATTCATTTTCCCTCTAAGATTTATTCAACCTGTCAACAAATGGAGGTTTTACAACAAAATTTTTAGTTTTCATTAACCTGGGTTTTTCGGGTTGCGGATGGTCGGTCGAAACATCCTTTCCAGGTTCTTCCTCAAGTGGCCCATCATGCCTATTTTGGTTGGGTTCAGTGATCTCCTTCCACTCCCCAAAGTGATTGTGCTTACGTTCTGTCTCGAATTCACTTTGGGTTGGGATGGTAGGCGTCCTTGGGTCTCCAATTTACCAAGTGAAGTCGCCAGCTGACTCATTTGGTTTTCCAAGTTTTGGATGCTAGCCCTTGTTTCTTGAATGTTTGCCCTTGTCTCCTGTTGAAATTGATGAGCATTAAGGGTGAGAGTTTTAATCATGTCTTCTAGGCTCATACCTGAGGGTGTAGAAGATTGTTGTGAGGAGACAAATGGTTTGGGCTGCGGTTGTTGTGTGCCTTGTTGATATGCTGCGCCTTGTTGAAAATCATTTGGCCTTGCACCATAGACGAGGTTTGGATGATCTCTCCATCCTGGGTTGCAGGTTTGGGCGTAAGGATCATACTTTCATTGAGGGAGCCCAGGAAACCTCCCAAGGGCATTGGCTTGTTCTTGGGAGTCCTCTTGTAGCATGGGGCATGTGTGATAGCGGCATAAACACCACAGGGTTTCTATTGTTGATTGTTTCCTGCAATAACTAAGTTTTGGACCATCGAGGTTAAGTGAGAAATTTTTGACTCAAGTGTAGATACACTTACCTCATGGACCCTCTTTGGCTGTTCTTGGTAGAAACCGAACTACTGAGCGTTGGTCACCATGATGGATATCAATTCCATAGCGGCTTGCGGGGTTTTATTGACGATGGCTCCTTCGCTTGCCACGTCCATCATTTTTCTCTCCATCAGCATCAACCCCTCGTAAAAGTATTGAATGAGGAGTTGCTCTGAACTGTTCCTAATACTCATGGAGATTTTCTGCGTCTTTTTGTTTGATTCCGCATATTTCCCTTCTTATTCCAGCGGCTCGTGAGACGGGGAAGTACATACTTGTCTAGGAATAATCTTAACATGTCCGCCCATGTGGTTATCGAACCTTGAGGTAAATAAAACAATCAATCTTTGGCCTCGTCAGCCAAAGAGAAAGGAAAAGCATGTAATTTAATTTGCTATTTAGATATACCTTGTCGTTTTAAACTAGAGCAAACAACATGAAACTCCTTCAAGTGTTTATGTGGATCTTCATTTTCTAGACCGCAGAAAGTAGGTAACAAATGAATTAATCCAGACTATAATTCGAATGGTACCTCTAAGTTTTGATAGGTAATGCATAAAGAAGCTTGATTTAGAGTTGCATTGGCCATCTCCCTTAGAGTTTGGTTGTTGTTAGCCATCTCGGATGCTTACGAATAAGTGGATGCTGCAACTTGATCTTTTTGGTACTGAATCTCCTTCCTTAAACTTCTAATGGTTATCTTGATTTCGGGGTCGTGACAGAGTTCACCAATTGGGTCAGATCTAGTCATCCACAACCTCGGCCTATGCTATAATTAAGATTTTGACTTGCACGGTTAGGATTTTTTTTTTGGAAAATCAAATCCGGTCAAAGAGAAAAAAAAATTGATTAGCACCAATCCTCGGCAACGGTGCCAAAATTTGATATGTGTCAAACACAGCAAAAATAAATCCTACTTTCTTGGTTTGCAGTCGCGATGAGTAGGGTCGAATCCACAAGGATTAATTAGTTTTTAATTCAATAAAACCAGAATTGGTTGTGACTAAAAATGGGGGGTTATGCACGTAGGTGCAGAAATTAAACTAGAGAGAAAATCGATGTAAAATACTCTAGTCAAAGGGTTGTTCTCAGATCTAGTTGCGGGGTTGATCACGGGTTTGAAATGAGTTTCAACTCCTTTCAACCAGATGATCTGAACTAGGTCTGACCGCTTGTACCAATCTTGCAAGTTATCTTGGTGGATTGAACAACAACTCACACCAACTTGCCTCTTGGCTCCAAATTTGAACAGCAATATCTGGAATGCGACAATCTACAATTCGGGAACAACCTAGTAATTAAAGATGATGAATTAAAGCGGATAAAAAGCAAGATGTGCGATCCAAGACCCGAGGACAGCTAAAATTAAGATGATGGTTCGGATTGTAAATCAAGTTGAAATCGTGTGTAGTCTTCAAAAATAGATTGAAGAACAATCTAAAAGTTGGTAACAGACCAACTATCATTATAAAACCCAAGAACAGCTCGACGATAAAATAATGATAATTAAAGTATTCTTAAAGATTGGCAAGGAAGAAGAAGTGCAAAAATTAAATAAAAGAAACCTCACAATTTAGCAAACGAACTTGGAAATTGCCTTTGACTAGAAAAGAGGACTTAGGCGCACATGGTGGTGAACGCAAGGCCGAGTCTTTTACAAAATTTTCTCCACCCAAACTAAGTGTCTAAACTACAAAATTAAAACTAGAGAAGAGGTATAGAAGAAGATGCCTTGAGCCATAGACAAGGGTCTCTTTTATATGGAAAGCTTCAAGGCTTAAACAAGGAAATTTAAGAAAGGAATGCTTAATTACAAGGAAGCAAAATAATGCTCAAATTCTTCATAATGATGATCGACCACTCTATCCTCAAAATAGAGATTGACAGTATATGTCTCTAAGGGAACTTCCATGAAGGGCAGTATAATACGAAGTTACAACTACTATTAGTAGCAAAGTAAGAACCAAAACAAAAGACAAACGCAAACACAAAAGGTTTGTTTACGTAGTTCAGTGACAAAACCTATCACCTAATCTGAGGGGCACTCACCGGACAGATGCTCAATCCACTCTCTATAAGTATAATATAAGTCCTCTGGATTTCACACCCGAAATCTGACTACCAATACTGCAGTGAATTGGAAATAACAAAAACCTATTTGCTATTACAAGTACATATCAACTTGCCTCTCTATGGCATCCCAGCCATAGAGTTCCGTCTTCCACACAGCCTTGTGTTGTAGTGAGTTATAAGTCTGGAACCATCTTCACTTGAAGATAAGAAAAGTAGATTGTTGTCGTTCTGCACTCAGTAGTCTCAACTCCTCTCAATAACTCGCAACGCAGTGTTCGCACATGGAGAGAGTTGCAGATCATATCTTCTCATCAGAATTTATATGTGACAACTGAAAGATCTGAATCAATGCTGTCATACCTATTTATTTAATAAAACCATAAGTTTAACAACCAATAGTCATCAGTTCAAAACAAATAGTCGGCGCTTAACTCATAGAGACCATAAAGATCAAATGAGTAACACCCGAAATATTAAAGAGGACCTCACCTCTAAAAGTTAATCGGGCAATAAAATAATTAATGATGATTGAAAGATCTCAAATACAACAAGAGAATCATCATTAATAATGCAGACAAAGAGTCATCATCTCTGTAGGTAACAAAAAGTCCTCTTTTTGCGTTGCATCCTTGTCATGAAATCCTTAGGTTGCTGGAGCAGTTGAAACTGTCTTCACATAGTTGAAACTGACATCAATGTAGCAAAACTTCTCCTAGTTGTCTAAGAATTAACCTGGAGTACTTTTGCCAAATATAGTCAATCTCATAAAGACCAACACTAACAATCTCCTCCTTTGGCTTTATTGGCAAAAAAAAAACATTCTCATAAAAATTATCAAAAAAACTGATAACAGGAGATAGTTTCACAAAGTCAAAATAACAGTCAAAATAAATATCAATAGTTTAAGACAATATCCAGACACACACATAACTATCATCACAGTTTCACAACCACCATCATAGTCAGACCAAGAAAATACAACCAAAATCAGTCAAACAGGATAAGTGACACACTTGAGAAGTTTTAAGGTGTCTCATCAACCATCAACTACTTTTGATCTCCTCTTTTTGGCCTAATAATCCAAATCACTAAGAACTGTCAAGACTGTACGAAATAGAGATCCTTCCAGATGTCAGAGATGTAGAACCTGCAGAACCAGCTATGAAATATTCAAGAATCTTTTTCTCAATAGAGATTACCTACAGGTGGAGCTAAACCAAGGATACGTATTTTTAAAACAGGTCATCACAAACAGATCTTCCGGTTGTAGATGAAGGAGCCAAATAGAGGTTGAAAGCTTTAGATGCAAGAGCTGAAGTTACACTAGCAGTAGTTAGAACATTATTGTTGACTGTTCCTAGACTGGCATCAATAGTTTTAACTACTTCAGATACAGTTCCAACTGGGACTGTCTTAGTCGTAAGAACTGGAGAAAACAAAGGAGGTCCCATCTTTACTGGAATTGAGTCAAGCTCTTCATCAGCAACAATAATATTAGCTTCAAAATCTACTATTTTAGAAGAATCATCATGAAGAATAGTACCAGAAGGAATATTGACTTCACTTTTACGCTCCCCCTCAGAAGATAATTCCTCCCCCTTGGGAACAAGAAACCTAGATGAGGATTTGGGGGGTTTAGATGTCATAGCTCTACCCTTTGTTCTTACAGGACCGTCATAAGCTCTTTTCTCTAACTTCTTTCTCAGTTTTTGACATTGAGATGTAGGAGGTGGAGATATTTTATCAGGAGACGGAACTGAAACAAGTGTTTCAAAGTTCTCAGGAGGATGTGAAAACATCATTTTCTTTTCCAAGGAAGCATACATCTTTTGTACGAGACTTACGAGACTTACTGCCCATTATTTAATCTTCTATTTAAATAGATGAGAGGCATATAAGAGGATGCTTTGATGGGCAAAAATGTCGGTTATCATTTGAGACAATGAACTGAGTTGCAACGCGGGCGGTTATGATTAAGACATAAATCAGCAACTAGCCTCTCACCGAAATGAGGGAACCTTCATAAAAAATATTCAATGAGCAATAAGAGGAGATTTAAATGTGTAAAGTGTTTGCTAAAAAAAAATTGAGGAACCCTATTAGTGAACAAGGTAGGAGAAAAAATAATTTAAAATCGAAAGACTCCTCAATTTTTCCACCCCCCAAAAAAATGTGTCATACGACAAAAAGTCCTAGAACAGATCTCAACTACACAATTTTTTTTTCCATTCAACGCTTTTGTGAAGATATCTGCAACTTGTTTATCTGTAGGAATATATTCTAGTTGCAACTCCTTTCTTTCAACTACTTCCCTGATGTAATGAAAACGAATATCAATGTATTTAGTGTGAGAATGCATAACAGGGTTTTTTGAGATACTTATAGCATTGGTATTATCACTATATAGAATCATTTTTTTCCCGTTTGAAACCATAATCAAGCGACATATTCCTCATCCAAATAAGTTATATGCTGCAACTGCCTACTGCCAAGTATTCGGCTTCTGGTAAAAAAAGAGAAATAGAATTTTGCTTTTTTACTTAACCAGGCCACCAAATCTATTCCAATATAGAAGCAGCCACCTGAGGTACTTTTTTTGTCATCAATATTGTCATCCCAGTCTGCATCTGTATGTCCTACTAGACAGGGATTAGAATCAATAGAATACCAAACACCAAAATCTAGAGTACCTTTAACATATTTTAGAATCCGTTTAACTACATGTAGATGAGACTCCTTTGGATTAGCTTGATATTTGGCACACAATCGAACACTAAAACATAAGTCAGCTCTGCTAGTAGTCAGATACAGTAAACTACCAATCATACTTCTGTAGAGACGAGGATCAACGTTCTTGCCTTCATCATCTTTACTCGGTTTTTTATGACTAGATATAGGAGTTCTAACTACCTTGGAACTGTCTAGACCAAACTTGTGAATAAGATTTCTTGCATACTTACTCTGAGAGATAAATATGCTGTCTTTAGATTGCTTTACTTGAAGACTAAGAAAATAACTCATTTCCCCTACCTTGCTCATTTAAAACTCAGACTTCATGTCATTCAGAAATTGTTTAACATATATTTCAAAGGTTGAACAAAAAACTATATCATCAATATAAATTTGAACAATTACCAATTGAGACTCCTTTCTTTTGATGAACAAAGTCTAATATGCTCTTCCTCTTTTGTATCCTTTCAAGAGCAGAAACTAGGTGAGTCTCTCATACCAAGCTCTAGGAGCCTATTTAAGCTCATATAAAGCTTTCTTCAGTCTGTACGCATGGTCAGGATGAGCAGAATCTTCAAAGCCTTTAGGTTGTTCAACATAGATTTCTTCATTGAGAAATCCATTGAGGAAGGCAGTCTTAACATCCATTCGAAATAGTTTGAACTTCATACAATAGGACAATGCTAGAAGTAACCTGATGGATTCCAATCTTGCAATAGGTGCGAAGGTTTAATCATAGTCCAGACCTTAAATTTGGTTGAAGCCTTGAGCAACAAGACGGGCTTTATTTCTTGTAATGTTTTCAGCTTCATCACTCTTGTTCTTAAACACTCATTTAGTTCCAACAACATTGATATTTTCTGGTCTTCAGACAAGTTCCCAAACATCATTTTGGATAAACTGCTGTAACTCTTCTTGCATAGCAAAAATCCAAAATTCATCCTTCAAGTCTTCCTTGACATTTTTAGGTTCAATAGTTGAGGTATAGCAAGAATACCTTATCATATCCTAGTGATTTTTCTTGGATTAATTTCTGGTCTTAACTCCATCATGCACATCTCCGATTACATTTTGTAGAGGATGATTCTTGAGAGATCTTGCAAATTTTTTAGCTCTGGAGTCATCCCCTTCATCTTCCTATTCAGTGTCAGTCTCATGGTCAGTTAAATTAACAGTTTAAACTGATTGTTCAGTGGCTGTGCAGGAATTCTGGGCAGTCTTATCAACAGTTGAAATTGCCTTTTCATTAGTCAGCAGAGTCTGGTATATTTGAGAGTCATCAACCCTCACGTTTTGTAATTCCATCACAGTTTGAGTGTGATTGTTATAGACTCAGTATGCCTTGTTATTTTTGGAATAGCCAAGAAATATGGTTTCATCACTTTTTGCTTTGCATTTTTCCAAGGTATTCCCTATCATTTAGAACATAGCACATGCTACCAAAAATATGAAAATATGTAAGGTTAGATTTTCTACCTTTTCATAATTCATAAGGAGTTTTAGTAGATTTTGGTCTGAGATAAGCTCGATTTATAATGTAGCAAGCTGTGTTGATGGCTTCAACCCAAAATCTTTCAAAAATCTGCTTAGAAATAAGCATAACTCGAGCCATCTCCTGAATAGTACGGTTCTTCCATCAACTACCCCATTATGTTGAGGAGTCTTTGGAGTAGAAAATTAATGCAATATACCGTTTTCATCACAAAATTCAGAGAAAGAAGTGTTCTCAACTTCTCTTCCATGATCATTCATTATTCTGATCACCTTCATATTAGAGAGTTCTTGCTCATTCTGAAGTCTCAAACATAGAGACTTAAAAATGTTAAAAGCATTGGATTTTTTCTTTCAGGAATTCTGTCCAAGTAAAATGTGAGAAATCATCTGCATGGACATGGACATATTCTTTACCACCAATACTTTCAACCTGCATAGGACTTACAAGATCCAAGTGAAGAAGCTCAAGAGGTTAAGAGGTAGCTACTAGTTGTAACTGCTGATGAGAATACCTGGTCTGCTTTACTTCTTGACAAGAACCGCAGACAACTTTAGGTTCTCTTGAAAGTTTAGGAACACCTTTGTCCGCTTCAGCATTTACAATTGTCTCTAGATCTATTCCCTTCGAGAATACAATCACCATTCTTATCAAGAACCTTGCAACTATTTTTAGTAAATTGAACATTTAAATTGTGATCACACAATTGGCTTATAGTCACAAGATTAGCCTTGAGACCTCTTACAAGTAGGACATTATCCAGATTAGGAATTCTTAGAACATTTAGAAATCCAGCTCCTATGACATTGCCATATCCTCCATCTCCAAAAGTGACAGTTGCACCTCCATGTTTCTGAATATCTTTCAGATTTTTAGGACTTCCTCTCATGTGTTGAGAACAACCACTGTTGAAATACCAAAATCCAAGAGAAGAAATAGTCTTTGACATAAAAGCAACATGGCAGTTAAAATCAATCTTTTTTACCTAGATTTTCTTAACCGTTTGCCATGGGAAATTTGTATGATTCTTTCTCCTCAGTTTGTTGAAGAGTTACAAGCAATTTGCAATAATGTGTCCTCTGCACCTGCAATAGTAGCATATGGGCACCATATTTCCCTTCCTTGTAGTAGGCCTTTGATAACTTGAAGAGCCTCTATGAAAGTTACTGAATTGAGAAGGCAGTTGAGACTGGGGTTTCAACTGGCATGAATTAGTATATCCTAGTCCCTTAACATTTTCCTGCACTCAAAATTTTCTTAAGAGTACTAGTAGAATTCATTATTCTAACTTCCTTCTTTACCTTTTCAAGTTACGAAATCAACTTAGACTCTTTGTCTTGTTTTTGAACAATCTATCTTTGAAGGGTTTCAACGTTCTCGTTAAGGATCTTCTTTTCTTCAACCAAAAGCTTGTTCTGATTGCCAAGAGACTTGTTAAGTTTCGCCACTTCAATCCATTTGTCAAGCATCTCCTGATAGGCTTCCTCAAGACTATCTACACATTGAACTTTACAGTTATCATTATCTGCAACAGCAATAGAGATGTTGACCGTCTCAATTGTGTCATCTATGAAAGCTATGAAAGCTCTAAAGTTGCCTCGTTCATGCTCTTCTGAGTCAGTTCCTTCATCATCGTCATTCCAAGTAACAGTGAATGACTTCTTGATCTTCTTTTGAAGATTTGGGCATTTTGATTTCATATGTCCAAATCCTTCACATTCAAAGCATTTGATACCTTTGAACTTCTGTTTGAGATCATCCTTTTGTCCAAACAATTGACTTCTTCTATTTTCTCCAGCAGAGGACTTTGATCTTGAATTGACAGACTCAAATGGTTGAAACTACTGTTTGGATTACAAGCTGGACTGAGAGTTCTAGTTTACCCTATTCTTATCTCTTAGAAATCTCTTGAAATTCTTTTTCATAAGAGCCAATACAACATCCATCTCGTCTTCAGAATAATCTTTTGAGTTGATCTCATCCTCAGTAGCTCTGAAGACAAGATTCTTCTTCTTTTCCTCGTGAGAATATTTTTTGAATAATTCCAACTCATAAGTTTGAAGTTCGCCCATCAGAGTGTCAAGAGTAATAGTAGATGGGTCATGAACATCACTTATGGCAGCAACATTCATATCGAACTTGGTAGGCATGGATCTCAGAAATTTTCTTACTACCTTTTCTTCAGTGAATGACTCTCCATGGTTGGTAGCATTGTTCATGAGGTCTTTGATACGCCCATGAAGGTCTTGTATACTTTCATCTTCTCCCATCTTTAGATTCTCAAATCTGGTGTTGAGGATTTCAACTTTTGACATTTGAAGTGTCATGGATCCTTCATGATTTGTTTCTAAAAGTTCCCATTATACTATGCTAAGGTACAAGCCGAGATTAGTTTGAATTGAGAAGGATCAACTCCACTGAAGATAGCATTAAGGGCTTTATTATCATAGTTTGCTGCAACTATTTCTGCTTCTATATATTTGTTCTTTGGCTTGCGGTCAGTCCCATCAGGTGTTTTCAGAGGAGTGTAGACAATCTCTATAGAGTCCCAGCAACAGTCATCCAATGATCTGATGAAATCCTTCATCCTAGATTTCCAATATGCATAGTTTGTTTCGATAAGTAAAGGAGGAAAATTGACAGAATTTCCCATAGGCATTCATTCCATCTTGAGCCTAGGGGTGTAAGTGAGCCAAGCTTCTCATGAGCTACTCGAGATCGATTCGGTGAAAACTCGAACATGACTTGAACTTATCGAGCTCAAACCGAGCTCATGTCGAGCAAGACATGCGAGTGAGCCGAGTTTGAGCTAACCTATACTCTGATCGAGCAGCTCGCAAGCCTAATCAAATCTTCTATATATATATATATATATATATAAGTTATATAATATATATATTATATTACCAACCTACCGGGTCTGACTTTTAACCCGTAAGTGCGCCAATTACCCGCCTAAAGCCCTAAATCCCTAATCCTTCGATTTCTACCATGTTCTCGACTCCTCAGTCCTCACTCGACTCCTCACTCCCCAGTATCGGTGGCGACTCCCAGATCCCAATCTCCCAACTGCAGCGCCATGCCGCCATCTTCCCATCTTCGCACCGTCCCGACTGCAGACTACATCTTCTTTCCCCCCGTCTATTGGCCTAAGGTTTTCTATCTTGCATGGTCTTAATCTCGGTTTTGATGATAACTAACATGGAACTAATGTTTCATTGAGTAATACTTTCAGGTTCCAAGTCTATTAGCGTTCGACATCCTCGATCGGAAAAAAAAAATGGTGAAATCGGCAAGGATGCTCGTCGACGCGCGGGATTCTTTCGAAAGTTAGAGTTTAGGTTTAGGGTGTCTAGCATGTGTTGTAAATCCTCATGATGATGCAAAGAAACCCAAAAACTAAACCGAAAAATTAGAAAATGATCCTAAAATTCACTAAGCCTAGGGAGCTCCTTGGAGGGCTATATGACCTAGACATTTTCTTGGCACCAAAAGTTCCGATAATGGTTCCTTAGGTAAAAACAAGATAATGAGATATTTTAAGGATCTTTTGGAAGCCTTTAACCTACCCATATTTGACACGAAAGATTATAAAATTTTCGTTTTTCATAAATTTGTACTAGACCCCAAAAGTTATATTTTGATTCTTAAGAATTTTGATTTTTTAGATATTTTTATTGAATCCAAATGGGGGTAATCCTTACATCACATTTATGTTTTATATAAGTAGACTTAGCGAAGACGGAACCCAGAAACAAACAAACAAGCAAGGAATCAGCCCTGCCCAGATTCGATCGACCGACTGGTCGACCGAGTGAAGAAAAAATTGGGTAGAAGGCATTTTGGTCGACCGACGATCGACCGACAAGCGACCGGGCAAAAATACATTTTTGAGTCCCGATTGCAGCGCACCGTCTCCCCCTCCCAAATTGGTCAAAAATTGGTCAAAACTAAAGACAGTCAAACCCTAGATTGGTTTATACATGAATGTTTGAATCATACATTCATACTACTTAGCATTTCATAATTTGCAATGTGTACAATACTGTATCTTTATATTGAGATGATTTATTAAATTATAGACTATTACCTTTCTCCTTTGAGTTCTTCCCTCTATTCATTAAGTCACTATGCAATTATTTCAGTTAACATAAAGTAGTGTTGGTTTTATTGAAATCTTACTAGAATGTAGGCTATAGACTGCAGTGGACAAGAAAATCCTTATCTTGTTTTGTTTTTCTTGTGCATTTTTCTGATATGAGATTAGAATGAGCTCAGTGTCATACCACAATGCATTTGATTTAACATGAATGGAGATCCCAGTGGAAGCTTCATAATTGGTTTAATAACACTACAAATTATTTTGTTCCCTCAAATGAAAAAGACCACTTAGATGTGGACCAGTAGGATGTGTAATTGGATTGACATTAAACTTCTAACGAATGTTGTATCTTGCATATTCTTATGACTAGCATCTTGCTGAGCTTCAACTTGGTGTTGAATGTTGATAGATTACTTTCATGATGAACTACACCTAGGTTTGAAGTCTTAGTTCTGGATTTATATTGATCATTAGTTGGACTCATATATATGCTACTGATATGCAAAGCTCTATATACTTTTGACTAATTGCCTAAACTGTTGCCTACACTATTGCTTTTTTTAAGATATGTCTAGTACACCATAAGTTTCCCCTATGCCACAGGAAGAGCCTCCAATTGAGGCAAATATGTCTAATACAATGGATGAGTCAAACGATGATGTGAACGCTAACCCAACTGAAACACCTGTTGAAGTCAAAGATATATAGTGCTGCTAATAATGATGTTGATCATTTTGACAAAAAGAAAAGAGTGAAGACATCTTCTGTTTGGCTCGAGTTTAAGGAAGAAACGATTGATGGTAAAAAGAAAGCTCGATGTGTTCGTTGTAAAGATATTTTTACTATAAGTGTGAGCGGGAGTACAACTCATTTACAACGACATTTGAAAAAATATATGCATCGGATAAGACATAATATGCAACAACAAAGGATAAATTTTCCCGCGGCAAATTCATCCATTGACACAATTGCTACGTGCTCTGCACTCACATATGGAAGATTTGATATGATGAAGATGAAGGCGGGAGTTGCTCATTGGATACTAATGCATGAGCACCCATTATCTATTGTTGAGGAGGAAGGCTTTAATATGATGCAGAAGCGGGGAATGATTGAGTGGGAGAAGGTGTCACGCACGACCATAAAAAAAGATTGTGTGCAAGTGTACAAGGCCGAAAATAAATAGTTGACGAAACAATTGAAGGGTGTCAAGAAGATTAGCTTGACAATAGATTTATGGAGGTCAACTAACCAGAAGATCGGATATATGGTCCTCACCGGACACTTTGTGGATGCAAATAAGAGATTGCAGAAGCGTGTCCTCAATTTTGTTCACATACCTCTGCCTTATTGTGGAGTAGAAATTGTAGATACTATTTACAATTGCTTGAAGGAATGGGGAATTGAGAACAAAGTGTACACGCTTTCAGTGGATAATGCATCAAACAATGATTCTGCGATCCGAATTTTGAAGGATACTTTTTCTAGAAGTACAAAGTTATCATGTGGAGGAAAATTGTTTCATGTTCGGTGTTGCTCACATACATTGAATCTGATGGTTCAAGATGGCCTTTCAGAGGTCAAGCACATAATTGAGGAAATTCATGAGAGTGTCAGTTATGTTAATCAAAGTGAGGCTAGGCTTCGAACTTTCTCAGAGATTGTGCACCAACTCCAATTACCTGTTAGGACACTCATCTTGGATTGCAAAATAGAACTCAACATATGAGATATTGGCTACTGCAATTAAGTTCAAGGAAGCATTTTCGAGATTTAGGGATTGAGAGTCTAACTATGATTCTTGTCCAACTAAAAAATATTGGGAGAAATTAGAGAAGGTAGCTACAGTTTGGAAGTCTTTACTAAGGTAACTAACATCATTTATGGCAGTGACTATCCAACTATCACTGAGCCTGGCTGACGAACCCCTACTGATGTGCTAGCCACCACCGCCGCCTCTAGAAGAAGGGACTCATTCCCTTGAGGACGGACATTCGTTTTGGCAACCAGGTTCTCCCCTGAATACCTAGCCCTTTTTTAGAAGCTTAGATAACCATGGAAGGCACTCAATGGCTTGTATTTATAAGCCATGAAGGTAGAGAGCCAAACCAACACTCAATGGCTCGAAATAGAGTCGTTTTCCACCATCCGATCGTAGGCCGTTCAATTATAGGTCGACCGACCGAGCGACCGCCTATTGGAGAAATGGCCACACTAGAGGGGGGTGAATAGTGTGTTATCTAATTCTTTTTGCCTAATTCTGATTTTACGATTTTAATCATTTCCTTGCAACTTAGGCAATTCACAATTAGATGATTAAATATGAAAGCGATACAATAAAGCAGTTGAGCAAACGTAAGAAGAGCAATGCTAACACAAACAAATTTATAGTGGTTCAGCTAACTGCCTACTCCACTACCTAAGACCCGTCCTTAGGATTTCACACACAAATGCACTAAATTAAGAGTGGCTTACAATAGAGGACTTTACATCGGAAAGACCCTACATTCCCTTCGAAGACACTTCCATGCCCGAAAGTATCCACCTCCACACCGAGTGAGCTTTCCCACCTCAATTCCCAGGAACAACTCCTAATCTAGTTTTACACAAGTGGTTTTACACCTTAAACACCAAGGTTACCACAAACTCACTAGACCCTACAGAAGGACTATTACGCAATCACGTTAATACAATGAAAAACAAACTAAAAACATTTTAATCACAATAAAAGAGAAATGAGGACTTATCACAATAGGATCACCTCTTCTTGTTGAGCCCAAAAAACTTGAAGAACCCTCCAATGATGAACACTTGAGATTGAGGGATCAAGGGCTAGGTTTTGAAGATTTGATCAAGAGATAGCTTAGAAGATGCTTAGGATCACTCTTTGAGGCTTAGAGGGATCAACAACCATGTGGGAGAGAGATTTGGGTGGGTATTTATAACCCCCCAAACTCAAGGTGTCATCAACAGGCATTTTTCTACCCATTGGCGATGCCCGATCGCTTGCCAGTCGATCACGGTCGTCCGACTAATCGACCGCCCAAGCGACCGCGGCAATCTGCCACTTTTGGGTACACTTCAGTCGAACAACTGGTTGACAGAATTAATTGGCTACTGCCAATTTTTTACCACATTCGATCGACCGAATTGGCTAGTACCAATTTTTGACCGCATTCAGTCAACCGAATTGGCTACTACCAATTTTTGGCACCATTCGATCAATCGACCGATCGACCGAACCTGGTCTGGAAACATTTTCTTTAGATCTTCTTATTGCGTGCTTTGTTTTTGGGTTCTGGCCTTCAACGTGCGTCAACTTAGAGAGCTTTCCAAATGTTCTCTAGTCTCATCCATGAACAGAAACCAATGTCGTATCGAGACCGATGTCGCAATCCGTGAAACCGACTTTTGTCTTTTATTGAACTTGCGGCCTTCATGCTTCAAGAACTCGGTTAGATAGACTTGGTTTGTTATCATCAAAATAATCATGAAGAGAGTAGAGCACGAAGGAAAAAACTTTCGGCCAACAATCTCTCCTTTTTTGATGATGACAAACCATAGATGATAAAGAACAAAGATCTATATGTAATGTATTAATCAATTAGTGTGAAGCATGAGTTTATAAGTGCATATTTGATAGCATTAAAAGTTGATTAATACAACACATATTGTATTTATTGGTCCCCCTATCAATATGTGTATCTTTAACTCTCCCCCTATCATCATGCCTAATTTGAAACATGTTAACTCGTTATGATGAACACTCTTCTCCCCCTTTTGTACTCGATAAAAAAGGGTACTTAAAAAAATATGGAAAAATATAAGTCATTCATGTTAATGATAAGTCATATGATTAAGTGCAACATCATGCAATCCTCACATAATTAAGTGCAACAATAATATACTCAACATAGCCACATAAATATAAAGGCAAGCAGTCTGAAATACAAATACAAAATAGTCTGAGCAAAGTATAGTTTTAATATCCTAGATATTTAATTATATTATTTTCCTTTATGCTTATATTTGCTAGCCTAGCGGAATAGATCGAGGTTGAGCCGAGTCGACTTATGGTCCGGTGCGAGCCTGCGAGCTCGGGTAAGTAGGATTATGAATATGAAATTTTACTTGAGTAGTTAAATTTGTTTAAATTTTTTGTGTTGTAGTGTTTAACTATGTGGCATGTGGATGTGCATGTGCATTGTGTTTATATTATTTATGGATGTTTATGTGGAGAGTAGAATTAATCAAGTTAATTTAAGTTAGTGGGTTCAGGTTCGGCTTGAGGTGGATGCGGGTTGGATCAAGGGTTGGAAGGGTTAGGGTTGAGGAGGGAGTATAAAACCCCCTCCCCTTGGCTTGTGGCTCCCTAATTGGAGCCACACAAGATTTTGAGAAGATGAGCCAAGCTGAAAACCAAGCTGCCAGCCACCCCACTCCTCTCTCCCCTTGGAGCCACCGCCATCAAGAGCCGAGCCGCCCAAGGCTCCATCCCTTCTCCTTCCTCTCCTTCTTCCTCCGCTTTGGAGCCGAGCCGAGAGGAGCCAGCCCCTCTCTCTTCCTCTCTCCTCAAGGCGGCGGCTTGAGGTGAGCTGCTGCCCCCTCTCTTCCCCTTCTTGAGTTGAGCCATCATCTTTTGAAGCCGGATTCGAGGGCCATCGTCCGGGATTTCTTTTCATCATCTTTCCAAATTAGGTGAGTGGTTTTACCCTCCCTCTTTCGGGATTTCATCGAGTTTCCTAAGCTATTCTTGGAGGCTTGATGTTCTTGATTTGTTTTCGATGATCTCTTGGATTCTTACCGTTCTTTTTGTGTGTCATGTTTGAGGAGAACCTAAATGCTTCCCTATGGGGTTCGTCAGCCCTAGGATGGCCCTCGGGGTGCTTGGCCAAGGATGGAGCAAGGGTGCCCTCAAGGTGTTCGATGAAATGCCTAATTGAGGGATCTTGATTATCTTGTAGTCTATGTCTCAAATTGATGATTAAAATGAGTTCTTATATGTTCAAGCATGCTTAGTATTTAATCTGTGATTTTTGGAGAAAATCATGTTTTGTGAAAAATAGGATCTTGATGTTGATGCCATGAAGGTATTTGCAAGATGGTTTCTTGATTTAAATGCTTGATCTTAAAGGTTGTTCTTGATTAAAGATGATGGTAGTGTTTGATAATCTTATTTTAAAATATGCTTTATATGAGATTTATCTGAGTATTATATTCTGATATGTTGGTAAATTAATTTTTTATGATATGCTGAAAATTCAATGTTCCTTGAAATTTCATGCTGAGAAGATGAATGTGTGCTATTTTTGTAATGCTTGCTGTGGTGTTTGTATTTCTCAGAACATAGTCATCTAACCTATCGTTTCGACCAGAAAATATAGTTTGGAAATATAGGACACACTCTGGAGATTAGATTCAGGTTAGATACATCAGTTTTGGTCAGAACAGTAAGCTAAAATAAAACCCTAATTGTGATCGAGTAATGTCATAAATTTTTATTGCATAATTAAAATTGGGCAAAAAGGGTCAGCATAATCTATTATGAACCAACATATGAAGTTTATGCATGAAATAAAACCATACGAGTTTATGACATTACGGGTCTAGGAGTTGGGATCGAGTATTGGAGTGTTGAGACACTTTCCAATAGGAACACCCATGAGACACCGTAGGAAATACTTAACATAGGTCATAGTGCATCATATCTTTATGAATGGTAGAGAGGCTCGTCGAGGAGCCAGATTGCGGGCTAGGCCCGGGAGGTTGGATGGCTAATTCCCAACATGTATAACAAGATCGGAGGGTATTTCCCGATTGTTCTCGTTTGGCCTTGTGGGATAAGTTTGGAGGGCCTACCCGATTATCCCCGATGTGGTTTTAAGGAATAAGTTCGGAGGGTCTTTCCTAATTATTCCTGTGATATCTTTTAAGAGTAAGCTCGGAGGGCCTACCCGATTACTCTTATGATATCCTAAAGGGGCAAGTTCGGACGGGTGAATCCCGATTGTCCCTACGCGTCTCGTGGAGAAATTTCGGAGGGCCTTTCCTGATTGCTCCCAAGTTTATTTATACTAGGATAAGTTCGGAGGGCCATCCCGAATATCCTAGTATGTGTTGTTGCCTCAGGTCATGTTAAGCTTAGGCTTGTTATTCTTCACCGTTTGGGTGTTGGTTGCCTTCGGGTAGGTAGTGGCCAGATGGCCTGTTATCAGGTCACTCCCTTGTAACCTTTTTCCTACTTAAGTCAGGAGTTTTACCTTATGCATCTTATCTGTGATGTTGTTTTTGTGCCGATTGGTAGAACCGCTCACTGAGTTCTTTGAACTACACTGTTGTCGTTGTTTTGTTTTGTACAGCCTGACCGGTGAGGTGGACTGGAGCACTTGACGCAGTTGGAGGGCAGAGGAGCCGCATGATCTCATAGCAGTCCTAGTTAGGGTCGTAGTCGAGTCTTTTGGTAATGTGTCATGCACTTTTGTTGGTTTTTACAGTTGTAGCCCTTGAGGGCATTTATTTCATTTTATTCAGATTTTATTGTATTTGGTCTGTTGGGCTTGATCTATTATTTTTGCATTTTATTCGTTTGCTAAAACTTGTTTATGATGAAATCAGTTTTGATATCTAGTTGAAATAAAAACTCGTTGATTTCTTTCCGCTATTGTTATTCTCGTGAGTTAGCATGTGCATGAGTTAGGCTACGGGGCATAGGCATGTATACCCTGGCCGATCACGTGACCCTGAGTTTGGGCGTGACAATGTAGTATGAGAGCATGTGGTTCGGTCTGACTACGACCTAGAATTATCATCATATAGGGCATTGCTAGCGTGTCAGTATACGGTAGGAGTATGTTTTGAGATCCATGGACTACGTCTGCACCTCAGCGCGACTCGTGGTTAAGTTTGCAAAATGTTAGGGTGAATTTAATTGCCTGATTATAATTTGTTTTCTTTCTGGTGATTCGAGATTAATGGAGGCCTTTTAGTGCCGCATAGGAGTGGCAGTGGCAGCAACTCCACAGAGCACCGAGGCCGGGGCCGGGGTCGTAGGAGACCGCCGTAGGCCCGAGAGGAACTGGGATAGTTCCAGGGTAGCACAGCTTGAGGCCATGAATGGTCCTGCGCTAGAGAGTGCACCATTGTTGGGGACTACTCTTGTATAGGTGCCTGGATTAGAGATCCTTGTAATATTTGCTTAGTATCTTGAATGATTCATTGGGTCTCGTCATATAGTTAAATATTTATGGTGCAGTTTGGTTAGGGTGGCCTTAGGGAACCTAGGGGGCGGTTGATAGAGATGTCAAACCAGAGGAAAGGAACCGATGTCAGTAGGTTCTGTAGCTCAAAGAGGTCAGACTCAAGGCGGAGGCCAGCGAGCTGGTGGTTTAGAGAGGGCCACTGCACGTGTGTTTGCAATGAACCAAGAGGGCACTGAGGTGTCCAGGGCAGTGGTGTCAGGTAATATTGTTGTTGGGTCTACCATTGCATGTCTTATTTGATCTGGGTGCTACGCACTCTTTTGTATCTGCTTTGTTTGCTGCTAAGTTGTTAGGGATATCTTCTGTGCTTGAATTGCCCCTTGTGGTGTCTACACATACGAGCATTTCTGTTATGGCAGAGACAGTCTTTCGGGGTTGCAAGTTTGTCTTTTGTGGGCATGTGTTGATAGCCGAATTGACACCCCTGCTTTTGCTGGAGCTTGACGTAATTTTGGGCATGGACTGGTTGGCGGACCATTTCTCCTCAGTGGATTACAGGGCTAAGACTGTGACCTTCAGCAAGCCCGAATTGTCCCAGTTTACCTTCCAGGATGAGGGAAGGGGAGAGCCGTTGATGGGGTTTTAGCTCTTAGGGCTCGTAAGCTACTTCTGGGTGGTTGCCCGTCTTTCTTGGCCATTGTGTCCATGGCAGAGGAAGGCGGAGGGGTGGCTAGGGATAGTGGGGGGACGCCCGTGGTTTGTGGGTTCCCTGATGTGTTTACGGAGGAGTTGCCAGGGTTGCCTCCATAGATGGAGATTGAGTTCTCCATTGATTTGCAGCCTCGGGTGAAGCCGATCTCCATTCTACCGTATCGGATGGCACCAGTCGAGTTGAGGGAGTTGAAGTCCCAGTTCCAGGAGCTGCTTGAGTTGGGTTTCATTCACCCAAGTATTTCGCCTTAGGGTACTCCAGTGCTCTTTGTGAAAAAGAAAGATGGGTCCAAGCGGATGTGCATTGGTTACCGACAGCTTAATAAGGTAACAGTGAAGAATTGGTACCTGCTGCCCAGGATCGATGATTTATTTGATTAGCTTTAGCGAGCTCAGTGGTTTTCTAAGATTGACCTATGATCAGGGTATCATCAGTTGAGGATCCGGGACATTGACATCCCTGAGACTGCTTTCAGGTCGAGGTATGGGCACTTTGAGTTCCTGGTGATGTCTTTCGGGCTGACTAATGCACCTGCAACATTTATAGACATGATGAACCGAGTGTTCAAGGAATACCTGGATAAATTTGTAATTGTGTCTATTGATGACATCTTGATTTATTCCAGAAGCAGGGAGGAGCATGCTGAGCACTTGAGGGTAGTTTGGAAACTCTCAGAGAGCATAGATTGTATGCCAAATTCTTCAAGTGTGAGTTCTGGCTGGATAGTGTGGGGTTTCTTGGCCATGTGATGTCCAAAGAAGGAATAAAAGTGGACCCTGAAAAGATAGAAGCAGTACAGAATTGGAAGAGACCGACTAATGTCTCAGAGATTCGCAATTTCTTGGGGTTGACAGGTTATTACAGGAAGTTTGTGAAGAATTTCTCCAATGTTGCAGCGCCATTGACCCGCTTGACTCAGAAGAAGGTTAAGTTCGAATGGGACAGTAAGTGTGAGGAGAGCTTTTTGAAGCTCAAGGACTGCTTTATGCGGCACCAGTTCTAGCAGTACCTTCGGGCTCGGGAGGATTTGTTGTTTACTGTGA